>CM062225.1:19884765-22727780 GCA_031216235.1 Syzygium jambos
GTGTTCATAGTTCATGGGTTTATCCTTAAACCACGAAATCAGAATAATCATCATGATCATCACCGCCATCAATTCATACTCTTAGATAAGCAATAAAGAGACGCTCACAAACAGGTAAGTTTCTCTCCCTCAATCATTAATAACTTCTCAAAATGTGTTCCGAAAAGAAAACCTTTGGATTAGATCATGAATTTCAAAAGCATGATCCCTAATTAGTTATTGTGAAATTTTCATTGAGTCAACTAAAAATTCAGTTGTCACATTGTCTTTGAAATCAACCTCTAATGAGCTTAACATCAAAAAGGGGTAGCTGTTGACACCTGATTTTTAGCTCATTTTTTTTCATATTTTCAAAAATCTCAAAATTAGGATTAGGAATCTTGGCCAAGCCTAGAAACCTATTTCTAAACCAAAAATATTTTTTTAGCATTTTTCTGAATTTTTCTTTAATTTCTTTTAGTCAAAATAAGTGAGAAAATCAAGAAAAATAGCAAATGGAATCAGAAAATTACATAAAAATAGTCATTAGTCTTATTTTAAATTCAATTTCACTAATGAATCATCAATTTTGGAAAATCTCGATCGGGCATGTATTTTTCCCAAAATTGGGCAAAATTAAACTCGAATTGAACCAAAAATGCAATTAAATCTTTTCTAGTCATTTTTAAGTCATGGTGTCTTCATAAAAAATAAGTCTGGGACATTGAATTACATAATGATCGGTCCAATTGCACAAATTGTCATAAAAATAAAAAAAATCCCCAAAATTCAATTGAAAACTCAGAATTTTGAGCCCAAATTAGGAATCGTACCCTATTCGAAATTGCCGAACAATGAGACCGTCATTTCTAGGGTTAATTAGATGTGGGTAATTCAATTTTGGCACCAATTTTGCCTAATCAGGTCATTAAGGTATTGAATTGAACAAAACCGTATTAACTCGAGTACAAAAATTTAAAAATCTTGGACATGATTATTACAAAATTGGGAAAATCACATATTTGGGTTCAAAATGTGATGAGGAATTCGATTTTGGGGTTTAATTTTGAAAATTGGGTCAAAATCCAGCTTAATTTGCCAATTTAGACCAACCCGGGTCTGCCGGGTCGACCAAGTCAACCCGACCCGACCAGGGTCGATCTCCTTCTTAGCCCGACTTGCCCAAGACTCAATAAACCTAGAAAAAACATTTCAAACCCGCCACTTTGTCGATTAAAATCTCGATTTGCATCACGTGTTAAACAAGATGGACAGTTGGAGATTCTCAAGCTGTCCATCCTTATCATTCCTAACCGATTAAATCGGTTAGGAGTGATAAACTGACTCGGAAAAGAGGAATAAAAACAATAAAACCGATCATTTCATATGGAAGCTGCTCGACGGAAATCCTGAGAGAAGAGAGAGAGAGATAGAGAGAGAAAGAGAGCGAAATCCAAAGAGAAGAAGAGAAGTTGAGATCCCCAGATCAAGTGATTGGCACCCGTCAATTGACCAGCGCCGGCGAATCGATCATCTAGGGAGGATCTCCTTCTCGAATGGGCAGTGAAGACCTGATCACGAAGGTCTGAAAATCAACTTCGACTGGCGTGTCCAGAGCTTCTCCAGCGAAGCCAAAATCATTTTCTTGAAGTATAAGTGTCAAGGAAGACTTCTACGGTGACCGATTATCCCGAGGACGACATTTTAATCCCGAACGAAATAGGTAAAGTTCAGTCTTCATCACAATTTTCCATAATTCCAAAAAACATAATTTGAGTTCATTCTCGTTGATCGTGCGTTCTCTTTTGCAAATCCGAGTTCTTTAATGTCTAAAACTTGTTTCTAATCATTTTTTATGTTACTTGATTGCATTTTAGGCATTAAACATGCATAAACTGAGCCGGCCAAATCATGAATCACCTCGCCGGAGCTCTAGAAGTCCTCGCCGGAGTGTCGCCGTGACCTTAGGTCACTCAAGTTAGTCACTCTTTACATTGCTTGTTGTTTTGTTAATAGTTAGAATCGATTTAGACGGTTAAGGGTATGAATTATAACCATTCTGCTCTAGAAATCAAATTCTTGCCAAAAATTGATTTCTGGAATTCTTGCTAGAAACTGATTTCTAGAGGAGAAATCTGTTTGGTAAAACATGACTAATCTTCTCCAGAAATTGATTTTTGGAATAGAAATTGATTTCTAGAACAAAAATCTGTTTTGATTTGTTGATTTTTTTCACCTAAAAAAATTAAAATTTTACTCAAAGTGGGCGGCCATATCTATTATAAGTCATTCTATAAAGTTTTTTATTTTTTATTTTTTTATTTTTTTGGGCACCTAAAAAATTTAAATTTCACTCAAAGTAAGTGACCACAGGTATTCTAAACCATTTTGTAAAGTTTTGAATTTTTTATTTTTTTTACTTTTTTATTTTTTTGGACATCTCAAAAAATTTAAATTTTACTCAAAGTGGGTGGCTACAGGTATTCTAAGCTATTCTGTAAATTTTTTTATTTTTTATTTTTTTGGCACCTCAAAAAATTTAAATTTCACTCAAAGTGGGTGGCCACAGGTATTTTAAGCTATTCTGTGAAGTTTTGAAAATTTTTATCTTTTTATTATTTTTCTTTTTTGGCACCTCAAAAAATTTAAATTTCGCTCAAAGTAGGCGGCCACAGTTATTTTAAGCAATTTTGTGAAGTTTTGAAGTTTTTTTATTTTTTTTGGGCACCTCAAAAAATTTAAATTTCACTCAAAGTGGGTGGCCACATGTATTTTAAGCTATTCTGTGAAGTTTTGAAAATTTTGATTTTTTTATTTTAAAAAAATTCACCAAATTTCATATTTTCCTGAAATCTGACTTTTTTATTTTCTAGAAATTTTTATGAATTTTTCTAGAATTTTTCAATTTTTATGCATTTTCTGAAAAAAAAAATTGTGAGAAAATAGGGAGAATGCATTCCGAAATCAAGAAGCTATAAAAAGTAGCTTCTCTTTTTCTTGCTAAAAACTCATTCTTGAATCAAGAATGCATTCTGGAATTAAGTATTTTTAACAAACGTATTTTTATTCAAGAATGCAAAAATCGTTCCAGAATGCAATCCGAAAATTTTTTAACAAATGCCATTTTGTTCCAGAATGCATTTCGAAACAAAATTTGTATTCCAGAATGCATTCCATGTGCACCCTAAGAGAATGAGCTTGAATAGTTAGTTCGGAATAGAGTTGCAAGTATTTTCGACCGGTTTTTTGCCTGTCGGCGATGGTCCGGCGGCGAATCTATAGGTTAGGGATAATAGTTGGTAATATGAAGTTTGTTCAGAATCAAAATAAACGACAAAATGTCCATCGAAAGGTCGCCAGAGAAGTGCTTGAAGTGGTGGCCTTGAAAACATTAGGTTGTAATTCATGCATACCAAGTGCTTGGCGAAATGCCGAAGAGAAAAACATGTTAAACGGCGCCGTTTCAGCACTGTGCTTGCTTGGGAAGACAATCGGCACCAGCATCAGCGAGGCCCAGTTCGGTCAAGCTAAAACGGGTTGAACCGGGCCGGTCCGATTTGTTTTTCGGTGGGAAAAATTTTTTAAATAATAAAAAAATCTGAAAAAAGTCAATAAAAAAATAAAAAAAAATCAGAAAAATAAAAAGAAAAATTTCAAAAATTTGAAAAATTTCAAAAAATTTAGAAAATTCATAAAAAAAAAATAAAAAAAATTCGGAAAAATTTTAAAAGTTGGAAAATTTCAATAAAAATTGAAAAATATTTAGAAAATCCATGAAAATTCAAAAAATTCAAAAAATACAAATAAAAAATGTAAAAAAATTCAGAAAATCTAAAAAAAATTGGAAAATTTGAAAATTCGTAAAAATTTCCAGAAATTCATAAAAATAAATTTTCGATCAATGAAATTCTCAGAAATTCAATTTTCAAAAAAAAAATCAAAAATTTCAAAAATTCACATGATGGTTTAAAAATACTGTGGCCAACTTTGAAAAGTAAAATTTGAATTTTTTCAAGTGCCCAAGTAGCTTTTTTAGAAAATCTCAAATTCAGGGGTTATAACCCCTAAAAAACCCTAAAACCCTAAAAAAACACAAATCATGAAATGAACAAGGCTTTAGGGCTTCATTAGAGTTTGGATGCATTTTGATTTTTAGAGACAATTTAGGATTGTTTGGTTTGATTGACATTGATTGCGCATTTAATTCTTGATTGATATTTCCCGCAATTAGAATGGATAGAATTAGTAGGTAAGCCTCGGAAACTTGCATGATACATTAGACATCGTATCGTTCTTAGGTACCGAAAGGGCGTTAGGGATCTCAATTTGGGATCATTAGCGTAACCAAATCCCCGTACTCAGAATCTCTGATTCGTAGAATCGTGGTATTTCTCCCATACCCCGATTAGGTTTCTAGTCAACCTACCAATAATGACTAGTGGCGACTTCAAAATCGAAAACTTAGATCAAATAGGAAATTACCATCCACTGCCACGTGAGGTATAGTCTGGGAGAGACCCTTGCATGGAAATACCTCCTTAGCGCGCGAACCCCGAAAACCCAACAACAAAAAAAAGTGCGGCGCAACAGTTCTATATGGTGTTTTTTTGGTTACTTGTTTATTGTGTTATCTGGAGTTTGTTTGCACACGTTTTTTGTGTGCATGTTAACAACATAAAAGAAACGGGATGGCGACGAGATTGGGACATCGCAACAGTAAACCCCCGAAAGTGAAGTGAGGTTGTTACATACTTGGTTCAGAAAATACATATGTCTAGATTTTAAGGGAGTCAGAACAGTTCACCCAACTCTTTCCTTGCCATTATCCTCGGTGCTTTATCTTCCACAATTTCCGTTTAACCTCATGTTTGTTAGTAAATTAACCAAACACTTTCAGTACTAAGTAACATTCTACCTTGATTCTTATATTTTCTAGGATTGGTTATGATGAGGATGTGAGGCAAAGGGGTTTTATGTGCTTGAAAATGATCCATCTATTGCATGATCTAGTGTTACTTCCCTACATCAGATCCATTGTCGTCTTGGGCATCCTTTGTTGCACAGTTTTCAGAAGTTAGATTCTAGTTTTCAATCTCTTTCTAGCTTAGAGTGTGAGTTATGTCAACTTGGCAAATTGCATCATGTTGGTTATCGACCTTGAGTCATTAAGCTAGCGGTGTCTCCTTTTTCGTTAGTTCATTCAAATATTTGGGGTCCTTGTAATGTGGTTTCCAATTTGGATTTTAGATGCTTTGTTATTTTTGTTGATAACTATTCCAGAGTCACTTGGTTATATTTAAGGAAAAGTCGTTCAGAATTGTTTTCTATATTTTGTGCCTTTATTTCTGAAATTCATACTCAATTTGGTGTGGATGTTAGAGTTTTGTGTTCTGATGATGCTAATAAGTATTTTTCTATGCCTATTTCTGACTTTATGACCTAACGAGGTATGATCCATGAATCTTCCTATTCTAATACACCTCAACAGAATGGTGTAGCTGAAAGGAAAAATAGACATGCTGGGGCTTATAATACAACCTTAAGGGGGTGAATAAGTTGTTTCAAGATTTTTGACAACTTTTGCAGGAAATAGTAAGTGCTAAGGAAAGTCGGGTTCAAATGATGTTTCAGAAACTGTGAGCTGATAATGTGCTTATGTGATTGAAAGAGAGTGAAATAGTAGCACACAAAGATATATATAGGCATCCTAACAATGAAAGAGAGTGACACAAGTAGATTTTTGGATTAGTGTATTCACGTATTTAACACTTTGGCTTCAATAATCTTCTCTTTTATAGGCATCCTCAATTAGACCGTTGGAGATGTCTTCTCTTTTATATTAGTTCAGCTTTATCCACAAGTCTATGTCCACTCTCACCACTAACAGCCACAAGTCAGGCTGGAATATACTAATAATTGCTGAATAAGTTACAATTAGCACACACCAATCCTTTAAAATGATAGATCTCACTATTAGGAATTTGGTGCCACTATCACTCAGTACACTTGATCTTTTAGTATAATTACAATGTAGCAAGACTCACATACAGTTAAGAGCTTTTTGCTAAGAACACAACTTGTAGTAGATTTGCGGATTTGTGTATGCACGTCTCTAACATTTTGGCTTTATTGATCTTCTCTTTTATAGGCATCCTCAATCAGACCATCAGAGATGTCATGGAGAAGCGAGAGAGCCTATAGGCGTAGCCAAAGACATGGAACTCCAAGTCGGTGGATGGAAAGGCAAATTCTCATTCAAAGTAATTTCACTCGATGATTATGATATCATTCTAGGTATGGAATTTTTTGATACCGCAAGAGCCATGATAGATTTGAGGACCAAAATGATCATCATCACCAACCCGAAGTGCCCGTCAATGGTGCCAATGATCCATGGATTGACCAGGACAAAGATCCTCTCCATGATCCGATGCGTGGACAATGGACCAAGAGTTTAGAAGTACGTGACCAAGTTCCGCACGGAACCAAAGTCGAAGGTGGATCATCCCCTTCAACATGAATTGCCGATCCATGTAGTATTCTCAGAGGTTGCAAACTTGTCGACCAACATGGAGGAGGCCAAACCAAAGGAACCGAGTGCCCGACAAGTCGAGAAGCCAAAGACAAAGAAGCCTCTGAAGAATCGATGATGCTCCAAGAAACCAACACACCCCCGAGTCTAGAGTGCCGAGGACGTTGCTCGAATGGGTGGGAGAGAATGTCACGGTTGCAAGGTTTCCATGCACTAAGGACTGTGCATTATCAACAAAAAACTCTTGTGGAGCTTCTAGAACATTCCTAGAAATGGGCGATACGGTAATTGTGCCATATTCTAGAAAATTCTCGACATAAATGCCGATAGTTAGTGGATGGAAAGATGCAATCTCAGCCACCCATTCAAGAGTCGATCAATGGATGTAATGAGTCGAGTCTTTATATAAGTAGGGGTGTTCTTCCCCTCATTTGAAGCATCCAAATCAATTGAAGTATTTTCATTCTCTCCTAATAGAGCTTCTCTCTCTATATTCTCTCTTTACAATTTGGGTGAGTGAGTGAGCAATCGAAAAAAGGTTTGGCTTAAACACTCCAACAATCCAAAAAACCCTAAGTTGCCACACGGGTCGTTCCCAAACTATTGACTCGTGACACATGCGCTCTGTTGGTAAAGGGATTATGTAGGTGGAGTTGGAGAGTATCAAGTCCGGAGTTCGATCCTCACGAGTAATGAGCATACATAGGTACCAAATAAAAAACCTTGTCAAACTATTTTGATTGTTCCAAAATTACTTTTATTCGTGTTAAATTATGTTATTTTTGTTAAAACTTTGTGTTTCCAAGTGGTTTGAAACAAGCTCTCACGAAATCGCTTGAAGCTGCAATGGTCGGCAATCTGTCCAATCCTCTCTACCTCATAATTCAAGCGACCATATGGTTCCGAGTCAACACCCAATAAGAGAACACCTATTATGCTGCATATTTTCATGGGAGAATTCGATCATTTAAGTGCGACGAATGTATTCATGTGAAGTGTGGAGTTGAGATGACTTGAGTTTGTACTTGGAGAGTTGAGCTCCCCGATCAACCAACCTTTTTGTAATATTTCAATTTGATTAGTGAATTTCAGGAAATTATGAGCAAAATCGAGGAGTGAAATAGGGAAAGGCCAAATACCTATAAATACCTTTTCCCTACTCCCTTTCATATTTGGGCATGTTTTTTTATTGGCTTCCTTGATTTGCTTTTTAGATAACATTGGACCCCGTGGAATCTTTTATTTCGACGAGTAGCCATTTTATTTTTTAATTTAAAAATTTTTTAAATAAAAACGGCTTCAAGTTGATATAATAAAACGAAAATGAAATGGAACGCGATGGGAACCACGTGCTCAGAATAAATATACCAAGATATATTCTCGCAACCAACATTGAAAAAATTGCAGTACGACGTAGACCCTCGTCAAAATTGACGGACTCTATCGCACGGTCGATAATGGCCGCGTTCTAATCCTACGGTCACTTTATAAGCTCAGTTGCTACTTGGGAATACGACGCATCTTTCGATAGGTCCACATGGCCCAAATGACAGTTGTCGGTACAAGACACGTCATGTTTTGTTGGCCTAATTAAAAAAACATTAATTTTAATATGAGTAATAATTCTCACTTTTTTGTCTTATAAAAAATGGCCACCTTTTATGGTCGGAATAATTTGAAAATTTCACGTGCGAAAGTCGGATTTAAAACTAAAGTAAAAATTTATATTTTTAATTGAGACAAAAAAAAATTTCAACCAGAATTATTGATACTATTTTTTTTAATTAGCCTCCTTTTTTTTTGGTAATTGGCTGAAAATTTAAAAAAGAAAATAAAAGGTGAGAAGAAAAATAGAAAACAGAGAGCTCCATCAGTGCGATTGCAATTCCTCCTCCTCCTCCTCCTCCATCTCCATCTTCTGCGCAGTGATTGCAGAGAGAGAGAGGGAGAGATGGCGGACTCGCATATGCCGATCTCTGAAACCTTGCTGTACGTGCTGGTGATAATAGGGCTGGTGAGCTTCGCGGGGCTCATGGCGGGTCTCACCCTCGGCCTCATGTCCCTCGGCCTCGTCGACCTCGAAGTCCTCATTAGGTCCGGTCGCCCTCGGGACCGTATCTACGCCTGTAACCCTCTCTCTCTCTCTCTCTCTCTCTCTCTCGATCGCTGGATCGGGTCGTCCTCTTTGGAGCTTACATTAGATGAGCGTTTTGGCTCGAGAATTAGCGATTCGCTCACGGCATATGCTAGGATTCGTGTTAGCTTGCGGTGTCTAATTCGTGTTCGTTTCGATATAATCCGTCGGCTCGGGAGATGATCTCTCTTCCCACTTCGTCCTTGTTATGCAAAACCGAGCCATGCTCTCCGTGTCCCCGTGCCGAATCGCAAGCTGATTAGATGATACGGCGGATTGCGGAGAAGTGATTCGACACGATTGCCCTTTTGTATATCTGCGTAATTAGGGGGGTTGTATCGGTTTAACTTGCGGAATTTCATTTTTGAGCTTAATTTCTTGTTTATCTAGCTGCCATATTGACGAATTTTTCTTGCTTTTCTCTGTCATCAGCGAAGATTTTCCCGGTGGTGAAGAATCAACATCTTCTGCTGTGTACACTTCTGGTTGGCAATTCTATGGCTATGGAGGTACTGAACGTGGTTCTTCTTCTTCTTCTTGCAGGAAGTGGGAAAAAAGACAAGTTTGAGTTTGAGGGTTGTTTCTGTGGGGTTATAGCTTGCAGGGATAAATATTTTCTCTGTGTTGTAGGCTCTTCCTATATTCTTGGATAAATTGGTGCCCCCTTGGGCTGCTATTCTGATGTCCGTGACGCTGATCCTCATGTTTGGAGAGGTATGCAACTGTGAGTTCTTTGATTTGACTTAAAGAGTCTCTAGGCCTCTATCGTATTTGAGTTAAATCAGTTTCTGAACTGCAGATATTGCCACAAGCGGTCTGTACTCGCTATGGATTGAAAGTTGGTGCGTTTATGGCACCATTTGTTCGTGTTCTTGTTATGCTGTTCTTCCCCATAACTTATCCGATTAGTAAGGTATAGTTGAGACAGAGCAAGAACTGAATGCAGGCATCGTAAATGTGCACTTTCGAGTTCAGTTGTCAAATTAGGCAACTGAGATTATAATAATTTAATGTAATTATCATTCAGCATTGCTTCTGAGTTGTTTCTTTATCATAAATGGGTTACAGGTTTTAGATTGGATGTTGGGCAAGGGCCACGCTGTCCTTTTGAGGAGAGCAGAGCTCAAGACCTTTGTTGATTTTCATGGCAATGAGGTACTAAATGCTAGTATATTCTGAATGACTTGACTTCTCTTTTTCTAGAGCTATTCATCTACTCATTCAGTTTGAAAAATGTATTGTGCATGGAACTTTTGCTAGTTAATCTTTTTGTGATAGACCTGATCATCTGACTTGTGATTAGTTCAGTTTCATGGTTTTCTGATTACACAAGACATGTATGTTCTTGTTCATGCTCAGGCTGGAAAGGGTGGGGACTTAACCCACGATGAGACTACAATCATCGCCGGAGCACTAGAAATGACGGAGAAGACAGCAAAAGATGCAATGACTCCTATTTCGAAGGCATTTTCTCTTGATCTGGATTCAACTCTTACTTTGTGGGTTTCTTGTTTATTCTTTTAATCTTGTCCAATAAGCATTTTTTATATTCTAATTACCCTTTGTTCATTCAATGCAGGGACGCATTGAATGAAATCATAACCATGGGGCACAGTCGAGTGCCAGTTTATTCCGGTGATCCAGCAAATATAATTGGCCTTATTTTGGTAAAATTTCGTCACAGGAAGTATGTTCTGGTGTTTTTTTTTCGCTGCCATTGAGTACAGTTACATTTTGTTTGCGTTGTATTGATGTGACAAGTTGAAAGGATATTGAGGACGTGAAGAGCAAGGAACTATATTTAGATGTTTGTATCTTGTTGTGTGTAACATAGAATTCTCTGTAATCGAGAAGAGTGATAAGTAGTTTTTATTCTTTTTACGGTGACATCTTGGTGTTCGTGTTATTTAAAACGCTTTGTTAGTGTTTTATAGGATTCTCACATAACTCTGTCAGAAGAGCTAGATGGTTGCTGGCTTGCAAGCATGTGCCTTTACTGTTCTGTCAGTGTTATGGACATTGCTGGAGGGGTATCAGTTTATAGTTTTGTTTATACATTGCAGTTATGTATTGTCTTCTGAAAGTGATATGAGCCTTCTGCAAATGCAAGATCACTTTGCACTGACATAGGATTCCTGGGTTCAATTTACTGAAATGTTTCTTGTCAATGCCTTCCTATATAAATGCAATGTATGTGTCTTGTGTTTATGCTCTTAGTTTATTGTTTGTGAAGGTGATTCAAGTTGAGCTAGTTTACTTCGTATTAGAATTGAAAGACTTCTTTGTTGCATCCTTGTTGTGTGTTTGTAGATGATATGATAGTGATACTATGGCTGCGTTATTCAACAGGAACATTATGGCATTTCTTCGTCATTTAATTGTTAGTCTGAATTCGGAAAGATACTCGGATTATTAGATGGAGCTTGAATTTGGTCAAATCTTGCTGCTATACCATAAGAAATGACATCCCGACCATTGTGGACAAAGAATATCATGTTCGCAATTGCTGATATGTTTTCAAACTTGGTGCATCATATCTGAGTTGCTCTTTAATTCTGTGAAATAGCTTTTCATGCATCAAAGCTGTGTGTACTGCTTTTATCAATGTGATTTTCATTGTTAAGGAATGGTTTTCTCCTGGAAGAACTATAGCATACCTTTCCTCCTTTCCATGTTGACTTTGATCCTTTTCCCCATGGGATTCCAACATGGAAACTTTGCAGGTTAAAAATCTCTTAGCTGTGGATCCTGATCACTCAGTTCCTCTTAGGAAAATGATGATTAGGAAAATTCCTCGGTACGAAAATGCATTTCCTTTGTTTATTTTCTGTTTGACCATGAATAAGACCTATTAGTATTTGAACAAATGGTGGTGACGGCTTTAAAAATATGGTTTTGCGATAACCATGCTTGTATTTGAATTTACTGGACATCAGCAGCTGTTTTGTTTTCTGTCATACATACAGGGTTTCAGTGGACATGCCACTATATGATATTCTGAATACATTTCAGAAGGGCCATAGCCACATTGCTGTTGTGTATAAGGATGTAACCAGTAAAAAGGAGCTGGCACAGGAAAGTAAGGAGGGTGAAAATCTTGAGCTCAGGGCTAGGTTTAAGAAGAAAAATAAAAAACCTGAGGCATCATCAATAAAAGGTGAGGATGTACCAAGCTTCTGGAAATTTCGTCATGCAAATGTTTCAGTTCCCTTTTCTGGAGCTCAACCTTGACTTTTGCATACTGTGTGGCTGTGTTGTAACATAGAGCCCCTGTCATGAAGCTTACACCTGATTGTTAATTTCTCACAATCATCTATATTCGTACATTGAAGTTTCTGTTTCCTGAATTCTTTTGATGGGATAGACTGCTGCTTGTCTAGTTTGACATCCTGTGGAGGAATATATCCCATAGGATTTCAGGAACATAATTTAATTTCTCTGCTTGGTGATAACTAGATAAGAACGAAGTCGCTCCTACTGGCACTGCAAATAATCCAGGGGTTAAGCTTGGGTTTGATGATACTGGAAGAGCAGCTACAAAGACTGAGGAAAGTTGGGCAACGAAAAAGAGTCCACCTGCCACTCCTGCTTTTAAGAAAAGGCATAGAGGTTGTTCTTTCTGTATTTTGGACATTGAGAATGGCCCTATTCCGGAGTTCCCGCCAAATGAAGAGGTTGTTGGTGTTATTACTATGGAAGATGTCATCGAAGAGCTTCTTCAGGTACGGTCTAATTTGCGTAGGCATTAAAAAAATGTATGGCACTACTGGAGAAAGCTATATCGCGGAGTATAGTGAAATGGTTTATAATATGCAGCTTCAGTTATGTCAGAATTGTTGTTTGGTTTCTCGACTTTTATACCATTGATGACCATTCGTGTCTTTACTTATTTCAGGAGGAGATACTGGATGAGACTGATGAATATGTCAATATCCACAATAAGTAAGTTCAATCTCTTATCTGAATATCAGACTCTACTAAATTCTGGTTATTTCTGGTGTATTCCCTGCTTGACATTTCACAAAGATTGCTCTTTGCCTTGCTCAAGCAGGGCAAACAGCCAATTCTTTGCTACAAAATGAGAACTTGTCAATATCTTGGGCTTAATTATTTTGTTGATACCCAACGGTCTGTCAAGAAACTGATATATAAATAATGGGTGTTGCAGGATTAAAGTAAATATGCATGCTATTCCAGAAAAGGCTCCGAATTCAAGGTCATTAAATGCTTCTTCTTTGGAGTCCTCAACGACGAGCACGCCTTCTGCGATCTCTCCTCGCTTGGCAGTTGCAGGATCTACGACAACACTCTCGGTATCAACCAGTAATTCCTTAACCGGTTCCCCAACAAGAAGCTAATATTAAGCCAGTCTCGTAAAACTGTAGTTAAACGTAGATGTGGGTACAACGATAGTGAGAAGTGAGACAGTTGGAAATTGTTAATGATGTAATCTAAATGAGTATTGTCGGTGACAGTATGAGAATGGTCACCGATGCGGTAACATTGCTGTATTAGTCGTAGCTACTCCTCTGGGCGTTACCATCCATGTACGGAAGGTTTGGTTTGATAGTAGCTATCGGCACGCTAAAAGTCGTGAAATTTCTTTTTTCCCATCTGCTCTTTTCTCCTTTTTGGTTCGCTGCAACTTCCCAATACCAAATATGCAAAGAAAATATTCGCATTGAGTCAATAGCACAGATTGAAATATGTGAAGCAAGATGGAAGATGACCTCGTGGATGCATATGGAGTGTTTCCTAGCTCCTCAGAAATCGGTTGGGAGAGTGGAGATCAATCAAATAGAGTTAAGACAAGGGATGGTATTGGTAGGAAATAGGAGTTAAGCAGCCTTAGGGAAAGAGAAGGCCACTTAGAGGCAAAAGAGGGAGGGAGGACTTCAAGAAACCTAGGGCCGAGCACCTACTTCATAATTACCTCGAAATTTTTTACTTATTTCATGAAAAATGAATAATTTAAAAAATAATTTACAGATGATCTCTTATATCACTAATAAAAATAAATTAACGAAAAATAATATTTCAATTTTGGGAAAGATGTTTGCACATAAATTATTGTTGAGATTTTAAATATTTTCCATTGACTAATTATATTAAGTGATACAAACTATCATTTTTAGGAAAATATTTTTCAAATTGTTCATTTTTCGCGAATGCAAACAAAGCTAGATTTAAGAAACTATATTCACAACAAAACGTGTTAGTTAAGAGTATAATTTTAAATACATTCTATAATTTATACTTTTTCAAGTATAAACTCAATTATATATAAAATCCTGATATATTTTCTTTTATCCATTTTCTAAGATTAATACTCAATATAAATAAACTATAGAAAATGGGAGATGGTAGAACATAATTGATAATATATTCTCTAACTTATTTGTTTGTCAAGTTTAAACTCAATAAAAGATAAAACCTAAATATACTTTTTCTTTATCGATTTTCTCGCATTAAATTCCAACAAAAGATAGAAACCGGCATAAGACAGATCAATAACCTAAGAGCTTATCGGTTGAACGCGGACGTGATAAACACAAAAGTGAGCACTCTCTCAGCTTCGGCTTTAATGATAACAGAGTACAATATCATCGTCATTTGTTAATTTCTTTTTGAGATAATCACACAATCAGTTTCTAAATTTTGACTCAATGCGCAATATCATCTATAAATTTTTAATACACGTTCAATTTAGTTCCTGAACTATATAAAAATGTTCAACGTAGTCAAAAATATTCGATGTAATCATTTTATTAATGCAAGTTCATGGACTACATTAAATATTTTAATATAGTTTAGGGACTACATTGAGTATGTACTAAAAGTTTGTGGACCACATTGAACATCAAGATAAAGTTCATAAATTAAGAATTACATTATGCATTAGGCTAAATTTTAAGGATCGTTAGTATCATTATCCTCTTTTTTTTTTTCTAGTTTTGCAAATTCAGAAATTCAGGCCCAAATAGTTTAGGGAAAAAGCTACCAAAAACCTCAAACTTTCCCTTCTGTGACACATTTACCCCGAACTTTTTTTTGTGATACCAAAAACTCCAAATTTTCGTATTTGTGACACATTTACCCCAGTGTACATTATCCATGGGCATTTTCGTCTTTTCCGCTTTTTCTTTTTTTTTTACTTTTTTTTTCTTCCGGCGAGGGCCGCCCGATGCCGGCGAGGCTCGCCCTCGCTCGCTCGCCCTCGCCAAATCCAGGCGAGGGCGAGCCTCGCTGGCGTTGGGCGAGGCTCGCCCTCACCTCCCTTGCTTGCGCAGGCGAGGGCGAGCCTCGCCGGCGTTGGGCGAGGCTCGCCCTCGCTTGCGCAAGCGAGGGAGGCGAGGGCGAGCCTCGCCCGACGCCGGCGAGGCTCGCCCTCGCCTGGATCTGGCGAGGGCGAGCCTCGCCGGCGTCGGGCGAGGCTCGCCCTCGCTCGCCCAGGCGAGGGCGAGCCTCGCCCGACGCCGGCGAGGCTCGCCCGACGCCGGCGAGGCTCGCCCTCGCCAGCCTCGCCAAATCCAGGCGAGGGCGAGCCTCGCCGGCGTCGAGCGAGCCTCGCCGGCGTCGGGCGGCCCTTGCCGGAAGAAAAAAAAAAGTAAAAAAAGAAAAGAAAAAGCGGAAAAGACGAAAATGCCCATGGATAATGTACACTGGGGTAAATGTGTCATAAATAGAAAAGTTTGGGATTTTTGGTGTCACAAAAAAAAGTTCGGGATAAATGTGTCACGTGGAGGAAAGTTTGGGGTTTTTGGTAGTTTTTTCCCAATAGTTTAATACCCTCGTTTCTCTTCTTCTTCTTCGTCGCTGCGAGAGGAAGTGCCCAGGATGCTTTGCTTCATTTCTACGATTAACGCAGTCGCTCCAAATTCTTCGCTAAAACCCTAAATGCTCGCTCTCCGATTGCCACCGTCGTCATGTACCCTTCGTCACTCTCCGCTCGCGTAACCCTCCTCGCTCTCCTCTCCGCCTCCACCCTCTACTTCCTCTACAAATCTCGCCGCCGCCGCCGCCACGACCTCCCCCTCGCCTCCTCCGACCCTGGCGGCGGCGGCGCCGCTCTCCCTCGCCGCCGAGGCAAGCTCCTCTTCATCTCCCAGACCGGCACTTCCGCAGCCCTGGCCCGTCGCCTCCTCTCCCTCCTCGCCTCCAACGGCCTCCCGTTCGACCTCGTCGACCCGCGGAGCTATGAGCCCGAGGATCTCTCGAAGGAGTCCCTCGTGTTGATGGTCGCCTCCACTTGGGAGGACGGGAAGCCCCCGGAGAACGGCCGGTTCCTCGCCGACTGGCTCGCCGAGAGCGCCGCCGACTTCAGGGTGGGATCGCTGCTTCTCTCGCGGTGTAAGTTCGCCGTGTTTGGCGTCGGGAGCGGTGCATACGGAGCCCGTTTCAATGCCATGGCGAAGGACTTGTCGGCTAAGATGAGGGCCTTGGGTGCGGCGGAAATTTTGCCCGTGTCTCTGGGGGATGTCGATAAGGGTGATGTCGATGGCGTTTTCGATATCTGGAGTCAGAAGTTGATTGCGGTATTGAAGGGTGTTGAGGACAGTGGCGTGATATTGGCGAATGGCGTTGGCATCGGAGGGGAGAGCGAGAGCGAGAGCGATGGTGGTTTTGCGAGCGATGAAGATGGAGAGAGTGGTGGCGAGTCGATGGTGGTTGATCTTGAAGATATTGCAGGTAAGGGGCCGTCGAGGAAGTCGGGGGCAGTTGCCCAAATCAATGGGAAAGTTAATGGGACGAGGGAGATGGTGACCCCTGTTATAAGAACTAGCTTGGAGAAGCAGGTGCGTAATTGGCAATTGAGGCTATTTGAACTTTTCTTGAATTGGGCAATTGAATGCATAAGATAACGGTCTCTTGGCTGGTTAAAATTTCAGCAAGTCGTATTTCTGCAATATATATATATATGGATATAGGTGCTTCATCACAACCTCTATGATTTCACATTGAAGCAGCTTTTATTGGTAAATTCATTGTCGAACTCTGTAGTAGGTGTCTTTATTAGTTCCCATTTTCTGTTTGCCCCTCTTTATGTTACTGGTCAAGTGGGCTTTACCTGCCGTTCATCTGTGTCTTCGGTTAGTTTCTTTTGCTAACTTGATGCCATCAACCTGCAGGGCTATAAGATTATTGGTTCACACAGTGGGGTGAAAATTTGTAGATGGACCAAATCACAACTCAGAGGTCGAGGAGGTTGCTACAAGCATTCTTTTTATGGCATTGAGAGTCATAGGTGATTATTACTTTATATTTTTCCTAAGTTTATAGGAACAATTGGATGATTTTATTAGGCGATGCAATTTTTATCAAGAGAAAATGATGGAGCAAAGTTTGTGCTGCTTCTTGTAGTTTGTTTTTAAGTCTGGGTATTCTAACTTTTACATTCAAAACTCAAAAGGCTATGTAACCTGGACTGGACTAATTATTTATAATTAGTTGGGTCTGCTCAGTGAGAAAGTAGCTCTGGTTACTGCGTAGCTGCATTTTGTAGAGAAGTTGATATCACTTTTGGTCGCCACCCTTCCCTGTACTTCATGGAAGGAAAACTACGGTGGGCTTTCTGGAATTTTAAACCAAATACATTTGCAGAACGAATGGGATAAGGAATAAGGATGAAAGAATAATGGCAACTGAGACTTGGACTGCGTTAAACCCTGAAACTCTTACTCCTTATGACAGAGCGTTTGGGACTAAGTCTTTTTTAAGTAGATGGAAAATCCTCATTTTTTTTATGGTCCCTTGGCTGCTTTCTTTTCATTTTTATACTCTTTCGTATCACTGGCCATCCTCTTTGTGTTTATACCGAGAAGATGGGTTGATAGGTTGACCTTGCAGTGCTACCTATGCTTCTATTCTCATAATCCATGATCTTTCTGTCATTGGTTTCTTTTATTATCAGAATTTTCCATTAATGTTTCTAAAGCGGAAGCAAAACAGGTGCATGGAGGCAACCCCTTCTTTGGCATGTGCAAACAAATGTGTCTTCTGCTGGAGGCATCATACAAACCCTGTGGGAAAGAGCTGGCAATGGAAGATGGATGATCCTCTAGTAATTGTTGATACTGCCATAGAGCTTCACACAAAAATGATCAAGCAAATGAAAGGGGTTCCTGGTGAGGTTTATTGCTTCAGATTCTTAAATTTTTTCGGTGTGATTTCTTTTGTTGGAAGTTGGTCTTTTGCTGGTCAAGCATATGTTGCCTACATAGATGTACTTATGAATGAACCTCTTTACTCGTCGTGACATTGTTACAGGCGTTACACAGGAACGCTTATCTGAAGGTCTCTCCCCTAGGCATTGTGCTTTATCTCTTGTTGGTGAACCTATCATGTATCCAGAGATAAATGCTCTGGTGGATGAGCTACACAGGAGGCATATTTCTACTTTTCTAGTAACAAATGCACAGTTCCCTGAGAAGATTAAAATGTTGAAGCCTGTCACACAGGTATTTCCCTCTTCTTTCTTATTTATAGGGTTTAAAATATTACTGTCATCAAAGGACTTGACCTTGATTTATATTTTTGGACATATGCAGTTATATGTGAGTGTAGATGCGGCAACAAAGGAAAGTTTGAAGGCAATTGATAGACCCTTATTTGGGGACTTCTGGGAAAGGTTCATAGTATGTGCTTTATGCTTACATTTTCATCTTAAGTAATTGAATATTCCAGTGATTGGCGGAGAAGACTTGAGCACAGTTCTTGATGAAAGCTGATACATGGACAAAAAGAAAAAATGAAGTGAATAATATTTGGAACAATTGATTTAGATGTAATAATTTTTGGTAAAATCTCCAATGTAAAAAGAACCATCTTGCCTGACACTCTACCCTTCTTTGGTTTACTGTGCTGTTCCCGGAAGCATCTCTCTAAGGCAGCTCAATTGTGAATTGCAATTCCTGTTGCTTCCATTAGTATTTGATTGATATAACAACTAGCTTAGGAAAATTTAAATGCATTTTCATCCCCACCACTCTCTCTCTCTCTCTCTCTCTTGAAATTCTGGTTTAGCCATTTTTTATTGATATGTGAAACTTGCTCATGCAGTGGTGCTGATAAATCTAAGTTCTTATTTGGAAATCAGTCATCACTGACATTTAAGTTATTTGCTAGGACTCCTTGCGCGAACTTAAGGACAAGCAGCAGCGAACTGTTTACAGATTGACACTTGTGAAAGGGTGGAATATTGAGGACATTGATGCTTATTCTAACCTCTTCAGCATTGGAAAGCCAGATTTTGTTGAAATCAAAGGCGTCACTTATTGTGGATCGTATGTTTTCAACCTCTCGTAAAATTTTTAATTAATGACTTTGCATTTGGAGTTCTTGACCATTCTGACATGTCGTAGGTCCGCTGCATCAAAGTTGACTATGGAGAATGTGCCTTGGCATGCTGATGTGAAAGCTTTCTCTGAGGCCTTAGCTTTGAGGAGCAAGGGTGAGTATGAAGTTGCTTGCGAGCATGTACACTCATGCTGTGTCCTTCTGGCGAAGACGGACAAATTCAAAGTTGATGGCCAATGGTTCACATGGATAGACTACGAAAAGTTTCAAGAATTGGTGGGTGAAATCGATAAATTTGTGCATCTCTTGATTAGTTTGAGTGGGACATGGTGGTTAAGTATTTATTATCAACCTCTCGACTTGCAGGTAGCTTCTGGTAAACCATTTGACAGCAGGGATTACATGGCAGCCACACCATCATGGGCTGCGTATGGAGCCGATGAAGGAGGATTTGATCCAGATCAGTTGCGGTATAGAAAAGAAAGGCATCACAAATCAAACCGGTGATCATGCAGGTGTGCATGCACGTGTGTACCCTTTGCAGGTTTAGTACCTTTGCTCTTAAACTTCAGGTGCTTCTGTGTTTTGCCTTAGACGATAGGCAACATTTCTTTGTACATCTTTTTGCGAAGAGGATATAAGAGCAAGCTTATATACCATTTTATGCAAAAGTGTTGTAGATCTCCGAGCCTCTTCAGGGAAAAATTTTGTACCAGTAAAGCTGAATCTACTAATGGGTAGTTCTTTTTCATCTCTCTCTCATCTTACACGAAGTTAGTGAATACTGTAGTGGCAATTTGCTCTAAAGTTGGCGACTGTGGTCTCTCATGTTAATTAGGCTTTGACAATGAAGGCACAACTGTTTGGAAAATGTATGGATCATACTCAATCCATCGACCATGCGTGTCTCGTGCGTGCGCTTCACATTAGCCTCTCGTATGGTCAATGGATGCGAATGTGATGAACACGCTTCATGTAATCCAGTTCTGGACAAATGTTTTCCTTAGAACACAATATGAGTGCTACGCGCCATGCGTCTTTGATGTAGAGTTTAATGAACGTCTCCATGTACGAGTACATAACTGTATAACAATTCCATCCTTACAAATTTCGGGACGATCCTTTTGTATCTTACATCACATCCCTATGCCGCAACTACATAAAAGGCCTCGGCCTCCGAATCTCATATCAATTTTGTACAAAAAAATAGGTGGAAAAAATTCCATTACCAAGAATTGAAAAACAAAAATCATTCATTTATATCGTGGATTGGATTGGCATTTTTTGAGATAGAAATCACCAAAAAAAAATAGTTGGAAAAAATAGGTGAAACATTCCCTTTATTTTTTTAGATTAATATCACGAAAAATCTCAAATCAGTATACTTGTGATAAATTTATTCAAAATTATTTTTTTAATAACCAAAAACCCTATATTAGTACACTCATAACAATTTTACCCTCCGTTAGTTTCCGTTAAATTTTACTATCAAATTCCTGATATGTGACAACTGAAGCACCTATCAATTTGTAGTTGTACTCTCCATTTGTCACAAGTATACGGGTTTATGATTTTTATGATATTAATTCAATTCAACGGAGTGTAAAATTATCACAAATATATCAATTTTGAGTTTTTGGTGATCAAAAAATTATTTTTGAGTAAATTTGTCACGAACGTACCAATTTAGGATTTTTCGTGCTATCAATCTTTTTTTTTTTTAGGGAAGTTGGGAATTTCTGGAGTGATTTTTCGAGTCTAAATAGAGGGAAGCTGCCACCGAAATTAAAAAAAAACTATAAATCCAGGACCTCAAAGTCGCGAAAAAAGCCAAGGACGTAGAGTACTAGAGTTAGAGTGGGCCCCCCCGTGCTCGCCCTCCTCCTTTTCTCCATCGTGCACGACGCCATCCTCCGAGTCAGCCCAGCCTCTTGATGGGTACACATCTCTCTCTCTCTCTCTCTCCTTTTTTCTTTTTCTTAAATAATATTTTTTTTTTATTTTTTGGGTTATTTTGGTTTTTCATCGTTGTTGACTTGGCCGCTGATGCGGTTTTGGGTGTGGACGCGCCCGCCCGCCGTGAGCTGGGTGGGTCCTCTGATGGATTCTCAGTCGGCACCCGGTGGGTCCCCCCTGCCCCCCTCACGCGCTTCCACGCGCTTCGTCAACCCGCGGGTACCGCCCCCGGCTTTGCCCCCAGCTTTATCATCAACTCCTACCACCACCGCCACCACCGGCTAGCTAGCAAATAAAACTAAGATCATGGACCCCGCCGAGCCCGAGCCCCAGCCGCAAGGACCCGAAATTATTTTTGAACTAGTTTTGGACGCGAACGTTTAATGAGAAACGCTGGTATGCTAACAATTGTGATTGGCTAGAGTTCGATCCGGCTCGAACATTCAGGCGCGGATAATATTCCAGCCCTACCTTATGGCTTGGTCTCGGGGCCGGCCAATGACCGTATTTGCTAGTTAGCCTAGAATAGTATTTTAGGCGAATGATGATTTGAGAGAAGTTGATAATTCAATATCCAGATTTTGGATCTTTGGGTAGATTTAGATTATGAAATTTAACTCGCAATCAGTCTCCTAAATGGCTCCACATTGGACGGGCTGAAGCAACATACTTCAGCCCTCGCAATTCAATACTCAAACTCATGAATATATATATATATATATATATATATATATATCAAATTTTATGAGATCTAAAGTTTGGTTAAGGCAATCATCGATGTAGGGTTTACTCCCAGATGATTTGACACACCCTAGTTATGTGCTCAAATCCTTCAGTTGCTCTTTAGTCTCAAAAAGCTTTTGGTTCATCCACGGTGTTGGTTCGATTGTACCATGGCGTTGAATACCTCAGGTTTACTTCCACTAACATTGTGGTGGGGGTAATGGTGATGAGCTCAATTCAAATAAGCAATAGTTGTAGTTAAAACTAAAGATCTCGTATTGGGTGTTGAATTTTTATGATAGCACCAAGAAATCGCTGACACCGATCGCCCTCTCCACACCTTTTTTCCCAAGAAAAAATCGGTTAATCCTTTCGTTTGATTACGAGCAGTGTTTGCTTGCCTTTTGACCTTCTTTGAGCCGCTAACTATTGAGCTACCTCTTACATACAGATTGCAAGAGAGCTTAGGGGAAAAGTACCAAAAAAGTCATAAACCTTTTGCATTAGTGCCAATTTAGTCCTAAACCTTTTTTTGGTGCCAATTGAGTCCTAAACCTTTTAAATTAGTGCCAATTCAGTCCTAAACATTTTGTTTTTGTGCCAATTTAGTCCTTCCGGTCAATTTTGATCGGAATTTGCTGACGTGGACGCCTGCCGGCCGGCGGCCGGTCACCGGCGCTGACGTGGACAACTTAAATAATATTTTAATAAATTTTGAATTTTTCTGTTTTTTTTCCTTTTTTCTTTTTTTTCCACTTTTTTTCTTTGTTTTTTTTCTCTTTCTCTTCCTCGTGGCCGGCGAGGTCGAGCTCGTCGGCCACTGGCGAGGGCAGGCTCGCCCTCGCCGGCCACCAGCAAGGGCGGCCTCGCCCGACCATGGCGAGGCTCGCCCTCGCCGCGGCCTCAGGCGAGGGTTCGAGCCTCGCCGGATCCGGCGAGGTCGAGCCTCGCCCGACCAGGGCGAGGTCGGGCGAGGCTCGAACCCTCGCCTGAGGCCGCGGCGAGGGCGAGCCTCGCCATGGTCGGGCGAGGCCCGACCTCGCCGGATCCGGCGAGGCTCGAACCCTCGCCTGACGGCGAGGCGAGCCTCGCCATGGTCGGGCGAGCCTCGCCATGGTCGGGCGAGCCTCGCCATGGTCGGGCGAGGCCCGACCTCGCCCTGGTCGGGCGAGGCTCGACCTCGCCCGATTCGGCAAGGCTCGAACCCTCGCCTGAGGCCGCGGCGAGGGCGAGCCTGCCCTCGCCAGTGGCCGGCGAGCTCGACCTCGCCGGCCAGAGGAAGAGAAAGAAAAAAAAACAAAGAAAAAAAGTGGAAAAAAAAAGAAAAAAAGGAAAAAAAAACAGAAAAATTCAAATTTTATTAAAATATTGTTTAAGTTGTCCACGTCAGCGCCACGTCAGCGCCGGTGACCGGCCGCCGGCCGGCATTCGTCCACGTCAGCAAATTCCGGTCAAAATTGACCGGAAGGACTAAATTGGCACAAAAACAAAAGGTTTAGGACTGAATTGGCACCAATTTAAAAGGTTTAGGACTAAATTGGCACCAAAAAAAGGTTTAGGACTAAATTGGCACCAATAAAAAGGTTTAAGACTGAATTGGCACCAAAAAAAGGTTTAGGACTAAATTGGCACCAATGCAAAAGGTTTAGGACTAATTGGCACCAAAAAAAGGTTTAGGACTAAATTGGCACCAATGCAAAAGGTTTAGGACTTTTTTGGCACTTTTCCCGAGAGCTTAGCTTACAACAATTGATCAAAAATCATCTTTCGATGATTAAATCAAAGCACAAGCAATTCAATTATTGTGGAAGATAGAGCACATAACTATCACACATATGATGCGGTAACTGATTATCGCATATCATGTGATCCACGAAAATTTCATGTCATAATTATCGAATATAATCTTGTTTGAGATGCTTACCAAATATAATCTTGTTTCATATGCGTAAGGTTTGATCTCTGGTTGTGAACGAGAAATTGTCATCGAACCAATCAAATTAGGATGGGCCAGATCGATATATTCACTAAAAGGAGTAACATGAAGTTTAGAATCATGGCATGAATATAATGATGAGTGAAGTGCTCCAGATAACGAAGGTGTATATCTTGACTTCTCCACTGCGGACCTACCCCCAACCTAATGCTTCGGTTTGACTTGCTTTAACAGCAAGTGGAATTGGTTGAAAAATTCGAAGTAGAGCTACACAGCATGATGTGAGCGAGGTGCTCTAGTTGGCGGAGCTATAGCCCCCGTGTTTGTGATGCGCACATCCTATTGTATTGTGTAGACAATTTCTTATCGAGATGAATTTTGCATTATCGAACACAAGAAATCATTTTTTGCCTTCATAAATTGGATTTATATCGACAATCCTAGTGTGCGTTTGTTTCACGAAAAATTTAATGATAAAGGAAAATGTTTTTCGGAAAAATCATTTTTCAGGAATACATTTAGTTTTCCTTTATTTGGTGATACACAATAGAAATCGTTTTATGATATTTGGATTTTATTGGAAAATGATTTCAATCTCATGACTTAATTTCAAGCAAAAAAAACAATCGAATTTTTTTAAAAAAATTTTAAAAATCGAAAATTTTAATTAATTTTAATTTCTTTTTTATTTTTTAATTTATTTTTTTAACAATTCGAATTTTTAATTATTTTTTCCTTTTTTTTTCCTTTTCTTTTTTTTCTTCTCTTTCGTTTTCCTTTTTCTTTTCTTTCCTTTTCTTTCTCCACCTTCCTCCACTGTGACCAACCGGCAACGGCCCCAAGCGAGCTCGAGCTCGCCGGCCTCGGGCAAGCAGCGAGCCCGCCAGCCTCAGTCGAGCCCAAGTTGGCTTGGATTTGGTGAGCTGCGAGCTCCCTGGATCGGCTGAGCTTGGGCTCGCCTGAATCTGGCGAGCCACGAGCTCATCAGCCTTAGCTGAGCCCTAGCTTGCCTAGATCTACCGAGCCTCGAGCTTGCGGGGCGAGGTCGAGGTGAGGTGGAGGCGACAAGGTCCAAGCGAGGTCGGGCCTTGTACGATGTCGGCAAGCCCAAGCTCGCCAAATCCCGGCTCCCTGCACTGAGGCTAGCGAGACTCTAGCTCACCGAGATCTAGCTAGCTTGGCCTCGGCTGAGGGCCAGCAACACGCTTGTGGCCGGCGACTGGCGGAGGGAGGAAGAAGGGAAAAGAAAAGAAAAGGAAAAAAAAGAAAAATAAAATGTTAACAAATTTGAGATAATCAATTTCATAGAGTGTTTTCACCTTTTAAATTTATACATGAATGGTTTCCTTGACCGAAAAGTGTTTTTGGTTGATCAAATTGTTTTCGGACAACCAAATGGATAAAAGTCCAGAAAACATTTTTCCGGAAAACATTTTCATCAAAACAAACACACCCTTAGTTAAAATTGCAAGCGTCCCGAGAGAGATATGTTTGTTAAAGACTTGTTTGGCGAGTTAATAAGGATGACTTATTACTACCTTATCATACTTTTGCAATCACATTCGTAAATCTATCGAACATATAGTGTAAAAGGGACGAGTTAACAAGTGCCGCATCTTGTTTAGTGACTATCTCAGTATGCATTACATTCTCGATGCTTTAGCCGTTCTTGTTGCTGCCATCGGAAATCAAAACTTTCCCTACACGACATACAATATCGTCGGGCCACTCGTGACCAAAATGCGATTCAAAATCTAACTGCTGCCGGAGAGATATCGATTAGTCACAAACATACGGTATAATCTACCTAGCATCAGGTTAAATGTAGCTGCTACGAAACTAATGCTAGACAGCTATATAATGCCTGTAGATAAAATCTTTGGACTCCATCCCAAATTCAATTCAGTGTTAGCAATGGTCCACCACTTGGCCTCTCTACCAAGTACGGCCTCACAAGGGAAGTGGGCGTCACGTGCAGCAGACAGCGATTCGTGCTCTCTCTCTCTCTCTCTCTCTCTTCTTTTTCCGAATTCTGGATTTCCTACATTCTTTTACTCCTTCTTTTCCCTGGTTTATTTTGGCGTCTCTTCGAACGGGCACGAGTCAGTCAGTGAGCCGCGCAGTGGAGGACAGACACAGGTCTGCAACTCGCCAATTCCTGCCTCATTATTTTTCCCCCATCCCTCAAAGATTGCAATCTCCTCATCCTCATCTCTCTACTTATCGTTTTTCTTCCCTCCCCCTCCCCCTCCCCCAAAAAAGCAGCAGAAAAGGTTTGATGGAAATTACACTTGAATGTTTATCATTCATTTGGTTGAGCAGATGGGTTTATCCAATTCAACTGTGGACTTCAAAGATAGGATTCAATCTTGATTGGATGTGTGGGGTGTGTGGAGTGGACCTACCCAACATATTCAAAGTTAAGTCTCATCCATTTATGTTTATGACAAAACAAAACTAAAGCACCCACAACCAGAATATAAGCAAGAAACTTGAAAATACTAAAAAAGGATAAAGAAAGGGAGAAAGAAAAAACCATGTTCATCTGTGATTCTGATTCATTCATTGGTTTGAGCACACAGATAAACCACAAGCTAAAAAACAACAAAAGAAGAGACCGATGACTTCAATCAGTAGGCAACTTCAATGAAGCGTGGGGGCATAGAAAGTGGAAAACAAACCCACACCAGTAAACCTAATTTGCAGCAGTATTTCGTCGTCGTCAACATAGGTATGAAGAAAACATGTGAGCCATGTGAAGTGTTAAAAAGGCAGGAATGATCTTCGATCATCTAATTGCCTGATCAAGATCAGAGCTACAAAACCCAAAGACAGAATGAATTGCGGAGAGAAAAGAGTAAGATAGTAAATGGGTCCGTCTTCTTTGTCAGCTGCTCTTACGAGGCTTGCTCTTTCTTCTCACTCTGCTTCTGCTGCTAGTCCTTTTTGTTGGTGACTCCTGCAACGTCTCTTGCTTCTGCTCTTCCACTTCACCACCTCTGGCTTTCTTCGTTTGGTCCGCTACTTTAGCTTCTTCTTCTTCTTCTTCTTCCACTACTTCAGCTTGTTGTATTGGATTCTGTTGTTCCTCTTCTTGCTTTGGTTCAGCTTTTGCTTCGACGATCTTGCGAGGTCGGCCTCTCTTTCTGGGTGTCACTACTAGAGACTTGGTTTCGTCTCCTGCTGCTGGTGCTGATGATGATGCTTCTGCTATTGCCACCGATAGTTCCTTCGTTTTCTGTGCCTTCCTCTTTCCCATCTTCCCCCAAATCAAGAAAACAAATAGAATAAGAATTCCAGCTTCTACTCAAATCTTGGGTCAACCGGTAATACCCAAAAACTTTCGACGAAACCTGTAGAACCCACCAAAACCAGAGCCAGATGTTTCCTCTATCACCAAATCAAAATTGGTTTAGATGATCTTACTTTTCTCAATATAAACTCTCTCTCTCTCTCTCTCATCGAGAAGAAGCTAATAACTGCACAGCAACCACTTCTTTTTTTTTTGGTATGTAGCAATCACTTCTTTTACTCGCTGAATGAATAGAATAAATAAAAACTTCACCAAATCATCTTTGCCTTTTCTTGGTCAAAGGAGTGTGAGACCCGACCCATCAGCTTCTCTCTGTGTATTGTTTTCTGCATATCCTGCGCTCTCTCTACCTCTCTCTCTCTCTCTCTAGCGGACGAAAAGAAATATGTGAACGGAGACAAAAGGAGGAAGAAATGAGGTCGAAAGGTGAGTCAGCAGAGAAACGACAGCCTGAAAATAAACGGCGAAGGCGAGGCGAGGTGGCTCAAAAGCTAATGCTGACTGACTAGGGTTTATTAACGTTACCCCACCAAAGGTCTCACATATGAAATTATTAATATTATTTTATATGAATTTTTTTTAATATGACTTTGATACATCATGTTATGGAAAGCTTGTTAAAGCCAGGAATCATATAGGGTCGGTGCCTACAAATAAACATTTAGCGGGATTTTACTCAAACACCTTACTAATTATATCTATTAAAGAAATGTTTTCATTTCTGATATGTTGATTATGCATAACTTGATAAAAAAAATAATTCATTGAAAACGACAAACCTTCTTAATTGTGTAACGAGTGAAGAGGTTAGCAAGGGTCACCTAGAGGGGGGTGAATAGGTGATCCTAAACAGTTTTTAAATTTTTATACGGAAATAAAACAAATCACAGAAGAGTCTGAATAAAATTCAGATTCAATACAGATTATATAAGAAGTGATCAGATGTGCAGAATGTAAAGTAAGAGATAAAGAATAGAAAATCTGCACACAAGTTTATAGTGGTTCGGCTTATAGCAAGCCTACGTCCACTCTCCCACGCTTACAGCCTACTGGCTGGATTTCACTAAGTAATCAAAAGGAATTTACAGATTCTGAGTGATATTACTCTCGTGTATGATAGAACTTTCTATCTTATGCAATCATTCTTACAAAGTAACCCTCAAGATCTGAATATTTTGGCTCAAAAAGACAAGAGAAATGATTGGAATAAGCTCAGACTTTGGACTTGTTGATTCTTGATTCTGTTATTTTCTTCAGCTGCTCGTCGATCTCCTTAAATACTCCTCTTCATCCAAACTAGTCGTTGGATAGCATTCAGAGGATCATCTTCCAATCTTCATCTTGGACAGATTTGTATAATAAGGATTGAGTAGCCGTTAGATGACAGATTCTGAATCCCGCTGATTCTGATCGCCCATACAATCAGAATCTTGGTTTCCATAAGTAGAGCTTTGTCCATAGTAATGCATTCTTGTCGTAATATTTGATTGTCAATCAATTAGATTAAGATTGAAACAATCGAAACTTTCCTTCTGTGAAATCCATACCAGATCACTAGCTGTTATGTTGAGTTCTGTGTTCTACGTCTGAATAATTTTAGCGTCTGCGTCTGCTTCTGAAAAATTTCAGCGTCTGCGTCTGCTTCTGAAAAATTTCAGCGTCTGCATATGAACTTTCTCGTTTTGTGTCTGAAAAACTTCTACATCTACTACTAAAAAATTTCAGCGTTTGAATATGAACTTTAGATTATGTGGGACTTCAAAGAACTTATTATTCCAGTTTGTAAAGTCTGAAAAGCTTCCTTCTGAGTTTCCAGAACATATATATATATTCCTGGAATAAAATGGTTCAGTATCAGATTTATAATTACAAAAGAATGTTTTGTTAACATCAAAATTAGTAGGAGTTTCCTCAACAATCTCCCTCTTTTTGATGGTGACAAAACTTTCCTGCAGATTTAACCAATTTGAAATTAATTTGAAGTAAATAAGCATATTTAGCACATGAATCACAGATTGAGATTGAAAGAACAAACTCTGTTGATATCTGTGTCTTTGCTTCCTTTGTGCCTGCATATTAAATCTGCATATAATTTCTCTCCCTTTTTGTCATCAGCAAAATGAAAGGCAACAAGAGAGAGTATAAAGCATCTATATTAAGCAATCAATTAGTCTAACAAGAAATGTTAGCGTATATTACAGACCAATTGAAGAAATAGGACG
This sequence comes from Syzygium jambos, assembly GCA_031216235.1. Classification (NCBI taxonomy): domain Eukaryota; kingdom Viridiplantae; phylum Streptophyta; class Magnoliopsida; order Myrtales; family Myrtaceae; genus Syzygium; species Syzygium jambos. The sequence continues at coordinate 19,913,857 of CM062225.1, forward strand.
GTTTGTAAAAACAGGCTATTTTTTTGAAGGAGTACGAATCAGTTGAAAATTGTCCAATATTGAGACAGCCTCCTCAATCTTCGAACTGCATTGACTCACAGCCTTATCCATGTTGGATGAGCATAGAGTAATGGCTTCCTCGAGTTCTGCTTTGTCTGCTGCTGCTTGGAGTCGTTGAGTGTTGTAGTTTTCCTCAACAAATTTCTGTAGATCATTCATATTCTGTTCTAGTGCAGCTTGCTTGTCCCTAATCTCGAGCAGAATAGAGAGGATGTTCTGATTTCTTGAGGGTTGTTCTTGGACTTTAACTGGCTCAGACTGATCGAACCCCATGGTTGCTTCTTCAGGAATCTCCCCCTAAATAGGTGCTTGTTCTTCAGAAACATGTTCCGTAAGAGTTGGTTCTGAAACATTTGGAGTTGGTTCAGAAACATGTTCTGGAGCATTAACATGGCCTGTATCAAGATGTTCTACTTCTGCTTCGTCACTTTCATCATGCAGAAGAATTTTTCTTTTCTTGCTATACACCGTTAGTGGGATTGGAGATTCTTTCTTCTTGCTTGCTGATCCTGCCCCTTTTCTTTGCCCCGTCTTTTTGACACTTGACGTTTTAGAAGATTGTTCTTCAGATTGATGAGCCTCTTTTCCCTTTATTCTTTCCCTTATATTATTAAACTGCTTCATTTTTTAGAGCATTTTCTCTCCAACAAACAAACAGGGAATAATGTTCTGGCGCAATTCATCAGGAATCGATATATTTAGGAACATGAAAATTCGAGAGATTAATGCACCATATGGCAGTTGTCCTTTGTTCTTCTGTAACGCCCTGTACATATGGAAGATAATGATATAAGGAAGAGAAAAAGGTTGACCTTTCAGAATGGCCCAGATGAGCTTGATTTCTGATTTGGAGAGGTCAGTTTTAGAGGCAGCCTTGGGCTTCAAACAATTTATAATGATCTTGTGTAGAATCACGAATTTTCTGGATAAGTCAGAGTAGGAGAGATGTCGGTTTGATCCTTGAGCAAAGTTGGGATTTTCAGATGCAATCTTTGAAGCATCCTCAAGATTTACTTCCAACGGAGTAAACTTGGAGTATCTTGCTCTAATTATTCTTGCCAAAACATCCACCTTTAAATCGAATTTCTTATCGCCAACAGTGAATTGGAGCCAGGTGGGCGACAAAATAGAGAGATTGGAATAGAAATAGACAGTTAATTTAGCAAAAACATTTGCAGATTGAAGGCAAAATTCATAAATGCCTAGCTTCTCAAAAAGATGCTTGACTGAAATATCAGCCTTCTCTAAACAGTCGAAATCTACAGTCCTGTGATTCATGATCCCACGAGCAAGCAATAACTTATAGTAGACATGATACTCAGAGTTTCTGAACAATCCTCCTGTTCCTGGCACACTAGATGCTATTCCTATCTTCATTTCAAAAAGCTCAAAAAGTCGAGCATCATCTTCAGGAATAACAAACTTTGTTGCACTGGTAGATTTAGGGTTGATATGAGTAAATTGTTTGCTCGAGGGAGTTGATGATTCTCCAACCTTTTCTTTGCCCTTTTTGGAAGAGGGCTCTTTTGGTGTAATGCTGGTCGGAACATTGGCAGTATCAACACAAACTTTGGAGTAGTTTTGTGTAAGATGTTCTTCAGAGAAGAATCCATTGTCTCTCAGACAATCTCGCAAAGAAGATGCAGAGGCATTGTTTCGCTTCAACAACTGATAAGCATTCCATACATGCTTGATGCTTTTGAAACGAAAATCTATTTTACCAGAAGTTTTGGGAGGCAACGATCGTTGAGGAGGTGTCGCTTCAACAAGATCGTCACAATGGTCTGATTCTGTATCTGAGATCTCCATAAACTCTGCCGGTGCAGAAGATTTAGAGTCTTGGTTCAAGATACGTGAAGATCTTCTTTTGAACGGCATTTTGATCACTTCTGAAGCAGAAAGTTTCGATCTTTGAAGGAAGGAAGACGAGGAGAGTCTCTAAATATCGTAAGGGTTTGGGGAGTAAAAATCGTACTGATAGGATTTTGAAAAGTGACGGACAGGTATATAAATGAGAAGGACGGGTTTTAGAAATAAAAGGTTATTTTTAGAAGGTAAAAAGAATGTCCAAACAAGTAGGAAGGAAATATTCTTTCTGAAGCATAAAAGATCAGCACAATATCATTATAATATTTTAAGCACAATTAATCAGATAAATTTGGATACGTACCTGATTTGCTTCCAAAGATAACAAATGTGAAAATATCCTGTCAAAATATTCCCGCCAAACTTTAAACTATGTACGTACCGTTCTTTGAGAGTCTCAAAAATGTTCAGACCGAGAACACTTGAGTCTGAAAAATTCTTGTCTGTCAAACACTTCAAGAGAATGGATGAGTAATGCACAGTTTGTTTCTAATATACTCAAATGAAGATTTGTCAAGAGGTTTTGTGAATATATCAGCTAATTGATTCTTAGAATCAATGAATTGAATATTCACATCGTCATTTTGAACATGATCTCGAATGAAATGATGTTTAATATCAATATGCTTTGCACGAGAGTGAAAAATAGGATTTTTGGACAAATTAATAGCACTTGTGTTGTCACACTTGATTGCAACACTTGATTCTTCAACGGCAAAATCTCGCAACTACTGCTTCATCCACAGAATCTATGCACAGCAACTTCCCAACGCTACATATTCTGCTTCTGCTGTGGAAAGTGCGACTGTACTTTGCTTCTTTGAGTACCAGGATACCAGCATATTTCCAAGCAGTTGGCATGTACCTGTAGTACTTTTCCTGTCCACTTTACATCCAGCTAAGTCAGCATCTGAATAACCAATAAGAGTAAAATCTGAATCTTTAGAATACCAAAGACCTAGCATTGGATAAGTTTCAATGTATTTGATTATCCTTTTTACTGCAAAAAGATGTGATTCCTTTAGGTCTGACTGAAATCTTGCACACATACAAACACTAAAAAGAATATCAGGTCTGGATGCAATAAGATACAATAATGAACCTATCATGCTTCTGTACACCTTTTGGTCCACCTTTTTACCAAGTTCATCCTTGTCCAGTTTGGATGATTGGGACATTGGAGTGTCTGTTTTCTTGCCGTTTTGCAATCCAAACTTCTTGACTATCTCCTTGGCATACTTTTCTTGGCAAATAAATGTACCATTTTTGGTTTGTTTCACTTGTAAGCCAAGAAAGAATGTTAGTTCTCCCATCATGCTCATCTCGAATTCGTTCTGCATATTCTTAGAGAATTCCTTGCAAAGCAATTCGTTAGAAGATCCAAAGACTATATCATCAACATAGATTTGTACAAGTAGAAAATCCTTACCCTTTTTCTTAACAAATAAAGTTGTATCAATCTTACCTTTGGTGAAATCATTTTGCAGAAGGAAGTTACTTAACCTTTCGTACCAAGCTCTGGGTGCTTGTTTCAGACCGTAAATGGCCTTTTTGAGTCTGTAGACATAATCAGTCTTCCTTGGTTCTTCAAAACCAGGTGGTTGTTCCACATATACTTCTTCTTTAATATATCCATTCAGGAAGGCACTTTTTACATCCATTTGAAATAGTTTAAAGTTATGGAAACAAGCATAAGCTAACAATAGCCGAATGGCTTCTAACCTTGCAACAGGTGCATAAGTTTCATCATAACCTATGCCTTCTTCTTGAGAATAGCCTTTTGCAACTAGTATTGCTTTATTTCTTGTGACTTTCTCTTTGTCATCCAGTTTGTTTCTGAACACCCATTTTGTTCTAATTACTGGATGGTTTTTGGGTCTTGGCACAAGCTCCCATACTTCATTGATTCTGAACTGCTAAAGTTCCTCCTGCATAGTTTCTATCCAGCTTTCATCTGATAAAGCTTCACCAACTTCTTTTGGTTCAATTTCTGATATCAGTGCCAAGCTGATGATGTTTTCCTTGTGTTTAGATCTAGTCTTGATTCCATCTTCTATTTCTCCAATGATGAGATTCTTCGGATGACTGGATTTATGTTTTCAGTTTTTGTCAAATTTTTCCTTCTGAATATCTGTAGACTCCGAAGGTTTTGATTGAGTCTAAGTTGTATCTTCATTTCTTTCTTCTACAGATTCTGCGATCTTTTGAGATTCTTGGTGAATTTCTGATAGCTCTTGAATGTTGGGAGATGGTTCAGATTCATTTTTGTGAGTCTGAATATTTTCTTCAAGCTTCACATTCATTGATTCTTCCACAGTCTGAGAATTCTTGTTGAAGACTCTGTATGCTTTGCTTGTAGTAAAATATCCAAGGAAGAATCCTTCATCTGCTTTCTCATCAAACTTACCAGTGCGGTTATTTGGATTTTTGAGAATAAAGCATTTACAACCAAATACACGAAAATACGAAATGTTGGGCTTTCTACCTTTGAAAAGCTCATAGGGGGTTTTCTTAAGAATGGATCTGAGAAAAGCTCTGTTGATGATATAACATGCTATAAAAACTGCATCTGCCCAGAATTGATAAGGAATCTTGCTTTCAATCAACAGTGTTCTTGCCATTTCTTGCAAAGAACAATTTTTCCTTTCCACAACACCATTTTGTTCTGGTGTATATGGAGTAGAAAAATTATGTTGAAGGCCATTTTCCTCACAAAAATCTGAAAAACTTTGATTTTCAAATTCTTCCCCATGATCTGTTTTAATGCAGGAGATGGAATAGCCCTTTTCATTCTGAACTCTTTTTGCAAATTTTGAAAAGCATGAAAATGCCTCATTTTTATGAGCAAGAAAGAACACCCAAGTAAATTTTGTGAAATCATCAATAATAACCAAACAATATTTCTTACCACCAATACTTTGTGTTCTGGTTGGTCCAAACAGATCCATATGAAGAAGCTGCAAAGCACGATCAGTGGAAACATGATGTATAGATTTGAAAGAACTTCTTACTTGTTTTCCTAGAGTGCAGGCATTGCATAATTCTGTTTTTCTGTATATCAAATCTGGCAAACCTCGAACCAGTTTCTTGTTTGAGATCTTTGAGATTTGTTTCATGCTGATATGCCCCAACCTTCTGTGCCACAGATCTTCATCCTCTTTGATTGAGATCAAGCAATGAGTGGAGTTTGGATTAACATCTAGAAGATAGATATTGCCATGTCTTCTTCCTGTAAATGTTTGAGAAGAATCTTTGCTTGTTCCTGAGCAAGTGTCTTCTTGGAAGTTGATTCTGAAACCTGTATCACATAGCTGGCTTATGCTTATCAAGTTGTAGTTGAGTCCTTTTACCAACGAAACATTGTTGATTGTGAGTCCTCCAATTTCAACCGTTCCTTTGCCAATGATTCTTCCTTTGGTATTTCCTCCAAAGGAGACTTTTCCACCATTCAGATTATGTAGATCAACAAATATGCTTGGATCTCCTGTCATGTGTCTAGAGCAACCACTGTCTAGGTACCACTTTCTTTTTCTCTTTGTGGTTACCTGCAAGAATTACAACATCTCAAGTTTTCTTTGGTACCCAAGCTTATTTGGGTCCTTGAGTATTAGTATAGGCTGTCTTAACATCTCTTCGAATAGGTCTCCAAACCTTAGGATATTCATTCTTAAAATGTTGTGGATCTCCACAATTTGAGCATTTGAGAGCACTTCGGCCAACAGGTTTTACAAAATTCTTTTTGAAATGATTTTTATAAGCTTGTCGAGGAGGTCTTTGTCTTAATCTCTCCTTGACTTTTGGAAAATCAATCAAGCTGTCACTTTCCTTTACAAATCCTAGACCAGATTTGTTATAGTAAGGAATTTGAATGGAAAGGATATGCTTCAAGGTTTCTAAACCTTTTGAAAACTTGGAAGTAATTTCTGAAATTTCCTTTTTCAAAATAGCATTTTCTCTGGAAAGAAAATCTCGATTTTACTTGATTTGATGAAATTCTTTTTGAAGGATATCGATTCTTTCATTTTGTGAAATATCCTGTTGCCTTAGTGATGAATTTTCCTTTTTCAGAGAAGAGATTCTTTTAAGAGCAGTCTTAAATTCAAAGCATAATTCATCAATATAATTTGATACTTCAATAGACATTTCAGAAGGTTTTACCTCGATTTCCACTTTGGGATCAAAATCAGAATCTGAGTCTGAATCTGACTTTGCCATTAGACAGAAATTTGAGATATCTTCATCACTATCTTCGCACTCTATGTCACTCTAAGTTTCTGCCTTTAAGGCCTTCTTTGCTTTCTCAAATTTGGTCTTCTTTTTCAGAAGTGGACAGTTAGGCTTGATATGTCCACGTTTCCTACAGTGAAAGCATATTATATCCTTTGATCTCTCTGTCTCATCGATAGACTTCTTATTTTCAAAAGGGTTCTTCCCTTTGAGGTTTTTTCCTCTGATTTTCATTCTCTTATACTTCTTTATGAAGAGAGCCAGTTCTTCATCATCAACATCTTCATCTTCAGAATCTGCATCAGAATCAATGTTAGTTTTCAATGCAATTGACTTATTACCTCTTGTTTCAATCTCCTCATTCCGTTTCTCAGTCTCATATGATTGAAGAGTTCCAATTAACTCATTCACTGATAGAGGCTTGATCCTTTGAGTCTCACAAAGAGATGTTTTGATGTTATCCCACTGATTTGTCAGTCCTCTCAGAAGTTTGTTGACTTTCAATGCATCTGGGACTGGTTGTCCTTGATAGGCAAGACCGTTTACTATGTCAGTAAACCTGTCATAAAAATCAGCAATTAATTCTCCAGGCTTCATTTTGAAGGATTCATATTGACCAAGCAAAATATTGATTTGAGTTTCCTTGGCTCGATCTGTTCCTTCATAAGTAATATAGAGAGTATCCCAGATTTCCTTAGCAGATTCACAAGCAGCAATTTTTTTATATTCAACTGGAGATAAAGCACAGTAGAGAGAATAAATCGCTTTTGAATGTAAAGTTTCTCTTTTGGATATCTCAGTTTGAGATAATGGAGGATCTGCTGCTTTGCTTGGATCTGCCTTTTCTTTTGAATCTGAAGACTTTGGGTTGACTCCTTTGATGATGACATCCCATTGCATATGATCAATTGACTTAATGAATGCCTTCATCTTATTCTTCCAGACACTATATTTCTTGCCATCGAAATATGGTGGTCTGTTGTTGCTCTGACCTTCAATGAGCCTTGGAGCACCATAGCTAGCCATGTAGATCGTTAGCTCAGAAGTAAAACACTTCAGTAAAATGAGCAACCTGCTCTGATAACAATTGAAGAGGCTAGCAAGGGTCACCTAGAGGGGGGTGAATAGGTGATCCTAAACAGTTTCTAAATTTTTATGCAGAAATAAAACAAATCACAGAAGAGTCTGAATAAAATTCAGATTCAAGACAGATTATATAAGAAGTGATCAGATGTGCAGAATGTAAAGTAAAAGATAAGGAATAGAGAATCTGCACACAAGTTTATATTGGTTCGGCTTATAGCAAGCCTATGTCCACTCTCCCACGCTTACAGCCTACTGGCTGGATTTCACTAAGTAATCAAGAGGAATTTACAAATTCTGAGTGATATTACTCTCGTGTATGATAGAACTCTCTATCTCACACAATCACTCTTACAAAGTAACCCTCAAGATCTGAATATTTTGGCTCAAAAAGACAAGAAAAATGATTGGAATAAGCTCAGACTTTGGACTTGTTGATTCTTGATTCTGTTATTTTCTTCAGCTGCTCGCCGATCTCCTTAAATACTCCTCTTCATCCAAACTAGCCGTTGGACAGCATTCAGAGGATCATCTTCCAATCTTCATCTTGGACAGATTTGTATAATAAGGATTGAGTAGCCGTTGGATGACAGATTCTGAATCCCGCTGATTCTGGTCGCCCATACAATCAGAATCTTGGTTTCCATAAGTAGAGCTTTGTCCATAGTAATGCATTCTTGTCGTAATATTTGATTATCAATCAATTAGATTATTTGATTGTCAATCAATTAGATTAAGATTGAAACAATCGAAACTTTCCTTCTGTGAAATCCATACCAGATCACTAGCTGTTATGTTGAGTTCTGTGTTCTACGTCTTAATAATTTTAGCGTCTGCGTCTGCTTCTGAAAAATTTCAGCGTTTGCTTCTGCTTCTGAAAAATTTCAGCGTCTGCGTTTGAACTTTCTCTTCTGTGTCTGAAAAACTTTTGCGTCTGCTATTGAAAAATTTCAGCGTCTGAATCTGAACTTTAGATTATGTGGGACTTCAAAGAACTTATTATTCCAGTTTGTAAAGTCTGAAAAGTTTCCTTCTGAGTTTCCAGAACATATATATATTCCTGGAATAAAATGGTTCAGTATCAGATTTATAATTACAAAGGAAGGTTTTGTTAACATCAAAATTAGTAGGAGTTTTCCTCAACAACGAGTACTTTGGAGACTTTTGTTAAGATCTTCCTTTCAATTCTCGATTTATAACACAGTCACGCGATATTCAACTCCACCTTTCTTATCTGTCATTTCTTTCTTTTCTAATTGTCCCAACATCCTCCTTTTTTACGATGGTAACAATTTCCTTTCTAATTCGTCCAAGCATATTCTGATCATATATGACTGCATACTGGACTTGGCTTTAGAGTTGGGTTATGTAATCGAACATGATAAGACTCATCGTCCAATTGAACGAATAAGATGTTTCGAGATACATGCAATCATGTCGCTTTCGGACGAGGATGAAGGGCACGAAGGACACCGACCCCTCCTTTATGGCCTTTGCCTTTCGGTTGACTACCCCAGCCAGCAAAGCACTTGGCAGGAAAATAGATTAGGTCTATGTATCAGCAACAAGCATCACCAAATAAGGAGAAGTGTAATGCCTTACTGTGGAACAAATGGTTACGACTTCAATTTCTACATCAACTTCGGGATGTTGACAAAGATCAAGTTGGACCCAATCGATGCCGAACAACCTTAACATTGTCACCACACGATCCCTCTAATATTTGTTGGAAGTGAGCTAAATTTTCGCAGCAAAACTTTGCCTTCTAATTGAGTCACTTATCCACCTACCTGTCTTTAGAATTTTTATGCTTTGAAGCATATATCTTGTCCACTCGGACTTTTACTTAATGAGAATGCAAATCTTTATTCGACCAAAAAAAGAGTCCGAAAATGCAAATCTTTGGTCATCAAAGCCAACCGCAACAAAACTTTGCCTTCAAATTGGGTCGCTTCCCCCTGCCTGTCCTTGAGAATTTATGCACTCTGAAGCATATATCTTGTCTACTCAGACTTTTACTTAATGAGAATGCAAATCTTTATTTGACCAAAAACAAAGTCTGAGATTGCAAATCTTTGGTCGTCATAGCCAACCGCAACAAAACTTTGCCTTCCAATTAGATCGCTTTTCCCCCTACCTATCCTTTAGAATTGATATACTCTAAAGCATATATCTTGTCTACTCAGACTTTTATTTAATGAGAATGCAAATCTTTATTCACCAAAAACAATTGTCTGAGAATGCAAATCTTTGGGCGTTAATGCCCACCATAACAAAATTTTGCCTTTAAATTGAGTCGCTTATCCCCCTACTTATCTTTTAGAATTACTATGCTCTGAAGCATATGTCTTGTGTATTCAGACTTTTACTTAATGAGATGCAAATCTTTATTCTACCAAAAGAAAAAAGTCCGAGAATGCAAATCTTTTGTCAATAAAGCCCATCGCAATAAAACTCTGCCTTTCAATTGGGTCACTTATCCCCTTACCTATCTTTTAGAATTGCTATGCTATGAAGCATATATCTTCTCTACTCATATTTAATGAGAATGCAAATCTTTGACCAAAAGAAAAAATTCCGAGAATGCAAATCTTTGGTCATCAAAACCCACCGCAACAAAACTTTGCCTTCCAATTGGGTCACTTATCCTCCTACCTGTCCTTTAGAATTGCAAAACTCCGAAGCAAATCTTTATTGACAAAAAAAAAGTATGAAAATGAAAACAGACAGTTCACCCGTCATAACCCCTCAACTAAAAGGAGCAACAGTGTCCAGCGAGTCGATTGCAATTTGAGGGATGCACGCTAGAAAAGAAGGGACAATCGAGGGGGCATTAGATCATCTTAAGACCAACACGAACTATTTATAAGAAGTAAGGGCTAATTCCAAAAAAAAGAACCAATAAGTGATGATTTTTGCCCGAGCTTTTTTTTTTGTCCAAAAAAAAGTACCAACTTTTTACTCAAGTCTCAAATATAGCCCCTATTATGAAAAATTTTCAAATTGTTCAAGCTAGATTTGAAATTCAAAAGAAAATTTGTAATTTTTTGTGAGATAAAAAAAATTCGAACCATAATTATCACTTGGTGTTTTTTTTTTAAATTAATGGTACCGTGCGAAAACATTCACTGCTTGACTTCTTTTGTGCACTCCCATAAAAAAGACTAGCACAGACAATCGCAGAGCGTCGTCATATGGCATACAAACAGATGAACTGAGAAAGAAAATTGAACATGAATTGAAGTGGCAACTGGGCTTCTTACTCGGGAAGTGAATATGATGCGAAAAAGCGACTATCTGTTAATTTTAACGATGAAGAAAAGCCAGCTCAGTTCGCAAATACTTTATGAAGCTGACGACTACGGACCGACTGATATTAAGGGATCCAAGTGGACTCGAACCACCATCCTCCCAAGCCCAGTGGGCTTGAGCGCTCTTACCATATTTGAGCTTATGGACCCACCACAAGGCAAAACTCAAACCAAAAAGTCACAAAAGGATCCAATCAAAACCACAGAAGAAATGAAAAAACGTGCAGGGAAAAGAAACGTTGACTTCAGCTTCTTCACCTTGTCTGGGTAAAAGAACATTCGCATGACCTAATTCTTACTTCGCCATATACCTATACACAATCTCTATTTCCCTATTAATTTAAAACGTCAGAAAGAGAACTAACAACAGGGATTCAGTACACCAGCATACAACGCCCCCGGAGGACAGACCACAGAGAATTAAGAACAACTCATTCAAACTGAGAAAGAAAAATAGGAAGGACCCTCAAAGCGTATATATCGTTTCGGATTTTTTTTAAACTTGAGTGTAAATACTGAAATCAAACGTTCAATTTCTAGAAAATAAAATTATTCATGAATTGTTACAAAACACGCTCAAAACAGTAACCCCAGTAAATACACAATCTCTGAGGCCCTCTGTAAAAGGAAATAAAGAAACAACTATCGTCTAATGTTAATTAAAATAAGAAAATCGATTTACAAAGTTTGCATACTCGTAATTCTTGCGTAAATAAACTTTAAAAAGTTGAAACTCTACCCATAGAAATGTATCGAACTTACTCGATTTTCCAAAGATATTCAATGTTTTTATAAAAATTCCAAATTTCCATAAAAAGAAAAGGGCCAAACTACATGCCTGTGACCTTTTTTTTTAACGTTGCCAAATTCATCAAAATGAATATGTAAAATATGCGTAAGAATCAGTCCAGCATCACGATGAGCCCTCGAAAGACATTGGGATTTTAAAGCTCACCAATCGACTATATTTCGACCATATTACATGCACCAGCACTCGATATAGGTGAGCCAAACTCCGTCTTCAGCTGCTTTCCCACCAAAAATAAAACTCCCATCTTAGCTGCTGGGATGGAGGAGGCTCGTGCTCACCTAGTTCATACACGAATATTTCCAATAACTGACGGGGCACAAGATGATATGACACTTGAGAAAATCCAGACGTCCGGTACTTCCCAACCTCTCGGAAAAACTCAAAACTTAGAAATTTTCCAAACTATGTTGGAAGACAACAGATCTTTGCTTCTCAAGCTCTCTCCACAAATCACTGAAATGGCTTGGCCTGCCCTTGAAAGAAATTGGGCGCACTGATATCGTGCAACAATCAACCAGAATCTGATAATACCATATCTACTACATCCATGCGTCACTGTTGAAAAGCACAAATTGATAACATAGGTAATAAGGACTATAACCAAGAAATAAATGTCCTAAATCCTTGAGAAACATATATACCTTTCCAAGAATCAGACGACAATGAAGGCAGGTTCAGCAACTCAGTTCCATGACACTCACCATCGGCACTCAAAAGCAAATACTTCCATGTGTTTATGAATAGGAATGAAACTAATTCGTCTGTTCTCTACCAATGAGTCAGAATGTGTACATTTGTGTTTGTCTTTAATAATGGTAGATTCCCTCAGGAGTTCACCAATAAGAGCCAAATGAAGGCTTGGAGTTATTAAGACAAGCCAGCAGCAAGGATCCACAGCTACACGACAACACTTTGAATGGCACCAAGCTTAGCTCTCTACCTAGTCACACAATTTTATTAGACACATCCATCAAAATATAAGATCCCAGTTACCTGAACATTTGATAAAATGAACCATATAAACCAGAAAAACCTAGGATGAACAAGGTTATACCACTCAAAAACATTAAAACATGTGTTGAACTTAAAAGCACTGGATGCAACAGAGAGACTGAATTTCCACCCAAGTGACTCAAAATTAATGGCACAAAAAGGGAAACCAACAGAAAGAAAACGTACGTGCTAGACCAAATTACCAATTGATTCTAAATTCAAATTGGCACAAGCTTCCACAAAGCTGCTTGGGCTCTTCTAGAATCCATTCATCCTTCAGCTACAAACAAGTCAGGTTCAACTGATGAAGTACAGAAGTCAGGTGAAAAGACCACACTGAAGCTCGAATATAGAGACTGAGTTGACTATATCTCCATCTAAATCTGGTGCTACTGCCCATGGGTAGGACATGCCGGGCCATTCACTAGCCGAGTCTTTCGAAGTCATAAATCTGGTCCAGCCCGACCCTTAATAGTTCATTTCAAAAGGCTCGACAGTTCAGGCTTGTCATGGTCTCGTAAATTTGGCATCATACCGTCACTCTAACAGCTTCACGAAAGAAGTGCTCCTCCATCCAGATGCTAGAACAACCAAAAACTTGCAGGTTAAGACAAGTTTTGACCAAAATAAAAAGAGACATGTACAACATAAACAGTAAAGCAAAAGCTTGCTCAGTCAAATATCTCACCTGCATGCAAAAAGGGATGATCACATCTTCTCACGAGCATTGACCGAACTCCAGCAAGATAGCTCCATTTTCAATTAAGAACAGACTTAATGTACACAACTCTTAGTACATGAGAGTACATGAAATGGTCATTACACTAATAGAACGCACAGACATTCTTAACTGCTCTGAAAGCACATCAGCTTCGCGCTACAAATAATTTCACTACTACATACATAGCAAAAACAAGTGAATGCACATCTTACTTCAATCAACTATCTTGCCCAGAATTTTCATTGCCGTTGCTTCATATATAGAAATACAGCAAAATGAAGGGAGACAAAACAGAGGACGTTCTCATGTACCATGGATCATTTCTCTCAGAGATATGCATTGGTTTAACTTGAGAACTGTAATAATCAGCTTTACAGGAAGAATCTTGCAATTGAATGCCTTATAAAGTGCATTAATCTGGCCAATTTTACTTGCATTACTACCTTTACTTGAAAGAGATTAATTAGGAGACCGCTGGGTATTCTCAAAAAATTTGCATAAGTTATGGTACATGAAATATCAATTAACACTATTTAATCTTCATAGTTATAGAGGTTAGGGAACTTCTCTAACTCACAATAGCAAATCCATAGAAGTATGTAGCATGCCAATCTTTGTAATGATTCATTTTCATGGCCCTTTAAACAGAATTAGCTGTTCGCCATCAGCAATAAGTTGCTAAGGGATACATAAAACTTGTGATGATATCAAATGCAGCTATGGCATGCTGATGATTGATTCGGTAAAGGCGCAGAACATAAAATTGGCAGTGATATATACCTAGCAGTTGAGATGTAATTGGGTACCTCCAATATGTATAATAGACACCATTTCCACTGAATAACAAGTAGAAGTCATCTTTCTGTTCTTTTTTTTTTGTTTTGTCATGCTTAACCAGCCATGTTGAACCATTTTCTCTTGGAGAGAGAGAGAGAGAGAGAGAGAGAGAGAGAGAGAGAGAGAGAGGAGGGAGACCAGAGACAAAAAATAAAGCCCGTAAGATCTCCCCCCCCCAAACAACAAAAAAGTCCATCTTATTAGGATTCCTTTGACCTGCCATGCAAGCGCACCTGTCATGGCAAAGGTCGTCAACAATGACTTTTTTTTGACATCCCACGATTACTTCCTCTCACATCCGTCTTTTACAGCCATACAAATTTCTTCTCACATATGCTTACCATGCTTACCTCTTTCACAGATAATGGAGAATATGAAACTAACCAGCAGATCATAACCCCAGCTGCTAGGCAAATTTTAGAATAACCTCTTTCTATCTTTCCAGCAGCGCCACGCCGGTTTCGAATTGCATCTACATGTTCCGCTACCCTCTGAAAACACTTTAGCAATGACCATCCACGATTCTTCGATCCAAATTGAACAAAGGGGACCCTGCTGCCAAACCAGAATTCTAATGATACAAGGTCAATCAAGGGACCAGCACTTAACCTGTCGAAACAAGAAAAGACGCTCAATATGTACAATTACCTAAAGGATTAGGAGGAACAAAAACGAAAAATACCTATCATTCCAAATTCTCTTCTTGCAGATCTTGTGCGAACACAAACTTTGCCACGAAAAAAGGGCAAGTAGATCTCTCAAAGACGATCCAGATTACTCTCTCACGTCTGATAAAGAAACTCAAAGTAAAGTCCCATCTACTTGTACTTACTTTACTGGGACTATACAAAGAAGCCCATCATCAATAGAGTCCCTTAAGAGCATGTCCATTTATGTGAGCCACGGGATTAGGATGCAAAAATATTGCGTAACAAATTTAAGAATGATGGCGGACAGTGATCATCGGCTGTGGTAAGCATTAGCCATTAATTGCGTAACAAATTTAAGAATGATGGCGGACAGTGATCATCGGCTGTGGTAAGCACTAGCCATTAATTGCGATGAAATTGCTTGAGAACAACAATGAAAAAGCAAATTCCAAGACTTGCAATTGCAAATATCTGTGAATAGCGTCAAACCTTCTGACTGTTACCCACGTTGATGCACTAAAATATATACTGACACAGCACCAGTTTGCAAGAAATCCACTATTAAATGGCCGAAATTGACCATATCTGTGAATAGCATCAGACCCGCTGCTGTTGTTAATGTCTTGATAAACTAAAACATATATGGGTAGTAACAGTTTGGTCCACTGAAATTGACTGGCGGCACTCGACTACGGTGAATGGAAAGTAAATATCGTATAAATTCAGAAGGCGGAGTTATGGTAGAATGGATAAAGCAGTGTAGTTGTACCTTCGGATAGAGTATCATCGAGGACTTCCTCCAGTATAAGCCGAGTGTGATATTTTGAGGTCATCCCGTCAGAACTTGTTTGCCTTCCGATTAATGAAACTGGTTTCTTGCGAGATATCAGCGATAAACCATGTGCAGCTGTCTCTGAGAGAGACAGAGACAGAGACAGAGACAGAGACAGAGACAGAGAGAGAGAGAGAGAGAGAGAGAGAGAGAGAGAGAGGACACCACGCCAAGGTGGGGAGAGCCGGGCAAAAGAAAACCCCGTGCCATCTTCCCCCAACACAACAAAAAAGCAAACTTTTATTGGGGTTTTTGACCCGCCATGCAAGCGCACCCGTCATGGCAGAGGTCGACGACAATCGCACATTCTTATTCCAACATCTCATCATCTTTTCACTCTCACGACCCTTTTTCAAAACCTCACTCGCCACTTGTATCCCCCCACACACAACCAATTATACCTCTTTTCATAAATAACGAACCAAAAACTGACCAGCAGATATCCAATCATGTATCAAACCGTCAAGGCCATCTCTTCCCATCACCGCGCAAGTCCTTCCTCGTACAAGAATACACATACCCCGGCTCTCTAGCAATCGCCATCCACACAGAAAACATCAAAAGGCCTCCTCAATACCTCCAGCGAAACCACCCGACAAGATCGAGCTCATAGTCCGCGGCAACACGACCTCGACGAGGAACACGCGATCCGCCGCATCTGAACAGCAGCACGATTGTACCAAAGGCCGTTACATACGCTTAAAAACCAAGCGAAATCAACCAATAACAATCAGGAAAACCAACAGCTACCCGCAGCCGCGAACTCTCGGCCTCCATGCGCGGGGATGAATCCGCGGCACAAGAAAACCCGAGGCAGATGTCTCAAAACACCGCCCGGATCACAAGACCCCGATGCTCGACCGATCTGCTCCGAAAATGGAAAACGATCGATGATGCAAGAGGGACAGATCTAGCGCACAGACAAAGAGTCTTCATCGAATCATACAGGAGAACAGAAAAGAGGATCCGTACCGAATATACCGCAGACACGCGCCACATCTATGCTCGATCGACAGATCGCGGACCGATCTACGAGAATCCACGGCTCAATCGATCGGACATATCGAACAGGAGAACGGATCGCAGGAGGAATCCGATGCAGAGAGAGACAGAAACCCTAGCAGCGGAGGTTGACCCCGAAAATGGGATCAGAGGACTGCGGAATATGGTGAAAGAAGAAGAGGCGCCTTTTATAGCTCCGCTGCATTTCGTGATCCAACGGCGGTGGGAGGTTCCCCGGGCGTTAAGACAAGATCTGCGGCTAAGATTGCGAGGCTGGGAAAGGGGAATCGACGGTCGTCGTCGCGCCGAAGGTTCTAGGGATTCGCGCCGCGTGACGAAGTTATCCACGCCACGGTTGCGTGAGGTTGGCGTCAGTGTGCAGGCGGGGGAAGAAAAAGTCTAGGGATTGGACCTTGTTTGGAGAGGCGAACAAACGTTCCCACGTGACCGACGAGATTTTCCACGTACCACGCGTTAACTTTACCATTTTGAATTTTACCCGTTCAGATGCCGACACGTGCGCACGATTCAATTTGGACGTCCCCCGATCAAAACATCCCTTTTTCATTTTTTTTTATCTTTTGTCTCTACAAATCTGGGCTGCCCCTGTATTTAAGATAACGCATGATAACTATTTTGATTCTATCCAAAACTGATTTTCTATTTCCAGAAATAACTTTGGACCAGAAACCCCTTTGGTAACGCAATTCCATTTTTTTATTTCTGGAACAACTTTTTGTTCCAGAACCGATTCTGAACCAGAAATCAGAACAAAAAAATGGTAAGTTTTCTATTTCTAGACCAAAAATGAGAATCATTTCTGAGAGAACTCTTTCTTCAAAACACATGTTTATCTGAAAGTCACAATCTTTGAGGTGGAAAAAAAAAGTAAAAAATCAAAAATTTCAAAACTTCACAGAATGATTTAAAATATGTGGCTACCTATTTTGAGTAAAATTTAAATTTTTTAGGTGCCGAAAAAAATAAAAAAAAATTCAAAATTCAAAAAATTCAAAATTTCACAAAATGACTTTGAATACCTATGGACACCAACTTTGAGCGAAATTTAATTTTTTTTAGATGCCAAAAAAATAAAAATAATCAAAAAATCTAAAATTTAAAATTTAAAATTTAAAAACTTCACATAATGTCTTAGAATACTTGTAGCCACCTAATTTGAGCGAAATTTAATTTTTTAGGTGCCGAAAAAAATTAAAAAAAGAAAAAATTTCAAAACTTCACAGAATGGCTTAAAATACCTGTGGCCATCCACTTTGAGCGAAATTTAAAGTTTTTTAGGTGCCGAAAGAAATAAAAAATTTCAAAACTTTACAGAGTAGCTTAGATGTGACATTCCGGATTTTGGCCCATTTTTGGGATTTATAAAACGTGTAATTCGTCAGTGCGCTTATAATGGAATTTCGCCCGGGAACTGATCACTCTCGGGTTCTTATTTTTAAAAATAAAAATTTCGCTAGAATCGCACTAGATCGAATTTTGCCGTTATTTATACCCTGAACTTGGCAGTCGATTTCCGGGAGTTTCGGGACGAAATAAATTGGACGGTGTCGATATTATTGTGGCCAGCGTCGAAATTATCAGAAATAGTGGAAAAGTGTATTTTTGAATCGGGTACGAATTTGGACTGGTAGATCTCCCTCGTAGTGTGGTTTGGATTATTTTATTTTGGCCTTTTGCCCTAGATTATTGTTGAGATTTATTTTGGACTGTTAGGCCATCTCCCGAATTTAAATCGGGACCGTTAGGTCAATTTTTATTTTGGACCGTGTCCGTTGGATCGCGCTTAAAGTTAAAATTTAAAATTTCTCTCTCTTTCTCGGCCGTGCCGTCCCCTCCGCGCGCGTTCTCTCTCTCTCCCTCTCTCTCTCTTCCTTTTTCCTTCTCTCTCTCTCTCTCTCTCTCTCTCTCTCTCTTTTCCCCCTCTTCCGCGCGCGCGTTCCCCATGCACGCTCACGTCCCCTCCCCCGCTGACCCATGCAGACACCCATCCCCTCCTGTCCCCTCTCTCTCCTCTCTCCTCTTTCTTCCCTTCTCCCTCTCTCTTCTCTCTCTTCTCCTTCTCCTTCCTCCCGAGCCGACTGGTCTTGCTTCCGCCTCTCCTCTGCTCAACCACACCTCGCCGACCGCCCTCCGCCTCCGCCCGGCGCTGCTCCGCCAGTCGCCACCGCCAGCGAGCCCGGTCGCAGCTGCGCCAGCCGCCGCCGTCGCTCCGGCCGTCCTCTCTTTCTTCCTCACGCGCGTGGCAGCAAGGCGTTGCTGCTGGCCTTCGCGCCCGACGTGGCCAGCCGCGCCTGGTCGTTGTCGCCGCCGTCCCCGCCGTCTCGACCGGCTTGTAGTCGCCGCCGCCGCCGGTCCTCACTCCCCCCTCTCTCTCTTTCTCTCGCTCTCTGTCTCTCTCTCTCTTTCTCACCCGGCTGTTCTCTCCTCCCAGCACGCCGCCACGTCGCTGTCGCCCGCCGTTGCCGGAGCTGCTGCTGCCTCGGCAACGTTGCTGCCTCTGCTCCGTCCAGCTCGTCGCCTTCAATCCGGCCACAACCTCGGCGACATCGCTGCTGTTGCTCTCCTCTATCTTTCTCCCTCATCGCCCCGATAGCACCGCCACCGCCGCTGCTCGAGCTCGCCGCCGTGCCTGGCAGGTCCCGGCCACTGCCCAGCCGTCCAAACAACCCCTCCTCTCTCCTCTCCGCCCCGTGAGCCTCCTCTCTCTCTCTCTCTGTTTTGGCCGTGAGAGGCCCCTCGCCGGAGGAGCTCCGACGCCGCCGCTACTGTTCCGGCGTGGACCCGCCACCTCGCCCAGCCGTCCAGCCGTCTCATTTTTCTTTCTCTCTCTGACCGTGCCCCTCTCTCATTTTCTAGGCCGTGGAATCGTCTAAACCATCGCCTAGGTTCGCGCCGTTCGCCGGAAACCGCCGCCGCTGTTACTATTCCGGCGAGGGCTAACCGTTGTCCAGCCACTATCGCTGCGTGCTCGGCTCGGTTTGGAGCGTGGGACACCCGGTGAGTTTGACCCTAAACCCTAATTAGGCTAATTTACATTTCTAGACGGGTTTAGGGGTTTATTAGGGTAATTTAGGGGTTAGATTGTGAAAGTGATTAGGGATTGTAATTGTGGTCGATTTGGTGGATTAGTATGATGAATTAATGGAGGATTAGTGGCCCGAGAGGCGCGATAAATGGGCTGGACAGTTTGAATTAAATCGGCCCGAGTTCGGGAAGGTTCGGGTTCGATATGTGGATTATAGTGCGCACCGTATTTTGGTTTGTGGTGGCTGATTGGAATGATATTTGGGGAGTATAATAGAGCATTTTGGTGATGATTATTAGCCTAGAAATTACGGTATAATGGTCGCCCACGACGGGACTAAATTTGGGCGCGACGCAATTAATTTGAGGTCTAAGCGTGCGATTACCGGAATTGATCGATTTGTGTAATTGACTGGCGAATTAAGCCTTGTTTGTGGTTAATTTGATGATGCCATGTCGCGTGTCTAGCGGGACTAGAAATGGATTAGCTTGGTGGGCCTCGAATGCGCGAGTGCTTGTTGACCCGGTTATGTGAATTTGTGCATGGATAGTGTGTCAATTTGATGCTATGGCTGATTTAAATTGATTGTCTGATTTGGGCATGTTGATTTGTGAATTTGAATATGCGCGGTATAAGTTGAGTATGTTACATCGTAATTCGCGCATGTGGATGCCCAAGTGTGAACTTTATGGCCATGGGTATACATCTCAAGCATTGGCACGGCATTTGCAATTACAAGTGTGCCCGAGTGACATGTGCATTGTGATCACTTAAAATGCCCTGATGCGTTTTACGCGGGGTTCAGATAAAATTGAGGTTTGTGAATGTGTGATCACAATAAACCCTGATGCGTGTTACGCGGGGTAGTGAACCCGTCCTGAGGCGTGTTACGCGGGACGATGCTCGGTTTACCGGAAGATGACCAACCTGATGCGTTTTACGCGGGTAATGCGTCATGAGCCTGATGCGTTTTACGCGGGCCAGAGATCGATCTCGAAGTGATAGACCTGATGCGTTTTACGCGGGTCGGACCTGATGCGTTTAACGCGGGTCGGAGGAGAATTTGAGAAATGGTTGAGTGCTAGTGTGCAAGTGTGTGATGATGCATTGATGAGGCATGAGCATGAGTGCAAGCATTAGCATATGCATAATATGCGTTGTGACAAAGAAATGCGCGTGTATGTGCTGTGATTAAATTCTGTCGCGTGATTACTATTGTTGATTTAATGCCTAACCTGCAGGGTCCAGTAAGATTAGATTTAGGCCCGAGGGCCTGAGTCAGTTATGCGTGTTTTATGTGTTGATTAGCGCTTGTCAGGAGGTGCACGTTAGCCTAGTTTAGGTTTAGGGAATTACTCGCTGAGATTTATTCTCACGGTTGTTGAAAATCGATTTTTCAGATCCCCGACCTTGAGGACGGCAGGCGTACCGATGCATTTTTGGGAAGAACCCTCGGCTAGTTGTAGTGCCTGAACCCCGAGCCACTTACCCCTTTTTGTCAGTAGTGGCCTTGAACCGCTTTTGATTTTTGTTGGTGTTCGGGTTGTACTTGGATATTGTAAGTGATTTCTAATACCAGTACAAATGTGGATTTCTGTGGTTATCCTTGGTTGTGTGCTTATTTAATGTACGAGTGGTTTTAATTACTTCCGCATGTGCTTTAAATCTCTGTGTTGGGTGTTGGGTCGGCGACGCGTCCTGGGACGTCGCACTTGTAATCGACCAAGTAAGGGATGATCGCGCGCCGTAGGGTTTGGGGCGTGACATTAGAATACCTGTGGCCACCCATTTTGAGCGAAATTTAATTTTTTTAAGATGCCAAAAAAATAAAAATAAGCAAAAAATAAAAAAATTTATAACTTCACAGAATAGGTTAAAATACATGTGGCCACCTACTTTGAGCGAAATTTTATATTTTTTAGGTCCCTAAAAAAATAAAAACAAAAAAACAAAAAAGAAAAAATTTTAAAACTTCACAAAATGGCTTAGAATACCCGTGACCATCCACTTTGAGTGAAATTTAAATTTTTTTTGGTGCCGAAAAAAATAAAAAATAAAAAATTTCAAAACTTCACAAAATGGCTTAGAATACCTGTAGCCCCCCACTTTAAGTGAAATTTAATTTTTTTTTAGGTGCCAAAAAAAAATAAAATTTTCAAAACTTCATAGAATGGCTTAAAATACCTGTGGCTGCCCAATTTGAGTGAAAATTTTATTTTTTTTAGGTGCCTAAAAAATAAAAAAAGCAAAAATTTTAAAATTTCACAAAATGGCTTAGAATACCTGTAGCCATCCACTTTGAGTGAATTTTAAATTTTTTAGGTGCCTAAAAAATAAAAATAAATAAAAAAACTTCACATAATGGCTTGGAATACCTGTGACCACCCACTTTAAGTGAAATTTAATTTTTTTAGATGCCAAAAAAATAAAAATATGCAAAAAAAAAAAAATTTCAAAACTTCACAGAATGGCTTAAAATACCTGTGGCCACTCACTTTGGGCGAAATTTTTTTTTTTTAGATGCCAAAAAAAATAAAAATAAGCAAAAAGCAAAAATTTCAAAACTTCACAGAATGGCTTAAAATACATGTGGCCACCCACTTTGAGCGTAATTTTATTTTTTTAGGTGCCTGAAAAATAAAAAAAAGCAAAAAAGAAAAAAATTTTAAACTTCACAGAATGGCTTAGAATACATGTGGCCATCCACTTTGAGCGAAATTTAATTTTTTTTTATGTGTCGAAAAAAATAAAAAATTTCAAAACTTCACAGAATGGCTTAAAATACCTGTGGCTATCTACTTTGAGCGAAATTTAATTTTTTTAGATGCAAGAAAAAAATATAAATAAGCAAAAAAGTAAAAATTTCAAAACTTCACAGGGTGGGTTAAAATACCTGTGGCCACCCACTTTGAGCGAAATTTTATTTTTTTAGGTGCCTAAAAAAATAAAAAAAAAATTTAAAACTTCATAGAATGGCTTAGAATACCTATGGCCATTCACTTTGAGTGAAATTTAAATTTTTTTAGGTGCCAAAAAAATAAAAATAAAAAATTTAAAACTTCACAGAATTGCTTAGAATACCTGTGGCCACTCACTTTGTGAGAAATTTAATTTTTTTAGGTGTCGAAAAAAATAAAAAAAAGCAAAAAAGCAAAAATTTCAAAACTTCACAGAATGGCTTAGAATACATGTGGCCACCAACTTTGAATGAAATTTTATTTTTTTAAGGTGCCGAAATAAAGAAAAAAATAAAAAATTTCAAAACTTAACATAATGGCTTAGAATACATGTCGCCATCCACTTTGAATGAAATTTAATTTTCTTTAGTTGCCGAAAAAAATTAAAAAATCAAAAATACTATTTGGGCACCTAAAAAAATTAAATTTCACTTAAAGTGGGTGTCTAGAGGTATTCTAAGTCATTCCGTGAAGTTTTAAAATTTTTTTATGTTTTTATTTTTTTCTACACCTAAAAAAATTTAAATTTCACTCAAAGTTGGTGGCCACAGATATTTTAAGTCATTCTGTGATGTTTTGAAATTTTTGATTTTTTGCTTTTTTTTGGGCACCTTAAAATATTTAAACGTCACTTAAAGTGGGTGGCCACATGTATTCTAAACTACTCTGTGAAGTTTTGAAATTTTTTATTTTTTGATTTTTTTGGAAACCTAAAAAAATTTAAATTTCACTAAAAGTGGGTGGCCACAGGTATTTTAAGCCATTCTATGAAGTTTTGAAATTTTAAATTTTTTGATTTTTTTTGAAAAAATTCAAAAAATTTCATATTTTCCCGAAATCTGAATTTTTTTATTTTTTGGAAATTGTGATGAATTTTTCTAGAATTTTTCAATTTTTTTGGATTTTTTGAATTTTTTTGAGATTTTTAGGAATCTTTTGGATTTTCTAATTATTTTTATTCCATTTCTAAAAAAATGGATTTTTGTTCCTGGAAATAAAATTTTGTGTTGTTTATCAAACGGGTTTTTGTTTCAGGAAATATAAATTTTATACTTTTATCAAACGGGTTTCTATTCTAGAAATAGAAATTTTTTGTCGTTATAAAACGGGTTTCTTTTCTCAGAAACTCATTCTGGAACCAGAAATAGAAAAATCTATTTCTGTTTTAGGAACTCATTCCGAAACAGAATGGTTATTATTCGTTACCTAACTTTCCAAAGGCAAATTTTTTTTATCCGTCTTATTCTAATTCTCTTCTTTCTTTTTAATTTATGCTCAACGTCTTTATTTTTTTGTTTGACTTCCTTGTCGAGCAATGACTTTCTCAACTCATTAGCGAATCCCACCTTAGCCTAAAGATCATCTCTTTCCTCTCTCCGGAACTTAAACTTGTTAAGGTTGTTACATTATACTCTTTCTTGAGAGCTTCCTTGTACATGAGGAAGAAAACGTGGGAATTGAGAGTCAATAAATTCTTAATCCCCCAAGTGGCCTCCTCCGATCGGCAAATTTCTTCATTGCACCAAACAATCACTGATCATTCACTTCTCCATTTTAGCGGGTTGCCTTTTGAGAATCTGTACAGGAGAAACTTTCAGCTTCCTTCGGCATCAATCAAAGGCAAGTAGGGACTAGTTGAGTTCCTACCTTCTTCTTAAGCAAAGAAACATGGAAAACTGGATGAATCGCAATTGCAAGGAGCAACTTAAGCTTGTAAGCAATTGGTTCGAGCAGAATCTGGAATGGACCAAAGTACTTGGGCATTAACTTAGACCATTTTTGCCCAACCAAGGATCCCTGCCCATGGTGTTAAAGTTTCGGGTATACTATTGGACCTGTTTGGTTCAGCTTTTAGGAAAAGCCTTTGGAAAAATGCAAAGGCCATTAGAAAAAAGGGGTTTGGTGAAATGCAAATACTCTTTAGTAAACTGTAATTGAAAAGTACTTTAGAATGCAACTTTCGGGGAAATGCCGTTTGGTAAATATATATTTGGAAAGTTGTTTGCTATGCCAATTTAAGTTTTTAAACTTTAATTAGTTTAAAATTAAATAAAAATAATGGCCGTAACTTTTATATTTTCGCATTAAGAATAATGTAAAAGAGATATATTAACAAATTTATAGATAAAAAAATCACATGAAAGTGGATCTTTCTCAAATTAAAAAGAATAATTTTCATTATAATAAACATGATCACATATGTCTTGATGAAAGAAATAAATTATCCATAAATATTACAAAGCTCTTTAACTATTACTCAAACTCAAGGCTATTTCATCACGTAAACATGCCGTGTAAGGAGATGCATTATCGTTTGAAGTACTCGCCCCCTCATTTATAGCATCATGATCACCTAAATATCCATACTTGAGATCCAAATTTGCTTTTACAAAATCTGTATCAGTCACGACATTTCTTTATATATAATTATGTAAAGCCATTGTCGTTATAACAATTTGCACTTGCTTTTGTATGGATAACTTGGCATGATAGTTAGAATCTTCCATTTCATTTTTAATAAGCTAAATGCTCGCTCAATTTCTGAATGTAGTGAGGAATAGGCATGGTTGAATACTTCTCGATATCCTGTAGGTGCAGGACTATGCCAAACTCTAGCAAATGATACTAACTTCTCTATATGGCCCCAAATAATCCATGGGATTTGGATATCCAGCATCTACTAAATAATATTTACCTACACAAATATAATGTAAATTTAATTAATATATGCCACATAGATACATATGGATGTACATAACAATTAATTAACTAACCTGGAGGAGGATGAGGAAATTGTGCATTACATCTTCCAATGGCATCATAAAAAATACGGGTATCATGAGCTTGTCCCTCCCAACTGGCATAAACATAGACAAATTTCATGTTAAAATTACATACGGCGAACACATTTTGCATCGTCTTTCCTTTTCGACCAATAAAACGAATTTGATCGTACATAACTATCACTGTTGGGATATGTGTAGCATCCATAGCTCAAATGCAATCCTAAAACAAACAACACAAATATTACTTGATTTACATTTCGTTTTTCATTTTTATTGTACAATCGTAATTTACCTTAAAATATGAATAAAACTGTTGATTTTTCTTGATTTTCTCTAGAACTTCCTTATATTGGCGATCGGTTGGTTGGATCAAATATTTTCTCATGTCACATAATTTATCTAAAACTAAGCTAAAGTGTCTATTTATGGTTTCTCCGGAGCATTGAAAACGCTCTTGTGCTAACCTATTACCTAAGTAGCATCGATATCTAACACTCAACACGACACAACATGCGTCATGTTATTTCTCAAAAAATACATAATTCCGACACGTTGCGACACATTATATATTAAGAGTATATTTTTATATATACATGACAAATTAATTTATTTCAAATCCACAAATAAATAAATAAGAAAAAAAGAGCCTAAAATGAATTTACACTAAAAACATTAATCCCCCATTTGTTAATATAATTCATTGTTTCAATTTAATAAATTTAACTACATTGCATTCCAATAATTCATAAAACTTGGAGAAAATAAAACAAGCAATCCATAGACCACCATTAAATTTAACATTTAATAAAAATTCAAAAAAAAAACAATCCACACTTCATCATTAAATATAATAAGAAGTCATTCATTTACATCATCCACTTCTTTTAAAAATACATCAGACTCCATCTCTGTCTCATTAAGTGAAAGACTAGCAACTTCAAGCACTCCAACATCTCCAAACATGTCAAATCCATCTCCACCAATATCCCACATCTTGGTTTCTCCTTGTGCATATTGTGGGTTTTTTCTTGATACAATACGAAGTTTACCATAAATGAAAATCAAATCTTCTGCACATTTTAGGGTCATCTTATTTTTTCTCACTAAGTGCACAAAAGAATAAGTATTCCAATTCCTCTCGGCACATGATGAAAAATTAGGTTGTGCAAGAAGCTTTAAGGCTATTCTTTGAAGCATAGGTGCACTTCCACTATGAATAACCCACCAAGCCTTAGGATCCATAAAATACTGACTTTGAATAAAATCAAATTCTCTAAACTCTCCATTTTTGTATGCAAGATCTACATACTCCAAATTCATCTTGGTGCGCTCATCCAAGTTAGGAAAGTATTTCCTAAAGCATTTTTTCCTCTCTTGGATGATCTCGTTATCATTATATGGAGAAACTCGAGAAGGATCTTCATTGAGCCATTGATCACTATAGTACCTTATTTAATAAAATGAAAAAAATAGAAAACCATAATAAGTAAGAGGAGTATTATATTATCATGTCAAAGAAAGGACAACTAATAAAGTAATAATCTCATACAATTGTAGAACTTACATAGGATTCAAGGCATGTGTCAAGCAATGAAGTGGAGTTTTGTTTATAGTCCAACGATTCATAAAAATTGTATGAACCGCCTCATAAAATTTAGACTCCTCATCTAGCATTTTCACTTCATGCTCATATATAACTTTGTTCACTTTTTCAATCATTGAATCCCACATGTCATAAACTAAGTGAAGACAAGGCTTGTCGATATCACAAATTCTAAGTATGTCATAAATAGAAGCCGTAAAGGAAAATATATAATCAATTGAATCTAACCAAAAATCATCCAACACCTTCTCATTGACAAACTTAGCTCTCCCTTGATTATCATCTCAATAGATATTCCATTTGTAACAAATAACCATGCTTTGAAGACCACTTTTTATCAACTTAAACCTTCTAAGCATCACAATCATCGAAGCAAAATATGTATTCACTACGGAAAGCAACTTCAAGTTAACAAACTCATTGTATATTGCTAATCTCATGGAATGGTTCATGATGAAATGTTTGATTTGCATAACTTCATCAATAACTTCATCAACAATCTTTGAAATCTAGCTACATTCCTCATAAATTACTTGATTGGTCTCCGCATTTTTTGCGACACAAACATTCTTCAAAGGTAGATTAAGGGTGTGCACCACATAAGGCGTCCAAATAATGATGCAAATTCTTGCTCAATGAGTTATCCTGCACCCTTACAATTTGACGCATTATCCGTAATTACTTGGAACACATTCTCATGGCCAATCTCATTGATTACTTCTTTCAACGAGTTAAAAATGAAATGCATATCTTTTGCTTCTCCCAAACAATCAATCGATTTTATAAATATAGGTTCTCCATTCGACACCACCATAAAATTAATAAGTGGTCTCCTTTGTGAGTCACTCCATTCATCACTCACAACACTTAAACTCTTCTCTCTCCACTTGTCTTTAATAGGTGCACACAGCCTATCAATATTTGCCTTCTCTTTTGCAACAAAGTGGTCCTCAACAATAGGGGTGAGCATAATGGACCGCCCAAACCGGGACCGGACCGGACCGGACCGGACCGGCAGGTTTGGTCCGGTTCTCGGGAGTAACGGTCCGGTTCCCGGTTCCTAAAAGTGGAACCGGTTCCGGGGCGGTCCGGTTCCCGGTTCTAGGGTGGGAACCGGATCGGACCGGACTGAACCGGACCGGACCAATAAATATATACTTATTTTTTTGTCAGAACATATAGATTTATTTATTTTTTAAAAATTTTGAAAGAATAAAAAGCCTAAATATACAGGCTTTCACCAATTACCTCTGCAACAAAGTTTTGTTAGGCTAAGTTTCGGACCGGAACTTCCGGCATCAACCTTGGATACTAGCCGTAAAAGCTTTACTACATAAAGTTGCAATTTATTCAAATAAGTGATTGGTTTAATTGGAACCGGACCGGACCGGACCGGACCATCGGTCCGGTCCGGTCCACGGTTCCAGGATTAGCCGGTCCGGTCCTTGGTCCTAAAAATTGGCAACCGGTCCTCCCGGTCCGGTTCCCGGTTCTTGGGTGGGACCGGACCGAACCGGGAACCGCTCACCCCTACTCAACAAATTATATTTCGGTGGTATATATCTCGCAATATTATGATTAGCGGCATAAGTAAAAGCGGATTAAAAGCAAGAGTTCCTTGCTAGATTAAATGGCAATCCCACCAGATAAAACATCCTAGCAATCTCATAATCTAAATGTTTCCGTTGAGTCATGTTGAATGCTCGCCGGCCATGGCGAGGGCTCAAGTGATCCTCCACTCCTACTTCCAATCTTCTTTTTTTTTATTTAAAGAATGAATCCATCCCACCACCACCACAACCAATTGATTACTCGAAGGGGGGAAACGGTACATTTTTAGGCGAAAGATTCGCTATTCTAGTATTGACCTCTTGATCTAATCTTTCTATCTCCAAAAGATCTTTTTTTTCTACTTTTCCACATTTTCCAATTCCTTTTCCACTTATCACAAACAAATGGGCCCTAACTCTCGTGTATGAACTCCTAAAATCTTTTTTGTAATAATTCCATTTCCAAGGCAAATTTCCCCCCGCATCGCTACGCGTAGTGTCACATCCCGATTTTTGGGCTTGGGAAGCCGTAGGTAAATTATAATATCCTCAATTTCAATCCCTGGGAATTAGCTATGGGTTAAGTTTGGTGGTTTTCCAATCAGAACTAAATTGTTTTCTCTTA
Organism: Syzygium jambos; assembly: GCA_031216235.1. NCBI lineage: Eukaryota > Viridiplantae > Streptophyta > Magnoliopsida > Myrtales > Myrtaceae > Syzygium > Syzygium jambos. Next base: position 19,942,817 of record CM062225.1, read on the forward strand.
TTTTGAAAAACCCAGTTTTGGATCCTTTGTACCCCTTCGTGTTGTTTTTTTTTGGGAGACTTTTGTGATCCAGATTTCTAAATACTTTCTTCTTGAAAGTTGTTCCAAACATCATGAAGTTTTACATTATTTAATTTCAGAATTTTTGGAGTTGAGATGAGTGGTACGATGACCTGATTTTCGGACCGTGCAAAACTGCCCAGAATGGATATTTCGGTGATGTTCACACCATCTTTATTTTCTACAAGCTTTTCTGGGATGAGTTTAGAAAAGTTTCCTTCACAAAATTTGTTGAGAACGTCCTTTTCTATAACGTGTATAAATTTGGAAATTTTTCGAGATCATTTGGATTCTAGATAGAGCTTAATTTTAGAAACCAGAATCTTGTTCCAGCGAACTATTTTTAGTCTATTTTTGAGCTACTAAAAATGGTGTTTACAGAAAGATTCCAAATTTGTGTTCTTCACGAGAAATGTTTGTTAAGGTCTTGTTTATGACATATTCAAATTTGAGAATTTTCGGAGTTCATTTACTATGATTTCACATCCGATTTCGTGAACAGTACAAAACTGTCCGGTTTTGTCAGATTTCAAAGATTTAGCATTTTCTATACGAGAACATTGGAATTTCGACTTGATGTCTTCTAATGATTTAAAGTACGTGTTTTGAGCTTTCAAATGAGATATTTTATGCTTTGATCGGAGGTCGGACCAAGGGGAAAACGAAATAGAGAAGCAAGCTTAGAAATGAATGGCCAAGAATGAAGCTTGTTCAAGAAGCCTAATTAATGGCTTGTATTGATTGCTTGGCCTTCTTTTTCCACAAGCCTTTATGAAGCCATTAATTGAAGTCTTGGCCATCAAGTATTGACCAAGAAAGGGAGAGGAAGCCACGGCAAGGAGGAGGAGAGAGAGAGAGACCCACGGCCAAGCTTGAGGAGAGAGAGAGAGAGAGATTTATGGGCCATTATAAATTTTTGACCTATGCTATTAATGCTTGGATGACACGTGCGCTTACCTCATGCTCCTCGATGACACGTGTGCTTACCTCATCCAAACTTTGGCCCCAAGTTTTGTCTCTCTATAAATAGAAAGAAGGCCATTCGGCCAAGGAGAAATAGAGAGAGAGGGAGAACCTCACGTGAAGCCCCCTTCCTCTCCCTCACGCCATTTCCACGCCCCGAGAGTTCCGGCCAACCTTCTTTCTTATTTCTTGCTTTGTAGTCATGATCGAGAAAGAGAGAAAAAGAAAGAAAGAAAGAGAGAAAAAGCTTACCGACTAGCCCGTGTCTCTCTTGTGGTTTGATCGAGTGAGGAAGCCTTATGCAATGCCCGAGTGTTCGTGTTCAAGCTCGAGAACCACCAAAAATCGCCCGAGAATTGTCGAGACTCACGTGTCCTTCACACGCTTCGTTCTCTCTAGTTCTGGTTTCGTTTAGTGTAAGTGAATTCCCTAATACCGGGAAAGGATGTTGAGATGCGTTGTGACGTGGTTTGCTTGGATCGTTTCTCGGTTGTTTGGTTGGTCGTAGTTGGTTCATTTCTCGAATGTTTGATGTTATTTTGAGATAGAACCGAGCCTTGGTTAGTAAAGTGTGCATGATGTGGCCATGCGTGATGTTCTCTTGTTTGAACTTTGCTATTGATCTGCCATCGATGCTGGTGCGGCAAGGCCGACTTATGTTAACGGCGATTGATATATCCTCGCTTGATATTAGTGTTTTCACTTGCTAAGTCTCCCCGACTCATCCCCCGTTTTTCCCACTCTCAGGTTCATAGAATGGTCGAACGGACGGCAGCGACAGGGGGAGTTTGAGCCATGTTGGAGTTCGGGGAAAGCTAGGAGCTGTTAATTCGAAGTAGTGGGCTTAGGACACCCAAGCCATAATGTGTTGTGTGTAAATGGCTAAAATTGAATAAGTTGGCTTGTAAAATATGCTTGCGTGTCCTGTAAAATACAAGGTTTGCTCATGATGCTTTTTGTCTTATTTCCGCTATTGTTCTGAATGTGATTGTCCCGAGATATGCTTCCGCGCATGTGTATAAAGATAATAATGAACGGGACGTCACATGAATGACCTTGAGGTCGGGGCGTCACACGTAGCTAACTTAGTAATATACCTCCATAGTGGTTTATTGGAATCTTCATTAGTAGATATAGCCGTAGGCCCTTGTGTACTAGAAGTGTTATCCATACTTGACATCACTCTACAAAAAATACAATTACAAGAACCATAAATTTAATATATACTACAAATAGACACATAATGATATAATAATGAGGGCTCTAGCAATACAAATGAAAGGCAGAATTGATGCAACTCAAAATGGACACTTGAAACCTTTTTCTAATATTACTCACACGGTCACACTAGCATCTTATAAATGTTAATCGTATTAATCTTAGGCCAAACTCTCTCCATCCTAATATCCCTTTCTCATCTCTGTAAGAATCTTTCCTCATGCCTAGACTCGAGGTCATTGCGCAAACCAAATGTCCCTATTAATGTTGTAAGAAGAATGAACATTGACCAAACAAACCCGACTAAAGAGAAAAATCAACAAAGCACGCATCTTTTTTCCTTTACTTCAATAATTATTAAACAAGAAGCTCATAGTAAAGAGTAGCAACCATATCCATAACCGGAAAAACGCAAATTTCTCTCCCCTCCTAATACATTTCTCAAGAACTAAGCCAATAACATCCCAATAATTTTTACTTGAAATTACCAAAAGAAACATACAACTAAAGGTACAAAAAGAAAAAGGATGAAATGACCAGAACTACCCAAAGAGAGCAATCCTTACTAGCACTGCAAAAAAGGAACAATGTCGGCTACGGCGGTGGTGGTGGGGGGTAACGAGGAGGCGATGTCGCTTGCAATAGTGGCGGAAGATACCCTCCGGCGAAATACCGCCGGTACCCCTTGAAAGGAGGTTGAGGCGGCAATGACACAGGCCCTAGGTAGGCCTCAAGCGGCGGCACCGAAGGGTAATTCGATGGCGGGTGGGGAGCAGACGAGTACCCTACGAAAAGCGAGCTGCAAGAAAACGTTCAAGAAACCAACATATTCCCTAATCAAGAAAAGGGATCATGGCGGAGGAAAGGGGGGTTTAGATCTCCACTTAGCGGCGGGGAAAGGTCCTAAGGAGCTATCTGGTAGGAGAGTTGAGAAGCTTAGAGCAGACAGAACTAAGTAATTGAGCTTTTTTCCTTTTTTTTTATAAATTTACATTTTGACCCCTAAATTTTTGGAAATTTATAAAATTGACCTCGTGCGTGTAAAAATCGTATGTCGGGATTCCTGACTCGTATGTCTGGCGCGTTGACCGCATGTCGAATCTTCGACACTAGTTGACCGCATGTCTGGGCGTATCGACCGTGTGTTCGAGCATGTCAGAGCATATAGAACACACGACATGTGTCGGACACCAACTCGAACTTCTCCCCAGCATGTCGATGCTTCCTAGCCTGTTACCTATACCATGTCCCTGTTAGTGGTCTGCTCTAGGAATCAATCAATGTTGATACTCTAATATTAGTTGTGGATTAGGTTGTGTCGGAAAAATCGACCTTCACTATACTTAGGTAGTCATAATGTTTTGCTAGAGACCGCTTATGACTTGTGGGCCAAAAGGGTTTTGAGCACACTGCTAATGTTTAGTGAACCTATAGGGTCGCATACAATAGCAAACGGATTTAATATTTTCTATGCGCCTTGATCTACTTAAGAAGTAGATTTTAATTTATTCTCTTATTTAAATTATCTATGCGGTCGTGCGCGTTATGAGATAACGATTAAACGTGGACCCAAATTGCCCGGCCCACTTTTTTTAATTCCGCTGGATAATGAGGCTGTATAAATAGATAGAGAATCGTTCTCTGTCTAGGGTTTTTTCGAGATAATATCAAAAATCAAAAGGCGTTGAGGAAAGAGAACTTCAAGATCTTTCGCTAGCACGTGGATCGTTGGAGAATTCCGTTCGTGTATGTGGATACCGGTAGAAGCGCAACACTTGGGGGTATAATCCAGACATAATCAATTATCGATTTATCTTCGATTTGCAAAAGGTACGTTTCGAAATTCCCTCTCGATTTTAATATACACATGGATCCTATATAGGGTTCTATATTTCGCTACGTTATTTTTCGTTAATGAACCCTACAGTCCCAACATATAAAGAAACATTCCAACCATTTCTACAACATCAGTATTCCTTAATCCTTTAAGACCATATCATGTTACTAACTTGTGTTAAATTATTAAATACAACCCTATGCATTCTAAACATATGATAGCACCTTATCGGATTAGCATCTTTGGTCATCAACTCTCTCAACCATTCATAACCCGTATATGATGAGGTCATACAAGGTTGTTTGCAAAGGTTCGTTGCCTAATAAACAACTGAAGCTTGAGTGATTGAGAGAATATCCCATAATTCATTTTCCTCCTTTTCACGATTATTCCTTTCAGGAGAATCATCCATATCTATTTTATGTAGTAAAATATTGAGTTAGAGTAAGAAAAACAATTAATAAACTTGACCATCCATCAAGAGAAACAACAACACCAATCAAATATATGCAAACACAACCACATAAAGAGAACACCACACTCGTATTAAAGCATTAATAGAAATTGGGTTTCACACTTAATGCAACTAAAGATTTTGCACGAGAACAAAGTAGCATACCAAAAAGTTAAAAAAAGATGTTATAACATCCTAGCTATGACTAAGCTCTTCCAACTCAAGCTTGAGATACTTGACTTTTAGTGCATCACTCATCAAGCTCATGAAGACCTGCCTATTGTATTTCTTTTCCTTAAAATGTTTGATCGCAAAAAAGTATAACTTTTCATCTTGTGTAATCTCAGGTATGCTATCTAACATTGGTATGAGGTCCTTGTAAGGACCAAATCCCTCATTTGCTTGAGCTACAGCAAGGGCAGCGTTCCTACTTTCAATAGTGGAACATAGCGTGTTAGTTTGGTTTCCAAGCTATTGTGCTGGGCTCAATCTATTTTCTTTTTTCCCCCAAGCTTACCTCGTTGAAGTTTACACTGCTTTATTACGGCTCCAAGCTACAATTGGTTTCGCAATCTGTTCACCCTCGTGACACTCCAAATCATCATCAGTAGATCCTACACCATCACCGATATCAGGTTGTGTAGTCTCAATATCCTCATCAATAAATAAACCTTGAGCAAGATTTCATGTGATTCTTCTAGTAGCAACTGTATCTCTGAATATTCTTTCTAACAACACTTCAAGATTAGGGGGTATGCCTCTCATCCTTAAAATCTTCACCTTAGGATTGATCTATTATAATAAAGCATTTGAATAAGTTGTATCATTGAAGATAAGAACTTAACGAAATAGTAAAAAAAGAAATGATAAATACCCGAATTTTACTCTCCTACTATTTATCACTTGCATCAATGGTTTTCTTTCTTGAATTACATCCTAGGCTTGTTTCACTGTAAACTAATGTCCTCCATCATTCTTAGTTAAGATTATCCTACTTACTCTTCATGTGAGTTTTATCATACTTTTTGCCTCTTGATTCGTCAACTTAGTAATTGTGACAGTCCATCCATCCCTCTTGTTGGTTGTAGGATGATTGTCTTTATTGATTTGTTCAACACACAACTAATAAAATGTTTTCACATTTTCAGCGGCCCAATATGCCTTTTCCTTGGTTGAACTTGCCATATTCTAATAATATGAAAATGAACAAGTTTGACAGGCTTGCCAAAAATGAGAGACAACCCTCAGCAATAGCACAGCCGCACATAGCACACATAATCAGAAAACATATACATATGATCTATCAGAAAACATACAAAATATTTCTCACGTAAAAATGTTTCTACAATCAATAAAAAAAACTTTTATTTCAAATTCCATACTCAAGATTATGCAAAGAGCTAATAGTTAACAAGGTTAAAGTAGGAGATAAAAGTGACATCGCGAAATTGCACACAAAGATTGCCAATGTAGCTAAAAAATAAGCAATACCTGCAATTACCAATGCAAATTTGTACAAAAAAACCTTCATGCTCAATAAGAACAGAAAGATTTCAGAGAATGAAAAGCTAAGGCAAGAGATAACACGGTTGGCAGTGTAGGTAGAAGAAAAGGAAAAATTAACTTTGAAAATAGCTAGTAAATTGTTTATAAAGACGAAATAATACAAATTTATAACAGCTTGGACCAACGTGAGATAGAGATTATAGTAGCAAAGCATAGCCATGAATGATGTATATTTGGCCTTTTTTATTGACTTTTGCCGGAGGAATCATTGCATGCCGCTGGTAAACATATGGTGCTTACTTATCAAAGCAGCATACTACCAATAACCTCACCTAGCGTCAATTATTATTTACAAATATAAAGATAAAACACAATTAGCAAAAGATATTAAGAGGAAAAATATGAGGTATGCACTAAAATTCCTCAGCTTTTATATTTTACCTTTATGATAAATACAATTCTTTAAGAAGCTGCCATAAAATGTTTCTCATAGCCACAAAGGGAAAAAAATTAAAACAAAAAATCATTGGACTCAAACCAAAACAAAGGCTAAGCAGCAAGTAGACTAGCAATCGCAAAATCACAAATCAAAGTGCCATCACCAAATCAAAAAAACAAAAATTGCCAATATCACTAAAAACTAAGCTAGATATGCAATGCCAACACAATTTTGTACAAAATAACCTTCGTGCTTAACAAGATTAGAAATTTTACCTAGGAAGAGAGGCGAGCGCACATGAAAGAAGAGAGCTAGGAGGAAAGAGAGCTCAAGGGCAGGCGTGAACGAAGCGTGAGCTTTAGGGCGGGCATGAGGGAATAGAGCTCACGGGTGGACAGGAGGGAAGAGCGTGAGGGAAGAGAGCTCGAGGGCGTGCGTGAGGGAGGTGAGCTCGAGGGCAACAGTCGCTTTGAGCGATTCTTGAGCGAAGAGAAGGTAGAGTGGTTTATCCTGAGAGAAAAAGAGAAGACACACTTTAGGGTTTTGTTTAAAAAGGGGGCAAAAATGAAATTACGGTGATAAATGAGGGTAAAATTGAAAGTTTTGACATTTTCATTAAACTAGCCAATTGCATCCCGAAAAGGCAACTTTCCAAGGCTCTTCCATCCCTTTATTCAACCAAAGACCCTTGGAGAGCTTTGGAAATGCAATTGCAGCTCCCTAAAGTTTGCCAAAAATTTTGCCAAACAATCTTTACATCTGCTCAAGAGACTTGAAAGCCTCAAAGTTCATTTTAAATGCTGAACCAAACATGACTTAAGACTTCTTCTCAATTTTGTGTTTGTACCTATAAAATTTAATCTACCTAGGCTTTTTCGGTTGCTTGTTTAGAACTTCTAAGGATGCTTGTCAATCATGCAACAGCTGAGTGACTGACTCCTATGGTGAAAGAGACAGTTGGTGCATAATAATATAATACTAGGAAAAGTATCAAAAGAGTTATAAACCTATTATATTTGAACCAATTCAATAATAAACATTTTAATTGGATCAATTTAGTCATAAATATTTTTATATGTGTACCAATTGAGTCAATATGATCGATTTAGGTCGAGAGTTGCTAAAGTCATCTTATGTGACATGTCTAGCACTGACGATCACATTTTTTAATATATTTTTTGAATATTTCTTAATTTTTTATTTTCTTTTTTTCATCATTTTTTCCTTCTTTTCTTTTATTCTTTCCTTTCTCTTTTTTCCTTATTTCCCTCCACCAGTCACTAGCCTCCGTGATGGCCAAGGAAGGTCGATGGCCACTAGTGAGGGCTAGAGGAGGCCGCCTCTCGCCCGATCCAATAAGGGGACCCTCGCCCAAGGTTGGAGATGCCGAGAGCGTCCTGGCCTCACTTGTGTCTTGCAAGAGCACCTTCGCCCTCACCCTCACCTTCGCCCTCGTCAAGGGCTAGCGACCTCTGTCGGCCATCACGGAGGCTAGCGACTGGCAGAAGGAAACAAGGAAAAAGAAAAAGGAGAAGGGAAATAAAAAAAAAAAGAAGGAAAAGAGAAGAAAAAAAGAAAAGGAGAAAAGAAAGAAAAATAAATAAAAATTTTAAATTTAAATAAAATGTCCATGTCAACGCCAAATGTGCCACGTAAGCAGATGGCCGGCATTCACGCCAACAATTTTGGTATAAATTGGCCGTATAGACTCAATTGGTACCGATGCAATAAGTTTATAACTTTTTTTGTACTTTTCCCATGTAATGCCCAATATTGAGTTGTATTAACGGAGGAGTGATAATTGGTGTTACATCAATACTCAACAAGAATTAATTATTTCAACCATTCTTTTAAATTCTTAAAAGTCACGTTTCTAAATTAAACATCTCTAATTGACCACCAAATGAGGTTATATTCAATATATAAGTGTAGTTGAGTATCCAATAACTTGAAAATCACTTAGCTAATTGGTGAAAATTTTATCCCGATCACTAATTATACTATGAGGCACCCTAGAACTGAGATCTAGCTCAGAGAATACTTTAGTCGGATAAGGACACTTGTCATAACTTTCCTATGACACCTATTTTGATGCATACTTTTCAATCAATCACTGAAATGCTATAACTTTTAAAAACATTCACTTTGAGTGATGACAGTGATTCTCTTTGTCGGAAAATTCGACGAGATATTAATTCGATATGAAATTGTCTAATGTGACTCACCAGGGAAATGATGTCATCAAAAGTATATAGAAATACGTGTTTCACCCTATTCTTTTCCCAAATTGATAAATTGGGGCTAAATCATATCAAATCAAAAACTCGAACTCTAAATTAGGACAACTAGCAACTTATCCTATTGAGGCCACCGAAGGACACCCCTAGAACAAAGTCGCTGGAGGCAATGCCTCTACAATTCACATGGCCCGTCATGTTGTCCCAAAAGGCCATGATTCGATGGTGGTCAGGTGATTGATGGTCGAGATCGAATCGAGTGATTCCACGTAAACTTCCCTTTAAGGCACAACGCATGTCGATGTTGGGAATGGGAATGTCTCTACTACCACAATCAAATCACACGGTAGCTTCCCTATTTAAGATTAAAGATCTATTTTTCTTCCTTTTTTATGTATAAATGTTTGTTGTTTGTTTTCTCTCTTCTTGTTCTTCAATGGAGGAGTTGCAAAGAGAGAGAGAACTTTGGACTTCCATCTCTTTAAAAAACAGCCATGTTTGGATATGTTATATTAAGAATAAATCCACATAGGATTCGTCATTAGAGATATATTGTCGGACTCACTCAAGTAATTAATTGAAATTTATACGACACCAAAGCGAGAGCCATATGAAAATTATGGCACTTATGATGTCTTTTCTCCACTTACTCCCATTCAACTCACCTAATAAATCATTAATAATAGGAATTTATAACTTATCATTGATAGTCGAGGCATTCAAGTGCCTATAATCAACAGAAAACTTTCACATACCATCAAGTGAACTATTCTTCTTTGTATTACCAAAGTGGAAAGCATACCGGTTGACTTTACTTTTTAAGTTCATTTTTTCTGAGAAAGAAAAATTAAACCTATTGTTGGGGAAAATCGAGCAACAATTCACTAAGAACCAACCAATCCAAAATTAATATCTTCCCCAAACCGACTCAACCAAAATCGACTTAACCCCAACAACAACTTTCGGCAATACAATCTTGCAATACGAAAATATATAGCCGAAATGATAAAGAGACAAAACACCAAGATTTTACGTAAAAAATCCAAAGCTGGAAAAACCATGGACGGCCCAAAACTTTCACTAATCATGAAGAATAATAAAATACACAAAGTAGTATTATTCTCTAATCACAAATTGGAGGCTAACATAAATAGAAGAAGAAACCCTAACCGCGATTGGAGAATTTGGAGAAGATTCTCAATGAACAAAACCAATCAACTCGTAACCTTCGGTCTCATGAGCAACATACTGAAATCTGAGTAAATTTCAACAAGGTTTGGGTGTCGAATTTTTGCTAGAAGCCTTTGCCCTCTTTTTCCTCTCTTCTCCACACACTCTCTCGATGAACACTTACTCTCTCTCTCTCTCCATCAACGGCAACCCATCTTTCTTTTCTTCTTTTTGCTTTTTTTTTTATTTTAATGTTAACTGCCCCATAGAGGCGGACCCATGGAACGTCGGGATATTGATTGGGATAGAATAGGATAAAGTCGGATTTTAGATCCTCCGGATAATAATTGTAGACATATTAAATCCTATCAAGTGTTTGGTTGATTTCAGGATAAGATTAATATATATATAATATTCAATTAAATTATAAAGTTAAATTTAGAAAATTCAATTAATTAAAAGTCAAGGAAAAATCCTATATCTAGGAATTGTGGCCACCGCCTCCACGGTGGTCACGACCGTCACCAACATCGCCATGCAATGGCGACACAAATCGATAAATCTCAAACTACGACAAAGAGGGTAGGCGGGGGAATTTCAGGCGACCAACGGCTTTGTGTTTGCGTCGCCTCATATTGTTCAAGGTCCGGGTTGTCGGCGATACAAAAAATGTACAGCTTCTTCATCACCATCTTCCCCTCTTCTTTTGAGATCACAATGTCCTCTGTGAGGATTCTAACGTCGCAGTGAAACCTGTTTGAGTTGGTGCAACCAATGCTTCAATTAGTTCAACAGATATCTTTGAGAAAACTTCTGCCCATTTCATCTCAAAAAGCCAATCTTGGTTATCGGATTTGTCAAGCCCCATTCTCCCTCTCTCTCCCCTTTCACATTTGAATAACTTTATCTTTCACTTTGGACTATCTTCTCCTTCCCCATAAAGCTTCCCTCATCCTTCCTCGCTTTCGTTCTTCGTTTTCGTCCTCGTTAGCTCCAGAAACCACCGGTGAGCTTTGGGGTTCCGGCGAAAAGCAAAAGGCCGGTCGCAGTAGCTAGGTCCCTAGCGCCCTCCACCTCCACCTTTACCTCCAACACATGGCCTCCATTTCTGCCTCATTGCCTCCATCTCTGCCTTGTGGCCTCTGCCTCCAAAGCCAATTGATTAGGTGCTATAAACTTTAATCCACCAAAAGAAACGGAATTTGAGTCTATATTAAAGTTTTCAAACCCATGGTATAAGTACATTACTCAAAGTCACTACCCATTCAATCTTCTTTGCACTTTTGAGGCTTGATCTCTAAAATTAGAATAAATCATATTGACTCATAATGTCTACATCTTATTTGCATCTTCATTTCCGAACACACATCACACGATCCGTGCACCTCTTCTTATGTCCCTCATTTATTCAAAAAGTCAGGTCCTGCATAATGTCAATGCCTCAAAGATCTCCGTGTCCCTACCATTGAGTCATGGCATCTTGGCCTTCTTCGCTAGTCAAGATGCCACCGCAATTTCATAGAACTTTTATCTCAAGAACAAAACTATCCATAATTGTATGGACAATGGACGACTCCTCCCCATTGTGCCGTGAATCTAAATTGAATATTCTATATGACAAACTTGTTTATGGTGGTATGTAGAGCTTGTAATTGGAGGAAGTAAAAGTTCATGTTGACTGCAAAACCAAAAGCGATAACAAAACAAGGATTGGCCGGCAGAAAAGTGGGTATGGCGTTTTCTATTATGATTTAAATATGCACACTTCACCATCTTTTATGGTCACTAACTTACATTTGTACTCGACAAATTATTCTGAGTACTTCACTGATAGTTTGATTTGTTCTCGGGATAAATGGGTATGACTCATCTTTTTAGAATTAAAGTTTGTTTGCACTTTATCTACCTTTTTAAAATAATTAGATATTTCTTTTAAAACTTTGTAGAGGCCACAGAGGATGATACCATCGTGCATAATATTGATAAAGAATTTGAATTTAGAATTGGCATAATATTTGCTAACGAGAATGAAGCAAATATCATTTCCAAGGGATTTGGAGTGAGAAGATGACAAAAGGCAAACAATAGTAAAGGAATATTGCAAACAAACATATTTCTTTGTAATTGTGAATGACGCTCTCTATCAATTCCACCTTATGAATAAAGAGATGTTTATAGGACAATGAAGAGAACTGGATGTCAAGCTTGCATAAAATTCAAAATTGAAAATGGAGTTTGGATAGTCGACAAGTTTAAGGATGTTCATAATCATCCTTTCTCGACGATAATCATAAACACTTGATATGATCATATTGGCACATGATAGATACTAATAAAAGTATTTTGACTTCTTTGGCTGGAGTTCAGCTTTGTGAAAGCATATTCTTACCTGAGTGGTGAAGTAGAAGGATGGGAGAATATTGATTTTACTTTACGTGATTGTTAAAATTTCTTACAATCGAAGAGAAGGGACTTGATTAGTGTAGGCGATTGTCATATTCTCATTAACCTTTTTACTTGTTTACAATTAGATGGAAACAATTTTTCATATACATTTCAAATAAGGAACAAAGTTTGACCAACTTTTTTTTGGTCTAATAGTGTATCCAAGCTAGACTATGAAAGTTTTGGAGATATGATATTTGATACAATTTACCGTACAAATAAGTACAATATAATATATGCACCTTTTGTGGGCTTGTTTCATGATTGGAAAAATGTTCTCTTTGGTTGTGTATTTTTATCGAATGAAACTCTTTTGTTTGGGCATTTCAATCCTTTTTAAAGGCAATGGTTAATAAAGAACCTTCACAGATCAAGATCATGCCATGGCGAATGCCATTAAGGCTCTTTTTCCAATGCTAATAATTGTTTATGCGTATTGTACATTGCAAAAACTGCTATGCACATATTGGGCATCTTCTTAGAAAATTGGGTTTTTGCGATAACTATTAACATAAGCTTTTTATATCATTGTGAGTCCAAATTGGAAATGAAGAATGTTTGGAAAGCTATGTGTCGAGAATGGAGCTTGGGGACCACAAGTGGTTGGATAACATGTATTGCCTACATCATAAATGGGGTCCTGCATTTGGCCGAGATATTTTTTCTGTGGGAATTAAATCCACACAAAGAAGTGAGAGCAGAAATAATGTCTTTTAAGATATGGCATGTAAGATCATAACTTTGTTTGAATTTGTCAATCATTATGAGAAGTAAGCTGAAAAAATGAGCAACTCTAAATTTGTTGATGATTTTGAGTGTGCTCGAGGAAAACTGCAGATTATGGTTGAAAATAGTGGAATTTTGAAACATGCTGCTAATGTACACACTTATATCATCTATAGGAAATTTCAGGATGAGTTCTTGCATGCTTTGTCCGTGTTTGTTTGTAGATCAAAAACTGATAGGCCAGTGCACACTTATATCATGGCAACCGAAAGTAGTGAAAGGAGGCATGTTTGTTTTAGTCCAAGTGATTTAACCATTACATGTAGCTTCAAGTTATTTGAAACGCAATGATAGTTGTGTAGGCATATTTTATGCATCTTGACATATGTTGTAAATGTTACAAGCATTCCTTCGCAATACATTCTAAAGAGGTGGACAAAAAGCGGCAAAACAAGGGACTTATTGTGATGTTAGACAAAGCTCTTATGCTGCGATAAAGTCAAAAACATTGTGCTTGAAGAGATTGATGCAATTGGCTATTATGAATGTTAGTGCAAACCATGATGTTACGGAGAATCTTGCAACTACGTTGTTGCATCTTTGCTCCTATATCACAAACAAAATGCAATCTTTGACAGGTAATGATCATATTAATTTCTTGGTGGAAAGTGATGAAGCTGAAGATGTAGAAAACTATGAAATTCAAATATTTGATCCCCTTCAGAGAAGACCAAAAGGTGTACCAAACACTTGATTGAAGGGTGCTAGTGAAAAGCGAAAGAGAAAAGCATTTTCATGCATAGGAGCCACCTCACACAAGATATGATGCTTCTTTAATTTGATAGAACGATTTCATTAATGAAAGGCATGAAGTTATTTTAATATAAAGTATTTAATCAATCAAAGGCATGAAGTTATTAGAATACTCTTACTTTTGTGCAAGATTGACCTTCACCATCAAGCAAGTTCAATGTGGAAGTAATTGATGCATCGGAGGATTTGTCACAACTCTTTATCTTTAGGGTTAATACCACAAAAAACCCTAAAATGGTACACTTGTGATAAATTTACCAAAAACTAATTTTTGCACATATGACAAATTTACCCCAAATTAATTTTTTGACCATAAAAAATCCCAAATTGGTATATTTATGATAAATTTACCCTCCGTTAAATTAAATTAATACTACGAAAAATCACATATTAGTAAACCTGTGACAAACGGAAGGGTAAAACCTTAAACTGGAACACCCGTCAACTACCACATGTCATCCAACTCAGCAATTTGACAGTAAAATTTAACAAAAATTAACAAAGGATAAATTTATCGTAGGTGTATCAATTGAGGGATTTTGGTGGTCAAAATATTAATTTGGGATAATTTTATTACAGATGTATCAATTTGGGATTTTTCATGGTATTAACTCATATCTTTATGCTTCAAAAAGCTTTCAGTAGCACAATTCCCTATGTGGCATTGTACGTGCCTTTCTCTTGTAACCAATAGCCTAATAATTGCTAGCAATTTTTTTTGTCAAAATGGCTAGCGACTTTACAATGTCAATTTTTGTGAATATTGAGCTTACATATTGCTTTCTTTTTGGATGGGTCTGCTGTTTCGACTCCCTTTTGAGCTCTCTATATTTCATTGTCCTTCATTTTCATTTCATTATTCCATACCAAAAATATTAGCATATTGAATGAGTTAGGTGGATGTTGTTCATGGCCAAGTTATTTAGGCTTTAAAGCTCTTGAATCAACTTAGATGTTAGAGATGTTGCATGGTGGTTGTGACTTGCAAGAGCTCAATTTTGGCGGAAATAGCCTGTAGTGCTTCAGTAATTCTTTGGTCAACCCCGCCAATGTTACAAAGTCGGTACCCTTACTTAAAAGATTAATATGTTCGTTGTTAGGGTGGGCGAAATTTGCTAAAAGTAGATTGGCTTAATTTGATTATCAAAATTGGTTTCCATCTTTTAATTGCTAGCGAACTTCCCTCTGCCGTTTCTTTGCTCGGCTCTCTTTTGTTTCAGGTCCTCTTCTTGTTGTACGTAGTAGTAAGAGGATAATCATGTACTTTAATATGCTTAAAAGCTTACTGGATAAACGTAAAAGTCGAAAAGCTTACACGATGATTGTTCTCCTCGTCTACATTAATATGCTTTTACTAAAAAGGGTAGCCATTTTAATTTTTCTTCATTTTGAGATAATAATCATTTCATTTTAAGACAAAGAAAAAGAGAAATTACATATTCTTGTTCTCCCTCCAACCCAACCAAATATTGACGGACAGACGGACACCAAGTGGAGACGGACTCCTCGAGAAGAAGAAGAAGCAGAAGTAGAAACAACGGTAGCAATGAGGAACGCCGTGCTGAGATCTCTCCAATCAGCGTTTCTTTTCTTGGCACCGTGTTTCAAGTCTTCTTGTTGTTGTGCATAGTATGTGACATTCCGAATTTCGACTCATTTTTGGGATTTATAAAACGTGTAATTCGTCAGTGTGCTTATAGTAAAATCTCGCCCGGGAACCGATCACTCTCGGTTATTATTTTTAAAATTGAGATTTCGCTAGAATCGCATTCGATCGAATTTGGCCGTTATTTAGAACTCGAACTGTGATGTCGAATCTTCGGAGTTTCGTGATGAATTAAATTGGACGGTGTCGATATTATTGTGGCCAGCCTCGAGTTTGCCTAGATTAGTCGGAAAGTGAAAATTTGGACCGGGTGCGGATTTTGACCGGTAAACCTCCCTCTGGGTTTATTTTATTTAGTATCCGTTGGTTTTTCCTTAGTTTATAATTAGAATTTTTAGTGAGCCGTTAGATCGTTTTCGGGTTCGAACGTGGGCCGTTGGATCACGATAATTACCGTTGACTCTCTCTCTCTCTCTCCACTCCTCCCTTCCCGCCGAACACCCCACGCTGCTAACACCCACGCCCGCTGCTCCCCCCATGCCGTTTCTGCCTCTGTTTCTGCTGACTTGCTGCTGACTTCTTGCTGCACCTTCACGTGTGCTTTGCTGACCATTGACCCATGCTGCCCCACGCTTGCTGACTTTCTTCTTTGCTGACCATGCTGACTTTCCTATGCTCCCCCATGTCCTTCACGTGCTGCTGCCTTGCTGCATCTGTTCTGCAGCTGAACAATCCCCACCAACTCCACCAGCCATCATCATTGAGTCACCCATACTACTGCTTCTGCTTTCCCACTGCTTGGCTGACTGTTGACCCCCAAGCTGGCCCACGTTGCTGCTACTTCTATCCTTCATTTCTACTACTACTGCTTCTTCTTCTTCGGTTTCTTCTTTCCTCTCGGTTTCACACCCTACAGCTCACTGACCAGCACCACCATTCATCCCCCATCTCCGTCCAACTCCGCCGTGAGCCGCCGCCTGTCCACTGAGGCTGCTGCTGCTCCGGCGTCGCTGCTACTGCTTTGCCATGACTGAGCTGCTTCTTTGCTCGGTTTTCTTGCTTAGACTAAGTGTAAGTGACTTCCTAATCCTTGGTTAGGCTAGTGGGTTACTAATGGCATGTTTAGGGATGGTTTAAGGGTTGTGGATAATTGGTTTAGTGGCTGGTTGTGCTTGGTTTGCTTGGTGGTGCATGTTGGTTGATTTTCGGTAAGGTTGCTGCTGCGTCGCTAGTTTTTGTTATTTTTGGTGTGGCTTGTGTGGGCCGAATTTGAGGAAGTTTCTTCATTAAAGTTGTTCACAACATCTTGAAGTATGACATAATTTAATTTGGGAATTTTTGGAGAACATTTAGTACCATTCGTAAGTCCACTTTTGGACCGAATTGAGTCTGCCTGATTTACTGTTCACCCGACCTTCTGGTCTTTCCGATTTTCTATAAATTTTTTCAGACCTCTTTTCAACAAAATTCCTTCACAAAACTTGTTGGGGACACTTGTGTCTATGACATATAAAAATTTCAAGGCTTTCCAAAGTGATTTGGGTACTGAATGAATTGTATTTTTGATGGCCTGAGGGGCTGTCCGAGCGAACCGGGTTCTGTCCGGCTTTGAGTGTCAAAACGAGGTGTTTACGGTTGGAACTAGGTTTCAAGTTCTTAACGGAAAATGTTTATCAAGATGTTTTGTACAATATATCCAAATTTCATAATTTTTGGAATTGATTTGATATTTATTTCAAATGGATTTCTGTCACTGTGCAACCGCCCAGTTTGAACCCAATTTTGTATATTCTCGGTTTCTCTCTCTCTCGGACTGATTAGTGGCTGTCCATTGAGGATTTAATTGGGCCTTGTACGGCTAATATGTGGTTTGTTCGTGAATTGCCATGTGTGATTGTTTGGGCCATGTAGTGGCTGATTTGTGTGTGAATTATGCTTGATTATGCAATGCCATGTTGAGTGCTAGTGTGACTGAGAATTGAGGGGCATGGCGGGCCTTGAGTGTGCTTAATTATATTGATTAATCATATGAATTCGGGTGCCAAATATATATTGTGGCTAATTTAAATTGAGTGCCCAAGTGTGATTGTTATGGCCATGAGTGTGTATATTGAGCATTGGCATAACATGTGCATTACGTGAATGTGCACGAATGGCATGAGCATGTGATCACCTAAATCGCCCTAATGCGTCTTACGCGGGATTCAGATAATAATTGGTGGTATGAGTACGTGTGATCATATAAAACCCTGATGCGTCTTACGCGGGGTGTTGAACCCGTCCTGATGCGTTTTACGCGGGACGATGCCCGGATTGCCGGAAGACGGCCAACCTGATGCGTTTTACGCAGGTTTTGGTCTGTATAAGGAGATCGGTGTTGCGTCTGATGTGTTCTACGCGGGCTAGAGACACTGGGCCTAATGTGTCTTACGCGGGTCAGGAAGTGTTGTATGTGATAGACGTGATGCGTTTTATGCGGGTGGGACCTGATACGTTTAACGCGGGTCGGTGAATAAATGGAAAGTTGGCATGTGTGCATGTGTGCAGAAAGGAACATGAGCATATGCATAATGATGGCACGTGTGCAAGAGTGCATTAACGAGTGCAAGCATGTGCATGGCATGTGTTCGTGGCCAATTAATATGTGTGTATGTACCATTGTTGGGTTCAATGCCAGTATTATTATGTGCCTAACCCGCAGGGTCAATATATGTTTGATTTGGGCCTGAAGGCCTAAGTCGTGTGGTTGCTCTATTGTGTGTTTGGGTAAGACTTGTCTGAGTATGCATTGGCCTAGGTAGGGTTTAGGGTGTTGCTTATTGAGACTCGTTCTCATGGTTATTATATAACCATTTTAGACCCCCGACTTCGACCATGAATGGTCCGTCACAGCGTTTTGGGATCTCGAGGAAGAGCCGATGGAGCAAGATCCCGAAGAGGAGCCATGGAGTTTGTGGACCCTTTTTGTATAGCTAGGCTAACCTACCCTACCACTTGCCCTTTTTGATGATGGTGGTTTTAACCCTAGTGGCCTTTATATGTAAGGTTGGATTTTATAAGTACGTGCCGTTGAATGAAGTATGTGGTTCATTTGTTAAATTGTTCTACTACCCTTGGTTTTTAATCTTGTCTGGGTGCTTTTAATCGTTTTCGCTTGCGCTTTATGTTTTGATGTTCGCATGGGTCGGCGACGAGTCCTGGGACGTCGCATTCGAAATACGACCGTCGAGGGATGATCGCGCACTCGTAGGGTGCGGGGCGTGACATAGTAGTAATAGGGTAATCAAAGTGAGTCGACCTGATATTGTACCAATTTCGAACTCGAGTTTGATTAGACTAATTTAGTGAATTAAAATCAGACGAGCCAATGCCGGATAATCATAAATCACCTCTACATATTCATCTCAAGAAGGACAAAAATTCATTATACTCTCTAAGTTTCACTTAGAAAATCATAGTAAAGCAAGTTCTACATAACCATCAAGATTGACTCTTATAATTACCTATATAGTAACATAGAAATCACAATTCCGAGAAGGAAAGAAATGATGACTCCATATAATATCATTATTGACATAATAAAACCTATTTTTCTTCTAATTAACTTCAAGTCTCCTTTTATTATTGCTAATTCTTCATTTTCGCTTGATGCCTCTCCAGAATTGACTACATCCACATTTTTAGGTGAATAGATCTTGCATTCCTTAGTATAATCTTCAACCAATTGCACAAGCCCCCGACAATTATCTGTCTGAAAGAAAAATTAGTAGAAAGAAATATCAAGTGTTACAAATGTCACTACATGCACAATATGGTAAATTGATACACTTCTATTACAAGTCGAAGCATAATATGACCTTCCTTGATTAATAAAATTCATTTTTACTTTTTTTATCATGCATAATTTCCCTTGAGGACATGAACATATCTTGGATGGAATATCAACCGATTAATTCGAAGATCCTTGAGATGTCATACTAAAATAATAATATTATATAATCAAAATTATATTAGATTTAATCAACAAAAGTACTCCAAGCAACGGTTTTGGAATAATAAATAAATGTAATAGATAAGCAAAAAGCTTCATAACAAAACTTGCAATAACCTTGTTAGTTTATTTAACAAAATGGCTTATCTGCAAGATATTGAAAGAAAAAATCTTATCAGCAGGTCACAACTAAAAATTTGCAAGCTACAACAAAAAAAAGCCTATCGTCGATTGTGCTTATATTATTATTTTATTAAGATAAGTAGTTTAGTTAGCAAGTGGCTATGGTCGGACTCTGTCTCTGGCCATGCCAGTCATCGGCGTCACAAGACCGAAGTCAACCAATCTCTATCTCCACCGAACAACACCTAGTCACTCGCTGGACCATCACCAGATCAAACGTCGTCGATGGCCGAAGGAAAAAGCCAAACAGAGTAAAAAAGGAACAAAAGGAGTGGGAGCAGAGGTAGCTTTGGGAATGAGGAAAAACAAACGGAACCCAAGTTCAATAATCAAATGAAGTTTTGTATCATGTAACCCATTCCTACGTAATAAAGCCCTTTACATAGATAAACACGTGCTCTAAACTTCACCCCTAGTGACCTATAGACCAGAGGAAGAAAAAAGAAAATTGAGAATTGCTTTTGATCCACACACAGAGAAATTCAGTCAAGAATTATGGAAAGACTTCACATCAAATAGAGTATTTGGGCACTCTAATATAACATCAATTGTTAAAAATCAGATGGTGTGAAGAAATCAAAGATGCTTATGCTCACATGAAAGCCCTCCTAATTAACAATTAACAATTAGTTCCATAAAAATAGCATAAACAACACATCAGTTCCTAACTTGTGGCCACCCAAATGGCCAATTTCACTAAAGTTGCATATTTTAGCTCCCAACTTAATCACCGAGAACCCAAAAAATACCTTAAAACTTTGGAGCCGATAGGGCTCCGAAGTTGGAGGCCCCGAGGCGAAGGCGAGGGCCATGTGTTTGAGGCGGAGGTGGCTCAAGACCTAGCCACTGCGACTGGCCTTCCGCTTTTAGCCGGAACCCCAAAGCTCACCAGCGGTTTTTGAAGCCAACGAGAACGAAAGCGAAGAAGAACGAGGGAAGCCTTTTGGGGAAGGAAAAGAGAGTCCAAAGTGAAAAGAAAAGCCATTCGAACGTGAAAGAGGAGAAAGAGGGAGAGGGAGAGAGAGAACGGGACAATAAATGCTCGTATTAAATGCAAGGTTGCTTGTTCAGTCCTCTTAGACGAAGCAGGTGCTCCAGACGTGAGGGAGTCATAATATGGCTTTTCCTTATTCGATGTCAAACGTCACATGTCCCTTTATTAATGGATCCCTTTATTAAGGAGGCATTTTGTTCAACATCTCCCACTCAAAGGTAGGGCTTTTAGCTTTGGTCAAAACATGTTGCTCATTTGCAATTATCACCTTATGGGGCGGGGTAGATATAATTGCACGGCCTGAACTCAAACCTGTTTGGGTACCCATAAAGCTAGGAGTCCTTGTTCTCATAATTTCCTTCCAAGTGCCTGCAGGGATATCTCCATGCTCTCCCCACTTTCTTCCTCTTCTCAAGCTCTTGTGCTTAAATTCCCCGACCATCTTCCTACTCACCAGAGGTGATTACATTGAGTCATTTCACCTTGCAGGTATTGTCAGAGTACCATTTCTTTTGGCTTCGGAAATACCGTTTAAAGTCCCTTTTAAATTCAATGGAAGAGCCTTTAGTATTATAAAAGGGTGTAGCCTTGTTGGAAGTTCCACCGAAGGTAGGCTCCTTATTGCGACTGGTGGAAGACTATCCTAAACACAAACACCTCTAACTCCTGTCATTTATCTTCTTTCAAACGATTTCTATGTAAAGATGTACATTTCGTATAACATATCTCACATATGTGACTCCATGTATAATAGATTTGATTTAGTATGGATATATACAATGTATGTAGGATACATCGACGATGAATGTTCAATGATTTAATTTTGCTCTCTGAAAAGTTGTTTGTCCTCCATGAGGTGAATTTATTGTAGCACAAATGAGAATATCCTAAGATAATGTTTCATAGAAAAATCCAAAAAACATAAGACTATTACATAATACGTTATAAGGTTAATACTATGAAAAACCACAAACCGATACACCTATGACATAATCACCCCAACTAATTTTTTGACTACCAAAAATTTCAAATTGGTACATCTGTGACAAGTTTATTCTCCATTAATTCCATTAAATTTTACCGTCAAATTGCTGAGGTGGATGATAAGTAACAGTTGATAAGTGTACCAGTTTGAGATTTTACCATCTGTTTATCACAGATGTACCGGTTTGTGATTTTTTATGGTATTAATTTAATTTAATGGAAACTAACGGAAGGTAAATTTGTTACAAATGTATCAATTTGGGGTTTTTAAGGGTCAAAAAATTAATTTGGGGTAAATTTATCACAGCTATACTAATTTGAAGTTTTTTGTGATCAAAAAATTAGTTTAGGGTAAATTTATCACAAATATACCAATTTAGGATTCTTCGTGGTATTAACTCCACGTTATATAAATTGTTTGATGTAAACATCCACTCACAATAAACTGTTTTTCACCTACTAAAGTTTATTTGCAAGTATCAGCAAAAAATTTTCAAACAACATAGTCACCCTCCTCAACAGATTTTCTCGCACCTAACTAAATCAACCTCTTGGGTTAGGTTGAAGGTAAACTACCCACATCTAGACTAAGGATTCATAAGAAATTATTACATTATGATAAATAATATGTAAGTATGAAAATGCAACTTCACAATTAAATTAGCAAAACGATAAGCAACATCATAAGTTCTTCCAATGTACAGCTTAACTTGAGAAAGTACGTGATCCAATGTTGTTATTGTTGTATAATAAGATAAAAGAGAAATGGATTAATGATTTAATAAAATTAATCTATTAATGTTATCCTTCTTTGTTAATAATATACGAGACATAAATTATACGATGCAGGTTATGGATGGGTATATATCATTATTGTTCTTGAAAATACGTGACAAAAATTCAAAGTAATTTTGATTATAGGTTAAGTATGTATCAAGAGAAATGTGACATGTTTTAAAATAAATTTCGGTGATTATTTAATTGAGTGGATGGAATGGATAGTATTAAAAAATGTGTAAATCGAGTGGTTACTTCACAAAGATAAAGAAGTTGGTAGTTCATTTTTGTGTAGGTCGATGCAAGGATAACGGTGGAACATGAGACAATTGGGGTTGGCTTAATATAGGGGTGTCAATAAGACCCGGGCCGGCCCGGCCCGACCCGCGCCGACCCGGTCCGACCCCTAAAATTTAGGGTATTTTGGGGTCGGGCCTTAATTTTCTTCGAATATGACCCTAAAATTTGAGGTTTCATTAGGATTGGGTAGGGTCAGGCCGACCCATTAACACTCTGGGCCGGCCCATCCCCTCTCTCTCTCCTCTCTCTTCTCTGCCGCTTGCAGACTCTCTCTCCTCTCTCTCCTCTCTTCTCTGACCCATTAACACTCCTGTCAGACTCTCTCTCCTCTCTTTTCTCTCTCTCTCTTTCTTTTCTTTTCTTTCTTTTTATTTCTCTCTCTCCTCTCTCGTCTCCTTCCTCCTCCGCCAATCTCCAAAGCTCTGTCCGGCGGAGGGAACAGCGAACCGCCGATCTCGCCGCGGCGCCGCCGAGGATGTTCGGGGTCGTGTTCCCCGACCGGAGCTTCCCGATCGACATCTCCACCTTCGCCCAGATCGACACCTTCCACTGGGTCCTCGACATGAACACCTTCGTCAGTAAGCTCCCCTCTCTCTCTCTCCGTTTCTTGCCCCCCTCGCCCCGACGACCCACGATTTGATTCCGGGCAAAAAAACCCCTCTTTTTCTGGTTCTTCTGGGTCCTCGCAGGCGAAGCCTACGACCAGGTCCGAGAGATGTGCATCTTCCTCCTCAACGGCCTCGCCCTCCCGCCCGACAAGGCCCTCGCCGTCTACGTCCAGTCCCCCGGGTACCCCTTCGTCTACTGCAGCGCCGTCACCGTGTCCCGCCCCTCCGCCGTCCTCCCGCTCCCCTGGCCGGAGCCCGAGGGGGACGCCGCCGCCGAGGTGGCGGCGGGGCAGCCGCTGCAGCTGACGTCGCCGGGGGCGGCACCGCTGTCGGCAAAGATCGGGGTGTCGGTGGAGGACCTGGGGGCGCTGCCGCGACCAAGCTCCGTTCGTCGCCGGAACCAGCCCCGCCGCCTGCGACGCCGCCGTGCCGACCGTCGCCGCCGGCTTGAGCTCTCGCCACCGTCCCAGCTCTCTCTCCCTCTCTCTCTCTCCACCACCACCACTCCCGCTGACGCCCCCTCTCTCCCCTCCGCGCGTCGCCGCCGCCCGCCTCGCCAGCCTCCGCCGAGTCGCCGGCCCAAGGCTCTGGAGACTTCTGCGAAAAAAAAAAAACCCATAGCCCGGCCCGACCCGGGGCCTTGGGGTGTACGGGGAACAGGGTCTTGGGTGGGTCTGGGCGGGTCAAGCATGACCCTGTAAGTTTTCGGGTCGGGTCGGGTATTAAGAAAGCCCGACCCGACCCGACCCATTGACACCCCTAGCTTAATATATACAGGATATAATATAAAAAGGATGTTCCTATGAGTGTATTTCAATTGTATTATAAATAAGAAACTATAAGAAATTTGCAAACGAATATAAAACCATTTAAGTGACAAGTTTCACGAAAATTAAGTATCTAATAAACTAATTTTGCTACTACTATGTACTACCTGATTGGATATCGGAAGAATATTATATATATATATATATATATATATATATATCTATATAAGCATGTGATGATACAGTGATAGCTTTGGTACATAAATCATAATTAGTAAGTAGCTCAGTTTGTATAGTTTGAAGCAAGGATGATGGTTGAACGTGATGCAAGTGGCAGTTTTGGCTTAATATGCAGGAGATATGATCCAAAAATGATGTTGTCTTGAGTTTACATCAATTGTATTATAAATTAAAAAAACTTACAAATAAATATAAGACAGTTTAAAAGACAAATTTTATAAGGTTGCATATCTAATAGAATTTTGTTACTACTTCGTCCTACCTAGTTGTAAATAAGATGAATCTTATATTCATCATATAAAAGTAGCTTTGGTATATAAAACATAATTGACACTTCATATTATTAATTGACTAATATATAGAAATATAATTCATGAAAAGTTGAAGTTTTTTTACTCGAGTATAATACATCAAACGTTTAATGTGTAATTCGGATTACTTAAAAAAAAAAGAGTCTCCGCAAATGATTATAATATTTATAATATGAACGTCTTAGTAGTGGACCTGAGTTTCAAATCAATTAGCAACACACCCATGATTCGTTGCGTACAAGAATTTCTATTAGCAAAGTTCAGTGATACTTATTTTTAAGCCATAACATAAATATAGTGATGACACCGTATACTTTATAATTTTCTATAAATAATGTTCATTATGCTTTTTTTAGGGTTAATACCACGAAAAACTTCAAATTGGTACACATGTAATAAATTTACTCAAAACTAATTTTTTTACTATAAAAAACCCCAAACTGGTACACCTGTGATAAATTTACTTCAAATTAATTTTTTGACCATCAAAAACCCTAAACCGATACATTTATGACAAATTTACCCTATGTTAAATTGGATTAATACAAAAAAATTCGCAAATTAGTACACCTATGATAAATGAAGGTAAAATCCTAAACTGGTATATCCATTAACTATTACGTGTCATTAAATAAAGCAATTTGATAGTAAAATTTAACGAAAACTACCGAAGAGTAAATTTGTCATAAGTATACCAATTTATGATTTTTCGTTGTATTAATGTTATTTTTTACTCATATAAAAATATATAATTTAGATTAAAAAGTATAATAGAGCAAGTCATATAAAGGTTTCGAATTAGAAAAAATAAAAAATATATATAAATGAATGAAAGGAAGAGATACATTAAGACATCCTCTTATTCACTAATGACATTTTTCTCATATCCTTCTCTATATAATAGTGATTATGCTAATGTCGATAACACATCGAAAGTGATAACTAAAAAGAGAGAAATAATATTATGCAAATAGGGCTTATATATTGATTCTTCGATTGCCAAATTTGTAGTCTAGTAAAGATTAATTCTTCTATTTAGATTAAGTCTTAGGTCATTGAAATTATTTTGTCCTACTCATCTATACAAATAAGCATAGTTTATACTTTTAGTTTGTGTTTTTTTTTTAAGTCCTTCCACACTACAAATATACAAGAAAAAACAGAAAAGATACTGAAAATATCAAAGAAAGTAAATCTGCATGGAAAAATTATAGAATATGTTGATTAAATTATATAAAGTAAATATTGGTGGGATTTATGCAGAATCATGTATGCATACGTTCTAAATATGTAAGTAACTAAAAATCAACGTAAAAAAGGAAAATCAAAATCAAAATGATGAAATGGAAAAAAATTAAAATTAGACACCTACTACTATAAGAATATTCACTTAAGAGAAATGAAAAAGAAAATAGAAACCGGAAGTAGGTAAGAGAAAGTCAAAAGTCCATTTGCACAACTACCATACTCTCACAAATTTATCTGCCATATCACCTATAAACTCTCATTTCATCTATTTTTTTTAGAGCTACATCTATTGATGGAAAGAGAAAATTTCACAATTTTATTTTTGTCGTCAAGTTGCGAGGGTTGACTTAAGAATAAACCGATGAAGGTTGATTAGTCAATTCATTGAAAGTATGGTTAAGGTAATTTCATATACAAAATTCTGTGTCTTAAGAAATCTAACAAGAGATAATGGTTTGAAAAATTATATTATTGTTTAGTTACTCTATTGTAGATGTCAAGATGATACGATGATATGTTGGGGTGTTCAAAACACTAATATCATGCGAAAGTTTCCTTGAGAGTCAATAACTCAAATTATAAATTTGAATTTTATCAATATAACAACGCCAAAACAACATTCTATTTAACATTCTTTATCACATTTGTGTATCAATTTTTAACTTTAGAGTGAATCGACTGGCAAAAATACATAAACCTTAGCATAAATTCAAGCGCACCTCGGTCATGATAGCCAAAGTTTGTTAGTTTGTATAACATCCAGCATATTCGACCAAAAAATAATACCCAGCATATGGTCGTAGCACAATTTGATAATACCAAATTACAATGTTTAAGAAAATAGATACAAATAAAAGGAAGAATAGTGGAGAAATACATAAGAAAACATGGTCAATAATTAAGTTGATTGGTAACATAGTTCTTTGTATTGAGAAAAAAGTCACCAGGTCACTTCAGTTGAAATGAAAGTTATTTGTATATATGCATGCAAACCTAGAGATTAAACTCAGAGGCTTTATTACGGGTGAAGAAGATTTAGCATTCTTACGACATTTTTTCAATATAAAAATCGTTTTATTGGTTAAATTCTAAATTAATTTGTCATTTAATATTTCAAGTGAGCATTAATCATATGCATGTATTATTTTTTTCGTATCAAACACTTCTGTTTGTAAAAAAGATAAATAATTATTCATATCTATAGTTACTTCAAAATCTTTCCGATATTCCAATATTTATAGATGCTTTTCCTGCGGACCTGCGGTAAGTAATTTTTTGGTTACATACTAAGCGAAGCCAAGCATACAAATTATTTTATGTAATAAACTTTACAAAATATATTTAAAGAGTTCCACAAAAACTACATGATACGTAAAAATTGAAATAACATTAAATAAGTTTTTTGATAACTCTGGTCTCTCCTTGTCTTAAATTGTAAATCCTTAATCTTTTATTAGGAAAAATCACCAAAAAATGACATATATCGGACATATTTCTCTGTTTTTTTTTTTCAATTTATTCAAGCCCAAATGGTCTTCTTAAGATTAATAGCCATAGGCTCCTTGAAGAATGCAATGGAGGAGGAAAGTTGTTCTTTAATGGCATTAAGGGTGCGCATGAGAACCATTCTGCGCCCCGGAACAATTTCTGAACAGAAATGATTTTTTTTGATTCTGTGCCCGGAAACAATTTCTAGGTATTTTAAGGCGTTTGGTAAACTACACAAAATTTATATTCCTAAAGTAGAAAAGAATAGAAATGCGTTTGGTAAACTACACAAAATTTCTGTTCCCAAATAATATTTTAATAATATTTTGAATTGTTTAATTTTTTTTCTTTCTAATTATTTTTTTCTTTGGCCATGGCCGGTCGCCAGCGACCGGCGGCCGGCGACCGGCCACAGCCCAGGGCCAGCGAGGGCGAGGGCTGGACCCTCGCCGTCGCGACCCACGGCGAAGCCGACCTCGCCGTGGGTCGCGACGGCGAGGGCCGCCTCGCCCAGGCGGCGAGGGTCCAGCCCTCGCCCTCGCCGGCGAGGGCGACCCTCGCCTCCGCCGGCGGCCGGCGAGGGCCGTGACGCCCTCGCCGGCCCTGGGCTGTGGCCGGTCGCCGGCGGCCGGCCAAGCCCAACGAAGAAGAACACAAAAATAAGAAAAGAAAAAAAAGAAAAAAAACTGATTCTCAAAATTGTGCCGAGAAACAATAAGCAACTTTTTTTTACTTCTTGTTTCTCTTCCAAAACTGTTTCTCGGCATAAGTTTTTGCAAAAATGTGCCTGGGAACAAATGCGTTTACCAAATGCATTTCTGTTCCCAAACTATTTCTGGGAACAAAAGAACAGAAATTTTTACTATTTGGCACGTTGCCAAACGCACTCTAAGCGACCCCCATTATTTAAGAGTGGTGTTGAATTAATACTCAATGCAATTTAAGGAGAAAAAATAGCACAACTATTTTAAAAACAAAATTACAAGTTACACTTTATAATGTCCATATCTAAACACATATAATAATTTTTTTTATACGATAGATAACTTATTTTGATATTGTTATGCGCGAACGGTATAAGTTCATGACTAGTGGTGAATATAAAATGAAAAAAATTTCGGTTAATAATATACGTGAACATGGGCAATCAAATTAGATGAAGGGATAATGACACAAACAGTTTCTGAACTTTGATCCGATATATAATGTGGTCCCTGAACTTTACTTTAATATTCAATATGGTCCTTGAACTTTATTTATTCAAGGTGATTCTTGGACATTTTGTACATGTTTAATATAATCCCTAAATTATATGAAAATATTCAATATGGTTCCTAAACTTGAATTAATGGAAGGACTACATTTATCATTTTTATATAGTTCGATGACTAAATTGAACATATACTAAAAATTCAAGGACAACATTGAATAAATCAAAAAGTTCAGGGATCACATTACACATTGAATTAAAATTTAATAATCATATTGAACAGAAAAGTTTCGGGATCATATTAAATATTTGGCTAAAGTTCCAATATTGGTCGTGTCATTTTCCCTCAAATAAATTTACATTTCGCTAGTAGGAATGTATAAAAAGTCACCGGTCAAGCATTTAGGGTTTTTTCCCACTTCTTTTGGGCGGATAAAAACGACACGGCGCTCGCGTTTTGACGCGGCTTTCCCAATTTAACCCCTCAGCCCGTCGAGTAATTACCCCTGTTGCCATCGCGCTTATATTTTCCACCCCCACCTTCTGCCTTCTGCTCGCTCTCTCACTGCTGCAGCAACCGAAAAAGATCTGTGAAAACCCTTGAAGCAATCGCTGATCGTCGTCCTCCGCCCGCACCCGTCCGGCGATCCTCCTCAATGGCTCACACCACCGGCTTCGATTCCAGCCCCAGCCTCTCCCTCACGCCTCCGCGCCAGATCTCCAAAGGTCCCTCCTCCCTCCTTCCGCCCTCACTCCCTCTCGAAACCCTAGCCGGGCCTTCGTTGTCCTCGATATGGCGAGTGACGGTAGTTCGCGCGGGGAATTAGGTTTTGTTTGCATTTGGCTCGAGCGGCTTTAGCCTCGCGGCTCAAGCATTTCCGAACTTCTCGCGGACGCAATGGGTTGTGTGATTTTTTTTTCTTCTTTGTTGTATGTGCTGGGTTTTGGATTCGGGGTCGTGGGCATGTTTCTGTTTTCGAGATTATTTGTAGAAGGGAAGTGAGTTTTATTGCACCCGAATTCGCAAGTTTGATGCTTTTGAATTGTATCACTCCAAATTTTTCAACTCTGATAGTTTTGGAATATTTTCTCTCTGTTTCTACGAGATGCTTTGGAAATTGCTTTTGTTTTTTCGGTCTTTTCAGCTTTTTTTTTCTTTTTTTTTTCTGGTGATTGGTGATATTTGATTGTGTTTATTGTAGATTTAGTTCGTTATTGTGGGATATGTTGCTAGTAGGCTGCACCATGAAGTGAGCCTTTTGTTCCTGCTGTTGAAGGATGTCTTTTTACCCTACAAAATTGTATCTTCCAATCGAAATAGATGATCACCATTGGCAGGTGTTAATGATCTTTCTATCCGCTGGATGACAGGCCCGTCGTTTTTATAGTTGATGAGAAGTCGTTGGTAATGTTGATATGAGTTTGAAGCTGTTTTGTTAATTTTCTTCCTGAAAACAGTTCTGTAGGCAGCAGACGAGAGGTATAGCTGCCTACAAGAGGTATAACATTCTTAGGCAGCTAGTCTGCGTGTGCAGTTTTGTTCTCTGCTATGGAGTATTTAGTCAATGGTGGGTGTCCTTGGATGTTGACACACTAATCCTAACAAAAACTGACCTTCATAGCCTTGGCTTCAGAGCTCCCTTGGCCTCGGCCTCTCTGTCTTTTATTTAACCTATGCCCTCCTTGTTCCCCAGGCTATTCAGTAGATTAGATCATGTAACATGTAGAATGAAGTTTTCAAATAGCGAGGGTTGTCTGTGGAACAAAGGGGTTGTCTTGTACACGTAGCTTGATGGTTAGTTTTATGTACATATGTTTTAGCACTTATTGTATTTGTCTTATCGGGTGCATAATAATTGATTCCATGCGCTCTCTATATGTGGCCTTGAGATGAGTTCTCACCAATATGCATGTTTTGATTTGTCAAGTATTCTTCGGTTGGGCAATCATGTTAATTGGCTTGATTGCTCATATCAATGACCGTAAGTGATTCAAACTTCTGTTATTATTTTGTTTGTCGCCTTATAGAGATGTCTCAATATCCAGTTAAAACTGAGTAGCAATTATGCTTTTCAGTAAATTTTGCTCTTAAAATAATGTAAAACCAGAAGAAAGTGTACTGGTCTGAAGTCCTGGGAGTGATTAAAGTGTTTATATGGCATAATTGTGAAGCGCTAGCTAAGTATATAGATCCTTACTTCGTAGTTGGTTTGAATGCATAACATCCCCATTTACTTATTGATTATCTGACTTCTGCAGATGTTCAAGGATCAGAAAATCCAATCCCATTGTCGCCACAGTGGCTTCTGCCAAAGCCAGGAGACACTAAACTGGCTATGGGACCTGGGGTAAGTCATTTTTTTCGGAAATTTAGTTTCTGCTTTTAAACTTCCCCACCTTTCATGTTGCACCTCTGCTATTCAGTTTAGATATTTGGGTTTGGGATTTTTCTTCTTGTTTAGTTTTGCACTTTTCTTAAATTGCCTTGATTGGTTTATCATATTTCATGAGATTTGTGATGAATATTATATATCAATCAGGAAAACAATTTCAACCCAAGCTCAATGCATGGCCGCTCAGAGATGACCAAGTTGCCTGAAAACTGTGATGAGATGGCCGATACCCAGAAGAAGAAGGATGTTTTCAGGCCATCCTTGCTTGACATGGAAACTGGTCGTCGCGACCGCTGGCGTGATGAAGAAAGAGACACCAATTCCTCTATCCGTAAAGATCGTTGGAGGGATTTTGATAGAGAGCTTGGAGACACCCGTAAGACAGAACGTTGGGAGAACTCTGCAAGATCCTTTGGAGAGTTGCGTCGAGCCCCATCCGGGCGATGGACTGATTCAGGTAGTAGGGATAACAATAGTCATGAGCAACGCCGCGATAGCAAATGGAGCACTCATTGGGGTCCTGACGACAAAGGCGCAGATGGTTCGCATGAGAAGTGGATGGACTCTGGGAAAAATGGTGATGTTCCAAACAAAGGTTTGGTTCCATTAGGTAATATCAGGAAGGATGAGGATCATATCAAGCCATGGAGACCTAGTTCATTGCAAGGTCGATCCAGGGGAGAACCTCCTCACCACCAAACTCCAACCAACAGGCAGGTTCCTGCATTTTCATATGGTCGTGGTTCTGGGGAAAATGATCAGGCAACCTTTTCTCTTGGACATGCTAAAAGTAGCTCGGGTGGAAGCTCATTTGACAGAACGATGCCAACTGCTGTGACAGTTTCAGGGAAGGGTGATTCTGTCCATGGGGAGTCTTCTGCTTTAAGATATAACAGAACAAAACTGCTTGATATTTTCCGAATGACTGATGTGAGTTCACTTCAAAACATAGGACATGGGTTCACACAAGTGCCTTCACTTACACAGGAAGAAGTGTCGGAGCCTTTGGCTTTATGTTTACCAAATCCCGAGGAAATGGTAACTTCTGCAAGAAAGATAGTGAATGAAGTTTATTTATATTTTCTGCTGTTGATTTTACTTTTCGCATTTTGAATAGGTTGTTTTGAAAGGAATTGATAAGGGGGAGATTATAACAAGCGGTGCAGCCCAGATCTCAAAAGACGGATCTGTTGGACGCAACACGATTGGCTTTTCGCACTCCAGACAGGCCAAAATTGGTAATCCATCTGTTCTTCATGATAATGCTTGGTGCTGAGATGTATATCCGTGCAGGCAGAGCTGATGTTTAAATTGTATTTTCTTAGCAGACAGCAGGGAAGATGTTCCTACTGATTCTGATGATGTCAAAATTGAAGTTTCCCAAGGTAGTAGTGTGAAATTCCCTGAGGTTTTGTCCCATGAAAAGCAGCACTTAAAGGGGTCCAGCTCGAGAATGGAAAACTTTCGGGATCCCAGGCCTTATCCTGATGCCAAGTTCAAAACAGAAGGTATGTATTTATGACCAAGACAAAAGACAGACACATAATTGTCTTACTTTGTTTATTAGGCAATTTTGGCAAATTTAGAGAATCATGATGATCTATACAAAAAGTTGGTTTTGAGATGTAGAAGAAAAATTAATTTTCAGTCATTTAACATGTCACGATTCTGTGTAATCTTCTTGAAGTAGAGTTGGCAATGAAAATTCACTGGCAATTATTGTTTGTAGGGTGGCATGGAAGTTTAGTTGGAATTTATAGATGTTACGTTGGTAATATTGTTGATTGATCTAGGATATTGCTGTAGCTTTTATTGTTGAATCCTTGTCACTTTGTATATGTACGGTGAATATCATGAATATGGTTCTTGTTCTTTCAAGCTGGCTGCATGACATGGAAGTGAGGAGTTCTCTTTTCACTCTACTTATTCATGGTTTTAGCATTTTTCAGTAACTAAATGCTTCATAATTGCAGCTTTTGGAGAAGATGGTGACTCCAGAAAGGCTAATGATGGGATAATCAGTAGGGAGTCAATCTCTCAGGGAAACAATTCTGCAAATCCTGTCTCTGCATGGCGTGCATCTGTTTTGGGAGATCGCAATCACTCATCTTCAAACGATTTGAGTGATACACCGAACAATTTACGGTCCGGAGCCCCTGGAATATCTTGGTCACAGCACCAAAAGGGTATGAGTAATGATTGGGGAAGTCATCTGGGACATTTGTCTTACTTAAAGGATGATGAGAAATTGCTAAATGAGGATAGGCTCTCTTCTGCTGGCATGGGAAGGGAACAAGAAGCAAGGCGACATGCGCAAACTCCTCCAGAAGAGTTACTTCTTTACTATAAGGACCCTCAGGGTGAAATTCAGGGTCCCTTTTCTGGTGGTGATATCATTGGATGGTTTGAGGCTGGATACTTTGGCATAGATTTGCTAGTTCGCCTAGCAAATGCACCAAATGATGTGTCATTTTCTTTACTAGGTGATGTTATGCCCCACCTAAGGGCAAAAGTGAGGCCACCACCTGGATTTAATGCACCGAAGCAGAATGATTTTGCAGATGCAATAATCAGGCCAAATTTTGGTACTTTTGGAAAGGTTAATGCTGAAATTGATCTTAGGAGTGAGCAGAGACACAAACAGGGTTCAGCAACAGAGGCTGAAAATCGATTCTTGGAGTCATTGATGAGTACTCCTAACAGTATGCCTGTGGAGAAGTTCCCCCTTTCTGAAGGTTGGTATGCAATGATAATGTTATGAGCTTTTGTTCAACAGCTTTTGTATGTTCATGGTTGTGAACTGGGAAATTACGGATGCCATAGCTGTTGTAGTATCATCATTGAAATCATACATAGTTGAATTGGATGAAACAATTAACCATGTGACTGCTTTTGTTTAAGATCAGACGTTCATATCCAGACCGTAGTTCTTTTTTTCTGGAGTTAGATACTTGTGTAGTTTCCCAAATGCAATCTTATTTATTGAGTGCTACATCTTTAGTATTCATTTGTTTCAAATAAGTTGGATTTGCTCTGATTCTGTATAATTTCGATGGATAGAAGTTTAAGTATGGTTGGCATTAAACTCTTAAGGTGTAGAAGTAATAGCATTTGTAAGAGCAAAGCCTTATGCCCCGAAAACTGGAAAAAGTGCAAACACTACTCAATTTTGATCTTCTACATTTCCAGCCATGTTTCCATGCTTTCACGATGTAAGTCTGAAATCCATCATATCCATTCAATAACCAGCTTAGACTTAACTGAGATTGCTCGGGCAGCTTGCTAAGGTTCAGTGAGCTCCCCCCCTCCCTCTCATCAACAGTGTCACTATCTCATGATTCTCATCCTTATTGTACAACACTTGGATTTTTCCTTTTCAATTTGGAGTTCTTTTTCCATCCTGTTCTGTTTGCTTGAATGTCACCTGTTGATAGTGGCATAATATTGCTGCTTTTAACTGGTTTATAGCGAGTAAAAAGTTGAAAATCGTTCTTCTTCTCGCTCTCCATTCCTCGGTGGAATCCTTGGCGGAAAAGACCTTGTTCTTTTTGGCTGAAATAATTGCACTAGGATGGTGAGTACTTCCTACTGCGTAGGCAAAGGGATTGGCTCTGCCAAGATGTAGGATTGGATCACAACATGTCCCATTGCGTCATGGATACTTGTTCCTGTGTTAGACTCCAGGGGCAGGCTTTGCTTGATGTGATGTCTGCCTTGACATATCTGTGTTGCCAGCAAAAAGAAAGAGAAGGAAAAGAAAAGAATAACGATGGAGTTCTTGCTAATTGAGAAACTCACAAGAGTTCATATTTCTTATTTGGTACTGCTGGTATTATGTTGGAAGGACCAATTTAATGCATGCTTATCTCATGTACCCATACAAAAAATTTCTTGTTATACAAGGTTGCATTTTAGTTGTTAGTTCTTTTGCAACCTGAAGTTAGAATCCTTTAGCTGATATAGCAACACAATCACGAAGTACCTGTACTCCTACCCAGAATCTGAGCATAAAAAAGTTTGAATTGATTTATGTTGTTTGTGTTTGCATTGTAGGTTTGCATTCATATGTTGGAAATAATCCTAGTGGCACAGGCCTGTCTGGAGCGGATGGTGCAAACTATCTTTTAGCCAAGAGAATGGCTCTTGAAAGGCAGAGGTCTATGTCCGACAATCCTTATTGGCTGGGAAGAGATGGTGCTTCAATGCCTCCTATGTCAGAGATTGCCCAAGACCCATTAGCTCTGCAACCAAATCTTCAACCATCAGCTGCCGAAAGTATTCGTTTGCCTCATTCTCAAAGTGCTGATCTCATGCCGGTCCTTCAAGGCTTATATGACAGGTCTTCCACTAGTATGAATAACGGAATAGTTGGTTGGTCGAATTTCCCTGCCCAGGGAAGCTTGCAGGATAAAGTTGACTTGCATCTTGCTCAGAACCTCCCTCCACAAGCTCCCTTTGGGATTCAGCAACAGAGACTTCAACCTCCCTTAACTAATTTGCTTGCTCATGCTGTAGATAATTCATCTACTAACTTAACACCCGAAAAGTTACTCTCATCTGGCTTGGCTCACGACACACAGCTGCTAGGTTTGCTGCAACAGCAACATTTGCTGCAGCTTTCTCAGTCGCATATTCCAGCACAACATTTGTCCGTGTTAGATAAACTGTTGTTGCTTAAGCGGCAAGAAGAGCAGCAGCAGCAGCTGCTGCGGCAGCAACAATTACTCTCTCAAGCTTTAGCAGAGCAGCAGGCTTCCCAGTTTTTGCATGACCCGGCTTGTGCTAATTTACAGGCAGGTGCAATACCAACAGGGAATGCGTCTGGTGATCCTCGCCTTCAGCCATCTCAAGAGGTGTTTCAGGCTAGGTCAACTATACCAGTGCCCACTATGCAGGATGAACGAATTGCTAACAATGTTAATCTACCTTCAAAAGTCACAAGGGATGTTAGTCAAAGTTCTCTCTCTGAAGCTTCTTTAGCTTCACTTCTGCCACATCAGATACTTGGTAATGTGAACCATCGCAACAATTGGTCTGCTTCAGCTCCTAATCAAATCCATGATAGCTATCAGAAGGAGCCATTGCCAGCTTCAACAGTTGGTGAGAGCTCTCCATCAGAAGTTTTTGATAGGCCTTCACAGGAGCCTTCTCACCCACTGCAAACTTTTGCTGCCTCTGAAGTCCTTACTCCAGTAATTCCTGAGAAATCCTTAGATAAATCTTCGAGGACTGATGACACTACGATGGTTGCAACCTCGGAGCCAAGAAATATTGATTCTCTGCCTTCTGAGTTTGCTGAATTTGCTGATGCCGTTCCATTAGCGAGGAGTCTGGAGAATGAAATGTCAGTGGCTGATTATGCTGCTGATTTTAAGGTCCAGCCCGGCAGTTCTCTTGACAAGAAGCTGACTGAGGAAGAGTTCTCCAATGAATCTTCCAGAGTGTTAGAGGCAAAAAGTATTGAAGCTCGTGAAGCAAAAAAGACTTCTGAGAAGAAGTCCAGAAAACAAAAATCATCCAAGTCAACCTCTGCTCCAGATCAGGCCAAGGGGTCTGAAACAGCTAGTATGCAGCGGACTAAGCAGTCTGAAACTGATCGGCTACTTGGTGCCGATGCACTAGTTGAGATGTGTAGAGAGACTGGAGAAGAAGTTTTTGGAACATCTCCCCAGAGAACGATTGTTAGGGTCACTAGTGTAATGGAAACCATGGGGTCTCAGCAAGTCAACACAACAAGCAAGCAATTAGATAATGTCGAAGCTGATATTAAGAGTGCTTCTGAGCCTAACCAAGTTGCTCCTCTTGTAGCTCAAAACACACAACTACCTTCAGGACATCGTGCTTGGAAAGCTGCCCCTGGTTTCAAGGTGAAGTCACTGTTGGAAATTCAGGAGGAAGAGCAACAGAGGGCACAGACTGAGGTGGCAGTTTCTGAGATTTCTGCAGGTATCAACTCTGTAAATTTTTCAACTCCATGGGCTGGGATTGTTGCCAGTTCAGAATCTAAGATCTCCAGAGAGGGATTAGAAGATGCAGACAACTCTGAGTTTATTGTGGCTAAAAGTCAAAGTTCCATTGACCCCAAGAGTAAAAAGAGTCAGTTACATGACTTGTTGGCTGAAGAAACATCTGGAAAGTCTAGTCAACGAGAGATGGAGATATCTGATCGGAAACATGGCCCATTGTCTCAGCAAGTTGCAGCCAGTCAAGTGGAGACTCTGGATGATGAGAACTTTATTGATGCAAGAGAATCTAAAAAGAATCGTAAGAAGTCGGCAAAATCTAAGGCTGCTGGATCTAAGAACCCAGCTCCTGTTACTTCTGCTGATGTCTCTGTTGGTTCTAGTGCTGTTGAGAAAGGTAAGAGCTCTAGGATGGTGCAGCAGGAGAAGGAAGTATTGCCGATGATCCCATCAGGGCCGTCTTTGGGAGATTTTGTTCCCTGGAAGGAAGCGATTAATTCTCAGCCTGCACCAGCATGGTCTACTGACTCCGGGAAGCTTATTAAACCAACATCTTTAAGGGACATCCTGAAGGAGCAGGAAACTAAGGTTGCTGCTGGCCAGCGCCAAAACCAAATCCCGATTCCTCAGAAATCTCAACCAGTTCCATCTACCCATACTTCTTCACGGTCACTTTCTGCATCTTCTCCATCTCAGGCAGCATCTCCTCTCCAGATTAACTCCAGTGCTTCCTCTAAGCCTAAATATAAAGAAGATGATGATTTATTTTGGGGCCCGATTGACCAATCAAAGCATGATACCAAGCAGTATGTCACTTTCTCGTGTGTTTATCAGTTCTTGACTTAATATGTGCTCGTCTTCTGCTTTCTATTTAATGCCATCTTTTGTAATACTTGCAATCCTTTGCTGCGCCTCCGCACATACATATAACTGGAGCAATCAGGGTAATGTTTAGCTCCATTATAATTGGTTTTATTATTTTCAGTTCTATGTATTCTGGAGGATGTGTAATATGATATAGTAGTGTGTTCTGCATTCATTTGATGACAAATAGGAGTCATTATCAATGCGCCACTCTCTCTCTCTCTCTCTCTTTTCTGAGTGAATCAAAACTGTATCCAGATTTGATTTGATCCTCTTGTTAATTTATATACTAGAGATGTGAGAGTTACATTGATTGAACAAACCTTGTGGGACAAGCTCTCGTAACCAGCAATTGCTTGGGGAAAAACCCATTCGGAAGAGAAGAGTTGAGTTCACTGTGAACAATTTACTTTTCTTTGTTCAGGTCTATATATATAGGTAGTTGTCTTCAGAGCAAGAGACATGCTCTTGAGTACCTTATAAACTTCTCATATTGATTGGTTAAGGAAGAATCTCGTTATGGAATAAATTAGTATTTCTGGGAATAAGACATGGTAAATCTGGATGCTGACGCAGATTTGTCGATTAATTTCTCAAAGGAATTCACAATTGTATATAATGTTTGGATGCCATATTTGTTTTGGGGACCTGTGTTGAACATGGAGACAGAAATGAAAAACAGTTTGGTTTTTATCTTCGACTTTTATATCTCAACAATGTAGTCACTTGTCCTTTCCTTGTGTTGATTACCCTGTACCTTTTGTTGTATTGGTTTCTTATAGGAAGATATTATTGCCATTTTTTGCCTTGCTGATACTGATACTTATTTCATGGTCGATCTGAGCAGAGCCGAATTCCCTAAACTTGCAAGTCAGACAAGCTGGGGAACAACTCCTATCAAAGGAACTCCAAGTGGGTCATTTAGTCGGCAAAAATCTGTTAATGTCCGACCTGTTGAACATACTCTTTCGTCCTCACCTGCTTCTGGGCAGACATCTTTAAAGGGAAAAAGAGAAGCCATGAATAAACGTTCAGGCAAGAAATTTTTTGAGA
Organism: Syzygium jambos; assembly: GCA_031216235.1. Lineage (NCBI taxonomy): Eukaryota > Viridiplantae > Streptophyta > Magnoliopsida > Myrtales > Myrtaceae > Syzygium > Syzygium jambos. Next base: position 19,981,665 of record CM062225.1, read on the forward strand.
GGCTCTTTATTATCTGTCAGTAAATTGACTCAACTGATATTCAAATTTTGAATACCTCTTGCAGAGGCCATGGACTTCAAAGATTGGTGTGAAAGTGAGTGGGCGAGGCTTCTTGGGATTAAAGGTACTTCCCCGCACTTTTTACAGTATTCCCTTAAAGTTTAATTTGGTGGTACTGTGGACCATTCATGATATGATAAGTGGTAGTAAATGAAGCAAAAGATTCTCAGCAAGAGAGTGAATGAACCTTTGCAATGACTGTTCAATTTCCAGCCTATGCAACATTTTCTTTACCAGTAATGACTTATTAAAGAACATGAAACTTCATAATAAAAGGACCTCAGTGCATTTGATCTTGTTATTGTATGAAAATATCGTTCACTTCATATTTGCAGAGATCTACATCCATTTGAGTTTATTGCTGTCATCTTTATTTTTCTGTAGATACAAGTTTCCTGGAATATTGCTTGAAGCAGTCACGATCGGAGGCTGAGATGCTTTTGATTGAGAATCTTGGATCCTTTGATCCCGATCATGAGTTCATCGACAAGTTCCTGAACTACAAGGAATTATTACCCGCAGATGTACTTGAAATTGCCTTTCAAAGTCGGAACGATCGGAAGGCCCCTCCCATTGGTGCTGGCGATGTGAATTCCGATGATGTAGGGCAGCTTGATTCCTTAAGAGGTCCCGATGGGCCTTCAAAAGGAGGCAGCAAGAAGAAGGGGAAGAAAGGGAAGAAGGTCAGCCCTTCAGTTTTAGGATTCAATGTTGTCAGCAACCGGATCATGATGGGCGAGATCCAAACGGCCGAAGAGTAGTTGGGTCTGATGAGTTGGATGTAAATATATGTTTTGATTGAATGGTCGAAGAGTACACGGCCTTCTTGTCAGATTTAAATGGCCGACCCTTTTTGTTCTTCCTTTTAGAGCAACAGCTGCGGCAGTAATTTAATCCTGCTCCAGCGATTTTGTGCACTCTGTAGTTTAGTCATTTTAGCTGTGTCAAACTTGTAACTTTATTTCAAGGGAACTCGTTTCCTTTCTGTTCTTGGAATGTTTTGAAGCTCTTTCAGTGTGATATATCCACTGACACGCTCTTCCCTTGTCAATCAGAATCTCGTGTTTCTTCATGTAAAATTAACAACACGGCATTCAAAATGGCGCAGTTTTCAGAGGGCGAACGAGGACAAGCAGTGTGGAGATGGCAAAGTTAATTTTTGCGAAATTCCACGACCAGTAAAAAGTTGCTTCGTACGCAAGAATTTTCTTGAAGTTTCCGATTTGTCAATAACTACAGTAAACCCTAATATCGAGCTGCAGGCTGTCACGTTAACACAGCGACTAGCCTCGACTTGGTTCATGGATATTGGACATGCACTGGAAAAAACAAAGCTTCGCGGATGCTGTTGATTCATAATCTCTTTCCTGTATTTACACTTCCTTTCTTTTGTTCTTTGTCGACGTATTTGCTATGTGATTCAATTCAATAAGTTGTAGCTGACTTATGACATTCCCTGATCTCCAGCTTCTTGTTCCCTCTTCAAATCTGCAGGTGGCAGAAAGCAATCCATGGACAACCCACATATGTTGAAGTCCACCTCCTCGATCCTCCAAGTCTCCTCGATCTTCCGCTTGTGATTCTGTGCAGCTCCGTACCTAAACATGGTCACCGAAGTCTTCCCGCCATGAGCGATGTTGATCCCGTCGATGTATCTGTAATCCTCGATCGTCGATTCCATGGTGGTCTCCCAAAAAACACTGTCGTTCCCTCTTATCGACTTCATCCTCACTAACTTCGTGTCCTCGAAGTGGACCAAGAGTCCTGTCCTCTGGCTGAAGTAGCCCCACACCTTGTGGTGGGAAAGCTCGGTGTTTGGTGAGCTCTGCGCTTTGAGGATATTTTGGTTTGCCTCAATCTTTAGCACAAAGCAGTCTTCGCCGTTGATCGTCTTCTCTCCGATGCATAACGCATCCAGGAATAGGTTGGCCGTTGATCTTGGGTCCAAGCCCTAATCAGACATAGTGAAATTTAGTTAATATGATCCCCCAACTCCAATAAATTCATCATTGACGATGACAATTGTCGAGTATTTTCGATTTTCCGACATTTGATTTGAAGTTCTTTCCCTGGAAAATCTGATCCTTTCTGGTCCTGCAGAAAGGATCTTCAATCATTCCTGGTTTCGAAAATGACTTCTTCCTGCTTTATTTCTATGAGAACGCTCATATCTCACAAATCTAGTTGTTCTTCCCAAGATTTCGAGCCGTGAAACTACCCAAGCCAGACACACATTCACCGAGCATACTGATTTCTAAAGCCGAAAACTTGAGGGTAATCAGAGCGATCGAATTCCAAAGAAGGATACCTGAAAGAAGCGGCGAAGGGGTCTCGGAGGACTGCGATTGGCATGGCAAGGCTGAGAGGAAGACTGGTTCCAAGCGACTTTGCCATTGCTCCCCGCGCTCACCTTGAGTCCCGAGACCACCAGCTCAAGGTACCAGAGATCGGGGTTCTTCTGCCACAGCACGAACCCGCCAACCTCGCTGCTCCCAGTGGCATGTATGCTGCCATCGCCCTGCCGCATCTCAGATGCTGCCATCTTCACCTGCCCCACTGCGTACATGCTGTGCACAGCATTCAGCGCCCCTTGCCCTCCCGTGGCCGCCACGTATTGCTGAACTATGTACTGCGCGGTCGAGGCTTCCTGTTTATCATCATGTGACAGAGAGACTAACTTTAATTTCAATCTCAAAACAGTGGGAAAATACATAAGAGAAAACATCTAACAATTACATCTGTAAGCCACGGATACTCTTTTATCATGAAAAAACTTTTTCTCAAGGTGCAAAAACGAAAGAAAAGAACATGACAATTTGCAAACAAATCGAACATGATTTCCTTAAACCAGTCGACACAAGATCTTTTGGCGCATAAAGTTTTGCAGCGACCGAAGTCGAACGAAGAGCAAAATATTGCTTTCCAAACACAGCAACAAATTTATCATCTGAGAGAGAACTAAGAATTCTTTCTTCTTCTTGTTTTTGGCGGGAAAGTTATGATAGGAGGTTAGGAGCAGGCTTACAATGGAGCAACCCTTGAGGGGTCGGGTCAGAGCCTGATCCGACTGGACCTGGAAAGGAATGAGAGGTGACCCGACCAGCTTGAGCAGGGCCATGAACTCGTTCCTCGACCCAGACGACAGATGCTGCTGCTGCGGCGATTCTGACGACGAAGAAGACGAAGCGTACCAACCAGAGGAGGAGGAGGAGGAGTTGTTGTAATAATTGACGGTGGAGGAGGACGAGGACTGGGCCTTCATCAGAGAGCGGAGGTTCTGCCACCTCAGCACGGCGTTGCTACCCATGCTGGTGAACATCTCCTCTGGGATAGGCACCTCCAGGACGGTGTCGAGTCCGTCCTCCCGATCGAAGTTGGGGCACAGCTTCCTCATCGACAGCGACGACCAAGACGACATTGTCGCTGCGTACATTTACTATCTGTTTATATATATACTTTTCACTCGAAGGATTTCTTCTTTTTTCCCTTTCTTTTTTACCCTCCAATGAGAGAGAAGAAGAAGAAGAGAGGAAAGTTTCTTTCCCCTCTCTGAAATGCAATGTACAAGTTTTTTTGGGATTGTTTTGGTTTTGGTTTTGGTTTGGTAAGGGAGGAGAGAGAGAGAGAGAGAGAGAGAGAGAGAGAGAGAGAGAGAGAGAGAGAGAGTTGCATTGCATTGCATTCTTTGAAGTTGACGTGCAGGCACGAATTCAGGACTAAGTTTGGCTAGTTTTATTTTTGGGTAGTCAACGAGCTGGTCGTGGTCAAGAGTTTATCTACAACTCAACCGATTTAAGCCCTGGTCATTAAAGAAGACAAACAGCGTGGATTTCAAATTCCATTTCAATTTCTGTACCAGATTATCTCCTAATGATTGGGTCCAGATCAATGCAGCTGACCCTATTATTATACTCTTGGTAAGACGGGCAACGAAGAGCAGATGAACATCTTGGTTGGTCATATGCATCGAACGTGATGGGACATATGCAGCATCCACCCTCCATACGTCGTGCACAGCTATTAGCCTGTCTGGTATGTCTCCCGATTGGTCAATCAAATTCTTCAATGACTAGTCGAAACTAATGTCGCATGTTGATTAGTAGAAAATAATTTGACAGGTTGTGACTGAAACAAAGTCCGAAAACAAAACTGGAAAAGGAGGGAGGGAGGGGATGGGTGATCCTGCTCGCACGGGGGGAGAGAGAGAGAGAGAGAGAGAAAGAGGGTGGCCTCACGATTGGTTGGGAAGAGCTGCCGACCCTTGCCACCCAACTGACCGCGACCTTGCTACTAAAAGTGATACAAGACAGAGAGTGGTATCTAGAACCGTAAAAAGGGTGCAGGGAACAAGAAAAGGAAGGAAGTTTAGACAGAAGAATGCAGAGAGATGCAAAGAACTCAATGAGATTAAGACTCAACATCAATGTATTCAAATATCAACAACCAAATAGAAACAGTGGCTGGATTCGTATTTATCGAGTTACCAGCAATGAAACACTATTTCTAATAAGTAACAGATTTCTAAATAAATCAGAGATAAGAGAGGTCTCTAAGAAAGATAGGATATAAATAAATAGAATCCTCAACCACTTTGAGAACAGGACTAGGTATCTCTTGGCAATTCAAGCTCATAAGCATCAGTACCAATCCCATGAGTCACACGGTATGGTCTGGTTGCGCCCCAGGCAAAATACACCTAACCATACTACATTGATTCTCTCCTCCCTCGGCATAATCAAGACCTTCATGGCATCCGTGTCTTCAACTTCTGGATCAGCAGAAGTTGCCTCGTGTTCTTCCTCTTTGCCTTCCATGTCCTCTTGCCTATTTTCCATGTTCAAAGTCTTATGAGGACATCTAGCTGCAATACGCCCTTTACCGTGACAGTCGAAGCATTTGAATTAGAACCATTAGGATGAACATTAGAGGACACCCAGTGACTATCCTTAGGAGCACTAGATTGAGTATTCCCTGTGGTCTGTAGAAGGAAACAGACCTGGACTGTCGTGAATTGCTGCTTAGGGAAGTTTGATGCCTATTGGATGCAGTCCTGTACTCATACCCTAAGGCCATCTCTTAAGCAAGCTTCCTTCAAAGCCTTGGGTGAATGCAGCTTAGCTTCGCGCTTAATGTCAGCGTTGAATCCATTAATAAACCTAGTCAAAGTAGCTATAGGTTCCTCTTGCAAATTACAACGCATCATCAATCCATCGAACCTGCTCGTGCAATCAGCAACACCAAGAGAAAACTGTTTAAGATTCCGAGCTCGATCCATTTACTGTCTCTTCTAATAGGGAGGAATGTACCTCTCTTTCAACTTTTGTTTGATTGCAGCCCGAAAAGTTATGGGTTCCTCACCTATACACTTAAGGTTTATTCGGATAGACTGCCAATAATGCTTGGCGAAGCCAACAAGTTTCAACTTTGCAAAACGAAGCGCTCGACTGTTAGACATATCATACCGCTCAAAGAAATCATCTAGATCAGCTTATCCAGTCAGGAATGTATTGAGGTTCGGCTCTACTGTCAAAACTGTCTACTTAAATTTTAACCATTTTCGTGATATTCCCATCAAGATCTGGCTCGTACCTTGGTCTCTTCCTGACCGACTGCTCGTGCTCCTCTCCTACCCCTATGTCCATTGAATTCTAAACGCCTTAGATTCCTGCCTTGAGGACTCTCTTGTCTGAGTAACTCATCTCCGTCATGCTTGTGCCAACTCTCATCAACTCCCAAGATTAACTTCGGGTTCATTCCTAGTGCTAGGTTCACAAGGAAGGACATTCCTACAGGCTTCCCTGACAACAGCACTCCTGTCATCTAGAAAGGTTACAAAGCCTAGAAGGAAGACGCAAAATTCCTGGATCCTGAATTGGTTCAATGGTGAACAGAAAACGAACGGGTCGTTTGTGACCTACATGCTGCTTGAAAGGTGGCACGAGTATCTCTGGCAAGGCAGCGACGATGAAGACTAGGCCAACTGAATGGCCACAATGGTGCGGGACCAGCAGAAGATGTGCTGCGGCGTGATCTGACGGTGTCATTCAAGAATGGAGTCACAAACTTGGACTGCGCAAACGTTAGTTACCAAGTTAGTGTTGTCCGCATGCGGTGTTCATAACCACTTAATCTCGGCCACTCAATCATGTGATACCCAGAACTTCTAAATCAATGAGCTCTGGAACATCCGGTGCAAAACTGTTATAGGCCACTACAAACAAGAACCGGAAAAACAGGACCGAAGTGCCCAGTTACGAAAAACTCCGGGATGTTAGTTCACGTTCTTCATTTTATGAGCAGCATTTGGAGATTGCCCAAACAATTAATTGATCTGCGATTTCTCATCATGAGATCATCATCTCACAGCAATTTCTCGGAGTGCATTAGACAGGGCTCACAATAAATAAGGGACAATTCTACAAATGATTCTTGAACTTAAAAACTCAACATGCAATGGTATTTCTGAACTTAATTTGTTTACTGTGATATTTGAACTTTAACCCAATGTACAATATCATTTCTATACTTTTCCCTAGACTTTGGATATATGTTCAATCTAATCCCTGATTTAATGATAACATGCACATTTAGCACAAATTCATCAATCATTTGTATCATTTTCTCTTATAAATAGAGAGGAAAACGAAAGGCGAGGGCAGCGGTGTCCGAAGTAGACATTTCTTTTTGAACTCTCTCCTTAGATCTTCTTGCTGTCAGTGTTGTTGAATATTTCAACCAAATCACAAAAACAAATTATTTGGACTAGATCAGCGGATCATACACATAATGACGTGAGTAGCTAGCTAGTGCCTTTAAGCCCTCCGTGACCCGTTCGTCCTGGAGGGCCCCATAATCTATCTTCGCAGCTTCATGCACAATGCACTAGTGGTGGCCACGGGCCGGTTTCGGCCCGGAACCGGACCGGAACCGGCCCGGTCAAACCCAGGCCCATGGTTTGGAACTGGCCCGGAACCGCCGGTTCCGGGCCCGGTTCCAAAAAAAAAAAAGAAGAGGAAAGTTGCAGCAGCAGCACAGCCTGCAACAGGCGGTTCTGGGCCAGTTCCAAAAAAAAAAAAAAAGAGGGAAGCTGCAGCAGCAGCACAGCCTGCAGGTGGCCTGCTGCGGCCCGTTGCCCCTGGCAACCGGCAAAATTTTTTTTAAAAAAAAAACCCCCCCGCAGCAGGGCTTGCACGTCTGCAGGCCCTGCTGCGGGCAAATTAAAAAAAAAAAAAACCCCGCAGCAGGGCCTGCACATCTGCAGGCCCTGTTGCGGGCAATGGGCTTGCGGCCCGTTGCCAGGGCAGCCGTTGCCTGGCAACGGCCAACGCCCAAAGGCCCCAACGGGCAAAAATTTTAAAAAAAGAAAATAATAATAACCGTTGAAAAATTGCAACGGTTATCTTTTTTTTTTAATCCTAAATTTTCTTTTCATTTTTTTCTTATAAATTCTCTCAAATTCTCTCAAATTCTCCTTTCTCAAGTTTCAAATTTTCTCAATACTTGAAATTCTCTCAAATTCTCTTAAATTCTCTCAATTTTCTCAATCCACGCAATTTTTTCTTAATTCTCCCAATTAATCCGCTCAATTCTCTCAATCCACTCGAAAAATGGCAAGCGGAAGTCGAGTGCCAACTGGCAAAGGTAAGAATATCACGACGGAATCCCATCATTCTTTTGATCCTCGTGAATATGCAGATTTTCAAGATGATGAAATCAACATTTTTCCCGATGTGGAGCGCGTCCTGACGCAAGAAAGTTTTCATCCTTCTGCCGAAATATCTACAACAAAGGAAGCGGAACGCGAATTTACATCTGACATTTGAAATTACTTCACGAAAATGGAAAGGTTTGATATTGGTAAAAAAATGTATGATATAATTTGTAAATATTGTGGGAAAATATATAAAAATATAGGTGGACAAGGATATGGAAAATTTAAACGATATCTTTGGAGCAAACATCCAACCGAAACGGGAATCGATATCGGGCAACAATAAATTTCCGGGTACGTCAATCCTAACACTTCCCCTTTATTTCGTTTTAATGAAAAAACTTATAAGGAAGAATTAGGCCAATTTATTTTCGTTGAGCATTTAGCATTTAATTTTGAAGAAAGATTTGGTTTTAATGAATTTGTACAAAAAGCATGTGCTCTACAAGCAAAACGTGTTCCTAGAAATTCAATTAAACGAGTAATTAAAGATCTTTACAAAAATGGAAAAAAAGATTTACAAAACTTTTTTATGCAATTTAATGGATGCGTGCATATAGGTAGTGATATTTGGAGTGATCATTGGCAAAATCATTCTTACATGGGCATAACATGTCATTGGATAGATGACGAGTGGAGTATTCAAAAAAGAGTTATTGCATTTAGAGTTTTCGATGATAAGCATACGGTAAATAATATTTATAGAATAATTAGGTAAATTTTAGAAAAATATTATTTGCTTAACAAAATTTTTTCAATTGGTTTTGATAATGTCACAGCAAATACCGCTTCAATTACCGATTTAGAAAATATTTGTAAACCTGCTTTTGGCGGAAAATTTTTTCACGTTAGATGTGCTTGTCATGTTTTAAATTTATGTGTACAAGATGGTTTGAAAACTCTTGATATTTTTCTTTAACCAATAAAAACGACAATTCAATTTTTATGGAAACATCCCAAAAAAATGAAAGAATGGGGTAGATTTTGTAGAGAAAATGGCAAAAGGCCAAAAAGATTTCCAAGAGATGTTCCAACTCGTTGGAATTTTACTTTCCACTTGCTTAATGAATTTTTAGCATATAAAGATTTATTATGTGCATTCATTTCTAATAATATACCTCAGATTAATTTATACCCACAAGAGTGGGATATTTGCCAAAAATTTTTAGATGTTTTAAAGGTTTTTAATGATGCAACTTATACTTTGCCCGGTGTTTATTATCCTACTACATATTTATTTTTAGTATAGTGTACTAATATTGTCGGAATTTTTTATGAATATGAAAATGATGTTGAATTACAACATACTATAGTTGTAATGAAAATGAAGTGGCTATATTATTATAGCGAAATTCCTATTATTTATTTAGTTACTTGTGTTTTTGATCCGCGTTGCAAATTGGATGGCTTAAATGATTTTTTGCGTACGTATTATCAATGTTTACATTATGATGCGATAAATATTACAATCATAGTATGTGAGGTTAAAAACGTAGTAATAGAATTATATAATAAATTTTATACTAAATATAATTTAGGTGATATTGGATCTTCTTAATCTACGGAGATACAAAATGACAGTACAGGTAAAATTAGTCGAGGGTACCAACTTTTATTACATAGACAAAAAAAACAAAAGGGAGTAATAGGAAATATTTCTGAATTAGAGATTTATCTAACCGTTTCATTTGAGTTTACTGAATCCGAAAGTGATACAGATTTTTTAATTTTGGATTGGTGGAAGAGGCACGTAAGCCAATACCCAATCCTTTCTCTTATTGCAAAATAGATTTTTTCAACCCCTTGTTCCACAGTTGCGGTCGAACAAGCATTCAATGCCGGAAATAATATTTTGGACGAATATCGTTCAAGATTAGCTCCAGAATCAGTAGAGATTCAAGCTTGTGTTGCTGATTGGACGAAGGCTCAATACCGGCAACAAGAGATAGATCGGAATAATGAATCCGAATTGTTTAACGACGAAGATACTACCGGTACCGATACCGGTATTGGAACGGGTAGTGACGATTGAGGGTAAAAGAACTATTGGAGTTGGCAAATATTTCGGGAACCCTTGTTTCTCATATCAGGTACGCCCACGTGAGCTTAGGGAAACCGAAGTATAATTCGACGACATGTGACCTCTGATCCCCTGCGCACGGAATGCTTAGGTTTTGGGATCATTTTAGGGCATATATATTGTGCTCCTTTTTTTTATAGATCGCTGTAACGAATTGTAATGTGCTTAATGATAATTTATTAAGTTCAAGCCCTCTCTTTCTCTCTTGTCTTTTTGTCCCCAAATTTGATTACAATTTACATTTTAATTACAATTTATATTGAATAATGTTCTGTCACCGGCACAGTAATTTTTTTATTATTTTCTTTTCTATTTTTTTTTCTTTTCCTTTTCCTTTTCTTTTCTTCCTCCGTCAGCCATAGCCAGGGCCGGCGGAGGTCGTCGGCGTCGAGCGAGGGCTGCCCTCGCTTAGGCTGGGCAAGGCCGGCCTCGCCAGATTGGGCGAGGGCTCGACCTTGCCGGCAACTGGCGAGGCCGGCCTCGCCCGACGCCGGCGAGGTCGAGCCTCGCCAGATCTGGCGAGGGTTCGACCTCGCCGGCGTCGGGCGAGGCCGGCCTCGCCAGTTGCAGGCGAGGTCGAGCCTCGCCAGATCTGGCGAAGGTTCGACCTCACCGGCCTCGCCAGTTGCAGGTGAGGTCGGCCTCGCCTGACGCCGGCGAGGTCGAGCCCTCGCCCGACGCCGGCGACCTCCGCCGGCCCCGGCTATGACTGACGGAGGAAGAAAAGAAAAAAAAAAGAAAAGGAAAAGGAAAAGAAAAAAAAACAGAAAAGAAAAATTATGAACCGGCCTGGAACCGGCCGGTTCCGATTCATACTTGGCCACGAACCGGAACCGCCAGTTCCAAATTGGAACCGGTCGGTTCCGAACCGTGGCCATGACTACAATGCACGACACATGCAGAAGCAGGACAAGAGGCAGGTTCATTGTGCTAACCTTCTCATTTTTAATGTTTTATTCACCATGCAAATCGATATTATCTTCTTAACCATTATATTATACGAGACTCATCATGGGTGAAAAAATATTATGAAGACTCGGTCCGTGTAGATCACCACCATCATACTTATTGAATGCGTGCGTTCCACTGTATATGATGGTGTTGATCTATATAGACAGAATTTATGCAGTAACTTTTCCATCATGGGGCCCCTATAATCAACGGTGTAAATGGATTTGGCTAACGTGAATTACTGACCATACAGATATTTTTGTCTTGGCATAAGCGGCGCCTATTTGGGTTACGCTCAAATGCATTTCTTAGATTCGAAAAAAAAATCTCAAGTTCCCAATCTTTCATTTGAAAATTTAGGAAAATTACGCTTTGGATAGTGTTGTAAAATTAATGCGGAAACAACATAATCTTGCAAATCAAGTCAATGCAAAATCACTAGAGAAATAACGAGGAACAATAAAGGACACAAGCGATTTATGTGGTTCGATTTGAGTGTCGGTACCTACATCACGAAGAGAGCTAGCAACAAATAATTCATTATAATAAGAGAATTAAAGTTACAATCGCTCATACGCTCAACTATTTCCCGCACCTAGTTACACCCATACCCAAAGTATTTACAAACAAATAACTCAATTGATGTAAAACTCGCAGCACAAATCACGAGTATTCAAGCCCAAGTGAGAGTGAGCTGCACAGAATGTCTATGCATTCTTTTATCACTTCTCGTAGCTGCTCCTCCTTTTGTTGCTTCTCGGCTATTCTCAAGGAAACCCGCTCGCAACTATCACCTAAGGAAACCCACTAAGGGCCTGTTTGATTTAACTTTGCAAATGAGCCTTGGGGGAATGCAAATGCCTTTAGGTTAAATCCTCTTGGGGAAATGTAAATAGTGTTTAGTAAAAAATCGTTTGTAAAGTTACTTTGGCACAAATAGTGTTTGATTTTTTTTTTGTAAAGGGCTTTGGAATTTTCTTTTTTATTTAAAAAAAAAAAGCTTACCCTTCGCCGGAGCCGACGAAGAGCTATAGCCGCTGGCGAGCCAGATCTTGCGTCGGCAGCTGATAGCGCCTGGGTGGTCATGCAACCTCAGGCGGTCGTTGCTTGGGTCGGGCGACCTTGCTGGCCCCTCATCGGCCAAATCCGGTGTCGTCGGCTGCCCTCGTCGATCGCCCTTGCGCAAAGAAAATTAACAGTAAAAATGAGGGGCAAAATCGGAATATTAAAGAATAAGTGAGAGTAGTTTGGAAAGAAAAAATTGAATGTTGAAACCCAAAGCTGGTCCAAATTGAGTTTTGAGCATTCTCAATACTGGCTTTCAGCCGAAAGCTAATTAGGAATGCTTGCCAAACGCCCTGGCATTTTCTCAAGAGGCTTTCGAGGTCCCTTGGGAATGTTGAACGAAACAGTGCCTAAAAACAAAACACTTGCTTTTATTTTTATTTTATTTTTCTCTGACTTGGCCCACACGCTTTCCTTTCGTATGACCAAAACAAAAAAGTCCCAAATCACTAAAGCTTTGACCGTGGATGCACATATCCAACCAAATAAAAAAATATATAGAGAAAATAAGTGAACCCCTTCTTTTGTCCTCTAGTGACATAAAGTTATTTTTCTTCTTGGCTTAACCGTAACATATGTTGTTCTTAAATTTTTTATGTGAGGCCAAACTTGAATATTTATCCAACCGGATCAGGTTTTATAAATGATTTAAACTTGAGAAATAATTCGAAAATTCTCCATCTTGACTCAACGTTTAAAATTAAGTCATAGTGTTCATCATCCATACTGCTCTCCCAACGCCCCAATGAGTATTTACTCTTTATAGGTGTCAATTTTGCTCGAGCTAAACTTGAGCTTTGCTAAAAGAACAAGCTTCATCATCATGTCTGTTGGGTTCTCTACTGTAGTGATCCTCTTCACAACAACCTTACATTTCGCTAAGACATCTTAAATGAAATGGTACATGATATTGATATGTTTTGTTCGCTCATGATAAACTGGATTATATGCCAGACATATCGCATATTGGTTATCATAGGGTATATCAATGCCTTTTCTGTTTCACCCAAAACTTTGAGAGCAAACCCCTTAGTCATATCACTTCCTTCGCTACAAAGGTCAGTGCCGTGTAATTTTGCCTTTGTCAAAGACAAGGCAACATGGTTTTGTAAGAACGCCTTCCAACTCACTACACCGCTTGTTAGCCTAAATACGTACCTTGCTAAATACCTGCACTCATCCAAGTCACCGGCATGATTCGAATCCACATACCTTATGGTCTCATTGCCATTGCCGTCCTTTCGATACATTATACTAGCGTCCGTTGTCCCCTTTAAGCATATAAGGAGCCACTTCACAGCTTCCTAATGAGTTTTTCTATGAAGCTTCGTATAATGGTTAACTACGCTCATACTTTGTGAAATATCAAGCTTAGTGCATATTATAACATACATAATACTACCTATTACACTAGAATAAGGAACATGGGACAGATACTCCTCCTCCTTCTCAATCTATGGTGGTAGCTTATTATAAAGTTTAAAGTGTTTTGCTAAAGGTGTACTCACAGATTTCACTGACTGCATATTAAAACATGCGACAATCTTCTCAATATATTTCTTTTAAGAGAGACATAAAACTCCTACAGTCCTATCACGCAAAAGCTCCATGCCCAATATTTTCTTTGCGGCACATAAATCTTTCATCTTAAATTCAGCACTCAAATGCATCTTCAGAGTATCAATATCAAACAAATTCTTAGCTGTAATGACCCATCATCCAATCTCTTAATGTAGACATAGCTATCCATGTATAACTTTTTGAATAGTCTTGACTAGTAGTGAAAGTATCAAAATGCTTATACCATTGCCTAAGAGATTGTTTCAGTTCATATAGATATTTTTTTAACAAGCAAACATGATTTTCCTTACCCTGAATAGCAAATCCCTCTGGCTGCCTCATGTAAATCCGCTCCTCCAACTTAGTGTGAAGAAACTTTATTTTCACATTTAATTACTGTAGCTCAAGATTCTATTTAGCAACTAAGGCAAATAATATACAAATAGAAGTATGTCTTACTATAGAAGAGAATATCTCATTGTAGTCAATGCCCTCTCACTATGTATACCCTTTCGCAACAAATCTCGCCTTATAGCCCGCTACTTTGATATTAGGAACGCCCTCCTTTCATTTAAAGACCCATTATGGCTCTTGGGTACTTTGACTAGCTCTCTCATGTCTGATTTCAATGGAATGATTTTATCTCTTCACTCATAGCCCCTAGCCACTATGACGACTCAGAACTAATCACCTCAGAGTAAGATGAAGGCTCATCTATCTCTACTTCGTCACCTATAATCAATGCATAAGCAACATCTGTATAACTATAACATATCGGTAGTTTAATTTGTCTTCTTTATTTGCCCATGGCTATAGTGTGATGCGGTTGTGCCAGTTGTTAGTATCATCAACTTCAGGAACTACGGCCTCATTTGCAATCTCTACTTCTATTACCTCCGAGTCTCCATTTGAAGCTCCACCTCACTCCTGACACCATCATTCATCTGCTCTATTGGTTGTCTCAAGACTCCTCCATCGAAGTGTTACAGTCTCGTTGAAGATCACATCTCTGCTAATTAATAAAATCGATTGATTTGGGATCAGTGCACAACAACCGGTAGCCTTTTACCCTATGTGCATAACTTAGAAATATATACTTCTTTGCCTTCAGCTCAAGCTTACCGTCACTCGCATAAGTATACGCAGGACATCCGAATACTCGTAATCTGGAATAGTCAACAGATTTCTCCACCCATACTTCCTTAAGAGTCTTCCACTTTATAATAAATGATGCATGTCAATTAATCAGGTAAAATGCCATGTTCCTTACCTAGTCCTGCATACTGAGCTTGCTCAAGTAAAGATCTATTCTATTGTTCTGCTACGTTATCCTACTGTGGTGTCCCGGGTACTGGGTGATGTCTCATAATTCCTTTTTTTTTCAAAATTCGGTAAAATCTTTACTACATAACTCCATGTCGCTATCGGTTCTCAAACAATTGATTTAATTATCTGACTACTTCTCAATAAATGCCTTAAATTTCTTGAACCGATCAAACACACTAGATTTATGCTTTAAAAAGTATACCCAAACTTTTCTCACATCGTCGTCAATAAATGTCAGCATATATAAGGCACCTCCTTTCGAAGAAATCGAAGACGAGCCTCATATGTTTGAATGAATCTATTAAATCAGTTGCTTGGTCAAATGAAAAGCTATAGTAAATTAAATCTTGCGCTGCTTCCTAAAGATACAGTGCTCACATAAGTCCAGCCTTCCTGTCTTTTGACACTTTAACAACCCCGTCTCACTCAACATCATCACACATGTCTCACTCATGTGCCCTCGTAAGTAAGTCAAGTTAGAGTCTAACTTATCTAACGAAACTACAGCAGCTCCGATTACGATCCCTCCCATTAGATGATAGAGAGTATTCATTTTCTTCCCTTTTATCACTGTCATAGCACCTAGAGAGATCTTTAGTACTCCACCTTTAGTAGTGTACTTATACCCAATATCATCATATCCCTAGACAAATAAGGTTCTTCTTGAGCTCCGGTACATGTCTCATGTCTGTCGATATACACACCACCCGTGCATTCGAGTCCGAATTAACCCTCTCCCCATAACCTTGCAAGCAGCATTATTCCCCATCATAAATTTATCCCCATCTGCAGTCTAATAATGTATTAAACCAATTCCTCTAAGGTGTCATATGATAATAACTAGCACCCATTCGTCACCTGACGAACTAATAGTTATGCACAAGGCAATCTTTGCATCACTAGTGCTCTCATAAGCAATGTTCACCACACTACTTGTGGCATTCTGCTTGTCACCTATATTTCTCACCTTTGGACAATCTCTCCTGATGTGCCCCTCCTCGTGACACTCAAAGTACTTCACACATCCCTTGGACTACCTATGGTTTTCACCTCTGTTGCTCTCGGACCCTTAATGTTAGTCTCTACCTCGAATCACTAGTCCCGGTGTTACATCTTGTGATAGATTGTCATCTCACAACTTTCTCTATCACTCCTTAAAGAATAGAGCAAACTTTACCTCTTTTGAGGTAATCGTTGTATGCCCCTATAGCAGTAAATCAGCAATTCCTCCCATGACTCTGGTAAAGAAGCCAACAATATCATGTCAAGTTCTTCATCATCAAGTGTTTTTGTCACAGGTATATCAGTTTGGGGTTTTTGGTGGTTAAAAATTAATTTAGGGTAAATTTGTTATAAGTGTACCAATTTAGGGTTTTCGTGATAGTAGCCCTTTATTTTAATTTCCTTTTTCTCTGACTTGGCCCCATACACTTTCCATTTGTACGGCGAAAACAAAGAAATCCCAATTCACTAAAGCTTTGATTATGGATGCACATAACCAACCAAGTAAAAAATATATTTGAGTAATAAGTAAGCCACTTCTTTTGTCCTCAAGCGGTAGGGAGTTTTTTTCCTTCTTATTTAACCGAAACATAAGATGTTCTTAAATTTCTTTGCGAGATTAAAGTTGAATATTTATCCTATCGGATTGGGTTCCGTCAATGATTCAAACTCAAGACATAGTTCAAGAGATAGTAAATGTTTGCCTCCAACCTTTCAACTGTTAGACCTTACACACTTAATCTTTCATTTTATTACAAACGATAAACCCTCCGTTATATACTCCATTAGCAGGCATAAATGTGTATTTTCATCTTCTTCTTTTTGATTGAAGTCTCTCTTATACCGATGATTTCTGTGAAAAATTTTAAAAATAAAGATAACGGGAAAGATAAGTAAATAGAATGTTAATATAAAAAATAAGTATCAATAGTAATATGGAAAATAAAATTTGATTATAATATTAATAAAACTAATAATATTTTTTTAGAAAAAGATACACAGCTAAGTAGTAATTAAAAGGAAAAAGGCCTCAATAACAAAGAGATCAAATAGCAAAAATCGGATACTCATTATGAATTTTTATATGGTTAATCTATTCAAAAAACGATCGATCTATAAAAAATAATCTAAAAAACCACCTTAGATTTCTATTAATCATTTCCTTTTATAATTGTTTAAAATATTTTTCGTAATTGATCATTATTTACATTAATTAACCCTTTAGATATGAATATTAAGTAATCCATTTTTTTATTTGACCTTTTTTGTTGTTGAAGCCTGTTCGCATTTTATTTAAGTTGTGCTTATTCTATATTTTAAATTATCTTATCTAGTTCTATTAAAGTGGCTATATTTATCGAGTTAAAAATTAATATTATTATTGATACACATTGTCTCTATTATAAGTAATTTAGGTTCATACCACGAAAAACCTCAAAATGGTGCACATGTGATTAATTTTCCTCAAACTAGTATATCTGCGACAAATTTAGCTCAAACATATTTTTTAACCAAAATAAATCCCAAACTGGTACATTGTGACAAATTTACCCTTTGTTAGTTTCTGTTAAATTGGATTAATACCACGAAAAATCACAAACCGGTAAATCTATGACAAATTGAAGGTAAAATCTCAAACTAATATACTTGTCAATTGTCACGTGTCACTCAACTCAGTAATTTTATGGTAAAATTTAACGAAAACTAACAGAGGAAACATGTATACTAGTTTAGGATTTTTTGTGGTTAATAAATTGGTTTGGGGTAAATTTGTCACATGTGTACTAGTTTGGAATTTTTAGTGGTATTAATCTTAGTAATTTTATTGAATTTTTTTTCTCCATTTCAAAATTTTCCATTTTTTTACGATAGTTAAGGACAAAAGGGTTTTTCTCTTTGAAAAATGAGATGAAAATTTGCAGTTACACCTTAAGAGTCACATGCATTGTACGTGCTAACGGAAAAAAGATTTAACAGGGGTTAATGACCGTAACAAAATGACGGTTTAAAGGGTTATTGTGTACTAGGTTGAAAGTTTGTGGGCAAACTTATAATACCCTCCAAGTTCACTGGGTTTTATGTAATTTTGCCTAATAGTTTTAAGTATTAATTACCGAGTCACACTATATATGATAATCCTACGTGGTTACAATGTGAACCCATGCTGGAAATACTAAAAAGTCTTACTAAGACAATAATATTAAAAGATGTCATGGTTTTTTGTTGGGTGTTGAAACAACTAGGACCAATACATTAAAGGGTTAACATTATGAAAAATCCAAACTAGTACACTTATAACAAATTTACTCTAAATTAATTTTTTGATCACAAGAAATTCCAAACTGGTACACTCCGTGACAAATTTACCCTTCGTTAATTTCCGTTCAATGTTATTGTCACATTATTGAGTTGGATGATATGTAACAATTGACGGATGTATCAGTTTGGGGTTTTACCCTCCATTTGTCACAAGTTTATTAGTTTGTAATTTTTTGTGATATTAATCAATTTAATGGAAACTAACGAAGGCAAAATTTGTCACAAATATACTAGTTCGAGGTTTTTGGTGGTAAAAAAAATTAGTTTTGGGTAAATTTATCGCATGTGTACTAATTTGATATTTTTTTATCAAAAAATTAATTGATGATAAATTTGTTATATACATATCAATTTTGGACTTTCGTGGTATTAATTCTACATTAAATTATCAACGCTCTATAAAAATGCTACGTCATTTAATAAGAGAGATTTAGTAATATTTTTTTAATCATGTCCAGCAGTTCTCTTTTCGAAAAGATCATTTTAACGTGTGAATGTAACGACAAAATACTTGCGCCAATTAGCGACGGATACTCTCTGGGGCAAAGGGCTGGTCAAGAAGTCAAAGCGCGTTGTTCCATCGGGGCCAGATATAATGTTCACCGTAAGAACCCCTGAAAAGATGGCCTCTTGTCCACGTGTCAGATGGAGGGACATGTCACAAGCTGTCAGGTCACAAGACCATTTCGTGTCGTGTTGTGCATGCGAGGTGGTGGTGGGTCACGAACAGGATGAAACTCAGAAGAAGACACGAACACGCATGGTAAAGAGCAGGAAAAATGACACAAATGTACGATGAAGCTTGACTCATTTTTTATATTTGTTCAATTTAATTTTCGAACTTTTAACATATATTTAATTTAATTTTCGAATTATATAAAAATATTTAATATAATCTTTTCATTAATTTAATTTTATGGATAATATTAAATATTTTCATAAATTCAGGGACTATATTGAATATATACCAAACGTTTATGGATAATATTGTACGATTTAAAAGTTGAGGGACGACATTTTAAAGTGAACTAAAGTTCGAGAACCACATTAAAATAAATTAAAAGTTTATAGACAACATTACATATTGAACTAAAATTAAGAGATTATTTATGTGATTATCCAGCGAAAATTACCTAAGAGACTCATCGATTGGGGGGTGGTTGTACTGTGTTGGGAACAGTTAATCACATCACAGGTTGATAATTGTTCCGACTTCTGTTGGTAGTTCATGAGGTTCATTGCACGAAGTTGTAAGCATGCCGATTTCGGCAATTAAATCTTCCTAGACCATCCGTTTGTGTTTGAAAATCATATCATCATTTTACGTAAAGTGCACTTGCTATAACTACTCAAACCGTGATAGATAAAAACTTCACGTTAACATAGCATCATTCATCAATTTTGTTGTACTTTGAGAACCCGGATTCGAGATCTAGTTCTAGCCTACTGTTGCTTGTGTCATGATCACACTAAATTCACATGATTGAGTCATGTCGAGCAGATCAATCTCGAAGGATGGGTATAGGTTTGTTGGGATTTTGGAATCCAAAACCCATAGAATCGAATGAAAAGTGTGTGGATGAAAGTGTCCCACATTGAATAGAAGAGATATGGGAGATGGGTTCAAATAGTTGAGCCTCACAAATGAGTTTGGGCCCCAAGGGGTACCCCACTTTTGTGGAAGGGAGAGGACTTATGCCAAGCTAGGTCGGTTCCCCCCTGTGCGCACTGCCGTCCATCCGGCTCGGTTCGGGTCCGAGTCCACTCTCTATTGGTTTTTAGAATTTTTTTTTTGGACAAACAACCAGATCGTTCAAGTGAACCTTTGCTACTGTTCACAAAAACTTGCAACTCTTCATTTTTGCCACTTCAATATGACCAAATAGTTAGTTCGGATATAGTGACACTTCGTGACAACGGCATTCCCACGAGACATTTTCCCAACGCACTCTACGCATATTCACTTCATCATTGTTATTTTGTGCGATTATTCTGCAAAATTGCGTTCGTAGGAGTCCTCCGAATACGTACCGCTTCGGAGAAACGAGATCCGTTCTATCTTGGGAGACGATTGTCCAATATTCTCGGGTACTGATTGAGGGGCCAAATTCGTCTTAAGGACACGACGTTATTTTGTTGGGCTCGGATCAACATTCTACTTATTTGGTTGTACTGCTTTCAAGTTAGTTTTCCTAACGTTTGATTTTAATTTATGGTATACGAACTTAGCCGAACTACAATCTTAAGACGAATTTGCGTTGAATTGTTATTCTGTTTTCAATTTGCTTCGGTTCTGTTTGTATGCTTCTCAGTTAATACAAGTATTCTGTATAGACGAATTTGCGTTGAATTTTTATTCTGTTTTCAATTTGCTTCGGTTCTGTTCGTATGCTTCTCAGTTAATACAAGTATTCTGTATACTTCGTATATTCCTTGTCATAGTCGTATTCTGCTTCGGTTCTGTTGCATTCTGTATACAAGTACTTGTTACAATTTTTCGTTTATGTTCATATTAAAATTTTCAATTCTGTTCGTGAACAAATTTTTCATTTCTGTTCACATTAAAAATTTTCATTTCTGTTCGTAGTCATATATTTTCGATTCTGTTCGTGAATATGTTCTGTTTTTATATTTCAGAAATGGCTTCGGCTTCTACTCCGGTCAACCCTATTTCGAATCACGGAGAAAAACTAGAAAAGTTCAATGGTACGGATTTCAAAAGATGATAACAAAAAAATGTTGTTTTATCTCACGACCTTGAACTTGGCTAGATTCCTCAATGAGGATGGTCCTAAATTGAACGTTGGAGAGACAAATAAAGAAAAGGTTGCTGCTGTTGATGCATGGAATCATTCTGACTTCCTGTGTCGCAACTATGTCCTCAACAGTCTGGACAATACTCTCTATAACGTCTATAGTCCGCTTAATACGGTTAAGGAGTTATGGGATAGTTTGGACAAAAAATACAAAATCGAAGATGCCAGATTGAAGAAATTCATTGTCGGTAAATTTCTGGACTTCAAGATGGTTGATTCAAAGACCATCTTAAGTCAGGTTCAAGAGCTTCAAGTGATTATGCATGATATTCATGCTGAAGGAATGACTCCAAGTGAGTCATTTCAAGTTGTTGCCTTCATTGAAAAACTGCCACCATCCTGGAGAGATTTCAAAAATTATCTCAAACACAAGAGAAGAGAGTTGTCACTTGAACACTTGATTGTTCGGTTGAGGATAGAGGAAGACAATATGAATTTTGAGAAGAAAGCTGGCAGCAATCTGGCGGTCTCAAGAGCCAATATTGTTGAGGAAGGATCAAAACCCAACAAGAAGAGGAAAAACTATGGACAGGGATCCACCCAAGGCTTGAAAAAATTCATTAGCAAATGCTACAACTGTGAAAAGTCTGGACATCGTGCCAAAGACTGTAGAGCCAAGAAAAGGAAGGTGACTCAAGAGAATGTGGTGGAACAGATTTCCAATGGTGTTGATGATATCAATCTTACTGCTATGATATCCGAGTGCAACATGGTGAGAAATCTCAAAGAATGGTGGATTGATACCGGAGCAACTCGTCATATTTGCGCCAATAAATCAATGTTCTCATCTTACATGCCTATGGAAGGTGATGAAAAACTCTACATGGGTAATTCATCGACCTCTAATGTTGAAGGTGTTGGAACGATTGCTCTAAAGATGACATTTGGGAAAGTTGTGATACTAAACAATATGCTACATGTGCCAGACATACGCAAGAATTTAGTGTCCGGATCTCTTCTTAGCAATAATGGCTTCAAGTTGATTTTTGTATTCGATAAGTTTGTACTCTCCAAGAATGAGATGTATGTAGGAAAGGGTTACCTTAGTGATGGTCTTTTCAAGTTGAATGTAATGACCGTTGTACCCAATGATGTTATGAATAAAGTTGTTTCTGCTTATGTGCTTGAGTCTCCTAATTTATGGCATGTTAGATTAGGACACGTTAACTATAAATCGATAAAGAAATTAATGAACATGGGGTTATTGCCAAAATTCGATTGTTCAAGTGAGAAATGTCAAGTGTGTATTGAATCTAAATTTTCTAAGCCTTCTTTTCATTCTGTAAACAATAGAGTCTCAGAACCTTTAGATTTAATACATACAGATATATGCGATATGAAATCAATGTCGTCAAGAGGTGGTAATAAGTATTTTATCACATTTATAGATGACTGCTCGAGGTATTATTATGTTTATTTGCTTAGTAGTAAAGATGAGACTGTGAATGCTTTTAGAATTTATAAGTCCGAAGTTGAAACTCAGTTGAATAAGAAAATTAAGATAATAAGGAGTGACAGAGGAGGTGAATATGAATTTCCTTTTGAGGAAATTTGTACTGATTTTGGTATCGTTCACCAAGTGACTGCTCCTTATACACCACAATCTAATGGAGTGGCGGAAAGGAAAAATCGGTCTTTAACGGAAACAATGAATGCATTGTTGAATAGTTCCGGTTCACCACAGAATTTGTGGGGGGAAGCTGTTTTGATGGCGAATTTTATTTTAAATAGAGTGTCCCATAGAAAAACACAACAAACTCCCTATGAGAAATGGAAAGGCAGAATATCTAACTTGAATTATCTCAAAGTGCGGGAGTGTTTGGCTAAGGTTGCGATTCCTAAGCCTAAAAAGGTTAAGATAGGAACAAAGACTATTGACTGTATTTTTATCGGATATGCTTAGAATAACAATGCATATCGTTTTCTTGTTCACAAGTCAGAGATCCCAAATATACATGTTAATACGATCATTGAATCAAGAGACGCTTCGTTCTTTGAAAATATATTTCCGTATAACATAGTATATGAGCCAATTGATAATAATAAGAGGTCTCGAGATACTATATCTAGAAGTGATCCAATGGAGGATGAACCTAGACGTAGTAAAAGACAAAAGATTTCTACGTCTTTTGAACCTGATTTCTTAACGTATCTGTTAGAGAATGAGCCTCGGATATTCAAAGAAGCTATGACTTCGCCAGAAGCCCGTTCTGGAAAGAAGCTATCAATAGTGAAGTTGAATCCATCTTGTCAAACCACACATGGGAATTGGTTGACCTTCCTCCTGGTAATAAACCGCTACAATGTAAGTGGATTTTCAAGAGAAAAATGAAAGTGGATGGTGCTATTGATAAATATAAGGCTAGGATTGTAGTAAAAGGATACAAGCAACGAGAAGGTCTTGAAATCCATCTATAAGGATGTTAATTGTTATAGCAGCGGTGTATAAGCTTGAAATCCATCAAATGGATGTTAAAACGGCCTTTTTAAACGGGGATTTGGAAGAAGAAATATATTTGGAACAACCCGAAGGGTTCATTGTTCCAGGACAAGAGAAGAAAGTATGTCGGCTTATTAAGTCACTCTATGGATTGAAACAAGCACCGAAATAATGGCATACTAAATTCGACCAAATCATGTTGTCGAATGGTTTTAAGATTAATGAGTGTGATAAATGTATATATGTTAAGAGCACTCATAATGGTTTTGCCACTTTGTGCTTATATGTAGACGACATACTTATAATGGGCAGTGATAGTGGGTTGTTAAAGCAACCAAACGCATGCTCACAAATAAATTTGATATGAAAGATATGGGGGTTGCATATGTTATTTTAGGAGTTAAAATCCATAAAACATATGGAGGATTAGCTCTATCACAATCCCATTATATTGAGACGATTCTTGGAAAGTGCAAGAATCTAGATATTGTACCAGTAAAGACTCCGATAGATATTAATTTACATCTTTCGAAGAATACTGGTGAAAGCAAAGCTCAAAATGAGTATGCTAGTATACTAGGCAGTCTAATGTATGTCATGAACTGTACTAGGCCGGACATAGCTTGTGCTGTGAGCAAGCCAAGTCGATTTACAGTTAGTCCAAATGAAAATCATTAGAAAGCTATGAAATGTTTATTGGGCTATTTAAGCATACTCAAGATTATGCTTTGCATTACACAGAATATCCAGCGGTACTTAAAGGATACTGTGATGTAAATTGAATAACCGGTACTAAAGACACAAAATCGATAAGTGGATATGTATTCACACTTGGTGGGGCGGCAGTGTCTTGGAAATCATCCAAATAAACTTGTATTGCTAGATCCACTATGGAATCATAATTTATTGCTTTGGATAAAGCCGGTGAAGAAGCAGAGTGGCTTCGAAATTTCTTGGAAGATATTCCTAATTGGCCTAAACCAGTGCCCGCTGTTTGTATACATTGTGACAGTCAAGCGGCAATAGGAAGGGCAAGGAATGTCATGTATAACGGTAAGTCTCGACACATACGTCGAAGACATGACACAGTAAGATAACTTCTTTCTAGTGGAATTATCACCATTGACTATGTGAAGTCAAAAGATAATATTGTGGATCCATTGACAAAAGGCCTAACTAGAGAAATGGTTGCGAAAACATCAAGGGGAATGGGTTTAAGGCCTATAAACAAGTCATCATAGCGGAAATCCTACCTAGTTGACTGGAGATCCCAAGATCTAGGTTCAAAGGGACAACTAAGTTATGAAGATAGTATAGAGTGCTGTCAAATTTTTGACTCATTCCCGAATGAAGACAGTACTAATATGCGAAGGTTAAGCAATAGCTTTTAATGATTCTGAATTGAGTATGTGATATACTATATGTTTAGAAATCACCTATGTGAGTGTGAAGTAAGGGCCGCTTCTGTGAGAATTGAAAAGCCCGAATTCTCTAAAACACTCATGAGACCAGGCGGTGTTCACGGCCAAAATGAACACAATAGTGAGAACCAATTTTGTTCGAAAAACAGTTGCGTGATTTCTATTGTCTAGACTTACACCAAAGGTCGATAGTTCAAAAACATCAAGTCTACTGATTGATCGAGTAAGTCCGATAGGTTTCATTAAGAAAAGTTCAAAGTCTTAGGCTACTTATCCTGATGCAACGTTTTCTCATGAAATAATCGCACTTTGCATCTCATGCATACATGGAGAGTCATGATATCAGAACTTTTCATTCATGTGGGGGATTGTTGGGATTTTGGAATCCAAAACCCATAGAATCGAATGAAAAGTGTGTGGATGAAAGTATCCCACATTGAATAGAAGAGAGATGGGAGATAGGTTTAAATAGTTGAGCCTCACAAATGGGTTTGGGCCCTAAGGGGTACCCCACTTTTGTGGAAGGGAGAGGACTTACGCCAAGCTAGGTCGGTTCCTCGCCGCCGCCGCCCATCCGGCCTGCTCGATTCGGGTCCGGGTCCACTCTTTATCGGTTTTTATTTTTTCCGAATGTTTAGAATTTATTTATTTATTTTTGACAAACAAACATGTCTATTCGTGAGGTTCGGTTCACCTGAACGAAAACCGAAGCCCTTCGCGATTGTTCACGAACCAAACCGGTTTAAGTGAACCTTCGCTACTGTTCACGAAAACTTGCAACTCTTCATTTTCGCCACTTCAATATGACCGAACAGTTAGTTTGGATATAGTGACACTTCGTGACATCGGCATTCCCGCGAAACATTTTCCCAACGCACTCTACGCATATTTACTTCATCATTATCATTTTGTGCGATTATTCTGCAAAATTGCGTTCGTAGGAGTCCTCTGAATACGTACCGTTTCGGAGGAACAAGATCCATTCTATCCTGGGAGACGATTGTTCAATATTCTCGAGTACTGATTGAGGGGCCAAATTCGTCTTAAGGACACGACGTTATTTCGTTGGGCTCGGATCAACATTCTACTTATTTGGTTGTACTGCTTTCAGGTTAGTTTTCCTAACGTTTGATTTTAATTTATGGTATACGAACTTAACCGAACTACAATCTTAAGACGAATTTGCGTTGAATTGTTATTCTGTTTTCAATTTGTTTCGGTTCTGTTCGTATGCTTCTCAGTTAATACAAGTATTCTGTATAGAAGAATTTGCGTTGAATTTTTATTCTGTTTTCAATTTGCTTCGGTTCTGTTCGTATGCTTGATGTCATTTCTTGTAATAATATCATTCACATAAAGCATAAGCAACGGAATACCTTATCGTTATGTAGAGTAAATAATGCTTGATCATGAGCGTCGGATTGAAATCCATATCGCTCAACAATAGTGCCGTGTGGTGCCCATGCCAATCCATTAAAGGACCTTTGGATATGAAGACTCCCAAGAGGACAATCATAGCACAGAGGAGGTTGCATATGCAGTTCCTCGGTAAGATCACCGTTCAAGGATACATTTTTGACATTAATCTGAGATAAATTTCATTGTCATGTTAATACAACCCGTGCTTTGTAAAATAGACAAATCGGAGTTTGTTTTGATCTTGTAGACCAATCTGTGGCGTATAGCAGACTCAACGAGGGGAACAACTAATGACTTTGCACGAACTCCAAAGCCAATAGTTTTGGCTCTTATAACAATGTGTTACAATTAAGTTTGTTTATACTCAAATAATATGTACAAAGGAAAGCAAGTAACCTAACAAGAATACTAACTAGCCTTAGAAATAGCAAAAATTACAGAATCAATTACAACATGATACAATCCGACAAAAAGCTTGGAATATTCTGACAGTATTCTAACATTCAGAAACTTTGCCGACTTTGGTGATTAAAGTTAATTATCTTGTACCTTTGAAACATTAGCCTTGAGAACCCATTCCTCCATGGTCGATCGTGTCGAGATCTTGCAGTCACTGCGCAGAACAGAGTGTTCGTTCGTGTGTACACGTGCAAAACATCATGAATATGAATAAAAAAACACCAAAAAGAAAGCTGGCAAAGACCAAAAAGCAAACGAAGACTTTCTTCCAGCGCAGAGAATACAGAGAGGCTGGAGAGGAGAGGATCGTTTTAAATCCATCCCTTTCTCGTTCACATGTCAAAACAATTTTGACAAAAAATTGTGGAGACTTCTTCAACGTCTTCTCGCCATTCGAGGACAGGCCTGAGATTGACCTTTTTGAACGTGTCCCCCACCCCAATTTAAATTTCTGATCTGGCCCCCCAAAAATAAATAGTTTTTTTATAATTTGCGAGGCTGATAGAAAATGACGTTCTGGGCGTCCAACAAACCAAAGCAGCTTATCTTTACAGACTGTACAATAAAATATGTATTTAGATATGGAGTGTTTTGGAGATTATCTTGGACCATGCACACTCATCTTCTACTGTCGCCTGGTCGACCTCCATTATAGGGTTCATCTTGATTTGCAGTGAAATGTCATTCTAGGGTTTCCATCCTCACCTTGAAGGTCAAGGGTCTTTGGTCGATACGTCTTTCCCGATTGAGCCTTGTGACAGGTGAAAACCTGACGCGTGTCTGTTAATTGTCACTTCGATGCCCCCCGGAATAGCAACGGCCTATTCACTAAGCGAGCAGTTCTCGGTTCTCAACCGCGCAGGCCTATCGTTAAGCAAAAAGAGAGACCCGACCTCGTAACATCTCATCGTTTTTGAGCTCGTGTTACGTGAATCTTGGATGATCGCATGTTTCGTACCGCAGGAAAAATCTTACGTATCTTCGTTCCATGCATTACCTACATAATCATAGTAATTTTCCATGTAGAATCAACGCCATTAATGACATCATTGCGTTGATCTCCATTAATCGAGTCCATACAGACCCTTTTGGTTATTATTCGTTGTCGTTGATGTATGCCCATAGCTCGATGAGGACATCCAAAGTTGCATGTACCGGTCGGTCTGGAGTCCGATTTTAATAAGTTCAATGTATACCCAAGTAACTATCTTATTGTTGGTATGATTCGTCGCATCGTCATCCATATACTAAATAATAACATAATTCACAGTACTCTGTCCTCCAGACCGGCTGAGAAATTCCACGTAACTTTCACCATTTTTTATCTTGGATTTGGTCAGGGCTTCAAGCGCGCGTGGGTCCTATTATTTTCTGTTCTTTTTTCATTGTAACGAGCGAGATATGGCCGGCCTCTACATCTTCCGTCTCTATATATGTATGAAGTTTCGATAATCTCCAGCTCAAACACAAGCGTAAATCCGTCAACCCAATTGCTTCACCTTCACCTTCGCTTTCATTCTCTCCGCAACAACCTTTATGGCCAAGCGCTTCAAGCTCAGACTCTCCCGCGTCCTCCAAATCTGTCGCTCCGAACACCCCCCGGCTTACCCGCAGCACCCGTCGAGGGCGGCGGCTCACTGGCTGTTCCCCGCCAACCCCAAGCCCCTCGACGTCAGCTTCACCAGCTTGCCCGCCCCGCCTCCGTCGACCCCCGACGACTCCTTCATCGCCCGCCACGTCGCCTCAGTCCGCTGCAGGTCCTGCGCCGGCGCCGACTCTCCGTCCGAGTACACGTGGGAGAAGGACGGACGTTGGCACGTGGTCTCGAGACGGAGCCGGAGCCAGAGCCGGAGCCATCCCAGGCCTCGTCGGAAGATATGCGGAGGTTCGAGATTCGACGAGGGCGACGTGGAGACGACGTCGCCGGTCCTGGTGAGGCAGGGCGACCGTAGGATGAAGCAGAAGAAGAGCCAGGGCCAGGCTAAAGGCAGAACGACGGCGTCGGTCGTCGGGAGGAGCGTCACATCCAGCGACAGCGGGTTGTTCAGCTGGGAGAGCGGCAGCGAAAACAACGGGGTCGAGGAGGACGAGACTGACGCATTGCTGTCGACTTCCATAAGCTTTTCGAACGACACTTTGCCCGAATACTACCGCACCACCACGAGATACCCACCGGCCAATCAGGCGACGAAGGAAAAGCAAAAATCCCCTCAAGACGAGGACAACGACACCGACGAGAACAGAATCAGGAGGCTGAGGCGCTACACCAGCAGGGGCCGAGAGGAGGCGGCGGACGCGGCGGGGGAGAAGAGGAGCGGCGTGGTGATGGGGGAGAGCGTGGCGGTGGTGAAGAGATCGGAGAATCCGCTGGAGGACTTCAAGAGGTCGATGGCGGAGATGATAGTGGAGAAGCGGATGTTCGGGGCCGGGGACCTGGAGCAGCTCCTGCAATGCTTCCTGTCGCTCAACTCGCGGCAGTACCACGGGGTCATCGTGGAGGCGTTCGCCGAGATATGGCAGGTCTTGTTCTTCGATTCACGGGCCGACACCGAACGGTGTCGGTCCGTCTCCTCGTCGACCTCGGCTGTGGTTGAACGTTGTTAAAGAAGAAGAAGAAGGTCGAGAGCCTCTTCTTCTCTTCCTTGGGGATTAATTTAATATCAATACTTTGGATATTTTCCTAGACTATAGAATACCGATTGCTTTTTCATTGGTGGAAGAATTTATATGATGGTGCTTGTTGTAAATTTGAAGCAATAAAACACCTCTTTCTTTTTCTCGGCAAAGACTGTCACATGAGATATGCTTCGCTTAAGTTTTGGGCGATCGATTTGTAATCAAATACCTTTAACTTAGTTAATCGATGCAATTCGCTTCTTCCATCTGTGATTAGTAATTTAATCGATTTTTGCGGACGTTGCTTAATTAACGTGGCAAAAGAATGAGGTGGAGTGCCACGTCTACAACAATAATGATTGTTATTATATTTTCAAAAAAAGAAGGGCTTCGTTCCCTAAAAAAATCCAGCTTTAGGTCTAACCCTAACTCTGCCCCTAAATTTTTTGTCTAAGAAAAATCACAAATTTCCGCTATAATCCCAAATTTATGCTACATCAAAAAATCGAGATTGGTTTCTTCAAAATAATCAATATTAGGGTCAATTAAAAGTCTATTTTTAGAATCTGCGTCTTTACCAACACCCTCGCCTTTTTATAGAACAACAGCAACCTCCATTGGTAAAATTTGGAAGCCGAGCAAATTTTGGATAATAGTGAAAGTTGATGATCTTTTAGATTAAAAAAAGTTTGGGATAGAATTTAAGATTGAACCTGAAATTGAGGGTCTTTTTAGAGAATTAGACAAAAAAAAGAAAAGAGACCTTTTCGCCCTCCATGACAATTGGCTCTTGACATGAGCAAGGGCATTCAAGGGTTTAGTTAGTTCTTAGATTATAGGGATGTTCAATATTCGTATTTGGATACCCTCGGGTTGGTGTTATCTATACTGAAGAAAGGAGATCACATACAAGTTTTATCTTATTATCGGTATGAAGCGTTCTCATTTGGCTGTCATATTCTTTTCCTTTTTCATCACGTGACGATATCGTATATAATGTATGTTCGTGCGACAAGGAAAATTTATCGAGTAGTCCTAGATATAATTCTTTCTTCTTTCTTGCGATGCAAATACTTCACGTCATGTGGAATTCATAATTGTGTGAATGGATGAAATATGTTCCCGCAGATGATGTGTACGCTTAAGTTACGCATAATCTCATAAGGTAAAAGCTTTGGCCCAATTTCCATGTGTGTGGAAGATTAGATTGCCAAATCCGTCCTGTTTTACATTTGAATTTCGAAACTCTCCCTTTTTACTAGCTTATTTTTTCACGGGTCATTGCCACAAGACCTGATATAGAATAGTTTATTACTTGTTAAGGATGCACCTACTCATATTTCGTCATGTTTTAGGTAATGGATATAGAGTTCATTTATTTTCATGCTTTCTTGTATGCACTTGTTTTAACATCCCGATGTAGGGTTGAGCAAAAAAAACCGGAAATCGCCTAAACCAAACTGAACTGAATCGGTTGGTTTTAGGCGATTCTCATGGGAACCGATTCGATATTCGAATTGGAACTTATAAGTACCGATCCGGCTCCCGGTTCCAAGTTAGAATGGTCCACCGAGACTAGACCAGTACACACACACACACACATATATTATATATATATATATATATATATATATATACATATATATACCATAAGTGTCCTAGGATCTGGGGATCTATAAAGAGAAGAGAAATAGATGTAGAAGAAATTGTCTAAGAATGTTAAAAATTTGATTTATTTCCTGGAGATGCCAATAATAATTCTGAAGAAAGTCGTCTAAACAATTAGAAATGTCGTTTAAGCTGGAGATAAAAAAGGCCCTATAAAAAGCTAGGATAAAATGTAGGATGGAAGATATGTATTCAACGCAGAAAGAAATTAAATTAAATAAAATAGCGCGCATTAAATGATATTAAGAGTCCGAACAAAATATAAAGGACAATAAGTAGAATTGCTAAAAATACTAAACCAACCATATAGGTGGTGCAGCTATATAACAAAAAGGTCAAAATGGTAAGAAGAAGTAAGGATATATAACAAACGCAGAAAATTGCTGTAAATTCAAGTACAGACCTTCCACAGGCGGTTCGACCAGCCGTTTATGGGGTATGTAAAATGTAAATGCAAGACAGTAATTGAAATTGATTGATATATAAATAATACTGAAAGATTACATCAACAGTATTGAAAGATTACACAAAGTAGATATTGAAGTACAAGTGCGTGAACAAGAAGATATCTTTAGTGGAAATTTCTTTCGTTACTTAGACTATTATGTAGTCTAGAACGATAAGATTTTTCACACTGGTAGAGATAGAAAGGAGTTTGAAAGATCTTGGAGGTAAGAAACAAGATCTTTACTAGGATGAGAAACTTACTGGATATGGAAGGATAGAAAGGTCTTGAGATCTGTCTGGGACAAACGATATCTTATTTCTTTGAGAAAGATAGAAAAGATCTGAGAGGACTGAAAAGGTTTGAGAGAAAGGTTTCGAAGGGTTCTGAGAGGTAGAATTTTCGAATGCCCTCATCAATGAATGAGGTCTTTCTTTTATAGGCAAATGAGGTTCCTGTAGAAATTGTTCACGGGTGGTACTGTGGTGAATAGTAGTAAGTGCACAGTGTTACAGTGAACAGTGATCAGACATAATTATGGGAATATTTTAAAAAGAGAAAAAGTTGACAGACTTTCGGCCTAAAGAGTCTTTAGTGCAATGAGAAAGGCACATGGACTCTTTTAGCGTGATAATGCTAAGGCTTGGACAAGTCTTCAATTTCTTCGTCTTCTTCTTCAGTATCTGCTACATCTCCCCATGGAATTCGTGGGAGGATTCCGTAGCAATCATCTTCGTTAGAGTTCCCACTATGGTGGGAGCGAGAACTCTGTGATTCTTCTATTTCAGAAAGGGCTTGCTTCAGCATTCCTGCCAATTGTTGGTGTGATTGTGCTGAGGCTAGCTTAGAAAGAACGAATCCCCTATCATGAAGGAAAGAGGTGCTATTTTCGCCCAAAGGAGGAGGGCAAGCAGGGGTTGTTCGACTGGCCATTAAAAAACGGTCTATTGCCTCGATGGAGACTCTGTCAAAGAATTTGAATCCATCCCACCATTTAACTTTGAATCTTCTAATTAAAACGGGGATGTTGGATTTTGAGTCTTGTTGACACCTAATTTTTAGCCGACACGTCATTAAAAATAGAAAATTCGAGATTATGGTTTCCGACCGCGACGGAGCCTGTTTCTTGAACAAAAAGTGTCGTTTTTTAATTCTGTCTGTTGGCCTAACTTTTATAAGCGATTTTCTATTCATTTCATGCAAAAACCCGAAAAGTCAAATGGTTGACTTTGGCGTTAACTTTTTGGTCAACCCTTTGACCAAAAGTCAACCCCAGGTCAAATTGGGGCTTTTCGCATAAAAAGATGCTTTTCAAGTCTAATTTCACTTTAGAAGTGGAAATTTCAGAAAAATTCAAAGATTTGATCATAAAATCAAGCTCCTAATGAAAAGTCAACTAGGGTTTGACTTTTGGTCAAACCTTTGACCAAAAAAATTGAAAAATACAAAAATCCAAAAATCATCTTATTTTACATTCAATTTATCTTTGGCATTTGAAATTTTACAAAATCGATTTAGAATCAACTTTTTCCCAAATTGAGAAATTTGATTCAAATCGGCCAAAAATGAAATTACTTCATTTCTAGTCATTTTTTAGGTTAGTTTTCTTCACGACATTTGATCTAGAGGTCATCTTATATCCAATTTTTGAACCAATTTTGTGATTCCAAGCCAAACACAAAAACCCTCAATTTTGGCCATAATCAGTGATTTTGATCGATTCTTCATTATGTGCGCAATTGAGGCACGAATGAGCATAATTTCTTATATGAAATCCAAATTTAAAATCAATTTTGGAGGATTCACATGAATTTGAGTCAATTTGATCAATTTAGTGATCCAATGATTAGGAAGTCTAAGAGTATTTAGTCTAATCAGTACAATTCAACTTGACCCACTCTAGACTAATATTCAATTTGATGAATTGAGACTCAATTTGGTTAATTAGACTTCAATTAAACTTGTTAGTCTAGCTCGGTCATGCAATTACCCAAATTCAAGAGCAATTAAGACAAGCAAGTTAAATTGGACATGAATTTCAAATCGGTTCAATCCAATTTGATTGAATTCGATATTAATGAGGTCAATTAATCATGATGGAGATCAAATTGTACCAAATTGGAACAAAAGAAATCAAGGATTGAACCAGTACAATCAGACCAAATTCAGGGCTAACTGACTCAAACCGGTTTGATTTAAATTGAACTAATCCGATCGGACTAGTCATTTTTCGGTTGAAAATTTTGATGATCGACAATCCGTTCAGACCAACCAAGGCCGGTCACATCTTCTTGAGCGCGAAAATGACGAAAATGCCCTTAATTGAGAATTACAAAAAATGCCCCTAAGAGAAATGACAAAAATACCCTTCTTCAAGAATTAAGCAAATTAATTAAGGGATAAGCAAATCAATCATGGCCATTCATTTAGAATTGATCATGTCCATCCATGATACCATGTCACCAATCCTTAGCCTTTAAGGAATATTCTTAATCATTAAGGATGCATTTTGGACCATTGGATTAATCTAAGGGCTAAAATTCAAAGTTGAGGGAAGTATATAGTATTTTTCCCTCCAAAAATTAAGGGGGGTTCATTTTCAGATCTGGTTTCTCTCTCCTCTCTCTCTCTCTCTCTCTCTCTCTCTCTCTCTCTCTCTCTCTCTCTCTCTCTCTCTCTCTTTCCCTCTCACGTCATCTCTCTCTCTCTCGAGCTCTCTCGGCAGCAGCCATTCCAGCCCCTTGCCGGCCATTCTCCGGCGAGCTGTTGCCCCACCGTCGTCCCCCACGGTGGTCCAAAGCCAGTGGCAACACCAGCTGGCTTCGCTGGTGGCCGGAGCACCTCTCTCCGGCGACATCTTCCTCTCGGCAGCATCACCGGCATTGCCGCCGGTGACTTGATCAGCCTGCTCAAGTGGCTGAACCGGCCCTCTGGCGTCCTCCTCCGGCGATCCAGAGCATCCAGCAGCGTTCCTCGGCATTCTCACGTAGCTGTGGTGGCCGGCCTTTCGTCGAACGGCCACCGGATTGCATCCTTGATTTAATTTTTTGCTGATTAGTCTATTCGTGACAAAACGAATCAATTCTCACGATATTCCGTATAATCCATTGACATAGGTTGGCCGAGCTTTCCCAGACTTCTCCGTGCCATTCCTGATCTGAATGCGGAGTCCGGATCGCTCGATCGAGCATTGGAGCATTGTGAAATAAGGTAAGAACACTTGAGCATAATTCTGTAAATTCGTGTCCAGTAAAATCCGCTTGTTTAAGATGCTGATTTGAGCTTGTTAACGTCGAAATCTGATGAAGTGATGAACTAGAGAATCGTAGAGCTCGTCTTAAGCTTCGATTTGATATATCATATGCCTCAATCGGACTTGATTTGCTATGTCAAAACACTCTTAGAATTTAGGATCAGAATCTGAAACATGTTGCTCAAGTCTGTTCTGATGCCTTCCTGATTGACGTTGTGTTGTTTGATGATTTTTATGATTTTTTACGATCATTTTCTGAAAAAACTTCCTTCATGAAAATTGTAGAGCACATCTTGATCTATTCATCGTAAAATCTTCACAAAATTCTGAGCATGTTAGCCTAGTACGATTTGCAACGTCATATACATATAAATCTGGTGACATGCTGGTTTCAGTCGACCTTCGTGTATTCTTCGATTTTCATAAATTCGTGTGTTCGAGATATGAAAAAAAAATTTTCACAAAAGTTCTTCTTGAGATTGAGATCTTTCTATTAATACTAATTTCATCAAAATCGGAGATCATTTGTATTTTCAAAAGGAATTCTCACGACTTGATCAGTATCTGTGTCCAGATCTGATTTTCATTCCTTTGGAGTTCAAAAGATGTTTCTCCGAATTTGATAAAGTTAGAGTCCTTTTTTGCAAAAAATCAAAATTACAAAGTTGCTCATTGGGGTCTTATTATGTCAAATGGAAATTTTGAGGACCTAATAGCAATTTTTGGAGGGCCAATTTGCTTAAAATCTCATGAGAAGTCTTCACGGGTTAAAATTCCATTTGCAGTTGAGTCCTTCGCGGAAATTGAATTTTATAAAAATTTGGAGGGCTTTTTAGCAAAAACTCAAAACACAAAAGTTGTTGCACAGGAGGAATCCTAACCACACAAAAATTTTCACGCGGTTTTGATAAGGTTTGTTATTTTTCCCGCTATTATTTTGAAATTCATAACAGAACCGAGTCCAGCATGTCACTGAGATTAAATTGAATATTTTCTGGAAAATCGGCTAGGATTTATAAAAAATGGTCTTCTTGACTTTTGATCCTCATGTCATAAGCTTTCTAATGACACCTGAATCACTTCATTTGGACATCATTAGTATAGTTAATCGCATCCGAACAGAAGCAATCCGAATTAAACATTAATTGAATAAGTGGTCTTTTTTATAAGGCCCACTTCTCATTGTTTGATTGGCTTCGAAACAAGGCCCATGGGCTTGAATGTATGCTCATTTTATTTTTATGCATGTGTTTGTTAGATGAATGTTAGGCCCGGTGCATGTTCGGCGGGTAGCCCATTCATGGTCATTAGAACTCGACTTTAGGGGTTAATTGATATGAGTTGCCGTTTTGTGAATGCAAATGGTAGCCCATTATCATTAACCATTAATCAAACAATGTTAGGTGATTAGGTGGGTGATGAATCGAAACGCATGAAAAAACAAAGGCCGATCCCGAGGCCGGTGCTTAATTAGTGAATTGATTGCATCATTGTTCTTTCATATGTTGTCTTTTTATGAATGAATGTTATGGATGTAAACATCGACACCCGAGAGGCGGTCCAAGGAAGAATAATCCGAAATTGAAAAAGCCAAGGTGATTGACCGATGTCCAATTCGGTCTCGATTTGTACTCATACGATGATAGTGCTAGACCGATGTCCAATCCGGTTTCAATTTGTACTTAATTCATTCATCCCCGATCATGTCTCGGGTTTTCAATTCGTGTTGTAATAAACGCCCGACGAGTTGCGGGTTTTTACTTTTTACTTCCTAGCACTTAGAATTAGTTCGTATTTTCAATACTTCGAGTGTTTACTTTATGAAATGTCTTTCAATACAATTGGTTGTTTCTTTCTTTTGCTATATTAAGATAGGATTAGTTTAGAATCTTAAATGAAAATACAAAAACAAGATGCATGATCACATAGTGGACTAAGACTTGGGCATGAAAATAGTAAAAAATAAATGCATGACAATTTAGATAACAACCATGTTAAGTTTAGCGGTACCGAAAGGGCGTTAATAGAAATATTAACGCAAGCTAGTCCCCGAACCTTTGATCTCTGGTTTTCGTAGAAACCAAAACGAAATTCCCGCGTTTTGGTTGGGTATTCTAGCCGACCCCCGACCTAGGCTAGTGGCGACTCCTAAAAAATAAAATAAAAATCGATCCGCTGTCACGCGAGATATGGATTTAGGGAAAATCCACGTTCATGACCAATGGGTCATATGGCTAAACGAAAGATTTACATTTCAGTACAAATCATTTTTTATGAGGTGCCATATGAATCGTCTCATGAACACTTATCTCTAAACCCGCCTCATTCGAGTTCTGCCCTCGAGGGGTAGGTCGCGACAAGTCTCCTGATATCGAACCTTTTCTATAGTCAAAATTCCATCCGAATACCCAAGATACTCCGAAGAAATAGAAAAAGAGTAAAAGTCTTGGGAATTTTTGTTCATGAGGAGCAAGATTATTGAACTTTTCAAGAAAGTATGGATAACTGGAATAGATCTTGGGATGAAGAATTTCCTTAATAGGTCCAAAATGATCCCACCATTGGAAGAACCAGTAGGGAACTTCCGTTATCTTAAGATTTTCAAAATAGAAAAGCCAAGTATGAGTATGGTTCGGATTTTGTCTCCAGAAAGTATTCCACCAGGCTTGCTTATAATCAAAATAAGAATAGGCTGTCCTATATGGAAGTGAATCAGACATTTTAACATTGAATTTTTTCAAGGACCACGGGTTTGGTTTCCATTCACTTGGGTGGATGACCTTGTGAAGGATGGCCTTCGAGTAATTTATGTGCCATTTATCAGAAAAATGTTTAATGGTGACAGATTCTGTTTCTGTCAAAATCCTTTCATAAAATTCAACATTTTTGTAAACATCATGAGGAGGGTAAAGAAAGTTTTCTGAAAGCATGTTTTTAGCAAAGACAATGGGGTTTTCATCATAAAATCCATCTTCAATATTGCATATATTTAAGAAATTTGTTTTTGAGAAAAATTTTGATTTTGGAGGGGTTGTCTCAGTTGACTGAATAACCACCTCGCTAGAAATCTTTTTCCCTATTTGTTTTTGTGTAGAAATAGGAGAAGGATCAGGACTTACCATCGCCGTGGATGATTGCGACTGACTATTGAAGGCTTTTTGAAGAAATTGTAGGGCTTCTTCGGGAGAAATGTTGGACATATCAAAAGAGGGTCCTAGAGATAGTTCTAGGTTTGGTTTGACTTGTTCAGAAATGGTAGAAATATTTGGAGATGACTGGGTAGTTGCCTGCAACCATGTCCTTATGTTGGTGAGGCCAGGAGATTTTCTCTCCGAGGAAGGTTCGGCAATTTCTTTGCCTTTGTCTCTCCTGGTTGGTTTGTTTGGAGGTTTAGGAGGCATTTTCCCTGTAAAAATTCTCGTGTGAGAAAGTCTGGAAGAGAATTTGAAGAACCATTAATGAATTCTATATCAAAATCAAAAACAGATAAAATGGCTTGCCATCTGGCAAAAATCTGTTTAGAAGCAATATTTTGAACATCTTTTTGCAAAACATCTTTGCAGATTTGCAATCAATTCTTAATAGAAATTTCTGATTCAAAAGGTCTCCTTGGAATTTAGATATTTTGAATCAGAAATGGAAAGTACAATAGCAAGAATCTCCTTTTTAATGGTGGAGTAATTCTTTTGACAATCATTCCAATGCTTGGAGACAAATTGAACAATTTGTTCTTTGTTGTCCTTAGATTGTTTAAGAATTCCTCCATAACCAATATCAGAAGCATCAGTTTCAACGATTTTAAAAGCGTGAGGATCAGCGAGATGTAAGCAAGGAATTTCCTTGACGGTTCGCTTGATTTGTCTCACTATATCTGTATGAACCTGAGTCCATGGTGAAGGATCCTTTTTGAGCCTATGATGGAGTGGTTTACAGATTATATTGATGCGAGGAAAGAAATCAATAATGTAATTCAAACTTCCAAGAAATCTTTGCAACTGATTTTTGTCTCTGATTCATCAGGGAATTTTTCTGAAAATACTATTGATCTTTCAATAGGGATGATAGTTCCATGATGGATGTAATGTCCTAGAAAAAGAATTTTTGTCTTAAAAAGGGATATTTTAGTAGGAGAAACTACTAAACCATTTTCTTTGACAATATGTATAAAATGATTAATGTGCTTAAAGTGCTTTTCTATGGAAGGAGAAAATATCAAAACATCATCAATATAGACAATAATATAATCGGAACAATGATTAAAAATATCATTCATAATTCTTTGAAATTCAGAAGGAGCATTTTTTAGTCCAAAAGGCATGACATTCCATTCGTATTGGCCAAAAGGAACAGTAAAAGCTGTTTTGTATCGATCCTTTTCGCTAATCTGGATTTGCCAAAAACCTGATTTCATATCAAATTTTGAAAAAAGTTTTGCTTCATAAAGTCTATTCAATCGATCTTTTTTATTAGGAATCGGGTATCTTATCCATTTTAAAGCTATATTTAAAGGTTTATAATTTATGACTAATCTCGGAACTCCTCTTTCTAGTTCAACATTTTTGTTGACATAGAAAGCAGAACAGCTCCAAGGGGATTGACTTTTCCTAATAAGCTTTTTCTCAAGAAGTTCTTGTATTTCTTTTTGACAGAAATTTAGAACTTCATGATTCGTTTGAGAAGGTCTAGCTTTGGTAGGAATATTTTTCTCAGAAAATTCTGGCTCGTAAGGTAAATCAACTATGTGACTTTTACGAGACCAAAAAGCATTAGGAATATTGGAACATATGGAATTTTTAATTTGGTTTTCAAGAACAGAAATCTTTTTCTGAAGATTCTTTTCAGATAAATTTTTATCAATCCTTTTATATTCAAGATCTTCTTTTAAAAATTGGAGATGAGTCTTTTTGTTTTGGATTATACAATTAATTTCAGAAATAGAATGTTCTTGAAGAGTATTTAAATTTCTGGTTTGGGGTTTTGAAATGAAATCAAAGCAAATCTTTTTGCCTAAGGTTTCAGTTTCAATTCCTTTATCAGTAACTTTAAAAGGCTGGAGTAAATTTATAAAAGGTGATCCCAAAATAACATTTTGTTTGATATTTTTTACAAGAAGAAAAGGAGTTTTGAAAGAAATCTGTTCTTTCACAATTTCAGCTTCAAGGATTTTGTAATTAATAATCAATTTGTCACCGGATGCTGATTTGAGAGATTGAGAAGTTTTTTCAAAATATTTGGTAGGTATGAGACCTTCTTTTATGCAATTAAGGTCTGCACCAGTATCGAAGAGAGCTGTTGTTTCTAGGATGATTTCATTTTGGATTCTAATAGAAATGTTGATGATCCATTTTCTGGTAGTTATTTCAGAAAGTAGCAAAAGAAAATTTGTCTGGTCGTTTGTCTCAGAAGAGGAAGGGAGTTGGGGAATCGCATTTTGCTCAGGATTTTCTTCCTCTTGTTTCTCTTTTAAAATTTTTAACTTAATATCCAAAATGTCCTTTTGTATAGAAAGTTGAGTGGTTTTGAGTTCCTGTATTTCTTGTTTTTGTTTATTGATTTCAAAAGTAAGATCATTCATAGAAATAGGTCTAGAAATTGATTTTTTATTTCTATTGAGGATAGTAGAAATATTATAAGGATTGCTAGATTGGACAGTCGATCTTGGATTTTGAAAATTATTCAGATATTTTAATTTTGTTTCTGGATCAGAAATTTGGTCAAAAGTTTGTAAAAGGATTTCTTCTTCTTTTGTCAAAACGTTTATTTCAAAATTATTTTCATCATCATTGTCCTCATTGTCTGAGGTTGATGATGAAGAGGTTTCTAGATCATAAATTTGCAATCCTTTTTCAAAACCAGATTCATCAGAAGAACTATTATCAATCTCAGCCATTAATTGGTTGAGTTGGTCGATAGTTTCTTCGTCTAAATCAAGCTCATTAACCTTTTTACTGATTTTACAGAAACGAGAAGTGTGGCCCTTTTTGCCACAGTTATAACAAGTAACGTTTTTAAAATCTCTTTTGGGTTTTTTGGTTTTATCAGAATTGTCACTTTCTTTCTTTTTAGAAATCTTTTTGTCAAATTTCTTTTTATAAGGTTTTTTATAAAAATTTTTATGTTCTTTCTTTTTAGAAGAACATTTTCCTGAACATTTTGATTTTTCAAAAGTTTCAAAAGATGGATCATATTGGGCACAAAAGTCTCTTAAACCTTTCTTAGAAAGTTTTTGTTCTTTCTTGATTTGTTTTTGGAGGCGAATATTAGTGCACAATTGTGTTCCTATTTTATATACATAAGAGGTTAATTCACCATAAGAAAGATGGCCATATGGAATTTGATTTCCATATTCTTCTCTTATCTTATCGCGAACTTGTTCTCCTCCTAAAGATCTATATTTCATATTGGACAGAAGATCTTGGTTCTTATCGAGAATATGGGAAGAATCTCCTAAAAAATGTTGGGAAATCGAGAAAATCAAAGTATTGACAGCATCTTGGATAGGTTGATCTTCTTCATCAAGAATAATTTGACCAAAGGGGTCAAGTTTGTGAGCATTTAAAATTTGAGATCTTTGCTCATCATTCAGGTAGTTATCCCACCATCCTTTGAGCTGACCAGTAAAACCAGCTATTAAAAGATAAGCAACTGAATGATCAGAAGTATCCGGAATGGTTTTATAAGTGTTTGCAAGCATAATCATTTGAGCTAAAATATTTACGAGGTTTTGCTCAGAAACACCATCTATGTTCCACTCATAAATAGCATCAGAAGAATACTTGTTTTGGACTTTAGAAAATATTTCTTCTGAGAGAATATCAGGAGGAGTGGCTCGAGAATAGTATAGTTTTTGTGGATCCTTCCAAGTGACGCGATTAATTTCAGGAACCGACTCAGTATCTGATTTATCTAAGAGGTTGATCTGATTGGAAGGTTCAGTGCGATCAGGAGTGTCTTTGACGCTCAGATTGTGAATTAAAGGAGTATCTAAAATTATAGGATTTTTAGGAATCAAAACTGCTTTTCCTTTGAGGAGTTTTTTCCTTTCCTCTATGGCTTTAGCAAAATCAAGGCTAGGATTTTTTGGAATTTCAAAATTCTTAAAAAGTGGTGTTTTCAAATCCTTTTTTGGAATTGTTATAGAAGAGGATGAAAGACTATTTTGAGTTAGATTTTCAATCCGATCAAGTTGTTTTCCTATGGTATAAAGATGTTGATTAGAAAAATTATTTTGTTCAACAATCTTTTTTATCCCAATACCATCTATTTCAGAGGCAGTTTTGAATGGGGAGGCTATTATTTCAATCTCTCGATGTTCAATTTTGATTTTTCTGAGAGGAGGATGATTGGATTCGATGATATGTCCATCGTCCAATTTCCATTTATAAAATTGGTCTAAAACAAAAATCTGTTTTTCTTTTAGAAATATATTTTCAAACCAATCAAAGAAGAATATCTCGATTTCATGTTGGTACATATAATCATAATATTCTTTTTTGATTTCAAGAGCTTGGTTTCGAAAATTAGTAAAGAACCAATCTCTAATATGTTTATTATCAGAAGAATTGAACTCTTTATTTAAAATGATTCTATTTAGTTCAAAAGCAATTTCTAAAACATTGATCTCAGGATCTTCCATTTCGGAAGGAGTGGGATCAGGGAAATCAGGAGTAGTATGTTGATAAACTGGTCTGGAAATTCCTGACCTGTTATCTATACCACTGATATTTGGAAAAGGAGGAGCACTTGCAGAAGTTTCTCCAGGAGCATTTAAAGGGATATCGGGAATCCTATCAACTGACCTTCGAGAAGAAGTAGAATGCCAGGAAGGAATAGATCTAATGTCACAAGATCTTCTGGGAATATCAAAAGATTTTCTAGAAAATTGAATTGTTACTCTTCCTTCAGGGTGTTGGATAATGTTGGTAGGATCAGAGTTTTGGACAATTGGTTGGGGAATATGATTTTCTAATTCCCATTGATCAGGAAGGGTAATTTGGTTCCAAGGAATTGTCCTGGGAATGGTGATATTTGCTTTAGAAATATCAGTTTGTAACAAAAGAGTTTCTTTATTGGAATTTAATAAAAAACTTTGCTGCCAAAAGCAGAATTCATTACTTTGTAATAAACTCTGTAAATGAGAGCTATGGGAATAGATCCTTCAGCTATAGAGTAATTATGAGTTTTTATTTGAAGAGTGAGGGATTTCAAAATATTTTTATCTTTAAGAGAAACGGTAAGACCAGGATGACTATCAAAATGAATTGGTCCACTGCAAAGACTAGTTTTGTAACATCCTGAATTTCGACCTATTTCCGGAA
This sequence comes from Syzygium jambos, assembly GCA_031216235.1. Lineage (NCBI taxonomy): Eukaryota > Viridiplantae > Streptophyta > Magnoliopsida > Myrtales > Myrtaceae > Syzygium > Syzygium jambos. The sequence goes on from CM062225.1 coordinate 20,024,594, forward strand.
TCAATGAAATAGATGTTATTTCTCATTTCATTTTAGTAAGTCTCGCCCGGAACTGATCATTCTCGGGATACTAACCTTTAGGGAATGGCTACCTAGGGAAATGTACGTGGACCTAAGAATTTGATCATGAGTCGACCTTCGGTGACGATCGAGGTCGCCATGACTCGAATAACCCTAGGTCGATACGCGTAATCCCTAAACAGCTGCCCGTTAATGAGAGACCCTAAAATTGAGATTGGGTGATTTTGATCGCGAAATTGGATCCGGACTTAGATGTCGATTTTCGGGGTCGTGCGCGACTATTTTACGAGGATGACGTCATTTTAGTGTGGCCAATGATATTTGGGGTTGGTATGATCGAAAAATAGAAATTCGGCCTGGGATTGGAAAATTACGATTTTTCCCCTAGGCCTATTTTTGGGTATTCCGAATTTTGGGGATTTTGGAAATTGAATTTGGGGATTAATTGTGGATAAATATCATCCCCAAAATATTGGACCAAAACGCCCTTAGATATTTTGGTTTGGAAGAATGTGGATCAAGTATTAGAGGGGCAAAATTGGAATTAAGAAAAAAAATGGTCAAACCTTGGACCAAATATTTAATTGTTTCTCTCCCCTCCCTCTCTCCCCATTCGGCCATTTCCCCTTCTCCTCCCCCTCCCTCACCGAAATCCCCTTCTCTCCTTTCTCCCTCACCAAACCATCTTCCCCTCTCTTGGCCGCTTGGACGCCGATCACCGCCGGGCGACCGTCGCCGCCGCCGTGTGCCGCCGTGAGATGCCGGCCAGCCGTTCCCCCTTCTCGCTCTAGCCGAGTTAGTCTAGAGTTCGGGTAAGTCGCAATCTAATCCCTATTTAGGACGTCGGGTATTTTCGGACTCGTTCGGGTATGGTTTAGAGAATTTAGAGGTTGATTAAGGTGTCGATAATGGTTTTTGGTGGTTGATCATGGCTATTGGTGGCTGAGTATGGCTGTTAGTGGTTGTTGCGGGTTGGATTAGATGTCGGGAAATGAGTTTTGGCGGTTGAAATTCGGTAGAAATCGGTTCGGGTTTGAATCCGTGAGGTTCAGGGTGAGTCGCGGATTTGCGGTTACTATACCCGCCCGGCTTGCTATTTTTTTAAAGAATTTTGTGGGCCGAATTTGAGAAAGGTTTCTTCATGAAAGTTATTAACAACATCTTGAGGTATAACATACTTTAATTTTGGAAATTTTTGAGATCATTTGATGCCATTCGAAAGTCCATCTTTGGACCGAAATAAAACTGCCCGAGTTACTGTTCACCCGACCTTCGGGTCTGTTTGAATTTTTATAAATTTGTCCAGGAATATTTTCAAAATACTTCCTTCACAAAATTTTTTGGGGACACTCGTGGCTATAACATATAAAAATTTCAAAGCTTTTCAAGGTGATTTAGGTGTTGAAATAAATGTATTTTGAGGACAAAACGGTCTGTTTGAGCGAACTGATTTTGGTCTGACTTCGATGGACAAAAAGTCATGGTTGTAGATTGAACCAGATTTCGTGTTCTTCATAAGAAATGTTTATCAAGATGTTTTTTATGACATATCTAAAATTTATAATTTTTGGAGTTGGTTTACTAATTATTTCAAATGGATTTCTGTCACTGCGCAACTGCCCAGTTTGGACCCGATTTTACATATTTTCGGTTTTTCTCTCTCTCGAGAATTATTCGGTGTTATCGTGGCATTTTAACGGGTAGTTTGATACTTGAATGAGCTCGTACGTGTGATTGTGTGGCTGTGAGGTGTGGTGGCGTGATTGCGCATTGAGTTCGCGTGCCAAGCTTGGGTGTTTGTGTGGTGTTCGCGTGATGAGGGTGGGTAATTGTGAAAAGTATGTGCGAGATGTGAATTTGTGTGTGACCGTGTGTATGTGTGGCCGTGTGATACGTGTGGAGAGTGTGGAACGAAGGTACGGAAATGTAGGATTGATGGGAAAAGTAATACCCTAAGGCGTGTTCGTTTACGCGGGGTAAGGTCCGTCCTGAGGCGTGTTCGTTTACGCGGGACGATGCCGTCCCTGACGAGGTGATGATGCCCGGCCCGACGGGGTGACGATGCCTGACGTGGTAAGAAGACCGTTGGCCTGATGCGTTTTACGCGGGCGCGGTAGAAGGAAAGTGTGTGTAGGATTCCGTCCTGAGGCGTGTTCGTTTACGCGGGACGATGCCGTCCCTGACGAGGTGACGATGTCCGGCCCGACAGGGTGTCGATGCCTGACGAGGTCAGAAGACCGTTGGCCTGATGCGTTTTACGCGGGCGCGGTAGTGGTGGAAAGGTTGAGAATGAGCAAGAATTGGCGGGACGAGTGAAATTAAGAAAGTGACGTGTGGTGTGAGTTGGGGTGCGAGTGTGTTTGTATCGCGTGGTGTGATGCTCGATTATGGGATAAAAACTGCTAGGCATGGATTTTGCTCTATAATCGGGGCACGCGCGCGGCTGTGATGTATTGCTGTGATATGATTGGCGTGTGTATTGATATGTGGAAAGTGTGTGATGGCATGTGTGCATGAATTGTATGTTGGGATTGTGGGCTAACGTGCATGGTGCGTATGCAGAGAGTCCAAGTATGTGTGAATGTTTGGTTGTGCGTTTTGGATGTGTCTGGAATTACGTGATAGCCTAGGTTGGGCTTAGGTTGTGACTTATTGAGATGTGATCTCATGGTTGTTTCAACCAAACCATTTCAGAGCCCCCGCCTGAATGTCAAGATTGAGGTCGACTCGGAGTCGTCAGGTGAGCAAACAGCTGCGGAGGATTCAGGGGTGATGCCGAGGACAGTGAGTCAGAGTGGACGCCTTCGAGAGGGCGGAGGGGATAGTTCTGGGAGGAGGATGCGCCCCATTTTTGGATAGTGCTGACCTAGAGAGCTGATCTTGATATTTTGGTGGTTTGGAGTTTATAGTTCGGTGTGCTTATAAATTATTTTGTGGTTTGTATTGGCGGATGATGTAAATATTTGGAAGTGTAATATATGCTTGGTGGTTTGTCGATTTGTTCCTTCCTGGTGTTCTCCAATTTTAATGTCCGGGATTTTTTATTGCTTTCGCCGCGATTTAACTCTGATGGATCGTTGGGTCGGCGACGTTATTCCTGGGACGTCGCACTCTATTTGACCGGAGGCGGGATGTCGCGAGCTCGACGGGGGTTCGAGGCGTGACAAGTTTCTACAGCTCCAAGAATGGATTCATCGTATTTTAAAAGTCTCGCATCTCTCAAAACAAGAAGCAATGAAGTATCTAAACCTTCTTTGGTAAGGGGTTTTGCACCCACCTGTACTAAACCTATATGCATGTAATTCCATTTTTGAGAATGTTTCTTTATAGAATCCTTATTTAAAAGTTGTATTGAAGCAAAAGAATCAGAAAGAGGGATATCTCTTTTTTCAGTAACAATGACATAGTCATTATTACCAAAGAGTTTAAATTTAGAGTGTTCATAAATTTTATCAAGTTTAACTTTAGGAATAAACCAGTTTTCAATAGACTTATTGAAATCTTCTATATTTATTTCTTCTCTATTTATTGGTCATTGATCAAAAGACATTTGTGATAAAGAACTAGAAGAAGACTCAGATCTTCTTAATAAATTCATTGCATAAGACTACTTTGTTCTTTTCAATAGATTTCGGCGATGCTTACCAACGGTCTTACTACCCCACTGGGTTTTACTGCCTGGAACACATCCAGAAATCACGTGAAAAGATCTCCATGAAGGAAATCGTCTTAACTGCGAATGAAATTATAAAGAATATCTTTATCTACCCCTTGGCTCTGATACCATAAGTGTCCTAGGATCTGGGGATCTATAAAGAGAAGAGAAATAGATGTAGAAGAAATTGTCTAAGAATGTTAAAAATTTGATTTATTCCCTGGAGATGCCAATAATAATTTTGAAGAAAGTCGTCTAAACAATTAGAAATGTCGTTTAAGCTGGAGAAAAAAAAGGCCCTATAAAAAGTTAGGATAAAATGTAGGATGGAAGATATGTATTCAACGCAGAAAGAAATTAAATAAATTAAATTAAATAAAATAGCGCGCATTAAATGATATTAAGAGTCCGAACAAAATATAAAGGACAATAAGTAGAATTGCTAAAAATACTAAACCAACCATATAGGTGGTGCAGCTATATAACAAAAAGGTCAAAATGGTAAGAAGAAGTAAGGATATATAACAAACGCAGAAAATTGCTGTAAATTCAAGTACAGAACTTCCACAGGCGGTTCGACCAGCCGTTTATGGGGTATGTAAAATGTAAATGCAAGACAGTAATTGAAATTGATTGATATATAAATAATACTGAAAGATTACATCAACAGTATTGAAAGATTACACAAAGTAGATATTGAAGTACAAGTGCGTGAACAAGAAGATATCTTTAGTGGAAATTTCTTTCGTTACTTAGACTATTATGTAGTCTAGAACGATAAGATTTTTCACATTGGTAGAGATAGAAAGGAGTTTGAAAGATCTTGGAGGTAAGAAACAAGATCTTTACTAGGATGAGAAACTTACTGGATATGGAAGGATAGAAAGGTCTTGAGATCTGTCTAGGACAAACGATCTCTTATTTCTTTGAGAAAGATAGAAAAGATCTGAGAGGACTGAAAAGGTTTGAGAGAAAGGTTTCGAAGGGTTCTGAGAGGTAGAATTTTCGAATGCCCTCATCAATGAATGAGGTCTTTCTTTTATAGGCAAATGAGGTTCCTGTAGAAATTATTCACGGGTGGTACTGTGGTGAATAGTAGTAAGTGCACAGTGTTACAGTGAACAGTGATCAGACATAATTATGGGAATATTTTAAAAAGAGAAAAAGTTGACAGACTTTCGGCCTAAAGAGTCTTTAGTGCAATGAGAAAGGCACATGGACTCTTTTAGTGTGATAATGCTAAGGCTTGGACAAGTCTTCAATTTCTTCGTCTTCTTCTTCAGTATCTGCTATATCTCCCCATGGAATTCGTGGGAGGATTCCGTAGCAATCATCTTCGTTAGAGTTCCCACTATGGTGGGAGCGAGAACTCTGTGATTCTTCTATTTCAGAAAGGGTTTGCTTCAGCATTCCTGCCAATTGTTGGTGTGATTGTGCTGAGGCTAGCTTAGAAAGAACGAATCCCCTATCATGAAGGAAAGGGGTGCTATTTTCGCCCAAAGGAGGAGGGCAAGCAGGGGTTGTTCGACTGGCCATTAAAAAACGGTCTATTGCCTCGATGGAGACTCTGTCAAAGAATTTGAATCCATCCCACCATTTAACTTTGAATCTTCTAATTAAAACGAGGATGTTGGATTTTGAGTCTCCTAATATCGAACCTTTTCTATAGTCAAAATTCCATCCGAATACCCAAGATACTCCAAAGAAATAGAAAAAGAGTAAAAGTCTTGGGAATTTTTGTTCATGAGGAGCAAGATTATTGAACATTTCAAGAAAGTATGGATAACTGGAATAGATCTTGGGATGAAGAATTTCCTTAATAGGTCCAAAATGATCCCACCATTGGAAGAACCAGTAGGGAACTTCCGTTATCTTAAGATTTTCAAAATAGAAAAGCCAAGTATGAGTATGGTTCGGATTTTGTCTCCAGAAAGTATTCCACCAGGCTTGCTTATAATCAAAATAAGAATAGGTTGTCCTATATGGAAGTGAATCAGACATTTTAACATTGAATTTTTTCAAGGACCACGGGTTTGGTTTCCATTCACTTGGGTGGATGACCTTGTGAAGGATGGCCTTCGAGTAATTTATGTGCCCTTTATCAGAAAAATGTTTAATGGTGACAGATTCTGTTTCTGTCAAAATCCTTTAGGAGAATTCCGAGAATATAAAGAAATATTTCTGCAAAGAGTCTTTCAAAGTACAGATTGCAATCAGTCTTTTTGGAAAGAAAAATTTCTTGCCGGTTTACCAAAACTCATAGGAGAACAAGTTCGCGATAAGATAAGAGAAGAATATGGAAATCAAATTCCATATGACCATCTTTCTTATGGTGAATTAACCTCTTATGTATATAAAATAGGAACACAATTGTGCACTAATATTCGCCTCCAAAAAACAAATCAAGAAAGAACAAAAACTTTCTAAGAAAGGTTTAGGAGACTTTTGTGCCCGATATGATCCGTCTTTTGAAACTTTTGAAAAATCAAAATGTTCAGGAAAATGTTCTTCTAAAAAGAAAGAACATAAAAAATTTTATAAAAAACCTAATAAAAAGAAATGTGACAAAAAGATTTCTAAAAAGAAAGAAAGTGACAATTCTGATAAAACCAAAAAACCCAAAAGAGATTTTAAAAACGTTACTTGTTATAACTGTGGCAAAAAGGGCCACACTTCTCGTTTCTGTAAAATCAGTAAAAAGGTCAATGAGCTTGATTTAGACGAAGAAACTATCGACCAACTCAACCAATTAATGGCTGAGATTGATAATAGTTCTTCTGATGAATCTGGTTTTGAAAAATGATTGCAAATTTATGATCTAGAAACCTCTTCATCATCAACCTCAGACAATGAGGACAATGATGATGAAAATAATTTTGAAATAAACGTTTTGACAAAAGAAGAAGAAATCCTTTTACAAACTTTTGACCAAATTTCTGATCCAGAAACAAAATTAAAATATCTGAATAATTTTCAAAATCCAAGATCGACTGTCCAATCTGGCAATCCTTATAATATTTCTACTATCCTCAATAGAAATAAAAAATCAATTTCTAGACCCATTTCTATGAATGATCTTACTTTTGAAATCAATAAACAAAAACAAGAAATACAAGAACTCAAAACCACTCAACTTTCTATACAAAAGGACATTTTGGATATTAAGTTAAAAATTTTAAAAGAGAAACAAGAGGAAGAAAATCCTGAGCAAAATGCGATTCCCCAACTCCCTTCCTCTTCTGAGACAAACGACCAGACAAATTTTCTTTTGCTACTTTCTGAAATAACTACCAGAAAATGGATCATCAACATTTCTATTAGAATCCAAAATGAAATCATCCTAGAAACAACAGCTCTCTTCGATACTGGTGCAGACCTTAATTGCATAAAAGAATGTCTCATACCTACCAAATATTTTGAAAAAACTTCTCAATCTCTCAAATTAGCATCCGGTGACAAATTGATTATTAATTACAAAATCCCTGAAGCTGAAATTGTGAAAGAACAGATTTCTTTCAAAACTCCTTTTCTTCTTGTAAAAAATATCAAACAAAATGTTATTTTGGGATCACCTTTTATAAATTTACTCCAGCCTTTTAAAGTTACTGATAAAGGAATTGAAATTGAAACCTTAGGCAAAAAGATTTGCTTTGATTTCATTTCAAAACCCCAAACCAGAAATTTAAATACTCTTCAAGAACATTCTATTTCTGAAATTAATTGTATAATCCAAAACAAAGAGACTCATCTCCAATTTTAAAAGAAGATCTTGAATATAAAAGGATTGATAAAAATTTATCTGAAAAGAATCTTCAGAAAAAGATTTCTGTTCTTGAAAACCAAATTAAAAATTCCATATGTTCCAATATTCCTAATGGGCAAAAGTACACTACAAGTGCCATAACTTGTGTACGGCGCTCACTTTAGTGCCATAACTTTTTTTTGGATCACTTTGGTGCTAAAATTTTTGAAAAACGATCACTTAAGTGCTAAAATTTTTGAAAAACGATCACTTAAGTGCCAACGCCGGTGCCGTACACAATTTTTCGTCGGAAATCTGACGTGGCATTTTTTTATTAATTTATGAAGCTGACGTGGCTCGCCGGAGTCTCGCCGGAGATTGGCACTTAAGTGATCGTTTTTCAAAAATTTTAGCACTTAAATGATCGTTTTTAAAAAATTTTAGCACTTAAGTGATCGTTTTTCAAAAATTTTAGCACTAAAGTGATCCAAAAAAAAGTTATGACACTTAAGTGATCGTTTTTCCTCCGACTTGGCACCAAAGTGATCCGAAAAAAAGTTATGGCACCAAAGTGAGCGCCGTACACAAGTTATGGCACTTATAGTGTACTTTTGCCTCCCGGAAACTATAAGGCTATCAATTCGTAATTCCACACGATCATAAAATCTTGGGAAAACACCACAAAAAACCCCAAATTATGCCACTTGTGATAAATTTACCATGAACTTTTTTTATGACACGAAAAACGTCAAACTATGCCACTTATAACATATTTACCCCACAATACTTTTGCTCAATGGCATTTTCGTCTTTTTCTTTTTTTCTGGTTTTTTTCTTTTTTTTTTCTTTCTTCCCTTTTCCCTCTGCTGGCCATGGCAAAGGGAGCCGGCGAGGGCCACCGTCGCCGGATCTGGCGAGGGCCACCCTCGCCCATCTCAGGCGAGGGTTGCCTGAGTCAAGCGAGGGTCGCCCTCGCCGGCTTCCTTTCGCCATGGTCGGCGGAGGGAAGAGAGAAGAAAGAAAAAAAAAAGGAAAAAGATGAAAATACCTTTGGGAAAAGTATCGTGGGGTAGATGTGTCACAAGTAATATAGTTTGGGATTTTTTGTATCGCAAAAAAAGTTCAGTGTAAATTTGTCACAAATGACATAGTTTGGGGTATTTTGTGATATTTTCCCTAAAATCTTTTGCTAGAACATCCTTCAACTGTTAAACATAAGGATACGATACAAATGATTCCTAAATTTTGGCCCAATATGTAATGTGGTCCTTAAACTTTTAATTTGTTCATTATAGTATATGAACTTTAGCATAATGTTTAATGTGATCCCTGAACTTTTAATTTATTCAATGTGATCCCTGGACTTTTGGTACATGGTCAATGTAGTCCTCGAACTATATAGACATGCTCAATGTAGTCCTTCAATTTATTCAAAATCAGGAACAATATTAAACTTTTTCATATAATTCAGGAATTAAATTGAACATGTATCAAAAGTCTAGGGATTATATTGAACAAATTAAAAGTTCAAGGATTACATTGCACATTTGGCCAAAGTTCGGGGACCACATTAAATAAATTAAAAATTTATGGACCACATTACACTTTAAGTTAAAGTTCAGAGACTATTTGTGTCTTTTTTCCTTAAAAATAAATACCATATTGTCTAAAACTGGTTAAGACTTTTCCAAACATATTGCAGATCAGCCAATTGGAGTTTCACTTGTTAATAGCCTGTTATTGCTCCATGGAGATATCATTTATGAACATGAGATTTGCCATATTCAAGAAAAACATCTGTGAGATCTGTTGCAAAAGATAATGAATCTCCTATACTATCCTCCTCTTCCACCTAAATATATTATGTACCATATTATCATACCCGCAGGGAAGTTGTAAGTACTTTAGAATCACGAGAAAGACGGAGAGAGATTACTCAGGGGGCGACGTCGACAGACTTAAAGAAACACTAGATAAGAGCTCTATTTATAGAGCATTGAGAGACACTACAAAACCCTAATTGCCTAATTTAATGCTAAATGATCATATCACTAATTATTTACTTCAAAAGAAGTCAATTAACGCCAGCCAGCCAATCCCGGAGTTGATACGTTACCATCTCTGAAGAGTTGGGGAAAATGCAGTCAAACTTCTATTGGAGGAAAGAAATTTTGAGAGGCAATCTAACAGCAGAAGAGTTTTCCTGAACTCCTAAAATTTGTTCTTGGCCATCCTAAACAAAGCATGGTTATACAGGACGAATCAAGTAACACTTCATCTCAATGTAATTTACTCCTGTTCACACATCAAAATATTGCCACAAAAGAAAGAAGTTCTTCACGATGGGGTTGGGGCTCATCCACCTTATCAACCATCTTATCCTTATTCATAATTGCTTCCATCATTCGTCGTAACATTACAGCAATACACTTTGAGCGGAAGTTTTGCTTGATCACCTTATGCATATCAAACACAAAGATACATATATACATATTACATTAATAAATAAGAGTCGGCTTATGCTAATGATGTTTAAGAGAAAGACATTAAAGCAAAGATCCATATATACATATGACATAAATAAATAAGAGCCGGCTTATGCTAATGATGTTTAAGAGAGAGACATTAAAGCAAAGATTACCCGCACGTTGGCAAGAAATACATCTTGAAGTATAGACATAGCTCTGCCTTCCTGAACAAGTCATACAAACAAAGTAAGAGCCGCTCGGGAAGTGCTGGTAAGTACTCGAAACTAGGGCAAACTCGATAATTTGTAATAGCGTGTCCTTCAGCATGGCACAACCTCTCCAGTTGAAGTATTTGCATGTGGCAACTTCTTAAACTGCAGCAGAAATCAATGTGTGAAAGGATGAGCAGAAACACTATGCCATCACCGTGAAACGAGCCAGATGTACACACTGTTAAACAAGCAACTAAATCTCCCACTTACTTAAAATACAGGAGTCACAATAGAAATTAGCTGTATCTAACTTTTTCAATGTCGACATCTAACATAGTTACTGTACCTTGCTGGACTAAAAGACCATTGATTAGTTACCAACAACTTGCAATTACCAAAACTATCGTGCAAGAAAGGATTGAGAAGATATTCCAGATATTTATATTTCTATTAGAGTACTAATGAGCCTGAGCACAAGAAAGAGCAGAGAAGATTATCAACAGATGCCCACAGCGCATAGTGGGTAATAGATCCTAAACAAGTGGTGCCTTGATCATGTTGATTTAAGATATTTTCTATAGATGCCGTGTTGAACCTTCTATCCCGTGGCTAAAATCTGGCCAAGGCTCAAACGCACTGGCAATCTGAGTTGCTGATTCTTGGACAAAAATAATAGGTCCTACAGTGCATAAACAAACAATTGGCATGGTGTATTTGATAATGGAGTGGTCCCTCTTTTCTGTTTAAGGTGTAGAGTTGATGGGGACCATATTGCAAGTTTAAGGAACTTGTTAAACTCTTGCAGAACAGAAACACAACAGAGAAGTCATGAGCTTGAAGTTGCAAAGGTTTTCAAACCTTTCCCTCGAGGAACTGAAGAGCTTGTTGTTGCATAAATATACCGAGGCTTGCTCATTCCTGAAATTAAAGCAACTGGTGAGACAGAAAAGCCAAAACGTAGAGAAAATACACAAAATCAGAAACATGTAGCCAGATATGATTTCATGTCCTTCCTATAAGGTACTGACAAGTAAACTGGATTAAGCTGATCCACTTCCATGATGAATTCACTAAATTCATCCTGGACTACAGAGGTTTCCACAATTCCATTTTCTAGGAAGATGATTATCATTGGCAATTAAACACGTTAGGATAGTCCGGAAGATCATAAAACATGATAAGATATTACAAGCACCTAATCACAAGCATTAGAGAAAATCTGTCACTAAAAGATTCATTTAATGCATACAGAATTGTCAGATGAAAGATGATTGATCCTGAGAAAGCATAAAAAGTTTTCCTTGACCAGACACATACCCCAAATGATGGAAGAAGTAGGGCACTGTATCTAGGATTTCTGCCAATCATCTGGACAACCTGTTGATCGCTTAATATTCCCCTTGCCTTCATGACTATCATAATCGTAATATTCTGCAGACAGCAGAAAACAAAAAATCTGAGACATTCCTTTTAAGCATGTGAAAGAAACTAAAATATATGAAACCACCATTGCAAATTGATTGAGTTGTAAGTACATCTTCTCTTTTTCATCACAACCACCATTTTGCTCTTTGTTGCGTCTGTACTACTAGTAACAGATGCATTTATGCTGCAACAAGTCAAACCGGACCATAAGCAACATCATTATCCAGACGCAGAATATCACAACAGTCTAACATGGCTTGGAGTTGTGCAGAATCAGATACGCGTTAAACTAGACATTTGCAAAAGAGTACCCATCTTTCCTACAGTGAAATTCTACTTCAAAATGAGATAAGAATGACCAAGTAAAATAATCACAGAGTTAGGGGTACAAATTCTGGGGGAGGGTGGAAAGCCAATAACCTGGCAGCAGCAATATGAACTATCTATGAGGCCTTAAAGTAAATATAATAGCAAAATTCTGACAGTAAAGAAAACTCACTTCCCCTTCTTGTCAATATCAATAATTATCCTGTTCTTCGACAGTTGTTCTTGAACTAGTATCACCTGCAAACCATACAGTTACCGTGATAATTCTGCAGAATAATAACAAATATACGAAAAGACAATTCATCAAAAATGGCAAGGGAGAACAGAAAGTTGTGCTAAAATACCAATCAGACACAGAGATCCATGCAAATCTCAGTTTCTCAAAGTACAGCATACGATTCAACTAATATTTCTGATACTGCCGAGGCATCAATAGTGCCAATACCATGTTTGAGTATTATAAATTGCACAATTAACAACCACTGGTTCACACTGGATATACACAAACTTGAAAGAGCGAATGCACATTACAGAAAATTGTGAGCTCAGGAAGTGAATCTCTGGCTGAAAAAGAATTGCAGAAGATGTAGTATAGGTATCGATCCCAGTTAGTCTTAGGTCTCTATCAACTTTCCTGAGCTTTAAATTCACTAATAGCTACATTAACTGCGGTTCTTGCACAAAAACAAACTCCATTACAGAAGAAAGGCATTTCAAATGTATCAACGCGTGTGTGAATTCAGTCCATTCCTACCTTCTACTACTACATCCATAATTAGACTTCCTAACATCAGCAAGTGAACGCATGGCATGACATACTTAAGACATCCGAAAGCCAAACCTGTAGATTAATTTGGAGAATAAGGGTGAAACGGACATGGTTTAGAAATGAGAAAGCAAAGAACAGCAGAAAGCTGAAAAAGCAAAGAAGAGCAGTGTGCTTTTGTCTGTATTCTACTACGGAATGCTTTTGTCTCGTACCTTCTGTTCTTGCGGCAACAAAAAGAACATTTAGTCTGCACATAATTGTTTCGAAAAGAGTTTGTCGTCGCTGATGCCTCTTGCTGATTAAATAGAGCCAAGGACCCTTCAACTTAATCGAAGCCATTTAGACAAAAGGACCATCACGAACAATGTTATATTGCGGTGCTACCCAGAGAGCAGAACCGATCGCACAATATTTTTATTGCTTTGCTAATATTCATTTAACTTCCTATTAGATTATATCCTTTGAAAAGCATGCGCTAAAATAGCGAATAAATTTTTTTAAATTAGTTTGTCCAAAGCACGTCACTCGTTGCTTGCTTTTATATTCCTCACTACAAAAAAAACGCCGGATTAGCGACGATTTTTGCGAAGAAAAAAAAGGCAAAATCCATCGCAAATTGCATTTGCGACGAAATTTGCGACGGAAAAAATTCCGTCGCTAATAGGTCGTCGCAAATTTTTGCAACGAAAAATTTTAATTTCCCTCACGATTTTGCGACGGAAAAAAATTCGTCGCAAATAATTCATCGCAAAATTCGTCGCAAATTAGCCACGAACACTATCCGTTGCAAAATTTATCGCAAATAATTTGTCGCAAATTTAGTTGCATATTTCGTCGCAAAATTCGTCGCAAGTTTCGTCGCAAATAATTCGCCGCAAATTATCCACGAACTTTATTCGTCGCAAAATTTGTCACGAAATTCATCGCAAAATGTGTTGCAAAATTTATCACAAAATTCGTCGCAAAATTAGCCACGAACTTTGTTCGTCGCAAAATGTATTCGTCGCAAATTAGCCACGAACTGTAATGGTCGCAAAATTCGTGGCAAAATTCGTCGCTAATTTACCACAAACTATATTCGTCACAAAATTCGTCACTAATTTGCCACAAATTTTTTTTTTGGTTAGTAATTTGCGATGAACTTGTTCGTGGCAAAATTCGTCGTTAATTTACCGTAAAAAATTTTGACTTTTGCCACGAACATTGTTCTGAAATGAATTTAGCGACGAATTTTTATTAATTTTTTAGTGACGAACTCTGCGACAAATATTATTTAGGGACAATTTCGATTTTAAATCTATTAACAGCAAAATTAATTTCTAGAATTTATATTTAACATTGATTAAGCACTTAATAACATCAAAATATTATAATAATATGAAAATGAAATACATTCATCTACATTTTCTACAAAAATGATAAATATTTTTCTTTATAGAACACATAATGAGAGAATAAATAATCTTGCATATTAAAGCACCTACTTAAGCAACCTTAAGGTGGCAATTCTTTCCAGGGCAGGAACATATTGTGCCAACTGCACTTCTGGCACAGAAGAAGCTGAAGCAAAGCTTATCCCCGATAGATATGAAAAGATCCTTCCAATCTTGCGCCTGGTCTGCTTTCTCCTATAAGGTTTGCATGAAGTGCTTCATCACCTCCTCCAAAGAAGTGACATTCACTTGTTGACATACAATGCAATCCTGAATCAGACCATCCTTGGCAAATCTCCCCCTCCGCACATCAACACATAATAACTAACCTGACTGCCAAACAAAATATATCTACTGATTAATATTCTTAATTAAAACCATAAAATTCCCAAAAGCAAGGAAAACTCAAAGTCCCACAAACTCAGAGAAGAAAGTGATATACCTACATTGCCAAATATCACATCCAAAATTAAAAGGATTGCACTTACAAAGCACATCAGTATGGACCAAAGAGCAGTAATAGCTCCAGCTGTGATTATGTACCTGCAACGAAATAAGCAAGCATCACAAACAAAATTCTGAGTGCACATCCGTCATCCCCAACAAAAGGAGAAGCTGCCACAACCACTTTGATACAAATTATACACTTACACTGCCCAATGCATCCCATGGCTTGCAAATGCAGAGGAGATGGAGGTGTTAGGGTCCATTGCAAAGTAAGGCACAAGACCAATAATCACAATAGTTACTAGCTCGTAAAGGCACTTTCCACATCAAATAAATCTACAAGAGGGATTACCTCCTTAATTCCCACACATAACAGCCCAGTAACGACATTTACTAGAACTGCAGCACACGAGCTACAGCTGAGCCACCAATTGTGTATTCAAGTATCAACGCCCAACCAATCAACCAAGCAACATTGTCAAGCAAAAAGCCATGTTAAGATGATGGTTCAAACAAACAATAGAACTCTTAAAAAGGTGGATGCAAGTCTAGTTGTCTAATTCAATTTCAACACAGTCAAAGCCAACTCATACAAACGCAAGCAGTCGAGATTAGAAGGAAAAAATGTTGATCATCATAATTCAGGAAGGGTGAAAAGAGAAATTACTAATCAAACACAGCCTCGATTAAAGATTGTCCGCAACCTGAATAATTCTCAAAAAAGTTCTACAAAGTATTATCCTTCTCCAACACATATGTATGAATAATGATACGCGCTCCCAGCAGATGGACAACGGCTTGCAATCTCCGCATAACAGAAGGCTGAAAGAGCTGCTGCAATTCCAACTATCAGGAACGAGAAGGTGAGAGCCGGTCCGGAATGCTCTCTAGCAACTGTCCCAACAAGAATGTAAACTTCAGCTCCGATCATAGATCCAACCCCTTACCAAACCATAAAGTCCAAAGTAAGCTACTGAGACCTTCGATAATAAATAGGAATGATGCAAAAGAATAGGCCAAATAATTACATAAGAGGCGCCATCATGTACAGGGAAAATAATACAGTCAATGCTAAGTTCAGTGACTTTTAAACTGAAAAAAGAACCAAAGACCAGAAATTGCCAATCGTGAATGAAAAAGAAAGAGTAAATCGGTCCACGAAGAAGATATTTGAAGAGCAAATCATCTTCAAGCACAAAGAGCACCATGAAACGAACTCCAAAAACTTCATCAATCAGGGAATGTCAAGTTCGATCAGCCTCATCTCAAAAAAAACAAAGCTTCCAAGTTCCAACGGCCAATAGGGAACATTGTAACGCGAGCAACAAACAATTTTGCCATCAGCAACACCATCGACCACACAAAAAGAGGCCAAAGAACCAAACCACAGATCCACCCACACCAACAAAACCACGAAAAAGGAAAAAGGGGAAGAAATTCAGTTCAATTCAGCAATTACCAATGGCGATAAGGTGAAGAACGGACAGCTCCTTGGCCAATTGATAACGACCACCCCTGTCGGACTTGGCGCCAGACAAATCCTCAAATCCCCCCCCCCACACGAAAGGGCCACGAATCGAAAGCTCCTTATATACACAACGGACTCAACAGTAAAAACCAAAAAACAAAAAAGAGAATCAAACGCCGCCAACCCCCTCCTCGGCGTATCTTCAAAGACGTGTTGAAGCGGACAATATCGGAATGATGATGAAATGAGCTACAGGGACGAAGCTGCCCGCGTTTCCCTGCAAAGCTCGCGACGAATTTTGACCACTGTCCGTCCTTCGCCCCCAATTACTTCGCTTGCGGGTCGAATCGCTACTTGCTAGAGCTTCTTTATAGGATTGAAGCGATAATAAACAACCGAAGCAGCTTTTTCTTCAGTATCAGTAAGTTCATCAGCGACAGCACCATCTTCTGAGACGACAGCACCAGCCTCTTGCTTCGCCTCCTCCACCTCTAATTTCTCGGGGAGCTCCTTCTTGGCCTCGACGGGGCAGAAGCCGCCGCCCCTTCGGGCTCCGCGGCCTCTAGGGCTCTGGAGGCCACGAGCGAGGAGGAGTCGCGGGAGGAAGCGCGCGGGAAGGGGTGTGGGGGAGAGGGAAGAAGGAGAAGGAGAATGAGAAGCGGAAGTAGAGAGAGAGAAACGAAAGAGAGAGAGAGAGAATGGGGGAGAGGGCGGACAAACTGGGAGTAAGGGCGGGGAACTCGAAATTTTAGCGACGGACTTATTTTTCCGTCGCAAATTTGCGACGGATTTATTTTTTCCGTTGCAAATTTTTGGGACGGACTTATTTTTTCCGTCGCCAATTTGCGACGGACTAATTTTTCCATCGCAAATTTGTGACGGATTCCAAAAATAAAGGGCATTTTCCAAATCCGTTGCAAATTTGCGACGAAAGTGATCTTCGTGGCACATGGCGCCCATTTTTTCAAATCCGTCGCTAATTTGCAACGGAATTAGCGACGGAAATGTTTATACCGACCAATTTTTTGAATCCGTCGCTAATTCCGTCGGAACCTTGAGTAGATATGCTTCTTACAATGATACATTACTAATATTTGACGAATTAGTAAACGTCATGATCTAATTCGTCTAAGGGCGGCGAGTCTAGTGATGTTTTTTTTTTCGTTAGAGCAATGGAGGAATGTCAAACAACTACGGGAGGTTGTTGCGAAATGGGCCGATGTGACTAGCATTACGAACACTGTGGAAAAACATGACTGATGTGGATGTCATTGTTACAAACAGACTCGATTGACGCTTTCTCAAATAACAATAGGGCTCTGATACCAAGTCAAGAATGTGATAAAAAAATTAAGAGCAATATATATATATATATATATATATATATGTATATATATAATTGTCAAATGAAGAGTACACGAACTTATTTATCGGTTTTATAGGATGACTATCTAAAAGGGAAAATATCAATTACAATCAATTAAAGAAAATATAGGGAATCTTCTAAATATTTCTCTAATAGAATGCATGCCCTCTATTCACTCATCATTCGGATGTAACCCTTTAGGAATAATTCATCTAATTGGTTAGATCAAATTGGTTAGGTCTAAATACGAATATCTCTTTTATATGATCTCCTATAGATATCCTCATATAGATACATTGACTTTACATTTCATACATCCACCTGATTCCGATCTATTTGAAAATTGCTATAATTTATTTACTCATATATTTACGTATACATAAGAGCTACGTGCGGAGGAAACCGCCGTATTCAACTAAATAGATATATGTGTTATCTATATTTAAGTCTTGAAAAAAAAGAAGATAAGATTTGCACCTATCGAATATAAAAAATCTTATTTGGGACGAGAACATTTTAAGAGATTATCTAATATCTTGAGTTTATAATAGATCTTATCTAATTTGAATTTGTAATATCTAATCTCTCTTAGAATTGGACGTGTAGCAAATTGTCCAATCTCGTTTGAATTTGAACTTGTGACAATTATCTAATTCATCTCTACTTTCGTCGCAAAATGGTAAATTTCGTTGCACAAATTAGCGACGGAAAATAAATCCGTCGCAAATTTGCGACGGAAAATTAGTCGTCGCTAATTTGCGACGGAATTAGTGACGAAAATTTTTCGTCGTAAATTTGCAACGAATTTTGCAACAGATTTGTTTTCCGTTCCAAATTAGCGACGGAATTTGCGACGGATTTATTTTCTGTCGCAAATTTGCAACGAATTTTGCAACAGATTTATTTTCCGTCGCTAATTTGCAGCGGAAAATAAATCCGTCGCAAAATTCGTCGCAAATTTGCGACGGAAATTTTTCGTCGCTAATTTGCGACGGAATTAGAAATCCGTCGCAAAGTTTGTTGCAAATTAGCGACGAAAAATTTCCGTCGCAAAATTCATGTTTTTTTGTAGTGCCTATATAAAGATCTAACTCCAATTGCAACATCCTTAACAACGTGGCTATAACCTTCGATCACACGCACCCTCACGGCTTGCTTATGTATTGCCATGGATAAGATAGAAGCCTCTCGTTCCTATCGCAACTACTAAATGAAGCGCTTGCATTAGATTATTGGGCTGGTGGCCGTTGGCTCCATGAAATGTTGTAGATTTATTTCTAGGGAAGCTAAAGTGAAGCTTCCTGTTTGGTCAAAAATGGGTAAGTGGATTCAAAATACAATACTACAATATACAGACGATTAGCAAACTTGGGTTCGCCGCAAAATGCATTTGAGTCGCCCGGATTTGAAAGAGGACTGGAACCCATATAGGGTTATTAAGAAGTAAGAACTATATTAGATTGGCTAAAAAAGAGCAAAAAGCATAACACTTGGATAAATAGAACGATATACATTCGTACAATAAATCACACCTATACTGTTGTTATTACACAAAAGCAATCCCAAGCTTTGATCTTGAACTCCCCCAAGAGGCCAGGACCAAAAAGAGCCCGGGGAGTTCACTTGGACAGTCACTAGAGATAGTGAGGAGGGCCGTTCGGCCCCTTTGGCTTATCGGGCTTCGACTCCGGAAACTCCTCCCAAGAACCTCGACTGACTTCATCCACCCGCCCTCTCGCTCCTCCTCCTCCTCCTCCGCCATACAAAACACCAGGCACTCCACCGCTGCTGAATCCACGGTCCAACGACAGCCCACCGTCAATTGAAGTGAGCAGAGCCGATAGCCCACCTGCACGGCCCCCGGCAGGACCCATTCCCAGTCCCAGAAAATCCACTGTCATGGGCCTGTTGCCGAACAGCGAAGGCTGAGACGGGAGGCCCAGCCCCAGCCCGGCTGCTTCCGAGGAGCTCTCCACCTTCCCCTGGCTGCTCCACTGGGTGGAGCCATCGCCAGCGGTCACCGGAGTTGCCTCATGGCTAGAAGTCGCAGGAGGTGAGGAAATGGCTAAGCCAAGCCCACGAAGCAGCGACGCGTTGGTGGCTGCTGAGCCCATTTGAGCGGCCTTTTGAAGCAAGGCCGTGGCAGACATGGCTGGGGAGGGCTGCGAAGGCAGGGCATAGAGGTGCTGCTGGTTCTGATCGGGCCTCGAGAAGAGGGATGAGGCAGTGCTGGAGAGGAAGAGAGAAAGCGAGGCCGGTTCCGTAGCAGGGGGCGACGGGGGCGCCACCGTGCAGACCACATTGGAGAGCAAAGAAGGCAAGGCCTGCGGCCGTGGTGGAACCGATGCTGGAAATATGCAGGTGAAGGCAGTGTTGCTGCAGGTGAAGGCGCTGTTGTCCGGGCCAGCAGTAACGGTGGCAGTGACAGCTGCGACAGTGGCAGCGGCAGCCAGAGAAGACGACGACGCCCGAGCAGGAGCAGACGGCACAAGCTCAATTGCATTTTCTGGCAAATCTGCAACCCACGAAAGAAGAGAAGCACGAATTTTAAAAAAGGGGGCATGGAAAGCGAAAAGCAGATCCAGAAAAGATAATCGCGTGATCCCAAAACGAGAGTGCGAAAAGAGAACGGTGAAGAAAGAGAGACCCTTTTGAGATCGCAAAAGCTTTCCCCGAGTCCTAGCTGGAACGAACTTCACAGGAGCCTTTTCCCCACATTTTCAAAGCTTTAAAGGAGCAGCAATAATAGCGTCCTTTCTAATCCCACCATAATGAACAATCACCCACCCCCTTTTCCCTTTTGCTTGCCCAATGGATCCTCTCAAACTCCATGGTCAACTGAGCAAGAACCACTGATCCAAACCCATCAAAAATCTCACTCTCTCTCTCCCCTAGCAACAGTCTGTCCGTCTCCTCCGCGCCTGTGTTACCGGCCACGCAGCGGACAAAGAGAGCGCGACCTCAGGAACGGACAAAGCATGAATCTTTATAATAAAACGCTCGGACCAAATCGTCCATCTAAGCAAATGGGGGCTCATTAGCGTCTATCTTAGACCACGACATCTGAGTAAAACCATGATACGCCTCATTATTTAAACATTTCCCCTTTGACCCCCCGCTAAATTACACGCATATCTTGCACGCCAAGCCTGGCTATTTCGGGTAAAAGATAAAACATTTCACCTGAACTTTGAAGGGAGAGGACCGGAGACACCACCGTGGTCGACGGCGTAAGCGGCGGGGGCGGGGGTGACGAGGCGGCGGCGGAGGCAGACCCGGAACTCCTCGCATTCTGCTCGTCTTGCGCCGGGTTGTTGTTATTCTGGGCTCTCGAGCTCTCCTCCGCCAATGCGTCGCAGAAGGCTCTGTGCGTCACGAAACTATCCCTCCTGCAAATCAGAAAACGGGATAAGAAAACTCTTGAATCTCGTATCGAGTCATCGACCCGTCTTCGTTGTGGAGAACCAACAAGGCAATACCGAGAGAACAGCATCCCGCAGTCGCACTTGTACTCGCGGGTGCCGCAGGTCCTCATGTGGGCCTTCCAGTCGGACTGGACGGCGTACTTCTTGGCGCACCGCTCGCACTTCCACTTCTTCTCGCCGTGCTTCCGGCAGAAGTGCTTCTTGATCCCGGTGAGGTCGCCGAGGGCCCTGGCGGGGCTGTGGTGGACGCAGGCCGGCTCAGGGCACACGTACACCTTCTTCCGCGGCGGCTCCGCATTGGCCTCCCGCTGACGAAGCCTCCAAGGCAGGTTGTGGCCCCGTCGGTGGAGCTGCAGGTTCTGGTCCCGCTGGAACCCCTTGTTGCAGATCTCGCACACGAACCGGTTCGTCGCCATCAGCGTCTTCGGCGACAGAGCTATCACCTCCGCCTCAGGATCTGCCACACACAGATAGAGAGAGAGAGAGAGAGAGAGAAATTTCAGAGCGGCAATTTAGGGTTTTTGTGCGAATCATGCCGCAGCTTAGCTTGGACCAATCATACCTGGCATCCCCGGAAGATTACGCTTCTTCTTCGCCGGCGGTTCTGCCGGCGGCGCCGCTGGGTCGCGGGAAGAAACCTCTTGCGAAGACGGATTCGGCATCTCCACAACCAATGGCTACTCCTCGCGAGCTCGCCAAACCCAATCCCCGCGTTCTTCGACTATATTGAGCTGAACCGAAGATGGGTCTTGGACGCTCCACTCGGTCCTAAAGCTCCGACAACACCATCGAGAAATGCCGAAGAACAACAAGACAAACAGCACTTCCCGGCGCAAGGATCATCCAAAGAAAGAGCTCCGAGGCGACTTCCCGCACACGCATTCAGCTCGAGCTCACCCGAGAAGGAGCGAAAGCGGCGGAAGCTCCAGAGGGGAGGGCCAATGGCCGAGCCTCGACCGGAGGAACGCCGGTCTCCGACGGCGGCGGCGGCGGCGATCCTGGCGGAGGAGGAAGAAGACAAACCGTAGAGAGAGAAAGAGAAAGGGAGAGGAGAGAGATTCGATTCATGGATTGTCAAAAAGCTCTTTTGCTTTTTGTTTGTAAGAGGAGGAAAACTGGGCAAATGGAAAGCGGCGAGGGAGTTAACCATGGTTAAGAGGTTCCCAGCTTCAGAGAATCAGGGTGGCTTAACCATGGTTAGCCGGGAAAACCTCATCCCCAAGTCTCTCCTCATTTTGGCTGCTGCTGCTGTTGCTGCTGGCGGTCGCGCTCGCAATCCCCACCGTCCACGTGTGAAGGCGAGGCCACGCCCGATCTACAGTTGTCGGGGCGAGCCGGGACTCGGCGGTGCTTGTCTTTTTGCGCGCTGTTTTTCCTGCCATCTTTTCGTGAAATTCTATTTTTTATGATTTGTTTGAGACAGTACTACTCCCGAGATTGGGCTTATAGAGCCTCCGGGTGTCATCTCGAACCGACCCGACAAAATTTCGTGATCCTTTCGGCTCGACGGGATGAGATGAATTCAAAGAATGGAACGAAAAAGATATGAAATGATGAATTTTAATAGCTTTCTCTGATAAATTGTGAGAATTAGTGGAATGATGATGAATAGGGTAATATTTTTTGAAATTTTGTTTAGTAAATTGTGGGAATGTGATAGAATCTTGTGCTTGGCTATGAACAGACGATATCGGTTCCCGGTTCCCAAAATTGAGAAATGGGAATCGGACCGGGTCCTAGGACCAGGAAACGGATCGGACCGATGGTTCCGGTTCTGATCCAATAGAACCAATCACTTAAGATTTATTTTTTTTGGTCAAATACTTAGGGTTTTAATTCACATTTTACTAATTTTTTTCAATGAATTTATGTCAATGAAGTTAACTTTGGGTTTAGTTCACATTTTACTAATTTTTATCAATGAATTTATGTCAATAAAGTTTACTTAGGATTTAGTTCATATTTTACTAATTTTTTTCTAAAAAATTAAGATATATATAGCCGGTCCGATCTAGTCGGTCCAGTTAAGTCCGGTTCCCCCTTGAAACTGAGAATCAGACCGCTCGGACACTGGTTTTATTTTTAGGAACCGAGAACTAAGAACTAGATCGATATTTTCAAGAATCGGACCAAACCAACCGGTCCGATCGAGTCTGGGCTGTCCGTTTTGCACACCCCTGGTTGTGAAAAAAAATGTTGTCGAAATGTAATTGACTGAAAATTTGCTACTAAATTTGACTTACGTTCTACTTTCATTACTTATATATACTCTACCGAAATTTGAGAATGGTGCACGTTTACCTTTAAACTTTCATTACACTCTTGAATATTTTTTATTACAACCATTAATCACTTGATATATTTTCCATTGGTACGTGCACGTAAATTTTAATAAATAAAATTTTATTTTCATCTCATTATTTTTAAGAAAATCTCTGTTTTGTCCTTTTTTCTATAAAAAATAAAAATAGAGAACTTTTTCTTCTAGAATAGAAAAATAAAAGATTGATGAACATATTTATTGAAAAAAGAAAATTGCTAGAATTTGATGAATGTATCAATAGAACTAATAAGGTATTTCGAGAAAAAATATATACAATTAAGTAAAATATAAAAATGCTTCTAGCAAAAGTTGCATAAGATATTTAAATGGTTAATAAATGAAAAAAATCAAATTGTTAAAAATATCAACTTGGATTTATTGGTTAATCCTTTTCTTTTATGAGTTGAAGAAAAAATCTCCTTTTATAATTTTTATAATTTTATATATCCTTTTATGAGTTGAGGACGTTAATTAACCCTTTAAATATCCCTAACAAGTATTCATTTCTTGTCATCTGAACTTTTTTGGTTGAGGCCTTTTCCCTTTTTTATTTAATTTGTGTTCAATTTTTTCACAAAATATCTTATTGAGTTCTATTAAAGTGGCTATATTTATCAAATTTCTATTGTTTAAATTTGAGGTAATTAACTTTATACCTTTTATTCTTTACCAAAAAAAAACTTTATACCTTTTATTTATATTTTTCTACTTATTATAGCAATTAAGGGTAAAAGAAAGAATTTTCTTCAAAAACTAAACGAAAATATACTTTAACCCTTAAAACTCAAGTTCGTTATATATGTTAACAGGAAAAAAAACACTAAGAATCAACCGTTGTAATGAAATGAAAGTTCATGAGAATTGCATAACGGTTGAAAGTTCGGGTACAAAAATGTACTACCGTCGAAGGTAGACATGGCCACGGTTTGGAACCGGCCGGTTCCGGTTCATGGCCATGTATGAACAGGAATTGGCGGTTCCGGGCCTGTTCCGGTTCTGGGCCGGTTCTGAATCGGCCGGTAAAAATTTAAAAAATAAATTATGAAATAAAAAAAATAATGAATTATCAAATACAAGAACATGCTGCTGCAGTTTTTTTTTTTTGGAATCGAAACCGGCTCGATTCCGGTTCCGAACCACAGGCCCGGTCAACGAGCCGGTCCCGGGTTTCACCCGAGCCGGTTTCGGGCCGAAACGGGCCCGTGGCCATGTCTAGCCGAAGGTAGAGGAGGGTTGTGTGTACTTTCACAATTTTAGTATGTTAAAATATGTGCAAGGAAATTGAATTGCTAAAGAGTATAATGTGTAGATGTGTTCATTATTCTTTTTTTTTTTTTTGATAATCGAGGTGTCCGCGCGACCGGCAAGCGATGACTCAGCTATAAACCGGCGGTGATGCACGACTAGTTCTCGAGTGACGCTAGCGCATGACCCACCACCACGGCGTCACACTTAAGAATCCCTAACGACTACTCGTTATTCAATTAGTCATATTATCAATTAATTACAATCTATTGTATATAATCTAATTTTCTCAATTAAAATGATTAATTATTACTATTAGTCATGTTTTTATTAGTTATAACCTTCGGTCATGATTTTACAATGAAATTCGTAATTTTTCTAGGCCAATTCCAAAAAATATTTATATGGACTTTGCGCTCAAGATTAACATACAGCCCCGCATCGTCGATGTAAAAATTTGATGATCTAATGGTAGTTCTCCCTATATAGGCAATACTTGAGGATTGCTTTTGGGGCATCTGGTTCGTGTGGACCTCGCTGAATTGTTTAAAGACAAGACTTACGCTTTGTTTATTTGGCGAAAAATAAATAATTTAAAAACATATTTTCCTAAAATTAATATTTTGCATCGCTTAAAATAATTAGCTTGTAAAAAATGTTTTCATAATCAACAACTTCTGTCTAAACATTTTCGTGAATGATGATATATTTTTGTTCATTCGTTTTTGCAAGCAATACAATCGATCATTTTTAAGGAAAATATTCTTAAATAATTTATTTTTCGCGAAACAAACGGAATATTAGTTCATCTATTTTCCTATTGTTTTATTCCTTGTGACGCTATATATTGATCTCTAGTGCTTAATAAAAAAAACTATGCACATTTTCGGAAAATTACCCACTTAGTCATAAAACATATTGTACGGATGTCAATTTAGTTCTAAACTTTTCAATTTTATCAATTTAATCCTAAACATTTGCACAAAATTCCAATAGAATCCTTCCGGATAGCTAGCAAGACGGTTTAATCATCACCGGCCAGCATTTTTCAACGAGTATTGTTCGGAATGATTATATTGAAATTTGATACAAAGATTTGGGATTAAATTGGCAAAATTGAAAAATTTATTAGTGAACTGACATACATTTAGGATTGGTTAAATAATTTCCCTCAACATTTTTGTAGATCTATCCCAAAATAAAGTACGGAGAGCAAAATTGAACACGGACAATAGTATAAAGACTGTTTTTAGTAATTTCTTCTCTCAATTTTCTCGTTTCGTGTTAGCACAATGTGTTAATCTCCAACTCTTAGTGCTCAATCGGTGTTTTCCAACGACATTTGGATGAATCATAGACTTTGTCCCGGACATCCTGATCAAAGATTAGCTTGGAGACCAAATCTGTAGCAAGATGAAGTACGATGATCAAAATTAAATAGTGGTGACGGTGGCAATTTTGTAATTTCACTTTAATTTCGTAGATGTATTTTTCCTATTGATAGATTCCTTATTAACTACATGATTAGTCGTAATTTTTTTGCACAAAGATTTTTCCTACTATTATTTTGTATTTCCCGTTATGACATTGAATTAAAGGAGAATAAATTCCGTCAATTGGGCAACGGTTGTTCAATATATGACAACTTTAATTAGTAAAATTATTAAATCTACGCTGAAATTATTTAGCTTTTTTCTTTTCCTCATTTACCCTTTTCTATAAATATTTTAACTTGCCCAGTAGGAATTTAGGCGAATACCACTTCTTTCACCATAGAATGAGATTTTATGGTGGGTTATTTATTTGTTTGTTTGTTTCTTCCCTTCCTTTTTGGGTATTGGTAATTGGAATGTTACGTAA
Source organism: Syzygium jambos (assembly GCA_031216235.1). NCBI lineage: Eukaryota > Viridiplantae > Streptophyta > Magnoliopsida > Myrtales > Myrtaceae > Syzygium > Syzygium jambos. Next base: position 20,050,780 of record CM062225.1, read on the forward strand.
TATATAAGATGTGCCAAATTTTATTATTTTCAAAAGAAAGAATCAAATTAATATTCCTACTCGCTTGACCCAACGTGCAATCAATTTCTAAACGTTTGAAAAAATGCAATCAAGTTTTCAACCCTTCAAATCCGATGCAATTAAGTCATACGGACGACCACAGGAGAACTTGTTGACATGACACGCTATAATCTGACGTGTCATTTTAATAATTTTTAAGAATGTGTTATATTGATGTGGTGCCAATAGGCTAAATTTTTTTTTGTTAATATCATGAAAAATCTCAAATTGGTATGCTTGTAACAAATTTACTCAAAACTAATTTTTGATCACCAAAAATCTCAAACTGGTACACTTGTTCCAAATTTACCTCAAACTAATTTTTTGACCATCAAAAACCTTAAATTGGTATACTTGTGATAAATTTATCCTCTATAAAATTGGATTAATACCATGGAAAATTACAAATTGGTAAACTTGTGACAAATGAAAGGGTAAAACCCCAAACTGGTACACCTATCAACTGTTAAGTATCATCAAACTCAGCAATTTGAAGGTAAAATTTAACGGAAGGTAAATTTATCACAGGTGTACTAGTTTAGGGTTTTTGGTGGTCAAAAAATTAGTTTGAGGTGAATTTGATATATACCAGTTTGGGATTTTTTGTAGTATTAAATATTTTTTTTTTAAATATGTAGAATATCAAAAAAGACAAAAAAAAAGTAAAATCAAGAAAATCGAAGTAAAGACAAAGCCACATTGGGGCCATTGCCAAACCCTACCCTACTTCTGGTCCTCTCTTTATCTCCCTGATTTTTTTTTCTTTTGATTTTCAATTTTGGCATTTTTCGACTAATTTCCAAGGAGCATTTTGATTTCTTTAGATTTTCTCTTCAATCGTGACATGGCACCACTCTAGCGTCACGTCGGCGCCAATATGCCAAAACTATTAAGAAAATCCACGTCTAATTCCCAACGTGCCACATCAATAAACTATAATTGATAGCAGGGCCTTTAAAACATTTAAGATTTGATCATACCTTTCTAAACAAAATTGTACATTTGACCAAAGTTTTTATGAGCGCTAGTTAGATTTTACCCTTTGGTTAGTGCAAACCGGGGGAGTTCCTTGCCAATTTTACTCACGCACCGATGGAAATTTTTGCTTTGATCAATCTTTGATCCGGATTTTTTTTTTTATCCAAACATTCCAGAGTACTAATAGACTCAACTTTTGGTGCAAACTTTCCGAAATATTAATAGACAAAATTTTAATCCAAACTTTTCCGAATACTAATAGACTAACTTTTGGTTCAAAATTTTTCCAGTACTAATAGAATCAATTTCTGATTCAAACATTCTCTAGTACTAATAAACTGAACTTTTGGTCCGTACCCTTTTTTTCTTTTGGCTTTGCTTTGTCTATTCTATGAGTTCATCCTGATGCCATTCTTATATCATTACGTGCTTTAAAAAGGTACACGTCAAAAAGCAATTGAATATTCTCTTTTGCTATCCGAGTAATTTATCGGCAACACAGAACTCCTGTGTCCTATGCATAACTAAATATTATCAAGCACTTATAGATCCATACGAGGCATTATTCATATATCTTCATAAAATTTTAGCTTGGATAATGTATATTGAAGAAAATGTCTATGCTCTATTATAAACTCTGACGAATATAACTCGGTACTTGCCAAAAATAGGCATCGCGCTAAATGGACAAATCAATTCGTTCAAACCCCGTTAAACCCATCATACTATTAATTGTTATCTCGTAAAATTAGCGACTTAACAATCCGTGAACAAAGTACGCTGCGATAACGCGAGATGAAATACAGTTAACGCTTTGAGGTTGTCGTCCATCATTGTATCCATCATTTGCGGAGTTGCTTTCCTCCGTGAATCTTACATCTTTCTACATGCATGCAAGCAGGGTCACGCGAACCTTTTCTTTACAATTCAGGTAAATAAGCATGAAAAATTCACATAAATAATCCCGCAAGCCCTATAAATTGGTCATATCCAAATCTTCAATCGGTGCATGTGGCCCTATCCATAACATTTCCTAGGCAATTGATGGGATTTAAATAGGTATTCAACCACATCCAATCAACCACGTCAATCCAGAAATATCAGTCCCGCGAGTCACGTAAGCCATGATATCTCATGCTTACCCAATTTGCCGGCCAATTCATCGTTATTCGCGGATCTCTAGTAACAATCCCATGCCTCCGTTGCGCGTTCCCAAAGTCAGAACTGTCGAATTTGGGGTCAAATTGGGGATGTCGTGTTGTAGCCGCCCAGCATTACCTCGTGGAACCGTCTCCTTTGTAGTGTGCATCATGGTGGTCGAAGACAAATCACGCCTGCCGCTGACGACGATTCTGGACTTTTCTCGTTTTCGGGGATGAAAAAGCAGCAGCAGAAGCCCCATGATCGAGACGTGACTCCTTGCTGCCGCGGAAACAACAGGACTGCCCGTTCCAGCAGATAAAAGTGGACGGTCCGAAGGCGGTGAGGAGGAGACGACCGACGACGGCGATGGCGATAGTGGCTGACACGTGATTGCGTACGGGAGGGCTCGTCCGCATCTGGCCTGGCCCTCTCTCGCTCGCATGCGGACGATTCAAACGTCTCTCCGTTTGAATTGTCCGGTCAAAATCTGGGTCAAACCGCCATGTGCATGAGAGCCGAATGGCTACTCTGTAGATACACTACAGTCGGGACCCGTTAATGAATCTCCTCGAAGCATCTCTAACTTTATTGGAATGAACTATCAATGTTTCTTCGTTATGTTACAAAAAATCCTAAATTATGGCCACCATAATACAAGTACCCGAACTATTTTTGTAACATAAAAAACCCAAAGTTATACCAACTATGACACATTTACTTTAAACTTGTACCTACATAACACATTTAACCTCCATCAAAGTTCTGATATATGATTTTTTAGTCAAAATAACGTCATTTTTATTTCACTTCGTGTCAACATTATTTGCTTTTCTGTTGTCTATGTAAACATATTTTTGGCCGTTCTCATTAACAGAACATTGAAGGATGGTAAATGTGTCACATAAGTACAAATTTGAGATTTTTTGTATCACAAAAAAAGTATAAGGTAGATATGTCATAGGGGGCATGATTCAGGGTTTTGGTGGCTTTTGCCCTTTTCTTTTATAATGACAGATATTCGAATCTTTAGGCTTAGTCACATCCGCCGGGTGTGGCTACGACTATAGGGTGGGGAGCATCTCCCCAAGGTTACTCTAAGTGGGAAACAATGTGATTCGAATACTGAATCTGATGTACCTATTGGAGCTTGCTTATAGAAATCACGCATGATGTCGGTGCATGCTTGCTTGACTCGCCACGAAGCTTCATGGGTGTAAATGGCTAGGCAGGTCGAGCCTCGAAGGATATCATTTTTGGCTTAGGTTGAATAGATTTTAACCTTGATTTTCTAGATCTACGTGGAAGACTTTGCCCTAATTAAAAGATTGTTTTTGCCCAAATGGCATCGTTTTGGTTTTTGCCGAATCAAAAACTCAATTATTTAGTAATTAGCATGAAATGACTTTTTAAGTTATAAATTATATTAAAAGAAAAGGTTAATATTACGAAAAACCCCAAATCAATAAACTTGTGATAAATTTACTCAAAACTAATTTTTTTGATAATCAAAAACTCCAAACTGGCACACCTGTAATAAATTTACTTAAAACTAATTTTTTGACAATAAAAAATCTCAAATTAGTATATTTGTGTCAAATTTACTCTCAGTTAAATTGCTATAATAATACAAAAAGCACAAATAGGTAAAATTGTGACAAATGGAGGGGTAAAACCCTAATTTGGTACATCCGTCAACTACCACGTGTCATCCAACACAGCAATTTGACTGTAAAATTTAACGGAAACTAACGAAAGGTAAATTTATCAAAGGTGTACTAGTTTAGGGTTTAACTCATCTTGCATGTTTGCATTTATCAATTGATGATTTAAAAAAGTCCATTATAAAAAAGAAGGTTTCATAAAAGTCCATTCGTATCCTTATGAATAAACATAATTTTTTTAAACTTTATTAGATAGTACAAATAGTGACCAAATTTCGGACTTTTTATATGATATTTTAATAAAATATTCTAACACAAATGGTCATATCATAGCTAATTCATTAGAAGGACGTCCCATGTCCGTAATTAATGTTATAATTAATTTAGTAAAAGTATTTCCATAATTTGCAGGATGTGTTGTTTCTTTTTAAACCGTGTCACCATATTTAAGTGCTCTCTTTAGATGACAGTATAGATTTAGCAAAGTCAGTCTTGAGTAGGACCGTAAAAGGCTCAATGAGAGACAGGGGAAAGAACTCCCTAGTATGGTGGAGGCTCTTCCATGTAAGTTATCTCCGTATTCCTTCTTTTAAGGGAAGAAAAACAATTGGAGGGAGCAGAGGGGGCCACTTGGGTGGTAAAGGTAGACACCACGTCAACTCCCGTTAGCTATATCCAGGTAGGTAGGTACAGTAGCCTCCCGTGCCTGGAATGACAAGAAGGGAAGTCTCGGCTTCCTACAGGTTAGCCTATGCTTTGCACAGTGTCTTTCAACCGACTTGCTGACCTGTACCCCTGGTTGAAAGACACTATGCAAATGGTCATATCGTAGCTAATTCATTAAAAGGACGTCCCATGTTCGTAATTAATGTTATAACTAATTTAGTAAATGTATTTCCATAATTTGCAGGATGTGTTGTTTCTTTTTAAACCGGGACACCATATTGAAGTGCTCCCTTTAGATAACGGTATAGAATTAGCAAAGTAACGCGGGACCAGGTACTTCCTCTTCTTTCCGGCTACAACATTGCAAAGATATCGGGCAGAAAGAGCAAAATGTCGAGATTTCGTCTTAGCCTTTAGGAACAAAGTATTTTCTCGAGAAAAATTACCTAATTAGTCATATAACCTATTGTGCGGAGGCCAATTCAGTCCTAAACTTTCTTATTTTACCAATTTAATTTTCAACTTTTGTGCGAAATTCCAATATAGCCATTCCGGTTAATTTTCTTCGGAAATCGTTGACGTGATAGTCTAGTCATCATTGTCCGTCCTACATAGCAATCCAATACGTCAGCGATTTCTGGCGAAAATTGACCGGAAAGAAATTGGAATTTCGCGCAAAGGTTTGGGATTAAATTGACAAAATCAAAAAGCTTAAAATTTAATTGGTATCCATATAATAAGGTTGCGTTCAGTTGTCCGGATTCGGATTGGGATATGATAGAATAAAGGGGATTTGAAATCCTCCACATATTCTGGTATTGTAAAAATATCCTATTATTTGTTTGGTGTAACCTAAGATAGGATTTGAATCTTTGAAAGCAATCTTTGAAAATATTCGAGAATCTACAACCAAAGATAAGATTAAAAATCTTTGAAAATTTTTCTTATTTGAAAATCTTTAAAATCTTTGAAAATCTCATTTCTGACTTTACTCCTCCTTTTGACGTAAACCCTCTCGACCACGTCTTGAGCTCGAGAGCATGACGTCTCTCAACTGATGATCTCGTGAAGAGCGAGAGGCACTTCCTATGGGTCGCATGGTCGGACTCCACTACAGAAGAAAACTGCTAATAGAGGCAACATCGGAGAAGGTGTACGTGTGGGATGGGACAACAGGAGGAGGTTCCACACCGCAGTGCAAGTGGAACTTAATGCTCGAGAGCGTGGTTGCTAAGAACGATGAGCAGGTGAATAGCCGGCTTGTGAGTCATGCATGAAAGGTCAACTCGACATGAAGGACGTATGTGATTGGTGTGAAAGGATGATTTATGCAAACTTGGCATAAAGATCATCTTTAAACCCCTTTTCACCCTTACTCGTTGAAACACAATCGCCGGCCGATGGTGATGACTAGCATGGTTGGAGGTGACGGTGATTGTAGTGACGACGATTGTGCGGTGGTCGGAAGTGACGATGATCGGTAATTTTGGTGATGGTCCACGGGCGAGTGGTGACACGAAAGCAATATGCGATGTCACACCCCGAACCACCATCTAGCTCGCGACATCCCGCTTCGGTCAAAATAATGCGACGTCCCAGGAACATCGCCGACCCAACCCAAACATCAGAGCCACATGCGGAAGCAAATAACAAAACTCCGGACAGAAAAATGACGACGACGGGGTAGAACAACAGAACAATCGAGCAACCACATATTCATACAACACCAAATATACAAATATCGTATTACAAACATAAATACAGACGAACATCCTCCGCCACCGTTTAACAAAAGTTCAGGGGTTTGGTTATCTTAACTTCACTATCGGATAACCCAAGTTAAACAACCCCTAAAATACCCTAGGAAAAGCCTACTGGTCGCCTCCTATCCAATCCGCTCCTGTTTCTCTGGCTTGGATCTTCGGACACTCGCCTGCAATTCCTCCGGGCACCAAAAGTGATTCCTCGAACTTCCAAAAAGAAAATGCGCACTTCCCGAGTTTATGGCTGGGGGTCTGAAAGTGGCGGTTATACAATCATAAGATGAATCTCAATAAGTGTACAACCTCAAACCCCATGTAGGCACTCATGTACCGCCAGATGAAAACACGCATAACACACAATCTATCAACCAAACTAACAATCACACGCGACCCTACCTGGAATTCCTCATGCACGTCCCTGCACGTTAGTCAACCACACAGCCAGTATGCCACAGAAATACATTACAGCCGCGCGCGTGCCCCGATTATAGAGCAAAACCCACTTGGGCACGTCCCATATCATGTCTAGCAGTTTTTACCCCATAATCGAGCATCACACTACGCGATACAAACACACTCGCACACCAACTCACACCACACGTCACTTTCTCAAATCTCGCACCTCAAGCCAATTCCCGCTCATTCTCAACTCTTCCATCACTACCGTGCCCGCGTAAAATGCATCAGGCCAACGGTCTTCTGACCTTGTTAGGCATCGACACCCCGTCAGGCCGGGCATCGTCACCTCGTCAGGGACGGCATCGTCCCGCGTAAACGAACACGCCTCAGGACGAAATCCTACACACACTTTCCTTCTACTGCGCCCGCGTAAAACGCATCAGGCCAACGGTCTTCTGATCACGTCAGGCATCGTCACCCCGTCGGGCCGGGCATCGTCACCTCGTCAAGGACGGCATTGTCCCGCGTAAACGTACACGCCTCAGGACGGATCCTTTCCAAGCAACCCTACATTTCCGTACGCTCGTTCCACTCAAACCACATTTACACACGGCTAACAACCGCATGACCAAACATACACATTTCACACACATTTCACATTTACACAACCTCGTCACGCAAACACCACACGAACACCCACTCTTGGCACGCGAACTCAATGCACAATCACTCTACCACATCGCCACGCCTCACGACCACATACACACGGTACACAGCCACGCCACATTCAGCCCAAGTACAATCCAGAGCACAATTCAATCAGCCCACAAACGCAACCAAAACAAACATTCCAATAAACCCATTCAAGCCACAATAATTCCACTCAATCACACCCATTAATCCCGATCAATCCACAACATCACAGCCATCATCTAGCCTCCTAAACCTCAAAATTCCATTGCCAAATCCGTCCACAACCACCCGAACAACCGGCCACCATTTCAGTCCAAAACAGCCACGAAAATCGTCTAAACCGAACCCTAAACGAGCTTAGAAATACCTGAGGTTCTAAATGGCATTTGGGGAAGACACTTACAGTAAAAGGCGAGACCAACAGGGCTGGGTGGCGGCCGAAACAGCAGCAGCAGCAATGGCGTCGCCAGCGACGTACAGACGCACTGTACGAATATTGTATGAACGCCATGTGGACGACAGAAACGTCATGGCGACAGTGGCTCGGCTGTTCGAGCTCCGGCGCGGCGGCGGCAAGCTCCGGCGTTCCTTTGCCAAGAGAGAAAACAATGGAGAAAGAGAGAGAACGGGGGAGAGGAGAGAGAGTGGTTTGGCCAGAATGAGCAAGGAGAGAGAGAGAGAGAAAATCTAGTCAAATATTGGGGCTAAAGGGCGCCACGTGTCGCCTATCCAACGGTTTTGACCAAAATGCCCCTAATCTAACGGTCCTCATTTGTCTTTATCCAATTATTGAGGGGCAAAAGTGTCTAAGGTCCAATAATGCAGCTGAAAATCCTTAATAATTATCCTAAATAATTTTTTAAAAATTCGAAACTAAAACTGGCCCAGGGACAAAATGGTCATTTTTCCGGTCCCGGGGCGAAATTCCAATTTTTGTCCAAATCAACTCTAAATATGTGTGGCCAACATAATATGGCGTTGGAATTGTGAAAACAGCTTCTTAAGCCCTCGAAAATCGACTGCAAAGTCATGGGAATAAAATAATATTATTTTTCACTTCCGAGCCAAAATTCCAATTTTTTACCGTAATGACTCTAAATGTACGTGGCCACCCTAAAATGGTATCGGCCTCGAAAAATAATCTCATACGGCCTCAGAATCAACATTGGGGTCCAGAGGGGCAAAATCGTAATTTTTCCGATCCCGAACCAAAATCCATTTTTTTGCAGAAATGGGTGGCCCCAAGGTTGGCCAAGCCAAAAACGTCATCGGCCGCTCAAAATTGTCACTTTCAAAATTCTCGATTCCTAGGCCCGAATTCCAAGAAATGACTAAAATCGAACAATCGCAACTTTAGTTTATCTCTGGCTAACGGGTGGCTCATTGGGATTACGCGCTCTCGACCCGTGACCGACACTAAGTCAAATCACGTTTAAGTTTACTCTACCCAGGACGACCTCGATTGTTATATAATTGCGAGGGTCTGTCACTAGTTCCTTTCGGACACAATCAATCAAATAGACTGGTCTCGATTGGCTTAAAACATTCCCTCGTCAATCCATATGGTCGAAGGTCAACTCAGATCGAGTTCTTTGGTCGTGCGAACTCAATCCCGTAATAGCCTTACCCCTAAGGTTAGCATCCTGTGAATGCGCATTTCCGGGTGAGATCTCACTATAAGTGCATTGGCCAAAATTCATTTCTTAAATCTCGGGAAAATGATCGAAAATTCAAACTGTTACATGCGAAGCATCACTTTATCACTCTGTTAAAAAGATAAAATTTAAATTTCTACTTATTTTTAAATTTTATATCCAATCCGATCTTATCCCATCCCCAGGCTAGATTTCATATCCAGCATTTTATCTGGTCCAAAGAATGTCACTAAACATCGATAAGAGAATTCAAATGAGGGCTACCAAACGTATCCTAAGTTTAAGACTAATTGGATAATTTTTCCTATTTTCTTGAGCTGTGAAGGAAAGTGGCCTTCAAAAGATATGCTCTCAGTTTCTTTATTCTTTATTTAACTTGCACTACATTTATTTTATATTCTTTTTCTTTTTTCTTGCAGCATTTTAAGGTTTCGTTTCTTTGGCGGAAAATTAATGATTTGAAAAATATTTTCCTAAAAATGATCGTTTGTATCGCTTGAAATAATTAGTTAATGAAAAAATATTTTTATTATTAACAACAATTTATGTTTAAATATTTTCGTGAACAATGAAAATATATTCCGTTCATTTATTTTTGTAAGTGATACAAGTGATCATTTTTTAGATAATATTTTTAAAATTATTTATTTTCAGTGAAATAAATGGAGCTTAAGTTTCTTTTTCTTTTGCATTTTTGTGTTAAAATTTAATTACGTCTCGTTCATATCATTTAAAGTCTATCTACAAAGTCATGTATATATGCACCATGATTCGCTTGTATATATAGATACTACATAATAATAATTTTAATACGATTAACCATTAAAATCGTGTAACTATATCTAGTACACACACATAAAATATGTCTGATTGAATGGCTATTTGGAATCTTCATATGTTTCATATCATGAAATTTTTTAATATCGACAAGGTCGGAATATTATCTGAAGGGTTAAGATCCTCTCAATTTAAATGGATATATTTAGTCGATAAAGTAATTTTTGAACTACAAAAAATGGGCTAATATTACGAAAAACTCTAAACTGGTACACCTGCGATAAATTTACCCAAAACTAATTTTTTTACCACCAAAACCCTCACAAACTAGTACGTTTATGATAAATTTATCCAAAACTAATTTTTTAACTACTAAAAACCCCAAATTTGTGTATTTATGACATATTTATCATCTATTAAATTAGATTAATATTACGAAAAATCACAAATTGTTACACTTGTGACAAAGGGAGGGTAAAACCCCAAACTTGTACACCCGTCAATTGTCATGTGTCACCCAACTCAGAAATTTGATGATAAAATTTAACAGAAAATAACTGGGGTAAATTTATCATGGATATACTAGTTTAGAGTTTTTGTTGGTGAAAAAATTAGTTTGGGGTAAATTTGTCATAAACATACCTATTTGAGATTTTTCGTGATATTAACAAAAACAAAAAAACTACGATAGGTTTATAAGTCAAAAAAAACTACGATAGGTTTATAAGTCACAAAAAAAAGGAACTACAATAGGTTTTAGGAATTTTACTCTTCAGACATCCCATACGGCTCATCCTCACTCTCTCTTTCCTTCCCCTCCACCACAACTGATCCAGACGGGTCGCGATCGCCCTCGGGTCGCCAGCCACACTCCCATGCAGATGCCATCACGCTCCGCCCCCCTCGTTGCCTGAGCCTCCCGTCCCTATCGTCATGCTCAAGATCACCTGTCGTCGTCCTCTCTCTTTGCTCTGGCTCGGTGGTCATGACCTCGCAACATCCGAGGTGGTGACAAGCCCGGTGTCATTGTCCTCTACCCTCGTCGAGGATAGGGGAGAGCTCAGGGCGTCACGATGCTCGTGACAACCATGGTTCAACCTCGTCAGCATTGTCGCCTAGCCTCGGGCGAAGCAAGTTTCGGTGTCGCCTAAGGTCAAAGGGGGGCCGGGCCTGGGCTCGGGGACATTGACCCAGCGTCGTGAGCCCAGGCCAACCGCCATCACAGAGGGGGAACGCGCACACCTAGCAGGTGGTCTTAGTTGGGTGATGGTCGGTAGTCGTGGCTTCGTCTTCATAACGATCGCCAGTATTGAGGGAGAGAGAGAGAGAGTGCTACTGTGTTGCTTAATAGAAATTTCTCATTAACTAATAACTTTTTTTTTCTAAAATACAAAGCTAATAACTTTTTTTTTTTTGCTAAAAACTTATTCCATGCATCGAGTGGTATATTTATTAAGGAGTGGAAATGGTTACATTGTAATAGAGATCATTACAGCAATGCCTATCATTATAAGAGAGAACGATGCTCTAGTTTCTTTAGAACTTAGAATTGCCCAACTATAAGGGCAAAAGCCACTAAAAGACTCAACTATATTCACTACAATATATTTATTCTAAATTTTTTTCTTTGACATCAAAAATTTCAAATTTTTAACCGTGTGACAAATTTACTTTCCATCAAAATTCCGTCAACGAGATCGTTAAAAATCTACCTACATTGACCTTGGAAAGCAAATGTTACTGACATGATGCTACCTGGCTTAAATGAATGATGCTATTTTAACTGGAAAATCATCTAGCGGAACCTTAATGGACAGTAAATGTGTCACATATATATAAGTTTGGGATTTTTTTTGTCACGGAAAAAAAAGTTAGGTTAATATTGGACATAGTTTGGGGTTTTTGATATTACAAAAAAAAAATTTAGTATAAATGCGTCACAGTGGGCATTATTTGAAATTTTTTGTGATATTTTCCCTAACTAAAAAGCATAAATTGGGCATGAAACTTATAAACAAGAGTTGTCATGTTGCACTTCTAGAGATGATGTTATTGAATATACAAGTGTTTGCGGATGACGTATGTTAAGGTGGACCGACTAAGAAAATCTCTTGGGCTTGTTCGCGGGTTATTGCTCGTGGTGACACGGAGACAGGCTCGCAATGGAGGCAGGTGAGGATGCGACGTAGGCGAGCTCCGAAAAAGGCAAAGAGGAGGCGGTGGGGTGGACAATGGTGATGGCGGCCATGGGCACAGACGAGGGGGGAGAGGGACGTTGTTTTTTTCCGAGTGTTTTGTTCCTCATCCTTTTTTCTACTTTATAATTGTTTTTTTAGACTTTGTATATTTAAAAAATATTTTCTTAGAAACGATTGCTTTTATCAATTGGAACAATATATTAATGAAAAATATTTTCATTATCGATAATAATTTATATCTAAATATTTTTGTTGATAACAAAAATATTATTTGCCAATTCATTTTTAAGAAAATATATCAGATCATTTATTTTTCGTGAAACAAATACATGCTTGATATTTGATCAACACTTAGCTATAAGATGTATATCTTTAAAAGAAGAGAAAAGAATGAAACCCATGCGTGCAATCAAAAGGGCCTTTTTTTCAAGTGCCATCATTCACATCGAGAGAGGTAGTTTCAACCTCCGTTCCGTTCCCCACTTTAGCCCATGATGATTAAGCCCTTTGCCCACGTCGATCATTGGAGAATCATGTTAAAAATCTGCTTTGTCCATCGCGAATCTGGCCTGGACAAGAATGTCGCCATTTTACTTATCATTGCACATTATTTCCTGCAAATCGTTGAAAGAGTCATGTCTAAACTTCCTCCTATCGGTCTTTTAATGGTGGGTTTTTCATATGAACATGACGTGGATGAAATTCTTAACGGCAGCACGACAATTTCGTTCTCCCACCTTAACTCATAATGGTATACTGTCTACAGGGTTCGAGCCGAGATTAAATAACTTGCTAGGCTCGATCAGAAAAAGATTGGTGCTCTACTCTTTAGGGATCCTAGCATCTCGAGCCCATTCTTACCGGGCACAATCCTTCGAGCTAGGTGTAAAGAAATAATTTTACGCGAATCTCTTGATTTCGATGCAGAGTTGTAACTTCATTCGAACACAAGGTAAACTCGGATCGACACACCATTTAAGTAGAGACGGCCACCGTCCAACCTAATGTTCCCGAGTGAAATCACGCGTGAAGAAATGCCTTGTCAGTTTTCATTCTTCCTAACATTTCTTTGACACAACGTTGGAACGAGACGGCAAAAATAATGTGAAAACAGCAAAATGCAACTCGCAGAAGCAAAACCCTTGTCGACAAGTCCCTGTCCCAAATAGGGAAAGAGAGAGAGAGCAGAGAACACCTCTCGTGGCGCTTTCAGACACGTCATGGCTAAACCTCTGCAGAAGTGTGATGATGAAGAACCTTGGTGTTACAGCTGTGAGGAAGTGAAAGGTGCAGAGCGAATCCAAGTGCCGGGAGCGCAAGGGGTCGCGTTGACTAGTAGGCTTGGAGAAAAACCAATCATGACTGCTTTTGATTGCCTGTTTGGTTGGCTTTTCTTTTGCTTTTTACCTGTGGTCCTCGCGATCTGAATGCTGATATGCAGAGATGAATCTCTTTACGGTTCTAATCGTCGTGCGCCACTGAAGTAGTTTGGATCCCCCTCACATGACTTTATCATCCATCTACCGCGGTGCTGGCAAATTGGCCGGGTCGGCCTGAGCACAGCACGGTTGCCTTGACGTGCCGGTCTTGGCCCAGACCCGTGGCGGGCAGAGCCATGCTGGGTCATCTGGTAAAAGCCCGTATGTTTGTTACTAATTTCTTTATAGCCCCTTGAGAGTTTTTTTTTTTCACTATCTCTCTCTTTGGGCCCAAGGCCCTCTGAATCTACTCTCAATTGCCCAATCACTACTCTATTTTTTTTTGTCTCACACCTCTCTTTTATGTACATGTATGCAATGCTCATGGTAATCGAACCCCGAACCCGGTACTCTATGGCCCCACCCTCTCAATTCCTTTATCGGCAGGGCCAACATGCCTATTGGCCCCAATCGCTACTTTGTGAGTTGCCGTTGTCAGACGTCTTTTTAGAATCTAACGGCCACTAACTTGGCAGGAATTTGAGAGCTTGACCGGGCATGACATGGTCAGGTCGTGTCCATAGGACATTTGCCAATCAGGATGTGCCTGTATGATATGTAATCTAACATCTTGCTCGGCAAATGTCCCGTGCCTGGCGAGGTGTGCCACGCTTGGGTCGAGCCCGGGTTGGGTTGGCCCTTTTGCCACCAAACAATTTCCAATGCAAATCTAGTTATGTTCTCAAATTTCAATTGTAACACGTTAAATTATTTTTCGGGAAGCATTAATTATTTGAGTAATTATAATATAATTGATTTATCTAGTATCGACGAATGAGAGAGAGAGAGAAAAATGACGTGGGCATTTTGATGATAGTTCTATTTGATTGTGATAGCTGTTACACGAGAGGGCCGTGTAATAACTATCATGGTTACTACAACCAAATACTATCGTCCTTCTTCTTTGAGTACATAACATCTGTTAGATATATAATTTAACTCATTCTCCCAACATGATGTATTTTCAGTATGGTAATTGCCAATATCTCGTCTAGGTGTATCGAATTTAAGGACAATTTTTGTAAAAAGCGAGCTCCATTCTTCGTCATCCAATTTGCTCGGTGTCATCACGGGGTGGGGAACGTGGCGGAGTCAAAGGATGAACAGGCTCGAGTCTCACTCCGCCGCTGGCCATCCATCTTATAGCAGTGGAATGTTGTCATTGGCATCGCCGACTTTTGTTTGATAGAGGAATACCCAAAACCGAGACGAGTAGGCGAAGTAGTCCTTGTGGCTGTAAAATGCCATGGAGGCTTTTCTGTGGAACGCAGATCGGGTACGTACAGCCAAAGACCTTTAATGATGAGACTACTACGCCAAGGACTGTGGATGTGGAGACGACATGATCTTCTTCGTCGGACAGGCACAAAAGAGGATACATTCCTCCACAAGCACGTGTGCGCATACGTGGGAGGAGAGAAAAGCGAGACGATGAATGGCAAACGGCGAACGGTATGAAGGGGCGACGCTAGAGGAGTACGCGGAGTCTCGGTGAAGGACGGACAAGGAGTATAAGATGGTTACGGAGACACCCGCGTAACAAAAGACGTGGAGGGAATGGACAAGTGAGAAGTTTACATTTTACGTGTTAGTGTTAGCATGAATCATCCCCCTTTAGCCTATTTTTGTGGCCTAATATTTTAAGAAAATCTCAACTTTAGGTCGAGTCCTAATTCTACCGAACTGTAAAAACAGCCCTATTTTAACGTAAACCTTTTTTGTCTCGTGAAAAATCCTAAACTTTATGTCATATCTCATCTCTACTGTTCAGTTCCAATTTTACCCTAAAATTTGTTTAGTCTCATAAAAAATTACTAATTTTTACTTGAGTCATAAATCTGCACCCGCTAAATCCTCCGTCCAAAATTTCTCATTGACAATCGAGAGATGGAAAACTCCCAAACATGAACTGTTCGACCGTCTTAAGCTAAGTGTCTCGAGCGCAAGTTCTCCCACTTGGAAATGTTGTAGTAGCTATATAACCTTAACAGGTTGTAGTACCAAAGTAACCTAAGCTGGCCTCTTCTTCTTGGATCTTGTTCGTGAGTTGAGAAAATCAATGCATTCATTTCTATTGTATTAAACTACTCCACTATTCTATATTTTATATTTTATTACTACGTGCTTTTTTATTCTTTTGCAAGAAGACAGAATTGACCTATTTCATCGTGACTTGATATGATTGAGATTTTTATAAGATTATCGTGTTTCCTACCTATATCGAATAGAACATGCTCAAAAGGCTCAATAAAGAAGCATATCTTTTTGGTAAATGAGCAGCTTGGGCTTATCGGTCGCGAAATCAATGTGTTGTGTTGTTATCATCTCTCAGAGATCTTTTTTCCTTTTGGAAGATAGAGGAGCGCGACTCTTTCTAAAAGATATAAACAAGTGTCTTAAGACGCTAACCCTTATGTGTTTTTGTAGGTCTTACCTCAATCCAAATAATCTATACAGGTTTAACATCTCCGGGTTGACGGATTGAGATATATTGATCCACGGATCTGTGTGTCTATTTAAATCCTCTACTCATGGATTAACGCGAATGTGCCATAGACACTAGGATCAGAAGTTAGACACTAGGATCAGAAGTAAGGGTTATTGGTTGCTTGACTAAACCACCTTGAATCCTCCTTCTCTGCCATATGCTTCGACCCACATTTAGGCTATTTGGTAGGAGACTATTTGGTAGGAGATGGAACACTCTCGAGCACGAGGTATCGAAAATCGAGCGCAAAATCCAAGATCTCCGAGCGAGATGGATGGAAAACTTCTTAAGAGTAAGAGCAATTGAAGAAAGCCAATCCTAATTGCTCTAGTTTTTACCAAATTTCAAATCTAAGAAGACATTGTTTGGGCTAACATGGAAATTTATCTCCAAAAGGAGAAAATTGTCCAAAAAGTTCTAAACCTATTCTACAGCGGCCAATTTAGTCTTAAACCTTTCAATTTTACCAATTCAGTCTTAAACCTTTCAATTATGCCAATTTAATCCTAAAATTTATTACAATTTGTCAATTTAGTCATAAACCTTTTAACGAATTGCCAATTTAGTCCTTTCGGCTAATTTTGGCAAAAAATCATTGACGAGCAGTCCAGTCAACACTTGTTGTCATACATGGCACTGATGTACATAATTTTTTATTTTTTTAAAAAAATTTGAAAATTTTATTGATTTTTCTTATTTTTTATTCTTTTCTTTTCTTTCTCTCCTATTTTCTTCATTGAGCCGGTGGCGGGCAAGGGCCGGCGACCCCCATCGGCCTCTAGGTGAGGGCGTCATGGCCCTCGCTTGCCCTCGTTGTGGTTGGTGACGCCTGGCAAGGGCTACGGAGGGCTGGTGGCTCAACGAAAAAGAAAGGAAAAAAGAAAAGAAAAGAAAAGAAAAGAAAAAAAATCAATAAAAAATTCTGAATTCTTTTTATAAAATAAAAATTTATCTACGTCAACGCCCCGTAAGACAACCAGTGTCGACTGGACCACCACGTTAGCGATTTCCGGTCAAAATTAGTTGGAATGACTAAATTGGCAAATCGTAAAAATATTTAGGACTAAATTGGTATAATTGAAAGATTTATGACTAAATAGACAAAATTAAAAAGTTTAGGACTTGATTGACCGCCATACAATATGTGTAGGACTTTTTGAGTAATTTTCCCTCTCCAAAAGACGTTTTCTTAGATTTGAAATTTGGGGAAAAACTAAAGTAATGACATGAAATTGCCACATAAGATCATTAAGATCGATTTTGAACGGAAGGTTTAATAGAGACAGATTTGAAACTCAAGTAAAAGTTAGTAATTTCTTATGAGAAACAAAAAATTTAGGATAAACTGGTCTAGAACTAAAGGTTGGGTTTGTTATTAGACCAAAAAAGTTTAGGATAGAGTTAGAAATTGACCGATAATTGGGGTTTTTTATAAGACAAAAAAAAAGTGTAGGGTGGAATTGTGATTGGATTTAAAGTTTGGGGTTTTTTAATGAGACAAAAAAAGTTTATGATGGAATTGGGACTGAAGCAAAAATCGAAGGTTTTTTTTAGGATATTAGGCCTTATTTATTTAATGCATCTGAATATTCTATTTAATATATTAAAAGGATCTTTAATTCTATATTTTTATTTATTTATTATTCCATCATGATTGATACTCCTTTTTTTCTCATGAGATTTTTTCTCTTTCAAATAATTACGACGAGAGCTGAGTCATGAATGGATAATATCAATTCTTTTTATATCTTAGCCGAAAGTTACTAATTTTATTTCCAATAATTTGTTAATCTATTAATCCTAGTTGTTCTAATGAAACCATTAATATGAGGTATATTTAGATTATTAAAAAACTAATCTAATCAAACCACGAGGGAACAATTTCTGATCATATCCCAGAAGATAAACATTTCATCAATTTCTAATCATTTTGTTCAATGAGCTTCACTAAATTTCAGATGAGAACTTTATGATGTATTTAGATCATATTTCAATTGACAAGTGAAATAAGTAGTCTTATAATTTTGTAATTTTTTAACACGACTTTCACGATAAAAGAATTGTACAGTGGCAAAGGTCATATAAGTACTAGTTTTATAAGATAATAGGGGTTTAACTTTCCGAAAGAATAATAAAGATTCAAATTTAAAATTTGAAAAGTGTTAGGAATTTAAGTATTAGAAATTTAATTTATAGGTAAATTAAAATTTTACAACTCATCCAATATTATACATTATTAACTCAATTAATATTGTACCATGATTAGTCACTCAATATAGTATATAGGCACACCTACTAGTATGTAAATACACGAATAATTTGTTAATCATACTAACCAAGGTAATATAATTTCGAGACAAACATAAAAAGCACACTATCATGGTATGTTTTTTTTTTTTGGTAAGGTAAGATGTATATATACTAATACGCACCACTTACAAAGAAGGGGAGTCGTACTCAAAAACCTCGTACCCGAGGAAACAGCGAAGGTGTTCCAGCGGGTACAAGGAGAGCGACTAAAAAGGCTAGAAAGCTGCAAGAGATATTAACAAGCCAGCGACACCGGCCAAAACCTTTACAACAGCTAAGCGAAACTAAGAATCAAAGATTGAGGCAGAGATGCCCCAGTTGGCTTGGATTCTTCGGTTGCGGGGAGTATCTTCGACAGGTTTAAAGGATAAACCTCTGTCTCTCGTCACCTTAATAAGATGGTTGCGGATGGCCGGCAAAAGGAATGTCTTGCTTCTAAAAAGGATGTCATTACATTCCTTCCAAATGATATGGCATAATGCGCTGAAAGAGAAGCGAGCAATGCGTTGATGGAAACTGTGGCCTCCAATGACCCGAATGGCCCATCGGAGGTTGTCATGCCACATTCCATTACGCCAGGAAAGATTACACTTGGTAGCCCAAAACTTGGCTAGGGTGCTAGTGACGATACAGCCGAAGAAAAGATGATCTGTAGAGTTCGGTCTACGGCGACAGAAGGCACAAACCCCTTCCGCAATCCTATTATGCCTCAATAGAAGTACCTGTGTAGGAAGCCTATTGAGAGTGGTGATCCATAACAGAAACCCGTACCTGGGGGCGATGGAATGATCCCAGATAAATGAGCTCCAGTTAACTTTCTGACCCTTGATCCTTATGAATTCCCAAGCCTTGAAAGAAGAGAACTCTCCCGAGGGGTGACCGTGCCAAGTGAAGCAATCACTAGCTCCCGGTTCTAGGGTAATAGTAAGCGGCCAGGAGCAAAATGTGTCGAGGACCGCTGATTGGGGCCATTCGGAGGAGAAGAACTCACCCACCGAGGAATTCCTCGGAATTCCGGATCGGTAGATATCCCTATCCGTAAAAAATTTGTAAAGAGGACCCTTAGCATGCCAATGGTCAAACCAAAACGATGTGTTTACTCCGTTGCCAATGCGCCAGGAGAATTGAAGATGGAATTCATGTCGGAGGTCTAATAATTTTTTCCAGGCCCAGGAACATACCGTTGGTTTGGGTACAATCCAGAAGTTCTTATTCTTCAAGAAAATGGAATGAATCTATTTGCACCAAATTGATTCCTTATCTGTGAAAAGAATCCATATGTGCTTGAGAAAAGCCGCCCGATTGCAATCAAGGAGTCTGCGTATTCCCAAACCACCCTCATCCTTAGGAAAGCAAACTTCATTCCAAGGTACTTTTGCCCCCTCTACTCTCAAATTCGGGCCTTTCCATAGGAATTGCCTAAGAATCAATTCAATGCTGGAAAGCACAGATCGAGGCAATAGGAAGACAGAAGCCCAATATACATGGGTAGCATGCAGCACTGATTTAATTAGCTGGAGCTGACCCGCAAATGAGAGGAACCGATGCGACCAAGAACGAGTACGAGCAGTAATAGAATTAACGAGGGAGATGCAATCTGTCTTACTCAATCTGGACGCAATGATCGAGACGCCAAGGTATCTAAAGGGAAGGATCCCTTCGTTGAAGCCAAATAAGAGCCGGATTTGGGTTCTAACTTCTTCAGAACCGCCAGAGAAAAACAATTCACTTTTGTTGGCATTTGGGTTGAGCCCTGACCAAGACGAAAATAATTGAAGGCCTTCCTTCAAGAGGGTTGCCGACGTAAGATTTGCCTCCACAAAGATGAGCACATCATTGGCAAAGAATAAGTGAGTAAGTCGGGAAGGCTTACAATGCCAGTAGAACTTGAAGGCCGGAAACCTAGCCTTGGAGTTAAGGATCCCGGAGAATACTTCCATCACCAAGCTAAAGAGATAGGGGGATAGCGGGTCACCTTGTCGGATGCCCCTTCCACTTTTAAAATACCCATGAAGTTCTCCATTGATGGCAATAGAAAACTTAGGGGAAGTAACACACTCCATAACAAGCTTAATGAACATTTGAGGAAAGGAAAAGGAATGCAATACCTTTTCTAGAAACATCCAGTCCACCGTGTCATAAGCTTTCTGGAAGTCTACTTTGATAGCACACTTGGGTAAATATGGTTGTGGTGGAACCCAGCAAAGAGCTCCTGAGCGAGCATGATATTATGACCAATCCTTCGTCCCCTAACAAACGCATTCTGGGACGGGCCAATGACGGAGGGCAGAACAGATGCAATCCTATTTGCCAGAATCTTGGTGATGCATTTGTAAATTGTGTTGCAACAGGCAATAGGTCGAAAATCACTCATAGTTGAAGCATTAGGAATCTTCGGGACAAGAGTGAGGATGGTGTTATCGGTCTCCTTCAGTAGCGAGCCAGAGCGGAAGAAATCTTTAATGGCCCAGATAACCGATGGACCAACAACATCCCAAGAAGCTGTGAAGAAATCGACATTGAAGCCGTCCGGACCTGGGGCCTTCCCCTTGGCAAGGGAGAACATGGAGTGGCGGATTTCACTATCTGTGACCTCCCGATCTAAAAGGAGGATTTGTTCCTCATTAAGGACCCGCTCTGTCATGGAACGAATGTCAGCCACCGACGGACTTACAATGACAGAGATAGCCGAGTATAAGGTCTCATAATAAGAGACAATGTGGTTGTGAACCGCGTTTGGGTCAGAGAGGGTGGTACCTGCTTCATCCGTAATCGAAAGGATACGGTTTTGGAGGTGTCGCTTTTTGACAAAGTGATGGAAATACTTAGTGTTCCTATCACTGTCATTAAGCCACCTGATCCTGGATTTTTGCTTGAAAAATGACTCTTCTTGGAGATGGAGGGTCGAGAAGCGCTGAAGGTGCTCTTTCTCTAAGATAGCCAAATCAGCATTAAAAGGGTCTAAAGAGAGAGCATCCTGTGTAGAGATAAGATCAGACCTGGCCATAGCTGTACGATTCGAGATATTCGAAAAGGAAGCTCGGTTAAGCTGTTTGAGCCGGCCATTGAGGCACTTCAGTTTCTGGCAAAAACTGAACATGGGTGTGCCACCACTAGTAGAGCCCCAAACCTGAGAGAGAATGGAAGGAAAGGCAGGGTGCGACATCCAACAATTAAAGAATTTGAACGGTTTCCTAGCCGAGCTCACAGGAACGATTCTGATGAGCATAGGTGTATGGTCAGAAACGCCGGGGGCCAAGAATGCAGCTTCCGAGAAGGAGAAGGAGTTGGACCATTGATCATTTATCAACACCCGGTCTATCTTTCTTTGTTTACGAGTAGGACCCGAAGAGGTTGTCCAGGTGAATCTATGTCCAACATAACGGAGATCATCAAGACCAGCACTATTAAGACATGAGTCAAGCTCATCAAAACGGGGATCCACACATTTGCACTTCCCAATCTGTCCGAATTATCCCGAATAGCATTGAAGTCCCCAGCGACCATCCAGGCATCCAATTCAAAAAGAGAACTCGAACTGATGAGATCAGCCCATAAAGAACGACGGGAAACGAAGGTGTGTTCAGCATAAATAACCGAAAAGATACAACTCTTATTCAGCTCACGGATGCCGACAAGTCCATGGATGACTTGAGCCGATATGGATAGAATTAAAAGATCAATAACCTGTGGGTTCCAATGGATAGAATTAAAAGATCAATAACCTGTGGGTTCCACCCAATCCATATGCGTCCACGAGGGGAATGACTGTAATTATTCGTCCAAAGCCATCCCGGTAATAAACCAGAAGATATTTCATCAAAAAGAGCAGGCTTAACCTTTGTCTCTAGAATTCCCAGACAAGAAATATTATGGGATCTAACAAAATGTCTGATCTCAGCCTGTTTGAGGGGATCGACTAGTCCCCTAATATTCCAAACCCCAAAAAACATAAGGGAGGTAGATGAGTGTTACCTCTTTTTGGAGCCACCCCGCTTCCTGGAACCCGGATTGACCTTGGGTGCGAAGGACTTACTAATGGGCGCAGAGGCTCCCACTGCCGGAATCGGAGAGCTGGGTACTAGATCGGCCTTCTCAGGAAGGGAGAGAATGGCTTTCTTAGGCTGGGGATCCACCCCAAGTGTCTTAACACAAGGGTCCACACTAGCAGAATGCAGAATCAGATTTTTACGCGAGGTGCAGATGCGTGTAGTTGTCCTTCCAGGAGAGGGGGAATCCGAATCGCTTGAGACATCACTTGCCTGGTCTTCATTGGACTCTCCAGCAGAAGAGGCAGAAGAAGCGCTGCGAAAGGATATAGCCTGTCCTGAAGAGACTCGCACGTCTACCAAGCCTTGACTTGGCAATGGTTGCGGTAGCAGGGGGAGCGAAGCAGGGGGGGAGTCTTTTTTCTGGAACTCCCAGCCATATGCCTCTTTTTAACCATCTGCCAAGCCTTTTCCCCCGAGGGGGAGGGGGGAGGGACTGAAGCAGATGGCTGGGGCAATATAGCACCCGCAAGAAGTGGATCATCCTTTGTTTCATGCACTGGCATAGGGGCCTTACCAACAGCAGCAGGCAATTTTATGTCAGGAGCGCATTTGTGGCCAAAAGTGCCGCATTTAGTACAAGAAATTGGTCTCCACTCGTACTCAATCTTTACCGACCAAGTTTTATCATTTAGCAGAAGGTCCACCGATTCTAGCAAATTTTGTGCTGCCTTTATCTCAATACAGACTCTTGCATAGGAAATCATACGCATCTTCTCTGTTTGCATGTCAACATGCAAGGGCTTGCCAATCGTACTAGCTATGGCGCTTATGCCCGGCGCTGACCATAGAGCGACAGGAATGTCCCTCAATTTGACCCAAACCGGGAGGGATTCATGCTGGTTTTTCTTAAGCTCAATCGCCGGGTGCCATTGCTGTAATATCAAGGGAATCCTTAAAATGGTGATCGGACCCCCATCCAGTATCTTCATGCGAAAGGTTTCATCCGGGATGTGGAAATAGAAAAAACCATCATTGTTAGCAAGAATATCCACTACCTGATGACCCCAGACATTCTTTATGGCTGTCTCAGTTAATTTGAAAGGTAGCTTTTTACCCACAAAATAACCTACAAGACACTCCTTCCATTTCGGGTCGGACTGCTGGAGAATGTCTTCCGATATTCTCACACATGGTTTACCATTGATCATTGAGGGAGGGATATAAGAGAGGGAGTATCCCTTCTCAGCAGATTTAGCTATGGCTGCCCAGAAGCGAAAAGCTGTTGGCTGTACCGAGTCTGGGAGAGGGGCTTGCGATTGGGTTTTACCCCTACTTGGACTCCTCCTAGGCTGAGAAGGAACAGCTCGAGTCCTTCTGGACGCTGAAATCCCCCTACTTCGGCCACGAGAATGAGTCTGTTGTCTAGCAGGAGCGGCTCTAGAGGAACCAGCTACTGCATTTGCTCCCTAGGTTATTACATGCCCCGATGCCAACAAGGGATCGGGTCGTGGAATGACGACTGAAGATCCCTCTAAGTTCTGAAGAGAACGCTGGGGGAAAGATTCATCAATTGTAGCCGTGGCCATTGAGTCAATTGTCTTAGGCGCTGAGGCCATCACACAAGGATTATCGGCCATGGGAGCTCAGACTCGAATGGACATGAGGAACCCAGAGTGTGTCGCACACGAGTCAAAGAGCAGGGTTGAAAAGCTGGAAGAGTTCGCCCCCCTTTACCGTAAAACAGCAGTAATAAGCTAAAACCAGAGGCTCACCAGTTTTGAGGACCTGGGCATGAAGCGCAAACCCAGAAAGAACCCAGATCTGCTTGTGCACCACGTATGAGGAACCAGTTTGAAATCCCTTCAAAAGAATGAGGGAGGGCTTCAAGGCGACCCAAGACACCAAAGTTCTTGAGGATTCAGCTTCGTGAACGACCCAGTGAGGAAAAACCAGATGAGCAGACGCTCAAGAACCCAGAACGAACAGAATCACCCCAGATCTACTCCTCAGCTCAGGAGGAGAGAAGAAACACGAATTCGACTGGAGGAAGTGAAGGATTCTTCAAGACGACCTCCTCCACCGATTCTCAGGCGGAAACAACGGCTGGACTGGCCGTAGGGCAACAGGCCAGCCGGACGGTGAACAGTCCCACGAGCACCTGAGGAGCTTACCTTAGCAGAGCATGCTGAAGCTCTACTATCATGGTATGTTTGTTTGAGCTAAAGTGAAAATAAGAAATAACCTTTTTGCTTTGTTGTCGAAATTTAGAATATCATTAAATTTTTTCAAGTTTTTGCGCAAAATCATATGTGAATCTTTTGCATTTGGTGAAATTTCAGATATTTCAGATTTTAAAAAACAAATCAATTATTGTGGTGTGAAATTGTAATTAAGTGGAAATCAAAAGTAAAAGGACTGGTTTGATTTCGATTTCGATTTCGTGGTAAAAATCAATAATCATTCACGACATGCATGTATAAAAACTTCAGAGCAAACGGCAACCACTGTTTCTTGTCCACCTTCGCCTTTCACCTTTTACCGGCATCCCTCAACGGCGAATTGGCTCGCCGGAAGACAAACGCAGTCAGGGTCAGCTCTGGCGGCGCAGCGCCTGTACCTCTTCCCGTAGCCCCCGAAGAGCTAATTTATTGAAAGGACGTCCCATGTCTGTAATCAATGCTATAATTAATTTAGTAAAAGTATTTCTATAATTTGCAGGATGTGTCGTTTCTTTCTAAACCGTGACACCATATTTAAGTGCTCTCTTTAGATAACAGTATAGAATTAGCAAAGTAACACGGGACTAGGGTACTCCGTCTTCTTTCCGGCGACAACATTGCAAAGATATTTGGCAGAAAGAGCAATATCAAAATTTCGTCTTAGCCTTTAAGAACGAAGTATTTTCTTGGGAAAAACTACCCAATTAATCACAAAACCTATTGTACAGAAGCCGATTCAGTCATAAATTTTTTAATTTTATCAATTTAATTCTAAACCTTTGTGCATAATTTCAATGTAGTCATTTCGATCAATTTTCTCCGAAAATCGCTGACGTGCGGGTTCAGTCATCGTTGGCCGTCTTACATGGCATACCAATACGTCAGTGATTTTCCGACGAAAATTGGTCGGAAGGACATTGGAATTTCACGCAAAGGTTCGAGACTAAATTGTCAAAATCGGAAAGTTTAGAATTGAATTGACATCCATACAATAAGTTTAAAACTAATTTGACAATTTACCCTATTATCTTGAGCTATTAAGGAAAGTAGCCTTTAAAAGATAGGGTACAAGCCACAAAAAAAACCCCAAATTTTGCCACCGTGACACATTTATCATGAATTATATTTTGTGACACCAAAAACCCCAAATTTATACTCATGTAACACATTTATCCCAAACTTGTACAGTGTGACACATTTACCTAAAACTTCTTTTGACACCAAAATCCCTAAATTTGTATCCACATAACACATTTACCCCCAAAATTTGGTGTCATAGAAAACAGTTTGGGATTTTTGGTGTCACAAAAACAGTTTAGGGTTTTTTGTGTCACACATGTATAAGTTTGAGGTTTCTAGCGTCACATAATAAAGCTTGGGGTAAATGTATTATGTGGGTACAACTTTAGATTTTTTGTGTCTCAAAAAATAGCTTAGGTATATGTGTCACAATGAACAAAGTTTGATATCTTTTGTGGCCTTTTCCCTAAAAGATATACTCTCGATTTCTTTATTCTTTATTTAATTCATACTATTTAATTGTTTTTTATTCTTTTTCTTTTTTCTTGTAGCATTTTAAGGGTTCGTTTGCTTTGTGAAAGACGAATACTTTGAAA
The DNA here is from genome assembly GCA_031216235.1 of Syzygium jambos. Classification (NCBI taxonomy): domain Eukaryota; kingdom Viridiplantae; phylum Streptophyta; class Magnoliopsida; order Myrtales; family Myrtaceae; genus Syzygium; species Syzygium jambos. The sequence goes on from CM062225.1 coordinate 20,076,876, forward strand.
AGTATTTTCCTAAAAATAATCGTTTGTATCGCTTGAAATAATTGATTAATGAAAAATATTTTCATTATCCATAACAATTTATGTTTAAATATTTTTATAGACAATGAAAATATATTCTATTCATTTATTTTTGTAAGTGATGGAAGCGGTAATTTTGAGAAAAATATTTTTTAAATAATTCATTTTTCGCGAAATAAATGAAGCGTAAGTTTTTTTTTTCCTTTTTGCATTTTGGTGTTAAATTTTAATTACGTCTCGTCCATATCATTTAGAGTCTATCCATAAAGTCATGTATATATGCACCATAAGTCCCTTGTATATGTAGATACTCCATAATAATAATTTTAATACGATTTATAATCAAAATCGTGAAACTATCTCTAGAACACGCACATGTAATATGTCGATTAAATGGCTATTTGGAATCTTCATATGTTTCATATTACGAAATTTTTTAACATCGGCAAGGCTGGAATATTATCCGAAGGGTTGAAATCCTCTCTATGTAATTATCCGAAGGGTTGAAATCCTCTCTATGTAAATTGATATATTTAGTCGATAAAGTTAATTTTGAATGACAATAGGTTTATAGACAAAAAAATGGGTTAATATCACGAAAAAATCCAAACTGTACACCTGTGATAAATTTACTTTAAACTAATTTTTTGAACACCGAAAGCCTCAAACTAGTACACATGTAACAAATTTTTCCCAAACTAATTTTTTTTACCATCAAAGACCTCAAATTGGTAGTTTTGTGACAAATTTACCCTTCGTTAATTTCCATTAAATTTGATTAATACCTTGAAAACAAATTGGCTGTGACAAACAGAGATAAAACCCCAAACTGGTAGACCCATCAACTGTCACATGTCATTCAACTCATCAATTTGACAGTAAAATTTAATAGAAACTATCAAATGGTAAATTTGTCAGTATCAATTTGAGATTTTTCGTGATGTTAACCAAAAAAATATATTACAATTGGTTTTGGGAATTTTAGCCTGCAAAACGAGATATCCCATACAACTCGTCCTTTTCTCTCTCCTTCCCCTCCACCACCATGACAGATCCAAGCGTGCCGCCATCGCCCTTCGGGTCGCCAGCCACACTCCCTTGCAGACATCGTCACGCTCCGCCCCCTCACTGCCTGAGCCTCCTGTCCCCGTCGTCATGCTCGAGATCACCGGTGGTCGTCCTCTCTCTCTGCTCTGGCACGGTGGTCACGACCTGGCAACGTCCGAGGTGGCGACCAGCCCAGCATCACTACCAAGCCTTGGTTGCCTGAGCTTGGCGACGTCCGCAAGGCCCCTCTGCCTTGTCTCTGTCCTCTGCCCACGTCGAGGATAGGGGAGAGCTCAGGGGGTTGCGACCTCGTGACAACCATGGTTCGACCTCGCTGGCATTGCCTAAGGCCAAGGGGGGCCGGGCCTAGGCTCGGGGACGTTGATCCGGCGCCGTGAGCCAGGCCAAAGAGTCATGTCTAAACATCCTCCTATCGGTCTTTCGATGGTGGCTTTTCCATATGAACATAGACGTGGATGAAAGTCATAACGGCAACGCAACAATTTCCTTTTTATCTCCACTACTACTCATTTCTCCCACCCTAACTCGTAACAGTATACTGTCTACATGGTTCGAGCCAAGATAAATAACTTGCCCGGCTTGGTCGGAAAAACACTGGTGTTTTACTCCTCAACGACCGTAGCTTCTCAAGTTCATACTTACCAGGCACAATCCTTTGAGCTAGACATAGAGAAATAATTAATTTCACGGGAATCTCTAGATTTCCATGCAAAGTTGTAACTTCATTCGGACGCAAGGCAAACTCGGATCGACACACCATTTAAGTGGAGATGGCCACTGTCCAACCTAGTTTTCCCAAGTGAAATCACACGTGACGAAACACCTCATCAGTTTTCATTCTTCCTAAAATTTCTTCGAACAAGGTTGGAACGAGACGGCAAAAGTACTGCGAAAACAGGAAAATGCAACTCGTAGAAGCAAAACCCTTATTGACAAATCCCAATCCCAAATAGGGAAAGAGAGAAAGAGAGAAAGAACAACTCTCATGGTGCTTTCAAACACATCATGGCCAAACCTCTGCAGAAGTGCCATGATGAATTTTGTGTTGATACCTAAATTTTGCCTAGTCGTTTAGAGTTTAAGTGCATAGAAAATTAGGGGTTTATTTTTAACCCTGAGCAAAAATATTTTCATTAAATTACATAATACATAGATATTAGGCGCATTTGCATTAATAGAATTTAGTGAAACATATTTTCCTTTTAATTTATTTCATCTATTTTATTTTATTTAAACAATTAATTATATAAATTTTTAAAAAAAGAAAAAAGAAAAATAAAAAAAGGGGGCGAATCGGGGCCGTGTCAGGCCAGCTGCCCTTTTTTATTCTTTCTTCGCGTCTGGGCCCAGCTCGGCCCATCTCTTTTCTTCTTTTCCCCCAAGCCCAGCCTTTCTTCCTCTCTTCCTCTCTCCTCCCCGCATGCGATCTGACCAACACAAAGAAGCAGAGCAGAGCGGTGAGGGCAGACTGATTAGTGGCAGCTTCGAGCTAGAAATAGAAAGAAGAAGAGCTAGCTCCATTTTCGGACCTGGGGATCGTTTTGGAGGGACGCCAAAGATGGGGGAACTCTCTGCCAAAAGGGAGACCGAGAGGGTCCTTTTCGGAGGACCAAAATAGAGAGAGCGGGAGAAAGGAACAGAGAGCTTAAAGAGAGAACAGAGAGTGAGAGGAGAGACGGGAGGAGAGACCGAGAGAGATCTTGAGGGGAATCGGAGAAGACGAAGCTTGGCTCATTCGTTGGAGGACCGCCCCAATCGCCGTCGAGCCCCCTCCACCGTGCACTAAGAGCCCGCGAACACCCTAGTCAACCGTTCTCTCATTCTTGGCCATCGGAGCTCCTCACAACCGAGCTGAGAAACCCACGAAGAACCCTTCGTTGCAAGAAGATTGGCGATCACCAAAAGCATTTTTACGCGCCGGCAACACTAGCCCGACTGATTTGAAACTCGGCGACTGAACCAGGTACTTACTTGCCCTTTTCTTTCCCCTGCATCTCGGTAGTCTCACGTACCAAGTTCACTAGGTGGTGTCGTGACCCAATCGTGTGATACCGAAGCTGGATCATAGTGTATAATGACGACTTGGGTCTGTAAGTATCATGTTAGGCCAAGAATCACGTCAAAATCAGATTCGGACCTTTCGTTCTTAGTCGCATGCTAACTGTTCGTCGAAATGCTTGAATGAGATATTAGAAGCTCTGAGCACTGAGTTTGGGTCTGAAAGTTTCGAACGTTTTTGTGTAAATTGAGATGAATTTGTCATCTTACACGGTCGTTTAGAGTTGTTTACATCATGTTTAAAGCTAGAAATCGCATTGAATCTCAACCTTCTCACCCATGAACGTTTAACTCAACTTGCATACCACATGTTCGATGAAATGTCTAAAGGGAAGTCCGAATGATTTTTTGTGGAATCGGTGCCTAGAACTCGGTTTTTGTGCTTGTTTAGTACTTGTATTCGTCGAATCAATACTGACTTCGTGTTTTTCTTGTGTTTATGCCATGGTTCGCACATTATCCGAGTCGGCCGCACGTACATGTATCCCCGCCGGAGAATTCCTTCCCCATCCGAGAGGACCAAGGTTTGAGGCCGCGACCGTTAGTTCCTTCCCCATTCTACTCATTTGTATGACTCTGGTCGCCTGTCGCTTTAGACGTTTGAGTCATCATCACTCGCCGCAATTCCGCCACACCGAAGGACGCCAAGACCTCTCGCAGTCCCGTTTGTGGCATACCAGGTTTCGCACTGCTTCAGAACCAGAGCCTCAAGATAAAACTTTTTGCAAGCTTCCTTACCCGACGAAGGAAACATTTGGCTACTGTCTAAAAAAAACAAAACACTGGCCATGATACTAATGCCAAAATTGTTGGAACCACAGAAAGATGGAGATGTTTTCTGCATTAGGCTCTGGCGTTTGGATGAATAATGCTACTCCAGTCTAAGTCTATGATGGCAAAAGTCAGTTAAAAGACTTTAACTGAGCTAAGGCGTGTTAGAGCTGATAGTCAGACCTTAATGGTGCATCGGTGTGGTGAGTGAGTGAAACTCCCAGGGATTGATCTTTTGCCTGGCGGTATCGTTTCAATTAGACTCTTCTAGTCAGAGTGGAGAAGATAGGTCTGTTCCAACAGACACGCTTATATGGGCTGGTGCTGCTATTGTGAATGATGCGATTCTTACCGGCTAGTCCACTCCTCAATGGAAGGTCTCTATAGCGGGCAGGGGCTTTGAAGGGAAGTTGTCTGTGAAGCACGATAAAAGCCATGTCTTGTTCGTTGGGACCAACATACTGCAACATACTCTAGAAAGACTTTTCCTCTGAGAACTCCTGATGGTAGTTGCCTGGCGTTGTTTTGAGGACAAGCTTTGAAACAAAGTCAAGGAAAACTGATACCAATTTTTCCACAGAGAGGGGAAGGTTGATACATGCAGTTTCGAGAAGACCCAAACACTTACATCGGATGGCATCGAGTTTTGTGGACCGGTGATTTGTATGGCCGAATAGATTTGGGCGGTCCAATTATTTGCTTACAGATATGCCTATAACAAATGTTAAGCGTGATACAAATGAGGACCCCCTTGGTTCACAAGTTCAAGCGTTTGTCTATGCGTTAGTTAATAAGAATATCATGAGCTTCCTTTCATCTCAACCCTCAATTGGCGAGAAAACAATAAACTCTTCACCATTTCTGATGTTAACCACAGTTACGCTTGATAGCGTCAAAGATACTGCTAAGAAAGATCAGGCTTCTCCACGATTAAAATCGTTTGACCATGAGCAGGAAAGCATACATCAGCTTGTTGGTGGTTACATTCATCTTCATCCGATTGTGGCTGTATGGTTTTGAGTACACACGAAAAGGAGATATTTAATATATTCTCTCTGGCCTTGAAGAGAATAAATGCAAACCTTGCCTCTTTACAAGGCACCCACAGAACATGCAGGGGCAGGATGCTCTTCATTTATTGGTCATGCACCAGTTACCTTCCCGATCTCACAAAAGATATATGGTGGTCAGATTACACCGGAAAGGGCGGGCTCACAATTCACACCGCATGGAAAGGGCCTCGTCTTTCTTGGCCATGTCGTAGCACCATGCTGCAAAAATAGAAGAATTTCATGGTCATGCTCAACATGTATATTGGTATCATTTGATGAGAATGCCAATAGGATGGCTCAAGCAAACATGGATTACGTAACTCTTGTGGCAGATTTGAAAGCTATTGATAAAGTACACTCAAAATTGGTCCATGAACTTAATTATCCGGTTGCTATTGGAGAAAGTGGAAGACTGCATTCAACACGGATACTGGGTTCTTCGCACAATGTCGCTATCTGGACTTTCAACTATTGGAGCAAGGCTCTCCTGGATTTTCGTTGCGCCTCAATCACTTGCGTTGTCACCACCAAGGAGGAGGTGTATCACTCCAATAGAACAGAAACGACAGACAATCGTCCCACCATAAAAGAGTGTATCTCGTTCCTCGTTTTAATTCATGTCATGATTTGCAACTCATTTTAATTCGAGTCATGATAGCTGTACTACACTCCTTTCTATATGCAGGAATGATGGAAAATGAGCGGAGTTCTGCAAGCAAACATGATAAGTCATTGCAATGCCAATGGAACAAAATCATTCGGTTTATCATAAAAAGGAAGTAATCGTTCCTAATATTGGCCCAATTCTTGACAAATGAATGACATGCCTTTTTCGCCCATGTATAATGACACCGGAGATGGATTAAGGACCGCATGCCAAACTTAATGGAGTTGAATATGACGAAGTCATCTAACTCAATATGAAGCATTTGACTAAAGGGAAAAATCTTTCCTTCCCCCCACCAAGCAAGCATGATGGGCATCATATGTAGAACAACGCCTCTTGCCAACAAATCATGACAAGACATTCAATTTAGCGCGAAAGGATGTATCGTTCCTACTTTGCGTCCAATCTAGTGTGGAGATAACGCGTCCCATTTCCTTTTCTTGCAGAGTGATGATTGGAGCAAATCACTCAAGGGGCAACAACCACCATTCATGAAGTATGACGAAATGAAATAAAAAATGCATTCGATCATGGTGACGACATTTCCAACTAAAAAGCATGATGAGACGAAACCATCCATTTCCGTGCAAAGGATGTACATCGTTCCTAAAGAATTTTCAATCAAGTGTGGAAATAATATGTCCAGTCTTTTTCTATGAAGGTGATAAATGGAGCAAAACATCCAAGGGACAATGCCCTCAAATTGTGAAACAATGTCAAAAAGTCAAGGCGAAAGAAAGCGGATGATATTTTGTGTATCAGAAATGTTTCTTCTTTGGTATCTACCTATTAATTTTAATCGCATTCTTGTGTTGCTAGATAAGTGAATTACAATGTTTGTCGTGCCTGTAATGATCCCAACTAGTAAAATGAACAGCGGCTCAATCTCACATGCTAGAAGGAGTCCCCACCAAGGCAGTTAGAGCTGTTTGCCGAAACTTTCACAAACCCACAGAGAAAGTCCAAACGCTATAATAAAGATAGTGTGAAACCACCACTGAGGTACTGCTTCATAGTTTTGCTTCATTAGCCTTGTGTGCACGTCTCTGCGGTGATCGCCTCTCGCCGTTTTCTTCCACATTTGCCAGATTGCTCTGGACCAAATAATTCATGGAAAACCAAATCTTTTCATTGAGTTGGGTAATTGACAAATATAAAATTCTTTGTATTAAATCTATAATGGATATGTAAATAATGATACATTGAACAAGACAAAGGAGAAAACAGATAAAAATGAACTTACTTTCCATGGTAAAGGGCGACATGCGAGAGGTTAGAGGTCAAAGCTGCAAAACTCAGCCCATAAGTGATGGCAAAGGAGACGCTGAGGTAAAGTTTGCTATAACCATTGTAGGCTTCTGTATTTAGGTCAAAAGTCTCGGTATTGAGAATTCGACTTATGTTGTAAGTTCGGCCAGACCAATCGAAAGTGTCGGAAGATAATATGGGGAACCGTTTGGCGTCGTACGCATTGGACCAATAAAGGATGGGGATGGTGACATAGATCATCAAGGAGAACCCCGCAAGGATGTTGAGAATGGAAGCGCCTGGGTAGGCCAGAAGGCTTCCCAAGAGTGAGGTGGCTATGGACCGGTTGAGGGTGAACGTGCACAACCCGAGGCCAAAGTATCCGGAATTGAGTTACTGTGCAGCGATTGATCTCGTTCATATCCAACAGACGACGGAGAGGTAAGCGATTTTTGGGAAAAGGTATCTCGGCACCAGAAAATAAGCGAAGCTCGATATGAATACCATTAGGAAAAATTGGAGCCTCGTAAATCCTTCATTGGGCCTCTTTTCGTGTTCATGCAAAGCTTTGTATGTGAGATAAAAAGTTGGTAACGTGAAAGAATCAAGGTAAGGTTTGTCACGTGTGAGTTAAAAGAAATGAAACAAACACCTAAAAAGAGAGACCTCTACTAGGTGTGATGGTCACCACATTGTAAGGTGAGTCCACCAGATATTGTCTGAACAAACCAGCCCATTCATAACCAAGTGTCACGGGTCGATCGATTCACAATGATTCCACACCTGTACGGCCTTAGGATCACTCCTAAGTCAGCCTTACACACACACAATCAATTCATAATAATGGAGAGAAAGCAGCGTAGTAGTATTTTCTTACAAATGAGTATGCATAAATAAAGGGAGAGAGTTCCCTATATACACAAGTACAGATATAATCTGATATGTTGATCCCCTCATAATCCAACAGTGATATTTGAACCGATACAATCATTACATAGCTACACAAGAAGTTCCAGAGGCCCTAGGGGCGTGAGGAAGCTTAAGGGATGCTTGTCCAGGGAAACTGTTGAGTTGTTTGTCAGAGGCAACTGAAGGATCGCGAACAGTGCTCTCGCCTAGCACGGATGAGTCACGTCTCATGCACGAATGGGTCACGTCCCATGCACGTAAGGGGCCATGTCTTGTTCACGGATGAGCTCGGAGCCCTTCACTCCCTTGAGCCGTGTCACAAGCATCTGAAATTCATTCGGTAAAAAGACAATCAAATATAGGGGAATGAGCAAGTAAGGAAATATGGTAACCTACCAATACTAATATGCACAAGCGAGGGAGCTTATGACTAAGTGGCGTGGGGAATATGCGTAATGAATCACTTTATCACTTTTAATGAATCAATTTAGTCCATAATACAAAGTCGGTTGTTGCGATCGTGCATTTTGAGACATATTTACTTTTACAATATGAATGTTTATAGAACGCTTAAAATCCATAATGCAAGATTAAGTAGAAACAACCTCTAAGAATAGTTTCTAGGATGTGACTCACCCTTTAAGTGAGTGCGGTAGGGAAAATTACCAAAAAAGTCCTAAACTTATTGCAATTTTGCCAATTTAACCCTAAACCTTTCTTTGGCCAATTCAGTTCTAAACCTTTTGCAATTATGCCAATTCAGTCCATCCGGCCACTTTTGGCCAGCTACTGTTGACGTGAACGTCGGCTAGCGCTGGCCGGCTGACGTGGTAATATTTTAATATTTTGTTATTTTTTTCAAATTTTTTTATTTTGTTCCTTTCTCTTTTTTTTTTCTTTTCCTTCTTCCCCCTGGCCAGTCCGGCCACCAAATTGGGGGAAGAAGGAAGGCCAAAAAAATATAGAGAAACAAAAAAAATAAAAAAAATTTCGAGCTCCACATACACAATCAAATCATAAGAATGGAGAGAAAGCAGCCTAGTAGTATTTTCTCACAAATGAGCATGTATAAATAAAGGAAGAGAGTCTCCTATATACATAAGTGCGGAAATAATCTAATCTGTTGATCCCCTCATGATCCAACGGTGGTATTTGAACCGATACAATTATTACATAGATACACAATAAGTTCTAGAGGCCCTAGGGGCGTGGGGAAGCTTAAGGGACGCCTATCAAGGGAAACTAAAGGGTCGAGAACGTTGCTCGCGCCTAGCACGGATGGGGCACGTCTCATGCACGGATGGGCCACGTACCATGCACGTAAGGGGCCATGTCTCGTTAACGGATGTGCTCAGAGCCCTTCGCTAGATAAGGGAATTACACTGCTTGTTGTGGCTGTGATGATCCCAACTAGTAAAGTGAAGAACAGCTTGATCCCACATGCTAGAAGGAGCCCCCACCAAGGCAGTTAGAGCTGTTTGCCGAAACCTTTACAAGCTCACAGAGAAAGTCCAAACACTATAATCAAGATAGTGTGAAACCACCATTGAGGTACTGCTTCATAATTTTGCTTCATTAGCCTTGTGTGCACGTCTCCGCGGTGATCGCCTCTCATCGTTTTCTTCCACATTTGCCAGATTGTTCTGGACCAAATAATTCATGGAAAACCAAATCTTTTCATTGAGTTGAGTAATTGAAAAATATAAAATTCTTTGTATTAAATCTACAGTACATATGCAAATAATGATTTATTGAACAAGACAAGGGAGAAAACAGATAAAAATAAACTTACTTTCCATGGTAAAGGGCGACATGCGAGAGGTTAGAGGTCAAAGCTGCAAAACTCAGCCCATAAGTGATGGCAAAGGAGACGCTGAGGTAAAGTTTGCTATAACCATTGTAGGCTTCTGTATTTAGGTCAAAAGTCTCGGTATTGAGAATTCGACTTATGTTGTAAGTTCGGCCAGACCAATCGAAAGTGTCGAAAGATAATATGGGGAACCGTTTGGCGTCGTACGCATTGGACCAATAAAGGATGGGGATGGTGACATAGATCATCAAGGAGAACCCAACAAGGATGTTGAGAATGGAAGAGCCTGGGTAGGCCAGAGGGCTTCCCAAGAGTGAGGTGGCTATGGACCGGTTGAGGGTGAACGTGCCCAACCCGAAGCCAAAGCATCCGGAACTGAGTTGCTGTGCAGGGATTGATCTCTTCCATATCCAACAGACGACGGAGAGGTAAGTGATTTTTGGGAAAAGGTATCTCAGCACCAGAAAATAAGCGAAGCTCGATATGAATACCATCAGGAAAAATTGGAGCCTCATAGATCCTCCCTTAGGCCTCTTTTCGTGTTCATGCAAAGCTTTGTATGCGAGATAAAAAGTTGGTAACGTGAAAGAATCAAAGTAAAGTTTGTCATGTGTGAGTTAAAAGAAAGGGAACAAGCACCTAAAAAGAGAGACCTCTACTAGGTGTAATGGTCACCACATGTAGGGGGAATCCACTAGGTATTGTTTGAAGAAACCAACCTATTCATAACCAAGTGTCATGGGTCGATCGATTCACAATTATCCTACACCCGTACGGCCTTAGGATCAGTCCCAAGTTAGCCTTACACATACATAATCGATTCACAATAATGGAGACAAAGCAGCGTAGTTGTATTTTCTTGCAAATGAACATGCATAAATAAATGGAGAGAGTTCCCTATATATACAAGTGCATATATAATCTGATCCGTTGATCCCCTCATGATCCAACGGTGATATTTGAACCGATACAATCATTACATAGCTACACGAGAAGTTCTATAGGCCCTAGGGGCGTGAGGAAGCTTGAGGGATGCCTGTCAAGGGAAACTGTGAGAGGCAACTGAAGGGTCGCGAACGGTGCTCGCGCCTAGCACGGATGAGTCACGTCTCATGCACGAATGGGACACGTCCCATGCACGTAAGGGGCCATGTCTCGTTCATAGATGAGCTCAGAGCCCTTTACTCCCTTGAGCCGTGTCACAAGTATTTGACATTCATTCGGTAAGAAGACAATTAAATATAGGAGAATGAGCAGGTAAGGAAATATGGTAACCTACCAATACTAATATGCACAAGCGAGGAGAGCTTATGACTAAGTGGCGTGGGGAAGATGCGTCGTGAATCACTTTATCACTTTTAACGAATCAATTTAGTCCATAACACAAAGTCGGTTGTTGCGATCATGCATTTTGAGACATATTTGCTTATATAATATGAACGTTTATAAAACGCTTAAAATCCATAATGCAAGATTAAGTAGAAACAACCTCTAAGAATAGTCTCTAGGATGTGACTCGCTCTTTAAGTGAGTAAGGTAGGGAAAATTATCAAAAAAGTCCTAAACTTTTTGGAATTTTACAAATTCAATTTTAAACCTTTTTTTGGCCGATTCAGTTCTAAACCTTTTGTAATTATGTCAATTCAGTCCATTCGGCCACTTTTGGCCAACTGGGGTTGACGTGGATGTCGGCCGGCGCCGGCCGGCTGACGTGGCAATATTTTAATATTTTGTTATTTTTTGAATTTTTTTTTATTTTGTTCCTTTCTCTTTTTTTTCTTTTCCTTCTTCCCCTTGGCCAGTCCGGCCGCTGAATTGGGGGAAGAAGGAAAGGCCAAAAAAAAAAACAGAGAAACGAAAAAAATAAACAAATTTTCGAGCTCTACATACACAATCTATTTATAAGAATGGAGAGAAAGAAGCGTAGTAGTATTTTCTCACAGATGAGCACATATAAATAAAGGGAGAGAGTCTCCTATAAACATAAGTGCGGATAAAATCTGATCTGTCGATCCCCTCATGATCCAACGGTGGTATTTGAACCGATACAATTATTACATAGATACACAATAAGTTCTAGAGGCCCTAGGGGCGTGGGGAAGCTTAAGGGACACCTGTCAAGGGAAACTATAGGGTTGTTTGTCCAGGAAAACTGAAGGATCGCGAACGGTGCTCGCGCCTAGCACGGATGGGGCACGTCTCATGCACGGATGGGGCACATCTCATGCACGAATGGGCCACGTACCATGTACGTAAGGGGTCATGTCTCGTTCACGGATGGGCTCGGAGCCCTTCGCTAGATAAGGGAATTACAATGTTTGTCGTGGCTGTGATGATTCCAACTAGTAAAGTGAAGAACAGCTCAATCTCACACGCTAGACGGAGTCCCCACCAAGGCAGTTAGAGCTGTTTGCCAAAACCTTCACAAACCCACAGAGAAAGTCCAAACACTATAATAAAGATAGTGTGAAACCATCAATGAGGTATTGCTTTATAGTTTTGCTTCATTAGCCTTGTGTGCACGTCTTCGCGGTGATTGCCTCTCATCGTTTTCTTCCACATTTGTCAGATTGTTCTGGACAAAATAATTCATGGAAAACCAAATCTTTTGATTGAGTTGAGCAATTGACAAATATAAAATTCTTTGTATTAAATCTACACTGCATATGCAAATAATGATACATTGAACATGACAAAGGAGAAAATAGATAAAAATGAACTTACATTCCATGATAAAGGACGAAATGCGAGAGGTTAGAGGTCAAAGCTGCAAAACTCAGCCCATAAGTGATGGCAAAGGAGACGCTGAAGTAAAGTTTGCTATAACCATTGTAGGCCTTTGTATCTAGGTCAAAAGTCTCAGTATTGAGAATTCGAATTATGTTGTAAGTTCGGCCAGATCAATCGAAAGTATTGGAAGATAATATGGGGTACCATTTGGCATCGTAAGCATTGGACCAACAAAGGATGGGGATGGTGACATAGATCATCAAGGAGAACCCAGCAAGGATGTTGAGAATGGAAGAGCCTGGATAGGCTAGAGGGCTTCCCAAGAATGAGGTGGCTATGGACTGGTTGAGGGTGAACGTGCACAACCCGAGGCTAAAGTATCCGGAACCGAGTTACTGTGCAGCGATTGATCTCGTCCATATCCAACAGACGACGGAGGGGTAAGCGATTTTTGGGAAAAGGTATCTCGGCACTAGAAAATAAGCGAAGCTTGATATGAATACCATTAGGAAAAATTGGAGCATCGTAAATCCTCCCTTGGGCCTCTTTTCGTGTTCATGCAAAACTTTGTATGTGAGATAAAAAGTTGGTAACGTGAAAGATCAATGTCAAGTTTGTCACGTGTGAGTTAAAAGAAAGGGAACAAGCACCTAAAAAGAGAGACCTCTACTAGGTGTGATGGTCACCACATGTAAGGGGAGTCCACCAGGTATTATCTGAACAAGCCAGCCCATTCATAACCAAGTGTCACGGGTCGATCGATTCACAACAATCCCACACCCGTATGGCCTTAGGATCACTCCCAAGTCAACTTTACACACAGATAATCGATTCACAATAATGGAGAGAAAGCAGCGTAGTAGTATTTTTTTGCAAATGAGCATGCATAAATAAATGGAGAGAGTTCCCTATATATACAAGTGCAGATATAATCTGATCTATTGATCCTCTCATGATCCAACGGTGGCATTTGAACAGATACAATCATTACATAGCTACACAGGAAGTTCCAGAGGCCCTAGGGGCGTAAGGAAGCTTAAGGGATGCCTGTCAAGGGAAATTGTGGGGTCATTTGTTAGAGGCAACTGAAGGATCGCGAACGGTGCTCGCGCTTAGCACGGATGAGCCACATCTCATGCACGAATGGGTCACGTCCCATGCACGTAAGGGGCCATGTCTCATTCACGGATGAGCTCGGAGCACTTCACTCCCTTGAGCCTTGTCACAAGCATCTGAAATTCATTCGGTAAGAAGACAATTAAATATAGGGGAATGAGCAAGTAAGGAAATATGGTAACCTACCAATACTAATATGCACAAGCGAGGAGAGCTTATGACTAATTGGCGTAGGGAAGATGCGTAATGAATCACTTTATCACTTCTAATGAATCAATTAATCCATAACACAAAGTCGGTTATTGCGATCGTGCATTTTGAGACATATTTGCTTTAATAATATAAACGTTTATAGAACGCTTAAAATCCATAATGTAAGATTTAAGTAGAAACAACCTCTAAGAATGGTCTCTAGGATGTGACTCGCCCTTTAAGTGATTGAGATAGGGAAAATTATCAAAAAAAATTCTAAACATATTGCAATTGTGCCAATTTAATCCTAAACTTTTTTTTTGACCAATTCAGTCTTAAACCTTTTGCAATTGTGTCAATTCAGTCCATCCACCCACTTTTGGCCCGCTGACGTTGACGTGGACATCGGTTGGCGCTAGCCTGCTGACGTGGCAATATTTTAATATTTTGCTATTTTTTTTCGAATTTTTTTTATTTTGTTCCTTTCTCTTTTTTTTTTCTTTTCCTCCTTCCCCCTGGTCGATCCGGCCACCGAACTGGGGGAAGAAGGAAAGGCCAAAAAAAATAGAGAAATGAAAAAAATAAAAAAATTTCGAGCTCCACACACACAATCGATTCATAAGAATGGATAGAAAGTAATGTAGAAGTATTTTCTGACAAATGAGCATGTATAAATAAAGGGAGAGAGACTCCTATATACCCAAGTGTGGATATAATCTGATCTGTTGATCGTCTCATGATCCAACGGTGGTATTTGAACCGATGTAATCATTACATAGATACACAATAAGTTCTAGAGGCCCTAGGGGCGTGGGGAAGCTTAAGGGATGCCTGTCAAGGGAAACTTTGGAGCTGTTGGTTAAGGGAAACTGAAGGGTCGCGAACGGTGCTCGCTTCTAGCACGGATGGGGCACGTCTCATGCACGGATGGGGCACGTCTAATGCACGGATAGGCCACGTACAATGCATGTAAGGGGCCATGTCTCGTTCACAAATGGGCTCGTAGCCCTTCGCTAGATAAGGGAATTACAATGTTTATCGTGGCTGTAATGATCCCAACTAGTAAAGTGAAGAACAGCTCAATCCCACAGGCTAGGAGGAGTCCCCACCAAGGCAGTTAGAGCTTTTTGCCGAAACCTTCACAAACCCATAGAGAAAGTCCAAACACTATAATAAAGATAGTGTGACACCACCACTGAGGTAATGCTTCATAGTTTTGCTTCATTAGCCTTGCGTGCATGTCTCCGCGGTGACCGCCTCTTGCCGTTTTCTTCCACATTTGCCAGATTATTCTGGACCAAATAATTCATGGAAAACCAAATCTTTTCATTGAGTTGGGTAATTGACAAATATAAAATTCTTTGTAATAAATCGATAGTACATATGCAAATAATGATACATTGAACAAGATAAAGGAGAAAACAGATAAAAATGAACTTACTTTTCATAGTAAAGGGCGACATTCGAGAGGTTAGAGGTCAAAGCTGCAAAACTCATCCCATAAGTAATGGCAAATGAGACGTTGAGGTAAAGTTTGCTATAACCATTGTACGCCTCTGTATCTAGGTCAAAAGTGTCGGTATTGAGAATTCGACTTATGTTGTAAGTTCGGCAAGACCAATCGAAAGTGTCGAAAGATAATATGGGGAACCGTTTGGCGTCGTATGCATTGGACCAATAAAGGATGGGGATGGTGACATAGATCATCAAGGAGAACCCAGCAAGGATGTTGAGAATAGAAGAGCCTGGGTAGGCCAGAGGGCTTCTCAAGAATGAGGTGGCTATGGACCGGTTGAGGGTGAACGTGCACAACCCGAGGCCAAAGTATCCGGAATTGAGTTACTGTGCAGCGATTGATCTCGTCCATATCCAACAGACGACGGAGAGGTAAGCGATTTTTGGGAAAAGGTATCTCGGCACCAGAAAATAAACGAAGCTCGATATGAATGCTATCAGGAAAAATTAGAGCCTCGTAAATCCTCCCTTGGGCCTCTTTTCGTGTTCATTGAAAGGTTTGTATGCGAGATAAAAAGTTGGTAACGTGAAAGAATCAAGGTAAGGTTTGTCAAGTGTGAGTTAAAAAAAAGGGGAACAAGTACCTAAAAAGAGAGACCTCTACTAGGTGTGATGGTCACCACATGTAGGGGGAGTCCACCAGGTATTGTCTGAATAAACCAGCCCATTAATAACCATGTGTCACGGGTCGATCGATTCACAACGATCCCATACATATGCGGCCTTAGGATCAATCCCAAGTCAGCCTTACACACACACAATCGATTCACAAGAATGGAGAGAAAGAAGCGCAGTAGTATTTTCTTGCAAATGAGCATGCATAAATAAAGGGAGAGAGTTCCCTATATAAATAAGTGCAGATATAATTTGATCCGTTGATCCCCTCACGATCCAACGGTGGTATTTGAACCGATACATTCATTACATAACTACACAAGAAGTTCCAAAGGCGATAGGGTCATGAGGAAGCTCATGGGATGCCTGTCAAGGGAAACTGTAGGGTCGTTTGTCAAAGGCAACTGAAGGGTCGCAAACGGTGCTCGCGCCTAGCACGGATGGGTCACGTCTCATGCACGAATGGATCACGTCCCATGCATGTAAGGGGTGATATCTCGTTCACAGATGAGCTCGGAGCCCTTCACTCCCTTGAGCCATGTCACAAGCATATGAAATGCATTCAGTAAGAAAATAATTAAATATAGGGGAATGAACAAGTAAGGAAATATGGCAACCTACCAATACTAATATGTACAAGCGAGGAGAGCTTATTGCTAAGTAGCGTAGGGAAGATGCGTAATGATTCACTTTATCACTTTTAACGAATCAATTTAGTCCATAACACAAAGTCGGTTGTTGCAATCGTGCATTTTGAGACATATTTGCTTTTATAATATGAACGTTTATAGAACGCTTAAAATCCATAATGCAAGATTAAGTAGAAACAACCTCTAAGAATGGTCTTTAGGATGTGACTCGCCCTTTGAGTGAGTGAGGTAGGGAAAATTATCAAAAAAGTCCTAAATTTATTGCAATTGTGCCAATTCAATCATAAACATTTTTTTTGGCCAATTCAGTCCTAAAACTTTTGCAATTGGGCCAATTCAGTCCATCCGGCCACTTTTGGCCAGCTGGTGTTGACGTGGACGTCGGCTGTCTCCGGCCTGCTGACGTGAAAATATTTTAATATTTTGTTATTTTTTTGAATTTTTTTATTTTGTTCCTTTCTCTTTTTTTTTTCTTTTCCTCCTTCTCCCTGGCCGGTCCGACCATCGAACTGGGGGAAGAAGGAAAGGCAAAAAAAAAATAGATAAATGAAAAAAATAAAAAAATTTCGAGCTCCACACACATAATCGATTCATAAGAATGGAGAGAAAGTAGCGTAGTAGTATTTTCTAACAAATGAGCATGTATAAATAAAGGGAGAGAGTCTTCTATATACACAAGTGCAGATATAATCTGATCTGTTGATCCCCTCATGATCCAACGGTGGTATTTGAACCGATATAATCATTACATAGATACACAATAAGTTCTAGAGGCCCTAGGGGCGTGGAGAAGTTTAAGGGATGCCTGTCAAGGGAAACTTTGGGGTTATTGGTCAAAGGAAACTCAAGGGTTGCGAACAGTGCTCGCTCTTAGCACAGATGGGGCACGTCTCATGCACGGATGGGGCACGTACAATGTACGTAAGGGGCCATGTCTCGTTCACGGATGGGCTCAGAGCACTTTGCTAGATAAGGGAATTACAATGTTTGTCGTGGCTATGATGATACCATCAAGTAAAGTGAAGAACAGCTCAATCCCACACGTTAGAAGGAGTCCCCACTAAGGCAGTTTAGCTGTTTGCCGAAACCTTCACAAACTCACGGAGAAAGTCTAAACACTATAATAAAGATAGTGTGAAACCACCACTGAGGTACTGCTTCATAGTTTTGCTTCATTAGCCTTGTGTGCAGGTCTCCGCGGTGACCGCCTCTGGCCGTTGTCTTCCACATTTGCCATATTGTTCTGGACCAAATAATTCATGGAAAACCAAATCTTTTCATTGAGTTGGGTAATTGACAAATATAAAATTCTTTGCAATAAATCTACAGTGCATATGCAAATAATGATATATTGAACAAGACAAAGGAGAAAAAAGATAAAAATGAACTTACTTTCCATAGTAAAGGGCGACGTGCGAGAGGTTAGAGGTCAAAACTGCAAAACTCAGTCCATAAGTGATGGCAAAGGAGATGCTGAGGTAAAGTTTGCTATAACCATTGTAGGCCTTTGTATCTAGGTCAAAAGTCTCAGTATTGAGAATTCAACTTATGTTGCAAGTTCGGAAAGACCAATCGAAAGTGTCAGAAGATAATATGGGGAATCGTTTGGCGTTGTACATTTTGGACCAATAAAGGATGGGGTTGGTGACATAGATCATCAAGGAGAACCCAGCAAGGATGTTGAGAATGGAAGAGCCTAGGTAGGCCAGAGGGCTTCCCAAGAGTGAGGTGGCTATGGACCTGTTGAGGGTAAACGTGCCCAACCCGAGGCCAAAGTGTTCGGAACTGAGTTGCTGTGCAGCGATTGATCTCGTCCATATCCAACAGATAACGGAGAGGTAAGCGATTTTTGGGAAAAAGTATCTCGGCACCAGAAAATAAGCGAAGCTCGATATGAATATCATAAGGAAAAATTGGAGCCTCGTAAATCCTCCCTTGGGCCTCTTTTCGTGTTCATGCAAAGCTTTGTATGCGAGAGAAAAAGTTGGTAACGTGAAATATCAATGTAAGATTTGTCACGTGTGAGTGAAAAGAAAGGGAACAAGTACCTAAAAAGAGAGACCTTTACTAAGTATGATGGTCACCACATGTAGAGGGTGTCCACCAGGTATTGTCTGAACAAACTAGCCCATTCATAACCATGTGTCACGGGTCGATCGATTCACAACGATCTCACACCCGTGCGGCCTTAGGATCAATTCCAAGTCAGCCTTACACACACACAATCGATTCACAAGAATGGATAAAAAGAAGCGTAGTAGTATTTTTTTACAAATGAGTATGCATAAATAAAGGAAGAGAGTTCCCTATATAAACAAGTGCAGATATAATCTGATATGTTGATCCCCTCATGATCCAACGGCTGTATTTGAACCGATATAATCATTACATAACTACACAAGAAGTTCCAAAGGCGAAAGGGTCATGAGGAAGCTAAAGTGATGCCTATTAAGGGAAACTGTGGGGTCGTTTGTCAGAGGCAACTGAAGGGTCGCGAACAGTGCTCGCGTCTAGCATGGATGGGTCACGTCTCATGCACGAATGGGTCACGTTCCATGTACGTAACGAGCCATGTCTCGTTCACAGATGAGCTCGGAGCCCTTCACTCCCTTGAGCCTTGCCACAAGCATCTGAAATGCATTCGATAAGAAGATAATTAAATATAAGAGAATGAGCAAGTGAGGAAATATGGTAACCTACCAATATTAATATGCACAAGCGAGGAGAGCTTATGACTAAGTGGCGTGGGGAAAATGCGTAATAATTCACTTTATCACTTTTAACGAATCAATTTAGTCCATAACACAAAGTCGGTTGTTGCGATCATGCAATTTGAGACATATTTTCTTTTATAATATGAACGTTTGTAGAACGCTTAAAATCCATAATAAAATATTAAGTAGAAACAACTTCCAAGAATGGTCTCTAGGATGTGACTCGCCCTTTAAGTTAGTGAGGTAGGGATAATTATCAAAAAGTCCTAAACTTATTGCAATTGTACCAATTCAATCCTAAACCTTTTTTTTGGCCAATTTAGCCTTAAACCTTTTGTAGTTGTGCCAATTCAGTCCATCTGCCCACTTTTGGCCAGCTGGCGTTGACATTGACGTTGGTTGGTGCCGGCCTACTGACGTGGCAATATTTTAATATTTTATTTTTTTTTTCGATTTTTTTTATTTTGTTCCTTTCACTTTTTTTTTCTTTTCCTTCGTCCCCCTGGCCGGTCCGCCCACCAAACTGGGGGAAGAAGGAAAGGCCAAAAAAAAATAGAGAAATGAAAGAAATAAAAAAATTTCGAGCTTCACACATACAATCGATTCATAAAAATGGAGAGAAAGATGCGTAGTTAGTAGTATTTTCTGACAAATTAGCATGTGTAAATAAAGGGAGAGAGTCTCTTATATACACAAATGCAGATATAATCTGATCTGTTGATCCCCTCATGATCCAACGGTTGTATTTGAACCGATATAATCATTACATAGATACACAATAAGTTATAGAGGCCCTAGGGGCGTGGGGAAGTTTAAGGGATGCCTGTCAAGGGAAACTTTGGAGTTGTTGGTCAAAGGAAACTCAAGGGTCGCGAACGGTGCTCACTTTTAGCACGGATGGGGGACGTCTCATGCACGGATGGGGCACGTACAATGCACGTAAGGGGCCATGTCTCGTTCACAGATGGGCTCAGAGCACTTCTCCAGATAAGGGAATTACAATGTTTGTCGTGGATGTGATGATCCCAACAAGTAAAGTGAAGAACAGCTCAATCCCACACGCTAGAAGGAGTCCCCACCAAGGTAGTTAGAGCTGTTTGCCGAAACCTTCACAAACCCACAGAGAAAGTCCAAACACTATAATAAAGATAGTGTGAAACCACCACTGAGGTACTGCTTCATAGTTTTGCTTCATTAGCCTTGTGTGCACGTCTCCGCGGTGACCGCCTCTCGCCGTTTTCTTCCACATTTGCCAGATTATTCTGGACCAAATAATTCATGGAAAACCAAATCTTTTCATTGAGTTGGATAATTGACAAATATAAAATTCTTTGCAATAAATCTACAGTGCATATGCAAATAATGATATATTGAACAAGATAAAGGAGAAAAAAGATAAAAATGAACTTACTTTCCATAGTAAAGGGCGACGTGCAAGAGGTTAGAGGTCAAAACTACAAAACTCAGCCCATAAGTGATGGCAAAGGAGAGGCTGAGGTAAAGTTTGCTATAACCATTGTAGGCCTTTGTATCTAGGTCAAAAGTGTCGGTATTGAGAATTCGACTTATGTCGCAAGTTCGAAAAGACCAATCGAAAGTGTCGGAAGATAATATGAGGAACCGTTTGGCATCGTACGCATTGGACCAATAAAGGATGGGGATGGTGACATAGATCATCAAGGAGAACCCAGCAAGGATGTTGAGAATGGAAGAGCCTGGGTAGGTCAGAAGGGCTTCCTAAGAGTGAGGTGGCTATGGACCGGTTGAGGGTGAACGTGCCTAACCCGAGGCTAAAGTATCCGGAACTGAGTTGCTGTGCAGCGATTAATCTCGTCCTTATCCAACAGATAACGGAGAGGTAAGCGATTTTTGGGAAAAGGTATCTCGGCACCAAAAAATAAGCGAAACTCGATATGAATACCATCAAGAAAAATTGGAGCCTCGTAAATCCTCCCTTGGGCCTCTTTTCGTGTTCATGCACAGCTTTGTATGTGAGATAAAAAGTTAGTAACGTGAAAGATCAAGGTAAGGTTTGTCACGTGTAAGTTAAAAGAAAGGGAACAAGTACCTAAAAAAAGAGACCTCTACTAGGTGTGAAGGTCACCACATGTAGGGGGTGTCCACCAGGTATTGTCTGAACAAACTAGTCTATTCATAACCATGTGTCACGGGTCGATCGATTTACAACGATCCCACACCCGTACGGCCTTAGGATGAATCCCAAGTCAGCCTTACACACACACAATCGATTAACAAGAATGGAGAGAAAGAAGCGTAGTAGTATTTTCTTGTAAATGAGCATATATAAATAAAGGAAAGTTCCCTATATAAACAAGTGTAGATATAATCTGATCCGTTGATCCCCTCATGATCCAACGGTGGTATTTGAACCGATACAATCATTACATAACTATACAAGAAGTTCGAGAGACCCTAGGGGCATGAGGAAGCTTAAGGGATGCTTGTCAAGGGAAACTGTGGGGTCGTTTATCAAAGGCAACTAAAGGATCGCGAACGGTGCTCGCACCTAGCACGGGTGGGTCACGTTTCATGCACTGATGGGTCACCTCCCATGCACGTAAGGGGCCATGTCTCGTTCACGAATGAGCTCAGAGCCTTTCACTCCCTTGAGCCGTGTCACATGCATCTGAAATTCATTCGGTAAGAAGACAATTAAATATAGGGGAATGAGCAAGTAAGGAAATATGGTAACCTACCTATACTAATATGCACAAGCGAGGAGAGCTTATGACTAAGTGGCGTGGGAAAGATGCGTAATGAATCAATTTATCACTTTTAATGAATCATTTTAGTCCATAACACAAAGTCGGTTGTTGCGATCGTGTATTATGAGACATATTTGCTTTGATAATATGAACGTTTATAGAACGCTTAAAATCTATAATGCAAGATTAAGTAGAAATAACCTATAAGAATGGTCTCTAGGATGTGACTCGCCCCTTAAGTGAGTGAGGCAGGGAAAATTATCAAAAAAGTTCTAAACTTATTGCAATTGTGCCAATTCAATCTTAAACCTTTTTTTTTTGCCAATTCAGTCCTAAACCTTTTGCAATTGTGCCAATTCAGTCCATCCGGCTACTTTTGGCCAGCTGGCTTTGACGTGGATGTCGGCCGGCTGACGTTGCAATATTTTGATATTTTGTTACTTTTTTTTCGAATTTTTTTTATTTTGTTCCTTTCTCTTTTTTTTTTCTTTTTCTTCTTCCCCCTGGCCAATCCAGCCACCGAATTGGGGGAAGAAGGAAAGGCAAAAAAAAAATAGAGAAACAAAGAAATAAAAAAAAATTTCGAGCTTCACACACACAATTGATTCATAAGAATGGAGAGAAAGCAGCGTAGTAGTTTTTTCTTGCAAATGAGCATATATAAATAAAGGGAGAGAGTCCCCTATATACACAAGTGCGGATATAATCTGATCTGTTGATCCCCTCATGATCCAATGGTGGTATTTGAATCGATACAATCATTACATAGATACACAATAAGTTCTTGGAGTCCTAGGGGCATCGGGAAGCTTAAGGGATGCCTACCAAGGGAAACTGCGGGGTTGTTTGTCAAGAGAAACTGAAAGGTCGCGAACGGTGCTTGCGCCTAGCACGAATGGGGCACGTCTCATGCACGGATGGGCACATCTGATGCACGGATGGGCCACGTACCATACACGTAAGGGGCCATGTCTCGTTCACGGATGGGCTCGGAGCCCTTTGCAATATAAGAGAATTACAATGTTTATCGTGGCTGTGATGATCCCAACTAGTAAAGTGAAGAACAACTTATTTCCACATGCTAGGAGGAGTCCCCACCAGGGCAGTTAGAGCTGTTTGTCAAAACCTTCACAAACCCACAGAGAAAGTCCAAACAATATAATCAAGATTGTCTGAAACCACCACTGAGGTACTGCTTTATAGTTTTGCTTCATTAACCTTGTGTGCACGTCTCCGCGGTGACCGCCTTTCGTCGTTTTCTTCCACATTTGCCATATTGTTCTGGACCAAATAATTCATGGAAAACCAAATCTTTTCATTGAGTTGAGTAATTGACAAATTTAAAATTCTTTGTATTAAATCTACAGTGGATATATAAATAATGATACATTGAACAAGACAAAGGAGAAAACAGATAAAAATGAACTTAATTTCCACGGTAAAGGGCGACATGCGAGAGGTTAGAGGTCAAAGCTACAAAACTCAGCCCATAAGTGATGGCAAAGGAGACGCTGAGGTAAAGTTTGCTATAACCATTGTAGGCCTTTGTATCTAGTCAAAAGTCTCGGTATTGAGAATTCGACTTATGTTGTAAGTTCGACCAGACCAATCGAAAGTGTCGGAAGATAATATGGGGAACCGTTTGGCATCGTATGCATTGGACCAATAAAGGATGGGGATGGTGACATAGATCATCAAGGAGAACCCAGCAAGGATGTTGAGAATAGAAGAGCCTGGGTAGGCCAGAGGGCTTCTCAAGAGTGAGGTGGTTATGGACCGGTTGAGGGTGAACGTGCACAACCTGAGGCCAAAGTATCCGGAATTGAGTTACTGTGCAGCGATTGATCTCGTCCATATCTAACAGACGACGGAGAGGTATGCGATTTTTGGGAAAAGGTATCTTGGCATCAGAAAATAAGCGAAGCTCGATATGAATACCATTAGGAAAAATTGGAGCCTCGTAAATCGTCCCTTGGGCCTCTTTTCGTGTTCATGTAAAGGTTTGTATGCGAGATAAAAAGTTGGTAATGTGAAAGAATCAAGGTAAGGTTTGTCATCTGTGAGTTAAAAGAAAGGGAACAAGTACCTAAAAAGAGAGACCTCTACTAGGTGTGATGGTCACCACATGTAGGGGGAGTCCACCAGGTATTGTCTGAACAAACCAGTCCATTCATAACCATGTGTCACGGGTCGATCGATTCACAATGATCTCACACCTGTGCGGCCTTAGGATCACTCCCAAGTCAGCCTTACACACACACACAATCGATTCATAAGAATGGAGAGAAAGAAGCGTAGTAGTATTTTCTTGCAAATGAGCATGAATAAATAAAGGAAGAGAGTTCCCTTTATATACAAGTGCAGATATAATCTGATACGTTGATCCTCTCATGATCCATCGGTGGTATTTGAACCGATACAATCATTACATAGCTACACAAGAAGTTCTATAGGCCCTAGGGGCGTGAGGAAGCTTAAGGGATGTCTGTCAAGGGAAATTGTGGGGTCGTTTGTCAGAAGCAACTGAAGGGTCGCGAACGGTGCTCGCGCCTAGCACGGATGGGTCACGTCTCATGCACGAATGGGTCACGTCCCATGCACGTAAGGGGCCATGTCTCGTTCACGGATGAGCTTGGAGCCCTTCACTCCCTTGAGCCGTATCACAAGCATCTGAAATTCATTCGGTAAGAAGACAATTAAATATAGGGGAATGAGCAAGTAAGGAAATATGGTAACCTACCCATACTAATATGCACAAGCGAGGAGAGCTTATGACTAAGTGGCGTGGGAAAGATGCGTAATGAATCACTTTATCACTTTTAATGAATCATTTTAGTCCATAACACAAAGTCGGTTGTTGCGATCGTGTATTATGAGACATATTTGCTTTGATAATATGAACGTTTATAGAACGCTTAAAATCTATAATGCAAGATTAAGTAGAAACAACATATAAGAATGGTCTCTAGGATGTGACTCGCCCCTTAAGTGAGTGAGGTAGGGAAAATTTTCAAAAAAGTCCTAAACTTATTGCAATTGTGCCAATTCAATCCTAAATCTTTTTTTTTGCCAATTCAGTCTTAAACCTTTTGCAATTGTACCAATTCAGTCCATCTTGCCACTTTTGGCCAGCTGGCATTGACGTGGACGTCGGCCAGCTCTGGCCGGCTGACATGACAATATTTTGATATTATGTTATTTTTTTTCGAATTTTTTTTTATTTTGTTCCTTTCTCTTTTTTTTTTCTTTTTCTTCTTCCCCTTGGCCAATCCGGCCACCGAACTGGAGGAAGAAGGAAAGGCAAAAAAAAAATAGAGAAATGAAAAAAATAAAACAAATTTCGAGCTCCACACACAATCGATTTATAAGAATGGAGAGAAAGCAGCGTAGTAGTATTTTCTTGCAAATGAGAATGTATAAATACACAAGTGCGGATATAATCTGATCTGTTGATCCCCTCAAGATCCAACGGTAGTATTTGAACCGATATAATCATTACATAGATACACAATAAGTTCTAGAGGCCCTAGGGGCGTGGGGCAGCTTAAAGGATGCATGTCAAGGGAAACTGTGGGGTTGTTTGTCAAGGGAAACTGAAGGGTCGCGAATGATGCTCACGACTAGCACGGATAGGGCACGTCTCATGCACGGATAGGCCACGTACCATGCACATAAGGGGCCATGTCTCGTTCACGGATGGGCTCGGAGCCCTTCGCTCCCTTGGACCGTGTCACAAGCATTTGAAATTCATTCGGTAAGAGGATAATTAAATATAGGGGAATGAGCAAGTAAGGAAATATGGTAACTATATAAAATGAAGAAATTGAAGTGTCTGTGTCTTCTATAACAGCACGAAGGCTACAATAATATAGATGGCCCGTGATAGAGAACCTTGTTAATTATGAAAATTTGCACTGCATAGGCTCCGCACGACCGAAGGTTAGCAAAGATGGTGATCAGGACATGTTCTTTCAAATTGAAAGGTCCTGGATTTAGTGAGAACGCCCATCTCGTGAATGGAACTTGGATCAACCTCGAAGTGAGATCACGGCCATCAATTGTCCTTGGGGAAGTGTAACAATTTTTGCTAAATTGTTGAAATGCGATGTTGGTCAGTTCGATAGTTGAAGAATTGATTGGTGAAGGACAAGATCATGCACAAGGCCACGTTGAGAACCCATGTCCTGAATGTCAGGACGGGTAGTGATGGGTCATCCGTTAGTGGAACCGTGAGGTCCTTTTCGATGGGGCAATCATATGTTATTCCATCTCCTCCTGCGTGGTAAGTTAGTAGCATTTAGTCACAAAACCATAACAGCAAATGTAAATGCTTTCGGTGGTGATGGGCGAGGAGCTTATCGAACAATTTTTCGGCAAACTCTGCACCTTCAACCACGATTCCCGCCATCCTTTCTAAGATCAGTTTGAAGCCCCTTTGTCCGAATAATCACTGTATATTTGCTCTTCTCAAGAATGTTGCCTCTGGGTAAAACCACCTACCAATACTAATATGCACAAGTGAGGAAAGTATTGATCTGCTAGCATTTAATTTAGATGGATGAGCTTTCGACTAAGTGGCGTGGGGAAAATGTGTAATGAATCACTTTATCACTTTTAATGAATCAATTTAGTCCATAACACAAAGTCGGTTGTGGCGATCGTGCATTTTGAGACATATTTGCTTTTACAATATGAACGTTCATAGAATGCTTAAAATCTATAATGCAGGATTAAGTGAAAACAACCTCTAAGAATGGTCTCTAGCATGTGACTCGCCCTTTAAGTGGGTGAGATAGGGAAAATTACCAAAAAAGTCCTAAACCTATTGCAATTGTGCCAATTCAATCCTAAACCTTTTTTTCTTTGCCAATTCAATTCTAAACATTGTGCCAATTCAGTTCATCCGGCCACTTTTGACCAGCTGGCACTGACGTGGACGTCGACCGGCTGACATGGCAATATTTTAATATTTTGTTATTTTTTTTATTTCATTCCTTTCTCTTTTTTTTTTCTTTTCCTTCTTCCCCCTAGCCAGTCCAGCCACCGAATCGGGGGAAGAAGGAAAGGCCAAAAAAAAATAGAGAAAGGAAAAAAAAAGTTTTTGAGCTCCACCCTCACCAGTGCCGGTGAGGGCAAGCCTTGCCGTTGTACAGCCATGGCGAGGCTCGACCTCGCCAGATCTGGGCAAGGTCGAGCTCACCCAGCGGTGGTGAGGGCAGAGCTCTCCCAGCCATGGCGAGCTTCACACTCGCTAGTGTTGGCGAGGGCGAGCCTTACCGTTGCACAGCCATGGCAAGGCTCGACCTCGCCAAATCCAGGCGAGGTCGAGCTCGCCCAACCATGGTGAGCTCCACCCTCGCCAAAGTCGGGCGAGCCTCCTTTGGCAGGTTCGTCCAGGGGGAAGAAGGAAAGAAAAATAAAAAGAGAAAGGAAAAAAATACAAAAAAAATTGAAAAAAATATTAAAATATTGCCACGTCAGCCGGCCGGCCCTAGCCAATGTCCACGTCAACTCCGGCTAGCCAAAAGTGACCGGATGGACTGAATTGGCACAATTGTAAAAGATTTAGAAATGAATTGACAAAAATAGGTTTATGACTGAATCGACACAATTGCAATAAGTTTAGGACTTTTTTGGTAATTTTCCTCATGAGATACGGTGAAGCAAGTGCAAGTGCTATGCTAGAGCCAGACATAGTCGAGGTATTACTTCCCCAAGGAAGAATGGGAAGATACAGTGAAGCTGACCAAACGCCAAAAATGGTTTGAATGATTCAGTGATGCATCCCATCATCCTCCAAAATAGAGAGCAACTGCTTGTTGACGCACCATTGATTAGATCCGATGAGCGTACAGGTGTGACCAAAATCCAAACTCGAAAATCTAATCCTAGAAGTACTTCGACCAAGGACAGTTGAAGATGGCAATTGTTGTCCACCAGCTTAGTGAGCCGATCGACCCTTGAAACACCTCTAATGTTTAAGGGATGTCGAATGTGATCTTATCAAGACACTAGTTTTATTATCACGGGCGCTGCACGGGTTTTGTAAAATCAACGGATGGAGGCAAGCGCAAAGATTTCTTCGATATTATAAACCTGAAGTTTGCACCATCTCTGAAGGTTCTCTTTAAGAGCATCCTTCGTGCCACCAAAATCAGTCTTAGCTTTTATAATTGCAAAAACAATGTCATAATTGTAAAATGGGACAACAACATGTATGTTTTGTGATCTTTTTCGTCTCAAAAGTGATATGTCTGTACAATATAATCAAAGATAACTTTAATCTTCCAATTAAAATCCTCCAAGGCAGGAACAACACAAAATCATTAATTAATTATGATATCTTAAGCAATTTATGGGCGTGTGCACTTCTCTAAGCTACCATCAATTCCTGATCTTATTCTAAAGAATGCAAAATTAATTGAATTGAAGAAGGATAAGTCCATGATCCTAACATGAGAGCTAACATTATTATCTTCATTTTTTTTCACTAAATTTTAAAAAAGAGAGGAGGGTGCATGTCTAGTTGTGCCTTGTGCTTGTTTTTTTTTTTCCCATTTTTGTTCGGGGGAGAGGAAGTCGTGCCATGAACATGACGGTACGAGATTGTCAGACATTGAAAAAGCAATTGATCTAGTATTCATATGTCAACAGAGTGATCTAATATCAAAACTCTATTTTCTTTAATTATCTAGCATGATTACAGGAATCCCTCTCAAGTCATATTGAAAAGAGCTATACTACATTAGGTAATTGAAACGTCAAGAGTTAATCTTATGCATTTGTCCGTGACTCCATGGCGTTGAGCGTTAAAGAAGAACCTTGCCAAGTGTAACATAAAAACAAGTCTCATGCACGAATGGGCCACGTCTCATGCACATAAGACGCCATATATCGTTCACGGATGGGCTCGGTGCCCTTCGTTCCCTTGGGCCATGTCACAAGCATTTGAAATTCATTCGGCAAGAAGACAATTAAATATAGGAGAATGAGCAAGTAAGGAAATATAGTAACTATATAATATGAAGAAATTGAAGTGAATGAGTCGTCTGTAACAACATGAAGGCTGTAATTGTGAAAATTTGCATTGTATAGGCTCCGCGCGACCCAAGATTGGCAAAGATGGTGATCGGGATATTTTCTTTCAAATTGAAAGGTCCTGGATTTAGTGAGAATGCCCATCTCATGAACGAGACCTGGATCGGCCTCGAAGGGAGTGTTGCGGCCATCAATCGTCCCAAGGAAAGTGTAACAATTTGTGCTAAAATTGCCGAAATGCGATATTGGTTAGTCCGATAGCTGAAGAATTGGTTGGTGAAGGTTGATTATGCACGAGGCCACGCCGAGAACCCATGTCTTGAATGTCAGGACGGGCAGCGATGGGTCATCCGGCGGTGGAACCATAAGGCGCACCTCTTCGATGGGGCAATCATATGTTATTCCATCTCCTCCTGCGTGGTAAGTTAGTAGCATTTAGTCACAAAACCATAACAGCAAATGTAAATGCTTTCGGTAGTGATGGGCAAGGAGCTTATCGGATAGTTTTTCGGCAAACTCTGCACCTTCAACCACGATTCCCGCCATTCTTTCTAAGATCAGTTTGAAGCCCCTTTGTCCGAATAATCACCGTATACTTGCTCTTCTCAAGAATGTTACCTCTGGGTAAAACCACCGACCAATACTAATATGCACAAGTAAGGAGAGAATTGGTCTGCTAGCATTTAATTTAGATGGATGAGCTTTTGACTAAGTGGTGTGGGGAAGATGCGTAATGAATCACTTTATCACTTTTAATCCGCAACAGAAAGTCGATTGTTGCGATCGTGCATTTTGAGACATATTTGCTTTTACAGTATGAATGTTCATAGAACGCTTAAAATCCATAATGCAGGATTAAGTAGAAACAACCTCTAAGAATGGTCTCTAGGATGTGACTTGCCCTTTAAGTGGGTAAGATAGGGAAAATTACCAAAAAAGTCTTAAACTTTTTGTAATTGTGCCAATTTAGTACTAAATCTTTTTTTAGTCAATTCAGTCCTAAACATTTTGCAATTGTATCAATTTAGTTCATCCGGCCACTTTTGGCTGACCAACGCTGACGTGGACGCCGGCCGGCTGACGTGGTAATATTTTAATATATTTTTATTTTTTTTCGAAATTTTAGTTAATTTTTTTCCTTTCTCTTGTTTTTCCTTTCCTTCTTCTCCTTGGCCGATTCAGCCAAGGGGAGGCTCACCGGCAAGGTGACCTCGCTGGCCCTAGCCCCTGACCTGTCCGACCATCGGACCGAGGGAAGAAGGAAAAGCCAAAAAAAAAACAAAGAAAAGAAAATAATATATAAAAATTTCGAGCTCCGCCCTTGTCGGTTGTCGCACAGCCATGGTGAGGTACGACCTCGCCAGATCTGGGGGAGGTCGAGCTCGCCCAGCCATGGCGAGCTTCGCCCTTGCCGGAGCTTGGCGAGGCTTGCCCTCACTAATCCCCAGTGGCCGGCAAGCCTCCCGCTCGCCGGTCCGGTCAAGCGGAAGAAGCAAAGAAAAAAAAAAAGAGAAAGTCGTGCCATGAACATGACAGTACGAGATTGTCAGTCATTGGAAAAGCAATTGATCTAGTATTCATATGTCAACAGCGTAATCTAATATCAAAACTTTTCTTTAATTATCTAACATGATTATAGAAAAAAGAGACGAGGGTGCATGTCTAGTTGTGCCATACACTTGTTTTTTTTTTCCCATTTTTGTTTGGGGGAGAGGAAGTCGTGCCATGAATATGACGGTACGAGATTGTCAGACATTGGAAAAGCAATTGATCTAGTATTCATATGTCAATAGAGTGATCTAATATCAAAGCTCTGTCTTCTCTACTTGAAAATTATGCAAAATGGAATGACAAGGGAAATTTAACAAGGAATCAATGCGAAAACCCCCTAGCTCCAAGTACGACGGATCAAACATGGAAACCACCAACGAAGGACGCTTTAAAAGTAAATATTGATGGAGCTTACTCTCCCGGCTCAAAAGAAGGTGTTGTAGCCTGCATTGTGCGCAATAACGTTGGGTCCCTAATTGACGGATTTGCTAGATCGGTGAGGTCTACATCGGCGTAATAGGCGGAAACTCTAGCTCTTGTCAACGCATTGCGCTTTTCTCCTCGAAGAAGTTTTAAGCTAGAACTCAACTCCAACTGCTTGAGTTTAATCTCCACTTTGAAGTCAACTGCTCAACAAGGGTGGGAAGAGCGAGCACTAATCTTCGAAGCTTCTCATCTATTATCTTGCTTTTCGGATATTAAAATCGAGTTTTATAATAGGGAGCAAAAAAGAGTTGTGAATTGGGTTGTCAAAGCTCAATACACGAATTCTCTCCCTTCTAATTGGATAGCAAATCCCCCCGGCACTCTTTTGGACCTACTATGTTTAGATGCCCCTGCTACGGGCTTTGTTTCTTAAGTTATTAATAATAAATCTTTGTGTTTTTAGACCAAAAAAAAATTATCTAGCATGATTACAGAAATCCCTCTCAAGTCATATTGAAAAGAGCTATACTACATTAATTGATATGTCGAGAGTAAATCTTACGCATTTGTCCGTGACTCCATGGCGTTGAGCGTTAAAGAAGAACCTTACCAAGTGTAACATAAAAACAAGTTAGGCTCACCTGCACAAACTATTTGTCAAAAAGAACTTGATGGAAGATATCATTACTATACATAGGAATAATACAAGCATATTCCGTGCTGTCTATACGTGCACACTACTAAGGAAAGATTCATTGGGTCTTGGGGACGCCCTTGAAATGGTCCGGTTGCTGGGTGACTCCGGGGCACTTCTCTGCCACGTCTTCGGAATCGTTGTTGTCATTTGCAGCGACGCTCCAGCCCCTGCCGCCTTCTCTTTCCTCGTCTCGATCACAGCGGCGGCACGAGGGCCGTGGGTCGCCGCTAGTCAAGTCGCTTTCTCCCGTAGCTCCACAATCCCCCTCCTTTGTCATCACCGCATCGAAAGCATCTTGCGAACTGTCCGTTTCTGCGTTGATCGCCATGAATTTCCTCTATTGTTATTGGACTCTTGAGAAGTGTTTGCGCCCATATAAACAGATTTTTAATGGTTTTCATTGACAGAACTTTGATAGAGGGTAAATGTATCACATAAGTACGAGTTTGAGATTTTTAGTATCACAGAAAAAAATTAAAAATAAATTTATCATAGTAAGTATAATTTAGGATTTTTGGTGGCTTTTGCTAAGAAAAATATAACAGTTGTGTAAATTCCCTAGATTTGGAAAAGTAAAAAAAAACAAAAATTACAGCCTGTTCGAATCACTCCTCCATAAAAGCAAAAAATCCCAAAATTAGATTGAGCTAGTCTTGTTAATTTTGAACATTCTGAATGGATTTAAGTTGAGATTAGTATCAAATCCGAGTTGATCCACGTGTCTTCTCACCCTTTACCAAGCGACGACAGCCTGGTATTTTCACGTAGGAGCCGACCCTCTTCAAACGGATCGAAAGTCAGTCAAAGCACGTTCATTGAAAGTCCCGCCTATAGTTTCATTTATTTATTTGCAGAGAGAGAGATCACATCATTGATTGAAGAAAATATCTCTCTCCTTCTTTTGGATAAGCCTTTTTTTTTTCCGTAGTTACCATTTTGTTATTGCTGATTCAAAGAAATTCGTCCAATAAAGGTTCTAATCGGTGAGTTATAGTACCATGAAAAAATATATATGTAATAAATTTATCTTAAATTAATTTTTAATTTACCAAAAATCTCAAATAAGTACACTCGTGACATATTTACTCTCTGTTAGCTTCCGTCAAATTTTACCGTGAAATTACTAAGTTGGATAATGGTAAGTCCACATAAAAATTCATATTAGTTTGTGGTAAATATATCATGGCTGTACCAGTTTTAGGATTTTTGACATCTCAAAAATTAATTATGAATAAATTTATTACAGGTGCACCAGTTTGAAATTTTTTATGGTATTAACCCTTATTTACACTAAGCTTAAATTAAGTTTTTCGTACATGTAATAAACATGCTTATACTTAGACCTAGCCACTGGGCAGGGCTAGGGAAGATGGGCGAGGCTTGGGCCCCACCGAGCATAGGTGGTAAAGTCCCTCACCCCGCCAAGACTCAAACCCCCGGCCTGATTCTAGGATGAAGTAGAGAGATTTTCTAGCCTAGACCCATCCAGATGAGATTTTGTTTGTGGTAACTCTATTATTTTAAAGGGTTAATACCACAAAAAAAAACCCAAATTAATACACTTATGACAAATTTATCCCTGATACACCTGTAATAAATTTACCCTCCATTAATTTTCGTTAAATTTTACCGTCAAATTACTGATGGTAGTTGACGGGTGTACCAGTCTGGGGTTTACCATAGGTATATTTGTAGTTTTTCATGATATTAATTCAATTTAACATAAGGTAAATTTATCATAAGTGTATTAATTTAGGGTTTTTGGTGATCAAAAAAATAATTTGGGATAAATTTATCACATGTGTACCAATTTAGGATTTTTGGTAGTAAAAAAATTAATTTTGAGTAAATACTAATTTAGGATTTTTTGTAGTATTAATCTTATTTTAAACGTGATTATCACAACTTGATGGGCACACTCTTTGCTTGAATCTCTTGTAAGAGCCCATAAAAAGCAAGCTTTTACTGGGCCCCGTTGGTATTACCATAATTGCAATGGCTCAAATAGCAAATGTCACATTTCGATAACCACAAAGGTTGTTATCTCTGAAAGCAAATTATTAACTTAATTACCTCATATATCCAATACAAAGAATTATTATTATAATATTTAGCTCTCCAATTTTCTTTTTTCCAAAAAGCTCCTGAAAATACTTTCCTAAACTTTGACATTTCAAGAAATTTGAGAAATTTGGGAGGTGGGACAAAATTAAGGATGTTGTAGTAATTTATTAGATAAATTATGATATCTATCTGTACTGCCATAAAATGAGAGATTATACAAAATTGACCATTTGGACTTCGTTGAGTTATACTTCCTTCTTATCTTCCACATTTTGTTTTGTGCACTTATTCTTTTACACTTTTTTTTTCCTTCTTATCTTCCACATCTTGTTTTGTGCACTTATTATTTTATACTTTTGGGCTATGATGTGCACATGTTGTATAAATTGTTATCACTAGTGAAAATATTTTTTATTAACTAATTATTTCGAGTGATACAAACAATCATAATTAGGAATATATGTTCCACAATATTCATTTTTCGCAAAACACACGGAGCCTTGAGAGAAAATACCCCATTGTCTCACTTTTGTGTTTTTTATTATAGCCCTTTGTTTTCTTAACTGTAAATCAAAGAGGAAAAAAGGGAAAATCGACCAATAAAAAATAAAAAAAAATGTAAAAATAAAAAATAAATTAACCACCCACTTTCTATAAAAAAAAAAAAGTGCACTTCGTAACATTACTTAATTGTCCTTATTATGCAATCAACCCCATCTAGTCACTCTGTGTGATAAATTTTTTTCTTATACTTTTAAAAAAATGTGTAGAAAAAAATTTCTAAGTTTTTTTATTTAATTGTGCAATTAAGTTATGACATTTTTTATTGTTGACACCTAATTTTTAGCTCATTTTTGTCATATTTTCAAAAATTTCAAAATTAGGTCTAGGGATCTTGGCCAAGCCTGGAAACCTATTTCTAAACAAAAAATAATTTTTTTTATCATTTTTCTGCATTTTTTCTGAATTTCTTTTAGTCAAAATAAGCAAGAAAATAAATAAAAATAGTAAATGGAATCAGAAAATTCCATAAAAATAGTAAATAATATTATTTTAAATCCAATTTCATAAATACACTCCCAATTTTAGAAAATCTCAATTGGGTGGATTGTTTTCCCAAAATTGGGTAAAATTAAACCCGAATTGAACCAAAAATGAAATTAAATTTTTTCTAGACATTTTTAGGTCATAGTGTCTTCACAACAATTGATTCTAGGACCTTTAATTGCATTATGGTCAGTCCAATTGCACAATTTGATGAAAAAAATAAAAAAAAATCCCCAAAAATTGATTGAAAATTAAGAGTTTTGAACCTAAATTGGGAATCGTGCCCAAAATGAAATTTCCAAATGTGACACTATCATTTCTAGGGTTAATTAGGGGTGAGCAAAGCATTTTTGGCATCAATTTTGCCTAATCAGGTCATTAAGACCTCAAATTGAACAAAACCCTATTAACCCGAATATAAAAATAAGAAAATTTTGGGCACAATTATAATAAAAATTGGGGAAAATTATGTGTTTGGGTTCGGAACATGCTGGGGAATGCAATTTTGAGGTTTAATTTGAAAATTTCGTTCAAAATAAGGTCCAATTTGCATTTTTTTTTATCAAAACCGGAACTGCCGGGTCGGACGGGTCGACTCGACCTGTCCCGAACAGTGTCGTCTTCCTCACCCTGTTCATTCAACCCGCGAAAAACCCAGAAAAACAAACCAAAGCCCAGAACTTTGCTAATCGTTTCCCGTCAATTCAACACGTGGAAATTGATTAGGCCAGCTGGAAAATGTCCGGCTAGCACTGGTTAACAACTTTAACTGATTAGAAAATCAGTTCTAACGGATTTCGGGCGGGAATTTTGATGAACAAAAACTAGAAAAAACTGAAGAACGAGAAGAAGGTGTACGACAATTTTCCCGAAAGAGAGAAGAGAGAGAAAGAGAGGGAAACGTGCAAAAATTTAGAGAGAAAGAAGGTTAGAGGTTCCCCCGTCAGTGTTCGGTGCCGTCCTAGACGGTGGGGCGCCGGCTAATCACGAGTTAGCCGTGACCTCCCTTCGCCGTATCAAGCCGAGAAACCTGACCGTGAAGGCCTGAAATCGAGTGCCGTCCAATCAACTTGGACTTGTTCTGGCGAAACCGAGCACACCGGGAGGAAGATCGAGAGTCAAGGAACAATCCCCGGGGCCCCGTTTTGTTCAACAACTTCATATGATCGTTGGATGAATTAGGTAAAAACTCTTCCCGATCAGGTTTTAAAATTTTTTCCAGAATTTAGTCTTGTCCTCAATGTGCATGTTTGAGTGATTTCTTTGACGAATCTTGGTATTTTGATGTTCAAAACATATTTCTGACTATGATTTGTCTATTTGATTGCATTTGTGGATGAAAAACGGCATAAACCGAGTCGGCCAAGTTTTAAAACCTTCTCACCGGAGCTCCGATGACCTCGCCGGAGAGTTGCCATGGCCAATGACCGTTCAAGTAGGCCTTCCCTGACCTTGTATGATGATTTGATGTTTGTTCTGAGCGTGTTAGACGGCTAGGGCGATTGGGTTTAAAACTCGTATTCTAGAAAAATTTACCAAAACAGATTGCAAGTTAGGGTTTTTTAGGCTCGCTTTCTGCCGGCGGGAAAATATCCATCGGCGTGCTGATTAGGCTAGATGGAAAATAGAACATGTGGACTTGCTAATGATGCAACCAAACTAACCAAAAGGTCGCCGGAAGCTCGCTGACGGTGAGCTCAAACCGGCAGCCTCGAGAACTTTGAACTAGAAATTGTGCATATTAGGTGTTTGTGAAAATGCCTAAATGAAAAACACTTCAAACGGTGCCGTTTTGGCACCGTGCCCGCCGGAGAGGATGATCGGCACCAACGCCGGCGACGGCCAGTTAGGTCTCGGCCAAACCGGTCTAAACCGGTCTGGTCCAGTTCAACCCTCGGCGGGAAAATTCAAAAGAAAATAGAAAAATAAATAAAAAATTTAAAGAAATAATAAAAATATTTAAAAAAAAATAAAGAAAATCACAAAAATCATAAAAAAAAATTCGAAAATTAGAAAATTTTGCAGAAAAATTCATAAAAATCAGAAAAATTACAGAAAATTGAGAAAAATACAAAAATTCTTGGAAAATTCATAAAAATTTCGAAAATTCAGAAAATACAAATAAAAAAATTTGGAAATTCTGAAAAATCAATAAAAAATTGAAAAATTGGAAAATTCACAAAAATTTCCAGAAAATCATAAAAAAATAATTCTTGGGTTTAAAAAAATTTTCGAAAAAAAATAAAAAAAATTTAAAATTTCATAAAAAGGTCCAAAATCGTTGTGGCCAGCCATAAAAGATGAAATTGGAATTTTTTGAAGTGTCCGAATGGCACTTGAAAAAAAATTAAAAATTAAAAATTTTGAAAATCCACAGAATGATTAAAAATCATTGTGGCCAGTCATAAAAGTGAAATTTAGATTTTCCAAATGCCCAAGTGGCATAATTTGAAAAATTCCAAATTTAAGGCCAAAACCCCTAAAAAACTCTAAACCCTAAAAAATGAAATGAATGAGCTATTAGAGCTTTGTTAGGGTTTGGGTAGGTTTTCAGTTCTAGTGGCCAAATTAGGGTTGCTGTGATTGATTTGCCATTGGATGTGCATTTGATTCTTGGATGCTTAATTGTCCGTCCATGATTAGATTAGTGAAGTGACCTTAGGGATCTGTGTGACGCATTAGACATGCCATATCATTCTTAGGTACCGAAAGGGCATTAATGGTCTCAATTTGGGATCGTTAACGTAACCAAGTCCCTTACCCAGAATCTTTGGGATCGGATAAGACTTTGATTAATCAATGTTGGAAAAAATTGCTCTTTGTCCAAAAAGCCCGTGACGGCCCAATCCGATCCTAAAATTTAGATTATTTTAGGGTTGGAGCTTGTCTTCTTTAGATAGGGCTTTTAGGTGTGGGTATTACTATGTTAGGGTAGGGTTGGGCCCGACCCATTGACACCGCGAGACCACTCACGGGCTATGGTCCACACATCTCCCTCTCTCTCGTCTCTCCCGTTCTCTCTCCTCTCTCTCACTTTTTGCACAACCGCAGAGCACGAACTCCCATGCAGCTTAGCGTTAGTCCATCACTGAGGATGAGCAAAGCAAAAATTCGATCTTTGCTCATCCCGAAGTTGTCAATCTCCTCGATTGAACCTCTCTCCATGGAATCGATCCTCTTCTGTGATTTGGGTTCCGCGAATTAGGGTTTCTTTTGGCGGGGGGATGACTGGAAAAAACTTGAAAGTTCAAGAGAGTTCAGAGAGTTCAAGAGGGTCATAGCAATTTCCAATCTATCTGCTAAAAAAAAAAAACTCGAAACCAGACTCGGCTCGGCCTGACCTAGCCCTTGGGGTATATGCTGAATAGGCTCTTGGGCAAGGCCTGGGCGAGTCAAGCGCGACCCTGTTGGTTTTGAGTCAGGTAGGGTATTACGAGAGCCCGACCCGACCCATTAACACCCCTAAGTACAAATATAAAGAAATTTGTGAAAGCATAGTTTGAGTCTTGGTCAAAGGTCTTCCTTTAGCTAGAAGTAGGGGTATGCAAAAGAATCGGGAGTCGCCCGGAACTGAATCGGACCGGCTCAGAACCGGTGGTTCCGGAGGGAACTGGTCCGGTTCCCGGTTCCAAATTATTGGAACAAAGTGGGTATCAATCCGGTTCCCGGTTCTAGATGTGGAATGGCCCGTTCACCCAGCTGGACCGGACCAGTAATATAATATTATTTATTATATATTATATATTATATTTAATTTTTAATTTAAAAAAGAAAGAAAAATCCTAAACCCCTAAATGTGAAACTCGCTCAATACTCTCTCTCTCACTCTTATCAGTCATGTCCAGACCTAGTAAGCAAAAGCCCATGCTTCCTTGATAGTAATTGGCGAAGGTGGGTTAATAACGTATAGGAAAGTTTTGACAGGATGATAAGGGAGTTGTCCATCTCTCTTTTCTCGTTTAACTTTATTTACCCACAGGTCTTTCAAATCTTCATGTTCACTTTAATATCTGCATAAACAAGGCCACATGTGAATACTGTTCAATACTACAGAAATGATGCTGCACCGCATCAATCACCCCGAATGGATAAAAATCATAGTAGTATGAATATATTGATGATGTGTAATTTTAATTATTCTAGAATCATTTCTTCCCATTGCGTAATTCTTTGTTGCATATTACAATACCAACATGTGAAGCTTGATAGGACCAATTCCATGGACCCGCCCAGGAACCGGACTGGATCGGCGGTCCAGTTCCCGAGTGGATCCATGGAACCAACGGGCAGTTCCCAGTTCCAATTTTTAGGAACCGGTCATTAGTGAGCGGTTTCCGGTTCTAGGGTGAGAACCGCCTACCCGAATCATGCACACCCCTAGTTAGAAGCAGATCACTTTGATCAGATAAGCTCTGGTAGATTACCACACCTTGTGGGACCTTCAGTTTTTTTGAAGTGATCGAACTATTTACGCGGACTTTTCTCCAGTAATGAAATTCGGTGTTTCTAAATAAAATAGCGAATGTCACATTCCACAACTATAAAACTTGTTTTTTTATCAAATTGAAAGCAAATTATTAACTTAATTACCTCATATATCCTATTTAAAGCATTATTATTATAAGAAAAATACTTTCCTAATCATTTAAATTTCAAGAAATTTGAGAAATTTGGGAGGGGGACAAAATTAAGGCTGTTGTAGGAATTTATTAAGGTAAAACAGTATATCTACCTATACTGCTATAAAATGAGAGATTATACAAAATTGACCATTTTGACTTCCCCAAGTTCTACTTCCGTCTTATCTTCCACATTTTGTTTTGTGCACTTATTCATTTACACTTTTTTTTCCTCTTATCTTCCACATCTTGTAATATCTATCATGCTTACTACAACCAAAAACTATCATCCCTTCTTCTTTGAGTACATAACATCTGTTAGATATATAATCTAACTCATTCTCCTAACATGACGTACTTCCACTATAGTAATCGCTGATATCACATCCTTGGAATTTTCAGGTGAATCGAATTTAAGGACAGTTTTCGTAAAAAGCGAGCTCCATCCTTCGGCATCCTATTCGCTTGGTGTCATCACGGGGATGGGGAACATCGAGTCTTGCGCCACGGCTGGCCGTCCGTCTTATAGCAATGGAATGTTGTCATTGGCATCGCCGACTTCTGTTTGATAGAGAAATACTCGAAACCGAGACAAGTAGGCGAAGTAGTCCTTGTGGCTGTAAGATGCCATGGAGGCGTTTCTGTGGGACGCAGATCGGGTACGTACAGCCATAGACCTTTAATGATGAGACTACTGCGCCAAGGACTGCGCAGACGACATGATCTTCGTCGGACAGGCACAAAAGAGGATACGTTCCTCCACGAGCGCTTGTGCGCATACGCGGGAGGAGAGAAGAGCGAGACGATGAACGGCGAACGGCGAACGGTATGAAGGGGCGACGCTAGTGCCTAGAGGAGTGAGCGGAGTCTCGGGGTGAAGGACGGACAAGGAGAGAAACCTTGAAGGTTCATCCAGGTGGAGAAATGGGAAGATGGTAGAAGATGGTAACGCAGACACCCGCGTAACAAAAGACATGGAGGGAATGGACGCGAGTGAGAAGTTTACAGTTTATGTGTTAGCGTTAGCATGAATCTTCTCCCTTTAGCCCATTTTGATGGCCTAATATTCTAAGAAAATCTCAATTTAGGTCGAGTCCTAATTCTACTCTAAATTTTTTTCCGTCCAATAAAAAGACCCCAACTTTAAATACGGTCCCTATTTTAACCTAAACTTTTTTTATCTCGTGAAAAACCTCAAACTTTAGGTTATGTCTCAATTCTACTGGCCAGTTTCAATTTTACCTAAAATTTGTTTAGTCTCGTAAAAAACTACTAATTTTTACTTGAGTTACAAATCTACACCCGTTAACCCTCCATCCAAAATTTCTCGTTGACAATCGAGAGATGGAAAACTCCCAAACACGAACTGTTTGACCATCTCGAGCCAAGTGTCCCGAGCGCAAGTTCTCCCCACTTGGAAGTGTCGTAGTAGCTATATAACCTAACAGGTTGCAGTAGCAAAGTAACCTAAGATGGCCTCTTATTCTTGGATCTTGTTTGTGAGTTCAGAGAATCAATGTATTCATTTCTATTTATTAGACTACTCTACTATTCTATATTTTATATTTTATTACTTCGTGCTTTTTATTCTTTCGCAAGAAGAAAGGATTGACCTATTTCATCATGACTTGAGTTGATTGAGATTTTTATAAAATTATCGTTTTTCCTACCTATATCGAATAGAATATGCTCGAAAGGCTCAATAAAGAAGCATACCTTTTTGGTAAATGAGCAGCTTGGGCTTATCGGCTGCGAAATCAATGTGTTGTGTTATTATTAGCTCTCGGAGATCTTTTATCCTTTTGGAAGATAGAGGAGCACGACTCTTTCTAAAAGATATAAACAAGTGTCTTAAGACGCCTAACCCTTAAGTGTTTTTGTAGGTCTTACCCCAATCCAAATAATCTATGAAGGTTTAACATCTCTAGGTCGACGGATTGAGATGTATTGATCCATGGATCTATGTGTCTATACAAATCCTCTACTCATGGATTAACGAGAATGCGCCATAGACACTAGGATTAGAAGCAAGGGTTAATGGTTACTTGACTAAACCACCTTGAATCCTCCTTCTCTGCCATATACTTCGACCCACATTTGGGCAATTTGGTAGGAGATGGAACACTCCCGAGCACGAGATATCGAAAACCGAGCGCAAATTCCAAGGTCCCCCGAGCGAGATGGATGGAAAACTTCTTAAGAGTAAGAGCAATTGAGGAAAGCCAATCCTAATTGCTCTAGTTTTTACCAAATTTCAAATCTAAGAAGACATTATTTGGGCTAATATGGAAATTTATCTCCAAAAGGGAAAAATTGTCCAAAAAATCATAAATCTATTGTATAGCGGCCAATTTAGTCCTAAACCTTTCATTTTTGCCAATTCAGTTCTAAACTTTTTAATTGTACCAATTTAATCCTAAATTTTTTTACAATTTGCCAATTTAATCATAAACTTTTTAACGAATTGTCAATTTAGTCCTTTCAGCTAATTTTGACCAAAAATCATTGATAAGTAGTCTAGTTAGTGCCTGCCGTCCTACGTGGTACTAATGTATATAATTTTTTATTTTTAAAAAAATTATAATTTTTTTTTATTTTTCTTATTTTTTATTCTTTACTTTTCTTTCTCTCCTATCTTCTTCATTGAGCCAGCAAGCCATTGGCCACTGGGCAAGGCCCGACAATCCTTGTCGGCCCCTGGGTGAGGGCGTCGCGACCCTCACCTGCCCTCGCTGGGGTTGGTGACGGCCTGGCAAGGGCCGCAGAGGGTTAGCAGCTCAATGAAGAAGAAAGGAAATAAGAAAAGAAAAGAAAAAATAATAAAAAATTTGGAATTCTCTTTATAAAATAAAAAATTATCTACATCAATGCCACGTAAGACTAAATTGGCAAAATTGAAATTGGTAATTCGTTAAAAGGTTTATGACTAAATCGACAAATCGCAAAAATATTTAGGACTAAATTGGCACAATTGAAAGGTTTGGGATTGAATTGACAACTTTTCAAAAGGTTTAGGACTGAATAGATAAAATTGAAAGATTGAGGACTGGATTGATCTCCGTACAATAGGTGCAGGACTTTTTGAACAATTTTTCCTCTCCAAAAGACATTTTCTTAGATCTGAAATTTGGGGAAAAACTAAAGTAACGACTTGAAAATGCCACGTAAGATCATTAAGATCGATTTTGAATGGTAGGTTAATGGAAACAGATTTGATACTCAAGTAAAAATTGATAATTTTTTTATGAGAAACAAAAACTTTAGGATAAAATTGGATCTAGAACTAAAGACGGGGTTTTTTATTAAACAAAAAAAGTTTAGGATAGAATTGGAAATTGACCTATAATTGGGATTTTTTATGAGACAAAAAAAGTTTAGGGTAAAATTGTGATTCAAACTAAAGTTTGGGGTTTTCTAATGAGACCAAAAAAAGTTTAGGATAAAATTGAGACTGAAGCAAAAATCGAAGGTTTTTTTTAGGATATTAAGCCCTATTTTAGTTAATACATCTAAATGTTCTATTTAATATATTAAAAGGATCTTTAATTCTATATTATTTATTTATTTATTATTCCTTCTTGATTGATACTCTTTTTTTTCTCATGAGATTCTTTCTCTTTCAAATAATTACGACGACAGCTAAGTCATGAATGGATAATGTCAATTCTTTTTATATCTTAGCCAAAAGTTACTAATTTAATGTCCAATTATTTGCTAATCTATTAATCCTAGTTGTTTTAAATGAAACCATTAATATGAGGTATATTTAGATTATTAAAAAACTAATCTAATCAAACCACGAGGGAACAATTTCTCATCAAATCCCAGAAGATAAACATTTCATCAATTTCTAATCATTTTGTTCAATGAGCTTCACTAAATTTCAGATGAGAACTTTATGATGTATTTAGATCATATTTTAATTGACAAGTGAAATAAATAGTCTTATAATTTTGTAATTTTTAACACGACTTGCACGATAAAAGAATTGTACAGTGGCAAAGGTCATATAAGTACCAGTTTTATATGATAATAGGGGTTTAACTTTCCGAAAGAATAATAAAAATTCAAATTTAAAATTCGAAAAGTTTTAGGAATTTAAGTATTAGAAATTTAATTTATAAGTAAATTAAAATTTTACATCTCATCCAATATTATACATTATTAACTCAATTAATATTGTACCATGATTAGTCACTCAATATAGTATATAGGCACACCTACTAGTATGTAAATACACGAATAATTTCTTACTTATACTAACCAAGGTAATATAATTTCGAGACAAGCATAATAAACATAAAAAGCACACTATCAGGGTATGTTTGTTTGAGCTAAAGTGAAAATAAGAAATAACATTTTTGCTTTGTTGTCGAAATTTAGAATATCATTAAATTTTTTCAAGTTTTTGCACAAAATCATACGTGAATCTTTTGCATTTCGTGAAATTTCAGATATTTCGGATTTAAAAAACAAATCAATTATTGCGGTGTGAAATTGTAATTAAGTGGAAATCAAAAGTAAAAAGACTATGCCAATGAGACATCCACTTTACCCAAAAAAAAAAGTAAAAAGACTGGTTCGATTTCGATTTCGTGGTAAAAATCAATAATCATTCACGACATGCATGTATAAAAACTTCAGAGCAAACGGCAACAGCTGCTTCATCTCTACCTTCACCTTTCATCTTTTACCGGCATCACTCGACGGCGAATTCACTCGCCGGAAGACAAACGCAGTCAGGGTCAGCTCCGGCGGCGCAGCGCCGGTACCTCTTGCCGTCGCCCCCGGAGATCTAGGGTTTTTCCCTGTCGTTCGAAGGCCAGGTGCAATGGAGGGAGCCCTAGCGAGCGCTTCTTCAATCGCGGACCAGAGGCAGAGGATCGAACAGTACAAGCACATCTTGGCCTCCGTCCTCGCCTCCAACGACATCGCCCAGGCCAAGAAGTTCATCGATCACAGTTGAGTGCTCTCTTCCGGACCCCCGACAAATTCCCCCTGGCATCTCTTGCTAGTGTCGAAAGCTAATTCGCGAATGCTGTTCTTGTTTTTGTTCTTGTTGTGGGGGGCATTCTGTAGTGCTCTCCGATGATGTGCCGCTCGTGGTGTCGCGGCAGCTGCTGCAGAACTTCGCCCAGGAATTGGGGGTTCTGGCCCCGGAGACGCAGAAGGAGATTGCGCATTACACGCTCGCCCAAATACAGCCTAGAGTCGTTTCGTTTGAAGAGCAGGTTGAGTTTTTATCATTCGCTCTTTTGTTAAACCCTCTGAAAAGCGCGGATGTCGGGCCAATTTGATTCTAGAATCGTTTGTTCTCATTGATGAAACCTTAATACATACTACACCGTCATGAATTGTTTTAAGATAGATCAATCAATTTCGCTTGACCCCTTTGAGCATTTATATTGGAGTAGAGGGTGGGGAACTCCTTCCTTATCCTTTTTGTGATGGTGGTACTTTGATTAATGTCTACTGGGATTGGGATGTATCTAATCCAACAGCTAGTTTCGTGGTTTTGTTTGGGGGGGGGGGGGGGGTGGTTTGT
This sequence comes from Syzygium jambos, assembly GCA_031216235.1. Classification (NCBI taxonomy): domain Eukaryota; kingdom Viridiplantae; phylum Streptophyta; class Magnoliopsida; order Myrtales; family Myrtaceae; genus Syzygium; species Syzygium jambos. The sequence goes on from CM062225.1 coordinate 20,121,722, forward strand.
GTGGAGTTTTGCCGAGGGGAGGGGTTTAAAGTTCTTGAGTTTAAATTGTAATGTATTGAAACTGTTGATGGCTGATAGTTACTCCTATCTGAGTGGCAGGTACTAATAATTAGAGAGAAGCTTGCAGAATTATATGAATCAGAGCAACAATGGTCAAAAGCAGCTCAAATGCTTAGTGGCATTGATCTAGACTCAGCAATGAGGTATGGGCGCGAGTTTAATCTTCACCTTCATGCATTTAGCTCATGACGTATTTGTATCATCAAATATTTACTGGCTTTTGCAATTTTATATCTAAATGGTTTAATATCTTGAGTCAGCATTGAATCTTGTCTTATGTCATCAGGATGATAGATGACACTTTCAGATTGTCAAAATGTGTCCAAATTGCTCGCCTATACCTTGAGGTAAGGACCTTTATACAACAACTTTTTTTCTGAAGTGAGGGTGGTCAACTTGTGATGCCTATGAACCAACAAATTTGAAATACTAGGGCTGGTACTGGAAAATGTTTCCAGTGAAAATGGAAATGAGAACACCTTTAGTTTTCGTCTTCAATTTCTTTGGAAACATGTTTGGTATGTGATATGCGAATAAGAGAATTCTCTATTGCAATGAAAATTATGCAAACATGTTTGGTTTTTTTAGTTCACAATTGAAATGAATTTGAGAAATTGTTTGGTATGTGATATGTGAAAAAGAGAATTCTCTATTGCAATGAAAATTATGCAAACATGTTTGGATTTTTTAGTTCACAATTGAAATGAATTTGAGAAATTACAATGTCCACATCTATCCCATCATATGGTATATATCAAAAAACTGCTCAACAACAGATAGTATGATCTGAGGTATTAAAGAAGTCGAGGTCATGATGTTTATACATATATATGACGTGGAGGAAAATCCCATCATATACACCTCAGTTCAAAAAGAAATATTAAGAAGTCCAATGTTGAATCATTACCAAAGTCCTCCAGTATACGAACGAAACCGTCTATTAATCCATCTTGTGAAGACCATTGGAAGAGCGGCAAATGAATTTTAGATTGTGATGCCGTGCTTCATGTTCTGTTGTTGATGACTTGCCAAGTTATCAGGCAAGCTGGTGATGGTTTTGATCTTGAACACCAAATTCCAGTACATAAGCCCATATCAAATCCCGGACAATGCTGCAAAGCATCACGGCTAGCACCTCCACTACCCAATTTGTTCAGCACCACTCCATACAGTGGCAGACTCAAGCGATTGTATGTATACTGATTGTTGGTAGATACTCCTTAATCCAGTTCTGTCAAGCACAAAACTCAAGGGAGTTTCGGCCACCCTCAATTGACTATTCCTTTGCTCGATTGAAGCTGGATTGTTTTCTTGGTGTAATCTCCACCGAAGATGAAGAAGGAATAATGCACTTCGGTGTTTTCTGCCTGCAAAAGTGAAAACACAGGAAAAAGAGAGTGACATCATTTTGTTGTTTTCTGTCTTGTAGCAAAAGAATGGAAATCACTTCCCTGTCCTTTCGTTGAAAATCAGTTTTCAAAATCTTGCCAAGCATATTTTCAGATCATTTTTCATCATGAAAATGGTAATGAAATTTTGGGAATTGTCCATGAACCAAACTGCCTCATTACTTTTTGCAGTTAGTTTATTCGTTATGTCATAGCCTTCAGACACATTGCTTGTAGCTGTTATCTTGTCGGTTGGGATTGAGCACATCACTTGATATGTGCACGCTTTCTGTCTCTGGACTATCTTTGCAATCTCTAAATAACTAATCTTGAAGTCTTGGTACGTATAGCAATTGCTGTGTTCTATTTCTTGTTTGTTTCAGGATGACGATGCTGTAAATGCGGAAGCTTTCATCAACAAAGCTTCGTTCCTAGTTAGCAATAGTCAGCATGAAGTTTTGAATTTACAATACAAGGTTTGCCCTTGTTTGATGTGTAACAGCAAGGATAACTATTTTAAGCTAGCTTTTGTCAAATTGATTGTTAACTTGTTATGATTTTCTCTTCTTATCAGGTTTGTTATGCAAGGATTTTAGATTTGAAGAGAAAGTTCTTAGAAGCCGCATTGCGGTATTATGATATATCTCAGATTGAGAAGCGACAAATAGGAGATGAGTATGTACAGTGAACAGTCAACTCTTGTCTTTTTGTGATATATTTGATGTCTATTGAGACTTGATGATCAGATTGAATTCCTTCATTCTCTTTTATGGGTGGAAACTATCTGGTTTCAGTCATTTTTTTCCCATAGATAACGCATATATTATATAGATGCCGTTGTCTGACAAGCATTGCAAACCCGTATGTTTTTGGATGTCATTTATTAAAAACCTATACGTGACAGAATCTTTAACACTTTCTTTATAAGTTTGCTATTATTTGAAGGGCCAAGCATGGAAAACCTAAAGCATTTCTCCTCAAGCTTTTAAGTTGGTCATTGTTCTTGAAGACCCTTATCAGGCACTTCATGTAACTCATACTCACTGTTCAACCATGCAAGTGCAAGATACTGGTTTTGGTAACATCATGTATTGATATTTGGTGCCATTAGATTATCTAGTGGACTTTGGGAGGGGAGAAACGTGGACTGCACCTAATATCTGATAGAAAATGGCAGTGCGGAAAATTAGATTGATGTTCAAGCATTAAATTGACAGTAAAAAGTTGGGATCTCACAAGCTGAAAGGAACATGATAGGGGTATGTTGGAATTCAAAATTAAGAAAAACAAAATGATAAGTTCTCGTTAATCACAGGAAACATCTGATTGTCGTCATTGCAAAAAACTTAAATGTGGTGAAGTTTAGGCCCTTATTTGAGGACAATTAAGCAAGAGAAGTATGTAATATACATTAAGGCAAGGTAAGTATATAGAAATCAAGACCTAATATTCGACATTACTTTGTGCTGAAAAACTATCCTTTATAATTCGTCTGGTCTTTTTCCTCCGCCTCGTCCTGGTTCTGTCTCGTTATCTCGGTTTCTTCGTTTTTTTTTTTTGGGGGGGGGGAGGAGAACCGATGTTTGATATGTCATCTCTTTTATTTTAAATTCATCCTAGTACCCACATTTGTAGGCGAGAAACCTAAATGCAGCCATGATTCTTCTGGATAGAGTACCCTTTCGGTTGACATCGCTAGAAGTTTTTTACATGGGAAGATAGGTGTCTTCCTGAGTGCATATGCACGCATGTGGATATTATTCTTGTGACTTAACAGGCATGGTATTTTCCTTAACGACTGGGACCAGCAGTAACAGTGTTAGATTAGAAGTTGGGTGATATCACCATGGATTAGTTCTGAAATTTGGTTAACTGTATATCACTCCATCTTTTCTAATGGTGTGTTAAGAAAAGTAATAATTTTCCATTGAAGATAGCAAATGGCATTTGTCGCTGATGTTCAGTGTGGCATAAAAAGGGATTTGGCATATGATATACTCTTGTTTCAAGATGCCCTCATAAAGGAAAGCATGCAAGTCATCTTGGCGAATTTTTCTGTCTTTACAATCAATTTGTAAATATTTTGCGTGATGATTCTGATGATCAACTTTCTTCGATTATATTGCTCTACTATTTGTACACTTGTTACTTGCAAAACAAATTGTCGTCTTTATTTCCTCCTGCCGAAGCTTTTTACAAATTATAGACGGACACTTTCAATAGTCATTCTTAATGCTGTTTGATATTTTCATTGCAGAGAAATCGACGAGGAGGCATTGGAGCAAGCCTTAGCAGCTGCTGTGACCTGTACGATTTTGGCTGCTGCAGGTCCACAACGGTCTCGTGTTCTTGCCACTCTGTACAAAGTAATCTGTTCCTTCAAGAATTGGCAATGTTAATTTTTACTTTAATCTACAAATAACCTTTTTATCTGGTTGTTTGTCAGGATGAAAGATGCTCAAAGTTGAAAATATATCCAATATTGCAAAAGGTGCTCCCTGCTTCAAACTTTACCAAACTTCAGTGAACTCCCATCCATATCTGAGTTGATTGCAGCTTCATTTGGTTCAGAAGTCCATATGATACATGAATATTTAAAATGTAAATTGAACAGGTCTATTTGGAGAGAATCCTCAGAAAACCGGAGATAGACGCATTTGCTGAAGAACTAAAAGCACATCAGGTTACTGGCTCATGCTTCCATTTGATAATTTGGTGCCATATGGTACTTTTTGTTTCTTTATTTATACAAATTTGAATTTTACAGAAAGCACTTCTGCCAGACAATTTCACCGTACTGGATCGGGCCATGATTGAGCATAACCTTTTGAGTGCAAGCAAACTGTATAAAAATATAAGGTTCGAAAGGGCCTCCTCTTTGCTTGCCTAATTTTTTTAGTTTCTTTTGTGACATGACCAAAACTAATATTCCATTTTCACAATTCCATGGCATAGCTTTGATGAGCTCGGAACTTTGTTGGGCATTCCTCCTCATAAGGTGGGTTCGATACTAACTCAGACTGTAGTAAATTTTATTTTGTACATATTCTTTTGGTACCCTGTATACTATGGAATGAGCTTCTCCCAACAATAGTAACTCCCCTATTTTAGCAATGCGAGTCTTGTGCAGATGCTGAAAACTGAAATTGAAAATGGGATCATGGGCCTCTCCCTCACCACCCCCACCCCCTGGCCCCACCCAATCCCCTACAAAAGAAAAGGAAAGAAAGAAAAGCATATGCACGCACAAATATTGTTGGCATTTTGCTATAACCTTTTTTATTTTCTGTTTATTCTTGTGAGATAGATGGGCATGTAGAACACCGGCATTCATTGGTATATACTGCAGCATATGCGAACTGTAATACCTAAATTGTCCTTGCCACCAACCTTTGTTATCTTTATTTTTTTTTGAGAAAAGGAAAAGTCCTCCGTTAACCGGCTCACAGGCACGCACGCACATGCAACTGGGCTGTGTGATCTACCTTGATTGGGTTTTTTACTAATGAGAGTTGGCATTTGCATGTAGGCTGAAAAGATAGCCTCAAGAATGATTTACGAGGATAGGATGAAAGGATCGATTGATCAGGTAGGATATTCTCTATGGCAAAATATCATGCTCCTTGACTATAGATAGTGTGTAAGCTCCTCCTCAGCATTGGTTTCTGGGGAACTAACTTGGGAAGTTCTTTAGGTGGAAGCTGTCATCCATTTTGAGGATGACACTGAGGAGCTTGAACAATGGGATCAACAGGTGATTTTGTCACCCTTTCTTCTGTAATCATTAAGTTCTAATCAGCAATAATGATTCTGCTGTCCTAGTTCGCATCATTGTTCAATATGCTGCATGTGAAGTTCAGCAAAGGAACACAAGCTCTGGGTTTTCAGCTTCTTTGATGTGTTTATGTGTTATTCTGTTATTATTAATGTTAAAATCTAAGAATGGTGTTCTCAGTTTCATACTGACCAGTCTATTTCATGTTCTTGCGGTTGCAGATAGTTGGAGTTTGTCAAGCTCTTAATGATATTCTTGATGTCATGGCAAAGAAAGGCCTGCCAGTGCCAGTATGATGAAGGTGGTCAGATATTCCGAGGAGACGTGCTTTTGGTCGTGGGTATCATGCAAGTGACCTGGGAAGACTTTATTTTGTTTTTGTTTTACTTGTAATCATCCTCAAACTAGTCAAAGGAAAAATCATCCTAAAAGAGCATAGTGATCCTTTTGAAGTTCAGTATAGAGTATTGACCATGATTTGGTTTTTCTCTCCTGTTTTATAAGTACTGCTTCCTTTCAGTTTTATGTTACTTTCTCGCTCATCTTCATCTCTAGATTCTAGAGGACAGATATTACATATTGAAAATCAGCTGCCTGAGCTCATTCTAAGAACTCGTGTATCTTGACCTGTGTGGTCTTTCTATCAGTGTTGGGGGTTGCGTTAAAACTTAACCTCGAATGAAGCGTTAACTCATTCTCAGATGGAAATACATCGTCCATAAATTACCTGTTCTTGCTTTTTAGCTACGTAGTTTGCACCTTTTAACTACAGTCATCTTGCAAATGAAGCAGAAAAAGATTATTGTAATAGGTGACATTGGGGCGTTTCAACGGCGGGTAAAGGTAGATAATAAGTTAATAACAGCGGGTCATATTATTCCTAGGATTAGAGGCTGTCACAGCCTAGCCACTGAACTCGCAGAGCATTGTATGGGTCTGATCACCTCCCCCGTGCTTAGGTGAGGGTCGTCGGGCCTCGCGTTCGCGTACTCTCATGCTCACAGCCGCCCATTAACCCTCACCCCACGTTGGCGACTGACCCCTCTCTCTTTGCCCTTTCAGTTTTCCAGCTTGCTGTTTGCTATGCAGGGCCAATGCCACCAAATCGGCATCGCAAGTCCACTTTGTGGGCTAATTCAAAAAAAAAAATACAAATTTTAGGTTGAGTGATAATTCTAACACAAACTTTTTTTGTCTCGTAAAAAGTATCAACTTTAAATCGAGTGGCAATTCTAACCCGAACTCTTTTTTTTGCCTCATAAAAAATACCAACTTTCACCATTATCCCAAATCTGGCCCCCCGTTGACTTTCTGCCTGAAGTTACCCTTGTTTGAAAAAAAAAGTTATGGTCGTGAGCTTGACGAATCTCATCCATGGCGTCTGTCGACGGGCAATGGTCTACAATTTCAAATTATGACAAAACGACAAAGTTTGACCAAAGATATTCAATCTGAAGATCTTTTTGACTTGCCAATGAAGTGAAAGAGATAAACAGTTTCACCGTTATTCTTCAATCTGTGACTCAAAGAAGAAAACAATGAATAGTTCTTTAAATTCAGTTAGCAAGCCACGTGGATTTGTTGCTATGATGGAATAGTCAAGTCGGATAATCAATTGTTCTAAGTCAAGGGGGGCTGAATTTGGGATTTAAATGAAAGTTGATTTTTTATGAGACAAAAAAAAATTTAAGGCCAGAATTGTTACTCAACATAAAGTTTATGCTTTTTTATGAGAATAAAAAAGTTGGGGCCAAAATTGTCACTCGATCTAAAGTTTGTATTTTTTTTTTTGGACTTAAAGCTCCACTCTGTGCCAAGCCCATAATTTGATAGCGTCAATACGAACCAATTCGCCCAAACATGAAAATCGGCTACGATTGTACCTAACCCCAAGAATTTGCCGGTTACTGGTGCGATAAAAATTTGCATTATGATCAAAAGTAATATATATGTAATCTCGCATTTCATTAGAATAGCAAGCCCTAGCAGCTGCCGTGACCTAAAAGATTTTGGCTGCTGCCGGTCTACTTTGGTCTCGTGTTCTTGGCACTCTGCACAAATTAATCCGTTCCTTCGAGAATTGTGAAAAACGAGATGATTTCAGTGGATAACTATTCCCCTTCAGCAATCAGTAGCTAAATTTTAGTGGTCGGCAAAGCGAACAAGGATCCCTGTCTCATTTTTGGCCATAAACAAGAGTACAGAATCCATTTTTCATAATGCCCCTTTTTAGTGACATCTGAATCCCACCAAAAACAGGAGAATATGAATGATGGTTACTTTCCTTCCATTTCCTTCTCTCCTCCTCATCCCTACCAAAGACGATGTATTCGTTAGTGTATTCATTACGCTAGTAACCAACTAAATCAGTTTCCCTTCTTTCCAAATCATCCCAATGAATCACACTGTTCAAGTATGCCATTTCATACACACCCAAGATGGAGTCTGATGAAATCTTTTGCCCTTCCACCAGACAGAGAAAGAAACATTCAAGAAAGATAGCTTTAGGCTCAAAGAAACTCACTACCACTGTGTTCATAGATGAAGACATAGTACAAAAGATTCTTCAAATGCTCCGTTATTTTGCTTTTTGGTGTGTCAGAGTAACAAGGTCTCAGCAACTGATGGTCCAGGCAGCTTCTCTTAGCTCAAACGTTCGATCCTGATAGGATATGACAGAACCACGACTCTCCAAGAAAGTATATGACCTGTGTTTATATATCAGTTATTATCATCCCCAGCTTGGCTGTTTACAAATAGGTTCTCCCTTCTTTTGGCAAAACCGGAAGACTCCATAGGGGACCCTCTAAATTTTAGCTCCGAAGATGTCCTGTAGTTTGGATCAACAGGAGGTCTAGAGTTGTGATCGGCCGAACTCGGTCTAAATGAACTGGTCGCTCCAGAAGGATAGTGGGACGGAGAGCCATATCTTCGTGGCGGTCTCAGGCCACTACCTCGCATATCCATTATATCACTTCTAGAGGAAGACTCAATGAAAGACCGATCTCCAGAAGTAGCTCCTAATGGAGCGCCAGTTGTGGCAGATGTGGAGCTAAAAGGATCGTCAGGTCCCCATGATGTGAGCGCCTCCTTTTTCTTGGCAAAGAAATGCCATGCTCCAAACAAGAAGAGTATGAAGAACAGCACAGGACTCGTCCACAACATTGTGTTGAACTCACCCTTGAAAATTGGAAGATTAGAGCGGTACATCCCAACAAAGCCACTGCCGAGTCCAAGAACAACCAGCTTTTCCCGATCGCAAGCAACCAAAGGTGCTGTTGTTTTCCTTGCGTCATCTATATCATTCATTGGGTGATTCAAGAAAGAAGATCTTATCTCGTCCAGGTAAGCAGAGAAAAGAATCCGAGGCACACCGACTCTAACATAATGGTGGGATGATACATTGTAGACAAAAACTTTCTCTCGGTTAACAACAAGCAAGTAACCCTTAATTGTCTCTAAAGCAAGAGGCTCTTCCATCTCAAACTTCTTCTTGTATCTGACCCGGCATTTGAAGTTCACGACATCCCCCAACAGCGACATGTGAATGAGATCACCCTCTGATGTATATCCATATGCTTTAGACCGCTCGGTGGCATCGAAAACATAGGACCTCGCTAGGGAATGATTCAACCCTTCACATTCAGATTCTCGGAGTTTCATGCTCCTCAAATCCAATGACCCAGCCCCTGTTTCGGTCAAGAACAGAAGCCTCTGCTTTAAAAACGCAAGCGGCCTACTTGAAGGCATCACAGAACCATACGCCGTCCCATCTTCCTTGAGGACATTAATCTTTCCACTAATATCCGTTGATATAATATATCTCATTCTCCCAACATGATGTACTTCCAATATGCTAATCGCTGATCCCTCATGCTCAGAATTGCCATGTGAAGCGAATTTACCCACCGTTTTCATAAAAAGCGGGCTCCATTCATCACCATTTGATCCCTCCCATACCTTATGCACCGAGATCACGCCACTCTGATGCCCCGTCACCATGACACTCTCATTTTTATAAACCGACATATACGACACCATGGCCGAAACTGGCGATTCCAACATCGTGTCAAACTCAACCAGAACATCCCCATTTCTCGAGATCACGTAGACCCTCCCCTTCTCATCCCCAACGGCAACATACTTGCTAAGCCCTTCATAATCTCGAGAAGGCAAGACATTGATGCACGTAGCTTCGAGATCCAATTTCACCGCAGACACAAACTGGAATTTCTCAGACCAAAAAGGACTATACTTAGTAACAGAAGCCCGCCTTACTCTCTCCCCATCTCGAGCATTGCTCCCGAAACCATCCCTTTCCTCAACTTCTCCGCTAACTTTCTTATCACTATAGCCTCCTTTCTCAACAGTATCCTTGTTCAACAGTTTCGGACTCTCCGAAACATCACCGCTCGGCATCGAAGCTCCTCGCGATTCTAATCTAGAAACTACCTCGCTAAGATTCCTCACTAATTCCTCGAGCCTCTGCAACAAAAGATGCTGTTCACGGCGCAAATCAACACCTTCAGCATCGACTGCGACATAATTTACCCGCTCATGCTCGTCCGGAGCGTGCACATGATGACAGTTCCCGAACACCCAAAACCCAGATACATAAGACAACACAAGAAGCAGATAGAGCAAAAGTAACTTGCCGTTATCTCGATGACCCATTGCAGAAAGAACAAATCGGTGCTGACCCGAGTTACAAGATTCAGCGTTTCGCCATTGACGGATCACGGCGAAAGTTGCAGATCGTCGTGGATCCGATGCGAGATTGAATTTGTCGAGATGCGAGTCGAGTTTGATATGTATCTTGTAGTGGAAGAATCAAACAGCGTTGCGTTTCTCTTGGGATGTGGAGATGGAAACTGAACTGAAGTTTCTTTGAGACTTTCTTGACTTGGGACTGAGCGTCTGAGTTAGGGCAAGGATTCGATATTTCAGGCGAAAAAGTGTGCTTGCTTGGTGAAAAAACTGAACATTTTCCAATTTTAATTTGATTTTTTTACTTTTGTGGCCATTTTTAGATGGGAAAATGATCGGGTCAATGTCGGTATTATTTTGACCAATGAAAAATGTCCGAATTATTACTTTTTTTTAGTGAAAAATATTGGTATTATTACTTGGATTTGAAGGAAAAGTAACAAAAAAGGATAATAATATAAATAGTTCCTGAATTTTGACATAATATATAATTTGATCCATGAATTTTCAATTTATTTAATATAGTCTCTGAACTTTAGCCTAATGTTCAATGTACTCCCTAAACTTTCAATTTGTTCAATGTGATCCCTGAACTTTTGGTACATATTCAATATAGTCCTTGAACTATATAAAAATGTATAATGTAGTCCTCGAACTTAAATTAATTAAAAGACCATATTGAACATCTTCATATAGTTCACAGACTAAATTGAACATGTATCAAAAGTATAGGGATCACATCAAATAAATTGAAAGTTTAAGGATCATATTGAATATTAGGCTAAAGTTCAAGGACTAAATTGAATAAATTAAAAGTTCATGGACCAAATTGCAAATTGAACCAAAGTTTAGGGACTATTTGTGCCATTTTCCCTAGCACAAACTTTTTATTAGTATCAATTTAGTCATTTGGATTAATTTTGGTAAGATATTGATGATGTTGACATTGATTGGCATTCGTGGCACCATCAATGCTTACGTGGACAATTTTTAATAATATTTTAATATCTATTGAATTTTTTAAATTTTTTAAATTTTTTTTATTTTTTCTTCCTTTTGCTGATAACCGATGGCAATAACTGGACAGCTACATCAGCAATTTAAAAAAAATAATTGACGTTTTTGTCAAAGATTTAAGATTACATTGGAAGTTTAAGATTTAATGAAACTTATACAATAGGTTTATGATTGAATAACAATTATTCCCAACAAAAATAATTCAAAAACAAAAGAGATAAAAAAGATCATAAAATTTGAAATACCATAAGTTGAGGAATGTATATTTATAGTGAAAAGATTTCTAGACAAATCAGAGCATTACATGTATGCTTTGGAGAAATTTACATATTTGAAATCTGAAGAGATGGTTCTAACAAATTCATACATAATTCTTATAAAAATACACGAGATAATTCCTCGAAAAATTTGATCTATATAGAAAAAAAATTAAAAATGTATTGATTATCACACCTTATTTTTGTATCAGTGGTATCAAAGCTTACCACATGCTTTTTACTGGAATGCATTTCTGCATTATTCTTGTTGCTTTACTGCAGGTGGTTTAATATGTTCATCGAGAAAAAGAAAATTATCCAAAAAGTCTTAAATCAATTACATTTTTGCTAATTCAGTCATAAACTTTTTAATTGTGCCATGAGTTTTAAGCCTTTTTTGGTTTTGCTAATTGAGTCCATTAGTTTCGATTTAAAAAAAAAAATTGAGTCCATCAGACTAATTTTGATCGAAAATTGCTGATGTAGATGCCTGTCATCCTATATGATAGGATCAGCAAAGAATGACCGACACTAACGTGAATAATTTCAAATAATACTATAATATTTTTCGAATTATTTTTTATTTATTTTTATTTTTCCTTTTTTCTTTTCTTTCTCTTTATTTTTCTTTCTACCCTTCTTCCTCTAGCAGGTAGCCAAGGCCCCGCAACCGACTAGAGGCAACGGCTAGCGAGGTCAAGACCTCTAGCGAAGCTCGCCCCTGCCGGCCACTCGACAGGGGCGAGCTTCGCCAAAGGTCTTGACCTCACTGGCTTTCGCCGCTGGCCAGTTGTCGGCCATCACTGACTCCATGCAATCAGCTAGAGGAAGACGGAAAAAAAAAAAGAAAGAAAAGAAAATGAAAAAGAAACTATTGAATTAAAAAAATTATTAAAATTTTGTCAAAGTCAACGCCACCGGCGTCACGAAGGACAGCCGTGGATGGACTCAATTGGGAAAATGTGAAAATGTTTAGGATTAAATTGACACAATTAAAATGTTTATGACTGAATTGACAAAAATGCAACAGATTTAGAACTTTTTGGTCTATTTTCTCCACAGAAAAATGTTCTCTTGATTTGAATATTTTCCATTAGTGGATAGATAAATAGTAATGGGGGTCGATCCCATCATACATCTACATGGAGTAAGATATATATGTTCCCCCTTTACTTTCAGCATATGATATGAATCATGCGTGGGAGATAGAGAATATTTTACAAAAATAACTCTAAAGATCTGCAGTCGTTGCGTAGATGTAATGGCCAATGGCCACCTTCAATCTTCTTGCAAAGATTATTGACGATAATCGATCGTAAGGAGCATAAGGACCCAACTATGGTGACTGGAAATGCAATTTAGAAACAGAGTCTTGACTGCTGACGAATTGATTCACGTTTTGAACGAGAACCCCCTTAAGAGCCCGCTGCAAAAGCTTCAGATGATGTTTGTGAGCTCTTACAACAAATGGCAGGATCGTGATTCTTTGGCCAATTGTTACATTTCGGCCTCACTTGAGAACATGCTTCAAAGGCAGCACGAGACCGGTCAGAACATCCATGGAGATAATGGCTAGTTAAAAGACGATGTTTGGACAACAAAGCTGCGCTGCAAGATTCAATGCGGTGAAAGGGACTGTGTTCACGAGGGCACACCAGTTAATAACCATGTTGTGAAACTGATCGGTGACATCAGCGGATTGGAAACCCTTGGGTTTGAGATGGACAATGACACTAAGATAGATGCTGTTCTTTCTTCACTACCAGATTCTTACAATCAGTCTGTAATGGATTTTAACATTAACAATCTGGCAGTGACCCCTTCCTGTGCTTCGCAATATGTTGCAGACAGCTGAGGATTCAATCAAGAAGGATAAGTACTGTGTCATGATATCAGAGGGGGGAAAGTCTTCAAGCACTGATGTAAAAGAAGATTCGTCAAAGACATGAAGAAAATTGTAGGAAATAGAAGAGTGAGGAAGGAAACCGGGTCATTGGAAACGAAACTGCAAGCAGTATCTTGCTTTACTCAAAAATGAAAAGTCTACTGAAGCTACGTCCATTGTACTACTTGTTGAGAGCTATCTGTTGGCTAGTTTTGCTGACTTTTGGTGTATTGACTCAGGAGCTACCTTTTATGTATGTAACACATTACAGGGTTTTCAGATAAGCAGAAAGTTGAATGATGGAGAGCTAGTTCTCCTTACGGGAATGAGTGGAATGCCAATTTCCGCTACGCTTGCGTCAAATCTTAAGCTTGCCGTCCTAAACCTTCCCAGTGAATATAAGTTATTGAAATAGAGAATTCTACCTTTCCTTGTGATGCTCAGTTCATGTCACTTTTACCTGCTGGCCCTTTAATAGCCTTTTCAGATCAAGATATATGAACCAAGGATGACATCAGTCTCCAAAAATCTCGCTGGACGATGTCATTACTTTTCTTAGGATGGTTTCCTCAAAATCCTTGCAAATTCCTTCAAGTTATGTCTTCATTGAACTTCTATAAAGGCTAGGATCTTTTCTTGTAAGCTAGATGTAGGTTTAAAGGCCAGAATTCAAATCAGCTGCAGAGTATTCTAAGTGTCCTGACCTGAGCAACTTCGAGAGCTGTATTTCAGCTGTTCTGATCTTGGGTTGCTAAGGACACTTTTCAGGTGCTATTCAAGTGTCCTTTTGTGCTCTTGAACTCTTAACAACCATTTAATTTCTAAGTGAACGCAAGGAATAAATGTTTCTAACATTTCTCCAAAAGTACAGCTGACAAGCTCCATTTTCTCCTCTGTTCTTTTGTTGTTTCTTCTCTCCTTTCTTGTCTTAAAGAGCCCCTTGAGGTGTCTTTTTATAGGCTTCAAGGTGAGCTTTGATTTGGTTGGTTAGGAGGGGGTGAGTGCAAGTTAAAGATCTTATCGATCTGAACTTCCAGAGAAAGTTGTTCCAATCACACCAAGGGCCCAGAAGCGAAGTGCTTTTGTTCTGAAGTCTGCTGATTTATGCACGACTTGACTGTCATCCTCTTTTTTTAGTCTCAATTAATTAGGGCTCCTTGTGTTTTGTCGTGTTAGCTCGATTAGCTATTTTATGGCTTGGTTATAGGAGTTTTTAAAGTGATATATCTACTAAACTGCCGTGCTGCAGATTTTCATCAGCTATAACACCTCTTCAGTGGAAAACCACTTTATTAAAACTCAATCTTTTTTGGTGTTTTTAAGATGCCATAGGACTCTTATCGAGTACTACGCTTTTGTTTTGTAAACCAAAACATAGTTTTTCGGTTTTCTTCCACGGGAGAACTCAGTAGTATGTATTACTCATGTGCACATACTGCATCTTGGAAAGCTTATTCCACTAAAGCACACCACATTCATAATCAATTGACTCTTGTGGTAAATAAAGACAATCACCAAGACCTTCCAGTAAAAAAACAGTAAGAGGAATTTAAGACTCTGGTAGTAACTATCACGCCAAAGTAATTAGAGTGAAGCTTATTTAGAAGTCAATATGGCATATCTACACCAAGCTTGAACAAAAAAAAGAGCTATAGGAAAACTCCTCATGGGTAGAGCTAATAAGAGATGTACCAAAAGAAACCAACAAATGCATGCACCCATGTAAGCTCATTAACCCGGTACAATAGAGCCAAAAATGCAGAAACTATGATGTTTCCGCAAAATTTGCCAAATTTGCCAATAGCAAATGTCATTTATCTTTGCGGGTTATTTCTCTCATTCTCAACATACGCCTAATTAGGCAGCACTAATAGGGGAAGAGTAGCAATACTGATTCTTGACACTGACGACTTCTACATCAGTATTCTGCTTCTTTTTGACTTATTTCCTAATCTGAATGCTGCAAACATTGTTTCAGTTTGGCTAACAATAGTTTCCCGAGCACACTGATCAGCGTGCGCGGAAGAATGCCTCAGAATGTCATATAATGTCGTGTTTGAGCTTACTCCATCAGCAGTTTCTGTTGTTTGGGTACTATTCTTTGACTGCGAGCTGCTAAACTTGGCCACTGAAGTTCTTGTTGGTCGACTCTCCTTATGAATCTGCATTAGCATTGGTGATCAGAAGTTTCATATTACTACCATTATGCCACAGAAATATATCAAGTGATTACCATTCTATCTCAAAGTCCATTTAGCTACAATTAGGATTGTCCGAGTATTTAGTCCTTAGAAGTTCTCATCGGTAATCTTCTTTAACAATACAGCCAAATCTTACCATGTCTGAGGAGTCCTCTGATGCTGATATGGTGCTCTTGCTATTGCTGTCATCCCGTCCAAATATAAATGTCCGAACCGTGCTTGTCTTATGATTCTTTGACGATGGCAGAGGATTTGACCCTCGACCTAGAAAAGATGGCTGCTGCATTTTCCAACATAAGAGAATAAGAAAACTGAGAGCGAACTATTGTTGCATGGACTTCTACTAAGTTTGATGGATTATTATCAAGAACTTTGAATCATAATGTATGGAATCAAGGACATCTTGATTTAGAAAGAACATAAACTGCATATTAGTTGCCATCAACTCAAGAGGATGATAAGCAAAAGCAAAAGGATAAGCACATATGATCAAAATACAGCTCTTACAAAGATGACGATAGTAGAAGATATCATGAAGGTAGAAAAGACATTGCGTGCCTTCCGCAAAATAATCCATCCCTATCATCCATGCAATTTTCCCGAAGTGGAAAACAACTAGCTAGATATTCGTGTCTTTATCAAGGTATAGGATATCCAAGTGTATGCAGATCAATTTACAAGTGGTGTTAGTGAAACTTCCAACAAACGCAAAAGAGATTCCATGACCAATCAGGGGGCGTTCTGGTACATTTTGGAATGTAAGAAGGGCCCACTATCCAGATATGCACCAAGTGACCAGGTTATCAAAGTCTACGAAACAAGGACATGCTATCACCAAACCACCATTTAATGTGTCAAGTGATTACACGAAATCCAAATGGCGAGATAATTTTACCTTTAAAATGCCAATTGTTTTGCCTTGTGCAAGTGGTGCATCAAATCGGGCTGCAGAAGAGTACATTATTAGAAATGGTCTGCATGGCCTTAACTTTTCGTGGTGACGCACTAGAATACCAATTACGAGATAGTGCAGATCTTACATGATGTTTTTGGTTTCTTCCTCTTGTCAGGGGTCATATTCAGCTTCTTTATGCGATGAAATACTTCTCTGGAGCTTTCATCCTCTGCTGGTGACATGAGAGGAGCATGTGCTTCCTGTCCAATATGGCAAAGTTCACAGACTGATTTCAGACCTTATAAGTTCCAGAACGACAAGATCACGGGTGAAGGCTAAAAGTTATACTTACAATGACAGACTTCTTTTTTTTTTTTTTTTTTGGATTTTGAGGGGCCAGGCCAGGGGGGGGGGGGGGCGGGGTTGCTTAAACACAAGGAAAGACTGAATTGATGCGTGTCTTATAATATGAAATTGAATTGAATTTATGAATGCATCACTTTAACTGCAAGGACTCACAGTTTTTCTGAATAGGGACTGTTTGGCTAGCCGTGTCTCAAATTCTTCATCGTCAGAAGACATATAAGCATCATCTTTATCAGTAAACACTTCTGGAATCATCTGCTTTGCTTTACGTAAATTCATTCGTGCAGTATTTGCTGGAGCTAAATCTTCCGCGTCATCATCCCCAAGCTCTTCATCTTCTTCACCTTCTACATCTTTCTCATCATCCAGATCAAGCAGCGATGTGTCTCTCTGTTTCAGACCACAATTTAGTCTTTGCATCAGATTTTCTGTCCCAGCAGCATCCTGCCGCTCAAGCCACTCCTGGTGAAGTTGATTGCGCCTTTCATTATCTATAGGTTTTTCTTTATAGTCAACTGCTATCATTTCATTAAGTTCCTCAGCATCTTCAATATCCTCTTCTTCATTGTCTTGGAAATGGAGTAGATCATTATCACTGTCATCTTCTTCCTCAGCTTCCTCATCAATAAAATCTTTGACAGGATCTCCTTTTGGAGACAAAGACAAATCAACTGATTGATGCATATGAGGATCAACGTTTTCCTTGTCATTATCATCCTCCTCATCAGACCTTGAAGGAGATGAATGAAATCATTAAGATGTTCCAAAAATATATGAAAATGAATAACCAGAATCACTTGCTCCAAACCAAATTAAAAATAACTACACAGCAATAATTACCTAGATCATCATGGTAGCTGCATGTGGTATAGGAAGGGAAATGTTTTCTACTTGTATGCAATGTGGTTCATAACTAAAACAATGGCTTAATCAGTTCACAACTCTAGACCGTGGTGCACTTTTGAGCATCCATTCAGAATATTCCTTGTGAAATATGGGAATGAAATAGTTTCTAGAGTAGAATTTGTCCTTGAGCAAATCGTGTAATTTCGATAATGCAATAAAAAAAGCAACTCTTAAGTTTGCACGTTATTTATGATTCTGAAGTCTGAATATGGTCCAGGATTGATCAACGTTTGTCAAGGAATAAAATAGCACTGAGAATTTAGTTGATACTCGATAATTGGTCAGTACCCAAATAGCAGTTTGCAAGGCAACAGAGCAACACCTACAATATTTTTCACAACTCTACTCATTGCCTCCATGTTAGTATTATGATTTCATATTCTACTTATGCTGAATTGGATGAAGAGTTTATTTAGAATACAAATTCCATATTCAGTAATTTATCAGTATTCAAGTAAATGAACCCAGGAACATATTTATTCTCCCAAAATAGAGGAAGTGTCAATTGTGCAGTGTATTTAAACTGACTCTCACAAATAAAGGGAGAAGTAGATTGCAAAGAAAAAGCACCATGAAGATTCTTTTATTAGTCAAAGCGTGGGATCAAGGCAATCATTAAAATTGGAGAATATAAGACTTACATGTCATCTTGAGGAGCAGAATCAAACTTCAAATTCATTGCAAGTAAAGATGGTGCAAAAACTTCTTCCACGGGACTTTTGGGAGTCTCATCAGGTAAATCATCTTTCTTTTCACTGCTTTGTGAATCCAAAAATAATTCCTGCATCAGAAATAAAAGATCAGCAATCCCTCTATAGACATTCCAACAGAAGAGGCAGCAATTTATCAATCAAATAATAAGTAGTGCTTCCGGAGGAAACCTGAGTATCATTTACGGGTGCTCGAAATGTGTGGTTGGATCCCTCGTCCAAAGCCTGGAGTTCAAAAGAATGATAATTATAGAGCAATGCCAGATCACCAGCAGCACATAAGGAAAATAGTCAACTTCAAAACCTTCATATTTGATCAGAAAATGAATTAGTATTAGTTGTATTTTGGTATCTCTCCCACATTCAGAACAGAGGGACAAGAGCACTGCTGGAGGTTGTTAGTACTAATTCAAGAAATTCGTAGTAAGTTGTTCATAAAGAATTGCTTTTAGGAAATTAGCAGGGCTGTTTCACATACAATTGCCACAGAAAATAAGATTTATCTGAAAGTGCTATACTGCTTAATTCTGCTACTAATCTAAACCATTGAGAAACTTTGGAAAAAAAATAAAAAGCTTACCCTTTGCGAAGGAGCGCCTCCAGAATCTGATTCATTTGAAGTATCATCTGACTCGCCACAGGATGGGGCACTTACATCTCTCCCTTTCTCATCAGAACCTGCAACATTTTCTTCCACTCTTACGTTTTTGGCTTTATCTTCCATCTCTTTCTGATTATGAGAAATTTCCAACTCAAACTCTGGATCCTCCCCCAAAAACTCATCATAACTACGTGTGGTGGACAAATTCTTCAGCATGACAGATCTGAATGGATAAAAAGAAGCGCACATATCATTTGACCACTGCGTAAAACAGTGGAAACAACAGCAATAGTTACACCAACAAAATAACACGAAACCCACATGACAAAATGATACACTCACTTCTTGGAAAGCTCAAGCTTCCTTTGCCGGATCTTCTCCAGAATAGAAGAGATTGGCTTTTGAACGAGAGGCACAGGTTTAAACGTCGCATCTCGAGTCTCTATGGAATAAAATTAGGACAGTAAAGTCATGCAACGATACTCAATTACAGCGTTTATCAGAATTTTTGTTGCTTAGAAAAATCAGGACTAGAATCGCACCTCGCAACAGTCTCTGAGAGTCTGAACGAAGCTGCTGGAGATAGTCTCTTCTTTCCTGTTCAATTAGGGAAGAGAAAAAAAAACCAACTTCAACAGCCTGAAACCAATCATCAAAAAAGGATAACATTATGCTCCATCGAAAAAGAAGCGAGTTACACCACCTTCTCTGCTCTTTTTTTGTTTGTAGCATGAGCTCGGTGCTTCTCATCCGCTTCGATACAATTCTCACTTCCCTTCGATTTCCTCTTCTTCCCCTTCTTCGTATCCTCGTCTACACCTCCATCGGCCACCTCCGTGCCGTTCTGCCTCTTCTCGGGCCAATCGCTTCTCGGATCCTCCTTTCCCTCTCCGATCGCATCTCCGTCCCCATCGCCACTCCGCGCATCGAGCCGCTCCCCGGCGGAATCAAACTCGAAGGCTCTTTTCGCTCGGGATCCATCGGTTCCGGAGCCAAACTCCTCGCCATCACCGTCGAAACGCGCAGACTCCGAACCGACGAGCTCGCTCTCGCCGCGGAGATCCTCGGGCGCTGCAGGCAGCTCCAGCTCCAGCTCCGACGACGACGGCTCATCCCTCGGTTCCTCGAGCCGTGGGCCGCCGCCTGAATCCCCCGAGCTCTGCGATTCGGGACTAAGCGGACGCGCGAGTGGCGACGGCGGGTCGGGGCTTTCGTTGCCGCGGAGCTGGGAAGGACGGCGATCGGCGGCGGCAGCGAGGGCGGCCTTCTTGAGGCGCTTCAGCTTCCGCGCGTGGACCGGAGGGGAAGTTTGATCTGCGGGCGGGAGCAGCTCGAAGTCGTCGTCGCTCTCCATCTTCTTCTTCCGATGGCGATCGAGAGAGAGAGAGAGAGAGAGAGAAAGAGCGAGAGATTTTGGCTGATGATGATGGAAATGGAGAGGCAAAAGTGAAAAAAAAAAGGCGGCAACGAAATTCCTCTTTTGACGATTTCTTTTTGAAAGTTTGAAGAGTTGGGCGCTCGACATGTTTGCGGGACCGATGATTTCGATAGCGCGAAAATCACCGGTTAACGGACCGGACCGGACCGGCCCGGCTCGGCCCGTGCATGCACCGGTTGGAGGCGGCCCTTTTTGAGACGAGAGCCAAATGATCTGCCGCCAAGGTCATACAACCTACCTGCATTAGAGACGAGTGCAATCGATCGGATCATAAAGAATGGGTTTAAATGCGATGTCTGAAAGTGTAAAATCCAATTTCAAGGGAGAGAGATTGCTTGCCAGACGCTGAGTTTATGCTACGCGTAGTAAAGTCTACTCTTGCAAGACGCAGATAGGTCCATTCGTTTATGAGCTGTTACAAAATATTTAATCAGGACTCTGGATTTTTTTTTTGTTCATTTGATTCTGTAGCACCTCGAATTTTGCAGACGAGTATTCACCAACTAATAGCACTTTGGTCCTTAAGATCTTCCCAGTTCTTAGGTTCGGGGAATCTATAGGGTCTGAATGTGATCACGAGCTTAATTAACCATATTAAAATTGCCACCAATCAATTCAAGTAAATCCAGGTTAATTAAACCCGTAAGGATAGGGGTAGTGATTGGAAAGTTAGCTACCTAAGCGCAACTGTAAATCAATTGATCAAACAAAATCTAAGATTTTAGGTCCGAGGATTTGATTACATGCGAGACGAATTAGGATCCCACGATGCCCTTTTGGTATTGCAGTCCTGTCATTTGTTAAGTTAGAAATTCATTTAGCATCCCTCATGCTTCTCTCGGTATAATTGGGCTCACTTCTCACGCCTTCAAGAAATGTGAAAAAGTCAGATGGTGACATTCTTCCCCACTTGATATTTGCAACGCCTTCGTTGCAGGCCATCCTATCGCTTTCTTTCATTCCCCTAACCATCGTTGCCCCTCCTTAGGTCTTACATGAATGGTCAACACTCGCCCAACAAAACACATCGTTGGCTATCGCCCCCTCCCCATAATACGCCTTCACCAATAGCTCGCCCAATAGGAATACATCTTCTATCACTTCGCTCAATCAAAGCTTTCCCTATTCAAATATAATCGAACATAGTAACAAATGGCAACGGCACATAAAATTCAAAAACCTTACTCTAATACCAAATGTCATAGCTCGAGATGAGAGCCCCAAGTTTAAGGATTGCGGGCATGTCGTATCTTCAATCACGAATAGTACACTAGCCAATTCAAGCGCGCCAAGCCCCATTAGAAAAGCCGATTAAGACTCCTAACCTTCAACCGCTTCAAAAAATAAAAAAGAAGAGTGGACTTCTAATCCTCTGATCATGATCCAAATGACCGGTTGCTCGCCCTATCGAGAGAGAGAGAAGGTTAGTTAGGATTCCAGCTAGATTTAGAAGGTAAAAGGTTAGTTAGGATTCCAATTAGATTTAGAAGGTGAGTTGGGGATTAGAGTTAGATTTATTTGTGTGGACTGCGTCAGTCTAAATTAGGTTTCCAGTACAGTCTATTTTATTTTTGCCAACACCCATGCATGCAATAAACAAAAAAGAGATCTGCTGACAGCCACGTAAGAATCAACATTTTCCGCTCGAATGATGCCATGCCACGATATTCGCATTACATGGTACACGTCCTCAAACCATAAGACATAACATAAAATTCTGATCCTTGAACCATTGCCCCGATCACAGGCGCTCCACCCTGCTTTAGACACCATCCTAAGATTCCTAATCACTCTGCCTTGAACTTCAGGCTGCTTCAGAGGCAGGATAAGCGCTCTGATGCACCGTGAAGAGCTAGCTTGATCAAGAAGATATCGTAAAACCACTCGGCCAAGGTGAAAATAATTCTTTGCTCATCAATTCAAGTCACAAGAAAAGTGCACTCTGTTACTCTGGGGAATAATCACCAACGAGTCCATAATCTTGCACTTTTGTTTAGCTTTCCCACATAAAAAAACACAATTCTTGGCAACCGGATGAACATAGATTCACAACTGCAAAGGGAGATGCAATGTTTTATCCCCAGAAACGTAAACTCCCACTTGAAAATACTACCAAGGGGTACTTAGCACTTTGGAAATTGGAGACTTTGCCCAAACTTATCTCTCTTATAAATTATAAGTATCAAGAAGTGAGAGATAGATGCTGAAAAATTTCAGGACCACAGTCAACTAGGGTAGCGAATGGTCATCCAGGTAAAATAAATTTCAAACCAGAAAATGAAACTAGGACTCCCCTTGAAGTACTATGCGTCGATCACATGTCGAAGTTCCACGTACTTTCAGCAGTTAATTTTGGCACCTTTGATTCTTCATTCAGATTGAGAGAAGCAGATATCTGCGAAAGAGATAAGATCTCAGTCAACAATAGCAGATGAAATCAGATTTCTGAAGTAGCAGCAACATAACAAGCAAGAACTCGTGCAATATCACCAGTAACTAGTCAATGTAGCACCTATGCTCTAGAATACCCTGATTTACGATTTAAACGTAAAAAAAAAAACTAATTCTTTATCCCTTCTCAAAGTACGGAATCTAACTGTCGAAGCAAATAATCATATTTGCACAAACACGTTCTCATCTCCTGACACTCCTTTATAAAACTGGACCCTTGGACCTTCAAAACTCAAAAGTTACTTGCGAATCATCTGTTGACCTGAGAGGCATTTCTTATATAATAAAACATACCCATCAACCACAGCTGCTTCAGTAAATCATGCATCATGTTGAAGTGGATAGCGACCACATGGAGTCAAACAGTTCAAAAGTATTGCCATACTTAAGGATTGCTCCATTCTTAAGAGGTCAATCGCCCATAAGTGGGCAGTCATGAAAGCACATTTAGAGGACAATCCATCCGAACTAAGCTCCGAAGTGATTCTCATGCAGATCAGTACAAAATAAATAAACTCCAAACAAGCTAAACAAGTATCAGTCTGATCCCAAGCCAATTTTGGCAATACGCATGAGTAAAGTAAAGAGGTAGTTTTACCTCTTAGTATTAATAAGATGCATACTCTTTACTTTACTGACATTGAGATACAATGAAGAGATGATATTAAAATTCAGGGAATCAGCAGACTTATCTTTAATGATGTGCAGATGGCAAATCAATCTGAAATGAAAAAGAACCAAAGGATGCTTATTGTGCATGCTGCAACCTCCCCAGGTTTGGAAAATGTCTACTGATGGCAAATACAACAATGGCCATATTATGAAGAAACCATATTACCTAAGACGATCTTCAGAACATTTTCATATTATCCAGTAGGCTATCACTTAAACGCCATGCATGATATCTTAGTATCATTTCACAAGGGAAATCTAACTTTACATACTTATCAGGCCAAGATAAAGGTCTTCGTATTCTAGATTCCTATCAGATGAGGAGAGCAAAATCTCTTTCTAATTGCATCTCGGATTTAGAAATACCAAACACTAACAAATAAACCATACCTTGAAACACCCGTTCAACTTCGAATTCCTCGACCACTCCAGCCCCAACGCCCTGCTCGTAGTCTGGTAAGTTGCCCTGAGGACATCATCGCCATATACATTCCTCGCCACCGCAAAATCCCACGAATTCTTCGACAAATCATAGGAAGGCTCAAATGTAGTCAACCCTTTATGGACATAAGTGTACTTCAACTTGCAATTCCCCGGACCAAGCAAGTAATTTGCCGACAACTTATTAGCCGGATCTATCACGAGCGCCCCTTCGAGAATCGTCCGGTTATCGCCCCTGCTGTGGATGTACGTCAAATTCAACTTCTTCTCGGCAATTCGGACCGAGTTCATGAACTGGAACCTAAAGTCCTACGCGACAGAATGCAACAACAAGGTGATTAACAACCAAAACCCAGAAATCAGCTCACGATTACTGAACTTCAAGCTTGAATTTCACAGAGCCTGAGCCTAAATACCCCATATCATAATTTCACCCAATAGGCAACCCATTTATCACCAACACCCATAACCAACGAAAGCCCGGAAATTTGGCAATTCGCGAGCGAGAAGAGAGAGAACGGAACTCGACCTTCTTGGGGACGTTGTAGTCGACGATGAAGAACCCGGGCTTCTCGACCGCGAGGACCAAGCCGTTCATGCTGGGGCCCTTGACGACGGTGGCGTCGGTGATGGAGGCGCGGAGCTTGAGCTCGCCGGCGCCGACGCCGAGGGTCGCGGCGGCGCCGTTCTTGTCCAGGTCGTACTTCCCCTTCAGCGACGCCTTCATGTTGCCTTCGTTCGGGAGTGTGGGTTGAATATCGTATCGGGCGAAGCGGTGGTGGTGTTGTGGGCGCGGGGAGGAGGAAACGAAGTGGGATAAAGAGACGAGGAAAAGGAGACGCGGAGCAAGCGAGAGAGTGCGAGGGTTCAACTTCAAATGGTGGTGGTTGCCTGGTTGGTGAGCGTCGGATTTGGACGACGTAATGATTCGGTGCGTCCGAGGGGGATTATTCCGTTTCTCGGGAAAAAAAAATTTCCATTTTATTTTGTGAAAAATAAATAATTTTAAAAATATATATTTAAAATTAATTGCTTGGATGGCTTACAAAAATTGATGAAGGGAAAGGCCCAATCTCACCGGCCATATCAAATAAGTGTTTGAAGTTGTCACATCAGAAGGGTCCGACCTCACTGGCCAGAGGATATTTTTGTTCTTTACTTTTTAAATTTTTCTCTTCCTTTTTTTGTTTTTTTTCTTTTCCTTCCCTTTTTTTATTTTTTATTTTTCCCTCTTTCCTCCGCCAGCCATCGTTGGTCGCTAAACTCAGGTGAAGGCCACCCTCTCCAGTGTCGGGTGAGGGCAAGGGTTGCCCTCGATGAATGTGGCAAGGGTTGCCCTCAACGGATGTGGCGAGGGTCGCCCTCGCTTGCCCAGCCCAGGCAAGGCGGCCCTCACCAGACGCCGATGAGGGTGACCCTCGCTTGAGGGCGGCGATGGTTGGGGAGGGAAGAGAAAAGGAGAAAAAAATAAAAAAGGAAAAGGAAAAGTAAAGTAAAGTAAACTATAAATATATATATATATATATATATATATATATATATATATATATACACTTAGAATTTTTTATACTAAAATGCCATTTGCCAGAATAGTCACATATTGGTTGGTCAGCCAAAAGTCTTTATTCGAAACGATTTGGCCACTTTGAGCTTTTATTTGAGAAAATAATGACACTTCACATTTTTATTTGAAATTTTCCCTTAGTAAAATGAATTCCCAATTATGAATAGAGGAAATCATTTTCCAATGTCTTTTATTTCATTGACATTTTTTGATATTTTATTTCTCTTTTCCTATGCCTTTTGATATTTGACGTAATTGGCCCTACATTTTGTCAAAGAAATAAAATATTTTATACTTTACACCTTACCAGACCGTTTTAAGGAATTATATTCATTACATTGAGGAGATTTATTTTCATAAATGAGATCCAAACACCCATAAACATTTTCAGTCACACTTTTCGATATACCATCAAAATAAAAACTAACTATTTCCTTTAAACGATTTCTATGAAAAGCATTTTTTATTTCATGAAATTTTTCATGAAACAAATATATATATATATATATATATATATATGTGCAGCGATTTAAATGACAAATCCATAACATACTTTATCTGTTCTAACAAAAAAAGGGAAAACTTGAATGACAGTATAAGATTTCAAATTTATATTCTTAAAAGTTTAGACGTCAATTTTTTAGACAATTTGATTATATATGGTAATGAGTTACAAGTTTCGATTTCACAAATAACATGTTTACTGTCTAGTCAAGAGTTTGGGTGGAAGGTTCGAACCTTGACTATCTCTCTCAATTTGGGAAAATTGCCCAAAAAATCCTATACCTATTTTACAGCAACCAATTCAATCAAAAACATTTTAATTTGATCAATTTCATCTCAAAAATTTTGATAATTTGTCAATATAGTCATTCCGGCTAATTTTGACTGAATATTGCTGTTGCATTAGTTTAGTCAATGTCAATCATCTTATGTGGTACTGCCCGGACTGACGTAGACGATTTTTTCAATTTTTAAAAAATTTCAATTTTTTCCTTTTTTTTGCTTTTCTTTTATCTTTTTCCCTATTTCCCTCTGATCGGCCTTGATGATTAGTGGAGAGAACTAGGAAAATAAGATAAAAATAAAAATAAAAAAATTCAGAAATTGTTAAAAAAATTGTTTAGGCCAGTGGCAATTGTACCATGTAAGAGACCGACATCCACATTAGTAATTGTCGTTCAAGGCAGGACTACATTTGCAAATCATTTAAAGGTTTGGGACTAAATTGATTAAGTTGATTTGTGACTGAATTGATCGTCGTATAATAAATTTAAGACTTTTTAGATAATTATCTCCTTTCAATCTTTTTCAGCTTGTTGGTCATGTTACTATTGATATTTCACCGGTTATTCTATTAAAGTGGCTCACTCTATAACACGTCTTGCGTGTAAGTTACGCGAGGATCAACGTTAAGTCGTAACAACCTGAACTTTTGGAAATAAACGTTTTTTTTTTTGGTACAGAAAAAAAAAAACTTTTTGGAAATAAACGTTTGTCTAACATTTTTAAAAGAATGTTCCATCTCAAACTAAAGTAAGCTCTGATTGCAATTTATGATTAGCAAATATCCTCTTGAAACACCCTCCAACTATGCCTTTGTGAATTACAAATTATGGATATTATCCGCATGTAAATTTAATCAAAATTAAATATGATTGATGTCTATGCTCATAACTCGCCAATTAGAGATTTCATTGAAGGGTGCTTTTCACTTGAATTAGAGAAAAACATGGCCCTTTATGATTTCTTAAGCAAAAACAATTGCTCCACTGACTGGTAGTACTGGTGGCAACATTGCAACCAACAGCTGTCGTAGCGTTAGGAATTTTTATGAGTGGAGATTAAGAATGAGCAAGATAAACCGATCGAACAGGAACCCAAAGTAAAACCAGTGTCTAGGTGATCTAGTTCCCGGTTCTAAGGAGGGAAACTGATAGAACCTAATCATCCGGACCGATTAGTTTTCATTTATTTTGTTATTTTTTGAAAGTAAACCTAATAATCTAAAATCCCTTACCCACTTTTCATGTTGCTCTCCTCTTTCGGTCTTTTCGAATTCGCCCACGATGCTCATGCCTCCTCTTTATTCTTTCCCTCTCCTCTCTCCTAATCGCCTCTCGCTCGATGTTCTGCCTCTTTCCCTCTCGCTCAAGCTTGACGCTTCACAGAGACGACTTAGTCGACCTGGTTGAACAAATTGGATTACCATTCGAGGAGTTTGGCAAAAGTAAGCTCAAAGAGGGTAATCAAGAAATAGAGAACCCAGTAAGTGAGCCATTATGATCATCTGTACGAGACCTGGTCTCTATTGCCCATATCGAAGCATACCTTAGTAAAACCCCCCCAAAAAAGAAAAGCCAAAGATAGAGACAGATGAAACCAAACTCCATAATTTCGAAAAAAATGAAAAGACCCTCAAACCAAAACTAATGTAGTTTGAACCCAAACTTACAAAGGATAAACGAGAGTGACGAGAGGCCTGCGTATCAAGCACAAAGAACCCAACTTTACTTCATAAAGACCAGCAAAGCACAAACAACAACTCAAAACATAAGAAACTACAAAGACATACAGTGCGAGGACATCAAAGTTATTGGCCACGACTTGGAGGAAATTCCCAGAACCTATTATACTATCGTTGCGAGTTCCGGGTGTCTTCGAGTTTATTCTTCTCCACGATAACCGGTTCCATTGGACTGCCTAGAAACCGGACTAGATTTGTCCCTGGTTTCGGAAACTGGAAATCGATCCCTCCGGTCCGGTTCCTGGGTGGGACTGGACCGGACCGAAAATCGATCACCCCTAATGGAGATAATTAAGGGTATGTTGGTGACGTTTTTGTTATTGGGAACAATTTCTGTTCATTAATAATTTTTTCTATTTTTATTTTTTGGATGAATTTTTGAGCAGAAGAACGCATTTGTTAAATGGACAAAATTTTGATTCCTGAAATAGAAAAAGAACATGGATGCATTTGGTACAACCCTAAAAATATCTACTCCCAATTTTTTCATTTAATTATAAAATTGTCAGTAGAGATTTAACAATTCATGTTTGGATAAAACTAAACTAAAAATAGAATTACAATATATTACGATATAGAATTGGATGATCTTAGGGCCTATTTGGTTCAACTTTTGGGAAATACATTTGGCAAACTGTAAAGACCTTTCAGCTAAAAGGGTATTCCGAAATGCAAGTAGTTTTTGGTAATGTGTATTTTAAAATCACATTTGAGAGTAACTTTGGCCTAAATACCGTTCGGTAAAAATTATTTGTAAAAAACTTTTGCTGATATTAAAAAAAAAAAAAAGAGCTAGCCACCGACCACCATTGTCGGCCACCACCGCCGACCAGATGTGATTGCCGGCCAATCGCCGATGGCCAGATCTAGTCGTTGGCGACCTCAAGCGACATCGTCCGACCTTGGCAACCACCGCCTGAGGCCGTGCAACCCCAGGCGGCGGTCGCCAAGGTCGCGCGACCTCAGGCAGCGGTCGCCTGGGGGTCGCACGACCCCGACATCACCTCCTGAGGTCGCCGGACCTCAGGCGTCGCCTAGGTCGCGCGACCCAAGCAACACCTAAGGTCCAACGACCCCTAGGTGGCGGTCGTCGAGGTCGCGCAACCCCCAGGCAGCGGGTCGCCGGGGCACTGGCCCTCAGGCGGTGGTGGTTGGCCTCCGGATCAACTTCTTGGAAGATGATGAAGAGTACACGATGAACAGTGCCCGATGAACAGTGCCTCGATTGCATTCCGAAAATGCAACTTCCCAAAGCTCCTCATGAGCTCCATTAAGCCAAAGGCCCTTGGAAAGCTTTGGAGATGCAATTGCATCTCCTCAAAGCTTCCCAAAAAATTTGCCATACAACTTCGCATTTGCAAAAGGGACTTTAGACCCCTAAAGCAGCATTTGAAAGCTGAACCAAACAAGCCGCTAATACAATCATAGAGAAAATTACTTCTCACAGACAAAATAAATACTGGGTAGTGGTCGTGGAAATTGCAGTTTAGGGTTAGGATTTTGTGGATTCGGGTTTTGGCATTTTGGGGTTTGGAGTTTGGGGTTTAGGGTGCGTTTGGTAACCATTCTGTTCCCGGAAATAATTTTTGCTCAGAATTTTTTTTTTTTATTCTATTCCCGAAAATAATTTCTAAGCATTTGAAGGCGTTTGGAAACTACCCAAAATTTCTATTCCGGTAATAGAAAAAGAACAGAAATGCGCTTCGTAATTGCACAAAATTTCTTTTTATTAACAATATTTTGATTTTTTAATATTTCTTTCTTTTTTTCCTTTTTTGTTCTTATCTTTTTTTATTCTTCTTCTTCCTTGGCCCATGGCCAGGTCGCCGGTGTGGGCGACCAACCATAGGCTAAGGCTGGCGAGGGCGAGGGGTGCCCTCGCCAGATCTGGCGAGGGCTAGACCCACGTTGCCATGCTTGCCTAGGCGACGAGCCGCCCTTGCCAGATGTGGCGAGGGTCCGGCGAGGTTGCCCTTTATCTAGGTCGTGAGGGTCCAGCCCTTGCCACTCGTGGCATGGGCGAGGGTGGCTTGTGGCTTGGGCAAGGGCAACCCTCGTCCAGGCTGTGACGCCTTCGCCAGCCTGCCATCGGCCATAGGCCAGGAAAGAAGAAGAAGAAAAAAAAAATTCTTTTCCATTTTTGATTCTTGTTCCCAGAATCAAGACAAACTTTTTTTTTTTTTTTGATTCTATTCCAAAACTGATTTTGGGAACAAATTGGTGCTAGGGAACAATAAATTTACCAAACGGATTTTTGTTCTGTTTTTATTCCCGAAAACAAAAGAATAGAATCAAGCATTGTTAGGTCGGTTACCAAACATGCCCTTAGTGTTTTGAATTTTGGTGTTCAGATACAGGGTTTAAGGATTCGGGTTTTAGGGTTTGGGGTTTAAGGTTTAGCATGAAAATATCTCATGAAAGTGAAAAAGAGCTAATCTTGTTTCTCTTTTTGTTCTCGAGAACAGAAAAAGAGAATTTTTTTTACTTTTTATTTATATTCCAAATCTATTCTATGACAACTTTTCTATTCCAGAGAATAAATAAAATTAACTAACGTTAACAAACAGATTTCTGTTTTTTTGTATCCCGGGGAACAAAAGAACAAAAAAATTAAAAAACTGGATTGTTACCATACAAACTCTAAAAAAAAAAAGAGAAATTGCATTTTCACTAAGGAAAAGAGTTGCATGAGCAATTTTAAAAAAAAACTTGATAGTTGCCTATCTTTAAAAGTTAGTCCCCAATTTTTATGTTTGATTTTGGTCTATGTAACCGTCGTGTGTGTCGAATAGTACATGACAACTTCTGCATGTGACCAGGCTAAAGAAACAACATAGCTACATGATCAAGCAACAATATCAAGATTAACCTAAGAATGTCCTCCAAATTTAGGTGATTAACAACAGAAGCGATGTATTTTCAGTATAAACGATTAAGTCGAATTATACAGCTATCATATCATCAACATAAAATGTCCAAAGGTAAACCAAAAATATCCTTGCAATCTAAGTAACGTGCAAGAACCGACATTAGATACAATAATTAATTGAGTCAATCTCAATTTTGAACTTTTTTTGCACTATTTAAACAATTTTGTGTTCGCACAAATGTTTATGATTTGGCTTTTCTTAATTGTAACTAGAATTTGTTATACTGTATTGGGGTAAATTCTTGTCTGATAAATAGTGGGTCAAAACATCTAAATAGTAAAGTCAAATTGACATTTAGGCTCCGTTCATTTCACAGAAAATGTGACATTTCTGAAAAATATTTTCCGAAAAGTTATTTTCCAGAAAAATGACCATTTTTCAATGATTCGTTGAGACTTGAAAATGAACTAGAAAATATTTTCCGCCATTCAGTATCCAATTTGATTTTGGGAAATACCACGAAAAATTCTAAACTGGTACACCTGTGATAATTTTACCCAAACTATTTTTTGATCACAAAAAACTCTAAACTGGTACACCTGTGATAAATTTACCTCGAACTATGTTTTTGATCACCAAAAATCCCAAACTGGTACGCTTGTGATAAGTTTACTCCGAACTATTTTTTTGATTACCAAAGACCCAACACTGATACACTTGTGACGGTTTTACACCCGAACTAATTTTTTGACAACTAAAAACCCAAAACTGGTATATTTGTGACAAATTTACCCTCTGTTAGTGTCCATTAAATTGGATTAATATCATGAAAAATCACAAATTGGTAAAGTTGTGACAAACAAAAGAGTAAAACCCAAAACTGGTACACCTATCAATTACCATGTGTCATTAAACTTAACAATTTGAAAGTAAGATTTAACCGAAACTAACGGAGGATAAATTTGTCACTGATGTATCAATTTAAAGTTTTTGGTGATCAAAAATTAGTTCAGAGGTAAAATTGTCACAAGTGTACCAGTGTATGATTTTTTGTGGTTAAAAAAATAGTTCGGGGTAAAATTGCCACAGATGTACCAGTTTGGGATTTTTTGTGGTCAAAAAAATAGTTTGAGGTAAAATTGTCACAGGTGTACCAATTTAGGATTTTTCGTGATATTAACTCTTTGATTTTTTAGGGAAAATTACCAAAAAAATATAATTTTTAATTATTTTAATTTTAATTTTTATTTGTTTCCTTTTCGTTTTCTTTGTTTTCTTCCTTGGCTGGTCATTAGCCTTGGTGAGCTTGACCTTGCCGGCAGCTAGGCTCGAGTTTGCTTGTGGCTGGTCGCCAATCGAAGAAGAAGCAAGAAAAAACAAAGAAAGAAAAGGAAAAAAGGAAAAAGAAAACAAATAAAAGATAAATTTTTTAAAAAAATAAAAAAAATGAAAATGTGTTATTTGTAGGAAAATGAGGTGGAAGAATATATAGAAGATGTTTACGCTTTCTAAAATGCGGAAAACATTTTCCTCACGTTTGAAAGTGTTTTTTCCATTGGTGGAAAATGTTTTTAATGACTAGTTTATTTTTCGTGAAATGAACGCTAGAAAATCCGAAAAACATTTTCCTAAAAGTTGTTTTTCGAGAAACGTTTATTTCGCAAAAAAATGGATAGTTTATAAAACATTTTCTTAAATTAGATCAATTGTATATGTTGAAATAGTTAGTCAATATCATATGTTTTGTTCAATCAATTTTGTACGTGATAAAAACGATTAATTTTAATGAAATATTTTTTAAAGTATTAATTTTTTGCGAAACAGATGGAATCTAATTTAATAACTTTTAAAGAAAAATGGAATTTTTCCCAAGATGATGAGGGCTCCAGTGGGGTTTACAGCGGTGATTGAACGGTTGTTGTCGGAATTGGTCGTTAAGCTGATGTACCGTGAATAGTGTTGGTCATCGATACATCAATAGAGACAACGATGATCATATAGTCGGATGTGGTCTCGCAAAGGGCTGGTGAACGGTGCTGGTAACTCGCTATCAATAAAGGTTGCAACAACTTGGTCAATGGTGTTTCTTGTGCAAAGTTATTCTAATTAAAGTTCGTAATTTTAATGATTTCAAAAATAAATAATTAAAAAGATGGAAGACATCTTCTCAAAGTGAATATGCATTTTCAATCAAGAGATATGTATACTTTAAATCATGTCATCGTCAACTTTCTAGACCTTTCGACGTCGAGAAACATTAATCCCGTACATAAACTTACAACTTTATGGAAGTTTGTTTGTTTTGGTCACTACTTCAACGAGAGGGGGGCCTCTTCACATATGAAGTCGTAGTGATCAGGCTCGGACAATTGTTTATGTAAGTTCACAAAAATGTCACGACAACTTGACAAGATTTTATGTCCCTACTACCTCTTCCCCTTCTCTTGGGGTTTCCTCTCTTTCCCAGCCGCCAACCCCTTCTCTAAAGTTCTGTTCCTAAGGGAGAGAATATCTATCTCCCTAGCTCTTCATGTTCAGGACTCCTTCAAGACTTCTTTGTTGATTTTGTGGAAGACGTTGTCAGACTTCCTCCATGAAAGTGGAGAGTTTTGACCCTGTGAATGCTAAATATCAAAGCGAGAGCGCCTTGTAAAAATATGTTCTCTCCGGATCTACTCGATCGCTTTGGCTCTAGGTGCTTGCTCCTGAAAGTCGAGCGTTCCGTGACTCTCAAAAGCTCCTCTCCCGTTGTGCTCAATGATGACCTTATTAAAAATGATTTTGTGCTTATATCTATTTTGCAGCTCTTCTTTCCCGATTTATAGTTAGATATAGATTTGGGTGCCCAATCAAGATATAGATATGAGATTTACAAGACATTATTTGTGCTCTCTCAACCTATTGGTGTTATTGTTGTCTTTATATAGTGATGGTGTAGGGAAAGTCGAACCTTTTAGAAATGCTGTAGCTACTAGAGAGGGAAATCTCGGTGAGTGCACATTACTAGTGATGATGCAAGTTTTGGTGATCGGCCGCCGGTTGTACTGTGATGCCATGAAAAATCCATTCTTGTGGAATAATAAGCGAGTCTATGTAGGCTATACAAAGTTGATTCATTTTTTAGATTTTCATTGGACTATAACTTTTAGGATTGGTTTTGTCTTGAAATTATGTCTCTCTTTTATGTAAAATGAAAAGTTTTCTTCTGATAAAAAAAAAGTTCACAAAAATAACAAGTGGCCATGGTTCCTTTGGAACCCGAAGTTGGGGAGGTCAATCCTTGCCTCCTATGCCCTCCGACACGCTGTGTGAAGATGTTCCTGCCGCAGCCGACGCAAGGTCTCATACGGCCATAATACACAAAAAATATACAAAGATATCTTCTTGCAGCTAATCTTTACCATATTGAAAATTGAGCTAATTTAAAAAAAAAAAGCATCAACTTTACTTTCAGCGATAATTCTAGCCGAAACTTTTTTTTTTTGGTAATCCACCACTATTCCCTGGGGACGAGCGCGCACGGGTAATCGGAGCGCCTATACCTCGGAAGAGACTAGCCCAGCAACCCACCGCCAGGGTCCTCCACTTAAATTACGGAACTAAGCGGGGATTCGAACTCAGAACCTCTGGGGAGGGAAGGAAAGCGCCCATCAACTCGGCCATGCGCTGGTGGGTGCTTGAACTTTTTTTTTGTCTCAATAAAAAGCATTAATTTTTACCCGAGTCTCAAATCTAGCATCCGTGATGTGAAATTCAAATTGTTCGGGCCAAATTTGAGATTTAAGTAAAAGTTGATTTTTATAAGACATAAACAAGTTCAAGTCAGAATTATCACTCAAGGTAAAGTTGGTGTTTTTTTTTTTGGAATTAGGCCATTAAAAATTCCATCCTTCTTTCTAAAACAGATGGATTTTTAGGATATTACAAAATTCATGTTTTGGTCCCCCAAACTTCTCTTGTTGTGCCATTTTGCCTCTTATGCTAACTGCATTATACGGCGAACGTGTGTGTATCGCAATTCTTACACATGACAAATTGATTAAAATGACAAATTTGAAGAGGACTTTTTAATCTAACCATAAAAAAATAAAAAATAAAGAAAGAGAAGAAGAGGACTTTCTGAATTTCGGGTCACGTGTGCAGGAATCAATACCCAAATTCGAAGCAAACGGAGGGTAGTAATGACCAAAATCAGAAATTCGTAAGTTAGACCGATTCCGCCCGTTAGGCCTGCAATCTTGGGATCGCTATCGTCTGTTGTCGGATGCATTGTCACGAGTACAGTGAAAGACTTTTTGAAATTTAGATTAATACCACGAAAAACGCTAAGTTAGTACATCTAAGAAAGACTTACCTCAAATTAATTCTTTTATCATAAAAAATCTCAAAATCGTACATTTATGATAAATTTACCAAGAAATAATTTTTTTAACCACAAAAAAACCCTAAACTCATACATTTGTAATAAATTTACCATTTTTAATCATGAAAAATTACAAAATGGTATATTTGTGATAAATGGAGGGTAAAACCTCAAACTAGTACAGTTGTCAACTGTCATGTGTCATCCAACTCAGAAATTTGAAAGTAAAATTTAACGGAAATTAACGGAGAGTAAAATTGTTACAATTGTATCAATTAGGGATTTTTTATGGTTGAAAAATTAGTTATAGTAAATCTGTTACAAATGTACCAGTTTGACAATTTTCATAGTATTAACCCTTGGAAATTTCATTGGGTGGAGCCTGTAATTGGAAGTCAAGTTCTAAAGGGCGCCAACCTTTTGATGTTTGGTGTAAATTTTGGTAAGTAACATATTATAATCCACCATATTTCATGTAAATTTTTTTTTAATCTTACCCTCTCCTCTCCAAATTCTTTTATCCCATTTTTCTTTGATTCAAGTGTCTTTTGTTCGCACGATATTTTCAGTTTATTTAGTGAATGAATTATTCAATGATGACAAAAAGTAATAAGGTCACCAGTAGTCCATTTATTTTTACTCGAAATTCAAAATCATTTTTCTCTATTTTTTTTGTTTTAAAATGGTCCATTTACTCTATAAAATGTACCACCGAGAGTACTTGCATCGTTTTCAGTGATGGATTCTATGACTTGGGCTTCTTGTTGCTGATGTGAACGTCACAATGTTAAAAATCGTTGATTTAGATTTCTTAAGATAAAAAAGGTGATGCGGAGTGAGTATAGGGATAATTATCGAAAAATTCCTAAATTTATGGTACGGAGGCTAATTTAGTCATAAACCTTTTGATTATGTTAATATAGTCCTAAATCTTTTGAAGATTTGTCAATTTAGTTCTAAACATATTTTTATATATTTGGCCGAAAGGACTACATTGATAAATCATCAAAAGAATTAACACTTAATTGATAAATCATCAGATAGTTTAAGATTAAATTAGCATAATTAAAAGATTTAAAAGTAAATTGGCAAATCGTTAGAAGGTTTATGACTAAATTTGTATAATTAACAGATTTAGAATTGAATTGGGCCTCTGAGCAATAAATTTAAGATTTTTTTGGACAATTTTTCAAGTGCGCATGCGGTTGTTTTTTTCGCATTTTTCAAATGTTCTCTCTCCCTGACAATTCATCCGGATCTGTATAACCTTTCTGGCTAAAACCAATGGAGTTCTGCTTCCTTTTTACTTCTCCGAGACATCATCAACTTCAACACCCCCAGCTAACCCTCGGGCAAGCTCAATCTCTTCTAGTGCACGTCCTCAAGCTTGCGGCATTGATCGCTCGAGCTTTGAGCTCTCCTTCTAACATTCCATCACCATCTGCACAACCTTTTTGGTGAAAATCAGTGGAGTACTTCTTCCTCTGTACTTCTCAAAGACATCTTCAACTTCCAAACACTTATCTGGTTCTCGCACAAGCTCAATTTCTTATAGGTCGCACCCTCAAGCTTGCTCCTATTGTTGCGCGAGCTTCGAGCTCTCTCTTTAATATTCCATCACCATCTACAGAACCTTCTTGGCTAAAATCAGTTGATTTCTTCTTCCTCTTACTTCTCAAAGATATCTTTGACTTCAAAACCCCTAATAGGCTCTCGCACAAGCTCAATTTCTTCTAGGGCGCGCTCTCAAGCTTGCTGACGTGGTTGCTTGAGTTTTGAGCTTGCAGCCATGGCTGCTAGATCCGAAGTGTTGTGGAAATGGATACTCGATCAGGAGTCTCACAGTAGCCATGGTCGTGGAGCTTGAACCCGAGCTCATGACCATGGCTGCCATATATTGAGCTCAAGCTCGTGGCCCTAGCCATTAGATCCAGAGAGTTGTGGCAATGGACGCTTGATCCTAAGCCTCACCGTTGCCATGGCCACGAAGCTTGAGCTCAAGCTCACTCCAATTCTTATCAATTTGACCTCAAGCGACAATGGCTCCCACATCTCCAGCTTGAACTCATGACATGGCTACGACATTTGCATCCCAAGCTTGCGACGGCCATGGCTACTCATGGTAGACATTGTCTTTCGAGCTTTGAGCTCATAGCCATGGCCGCCATATTTCAAGCTTGTGACCATGACCACTCAAGCTTCAACATCTCACAGTCATGGACAATTGTGCTCAATGTTTGGGCTAACAATACAACTTAGAAGGGGGTGAATAGGATGTTCAAGAACTTTAAACAAATTTTCTCGCCGAAGATAATAAGAGGTAGTTTAATAATGATCAGTGGCAGATCAATGATGACAAGTGCAAGTGTTCCTAAAAAGTAGATGCAATTAATGATAAGCAAATAAAAATGATAATGAGGACACAAAGAAGATTGCACAAATGTTTAATAGGGGTTTGGTTTTCATCTCCAAGCCTACGCTCTCCTCCCAAGGTAATGGCCTCAACACCACCTTGATTCCACTATTAATCTTCAAGTCAAGTTATAATTATCGGGTACATCAATAGATCACACTATCAGGTACACGTAATGTAATGACCCTTGTACAGTTGCTTGTAACTTGAAAACAAAGTAGCAAGAATACTACATGGAGTACTTTCAGATGAACAAATGTACAATATTGTCATAAGGAAGAATGATGGACATCACTAATATTTCTATATTTTTTCGTCCAACCCTTTTGAGCATCTTCGATCCTTTTTATATAGACTTCTTCAATACATCCGCTGCAGACTCTTTTGGAAAGCAAAGAGTCGTTAAGAGTTGACTAGAGCAGTTTCCAAGGTCAAAATCGCCCATATAATCCATTCCAGTGGCAATTGCAAGAATTTTCCAGAATGAAGGATACTGATGCTATCAAATCCACTTTTCCTCTAAGAAGTTGCCAGTTGTTCTCTAACATGTTCCTAATTCTCCTGCTATGGTTTTTTCAACCTGTCATCAATTATTACCCTTTTGATGAACGGTCATCTTCAGACGACACATTCACTAGCATCTATCGAGACTCGATATCAGCATGATCCAAAGTTCGTATATCACCGATATCAGCATATGCACATAAGTATCAATCTATTAATGCTGTCCACAATTAAATCATGAGAAATGACTTGCGATCAATCATCTAAAGATTTTTTTTAGTATGTCAGCTTCTAAAGGCTTCAAGTTGACGAAAGATTGATCATGGTACCTCCAAGTCTTCATGAAAATCCTCATCATATTAGACTTGTTCACCTCTTGTCGATATCTTCTTTAGTTTTCACTGAACTCTCGAAGATCTATGATATCTTCAGTATCTTTCTTAAGCTTACCACAACATCTACATTTATCATGAAGACATTAGTGCCACTGATAGATTTGAATCATTGAAATTCCATAAGAATGTTTACCCAACACTAGAGGCGGCATCACAGATGGTGGAGAGCAGTGGCGCTGATGTCGATGGGGCTAGGATTTTTTTTCCAATTTTTGATTTTTAATATTTCTTATTTTTCCTATTAAATGCATCTTTAATTTATTATGATTTTTTAAAAATATTTTCTTCTAATTTAATCCCCGCGAGACTTGAATCGAAGGACAAGTAGTGTACTTTTTAAAAAGCATAGGCACCATTTAGGAACACAAAAAGAGAGTAGATGGACAATTTTAAATTTCAAGAAAAAGTAGAGGGATTATTTGTGACGTTGTCCCGGATAAAACTGTTTGCACCTTCCAACATGGAGTATATCCTACCGGAATAGGGGTGATTGGTTATAGGGTGGGCAGTTCTCATCTTGGAACTAGGATGCCTACTCTGAAATTAGAAAGCGCCCACTAAGAACCGCTTCCATAAAAGGGGAACCGAAAACAATCCACCGGTTCCTTCGGTTCTCGGGTGGTTCCGTGAAACCGGCCGTGTCCCGGGAAGCTGGGAATGGGAAATTTCTTGTATTTCACAAATGTACAAAAATGTATTGAATCAAAGAGCTGAGGCGAGGGTCTTGATCTTCTCATTTGATACTTAAAAGCCACCATTTCCCACTCCACATATTCCTAATTGAAAAAAAAATTTCGTGACAGATTTAAATACAAAGATATCTTTGATAACAAGTAATTGCACACTAATTAAGCCACTCAATCTCCAAACACACAAAAGCCGACCTGCTTACGCCACTTAGCAAGGACATTGAACCGAAGCATCTATTGCTACATCTTGACCAAGGGCTTCAACAAGTTGATCTTCCTCTTTGTGTCGAACTAGTCACCGGACTTGGATTTCTCCATGAGCAAGACTGTCAAAAACACATTCTCAAAAACAATTCACAAAATGCGGAAAAACGTGCGCATTCTATATTTAAATCATCGATCAAGCGAGGGATATTATGTAAACGAACATACCTCTTTGCCACAAATTAAATGTCCACCAATTTGCAGCCTTGAGAGAGCATTCCAATTTTGGGAGTTTTCTGCATAGCGTCATTCTCTGGAGCCGTAATGTGAATAAGAAGAGTGCTAAATCTTTTCATAATCACGTTCTTAAAAGATAATTTCCATCTTATCTTCTTTTTTGAACTCCCAATGAAGACATGCTCGCATGATGGACCATGGGCCAGGTTAGCCCAACATGGGCGGCCCATATATAATATCTATCATCTCCCATTCGCCCATGATGGACTAAACATAACGTTTTTTTTTGCAAGCTTCATACAGACAAATAATTTGTGCGACCAACATACTCTGAGAGCTCGTTACCACACACCTGTTAGGAATATATAACAGCTCATGTTGGGCATATTTCCTTAGAGTAGATTTAGTATGCATTGCCCTAGATCAATTAGTCACATTTGTATCTTTCTTGATTTTAAGTATCATGTATTGTATTCACAACTATGATTGACAAATAATCATAATTGGTCGACCTGTGAACATAAAACTAGTACGTGACATTAACAGTAAATCAGTCTTCCTCTTCTCTTAAACCTCTCAATTTTAGTTCAACTTGCCTTTCTAGAAATGCCCCATTAGATTGAATCATTCATGACCATTGGCAACATCTTAAGATAGTAAACATTGAATAGAAATTTTGAGAATAAGTAAGAGTCATAAGGACACTTGATTGAAGAATTGTTATCCTTAAGAGTCTCACACGACTTAAAAGTTGAGATCAACACTTTTGCCAACTCTTATTGATCGTATATGCATACGTAGTATGAAATACGTATTATGATATTCTCTCCTTCCCCATGGAGCGTATGTCTTTACACTTCATACCGTATGGATGATAGTTCAGACATATTCAATATCTAACTTGAGTTTACAAATCTATTCTATTTAAAAGCATCTATCAGAACTCACATCTGGCATTAAGGACAGATAAATTGAAATATGTGGGTTTATTTTACTTTCGGACATAATAATCCATATGTCCTTATCTTAACATTCTGTTAAGACGACATTAATATTTTAAGCTTGAGTTCTCAATTATCACATAGATAATAAACTTAAAATTATCTCATCTCTATTAATCACATACTGAGTAGAGGCGATTACCCGTGTGAGTAAGCTAATCTCTCATTTGCCTGACATACCTTTCAATATAATGCACTAAGCATTAAGATACATAAATATCAATTTATCTCATAGGCATTAATAACAATATT
The DNA here is from genome assembly GCA_031216235.1 of Syzygium jambos. NCBI lineage: Eukaryota > Viridiplantae > Streptophyta > Magnoliopsida > Myrtales > Myrtaceae > Syzygium > Syzygium jambos. The sequence goes on from CM062225.1 coordinate 20,162,511, forward strand.
AAACTTCATTAACAGTGAACATTTGAGGAAAAATATAATATTCAGTATATCAAACTCTACGCAGTCCTAGAGATTTTACATGACTATAGAAAACATCTCTAGGAATTAGTTTTGTCATTAGATCTGCTATCATTCTTTGCGTAGTTATGTATTATACGTTTACTTTCTTTCGTGCTACCATATATTTAAAATAGTTGTATATGTTGTCTATGTATTTGTTTTTACAATGGAACTTGGGATCCTTGATGTAAGTTATTGCTGCTTGGCTATCACAATGTACCAATAATGACGTTGTAGCATTTTTAGTAACACCTAAATGATCCAAAAATCTTCTTAGCCAAACACCCTCTTGTACTGCCACTGAGAGTGCCACAAATTCGGCTTCCATTGTTGATAGTGCTATACACTGTTGTTTTTTACTGCTATAAGATATGATGCCATTATTAAGTAAGAATACATGCCTTGAGGTGGATTTCCTCTCATCCACATCTCCTCCCCAGTTGGCGTTAGTATAGCCTTCAAGGTGTAGATCACTTCCTTGATAACTCAACAAATAATCAGTAGTAGCCTTTAGATACCTCATGATCCTTTTAACGGAGAACAATGTGCTTGACCTTGATTAAATTGGTATCTACTAATCATTCCAATTGTAAAACATATATATCAGGTATCGTACACATCATAGCGTACATTAAGCTCCCAACGACACTGTATAAGGAACACGTTTCATTTGTTCATGTTCTTGTGGAGTTTTAGAACACATTCTGAGACTCAGTCATTCACCTTTCGTAATAGGAGTATCTATGGGTTTACAATCTTGCATGTGAAATCGTTTAAGGACTTTATTTATATACGTCTCTTGTGAAACAGACAATAACTTATTTGAACGATCTCTTGAAATCTTAACTCCAAAAATATACGTAGCTTCACCCATATCTTTCATATCAAAATTGGAAGATAACTAATTCTTAACTGTATTTACTAACTCCATATTACTCTCGACAATTAGGACATCATCTACGTATAAAGATAAGATCACAAACTTATCTTTGGATCTTTTGATATATACATAGTGATTCTCATCGATTATCACAAAATCATATGTCATTATGGCATTATGGAAACGTATATACCACTGTCTTGAAGACTGCTTATGGCCATATATCGATCTCAAAAGTCGACACACCTTTTGCTCTTGGCCTTTTATAATGAAACCAACAGGTTGTTCCATATAAATCTCTTCATCTAATCCTCCATTGAGAAACGCAGTATTTACATACATTTGATGTAATTCAAAATCCATATTAGCCACTATTGCCAGAATAAGGCGAATCGAGGTAAATCTTACCACAGGAAAAAAAGTTTCTTCAAAGTCAATTCCTTCATGTTGATTATACCCTTTTGCTATAATGCGAACCTTATATCTTTCAATCGAGACATCAGTTTTACGCTTTATTTTGAGAACCCATTTATTCCCAATGGCTTTGCGTCCTTTTGGAAGATTGACCAAATCTCAAACTTAGTTTAATCCCATTGACTCCATTTTCTCTTTCATTGCACATATCCACTTTTCCTTGTTAGGGCATGTTAGAGCCTCATTTACATTCTTTGGCTCATTCTCATCTTGTGGAGCTACTATAAAAGCTTCCCCTTTAATGTCAAAACGTCGATGGGGAATGTTTTTGTGACTTGTTCGCCATATAGGAGATTATACTCTTGGTACATTATGCTCCATTATGCTCCCTCTCGAATTAGATAATGATTGTATCGTCTAATCAAGTGGTTGCATTTGAGACTTGTTCGGAACTAATTCCTCACTTCTCACACTACTCCCATTTGAGTCATTATTACTATCCAAGGTTTCAAGTAGAGAGTAGTCCTCTCCTATTTCGCCATTCTTAGGAAATTTATGGGCCCCGCATCCTTCCGGCTCCTTCTCGGTTTCACTAGCTTGGGACTACATCAGAACTAAAAGCCGGCCTGTTGCGTGGCACTCCTTCATCTGGGATCACCATTTAGTCCCTCGGCATTCCTTCCTGTTATGGCTAGCGACTCTTAATCGTCTGCCTACACAGATATTTCTCCTACAATCTCGTAGGATCGACACAGCTTTATGTCCCTTCTGTGCTACAACACCTGACTCGATCAACCACCTCTATTTTGAGTGCTCGCATACTAGTCGATTGGCTTCCTTCTGGGCTACAAAATGTAACCTGCCATGGCGTAACCGACCGTGGCAAGACAACATTACTTGGCTAGTGAAAATCTGTGGAGGATCTTCCTTTGCCCATTGCCTTTCCAGGCACTCCTTTGCTACTTTATGTCACATAATATGGACTGAGAGGAACTATTCCTTATTCAGAAATAAGAGTCTTTTCATCCCCGGTATGCGTAAGCATTTGATCAAAGTGGTGATAGATAAAGCCATATCTTTTGGCCGTATTGCGGATACTTACAGAAATCGAAAAATGCTAAGAAATTGGAGTCTCCCTTTGTCACTCCTTGAAGCAGCGCCGATGAATACATAGGTTTGTAGTCCTTAGCCCTTCGGGCTTTGTTACCTTGGTTTTGTTGAGGTTTTCTCCTGTATGCGGTTTGCTCTCCGGGGGACCTATACAGCTTTGTTCGGGGAGTTTTTCGCTGTTTTGCTGATTTCGGTGACATGGGCGTTGGTTCTTTTCCGAGGGACCTTTTGAGCTTTGTTTGGGGACAAGGGCTTTCTCCTCCAAACCTCGCTGTTGTGCTGCTGCTTCCGGCTGTTTCGGAGTTTTAGGCATCCACTCTTCGCTGTTCTGGTGTTCCGGGGGACCTGTGGAGCGTTGTTCGGGGACTCTGCTGTTTGCTGCTGCTTCAGGCTGGTTCGGTGACATGGGCCTCTCATCTTCGCTGTTCTACTCCTGCTTCTGGAGATAGGGGCTGACCTCCAACTTTGGATTGGCGCGGCTTCCTGTTCCGGGGGACTGTTGGAGCCTTCGCTATTTTGCTGCTGCTCCGACTTATTCAGTGTCTTGGGCCTCTTTCTTCGCTGTCTTGCTGCTGCGGCCGGAGACATGGGCGTCACCATCACTCGTTTTGGACCGGTTTCCTTGTGTTTCGGTTGTAGTTGTTCTTGTCTAGCTAGTCTTTTGGCTTGTTGTTTAGATCCTGCTGAACCTTTCTTGACCTTGTGTAGACATCATTTTGTCCTAATAGGGTCAGGTGGTGGTTTGGGCTTAGGTTGTATTTGGTGTTTGAAAAGTTATATATACTCTTACCTTTACAAAAAAAAAAAAATAATGTGACATCTCATGATTCAAATTTAGTTACACTTTGACTTTCTTGTTCATCTATGAATACATATCCCTTCGATTGCTCCAAATATCTTATGAAAACACTCTTTTTGCCTCTTGGACTTAATTTTCCATACTCGTAAGAGGTCTCGTGGGTATAGGCAACACAACCCCAAGATTTAAGAAAGCTTAAATCAGACTTTCTGCCTATCTATAACTCATATGAAGTAGAAGTAACTGATTTAGAAGGTATATTGTTAAATATGTAAGCAGCAATTAACAAAGTATCACCCCAAAAGGTAATAGGTAAATTAGCTTGAGCTATTATTGATCTAACTATTTTCATTTAGGTTATGTTTCATCTCTCTACAACACAATTTTGTTGAGAAGTATGTGGAATAGACAGTTGTTTTTCTATTCTCTTTTCATCACATAAATTTTTGAATTGACAAACAGATATTCTTGACCCCGATCGGATCTTAATGCTTTTATTTTTCTGTCTAATTGATTTTTCACTAAGCTTATAAAATCTTTTAAAGCAACTTAATACCTCAAACTTATGAGAAATCAAATCGACATGTCCTAATCGAGTATAATCATCAATAAATGTTATGAAATAAATAGCTCTGTGCCTTGCTCTTTTGTTTATTGGACCACAGATGTCTGTATAGATTAACTGTAAAGGAAATTCAGCTTTTGTTCCTTTTTCAAAGGGTTTTCTGCGTTGTTTTTCCTTCTAAGCAATGCTCGCATATGGGCAAATCAACCTTTTCAATATTGCCTAATAAGCCTCTTTGGCTAATCTATTCATTCTTTATTGGCCAATATGGCCAAGTATAGCATGCCGCATATTCACATCATTCTCATAAGAATTGGAGGATGTAAATAAGGAATAACTAACATTAATTTCATAGTAGTTAACATCCAATACAATGAAACCATCCAGAAAATATCTGGAACCATAATAACTTGTACTTGAAGACAAGTTTATATCACTGTTATGGAAGTTTACATTAAAACCATGTTTTACTAAAACTAACACTGAAACTAAGTTTTGACGAATTTCTATAGCGAATAACACATCATGTAGGAATAATGTGCGTTCACCATGCATAAGCAATTAATAGGTGCCAATGCATTTGACCTCTACTCTAGAATTGTTCCCCACATATATCAACTTCGTTCCTTAAGGAACTCATCGAAACTTCACGAAGGCCTCTTTGTCCTTCGCTATATGGTCTGTGGCTTCCGAGTCTACAGTCCACAGAGGATTAGATTCAATTATAAAGATTAAACTAGACACGTAAGAAACACTCTAAAAAATACTAAGGGTTTCTACCTTCTTTGGTTCACCACAGTTGCAAGCAAAATGACTTTTTTTTGCCATAGTTGTAACATTTCACCTTCTTGAAAAGATGTTTTCCTTTCTCCCGTTGGTTGAACCTCGGTTTCTTGCCTAAAGGACTTGCTTCCTTGCCTTTCCACTTCTTGAACCCACTAGAATGCTTCCGTTTGGAGCCCAAAACTCCATATGAGTTAAAACCAGCAATGTAAATATTGGTTTCTAGCTTAGCCACCAGGAGGCGGTCCTCTTCTAACTCGAGTTGCCTCATAGCATCCTCGAAGGTCTTGATACCCTTATTGTGGGTCAAGTGGATCTTCATGTGCTCTCAACTTTGAAGCAATGAGTGGATTACTGCCTGCACTTGCTATACATCAAGGAGTATGTGATTGGAATCTTTTAGCTTACTTATCATATTCGACATTTGCCTCAAATGATGTTTCATGGTCTTTTCCATGAGAAAGTTAAAACGAATAGTGAGTTGTCTCAATTTAGTTACAAAAGTTCGAACAAATCTTGCTGCCAGTGCGGCCCACATATCTTTTTCCTTCTTAAAAATGTTCAAGCTCTCGGATGATATCATTGTCCATGCTGCTTAGTAACGTAATATGAGCAAGAGAGTTTTTCCTTTTCCAGACAGCAAAGGCATCTTTATCCCTTTTGTGCTGGGCAGTAATCTCATCCTCAGGTTCTTCCATAAACTGGTTAAGAGCTTCGAGTGCCTTTTAAAATTTTGAGACTCCAAATCTCATAATTGTCGCCATTCAGTTTTTCTCTCTTGTTAAGTTTAGCCACTATGTTCTTAGTTGCCGAAGCCATTGTATACGAACATTTAAGATATATACGCACAAATTATTAATACATATCTTGATGCTTCATTAGCATCATAATTACATAAACTAATCACATTAATGAATAGTTTCACAAAAGGTCTTACAGTCAATAGGTCACTATGTTCCCAATCATTGTCTAAGAATCTTAATTTGAAATTATCATTAACATAATCATTTATGTAAAAAAAAATTTAATTCTTCAAAAGTTATACAACTTTTAAGAACTTCCCACACATACAATATGGCAATATCAACTAAGAAAGCCACTAATTTCCATAACCAAATATTTCATAATATATTCACAAATATTCAAGAATATATAATATCAACTCGAAACATATACACAAGTAATTCTAAATCCTAAAGAAACAACATCAAGTGTACTTATGCAATACATAAACAGGAAATGACTCATGAAATTCCTTAGGAAATTTCATTTTCTTTGGAACAAAATTAGAGACTCCCGGAAAACCCTAGATTATGACCATGGTTTGTACCGAGACCCATTCAATGCAAGGGTTGACATTCTCCTTGCCTCGACCCTTATGTACTCTTTCAGAAAATGCTCCACAAGCATTTTATAACTTGGACCCTCCAAGGCTTCCCTAACATTACCAAACATTCTTCACAACTCCTCAAGAATAGTGCATTTTAGGGTTTCGACCATCACATATTTTGGCATTATGAAACCGTTCCAAATGATATCTTGCATCATTTTGTTGACCTTTATGATGTACATCATCGTGTCATCAGCGATAAAGAGTTAGCTTAATTCTAAATTTCTCAAGTCTCTCCGTTTGAATCGCCGTTCTTGGAATTATCGGAGTGTGTCTCCAATGTACCATTGTTCCTGCAACGAATGTAGAACAAAAAGAATTACTCATAATCCATGATACATTAGGATAGGAAATGAATCTTCATATACATGTGACCCGGGACTTATATTTCAAAAATCATAGAGAAAATGCCAAATAATATACCCAAAGTACGCATACATAGGGTTCTTCGTGCATTTTCACATTCACAAGTGTAGTAAACATGTCATACGAATAAACCATAATATAGAGTATTCCAATACGAACACACCGATATTAAGAATACCCAAATCAGAGTTCAAATGAGCTCATATAGGCCGAAAAATCATGCTGGGGTCATTTTGACTGCTTTGAACCGGTCCGATTTGACCTTTTGACCAATCAACGATCAATGGGTCGGGTCAATGGGTCTCAGGGTTGGGTCATCGAGTCTCTAGGTCTGGTCGAGTCGGGTCGCGAGACCCAAGACCACAACCGGTGTGGCTAACGTCAGCCACGCAGCGCCAGTCACACGTAGGGCTCTTGCCACGCATGTGCGGCAATTTCTTTGCTCGCGCATGCAGCGTACGTACAGACGAAACCAGCCCATTCCGGCTGCACGTGGAGGCGCATTCGGCATCCTCCGGCGACATGCCACCCGTCAATATTCTCATCTCGACGAGGACTTTATGTCTATACAATAAAATTCAAGTTTGGTTGAAAAAATCAAATCGAAATGTGCATGAACAACGTCAACGCGAAGAAAAATGGGCCAAAAACAAGACCGAAACGAAACACGATACACACTTCAATTTCAGAGGGCATTTGCATGCATGATCAGGAAACAAGTAAGCGGGCTATGATACCAATGTCGAAAACACATTCTCCAAAACAATTCACAAAACGCGAAAGAACGTGTCAATTTTATATTTGAATCATCGATCGAGCGAGAGATATCACGTAAACAAAATATACATCTTTGCCATAGATTAAATGTCTACCAATTTGCAGCCTTAAGAGAGCGTTCCAATTTTGGGAGTTTTTCTACAAAGCGTTGTTCTCTAGAGCCATAACGTGAAGAAGAAGAGTGCTAAATCTTTTCATAATCACGTTCTTAAAAGATAACTTCCATCTTATCTTCTTTTTGAACTCCCAATGAAGATAGGCCCGCATGATGGACCATGGGCCAAGTAAAGTTAGCCCAACATAGGCGGCCCATATATAATATCTATCAGAGATGAACGATTCCTCCACCGCTCGACTCATGAGAGCTGAGAACTCCATCGTTTGCTGCCCTAGCTCGGTCGCCATTTGCAAGCAGGGTCCTCGCTTCGAGATCTATACAAACTTCATGGAAATTAGGGTTTAGGAATCGAAGGGAGAGATGAATCAGGGAAGTTGCGTCGAGTTATTGGTAGGGTTTTTAAAGGTGAGGTTGTGACTACGAGGGAGGGGTGGAGGCAAGGTTGCAACTGTGATGCTGCGATAGAGGGTCGGAGATGAGAGGTCGGTTGAGAGGCAATCGAGAGTGAGATGAGGCAAGAAAGTTGAGAGGATCATGCAAGGAGGAGTGAGGAGCATGAGAGAGAACTTTAGGAATTGGGGTTTTCAAGGCATAAAAGTTATATATATAAAAGGCCCTATAAAAAGCTAGGATAAAATGTAGGATGAAAGATATGTATTCAACGCAGAAAGAAATTAAATAAATTAAATTAAATAAAATAGCGCGCATTAAATGATATTAAGAGTCCGAACAGAATATAAAGGACAATAAGTAGAATTGCTAAAAATACTAAACCAACCATATAGGTGGTGCAGCTATAAAACAAAAAGGGTAAAATGGTAAGAAGAAGTAAGGATATATAACAAACGCAGAAAATTGCTGTAAATTAAAGTACAGACCTTCCACAAGCGGTTCCACCAGCCGTTTGTGGGGTATGTAAAATGTAAATGCAAGACAGTAATTGAAATTGACTGATATATAAATAATACTGAAAGATTACATCAACAGTATTGAAAGATTACACAAAGTAGATATTGAAGTACAAGTGCATGAACAAGAAGATATCTTTAGTGGAAATTTCTTTCGTTACTTAGACTATTATGTAGTCTAGAACGATAAGATTTTTCACACTGGTAGAGATAGAAAGGAGTTTGAAAGATCTTGGAGGTAAGAAACAAGATCTTTACTAGGATGAGAAACTTACTGGATATGGAAGGATAGAAAGGTCTTGAGATCTGTCTGGGACAAACGATCTCTTATTTCTTTGAGAAAGATAGAAAAGATCTGAGAGGACTGAAAAGGTTTGAGAGAAAGGTTTCGAAGGGTTCTGAGAGGTAGAATTTTCGAATGCCCTCATCAATGAATGAGGTCTTTCTTTTATAGGCAAATGAGGTTCCTGTAGAAATTGTTCACGGGTGGTACTGTGGTGAATAGTAGTAAGTGCACAGTGTTACAGTGAACAGTGATCAGACATAATTATGGGAATATTTTAAAAAGAGAAAAAGTTGACAGACTTTCGGCCTAAAGAGTCTTTAGTGCAATGAGAAAGGCACATGGACTCTTTTAGCGTGATAATGCTAAGGCTTGGACAAGTCTTCAATTTCTTCGTCTTCTTCTTCAGTATCTGCTACATCTCCCCATGGAATTCGTGGGAGGATTCCGTAGCAATCATCTTCGTTAGAGTTCCCACTATGGTGGGAGCGAGAACTCTGTGATTCTTTTATTTCAGAAAGGGCTTGCTTCAGCATTCCTGCCAATTGTTGGTGTGATTGTGCTGAGGCTAGCTTAGAAAGAACGAATCCCCTATCATGAAGGAAAGGGGTGCTATTTTCGCCCAAAGGAGGAGGGCAAGTAGGGGTTGTTCGACTGGCCATTAAAAAACGGTCTATTGCCTCGATGGAGACTCTGTCAAAGAATTTGAATCCATCCCACCATTTAACTTTGAATCTTCTAATTAAAACGGGGATGTTGGATTTTGAGTCTTGTTGACACCTAATTTTTAGCCGACACGTCATTAAAAATAGAAAATTCGAGATTATGGTTTCCGACCGCGACGGAGCCTGTTTCTTGAACAAAAAGTGTCGTTTTTTAATTCTGTCTGTTGGCCTAGCTTTTATAAGCGATTTTCTATTCATTTCATGCAAAAACCCGAAAAGTCAAATGATTGACTTTGGCGTTGACTTTTTGGTCAACCCTTTGATCAAAAGTCAACCCCAGGTCAAATTGGGGCTTTTCGCATAAAAAGATGCTTTTCAAGTCTAATTTCACTTTAGAAGTGGAAATTTCAGAAAAATTCAAAGATTTGATCATAAAATCAAGCTCCTAGTGAAAAGTCAACTAGGGTTTGACTTTTGGTCAAATCTTTGACCAAAAAAATTGAAAAATACAAAAATCCAAAAATCATCTTATTTTACATTCAATTTATCTTTGGCATTTGAAATTTTACAAAAATAGATTTAGAATCAACTTTTTCCCAAATTGCGAAATTTGATTCAAATCGGCCAAAAATGAAATTACTTCATTTCTAGTCATTTTTTAGGTTAGTTTTCTTCACGACATTTGATCTAGAGGTCATCTTATATCCAATTTTTGAACCAATTTTGTGATTCCAAGCCAAACACAAAAACCCCCAATTTTGGCCATAATCAGTGATTTTGATCGATTCTTCATGATATGCGCAATTGAGGCACGAATGAGCCTAATTTCTTATATGAAATCCAAATTCAAAATCAATTTTGGAGGATTCACATGAATTTGAGTCAATTTGATCAATTTAGTGATCTAATGATTAGGAAGTCTAAGAGTATTTAGTCTAATCAGTACAATTCAACTTGACCCACTCTAGACTAATATTCAATTTGATGAATTGAGACTCAATTTGGTTAATTAGACTTCAATTAAACTTGTTAGTCTAGCTCGGTCATGCAATTGCCCAAATTCAAGAGCAATTAAGACAAGCAAGTTAAATTGGACATGAATTTCAAATCGGTTCAATCCAATTTGATTGAATTCGATATTAATGAGGTCAATTAATCATGATGGAGATCAAATTGTACCAAATTGGAACAAAAGAAATCAAGGATTGAACCAGTACAATCAGACCAAATTCAGGGCTAACTGACTCAAACCGGTTTGATTTAAATTGAACTAATCCGATCGGACTAGTCATTTTCCGGTTGAAAATTTCGATGATCGACAATCCGTTCAGACCAACCAAGGCCGGTCACATCTTCTTGAGCGCGAAAATGACGAAAATGCCCTCAATTGAGAATTACAAAAAATGCCCCTAAGAGAAATGACAAAAATACCCTTCTTCAAGAATTAAGCAAATTAATTAGGGGATAAGCAAATCAATCATGGCCATTCATTTAGAATTGATCATGTCCATCCATGATGCCATGTCACCAATCCTTAGCCTTTAAGGAATATTCTTAATCATTAAGGATGCATTTTGGACCATTGGATTAATCTAAGGGCTAAAATTCAAAGTTGAGGGAAGTATATAGTATTTTTCCCTCCAAAAATTAAGGGGGGGTTAATTTTCAGATCTGGTTTCTCTCTTCTCTCTCTCTCTCTCTCTATTAAGGGGGGGTTCATTTTCAGATCTGGTTTCTCTCTCTCTCTCTCTCTCTCTCTCTCTCTCTCTCTCTCTCTCTCTTTCCCTCTCACGTCATCTCTCTCTCTCTCGAGCTCTCTCGGCAGCAGCCATTCCAGCCCCTTGCCGGCCATTCTCCGGCGAGCTGCTGCCCCACCGTCGTCCCCCACGGTGGTCCAAAGCCAGTGGCAACACCAGCTGGCTTCGCTGGTGGCCGGAGCACCTCTCTCCGGCGACATCTTCCTCTCGGCAGCATCACCGGCATTGCCGCCGGTGACTTGATCAGCCTGCTCAAGTGGTTGAACCGGCCTTCCGGCGTCCTCCTCCGGCGATCCAGAGCATCCAGCAGCGTTCCTCGGCATTCTCACGTCGCTGTGGTGGCCGGCCTTTCGTCGAACGGCCACCGGATTGCATCCTTGATTTAATTTTTTGCTGATTAGTCTATTCGTGACAAAACGAATCAATTCTCACGATATTCCGTATAATCCATTGACATAGGTTGGCCGAGCTTTCCGAGACTTCTCCGTGCCATTCCTGATCTGAATACGGAGTCCGGATTGCTCGATCGAGCATTGGAGCATTGTGAAATAAGGTAAGAACACTTGAGCATAATTCTGTAAATTCGTGTCCAGTAAAATCTGCTTATTTGAGATGCTGATTTGAGCTTGTTAACGTCGAAATCTGATGAAGTGATGAACTAGAGAATCGTAGAGCTCGTCTTAAGCTTCGATTTGATATATCATATGCCTCAATCGGACTTGATTTGCTATGTCAAAACACTCTTAGAAGTTAGGATCAGAATCTGAAACATGTTGCTCAAGTCTGTTCTGATGCCTTCCTTATTGACGTTCTGCTGTTTGATGATTTTTATGATTTTTTACGATCATTTTCTGAAAAAACTTCCTTCATGAAAATTGTAGAGCACATCTTGATCTATTCATTGTAAAATCTTCACAAAATTCTGAGCATGTTAGCCTAGTACGATTTGCAACGTCATATACATATAAATCTGGTGACATGCTGGTTTCAGTCGACCTTCGTGTATTCTTCGATTTTCATAAATTTGTGTGTTCGAGATATGAAAAAATTTTCTTCACAAAAGTTCTTTTTGAGATTGAGATCTTTCTATTGATACTAATTTCATCAAAATCGGAGATCATTTAGATTTTCAAAAGGAATTCTCACAACTTGATTAGTATCTGTGTCTAGATCTGATTTTCATTCCTTTGGAGTTCAAAAGATGTTTCTCCGAATTTGATAAAGTTAGAGTACTTTTTTGTAAAAAATCAAAATTTCAAAGTTGCTCATTGGGGTCTCATTATGTCAACTGGAAATTTTGAGGACCTAATAGCAATTTTTGGAGGGCCAATTTGCTTAAAATCTCATGAGAAGTTTTCACGGGTTAAAATTCCATTTGCAGTTGAGTCCTTCGCGGAAATTGAATTTTATAAAAATTTGGAGGGCTTTTTAGCAAAAAATCAAAACACAAAAGTTGTTGCACACGAGGAATCCTAACGGCACAAAAATTTTCACGCGGTTTTGATAAGGTTTGTTATTTTTCCCGCTATTATTTTGAAATTCATAACAGAACCGAGTCCAGCCTGTCACTGAGATTAAATTGGATATTTTCGGGAAAATCGGCTAGGATTTAGAAAAAAATGGTCTTTTTGACTTTTGATCCTCATGTCATAAGCTTTCTAATGACACCTGAATCACTTCATTTGGACATCATTAGGATAGTTAATCGCATCTGAACAGAAGCAATCCGAATTAGACATTAATTGAATAAGTGGTCTTTTTTATAAGGCCCACTTCTCATTGTTTGATTGGCTTCGAAACAAGGCCCATGGGCTTGAATGTATGCTCATTTTATTTTTATGCATGTGTTTGTTAGATGAATGTTAGGCCCGGTGCATGTTTGGGGGTAGCCCATTCATGGTCATTAGAACTCGACTTTAGGGGTTAATTGATATGAGTTGCCGTTTTGTGAATGCAAATGGTAGCCCATTATCATTAACCATTAATCAAACAATGTTAGGTGATTAGGTGGGTGATGAATCGAAACGCATGAAAAAACAAAGGCCGATCCCGAGGCCCGTGCTTAATTAGTGAATTGATTGCATTATTGTTCTTTCATATGTTGTCTTTTTATGAATGAATGTTATGGATGTAAACATCGACACTCGAGAGGCAGTCCAAGGAAGAATAATCCGAAATTGAAAAAGCCAAGGTGATTGACCGATGTCCAATCCGGTCTCGATTTGTACTCATACGATGATAGTGCTAGACCGATGTCCAATCCGGTTTCAATTTGTACTTAATTCATTCATCCCCGATCATGTCTCGGGTTTTCAATTCGTGTTGTAATAAACGCCCGACGAGTTGCGGGTTTTTACTTTTTACTTCCTAGCACTTAGAATTAGTTTGTATTTTCAATACTTCGAGTGTTTACTTTATGAAATGTCTTTCAATACAATTGGTTGTTTCTTTCTTTTGCTAGACTAAGATAGGATTAGTTTAGAATCTTAAATGAAAATACAAAAACAAGATGCATGATCACATAGTGGACTAAGACTTTGGCATGAAATAGTAAAAAATAAATGCATGACAATTTAGATAACAACCATGTTAAGTTTAGCGGTACCGAAAGGGCGTTAATAGAAATATTAACGGAAGCTAGTCCCCGAACCTTTGATCTCTGGTTTTCGTAGAAACCAAAACGAAATTCCCGCGTTTTGGTTGGGTATTCTAGCCGACCCCCGACCTAGGCTAGTGGCGACTCCTAAAAAATAAAATAAAAATCGATCCGCTGTCACGCGAGATATGGATTTAGGGAAAATCCACGTTCATGACCAATGGGTCATATGGCTAAACGAAAGATTTACATTTCAGTACAAATCATTTTTTATGAGGTGCCATATGAATCGTCTCATGAACACTTATCTCTAAACCCGCCTCATTCGAGTTCTGCCCTCGAGGGGTAGGTCGCGACAAGTCTCCTGATATCGAACCTTTTCTATAGTCAAAATTCCATCCGAATACCCAAGATACTCCGAAGAAATAGAAAAAGAGTAAAAGTCTTAGGGAATTTTTGTTCATGAGGAGCAAGATTATTGAACTTTTCAAGAAAGTATGGATAACTGGAATAGATCTTGGGATGAAGAATTTCCTTAATAGGTCCAAAATGATCCCACCATTGGAAGAACCAGTAGGGAACTTCCGTTATCTTAAGATTTTCAAAATAGAAAAGCCAAGTATGAGTATGGTTCGGATTTTGTCTCCAGAAAGTATTCCACCAGGCTTGCTTATAATCAAAATAAGAATAGGTTGTCCTATATGGAAGTGAATCAGACATTTTAACATTGAATTTTTTCAAGGACCACGGGTTTGGTTTCCATTCACTTGGGTGGATGACCTTGTGAAGGATGGCCTTCGAGTAATTTATGTGCCATTTATCAGAAAAATGTTTAATGGTGACAGATTCTGTTTCTGTCAAAATCCTTTCATAAAATTCAACATTTTTGTAAACATCATGAGGAGGGTAAAGAAAGTTTTCTAAAAGCATGTTTTTAGCAAAGACAATGGGGTTTTCATCATAAAATCCATCTTCAATATTGCATATATTTAAGAAATTTGTTTTTGAGAAAAATTTTGATTTTGGAGGGGTTGTCTCAGTTGACTGAATAACCACCTCGCTAGAAATCTTTTTCCCTATTTGTTTTTGTGTAGAAATAGGAGAAGGATTAGGACTTACCATCGCCGTGGATGATTGCGACTGACTATTGAAGGCTTTTTGAAGAAATTGTAGGGCTTCTTCGGGAGAAATGTTGGACATATCAAAAGAGGGTCCTAGAGATAGTTCTAGGTTTGGTTTGGCTTGTTCAGAAATGGTAGAAATATTTGGAGATGACTGGGTAGTTGCCTGCAACCATGTCCTTATGTTGGTGAGGCCAGGAGATTTTCTCTCCGAGGAAGGTTCGGCAATTTCTTTGCCTTTGTCTCTCCTGGTTGGTTTGTTTGGAGGTTTGGGAGGCATTTTCCCTGTAAAAATTCTCGTGTGAGAAAGTCTGGAAGAGAATTTGAAGAACCATTAATGAATTCTATATCAAAATCAAAAACAGATAAAATGGCTTGCCATCTGGCAAAAATCTGTTTAGAAGCAATATTTTGAACATCTTTTTGCAAAACATCTTTTGCAGATTTGCAATCAATTCTTAATAGAAATTTCTGATTCAAAAGGTCTCCTTGGAATTTAGAAATGGAAAGTACAATAGCAAGAATCTCCTTTTTAATGGTGGAGTAATTCTTTTGACAATCATTCCAATGCTTGGAGACAAATTGAACAATTTGTTCTTTGTTGTCCTTAGATTGTTTAAGAATTCCTCCATAACCAATATCAGAAGCATCAGTTTCAACGATTTTAAAAGCGTGAGGATCAGCGAGATGTAAGCAAGGAATTTCCTTGACGGTTCGCTTGATTTGTCTCACTATATCTGTATGAACCTGAGTCCATGGTGGAGGATCCTTTTTGAGCCTCTGATGGAGTGGTTTACAGATTATATTGATGCGAGGAAAGAAATCAATAATGTAATTCAAACTTCCAAGAAATCTTTGCAACTGATTTTTGTCTCTGATTTCATCAGGGAATTTTTCTGAAAATACTATTGATCTTTCAATAGGGATGATAGTTCCATGATGGATGTAATGTCCTAGAAAAAGAATTTTTGTCTTAAAAAGGGATATTTTAGTAGGAGAAACTACTAAACCATTTTCTTTGACAATATGTATAAAATTAAAACATCATCAATATAGACAATAATATAATCGGAACAATGATTAAAAATATCCTTCATAATTCTTTGAAATTCAGAAGGAGCATTTTTTAGTCCAAAAGGCATGACATTCCATTCGTATTGGCCAAAAGGAACAGTAAAAGCTGTTTTGTATCGATCCTTTTCGCTAATTTGGATTTGCCAAAAACCTGATTTCATATCAAATTTTGAAAAAAGTTTTGCTTCATAAAGTCTATTCAATCGATCTTTTTTATTAGGAATCGGGTATCTTATCCATTTTAAAGCTATATTTAAAGGTTTATAATTTATGACTAATCTCGGAACTCCTCTTTCTAGTTCAGCATTTTTGTTGACATAGAAAGCAGAACAGCTCCAAGGGGATTGACTTTTCCTAATAAGCTTTTTCTCAAGAAGTTCTTGTATTTCTTTTTGACAGAAATTTAGAACTTCATGATTCATTTGAGAAGGTCTAGCTTTGGTAGGAATATTTTTCTCAGAAAATTCTGGCTCGTAAGGTAAATCAACTATGTGACTTTTACGAGACCAAAAAGCATTAGGAATGGCAAAAGTACACTATAAGTGCCATAACTTGTGTACGGCGCTCACTTTGGTGCCATAACTTTTTTTCGGATCACTTTGGTGCCAAGTCGGAGGAAAAACGATCACTTAAGTGTCATAACTTTTTTTTGGATCACTTTAGTGCTAAAATTTTTGAAAAACGATCACTTAAGTGCTAAAATTTTTTAAAAACGATCATTTAAGTGCTAAAATTTTTGAAAAACGATCACTTAAGTGCCAATCTCCGGCGAGACTCCGGCGAGCCACGTCAGCTTCATAAATTAATAAAAAAATGCCACGTCAGATTTCCGACGAAAAATTGTGTACGGCACCGGCGTTGGCACTTAAGTGATCGTTTTTCAAAAATTTTAGCACTTAAGTGATCGTTTTTCAAAAATTTTAGCACCAAAGTGATCCAAAAAAAAGTTATGGCACTAAAGTGAGCGCCGTACACAAGTTATGGCACTTGTAGTGTACTTTTGCCGGGGTTTATATACCCAATTTCTAGCAACAATAGTCGGAGCTGAATTTTCTCAACTTGGTGGCGACACAGAATGGATTCAAGAATGAAGAGAACACGTTTTTTCCAAAGATTTTGAATCAGTAAACTCATGCAAAATGCTTCTAGATTACTGCTTTTGGTTCCTGAAATTCTTTTCTCATTCGCCACTTACCTTAGAGCCATCCCACGCCTCATTTTGCAGTCATTTTGTTGAAGACCGAACTGACTCTAAGGAAAATGGGTAGCATTAGAATTTGGAAATTTGACTGACTCCATTGGTCTTCTTCGTTTTGGCACTTATCCACTTGGAGAAAGGAAAGGAGCGAAAGGTAATGATTGCGAAGCCATTGAAGTCCATCCCAACAAAGGGTATGAGGGTTGGTGTGCACGTTTTTCGTATTTCTGCTTTCTGCACTGAGTGAAGAACTTTTCTAGACAAGCAAAAAGAGAACTTTGACAAAAACGGGTTTTACTTTTTATACTTTTAGGAAGAGTAAAATGCCAAGTCAACTTACCACCCGCTTGGGTGGCGCTGCTGGAGCGCGCACTCTTCCTCTCGCAAAAGGTTGAGTGTTCGAATCCCGGGCGCCGCAAGGTGACTTAACCGGTGGCACGTGTGTGGTGGCTAGCACGTGTCGCCCCCAGGTTTTACTCCCCGGCTGTCGGCCGTGTGGGGGTTCCCTGGGTTACCAAAAAAAAAATGCCAAGTCAACTTTATTTTTAACTATATGTATCTATTAATGAGAGAAATCTCTTTAGAAATTAAAATAAAACATGAAGTCGTTATTGTTGGCTATATGTCCCAAAGCAACCATATAATAGTTACATGTTAGGAATTTCAATTGTTTAATGGAAAAGGCGTATTTATTTATTGTCCTACTTATATGAATGATTCCTTAAAATCAGTTGCTTCTGAATCTATTCTTAAGGTGTCAGAGAATATGTATGAGAGGCTTACAGTTAGACTGAGTTTTTATATTGTTTTTGTTGATGGATCATTGAGTAGATATTGATAATTCTATTGAGACCGGTGTGTTCTTAAGTTTCACCATTAAGCATTAGATACCAAAAAGAATGATGAGTAACAAGTTATTGGGTGTTATGATACCCAAGCTAGAACACATATGCCTGTATCGGATAAGTTTACTGAACATGACATGTACAGAACGATTAGCAACATGGAAGCTTTTAAGCGGGGTCAATGACTAATCGTTCATGCTCTGGTTCTGTGAAAATAATCCTTAAACCTGAGGCACAATGTTAACTTATACGTTGGATGGCTATGGTTCACAAGCGCGAATATTGACGCTTACAAAGTTACGGTTACAAAGTTAATGCCTAGAATAAAACTTTGTAACAGCTACATAATTAATGCTTAGATTATTGTTTTGAAACCGTTTCAAAATCAATGTTCAAATTTAGACTTAACGGCTAAATTAATATTCCGTAATGGTTACAAAGCTAATGTGCAGAATAATACTCTGTAACAGTTACATAATTAATGTCCAGATTATTATTTTGAAATGGTTTCAGAATCAATATTCAGATTTAGTCTTTGAAACTGGTTCAGACTCAATGTCAAATTCATTCAAATAAATTGACTCTGAGACTGATAAAGCGAGTGATCTATTCGAAAATGCTCAACACACACAGAACAATTGAAGTCGTGAACTCTCTTGAATTCTCTCCAATGTTCGACGTGTAATTGGTGGTGTATCTAAACTAAAGGCCCGATGTTTGTGGGGCTTGAACTGAAGACCATCAAAACCAAAATTGTTGAAACGAAAGAACATCATAACCAAATTCGTTGGAATTGAAGAACATCATAATCAAATTCACTGGAACCGAAGAACATCATAACCAAATTGATTTAGGCACGGTACAAGGGTAATGTGATTAGCCCTCCTCTTCGTTTCTACGTGCTTCTTATTAAAATACACGAACAATGCTTTGGAGATACACAAAATGGGTTTTTGCTTCCCCTACCATTTTTGAATTATCTTTACCTATACATGTTTTCGCATAAAATCCCAACAACTATTTCTCATTAAGGACCTCTTTCTTTGGAGTTATAGAAAAGCAAAAAGTGTTTTGCCGCCCAAATTTAACAGATTCAACTTTCAGAAAATAACGAAAATATATATATGTTAATTTACCTGTCAATTTACGTGTGAGGTAATCTTTGTTGATCGTATGGTACCTATAGGACATTGGATTTGTTATAGCAACTCAGGGTAAAATATATCCAAAACCCGGCCCACATTCCTCAGTCCGGAAAGCCTTGGGCCGGGATTCAGACCCAATCCTATTATACAGTTCGGGTTGGGTCGGGTCAATCTTATTCAGGCTTGATTGTATGGAGCCCGAAATGGCTTGGTCCAGCCCAAAATAAAGTTTGCCTACATAGTGTAATATTTTGGGTGTGTTGCGTTGAAGAAAAGTCGAATTGCTCCGAGAAAAACATAAAAAATAGTAGTCTTACCAAACGAAAAGTAACAATTTCAATAGTAATCATTCTCAATCCACAACCACCGATATAGGATGACAGATTCTCCCTCTTTATAAATCAACAAGACACACATCTCACATCTTTATGAGAAAATCACTGAATTTCAGTTGCACATCCTCTAAGCTCGTGAGCAAGTAAGCACACATTTATTAGTTCCATAGAGTTGTTCAACTACATATTTATCTTTGAAGTTTGTAGTAGTGATAATAAAGTTGATCTAGAACGACAAAGTCGATAACTCTGCTCATCCCTCAAATCCCTCTACTTTTAGTCTTGATATTTGTCTGCTCTTGAGCTCATCCTCAAGTTCTCGTACTCTTGATAGTACTCCTTTCAATGACTGATGAGATATCTGCCTCCATTTCTTCAAGCCAGTCGTCCGACAAACCGCCTTGTGCTATCAATTGATCGTCATCCTCTTCAACCAGTGAAGGCAATCTATCGTGAAGTAAACCCAGTTGTTTCATATTTTTCGAGTATACATTTTGAGATAAAAGACAAATTTTGGCAACTTTACCTCATCTTTCAGGGTTCTGCACTCAATTTAGATTGGCGAGTTGCTTATTTCTCTCGTGCTTTGCGAGACACATATAGAAGCATTGGGATTTTTTTATTCATACAGCATTATCTAACTAAAAAGTACTACTATATTGACCGAAGCAGGACTGGACTTTGGCCTTTAAACCACTTGATACAAAAGGAGAGAACCAAAATTTGCAGCAATAGCATGAAGAATTACGTGCCTCTCAATTGTGGATGAAAATGGATGATTCATGAGGGTCGCAAGTACCGTGAGCGATGTAGCAGTATTCCTTGAATAGTAAAAGGGGTACATGGGATTTCTTCTCGTCTCGCAGGCATCGCCGAAGTACTCGTCGAAATCAGCTTCCTCCGCTGTTTAAGGTTAGGCGACGGCAGTGATTCTTGTGCTTAATTGTTTCAGGAAGAGAGAATGGTGAACAATGGATGCAAAACGCGCAAAGGCATCGAGGAACGACGCATGCATAGACTGGGGAATTGCAACTTGGTAGTGGGTCCCAATTTTTTCGCGGACATTGCATGTCATAAGAGAGTCACTGAACTTTATGGGGTCAAAGGGTAAATAAGATGATCGGGGTGCTGAATCTTCGCAACGGGTCCAATTTTGTTCATCATTAACAGACTTAGTCTTTGACTGTAATGCCGTAAAACTTGGATAGTGTTTCTTCCTTCCCTGAGTTCATGGAGGCACCTCTTCCCTCTCGATCATTCTCGTACTCGTCAACTAGTGAAGGTAGCGCTAGTCGAAAATTGGGAACCGGTCCCTACGGTCCAATTCCCGATTTCAGGGTGGGACCAAACAGGACCGGTTCTCCTCTTCGAACTACGAACCATTATCTGGAAATTGGGAACCGGTCCGGTTCCTAGTTCCAGGGTGGGACCAAATCCGACTAGGAACCGATCACCCCTAGGTGGAGAGGGGGTTGCAACATCACCAAAGGTAACTTCGCGCACTTGGGATGTGATCATTAAGGTAAAATATTACTTTTGTTATGTTGTATCCAGGTTTGCTGCATTAATGTCTATAACATTTTGACGGAATCAAGGTGACTTTTTTTTTTCTCAAGACCCTTATTGTTACATCCAAAAAAGTTATACACTTCAGTTAAATTATTCGATCAATTATATTAACTTAAATATCTATTGAAATTATTGTAATGTATCTGGACATTGTATTTATTTAAATTAGATTAATTTAAAATTATTTTCTGTGTCAGATTGTACAAAAGAATAACAAAATTTAGTCATAGTAAAGTTCAATTCTGGAGTGAACTGCATATTATAAATTAGTAATAGAAGAAACAACAAAATACCCTAACCACATATGTTTATTTCAATCACGACCTCTCCAAGATCAGTCACTTTTTATTCAAATTCTATAATTGCATAAACATAATCAAATATCACTAGCTAAAGGAGCTGTTTGGATTCTCCGTCCCAATCACTGCCAACGCGGAAGCGGCATGGCGAAGAACTTCATCAAGCCGTCGGAGCAGTCCTTGTTGTTAGAGGAAGCAAAGTAGTAGAGCCTCCATTGGTTCAGCACGACCTCGAACCCTTCTCCAGCGCCATTTGGGGCACTGGCGAGAAGCTTCGCACCCCTGAAGTCGCACTTGAGATAGCTATACAGGTTGGGCAGCAAGTACACGTTGTGGGGTGCATCAAACTTGAACACTACCCAAGAAAATAAAAATAATTAAGCATGGGTTATTCAGTTTTATGGTTCATATTCTCGAAGAAATGAAACTTAAAAAGGATTCTTGGCTTCGTGCGCAATCCTCATACAATGTCACCTTCCCTCCTAGATTCTGTGTTTATATCATATTATCTCTCTAATTCATGAGATTTTATTTGAGTCAAAAGTTCTAATATCCTATATCATCTGAAAGAAAAAAATTGATGCGGCTCTCGAACTAGATAATAGGCATATATTGGGACCATTAGTGACTACTTGTCACGTCTTTCCCTGAATGATGAACAATTTTTCAGTAAAAATTTCTCAATCACGGGCACTCCTCTATGCAAATTTCAGCAGCATCAGCAGAAGTAAAATTTCCCAGGCTAAAACTAAAAGTTAGTTGGTTACACTCACCAAGTTTGTCGTTGATGTAGAAGGGACTGTTCTTAAGAGCCCAGTCCGTGTAGTTGTAGCCGAAACGCCAGTTCTCAGATCCACCAACAACGATAGTCCTAGCCTCGGTCATCGCCATGGTTGCTGCTATCACCAGCAACACCATTCCTGCATACCTCAGTCCTGCCATTTCCGCTAATATATTCTCGAAAGATCTCTCCAGCAAACTGGTAAAACAATGAAGTTTAAATTGTTTTGGCAGTTGAAGTGAGTTCCAAGGTTCATCAATGGGGGGTTTATATACCCAATTTCTGGCAATAATAGTCGGACTGAATTTTCTCAACTTGGTTGGCAACACAGAATGGATTCAAGAATGAAGAGAACACGTTTTTTCCAAGATTTTGAATCAGTAAACTCATACAAAATGCTTCTAGATTACGGCTTTTGGTTCCTGAAATGATTTTCTCATTTGCCCCTTACCTAAGAGCCATCCCACTCCTCATTTGGCAGTCATTTTGTTGAAGACCGAACTGACTCTAAGGAAAATGGGTAGCATTAGAATTTCGAAATTTGACTGAGTCCATTGGTCTTCTTCGTTTGGCACTTACCCACTTGGAGAAGAAAAGAGGGCAAGGTGATGATTGCGAAGCCATTGAAGTCCATCTTAACAAAGCGAATGTGGGTTGGTGGGGACGTTTTTTGAGTCCCTCTGTAGATGGAGCTTTTTAGGGTCAACCTTCGATACTCTATTCTTTATTATTCGAAAAATTCAAGTCTTCCTTGGCTAGTTTGAATCCTTCTTTAAAGAGAGTGACGTTTCCCATTGTTGGATTTTTATTGCATTCTCGGAGAGTTATTTCAACAAGCTGCTGATGATCAGATGATGCCCCTCGTTAAGGTAACTTTTGGATTTCTACTTTCTGCACTAACTGAAGAACTATTCTAGACAAGCTATAACAGAACTTTGACAAAAATGGGTTTTACTCTTTAACTTTTAGGAAGAGAACTTTAGCTTTAACTATATTTATCGATTGATGAGAGAAATCTCTTAGAAATGAAAATAAAACATGATTTCAATATATCACATTAAGGATCTATTTGTTTGGACTTAGAGAAAAGCAAAAGGGGCTTGCCGCCAAAATTTAACATATTATTTAAATTTGAGAAAATAACAAAAAAATCATATGTGAATTTACTTGTCAATATTTGTGTAAGGCAAGCTTTGTTGATCGTATGGTACACATAAGATTTTCGATTTGGTTATTACAATCGAGGCAAATAAAAATCCAAAACCCGGCCCGCAATTTCCTAGTTCGAAAAGCCTTGGGCTGGGATGTGGGCCTAATTTTATTATACAATTCGGTCGGGCGAGGTTTGTTCAGGCTTGATTGTGTGTAGCCCGAAATGGCCTGGCCCAGCCCAAAATAGTGAAATATTTCTGTTGTTTTGTTTTGAATACCAAAAAAAACTCTAAATTGGTACACTATGACAAATTTACCACAAACTAATTTTTTGAACGCAAAAAATCCCAAACTGATACACCTATGATAGATTCATCCAAAACTAATTTTTTGATCATCAAAAATCTTAAACCGGTACATTTGTGATAAATTAACCCTCCGTTAATTTTCATTAAATTGGATTAATACCACGAAAAATCACAAACTGATACACTTGTGACAAAGGGAGGGTAAAACTCCAAACTCTTATACCCATCAACTGCCACGTGTCATACAACTTAGTAATTTGATGTGAAAATTTAACGGAAACTAACGGATGGTAAATTTATGATAAGTGTATCGGTTTGGGGTTTTATGCGGTCAAAAAATTAATTTGTGGTGAATTTGTTACATGTATACTAGTTTGAGGTTTTTCATGGTATTAACCCTTGAATAAAAATCAAATTGCTCAGAGTAAAAAAAAAATAGAAGTCTTCCCAAACCAAAAGTAATAATTTCAATAGTGCTCATTCTCAATCCACAACCACCGATAACAATTCTTCCATAGTCTTTACAAATCAAGAAATGGACATCTTACAATCTTTGTGAAAAAATTATTGAATTTCAGTAGCACATCCTTTGAGTTCCCGAGCAGTATGCACGCATTTATTAGTTTCATAAAAATTGTTCGACTACATATTTATTTTTGAAGTTTGTATTAGTGATAATAAAGTGGATCCAGAATAACAAAGTCGACAACCCTGCTCATCCCTTAACTTCCTCCTAGTAATAGTAGTTGTCTGCCCTTGAGCTCATCCTTAAGTTCTTGTACTCTTGAAAGTACTCCTTTCAATGACCGGAGCTATGAGATCTCTGCGAACATTTCCTCAAGCCGTTGTCTGATGAACCGGCTTGTGCTATCAATTATTTTTCGTACTCCTTAAGCATTGAAGGCAATACCTATCATGAAGTAAACGCAAACATCAAACTGTTTGTGAGTTTGTCTACATCCATCCAGTTTCCCATCCAAATTCATTCAATGGCTAGTAATAGCATGCAAGTCCATTGTCGATACCAAAATTTTGGCCATCATATTTAGTCATTTACTGCATAAAAAAATTTAGGGATTGATCAGACCCCTAAACAAAAATATTAATATAGCATTGGTCTCATTTGTCATTCTTTCCGTGTTTCTTTGCACTTAGTTACTAAAACTATTTTTGATTAATGCGTTTGTATCGAGCTTGAGACGGTGGCTTGGTCAGCCATGGACGTTTGGAAAATCTGGATCTTGAACTTTCGAGTTTGATGAGATAAAGATTGCAACGGCAGTGTGTGTGGGAGAATACGGCGATTTTGAAAAATTTTAAAGGGAGCGGTTTGCTGAGGAAAAGATGAGAAAATCAAATGAAGATCAAGGTGAGCAACCACTAAAAAATTTAATTGTGGAGATGGGGAATCAATTTGGTGGGTTCTTGGAAGAATACAAGTTTGAAACTACATGGGACAGAAAATCTCATCTCCGGAGGACACGTCCCACGCATGCAGAACTTCCCATTGGCGCTCAGTTCTAATGGATGATGCCTCGAGCAGATCCTGTGACGACAAACCACCGTTATGTTGCTGCTTGATGAACCGTGAAGCCACTTGGTCGATCATCACTAGTCATCGTGGCCCTGTTGCTGTGCCACAAACCCCCTGACGTGCTGCTTGATAACATATCGTCCTAAAATCTTTTAGGATAATTTCCTCATTTTGAATTTAAAATTCTTTCCTCAATTTGAAGATACTTTCCTTGATTTAAGGAATCAATTTTGGCCCTTATCATATAACTATATATCTATTTAAACGTATTCTGCAAATCAATAGAAGAACAAGGAAAATCAAAAAATTCAAAGCTTCTTTTACTTTCTTTATGATATAAGAGCATTCTCCGTAATAGCATTATTTGTGATCCTGCTTCTTCTTCCTCATGGCTACCTCGAACAATTGTGAAGCTACTAGCGCTATCAATACCCCAGTTCAGTCCCTACCTATTATAATTTCAAACATTTCTAGCGTTATCCCAATCAAACTGAATGCCTCCAATTATCTCCTTTGGAAATCCTTGTTCGTGCCTATTTTGCATGGTCATCGCCTGATGCATCATGTTGATGGCTATGTTCCTCCACCTTCATATGATGATCCCACATATCCAACTTTGTTTGAAAAAGACCAGCTGCTGTTATCATGGATCAATGCCACATTAAACGACTTTGCTCTTACATATATCGTCAGACTTACTTCTACCAAGCAAGCATGTGATCTACTCAATAATAGATATGCCTCTATACCACACGACCATGTAATGTCCCTCAAACGGTTGCTTATTCAATTCAAGAAGGGCACTCAATCTACGGCTGATTATCTCCAGCAATTTAAGGTCATTTCTGACCAACTGGCAGCCTGTGGCTCTCCCTTAAGCGAGAATGATTTGCTTATTCACATCCTCGATGTGCTGCCACCATCATATCGGCAATTATGTTCCTCGGTTCGTATTCGCACCAAGAAATCGACCCTATCTATTGAAGAACTTCATACCTTGTTAATTTATGAGGATCTCTCTTTGACTGAAGATACACCGCCTGCAGTTTCAACTCAGTCTACTACATTGGTGGCTTCCAAACCTTTCAGGCCCAACAACTCTCATCAATTCTCTTAGGGTCGCAGCCATGCACCATCTCGTGGAACATTTCCTCCACCTCCTCTGGATCGGTGTAACAATGACCATCACCCCAAGGTCAATAAAAATCTCAAAATTTGGTTGTTCGTTCACAATGTCATATTTGCAATCGTATGGGTGATACTGCCATCAACTGTTATCACCAAATGGACTACACCTATCAAGGCCGCCATCCACTGGAAAAACTTGCAGCAATGGCTGCCATTGCCTCGTCCCCACCCAACATTTGGTACACCGACACTGGAGCCACTCATCATCTCACTCTGGAACTCGAAAATCTCCAAATTTCAATTACATATGATGGTAATGACACTGTTGAGATACGTAATGGCCACGGTATGCCCATTGCACATGTTGGTTCCACTACCCTTTCATCCTCTTCATCACCTCTTCACCTCAAATTTATATTTCATTGTCTCATAGCCTTACACAATTTACTCTCTGTATACCGATTTTCCAAATATAACAATTGTCTATTTAACTTCGATGCCTGTGATTTTTGTATTAAGGACAAAGCCACAGGGAGGATACTATATCAAGGGCCAGTTGAGAGCGGCTTATACCCACTTCGCACTCCACCATCATCCATCACCCCAAAAGCTCATTATAGTTCCTCCATCACCACTGACCAATGGCATGCTTGTCTCGGCCATCCCTCTCATGAAATTCAACGGGCCATTTTCTCAGTCGCTTCTATTTCCATTGAATCGGGATCTCGTATTTGTTTTTCATGTCAGCAGGCGAAGAGTCACAAGCTTCCTTTTTCCAAGTCTTATTCTATTTCTAGTCATCCTTTAGAATTATTAAATTGTGATGTATGGGATCCTACTCCCATATTATCTTGTTCTAATTATTCCTATTACGTTCTCTTTGTCAATGATTTTTCCAAATATTCATGGTTATTTCCTATGAGATTAAAATCCGACTTTTGTGACATCTTTGTTAGTTTTAAAAAGCAAGTTGAAAATCTCTCGCGTCACACCATCACCACATTTCACTCGAACGGTGGTGGCGAATTCACCAGTAATACTTGCAATAATTTTCTTCAATCATATGGCATTACACATGAATATTCTTGCCCCCACACTCCAAAAGAAAATGGTATTGTGGAGCGCAGACACCGCCACATCATCGAAACTGGCTTAGCTATGATGGCCCATGCTCGTATGCCTTCTAAATTTTGGTTGGAAGCCTTCACCACAACCATTTATTTGATTAATTGTGTGCTCATACTTCAACATCACACAAGCATTATTTCATACCACTCCTGATTATTCACACTTACGAACCTGGTTCTCTTTGTTTCCCATGGCTCCAACCTTACAAGGCTAACAAATTGGAACATCAATCGACCCTCTGCTCTTTTATAGGCTATAACCCCAGTCATAAAGGGTATCATTATATGGATCTCTCATATGGTCAAGTATATATTTCTCATCATGTGGTCTTTGATGAAACTAAGTTTCCTCACTCCCTTATCACTCCCACTCATTCTTCACATCTTCCACCTTATAGTCTCAATTTTTTTGGAGTCATTCAAACTGAGCATGTTCATTGTGATCCCTCCACCACTTCAACGGTCGTTCTCACATCCAACAACACCTCCCCGGTGTCTTCTTTATCAACTACTGAACCTATCATGCAGACTTCTGGCCAACCCCTTCCTCCACGTATTAATAATCAACCTGTCCCTTCTTCTTCCACTCACCCAATGCAAACAAGATCTAAGTCTAATATTACCAAACGAAAGGCCTTTTCCCATACTCTTCAACCACTTCCGATCACACTTACCGCCAACCACATCTCCAAACCAACATATTACTCCCAAGTGGTTAAGGAACCTCTATGGAGTCATGCCATAAATCAAGAATTTACCTCTCTTCAATAGCAACAAACATTGTGTTTGGTCCCTTATGATCCTACTATGAACGTAGTGGGTTGCAAATGAGTGTTTTGAGTTAGACGAAATCCAGATGGCTCTATTAGTCACTACAAGGCTCGCCTTGTTGCTAAAGGTTTCCATCAACAATCAAGTGTTGACTCTATTGAGACCTTCAGTCTTGTGGTGAAACCTACCACCATTCGAATTATTTTATCTCTTGCGGTCTCTCACAATTAACCACTTCGACAATTTGATGTCGAATGCACATTTTTACATGGTGATTTGCAGGAAACAATGTTCATGTCCCAGCCTCCAAGCTATGTGGATCCGGGCAAACCTAATCATGGCTGTCACATGAAGAAATCCATTTATGGCCTCTGTCATGACTCGAGCCTGGTATGAAAGTTTAACTCAAAACTTCATGATTTTGGATTCACCATCTCCAACTTCGATCCATCATTGTTCACCTTCCACCAAGGGCATATAACTGTATATCTCCTCTTGTACGTTGATGATATCATACTCACTGGCAATAATACTTCAGCGTTGCAGCAATTGATCTCACATCTTGGCCATCATTTCCATATGAAGGACCTCGGACCTCGGACCTCTTTCTCATTTTCTTAATGTTCAAATGACACGTAATTCGGAAGGCATACAAATCGGCAAAAGTACACCACAAGTGCCATAACTTATGTACGGCGATCACTTTGGTGCCATAACTTTTTTTCGGATCACTTTGGTGCCAAAATCGGAGAAAAAAGATCACTTTAGTGCCAATTTGGCCAGAAATCCGACGTGGCATTTTTTATTAATTTTTAACGCCGACGTGACTCGCCGGAGGCTGAGTCAACGTGTACAGTCAGCATTTTTTATTTTAAATAATTTTTTCTTTATTTTTTCCTTTTTCTTTTCTTTTCTTTTCATTTCTTTTTTTTTTCTCCCCTCGCCGGCCGGTTGCCGGCCGGCCACCGGCGAAGCCCGACAAGGGCTGGGCGAGGGCGGCCTTGCCCATGGCCTGCGAGGGGCGGCCGACCCTCGCCGGCGAGGGCCGGCCTCGCCCAACGCCGGCGCTCGCCGGCGCTCGCCCAACGCCGGCGAGGGCTGGCCTCGCCCCTCGCCAGCCATGGGTAAGGCCGCCCTCGCCCAGCCCTTGTCGGGCTTCGCCGGTGGCCGGCCGGCGAGGGGAGAAAAAAAAAAGAAATGAAAAGAAAAGAAAAGAAAAAGGAAAAAATAAAGAAAAAAATATTTAAAATTAAAAATGCTGACTGTACACGTTGAAAAAAATTATTTAAAATTAAAAATGCTGACTGTACACGTTGACTCAGCCTTCGGCGAGCCACGTCGGCGTCAAAAATTAATAAAATATGCCACGTCGGATTTCCGGCCAAATTGGCACTAAAATGATCTTTTTTCTCCGATTTTGGCACTAAAGTGATCCGAAAAAAAGTTATGGCACCAAAGTGATCGCCGTACACAAGTTATGGCACTTGTGGTGTACTTTTGCCCATACAAATCAGTTGAAGTAATTTATGGATGCTCTAAAGCGTGCAAATATAGACAGATGTAAACCAATCCTAACGCATGATGTGTCTCAAAAACTTGGCCACAGTGATGACCCTCCATTATCGGATCCCACTCTTTATCGGAGTCTTGTTGGAGCACTGCAATATGTTACTTTGACGCGTCCTGACATTTCCTTTGCCGTCAATCAAGTTTGCTAGCTCCTAAAGTCTCCCACTGAGGATCATCTTGTGGCAGCCAAACGAATTTTGCGTTATTTGAAAGGCACAATCACTAACAATCTTTACTTTCGTCCAGGCCAACACTAGCTCACTGCTTATTGCAATGTTGATTGGGCAGGTTGCCCTATTGATCGACACTCTACTAGTGGGTTCTATGTTTTCTTCGTCTCTAGCCCCATTTCCTAGAGTGTAAAGAAACAGGCCACGGTGGCATGTTCTTCATCTGAAGTTGAGTACTAGTGTCTAGCTCACACTGCAACTGAATTAATTTGGCGATGTTCCTTGTTACGTGAATTACATTGCCCACTCCTTACGCCACCCACCATATGGTGTAATAACGTTTCGACAATCTCTCTTGCCTACAATCCAGTTTTCTATTCAAGAACGAAACATGTCGCTATCGATTTTCATTATGTGAGGGAACTAGTTGGGCGTAAAATTCTCACTGTTCCAGCAAAGATCAAATTGCAGATTTGTTCACAAAAGGTATAAGTTCTAATCGCATCGAATTTTTGCAAAGCAAGCTTCACCTTCAGCCAACCGTGCTAAGCTTGAGGGGGATGATAACATCTCGTCTTAAAATCTTTTAGGATAATTTCCTTGATTTGAATTTAAAATTCTTTCCTCAATTTGAGGATACTTTCCTTGATTTAAGGAATCAATTTTGCTCTTATCATGTAACTATGTATCTATTTAAATGTATTCTATACATCAATAGAAGAACAAGGAAAATAAAAAAATTCAAAGTTTCTTTTACTTTCTTTACTGTTGCCCAAGCCAACGGCATCTCTAGTCCCTCTCATGGCTGAGCCCTCGGCCACGCTCCTTCTGAATTATCCCAGCTGAGTCCACCACGAGCGATACTGTCATCCAGCCGTACACCGAGCCGTCCAACCGGATCATCACGAGAGAACACCTCGCTATGGCCAAGAAGTTTCTTTGTCATCCAGCTTCCAACGGCATTTTTTCTAGCTCCTCGCATCCACCAGTTGTCAAGGCGTGGCTACCCAATACAGAATTGCCCAATTTTCTGGACTTGGTTGAAGCTGTTCATATTGGCGAAACCCACATGTTTCGTAGCCCCTGCTTTGCAACACATCCATCCACTTGAAATCTCACGTGCTACGGCGTGAGGTCCACCAAATTTGTTGCCGTCGCCTTTGTGCAAACCCATTATTGTTGCTTGTTTGGCCTAGCCGTGACTAGCAACTTCGGCCGAGCACCATATCAAGAAACCCCCCTGTCACCGAGTCGCCCTCTTCGACGAACATCACCAGCCGGTGGCTGCAAGTCACCATGAGCACCACCGTGATTCACCACTGACAATCCTGAGCCAACCGTTGAGATCAATTTTGAAAGCCAATCTACAAATTAGGTAACGATACTATTCGTGTCAATTATTTCATTATCTGAATTAATGGATATAGTTATCTAATTGAGTCATCAAGTGTTGATGCATATCTCCAAGATTTTCCGGTGTCCTTAAATTAGGCAGCTTCTCTAATTCGACAATGTGCACATGGTCGATGGTCTGATCTCATGCTCGAGATACGACTTGCGACCACACGGAAAATCAGCTGTCCGATCCCATGTCTGGGATACGATTCACCGGTTTTATCAGTTACCAAATTTGAATAGATTGTGCTTTTATTCAAATATTTTGATGCGATTTCTACGGATGATGTCTGATGCTGATTTGATTGCCATGCATGTTTATCTATAGTTATAGATAGCATTAGGATAATATTTTTCCTAAATTCAAAAATACCAAAAAGATTTAAAGTGGTAGTTTAGGATAAAGTTAAATTTTAAATTTTTCCTGATAGGATAGAACAATTATGGATATGATTCTTGTTTAAACTTTCCTAATAGATAGAATAGGATAATTCTAGTTAGAATTTGCATCCTAGGATATTATCCATAGATAAGATAAGATTTTGATTTAAATTGCGATTAAGATAGGTTATTACCTAGTTTAAGTTAAATAATATCCAACTATAGATAATTAATCGTCATTAATTTTTAATTTCGAATTTTTAATTGATAAATGAAAAAATATAATAAAAAAATCCCTTGCATGTCATTTAGTTAATTACATATCTTAAGCTAACTTAATTAGATCGCCTATCATGTTAGAATAGGTCATGTAGATTATAATTTAGAATTAGGTTCGCATATCATGCGTTGCATATAGCCTAGTTTTAATAAAAATCAAGAAAACCAAATAAATATTTGTTTAGAAACCATGGTTAAGATAGGTTTAGTCTTTATTTCATCAATTTCTATTTGGGTGTTTGAATTATTGTTTTGGTGCAATTTATTTAAATGCTTTGGTTTATTAAGTGTTTATTTAACATATGTGCACATGTATGAACACCTCACATGTTAGGAAATAGGTGTTAAAATCAATTCAAGCTACCTACAAACATTTTTTTTTATAAAAGAGAAAGGTTCCAAAAGGGCATTAGAGTAATCTAGCGTAACTAAGTCCCAAAATCCATAATCTCTGATTCATAGGAGTAAGGTAATTCTCCCGACACTTTACTAGGGTTTCCAATCGATCCATCAAAATATATTAGTGGCGACCGACCCACCAAAAATATATTAGTGGCGACTCCCAGATAAAATTGATTTGCATGTTAAATAACTTGAACTCAAGTTGCAAATTAGTATGGGTTTGTGAGAGCCTGAGTTAAGTCTAGGCTTAATAATCCATTAGCCGTCGCAACCTACTCAAGGGTACACCATCTAGGGGTTCAGCTAATAGATTACTAAGCCTAAACTTAGTTTGGACTCTCCCAAGGCCCTACCAATTCGCAACTTAAGTTCTAATTCTTAACATGCAAATAATTTCAATTAGGAGTCATCACTAATCTATTTTTTGTGGGTCAATTAGAAACTCACTTTATTCCTACAAACCAGAGATTATGGGTACGGAAACTTGTTTACACTAACATCTAACGCCCTTTCAATACTTTTCTCTTTTATTTCAGGAAAAATGTTTGTCAAGCAGCTTCTATAGATTTTAAACCTATTTACGAACATGTGAAATGATCTTGCATAAGCACAATCATGAAATAAACACTCAATAAACCAAAGCATTTAAATTAATGGCATCAAAGTAATAATTCAAACATCTAGATAGAAATTGATGAAATAAAGACTAAGCCTATAACCATGATTTCTAACAAATTTTTTATTTGGTTTTCTTGATTTTTAATTATAACTATGCTATATGCAATGCATGATATGTGAACTTAATTTTAAATATAGTCTACATGACCTATTCTAACATGGCATACGATCTAATTAAGTTAACTTAAGATATATAATTAACTAAATGACATGCAAGGGGTATTTTGGGTATTTTCATTTATTAATTAAATATTCGAAATTAAAATTGATGAGGATAAATTATCTATAGTTAGATATTATTTAATTCAAACTAGGAGTTAATATATCTTAATCCCAATTTAAATTTAAATCTTAACTATGGATAATATCCTAGATGCTAGAATTATCGTGTTCTATCTATCAAGAGAGTTTAAACTAGAAACCTATCCAGGACTGCTTTATCCTATAAGGAAAATTTTAAAATCCAACTTAATCCTAAACTACCACTTTAAATCTTTTTTGTATTTTCGAGTTTAGGAAAAATATTATCCTAATACTATCTATTACTGTGCAATCAAACCAACATCAGACATCATCCATAGCATCAAAATATTTGAAAACCAGCACAATCTATTCAAATTTGGTAACTAATAAAACCGGCGAATCGTATCCCGGGCAAAGGATCGGATTAGCTGATTTTCCATACGGTCGCGAGTCATATCTCGGGCATAAGATCGAACCGTCAACTATGTGCACGTTGTCGAATTAGGGAAGCTTTCTAATACCTGAAAATCTTGGAGAAATGCATCAACACTTGATGACTCAATTAGATAATGATATCCATTAATTCGGATAATGAAATAATTAATACGGATAGAATCGCTACATAATTTGTAGATTGGCTTTCAAATTCGATCTCAACGGATGACTTGGATTGGCGGTGGCAAGGCTTGGTATCGAGCTCGCGGTGGGTCACGATTGGCTCGTCGACGTTGCGGTGACGTAACAAAGCGGCAACTCGCTGGACAGCACCTTGCGATTCTCTATTCGCTGATCAAGCTCTCTTTTGCTTTGACCATGCAACCCACCGCCTTGGCTCACGGTTTTCTCTTGCACCTCTCTCGGCTGGATGCCTATTTCTTTGACCACCGAATTACTCTAAGTTGGGTTGGACTTCCTGCGAAACTAAAAATCGTCACGACTCGGCTTGGCGGTGGCGCCCCAAGGGTGTGGATCGGAGGACCACAGCAGAGTTGTCTGGAATTCGCTACTTCCCAGCTCATGGGCAGAAGAAGAATGGCAGTGGCTTCAGGGGGGGACGTTGATGAACAGCAGCAACTCTTTGTCGTCAGGGGCAGCGGCTCAACAGAGCAGAAAGCAGCGGACAGGAAGCAATGCCGATCGTCGCGGGAACTCGTCGGGAAACAACAGGCGCCTCGGAGGAAAGTCGCTGGTGTCAATGGGTTCGGCTCGTCTCCATGAATATAAGGCTTCGTCATTGAGGCTCGGATCATATTGGACTTCGCCGAAGGGGCTCCAAGAATGACGTGCTGCTCGTCACCACGTGGGAAGCGGTAGTAGCAACACACGCATAGTGGCAATCGTGGAGCTTGATGGCCACATGCAACGAACTCCAGGAGGAGAGGAAATCTCTCTATTGTTTTTTTTAACTCTCTCTTGAAAGGCCACGAAAATGGCACACCCAGGATCACCATAATCAGAAATCGAAACACGATGATGAAGAAATTGTTGATTCGCGTACCTGGTTTAGAATCCATCGAACTTGACGCGGAATTAGCGACGGTTTCCCGAACACGAACTCAAGTTCTTCTCCCCTATCCCTTCGTTAGAACACTCGCCTAATGAGATTGCCACTCACGAGAAGAAAGTTCTCTCTAAATCCGTATGTGAGTCAAAATGTGCATCATCAGGTTAGGGGAGGGACTTGAGCGCTATTTATAGAGTCTTCGACCACGGGCCCTCTCATTACGGGCCGGGCCGTACTCGGCCCACACCAGCCAGCCCCATATTAGACTTATTAAGAACCCATATATCTTACCTTTATTATACCAAACTAATTCAGTCAATTTCAATTAATAAAGCCCACATTAGGAAATTCTTACATTCTCCCACTTGGGCGATATTAATTGAAACACAACTGTGTGCGCACCCTTATATTGGTCTAGAGATTATTCTTAATAGTCAATCCGATCCCATAAAGTCTCGAACACCGAATCATGGCGGTAACTGCATGTACTCACGCAGAGCCTTCCATTGTCACGAGTGCTTTCAACTTTACTGATATGGATTCAATATGGTAGTGTGTCAAATGGACAATACCTCATAATGAGTGATACTTCATGTGCTATCCATTTTGTTAGTCCAAATTCTCTCTCCTTAAGTGTCACAAAACCTAGTGTGTCACCAGAGAATATCCTTTATGGTTCCAACGAACCTTCATATGTCTTAGCTTGATAGTTAACTATACTTTATGTGTAACAAGACATATTGTTAAGGCTAATACCAAGAATGCCCCATAGCCTGTACTCAAGGTTTACACAATGCCTCGAGATTTTCATCAAATATATGTACTCAACTTGATAAATCTACATTCACAAATGCCTCATTGAATGCAAAAGAGTTGATACATATTCAAATATTACAAAAATGTAACAAAATCATATACAAACTTCATAAGAGCAACATAAAACTAAACAGCTCCCACTAATTGACAGTATCCCATGATACTCCTAAGCCCATATTAATGACATGTCGATCAAATACACAAGGGCGAAGGCCTTTAGTTAGCGGATCTGCAATCATATCATCTATTGAAATGTGCTCTACTGCAATGTCACCATCCTGAAGTTTTTCCTTTATAGTCAGGTACTTGACCTCCATATGCTTAGACCCCTTGAGACCTCTGTTGTTGTTAACAAACAACACTGCAGAGTTATTGTCACAATACAACTGTATGGGCCTATCCACAAAATCAAATACGGTCAATTCCTTAATGAGGTTTCGGAGCCAAATTGCCTGAGTAGCGGCCGAAAAGCATGCTACAAACTCCGCTTGCATGGTAGAGGATGTCATTGATTTCTATTTCTCACTTTTCCATGATACTGCACCTCCTGCTAACTTGAAGATATAACCTGTTGTCGACTTCTTTTCATCCTGACAGCCAGCAAAATCTGAATCCGAATACCCAACTAGCTGTAGGTCCTGAACATGTTTGTAAATCAGCATATAGTCTTTTGTCCTCTTTAAGTACCTTAAAACCTTCTTGGCAGCAACCCAATGATCGTGTCCTGGATTTGACTGATATCTGCCTTGAAGTCCTGTTGCAAAAGCAATATCTGGCCTAGTACATACTTGAGCATACATAATACTCCCAAGTGCACTAGCATAAGGTACATTCTTCATTTGGGCTTTCTCAAAATCTGAATGAGGACACTATGACAGACTCAACTTATCACCTTTACAGACAGGAGCAATTCCTGGCTTACATTGTTGCATGTTGAATCTTTCTAAAATACGATCAACATATGCCCTCTGAGATAAACCCAATAGTCGGCGAGAACGATTCCTATGAATCTTAATGCCAAGGACAAAAGATGCCTCACCAAGGTCCTTCATATCAAAGTTCTTTGACAACATCTGCTTTGTCTCATGCAGTAAACCAAGGTCACTGCTCGCAAGCAGGATATCATCCACATAGAGTATAAGGAAAATGAACTTCCTCCCACTGACCTTGCAGTATATACACTGATCTACTATGTTCTCAACAAAACCAAATGAAGCGACAACACTATGAAACTTCAAGTACCATTGTCTAGAAGCTTGTTTGAGACCATAAATAGACTTTTTCAGTCTACATACAAGCGTACCTGAATCATTTGCTGCAAAGCCTTCGGGTTGCATCATATAGACTTCTTCATTAAGGTCTCCATTGAGAAAGGCAGTTTTAACATCCATCTGGTGTAACTCCATATCGAAATGAGCTACTAATGCCATGATCACTCTGAAAGAATCTTTAGAAGAGACCGGAGAAAAAGTTGCTTCATAGTCTACTCCTTCTCTCTGAGTGAAACCCTTAGCTACCAGTCTGGCTTTAAACTTCTCAATCTTTCCTTTGGAGTCCCTTTTAGTCTTATACACCCATTTGCAGCCAATAGGTCTATGACCTTCAGGTAATTCAACAAGTTCCCAAACTCCATTATGCTTCATAGACTGCATTTCATCTCTCATTGCATCCAACCACAGTTCTGATTGAGGACAAGAAACAGCTTCCGCATAAGTCACTGGATCAGCCACAGAACCGATATCGTAGTCTTGCTCTCCTATATAGACTAAATAGTCCGGTGGTATAGCTGATCGTCTCTCCCTAATGGATCTCCTTACAGGAACAACAACAGCCTCATCCTGGACCTGAGAGCCTTGAGGAACTTCATTAGGAGCTGTCTCGACAACAGGATCCCGAGCCTCAACAGGTTCAGTCTGTGGTGTGGGAGTTTCCACAATTATCTGTATGGGAGGAGATAAAGATACAATATTATCCACCGTACTATTATCCTCAATAGTCTGTGAGCAGCTACTTTCTTCGGCCACATCAAACTCCAAAAACTTAACTGTCTGTGATTCCACAATTCTTGTGCCTCCATTGGGATTATAGAACCGATATCCCTTCGAATGCTCCGGGTAAGATACAAAGTAACACCAAGTGGTTCTGGAGTCCAACTTACTTAATGTTGGATTATACAACTTCACTTCTGCAGGACATCCCCAAACCTTAAGATGGTTTAAGCTAGGCTTACGTCCAGTCCATAACTCAAAAGGAGTCAATGGAACAGCTTTTGTAGGTACACGATTTAAAATGTACAAAGCTGTTTTCAAAGCTTCACCCCACAGAAAACCAGGTAAATTAGTCCTACTAATCATACTCCTCACCATTTCCATAAGGGTGCGATTGCGCCTTTCGGCCACACCATTTTGCTCAGGACTCCCAGGCATAGTAAACTGAGCCACTATCCCAGAATCCTCTAAGTATTTGGCAAATGGCCCCTTAAGCTGTCCGGCATCGCCATGCTTGCCATAATACTCTCCACCTCGGTCAGATCTAACAACCTTTATGACCTTTCCCAACTGTTTCTCGACTTCAGTCCGAAAAATCTTGAACTTATCAAGAGACTCGAACTTTTCTTTAATCAAGTACAAATAGCCATATCGAGAATAGTCATCAATAAATGTGATGAAATAAAAATTTCTACACAAGGTTGCCGTATATGGTCCACTAATATCAGTGTGAATGACCTCCAACAGGTCAGAACTTCGGACTGCAGTTTTCTTCCTTATCTTGGTCATTTTACCTCTACAACAGTCTACACATGTCTCTAAGTCATCTTTAAGAGCAGGCAGGATGTTAGTCTTTATCAGCCTTTCTACTCTATCCTTAGAGATATGGCCAAGCCGTTTATGCCACAATGTATAAGACTGTTCCTTAGGTAATGGTCTCTTAGAAACAACCTTTTCAGCCGTATAAGCGACGTATATGTCATTGGGAGACAAACACAATCTGTACAATCCGTTGGACATATAACAGCACCCAACCTTATTTGAATTAAGAGACAAAGAAATAACATTGTTCTTGATTTCAAAAGAGTAGCCATACATGTCCAAACACGATACGGAAACTAAGTTCCGTCTAAATGAAGGTACATAGAAAGTGTTTTTCAACATTAATCTAAAACCAGAGTCTAGAATCAAGATTACATCTCCCACAAACACAACATCAGCTTTCTCGTTGTTTCCCACAGTGAGTCTTGATTCATCCTGATTTGGCTTCCTCCGGTTTATGAATCCCTGTATGGTAAACGCAACATGATTAGTTGCACCGCTATCGAGCCACCAAGAACTGGATGGTGCTTCTGATAGGTTGGATTCACAAACAAGTGCCAAAGAATCATTACCTGTAGGCTCACGTTTGGACAACCAAGCTTTGAACTTTCCACAGTCCTTCTTTATGTGACCTTTCTTCTTACAAAAGAAGCAGTGGCCACCATCCCTTTTGAAAGATGTTTTCTTTGGACCCATATTGTCAGATTGACCGGTAGTGTCATGAGTACCTTTATGAGTACGATTTTTGAACTTCTTATCCTTTCTTTTGTGGGAACTAGAAACATATAAGGCCAGATGCCCTTTTTCCTTCTTAAGTTTCTCTTCCTCTGCCACCACCCTTGCTATCAAGTCATTAACGGACCAAGTCTCATCTTGGGAATTATAATTTGTTTTTATAATCCCAAAATCAGGTGGAAGGGTGTTTAGGGCTTGATGCACAATGCAAGCATCAGGAATGGAAATATTAAGAGTTTGAAGCTTTGTCTTTAGGTCTACCATCCTAAGGACATAATCTCTAACCCCAGCAGTACCATCATACTTCATATTGAAGAGCCTTTGAAGAAGTGTACCAACCTCAGCATTAGATGAAATACGGTTTCTGGCCTCTAAGGCTGCCATCATTTCCTTAGCAGTATAGTCAGTTGGCAAACCACTTTTCAAGTGTTCTTGAATGGATTTCTTCATTGTCAATAAACAAATCCGATTGCTCTTTTCCCAGGCAGCATAGTCCGTTTTCTCAGCTTCAGTACTGGTGGCCATGATATCTGCCGGCTTATCCTTTGTAAGAGCAATGTGAACATCTGCCAGCTCCATTCCAAACAGAAAATCCTCTTTCCATTTCTTAAAGTTCAACCCAGTAAGGACCTCAATTGAAATGGAATTGCCGTTTACAGAAAAGGTGATTGGAAAACAAACAAACAATACAATTAGCATCATGTGAATACTTATATAGAGAATTACATACATCATCACATAATCACCTTTGGGCAGAAAATATGACATGCAGTTGTACATTCTCCACATGACAGCGGCCATGAGAACATATTCTAATCTTTCGCGAAATCACCACCTTTGGGTGTATGAACCACTAAGATCAGTCATTTCTCAAGCACATGCTATACATGTACCCCTCCATGAACTAACACAAGATCACCTCCTTTGGGAGTATAATCACGTAATAGACCAGGAGACATCCCACCACAATATGAGACTGATATCTCTCAAACCCAGTCAAGTGTGCCACTTTGGCGGTCACAACTCAACTGAATCCTTGAAAATCTCTCATACCAGGGATATAAACTTTATGTATCACATTTACGATATACATGTAATGCTAGACGTAAAGACAGGGGCGTATGTCTCTGAAATTACATGTCATGCTAATTATACTGTTCCATTCATTGATAGACAATGAATTACACTCTACATAGTCCTTATGTGGTGATATACATGTGAGCTACCATATGTATTTCCAAAACCATAGAGAAATACAAGAAAATACGCAAAAATACCCTAAAAATACGCGTACATAGGATTCTATACGTATTTTCACATCTGTAAAAGCTTCAAACATGTAAAATAAATACACCACAATGTAGAGCTTCTCAATACGAGCACGTCGATACCAAGATCGTCCAAAACGGACGTCGGACGCGCCCGCACGCGCCGCCGGAAGGCGAGGCGCATGCGCGCGTGTTCAGCCGGTCAAAACGGTCTGACCAGCCGGTCCGACCGGTTGACCGGTCGGGTCAATGGTCGGGTCGGGTCGAAAAACCGGGTCGGGTCAGGATCCGGGTCGGGTCAATGACCAGGTCGGGTCAAAAACCGGGTCGGGTCGGGATCCGGGTCAACCGGATCCGCGCCCTTCGCTGACGTCAGCATGACGTCAGCGTGCGGTTACGGCGAACAAACGCGCCGGTTGGACACGGACGCGCGTGGCAGTCACGCGCCGCCGCGCCTAGGGCGGGTGCAGGCGCGTGACGGCGCGTTCGGC
Organism: Syzygium jambos; assembly: GCA_031216235.1. Taxonomy (NCBI): domain Eukaryota; kingdom Viridiplantae; phylum Streptophyta; class Magnoliopsida; order Myrtales; family Myrtaceae; genus Syzygium; species Syzygium jambos. The sequence continues at coordinate 20,203,110 of CM062225.1, forward strand.
CTCCTCCGGCGACGTGCCGCCCACCGTTTTTCTCGTCTCGACGAGTAGATTCCAAATATGTAATAAAATTTAACTTTCATCAAATAAAAAATTTCGAAATTGGGCAAAAACCTCTCGGACAAAATGAAAAACGATTCTAATCTGCATGTTTCGGTTCTAATCTATGGCAGGCTCTGATACCAAATGAAAGGCCACGAAAATGGCACACCCAGGATCACCATAATCAGAAATCGAAACACGATGATGAAGAAATTGTTGATTCGCGTACCTGGTTTGGAATCCATCGAACTTGACGCGGAATTAGCGACGGTTTCCCGAACACGAACTCAAGTTCTTCTCCCCTATCCCTTCGTTAGAACACTGGCCTAATGAGATTGCCACTCATGAGAAGAAAGTTCTCTCTAAATCCGTATGTGAGTCAAAATGTGCATCATCAGGTTAGGGGAGGGACTTGAGCGCTATTTATAGAGTCTTCGACCACGGGCCCTCTCATTACGGGCCGGGCCGTACTCGGCCCACACCAGCCAGCCCCATATTAGACTTATTAAGAACCCATATATCTTACCTTTATTAGACCAAACTAACTCAGTCAATTTCAATTAATAAAGCCCACATTAGGAAATTCTTACATCTCTCTCTCTCTGTATTGCGTATGTGGAACTCTCAAATCCCCCCATGTGATAATCGGCGAAGGAGGCATTTGTAGCCTTCATAAGTCTAGTTCAAATCAGGATCAATGATAGACTGATTAGAGTTCGAATGGATTTGGAAAGTGATAATGACAAAAACAATCCCTGAACTTTGGTTTAATATGTAATTTTATCCCTAAACTTTTAATTTGTTCAATATAATCCCTGAACTTTAACCCAATATTTAATGTGGCCCCTGAACTTTCAATTTGTTCAATATAGTTCATGAACTTTTGGTACCTATTCAATATAGTCCATGAACTATATGAAAATATACAATATAGTCCCTGAACTTGAATTGATTAAAGGACTACATTCAACATTTTTATAAAGTTCAGGAACTATATTGAACATATATAAAAAATTCAGGGATTACATTGAACAAATTGAAAATTCAGGAATCACATTGAATACTGGGTCAAAATTCAGAGATTACATTAAATAAATTAAAAATTCAGGAATTAAATTGCACATTAAGTCAAAGTTCAGGGACTGTTTGTGTCATTTTTTCATTTGGAAATTATCCTCAAAAGTTTGACCGGTTTTGGTTAATATCTCTCACACGGGGATCGGATGGACGACCAAGATTCAGAGCCAATAGATAACGCGGTCATTCAAGAACGAAAGACATCAATATTTTCATAACAACCCGGTGAGATAAACTATGTCATGCGAGAGCGAGTGTACCCAATTGGCGTGAAAAGTGGCGTCCAAGAAGAGGGGCAAGCATCCTCGTGCCCTCAAATCAGCATTATCAATGCTTCTTGTAGATGAGACCAAAAAACGTATCTTTTGTTTAAATTCATCCCACTCTTATCTCTACTTTTGAATGTTCCCCTCCACTTCTTCACCAAACACTTTCACTGCCGAACCTACACTCGCCAAGTAACATGTTCTCTTGAATCCGAAGTCGTTATCCGAATCGAAATAGACATGAAGTAGCCGGACATGTGGAATTATTGTCCTGTTTACACCAAAAAGTGAAAAAAAATCATGGAAATAGGCATCGGGAGCTTTGGCGTTGGTAATATACCGATAGTTCGTAACTTACCGATAGTGGGTGAGCAAAGGATTGGCATCAGCAACTTACCGATAGTTAGGTTTCAATAACAAAACTGCTTATGGATAAGGGTGGTTATTTGAACGTGGAGAGTGCCTAGAAAATAGGAAGATAATAACCACCGTTAGGAAGTTACTTTTTATTTAAAATTTAAAAGTTGTAAACGCTTGTACGAGATTATAAATATCCCAAGTTTGTATATTGTAAAGGGCCCCCCAATCAACAATAGAACTCACATTATTTATCAATTTATCTTTCTTTTATCTTTACATTTCCTGCACTCGTACCTTTACATTTGGCCAAGGCCATTATTTTCCTGCAATTTACAAGCTTTAATTCTTTAGGAATAGTTCCAATGCTCAGATTCACATCGCCGAGTCGTCCTCCTATATGAATCTTCATCCTTGGTGCTTCGTCATCGAGTCAAATTCCGGCATAGTGCCGCCGCTCTTTCAAGCTTCGTCCTCGAGTCAAATTCCGTCGAAGTTTGTTTCGATAGTACTTATTAAACTTTTCCGTCGAGTCAAACTCTGGTTTGGTTTAGGTTTGTACAATTCCACGTTGATTTTTATGATCGCTTGGATATTTCCTGTCAAATCACCACAGAACCCGTCCTTCAATTAAAAGCCGAAGATCCATTTTTGGTGTTTGTTTCCTTACGGATTAAATTACGGAGAAACATGTCCGATGTGCATACGATCAGTGGAGATGTGAATATCTCATTTCAAGCTCGTCTCTCCCTATACAATCACCAATCCTTTATCACGTCATTTATTGAGCTCACCTCAGGCTTCCTGAAAGATGCTTGATGCAAATGGGTAATGCTATTGATAATAAAATGCATTATGTCAAATATTTTTGTTCAGGGGTCAGACCAATCCCTAATTTTTGTGAGATAAAGAATTAAATATGATAGCCAAAATTTAAGTGTCAATAACAGGAAATGGCACGGACTGAATGAATGCCAGTTGTTTCACATTTTTTTAGGGTAAAATTGGAGATGAAAGATAAATTTTGGCAACTTTACCTCATCTTTCAGGGGCCTACGCTCAATTTAGATTGACGAGTTGCTTTTTTCTCTCATGCTTTCCAAGAAACATATTGGAGAATTGCGAAGTTAATTCATACAACATTATCTAACCGTTTCACTAGAATTTCTCCTGTGACGAAATACCCATCACCGAAAATAGTTCTTCAATTTTTAATCGAAGGAGACGAGTTTTGTAGTGACTCCAGACAATTTATATCATAGGTAAATAAGAAAATCAACAACTTCACTTCTGATAGAACTAATAGAAGTGTACAAACAAATTGTGCCGGAATTTAATTGACGGCGAGGTTTGGAAAATATAGACTCTACAATGGGACCTAACATAAACAAACTCCGCAGGAATTTAATTGATGGCAAAGCTTAAGAATGCAAAGATATTACACCAGAATTTAATCGACGACGCGGATCTGGGAAATATAGCTAACAAACACATGAAAATTTAATCGTCGACACTAGTATGAAAGATAAAAATACAGTGTAGGAAAATAGAGATAATCGAAAGATAGTGTTTGATTTGTGGGGGGTGGGGATCTCTAAAGAGTATAATGTGGTTATTCAATGCCTATAATTGATGGTTATCAATGGAGGTTACAAACAGATGTTAAAAACAGTTACATCAACGGTTTCGTTGTCTTCACTACCTTGATAGGTTTCTTCGACTTCACTATCTTGATGGTTGTTTTATTCCACTACGTTAATGGTTAATCCTTTGATTTCTTTATTCTACTACTTTGACGGTTACATCAGAGATTGTTGACTCTACTTTTTTTGTTGATTCCTTCAAGATATTGATTCTTCAAGCTGTCGATAATTCTGTTCATAAATGACCAAATTTTACTCTCATCAACTAAGTCTACCGCATGTCGATGATAACCAAAATTAATCATTTTTTGGTGCAATCAAATGCCCCCTTTAAAAAATTAAATGAATCATTAACCATTCGATTCTTTTAAAATTAAATAATCAAGAGTCATCATGTGCACCATTGTCAAGCCGAACCAAATGCACCCAAAGTCTTTAGTCAAGCCGGACACTTCTTGGTAAAGGGGAGTTGATGATGGTGAATGTTATCAGACCAGATAGTTTTAGGTATGGTATACGTGGGAGCACCACAATGAATATGGACCGAATTCAAGAATTAGGAAAAGTACCAAAAAAGTCCTAAACCTATTGCATTGGTACCAATTTAGTCATAAACCTTTTAATTGGACCAATTTATCCTAAACCATTTCATATTTGTACTAATTCAGTCCATCTGGCCAATTTAGGCCGGAACCCACTGCCGTGGACACTGGCAGTCCTACGTAGCGCCGCCAGTGCTGATGTGGACAAAATTTATAATTTTTTAGATTTTTTTAATGTTGTTTCTGTTTTTCTCTTTTTTTTTTCTTTTCCCAGAACTAGTGGGCCGCGCGAGGTTGCTGGCCGACCATCACCAACCACAGGCTAGTCTAGGCGAGGGCCGGTCAATGGTGAGGGCACGGCAGCCACACGTCCTTGCCCAAATCTAAGCAAGGGCCGCCGTACCCTCACTGACCATAGGCGAAGGCGTTAGGCCCTTGCCCAGATCCAAGCGAGGACCGAAACCCTCGTCTACGAGTGAGGGCTGCAATGCCCTCACCTAGTCACTCACCTGGATTTGGGCAAGGGCCAATGCCCTCGCCCTTGGCTGATGAGGGCACGACGGCCCTCGCCCGTGGCAAGCGAGGGCTCAAGGGCACGAGGGCCCTCCCCTAGACTAGGTGAGGGTCGCCGGCCCACACCTATGGCCAACAATGGTCGGCCGGCGACTTCACTGATCAACCACTTCTGGGAAAGGAAAAAAAAGTGGAAAAAAGAAAAAAATTTAAAAAATCTGAAAAATAATTATAAAATTATAAAATTTGTCAATGTCAGTGCTGACGGTGCCATGTAGGACCGCCAACGTCCACGTCAGCGATTTCCTGCCTAAATTGGCTAGATGGATTGAATTGGTACGAACGTGAAAAAGTTTAGGACTAAATTGGTCCAATTGAAAGGTTTAAACTGAATTATACCAATGCAATAGGTTTAGGTTTTTTTTTTTACTTGTCCCTCCAGGAACTAGGCAAACAAAAACAGGAATCCTTTCGGATTAAAAGCCACAGAAATTGCGTTTACGATTATGGCGGGAAGGGTTATCCCCGAAGAGAAGAAGAAGGCGGTTGTCAGGATGTGGAAGGACTAAGATCGGACGCAAGGAAGCACATCTGTTATCGAGGTTGACGTCGCACGAGAAGAATCGGCACAAGCAGCAGCTGACGGTCAGGTCTAGATACAGAGAGCAGCATAACTGTTCCTGATTTTCCATCACACCGGATCGGAAGGAGAGAGGGTGCTGCGACGTCAACTCTGTGCACAGACCATGAGATCCTTAAGGTAAAATATTGTTTTTGTTATGTTGTATTCAGGTTTGCTGCATTAAAAATCTATAAAATTATGAGGAAATTAAGGTCTGTTATGAAATACATGAATGAATATTCATTATATTCAATGTACCTATTATGGCACATTCGTAACCTACATTCTACGTATGAATGCCCATCTCCCTATTCAATGTATATATTCAATACATTGACATTAATGATATATACATCCTTGTTTCCTTATAAATAGAAGCTTAGTTTTGGTCATTGTGTAAGAAATTAGAACAGAAGAAGAGAATGAAAGAGGAAAATATACAGTGAGAATAAAATTTCTCTTCTGACTTTCTCTACCATCTTTGGTGTTTATCTACTTTCTCTTCTTAATCTCTCTCTATTCTCTCTATTATATTCTTGCAACGCAATATTTTACAACACGTTATCAGCACGAAGATCTACCATTTGAGTAAATAATTCTTGCAAGGTAAGTATTCTTTTTTTTATTAATCAACTTATACTTCATCTTCTTCTATCAATTCTTCTTTTTTCTTTTTCTTGGCCTGAAGCCAAATTTTCCAACCTAAAAGTATCCTTCTGCTCCTGAAGTGGCGGTGGATATTTAGAAATCCTTCTAATTAATTTAAGGATTCATTTGTTTTGCAAGAATTATGGCAAATATTGAAAAGCCCAAATTCCACATCCTCGAAGTGAGTGGAAATAATTATCTATCCTAGTGCCTTGACATGGAAATGCACCTCCAAGGGCAAGATCTTGCTAACGCAATTACAGAAGACGGAACCTCAAATGCAAAAGATAAAGCAAATGCACTGATTTTTATTCGTCGTCATTTGCATGAGAGCCTGCAGACTCAATATTTATCCGTTCGAGACCCTCAAACCTTGTGGAAGAGGTTGAAGGATAGATATGATCATACCAAGACTGTTATCCTCCCTCAAGCACAGTATGACTGGCAAAATCTCAGACTGCAAGATTTTAAATCAGTGTCTGACTATAACTCCGCTTTATTTGATATTGTTTCTCGGCTTGAGTTATGCGGTATCAAGCTCACTGATGCGGAACTGTTAGAGAAAACTTTCTCCACCTTCCATGCTTTGAATATTGTATTGCAACAGCAATACCGACAACGTCAATTTATCACATACTCTGATTTAATTTCTGTGCTCCTCACTGCTGAGCAAACTAATGAATTGCTGCTCAAAAATCATGATCTTAGACCTGCTGGCTCAAAAGCATTGCCTGAAGTACATGCAAACTCTGAGAAAATTATTGGCCATTTTAAGGGCTACAAGCGCAGGCAAGAATATAATCCTCGAAGGGGTGGCAGAAAATTTAACCGCCCTAGGAAATCTAGCTTTGGCCCGAATCATGACAAAGAAAAGAAGCCAAAGAAGGTGACTAATGAAAGTATTTGCCATCGTTGTGGCATGACTGGGCACTGGTCACGTACTTGTCGTACACCAAAGCACTTTGTTGATCTATACCATGCATCTTTAAAAAATACGGGCAAACGTGGTGAATCTCACGCCATTGAAATTAATCATGCTGCCATAACTACTGTTGAGGCCAACAATATCTCTGTTGGTGTGACTCCTCTTGCTCCTGAAGTAGCAAATGCATCCCTGGATGTCTCTGATTTCTTTGAGGACCTCTGATTACTTTGATGAAGCATCAGACTGGTGGATGACATCTTAGACTTCGAATTTTATGATTCTAATAATTTCTATTCTAGTTGTTTTTCTTTAAATATATTACGTTTTATTGTTCTTTAATATGGTTATGCAATGAAATGCTTATGAACTTGATATAATATTTATTATTTTGAAATTTTATTTGACCATATAACTAATATGAAAATTTTATGATACTTGACACCTGAAGTTGTCAACATAAATGCAAATGGAAAACACCGAGAAAAATGAAGATGTTTGTTTGCTTGATAGTGCATCAACGCATACTATATTTCGTAGTAGACATTTTTTCTCGAGTATGACATTACGTAAGACACATGTCCATACAATATCTGGTCCTATTCCGATTATTGATGGTTTCGGGAATGCCACAATTATTTTGCCAAAAGGCACCATCCTGCATATTGAGAATGCATTTCTAAGCAGTAGATCAAAAAGGAATCTGCTTAGCTTCAAAGATGTACGCCGTAATGGGTACCATGTTGAGACTATTTATGAGCAAAATAAAGAATATATTGGCATTACCTCTTATAAGATGGGCCTGAAGACCATCCATGAGAAGCTAGAAGCTTCTTCTATGGGTTTGTATTGTGTCATGATTAAGGCCGTTGAAACCTACTCCACCATATCTTGGAGATTGGTAAATCCTGATCAGTTTGGATTATGGCATGATCGCCTTGGTCACCCTGGCGCTTCAATGATGCGTAGAATAATCCAAAATACAAAAGGGCACCCTTTAAAGGATACAAAGGTATTGTTGTCCAAAGATTATAATTGTGAAACTTGTTCACAAGGAAAACTCATTATCAAACCTTCTATAACAAAGGTTGATCTTGAATCCCCTTTATTCCTGCAAAGAATTCAGGGTGATATTTGTGGACCAATACAACCACCAAGTGGACCATTTCGATATTTTATGGTACTAGTGGACGCATCCTGTAGGTGGTCCCATGTTTGTCTATTATCTACGTGCAATGTCACCTTTGCACGTTTACTTGCGCAGATTATAAAGCTCCGGACACAATTCCCTGATTATCCAATTAAAGGCATAAGGATGGATAATGCTGGTGAATTTACATCAAAGAGTTTTGATACGTATTGTGCTTCACTCGGAATTGAGGTTGAGCACCTGGTCGCATATGTTCATACTCAAAATGGATTGGCAGAATCCTTGATTAAACATATCCAAATCATTGCCCGCACTCTATTATTGAGAACGAATCTCAACGATACAGCATGGGGTCATGCAGTTTTGCATGCGGCAGCCCTAATAAGATTGCGCCCCACTGCTAGTCTCTTACAATCTCCCCTTCAAATGGTTCTTGGTTATGAACCTGATATTTCACATTTACGCACATTTGGTTGTGCAGTACATGTGCCTATAGCACCACCAAAAAGAACGAAAATGGGTCCCCAACGCCGTTTAGGCATTTATGTTGGGTTTAATTCACCGTCCATCATTAGGTTCTTGGAACCGACTAGTGGTGATCTTTTTACTGCCAGATTCGCAGATTGTCATTTCAATGAGACTATGTTTCCATCAATTGGGACATCTAAAACAGACATGGCTGCGAAGCAAAAACCAATTAAGGTTTTATCCTGGAATGAGAAAAATTTATCTCAATTAGACCCAAGAACTCCTGAGTGTGAAAACGAGGTGCAGCGCATAATCCATTTACAAGCTATAGCCAATAGACTTCCTGACGCATTTAATGATACCACTAAGGTAACGAAGTCTCATATTCCAGCTGCAAATGTTCCAGCTAGGATAGCTGTTCCCGAAGGACAAGCTAAAATGGATCAAACTCCCCCACATTTGAAGCGTGGTAGACCGATAGGATCAAAAGACACTGTTCCTCGAAAACGAAGGGGAAAGAATCAAGAATCCGCTCCAGAAGAGCCTGGTGCTGTGCTTACTCCTAAAGAGCTTAATACCCCTGAAGAGGCACAAACCCATGAAAAGATCACTAACCCTAGGAATACTGAGAATTCCATTACATATTGTAATGAGATTTGGGATCGGAATGAAATCATCATTGATGATATTTTTGCATTCTCAGTTGCTCATAAAATTATGGATGATGATTGTAAGCCACAATCTATTATTGAATGCCGTCAAAGGCAAGATTGGTCTAAGTGGGAGGAAGCAATTAAGGCTGAATTAGCTTTCCTAGCTAAACGAGAGGTTTTTGGACCCATAACTCGCATCCCCGATAATGTAAAGCCCGTTGGATATAAATGGGTATTTGTCCGGAAACGAAATGAGAAAAACGAGGTTGTCAGGTATAAAGCCCGACTCGTTGCCCAAGGATTCTCCTAGAGACCTGGGATTGATTATGATGAGACATATTCACCTGTGATGGATATGATTACATTTCGCTTTCTCATTAGTCTGGTACTCTCTGAAAGATTGGAAATGCGTCTTATGGACGTTGTGACAGCATATCTATATGGCTCATTAGACTCGGATATTTATATGAAAATTCCCGAGGGATTCAAAATGCCTGATGCATGCACTTCCCGCAACTTATTCTCAATAAAATTGCAAAGATCTTTGTACGGGTTAAAGCAATCTGGTCGCATATGGTATCAACGCCTAAGTGAGTACCTAATAAAGGAAAGGTACAAGAATGATCCTATCTATCCATGCGTGTTTATTAAGAAATCAGAAATCGGATTTGCTATTGTAGCAGTTTATGTCGATGATATAAATTTAATTGGAACTCCAGAAGAGTTAACTAAAACTGCTGAGTATTTGAAAAAGGAATTTGAAGTTAAAGATTTGGGTAAAACCAAACTTTGTCTTGGTCTAGAGCTTGAGCATAAAGCAAATGGAATAATCGTCCATCAATCAGCATACATTGAAAAATTACTTAAACGCTTCAACATGGATAATGCTCACCCATTGAGCACTCCTATGGTTGTAAGGTCTCTAGATCCCCAAAAGGATCAGTTTCGTCCTAGAGAATCTGATGAAGAGATACTTGGTCCTGAAGTACCGTATCTCAATGCAATTGGGGCTTTGATGTACTTGGCACAATGTACGAGACCAGACATCGCTTTTGCGGTAAATTTATTGGCACGTTTTAGTTCTGAGCCAACTCGGAGACACTGGAATGGAATTAAACATATTTTTCGTTATCTCCGAGGAACCATAGATTTGGGATTATATTATTCCAAGGATTCCACTACCTCTGGTCTAATTGGATATTCTGATGCTGGATATAGATCTGATCCACATAAAGCTCGCTTTCAAACTGGTTATTTATTTTGTTATAATGGCACCGCCATTTCTTGGCGTTCTACGAAACAATCGCTAGTAGCTACATCTTCTAATCACTCTGAGATTATTGCTTTATATGAAGCTGGAAGAGAGTGTGTTTGGTTAAGATCCGTTATAACACATATTCACAATTCTTGTTGCTTAACACCAGTTACAAATTCTCCCACTATAATTTATGAAGATAATGCTGCTTGTGTTGCACAAGTTAGGGGAGGATATATCAAAGGTGATAGGACCAAGCATATCTCGCCGAAATTTTTCTATACTCACGAACTCCAAGAAAGTCGACAAATTGATGTTAAGCAGATCAATCCATAAATAATCTTGCAGATCTTTTTACCAAATCATTGCCAACGTCAACTTTTGAGAAGTTAGTATATGGCATTGGTATGCGGCGAGTTCATAAGATGCAAGATTAACTAGCCCCAGCAGTGTCTATATAGCTCAATTGAGAGGGAGATATTGTGAACTATGCATTGCACTCTTTTTCCCTTTTGTCCGGTTTTTGTCCCATTGGGTTTTTCCGGCTTAAGGTTTTTAATGAGGCAATTAATGCATCCATAAAAGGGAGAGATCATAAAATTTGAGCCCTGTACTCTTTTTCCCTTTTGTCCGGTTTTTGTCCCACTGGGTTTTTCCGACTTAAGGTTTTTAATGAGACAATATCATTCAATGCACATTCATGAATACAATGAATATTCAAGGGGGAGTGTTATGAAATACATAAATGAATATTCATTATATTCAATGTACCTATTATGGCACATTCGTAACCTACATTCTACGTATGAATGCCCATCTCCCTATTCAATGTATATATTCAATACATTGACATTAATGATATATACATCCTTGTTTCCTTATAAATAGAAGCTTAGTTTTGATCATTGTGTAAGAAATTAGAACAGAAGAAGAGAATGAAAGAGGAAAATATACAGTGAGAATAAAATTTCTCTTCTGACTTTCTCTACCATCTTTGGTGTTTATCTACTTTCTCTTCTTAATCTCTCTCTATTCTCTCTATTATATTCTTGCAACGCAATATTTTACAACAAGGTCTTTATTATATGATTTATCCGAAAAAGTCATCCACTTCAATTTAATTATTTCGATCAATGATACGACTTAAATTGCTATCGCAATTATTGTTTTATAACTGGACGTTGTGCTCATTAAAAATAGAATAAATGAAAGGATAACACAATTTAGTCACAGTAAAATTTCATTATTGGCAAACTGCGGGTAATACATGAATAATAGAAGAAACGATAAAATTCCCTCACCACATATGTTTATTTCAACCACGACCTCTCCAGGATCAGTCGCTCTTTGTTCAAATTCTATAATTGCATAAACATAATCAAATATCCCTAGCAAACGGAACCAGCATGGTTCTTAGTCCCGATCACTGCCAACGTGGAAGCGGCATGGCGAAGAACTTCATCAAGCCATCAGAGCAGTCCTTGTCGTTTGAGGAAGCAAAGTAGTAGAGCCTCCATTGGTTCAGCACGACCTCGAACCCTTTTCCATTCCCTTTTGGCGCACTCGCAAGAAGCGTCGCACCCCTGAAGTCGCACTTGATGTAGCTATACAGGTTGGGCAGCAAGTACACGTTGTGGGGTGCATCAAACTTGAACACTATCCAAGCAAATAAAAATAGTTAAGCATAGGTAATTCAGTTTGATGGTTCATAATGATATTGGCATCGATTCTTGAAGAAAGGAAACTTGAAAGGGTTCTTGATTTGGTCCGCGAACTGCATCACTAGACGTGTGTACTCGTAAGTCAATCAATTGCATTTTAAAAAACAAATGTTACCTTCCCTCCTAGATCCTATATCCATTATATCATCTCTCACTCATAGTAACCTTGAGGGTCACCCTCACAATCACTTTGTGAATGAGGTGGTCACATGTATATTCATCATATTTTATGCTAATTGAAAATTCAAATATCCTATATCATCTAGAAGAAGAAAATTGATGTGGCTTTCGAACTAGATAATTCGCATGTTGGAACCATTAGTCACTACTTGTCAGAGTCTTTTCCTGATTGATGACCAATTGTAGGTGAAACTTTCTCAATTATGCAAATTCAGCATAATCAGAGGAAGTAAAACTTCCTAGGCTAAAACTAAAAGTTAGTTGGTTACACTCACCAAGCTTGTCGTTAATGTAGAAGGGACTGTTCTTAAGAGTCCAGTCCGTGTAGTTGTAGCCGAAACGCCAGTTCTCAGATCCACCAACAACAATAGTCCTGGCCTCGGTGATCGCCATGGTCGTGGCTATCACCAGCAACACAATTCCTGCGTACTTCAATCCTGCCATTTCGCTAATATATTTTCTCAAAAGATCTCTCTGGTTCACTGAAAAACAGTGAAGTTTAAATTGTTTTAGCAGTTGAAGTGAGTTCCAAGGTTCATCAATGGGGGTTTATATACCCAATTTCTGGCAACAATAGTCAAGAGCTAAATTTTCTCGACTTGGTTGGCTAGAGAAAAAAAGATCGAATCAAGAATATGGATAAGACTTTTTGTTTTGTCCAAGATTTTAAATGAGTTAATTCACACAACATGCTTCTAGATTACGGCTTTTGGCTCCTGAAAATTCTTTTCTCATCAGCCACTTACGTCACACCCATTCCACTCTCTCATTTTGCAGTCATTTCATGGAAGAATGAACTGACGCTTAGGGAAAACTGAGTCCATTGGCCTTTCGTTTTGGCACTCATCCACTTAAAGAAGAAAAAGAGGGAAAGGTAATGATTGTGGAGCCATTAAAGTCCATCTCCGCAAAGGGAATGGGTTGGTGTGGACGTTTTTTGTGTCCCCCTGCAGATGGAGCTTCGTATGGTCAACCAGTGGCATTCTGTTTTTCTCCTGGTCTCAAAAAGTTAAGTCTTCCTTGGCTAGCTTGAATCCTTCTCTAAAGACGAGGGACGCTCCCACGGTTGGATTTTTATTACATTCTCGGAAAGTAATTGCAACAGGCTGCTTACGATCGGGTGATGGCACTTGTTAAGGTAACTTGAGAATTTCTGCTTTCCGCACTAAGTAAAGAAATTGAGTTAATACCACGCAAAACACCAAACTGATACACTTTTGACAAATTTACCCAAAACTAATTTTTTGACCATGAAAAACCCTAAATGGGTACACCCACGACAAATTTACTAAAAACTAATTTTTTAACAACAAAAGACCCCAAATTAGTATACCCTTGACAACTTTTCCCTAAACTAATTTTTTAACTATTAAAAACTCCAAACTAGTACACTTGTGATAAATTTACCCTCTGTTAGCTTCCATCAAATTTTACTATTAAATTTGTTGACGTGGATGACACATGGTAACCTGGTATGGTGACGTGGCAAGTCCACGTGGAATCCATAAGGTAAATACCACGAAAAACCATAAACTAGTCCGCTAACAGAAGGTAAATTTATCATATGGGTACCAATTTGGAGTTTTTTATGATCAAAATATTAGTATGGGGTAAATTTTTCACAAATATACCAGTTTTGAGTTTTTTGAGATCAAAAAATTAATATGGGGTAAATTTATCACTAGTGTACCAATTTGGTGTTTTTCATGATTAAAAAATTAGTTTAATGTAAGGGTTTTTCCTAGTAAAAAAATTAGTTTTTGGTAAATTTATCACAAGTGCACATGTTTTGAGTTTTTCATGATATTAACCCAAAGAACTTTTCTAGACGAGCTTTGTTGATCGTACAGTACATATAGGATTTTGGATTTGGTTATTGCAACTCAAGGAAAAATAAAGATCCACAAAACTGGATCAAACTTCCCCAGGCCTGATTCTATTTTATAATTCGGGCCAGGGTGGGTTTATTCAGGTTTGATCGCATTTAGTTCAAGACGGTCTGGCCTTACCTGAAATGAAGTTTGCTTACATATTGGAATATTTCGGGCATTGTGTGTTGAATAAAAATCAAATGGTGCGAGTAAAAAAATTAAATATCCAAACACAAAATAACAATTTTGATGGTACTTATTCTCAATCCACAACCGCAGATAAGGATGACAGTTCTTCCTTTATATAAGTTAACAATAAGCAGAAAAGAGAATCGAAGAATTTCTATATATTTCTCTATACATATTACTGATTATAAATAAGCCTATTTATAGGCTATCCTAGATAACTATCTAAAGTAATAAAATATTACAATATTAAATACAATAAATTAGAATCAATCTAGGAAGATAATAATATCTCTGGAAGATGACATATCAATCTAGGATGATAACAATATCTCTGGAAGATAACAATTTCCCTAACATCCCCCCTCAAACTCAAGGTGATGTAGAAGAGTTCAACTAGAGTTTAGAGAAAAGATCTTGAAAATGTCCAGGTGGATGTGCCTTAGTAAAAACATTAGCCGTCTGATCATTCGTTGAAGTGGGAACAAGACGAATAGTACCATGTACAACGTGAGAGCGTATGAAATGACAATCTATTTTAATATGCTTGGTACGCTCATGAAAAACATTATTATGTGCTATTTGGCTAGCACTCTGGTTATCGCAATAAATGACCGTTCCACCATCATGACGAACTACCATGTCTTCTAATAACCACTATAACCATAGTAATTATGAAGTTGTATCAACAAGAGCACAGCATTCTGATTCTGTACTAGATCGAGCAACAGTAGTATGTTTCTTGCTCCGCCAAGAAATAAGGGAGTTTCCCAGGAAGAAACAGTAGTCTGTAGTAGAGCGACAATCAAAAGAGTCACCAGCCCATTCAATATCAGAATAAGCCGTCAACTCAAATTTTGAGTTAGTAGAAAAGTGAAGACCATGAAATAAGGTGCCCTTGATGTACCAAAGAATTCAAAGAACAGCAACAAAGTGAGTCGTTCGCGGCACCTTCATGAATTGCCTTACAATGTGAACAGCATAAGCAATGTCAAGACGAGCAACAGTGAAGTAAGCAAGACTGCCAACCAATTGTCAATAAAGTGTAGGATTCGAAAGAGGAATCCCATCTTTGTCATCAAATTCAGCATTAGTTTCAATGGGAGTTGTAGTAACCTTGTTATCAGTAACTCCGACGTGAGAAAGAATATCCATGGCATATTTCTCTTGAGAAAGATAATACCCAAAGAAATCTAAAGCAACCTCCAAGCTGAGAAAATAACTGAGTCTTTTGAGATTTTTCATTTCAAACTGTTGACTCAAATAATATTGTCATTTCGTAATACCAACATGATCGTCTCTAGTAATAACCATGTCATCCACATATAAGAGTAGAAGAATATACCCATGAGGTGTTCGTTGAACAAAGAGAGCATTGTCATGGGACTAGACGAAAATCCAAGACATTCCATGATAGAACTAAACTTAAAATACCATCCACAAGGAGCTTGCTTTAGTCCATATGATGCTCGGCATAAAGGACACACTTTATTAGGAGCGTGAGTGTATCCAGGAGGAAGCTCCATATAAATTTCTTTAGTGAGATCCCCATTAAGGAATGCATTTTTGACATCCATCTAAAACAGAGGCTATCGCTTAATAGCAGCAACGGCTAGGAGACTGCGAACAGACGTAAGATGTGCAACTAGAGCAAACGTCATATCATAATCAATGCCATACTCCTGAAGGAAGCCTTTTGCTACAAGCCTAACTTTGTAGCATTCCGCTGTACCATTTGCCTTTGTTTTGATCTTGTACACCCACTTACAACTTATAGCCGACTTTTCAGAAAGCAAATCAACCAAATCCCAAGTATGAGATTTTGCTAACGCTTGCAACTCATTCGCCATTGCTTGCTCTCAAAGACGATTGGTATGAGCTTCTCTATATGTGCAAGGCTCGTGAAAGGAAGCAATAGTAGAATAACAGTGAAAATCACGAAGCCGAACATAAGGTTGACTTACATGAGTACAATGACAAATAGGAGATGAAGGTTCATCCAAGGGTGAAGAATTCACAGATGGTGCAGACATATCTAGAGCTGCCGAAGTGGGATTACCAGAAATACATGTATCAATATTAGAAGGGGACAATTCCAAAGAGGAAGATTCAAGTGTGTCATCTTTTGGAAATAGATTGACAGAGGAATCGGTAAAGAAATGAACAGTTGGAGAGGATTCAAATAAACAGAGAGACGAGAATGTTTTATGTTCCCAGAAGGTAACATGATGAGATACGCGAAGTTGATTAGAGACAGGATCCCAAAATCTATATCCTTTATGCTCAATACCATATCCACGGAAGCAACATAGATGAGCACGAGGATCTAACTTCGTGCGTTCGTTAGGGAGAAGATGCACAAAACATGCACTACCAAGGACTCGAAGCAGACTATAATTAGGAACACTATCATATAAGCGCTCATAAGTAGAAATGTTACATATAGTAGGTTACGGAATACGGTTCATATTATATATAACAGTATGAAAGGCCTTTCCCCAAAACTATTTTGGACAAGATGCTGAGATTAGAAGAGTGCATAAAATATCTAAGATATGCACGTTTTTATGCTTTGCTCGACCATTTTGTTTGGAAGTTCATGGACAAAAACGATGAATGATAGTACCATTCTGAGAAAGAATTCTAAGGAACTCTCTATCTCTATATTCCATGGCATTATCAGTGCAAAAAATCTTGATATCTCGAGAAAGTTGTGTTTTGATCAATGGCAACAAAATTACTATAGATTCGACTAATTTCAGATCGATTCTTCATAAGGTAAAGCCATGTATATCGGGAATGGTCATCCACAAAAATCACAATAGAACGAGATCATCCCATAGTGGGAGTAGGAGATGGTCCCAATATACCATAATGAATTAGATCAAAGGGAGCATGAAAGACAGATTCACTAATATTGAATGGTACATGTTTTCCCAACTTACAAGGTAAGCAATCAAAATTTTTATTGTCAATGGAACCTAAATGACCACTTAGAATTAGAGGACCTAATCTAGAGAAAGAAGGATGACCTAAACAAGAATGCCAAGTTTTAGATAATACGGTGGTAGCACAACTAGTGAAGGAGTTTAGAAGATTTACAAGTTCAAACAAGCGTCCCACTTTACTGCATGTCCCAATTGTTTGTCCTATCCGTAGATCCTGCACACGACAACCATTAGAAAAACAATGAATGTCAAAATCAAGTTCACATGACTGTCCACATATATCAAGTTTAATGAGAGTTTGGGAACCATAAATGTATCAGGCAAGGACAATTTGGATGTCATAATGTTTCGTGTATAACTAACTATCATCTGAGAGTTATCAGCCGTATGAATAATAGGTGCTTGTGAAGTGTATGATTTTGACTTGAATAAATTGGAATTGGAGGTCATGTCATTACAGTAGGCAGAATCAAAGAACCATGAATCAGAAGTACCTGGATTAACTAACAGAGGAAAAGAGTTAGGTATAGAGGAGCTAGAAGTACCATATTCTTGAAAAATGGAGCGGACCATGTATCGAAGATCCTCTAATGATAGAGTAACTGATGAACGGTTGGAGGAATCCTCAATGGTAGCAACAATAGTGGATGAGCGCACATGAAAACCTCTGAACTGAGATCGGTTGTTTGTTCCCATAGGTTGCTTAGGTTGTAGCTAATAAGAATTGGATGCATGATAACCAGGTTGACGACAATGCATACAGTAAGACTTGCGCCATGAGGAAGAACTAGAAGTGGTGAGTACTGCATCTATAGGAGTGGAGACTAATAGAATAGCACGTTGTGCCTTTAAAGTAGCTAGTCGAGTCTCTTCGGTCAACAGTTGTGAGACAACTAGTTCAAGATGAGGTAAAGGATTTCGATGAAGAGGTGAAGCTCGCACAAGTTCAAACTCATCATTAAGTGCCATCATAAATTATATTACATGCATACGATTGCAATATTTTTGCAAACATGTGGGCATCGACTTCCATTTAGGCTCAGATAAGGCTAGCTGAACCCATATAGCATGCATCGAAAATAAAAAGTCATTAATAGACTGACCTGTCTCCTAATACATGCAATGTAAATTCCCTAACAAATGATATTGATGAGCAATGTCTGATAAGAAATAACGATCGACAAGAAGATCCCTAGCTTCCTTTGTTGTATCTAGGTGACCAAATTGAAGTTCGATAGATGAAATCAAGTGTTTCAAATCCACGTGAGTATCTGATGATTCTTGACATGGTATGGAAATAAAAGTCCTTTTTTTTACACACAATATTATAATTGTCCACAGCTAAATTAACATGTACGTGGGTGATAAGATGGATAATAACATTGAGCCCCTAAGCGGGCATCAACTCAAGTTTTTTTTTTGGTACAGTAATAATGTATTGCTTTTCAATGCTGACGGGTACAAGAAGAGTCGCACACAAAACCTCTACCCATAAGGGACACAGAATGTCCATAAGGGTTGAAGGTGAAACGACTAAAAGAGAAACAGCCAAACAGGGCTAAGGCAAAAGCCTGGCATCAACTCAAGTTGCTTCCTTTATATATTGAAGATCTTCTTAAGGTGGAAGAAGGTGGAAGTGATTATCCAAGGATGTTCGCATTGATAGATGAGGTCTGAAAATGGAAATGCAACTATTAATACTATTTTTACCGAATGTAAACACAGACGTTAATCCTCTAATTATTAGGGGTGATGCCTAGACTCGAGAACCAAACCAATAAGGACCTGTTTGGTTCCAGAGCCGATCAGTCCGATTTTCAGGAACCGCGATTAAACACATCTGTCCAACTATGTAAAGCAGGTAGCATGTCTCTTTCCTTTCTGATCGATGAGGGACACCTGTATAGGATGACTAAAAGTGAAAATAATTGAATAGAGCCCAAGTGTGAGATCCCACATCAAGCTGCAAGGAATGAGAAATGCTACCTTTATACTTTTCAAAACAAAATAGAGCCAAAGTGTCACATCTCACATCCACTAGTGGGAGTTTCTTATAATTTATTTATTTATTATTATAACTTACTTAGGGATATATGATAAAAAATTAAATCACCTAGAATCGACCAGTTCGGTCCAATTCACCAGTGGAACTGGACAGGTGCTCATCCTTACTAATTATCAAGAGTTATTTACTTTTATGGAAAAAAAGTCTATTCATAAAATTCTAAATGCAAATGAACGTGTCAACGAACGTATCGAACAAGTAATATAATGATGAGAAGAGTATCGTCTCACAAAGATTGATGATTAATATACCAATTAAATTTTAAAAATAGACCAATTCTAAAATTTATCTAAAAGATCAAAATAAAATTGAGAATAAATAAAAATTGACAATTTTAGAAATGAAATTTTAGAACTAAAGGCAGATAATTAATCAGATAAAATATGTTAAAGCATCCGATTTCACCATAACCACTGAATTTGAATTTCAAATTATTATGCATACAAGAACAATATCAAACATGTTATAGCGGAATTTCCTAGTCTATTTACTATCATATCTCTAGGTATAGCAAACATACTCAGTTTATCAATCCATTATATCTCTATGTGAATTTAAATAAATATAAGTGCATTAAAATATGTGAATATTCCCAGTTTACAATGAATTTTTTAGACTACCTTAGCACCGAAAGCTACACAAATAACATGGTATACTTCCATCCACATTTAATTCATGATTGTATAAGGATAATTGCATATTGTCACTTCTTAGTTTCAAATATGCACATCAAATCATTCAAATGGTGGCCAGTCACTTAAAGGCATTAAGCACAATAATATATAACTCACATAAATAAAATCACTTGTAAAACATAAAAAGCATGAAATTCATATCATCATAGTCATGCTATATTATAGCCCTAACAAAAGAAAATTAGATCATAATAAAAGAAGAAACAAAAATATAAATTAAACCGAACTTCTTGAATAAAAGAGTAAGAATTCCGTTACCACTTTTTGTCTTCTCTTCAAAATACTTGAGAAACTCCTAAAATAGTGAATACAAAAATGATAAAAAAAAAATTGATGTACCCCTAAGCCCTCAATGTTATCTTATAAATAGGATAACATTTAAGACTCTTATCACAAGGCAATTTCTTCTTTTTCACGTGAAACTAGGAAATAAATCACAAAATTCCCGATTTGTGTAACATCCTGAATTTTGACCCGTTGTCGGGACCAATAAAGTGTATATTCATTCTCGTGTAATTTTAGTGAGTCTCGCCTGAACCTGATCAGTCTCGGGACACTAACCATATGAGAAAGGCTAAATAGGAACAGGTACGTGGACCGAGAACCCAATCGCGACTGAACGCTGATTTCGAAGAACGTTGAGGAAATATTTTGAGCCAATATAGGCCGATCTTAGGAAAATGATTGGTTGATATCGTCAGTAATGTACGATCGGATCGCGAGTGATTTCGCACGACCGAAAGTACACCTGACGAATGAAACCTGATTGTAATCCAAACGATCGCGACCCTGGTGCTAGTGATAATTCCTCTCGTTCTCTCGAAATTTAGACCATCACGATTCGGACAATCTTAGGTCGATACGCGTAACACCTAAACAGCCGCTCGTTAGTGAGAGACCCTAAAACTGCGAAACGAGCATATTGAGATTACAATATTGGACCCGAGTTTCGATCTCAAAATCTCAAGGGTAATTACGACTATTTTGCAAGACGGACGTCAATTGGTAATGGCCATTCATGTTTGAGATTTAAAACAGTTGAAAACTGAAGATTCGGCAGAAAGTGAGAAAAAGACCATTTTGCCCCTGAGAACGCCGAGGCCGAATTCGGAGGCCGTTTGAGGTTATTTTTCGCGGCCAACGTCATTTTGGGATATCCAAGTGTGTTTGGAGTGATTCTGGACAAAAAGTGGATTTTCGACAAAAATTGGAAAATAATATTATTTTATTCCCGGAAACTTCGCAGATGATTTTCGAGGGCTTAGAAAGTGAATTTCGCGATTCCGACTCTGGATTAGGTATCACATGAATAAGTAGGACCGGTATGAGCGAAAATTGGAATTTCGGTTCCGGACGGAAAAATGACGGAATTGCCCCTAGGCCATTTTTGATTTATTTCGAATTTTGAATTAATTTTGGAGCTTAACCAAGGTTGGGTAAGGTTAACTAGGGTTGGTTAACCATGGTTAGGGGCAAATGACCATTTTACCCTTGAATTATTGGATAAGAAGCAATTTCAACCCTTGGATTAGGGGTATTTTGGTCTTTTGGTCTAGGATTGTGACATGTGGCATCCACCCACTCTCTCTCTTGACCATCTTTGACCATCACTCTCTCTCCTCAGCCTTCTCTCTCCCCGCGGTTCACTCTCTCTCCTCCCGAATCTCTCTCTCTCTCTCGGCTGCTCCATTTCCTCTTGCCGATCAGCACCGCCGGCCACTGTTCATGCCGGAATAGGGGTCCTCGCCGGAGCTGCTGGTCACCGGCCACCGTGTGCCACCCCTAGGCCTCACCCCCAGCCCAGTCGCAACCATGTCCCCCTCTCTCGCCGCCCGTGGCCGCCCGTTGTAGCCGCTCCAGCCGAAGACGTGCAAGGACGCCGTCGCCGGCGCCGGGCGTGTTCCGCCTGGCCGCGCCGCCGTGCGCCACCCCAGCCGACCAGCTTCGCCTCCCCATCTCACTCTCCTCCGTCCTCAGCCCCACTCAGCCGAAGCCTCCCCTGTTTTGGCCGAGACCTGGCCGTGAGCCTCGCCGGACCGCCGTGAGCCGCCGGCTTGCTTTGGAGCGCCGCCGCCGATTGTACCGCTCGCCGGTCGTCGGCCGCTCGTTCCCGTCGTCTCGCGTCGTCATTAGGCGAGTAAAACCACTAATCGCTGAATTAGTCTAATTTGTGCAAGATTAGAGGCTTAATTGTGGTAATTAGGGCCTAATTGATTGTGTTTTGTGTAATGGGTGATTAGTGGACTTAATTAGGGCTAATTATAGTGGTTTAGTGGTAATTTAAAAAGGAATTGTGGGCTGAATGGGTGTGGGCCTCATGGGCTCCGAATTTTGTGCTAATGGGCCCAAATTTGAGAAAGTTAAATGGGCCTTGGAATTAAAGATTTAATGGGCCTTGAAATTAGAAATTAAATGGGCCCTTGGTGTTGGACTTAATTAAAATTGTTTGAAGCCCAATTGGAGAAATTTGATGGGCCTTGACGTGGATTGATTTGAAATTTAAGCCCATTGGATAATTGAATTGGGCCTTTGATTATGGATTGGTTTGAACTTGATTGAGCCCATTAGAAATTTGAATGGGTCTTTGATTGTGAAATTCACGTTGGTTTTGATATGATTTGAAGTGTAATTGTGACCGACGGGTCAGGCCTTCGGGTCGATATATAACTGTGACCGACGGGTCAGGCCTACGGGTCGAGTGTAATTGTGACCGACGGGTCAGGCCTTCGGGTCGATATATAACTGTGACCGACGGGTCAGGCCTACGGGTCGAGTGTAATTGTGACCGACGGGTCAGGCCTTCGGGTCGATATATAACTGTGACCGACGGGTCAGGCCTACGGGTCGAGTGTACTTGTGACCGACGGGTCGGGCCTTCGGGTCGAATGATTGATGACCATTGGGTCATGGCCTTCGGGTCGAGTTAAACTGTGATGACCATTGGGTCATGGCCTTCGGGTCGATTTAATTGTCTATGAATTATATTGATATCGAAAGCCTAACCTGCAGGGCTGGAATATTGGAATCGGGCTGTGAGCCCATGTGAACTTATAATGATTTATTTACTGGTTCAGTGAATTGTGTGTTTTATTTATTTCTGGAGGTGCACGTTAGCCTAGTTTAGGATTAGAGATTTTACTTGCTGAGTTTATCTCACGGTTGTGGTAAAACCGATTTTCAGACCCCCGTCCATAGGATGCCGAGGAGGGCCCCTCTTTTTGGATATCCACATAGGATTCAACGAGGTGTTAGTGTTCATCCTTGTGGAGATGGATCAGCTTACGTTAGATACCAATCGGTTGTACTGATAGATGTGGGAGAAGATTACAACGAGACTCAGGAGTACGTAGCCTGGTGTTATAGGGGAGCTAATGGTGTTACGGGACCTCCGATGAGGACTTTTGATGTTCCAGTAGATGTTAATGGCGTCATGATTCCCCAAATGGTGAGTGGAGAAGTCTCTGATCCTCCCGCCTCCCTTAGTGTAAGCAGCGTGGGCAATACGGTGGATGGACCAATACCGATGGACGAGGTGCAAGGCGGTGAGCAAGTTATAGCTGACGATATGATTGAGGAGGAAGACGAAGAACTGAATCTGGAAGTAGTGGGAGAGAACGGTGAGCAAGCTGGAGAAGTGGCAGAAGTGGGGTCAGACGAGGAAGTTCTGTCGGAGGAGGACTCGTCTGAGGAGTCAGCAGCGCCATCCAATCCTGGCGAGGAGCCGTAGGGCAGATCCCAAGAGTAGGAGATTAGATTAACCCCTCTTTTTGATGTAACTCTCCCCGGGCAGTTAGCTGACACCCTAGGCCACCGATCCTTTTTGTTTAGTGGCCTCTTGATGTATTCCTTTTTGATTGTGAATAAATAGTTTGTATAAGTCTTGTAAAGAGGTGTATATATGTCAGTATATTTTAGTATGTTAATTTCTTTTACTATTCGTGGTTATAATTGCATGTCTGGGTGTATATATATATATACGTGGTTTCCGCATGTAACGTGCGTTTTTTCTCTGATATGGGTTTTGGGTCAGTGATGCAATCCTGGGAGCGTCACATTTTATTTCGACCTACGCGGATGATCATGCTTCGTGGGGTATGGGGCGTGACAATTTGGTATCCACCTTTTAACGTTTTTTTTTTGTGTAAAATGTTAGTAGTATTTATAAGTTGACGTACATAAGCTTAGGGACATTCCTCGGCATTACAAATAGAACTAAGATCACGAAAAAATGGAGTGAGAGAGTCTCCATACAGTTGCCAATATTTCATTTGTCCGGGATGACCTAAAAGATTTGTAGTGTGAAGCTCGCCCTCTGACAAGTTTGCAAACTTTAACCAAAGAGATAAGAGCATCATTTGACTTTCGTTAGAAGCGTCTACGATTACGCCCTATCCAAACGTAATATATGGTCGATGGGAAAGATACCTTCAGAAATCTCGTCGCCAAGTCCTTATCTTTGGTAGCCCTGATCACCATTTGAGTTCATCATTTCATCCTCCTAAAAAATGTTGAATTTCGTATTGTGCAAGGATAGTACGCCAAATGCTTCTAGTCTAGGTGCATTGGAAGAAGAGATGTTCTCTGCTTTCTAGACCAGACAAACAAAAATTACAGTGGATATCTATTTCAGGCTTCCAACATGATATGATTTTTGCTATTTGTAGTCTATCCCCACAAACTAGCCTGCCGATGAAGTTGTGCTTGCTGAAACCACCTTTCCAAATCAATTGGAACCATTCCACAGCTAGTCTCACACTCCTGATTTCATCGTATACCTCTTGGCAACAATATCTTGGTCTAGATATGACCAAAGCTAAAGCCGTTCTTAGTTGAAGAATACAACGCCAACTCCATGCCATTGCACTCTTGATTTCAAGCTACATAATTGAATTGCCTCTACACTTGGTACTTGTGAACACATTTACTCCACAAGGAATACGACGGACAATTTATGAGGTTTCAAAGCATACGGCCAAGCAAAACTTTGTTCCATAATTTTAGATGAAGCAACCTTAGACCTCCTTCCTTTTTTGGCAAACAAACAACTTCCTAAGCAATTTTGTTTGACCCGTGGCCTTCTGTATTTCCAGCCCATAAAAAATGTCTAATCTTCTTTTCAATTTCATAAATAATTTGCTTCAGAAGCAAAATCATTTGCATCCAAAAGGTACAGATGGAATAAGTAACGATTTAGCCAATTGGGAGACGACCGGTATAGCTAATATGTTGCATGCCTCAGCCTTCTAACTTTTCTATATATAGCATATTCCTTTCCTTCATTTTGCCATTTTTTTCTGATTTTTTCAATATCTCATTATTCTACATAAACAAAGAAAATTTGAGTAAATAGAAGGAAATCCAACTATTTTCTCACAAATATTGCATTATTTGTTGCCTAAAGTAGGTAAAATAACTCTATGTTTATAGAGTTATCAGAGTCCACACAAATTTTCTAAACAACCATACTTTAATAGAATACCAAAAAAATAAAATGATCGTGAATTACAAAAGTAAGGGCAACGGTTTTAAATAAGTGATCGAATGCAAAAATTAATAGAATGAAGAAATGAATTGCACACCCGATTTGGTTAATAGCAAAGGATAGGAACTTTACCTAATCCATTTTTGGATAGGTTTATAAAAGGGTGAAACAACTGGCTTTTGTGATGGAACTTTTCTGGGTGGTGATTGTGGTGGTGAAGGAAACTCACAAGGTTCAAGAATTGGAGGAGGAGTCTATGACCGGGGTGGTCCATACGAAACCATAAATTGATATTTTCCTCTGTCCTCACTAAGAGGTCCTACAGTAGGATCTCCATCAAAATATCTCTAGTAAAGACTATCTTTGGGGCATTTCTTTTTCCTTTTAGATGGTTTGTCATCTTCTTCATCATGAGGAGGGCTTGTACAAAGGGAACATTAACAATCAAGATCCCAGAAACAGTATCCTGTTCGAGGATCCTTGTAAAAATGAATAGGTCGTCCCTCTTGATCAAAAGACTCGATCATAGGCTTTAGATCTGAGTCGCCTTCCTCAATAGAAACGTCAGCATGACAAGGTTGCATCATAAAAATAGTATGAAAAATAGAAGAAGAGGCTTCTTCATTTTCCTTACTAAATTAATGACAATCGTATCATCTTTCTTTTTTGAGAACTGAGATTCCATGAACTAAATAAGTTTGGAATTCTGATGGAGTTTTTTATAGTTAGTTACCTAAGTGTCAGGGAGTAACTTAACTAGTTGATCTCAAGGAATCTATCTAGGTACATGGACGCAGGAAGTTTAATCATTATCCACTGAGATAAAAAGGGCGTCCTCTATGCTTAGAAAGTTGAGATCAATAGCATGGTTTTGGATCCGATGTACCATATGGTAGCGTAAAGTTGAAGCTATAGAATCAGGAATCTGAGGAGCTCTGGTGAGCTGTAGCTAAACTTTAAGAGTATAAAGGAGTCTCGAATCCGAAAGGGCCATATTAAAATTTAGAAACAATGTAACAAACATTGTTCCGGCATTTGGAGTGGTTTGGATTGCACCAATGCAGGCATGTTGGTAGTCCAAGAAACGGGTGCCTAAAAGGGTCATGCGAGCAACAATAGGTAATCCTTTTCGGCCATGGAAAGAGAGAACAAGGCGGATAGCTCCAAAGTGGAGATGCATATATCCTTGTTGTACCCACTGACATGGAAAGTCAGAAGGTATCTGGAGGGTGACGAAATGTTCTTGCTGAGTAGCAGGAATAGGATGGTGGTCGAACCGAGATGATTGAACATATTATTTAACTTCTCGAGGTATATGCTTGATGAGTTGTTTGATGAAACGAAGAGGAGAGAAGGAAGGTGGTTTGGTGAAAGCAGAGTAGGGATTGATAAGGGGGAGATGAGTTTCCAAAATTTTGCTAT
This sequence comes from Syzygium jambos, assembly GCA_031216235.1. Lineage (NCBI taxonomy): Eukaryota > Viridiplantae > Streptophyta > Magnoliopsida > Myrtales > Myrtaceae > Syzygium > Syzygium jambos. The sequence goes on from CM062225.1 coordinate 20,229,835, forward strand.
CTTCATTAAGGTATGAAACCTCATAAAGATAGTCAATTTTAAAAACATTTGAAGTGCGAAGATCTAAAGGAGCATTTACAGTGACTGGTGGACTGGAATCAGTAGAATTGCTCATGATGGAACAAGGCTACCTTTGGTATTTCATCTAAAAACAAACAAGTAGGCTGAATAGAGCGCGGGCTCTGATACCATAAAGGAAGGCTAAGATGCAAATCGGGGAAGACGAAGACAAGGCTTGTGGCAAATATGTTATCCCACACAAAAACGGCTCTCCAAGCCTTTATAAAAGAGATTGCCTTTTAGCCACCAAACCTTTCTTCGAATTTTGATTCGCCCCTTAGAAATGCTTTATAGTAGCATGATTCTGATACACAGGTTCCATACTATAGCCAGTGCAAAGTATACTACCAGGACTACTCAGCGCACGTACGATTGTTTATAGAATCATACCAGGCAGAAAGGTAGAAGAGAAGATTCAGAGACTCATAATGCACACAAGTTTTATTTCTTGAAGAGCATATCGTGTCTCCCAAACTTTACAAATTATTCATTTTCGCGAAACAAATGGAGCCTTAGAGACGAATCTCACCTTCAAGAAACACATGTATCAAGACATCAAAACCCTTTCTTTCACCGACTTCTACATGGCGATTGGAAACAAACGGACTACATGGCCGACTCAAACAAGACTCCAACTCCAAGTCCAACAAGGATTAGCCATTGATTTGCGTACTCGGACATCCAAAAGTCCAACCCAAACTTCCCTAATTTACATTACATTATCGAACTACAGATCGAATTTCGTTCACGAATTCAAACTCAATCCATATTTTCAAACAGATTTCAACCTTTCTACTTCTGATAAATGGAATAAGAAGATTTCTATGGGAAAACCTCGGGCCATTAACACCTGGAAAAAAACTAGTGCAATAAATTACATTGCTATTTCGCCTCCATTCTGACAAATCTGCACACGTATCAAAGCAGCAGCATCGTGAGCGGATCATGTTTAATCCCCTAATGAATTCAATAAGTAGTAATCATCTTTTTCTGTGATATCAACCAGAAAAGGTAATTAATTAAATAATATTCGATTATGTAAACGTCACCGATTCATATCTTCAAATCATGTCCATATTAATTGTAAGTATCGCCAATTTAAACAATACAAGAACACACTATATCACTCAGCTTATAATATTGACTGCTATTGACCCCTGAAATAATATCAAATGTACGTACTTAGGTCGTGAAGACATTACTACATGAAAAAAAAATAGAAGAAAAAAGTGAGGAGAACTCTCTTAAATCCACAACACAACTGGCTTCCAATAACAAAGGAACTTCATTTTGGAGGATCTTTTTATTTACTCCAACTACAAGGTTCCTCCAGATAAGTATCTCTTTATTCAATGCCTATAAAAGCACAGACACGATCGGTTTCATCACCCAGTTCTTATTCCGTGAGCATCGTGGTCGATCACTGCCATCGCGGCAGCGGCATGGCGAAGAACTTCATCAAGCCGTTGGAGCAGTCTTTGCCATTCGAAGAAGCGAAGTAGTAGAGTTTGTATTGGCTCAGCACAACTTCGAAGCCGTTTCTGGCGCCGTTTGACGGGCCGGCGAGCAACTTTGCGCCCTTGAAGTCACACTTGAGGTAACTATAGAGGTTGGGCAGCAAGTACACATTGTGGGGTGCATCATACTTGAACACTAACAAAAAGTTAATCGGGACTTTAGTGGAAGTAACTCAACTCCGATTGAATCATAACCAATCACTTCCAATAATAACTCTAACAAGTTCAAACATAAGAAACCGATCATATATCGTATGACGACAAAAATAACAAGCATCTCTCACGAGCCAATTATAATAAAGAAAATGTCTAGGAAAACATGCTTTTTCTATGAGATCTAGCTAGTGTGAGTCCGGTCGTTCATTTGAAACACGATGGGCTCACTCTAATGAAATATGTCTAGATGACAAGGAATCCAAACTAGAAGTTGCTTGGTTACTGACTCACCAAGCTTATCATTGATGAAGAAGGGACTGTTCTTGAGAGCCCAATCCGTGTAGTTATAGCCGTAACGCCAATTTTGAGATCCACCCACAACAATAGTCCTAGCCTCGGCAATCGCCATGGTTGTGGCCATCACTAGCAGCACGAGTCCTGCGCACTTCAGTCCTGCCATTTTGTTGCTATTATTCTCAAGACCTCTCCCTCTAAAGACGATAATAGGATTGAATTGGTTTGGCAATTGAATGTGTGTGTTTCCGAGTACTACGTTGATGGGAGGTTTATATACAGCGTTTCGCAACGATAGTCAGCTAAGTTGTGTCAACTTGTTCGGCAAAAAGATCGAATGGATTGACTTGAAGAATGAAGAGAACACGTTTTTCCAAGATTTTTAATATATTAAGTCATACAATCCGTTTTCCTCTAATGACATGCTTCTAGATTGCGGCTCTTAGTTCTTCCAGTTCTCTTCTCATTTTCCAGCTACCTTAGAACCATCCCATTCTTCAGGCTGTTGTCATCTTGGGATAATTACCAAAAAAAGTCATAAACCTATTGCATTTGAGCCAATTAAATTCTAAACATTTCAATTATACCAATCAAATGATAAACATTTTCACATATTGCCAATTTAGTCCATCTGACTAATGTTGGCTGAAAAATTTGACATAAACACTAGACGTTCTACATTGCACAACTAATACTAACATAGACATTTTTTTATAATATTTTGAATTTTTTAAAATCTTTTTTTTTCTTTTCTTTTCTTTTTTTTGGAACTGAGGGCCGACAAGGGTTGCCAGCCAACCGTCACCGGCCACAGGCAAGGGCCAGGACTTCGGCAGGTGAGGGCATCGTAGCCCTCAACCAAAAACAGTAAAGAAAAGAAAATAAAAAAGAAAAACCAAAAAATTATAAAAAAAATGAAAAACTATTAGAATATTATTTAAAATGTCCACATCAGGACCGACCATGCCATGTAGGATGGCCAGCATCGACGTCAATAGTTTCTAGCTAGAATTGGCTAAATAGACTCAATTGGTAAAATGTTAAAAGGTCATATAAACTTATTGGATTAGTACCAATTCAATCCTCAACCTTTCAATTAGATCAATTTAGTCCTAAGCCTTTTGCACATTGATACTATTTCAGTCCATTGGACCAACATAGGTGGGAAATCGCTAACATGTACAAATTATATAATTTGTTAATATTTTTTTATAATTTTTTTCTTTTATTTTCTCCTTTTCTTTTCTTTCGTTTTTTTCCTTTTCTTTACATTGTCAGTCGGCAATCACCAGCCACAGGTAAAGGTCGCCCTCCCCTGGTCTAGGCGAGGGCCTCTGCGTCCTTCTTGGCCACAGGCGAGAGCGTGGAGGCCCTTGCTCATGGCGGGTGAGGGGCGCGATGCCTTTGTTGGCCATATGCGAGGGCACAAAGGCCCTCACCCAGACCAGCTTGTGGCCGGCGATGGTTGGCCGGTGACCTCACGGCCAAGAGGGTAAAGAAAAGGAAAAAAGAAAGAAAAGAAAAGAGAAAAAAGAAAAAAATATATTAAAAATTCTGAGAAAATTTTTAAAAAATTATAAATTTTGTCCACATCAACACCAACCTTGCCACGTAGGACCTCTAGCATCCAAGTTAGCAATTTCCAATCTAAATTGGTCGGATGGACTGAATTAATACCAATGCGAAAAGGTTTGGGATTAAATCGGTCTAATTGAAAAATTTAGGATTGAATTTGTATCAATACAATAGGTTTATGACTTTTTTGGTACTTTTCCATGTAAAAATGTTTAAAACTCAATTGACATAAATATAATAGGTTTATGATACTTTTTTTATAATTGTTCTTGTCATCTTTATGGAGCATTTTACATAGCCATCGAATTGAAGATTGACTATAATGAGGAGAAAAGGTAGAATTTGAGTGGTTGACTGAGAAGATTAGGTCTTCCTCAGTTTGGCACTAATCCACTTCTTGCAGAGAAGGAAAAAAAGGGCAAGGCAATGATTATGAAGCCATTCATGAAGTCCATCTCAATTACATATATGCAATGTGGGTTGGTGAGGACGGTTTTCTCTCTTCTTCAATTGGAGCTCTTCCTACGGTCAAGCTACGGCATGCCTTTTTTTCTTGCTAGGCCGTAGAATTTATGGATTCTTTCCAGTTATGTTGAGAAGAAAAAAGAAAAGTTTGGGTTTTCGTTGCGTCAACTAAAGTGGGTAGAACTTTTTTGATACACTCATTGTCGTCAACTAAAGTGGGTAGAACTTTTTTGATACACTCATTGTCGATTGCACAAGAGTAACATCTTATTTGACATAACTAACATATTCATGTGTCTCGCCATCAATGATGTCATTAAAAGGGGAAATTGTCCGATCAATCTTAAATCTATTGTACAGATGTCAATCAGGTCATAAACTTTTCAATTTTGCCTATTTAGACATAAATCTTTGTGTGAAATTCCAATATAATTCTTTCGACAAATTTTCACTGGAAATCACTGACGTGGTGATATCGGTGATGACTGGACCACCAAGTCAATGATTTCCGACGAAAATTAATCGGAATGACTATATTGAAATTTTGAGCAAAAATTTAAGACTAAATTAACAAAATTGAAAAGTTTAGGACTGAAATGGCATCCGTATCTTTACCAAAAAAAAAAAAAATGGCATCCGTACAACAGATTTAAGACTGATTAGATAATTTTTCCCTAGTTAAAACTTCAATAAATTTCTCTACATTATAACAAACTGAAAATAAGTTTGTTAATTTTTCCGCAATGAATACGTGGTTAAAGTCGAGAATTCAGATAATATCGTGTTCTTTGGAGTTCACAGATAATATGGCAGAAAGCTTTGTACACTGCTTCTTTTTTTCTTTTCTCTTACACGTTTTAGCAGAGGTCACAATCAGATGCTTTCTAACCTTTTTGGTTTAGGCCGCAACCCAACCTTGTAAGATTGAGGTATTTTTACTTTCTGGGCCTATTTTAGTTAACGAGTTGAATGGTTCAAAAACAGATAGGAACCCAACGAGCTTGCTCTCTTGAAAAGGGTACAGAAACGGCATAAAGAGAGAGTGACACAGAGAAATGGGATGGAAATGGCTTTGAAGAGGTGGAGTTTCCCCAAGCTTGTTCTTTCAGGATTAATGGCAGGGGCTAAGAAGATGATTCCTGCTAAAAGAAACTGGACAACACAAAATCACTCACATTTTCCAAAAGAGTACCACTCGGTGAAGCCTTGCCAATCACAAGCTCAGGATATCAAAGAGAAAAACTAACATTTCTGCCTCCTAAGCAACATTCACCAGCTACTTATATAAAATGAAAAAATAAAATCAAAACAACACATCGAAAGCAGCTTGAGCTGAGCAGCAATCCCCCACCAGTCGCCCTTCATTTGGATTTCCAACCTCTGACAACTCTCCTCTAAAATTTGCTTACTTTATTTCACTGGAAGATATTGATATCAACTTCTGATAAGGTGACTCTCATGTGATCAATTAAGTTTTAGTTGGAGAACAAGGAGGTATCTTTGAGAAACGGTGAACACTGATCCCATCAATAGGCACAAACAAGCTCTTGCTGAACAGGAGCACAGCACACAAAAGATAGCAGCCTATATCAAGGCATGTTAGGCCCTCAGAAACTATGGTACCTCTCAAGTTGCCGATGATCTGTGGAGATACCGAGAACTCAAGCCTTTGGTATACACCTTGGGCCTTGTCAGATTAATTTTCTGGATCTTAACATCTGAGCACTCAAATGCATTTTAATCTGACTGTGGGACATGTTTCTGCACTTGCCTAGCAGGGTCTAAGGCAAGAGCCAGGCCCACTGAAAAGCACCTGGACAACCCCCCCGGAATTCAGCAGATGTATGATGAGTAGACCTCCACCCATATCCTGCAACCAATCTAATCATTGCAGCGACTGCTAGGTAGCAACTCTTCGATAGTCCTTTTAGCCTCGGCAAGAGGGTTTACATGAGAAACTTCCACTGCCCACATGTGCTGAATGGACTCCAATTCCACCTCCATTTCTAGGAAGTGCTGTTTCTCCAACTGTCGAGCAGCATTTAAATCCATGGCAGTTCCAACTATGTTCTGCCATAACAAAAGAGACAATGCACAAAGTTCGGCGAATATATCAGCATGAGCAAGGTGAGTGATACCAGAGTTCTACAGAGGAAGTGAGAACTTTCAGTAAGTAAGGCCACAAAGATAATCATAGAGAAAATAGGATTCTGAGCATGTTCTCCAGGCTATGAATAAGTTACTGTAGGAAAATCATAACATTTCCAACATGAACTTATTGAACAGATCCTGCATGAATTTAACTTACCCAATCTGTGGCAAAGCTAGCATTGAAGAGAATATATTTCAGAATGTCCTCCTCGAAGTTGCTGAGGACATCGTGTGAACCAACTGAGAACATAAGATCTTGACGAGAAGAATCCAGCATGGACCCACAATTTCTCACAGTGATTTTGACATGCTTCTTTAGAAATCTATCAACATAATATGCACTTGTTCTGGAGGCATTTTTTTCTTTTCCAACCCATTTTAGCGTCCAGTTAGTGCTCTCTAGAGCTGTCGTTGGGAGCTTGTCGTTCAATCTTAACAAGGTCGATGCCCGATCAGCATTAGCCCAGCAAAAACATAAAGAGGAGCCATCTTCTGTGCAATGAAGAAAATACAAGACATGGAAAAGTGAAGATAAAGGGCAAGACTAAACCATGTCATGCAAGGAAAATTACAGCCAATTAATTGTTGTCCTCTAGAGAGAAGGCAAAGTTACCAACTACAAAACCAGCAATCGGAATGTTGACAAGAGAGGACCGGTGAGAGAACCCCAGTTGTACACTATCTGTTTCTATATTTGTCTTCTCCAGTATCAGAATGTGGACAGCAATAACCTTCATCATATCAAACTGCAATGAGTAGGACCTTCCAAACAATAAAGTGACTAACAATAAAAAGGAGGGGGGCCAGGATAACAATTGTCTCGCGATATATTTTACCTATTCACAAGAATATACCTTGCAACGGAGTTGCATCATGCTGCATCCAGGGTCTTGTGTCAATTCAGAAATAAAACCTGAAGAAGCATCATTGAAGGCGACCCTTCTGTCGGACACAGACTGCATGGTAGTATCCTTAGTCCCACTCTGCTCATTGATCATCCTCATGGAATTTGTCATGATGAATGATATTGGTGTCAACAAGAATCCTTCCTGCCCACTAAATAATAAAAAACCAAATAAATTACCCAAGTTGGAGCACACTTAAAACCGCACATGAAATATATAAACTTCAGCTCATATATAATGTCAGAAAAAACTGCATCCGACCAGCCACACAGCCAGAGGAAAACAGTATCATGGGTTGTGTAGAAACTACAAACATACATATGTGCTGGAAATAGATTCCACTTAGCCAGAGGAAAAATGGGCCAACAGCATATCTTTGGGGAAAATGTCACAAATTTGTAGAGTTGATCTTGAGTAGGGAAAGGGGTAGAACTTCAGAAAAAATTGGTAACCTAAGACCTAATGGACTTCCAATTTCCTACACAAAATGATCATGTAGCAATATCCGCTTTTGACTTGCACAGCCTCCTCACGTCACTCTCTCCATTCAGCTGTCAGATAGAGTCTAACCACATTTACTCCCCTTCTTCACATTTGCCCTCATACAAATCATTTGAAATTTTTTTGTCCATGACTAAGTTAATCCTCCCAGAATAACTGCCAAGGACAGCACTTGCAAGTTACCACATGGTTCACTAATTGGTTGCTAAAAGATGATTGCCAACCTCTTTGTACCTTGGAACTCTCGGGAATGATTTATCTTTGGACATCAGACATATAAAGTACATGTGGAATTCCAAAAGACGGTTCTAATCAATGACATTTGAACACATAGAAATACAAATGATACCAATATTTAGTATTGCATAGTAAAACAATAATGTTCACAAAATTCGAGAGAGCATACAACAGTACGTTAAATCACTGGTCATTGAACTGCACATGATAAAGCTTGGAACACTGAATTTGCACTTTGTAGGAAAAAGTACCTGAGCTTCAGGATTCTACAGAATGTTGCATTTACACCAGGTCCAAAACCGATTGGATAAGCATGGTTTCTCAAAGAGCCAAATATCTGCACCTGTTATTAGAAGGAATGAGATAAGATAATATGTTCAATTCATCTTAAATCCCAAAAAGACATTAAAGGGATAGTACAGTGCCATTGCCCGTCAAAACGTGAACGCGGATACTACTCGTATCTCCAATAAAATCTCTGGACTGTTGACTGCTTGTGAGAAGGTTTTCATGGCTTGGAAACAGATTGCAGGAAGTACTTTCAAATCTCTGAATGGCAACGACATCTCCATTAATACTGACAAGATCCCCATCTGGAAAAAGATGACCACGACTAGGAAATTTACAGGAAAGGGAAGAAATCATGTCCCCGCTACACGAAGACACAGTGATATCCTCAGTATTAACAGTTGGATTTGTCAAGCTATGTTCTATTTCCAGAAGATCCATCTGAAAGGGACCTGCTGCCTCAGTGGATATATCAAGACAAATATCAGGGAAACTTTTTGAAGAATAGCCAGAGAATGCCTCTGTGAAATTTCCACTTTCTTCTCCCAAAAGAACTTGATCAGAGCACAATGGAGAATCATGGGGTAAATTGTGAAGGAGAGTATCTCTAGAAGAGAACGAAAGCCTCCACAACTTTGTTTCAGGGGGAAAATGAACTTTCACACCCCTAGCAGAGTCCTCAAGATGACAGAGCTTTTCTTCTTTACCATGTTTTAGTATATAATAGCCACCGATATTCAACGTCTGTCATAGATGAGATCAACATTACTCATTCTGTACCAAGCAAGATCTTGGTGAAAAACAAATGTAGAGCGAAATGTTACTGGAAAATTGATACCTGATACTTGGAGACATCAGAGGCCTTAAACTCCAGCCATACCTTGTGAGGGCTTACTTTATAGGAAATGCCATTCCTGCTATTGTCTTTAACACGACCCAACGATCCTGGCCTAGCGGGCAAGCCGGTTTTTACCCCTCTAACAGTAACCTGGCATGGTACTTTATGATAATTCAAGTCATGGAACCTTCTATCACCATTGCCTGCATGAAAATGTGAACAGGCTTTATCATCTGTCCCGACATCACAACTCTATTACTTAGCTTGAAAAAGAAAGCACTTACTCAGTGTAATATCAGTTTTAAGTCTCTTTGAGGAACCATCAGCCCATTTATTGGACTTACGTCCCACAGCTTCCTCCAGCTGGTCCATCAAAGCATATGGTAAACATTCCACTCCATCTTTATCCGCAAGAAACAAGTACCATGGTAAGATTATGGCCTCGACGAACATAGACGCCGATATCATAGGATCAGTTGATAACTGTGAAAACAGAGAAAAGTACTCACACACAACTATTTCCATTAGCAATCAAACCACATAACCAATTGTGCGCACCTTTCGCAACAGAGGAAACTTGTGCACTATACGCAATATATGATAACTGCCACTGCCAAGTTCCTCATGTCCATCCTCGGAGGTCTCATGAAAATCTATGCGGTTTGCATCCTTCAAATGAAAACAGATGGAGATGTCCAATCCCATCTCCCTCACCAAGGGTATGTAATTAAAGATACTTCTACAGGAAAAGGATTCTCGATCAAATGGTCTAAGTTGACCTGTCTGCTGAGATGCACCTGTTATAATAACACTATAGTCGCTTACCTGGACATATGAAAAAATAAAGTTACTCCAGATCCTAAATATATCAAGTCCAAGTAGAGCCTTTTCCTACTAACTTCAACAAGCTCATATACATATGAAAGGAAAAAATTATGACATCATTTTCACATACAACCTCATATAGGCTGTTGGAATTCCAAGTCGATGGAAGGTCAGGAATGACAACATCAAGACTTCTGGTGGCATCAACCAACTGCAACCTTCCGGTAAATGGACAAACCTTATGGGAGAAAAGAGAGAGGACACTGCTAATTAGATCTGGGAAAGCCAATTTTCACCATTCACGCAAATAACCGGAAGCAAAGATGACTGAAAATTAGAATAGACATAACAGCAAAGCCTATCCTCTCCAAATAAGGTTGGCTTCTCGAATCTTCTTATGCCAATACCTGCTAAATGCGTCTTGTCATGTCCCTTTATATTCGTTATCTGCAATAGAGTTTCATCCATGCCTTCTTTTGTTTCCTTATTATACCTTTTAACCAGCATCCCTAACATCTAGATGAGACCAAGAGTTAAAAATCTCAACACTCTTCCTATCAATGAAATGTCAGATTGTTATTACCAAAGAAAGAGAAAATGCCAAGTTATGAATATCTGCTTGTATTATCATGTTTGCTCATTTGAGTGATGTATTTTCCAAAACAAAACCACTCGTTACTGATTAATAAGTTACTAAACTTGTGGAAGGGATCATGATAAATTATATGTCAGTTTTCCTACTCTTGTAAGTAAAAAACTTAATTTGTTGGCTGGAACTCCACGGCTCCTTCCAACTTTATGACATATGTAGTTCTTACACTCATGTTGATTTTCAAACGTGGCCAAAAGAAAATCACCCATGTACCTTGAGCTATAAGTTGGTAAGAAAACTTCAATTGAGACTGTAAATAGTCAGACTGTTGGATAAAAGCAGATCTTCCAGTAAACAAGAGAAGCATAAGATTAAAGAGGAACCTTGAGATTTCCAAGTAGAGTGACACCAATGTTGTCGCTTGGAATGATCCTCTTAATTAACTGACTATAAGATCCTCTGACACCATAAAGATTGCTGCTTTTGTTGTCATCATCTGATACTTTACAAGCCTTTTCTGATTCCACCAACAATCCTTCCCATATGGATTCACAACAACAAACCAACAAGGAGAAGGGTACTGTCTGAATTAGTGAAGAAAAACTTTTAAGTATTTTCCCTCGTCAAATCGCATTTCTTGTCGGAACATAGCACTCGGAAAAAAAAAAAAGGACCGATGCTTCTTCTTATAGGGCAGAGAAATGAGAAAAAAGAATGATTCCTAGAAACATAACAGAGAAGCTAAGCCCTTGACCTACCAATTTCAGCTTCGTGCAGCCTAGTTCCCAACCATGGCCACAAAAATCATGCTTACACACCTCCACGAAAACTCCATGCTGCCACCAAGTGAGTTTTGATAGTAAATCATGGGGAACAAAGAAAGAAAGTAAAGAATGAATATCTAGCAAAATATATACTGCATTGCTCCATCCAACAGCAGTTTAACTTACCCGATTTCGAAATGCCCAGGAAGGTAAATGTGAACTAGCATACATCTGCAACAGTCCTTCCTTCTGCGATCACCTTTCAACCATTAGTAGTGAAAGACAAAGCCATATGATAAGATGTGAAAATAAGTCCATTGAAACGACAGAAATCATGTGGCAAAAAGTTACGTTTTTCGATCCCAGAATCTCCTTCTCAGAAAAGATCCCAGAAAACTTTTTGCGGAAACATGAAATTGTGAGGAGAACCCTGGGAAAGTCCAAAAAGAAATTAGACCGATAAGATTGACAGATGACCACGAAAACTATATCAATTATAAGAACATGAAATGCCCCTACCATAACCTGGCAGGATATGACAGGGTTGCAATGAATTTTCCCAACATGCTCTGTGTATCTGAGAAATTATAGCAGCTGCAAAAGGTAAATTAGTTGATCATTGTTCATTGGAGGGGAACTTTTATTATGGCCAGACATCCCAAGTAAAGAACTTGGTCTTCAGTCAACAACACATTACCCTTGTCAACACCCATGAAAGCAGTATTACTGTACATCATGCCAGCGTCTTTAAGGAGATGCACTCCCGAATGTCTCACTACTGAGCAAGTGGAGAAATACAGAGTAATGCAAGCAACAGTAAAGGAACTTTTATGTTCCACAGAATTACGCAAGATGGTACGAACTTTGCATCTGTAAGGAGAATACTCACTTTTATTATCTATGATGCCAGAAAAGTGAGAGCAAAAAGGATTTATCTACTCGCAGACATTATTCATGACTGGGTAATTCAACTGTAAAATTGATTCGTTTCTATAAGCAAAGCATGGGGTGTCGAGCAAGATCAGTCGACCTGTCTATCTATTTATTCAACAATAAACATACCCATTAGCAAAAGATAAACAAATAAACAACTAAAAGTAACATTACCTCATTTCAAAAGGGGACGAGGACTCTACCAAAATACTAGTCCTAAAGCAACCTCCAAGTATCAGCATTTCTGCCCAAGAATATTTTCCATTCAGAAGATGAGCATTTTTCACAGAAATCTGCAAGAACAAGCGAGGAAATATTATGGTGATGAAAGCTAGTAGTAAAACCACAACCCTTGCCCGTTTCAATTTTTTTCTCAATTTATTTTCAGCAAAGTTCAATATTGTGCACAAACATTAAGGAAGACGAAGTACGCACAATGGCACCAACTCTTAGACTATGGGGCGGTTGAAACTGCTGATCAGTTAGCAAAAGCCAAACTTTTTTGTCCAGCTCAACAACCATTCCTTGCATGTAGATCCCAGTCACCAGGCCAGTATAAATAATACAATGTCTTGTTTTCTCACTACTAGTCCTCTCATGCGCTGACATTTTTGAAGACATTTCGGGCAGATGCAGAAGGGACTTCTCCATCGTCACAAGCATCACCTGAGACTCGTCCTTCCCTATGTAAACCAACTTTTTCTTCAATCGCGATAACACTACAACATCACCTATCAGCTTAGTAATTGCAGGGTGCCAAAACGAAGCAGACCCGCAGAAATACACAAACTCGGGCAGAGAATAAGCGTGACTTTCAGAACTCCCGCTCGAACTATCCATTAAAACCTTAGTTATATCTCTGGAGCCACATAATTTACATCCACAAATCATGATTCGTGCTAGGAAACCGCGAAGATTCCTTGCGCTGCCAGAGCCAAAGCTAGTCCCAGAGGAACAGGGAACAACAGAAACGGGACTGATAGACTCCACCACGCCACGAACACAGTAACGCGCTTTGGAACAGTCTTCGGAGGAGGAACCTGAACCCAACGCAAGCGCGCTCGAGCTCGAACAAGGCCGGAGCCCACCATGGGACTGGGCAAAGCTCCATCTAATAATCTCCAGAAACCCCCCGCCGTGCTTGAACGGAATGAAATTGAAAGCGACCACACGGATTCTCTTCCCCAAAAGGTGAGCGCTGAAGTCGAGGACGTCGCAGCAGATCCTGGAAGCACCGTCGGAGAACTGGAAGCAAGTGCCGCCGTTGTTCGAGCACTTGAGAGCTGCGGAGCAATCGCCGTCGCCGTCGCGGTCAGGAATCGTCACGGTCCCTACGAGCATCGCGGGGTGGTTCAGAGGAGTAAGAACCCTAGGGCTAGGGCTGGGATCGCGAGACTCCTCGCGGCGGCGGCTCGGCTCCGGAGGCGGAGGAGAGAACCGACGGCGGGCGGTCGACCGGAGAGACGACGTGGCGGAGAAGGGGCGAGACCGGCGGAGCAGGTCGGAGACAGAGAGCACCGCCGCGTCGGAGCCCTCCATCGCCGCCGCCTCGCGAAAGAACCGAACAGTACGCGGCGGAAGAAGCTCGATCGACTCGGTGACTGCGGGGGAGTCCGGGATGGAGGGAGGGGAAAATGAGGAGTGTCGTGGCGGGAAAACCATGGGCTTTTTTAACGCGTTGGCGGATACTGGGCCTGGGCTTTTGGGCCGGACCGTAACTAAAGGTAGACTGAATGCCAGCCCAAGCCCAAGCCCATTATAGAACAAAGGAGAAATTTCGGAAATCCCTTTATAGTACAGCCATTTTCTCAAAAATCCTCCCAAAGTGAACTTTCTTAAAAAAAAATAATAGGATATGTTTATTAGAAATCCTAAAACTTGTCACGAAAATATAATTAAGTCTTAAAACTTATCAAATTGGTTCATTCGAATATTAAAGTTAACACCTTCTAACTTGGTTAACGGAAAATGTTAACCTGGCTTTTTTTTATTATTTTTTCTATCCTACATGTTGATGACGTGACCTTTTTTTTTTAAGGAGGCCCTCCCCACCGCTGCCGTCCCCCACCATCGCCGGGAGGGGCCAGCAAGTTTAAATACATTGCAAATTTTTATATTATATTTACATTACATATTTTGTTGCAAGTATAAGATAAATTGTTAATTTCTTCACAAAGTAACATCCGTTAATTATTATGTTTTATTTCCTCATACTCAATATAAGTAAATTTAATATATTGTGTTATAAATATGGACATTCTATTAAAATTTTCTATATTTCTCAAGGTAGGTGATTTATTTGTTCATGCGATTTGTTTTTTTTTTGGTAAAGTTTGTTCATGCGATTTGTTTGTTGCAAATTATTCAAATAAAAGGGTTAATACCACGAAAAATCCTAAACTGATATACCTGTAATAAATTTACCCCAAACTAATTCTTTGACCATCCAAAACCCCCAAAATTGTACAATTATATCAAATTTACCCTTCGTTAAATTGGATTAATATAATGAAAAACCAAAAATTGATAAACATGTGACAAACGAAGGGGTAAAACCCCAAACTAGTAAACTTGTCAACTGCCACATGTCATCCAATTCAGCAATTTGTTAGCAAAATTTAATGGAAACTAACGGAAGGTAAATTTATCACAGGTATACCAATTTAGGGTTTTTTGTGGTATTAACCTTAAATAAAATCGGTGATGCTTAATTGACAATCATATATTTATTATTAACATATATCTTATGAGGGGAATTTATTTCGCTAACAGTAAAAGCTATAATTGATTTATAAATGAATGTTTCCGTGATAAGATATGATTTTAGGTTCTTTAATTTCTCTATTTTAAGAAAGATAGACTTTTAATTTTTTTTTTATAACTGACATAATTCTAATATTGTAAGAGTCAATTCAAATTTATCCATCGGATGAAATAAGCTTACTAGTGATACTGAATAGTAATTTGTGAACCAAATAAAATTTCTAACTAAGTGAGATATATATTGGTGTAATTATCTGATATACTTTATACTTGAAATCGTGAATTGTATAATTGTTAAAGAGACGTGCTATTTTTTTAAAAGTGAGGTTCATTCAATAATGACCTAAGATATAGCTTCTGATGATCAATAGGACATACTCATCAATGGGTCATAATACTTTAATCAAGTAAATTTCCTTAGATTTACTATTGTATCATTTTTTTAATAAGCTATCATTTAGAAAAACATTCATATATATATTTATATATTATACATATGTATATGCCATTCTAGTATTATTTTGTCCACTTTTCATATCCATTATCTAGATATTTCTCTAGCATGAATACGTCGCGACCCTATAAAAAAAATTAGGTTCAATAGTTATCTAGCATCGGGCTCTCCACTTATGCGTAGAGGTTTCTCCATATGTTAAAAATAAAAAATCACAGGCATTCATTGTGAAAAAAACTTGCCGGGCCATGGCCCATGGATAGCGTGCAATTATACCCCAAATTGTTAGAGTATCCACATGTAACCCACACAAGTCGGGCAAAAGACCTATTGACAAGGAAAAAACACAGGTAAGCTCATATGACTCTGATTGATCCTATATGTGGACTCAGAAATTGATCCTTCTTGATGCATATTTTAGACGTTTCCGACGAACTCAGAACTATAGTACCAAAACACAAGTGGTTTGGAGTACTCATCAGTAGCTAGCCAAAAGCACTGCAGAGAAATATAGTCTATGATTTACAGGGAATCTACAACTTGACCATCAGAGAGACAGCTGCACAGATAAAAGATATTCCACCCAAAAATTGCAAAACCGGGTAATAAATGGAAAGAGGTACTTCTGCTTGTTCTGATTGCCCGGTTTTTCGTGCATACTTTTCACCTCCGACGGCCTCCCAAATGTAGCTCGAAGCTGATGTTCGCAAGCAACACCAGATGCAAGAAAGCCTTTGTCTCTTAATGGGTGACTAATCAATCACAGCAGAATCTACTCAGCACCACCAGAAGATGCCTTCCCAAATCTAGAAGCCACACTTTCAGTGCCAGTGCGAGTCTTCAAGTTTCCACCATCAGACATGTAGAAATAGTTGTAATTTATCCTAGTCACTAGATCAGCCAAATGAGGAAAGTTTCCCACATTAAGCTTGAAAGATAGGACCTGCATATCAGAAACTTAAATCATGTCAATTTCGCTTGACCGTACCATATCACGCAATACACATGAATCAGGTAGCTAGTCTGCACACGGCGATACAGCTATACTTGTGTTTTCTTCACATAAACCCACATTACATGCAGAAATTTCACTTCAGGCAAATCAAGCTGAGTTGAATTAGTGATGGCAGAATGGGAAGACAGCGCCGTACCCTAAGTAGAAAAGCAATACAATCATCGAACTGTTTCTCGATCCTTTCTATTTCCATCTCGCATCTGGCCTTGATAGTAGGAATTGCTCCTCCACTACTAAGTGTCTGTTGTACAGAATAGAAGTCCAAAGCTAAACTGAGGATGCTGTTGATCCGGCTGGCAATCAGAGCCCACTACATGCAAACACACACATTAAATACTCAAAAATCAGAACTCAGGGGGAAAGTTTCCATCAATGGAAAAACCACAAACATCATATGAAATAAGATGTCTACCCACCAACTTATCTGGAACTACAAAACATTGCCGCTGAATTGACAGTAAGTAGGCCTCATGCACTTCCATGACCTCATCCAGTGATCGAGCAGTTGCCATACCCTCACAAAGTTCGCGCCATGCACTGTGATACACCTGAATGTAAATTATGCATCAGAGATCTAAGTGTACTCTAGGTAGAAGGTAAGGCTTCAATATGGAATGATTAATCTCAACATGACTATTGCCACTAAGACGTCATTTTACCTTAACCCACTCAGATATGATGCTGTGCTCAAAAGTAGCATATTTAGAAACATGAAGTTTGGAAATTAGGAGCTTATGGTTTATACTATATCCAGAATATCTAAACAGCTCTTTTTCCGTCCGTTATTATGGTCCATACCCGATCCATCCCTTTCTTAACATTTTGACTGGATCATCTACATTGTATCAATACAAAGTAACTAAGTTTTTCCCTTTTGGACTAACCTGATCACACCTCAACTAGGCAAAAACTACAGATGATCCAATTACATTGAATTGGACAAATTAGAGAAACCTGAATATGATGCAGAAAATTCTTTAACTTGAAAATTGACACTACTAGACAAGGTTGCAGAATAAATTGGTTGATCAATCATGTTCTTATGCTGAAACAAATTGACAAAAACCATTAACACAACCCTGACATGGAGACAAAACAAAACTCACAAAGTATGCCGTCTTGTTCTGGAACAAACTTTCCACTTGCCATAAACCCTACTTTGATCCTGACACTACTTTAACTTGTTATCCACCAGTCAATTGGCAAAAAAAAAACCATGGGGTCGATTCATTCACTGGAACTTCCAATGGATATAAATAAGCTTGCAATGTCATTGCTATCATGTCTCGCATTCCACTATTATTTATCTATTAACTAATGCTATTTTCAATCTGCCACCATTGATGTTGATTCATTGACCAGCCAATCAATAAAAGCAAGACATCCAGTGCATCATATCCTGCGGCAGTTTCAATCTGCATAGATGAAGATAGCCATAATGCTTTGTTCAAATTCCCCAACTTAACCAGCGCAACTACAATCCACACGACAACATGTCAACTATCAAGTAAAGAAGAGGCACACCCAACAATGCAACTACCAACATGAAAATCTAGTGCCAGGGGATGATGGGAGATCATTTTCTCATCCATAATGCAAAAGGTCCAACATTTATGTCACTAAACCTTCCTCTTGAAGAATCAAAATATTTTGCAAATTCTTCTTATGATATAACCACAATGTTGCTTAATATAGATAATTTTAAGTTCCTTCACTTTAGAACCATTTCAAATTCAGACTGGGTATAACTGAGAGCAAAGACAAAAGCTTCGCCACCGGAACTCAAGCTAACTTCAGTAACACCACGAGGCTTGTCTCAACATAATGATCTGGAATGGACAGTGAAAAAAAGAGATTGCATAGATGCGACTTGATGAGACACCAAAGAGATCAGCAAAATATTAATGAAGACAATATAACAGTTTGTTTGTCATCTAAACCGTTTAGAACTTAGGAACACAATTTCTGAGTTAAGCCAGGTAAATCCTACTATCACTCTCTCCACCTTTACATTCTTGCACCTGTCCTTTTCTGCCATAGTATGCTACTGAAAAATATGATAAAATGAGTTTTCAAAAGTACCCCAGCATCATGATTTTACATTGAGGATACTCTGTCAACAAAGAGGTATGTAAGCATGAAAACCAAACTTTCTCAACATGGCATCCAACATGAATATAAAGAAAATGACAAAATTCAAAAGCTTGTCTGTAGGTTTCATTTGAATGGTGTTCTTTCGCTTTGTGTAAGTTTGGGTTAAGTCGATGGAGAGAAACAAAATGTTTCTTTTTTCAGTGAGCCAGAAAAGAAAACAGTTCAATTTTTCTGGATAGGGGTCATGCCCGAAAATAGTACAAGATTTGAATCTGTTTAATATAATTAGTGATGAAGTGGGTATACAAACAAAGAAACTACATGCAAACATCTTCTACGAACTAAAATATATATAAGTTATCCCAAAGTTGCTGAAAGCATGGTCCTGGAAGTGAAATTTAGGAGTGGCAAGCACAAGAGCAAATAGCATGCCAAAGCAGAACAGGCTAGTGACCATGCGCAGAGAAAATTACAAAACAGTGCAACTACTCCTCAAGAACTTATGCAAGTACAGCAACAAAAAGGGAAGAGTCCTACTCTGTCCATCACATATTGGTGAAAGGCATCAACGAAATGGAGAAGCTTTTGCTCGACCAACCAGTGACGCTTGCGGCTGTATGATGCAATTCCTTTTCCCTGGAATGTAGGAAATAAAAGTTTCGACTACTCATAATGCCAATGCTAGAAAAACTCTTGTGGGGATTCTCTAGCCTTAACTCACAACCATATTCCCTAGAATCCATGAGATATGCCATAAGAAATGAATACCTTCCACATCCACCTCCGAGCTTTATCCAGGACAAACTTTGCACGCTTGACCTTTAATAAGAACCCCATAACCTGTGGACAAAGCCAAATAACCATGAGAGAAAGGAAGAATGGGTTTAGTAAAACAAAGTATTTGAAAGTATTACCTGGTTATATTTCTTAATAGCTTCTGTGTTTGCAATAAGTTCAAGTGGCCAAGAAACCTTTCACAATTAACACATATAGATGCTTAATTACTTAGCGGTTATCAGAACAATAGAGTAAGATCAATACATTCTGAAGAGTCTTTTGGCGTTGTAATAACCTTATACGAAAACTTCAGAGAATCCAGACCGTCAATTCCAAAGCTCTGTACAGATCCTTTACGAGGATTGGAGACAAAGGCAGTCGTGGTATTTTGCTCATCATTATTAGAGCATTGACTTCTAGAGATAGATACAATTAACGAATCAGGAGTAGTCAGTAGATTCCCATCAGCGGAATTCCTAATGGACTCCTGTAGTCAATGCACATGGTCAATTAGGAAAGTCATTATGTTGATCAAGCATTCCTTGCAGCAGCATTGTACCCCCCAATGTGCACGCTTGCTTAAAACATGTGATTTACCCCATTCATGTGGTGGTATTCAAGAACCAGCCACTCTAATAATACATTCATATTCAAAACAAGTAACATCTACAAATTGAATATGTTAAACGCTTAAATTCGATTACACAATATCACAGTCAAGACGAATGTGCACGGTAATGTCTTCTTAGCATTCTTAGGCAAGACCATACACTTGGCGCCCGTTTGATGACTCCAATAAGTACTGAAAATGAATATATTCAGCACTAAAAAAAATTAAGCACGTTTGATAACCATAACCAATTTTGACTTAAAAGATTTAATTAAGTCAAAAAATCACTTATTTCGCTAAGTAAGGGTGGGGTTACTTAATTCATTCAATAGAAAAGGCATCCAAATAGGAAATAAAATCTTCCCTACTACATTGCTAAAAGCCTAAAACCTGCCAATAATATTCACGGCTCAATATTTGGCACAATAAAAAAAAAGTGTCATTCAATACTAAATATTCATCAATAAATAATCAAACAACATTTTATTTTCATTTTTCAGCACTTAAAATTCAGCACTAAAATTTTCAGTATTTAACTTTCAGTTTTACCAAGCAGATGTTTAGTCCTTCGTTTGGCTGTTCTTTTACTATTACCACAAAAATCAAAGAAAATGGAACTTCAAAAGAGCAGACAATGGAACATCAAATAATGAATATAATAAGATCTTCCTAAAAAGTTACATAGCAACAAAATCAGAAGCTAAATGATAACCAGTTTACTCAAACAAAAACATTTCCTTAGTAAATAATCTCTACAGGGGCTGTACGACTCAAAGTTCCCGGTTTCATCAACTCATGAACTTCATTCAAGAATTTTTTTGGGCATATCATGATAGCAGAAACTTGATGTAGATTATTTCTTAAATAAAAAACTGGAGGGAAGAAGACTGAAAAACACAAAGTCAATAAACACTGGTTGAATCCAAATAAAAACTTGCAAGGATGAAAAAAACCTGATCAGAATTAACTAAATTGAAAGTTGACATAACCTCACAAAGAACTTGTACGTAATGCTCAAGGAAACCAACTCCACCTGTAATAATGTGTTTAATTCAAAATCATCGTCACAATTCTCCCCCCTATCCAGCTTATTGAATATCACCGTCAAAAAGTGCTGCAATAGATCACCTGAATTATTGCTTCAACTCATAAGCCATGAAATTTATGTCAAAGGCTTACTCTTGAAAAATAACATGGAAGTGCAAAATGCAGTAATCACCTGAACCTAACAAGTATATGCCACGCAACACCGCTAGTTCATCCATCAATCTCCAGTCATGCATTAACTTTGACAATATTTGCTTGCTTATATAATCCACCTATGACACATAAGCAAGTTAGCAGCACTTTAAATGTACATTTCTAAAAAAGGACAAGAAAGTAATGGAGCTGTGCCATTACCTGCCTCTCTATGTAAACTACAAGGCATTCCTGCATAATAGCCAGAGGAAGGGGAGTACTTCTTGGTTCAACATGTTGAATCCAACCAAGGGTTCTTGATGGAAGTGTACTATTTCTCTGAAATGGCAAGAGTCCTGACACATGGATGTCGTCCTGTTTCAGTATTATTGATTAAGATTATTGCTACAGATTTCATTGAAGTCAAAGCAAAAATAGTCCGGAGGAGTATCAAATGGAATACCTGAAAGGAAGGAAGAAGAGTAGGAAACGGAAACAACCCTTCTAATAGCTCTGTGTCATTTTGCGCATGTTGATATTCAAACTGGCCAAAACTAAATTTAAATGCAAAATCAGTTCCTCGAGTTTGTCCACTCTCTTCGCCAAAAATTGCCTTCCACGTGACCTCATCATTCAGTGGAGGAAGATGATAGCATTTAGATAAGTTCAGCCATTTCCAGGCATCCACACTCTTAGCTAGTCTTTTATGGCAAACAGTAAGAACTGGATTCTCAGGACAAAAGGACCCAACAGAAAGTTCATCATTAATTACTTCTGAACCTATATTACAGTGCTCCACATTAAGAACATCACTTGCTGCCCCAGTATCACAAGAAATCTCTTTTCTTTGAGAAATTGTATTCATCAAAAGCTTGAACCATGTCTTCTCTGAGAGGTAAGAAGAAGGCAAAGCTTCCTCTGCTTTCCCTGCTTTTATTTGGTGGTTGGCATGGGTTTCAAAAGAAGGTATCATCTCCAATTGGAAGCGGTCACCTTGCTGAAAGTATCTCGACAATTCGTCAACATGGCCAATAAGACCAGCCAGAGACACAGAAAAGGTTTCTGATAGAGTCAATCCGGCCATGCTCTGCCTACAATAAATCTTTTTTAAGCCATTAAGATTAACAGAACCTCCTAAAGAATCAGCTTCATAATTACTTCTCCGAAGCAAAGCACCAGAGGAAATTGTTGGAACATGCTGTATTAGCTGGAATGACTTGCCGGCGGAAACAATTGATTTAGAAATGTCCTTAATAAAGATAGGACACACTTGCCTATCTCTCTCACTCGATTCCCTAGCTTTCAAAGAGCCAGGATTCAGTTCCCTTTCCGTTGTTTCCTTCCTATCACCCGTTAAAGGTACACGATCGTTGAAGTTATTGACAACAGATTGCTGAGCATCTAACTTGCGATCCTGTGCTAGTCTCAAAAGATGACTCCTGTCCCAAAAGTCAGCATCCTCAACCGTGACATCCTTGTTAGCATAAAAGAACATCTGCCAGGGAGGAAAAACGAAACAGTATAAGCAAGAAAGCCAATTAGAAGGCCAAAAAGAACACACCAAATATTCTCAAATATAAAACAGACTAAGGCATTGTTTGGAAGATGGGCAGAGAGGGAGGGGGGCGGAATAAGGGGTAGTGGGGGTAGAAAATGGAGATATGAAATTTCTCTCACAAAAACTTCCAATTTGGTCCCAACATTTTACCTCAGCTCTCATTTTCCTCCCCTTCCCATCTTCCAACCAAAGCACAAGGGAGAACTTCAGCATTATCATAACAAAATCAAGGAAGATTACTGGAAAAATGGTGTGCAAATACGATTCCGCCGGCATGGTCATAAAAATCTCTTGATTTGACAAACTATTAATTCAGTA
Source organism: Syzygium jambos (assembly GCA_031216235.1). Taxonomy (NCBI): domain Eukaryota; kingdom Viridiplantae; phylum Streptophyta; class Magnoliopsida; order Myrtales; family Myrtaceae; genus Syzygium; species Syzygium jambos. Next base: position 20,252,704 of record CM062225.1, read on the forward strand.
CAATTAACAGAAAGTTAACCCAAAGCTTCATCGGAGTTATAGAATGATACTGCACGAGGTACATATTCTGTAATAACAAATTCACTTTATAAAATGAGCAGAGAGAGCAGCAATGCGAAATATGAAGCTCAATTACCTCCTCAAAAGGATCGTCCAATATTCCTTCATATAGCCAGGAATCCAGACCCTCTATATACGGTAACACACTTCCAACAAATAAATAAAGTAGCATCTGGTAAGCTTCCTCCTGTAATTAGCATTTCTTTTTTACTTCTTTGAAATGCTTCTAGCAGAGAAATTACAAAAAGAAAAACTGAAAACTGAAAAGATCAAAAAGAGCAAATCTCAATAAAAGAACAGCACCTCACCACCTTGTACCAGACAAGTTTCGTCTAGCCTTTTATAAAGTGAGTCAAGGATATGAGCTGCCACTTCAGAAGCTGTAACAGAAGACATAGGCTCAAAGAACGCCAGAGGAATTGTTCCCTGAACTACTTCCAAAAGATACTCAGCACCTGAGCAAAGACTGGTGTATGACCAAACATCATCAGAAATACTATAACAAGACTGAACCAACATATACCTACAAGAACAGGTTTTGAGACTGAAACCTAGAATGAGCTCCTCCATGAAAGAAGTTTCAGAAAATGTAGCAGGAACTGAAGGCAAACATCTTCTCTTACATAGGTGCAGGAAGCAAGAGAGCGCGACAAAAACAATTATGTACCAAAATAATTACATCATCCCTAAAATTAATGGTGACTGTAATCTAATTCCACAAGATATGTATACTGTCAGACCTGGATAAAGAATTTGCTAGTCCCAACAGGGTTGGTGTCATTCCACTATGTGAATTGCTCATCTGAATTTCCTCCTTCAAAGCAATTTGCCGCAATCTCTATAGCAAGAAATAAATCCAAGATCACTCTAGGTATTTCAACTAGCTACCAGCCAAAAATTTCACGCGTGTTCAGTCCAAAGTACTTACCGTAATCCATGAGGAAACAGAACATACAAATGCCCTCAAAGTAGGGGGAGGTGATCTTGAAGATGTCCCTATACTATCAACTATAAGATCAACCAGCTTTAAGCAAGTAGCAGCATAGCTAAACTGACTGAGAATGGCATGAAGACTTGTCCGGGAAAGATGGGTGACATATATCCCAGTTGCGGCACAGAAACACTTCTTGTCTTGGTCCCAATAGAATAAAGAACTAGATAAACCTTGCAATATCTGTAAGACACCTTTTACCTAGAGGAAACAAAGTCAGAAGGAAGTCTCTGAGTATGAAAACGTTACATCTATGAGAACTGACATGAGGGACATACCAGGTCAACTTCATTTGTCCTCAAGCTCGAACTTGGAGTAGCGAAATGCAAACCATCAGAGAAACCACCATATATCTTATCAACCAAACTCGTACACACTTTAATGTCTACTTCATCTGCTTTGCGAAAAAGGCAAAATCATTAACCTCATGAAGCTTCAATATGAATTAATACCTACGGACTTCAAAACCACAAAGCACCAGAAACAAGAGAGGTTGTTCAACCCCAGCACAAGTTGCTCATCCATGCTGCATCATAAGTGGCTAATCCAGCACTCATATTGACATAATTCATAACGTATAGTTCGCTCAAACAGTAGCATCCAAGTTCATCATTGTTCCTAACCATATACAGCCCTTTGACTCTTGTGGAAGTGTGTAATGAGAGCTTCCATTGTTCCTCTCCACTAAAATCTAATAATTAAAATCCACTCCTTTCTAGCAAGCTCACATACCATGACAAAGTGCCGATTCACTATATATCTATTCTTGTCATGATTGACAAACATGCTTTGCATAGACCCCAGAACCAGAATTAACAGTTAAAAGAGAGGTTCGCCTCGAAAGAGGAAAACCCATGAACAAGATTGGCCAAATGCAACAAGTAATTACAGAAAGAGACGGCATTATCATCACGCAAAACTCTCCCATAGTGAAAATGTGAACGACATCCGCGCAATGACACCTCCAAAACCGTAAATCCTCAAGTCCCGAAAAAGAAAAACAAAATTAAACCCCAAGAAGGACGAACTCAAACTTCACAAATTCAGTCGGCGACAAAACGGAGCAATCCGCAAGCAAGTGAAAAACCACCCACAGACCCACACACTGAAACTGAAAAACTTGACCAACGCCCCGGTGCTAGAAGCGAATTCGCCAGAAAATCAACCCCAAAAAGCAGAGGGAGGAAGAAGATCGAGATAATCATACCGTAGCGAAGAGGGTTCTCCATTTTCAAAGATACCCAACACGACACACGCCAAAAGCCGATCCAATTCCCGCTCAAGATGAGCGATCAAACGCGGCGTGAAGCGGAATTCGAACCGTGGAAAAAGGAATCACGGGGCGGCGAGAAATGCGCGAAGAAGAAACGAACAGAGATCACGCGAACCGGAGGAGAAGAAGACGAGCTTCTGCTGCTGCTTCTTCTAGCAGAAGAAGAATGCGGATCGATCGATTTCGCTCGCGTGCAGAACTTGAAGAAGAAGAAGAAGAAGAAGAAGAAGACGGCTGCTTGCAGATCGACGGGGTCGCTGCTCGTCTGGTCGGAACCCGTTCATCGAAATGGAGGGAGGGCTGACCCGCATTTTTGAAACAGGGGATACCGGAACAATTATCGATAAATAAACAGGAAATTATTTAAATTTCTAGATAAGATGCAATGACACAAATGATTCATAAATTTTTATCCAATAGGTAACATAATTTCTGAACTTTTAATTTGTTCAATGTAGTCTTTAAACTTTAGCCTAATGTATTCCTAAATTTTTAATTTATCCAATGCGGCCAATGAATTTTAACCAAATGTATAATAGGCCCCTGAACTTTTAATACATGTTCAATTGGTCCCTGGACTATGGCCCCGTTTGGTTCAGCATTCCAAATGAGCATTTGGACTCTAAAGTCCCTTGACCAAACGCAAATGGCGTTTGGCAATTTTTTTTACTCACTTTGGGGAGATGCAATTGCATTTCCAATGCTCCCCAAGGGACCTTTGGCCAATGCACCTTCGGAGATGCTTTGAGAAGTTATATCTTCGGAATACAAGTTGCACTGTTCATGAACAGTGTCATGAACAGTGACCGAGGCTCCGCGACCCCGGCGACCGCCGCCTGAGGGCTCGCCCGACCCGGGCGACCGCCGCCTGGGGGTCGCCGGACCCCGGGCGTGGCCTGGGTCGCGCGACCCAGGCGACGCCCGGGGTCCGGCGACCCCAGGCGGCCGTCGCCGGGGTCGCCGGCGACCCGCGAACCCAGGCGGTGGTCGCCGGCGACCAGATCTGGCCGGCGGCGGTGGCCGGCGACCCCAGCTCCATCGGAGCCCTTTTTTTAAAAAAAAAAATTTGCAAAAGTACTTTGGCCTAAGTTAATTTTAAAAAAGACTTACCAAACACCAACTGCATTTTGGAAATCACCTTTAGTCCAAAGGTATTTGCATTTCCCCAAATGCATTCCCTCAAAGCCGAACCAAACGGGCCCTATATGAAAATGTTTAATATTACTCATGAACTTAAAATTAATGAAAGCACAACATTATACATTTCATGTAATTCAAGGACTAGTTTGATTCATGGACTATATTGAACAAATGAAAAGTTATACGACCACATTACATATTAAGTTAAATTTTAAGGATCATATTAAATGAATTGAAAGTTTATGGACCACATTACATATTAGGCCAAAGTAAAAATATTATTTATGTCATTGTCCTTTGAAAAAAAGAAAGTATAAGCAATCTCGATCAATCTTCTTTTTTATTTTACTTGTTATCCATGATGTTAATATGAGCTCCTTATATTTGGTAAATGCATTCTGCACACCGCAAATGATCTTCATTTTCAATAAAATATATCCCATATGGTAAAAAACGCTCATTTGTAGTAAATCATATTATTTCTTGACAGTATTTTCTATAAAATTAAAAGGAAAAAGAAAATGATTTTTTTGAAATGAATTAGAAAAACAGACGAATCAAGCGCAAGGTAAGTTTTTCATTTTAATTTAGTTAGCGACATAAATAGAGGTAAGAATAAATCGTAAACATAGGAACTTCATTAAAAGTACTTTTCAAATATTCAAGGTACCACACCAACAGAGCATCACGTCAGGTTGAACATTCAGTTCTCTCAAACAAATGTGCATCAACCAGCAAGAAACTTTTTTTGGGAAAATTATAATCAGCCCTAAATTTTTGTATGGATGTCAATTCAATTCTAAAATTTACAATTTTGTCAATATATTCAAAATCATTTGCATGAAATTTCAATATAATTCTTCCGACCTATTACCGTCGAAAATCGCTGACTATAAAACGTTTCGAGTAAAGTTATCTACGACAATGACTGGATGCCACATCAATAATTTCCGATTACGATTGGCTACAATGATCACATTGGAATTTCCTATTAAGGTTTATAACTACATTGATAAAATTGAAAAATTTAAGACTGAATTGACATCCGTACAATATATTTAGGACGAACTTGGTAATTATCTCAATCTCCTTTTACTCCATCAGTAAAAACTTTGATCACTAATGCAGTATTTGACATGTAGGAAAAATGCTGAGCAATTAAAATTTGATTCGAAAATTTAAAATTTCCTGAAAAGAGAAGGGAGGAAAAATTAAAATAGTTGGTTGTTTCTTTTCATTGTCTTCTCCTGTGAAGCTCCCAAACAGAGCATAAGGGTAGGGAAAAATTCTAAGTACCCAACCTATACACACTTTTCTTGACACAACACATATCCATCAATTGTGACGAAGGAGGGTTGTGCAGAATAAAAAAACACAAAGATTAGAAGTATACATGAAAAGGAGATTGAATGCAAGTAATTTTTCAGTTCATAAGAAGAAAAGGAGCATAATTTGCCTCGAACGAATTCGCTTGCTATGAAATTATCCAGCACATTTCAAATGTCCTGTTCTTTCTCTCTCTCTATCTCAACAGATTTTGTAGCACCTTCAGGACTCAGAATCACCACGCTAATCCGTGATTCTTTCTGCTTTAGTTGCTCCCTCATGATGGATGAAAGACAAGGTTCTTGATCCTCGGTCATTTTGATTCCCAAACAGAGCTATCCTCCTTCAAATGAGGCAAAAAAGACACATCCCAATCAATTACAAGCTATACTCCGGTCCAAGGACTTGAAGTCCTGTATTGCAAGATTTAAATTCGACAGCACTTTATGTGTCGGGTTAGTAGCCTCTTCGACAACTCTTTACTGTGCAGATCACACTGGATCACAAGATTTGTATAGCTAGTGCCATACTAATTTTTTTCTGTTAAACGCTGAACCAGGTCAGTCACCAAAAGAATGGATGAGAATGAAGCTATGGTACAAGAGGAATAGGGTGACTCTTTATGTAAGACGCAAGTAGAAAAGGTCACGGCACAGATTTAACTGCATTATATCATGTACCAGGGAGTATCTGCATAACAAACACGTTAGAGCAACATCAGATGTCTTATGTCTACAAGAAATAAAATTCCAAGCCACTAGAGCAAGACTTAGATAAATTATGACAAGAAAAGCACCTCAAAGAAGTACTCGCCATTTGCATACCAAGGGGTCATTTGTCATCTTCGTGCCTGAAGTCATAGAGAAAAAATCAAAGTTATGTCTTACAGTGTACTCAGCACTTTGTGATTTACCCTAGAAATGTTTGTTTGAGACAGAACAAGAACGTCACATTTTCCTAGGCTACAAGATGCAATAGAGGATGCTTCGACCTGAGAAAGAAGTCATAACTTACCATCCATTTGAGTTGGCAAAGTGGTCTAAAGCTTGAACCATTTTGATTGGGAGAGTTCCTCAAGAAAGGATGCTGTAGCAGCTCCTTAGCTGAGGGTCTCTGCGCTGGATTTCTTTGGAAGCAACACTGTAGGAAATCCTTTCCTTCTGATGATAGCTTCTCTGGTATGGGAGGGCTTCGATTCAAAACTTTGAACATCGCTTGAGGCTGATTCATGGAAGAATGCCAGACTATCAAAATAAAAGCATTATTCTGAACACTATCACGTGTGAATACAGTATCACCAGTAAGAAGCAGCAACCAAGTGGAGATACAAGAAGCCATTTTTCGTGAAAAATATCCGATGTTAACACTTGAGGACAGAAAACTATCTTGCTATATGTTATCTCAAGAAATAATTGACCGGAAGAGTGGTCCCTCAAGGATAAACTATTGAAAAACAACGGAAGTACAGGTTTTGTGCTCATAAAATCTCAGCAAATTGACCATGCATGTGCACATTAAGTATTGGTGCAAAAGGCCAATTGTTGAAGATATGCTGAAACTTACACAAGCAATGAAAAAATTGGCTGAAATAAAGGAAAATCGTAGAAGCAGAAAAATGTGAAACCTTCAAAATGAAATTGAATGACGCAAGCAGTTGTCACACTAACCCCTGTTACTTCACCCCAAGGAGGCACTCCGTTCAGCATTTCGATGACGGTACAACCAACGCTCCATATATCAACAGCAAAAGCCATCTCAGGACTTGTCTTCTCCTTTGTCATAGATCCCTGCAGGATCTGCATGACAAATTGAAATAAGACAACAAAGCCTGCACTTGCATGGAACGTGAATTTAAATCAGTTTCAGGTACGCTACCTCTGGAGCCATCCAATAAGGACTACCCTTCAGAGAGAGAATGGAAACCTGTCCTGTGAGCTGTATACAAGCTGGAGTTAGCATACAAGCAACTAAAAAGTTGATGCAGTAAACTTCCATGATGCTACTCATGTAATGCAAAGGCGGTGCCCCTCCATCCATGACAGCGCCTGTTTCTACTTTGATTATGTTTTTTATTCCCTTGAATTTTGCTGAATCCAAACCCCCCGCTTACCCATCTTTACTCAAATTTTAGCTAAAAGCCAAGTTTCTACATGTCAAATAAACTTCCCCAAAACCTTCAATTTCCTAATTATGCTTTCTATGGGGAATATATATTTCTCATTGCAAAATGAGTTGAGCAATACGATATTTTATATTAACATTATTTCTTATGCTACTTATGCAGTAGTTACCATTATAAATTTAGTAAGCAATTTTTGTGCATTCATATAATATGGATTTTGTCAAGAATTAAAATTTTGGTTTTTATCCGGATATTCAATGCATATACTTATGTGTTAGATATTTGTGAATATTTCGATTGGCTTTCATAATTGTGCTTGTGCATGTGTGAGTATCACATGACTATTTGTGAAAAACAAAACCTTTCACTAATCATGTGTAGGATAATTCCTTTTTATTAGATCTAACTGGGAGTTGAATGACCACTTCCACTAAAGAAACCCGATTAATCTTTTAATCCTAGATTGAAAACCCAATTGATTCTTTTGATGCATGTACTTTTTGCATAGAAATTGCTACAAACAATTCCATAGTCATTAAACACCAATATATAAATTATTTGAACACATAGCCAATAAAAAAAAATTTTGCCTGACAACGAAGTGTTTGAGATTTTTTTTAGCATCTGATTAGTCACCTATAGATATGACAATCCTCACTCTCGCAAACTAGATAATTAATGGGACTACATAGTCCATGCTCCTAGAAGTGGCCTTGTAAAAACAGAAAATTCAAGTTTTTGACTTTATATTTTAATGTGTTATGAACAGGGATTTAACCAACAATTTATTCCTAGCAATGAGCTGCTCAACATTTTTTTAGTATCTGACTAGATGCTGCTGAGCATGGCAGTCTTCCATCTCATGCACACCAAATATTGATAGGAGGGCACAATCCATACTCCTAGGGCTGGCCTTGACGTAAAAATAAAGTAAAAAAAAAAATCAAATTTTAAACTTCTCTTCTTTAATTTTGCTTTAGTGTAAGGAAAAAGTAGAACTTTCCTTATCACTACAACCGATTAGACATAATGATTTTCCATTATATGAAGAATCTAAATGACATGATGCTAAAATAATTTGATGACAATGCCTTGAATCGCTGAAGAGGTTGCATGCCAGTTCTTATTGAGAACTTATGGACACATCGACCAGCACATAGAGGGTAACTGCTACAAAGGAATTTTATAAAGGATTTCATTCTCTCTGACCAAAAAGAAGGGTCCAACTTAAATGGGGTGGTACAGGAATGATTGAGAATCTACAATTAGCTTTATATTTTCTCAAAGGAGAGCTTCGATTTAACAAGTGCACATATATGATCTGAGCCGGCGATCTCTGACACCAAAACCCTTCTAATAGTTTCCTTCAAGCACTTTTAATATTTCAAGAATGAAAAATGCACAATGACTATGTGAGGCCATTTAATAAACAGGAAAAGATGTGCAAAAGGTAAATCAAGGATAATTTCTTGTGAGAATCTGGCATGTGGAAACATAAAAAGTTCTTGGAACATGCAAATGCACATGAAAGACAGGCTCTACAACAAACTTAAGTTGCAGAAGCTAACTAAGCTTACATGTTTTGCCATCCCAAAATCAGCAAGCTTGACTACACCAGTGGCATCAACAAGTAAATTTGCCCCTTTTATATCCCTATTCACAAAAGAATCACATAAATGAGTACAGCTCCAAGCACAATTCAAGTTGGAAATGTATTCACCAAAAGAAGTTGTGAATCTTTAAAACTACATTTCAGGCAAGAATAATAAAGCACATAGCATTCTCGTAATAAAACAGAGAATGTTCCTTTTCAATCAAAAGTTTTGCCACAATATTCATAGTTGGCATTGTTATCTGAAACTTGTTCACAATTTTATGTTAAAGAGAGTCATACAAGTGTATCCCATGTAAACTGTTGCTTACCTGTGAATGGTGCGTTTGCTGTGCAAATAAGCAAGCCCATTTAAAATGTGTCGAGTGAAATTGCGAACAACTGATTCAGTCATAGTTCCACAATGTTCACGGACATATTTGTTAATTGAACCCGGATAGACATACTCCAAATATATGTAGAAGTGATCATCAACCTGTAGATAGAATGAGCTCCCTTCATTATAAAGTTTCAGAAAGGCACTACAATCCAATCTAAATTGGGGAAACTAGAAAGCACTTACAATTTCACTACCATAATATTGCACTATATTTGGATGCTTGAACTGTCTAAGAACTCTGATTTCCTGCAACCATAAGAAAATAATGAGAACAAGAGCATGGCTACTTGTCAGATTGATGATTCATATCAATGCTCATACAAAGAATTACTGTTATAAGGTGCCATTTAAGATGAAGTTATCAGCAGTAACCTGCTCCAGCTGCTTCACAGATTCAACAGATTTAGGATCGTCCATTATTAGGTCAACTTCTTTCATTGCACATAAAGCTCCTGTCTCTCTGATAAAGAGCCGAGTTAATGATGTCACAGATCATGAAGAATTTATAGATTATCTTAAGCATGAGCTTACCTGTTGGTTGCAACGTAAACACTCCCAAATGTACCACGTCCAATAAGTTTCCCCTTCTGCCACTGACCTGTCATGGATGCCACGTTTTGCCTTTCTGCGGCATGGCCGATATTTGACGTTGAAGGGGGAAGAGGTAATGGATGGGCATTGATATAAGAGATGCTTTCATGCTGACCCATAGAAATCTCGGAAAGAGATTTGTGTTGATACCATGATGCAGTACCAGTTGGACTTTTCGGGTTCGGGCCAGGAGTTCTTGAAGTCGGGCTTTGAAGTGGCGAAAGATGACCCAAAGACTTCGGCAAGGTTGGAGTTTGACCTTTGAAAGTAGACCAACCGTCTGGAACTGGCGATTTACAGGAAAGAAAGTACCCGGTAGCTGGATTATGCGGGCTAAGATAAGGACTTGACAGACTACTAGCTGGAGCGCTCCTGGCTGGGATATTGATCCGCAAGTTGTGATTGTCCAAGCTCAAGGCTTGCAAGAAACCCCTTTTGTAGCATGTTGAAGGTTTAGCTGATTTTGGGGAGACATGACCATTGTTCTTCCTGAAAGTTTCATAACCATAATAGTTTGATTAGTAAAAGTCACTGCTCGCTCTTTGCATATAATATAAGAAACTCAAAACAAATGTAGAGTGGTATGTCTGACCAGTGCATACAATTTTCTTTCTCCGACACAATAGTTTAGTTTAATCTATACAGTATAAGTTGCTATCCAAACACAGGAGAGACACTCGCTTTTGATTTCAAAGATAAAAAAGGAAGCAACAAATCTAGAGAATTTCTTGACAAGAGAGAGATTCTACAGACACGGATTACACAAATTTGAACATTCTTTCTTAATAGACGGCGTTGAATTGGCTAGCTTAAATCAGTTAGACTCAGAACAATAACAATTTCCACTGATTTTCTTGACCAATTCCTGACAAAGAACGACGATCAGCTGTCATTAACAGTTCAAAAAGCAGGCGAAACATATCAAGCTTTCGGTCTAAGTGCACATGCCAATGACCTTAGCGTCATCGTTGTTAAAACAATGCTCTTCTACAACCATTTCAAGGCAAACCATGCAACATAGGACTCGTATTGTTGTGGCCAAACTAACTCGGAACTACCACTAAGCTCGTAAAGCAGCCCTACCTCCCTACCTCGGAGCCGGGTCCTTCCTCGGTCAATCCATTTCTATCCTGCGCTACCCGCAAAGAAGCCATCTCGGGCAACGGCAACGGTTGAGGCACCGCCGTCGAGCACCGGCGCTCGGACCTCCCCGGCGACCGCAGCTCCGGCGTTGACTGGGGCGACACCGGCGTCGACCGCGAGAGGCCGCCCACCTGGACCAACCCGACCTCGTCGTCCGTCGCGTACCGGAGCTTCCTCTGCCTCGTGAGCCGCCTCTGCATGACCGACGGCCCCCGGCCGCCGCTCGTCGGAGAACCGCACGGAGACGCATTGTAGGACGACGAACCAGCGCGATGGCCCATCTCGCGAAGCACGCGTTCGGTTCCAAGAACGACCCAACGACGGCAGTAGACGAACACCCAGAAACGGCAATCCAAAGAACCGGCGCGCGCGCGGTACAGAGAGCAAGCAAAGGGCTCACGCGGCCGTGGGAATCGCCTCGTGGGTCTCGTCTTCCTCCTCCTCCTCCGTTTACTTTTCAAGAAGAGAACCGTCGCGTTGCTTGGTCAACAAAACCGAGCAGGAGCTGAGGGGGACGAGGAGGCGATTTCTCCGTGTTCGCTTTCAACACCTAAACATGAAGCGCTCGTCTTTGAACTGATGAATCGAACGCATTCAATAAAGAAATCTAACAGGGTCGCCATTGTCAACGCGAGGACAGAGCGTTCAGTCAGAGCAAGCTCCTTTATCATTTTCGGAGGCTGCAGGTCAAAGGTTTGACGGGATCCGTCGCTGTGGCGGTCAACCTGCAGGATGCACGTGAGCAGCACCTGATGCTCCTCCCATCCTCGAAGCTAGCAACTTCCGCAAAAGAAACGTAAAAAATTGAAACTCATTTCCTATTTTATTATTTAGGATTAATATTATGAAAAATCCAAATCGATATATTTATAATAAATTTACTCCAAATTAATTTTTTGACCACCAAAAATCTCAAACTGGTACACTTATGGTAAATTTTCCATCCATTAATTTTTACTGTTAAATTACTTTGTTTAAGTAACACGTGTTGGGAAAAAGAACAATATTTGCGGAAAAAACCCGGATAATTTTCCCACTAATATTTCTGTGACAATTAAATAGGATAAAATATTTGATGAAAGCAATGAAGACGAATAGTAAATAACACCAGAATTTTAACGTGGAAACCCTCCAAGGTGAAGGGAAAAACCACGGGACCGTAGTCCACTTCAAACTTCCACTATGATAAATAATGGGATACAACTTCACCCTAAGGTGGATCTCTCACTGTCTTCAATTTGTGGATCTGAACCTCTCACAAACTGGATAACTCTCTCGAAGATAACTCTCTTGGAAGAAGAAGATTGTTTCTTCCGCTATACTCTGATCTTCTTGCTTTTTTGTATATATCTCTCCATTGAGAAGGACTCCTATTTATAGGAGCAAATGCATTTCCAATTTGGAATTGCACGATATGAAAATCACGGTGATTTGTTTCCGAAACACTCGTGATTTTCTAGATGTGGAAAATCATTTTAATTTATCTCCGGATCTCTCTTTATTTTCTTTCCCCCTTCCTTTGGCCTCTCCAATTGGGAGTGACCTACTCAACAAATCTCCCCCTCACGAACAATTCGGAGAGGGTGTCAAACCTGCAAAAGTTCGACAAGCGTGCATCTTCACTGTAGATAGGGATTTTGTCATCATATCTGAGCCGTTGTTGTCAGTGTGTATTTTCTTTAACTGCAAGGCTTTTTCTTCCAACACATCACGTATCCAATGATATCTGATATCAATGTGTTTGGACCTGGAGTGGAAAGTTGCATTTTTGCTGAGGTGTATTGCGCTTTGACTATCCGAGTACAAGATATACTTCTCTTGGTTATGGCCCACTTCTTGTAGGAACTTCTTCATCCACAAGAGTTCTTTACATGCTTCCGTTATCGCAACATACTCTGCTTCGGCAGTAGATAGGGCAACACATTTTTGTAGTCGAGATTGCCATGAGACTGCTCCCCTGCAAAAGTCATTAGGTACCCTGATGTAGACTTTCTTGAGTCTACATCCCCTGCCATGTCTGCATCCGAAAAACCTTCTAACACGGTTTTATCATTACCAAAGCATATACAGTTATTAGAAGTACCTCGGAGATACCTGAATATCCATTTGACTGCTGCCCAATGTTCCTTACCGGGATTGGATAGGAACCTGCTTACCACACCAACTGCATAGGTAATATCAGGCCTCGTGCATACCATCGCGTACATTAGGCTGCCAACCGCCGATGCATAAGGAACCTTTTCCATTTCCTTCCTTTCTGTCTCACTTTTCGGGCACTGCTCCGAACTAAGCTTGAAGTGGTTTGCAAGTGGAGAGCAAACTGCTTTGGAATTATTCATGTTAAATCTTTCAAGAACTTTATTAACATACCGTTCTTGAGATAACCAGAGTTTACGGTTCTGCCTGTCTCGGAAGATTTCCATCCCAAGAATTTGTTTTGCAGGTCCTAAATCCTTCATCGCAAAGGACTTGCTTAATTCCTTCTTTAAGTTGTTGATCTTGCTTTTATCCTGGCCAACAATTAGCATGTCATCAACGTAAAGTAAAAGAATTAGGAAATTACCATCGGCAAATTTCTTGACGAACACGCAGTGATCAGCGGTGGTTTTGTTGAACCTATTTTCTTCCATGAATGAATCGAACTTTCTATACCACTGTCTTGGTGCCTGCTTGAGCCCGTAAAGACTCTTCCTCAATCTACATACAAGATTTTCTTTACCTTTGATTTTGAAGCCTTCCGGCTGTTCCATGTAGATCTCCTCGTTTAGATCTCCATGTAAAAATGCTGTCTTCACGTCAAGTTGCTCGACCTCCAAGTTCAAGCTTGCTGCCAAGCCAAGAACAACTCGGATAGAGGACATTTTAACCACAGGTGAAAATATCTCGTCAAAGTCGATATCTTTCTTCTGAGCGAATCCCTTCACAACCAACCTTGCTTTGTATCGTGGTTGTGAGTTACCTTCTTCAGTCTTTAGTCTGAACACCCACTTGTTTTTGAGAGCTTTTCTTCCCTGTGGCAATTTGACTAAATCATAAGTATGATTTTCGTCTAAGGATTTCATCTCCTCTTGCATAGCTTTCAACCACTTCTCTTTGTGCTCGTGGAACACAACTTCTTGGTAGTTCTCTGGTTCTCCCCCGTCAGTGAGCATCATGTACTCGTTGGGAGAATATCTACGACTAGATTGTCGTTCACGGGTTGATCTCCTCAATTGAAGTTCTGACGGAACCTGTTCAATAATTGGTTCAAGTTCAGTTGAAGTAGTCATACCTTCAATGCTAGATTCAGCTTGCTCATTATTAGAATCGGTAGGAGGAGCGATTGGGTCAAGATCAACAGGGTATTCGTCTGTTGATTGAGATTTCTTGTGCTTCTCGAAGTCTTCGATTGTCTGATCTTCAAGAAATACCACGTCCCTACTTCTGATTATTTTCCGGCTAACGGGGTCCCAGAGTCTATAGCCGAATTCTTCATGAGCGTAGCCCAAAAAAATACATTGTTTTGATTTTCCGTCAAGCTTTGATCTCTCATCCCTGGGAATGTGAACAAATGCTCTACAGCCGAACACCTTCAAGTGGCCATAAGAAGCATCTTTACCGGTCCAGACACTTTGTGGTACGTCACCGTCAAGTGGTGCTGAAGGTGATAGGTTGATTAAGTCAACTGCCGTCCTCATTGCCTCACCCCAAAAATGGTTTGGTAGCTTTGCGCTGGAGAGCATGCATCTGATTTTTTCGCAGATGGTTCTGTTTATCCGCTCCGCGACACCGTTGTGTTGAGGTGTTTTTGGTACGGATCTTTCTAGTTTGATCCCGAAACTTTTGCAATATTCCTCGAAAGGTCCTCGGTATTCACCACCGTTGTCTGAACGCACACGCTTCAAACGCCTTCCTGTTTCTCTTTCAACCTTCATATGAAATTGCTTGAAGATTTCCTGCACTTGATCTTTAGTTTTCAAGGCAAATGCCCACACCTTTCTAGAGTGATCATCAATAAATGTTACAAAATAAAGCGCACCTCCAAGTGTTCTCGTTTGCATTGTGCATACATCGGTATGTATTAAATCTAAAATTTCAGCTTTTCTGGATGGTGGGGAATTACGAAATGCTACTCTGTGTTGTTTTCCCATAATACAATCGACACAAGAATTTAACAGTGTACCTTTCATTCCTGGTAGAAATTGCTTTCCAGTGAGAATCTTGAGTCCTTTTTCACTCATGTGTCCGAGTCTTTTATGCCATAACTCGGTGGTGACTCCTTTTCCTGTTACATTCACCTCTCCTCTACACAGCTTGGATTGTGTGATGTAGAGAGAGCAAGTTTTTTCTCCTTTGGCTACCACCAAATTACCTTTAGTAAGCTTCCATTTCCCATTACTAAAGAAATTGCTGTAGCCTTCGTCATCGAGCTTGCCGGTAGATATAAGATTGAGACGTATGTCCGGAACATGTCTTACATCTTTGAGTAAAAGCCTACATCCAACATTAGTCTCCAAAAGAATATTACCCATACCAGTAATTTTGGACATACCGTCGTTTCCCATCTTTACAAAGCCAAAGTTGCCAGTGGTGTAAGATGTAAAAAGATCTTGACGAGCCGTGACATGGTAGGATGCGCCGGAGTCGACTACCCATGTCGAATCTTGGGATGCATGATTAATGGAATCATCACTTTGAATAATGATTACCTCGTCTGCAATATTTGTGGTGTCATTCGTATGGTTCTCGTCAGCTTTGTTGATGTTATTACTCTTTGATTTTTCTGCCTTTAGCTTTCTGCATTCTCGGATGAAGTGTCCCAATTTACCACAATGATGGCACTTCTTGTCTCGTCTGAAGTTGGATTGAGACTTTCCTCGCTGCTGATTTCGGAAATTTCGGCTTTTGCTTCTCCCTCTCCGTTCTTGATTTTCTTGTCGGTTAATGACAAGGGCCTCGGATTCCGGGTTGACTCCATTCTCTTTTCGCCGGGATTCTTCATTCAACATTCTATCTTTTACCATGTCCATGGTAAGCTTGCCGTCAGGAGCCGAGTTGCTGACTGACACAACAAGTGTGTCCCAGCTTTTCGGCAAAGAGCTAAGTAGCAGCAACGCCTGCAACTCATCATCTAATGTCATCTTCATAGAGTTGAGTTGGTCTACTATACCTTGGAATTCGCTCATGTGTTCTGAGACACTGCTCCCATCTACGTATTTCAGATTCACGAGCCGCCGCATGTGATTTGCTTTATTTTGCGCCGTTGTTCTTGCATACATTTTCTCTAATTTTTGCCAAAGAACACCAGCATCATGTTCATTAGCAAAATTTTGAAAAATACTCTTGTCGATCCATTACCGGATTTGAGCAGCACACTTTCGATTGAGCACCATCCATTCACTTTCGGACATGGTCGTTGGTTTGCCACCAGAGGGCGATGCCGATTTGTCTTTCGCTACAGGATCTACCTCCTTGGACGTTGGTGTTGATTCCTCCATTGGTATCACGATTGGCCTCCAAAGATCTTTAATGTATAGCAAATCCTCCATTTTTGGTTTCCAGATCGCATAATTGAATGCGGTCAATTTTATCATGTTGCCAGAATTCTCCTCCATTTAATTCTGCACAGAAAAAATAATGTATAGAGCAACCTAGCTCTGATACCACTTGTTGGGAAAAAGAACAATATTTGCGGAAAAAACCCGGATAATTTTCCCACTAATATTTCTGTGACAATTAAATAGGATAAAATATTTGATGAAAGCAATGAAGACGAATAGTAAATAACACCAGAATTTTAACGTGGAAACCCTCCAAGGTGAAGGGAAAAACCACGGGACCGTAGTCCACTTCAAACTTCCACTATGATAAATAATGGGATACAACTTCACCCTAAGGTGGATCTCTCACTGTCTTCAATTTGTGGATCTGAACCTCTCACAAACTGGATAACTCTCTCGAAGATAACTCTCTTGGAAGAAGAAGATTGTTTCTTCCGCTATACTCTGATCTTCTTGCTTTTTTGTATATATCTCTCCATTGAGAAGGACTCCTATTTATAGGAGCAAATGCATTTCCAATTTGGAATTGCACGATATGAAAATCACGGTGATTTGTTTCCGAAACACTCGTGATTTTCTAGATGTGGAAAATCATTTTAATTTATCTCCGGATCTCTCTTTATTTTCTTTCCCCCTTCCTTTGGCCTCTCCAATTGGGAGTGACCTACTCAACAACACGGATGTACCAATTTTGGGTTTTACCCTCCGTTTGCCATAAGTGTATCAGTTCGTGATTTTTTTGTATTAATCTAATTTAACGGAAACTAACAGAGGAGAGTAAATTTATCACAAATGTATCAATTTTGAGTTTTTATAGTGGTTAGGAGTTTTTTTCCGGCGGCAATTCGCATGTTTTATTCCGGCGGCAACATTAGTGGCGATTTTGTTTGGAATGTTCTGGTTTTTGCCCAAATTGAAGTTGGTTTATGCTCGAGCACGTGTCGCGCGCGCCTCGTTCTTCACGTCAAGCGACATTACTGCCGTGTGCATGCTCTCTCCCTCTCTGCTTGGCGGTCCCGCCGCTTGAGTCAATTGACGCTGGGAGGGCCCCGGGGGAGAGCACGACCTGTGACCTTCATCGATAGGGAGGACTCGATGTTGGCCGGATTCGATCGAGCATGGTCGACGGCCTCGCGGTTGGGGCGGTCGCCGAGGTTCTTGAGGACGAGTCTAGCCTGGGTGACGTCGGTGATAGCGTCGGCCATGGAGGCGAGGAGCTCGGGGTGGGCGAGGTGGGCATTTGGCCGGTAATCTGGAGCAGGCCCTAATTTTCCCAAATTCTCTAATATTCCTATTAACATCGCAACTGATTCTTGTTCGTTCAAGAGAAATGATTTGGAACTCTTGTGCACGAACCCTAATTTATAATTTGGGAATAAACAAAATTGGAGATTTTGAGCACGGACCCTAACTTCAATTTGGATTTCTTTAGATGATCTCTCCTTTTTCACTCTCACTGTAACTAAGGGGGTGTTTGGTTCGGCTTTTGCAAGGGGCTTTGGGCCTCCAAAGCCCTTTGGGGGAAATATTTTGTGTTTGGCAAAATATTTTGGAGGCTCCTTGGTCAAATGCTGGCCTTCTCAAGGCTGAAACACTCTCTAACATAATGTTTAGACAATATTAACATTTCTAAAACACCCATCTCATGTCAAAAATATGTGTTGTAGCCCACATATGCATAAACCTCCCCCTCACCCAATTAGTCTTCTTCTATCTCCATTTCTTCAAGTCAAGCTCAATTGTCAGTAAAAAAATGCATCTCATATCCCTTCACTCTTCTCCCCCATTCCATCCATTTTCTCTCCGTGTTTTTCATTGTCCCATTTCACATCAAACTATTTGATTGATCGATTATAAACACAAGAAAAACCCTTGTTAAAAAATCAAATCTAGGAGCTGAAGCCCTCGCCCAAAATCTTATCAAGATCATCGGCGATGTGTGCTTCTCCATCTTCATCATCTTGGTCCTAATTGTTATCGTCATCGCTGATTCACCATCACCTACCAAACTCTAGATCCATGGCTTGAATCCCCCAACTCTCACTAAGTTGTTTATGAAAACCAAAAATGCCACATTCAAGAACAACAATTCCATCCTCAAGATCGGCGAAGATTTTCCCTCCTTGCCCCTGTAGTCTCTCATACTTTTGCGCCGATCTCAATTGCCTAGCAGCCACTGCCAGTAATTGAGAGGGCTGAAGAGGTGATTACGTACTTAATCCTTAAGTTCGAGCCCTTATGCGATTAGGTGGCCATGTTGCCCATCAAGTGTTTGAATCTCCGTATTATGATAGCTATTAAGAAGTTCAACACGGGAGCCTTTATGCCTATCGTGTTCGTGGGTATCAAACTCCAATTAACGGTTCAAAAACTGATGAGTCCTATGTTGCATAGACGACTGGTGATAGAGACAGGCCACAAAAGAGAGCATTCTTTTTTGTTTTTACAGATACTACGAAGGCTTGAACCATGATCGGAATTAAGAGGGAATGGAGAGAAGTAGAAGGAAAATGGAACCCACGACAAAAGATAAAGAAGAAAACAAATGGGATACTACAACCAAACAAATAAGGATACTTAAAAAAGTGAGACCCACAAATATTAATATTATCAAAACACCGTAACATAGAGTGTTTTAGCCATGGTAAGAGTGGAAAAAACGCAAACCTTCTCAAATAGAAATATATATATATATATATATATATATATATATATTTTAGCATCAATTCCACGGCTTGATTTTTTGCCGGTCGATGAAAGTTTACCTTACTTAAATAGTAAACATTCAAACAACATAGGGGTTGATTTCTCCATCCACAGCCTTTTGGGCACAAGTCTCGCTCATCTCAAGTCGAACGCCGCCAATCCTTGACCATCCAATCCAATCCCATCACCTGCGGTTTCTTGCCTTTTTCTTGGGTGTGAGTCACTCCAATCACCTCCTGAGGTTGACTTCATGAATTTAATAACATGAAAAGGAAATTTCGTGAACTAAATGAGCTGGCTAGAGAAGGGCCCAAGGAGAAAAAGTTCGACGTAGAAGAGAACATCATGCATGACGCAGCAAAAATTGGACGTGAAGACAGCTGGACAAGCATTCTAGAGGAGAGAAATTGAATGCGTAACCTTGAAGCCAAAGGAATATGTTATCTCCAATTAGAACACTTTCAAGAATCGAAGTGAGAGGATTCGAAAGCTTAGAGGTGATTTCCTTGCGAGAGAAGAGGAATTGAGGAGGCTATTTCGTGCTATTTTTTGTGGCCCGCCTTGATGGGGAGCATGAATGTAGAGACGCACCAAAAAATCTTCTGAAAGCCTATGTTGTCATGTCTTGAGTTCGATTTCAACGAGACTCTTTAAGTCCTTGGAATGCTTGTAATAACTGCTTTCTAAGGACCCTCTAATTTTAAAATAATATCGTTGTGTTGACTTTTGGCCAAAGAGATCTGTCGTGACCTCCCCGAACCGATCGGGTTTAGGCCAAGAGATATTTGTCAATAGATACGGACATCGATTGATTCGGTTGAAAGACAAACCAAATAGTTCATTAATCCAAAGACCGAGGCACTCCCGAGCCTCATGTCTCGCGCGACGAAAATTGTCAAATTTACTCATTCGATTGGAGTCGCCACTAGCCATGATTAAGGGTAGGCTAGAAACTCTGATCGAGACATGGGAGTGTCATCTCGATACATGCGAAAACCAGATATTCCAAAATTCTTGGACTTGATTACACTAATTAACAAATTAGTGCCCTTTCGGTACCTAATCTTGTTCAATTCACCACCTAACATGTTCACACTAATCGGGAGTCTCAAAATTTCGATTCCTAACCAAACTAGGGTAAGCGACAATCAACACATGAACCTAACGTGCAAAATTGACCTTATGTGAGTTAGATCAAACACGCTATTCAAAGTGTGTGAACCAAGTAATGTGCGATCGAATATGACACTAATCATACAAAAAGGGCAAGAGAAGGCAATCAAAAGCCTTAAGGTAAAGCCTTAATGGCTTGTCCGATTTTTGGGAACTTTTTAAAGGATTTTCTTAGTTTTTATGATTTTTAAACTAAGTCCAAAACGAAATTAAAACTAATATCTAGTGAAATCAAGCCCAAAAAGCGATTTTTGAACATTTCCTAATTTTCTGATTTTTTTGGAATTTTTCTGAAATTTTTTTAATTTTTTTAATGTTTTTCAGATTTTTTAATATTTTTTTGGGCTTTCTAAAAATTTTCGATTTTTTTGGAATTTTTAATATTTTTTTAATATTTTCATATTTTTTTTTGAATTTTTGAATTTTAATATTTTTAATAAAATAAAGATTCTGGACCGGGTCCCCTGAACTGATCTGCCCGACACCTGACCCGGCTCTCTGACCCGCCCGGGACCCCATTTTCAATTCTTTTCTATTTTTTTTATTTCCCTCTTTTTCTTTTTCCTTTTTCTTTTGTTTCTTTTCTGTTTTTCTTTTTTTCATTATTCTTTCCTCCCCTACGTGCTTTCCCCATGCACGTTCTTCTTCCAAGACGTCTTCTTGCTGGGACTGTCATTGCGAACGCCTCCATCCTTTCTTTGCCTATAACCGTCGGCGCATGTCGCCACCACCAACGACCACCGCCAGCCTTACATTCTCACCATCGGCCATCACAAACCATCGGACCATCAGCTAACTCTGGTCGCGAAAAAGGACACCGGCGACCAAACACCGATATCGACTTCTATTTTTTATATCTCGACATCTCAACCACATCTAAAACTCTAAATTTATACACACAAAACAAGGATGGGAAACTGACCACGACGGCCTCTAACCGCGGGCATCACTCTAGCGAGAGGAGTGAGTCTCCGGAAGGCGCTCGTCCACGGCCGACGATGGGGATCGACAAGTATGCCATGAAATCACACAAAAGTATGGAGGCAGTCACCAGAACATCAAGCTTAAGAACGAATAAGACGTGGATCAACCACGGCGGCCTCTTACTGCTTCTCTCATTCCATTGTCTTCTTCTTCATCTTTAACCGAGTTTCGTACTTCACATGCTTCTAAGATAGACTATCTTTACGAAGTCTCTCTTAGTGATGAAACCAAGATTTCCGAAACGCAACTTCCTCTCATGAATCCATACTCAGCTTTTGCTAAACCTGCTACATCTTTTTCCCCCATAAGGTCTATACGACATCTCATCCGTAAAACTCCAAAAGAAGTCAAGGAATACGTTCAGTCTTCCAAATTTGACCAACATCCAATTCCTGCTTCTGAAAAGGAATAATTTGTTACTCTCCAAATTCCTCATGAATTTCCCAAACAGTGGATCCAACAAAAGTATTTGCATATTCACTATGGCGCAGTTCGTCTTACTCTTACCTTTCATGGGAGAAAAGGTTTGCCTATCGTAGCAAGAATGGCTATTTTTGATACTAGGTTCCTATAATATCAGCATGCCTGTATTGGTACTGTCCAAACCACTTTAAATGCTGGAACAGTCTTTGTAACCCTTTATCTAAATTTTAATATTGCCCTTTCCTATCTCCAGCTACTTTCTTTCTTGAAAGTACAACCTCAGCTTACTGGAGCTCCTCAAACTGCCGATTCTATTGCCACAACTCTTCATTACCAAATGATGTATAAAGTCCAAAATCATGCTCTAGATCTGAATTTCCAACATGGAAATGAAGATGCACTGTTCATCTCCATGCAAAACGATTAGGCCTCTTGCATTCATGTTCCTCGGCAGATTCCAAAAGAAAAGTTAGCCAAGCTTCTTCCTGAATCTTGGATAACAAATTATGAAATGCTCCACCAAATTAGCCAACCTCTCCAGTCTTCAGACTCTGAATTTGTCAGACAAAGAGATGGTACTGTAACCATCAAATTCCGCAAAGAGAAGGAAGAAACTCCTTCCATCTTTCCTACTATTTTTATGATAGAACCCTGTGTTCCTAATCCAGTTCCTAAGGAACCAGACCCAAAAAAGCTAGTTCGATACTTCAAAAGTGACGGGCATCCTGTCCATCACTATAAAGACCATTATGGTCATTGCTTCTGGGATCCTTTTTGCCAGTGTTCTTCATGCACAAATTCCCCAGATATAGTAGATCCAGCTACCAGGCCTACGCGAAAAGTTAGGAAGGCCAATGACAGCTTCTACCAAAGATATTTGGATGACGACCCTACCATTGATACTCTTGGAGAAAATAGTGGATACCAGTTTATAGTATCATACGGACCACCATCATCTTCATCAACTTCATCATCCCTATCATTCCCATTATCTCCACCATCACCCCTAGTTTCACCCCCATATAAGAAATATGTTGTTTCCCCTTTCTACAAACCCATTTATAAGTGGGTAAAGAAAAATTCTTATCCACTTGAAATTCCAGTCTTTCCTAAAAACCCAATCACTGGGCAACTTCCATCTATCTCCATGTTCAATGAAGCTGACTTCCTTCCTTTAAATCCTATTGAAGGTTCTCAGCTTTCTTTTCCTGTTACTGAGGAATTCACTGATTCGCAACGATGATACCTTCATGCTCCAAAAATTCCTTCTCCCACTGATATTGATGAACGTGGAAGGCCAAAAAGAACGCCTGCTGCTGAGGCTGTTCTAAATTAGCAGTCAGAAACTCTCATGGCACAAAATCAGGCTTTCAAGATACTTGACTCCAAAATTGTTGATGTGCAACAAGACATCCGAAGGTACAACAAGTCCATCAAAAAGATGCTTGTGGATTTCCAGAAAAGACTTCATGCCTTAGAATCAGGCCAACATCTTGGCTACCATTATCTTGAAAATTCGAAAAATGAAATAGAGAAACTCAAAAGGCAAATCAGTCTCCTTGAAGAAGGAAAATTTAAGCCTACTGATTTCTTCTCTATTCCGAGAATCGGATACTCTCTTCCACCACCGCAAAGCTCTCCAGTTTTTGCTGTAGCTGCTCTTACAGCCGAAACTTCTACTCAGCGAGATAAAAGTGATATGACAGAAATGCGCAATCGCATTCGGAAAATGAAGAAGCTCCGAAAGGAAAGAATGAAAAAAAAATCTGTTGTTGAGTCTTCTGGAGAACCTGAAAAGAGCTCTGACCAGCAGATGATGATCTCAAACCCCTTAGAATCCTTTATGAGGGATTTAAGCAAAGATCAACAACAGAATCCAAAAGCTAATTCAGAACAACATCTACCAGAATGCACTTCCCAAGTAGCAAAGGTATCAAATTTGCCAAATTCAGATTCAAAATCTGACTCCCTATCATATTTCTCTTCGTCTACTTTTCCAGTTCCTTCCATTGAATCTTTCCAAGTACCACCAACTACTCCTCCGATCTTTATGGTTGATCCACCAGAACAAGAAATGGAACCAAATCTATCTGAACCAGAGGTTATTCAGATCAATAACCCATCTCATATTTCTGTTTCCTCGTCCAAACAGTTTTTCACTCTTGATTATACTCCTTATTCAAAATGGCCAGAAAGATTTGATGAATTCCATGCTTGGTTAAACACCAGAGCTCTTACTGTTGAAAGCAAATATGATGTTCTTCTAGAATTTGCTACAAGGTTTACTGGAAGCCTTAAATACTGGTAGCAATCAACTTCTGAAACAGATCAGATGACTTTTTTTCTTCTGCAAGATTTTTCTCAAGCCATTGGAATCATTTACCTATATTTCATAGGAAAACCTGCTGATCTTCTTGAGCTCAAAAGAAGAGAATATTTTGAAAGAAAATGTTGTTCTCTTCAAAAAAAGGCACCTAGATTGCCATTACAGGGAGATGCTTAAACTCTTTTATGGCCTAGGAGCTGATCCAAATTTGAAACAAGTCTTCTTAGCCTCCATTCCTAAAGAACTCTCTCAACAGGTTGAGAGATCTTTTCTCAACAAGCAAAGAAGAATTGTTGACATCCTCTTTGGAGAACTACAGCAAGAAATCTATCTTTGTCTTGATGAACTCTGCCTCCAAAGACAGATGATGAAAAACTACATCAGAGACAATCGTGAACTTGACGGTGCTTGATCCAAACAATATTTGAAGATCAAATGTTCGAAGAAGGATTGTGACGGTTCCTGTGGAGAATATTCAAAGAAAAACAAGCACTTCAAGAAGTATTGAGTGAAAAGATCCAAGCACTTCGGAAGAAAGAAGAAATGGCGATTCCTACGAAAATGAAGAAACTTTACAGGATGCAAGAAACCAAATCGTTGCTTCATTTGCAATAAGAAGGGCCACTTTGCCAAAACTTGCCCCCAGGTAAAAAAAGGTTAGAATCATCTCATTCATAATATCGAATTCGAGACAGGAATCTCTCTTAACAATGATAATATTGAATCCTTGTTCTCTGTCGATGAAAATCCCACTGACCAAACACTTTGCATCATTCTTTATCTCACCCCTAGTGAAACAGACTCTGATTTAGAATCTGAAGAACTTTTCCATCTATCATCACAACCAAAAAGTCTGGATCCCAGTATATATTCCAGTCAACTTCATTGTCTCCACTTCCCAGTCAAAATCTATCTCTCAAAATTTGCCAAATCAATTTCAGTCATTGCCCTCATAGATATTGGTGCTAGTGCTTCAATCCTATATACTAAAGTTCTCCCTGAAGAATACTGGACTTCCTGTGTTCGGTATTTCAACTCTACTTCAAGAGACACTTTTTCCATAAATGTTCGCACCACCCCTGTATCTATTCAGTTTTTCCCCCAGTGTTCCATTACCACCATAATTCTTGGATCTAGTCTTCCCAATAAAGACTTGATTATTGGGTGGGATATCATGACTCAACTTCTAGACTTGAGAATCGTTCCTGGAAAAGGACTTAGTTATAAAGACCAATTCTCTGAATTCGTCAATATCAAAGACTCTTTTCCATTCAAATGAGTCTGTTAGATCCAATCATGTAGAAACTGTTGGAATCATGCTCAGAAAATCATTCCGAATTCTCTAAAAAATGTTCTCATCTTTTGTGGAAAAATCCAGAATTCTATGTTCGACTCCCCTCCAAGAAAAATGAGGATATAAATCCTACTAAGGCAAGTCATTCGGGAATGAATCCAGAGCATTTGGCTCTTGCTCAAAAAGAATGCTCAGAATTGTTACAACAAGGCCTTATTGAAACTTCTAATTCTCAATGGGCTTGTGAAGCCTTTTATGTCAATAAACGTGCTGAGCAAAATCGAGGAAAAATGAGATTGGTAATTAACTACCAACCTCTCAATCTTTTCCTCCAGGATGACAAATTCCCTTTGCCTTCTCGAAATTCCCTTTTTGCGGGAATCACTAAAGCTCATATTTACTCAAAGTTTGATCTTAAAGCCGGATTTTGGCAATTGGGCATTCATCTTGATGACAGACCAAAGACGGGATTCTGTATCCCCAACCAACACTTTCAATGGCGAGTTCTTCCATTTGGTCTCAAGGTTGCTCCTTCCTTATTCCAAAAGGCTATGTGTCGTATATTCTAGCCAATCTTATCCAGTGCAGCTGTCTATATTGATGACATATTGCTCTACAGCCTAGACGAAGAATCTCACTGTCGACTTCTTGAGCAGTTTGCAGAAATTGTGAAGAAACATGGCATCATGCTTTCTTAGAAAAAGATGACCATTGCCCTGATAGAAGTTGAATTTCTTAGCATGCACCTTAACAAAGGTACAAATTATCTAGGACCGCACATTGCCAGGGAATTACTAAAATTTCCTGAAAAAAATTTTACAACCCAACAAGTTCAACAATTTCTCGGGATAATCAATTATCTTAGAGATTTTGTTCCAAATATTGCAAGGTTGTTAATTCCTTTGCAACTGATGTTAAAAAAGTATCCAGTGCCATGGGAAAAGGCACAAACCAAAGCAGTTGCGGAACTCAAAGAAATTATGCAAGATCTTCCCCCTCTACAAATTCTATCCACAGGCAAGAGAATCTTGCATACTGATGCCAGTGATGAATATTAGGCGGCCATATTGTTCGAAGAACTTCATGGTAAGCGACATCTTTACGCTTACAAAAGTGGCAAGTTTTCTCAGGTAGAAATGCATTATCATTCTACCTTCAAGGAAATTTTGGCAGTAAAGAATGAGATAAAAAAGTTCGAATTCCATCTTATTGGCCACCATTTCTGGTAGAACTGGATATGACTTCTTTTCCCCAAATGACCAAATTCAAGCAGAAGCAAATCCCTCATCCTCAGCTACTCAGATGGGCTGAATGGTTTTCGAAATACTCTTTCGAAACCAAACACATTGCAGGAAAGAAAAATGTGCTTGCAGATTTTCTCTCCAGACCAAAAGCATCGACAGAAATCAACATGTATATTCTCAGGCATTCCTTCCCGTTCCAGGCAGACAAGTACAAGATTGAATGGTTTCGAGATTGGCCAAGCCTGGAATATCCTCAAGAAATAATTGAGCAAATTCAAAAGGATAAGCTCATTGAAAATCTTGACAATCTCATGTGGCAATGCCATACAGACCTTTTTCTCCACCATGGAGGATCTATTCTTGACTCTTCTGGATTACACTCGAGGTACCATTTCATCCACCCATTACTTTGGAGAAAAAAATGATTTTCCTGATAAACTTAAATGGCTATTATGGTATCTAACCAACAAGTACATAATAGCTATTGAGTTTCCCACCAGAAAATTTATTCTCCAATTGACCAACTTGCTTCTGGTTTATTACGTTCAACTAAATAAACACGAGAAAAACCTTTTAACTGTGCTCAAATGATTTTATCCTCCTGTTTATTGGAAACGACTCTTTCTTGAAAAGGTGAAAAAAGTTCGAGATGATCCGGAAACACACACTGTTGTACTCTTCCATCGTCCTTGGACTTTTGTGTATAATAATGGTACCATTTCCAATACTCCCACCGCAGTAGGTACTACTATCTACAAGCCTCAGTCACAACTCCAGGTTGCACGTGTCTATAAATCGTTCTCCAGTCACATTGGTTCTGTTGAATATAATTACAGGGAACTCCAAAGGATCCTATGCCAAGAAAATCGTATTATTCCCAAAGAAGCATGTGATTACTTCACACCCGTCTCATGGGATCACGAAGGATCTTCCGCTATAACAAGACAAGCACTCAGAGAATACAAGCACGAACAGGCACATGCACAGCTCGGATTATCACAAGATCACGAAATGTCAGATATTAGAGATCCAGCACAGTCATCTCAAGATCTAGTGTAATCTCAGGATCCATGGGGTGGACCACTCTCCCAAGACCCCTATGACTATGGACCATTGTCCTTATCCGTTGGACTTGACGCCAGCTCTTCCTCTCACTACACACAACTAGGAAATTGGCCCCAGCCAGTTTTGCCCCAGCCAGTCTTACCTGAACCAAATCCATAACCAAGCCTTGGCATCAGAATGTGGAATGACCTCCTGTTACCACAAAACACTCTAAATACTACTTTTCCAGACCTTTCGACACATGCATCCTCTTCCTTGAACCCAACGCCAGTTATCACTGAAGATAATTTCGAACACATTCTGACACAGAAACAGATAGCAAAATACGAACGTACAAATAGTTCAGACAGCTCGGATTATGACTATAACTCTGGATGGAGATAAGCTTGTACTATTTCGCCTAATCGGCATTGTCCTAGCATATCATAGCCGGGTCCTGTTCCACCTGTGAATATGTTTTAAGTGTTGTACGAGTAAGTGTGCCAAATAATGTATTTAGTTAGGTAAGGTTTGTTTTATGTGGACACGAGTCCAATAATGTACCATGTTCTAAATGTGTTTTGTCTTACCTGGACCCTCGTCCAACATATATCCCCCAACGCCTATATAAGGCCGTGTAATCCTTCAGTTTGAAATAAGAGGGAAAGTTGTGAAATCTAAATTCTCTCACTTTTCATGCCTCTCTAAAAATCCTTTTCTTCAAAGCCTGGCATGATCCTCCAAGAAAGGCAGCTCGGCCAGTTAGGTATAACATCATCCTGGTCACTCTGAGCGTCTCTATACTTTGAGCCAAATCTCCGGGTAGTTTTGCAGTTAAAAGGCAGTTCCTGAAGGGCTTGAACAAGAGGTTCGCCCATGTGGAACAACATACCTGCTGTAAACTGATCTGGTTTTCCCTGGCTCTCAGTATAGATCCCCTCATACCTAAAGTGGCTAAATTAATCTCAAATAAGGACCTCAATTCCTAGTCGGTGAAGTGTTTGCCGGAAGACATTTTCCGGCAAGGGGCAATTTTGTCTGAAATTTGTAATTAGCTAAAAAAATAGGAAAATTCCCGAATGGATTAAGTTTAGGTTATTCCTCTAAATGTTTATGTTTTCTTCTTCTTCTCCCACGCTGCTCCTCAACCAAATCACTGGTTGGTTCTTGCCAATACTCAATCGATTCTCATCGCTTCTCGCGAGCATTAGTCTATTGTTCGCCGTCGTCTCTTCTTTCCAAGGTTTCGTTGTCCACAAGCTTCAAGTTCGTTGCCGTTCGAGTGCATTGCTTGGGCGACCACGACGGCGAGGGGTTGTCTCTTTAGGAGGTGCTTCCGTCGATTGCTATTATCAGCGGCCAGGTAAAGGTGACTGCATTTTAGTCACATTTTGCTTGTCGATTTCTGTTGCGGATGCTTGCTTTAATCAAACGGTGTGCTTTTTTGTTGTTGAAAATCTTCAATGCTTGAGAGCGTGGTTGGGAGGGATTTTCTGCCTCATATTTCTGGTAAATTTGACTTCCGTTAGCAATACAAAGATTGCTAGTTCTTGGAGCTTGAGAAGGGTGAATTCTTTCTTGGAAGTGTTATGAATGCTTGTTGTTACCAAGTAATGATATTGTTGAGAGAACGAGGTTTGCAATTGATTCGTGATATTCTAGTTGAAATCAAAACTCTAGCTGTCTATGGTGATCAGCTGAGAATTCAACAAGTATTGGCTGATTTCTTGTTAATATGGTGAGATCTGCTCCATCTCCAGAGGGTTGGGTGGAGATTCACGTTCATCTAAGTCTGAAGCAGACTGGTGGAGGAATAACTCTTGTGCACAACCAATTCAGGTATTCCTTTTATAGGTTTCCATCTATTTCAAGTATGTTCTGTGATAATGCATTGTCCTATTTTGAGATAGTTCCCTAATGCGGCTTTCTTTCCAAAATTTCATCCCTGTTAACTCTAAAGTGCTTGACTCTTAAGGGTTAATTGCCTTGTATTTTTTGGTAAATGACTAGACTTAACTTGTCTACCACATGGTTCCGTTAGCATGTTGCACAATATTTTACTTCTCATCACTCATCAGGGTTCTCTATTTTTATGAATTCAGGCTTATGTGATGCAAGACGATGTATTGATAACAACGCTAGCTGTGAGAGACTCCATACCATGGACACAATTGCCAGACTCCATACCAGTATCCGAGAATAAAGAAAGAGCAAAAACGACAATAAGGGAAATAGGACTGCAAGATACCATATGGACACAAGAATTAGAGGTTGGGGGACCAAGGGACTAAGTGATGGTCAAAAGAGAAGAGTTAGCATTTTCCTGGAAATTGTGACCCGCCTGAGGCTTCTCTTCCTCGACAAACTGACCAGTGGACTTAACAGTGCAACATCCTATCAGTCATGAGCAGAATAGCCAGCTTGGACCAAAGAGATGAAATCAAAAAAACTAGAATCGCATCAATTCATCAGCCCACTATTCAAGTCTTCCAACTTTCATTGGATGCCTTAGATTGGTTGTAGTAGGATGGGCTGTGAACACTGCATATGATCAGTGGGAGGTTGTTTTGTAAACTCATTTGTTGTCCTCTATTTCTTGTAGCGTCGTGCGCACATATTAAAGTTGTGAACTCGTATGTTGGTGTCTCTTTTTGTAATGGAAATAATGTAGTTCAATTCAAGTGTTCAATGATGATGCTTTTTGGTACTGCAAGCTATCTTTGGTTTCATTTATATCGGCTATTCTGTATTTTGTCGTGTACAAAGCTCAAGCTTTGACAGAGCCCATTGATGATCTATATTTTTTCTTTGGCCTATAATACAGGGCATTTTAACTTGGTGTGTTGCTGGACTATTGTTCTCATTGCTTTTTGCAAGTCATTTTTTTGATGTTGTTGTTCTATATTTTCTTGTTTGACTGATGAGCTCATTTAAACTTGTTGTTAGTATGCCTATACTACAATGAAGTGCTGGGACATTCCATAGCAAACTAAATAGCATTAGATAAACCTGAATTGATTCACATTATATGATGGCAAAGAGTAACATCCCAACACAGTTTACCTATACATAATTTAACTTTAAGATGCTTCCAAAACAAATTCATTCATATCAACTAATAGTGAAACAAAAGGAGTTTGAGTTGTTCGTTTTGTTGCTTTGCATATCTCAAAAAAGTTGCTCGTCTTCGACCACTTTCATGTTGAGGTCCTCATATCCTCCTCTTTACCTATGGTTAAATCACAAAATAAATCATTAGTCAAATCAAAGTCAATTATAAGTAAAAATAGTTTTATGACAAAGTCAAGCACAAATGAATGCGTACATCTTCTCACTTCCCATAGATGATATTGAGCTTGAAATGTTGCCGAAAATTGACACAAGAAATTCAATCATCTTAGGTTAGGATGTTGGGCCTGAGAGAGTGTTTTCTACCACATCCTGTGAGCATGAGGCAACTATAAAAGCTGATGGGGCTGATGCTGCTATTGTTGATGTTGCTGGTTGGTTCTTACAATGATACCTGTTATGGCCTAACCCACCACATTTTTCACAAGTGATTGTGGTATTTTGTCTCTTCAACTTTGTTCCCACAGGCTCTTGCACAACTTTTTTCTTTCTTGTCTTCAATTTTTTATCAGTTGTTTCATTCACTGATTTTGTTCTTTGTTTCTTCTTTCTGCCAACTTGCTTGGGCACATCTGGTGGGAGTAATGGCTCTCTAACAGGCCACATGTCCTTAGAATCTACAACATGCACAACATGACTATACAGCCGCATGAATGTTTCCTTACTGAAACTTGTGTGAATCCATTTTTCAGGCTCTTCCCTCATGTATATAAGAGCCGCCACAACATGACAACAAGGAATTCTGCTGATGTCCCATCTTCTACAGCTACAAAATTTATGTCTAATATTAACAACTCTCTTGTCTCCATATGGCCCACTCAATTCAAATTCATCCTCTCCATTCCAAGTGGGAATCCATGATGCTGAAAACTGTTTTTGAAGATCTAATATCTTTTGGATATTAGGACAGATCACACCAATGTACTTGGTCATCCCATTCCTTTGCTTATGAATCCTTTCCATGAGTTGCACTCTTATAATTTCAAGCATTGTGATGGTAGGCTTGTCCCTAGCGTCAATGATGCTTTTGTTAAAACTTTCACACCAGTTGTTCAAGGAAATGTCACGTTTTGAGCTTGTCCTAAAGTGGGACTTGCTCCATTGCGCTGGAGGCCTCTGGAATAACCAATCATAAGCTTTCTCATCAACTATCTTTAGTTGTGCCATTGCCAAGTCAAAATCACATACCCTAGTTGCCATGGCAGCCTTCCAAAGAAGCTTTTTAAGTTCTACTCCTTTGTGATGCAATTTGAAGTTTTCATAAAGATGCCTTAAGCAAAATCTATGTTCTGCTTCGGGCATTAGATGTGCTAGTGCTTGCACCAATCCCTTTTGTTTATCACACATGAAAGTCCAGTACTTTGAATTTTCAGGGTCTGTAATCCCTAAATCTTCTACAATTAAACCAATAAACCAATGCTATGTCTTGTATGTTTCTTGTCCGACAACTGCCCATGCAAATGGATACATCTGATTGTTGCCGTCCACGCCAACCGCTGCTAGAAGTATACCTTTGTAGCCTGATGACAAATGGCAACCATCAAACCCCACAAAGCGCCTACATCCTTCTAAAAAACCCCTCCTTAATGCATCTAGGCAAATATAGACTCCCCTAAACTTGAATTGGTATTGACATTGTTCGGTCTTGATTATACATGTGGATTCTGGATTGGCATCAAGAAGTGCTTGGCAATAACTCCTAAGCATCCAAAATTGCTCCTCCTCATTCCCTGTGATCATATTCATTGCTGTTGCCTTAGCTCTATAAACCATTGTCCTTGACAACTTCAAAACATTCTCAGACTCCTTTGTTTTTTTCATTGAAGCACCCGGCCACGTTGGATTATTTCTCAACCTATCACAGTACTTGTTTGCTAGCTATTTAGTGCTTATTTGAGGAACATGTAATGCTCTATTACATGTATGTACCGAGTTGAAGGTTTTGACTTGTAAGGTATGCTCCCTTTGCACTTTAGAAGCATATATTAGCCAATCACAGCCCTCCGAACACACTGCCCTCAACTTATTAGGTGTATTCTTGACAAATCTCACCTTTCTCCCATTTTTTATAGCATGGTTCCTAACGGCCTCTTTAAACTCCTCCGCATTACTAAAGCACATCCCCAACTTGAAGACAGGATTTTCCATATCAACCTCAGCATTGAATTCAGGATGCATATAATCATTTTTGCTATTCTTGTTCAAAAAATCTACATTATCAACTAAAACATCTACGTACATACTGATGTCTCCAACCTCCATATCCCTCTCCATTGAACCATCACCGTCAGCACATCTTACATTTCTCATGTATAACTCATCAAGATCAACAAAAGCAAACCCATCTTCTTCAGTACCCTCAGCGACCTTACCATGCCTACTATCATATATGGAATAGTTCACTTCTTCACATCCCTCGATTGGTGCACAGTGAAATCAAAAAATAAAGTCAATATACTTCCATGCAAAACACACACCAGGAAAAAACAAAACAAAAATAGTAAAAAATTGCAAGACATCTTACCACACTATGACTAATGAAAGAAAACTAGCCACACTAGTGACTACGTACCATACTTTTATTAGATACTGTTTGTCACAAAAAAAAAATTGTGCATCATGGACTTGAAATGTTTTCAATGCTAGTTAAGTGGTAATATACATTCGGACTCATGTGGGCACAAAAGTGCTACTACTATGGTGATGGACTGTATCCCAAGTACGGTCAATTACCTCAATGGTTATGTTTATTAGGCCTCCAATGTAAGAGTATCATCAAAAAACATCTTTTATTGCTATGCTGAGTGATTTTATCATTGGTATGATCAATGTACTATAGCTCAAAAACCATCAAAAACCAACATTTAGATTTCAGGAATGCTACGTGCTCTGGCCATAAATGACAAAATATACACTAGAAAAAAAAACAAACAAAAAAGCATTAAAAAATTGCAAAAAAGGGACCACCACCACTAGTACATAGGACCATGATGGCAGCATATCTAATTAAAAATACACAGTAAACGCAGCTCATATGCATTCATTCGAACAAAAGGAGACATTCACTCATAAATCCGTCAAAACAAACAAAAACAACACATAAAACAAACTCTCTCCTACCATCACTGTCATCGCTGCCATCCGTATGATATTCCACCGCATGCCTACACCTTGTTGCCATGTTGCGTCAACGAGCCACAATCGCTTTCTATTGGACGAACGAAGGATCTGCTACACTAATTTGAACGAAATTGACCTCGGTTAAACGTGAGTGCATAACGAAAAAAATGGCAAAAACTGGGAAAAGATGATGGAAAATCGGGCTTTGTACATGAGCTTTGTCTACATCTTGTTAGTTTAACGTGAGTAAATTCTAAGAAGATGGGAAAACTGACCTCGATTGAACATAAGGTGGGCCTCGACCTTTCACGAACAGAGAAAAAACGAATAGAGAATTTGGGTCTCCACGAACAAAGGAAGAAGCACTTGGGGTTTCTTGGTGTTTTTCAATTGGCGCCTCCACAAACAGAATATTTGGATCTCAAACATTGTAGTGAATGGGTACCAAGGAACAGGGAAGAACGTAGAAGAACTAGGGTTTTTTTGGTTTGTTTTAGGATTTGTTAATCTTTTCCCATATTTTTTTGGACAAAATTGCCCAAACTCTGGTAGTCAAAAATGTCACCCGATCGCTAGCCGGCGAATATTTGACTGATCGGAGAGCTCAGGTCCTTATTTGAGATTGATTTAGCCACTTCGAGTCCTTATTTGAGACAATGGGTCCACTTCAGGTCCTTATTTGAAACAAAGTCCACTTCGGGTCCTTATTTGAGAAAATAGGTCCACTTTGGGTCCTTTTTTGGAATTTTCCCTTGTAGCGCAGAAGGAGAATCCATCCAACATATCTGTAAAATATAAGGACGAGCCAAAACCCAATAAATGAAATCTCTAAGTCTAAAGTAAGAGGTCATTTTACTACTTGACTCGATACCAACGAAACAACATGATATCATGACAAGTATAAAATATTGTTATATGCCAAATGAATGAATAAATGCACTATCCTTTCTATCATGATATGCAAATAAAAATAACTAGACAAATTGGCATAAAACATTCAAATGCAAATCAATTTCATAATGCATAACTACCGCATAGCAGCTTATTGCTATATGCAGGTAAGTATTTATCCCCTACTTGTCACTGGTCAGAACCCATATCGACTAAGGATGCATCGTCACTATTAACCGATGAGGGTCGAAATCATAAACACCTCTTTGCCACGCCACATGAATCATAAGACTCCATGGCCTCTCAACATTGTGGAGACTCGTCTGGCTAACTATATAGCCATATGCACATGTTCATACAAGGGAGTTTGCTCTACTACGAGCAGGTCTTCATCGCATGACATCAATAACATATCAATTGACATGCTCAACTCAATAGCAACGTTTGCAAATAATATCAACTAGCCTTTTGGACATTTGCCGTGTCAACAATGGAAATCCATTGTCCATTTATCATCATTTGCAAACCTACCCATTACACAGTTATAATTTAATAGAATACTTTTTGCAATTTCATAGACTATCGAGATAAATCATCCTATAAATCAATTTTTCCAAAATTTAAGTAGTTCTTATAATTTTTCAATTTAAAAAAATGTGAATATTTAATTTATATTCTTGTTGACACCAAAAATAGCTATTTTGGAAAGATGATTGCTCGCAACTCCAAAAGTGAAGATCGGTGTCGATCATCGTCAAAATGGGAAAGTACACCAAGAAGTGGAAGATAATTGCACGCAAAGTCATGCCCCTGGAGGCGTCGCCAGGCTTCTGAGCCACCGCACGCCAAGCTGGAGCTGAAACTCTAGCCACGCTCCTTGGCCACCGAGAAGAAGAATACTCCAAGAACTCAATACAGCAGAAAAGAAATGTATGTGCCGAAACTTGATTGAATATTTTGCAATAGTTTATACACTAGCAACGCCCGTATCCGTTCTTTTTTTTTTTTTGGAAATGCGCAATTCTTATAAAAATCTTCCAATAAAAGATGGAACGATCTTCTATTATGTGTTATTAACAAGGTAATCATTCAATGCACAGGCTCCACTTGTTTCGGGTGTTACGTTATTTAATTGGAACTGACGTTATCACTTAGTAAATAAGCTTTAGTGAAATCTCCTAGTATCATAAGTAATTCTAAAATAGAAAATCCGTTTTCTATTATATATTTTAGCAATCGATGCCTTTTTGGATATATGTGAATATGATACGAAGGATCTAACCCTTTGAACTGCTCGATTTTTTCCATCAATAGAAATTTTCCTTACTTAAATAGTAAACGTTCAAACAACTTTCCAACAAGGTTAAATTTCTCGATTTATACTCTTTTATGCACGAGTCAGTCAAGTCGGATGCTGACAATCTTCCGCTATCCGCCCCGTCACCTCCGGTTGCCCTACGTTTTTCTTGGGCATATGAGTCATTTCCAATCGCCACCTGGGGTTGGCTTCATGAGGCAATTCCATGAACCAAATTAGCTCGCTAGGCAAGGGGAAAAAGTTCTATTTTCAAGCGAACATCATGCATGACGTTGCAAAAAATGGACATCAAGACAGCTAGACAAGCATTCCAAAGAAGAGAAATTGAATACGTAACCTTGAAGCCAAAGAAATATAGTATCTCCAATAGAAAACTTTCAAGAACCAAAGCGAGAGGATTCGAAAGCTTAGAGGTGATTTCCTTGCGAGGGAAGAGGAAACGAGGAGGCTATTTCGTGCTATTTTTTGTGGCCCACCTTGATGCGGAGCATGAACGTAGAGACGCGCCCAAAAAATCTTCGGAAAGCCCATGTTGTCTTTTCTTGTGTTTGATTCTAACGTGATTCTCAAGTCGTTGGAGTGCTTGTAATGAATGCTTTCTGAGGACCCCGTTAGTAATGGACTAGCTTAAAGACTATGATAGACTCGAGTTTTGGCTAAAGCGATTCACTCAGGTCGGCGTATATAAGGACGATTTTGCGAAATCAAGCCCTCGTGCATCTAAGAGGTCTTAAACGTTTATCATGATTCGGACCCTAGATATGGTTACAAACATCCAAGGTTCGATCATGCCTAGGAACTTTTGATCAAATTTTTGCTGACCTGCTCCTCTTGATGTTTGATTCTGGATGCACTGAAAATCTTTGCACTTCTAGCTTCGTGTTGTACTTTCAAATTGAGAGGTTACACACTTTCGGACGGCACCAAAAGTGGGCAGTTAGGCTTGGCGGGTAAAGCATCGAGCCTACGAATTTAATGATCAGGAAGAGCATCAAAAGAGAGGTCTTGTTGAATGAAGCTCATCTATGAAGTTTAGAAATCGTAGGTCAAGCTTCAGTCACTGTTTCAATCAATCAATTGACTGTTTGAACATGGAAAAAAATTGTGAACACTTTCCACTAAATGTATTCTCTCAATTAGAATCGCCAATCTTCTATAAATCCCGAAGTCCTATTTATGCATCCAAAAGAAAGCTAGTTATCAATTGTCATGCAAACTACTGGTTTTACTAGACAACTTTCGGATGCTTGGTTTGAGCTTGCAACTAGGGCTCGACAAACAAGGTTGGTTATGCCGCGCCGCAAGTGAGGTGACGGTGGTTGCCGATAGGGGTTGGTGGCTCGAGACGACGAGTGGAGAGCTTTCGATTGGGTCGCCAGGGGTTCTTTGGTAATTTGAGATTAAAGTTCTAGTTTCTAGGAGTGATAACTTAATCTTCTTATTGAGGTAATTCATGTGTGATATACGATTTACAGCATACTCGGCAACCCAAATGAGATTTAGCATATGGTAAGAGCTTGGTGGGAGCAAAAAAGTATGGGAGCATGAAAGTCAGGACCGATCAAACTCGATGTTTTGGGCCTGTCTTATTTATATTATTTAGGTCAGTACGGCCCTTCGGGCCTGATCTTTGGCCTAAAATGACCGTAATCATAACCGTCTCGAACTATTTTTAAAAATGAAAAAGTATATTGAGAATATACGTTATTTACTTTCTAAATATTTTAATAGTCAAAAATAAGTTAAGAAATGATTCAATTCAAATGAGTAAGCAGTGATGTACGAATACAGGTTGAATTGGAAAAAAAAAGACAGAATTACATCAAAAAGGTGATTTTTGAGGCCGAAAATGTCACGAAATGCCTTTGGCAATTGGCCCCACGATGTTGAGCATTAAACAGGCTTTTAGATTGTGCTTATGCGGCTTATAACTCCACCCAGATCAAAAGTTATGCTCTGGTATAGTTGAGGTGCTTGGGAATGCAATTTGTGAATCGGAAAATAATAAAATGTTAATTGCCTTATAATAAGATTTTTATATTAGAAATATGATAAATAACCATTGTCTATAATTTTTATTATAAAAACTCAGGCCTAAGCTTGAAATGGACCTACTTAGTTCGTTCCAAGTTTTTTTTGTGTGATCGGGTCCGTGCTTGGAATTTCCAAACTCGATCGTTTCGGGCTGGGCCAAAAAATGCCTTGAGGCTGGACCCGTGCTCACTCTGGTAAAAATTATGGTATCTAAGGTTTGGTGGTACACTAATGATCGAATAAGTCCAAAAAAATGCCCCATAACTTCGGACTATTGAGATAATATTATCTCATCTACATAAGTTAATGAAAAGTTAAAACGAACTAAAAAGAAAAAAAGGAAAAAAAATTGAATTCGAGAGAGAGAAAATGGGAGGAGAGAGAGAGCAACGACCACTGGAAGAGGGTTGGGAACCCTTGGCTATGGCAAACATAGCATTGTGGCGCGCAGGTGTACATACGCTCTTTCTCTGTCTCATGACGAATCGGATCGGTCGGGTTGGTCTCGAATGCCCACCCCGGCAAAGCGACCACCTCCGTGGCGTCGCCATTCAAAGATGGCGTTCACCAAACAAATAGGATTGTGCTATTTGCACAGCATCTTTGGATGCTGCCACAACCTTTCAATATATTGGACATCATTGCCCTTGTGTGGGTCCTGCACATATGTACTGCTACGCATTTTGTGGCTTGTGCAGTTCTTTGAGGGACTGCATTACCCTCCTCCTCGTATTTAATGAAAAGTATCGAGGGTCGCGGTCTCACATAATACTATAGATATACTTAATTTAAAGTTACTTTTGTTGCTGGTTTCTCACCGATGCCTACTTACTAATTACGAAGGGCATCAACGTAAAATCACTTTGCGCTTCTTGTTTGCAATCATGTGAAACAATTTTACACGTGCTTCATGGTTGTAAGTATGCAGAGGCTAATTGGCAAAAGATTTTGCCAGCAAGCTTAAGTGGCAAATTCTTTGGCCATGATTTGCACAAGTGGTCGTTGGCAAGCTTTTATGCTTCAACAACTCTAGTATAAAAAGCTGATTGGCCATTAGTTTTTGCGTGACTTGTTGGCATTTTTAGAATTGGAGAAATAAGAGATTATTTCGGATAGACTTTTCTCGTTGTGCCGTCCCTGTGGGCCTGATTTTGGGATATGTTAAGGACATACTTTCGGCTTGTATGACTGAAAACAGATTGCCTTCTCAAAGAGAGAGACATAATATGTTTGTGGGTTAGACCGTCCCTTCTTCTGCTGGGGTCAAACTTAAATTTGACAAGGCCTCAATATGTGGGATTCTTCGTAATGAATCAGGCAATTGGCTTATTGGGTTCGCATGAACTATGTGAGTGTGCTCTTTGCTCAAAACAAAACTTTGGGTCATATATTTGGGTCTCAAAATGGCCATTTCGCTGGGAATTCGCAAATTGTATACTTCAGGATGTAAATGACACTCTAACATTACATAGGCCATCGAGAGATTTACTTCCTTTGTTGATTGGATATTAGACAGGATCAAGTTTTATTAGGAGGGTAATGGTACCCTCATTTCTTACCCAAAAAAAGTTACTTTTCGTGCTTTACAAAATATAAAAAATGTTTCCTTATACACAATACAAATGAGTAATTCGTTTTAGCGTACGATGATGGAACTTTCTCAATTTCAATAAAAAAAATAGTGTAAATTAATCCCTAATGGGTTGTGATTGAGATGCTCGTGTCCTTCATCTCGGAAAGCAAAAGGTTCAAAGTTCGACCCACTGTCGCTAATTCTATGGGGTCACCTTTAAAAGCCACGAACCAGTGGGACTTTGTAACTATTTGGTGTGCTCTTGATGAGAGAATTGCCAAACCCGTCATGAATTAGTCGATTATCAATCCATTTTGATTAATCACGCGATATTTAAAAGAGTAAACCCCTAGGAATTTCTTTTTCTTTTCCTCCTTACAAAAAAGCCTCAAGCGGTTTAATTGATTAAAAAGGCAATGGTCAAGATTAGGCACACTGATCACGCATATTAATGAATAAGATGTGGATTTTCATTCAAAATGTAAAAGAAAAGCAATCAACAAGATGTTGGCCTAGATGGCAATGGCAAGAGAGTTTACTTTTTTTCTTGTGATTTTGGATGCAAACTTTGTTGAGAGCACTTGGTCAGTAAAATACTAAATACATTCGGTTTATATGGGGGAGTGCACCTTAAAATCTCCCTCAAAGGTAATCCAATCAAGATGTGTGAAAATTGACTAGGAAACCACCAAACTTGCTATAAAAAGGCAGATAAACTATTTTTGAAGAAGCTCAAGAGAGGGGGGAAGAAATAAGATAAAGATTCCGGATAGGAAAAGCACACAAAAAGGGGAGAAAAGCCACAAAAAATCCTAAACTATGCTTACTGTGATACATTTATTATGAAATTTTTTAGTGACATAAAAAACCCAAAACTATACTTACCGTGACATATTTAACTTAAACTTTTTCTTGTGACATAAAAAAACTCAAAATTTGTATATATGTGACATATGTACCCTCTCCATCAAGGTTCCATAAGATGTTTTTTTAGCCAAACAGTATCGTTTTATTTCACTTAAGTCGCGTGAGTCAACACCGTTTGTTTTTCAGCATCTATGTAGGTAGATTTTTATCGACATTCATTAACAGTACATTGACGAAGGATAAACGTGTTACATAGATACAAATTTGGGATTTTTGGTATTACAAAATTTTTTTAGGATAAATGAGTGATAGTGGGCATAGTTTGTGATTTTTGGTAGCTTTTTCCCTCCAAAATAATTACATGAGTTGGCGCATCTATACGAGAGGCCTACATTTGACATTGAATTGTTGAACAAGGGCTTTTTTGCAATAAAACATTCCAACAAATAGACAAAGAAAGAGCATATCCATGTGGGACCATATAAGTGCAATGACGTCCAACCACACTAAAAATTTAAGGCAGATGTTATGGAAATAGCAGGGATAAGCAATCGATTGGTCCACTTAAGAATTGGATCGAACTAGCCGGTTAGACCTTGCAGATGCTAGGAAGAACAGGACTTGTTCTTGGTTCCAAGGTTCGGCTCTTGATCCTCATATCAAAAGACAAGACCACTCAACTAACAAGGCTTTTTAAATAACATGCAAAAAAATTAATTTAATATCAACTATAACCTGGTTTTATATCCAAGTATAACCAGTTCGGTTCCGTTCTAATTTTTCAAAACCGATTTATAGGATAGTTTTCAAGTTCCGGTCCTAAATCGACTAACCCTAAACTAATTACCCCAGAGAAATAATCGGAATATAATAAAAAGAATGATTAATACCACAAAAACTCCAAATCGGTACACTTGTAACAAATTTACCTTCCGCTAGTTTTCAGTAAATTTTACTATCGAATTTCTGAGTTGGATGACACGTGATAGTTGACGGATGTACTAGTTTAGGGCTTTACCCCTATGCTTGTCATAAATTTATCAATTTATGATTTTTCGTTGCATTAATTTAATTTAACGGAGGGTAAATTTGTCACAGGAGTACCAATTTGAGGTTTTTTATGGTAAAAAAATTAGTTTGGAGTAAATTTATCACAGGCGTACCAATTCGGAATTTGTTGTGGTTAAAAAATTGATTTTTGGTAAAATTGTCATAGGTGTACCAGTATAGGGCTTTTTATGGTATTAATCCTAAAAAAAATATGTGACTTTATCCCATCTATCATATTCAATTTTGTATTTTGGCGATCAGGCATGTGTCACAGGCCTACGCTTGAGATCGAGATCATGCGGTGACTTAAGACTTCATTTGGTTCGTTGAGTCATCTAAGCTAAGCCCCTTTTTCTCAAGAATTGATCGCTT
Organism: Syzygium jambos; assembly: GCA_031216235.1. Lineage (NCBI taxonomy): Eukaryota > Viridiplantae > Streptophyta > Magnoliopsida > Myrtales > Myrtaceae > Syzygium > Syzygium jambos. The sequence continues at coordinate 20,294,429 of CM062225.1, forward strand.
GCTCACTAGCCCACTCGGATTATAGAGAGAGAAAGTGTTTAGAGAAAGAAGTTTTGAGAGAGAATGTAATTCCATTTTCGAATGTTGGATGACACAAAAGAGGAGAAGAGCACCCCTATTTATGCATATGGAAATATACTCTTCTTAACTACCTTCTACCCTATTTACTGCCATCTATACTATTATATATAAGATTACCATCTACCTCATTAAATATCTTAAATACAAATATACATTAAGTAGTTCAAGGCTTAATTCGTTCCCTATAATCATTTCTTGGTTCATCGAGTCTTGAGAACCTTGGGACCGTGATATTCTCCTCCACCTAATCGAGCGATATCCTGGGCGCTCTCATCTCGGAGTCTTTTGCTTCTTGAATCGTCGATTTCTTCGAACGTTGGTGACCACCTATTTTTGATGCCGCTCAGTTTTTCCTTTCTTGACTTGACAGCTACACGGCTCTTGAATTCCAACTCGTTCCAGAAGCAACTCCTTCTTCAGCTCTGCCATTTCCATGTTGCTCGGCAAGTTCTCCACTTCTGGAAAAAGCACATGGATTAACATCTCACATTGAGTTGGCGTAGGTTGCCCCAACTCCACCTTCGGCTCCTCTAAAAGTTGTGGCTTCGCTCTCGACTCAGCTACAAGCTCTTCAACTCTCGATTCTTCATCCACAAGTTTTATCATGGAGATGCTCTTGGTCTCCATCAATCCAAAGATCATTGGTATCACCGATGCGCATTTTGGGTCGGTGATAAGAATTGACTTTGTTTTCACATCGATCATAGCATTTGCGCTATCAAAGAATTCCAAACCCAAAATAAGATCATATTTATCAAGTGGAATTACCTCAACATGGACTTGATTTTTCAATCACTGATGCGTAGTTTCATGTTCTGAGCAATGCCAACGATCGGTACATCATCCCACTTGACCGCCTTGAACTGACGTCCAGTCAGTTCAACTAGAAGTCCCAAACTCTTCGCCACTTTGCTCGACAAGAACATGTTTGACGCGCTCGTGTCAACCAAGCCATAGAGTTTTGTGTTAATAATCTCGACTTCCACAAATGGCAAACTTGTATATGGAGGCTTTTTATGCAGAGCTTGAATCTTTACGGAGTAGAGAATCTTTACGGTTTCGAACCGTACTTGTTTCTTCTCTTGCTTTGCTTCTTCCTTTTCCTCTATGGCAAGCAATATTGTGAGTTTGTTCCTCTTTGGACAGGCTCGGGTCGAATGGGGACCATTGCAAATGAAGCAAGGGGATGATGGTGGCATCTTCTCCCTTTCTTTGTGGGAGTCACCTTGGGGTCAGTTCTATATTTGGCTAGGTTGTTTGCAAGGCCCTTCTCCCCATGATCTTTCCTATCGATCTCTTTGACCACGAGTAACTTACCTTCCTCGTCTTCGTTGTGGTGGCGATCCGTTCTCTACCCATTTCCTTAGGATTTGGAAGATCTAGATTTAATGAAGTCGGCAAGAGACTTGGCTATGGTGAGTGCCTTTGAGATACTTTAGACATTCTGTCTTTTAAGCTCGAGTTGGGCTCAAGGCGTCAAGCCATACATGAACGCCCTAAGAGCTTCCTCCTCCCTTAGGTTAGGAATTTGGAGTTTGAGTTCGGTGAACTCCTTCACGTACTCTCAGACCGTGTCCTTTTGCTCAAAGCGACGTAGTTTTCTATGGGCCTCTTGTTGGGCAAACTCGAGGAAGAAGTAATAGCAAAATTCTTTGACTAAATCATGCCACATGTTGATGGGATCGGCACTTTGCTTGGTCTCATCATACTTATTTCATCACCAAAGCATGGCATTATAGGTTAGGAATTCTTACTAGGCCATTTTGTCTTGAATGCCAACGGTGTCAAAATATTGTTCCATGCTCCAAATAAAGTTGTCCACTTCTTTAGCGGACTGGTTGCCCTTGAACTCCTTGGGCTTCGGTACATTCACCTTATGCGCCACTTGAACGGGTACACCACCGTTCGCAGTACTAGTTTTGCACAAAACTAGTTCAGTCTTGAGCTATTGGACGTCTGACTTCAAAGCTTTGACTTCGGGTTTGCGGGAGTTGTCCTCTTTGAGCTCTAGGACTTCCATCTTCAAATTCTTGATCATGGCTTCAAGGGATTCGTCCTTCATGTGTAAGGATGCTGTGGATTGATTCACGATGGTCATGTATTCAACGCAGAGCTTCTATTCAACCTTGTCAATTCGCCCTTTTATCTCATTGAGTCCATATGAACTCCACCATGACAGTGTTCATTCTAGTGAACGTTTCCTTGAGAGCCGACGTGACGTTGAAGCGGCTCTCCTCTTGTCTCCACTGCGGCTTTCCTTCTCTTGGGAAGCCTCACTAACAATGGTAACATCGGCAACCTCTTGGTATGACAATCTCTCGACCACTTGATATGCTCCTCAATCTTTTTGAACAAACTTTCTTCTACTTGTGCTTTGATACTTTTCACAGGCCGACAGTTGAGATCGACACCCTGTGGCAACTTAGGCTTCCTTCGGTTCATTGAATTGCCCAAGATAAGCCTTTTTCCCAAGAATTGACCGCTCACTCACTAGCCCACTTAAAACATAGAGAGAGATTGTTTAGAGAGACAACTTCTGCGAGAGAATGCATTTCTATTGCTCAAATGTTGGATAATAGTTTAAACAAATGAGGGTAATTGCACACCTATTTATATCTGTGGAGATTTATTCTTCTCAGATACCTTTTACCCTATTTACTACTGTCCACCCTATTAAATATATCTTAAATACAAATCTACATTTTCAAGAAGTAGTTCAAGGCTTATTCCGTTTCCTAGGATCATTTCTCAGTACCTCAAGTCTTAAGAGCCTTGAGACCGTGACATGTGGACTCTCTCTTTATACGAGAAAGTAAACTCAAAGCAACCTTTCAAACTCATATCTTGCCAAAAAAAAGTTTCAATAATATCCATGTCCCCAGAAGATAAATAAATATGGCGCTATACTGACAATTGACAAAATGGTAATCCAGAGTGACGAATTTAAATGACATCTTATATCATAAATATCTAATGCATCTAAATTTGAGATTTTCAATAAATAACCGATATCTATTCCAACTGTCAGTCAACAATCCCCACTTTTGGATTCGTAGAAATAACCTATCTTATCCTCCGATAATCTAAACTTATTTTCAATAGCAATTCCAATAACACTTCCTTTTCTGTTCTTTTTGTTTTTTTTCCAGTTAATAGAGTGCAAAAATGAAATGGGAATGACAAGTGAACTGAGAAATTGGAATTTTCCTCTCCACTGGAGATGGCAATATGGGCTAGAAATCCATCTTTCAACTTAATTTTAGAGGGCCAAATTGATAATGGTCCATTTAAATTTTACAAATAGGTCGAAATGAGTTTAAAATATTATGTCCCGTTCTATGTGGGTCTTTGTGGTTTACACTGGATCCATATTCAGCCCATTTTAATGACTAGATCAAACCCAAAATATAAATAAAATAAAAAGAATACAAATGTTGGTGAATTGTGTTATTTTTCCCTATGCAAATATTCCTTTGGTAAAGACCGTGTTTGGTTTTTGTGTTTGTGGGCAAATTTTTTCCAATCCTCTTTGGCTAAAAGAGTCCTCAACACAGTGTTATAACAATATTGCCTCTTGTGGGCCTCACTTTTTATCTAAGAAAGTGTTCTTTTTTTTTTGTGGTGTCCCTTTTTTTTAATTGATTTTCTATATCCTTTCTTGTGGATCCCATATTCACTTACCTTAACCTTTTCTCTTCTCTCCGTTCTCTCTCAAATGCAGAGAAATGGAGAATCAGAAATGTCGTGTCCTTGTGCTCACATATCCCAGTTAGGGCCACATCAACTCACTATCAAGACGTTGACGAACCCCTCCGCCTACTTGTAACCCACCGTCTCTGGGGCTACCAATTCAACTTGTTAACTTTAGCAGCTAATTCACACTCTTTGCGATGCAAAACAGTTCGAGGAGGCCTATTGTCGGTTCGTCTCTTTCATTTCTTCCGTTTATGTTGTCTCGGACAAAGATGGCATGTTATGGATCATTAGGAATTTGGCTTATGTCAAGCCCAGTACATGTGTTCCTCGACTAATTGTAACCGCTTGATTGATTAGTGGTGTTATATTTTGAGACTAGGTATGGGTATAGGGTGTTTTGGGATATGAGGAGCAGGGGGCATTGCCCAAGCTATGTTTCTTACACTATTTTGATCAATTGGTAATATGAGGTTGGCGAGTTGAGGACTGTACATAAGCTGCTAGATGAAATGGTTGAAGACGGTACAAGGCTCAATTCTTTGAAATATAGCACATGGTCGATCAATTTTTTAGACAGATAAATGGGGAGAAGGCGAGGAAATTGACTCTCGAGCTCTTGGAGGTAATGAAATGCCAAGAGTACTTGCTTGTGAGTAACGTTGTTTTTGTGAATCTTATTGATTCTTTGTTCAGAGAAGATTTTTTGATGAAGTGTTTCACATTGCAACATTGGCCGAAGAGGGATATTAAAAAGTGGGACCCATAAAAGGCAATAGTGTCATATTACTGTGTCGATGAGTCTTTTAGGTAAAGAGGAAGTGGAAAAAGTCTAATTGTCAACACTATAAATAACCATCAAGAAAAGCCTGATTTGTAGTTTAATTAAGCTTAATTTTCTAGCTTTAAGAGAAATAACAAGATATGATTCCAATAGCTTGAAGGATTAAGCATTTTTTTATTATTATTTCCTAATTTTTTCCATGTTTAATTTCTTAATTAATTTGTTGATTTTTAGTATGCTATTTCCTAAGAAAAATATCACTAATAATTGAATTCCATATTGCGTTTGGCATGAATTGAGTCCGAGTCGAAACATGTATGAATTTTTTTTAATTGAACTCATTTCCAATCCATCACAATCCAATTCGACCCGACCGATCCATTTAATGCGTCCCTATCCCGAAGACAAGCCTCAAAGTAGGGGTGATCACTGAAACCGGCCGATTCCGAGAGGTTTCTGCAAGAACCAATTCAGATCCCGATTCCTAAAATTAGGAACCGGTGATTATTAGTCCGGTTCCCAATTTCAGATGTAGACCGAATCACCCGGATCGGACCAATACATTTTTTTATTAGCAAGTTAATGATACTTGATTATATTATATCACATCTTTATCATCTTTCCGCCACGATTTTCATTGATTAAAGATCTAAAATACTAAAAAACGAGAGTTTAGACTATGCAACAACACTTACAATCTTACGGTAATTGGTGATAAAAAAAAGAAGAATGATATCACTATCGGTTCCTGGATTCATCCGGTCCGGTCCGGTTCCAAGACTAAGTGGGCTGGTTCCCAGTCTCACAAAAACAACCCATCTGGTTCGATTCTCGGTTTTAAGGAACGATCCGTCCCGTAACCGATCACTCTTACTGTCGGGAGTCCAGTGCAGCCAGCGAGCGCAACTACAACCGCCGGCCTCTTCAAACGAGCTCCATCCTCAGAAACACCGCGGCCAAATTTTTGACATCCGCCGATTCCCATTTCTCTCTCCGATGACGACCTACCGTCTCAGGACCTTCATGCGCAACACCGCGCCGTTCCCGCTCCGCCGTCTCGCCCCTCCCTCCCCGCCGCCCCCCGCCGCCGGCCCCTCGCCGCGGGAGGGCGATCCCGGCGCCTCCGGGAGCGCCGTGTACCGGCACGCCCTCCGGTTCCAGAGGCCGACCACCGTCCGGTGGCACGAGCAGCTGGCGAACTCCGCGAGCTTCATCGGATCGGTCCTCTTCCCGCTGCGGCGGGTCTCGGCGGGCGACGGCCGGTTCGGCGTCTCCACGCTGCTCCACGTCCACACGCCTCGCGATTCGGGGCGCGGGTTTAGGTAAGAAGGTCGCGGTTGTTTGATTCGGTATCGAACCAGATCACTGCGTTGCCGAGGTTTTGCGTAGAATCTTAGGATAGGAGGTCGCGGATTGATTGTCACTGACCTGATGTTTGATCACTCCTCTGTGTGTCCGGTTATTACCCTCTTATTGTTGGTGAATTACAAAGTGTTGTCACCGAAGAGCTTGAAGTTTGTGTGCGGTTTGTGAACAGGATATCGCTGAAGATGTGGGACGAGATGGCTGAGATATCCTGGAAGCATTTGAGGCCGGAGGATTTCGTGTATGTTTCGGGTCAATTAGGGAGCTACGAGAAGGCTTCTGAGGGTGGACAGATCAGAACTTATTATGAGGTAACCATTGAAAATAACATGACATTCTGTGACCAATTTGTTGGGTGATGATCGATGCTTTTTTGCTTGTCATGTTAATGACGTGAAACTGGATCTCAGAACAGGGAGGGACAAAAAAAGAGGATTCTTTCGAGTTCTAACTTCGCAAGCGGAATGGTGGTTCGATTCTAATGGTTTAGCTTAAGTTTTTCCACGATTTAAGGGCAATAGATAGAAACGTGCATGATCCTTGGCGATTCTTTATCATTTCACGTGCTTGTTCTTATTTAGGATGTCATGAATTGAAAATCTTTGGAGTCTTTTGCTTTTTGCATATGCACATTATGACTAGCAACGGAAAATTGTTTTGAGAGAGTATGTTTGACTAATAAAACTGTCCTTGTTGTCTGTTATCTTTAGGTAATTGTCAAAGAGTTAAACTACGTCGCCCAAACTTGTAAAGACCAATGTTTACCCACATCTGCAGAATCGAAATCAGGTTAAGTAATGTCTCCCTGCTCATTGTTACTTTCTTTTATGGTGGATCAAAGGTCAAGTTATGGTTTTTGAGGGATTCTTAATTTGAGTAGGACAAAAAGCTGAGTAGAAATGTTCAGCAGGGATTTAGCTTTTGTTGGTATGGTGTAAGCAAAATATCCTGATTTTTTTGGGCTTCATTAATGAGTGTATGGACTTGACTTGATTGATTACTGAGGAAACTAGGTACCCAACATCTTATATGTGGAACTTTTGTCTGCACAGAGTATTAGTTCTGTAATTGACAATGGGCACTTTTTCCCTCAACGGGGAATGTTGTTAATTTCTGCTGTTGGAGTTGTTGGCTCACATATATCTTTGTTTCTTTGCTTTGTTCGCACAATTGTTAGACAAGGCCAAGTTTTTCTAACCATCTAAATTGGAATTGGGTCTGGGAAATCGGAATTCTTGCTCGATTGAGCTGGAACGTTAGCAACTTTTGAAACCCCTCTAGATTGGATGGGAAATAGAAGTAGTCGCTTGTTTTAGCTGGGGCTTTAACATTTATTATGTTGGCCTACTCAATAAACCTCGTCATAAAGTGTCTGACCATACAGTTTATAATTTTAGAATTAAGAGTGCTTTGTTATTGTCAGTTGGCTTTGTAATTCAATATTCGTTTGTGCATTGACCCATCTTCTATTATGAATGTAGGAGCTTTATCTGAGAAGCGCAAAGATCGCGTGCAGTTGTGGCAAATCTTTTTTGCCAATCCATATGAATGGTGGGATAACAGAACAAACAAGGTGAACCCAAGGCAACCTGATTTTAAGCACAGGGATACGGGTGAATCCCTTTGGCTTTGTTCAGATGATCCTCCATGGATTCAAAGACAACTGGAGTTGCTCGATTCACGAATGGGAGGAAAAGGCCTACCAGGGAATCATTTTCCCCGCCGTATCTCTCCATGGGTGTATGATGAATAGGGATTCTTTTGTTGGCCAAGCCAAAGTGTTAATGGGGACTCGAGAGGTTTTCCACTATTCAACTGAGCAAATAATGTCCCATAAAAATTCTCCTGTGGCACTGAAGCAAGGCCTGTCCTTGGAAACAATGTTATAGGAGCAGCAAATTGCCATTCCCTTATGGAAGGAGGTATATCTATACATTAACATAACTTCTTATAAAGTCATTATTAGCGTATCAGTTGCCCTTAAATAAACTTCCAGTTGCTCATTTCCAGTTTTATACATAAGTGGATTTATATAAATTATGAGTGATATCATTATATATGTAAATTATTCTCAAAGTTTTATTTTTCTATGACCATATCGTATAATTTGTGCAGGACGCAATTATTTTCTCCTGAAAGTTGAATTATGATTCTGCGTCTCTTTATTTCTTGGGGACATAACTGGACTGGACTGGTCAGATGATATTTTCTGAAAGATGTATCTGGAAGTACTGAAGGTGTCTGTTATGGAGCTCATGATGGTGGTCAGGGAAGTAGCGAAGATACTCAAAGATGAGTGGTGATAATCCCCGTGTTTCTCTGATTCCTCCAATTTTGATTTTCCGAAGCTTCAATATATAGTTTTCTGTGTTGTAATTCTTTTGTAGTGCCTGTGATGTCTATGACTGTAATTTACTACCTCGACATAGAAATTAATTTTTGCTAGTCATACATGAAATTTGGTCACTAAGTGCCTAGAGGACACGAGAATTTCCTCTTTTTCTTGTTGAATGTTGAGTTTGTGTTGAATGAGAAAGAAGTACGATACTGGTAGACGGAGTGTACGTCAGAAAGATTTGGAAAAGAAGAAACTAGGAAAGGGACAAGGATGAGACTTAAAAGCCAGCATCAAACAATTCAGACAGCGGCTTTATGCCTGTATCAACCAATGCATACATCTAGGAAAATTCAAAATGGCAACGAGGACGATTTGTCATTGCTGGCTAAATGGAGTGGAAGTTGGAGTTCGCTTCAGGTGGCTCCTGGCTGTAACTATTCCAAAATATTCTCCTCTATGCTAAACATGTGATCCCTATTAGCTAGAGATTGCCCTGGGATGAGGTGAATCCAAAACACTGTCATCTGAGGGCTTCGACGAAATCACCAATTGGTATCTCGTTTGGAGACGGTTGTATGGCATTGTGCATGAATGACTCGGTATCCCTGGAGCGGGAAACATTTGGTTGGAAGCATATTCCCAAGTCTTGAACGGGAATACAAGGTAGTGTTAAGGAGGGTATCATCAATCTTTGGCACCTCTTCTGCTCTACTCCATTTCGAATTAGATACGAAACCGGTATGTTTAGGGGAAAGTCACTGCAGAACCTATCTACCTTTGCTGGTTCTGCAAAACGAAATGGACGGCTGAAAGAGTTTCACAACAACGAAGAGCCAAACATGTAAATGGTGAAGGGGGTTAAATCTAGATTCCAAATGAGCATGATGAAGGAACATCTCGAGAAAATCAAGCTTTATGCAACAATTTATGCAAAATTTCTTAAGAGGTTAAGTTCATCAACAGAATTTCAAGGGTCACTTTCTTATGACATTTGATGATGGTTTCGTGCTCCAATGTGGTCTTATAATATATTGATGGAAAGCTCCAGGTCTCTAGTTTCAAACGAGTCAAGTTTCATGGAAATTGGAGCCTTCCAGAGGAAATTATGCCCCGAGTACTCAGCAAAACCCGAGAAGAGTCTTAGTCTTTCTGTGTACTTACTGAGTCATAACCATTTGACTTTGTTTCTAGAGTCATTGAGTTGGATAATAATAGGCTGGTGTCTGAGTATTTGGCCGTATTTGAAGGGTCGTTCCAACTTGTGTCCATATGAACCCCTCTTTAAGGTTTTCTTGAGGGTAAGTTTGTGCTTTAATGAATTTTTTAATTAACTTCTTGACTTAAAGTTTAACTTAACTCCGTATCTCTTTAGTGGATTCCGCTTGAGTCGTAACCTAATGTGGATTCTTTAAGTGATGATCATCCACCCAATTACACGCCCTGTATTCTGAGGGGTTCCTTATATGATGAGGATTTGTTTTTTCACGTTTGTGTTACCTTCTAAATATTTTACTACTCTAGTATTAGCACATTAAGGTATGGGGAGAAATGAAGAGGGGGACCCTACCTGAAGTTGCATGGTCTGTGGTGTCCTCCCCGGCTGCCCCCCTTTGAAATGGATTGACAGGAAGACTCCGTTCATTTCACGGAAAACAACTTCCAGGAAAACGTTTTTCGAATTTTCCAACGTTCAGTTTACGGAAAATAAGCTAGTCAACGAGAACATTTTCCATCCTCTTTCTTTCACATCTAGACCAAGCATTTTCTTTCACCAAACACCTTTTCCTTTTATTTTTATTTTTTCTTTGCTTTGTTTCTTTTAATTTTTTTCCTTTTCTTTTTTTATACAAATGATTTTTAATCATTTTTCTTCTTTCTTTTTTTCGTTTTCCTTCTTCTTTGATTGGGTGGCCAGCAACTGGCCAATGAAGAATCAAAAAGAAAAAGGATATGTTCACTAGAAATCTTAAAACTTATCACGAAAGTGCAATTAAGTCCTAAAACTTGCAAAAAGTGCAATCAAGTCCTAAGGGGCCGGCGACCCCCACTTGCTGTCACCCCACCCTTGCCGGCTCCTCCCGGCAATGGTGAGGTGGCGGTGGGGGGTAGGGCAAGCCCTCCCTCCTCGCCTGTCCTCCTTCCTCCCTTTTTAAAAAAAATAAAAAATAGCTTATTTTTAAATTTAATTTAAATAAAATTAGTATTAAAAATTAAATTCGGGCCAAATCATCGTCATTTTAGTCTTATGTTCATACTTTAGCCACATCATCGCCATGTCAGCATTTTCGATTAGTAAGTTTGACGGTATTAACTTTAGGACTCATTTGAGCCAATTTGACAAGATTTAAGACTTAATTGCTCTTTTTGCAAGTTTTATGACTCAATTGTACTTTTGTAACAAGTTTTAGGACTTCTAGTAAACATATCCCAAATGAAAAAGAAGGAAAAGAAAAAGAAAAAGAAAATAAAAATTTGACTTAAAAAAAAAAAGAAAAGATTAGACTAAAATATAAAATAAAAATATTATTAAAAGGATTATACGGAGGAAAATCAACTATACCAAACAGTGAAAAATATTTTCCAGTTCATTTTCAAGTTTCATCCAAACACAATGTCAATTTCCTGAAAAATGACTTTTTAGAAAACATTTTCCAGAAACATTACAGTTTTCTGCGAAACGTACATAGCTTAAGTAAGCCGATAGGATTGCTAGTGAGGAATTACGTGCGGTTTATATCTCGTTTAGTGATGCTGACTCCCTTGCAGTTCAGCAGAAGCAGGTTGTAGGAACCTGGAATGAGCAAAGTACAGAAGCAGGCTATAGCTTAATCGCGTGGGCGGCTTCAGGATATGAATCTCAAGTTCTCAACGCCAAATCGACACTTCCATTCTGTGCTTCAGAGAGCTTTCGACCGGTAGTATATTCAGAGAGGTGCACCACTTATGTCCCACACCTAGATACAGAAACTTCAGCTGCCCTAAACCTTTGTTCTCGGGCCTTTCTGTAGCACTTTGTTTCAGCTTCGTCCCTGTCCAAGATTTGCCTCCTTGTGTCATTAGACCTGCGGATTTTGTTAGTTCAGGATGTTGTTGGATGTTTACTTGTTTTTGAGTTGATGAACTCATGTCGCGGAGGGGGATGAGAAGGAAAAAACTGGTTCTGCAAGTCAAACAGATGGTGCAACAATGGCCAATTCCATACTTTAAGAAAGGTTCGGGCTCTAAATGGTCCATGTCTCTGTTTGGGTCATAAAAAGTATATATCATTTGCGTTCAGGTCGATTCGGGTATCGGTGGAAACCAAATTGAACCGACCCATCGACAACCCTAGTTACTTAACCCACCTGGTGGCTAGGTTAAGGTTTACTTCTAGAATTGGAGCACCAGAGAAAATGATCTAAAAAATGGATGCAAGAACCTAATCTCGGTATGCCTAATTAATTTAAAATGCAGGAGCGTAACCTTTAATAAATAAATTATTTTTTTTGAAGGAAAAAGAGTTTCCTTTTTCTTTCGAAAATAAGTAAGAAAGACGTTTTGGCAAAATCTTAGGTGTCGACAGGTGAAATAAAAAACTGCCCCCTGAGGCTCGATCTTTGGTTTGTCAACAGGTGAAATTACATACTCATATGAAAATACGTTTTTTTCTTTTTCTAGAAGATCCCATCGAAAATGACTTTTTCTAACTATCACGGGACTAGTCAATCGAAATTTCGAGGAAATGCTTGCTTGTACGGATCGTCTGGCTAAACTTGTGCTAACTTCTTACTCATAGCCGCGGATAGATTCGAAAAGTTTTGGTATCTCCCTCTATGATGCTTTGGTTTGGATGGTTCTCTACAATAAAATTTCTTTGGCGTATTAAATTATAGGACAAATGCCACTAAAAATTGAGAATTATACTTATTGTGACGCTAATATAAAAAAAAAAATTTATCACCAAAGCCCAAAATTGTACTTGTGTGAACAAAATACCCTTCGCCCACAAAAAAAAAGCTCTAAACTTTGCCCATTGTGACACCAAACCCCAAACTATTTTCCTGTGTCACCAATATCCCCGAACTCATACCGGTGACAGAGGTTATTTTTGTTAGAACCCACGAGGATCCGAAGTATAGGGTTTTTGGTAGTAGACGAATAATATTCTATTTAATGCTTTTCATTCTTGGGAAAAGTGTCAAAACAGTCCTAAATATATTGCATTTGTGCCAATTTAGTCCTAAATCATTTTTTGATGTCAATTTAGTTCTAAATATTTTGTCTTTGTGCCAATTCAGTTCTTACAACTAATTTTGGCGGGATTTTGCTGACGTAGATGCCGGGCGGCTTACATGTTATCGCAGGCGATGACATGGACAATTTTTAATAATATTTCAATATTTGTTGAAATTTTTTATTTTTAAATTCTTTTTATTTTTATTTTTTCTTTCCTTTTCTTTCCCTTTCTTCTTCCTCCAGCCAATTGCTAATCCGGCGATCGGTTGGAGGCCAAGGCCAGCAAGCCTCACTGACCACTGGCGAGGCTCGCCTATGACCTCGCGGCCATTGGCGAAGGCTCAAGCCCTCGCTAGTAATTGGACGAGGTCGGGTTTCACCCATGGCCGGCGAGACTTGACTGTCGCTAGATTTGGCAAGGGTGAGCCCCGCCAGCCCAGCGCGAGGCTACCCTTGTGACCATTCGACCTCGCTGGATGGTCATGAGGGCGGCCTTTCGCTGGACTGGCAGGGCTCGCCCTCGCCAGATTTGGCGATGGTCGAGCCTCGCTGGCCATAGGGGGGTTCGACCTCGCCAGATCCGACAAGGTCGTGCCTCGCCATTACTAGTGGCTAGTGGGGCTCGCCGGCCCTAGCCTCCAACGACCGACTGGAGGAAGAAGAAAGGGAAAGAAAAAAGAGAAAAAGAAAAATAAAAGAAAATTTTAAAATATTATTAAAGTTGTTCACGTTATCACCGGCGGTGTTGCATAAGCTGGCCAGCGTCCACGCCAGCAAAATCCGTTCAAAATTAGGCAAAATGACTGAATTGACATAAAGACAAAAGATATAAGACTGAATTGGTACCAAAAAAATGTATATGACTAAATTGGTACCAATGCAATATGTTTATGACTTTTTTGACACTTTTCCCTTTTATTCTTCTTTTCTCTTTATATAAAAAAATCATACGCATTCACGTACCTTAGGTTGAGTAACTCTGAAATAGCTCAAAAGAAAACTCTTATTTTGTTGCACTGTTATAAGTTTGGCGATAGTGGTGACATGAAAAAAAAATAATATATTAGAGTTACAGCTATCATAATTTAGGGGCTTCGGTGACACAAAAAAAGTTAAATAATAACATTGCGGTGGGCATAACTTAGAGTTTTAAGCGATGCAAAAAAGAATTGGAATATTAGTGCCATAGTCCGCATAATTTAATATTTTTTGTGGTATGAACTCTAGATTATGTGTCGTATTGCTTATTGTTATCTCATTTTTCTTTTTGTGAGTGACCATAATAACAAATAAAGAGTTATGTTTAATAATCAAACGTGAAACTCCATGTTTTTTTAAGAAACGCTAACACATATCATTAATAATTGGGAAAATAATACAGACAATTCTTGAATTTTCGCTTAATGTGCAATGTGGTCTGTGAACATTAATTTAACATGCAATATGATCCTTGAACTTTTAATTTGTTCGATATGATCCATGAACTTTAGTCCAATATGTAATGTTATACTTGAACTTTTAATTTATTCAATATGGTCCATGAATTTTTAATACGTTGAATCTAGTCTCTGAACTGCTTGAATTAATGGTAGGATAATATTGAATATTTTCATATAATTCATGGACCAAATTAGAAGTTCAGGGAAGATATTGCATATTAGATAAAAGGTCATGGACCACATTAAATAAATAAAAAGTTCGAACACTACATTGCACGTTAAGAAGAGCTCGGGAACCATCCGAGTCATTATTCCTTAATTATTTGCATTCATCTTCGGAATTGCGTTCAATGGGCTTTATTCTATCGGGCCTCTGCGTGCCGTGCACTCTACTTATTGAAAGGGGAGAAAGGGACAAAAATGTCGTCCGGATGCCACCAAGGGTCAATGTGAATGAAAGCTGCAAAAAAGGGCAGGAGGCATCTCCAACAAGAGTTGCTGTCGTCACGTCGAGCCCACCACTTGCGTCATGGTCGTCGTCGTCCAGGACACGCGGTCAACAGTCAACATAGCCACGTCAACGTCGAAGGTCTCTGATCTAAGCCGTCCACTCCACTCCCACGCGTTAAAACCAACGGCTGCGAATCGATCGCGTTCTCAAAGGTCGTCCCCCAGCCCCCCGTCAACCACCAATGCCGAGGAAAAAAATAACCGGCCGCTCACCCTGTTACACGCCCGCTGCAGCTTGATGTATCGTCTCGCGCCATCGATGGCAACGGCGGCAGTGGTGGTGATGACAACGGATCTGTTGGATATTTCGATAGTTCTTGAGAAATTTTGAAAGCGACTTTTTTCTAGGGAAAATTCCAATTAAGGACCCAAAGTAAACATTGTGTCAAATAATGACCTGAAGTGCTCAATCGGTCTCAAATAAGGACTCGAAGTGCCAAAAAAGTCTCAAACAAGGATCTGGATCCCTCGCCGGCCAAAATACTTGCCGGCCGGCGAGAAAGTTACTGTTCCGATACCGGAACAGTAATTTTTTAATTTTTTTTAATTTTTTTTGTTTTTCCTTTTTCCTTTTTTTATTTTCCTTTTCCTTTTCTTTTTTTTTTCTTTTCTTCCTTCGCCGGCCATAGCCGGGGCCGGCGGAGGTCGCCGGCGTCGGGCGAGGGCCGCCCTCGCCTTGGCTGGGCGAGGCCGGCCTCGCCCGACACCGGCGAGGTCGAGCCTCACCAGATCTGGCGAGGGCTCGACCTCGCCGGCGTCGGGCGAGGCCGGCCTCGCCAGTTGTAGGCGAGGTCGAGCCTTGCTAGATCTGGCAAGGGCTTGGCCTCGCCGGCCGGCTAGCGAGGCTCGACCTCGCCGGTGTCGGGCGGCCTCGCCTGAGGCCGGTGTCGGGCGGCCTCGCCTGAGGCCGGCGACCTCCGCCGGCCCCGGCTATGGCCGGCGGAGGAAGAAAAGAAAAAAAAAAGAAAAGGAAAAGGAAAATAAAAAACAAAAAAGGAAAAACAAAAAAAATTAAAAAAATTAATAAACTTACTGTTCCGGTACAGTAACTTTCTCGCCGCCCGACAGGTATTTTGGCAAGCGAGGGACTTAGATCCTTGTTTGAGACTTTTTTAGCACTTCGGGTCTTTATTTGAGATCGATTGAGCACTTCATGCCCTTATTTGACACAATATTCACTTTGGGCCCTTTTTTGAGAATTTGACCCCACTTGAGGTCCTTAATTGGAATTTTCCCTTTTTCTATAACGGCTTTTGATAGAAATTATGACGACTACGAAAGCTATTATTCTGTAACGTTCTTGACCGCAATCGATTTTTATACTGGATTTGTGACGGTTTTCAATTTAATGCAAGAGTTCGTGATGGAAAATGGCTTTTCATTCTTTTACCTGCAAATTGTTACTCCGAACGTCATTGAAAAGTGACATATGAAAACATGACAATCTTTACCCTCATTCCGTTTTTCTTTCCTGTATTTGCTTGGTTATACAGATAATTTAGTTGTTCCTATTTCTTTTATTATTTTGGGCGGAGTAAAGAAAAAAGTCTATTTTTTCTCTGAGAGTATAGCCGCCACAACCTATCACAGTATATTTTGTACGATGACATTATCCTTGAGGATAGTGTTAATGCGCTCACGATCAGTCACTCTCTCACTGGAGTCTCAGTCACACTCTCTTAGTCTCTCTCTCAGTTGACTCTTAGATGCAACCCTCCCGCCTGAGTCGCATTCCTCTCGCTCGACGCCTCCGTCTCGCATTCTCTTCGCGAGTCTCGACTCTCACCTTCCTCTCTTGCTCTGTTTTTGGCTGATTGTGTCCACAATCGTGTCTCATCAAGGTAAATATCCAGTGCTCTAATTATGCGTTTGAGGATGTTTGTTGGGTGAGGATTGGGCGGTTTGTTTGTGGGGGAGGAAGAAAATGTTTATAGGGTCGATGCGCAAGGCCTTCAAGGACTCTCTCAAGGTGCTGGAAGCAGATATCCAGCACGCCAACACACTGTGAGCTTCACATTTGGCTTTGATCATCTACTTCTTCAATATTAATTTTGAATTCGATCGCAATTCGTTTGTTGAGTTAGCAAACGGGTAGGTGGATTCAGTTGTCTGTTGCATCTAGGCTATGATTCATTTGCTGCTAATTGCTAGTCTTGTTTGAATTTGTTTCTTCACTTTTGGGGAGAAGGACACTAGAAGTGTCAAAAGTTATATACGGCGCTCACTTTGGTGCCAAAAGTTTCATTTGAATCATTTAAGTGCCAAAATTTTTGAAAAACAATCACTTAAGTGCCAACTCCGGTTAGTTTGGCCGGAAATCCGATGTGACATTTTTTTATTAATTTCTAAAGCCGATGTGGCTCGCCGGATATACAATCAGCACGTACAGTTAGCATTTTTTTTATTTTAAATATTTTTTTTCTTTTCTTTCTTTTTTCCTTCTTTTCTTTTTTTCTTTTCTTTTTTCTCCCTTTGGTCACTGCCGGTGACTGGAGGCCGGCCATCGGTCGCCTGGCCTAGCCCGGACAAGGCCGCCGCCGCTGCCCACCACAGGCGAGGCCCGGCCGACCCTAGCCTGGGCGACTGCGGGCAAGTCCCAACGAGATTGGCCTCGCCGGGGCTCACCCTCGCCCATGAGAGGCGAGGCCGACCTCGCCGGGGCTTGCCCGCCGTTGTCCAAGCGAGAGTCGGCCGGGCCTCGCCTGTGGCGGGTGGAGGTGGGCTCGTCCGGGCGAGGCCAGGCGGCTAGTGGTCGGCCTCCGGTCACCGGCAGTGACCAAAGGGAGAAGAAATAAAAGAAAAAAAGAAAAGAAGAAAAAAAAGAAAAAAATTCAGAAAAGTATTTAAAAAATCGAAATATATACGTGGAAATGCCACGTAGACTAATTTTTTTAAAAAAAATCCAACTAAGATTAAAAATTTAATTATAAATGCCACGTATTAATTTGGCCGGAATCTCTCGCCATTAGTATCAAAGTGATCATTTTTTCTCCGATTTGGCACTTAAGTGATCCAAATGGAACTTTTGACATCAAAGTGAGCTCCGTACATAACTTTTGGCACTTCTGCTATTCTTCCCCATCACTTTTGCTTTTGAGATGTTACTAGTTCCCTAGACCTATCTGAGAATTGGACCGGTTTCAGGATCAAGTGGGCCTATTACCGATATCACAAAACTGGAAACCGACCGACCTAGTCCTAGTCCCAATTCCAAGATAGGTACCGGGCCACCTTGGAATCGATCACCCCTACCACGTATACCAATTTGCTTTTGCCATATGTTTGATGACAATTTCCATCGCTTCAATATTTCAGCGATAACATATGACAAGAAAAAAACCATTCTCGCACTTTTCTTAGAGTTTTCACCAGATTTGACGTCATACTAGTTGCTTCTGCCATGCATATGCCAATTGTTTCTACCATGTGTCTGCCAACCACTTATACTACACGTATGCCAATTGCTCGTGCCATGTGTATGTCAACTGCTTTCAACGCTTCAATCTTCGTTCTCCTGTTCAGTATCAGTCGTCCCTGCCAAACATGTCAAATTTTGGTGCCAACAGTGGCCAATGCCTATCTCGCACATGTCAAACGTTCCGTTGGCCAAACCTCTTACAATCATGACTTTTTATAATTATAAAATCGATATCTTGCTTAACAAGGTTGGTGCCTCACAAAGCTAATGTCTCTCTCAAAATGGCCAATACCTATTTTGGCTGTTTTCAGATGCGAACACATATGTAAAGTAAATTAGCAAATCTAAAGATAAGTGTGAGAGAGGATATGGACAATAGGAAGATGGACACGCCATCTTCAAAATGATTAGTTGATCCTATTGATAGTGGAGTCGACTCGATTTCTTTTGCTTAAAGTGTGGATGTAGTCGGGCAATTTCAATGTCATTTCCGTGCTCAGCTTTCGCCACCAACTGAGCCCGCTTGCTCATGTCAAGCTCATGACGCCATCTTTCTAAGGGTAGAATCACTAACTACCGTATATGACTTACATAAAAGGCTTATAATCACGAAAAATCTTAAATTAGTATACCTGTAATAAATTTATCTCAAATTAAATTTTTGATCACCAAAAATCTTAAACTGGTACACCTGTGACAAATTTACTCTACGTTAATTTCCATTAAATTTTACTTCAAATTGCTTTGTTAAATGACACATGACAGTTGACAAATATATCAATTTGTGGTTTTACCCTTTATTTATCTCAGGTATACTAGTTTGTGATTTTTTTTATATTAATTCAATTTAATGGAAGGTAAATTTATCACAAATGGACCGATTTAAGGTTTTTTGTGGTTAAAAAATTAATTTATGGTTAAATTTGTCATAGATGTACCGGTTTGAGATTTTTAGTGGTCAACAAATTAATTTGCATTAAATTTGTCATAGGTGTATCGGTTTGAGGTTTTTCATAGTATTAACTGTACATTAAATACTCCTTGACCGGGGTCCCATTATCCCACATGGTGCTGCTAGATAGATGTAAAGCTTTTCCCTTTTGGAAAAGAAGAGGGTGAAAACTAAACAAGAAAAAAAGGGGGAAATGATGTGTCTGACTTTACAAACCAGAGGAAATTACATTGATATATACAAAGGACAGTAGTTTATGTACATGTTATATGAATGATGTGGTTTAAATGTTACTGAACAATCACATTACCATCATGATATACATCTTCTCTTCATTTGATTTTTTACATGCCTCTAGTGCGCGGAATACCTTCTCGCAAGACAGCTTAAAAGGCTTTTAGAAGGAATACGGGCTAAGGAAAGAAGTCGATATATCTATACTAATTATTAAGAGAGAGATTCTAGGGATGGTCTCTCACAAAATTGACCATTTTATACTTCACTATGAATTTTGTAAGTTTCACTTCCTTCTTTAATTTCCACTTTTTGTTTTGTTGCATATACTTTTACATTTTTTATAAACATTTCTTCTACTAATAAAATTTTTGTGAGAGCCATCAAACATGCACGCATTGAAGTCTTGCAGTTGATGAGAGTAACTATAAATAAAGCATGAAGGGAATGTTGTTCACGATATTATCTCATTATCTTAGACATCAATTGATGTAACTTCTCCTTTTGGGCAAAAACCATAGATGGTTACCATGTACCTTGGACAATGGTCTAGCAACAAAACCCTCACGATCCATTGCTATGGATTTACTAACTATAGTATCCTAACCAATATCAGTTGATCTTAAAATTCTTGAGATGAAAAATCTCAATTACTGATTTAGCCAACCCGAAGTCTATATTCAAGTTAATCTTATCGATTGGAAGTTAATTATATATGCCAAATTTGATTGATGTTTGAAATTTATCACTTTGATGTAATATCGTATTTGCAATGGACTATATTTTCCTCTATTCTTGATTGGAGGAAACTTCCTACGGCCTGCATCTGATTAGTGTGGGTCTCATGTTAATCTTATAGATTAGAAGTTAATTATGTATGCCAAATTCAATTGATTTATGAAATTTAGCACTTTGTTGTAATATCATATTCGCAATAAGCTATATTTTCTTTTATTCTTGATTGGAGGAAACTTCCTACGATCTGCATCTGATTAGTGGGTCACATGTTAATCTCATTGATTGAAAGTTAATTATATATGCCAAATTCAATTGATGTATGAAATTTAGCACTTTGACGTAATCTCATATTTGCAATAAGCTATATTTTCCTCTATTCTTAATTGGAGGAAACTTCCTCCGACCTGCATCTGATTAGTGGGTCACATGTTGTGGACGTTACACTGATACAAACTTAACTATGTGCGCGCGCGCGCACATGCGGGTGATATAGTCTCTACAACTCATATATCATAACACATTGGAGGAAACCAACCAGGGATAAGGGAAAAACATGTTCTATATGCAATTAAAATAATCTTGGTTTGAGTCGTTACTTTTGTTGTTTGATGATTTATCCATCCTTTACACCTTTGATTTATCAAAACATAGCCACATAATTGCATCAGTGATTTAGAACCACTACAACAACGTGAGCACATTTCAAATTCTCTCTCTCCATATATTAAGATTCTATTTATTTTTTGGAAAATGAATAATTTGAAAATATTTTTCTAAAAATAATCGTTTATCACTTGCAAAAATGAATGAAAAAAATATATTTTTATTGTCCACAAAACTTTTTAGATAAAAATTGTTGTCGATAATGAAAATATTTTTCATTGGCTAATTATTTCAAATTATACAAGTTTAGCAAAAAAAATTTCAAATTATTCACTTTTCGCGAAAAAACGAAATCTTAGTCAATTCATGTGCTCTTCCTTGGTTGTCATTTTTTTGTTTTACTTATGGTGCGTTTGTTTCTCAAGATTTGAAAATTTTTTTCCTAAAAATAGTTACTTATATCGCTTACAAAAATAAGTGATCAAAAAATATATCCATTGTCTACGAAAATGTTTAAACACAAATTATTGTCGATAATGAAATATTTTTCATTGACTAAATATTTCAAACAATAAAAACTATTATTTTTAGGAAAATATTTTTTAATTTATTCATTTTTCGTAAAATAAACGGAGTTTTAAAGCGTTGGTTTAAAGCGTTGACTTAAAGAAAACCTAGCATTTATCTTTGTCCTTTCGCTTAGAGTTAACTAATTCTAGACAAATCCTTTTCATTTACTTTTTTATATTTTACAATATTGTTGTCTCAACTACCATGTGAAAATGATGTGCACATGTATTTATCTTAATGTGTATAATCACAAAGTTGTTTTAAGATGGGAAAATGACCTAAACAATCCGTGAACTTTGCTCCAATGTGTAATATGGTCCATGAACTTTTAATTTATTTAATGTGGTCCCTGAACTTTAACTCAATGTGTAATGTGGTTCATGAACTTTTAATCTATTCAACGTTGTTCCTAAACTTTTAGTACATGTTCAATGTAGTCTCTGAATTATATGAAAATATTTAATGCAGTAGCTAAACTTGAATTTAGTCAAAATGATTATATTGAACATGTACAAAAAGTTCAATGGCCACATTAAACAAATTAAAAGTTCAGGACAATATTGAACATTAGGCCAAAATTCAGGGACTATATTGTACAAATTAAAAATTCAAGAATCATATTGTAAATTGAGCCAAAGTTTAGGGATTATTTGAGTCATAATCCCTTTTAAAATCTAGTCCTAGATAAAATTAAGGTTAGGGTTTTTTTTTTTTTTTATAAATAATCTACCAAATAGAAACTAGTGGTCAAAACACCCAACGCGAGTAAGGTTAGTAGTGAGGCTAGAGATTGAATAAACGAAAGCGAGTCTTTTTGTTTTGGTATGAACTAACTTATCCGATTGACACTCTTTTATATTTTATTCTATTTAATAATGTAAATGCTTGACGTGGAAGATGGAGCCATCAACTGCGCGACATGTGGCGCAACCTTGACAGGCTATCCTACCCAGTTATCTAAATTTGATGTGGCAAAACCTAAGAGAGATGTAAATTTGCTTACGTAGAATTTTCCTAGCAGCCTCCAAATTAGCTCGGGGGATGGACAAATGCTTCTACTTTATATAGACATATAAATAGACGGAGGAAGACTATAAGTTTCACCACAAGACGTGGTTCTCTTGTTACATTCTTTAGTTGCGAGACCGAGCAAAAGGCGATCCCCATTTTGGATTCACGGATGTTGAACACGTCTACATGTATACATACATACATAAATACGTATATATATACATATATATTTGCAATTGTAAAATAAGGTCAACAGAAAACTGTTGACCTTACCGAACGCGGGATCTGACGTGAGATCGAACCTTGTATTTTTAAACCTGTTCCGTTTGCCGGGACGAGTGGTACATCGTCATCATCGCCAATGCTGAAATTAAGAACAAACGAAGGAAGAAACGAGGAACTGATGCAGTGTTATCAAAATTGATGGCGGTCCCACATCTCCCCACCAAAAATTAAAAAATAAAATTAAATTCACAAGATTTAAATAAAAGGAAAAAGCCACAAAAAACCCTAAACTTTACCCATCGTGACACATTTACCCCGAACTTTTTTTGTGACGTCAAAAACCCAAACTTTCGTATTTGTGACACATTTACCCCATGGGCATTTTTGTCTTCTCCGCTTTTTCTTTTTTTTTTTACTTTTTTTTTCAGATCCGGCGAGGGGCCTCGCCGGCGTCGGGCGAGCTCGCCCTTGCCTGGGCCAGCCTTGCCCGATGCCGGCGAGGCTCGCCCTCGCCTGATCCAGGCGAGGGCGAGGCTCGCCGGCGTCGGGCGAGGCTCGCCCTCGCTCGCCCAGGCGAGGGCGAGCTCACCTGACGCAGGCGAGGGTCGCCCTCGCTCGCCCAGGCGAGGGCGAGCTCGCCCGACGCCGGCGAGCGAGGGCGAGCCTCGCCCTCGCCAGATCCAGGCGAGGGCGAGCCTCGCCGGCGTCGGGCGAGGCTCGCCCTCGCTCGCCCAGGCGAGGGCAAGCCTCGCCCGACGCCGGCGAGCGAGGGCGAGCCTCGCCCGACGCCGGCGAGGGCCGCCGGACGCCGGCGAGGCCCCTCGCCGGATCTGAAAAAAAAGTAAAAAAAAAGAAAAAGCGGAAAAGACGAAAATGCCCATAGATAATGTACATTAGGGTAAATGTGTCACAAATACGAAAGTTTGGGGTTTTTGACGTCGCAAAAAAAAGTTCTGGGTAAATGTATCACAATGGGTAAAGTTTAGGATTTTTGATGGTTTTTTTAAATAAATATCCAGCAGCCAATAAGCAATCCATGGCTGCAAAAAAATATCAGCCTCAGCATCAGCATCAGCATCAGTCTAGGCTGAACGCCCCGGTCTTCGTCTTCCTCTCTCTCTCTCTGGCGGAGCCGAAGTAACGATACCTTGACAGGACCGACCACCACCGGGGGACATGGCGGTGACGGACTTCTTCGCCGGCGAGATCGCGACGGAGCTCCTGAAGCAGCTCCTGCAGATATCCCGCAAGTCCTGCTTCTGCAAGGCCAGCGCGGACGAGCTCATCGCCACCATCACGGAGCGCCAGCCCATCATCCGCGAGATCCAGTACTCCGGCGTCGAGCTCCCCGCCCACCGGCAGTTCCAGCTCGACCAGTTTGCGAGGACCCTCCAGGACGGCATCGAGCTCTGCAAGAAGGTCCAGGGCTCCAACCGATGGAACGTCTACAGGAACCTCCAGCTGGCTAGGAGGATGGAGAAGATGCACAAGAGGATCAACGCTTTCTTCCAGGGCCCGATGCAGGCCCACACCCTGGCCGACGTGCACCACATGCGGTTCGACACGAAGGAGCAGCTGGATCGGATCGAAGGGTCGACGCGACGGCTGGAGCAGAGCCTGTCGGAGATGAGGATCGGCGGCGGCGGGTGGGTGCAGGAGGAGGTGAGGCGGAGGGAGGAGGCGGAGGCGGAGTCCGACGTCTTCGGTGGAGGCTTGCTGAGGCTTGGGCCATCGGTGGAGGTGGGGAGAAGGAAGGTGAGGGAGATGATTGTGAAGAGCGAGGATATGGGGGTGATTGGGATATCTGGGATTGGTGGGTCTGGGAAGACCACTTTGGCTAAGGAAGTTTCTAAGGATGATAAAATCAGAGGTGAGGTCCTTTTTCTGCTTTTTATTTTTGTAGTGATTTTTCTTTTGTTTCTCATTTCTTTGGGTTCTGTTTTTGGTTCATGCTCTTTCTGGTTGAATTTGCTCTGATTGCACTACTGCAGTTTCTGACAGGAGGCTTTTGTGAACTTTTATTGCTTTGAGTGCTCTAAATTTAGCATGTTAGCAAGCGGTAGGTAATGATAGCTTGACCTCAGTATCTTTGGATAGCTCTCTGATGTGGCTTTGAAACTGTTGTCTAACAAAATCAGTATTTCGTGTAGACTACATATCCAAATAATTTGTGAGCTCCTTGCTTTTCGGTGTTTAAGGTCAATTTTCACTTGTTTCCGAATGGTAAGTTCATCTGTTTAGATTCAAAGCTACCAACTGACCATTTTTATGCTTCTTCCAGATTATTTCAAAAACAGGGTCCTGTTCCTAACAGTGTCTCAGTCCCCTAACGTAGATTTATTGAAGGCACAGATTAAGGGATATATAATGGGGAATGAAGGGGTCAGTCCATTCGATCGGGTTCCTCAGTGGAACCTGCAGTATGATTTGGGGGCCCCAGGACGAAGGACCCTGATTGTGCTGGATGATGTGTGGTCGTTCTTGGATCTTGAGCCGTTGGTTGCCATTTCGAGGACACCTGGTTGCAAGACCCTCGTGGTCTCGAGATTCAAATTCCCGGAAGTAATTAAAGATAGTTATGAAGTAGAATTGCTGAGGGAACAAGAAGCCATGACCCTGTTCTGCTACTCGGCTTTTGGTCAAAAGTCCATCCCTCCTGGTTCTGATAAAGATTTGGTCCAGCAGGTAGTTTAGAAAACTCTCTCTCTCTCTCTCTCTGGAGTACGTTTTTTTTCGTGTAAACACCAGTAACTTTGTTTGAAGTTTCATTTGAATTTGCTGCCTTAGGCCTTGATTCTATATGTCATGAAAACGTTGTGGATAGGTTGTCAACGAGTGTAAAGGGCTTCCTTTAGCTCTCAAAGTGATTGGAGCTTCACTGAGGGACCAATTACCGTTGTTCTGGAAGAGTGCCAAAAATAGATTGGCAAGGGGAGAGCAGATATGCGACTCTCATGGAAGCAAACTGCTGGATAGAATGGCGATCAGTGTGGAGTACTTGAAGAAAAAGGTCAGGGAATGCTTCTTGGATTTGGGATCGTTCCCAGAGGACACAAAGATTCCTCTGGATGTTCTTATCAAAATGTGGGTTGAAATACACGATATTGATGACGAAGAAGCTTTTGCAATCCTCATTGAGCTCTC
This sequence comes from Syzygium jambos, assembly GCA_031216235.1. Classification (NCBI taxonomy): domain Eukaryota; kingdom Viridiplantae; phylum Streptophyta; class Magnoliopsida; order Myrtales; family Myrtaceae; genus Syzygium; species Syzygium jambos. The sequence goes on from CM062225.1 coordinate 20,319,749, forward strand.
CAACAAAAATCTAATTACTATGGTTAAAGATGACCGGTATGTATATGTTCCGCACGTCGTTTGGTATGGCTCTTAGATTTGGAAGAACTAATCAAACTGAATCCTTCTAACTTAGTGAGATCTGTGACAGAGCTGGAGAAATATACAGCAGTTATTTCGAGGTGTCGGTGACCCAACATGATGTGCTGAGGGACCTCGCCCTTCATCTCAACAACCAGGAGGAAGTCAACAAGTGCAGGCGACTGCTTATGCCTAGAAGAGAGAATGAGCTTCCTAGAGAGTGGGAGAGGAATTCAGACAGACCGTTTGATGCCCAAATTGTTTCAGTTCACACAGGTACTGACTGAAATTTAGTGAGGCTCGTACACTGAACTCTCTCTTCCAATTTGTTTTCACTAATATCTGTTGTGCAAATCTAGGTGAAATGAATGAAATGGACTGGCCAAGACTGGAATTCCCCAAGGCTGAAGTGCTCATCCTCAACTTCTCCTCCGACAGTTACTTCTTACCCCCTTTTATTGAGTACATGCCGAAGCTCCGTGCTCTGGTTGTCATAAATCACAGCACTTCCAACGCTGTCCTCAGAAACTTTTCGGTTTTCTCTAGTTTGACCAAGTTGCGAAGCCTCTGGCTTGAAAGGGTTTGTGTCCCCCATTTATCTGAAACCACAATACCCCTCAATGAAATGAGCAAGATATCTCTAGTCCTGTGCAAGATCAATGACAGCCTGGATCCATCAACCGTCGACCTCCCCAAGATTTTTCCATGCCTATCGGATCTCACTATTGACCACTGCGACGACTTATTGGAGCTTCCTTCGAGCATTTGCAGGGCCCGATCCCTCAAGAGCCTGAGCATCACAAACTGCCACAGCCTTCAAAGGCTACCAACTGATTTGCACGAACTGTCATCTCTAGAGATTTTGAGGATGTATGCTTGCCCGAATCTTAGGATACTTCCTCGGGGAATCTGTCAACTTGGTTGCTTGAAGTATCTTGACATATCTCAATGTGTTAATTTGATGCGCCTTCCTGAAGAAATTGGAAACCTGGGGACACTTGAGAAGATCGATATGAGGGAATGCGCACAGATAAGGCGGGTGCCAATGTCTGCCTCATTGATGAGGTCTCTCAAAACTGTGGTCTGCGATGAGGAGGTGTCTTCGGGGTGGCAAGAGGTGAAGCCTAGGGAGGATGTTCAAGTTCATGTCGTGGACAAGTGCTTCTCTCTGGACTGGCTGGACGATTGACGGTGTTTCTTATGAAAGCTTGCCGTATCACTCACCATTCACCATTAAGCACAAGTTCTAGTCAAGCTGTTCCGGCATCTGTAACATTTATCTCCTTTACATGTTAATTTGGTTCCCGGTGTCTGAAAAACTTCAAGAAATCTTGTGTACTGTTCAATGTTATGTTGCTCTGTATGTTTTGTCTGTTGGACACTGATAAGTTCACTGAAGTCCATATAGGGTTTTTTTTTTGTTTCTGGCCCCGTTTCCCCATCTGGAGTTTCATTAAACTGACCGGATTATTATGTGAGCAATGCTGCCTGTGTTGAATTTTGTTATTAAATGACTTGATGCTTAGGCAGTACAATATCAATGGCAAATTTCTAAGATTTCAAAGTCCAGTTATTGTTTATCATCTCTTTATGCTGAACACAGAAGTTCTAATCACTCGTGCCGTCAAAATCATGCTTTGGCTTAGCCCCCTCTCTCATCCCAAAAGGTATAACATCAATGTACTTAAAATGCAAAAAAAGGAGTGCAAGTTCTGCTAGCATGGCGGAGGGAAGGGTGGCAATTTGTGTGACCGTGACCTGCTATTGTGCTGCGTGGAATTGACATCATTGTCCAAGTAATTTGAAATTTGGATCGGTATCATGAGAAGGTTGATTAAAGTTTGTCAAGCAACATCAAGTTCTGGGTACTCTTCGCTGTATCATTGTCCGATCCGGCCTTCTCAAAATATTCTTGGTACTTTGGTTTTTGCTTAATTCTTGATCTCGTGTCGCGTCAAAATTATCAATGGAACAATGCTTTTTTCTTTTCACTTTCTCGTGACACTTTTTATAGTGTTTGAAGCTTAGGATCGGACAAAACTTCGTGCCTTGTCAGTGAACTTAGATGGGTCCGAAGAATCCGAAGTCGGCAAGCTTTTTAAGCAATATTGTGAGCATGATGGAAGTATGACTAGGCAAAACTAGGAACCAATCTTCATATATCTCATCAAGAGTTCAAAATTCAGCATTTCGAATTTGGAGTATTAGGTGATTTTTTGGTACCACAGTGTCTTCAATAATGAACTTTGAGGAAGGCCACCACAGATTATTAGTGTTTTTTGCTTTTTTTTTCAATGGGGCTTTAGATGGAGACATCGACTGATTATTGGGTTGATTTCTTGGACATTGCTCGGTGCCTTCCTATGTCACTTTCCTAGGTTGTCATTTAGTGCACAATCACATTTTTTAAAGTCTTCGGGTCATATATGTCTTGGTCTTTTGTTAACATGCTATTCTGTGGGACCTCGATTTTTATCTCCACACACGTGTATCGGTCGGCCTTGGCATATTCCTTTGGGGTGCGAAAGCAAAAGGTATAATAATATAAATAGTCGATGAATTTTGACTAAATTTATAATTTAGTTTATAAATTTTTAATTTATTTAATATGCTCCCTAAACTTTAGCCAAATATGCAATGGTATCTTTGAAGTTTTAATTTGTTCAATGTGGTCCTTAAACTTTTGGTACATATTTAAGTTAGTCCATAATCTATATGAAAATGTTCAATATTGTCCCTCAACTTGAATTAATAGAAGGGTAACATTGAACATTTTCATATAATTTAGGCATTAGATTATACATATATATATTAAAAGTTAAGGAACTACATTGACTCAATTGAAAAATAAGGGACGATTTTGCACATTGGGTAAAGTTCAAGGACCACATAGAATAAATTAAAAGTTTATGGACCATATTACACATTGGACCTAAGTTGAGGAACCATTTGTGTCATTTTCCCAGTGCAAAATTATTTACGAGGAAGAATTTTTAATTTGATCCCCAGTATTTTGAAGTTTCACATAATTAGCCACGAATTTTTGTTATCATAACTCAACTTCTCATTCACCATGTCGGCTAGATATTATCCGTTTTGGTAGCGGCTCACTCGATGCCTACATGGCTTTAAAGTGCATCGTTCTAGTTTAAGATTGCACGACACTTATCTACTAGAGCAATAGCAATAGCTCAGGTCCGGGAGATGTAGAATTAAAAAACATATCCGAAACCCAAAATCCCCACCCTAGCTCTTATACCATGTAAGCTGGCCCCACTTGTGCCTCTGCTTGCATGATATTATTTGCGGGAAAATTGTCCAAAAAGTCTAAGACTTTTCAATTTTGTTAATTGAGTCAATCTGGACAATTTTGGATGGAATTCATTGATGTGGATGCCGGATGTCCTACGAGGCATGATCAGCGCTGATGTAGATAATTTTTTAATAATATTTTCATAATTTTCCACTTTTTTTAAAATTTTTTTCTGATTTTTTTTCTTTTTCCTTTCTTCTTCCTTTTGCCGATGATCGGCCACCGGCCATGGCCTAGTGGGTTGATTTCGCCTAGGCAAGGGTCGTTGTCGTCTGCCACAAGTGAGGCCCGATCGGGCGAGGTTGCGCTGGGCCTCGCTTGTGGCGGCGACGGTGACCTTTGCCTAGGCAAGGCTAGCCTGCCTAGCGATGGTTGGTCACTTGTGGCTGGTGGCCAGTCATCGGCAAAAGTGAGGAAGAAGAAAGAAGAAAAAAATAGTAAATTGAAAAATTATTAAAATATTTTTAAAAATTGTCAACATCAACGTCAACAGTGCCACATAGGATAGCCGATGTTTAGCTAGTGAATTCCGACCAAAATTGGCTAGGTATACTTTAGGACTGAATTGGCAATAGGTTTAGGACTTTTTAGATAATTTTCTCTATTGTTTGCCCATGTCATGGCTTATTCTCGCTTGGATAGCTTTAAAATGAGTCATGCTAGTTTAAGGTTGCGCATGGCTTATTTCTTAGCGCAAGAATCCATATCTAGGTGATATGCAATTGATGCGTACTTAAAAGACAACAATCTATTACAGTAGTTGCTTTTTAAGGAGTGAAGTATGACAGAAACTTGGGTTCAAAGGGAGGCTTGGGTAGGTTGCTATTGTTGCTATATCATCATTTCCAGACCAGTTGCCTGGGCCGAGTCCGCTCGGCTGAGTGCAACTTATTCACCCTGTTCAGTGTTCACCCTTGGCAGTACTCAGTAGCAGAGTGCTCCATGTTGTGACAAACCTGTTGAGACACGATGTGTACATTGCCTTTGCATCTACGATGCACGCATTAGTAACTTTTGATTATTTTGTCATCCTCAAAATTTCATTCGGAGTTTCTCCAACAAAAATCCAATACTATGACATCTAATTTTCAATGGAGATCTAAACAAACTGTCAAAGGGATAGTTCAATGTTTTTTTTTTTTAAAAAGATCATTTCATTTCATCAAGATGAGCTTCAGCATGTACAAGTTTTCAAAGGGTTGCGGGAGGGTTAAAGACCCAATTATAGGGCAAAGATTTGCACTTTTGAGTCTTAACAATCCAGTCTCTCACATGATTTTCTTCCCTATTATAGTGGGCTAAAAGAACATTAGGTAAATGGGCTAGCAGAGTTTGCATTCGGTAATAAGTGGAGTGGCTTCTCATGGAGAAAAATCTAAGCCTAAAAGGTAATTAAGCAAAATCAAGTTGTCAGATTCTAGCAGGTACCTCATTTTGTCTTCCTTCTTTCATGCATGAAGTAGCTTAGAGTTTCAAGACAAGCAAGGATTTCCACATTGATAGTTGAACTTGCCCTCACCATTTTAGCAAATCCATCCACAATCTTCCTCGAGAAGTCATGGCAAATACCAACTATGGATTCTTCCGTTGAACCTGCAGTGTAGGATCCGTCAATATTCCACTTGAGAGTCCCTTTCTCCAGTGGTCGCCACGTTTTGGGTGAGTGGCTATCCTTTGGGTTGGTGTTCTTCTTTGATTAAGTCCATCGGCAAATATTTTGGTGCATGGCCCATTGTAGAGCTCACCAGATGCTGTGGATTTGGGGATTGACTTCGAAAAATGAAGTTGTTCCTTCATTTCCATATATACTAGAGAACTACCACTAGCAAATCAAAGGAGATTGAGGTACTTTTGAAATTTAGTAGCCACTCTTCAATTCTCGTAAGTCCTTGACTAGAGATTTGAATATGCAGAGCCAGGTTCGACCACACCTGATTTGTCCATGGGCAGAGTAGAAATAATTGCTTGGTTGTCTCAACCTGTTGGTTACACAGACTGCAGGTAGGTTCTTGAACAATGCTCCTTTTAAATAAATTTTTCTTGGTAGGCAAAGCATTTTGGCACATTCCCCACAAGAAAAATCCGATTTTTTGAATGGTTTTTGCTTGCCAAATCCTTGTCCGTAGTTTTCGAGGGGTCTGATACGAGGAGGATGCTGAAGTTGCGATCTGTTTCTTGGTTTCTCCACTTAGCTTGTTGTGCCCACTCTTAACTGTATAGGACCCTGATCTAGTGTTGTTCCAAACCAACTTATCCTCCGTTAGTTGAGATTGCAGCGGAATTGAGAGGATTTCATTGGAGGTTTGTTCATCAAATAGAGCATGTAGGGTCTGTGTATTCCACGTTGAATCTTGCTTTTGTATTAGATCAGCTACCTTCTCCGGCTCGCCTTATTTGGTGGTCCCTCTATAATTCCTCAGGGTGGCCATTTGTTCTCTCTAATTCTAATATTTTCCCCATTTCCAACTGACCATATAATGGAGGGAAGGATAGCATCTTTGCTCATTAGGAGGCTTCGCCACCCCCAAGATGGCCATGTCCCCTTACCAGCATGTCTGAAATCACAATGAGGGAAGTAGAGTCCTTTAAGTACCTGACTCCACAAAGATGTTGGGTTCTGAGTCAATCTCCAGGCTTGTTTCCTCAACATAGCCTTATTAAAAGTGATGAGGTTTCTAAAGCCCAATCCTTCATTATCCTTTCTAAGTTTTAGCACATCCCATTTTCTCCAATGCAATCTTGATTTGTTTGCCCCATTTCTCCACCAAAAAACAGCAATTTTCTGCTCAATAGCACGGCAAATGGAGATAGAAACTTTAAAGATGGACATAGCATACCGTGGGAGAGCTTGAACCACTATTTTAATGAGGATTTCTTTCCTTGCTTTAGATATCAACCTTTCTTTCCAGCCTTCTGGCTTCATATTGACTCTCGTCATAATCCAAGCAAACATTTGGTTCTTTGACTCACCCCAATTAGAAGGAATTCCCAAATACTTGTGAGTTTTCTCTATAATCGGCACTCGCATCTCCACAGCCATATTCTACCTCAATCTCTGTGGGCAATCTTTACTAGCAAACAATCCAGATTTATTCAAATTAATAGCTTTACCTGAGGCATAGCAGTATTGATTCAAGATTACAACTACACTTTGGCACTCATTAATTGTTCCATCCAGGAAGAAGATTAAGTCATCCGCAAAGAGTAAGTAGGTCAAAGTTGGGTACGATCTATTTAACTGAATTCCTTTGATAATCCCATTCTCTAGTGCATTTTTCATCATAAAGGATAAGGCATTCACCACAATGATAAATAAATATGGAGAAAGTGGATCACCTTGGCGGGACCTCTTGAGGGATGAAAATAGGGCAATGGCTCTCCGTTCAACTTTACACCATAAGACACATTTGTGATGCATTACATAACCCATCTAACCCATTGAGCACTGAATCCCATTCTTAGCAAGCAAGCTTCCATAAAATCCTATTCCACTCTGTTAAATGCCTTTTTCAAATCAAGTTTAAGGACAGCCTGAAACTTCTTCTTTCTCTTTTTAATTCTGAGCTGATGTAGCACTTTCTGGACAATTAAATTGTCATCCTGAATTTGTCTGTCACTTACAAATGCACTCTGCTCTTTCGAGATGAAGTTTGGCATCCATGGTTTCAGTCTATTTGCTAAGACTTTTGAGATGATTTTATAAGCAAAGTTACATAAGCTAATGGGGTGGTATTATTCTAGCTTCTTCAGATTAAGGATCTTTGGGGTAAGCGATATATGCGTTCTATTTAGCTCTGGGTTGAGAATCCCAAAGTTTAGAAAGCTTTGTACTTCTTTGAACACCGCTTGTTTTAGATCTTCCCAATGATGATGGTAGAATTTCTCATGTAGTCCATCAGACCCTAGTGCTTTAGTGGCATCCAGTTGATGAGCAGCTTTTGTAACTTCCTTCATTGTCAGTTCTGCAGTTAAGACTTGGTTTATCTCCTCTCCCACTAAGTTAGGAACAAACTCCATTATAGGTTCAAAATGTCGAGGGCCCTCATAACGGTACAAAGTTATGAAGAAATCCATTGTCTGCTATTTTAGTTGACCTAAGTCACGAATTCAAACCCCTTCTGAGTTTCTCAACATTGAGATCTTGTTTCGTTGCCTTCTCTGTCAATGTTAACAAACCAAGAAATCCAATACCTCAAAGATCAATGACATGTAACTTCGAAATATAAAACGACAATTAAAAAGATAATTTCAGAATTGCAATCAGTAGTTCAAAGTATGAGATAATCAATTTCCAATCCCAATCATGTGGAAACCACTGCTTACATTTCAAATGATTCACTACTCATAGTTCACAATTACAAGTTGAAAAATGGGAAAATGATACAAATTGTCCATAATCTTTGGCTCAATGTGCAATGTAGTCCGTGGACTTTTAATTTATTCAATGCGATCCCTAAACTATTGGTAAATATTCAATGTAATTCTTATGTTTACTCAAACGACAAATTAGACAATAAGAGTAAAACAGAAATATCCTTTAAAAAAATAGATGAGAATGCACTTTTACTTATAACAATCATGTGCATTGCATGTGCTAAGGAGAAACTAATGGAGGGTTATGGAATATATAAACATTAAGGCTGCGTTTGGTCGACCATATAAAAGCCATGATAGGATATGTTTTATCCTATCCTGTGTTTGGTGGTGGTCCAGGATAGGATAAGGTCGAATATAGACCGCATATAGCCCGGATAAAAAAATCCGGGGGGAGGGATGGGATAGACCCGGATAGGATTTCTAATGCCTATTTTTCCAGAAATCCTATGCTCCACTTGCCGTCATCTTCATCCCCACACCTTGTGGGCTTTCACCAAAAAAATTTCTCGGCTTTTTTTCCTTTACCGACTCCTCCGGACTCGTGAATAGCAAAAAAATAAAATAAAAATTATCCTATCCAACTTTAAATCCGTAGTCCACCAAACAGTGGACAGGATATGAAGAAATCCCAAGATTTCTTATCTTATCCTATCCAGTCCTATCCTATTTAGAAATCTGGACCACCAAACGCAGCCTAAGTTCATGGGTGGTAACAGTTAAAAGTTCAAGTGGTAAACATGTATTATCTGAAAAGTTTAAGACAGTTTTGAGTAATTTTCCGTTTTTTTAAGCAATTTATCAACTCGGTTGGGTCCCAACCTTTTTTTCAATATCAAACTATAGGGGAAATTATACAAAATTCCCTTTTAACCTTGGGACATATGCCCCCGAACTTTCAACTATTATACATTACCTCCCTCAACTTTTATTTTGTTACATTCCTTAAACCTCAATTATTTTCTCCATTAGCATGTGCAATGCACGTAACTTTCCAAGAGTAAATGTGTATTTTCCATCTCATTTAGTTTAAGGAAATCTCTCTCTTATTCTTGATATCTTTAAGCAAAGTGAAAAAAACTAAAGAAAATGGAAAAAAATAAAGTAACGCGGACATATATGTTAAAAAAATATAATATAATTATAATTTCGAAAAATAAAAAATAAAAAAATTGGTGGATATATTAATAGAAGCAGTAAGATATTTTAAGAAAAATAAACTCAATTAAGTGAAAAGGAAAAAATTCCTCAATGACAAAAAGGTGAAATAACAAAAATCAGACGCTCATTATTTATTTATAAATGTATAATTTGTGCATAAAAACGATCAATCAACATAAAAAAAATCTAAAAATCACGTTAGGTTTTGGTCAATCATTTTATTTTATACTTTGAGGACATAATTTCCTTTTATATTTTTTTTAGATATTTTTTTATCAATCATTTTTCACATTTATAAACTCTTTAAATATTCATAATGAGTAACCAAATTTCCCCATTTGGCCCTTTTTTGTATTGAGGCCTTTTCCCTTTTTAGTTAGTTAGTGTTTATTCTTATTCTTAACATATATCATATTAAGTTCTATCAAAATGCTATATTTAGCAAATTTAAACAAAATTTTATTATTTAATATATTAGTGATATTTATCTTTCTTTATTATTATTATTTTAGTTGATTTAGCTTTCTCTCATTTTGTATAATTTTTTTTCATTTTTTCACAACAATTAAAGGTGAAAGAGAAATTCTCTTCAAAAAAAGGTTTAAAACCACAAAAAACCACAAATTATCCAACGTGATACAAATACCCTGAGTATCTAATAAAAAAACCCAAATTTATACCAGTGTGGCAAATATACCTTGAATGGAATTGAAATATAGAGTATATATGTCACATATGTATAAGTTTGGGCTTTTTCATGACACGAAAAAAAATTTGGGGGTATTTTTGTCACAATGGATAAGTTTAGGATTTTTGGTAATACAAAATTTTTTTTGGTATATTTGTGTCACAATGGTAGTTGGGGTTTTTTTTTTTTAGTATTTGCCGTAAAATAATGAGATGAAAATATATTTTTACCCCTTAAAAGTCACGTGCATTGCTAGTGCTAGTAGAAAGAATTATGAAGGGTTAACAGCTATAGTAAAAAAAATTATGGGGGTATTGTGTAATAGTTGAAAGTTTTGGGGCAGACTTATGTTACCTCCAAGGTTCATGTGGATTTTGTGTAATTTCCCCTAAAAAAATTCAAATTGTCTGACAAAGGAGGAAGGTGCCGCAATCCACATGGATGTGATTGAGACAAAGATCAATGCAGGCCCTCATATCGCATGGGAACAAGCATAGAGACCATATTACTTGAAAGCCCATAAAATACCCCAAATAGGCTGCAAGATTCGTAGATCGGTCAATGAATTTTAATCTGTGGAGGTGGCTCTAACCCTTATTGTGTCGTTGATAAGATTTGAACATGTGACAGTGGCCTCTAGCTTCAAGGTTCGAAATCCTTTGTCACTTCAATTAGGTACACCAATCTTAAAGGGTTACAAGAGCCCAATTTATCATGACTCACAAGTGAATTCCATGTCTCAAATCGATTCTTCTAAGAATACATAACATTTCCTCTTTTTTTTTTTGCCTTTAAATTAAAGTTCATATTCCAAAAAGTCGCATTATTGGATTATCTTGAAATAGCAAGACCTACTTAGATCCATGAAAACAAAAACCGCTATTTAGTTTTTGCATTATGATTGACAATACCTACCACATTGTCCCCATAGTAACTTCAGCTCAAATTTTCCCTCACCATAAAATGTTACCCATATTTAATTTCAAAATTCTCATTGCGAGAAAAGTGAAAACTAATCGAAGAAGAAATCCGCAAGCCTAAAGGTGAATTAAAGTTGGAAATTTTAACACTCTTGCGCCACCTTCATTTTATTTGTAGTTGAGTTTTCTGTCTCCTTATTTCCTCCGGCAAAAAGAAGGAGATTAAATTCATAAGGTTTCCTTTAAGAACTTGTAACTAGTAGAAAAGCGTCACGGTCCATGATTCTCTCGTACTCCTATACCTTTGTGAGTGATGCTCGGAGTTATCGGGTGAAGAGTGAGGATGTAGAAGGGAATGCAACTGGGTCGTGGGAGTGGTGTTAGGACGGTTGGTGTTAGGAGTTCTAGGATAAAAAAAAATATACCCTTTGGAGGTCTGAAGAAGGGGTTGGTTTCCCATACACAAACTGATCGGGAGCTGATGCCACTCTTCTGATGAGGCCATGGTAGGCCAAAATCAATTGTCATATTCTGTGTGTCTCGCTCGATGGACTAGATGCCCAAGCTATGCTGGGTATGATACGATCCGATGAGATTAAGCTATTCGTCATACTGTTCTTGGGAACAACTATGGAATGAAGGCTGGCTTGGGCTCTTATTGACGTGCCATGCGCCACATAGGCTATTTCGGGGCCAAGAAATTGTCAACTCATGACAAATGGTATCAGAGCAGAGATTCCTCCAGTAAGTGGGTGATTTGGGGAGAACTTATGGTCTTCCCGATCCTATGAGGGTGGAGAGTGAATTGCCGGGGTCATGGACCCGAGCAACGTGTGGCTCTCGTCTAGCTTCTAGGCTGGTAACGAGGGCATAGGGTGGAAGCGAATTTCTCACTGAATAGGGATAACGTTGCTGGATCAAATGGTGAATCTCAAAAGGAGATCTGTCATCACGTTTCCAACAAGGGGAGAATCCTCCATTGGTCCGCATAGATTAGGAGGAGCCTAGTAGGCGAAAGAAGGTACCGTCGAGGGAGTGCAGTTGGCTAGGGATGCCACACTTGTCAGGGAGCACAGGTGATTGAAGATCTACGAACAGCTTTGATCGGGGGAAGCAACTAGTGGAGTGGGTGGCTTGTTCTATTGGGCGAGCATTGCCATTCATATAAGTCCAGGGAGTGGCATTGATGGTTCGAATGCAGGAAAGTGATAGGATAGCTCGCAATGAGGACATTGCAGAATTGAGTGGGGGAGTATGTCACGGTCTGTGATTCTCTCGTACTCTTATACCCTTGTGAGTGATGCTAGGGGTTATCGAGTGAAGAGTGAGGACGCAGAAGGGAATGCAACTGGGTGATGGGAGTGGTATTAGGATGGTTGGTGTTAAGAGTTATAGGATAGAAAGAATATACTCTTAAGAGCTCTGAAGGCGGGGTTGGCTTCCTGTACATAAATTGGTCGGGAGCTATGCCGCTCTCCTGATGAGGCCATGGTAGGCTGAAACCAGTTGTCGTATTCCATGTGTCTCGCTCGATGGACTAGGCGCCCGAGCTATGTTGGGCGTGATACAATCCGATATGATGAAGCTATTTGCCGTACTGTTTTGGGGAACAACTATGGAATGAAGGCTGGCCTGGGGTCTTATCGACTCACTAGGTGTCGCACGGGCTGTTTCACAGCCAAGGAATTGTCGACCCGTGACAAATGATATTAGAGCGGGGATCTCTCCAGTAGGTGGGTGATTCGGGGAGAACCTGTGGTCTTCTCGGTCCTATGAGGGCAAAGAGTGAATCGCCGAGGTCATGGACTCGAGCAACATGCGGCTCTCGTCTAGCTTCTAGGATGGCAATAGGGGCATAGGGTGGAAGCGAATTACTCATTGAATAGGGATAATGTTCTTGGATCGAATAGCGAATCTCAAGAGGAGATCTGTCTTCACGTTTCTAACAAGGGGAGAACCCTCCATTGGTTTGTAGAGATCAAGAGGAGCCTAGTAGGCGAAAGAAGTGCTACCAAGAGAGTGCAATTGGCTCGAGATGCCACACTTGTCAGGGAGAGCACAAGTGACTAGACATTTGCGAACAGCTTTGATCGAGGAAAGCAACTAATAGAGTGTAGTGGTTTGTTCTATAGGGTGAGCATTTGCCATTCGTGTAAGTCCCGTGGGAGTTGCGGTGATGGTTGAAGAATGCAAGGAAGCAACAAAATAGCTAAACAAAGTGCTTAGTAGGCGAAAGAAGGTGCTGCCGAGGGAGTGCAGTTGGCTAAGGATGCCACACTTGTCAGGAAGCACAAGTGACTGGAGATTCGTGAACAGTTCTGATTGGGGGAAGCAACTAGTGAAGTGGGGTGGCCTGTTCTGTTGGGCGAGCGTTGCCATTCATATAAGTCCCAAGGAGTGGTGTTGATGGTTAGCACGTAGGGAAGCGACAGGATAGCCCGCAACGAGGGTGTTATGGAATTGAGTGGGGGAGTATGTCACGGTCCGTGATTCTCTCGTACTTTGTACCGTTGTGAGTGATACTCGGGATTATTAGATGAAGAGTGAGGACACGAAAGGGAATGCAACTGGGTCGTGGGAGTGCTATTAGGATGGTTGGTGTTAGGAGTTCTAGGATAGAAAGAATATACCGTTAGAAGCTCTGAAAGCGGGATTGGCCTCACATATACAAACTGGCCAGGAGCTGATGCCACTCTCCTGATGAGGCTATGGTAGGCCGAAATTAGTTTTCTTGTTCTGCGTGTCTCACTCGTGGATTAGACGCCCGAGCTATGCTAGGTGTGATACGATCCTTTATGATGAAGCTATTCGACGTACTGTTCCTAGGAACAACTATGGAATGAAGGCTGGCTTGGGGTCTTATTGACTCGCCAGGCGCCGCATGGGCTGTTCCACAGCCAAGGAACTGTTGACCCATGACACAAATGTCACGGGTTGTGATTCTTTCGTACTCGTATACCCTTGTGAGTAGTGCTTGGGGTTATCGGATGAAGAATGAGGATGTACAGGGGAATAATATAATTGGGCTTTGGAAGTGGTGTCAAGATAGTTGATGCTAGGAGTTCTAGGATGGAAAGAATATACCTTTGGGAGCTCTGAAGGCAGGATTGACCTTCTGTGCACAAACTGGTCAGAAGTTGATGCCGCTCTCCTGATGTGGCCATGGTAGGCCAAAACTAGTTATTGTACCTAAAGTATTCTTTGTGTCTTGATCGATGGACTAGATACTTGAGCTATGCTAGGTGTGGTACGATCCGAAACGAGAAAGTTATTCGCCATATTGTTCTTTTGAACAATTACAGAACGAGGGCTGGCCCGGTGTTAACGACATGCTAGGCGCCGCACGACTTATTCCGTGACCAAGGAACTGCCGGCTTGTGACACAGAATCACGATAGATTCTTTTGTGTATCAAAACCATAAACACAGCTATAGTAGTCCACTTTTTTCTTTTAATTGAATCGAGAGAATCCAGACTAATCCACTCTTTTGCTGAAAGGTTTGGATGGGATTGTAACCTACTTTATCTGCTATTGCAAGATTGATTTAAGGCGCTAACGAAGCATTAACTGTGCATCGGACGAGCCTATTAGTGCATCATCACGTGTGAGTGCAGAAGCTCAAGACCAGCGATACACCTAAGCCCAAGCTCGTCCATCGTAAGTATTCCGGAGATCAAAAATAAATTGGAGAATCGAACCTATAACCCTCTGCGTGCAAATTAAAACCATGGACCATTCAACTAACCACCTAGTTGGTCTTCCCGACTATAATATGACCCATCTTTTGCTGCTCTTGCAGCCAATAACCCATTTTTATATGATTGTCAAGTTAAATTGTATCATCCAGAGAACAGGTTGATCCTTCACCGGAAAGCCGAGGAGAAAACCCTAATATATAAGCATTAAGCAAGGTCACTGAACTAACACGACGAACTTGGAGATTCTGAGATCATGTGGCGATCCTAGAGACCTGGAGAAAATCGCAGCGAAAATGTGTGCCTCCAAATTCTTGCTAATTTGCATTGTGACACAAGTCGAAGAAACCCAGAATCCCCTCTGAACCCTTGGCAACATTTTCAGCAGTCTTCGTGAGTACTAGTCTGGCTCGAGTTTAGGCTTTCTTCATCTACCAGAATTCAACCAAGGATATCTTCGTAACTTGAAACCAGAATCCCCTCCATGCGTTTTGCGGAATATATAACATTTCTAGAAAATGTTTTGCAGGAAGCTATTTTTCAGGAAAAATGATAATATTATTGAATGTTTGGCTGACACATGAAAATAAACTAGAAATTTCTTTTCGCTGTTTGGTATATGATTTGATTTTCAGGGAAAATTTACCAAAAAAATTCTAATTTTTAAAATTATTTTATTTTCTTTTTTTTTCTTTTTGCTTCTTCCTAGGCCGGCCACAAACGAGCTTGAGCCTCGTCCAAGGTGGCCCTGAGCCTCATCGGAATCTAGCGAGCATGAGCCTCGCTAGCCTGTGGTGAGGCTCGAGCTCGCTTGTGGCCGATCGCCGGCCGTCGCCGTGGCCAGTGACTCGCCGAGAAATAAGCAAAAAGAAAAAGAAAGAAAAAAAGAAAAAAATAATTAAAAACTCGATTTAACAAATAAAAATAAAAGGAAAATGTGTTTGGTGAAAGAAAGTGAGGTGAAAGAAGAGATGGAAAATGCTTTCTGCTTTTCAGAAAGCGGAAAACATTTTCCCCACTTTTGAAGGTGTTTATTTCATTGGTGGAAAACGTTTTTCTTGATTAGTTTATTTTCCGAGAACCGAATGCCAAAAAATCCGGAAACTGCTTTTCTGAAAGTTGTTTTTCGTGAAACAAATGGAGCCTCAAATTGAAGTTCTTTGGGTGCTTTCTTCCCATAACGCCCAGGTTATGATCAGGTTCACCTACATCCCACTCTACGCCCCAGAACCTGCTACTATGGGATATTCCGCCGTATCAGAGTCGACTAGATCTCCTAACCACATCTATTAGTGCCGCTGCAGTCATCAGAGCTCGACCAGACGTGGCTTGAGGACGCCATTGATGGCTCGACCGTGCCAATAAGCATGTTCTCACCAGCTCAAAACTCGATGGCGAACAACCCTATATGTTGTTAGCGTTTTCCTCTCAGGACCGTTCGGCTCACGCAAGATTCCTCACACATCTTGGTATTTCGTGAACTTCCTGGTGTTGGAAACTGGAATGGAGCAATAATAAGAGGATATTCAACGTACAAGAAGTCCGACATCCTCCTCCACCTAAACTGATCAAACGAGTGTTGAGTTCCATCTTTTTCAATGAGAACAAGAAAAATCACAACATTCAGCGTGTGATGACTGGTTTACTTGGATGAAGAAGCCGCAGTCGAAGAGTGGCTAAAGACCATAGCAGTTTCTCAATAACAATTGGCAGATGACTAGAAACAATTTGAACAGGAAGAAGCTGAACGGCACCGGTAATTGCCATTATTGTTTATACTGAATAATGGGGTGCAAGGGAACTAAAGAAGCAATGACAATATAAGATACTGACCGTTTCACCGCAACTCGAGTAATAATGCTGAGTCCTTTCGACTGAGGGTCTTCGTTTAAAAATACTTATCGCTTCTGCGCGAGACCTATGAATAGACATTCATCAAAGGGCGCATCAATCATCAAGCTTTACCATGTAGCAACTGTGAGGCGCAGCGTATGACAATCTCATGGTGAAATAGAAAGGTGCATTCCGGTGCAGCCTCATCCCTGCTTTTCTTGAGAGGCTGTTTCGTTTCCGTGACTCCAACCTGTCACCTCCAGGTTACAGTGGACTAAACTTATTATTACATTAAATGCTCGATCGCAATATCGTTTTTTTTTTTTTGATAACCCAGGGAACCCCCACACGGCCGACAACCGGGGAGTAAATCCTGGGGGCGACACGTGCTAGCCACCACACACGTGCCACCGGTTAAGTCACCCTGCGGCGCCCGGGATTCGAACACTCAACCTTTTGCGAGAGGAAGAGTGCGCGCTCCAGCAGCGCCACCCAGGCGGGTGGTCGATCGCAATATCGTTGTGGTTGCCAGAAAACAAAAACCTCATTGTGACTCCTCATTTACTTCACAAATATTATTTACACAAGCAAATGAGAGGCACTTATACAATTGAGATGTTTTTCTAATCCTTGCAAACAAGATAAAGTGAAACATTTGTGTCTCAATTTTGTACACCAAAAATTTCCAGAACAAACACTATGTTACAAGAGAGGCAAGTGGTGTTATTTACCATTTCACATCCAAAGTGAGCGCATCTTGAGGGACTAAAATGGATGGGAACTCAGTGAATGAGATGTTTGACAATAAGCTACTTCATGCAACATTATCTCCTCCACTAAAAGGCCTCACTTTATTTATTATGAGGGGCGTCAGCCTCTCTGCATCTACTCTGGCCACCACCTGGAGCCAGACTCGTTCAACAGTAGGCCTCGTTCTCCACTGCTCCAACCTTACTAGGTGAGTCTCATTACCCGTAACATTCCGTTCCAATTGTATCTCGAGACGAATAATCATTTCTGCTTTAATTTTAGCTTTTACAAATCCCAAAAACCCATTTTGACGCATCCGATTACCCATTAAACCCCCCAGAATTCTTTCAAGATTGGCTATCCTCGAACTCAAGGAATCAATGGGGCATGAAGGTCTCTTATACAGAAAATTTCCATAACATTTCTCAGCAACTCAACGGTACTTTTGGATGGGAAATTAGTCTCTAAATATGTACTCGGATTTCGAGCTCTGTAGGCAATAAGTGACGCAGATCCCGAAGCACGAATGGGCAGCAAGGCAGTGCACAGTGATTGCCAATAGGGCCAGAATCAATTTTTCACCTCAGTGACGTTGCCTGAAGAATTAAACTGTGGTCCATAAAGCAGAGAAACTTCTTGAGCTCCATTCACTTCCACGGTTATGCCTTCACCCACTAAGACATGTCTCAATCCACTGTATATGGTGTTTAGCTGACGGCCAAAAGTACGGACAATAAGATCATCAGCATTAAAGCAAAACACTGTAATTATAAATACCGTCGACCTAAATAGGATTCGGATGCAGCAAGATTGAGAGCTTTTTTTTTTATTGTATAAATTCTCTTGATTAAATTAGACAAAGCGATTTATGACCAAAAGAAAAGACAAAGTGATTGGCCTATCAATAAACAAGTCGATGGGATGAATTAGAAATTCATCTCATTTCTTTAAAGTATGTCATGTTCTATTTCATGGGACATATAGCTGAAGCAGCAGAAAACACCAACATATTAATTATTTCATATGAAGACCTTCCAAAATAGCCGCAATGATTTCAAGTAGTACTTAAAAAAGAATGATGCTGAGCCAATAGATTGTTTCATTCGGTATAGGCAATACATACATCACAGCACGTGCAACACAAATGCCAATAGAAATAAGTGGCCAACTGCATGATCAACATCTTATGCTAACCTGTCATGTCTTGTTGACACAACTCCATGACGAAATTATTCAAGCTTGAATGGTTGTGACAACTGTGACAACTATGGCTCCATTAGTTTTGCGGAAAATAAGGACGTGAATGACAATCATTCTGATTCAGAAATCAATTTCTGGCGAAAAATAGAATTTCTATTTTTGTACCATGGATGAATTTCTGAGCAAAAATACGCGTTTGATAACAATACAAAATTTCTCCTTCTCGAGTGACCGGCGAGTGGATGGCGGGTGGATAGTGGCGGCAGCGGACGGCGACATGGCCAGTACGAAGGATGGTGATCGATGTCGGGCGACGGTGAGAGGCCGGCTATGGCCGGCGGTGGTGGGAGGTGGGTGACGGGAGGAGGGCAGCTGGCAGCGGGAGATGGTGGCTGGTGGACGGCGGGCGGGGGCCCATGGCGGCCGGCGGTGGGAGGCAGGAGGTGGGTGGTGGCAGGAGGAGGGCGGCCAACGATAGGAGACGGTGACCAATGGATGGCAGGCGGCAACAGCGAAAGGTGGCGAGAGGCGATCGGTGGCGGAAGGCTGCCGACGACGGGAGACTATGGCCGGTGGATAGTGGTTGGAGGCGAGCGGCAGCTGGAGGAGGGCGACTTGCAACAGGAGATGGTAGCCGGTGGACAGCGGGCCGCGACTCATAGCGGTCGGCAGCGGGAGACGGTGAATGGCAGCGGCAGGCAAGTGGGCGGCGATGGGTGGCGGGTGGGCGATCGACTAGTAGCAAGGGCGAGAGATGGGAAGAAATTTTATTTTTTTATTTTTGTTCCAGAAATAGAAAAGTAGAAAATTTTTATTTCTGATTTTCGTTCCAAACCGATTTCTGAAATCAAAATTTGTTCCGAAAATAGAAAAATGAAATTGCATTACCAAACGAATTTCTGTTCTAGACTTATTTCTGGAACAAAAAAATAAAAACAGAATGATTATCATTCGCAGCCTAAATTCCTAAAAATGACCGTTTGTATCGTTTATAAAAATAAATGAACGAAAAATATTTTCTTTATCTACAAAAATGTATAGACTGTAGCATTGTCGCGTGGGCGGCTTCAGGATATGAATTTCATGTTCTCAACGCCAAATCGACACTTCCATTCTGTGCTTCAGAGAGGTTTCGACCGGTAGTATACTCAGAGAGGTGCACCACTTCTGTCCCACTCCTGGATTCAGAAACTTCAGCTGCCCTTAGGCTCTGTTCTCGGGCCTTTCTGTAGCACTTTGTTTCAGCTTCGTCCCTGTCCAAGATTTGCCTCCATGTGTCATTAGACCTGCGGATTTTGTTAGTTCAGGATGTTGTTGGATGTTTACTTGTTTTTGAGTTGATGAACTCATGTCGCGGAGGGGGATAAGAAGTAAAAAACTGGTTCTGCAAGTCAAACAGATGGTGCAACAATTTGGCCAATTCCATACTTTAAGAAAGGTTCGGGCTCTAAATGGTCCAGGTCTCTGTTTGGATCATAAAAAAGTATATATCATTTACGTTCATGTCGATTCGGGTATCGGTGGAAACCAAATCAAACCGACCCATGAACAACCCTAGTTACATAACCCACCTCGTGGCTAGGTTAAGGTTTACTTCTAGAATTGGCGCACCAGAGAAAATGATCTAAAAATTGTATGCAAGAACCTAATCTCGATATGCCTAATTAATTTAAAATGCAGGAGCGTAACCTTTAATAAATCAATTATTTGTTTTGAAGGAAAAAGAATTTCCTTTTTCTTGCGAAAACAAATAAGAAAGATGTTTTGGCAAAATCTTAGGTGTCGACAGGTAAAATTACAAAATTGCCCCCCAGGCCCGATCCTTCATTTGTCGACAGGTGAAATTACATACTCATCTGAAAATACTTTTTTTTTTCTTTTTCTAGAAGATCCCATCGAAAGTGACTTTTTCTAATTATTATAGGACTAGTCAATCGAAATTTGGAGTAAATGCTTGCTTGTATGGATCGTCTGGCCAAACTTGTACTAACTTCTTACTTATAGCTGAGGATAGATTCGACAAGTTTTGGTATCTCCCTCTATGATGCTTTGGTTTGGATGGCTCTGTACAATAAAATTTCTTTGGCGTATTAAATTATAGAAAAAATACCACTAAAATTTGAGAATTATACTTATCGTGACGCTAATATCCAAAAAACAAATTTATCACCAAAGCCCAAAATTGTACTGGTGTGACAAAAATAGCCTTTGCCCACAAAAAAAAAAGCTCTAAACTTTATCCATTGTGGCACCAAACCGCAAACTATTTTCTTGTGCCACCAATACCCCTAACTCATTCCGGTGATAGAGATTATTTTTGTTAGAATCCATTGGGATCCAAAGTATAGGGCTTTTGGTGATAGACGAATAATATTTTATTTAATGCTTTTTATTCTTGGGAAAAGTGTTAGAACAATCCTAAACATATTGTATTTGTGCCAATTTAGTCATAAATCATTTTTTTGGTGTCAATTCAGTCCTAAACCTTTTATCTTTGGGCTAATTAAGTTCTTCCGGCTAATTTTGATCGGATTTTGCTTACACAATCTCCGGCTGGTTTATATGGCATCGCCGGCAATGACATTGACAACTTTTAATAATATTTCAATATTTTTCAAAATTTTTTATTTTTAAAATTTGTTTTCTTTTTTTTTTCTTTCCCTTTCTTCTTCCTCCAGCCAACTGCCAATTCGGCAACCAGCTAGAGGCCTTGTCGGCCTCGGGCGAGCCCTGCCGACCACTAGTGAGGCTCGCCCTCGCCAACGACGACAACGGCGAGCCTCGCATAGTTGCTGGCGAAGGCTCGAGCCCACGCTAGCGACTGGGCGAGGTTGAGTTTCCCCCATGGTTGTCGAGGCTTGACCGTCGCCATATCCGGCGAGGGCGAACCTCACTAGCCCAGCGCGAGGCCGCCCTTGCAACAATTTGTAAATCATTTGTGTCATTATTCTTCAATAATTTGTACTCACCTTCGAAATTGCGTTCAATCGGGCCTTTGCATGCTGTACACTTAACTTATTGAAAGGGGAGAAAAGGACAAAAATGTCCTCCGGATGCCACCCAATTATAGTCCCACGAGTGTCCAATCAGCCGAACGCTGTCCCGACCAAGGGCCAATGTGAAAGAAAGCTATAAATACGGTCTAATACCCTAAAAAACCTCCAACTATAACTTTTGTCTCAATTTTACCTTTTGTTTCATTAAAAACCTCCAACTTTAGGTTATGTCCCAATTCTACAATAAACTTTTTTTTGTTCCATAAAATATCCTCAACTTTAGGTCATGTCTCAATTTTATCATAAACTTTTTTTTATCCTATAAAAAATCCCAAACTTTAGGTCTTGTTCTAATTTTACCGTCCAGTCTCAATTTTATCCTAAAATTTTTACAGTCTCATAATAAACCACAAACTTTTACTTGAGTTACTAATCTGTCCCATTAACTCTCGGTTTAAAATTCTCATTGACAACCGAGAGATGGAAAACTCTCAAGCGCGAGCTCTCCGACCGCAAGAGATAGAATATTCCCAAGCAGGAGAGATCAAAGACCGAGCGCAAAATCCCTAAGAGCAATTTTGACGAAGGATTAATGGAGAGTATATTTAGGACTCAAGCAATAGTTTCTGATCTTTTACGAGACAAAAAAAAATTTATAGTGAAATTGAATTGGACCTAAAGCTATGATTTTTTTTTTAGACTAAAAAGTTTGAAGTAGAATTGGTACTAGACTTAAAGTTGATGGTTTTTTATAAGATAAAAAAAGATTGGGAAAAAGCTACCAAAAATCCCAAACTTGGCCACCTGTGACACATTTACCCCGAACTTTTTTTGTGACACCAAAAATTCCAAACTTTGCTATTTGTGACACATTTACCCTAATGTATTTAGTCCATGGGCATTTTCGTCTTTTTTGCTTTTTCTTTTTTTTTTCCTTTTTTTCCTTTTCGGCGAAGGCCCCCTCGCCGGCATCGGGCGAGGGTCGCCCTAGCCTGGGCGAGCGAGGATCGACCTCGCCCTGGCAAGGGAGGCCCTCGCTGGCATTGAGCGAGGGCCGCCCTTGCTCGACGCCGAGGGCCTCCCTCGCCAGATCCGGCGAGGGCGGCCCTCGCCGGCGTCGGGCGAGGGTCACCCTCACCTGGGCGAGCGAGGGCCGGCCCTCGCCCGACGCTGACGAGGGCCGCCCTCACTCGACGCCGGTGAGGGTCACCCTCGCCTGGGCGAGCAAGGGCCGGTCCTCGCCCGACGCCGGCGAGGGCGACCCTAGCCCGATGCCAACGAGGGCCGCCCTCGCACGACTGCGGCGAGGGCCCCCTCGCCCGACGCCGGCGAGGGCCTCCTCGCCGGAAAGAAAAAAAAGGGAAAAAAAAGAAAAGCAAAAAGACGAAAATGCCCATGGACTAAATGTATTGGGGTAAATGTGTCACAAATAGCAAAGTTTGAGGTTTTTGGTGACACAAAAAAGTTTGGGGTACATGTGTTACAGGTGGCAAAGTTTGGGGTTTTTGGTGGCTTTTTCCCAAAAAGATTTAGGGTAGAATTGAAATTGAACCTAAAGTTAAAGATTTTTTATGGGACAAAAAAAAGTTTAAGATAAAATTGGGACAAAACCTAAAGTTGGACAACCCGGTCAACCGCCACTACCGAGGAAAAGGATAACTGGACGCTTACCCTGGCACACGCCCGCCGCAGCTTGATGTATCGTCTCCCGCCGTCGACGGCAGTAGCAACCAATCTGTTGGATATTTCGATATTTCTTGAAAATTTCAAAAGCGATTTTTTCAAAGAAGGATCAAGTGATTTATTGATCATTCAATTTACAAGAGTCGTGTATGGTGAAAACAAAAGTTATGAATAGAACAGTCGACAACTTCAAGAGAATCGACAACTTGTTAGTAAAGTCATCAATAACACACATAACAAATTATCTACTAGAGCCTTCACCAATTGACAAGGCCATTGACATCAGCATGTAACCATCAAAGTAATGGCACATGTCATCATCGCCGATGCTGAAATTAAGAATAAACGAAGGAAGAAACGAGGAAATGATGCAGTGTTATCAAAATTGACGGCCGTCCCATATCTCCTCACAAAAAATTTAAAAAATTAAATTAAATTTGCAAGATTTAAATAAATATCCAGCAACTAATAAGGGTCTGTTTAGTAAAGTTTCTATTTCTAGAAATGATTTCTGTTCAGGAATAGTTTTTTCTATTTCTATTATCTAGACGAGTTTCTGAACAAAAAAACGCGTTAATAACTATACAAAATTTATATTCCCGGAATAGAAAAAGAACAGAAATGCGTTTAGTAGGATACTAAAAATTTCTACTCTCAATCTTTCATTTAATTATAAAATTGTTGGTGGAGACTTAACAATTCATGTTTGGATACAATTGGACTAAAAATATAATAAGAATATATTATGATATAGAATTGGATGATCTTAATATAATCATAAATAAAATTACTCCTTATAGACAAAATAAATACCGGGTGATGATCGATGAAATTGCAGTTTAAGGGACTTAATAATTCATGTTTGGATAAAATTGGACTAGAAATAGAATAATAATATATTATGATAGAGAATTGAATGATCTCAATATAATCATAAAGAAAATTACTTCTTATAGACAAATCAAATATCGGATGGTCGTCGAAGAAATTGCAATTTAGGGTGTAGGATTTTAGGACTTTAGGATTTGGAGATAGGGGTTAAGGTTTTAGGATTTCGATTTTGAGGTTTAGGGTTTTGGATTTTAGATTTTGGATTTTATGGTTTAGGGTTTGGGGTTTCGGTTTTAGAGTTTCAGGTTTGAGGTTTTAGGTTTAGCATTTTGGGTTTCGGGTTTTAGGATTTCGGTTTAGTGGTGTGGGGTTTAGTGGTTTAGGGTTTATTATTTTAGGGATTTGGGTTTTAGGTATTGGGGGTTTGGGACTGTGACATCCCAAATTTCGCATGCCCGATTAGTGAGAGAAGGAAATTGAATGCGGAAATGGTCGTTGGATTTTGGGACGGACACCTCAGACACGGCCAAGTGCCACACGCCCACGCCATTTGTCCCTACCGCCTTGCCAAGTGTGAAGACACCTTTGCCATTTGTCCCCACCACCTTGCCACTTGTCTCCTTCATTCAACCCTCCAATGGGATTGCATGCAAGGGACCAAAACACCTCCCTCTTTCTCTCCATCTCATTCTTGGCTCCACCATCTAGGGGTGAGCGCGGTTCCAAGGTAGAACTGGGAATCGGAGAACCGGACCCGGTGGGTCCGGTTCGGTTCCAGGTTCCATGGACAGAGGTCCGGTTCTTGGTTTCTCATTTTTTGGACCCGGCTGTTCCGGTTCCGGTTCCCGGTTCCTATAGGAACCGGAACGTGGAACCGGAACCGGAACCGGATCGGAACCGGAACCGAGAACCAGAACCGGAACCAAGAACCGGGACCAAGAACCGGATCCCTAAAAATTAAAACATAAACTACACATTTGGTATTTAGAAACCCTAATTCACCTTATCCCTCCATATTGTCCCTCCTGCTTCCACTTCCGCCTCGCTCCCGCTTTCGCTTTTGCCTTGCTCCTCGCTCAATCGCTCCTGCTTCCACTTCCGCCTCGCTCCCACTTCTTGCTTTCGCCTTGCTCCTCGCTCCCGCTTCCGCGGTTCTCTCCCGCTTCCGCCTCGCTCCGCCTTCTTTGCCGCAGGTCTCGTAATCTCCCCACGCGGATTCGCTACGATTATTCGGGCTCGCCGTCGTCTTCCTCCTCTGAAGCTCCGTCGCTATGGTACGTAATGTCTTCGAACAACCCCTGCCATTCACGCCTTCTCTCTTTGAATTCCCACTGTTGCTTCTGTTCATCTTTTGCATTTATTGATTGAATTAAGTCACGACGATCGTGCCTGAGTTGCGTGAAATCGTGCTCTTGCGTGCACATTCATCTGGATTCATCGCTTAGTGAATGTGAGGAGAGGGAAAATGCGGTGGATCTGTCCCCGATTGAATGTGAGGAGAGGGAAGGGGGGGAGTTAACCGATTGGTTAATTGTCGATTGCAATCGTATCTTAAGGGCCTTCGAGATTTGTTCTTTTTGTTGCTGCTGCCAAAGGGGAAACAACCATGAGTGAGCTCATGGTTGGCCTCACTCTCATTGAGGGTGCTGCTGCCAAAGGAGCTGGTACTTTCTCAGACTTTTCTTAACAGCCCCCCATTTTTTTAATGACTTTCTACTCGTAAGTGGTGTGGGATTCATAGTTAAGAAGGTTGGTGTTTCTCTATATGTAGTAGTGTCTGGGTTCGCTTCATTCGTAGGCAACTTATGGATTTACAAGATTTTGGTCTTTCTTGTTTATTAAGCTGCGTTATTTTGTGTCCCCGGTTAGAATTCTGCTATCGCTTTTGCAGATATTGATTATTGTGCACGTAACTAAGACGGGCTCGCGTCTTATTTCTTGGAGATTTTCTTTTGGTTGATCCACTGTTCTGTTCCTAACATCCTCGTGCCATTGGTTGTTTTGCCTGTTTCGTTTGAGCTCACGGTAGAATGACAAGGTTTTTCTTTTTTTTTGGGTGTTTTTTTTGAGAATATTCGAAGCTGAAAAATTGATGTTTGAGGTTCTCATTTAATCTTGTTCTACAATGTTCAGTCTGCTTAGATGGTACATTGCCCGGTTATCATCTTCACAATGGCTCTGGATCTAGTGCAAACAGTTGGGTGGTCCATTTAGAGGTTTGTTGAATGGACTTTATGTTATATGATTTAAAAGAGCATACTTAAGCTAGTTAGTTTTGCAAACTTATGTTATTTCTTCTCTATTGCATGGTTTTCTTGCTCAGTTCTTCATGGCACTCCAATTCTTGATTCTTTTTCTGTCTGCATTTTCTATAAGCCATTTGATGTTGTTTTACATTGTTGTAGGGTGGGGGATGGTGCAATACACTAAGGAATTGCATTTACAGGAAAACTGCTTGTCATGGTTCATCAAAGTTTATGGACAAGGAAGTAGCTTTCACAGGAATATTGAGTAATAAAGCTGAAGAAAACCCTGGTATTTAAAATCTATTAACGATTCAATCCGTCTCCAAACGATTCTTTGCCATAGTTTATTCAAATTGGAATTGTCATACGAGCGATTGTGCTTTGCTAGCAGATTTTTTCAATTGGAACAGAGTAAGGATACGAACTGTGATGGGGCTTCTTTCAATGGAGCAGGCCAGGATGAGGTTGGTTGGAAGATTCTAAGCTTTTGTATTCTCTATTGTTACGTAGAAATGATTACTGTTGTGGTCTTAGTATACAATCATAAGAGTCTACATCATAGGCCAGCCAAATATTTAAATGATTCATCAAACACGCTTGGAAATGAGCATTTATTCTTACAATGGTCTACCTTCACCAAGATCCAAGTCTTAACTCTTAAATAAGATTACCAGCTCTCACTCCCTATGCTAAACTAGCTAAAGACGATGATAATCTATTCTCGTGTTGTTTGCTGGGCCAGCATTGTTTGATTGACATATCAACTATCAAGAATTCAAGATAACATGTCAATGGAGGTTGATGGATGTGAGGAGATGACTCCGATCACAGAATTTGAATTGTCGAGCGATGAAAATGAAGAAGAGCCATCCCCTACCACGACTGCAACAAACAACGTACCTGGTTCTCATCGTCCTCCTCTTAATAAGAAATATACATCCGATTACTGGAATCATTTTGCAAGAATCAAAGATGGGGATGGAAAAACATATAAGGTGAAGTGCATTCATTGTGGGTCTGAGTTAAAGTATAATGTTGCTCATGGTACTTCCGCAATGAGGAAGCACTTGAAAACATGTAAGAAGTTTCCTTGCAATGTTGATAAGAGGCAGAAATTCTTTGCACCGCATAACGTAGACTTGGCCGACAAGGCAGGGGGAGGTTCTAGTACTGGCAGTGTCTTATCGACATGGTCATTTAATCAAGAACGTTGTAGGCAAATGCTTGCTCGGTTCATCATAGTTGATGAACAACCGTTTTCCTTGGTTGAGCGTGTTGGATTTCGCGAGTTTGTCACCAAGTTACAGCCTCTCTTTAAACACTTGTCAAGTTTTATAATGGCTAAAGATTGTATGAAGCTATATTTTTGTGAAAGAACTTGTTTAAAGACTTACTTTGGTAAGATAAATTCTAGGATCGCACTCATGACCGACACATGGACTTCCATTAAAAACCTGAATTATTTGTGTCTCACTGCACATTTTATTGATGAAAATTGGAAGTTACATAAAAGAATCATCAATTTTGTGGTGATGCCTAGTCACAAGGGTAGGGAGATTGAGAGAATGGTGGAGAAATGCATCAACGAATGGGGAATAGAAAATAAGGTATCCACAATCATCGTGGATAATGCTAGTTCGAATGATGTTGCAATTGGTTATTTAAAGGAAAAACTTTCAAGAGAAAAGTTGTTGATCTTAGATGGTAGTGTTTTACATATGAGGTGCACCGCTCATATATTAAACTTGATTGTTAGAGATGGCTTGACTACGGTACGGGAATCTATTGCACGTATATGAAACGTGGTTAGGTATGTGAGGAGTTCTCCCATGAGAGCCAATACATTTAAATCTTGCATTGAGGGTGAGAAGATTACTTACAATGGTTCGGTTATTCTTAATGTTGCCACTAGATGGAACTCCACTTACCTCATGTTAGACACCGCCCTAAAATTTAGAAAAGCTTTTGAAAGGATGGAAGAAGATGATTCAGCTTTTGCTAGTGAGCTTAACCATGATCTTCCTAAAGATGATGATTGGGAAAATGCCATTATTCTTTCGGAATTTCTAAAAATATTCTATGATGCCATCAATCGGATGTTGGGGAGTTCATATGTTACTTCAAATGATTATTTTGAAGGGATAGCTCTTTTGTATAAAAATTTGAAAGATGCGGCGGATGCTTCGGATCCTAAGCTTCAAGCCATGGGTATGAAAATGAAAGAGAAATTTGACAAATACTATGGGAGTTTGGATAAAATGAATATATTGGTGTTGATTGCGGTTGTGTTGGATCCTAGAGCCAAGTTGAGTTATGTGAATTTCTTGTATGGACAAATTTATGAAGATGAATTGAAAGTCAGTGAGATGCATTACAAGGTGAAGGATGCATTGGAGCGTTTATATGAATTTTATAAATAATCTTCTCTTGCTTTAAGTGATAGAAATTTTGGTGCTCAAAGTTTGAGTGCTAGTAGTAGTGGTTCCAATGCCGATGCCGGTAGTAGTGAAGGTAGCAAGATCAAGAAGTATGACGCCCAAGCTTGGCGAAAAACCTTTATGCACTCGAATCA
This sequence comes from Syzygium jambos, assembly GCA_031216235.1. Taxonomy (NCBI): domain Eukaryota; kingdom Viridiplantae; phylum Streptophyta; class Magnoliopsida; order Myrtales; family Myrtaceae; genus Syzygium; species Syzygium jambos. The sequence goes on from CM062225.1 coordinate 20,348,072, forward strand.
ACAAATGTGCAATGACAACAAATCTGAGCTTGATCAATATCTTGAAGAAAAAAATGAAAATATTCTTGATCTTGACCTTTTAATGTGGTGGAAGACTAGTGGCTCAAAATATAAAATCCTATTTTTGATGGCTCGGGATGCTTTGTCTATTCTCGTAACTATTGTTGCTTCGGAGTCAACTTTTAGTACATCGGGTCGTGTGCTTGACGGCTTTCGAAGTTCTTTGACTCCTAAAGTAGTGGAAGCTTTGATTTGCACTCAAGATTGGTTGAGAGCCGTTCGTGTGCCAATTGATGTTGAAGAGTGCATCGAAAATGCAGAAAAATTTGAGATGGGTAAGTGATGTTTATATCTTTATATATTGTAATTCCTTTTATATATCTAATAAGTGAATATTTTATTTAATCTTTCTTTTTTTTAGATATGAATTGTCTGAATGAGGAGATTATTGTCAGTAAATAGAGTTTACCAGTTGAAGCGGAATGAATATATGTGGTAGGCTTTCTAATACTTATTTTATTTTACCAATAAATTGATATGGATTGTCTTAATACTTTGGTTGTCTTTGAAGGAGCAGCTAAGGTCGTGTTATTTGTGATTCTACCAATTATTTGTGCGTGCCTTTGACCTCGTGGTTGTTTAAAGGAGGAAGAAATTTAATGCCGGAGTGGATATCGAAGAAGCTTTTGGTCTTCTGCTTTTGTGCTTTTGCAGCATGTATGGGGAGAAAGGTGATATGTATTGAGAAAAATGTGGCATCTTACCTTGAAATTTAAAGTCATATGTATTGCATCTCAACAATTACTATTTATTGTGCTATCCCGTTTCTTTTAAGAAAAAATGTGACTTTTCTATAATTTGTCTTTTGTATTCTTTTTTATGAATGTTCATTTTCGTTTTGATTAACTAAAAATAAAAAAAAATATAAAAAGAACATGTTGGAACCTGGAACCGACCCTGAAACCTGTGACAGGGTAGGTTCCAAGTTTCACGTTCCGACGGGTAGGTTCCAGGTTCCTCATTTTGAGGAACCTGTACCCGAGGGTAGGTTCCAGGCTCCAGGTTTCGGGCGGAACCTACCCGGAACCTAGAACCGCTCACCCCTACCACCATCTTCAAGGACACCAATTTTCTTTCCATCTTATTGAAGGAACCGTGGAAGCTGAGAGAACCAAGAAGGCCTAGCGGTTGATTGTTTTGCTCAATTTTGACTTCCAGGCAAGTGGATGTCTTCTAATCTATGTTGAGTATAAGTTTTGTTGAAGTAAATTGATGGGTTTTCATTTGGACTCACTTTCTTGCACTTTGTTCTTGATACCCACATTCAGGTTCACTGTACACCTTCGGTTTGTAATTTTTGTGGACCAAATTTTAAGAAACTTTTTTCTTCAAAGTTGCTCCAAACATCTTGAAGTTTAACATACTTTAATTTTGGAATTATTTTGTGTAGTACGAAAGCCTACTTTCTCATTGTGCTGACTGCCTAGAATATGTGGTTTCAGTGACCTCTACACATTCTTGATTTTCCAGAAATTTTTCTAGAATAATGCTGAACAAACTTCTTTCACAAAAGTTCTTTAGGACTTCTTCCTATATAACATATAAAAATTTGGGAATTTTTTGTGATGATTTGGGTACGGAAAAAAGTTGATTTTGAGAAGCAAAGATTCTCTTCCAGCTAATAAACAAAAAGATTTAGACTTCAAGTTCTTCACAAGAAATATCTCTCTGGGTCTCATCTACATTGTGTTAAAATTTTGTAATTTTTAGAGCTGATTTATGTAGGGAATGTTAATGATTCCCGAAGGCATGTAAACTGTCTTTATGCAACCTGAGTTATTGAATCAAACGTGATTGTTCGTATTTCTATGTTTCATTTGCATTTTTGGTTTATCTGTCCCAAGGTGCTTCCTTTTTATCCCAACATACTCTTTTGGTTTTGAGAAAGGTTATCAGACAAGTTGATTTCAAATGATTTCATGTATTTTATACTTGGAGTTTTTCTCTCATGTGAAGTAATGAATTTATATAGTATAGACTGGTAGACATTCTACTTGTTGAGTTTATACTCATTTGTTGTTGACTATCATCTTTCATATCACTAGATATGCCAATCTTGCCTGCCTCCACCACTATTAGCTATGGTGCCCCCATAGATTTCACGGGGCACATCACTGAGTTCGTGGACCTAGACTTTCTTGAGATCGTCTTTGTTAAATGTATTTCGATTTTGACAGTAGACATAAGATCCCTCGCGAGTCCCGTACTCCTTGGGTTTGTAGCCGTGCATGCCTAGGTTGGCGAGCGATTGGTGGGACCCATCCCACATCCTGGTGATGACGGAGCGAGTGACGGTAGTAGCGGAGTGGAGTAAGCCATGGACTAGATGATGGCGTAGCATTTTTGGAGGCTCTGTAGCGATTTTTTTTATGTACCGTGAGCGATGAATAGGTGACAATGATGATACATGTGAAACCAAGCTAGGGTTATACGACCGATGGTTCTTTTTGGTGTCGTCGGGAGGGGTAGTACCTTTTTGTTTCCCTTAGTGTACCCCGACCATTGTCAACTAAGTATATAAATAAAAATGAAAATGCGATTGCCATGTTTATGTTTTCCACATGTGTTCCTTTAAATTTTTCATGTCTCGGGTTGTTCTTTGATTGTATATGCTTTCGCATGCATAAAAAGTGAAAGAATACATTAACTGTGTTAGAGGTGACGTACTGGGGCATTACAGGGATTTAGGGTATACGGTTTACAATTTAGGGTTTGGGGTATATGGTTTAGAGGTCAGGGTTTTGCGGTTTAATGGTTCAAGATTTAGGGCTTGGAATTACAATTTTAGAGTTTAGGTTTTAGAGTTTCGGATTTGGCGTATCGGGATTTAAGGTTTAGGATTTAGAGTTTTGGGTTTAAGATTTTAGGGTTTAAGATTCGAGGTTTGGAAGGTTTAAGGTTTGGGTTTCAGGTTTTAGGGATTTCGGTTTTGGGATTTGGGATTTTAGAGTTTAGGATTTCGGATTTTTCATTTTAGTGTTATGGGTTTGGGTATTGAGGTTTAAGGTTTTGGGGATTAGGGTTTGAGAGTTAAGGTTTAAGGTTTAGGATTTTAGGTTATAGGATTTAATATGAGAATATTTTATGAAAGAGAGAGAGTTGATATTGTTTTTTTTTTTTTTTTTTCAGAAACAGAAAATTAGATTTTTTTTTGCTTCTTATTTATGTTTCAAATTTATTTCCAGATTGCTTTTTTGTTTCGGGAAACAAAAAAATTAACTGATGTTAATAAACAAATTTTTGTTCTTTTTTTGTTCTGTTAAACAAAAGAATGGAAAAGGTTACTCAACAGGCCCTAAGCAATCCGTGGCCGCAAAAAATAGCATCATCAGCATCAGCAGCGAAGTTTTCCAGTGTCCATTCTAGGCTGAACACCTGTCTCCGTCTAACTCTCTCTCCGACGGAGCCGAAGTAACGATACCTTGACACGACCTAGGAAGCACGGACACACTATTTTTGCTTCTCAACACGTGTCGCGTGTCCGACACGCTCGGACACGCTCGGACACGCTGCCGACACGCTCGGACACGCGGTCAACGCGTGTCGGAGATCCGACACGTGGTCAATGCGCTCGACACGCCGACGACATGCGAGTCGGGAATCCGACACGTGATTTTCGACACGCACGGGGTTAATTTTACAAATTTCCAAAAATTTAGGGGTCAAAATGTAAATTTATAAAAAAAAAAAGTAAAAAAAGTAAAAAGAAAAGCAGAGAAAGGCTAAAGCTCGATTACTGCGTTATGCTTCTGTGTGCCCTAAGCTTCGTTCCAGTTTCCACCGCATAGCTCCTCATAGTCCTCAAGAGTCAAGACCCTTTCCTCCGCCGGATCTCCTCAAGACCCTTTCCTCCGCCGCATCTCGCTTTGCGCTGGCCGCTAGGTACCGTCTGCTCCCCACCCGCCACCAAATTACCCTTCGGTGCCGCCGCTCGAGGATTACCCAGGGCCTGTGCCGGGTCTGAATGAAATGCAGAAAACCAAATAAAGATGTAGTGAAGGAGGAAGAACGCTTCTCGGCCTCAGTCAGCTCAGCTGCAACCCAAAATGCAGAAAGGAAGACTTCTTAGACACATTCGTGGAACAGATGGGCGGGCAGGAAGACGGGGTCACAGTCCCGGAGGGAGATCTCCGCCAGGTGGGGTCGCATCTCGTGCTTCCGCTCGGGGTCGCCGTCGTGTTCCCTCGACGGTCGGAGTCCGTCGCTGCTGGTTCTCGGCGGGCATTTTCGCTCGGGTCGTCGCTGATGATGGAGGAAGAAGAAGAAGAAGAAGAAGAGAAAGTGAGAGACCAGAGCAAGAGAGAGAGAACGCAGCTGGAGAAGAAGAGTAAAGAAAAAAGAGCAGAGAAGAAAGTCGAAATATCTTAAGAGTGGATCTCACCTGCACACACGTGGCAATTAAACGATGCACTCAATCAAATAGACGCACTTTTTTCAAATCTATGTACTGGACGTATTCCCGAGTCACCTCGAACTTTTCCCAATCACGTAATTCAAAATTCCGTTGCTGCTGGAATGATTCTAGCCTACCTGGAATTTCAACCAGACGAGGACAACGTCCTACCCAAACTTGCCCGAGCTCCTCGGAGTTGGTCAGGTCGGGCAACTTCTCTAGCAACGGAAGATCCCCAAAATCAAGCGACGCAAGTTCTTCAAATCTTCCGCGCCTTGAATCTCCTTTAGCTTTAAATTAATTTATCATGTATATATAAAAATTTACTTTTTATATATAACGTGTCGCAACGTGTCAGAATTCTGTATTTTTTAGAAATAACGTGTCGCGTGTCGTGTCGTGTCGTGTCGTGTCGCGTGTCGCGTGTCGGTGCTACTTAGGACACGACTGACCACCAGGGGACATGGCGGTGATGGACTTCTTCACCGGCGAGTTCACGATGGAGCTCCTGAAGCAGCTCCTGCAGATATCCCGAGAGTCCTGCCTCTGCAAGGCCAGCGCCGACGAGCTCATCGCCCCTATCACTGAGCGCCAGCCCATCATACACGAGATCCAGTACTCCAGCGTCGAGCTCCCCGCCCATCGGCAATTCCAGCTCGAGACGGCATCAAGCTCTGCAAGAAGGTCCAAGGCTCCAACCGATGGAACTTCTACAGGAACCTCCAGCTGGCTAGGAAGATGGAGAAGATGCAGAAGAGGATCAACGCTTTCTTTCAGGGCCCAATGCAGGCCCACACCCTGGCCGACGTGCACCACATGCGGCTCGACACGAATGAGCAGCCGGATCGGATCGAGGGGTCGACGCGACGGCCGGAGCAGAGCCTGTCGGAGATGAGGATCAACGGCGGTGGGTGGGTGGAGCAGGAGGTGGAGTCCGACGTCTTCGCCGGAGGCACGCTGAGGCTTGGGCCATTGGTGGCGGTGGGGAGAAGGAAGGTGGGGGAGATGATTTTGGAGAGCAAGGATATGGCGGTGATTGGGATATCTGGGATTGCTGGGTCTGGGAAGACCACTCTGGCTAAGGAAGTTTATAAGGATGATGAAATCAGAGGTGAGCTCCTTTTTCTTCTTTTTATTTTGGTAGTAATTTTTCTTTTGTTTCTCATTTCTTTGGGTTCTGTTTTTGGTTCATGCTCTTTCTGGTTGAATTTGCCCTGATTGCACCACTGCAGTTTCTGATAGGAGGCTTTTGTGAACTTTTATTGCTTTTGAGTGCTCTAAATTTAGCGTGTTTGCAAGTGGTAGGTAATGATAGCTCGACCTCAGTATCTTTGGATAGCTCTCTGATGTGGCTTTGAAACCGTTGTCTCACAAAATCTGTATTTTGTGTAGAATATATATCCAAATAATTTGTGAGCTCCTTTCTTTTCGATTTTGTTTAAGGTGGATTTTCACTTGTTTCGGAATGCTAAGTTCCATCCGTTTAGATTCAAAGCTACCAACTGATCATTTTATGCTTCTTCCAGGTTATTTCAACAACAGGGTTCTGTTCCTAACAGTATCTCTGTCCCCTAATGTAGATTTATTGAAGGCACAGATTAAGGGATATATAATGGGGAATGAAGGGGTCAGTCCATTCGATCGGGTTCCTCAGTGGAACATGCAGTATGATTTAGGGGCCCCAAGACAAAGGACCCTGATTGTGCTGGATGATGTGTGGTCATTTGCAGATCTTGAGCTGTTGGTTGCCATTTCTAGGACACCTGGTTGCAAGACCCTCGTGGTCTCGAGATTCAAATTCCCGGAAGTGATTAAAGATAGTTATGAAGTAGAATTGCTGAGGAAACAAGAAGCCATGACCCTGTTCTGCTACTCGGCTTTTGGTCAAAAGTCCATCCCTCCTGCTGCTGATAAAGATTTGGTCCAGCCGGTAGTTTAGAAAACTCTCTCTCTCTGGAGTACGTCTTTACTCGTGTAAACACTAGTAACTTTGTTTGAAATTTCATTGAATTTGCTACCTTAGTCCTTTGATTCTATATGTCATGAAAACGTTGTGGATAGGTTGTCAACGAGTGTAAAGGGCTTCCTTTAGCTCTCAAAGTGATTGGAACTTCACTGAGGGACAATTACCGATGTTCTGGAAGAGTGCAAAAAAATAGATTGGCAAGGGGAGAGAAGATATGCGACTCTCATAGAAGCAAATTGCTGGATAGGATGGCGATCAGAGTGGAGTACTTGGAGAAAAAGGTCAGGGAATGCTTCTTGGATATGGGATCGTTCCTAGAGGACACAAAGATTCCTCTGGATGTTCTTATCAAAATGTGGGTCAAAACGCACGATATCAATGACGAAGAAGCCTTTGCAATCCTTGTTGAGCTCTCCAACAAAAATCTAATTACTATGGTTAAAGATGACCGGTATGTACATATTCCGCACGTCTTTTGGTATGGCTCTTAGATTTGGAAGAACTAATCAAACTGAATCCTTCTAACTTAGTGAGATCTGTGGCAGAGCTGGAGAAATATACAGCAGTTACTTTGAGGTGTTGGTGACCCACATGACCTCGCCCTTCATCTCAACAACCAGGAGGAAGTCAACAAGTGCAGGCGACTACTTATGCCTAGAAGAGAAAATGAGCTTCCTAGAGAGTGGGAGAGGAATTCAGACAGACCGTTTGATGCCCAAATTGTTTTAGTTCACACGGGTACTGACTGAAATTTAGTGAGGCTCGCACACTGAATTCTCTCTTCCAATTTGTTTTCACTAATATCTGTTGTGCAAATCTAGGTGAAATGTGTGAAATGGACTGGCCAAGACTGGAATTCCCCAAGGCTGAAGTGCTCATTCTCGACTTCTCCTCCGACAGTTACTTCTTACCCCCTTTTATCGAGTACATGTCAAAGCTCTGTGCTCTGACGCTGTCCTCAGAAACTTTTCGGTTTTCTCTAGTTTGACCAAGTTGCGAAGCCTCTGGCTTGAAAGGGTTTGTGTCCCCCATTTATCTGAAACCACATTACCCCTCAATGACATGAGGAAGATATCTTTAGTCCTGTGCAAGATCAATGACAGCCTGGATCCGTCAACCATCGAGCTCCCCCAGATTTTTCCTTGCCTATTGGAGCTCACTATTGACCATTGCGACGACTTATTGGCGCTTCCTTCGAGCATTTGTAGGGCCCAATCTCTCACGAACCTGAGCATCACGAACTGCCGCAACCTTCGAAGGCTACCGGCCAATTTGCACAAACTGTCGTCTCTAGAGATTTTAAGGATGTGTTGACGTATCAAGGCTGCACTATCTATTTTCTGTTAAGTCAGTTTGTTGATGTTCTGTTTCTAGGAGTTAATTAGTTGTTATTTTTACTTGGTCAGTCCTATTTTGTAAGAGTGTTTAGCTACATGTTTTTTGACCGTTCTATTAGTTTGTTGCTGGTTTTGTAGACCAAGCAAGCTGTTAGTTAGTGGGCAACGTGTGTTTATGGAAAAGCTTTAGTCTGTATTTAAGCAATTTCGTTTTATGAATAAAGAAGGGAAGTTCCCTTCCAATACATTCTATCTTGTTGCATAATACAGTTTTGTTGCAAAAAAAATACATCTTTTGCTGTCAATTCTCCTTCTGCTCTTTAAAAAAACAACATTGGTATCAGAGCCTTCTTGATCTTAAGGGGCTGTGAGTGACTTGTGAGATTGATTGAGAAGTGTGTCTGCATCCTTAGAAGTCGAAGGTAAGATGGACGCAGGATCAAATGGTTTTTCAGCAATGGCTCCACTAGTGTTTGATGGAGAAAATTATCAAGCCTGGGCAGTGAGAATGCGAGCCTATCTAGAGGGTTGTGATATTTGGGAAGCTGTGGAACAAGATTATGAAGTTGCTCCCCATCCTAACAATCCAACCATTAATCAGATCAAGTATCACAAGGAGAGGACAATAAGGAAAGTAAAGGCAAAGTCTTGTTTATATGCTGCTGTCTCACCTGCCATTGTCAGCAGAATTATGGCTTGTGAATCAGTCAAAGCTATCTAGGACTTCCTCAAAGCTGAGTATTAAGGAGATGAGAGGATCAGAAGCATGAGGGTGCTAAATCTGATCACAGAATTCAAGAGACTGCAGATGAAGGAGTTTGAGAAAATTAAGGAGTATTTTGATAAGTTGATAAGCATTGCAAATCAGGCAAGAGTTCTAGGCATTGACCTCTCAGATAATAGGCTAGTGCAAAAGATTCTTGTCTCCTTGCCCGAAAGGTTTGAGGCAACCATTGCCTCTTTGGAGAATACCAAAGATTTATCTCAAATCAAGTTGGCAGAATTGCTAAGTGCTCTACAAGCACAAGAGTAGAGGAGGTTAATGAGGCTGGAAGGAAGTACAAAAGGAGCTTTGTAGGCCAAAGAATAGCAGAATGGAGGATGGAAAGGCAAGAAGTGGAAAGGGAAGAAAGGGAATGGCAGTAGTGGTTCAGAAGCTGCTATAGGAGAGAACAATGCAAGCATCTCCAAGAACAATTGGAGAAGGTATTCCTCATGTCAGCACTGTGGAAAATAGAATCATCCATACTTTAGGTGTTAGAAGAGGCTAGATGTAAGGTGCAGAAAATGTCATAAGCTTGGACACATTGAGAAGTTCTGCAAAGAGATGGGAGATCACCAACAATGTGAGGCACATGCTGCAATCCAGCAAGAGGTAGATCAACTGTTTGTTGCCTCTTGTTTCTCCTCTAGAACTCCATGTGACAATTGGCTTGTTGATAGTGGTTGCACAAACCACATGACAAGTGATAAAAAGCTATTTATAGACCTTGACAAGTCATTGAAGTCGAGAGTGAGGATTGGGAATGGGGAGCACTTAGAAGTGCATAGAGAGTTGTGCTGGAACTAAGGTGGTTTCTGATGTGATGTATGTTCCTGAGATTAATAAGAATTTGCTAAGTGTGGGGCAATTGGTAGAAAAGGGATTTAAGGTGATATTTGAAGAGGGGAAGTGTTTGATCTTTGACTCTAGTGGTCAGGAACTGTTCGAGATAAAGATGCAACAGAAGAGTTTTTCTCTGAATCTTCTCGAGAGGGAGCAGGTGGCATTCAAGTGTCAGGCCCGTGATTTAGAGATATGGCACAAGAGGTTGGGGCACTCTCATCACAAAGGCTTGCTGTTCATGTAGAGGAATGAAATGGCAACTAGGTAACCAAGCCTGGAGGAGCATATCACAAGGTGCAGGGCTTGTTTGCTGGGCAAGCAGACAAGACTTGCCTTCAAGGAATCCACTTGGAGAGCTACAGAGAAGCTGCAACTAATTCATATAGATTTCTGTGGTCCACAAGTGACTCCTTCATTAAATGACAGTAGGTATTTCATTATTTTCATTGATGATTATACCAGAATGTGCTAGATTTACTTCATGAAGCTAAAGTCAGAAGTTGCTAAGGTATTTCTGAAGTTTAAGAGATGGGTTAAGAACCAAAGTGGCTGCAAGATTCACGTCATCAGATCTGATAATGGAACAAAATACACTTCACAGAGGTTTAACTCTTTCTGTGAAGAGGCTGGAATTGAGTATCAGCTTACTGCTCCTTACTCTCCATAGCAAAATGGAGTTAGTGAGAGGAAGAATATAACCATTATGGAGATGACTAGGTGTCTGCTGCATGAGAAGAATCTATCAAAAGAATCTGGGCAGAAGCAGCAAACACAATAGTTTTTCTGCTAAATAGACTGCCTACAAGGGTATTGGAGAAGAAGACACCCTTTGAAGCTTGGTTTGGTGTCAAGCCAAATCTAAGAAATTTGAAGGTGTTTGGCTGTTTGTGTTTTTCTCATATTCCACAGGTCAAGAGAGACAAGCTAGGAGAGAAAGCTGAACCTGGGATCTTTGTTGGCTATAGTTTAGCATCAAAAGCCTACAGGATCTATCAACCATAGACAGGGAAGGTGATCACTAGCAAGGATGTTCAGTTCCTGGAAGATAAGCAATGGGACTGCACATATGAGCCACAAGGCAAGCACAAGGAGGTCTCACTAGAACCTAACGAACTGGTGGATGATGTTCCAGTTAGAGGTACCAGATCTCTAACTGATATATATCGGAGGTACAATGTGGCTGTTTTAGAACCTGCAGGTTATGAAGAAGCTAAAAGTGATCAGAGGTGGATGAATGTAATGAAAGAAGAGTTGGCTATGATATAAAAGAACCAAACATGGGAGCTAGTGGAGAGGCCTGAAGACAGGAAGGTGATTAGAGTAAAATGGGTTTTTAGGACCAAACTCAATCCTGATGTCTCAGTGAATAAGCATAAGGCCAGGTTGCTGGCGAAAGGATATACACAGGTTTGGGGAGTTGATTTCTCAGAAACCTTTGCTCCTGTGGCAAGACCGGATACAATTAGAATGGCTCTTGCTTTGGCAGCTCAACAAGGATGGAAGGTGTATCAATTAGATGTGAAATATGCATTTTTGAATTGAGTGTTGCAAGAGGAGATTTATGTTGAGCAACCAGAAAGCTTTGTCACACCAAGCTAGGAAGAGAAAGTTTATTTACTGAGAAAGGCTCTCCATGGCTTGAGGCAAGCTTCCAGAGCATAGTACAGTAAAATGGATGAGCACTTGCTGGGCTTGGGTTTCAAGAAAAGCCTCAGTGAATCCACTCTATATGTCAAGAAGTTAGTATCTGACTTAGTGATGGTGTCTCTTTATGTGGATGATATGCCGGTGATAGGGAGTAATAGTGCTCAGATTACTACATTTAAGCAAGAGATGATGAAGATGTAGATGTCATATTTTCTGGGGATGGAGGTTAGGCGGACTCAGAATGAAGTTTTTATCTGTCAAAAGAAGTACTTGAAGGAGATCCTGAAGAGATTCAACATGGAGGAGTGCAAGAGTGTGAGTACTCCAATGGGTCAGAAGGAAAAGCTTCAAAAGAAGGATGAATCAAAAACTGCAGATGAAAGAGTTTATAGAAGTTTTATTGGCAATCTTATGTATCTCATTGCAACTAGGCCAGACATCATGTTTACTATAAATGTCTTGTCTAGGTTCCTTAATTGTGCAAGTGAGTTGCATATGGTAGCTAGAAAGAGGGTGTTGAGGTACTTGAAAGGTACTCTTTCATATGGAATTAAGTTCTACTAGATTCAAGAGTTTAAGTTGCAGTGGTATTCGAACAATGATTGGGCAGGATCAATGGATGATATGAGAAGCACTTCAGGTTATTGCTTTACATTTGGGTTGACATGTTTTTCCTGGTGTTCAAAGAAACAGGAAATAGTGGCTCAATTAACTGTAGAAGCCGAGTTCACTGCAGCCACTGCATCTGTGAATCAAGCATTATGGTTAAAGAAGCTAATGGATGATAAGCATTTGGAGTAAGAAGAAGGCATAGAAGTATTTGTGGATAATCAAACTACTCTGGCCATTTCATATAATCCAGTATTTCATGGAAGAACAAAGCATTTTAAGGTTAGGTATTACTTCTTGAGAGAAGTGCAGAAGGCTGGAGAGGTGAAGCCGGTGTACTGTAGTTCAGAAAACCAAATTGCAGATATATTCACTAAATCATTTCATGTTGGTCGATTTGAACTTCTCCGGGCAAAGCTAGGAGTGTGCAGCACTTGATCCAGTAGGAGAGTGTTGATGTATCAAGGTTGCACTATCTATTTTCTGTTAAGTCAGTTTGCTAATGTCCTGTTTTCTAGGAGTTAATTAGTTGTTATTTTTACTTGGTCAGTTCTATTTTGTAAGAGTGTTTAGCTGCATGTTTTTTGACTATTCTGTTAGTTTGTTGCTGGTTTTGTGGACCAAGCAAGCTGTTAGTTAGTGGGCAACGTGTGTTTATGGAAAAGCTTCAGTATGTACTTAAGCAATTTCAGTTTTCTGAATAAAGAAGAGAAGTTCCCTTCCAATACATTGTCTTGTTGCATAATACATTTTTGCTGCAAAAACATGCAGCTTTTGCTGTCAATTCTCCATCTGTTCTTAAAAAAACAACAGGATGTATGCTTGCCCGAATCTTAGGTGTTTCCTCCGGGAATCTGTCAACTTTGTCGCTTGAAGTATCTTGACATCTCTCAATGTGTTAATTTGATGCACCTTCCTGAAGAAATTGGAAACCTGGGGACACTTGAGAAGATCAATACGAGGGAATGCGCGCAAATAAGGCGGGTGCCGATGTCTGCCTCATCGATGAGGTCTCTTAAAACTGTGGTCTGCGATGAGGAGGTGTCTTCGGGGTGGCAAGCGGTTGTGAAGCCTAGGGAGGATGTTCAAGTTCATGTCGTGGACAAGTGCTTCTCTCTGGACTGGCTCGACGATTGACCGTGTTTCTTATGAAAGCTTGCCACATCACTCACCATTCACCATTGAGCACAAGTTCCAGTCGAGCTGTTCAAGCATCTGTGACATTTATCTCTTTTGCATGTTAATTTGGTTCCCGGTGTCTGAAAAACTTCAAGAAATCTCGTGTTCTGTTCAATGTTATGTTGCTGTAAGTTCACTGAAGACCATCTTGCGTTTTTTTGTTTCTGGCCCCGTTTCCCCATCTGGAGGTTTATTAAACTGACCGGACTATTATGTTAGCAATGCTGCCTATATTGAATTTTGCTTATTAAATGACTTGATGATTAGGCAGTACAATATCAATGGCAAATTTCTGAGAGTTTAAAGTCCAGTTATTGTTTGTATCATCTGTTTATGCTGAACACAAAAGTTCTAATCTTGGCTTAACCCTATCTCTCTCTCTCTCTCTCCTCTCAAAAGGTATAACAACAAAAAAGGAGTGGAAGTTCTGCTAGCATGGCGGAGGGAAGGGTGGCAATTTGTGTGACTGTGACCTGCTATTGTGCTGTGTGTAATTGACATCAATGTTCAAGTAATTTGAAATCTGGATCAATATTAGGGAAAAAGCCACCAAAAATCCCAAACTTTACCACCTGTGACACATTTACCCTGAGACACCAAAAATCCCAAGCTTTGCTATTTGTGACACATTTACCCCAATGTATTTAGTCCATGGGCATTTTCGTCTTTTTTGCTTTTTCTTTTTTTTTTCCTTTTTTTTTCCTTTCCGGCGAGAGGGCCCTCGCTCGACGTCGGCGAGGGCCCCCCTCGCCAGATCCAGCGAGGGCGTCCCTCGCCCGACGCTGGCGATAGCGACCCTCGCTCGACGCCGGCGATGGCGACCCTCGCTCGACGCCGGTGAGAGTCGCCCTCACCAGATCGGGCGAGGGCGGCCCTTGCCCGACACCGGCGAGGGCGGCCCTCGCCGGCGTCGGGCGAGGCCGCCCTCGCCGGCGTCGAGCGAGGGCGGCCCTCGCCGGCGTCGAGCGAGGGCGGCCCTCGCCCGATCTGGCGAGGGCGACCCTCGCCGGCGTCGGGCGAGGGTCGCCTCGCCTGGGCGAGCGAGGGCCGACCCTCGCTCGACGCCGGCGAGGGCGGCCCTCGCCAGCGTCAGGCGAGGGTCGCCCTCACCTGGGCGAGCGAGGGCGGCCCTCGCCCGACGTCGGCGAGGGTCGACCTCGCCTGAGTCAGGCGAGGGCCCCCCTCACCGGATCCGACGAGGGCAGCCCTCGCCCGACACCGGCGAGGGCCCCCTCGCCGGAAAGGAAAAAAAAAAGAGAAAAAGCAAAAAGACGAAAATGTCCATGGACTAAATGCATTGGGGTAAATGTGTCACAAATAGAAAAATTTGGAGTTTTTTGTGTCACAAAAAGTTCAGGGTAAATGTGTCACATGTGGCAAAGTTTGGGGTTTTTGGTGGCTTTTTCCTTCAATATTATGAGAAAGTTGATTGAAGTTTGCCAAGCAGCATCAAGTTCCAGGTACTCTTCATTATATCATTGTCCGATTCGGCATTCTCAAACTATTCTCAATACTTTGGTTTTTGCTTAATTTGTGATCTCGTGTTGCGTCAAAATTGTCAATGGAATGATGGCTTTTCTTTTCACTTTCTCGTGACGCTCTTTATAGAGTGTTTTTGGAACTTAGGATCGGGCAAAACTTCGTACCTTGCGAGTGATCTTAGATGGGTCCGAAGAATCCGAAGTCGGCAAGCTTTTTAAGCAATATGAGCATGATGGAAGTATGACTAGGCAAAACCGGGAACCAATCTTCATGTATCTCACCAAGAGTTCAAAATTCAGCATTTCGACTTTGGAGTATTAGGTGACTTTTTGGTACCACAGTGTCTTCAATCATGAACTTTGAGGACGGCCAGCACAGATTATTAGCGGTTTTTTTTTTTTTTCAATGGGGCTTTCGATGGAGACATTGACTGATTATTGGGTTGATTTCTTGGACATTGCTCGGTGCCTTCCTAAGTCACTTTCCATGGTTGTAGTTTAGTGCACGACCACATTTTTTTAAGTCTTCGGATCATATATGTCTTGGTCTTTGGTTAACATGCTATTATATGGGACTTCGTCTTATATCCCCACGTCACGTGTAGCGGTCGGGCTTGGCATATTCCTTTGAGGTGAGAATGTAGAAGGGATAATAATATAAATAGTCAATGAATTTTGGCCCAATGTGTAATTTGATCCATAAATTTTTAATTTATTCAATGTGGTACCTAAACTTTAGCTCAATATACAAAATCATCCTTAAACTTTTAATTTATTAAATATGATCCTTAAACTTTTGGTACATTTTCAAATTAGTCCCTGGACTATATGAAAATATTCAATATTGTCCCTCAACTTGAATGAATAGAAGGGTAACATTGAATATTTTCATATAGTTTAGGCATTAGATTGAACAAATACATATTAGAAGTTCATGAACTACATTGACCAAATTGAAAGATAAAGGACGACATTACACATTTAGTTAAAGTTCAAGGATCACATAAAACAAATTAAAAGTTCATGGACAACATTGCACATTGGACTTAAATTCATAAACCATTAGTGTCACTTTCCCAATGCAGAATTATTCATACGAGGAAAATTTATTAATTTGTTCCCCAGTATTTGAAGTTCCGCATAATTAGCCTTGAATTTTTGTTATCATAACTCAACTTTTCATTCACCATGTTGGCCAAATATTATCCGTTTTGGTAGCGGCTCACTCAATGCCTACATGGCTTTAACGTGCATCATTCTAGTTTAAGATTGCACGACACTTATCTACTAGAGCAATCGCTCAGGTCTAGGAGATGTAGAATAAAAAAATATATTCGAAACCCTAAATCCCCACCCTAGCTCTTATACCACGAAAGCTTGCCTCACTTGTGCCTCCGCCTGCATGATATTATTTTCTCATGTTATGGCTTATTCTTGCTCGCATAGCTTTAAAACGAGCCATGCTAGGTTGTGCACGGCTTATTTCTTAACGTAAGAATCCATGTTTAGGTAGCTTTTGATGCACACATTGATAACCTTTAATTATTTTGTCATCCTCAAAACCTCAGATCGAGTTTCTCAACAAAAACCCAATATTATGACATCTAATCCCCATCATAGATCTAAACAAACCGTCAAGGTTCAATGTTAACAAACCAAGAAATCCAATACCTCAAAGATCAATGACATGAAACTTTAGAAATAGAAAACAATAATCAAAATGACAATTTCAAAATTTCAATGATTAGTTCAAAGTATGAGAGCTCAATTTCCAAATCTCAATCATTTGGAAACCAATGCTAACATTTCAAATGATTCACTAATCATAGTTCACAATCACAAGCTGGGAAATGGGGAAAATAACACAAATAATTCCTAATCTTTGGCCCAATGTGCGATATCATTTTTTGACTTTTAATTTGTTCAATATAGTCCCTAAATTATTGGTAAATATTCAATGTAATCCTTCTGTGTGCTCAAATGACAAATTAGACAGTATTTGACGAAATGGATGACTATTTTTTGAATTCGATTTTTAAAATGACGTGTCAATATGTCCATCTCTTCATCTATCTACTCTAGAAAAGGAAAAGACTTAGGGCGTTGACATATCCATCATTATTTGGTGACGTGAATTATTATATCTTGATTTGATATGGATAATTTACTTGGATAATTTATGTGTAGTTTTTCTTTTGTTGTCCACCGTTCAAACTTAACAGTGGATGACATTACATATTGGATCAAAGTTCATGGACCATGTACGTCATTTTCATCTAAGAAATTAGAATTATGATAACCTTCTAAACCGAAGGGCTTGTATGTCCATGTAAGTACTCGGCCAAGACATAGGCCCATAACAGGTAACGCCACTCCAAAGCATCCTGTAGTTCACATTAGCTCGAGTTCCAAGCTTCTGTTTCGGTCGTCGATAGGGTCCTTGTTCAAGTCGGAATGCCACGCTGATTCACTATGGATAATTTATTTTTCTCCATTATACTTTTCCATTATCCATAGAGAATAAGAGTTAAAAAAGAATTTTCCTTTAAAAAATAGATGAGAATACACTTTTACTTATAAAAATCATGTGCATTGCATGTGCTAAGGAGAAACTGGTGGAGGGTCAAGGAATATAACAACATTAAGTTCATGGGGGTACCAGTTAAAAGTTTAGGGATAAACTTGTATTATCTGAAAAGTTTATGAGGGTTTTGAGTCATTTTCCTTTTTTATTTTAAAGCAAGTTATCAACTCGGTTGGTTCCCAACCTTTTTTTCAATATCAGACTGTAGGGGAAATTATACAAAATTCCCTCTGTTGGGCTTTTTCGTGACATAAAAAAAAGTTGGAGGCATTTGTATCACAATGGGTAGCTTTAACGTTTTTGGTGACAATTTTTTTGGATGTATTTGTGTCACAATTGGTATAATTTATAATTTTTTGTGGTATTTTCTGTAAAATAAATGAGATGAAAATACATTTTTACCCCTTAAAAGTCATGTGCATTGCACGTGCTAATGAAAATAATTATGAACGTTTAACAGCTCTAGATAGTAAAAAAAGAATATGAGGGTATTGTGTAATAGTTGAAAGTTTGGGAGCAGATTTATACTGCCTCTAATGTTCATGTGGATTTTGTGTAATTTCCCATAAAAAAAAATTCAAATTGTTTGACAAAGGAGGAAAGTGCCACAAGCCACATGAGTGTGATTGAGACCAATATCAATGCACGCCCTTATATCGCAAGGGAACAAGCATAGAGACCCTATTACTTGAAAGCCCATAAAATAGCCTGCAAAATTCATAGATCAGTCAATGACTTTTTATTTGTGGAGGCGGCTCTAACCCTTACCATGTCGTTGATAAGATTTGAATAGGTGACAGTTGGCCTCCAGCTTCAAGGTTCAAAATCCTTTGTCACTCCAATCAAGTACACCAATCCAAAAGAGTTACAAGAGGTGCAATTTATCCCGACTTAGAAGTGAATTTCATGTCTCAAATCGATTCTTCTAAGAATACATACCACTGCCTTTTTTTTATTGCCTTTAAATAATAGTTCTTATCACAAAAAGTAGTGTTGTTGGATTATGCTGAATAGCAAGACCTATTTGGATCCACGTAAACAAAAACCGCTACTTAGTTTTTGCACTATGATTGACAATACCAACCACGTTGTCCCCATAGTAACTTCAGCTCAATTTTTCCCTCAATCTAAAATGTTACCCATATTTAATTTCCTAATGCTCATTGGGAGATAAAGTGAAAACTGATCGAAGAAGAAATCCTGAGAATGCGGGCCTGGAGGTGAATTAAAGTTAGAAACTCTAACGCTCTTGCGCCACCTTCATTTTATTTATAGTTAAGTTTTCCGTCTTCTTATTTCCTCTAGTAAGGAGGAGATCAAATTCATAAGGGTCCCTTTAAGAAATTGTAACCAGTAGGCATGAGTTCAATTAGTCACAATAGATTGTTTTGTGTATCAAAACCATAAAAACAGCTATATAGTAGTCCACTTTTATTTCTTTAATTGAACCGAGAGAATCCAGACCGATTTACACTTTTGCTCGTCAGAAAAAGGTGTGGATGGGATTGTAGCCTACTTTACCTGCTATTGCAATGTTGGTTTGAGGTGCAAATGAAGCATCAATTGTCCATTGGACGAGCCTATTAGTGCATCATCAAGTGCGATTGCGGAAGCTCAAGACCAGCGATACACCTAAGCCCACGCTTGTGCATCGCAGGGATTGCAGAGATCGAAAATAAATTGAGGAATCGAACCTATAACCCTCGGCTTGCAAAAAAACCAAATCATGGACCATTCGATTGACAACCTAGTTGGTCTTACCGACTATAATATGACCATCTTTTGCTTGCAGCCAATAACCCATTTTTATTTGATTTGTCATGTTAAAGTGTATCATCCAGAGAACAGGTTGATCCTTTTCCAGATAGCCGAGGAGAAACCCTAATATATATAAGCATTAAGCAAGCTCATTCAACCAACACAACGAACTTTGGAGATTCTGAGATCATGTGGCGATCCTGAAGACCCCCAGAAAATTGCGGCGAAAACGTCTGCCTCCAAATTCTGGAAAATTTGCATTGTGACGCAAGTCGAAGAAACCAAGGATCCCCTCTGAATTCTCAGGAACATTTTCAGCGGTCTTCATGAGTACTAGGTTGGCTCGAGTCTTGGCTTTCTTCATCTACCAGAATTCAACCGGGGATATCTTCATAACTAAAATTGAAGTTCTTTGCGTGCTTTCTTCCCATAACGCCCAGGTTATGATCAGGTTCACCTGCATCCCAGTCTACGCTCCAAAACCTGCTGGTATGGGATATTCCACCGTATCAGAGTCGACCTGATCTCCTAACCACATCGATCAATGCCGCTGCAGTCATTAGAGCTTCACCAGACGTGGCTTTTGAGCACAACATTGATGGCTCCACCGTGCCAATGAGAATGTTCTAACCAGCTCAAAACACGATGGCGAACAACACTTTATGTTGTCAGCATTTTTCTCTCAGGACCGTTCGGCTCGGGCAAGATTCCTCACACATCTCGGTATTCCTCACCATTCGGGTACTTCGTGAACTTCCCGGTGTTGGAAACCGGAATGGAGTCAATAATAAGAGGATTTTCAACGTACAAGTACGACATCCTCCTCCACCTAAAATAATCAAACTAGTGTTGAGTTCCATCTTTTTCAATGAGAACAAGGAAATTCACAACAACCAGCGTGTGATGACTGGTTTACCTGGATGAAGAAGCCGCGCTCCAAGAGTGGCTAAAGACCATAAGAGTTTCTCAATAACAATTGGCAGATGACTAGACACAAATTAAACAGGAAGAAGCTGAACGGTACCTGCAATTGCCATGATTGTGTATACTGAAAAATGGGGTGCAAGGAAACTAAAGAAGCAATGACAATATAAGATACTGACCGTTGCACCACAACTCAAGTAATAATGCTGAGTCCTTACGACTAAGGGTCTTCGTTTAAAAATACTTTTCGCTTCTGTGCGAGACCTATGAATAGACCTTCATCAAAGAGTGCACCAATCATCAAGCTTAACCATGTAAATCGTGAGGCAAAGCGTATGACAATCTCATGGTGAAATAGAAAGATGCATTCCGGTGCAGCCTCATCACTGCTTTTCTTGAGAGGCTGCTTTGTTTCCGTGACTCCAACCTGTCACCTCCAGGTTACAGTGGACTAATCTTACTATTACACCAAAGGCTCGATCGCAATATCATTGTGGTTGCCAGAAAACAAAAACCTCATTGTGACTCTTCATTTACTTCACAAATATTCTTTATACAGGCAAATGAGAGGCACTTATACAATTGAGATGTATTCCTAATCCTTGCAAGCAAGATAAAGTGGAACATTGTGCCTCAATTTTGTACACCAAAAATTTCCAGAACAAACACTATGTTACAAGAGAGGCAAGTGGTATTATTTACCATTTCACATCCAAAGTGAGAGCATCTGGAGGGACTAAAATGGATGGGAACTTAGTGAATGAGATGTTTGACAATAAGCTACTCCATGCAACCGTATCTCCTCCACTAAAAGGCCTCACTTTATTTATTATGAGGGGCGTCAGCCTCTCTGCATCCACTCTGGCCACCACCTGGAACCAGACTCGTTCAACAGTAGGCCTCGTTCTCCACTGCTCCAACTTTACTAGGTGAGTCTCATTACCTGTAACATTCCGTTCCAATTGTATCTGGAGACGAATAATCGTTTCAGCTTTAATGTTAGCTTTTACAAACCCTAAAAACCCATTTTGACGCATCTGATTACCCATTAAACCCCCCAGAATTCTTTCAAGAGCGGCTATCCTCGAACTCAAGGAATCAATGGGGCATGAAGGTCTCTTATACATAAAATTGCCATAACATTTCTCCGGCAGCAACTCAATGGTACCTTTGGATGGGAAATTAGTCTCTAAATATGTACTTGGATTTCGAGTTCTGTAGGCAATAAATGACGCAGATCCTGAAACACGAATGGGCAACAAAGGAGTGCACAGTGATTGCCAATAGGGCCAGAATCCATTTTTCACCTCAGTGACGTTGCCTGAAAAATTAAACTGTGGTCCATAAAGCAGAGAAACTTCTTGAGCTCCATTCACTTCCACAGTTATGCCTTCACCCACTAAGACATGTCTCAATCCACTGTATGTGGTGTTTAGCTGACAGCCAAAAGTAAGGAAAATAAGATCAGCAGCATTCAAGCAAAACACTGTAATTATAGATACCGTCAACCTAAATAGGATTCAGATGCAACAAGATTGAGAGCTTTTTTTTTTTTAAATTCTCTCGATTAAATTAGACAAAGTGATATGGCCAAAAGAGAAGACAAAGTGACTGGCCTTTCAATAAACAAGTCGATGGGATGAATTAGAACTTCATCTCATTTCTTTAAAGCATGTCATGTTCTATTTCATGGGACATATAGCTGAAGCAGCAGAAAACACCAAACATATTAATCATTTCATATGAAGACCTTCCAAAATTTCTGCAGTGATCTCAAGTAGTACTTAAGAAAGATTGATGCTGAGCCAATAGATTGTTTCATTCAATATATGCAATACATACATCACAGCAAGTGCAACACAAATGCCATTAGAAATAAGTGGCCAACTGCATGATCAACATCTTATGCTAACCTAGCATGTCTTGTTGACACAACTCCATGATGAAATTATTCAAAGCTTACATGGTTGTGACAACTGTGGCTCTGTTAGTTTCGTGGAAAATAAATGATTTGATATACATTTTCCTAAAATGACCGCTTGTATCACTTACAAAAATGAATGAACAAAAAATATTTCATTATCTACGAAAATGTATAGACAAATTGTCGTCGGTAATGAAAATATTTTCCATTAACTAATTATTTCGAGCGATACAGACAATCAGTTTTAGAAAAAATATTTTCCAAATTATTCACTTTCCGCGAACCAAATGAAGCCTACGACTAAAGTTATTTCATTTGTTAGAAGTATAAAGGGTAAAGTAGTCTTTAGGACCTTTAGGTCTTATTTTGATGTATATATATTGAACTTTATTGAATAATACAATATACTTTTTCCCTTTCACATGATATCACAGCCCATGTTGCCAACAAGTCTAGACTTAACAGTCACAAGGGTGAGATACGGGTTGTCGCAGCTTCGTCCTAGGGCCCAATGTTCGAGGGGAAGATTGTTGAGATTGTCCCACATCAGTTGTAAAAAGGGCTGGTGGTCAGTTTATAAGTGTGAGAGAAAGCCTCAACCTTTAAGCTAGCTTTTGGGGTAAGAGAGGCCCAAGACCATCCAACACTGATGGTCAATTTATAAGTGAGTCTTCTTAGGATACTACACCTATGGTAGACAGTTCAACTCGTGTCCCAGACTCCCCCTTTTTCTCCTTCACTACTACGTCGTATTCTGCTCCAAATTCACCATTAACCGACTCTCCTCCTATATCTAATCTTGGTCTTCCTATTGCTCATCGCAAATGTACACGTGCTTGTACTCAATACTCTATTGCAAACTTTGTCTCGTACTCTTTTGTGTCTCCTTTTCGGACTTTTTTATCTACTGTTGAACAACATCCTATCCCTAAGTCTATAGCTGAGGCATTATAAAATTCTGACTAGAGAACAGCAATGGAAGAAGAATTAAAGGTTCTCCAGATTAATCAAACTTGGGATTTGGCACCTTTTCCTTCAGGAAAAACTGCTATTGGTTGTTGATGGGTGTATGCTGTGAAAGTCAATCATGATGGTTCTATTGCTTGTTTAAAAGCAAGGCTTGTTGCCAAAGGGTATGCTCAGGTGTATGGGATTGACAATATGGACACTTTTTCTCCTGTTGCCAAACTTACTTCTGTTCGAATTTTGATTTATCTTGCTGCCACATATAACTGGCCATTGTTTCAACTTAGATGTTAAGAATGCTTTCTTGCATGATACTCTTAATGAGGAAGTTTATATGGAGCAACCTTTGGGATTTGCTGCTCAGGGAAAGCCTAGGGGACTGGTTTGCAAATTCAAAAAATTCTTTATATTGTTTAAAGCTATCCCCACATGTGTATTTTAGAAGGTTTTCTGAGGCATTACTCTCTTTTGGATTGTCTAGATGTGGAAATGATCACTCTTTCTTTTATAAATAGTCAAGGGGAGGCAAATTGTTCTTGATTGTGTATATTGATGATATTATCATCACGGGAGATGATTTAGTTGGTATAGCTAAACTAAAAATCTATCTTCAGCAACAGTTTCAGACTATGGACTTAGCAAAGTTGAAGTATTTCCTAGGAATTGAAGTTGCACAGTCACATAAAGGTATTGTTTTGTCACAGCAAATATATGTTCTGGATTTGCTTACTAAGACAAGTATGTTGGGATCAAAGCCTCTTGTTTCACCCATGGAACAAGGGGTTAAACTAGCTGCTGAAAAAGGAGAGATTCTTGATAATCATTAGAGATATAGAAGACTGGTAGGTAAACTGAATTATCTTACGGTTACTCGACTAGACATTGCCTTTCCAGTCAGTGTGGTAAGCCAATTTCTACCTTCCCCTCGTACATCCCACCAGGATGCAGTTATTTGGATATTGAGGTACTTGAAAAAGACTCTAGGGAAAGGAGTTTGTTTATCAAAACCATGATCATAGCAGAGTTGAAAGATTTTTTGATGCAGATTGGGCAAGATCTCCAGATGACAGGAGGTCAACCACTGGCTATTGTACCTTGATTGGAGGAAATCTAGTATCATGGAAGAGTAAGAAACAGAACATTGTTGCCCTCTCCAATGCTGAGTCAGCATATAGAGCCATAGCACAAGTGACATGTGAATTAGGGTGGATTAAGTAGTTATTGACTGATTTAGACTTTAAAGCTTCAGTACCCATAACTCTATGGTGTGATAATAAAGCAGCAGTGCATTTAGCTTCCAACCCCCTGTTTCATAAGAGAACAAAAAACATTGAGATTGACTGTCAATTTATTCGAGAGAAGTTGTAGAGTGGATTGACCATTCCCAGTCACATTCAAACTAGTGAACAACTTGCAGACATTTTTACTAAATCATTGAGTAATGGGAGGATAGATTATATCTGTAACAAGCTAGGCATGATTAATATCTATGCTCCAGCTTGAGGGGGAGTGTTAGAAGTATAAAGGGTAAAGTGGTCTTTAGGACCTTTAGGGCTTATTTTGACGTATATATATTAAAATTTATTGAATAATACAATATACTTTTTCCCTTTCACATCATTTAACACAAGGTAACCCCTATTCGTCTGTTACATCACCCAAAGTTGTCAAGATCACTCAAAAGGGATTACTCAGCACAACACACTTGTAAAGAGTTCCTTTGAGCAAGAAAAAGAATTGGAAACTTTAGATAGAACGGGTAACAGAACTCGAGTAGAAAAATTAGCTAACAATGACCGTTACACCAGATATCCTACCACAGCAGTTCCTATGATATTTATATAGTTAACCATGCTTACATACTCACCTCACACACGACAGCGACACTTCTCCAAATGGACCATCTACATCATATGTTAACTCAACCACTCTGCCAGTGAGCCAAAGCTCTCAAACATCCAGGAAGCATTCCTTGCTGTATGGCGAAAAGCTTGCTTTTCTCACCATAGTCATACACATCGAATAAGAACACTTCATTTCAGTTCATTATGGAAACTAATTGATAAATCCTATATCCATCTGTTCACTAAAAAAACAGTGACGGCAAAGTTGACTTGAGTAGCATTGACTACAAACCAAAGTCTACGATTTTCAAACAACACGATAATCCTTCTACTGATGATCATTCGACTGCGACGTGAAAGAAGCATGAACTCAGCCTATGGTTCAATACAAGTTGGTATCAAAGCTGAGTTGACAACACAAAATCACAAAGCAAAAGAGTAAGGATTGAAGTGCAGGAAAAACATATAAATAAATTGTTGAAAGTCAATCGCAGAAAAGTAAAACTCATCTTTGGGTGCTCGTATAATGATGTGCGTCATCCTTTGTTTTCCACTTCCTTTATATATTAAGGCTTCTTTAACCAACTAGGCACAGTTCGGAACTATTGTTGCTTAAGAAGAATGAATTTTGTCTCCAATTCTAAATTACTCAAATGTACTTGCTGGCTGGCTAATTAACTAGACTTTCTAGTTGGCTGGATTTCTTAATTGTAATTGTTCCCTTCTTGCTGAAAGAATTAAATGAGAAATACCTGCTGCCACATTTTCCTCAATTGGCTTATGGGATGCCTGTCTCAAGACTTCTTAGGTTTTATCAATAATCTCGGTCGATGTAAAAGCTGAATTAAAAGTTAACGTAACTATTCAACATCAATTAGTTTTTCTTCATCCTGGCCAGTTAAACAACATGTAAACTTGCTATACATTGTCCATTGCTGACATTACTTGAGAGGCATCATTGGTCAACTTCCCCTTGGCCTGGATCCTGCCTCAATTGTGTGGCATTTTGCTTGCGATTGCTTTTTCTTGATGTAGTAGGTGTCAACACCATCTTTGCAATCTCAATGTTTGACAGCATCCCAACCAGGAAATGCACGAATTAGATTGGAGTGAGATATTCAGCATATAGGATGACCATCTTGACCCAATCTAACAGGCACAGCCAGAATATGGAAACAATTTCATTTACTCCACTGGAGAGCAGTGAACTTTAAATCCACAAAATTTCCGAAGCCCATTAATTTAAATTAACATTTGCTAGTTAAATATTAACCTCCCCCAGTTTGCCAAGCGAACGAGCTATTGCCAACAAAAGTAACAGGACAAGCTGAACTCTAAAGTAGCTTCATGTCCTTGAAATGGAAGCAACCAACCACAACTAACTGCATTCCACCTGTAAAGAACTATACATCTGTGCAAAAGTCTCACCATATAACCAGCATCGGCAGACGTGAAGTTAAATGACACTCCACCTTATGATTGAACCATAAAAATCCTAATCAAGGTTGATCCTTTACTAGAAACCTGCGAATTTCACAAAATCCCGATTCGAAGCAAACCGATAACTATCGAGCAGACTTCCAAATTGAAACACCGCAGTGCGGAATGACTAGTCCCGATACCGAAAGGCTCAAATAAACTCACACAACAGAAACAAAGCAGACTTCCATAGCTTAAATTAATGGCCATAACACAAAGTCAGTAGCAGATGGGAACCCAGAGAAGAACTCACCGGCAGCGAGACCGAGAACTCGTGATCTCCATCAGCCCGCAACTCGAATGGGCCGCCCACCTTGAAAGTACCAATCACCGGCGACGAACCGATCCCCCTCACCAAATCCACGAATTCCGCTCCCCGCGTGGCGTTCAGCTTCCTCCACGACGCCACCTCGTCGGAGGACCAGAAGAGCAGATGGGTCTTGCCAAACCGGATCCGGAGCTCGTACCTCTGGGCGGTCCCGTACCTGGCCCTGCCCAGATCCAGCCTGGAGAGGCTCACGGCGTCCGGGTCCCACCTCTGCCTCGCGCAGATCCCCTTCACGACGTCCTGAACCCGGATCGAACCGGAAGCGGCGACGATGAGAAAGAGCGCGCGGATGCGACTCGATTCGAATGCGAATTCGATCGCGCGGTCACGTACCTGGAAGAAGAGCGCGGTGCCGGAGGGCAGGGACGAGGCATCGAGCGCGAGAGCTGGAGCTGGGATTTGGAGCGACAGTGATAGCAAACGGAGGAGAGAGAAGAGGAGGAGAGAGAAAGTGGCTATGGCGGAGCTTGAGCTCGAGCTCGAGCTCATCGCGCTCTCTCTTTCTGCTGTTCGGGCAAGGTCGTGCGGTTCCCGTCGACGACAGCTACCGGTGACCTCCGGTCGGGGAGGGCAGAGATGATCTTAAGATGGTAGTTCTAGTTACAAGAAGAAGTCTAGAATACGAGGTTCTAGGCCGGGACAATGGGGAAATTACCGTCTTGCCCACGAGAGGGATCGCTTGGCCATAAACAGAAAAATAAGCGAATTGAAAATTATCGCTTTATTAGAAATACTCTAACAAAACCCTATTTAGGTTTTCGAAACTCTTGATGCATTGGATTGGTTCGGCACGTGAAAATGCCTACTAATTTCAGGTTTCATTTATTTTGTGAAAAATAAATTATTCGAAATTTTTTTTTTAAAAGCATTCGCTTATATCATTTGAAATAATCAATTAATAAAAAAATATTTTTTATGTGGACAACAATTTAAATCTATCATTTTTTAGAAAATATTTTTCAAGTTATTCATTTTCCGCAAAACAACCGGAACCTTATTTTCAATTAAAACAAAGATAGATAATTCTTTTTCAAACATTTTGACTACTATTGTTTTGCGAAAAATAAATAATTTAAAAAATACTTTCTAAGAAATGATCGCTTCAAGCACTTAAAAAAATAAATGCGTGAAAAATATTTTAATTGTTTACGAAAATATTTAAATATAAATTATAATCTACAATAAAAACATTTTTTATCGACCAATTATTTCAAGAAATACAAGTAATTACATTTAAAAAAATATTTTCCAAATCTTTCATTTTCCGTAAAACAAACACATCATTTGTCCTCTTAGAACATATTTGGTTTGTCGTAATAAAAATTTCCAACATGGATGGAAATTCTGTAAACATGTTTGGGGAAGAAATTAAAACCTAGTAATTGTCATGTATAAACATTTTCCAAATTGTCCTTTACCAAAAAAAAAAAAAACATTTTCCAAATTGAAGGAATCAACTACGATGTAGCGATCCACACACATTTCACATGGCTTAGAGTCATTAAGACAAAGGGACGACAGAAGATGACAATGTCATCTTAAAACTGCAATATCTCCAACTTCGTCGGAAACAAGCAACGCTGACAAGCTTTTCCTCCCTCTCTTTGCATTTTAGCAGTCGCTACGAAGGTCAACATAATCCGTCCTAAGCTGTATCCATCCATAGGAATCGTGGCTGAGACGCTCAATGCAACAAATCACAGTGATCCGAAAAGAAGAATGCAGCAGTATCATCTCTCTTTTTACATGTTTCTGCTAAACGGTTTTATCATCTCTTGTGAATGCGCTGTGAATGAAAAAACATAAAAATTAGGTACATGAATCCTCCCTCAGATGGCAGGGCAGCTTGTGTCATGAGAAAGAAATGGCGCTCTTGATGCTGTGTGCTTCGTGCAGAGTATCGGGTACCCTGGACGGAGGCCAATAGCGGAACCATGATCTACCAACTATGTTCTTGACAGGCAGCGGACCCCTGCAAATAATGGTTCAAGATATGATGACTTGGAAACATGCTCCAAGATAGCGCGAATGGTAGTGAACTAGGATTTTTCTACTCCACACATCCCCAAAGCAAAACACTTGCAAATTATCGTTCTGGTCAACTATAAGTGCTAAAACAGCAACCGATTTTTAACCGGATAAAGAACGATCTTCCAACTTGATGAATCACATTATCGTGTAAAATAATCATGAGAAACTGAAAGACTTGAAAAATACCAGTTATGGGAATCAAAACTGTTGTTACGGTTGTCTCCCATCACAAAAACATATCCTTCGGGCACAAGCTGCAGTTAGATCCATAGAAACAAATCTGTCAGTGCTAACTGATCAACCTTGGGTCACGTAGTAATCATAGAACACATGAGCAGGCAGTAGCAATTCAACAAGAAGAAGAACAGTTGATTAAACTACATTACCACTGGCTCCATCGAATAATCAAGCGGCTCTAAGATGAAATCTTCATCTCGAGCAAGACCATTCACCAAAAGTTTACCATCGTAAACCTACAAAATCAAAGCCAGAGTCGATACATGACCACCAAATAAAGTTCATTCAGATGTGGAAATTCAGAATTCCTGGCATAACAGGTTTTAAATTTACTTAAAATATTAACAGAACACATCAAATCTTACTTCAAAATAAACCATGATAGTGAGGGTAAGTAGGATTGGCTCTGCTTAAGAACTTACTTCAACATAATCTCCAGCCTTTGCCACAATCCTTTTTATGAACACGTCACTTGAGCCATAGCCAGCTTCCTGACCAATTTAAAACCAACAAATAAATTTTTTTGTAATCTGATAAAGCAAAAACGGGGAACCATTTTCTATCAGTAATTGCCCATCAAGAGTTAACTAAGACAGACCAGCAAAACTGGAGGCGCCTTGAATATGACAATGTCCGAAACCTCAGGTTGTCGAAAGATGTAAGAGACCTGCAGAAACAAAAGCCAGTAGGCAAAGTGAGCGAAATATTAGCCAACTCAAAATCATCTAACCCTAGCTTAGCACCCAAAAAGAAAAGACAACTCCAACCATGAACCATCTGAATAAATCAATTAGCAAAAGCAAAGTCATTTCATCCCTTTAACCAGTTAGTCCGACTCGCTCTTTTGCAAATGGGAACAGACAAATCTTTGTTTCCCTTACTTTTTTTTTTTTCTGATTCAGCTAAACCATCTCCTATCAGAAGGAGAAAGAACCATACCCTGAATTGTTCATTTTAATTCATTCCAACAACAGCTAGTTGGTCTTTACCAAAAAAAAAAAAAACAACAGCTAGTTGGTCCCATTACAAGCCTAAACCAATACGAGTTTATCATGGAAGAAATATCATAGTTATTCTCCAGTCCTAGGCTTGAATGTTAATTTCTGAACAAGCATCGACGAACATGATCACAAATTCTGGATTGATGATTCCAGATAACCTTGGAGCTCGCGAAAACTACCGGACCAATCATGACTGGAAAACAAGAAGACCTGCCTACACTGTTCACAAGAATCACAAGGAGCCCTCATCAATTTGATTACATCAATCAATGCTCACTGAAATCCAAACAGAAAGTAAAACAGTAATTATTTTGCCACAGTAAAAGTAATTATCGGTGCACTCACTTTTTCTGCCAAAATGCGGTCACCAACTTCGAGAGTTGGATACATAGACGCAGAGGGTATCGACCTCGCCTCGGCCAAAGGCGATCTAAAGAGCAAACCCACAGTCAAGGCAGTGAAAGCCGCCTTCGCATCTTCCGCACGAACCCCTAAAACCCGCGAAAGCCACCCATTCCTCGCAACATTCCCCAATCTCTCGGCACCACCACCACCCTCCTCCTCTCTCTCACAGCACGTCGCATCTCCATTTCCTCCGTCCACGCCGCCACCAGAAGCAGCCGCCGCGGGCAAGGCCCTGCCGGGCGAAATCCCGAAAACGCCCTCGCTCGAGAACGGAGAACAGCACGAACCCCCGGCGATCGAATTCGCCAGCGAGATCAAGCCGGCGATCACCGAGCTCCCGCAATCGGAGCCGCCGCGGGCCTCTCCCGCGAGGGCGGAGCACGCGGAAGCGGAAGCGGAAGGCGCCGAGGGGTGGGGCCTGAGGTCGGGTTCGGACCTCTTGCCCGGGCAGAGGAGGCGGGACCGGACCCAGCACTCCTCGAGCAACCGGCAGTTCCCGACGCGGAGGCCCGCGTTGGAGGCGAAGGCCTGGGCAATGTAGGTCGAGTAGGTGAAGGTGGCGCGGATGGCCATGGCGGCGGCGGCGTATCGGAGCACGGCGGCGCAGCTCGGTCGCCGCCCGGTGAAGAGGGGTCGTTCCCGGCGAGCGAGGTTCGAAAGGGGTGCCGGGTTCTACGAAACCTCGGAAGCAACGAACGACATCCTTCGGAAGTGCAGACGACTGGAAGTTGAGGGCTTTAGCGTTTTTAGAGAGAGAGAGAGAGAGATGATCTGGTTTTGGTTTCGTGGAGACGAAGGAAGAGAAGGGGAGGGAGGACGACAGAGAGAGAGAGAGAGCGAGCGGGGGAGACAGCGACGGACGCCAAGAGAAGCGGCGAGAGAGGAGAGAGAGGGAGCAGGAGAGGTACTTATACAGGTCGCCTCGCCACGGCGGCTACCTGCTGTGTCCGCTATTTTCCTGTCCTGTCTGAAAACAAGGGGAAGTGCTTCTATTGGGAAATGTCCTGTCAATCTTGTTGAAAATATAACATTTTTTTCGAAATATATTCATATAAGCTATTTACCAATTCTACTTAGATTTACTGTCACAAAAAATTTTAAACCGATACATATACGATAGATTTATCAAAAATTAATTTTTTTACTAATAAAAATCTCGAATTGGTATATTTGTGATAAATTCATTATCCGTTAATTTTTGTTAAATTAGATTTTTATACAAATGAGGGTAAAACCCTAAGCTATTACATCTGTTAACTGACACGCGTCATCCAACTCAGTAAGGTCTACTAGTTTGGGGGTTTTTTATTGTCAAAAAATTGGTGTGGGGTAAATTTATCATAAATATACCAGTATGGGATTTTAAATAGTATTAACCCTTTTACTTATAATAATAAGTGTCATTTGAAACACTTATTAACAAAATTCATCAACTCATCCACAAACATCAAATAAGAATTCACTCACAAATTTAACTAGTATGATTTCTTGGAGTTTATTCGAACTAAAATTATTAAGATCAAATTATATTTTTCTGTGAGCTTATTATTGACTTATTTTCAAGGAATTTGGATTGCTCATTGTTGGGCGTGGCAGCTCAGTGTGGCAGAGGGGTCGCACCAGTGAATTTGTACCCAGGGCATTTGATACGTCATGTGAAGAAACTTGTTAACCTCTGGCACACCGTAGGGTTAGTATGACGAGCTCGTACACCAACAAAATGAATTAAGAAGTTATGACTCACATTGTGTATTCTACATAGGTCTGTGGCACATTTTGACGATGAGAGAGAGAGAGAGAGAAGACCAACAAAGGCGAGACTGCAACCCACAAGATGGGGAATCGTATGAGACGAGAAGGCATCGGCGAGCTTTAGAGAGAGAAAGATCGTGGGAGCCGCTGGAGAGACTAGAGAGAGGGCAAATATGAGAAGGAGGAGAGAACTAGAAAGTAGAAAGCGTTTTATATATACGAGATTTAAGGGTTGGTTTTAAACCGATTTAAAATTGATTTTACGTTCTATCCTAGAATTGGCCTCATAAGGGCGGTTCTCTGGTAGAACCAACAATCCTTATATACTAGTTCTCAAATTTTTAATTTGGGAACCGAGCTGGCCCCGATATAAATAGGCCTTTAATCGATCGGGTAAGAGCGGTTTAGTTCGATTCCCGTGCTCAACAAACCCAGTTGTTCGCCCCTACTTTTTTCCCACCTCCCCCGCAAGAAAATGAACTCAAACAGCATTGAAAAAATGATCTAGAGACCGGTTACTTATGAAAGTTCATGTAATAAACTATTAATTTCTAAAGATTAAGGATGAAATAGCAATGTGTGCTATTTTGCAGACTAAGAATAATTCGCATCCATTTTAAATTGCTCGTGATTTACCTCTAATCATGAAATTCCTTGTCTAATCTTAATATCTATTTGTTTCGTAGAAAATGAATATTTTTTAAAAATAATGCCTTTTCCTGAAAGTCGTTTTTCATGAAACAAACGAAGTCTAAATCTTGATAATTTATTTGGAAAAAACAATTAAAAACTCAATTTTTATAATTAACAAAAAAAGATAAAAGAAAAGAAAGAAAAAAAAAATAAACAATTATTAAAGGCAGTACATGGAGGAAAATCAAATCAAATTTTTCATACCAAACAGCAAAAAATATTTTCTAGTTTATTTTCAAGTTTCAGTTAAACACCAGAAAATATTGTCATTTTCCTAGAAAATGATTTTCTAAAAAATATTTTTCAGAAATGTTATATTTTTTGCAAAACAAACGGAGTCTTAAAGCGTTGTGAAAAACCCTAAGAAAAGTCACAAATGGAGATAGCGGCAGTTTATAATACTCCTCCATCCTTGCATACTTCAGAACCTTCGACTCCCAGGAATTCCAGCATGTCCGCAAGGGAGTATCCTATTCGATTAATTCATTTTTCTAAAAGAAATCACATTTTAAAACTAATGATTTTCAAAAAACAAACGGTGCTCAGGATATATCCTCGTAATTTCAAAATGAGAGTGGTGGATTTTCCCTTGGTTCCTTACAAGGTGTACACTAACTCCGTTGAATAAAGAAAATGGTAAAAGCCACCGAAAACCCTAAACTATGCACACTGTACAAAAAAAAATTTAAGATGAATGTGTCGCGGTTGACAAAGTTTTGGGTTTTTTTATGGTTTTTTCTTAATTTCCACACCATCTATTGAAAATTAAGAAAGCAAGCAAAAAGGGAAATGCAAATAATAGATAATATAATAATTTTTACTAGATTCCCTATCAATACAAAGAAACACTTTTTATGCATTAATTGTTGGATTAGTGACATGCTGGCCAAATGATAGTTTTTGCACCCGAACTCGTGCACATATCGAACGGTAAATGTATAACAAGTTGGATTAATATTATTAAAAATCTTAATTTGGTACACTTATCCCAAATTAATTTTTGTATCACAAAAATTTTTGAACTGGTATATTTGTGCCACATTTAACCCAAATTGATGCACTCGTACTACATTTACTCAAAATTAATTTTTATATCACAAAAAATTTCAAATTGGTATATCCATCTAGGAAGCACCGACACGCTATTTTTGCTTCTGAATCGGTGTCCGACACGCTCGGACACGCGGCCAACATGCTCGGAGATCCGACACGCGGTCAATGCGCCGGACACGCCGGCGACATGCATTTCCCTTCGTCACACAGAGAGATGAGGAAGAAGGTGCATCCGAGAGAAATGAGGAAGAAGATGCAGATCTCTGGCGCCGAGGACGACGCCCTCCACGCCGTCATCTCCTTCACCACCCACTTCTCCGGTGCCAAGGACGACGTACTTCACGCCGTCATCTCCTTTCCTCGGCGCACTTCACGCCGTCATCTCCTTTGCCTCGCGCTTCGCCGGTGACAGAGGAGAAGGAAGAGGTGGGGGCCCGGGAGGAGCTTCATGCCATCATCTCCTTTGCCTCGCGCTTCGCCGGTGACGGAGGAGAAGGAAGAGGTGGGAGTCTGGGAGGAGCCTGCGGCCTGCGGGTCGTGCGGAAGAGGAAGCTGGAGAGAGGAGGAGGCAGAGGGAGGGGAAGGATAGGAAAGAAGATGTTATTAGGATTTTGACAAGGTGAAACCGTGAAAGTGGGCTTGGGCTTCCAACAATAGTGTGCTTTTTTCTATTTTTGATCTTGTACTTTCGTTTTTTTTCAAATTTGATTATTTACTTTTAGTTTCTTAACTAATATATATTTATACATAATTATTTTTTGAAAATTTATGTGTATAATTATTTTAGGGTAAATTCATTCTAGGTTTTTATTATTATTCATTTACTTAATTGAATCAAATTTAAAAATGATAATTTATCATGTATATATAAAAATTTACTTTTTATATACAATGTGTCGTAACGTGTCGGAATTCTGTATTTTTGAGAAATAACATGTCGCTTGTCGTGTCGTGTCGTGCCGTGTCGCGTGTCGCGTGTCGGTGTTACTTAGATATCCATACCATATTTACCCCAAACATGTGCACTTATACCACATTTGCCCCAAAAAAATCATAGATATACCATAATTTAGGGCTAATATGATATGAATATATCAGTTTGGTGGTAAATATGACACAGGTGTATCGATTTGAGATATTTTGTCGCACAAAAATCAGTTTAGGAAAATTTTGGTATCGATATATTAGTGTGAGAATTTTGGTGGAATTAAAACTATATAGTTTTTTCTAATACAGTCCACGCCCATGAACTTTCTTAGATTAGACGTCTACGATCATTCTAGCCTGTCCCAAAGTTCTATGTCGTACAAGATAATAATATTTAGAATTGATAAATATATCTAGCGATGAGGCTTAGTAATAATTAATCCCGTAGCACACATCATCAACCGGATGTTTCTCATTACATCGAGCATTTTGGACTTCCTTAATTAATTTTCATATGCCAGATTCCAAACTAAACAAAAAAAAATTTATGGTCATTACTAATGACCGTTTTACAAGTGATCAATCACCTGTGATTTGCTAATTAAGCAGCCGGATTTGACTGTCAAAGGGAGAGAAGGGCAAGTCAAAAGAGAACATTGTGGAACATGTGAGGAGGTAAAAAATAAAGAAAAAAGAAAAACAGAAAACAACCTTCAATTTAAGCCCCATCTTTTATTATAGTGTATTGACCAGAGAGAAAAATTATTAATTAGAAGTGAAATTCAAACCTCACACTCTCTCACGGGATCCAAGCATTAGAAGTAAAAAAATTTAGATTCCTATCATTTGCATTTATATCTAAACCGTACTGATTCCCAAGTTAAGAACTAATAAATGGAAATTTTATTAGTCCGGATGGGAAGAAACACCAAAGCTTGGCAATGATTCAATAATCTCAATATCGAAAAGTAATCAAAAGCTTAACTAAAGAAATGTATTAACGCCGATATATATAATGTAATCGGTAAATCTAGTTCCTAATCGGACAACTATCGAAAAAGAAACATTATCAACTAAAATCACAATGAGATGATGATAAATCAAAAGATAAGAAAACTAATTCAACGCGTAATATGTATGACGTACACCTAAATCAGACCCAACTTAGCATACTGAATTTATACATCAATAAGGATCCGAGCATCGAGCATTTATAGATCAATGAGGATCTGAGGCAAGCCGGTTTTAGCTTAGAATGATAATCTTCTGAACTTCCAGGAAAAGAATTGAGCTTTTGAGCTAAAGTTCAATAAGAACCCGAGAATTTCCCCGAGAGTTCGTTTTTGGCGTGGCGACTCAAGTTCTGGAATTCTGAATCCTGCCGAGGAACTACGCCGTGCTGCCAAAGAGAAAGAAGAACCACATTATGTAGAAAACAATGCTTTCTTGCTATTTAAGTTGAATGGCCGGAGAAAGATGAACATATCAAAGAGAATCAGCATTTTTCGGAAGTGAGCGACTTCTGGAGTTTTCGCTTTGAAAGAATTTGCAGCGACCTGTGTTACTTGATTCTGTGTCTTCAGTCTTCCTCTCCGATGTAAAACCAAGACTGCGCAGCTTCACCAGTCTCTTGCCACTACTTCCATCGAAATCATTTTCATTAACTTGATCAGATACCCTGCAGGGGAAGAATATGACGGTTTGATCTGTTGTAAAATAAATGGCTTCGAATCAAAAGAGCAACAAAGTTGGACTTTGAGGCGTGATATCACTTTCCTTAAGGATTTACTTGCCCCACAATGTTGCTAATGGTCACTGGCAAAAATCATCTAGGATACAACAAAGTCTTAAATTGAGAATACTAGTTAGCAATTCTAGTATTTCTCCAGGATCTCTCTAGAAAACAATTGAAATTGATGGCTGTGGTTTTTTGAAAGAAGACTTGAAAATTGATCTGTTTTTCTTGTTGCGAAAAACTAACATTTATAGAAATCGGTCTTAAAGAGCAAAGGCAACTCTTCACGAAAGGTTGCAAAACTAACAAAGATATTTCTTCGGAAGAAGTTGTAAACTGAACAAATGCAACCCTTCGGGAAAGATTGAAAACTGAACAAGTATAATCTCTAAAGGTTGTCTTGAAAAGACACATGTAAAATTCGGAATAAAATAAAATAAAATATATATAAATAAAATTTTCAATTTTCATAATTTCGAAAATTATTTTAAAAAGCAACCTTTTAACTAATAAAGATTAATGAGACAACTTTACGAAATAAAAAAAATTAAAGGGATTAGTGCTAATTAAACCGCGCCTAAAAATCGCGCCAAAATCGCGCACCCGCACGCGGGTATTATGTGGACTAGCACACACCCCATTATCTTCACTCTAAGGAGCAAGAAGATATTCACAGTTATAAAGTGGCACACTTCCTCAAAACTTTCCTATGTGAGATAAAGGAAAGAACATTATTTTTTTTGTTTTACAAACAAACATCCAACATGATCATCCCAACCGTTTGTTTTTATTCTCATGGTTTTGAATAGGAATGACAAATGTCCTGCTCAAAGTATTTCATAATTGCAGGCACTCAACCGACTGAGAAGACTGAATACCTAAGAGTCACACAAATACTGAAAGAAAACAGGGACAATTGCTCTTTCTTTTTGCACTCAATGGAGTCGGCTATATGGATCCCTGCTGTGGGAGTCGAGTTGTGAGAGATATCAACTTTGACAAATATATCCAATCATGATGGTACTGGTAGTCTTAGAAATTGGGCATCCACCCCAAATCAAAAGCTTTTTTGCAATGTTGGCATTGTAGTTTTTCGTTGGTTCCGAAAGGAAACAGTGCAGAGCAGATCCAGATGGATAGACGTGTGGGGAATCGACAAGAGAGCGCAGAACAAAGACTCACCATACGACTTACAGCAAAGTCCTTGTAATATGGCATGCCTGCGCCCCAACTAAAGTGGACGAGACTTGGGAACCTGAAAACTGAGTGTTTATGCTGTTCAACCGTGCCTTTGTTTCAGGGTCTGCAACAAACCAACCACCAGCAGATCTCTCAGAGAAATTCATCTTGAGCATGAAGTTTCAGAGAAGTACAGACAGGTCATGTTTAGATCAGTAAAGACAGCCTGTATTTCTCTTTGCCTCCAAGATATATGGAACCGAACTCCCTATGCAGGTTTTCAGCTGTTTCCTCGAGCACCCATCCATGCAAGGCTCTGTCTCTTGTGACCTTCATGTATAAAAAGAGAAATGGACAAATGACACATCACGCAGATTGAGACGAGTCTTGATTTAACAAACTCCGATAAATCAAGTCATTTACTTTTGCGACTATGCTTGCTCCACTAACATAAAGACTATCGGCCTTCTTTGCAACCACAAATTTGACCGCTGGAAATCTTTCAGGAAGTTTTACTCTATTTTTCAGCATCTCCAGCAGTATCCACATAAACCTGAAAGCATGCAGTTATAAGCTTCATGAAAATGTCGCATGAAGGTCACATTTTGCTTCGAACCGTTTTACACTACCATGCTTGAAAGGAGCTGATTCCCCACTAATGAAGTGAGGTCAATTGGTTGCATGGGCTTCTACTACTCAAGGGAGAATCATGAATAATTGCTTAGGAGTAATCAATGCTAACCCTAATTTTGAGATTTTGGAAAATATGAAAAAAAATCAGCTAAAAATCAAATGTCAACACACGTCCCATGCACGAATGGGCCACGTCCAATGCACGTAAGATGCCATATATCGATCACAGATGGGCTCGAAGCCTTTTGCTCCCATGGGCTGTGTCAAAAGTATCTCAAATTCATTCGGTAAGAAGACAACTAAATATAGGGGAACGAGCAAGTAAGGAAATATAGTAATTATACAACATGAAGAAATTGAAGTGCATGAGTCGTCCATATCAACATGAAGGCTGTAATAATATGGACGCTTTCGTGATAGAGAATCTTGGTAATTGTGAAAATTTGCACTGCATAGGCTCCGAGCGACCCAAGGTTGGCAAAGATGGTGATCAAGACATGTTCTTTCAAATTGAAAGGTCCTGGATTTAGTGAGAATGCCCATCTCATGAACGGGACCAAGATCGGCCTCGAAGGGAGTGTTGCGGCCATCAATCGTCCGAGGGAAAGTGTAACAATTTGTGCTAAAATTGCCGAAATGCGGTATGGGTTAGTCCAATAGCTGAAGAATTGGTTGGTGAAGGACAAGATCACGCACGAGGCCACGCCGAGAACCCATGTCCTAAATGTCAGGAGGGGCAGCGATGGGTCATCCGTCGGTGGAACCGTAAGGCGCACCTCTTCAATGGGGCAATCATATGTTATTCTGTCTCCTCCTGCGTGGTAAGTTAGTAGCATTCAGTTACAAAACCATAACAGCAAATGTAAATGCTTTCGGTGGTAACGGGCGAGGAGCTTACCGGACAGTTTTTCGACGGACTCTGCACCTTCAACCACGATTCCCGCCATCCTTTCTAAGATCAGTTTCAAGCCCCTTCATCCGAATAATCAGTGTGTACTTGCTCTTCTCAAGTAAATTGCTTATGCGCAAAATCACCTACCAGTACTAATATGCACTAGTGAGGAGAGCATTGGTCTGCTAGCATTTAATTTAGATGGATGAGCTTTCGACTAAGTGGCTTGGGGAAAATGCGTAATGAATCACTTTATCATGTTTAATGAATCAATTTAGTCCACAACAAAAAGTCGGTTTTGTTACGATCGTGTATTTTGAGAAATATTTGCTTTTACAAAGCTAATGTTCATAGAAGGCTTAAAATCCATAATACAGTATTAAGTAGAAATAACCTCTAAGAATGGTCTCTAGGATGTGACTCGCCCTTTAAGTGGGTGAGATAGGGAAAATTACCAAAAAAGTCATAAATCTATTGTAAATGTCCCAATGATGTCCTAAACCTTTTGCAATTGTGTCAAATCAATTCATCCGTCCACTTTTGGCCGGTCGGTGCTGACATGGACGCTGGCCGGGTGACTTTTCTGATTCCATTTGCTATTTTTCTTGATTTTCTCAATCATTTTGGTTAAAAGAAATTAAAGAAAAATTCAGGAAAACGCTAAAAAAATTATTTTTGGTCTAGAAATAGATTTCTAGGTTTGGCCAAGATTCCTAATCCTAATTTTGATATTTTTGAAAATATGAAAAAAAAAATTAGCTAAGAATCAGGTGTCAACACACGTCCCATGCACGAATGGGTCACGTCCCATGCACGAATGGGCCACGTCTAATGCACGTAAGACGTCATATATCGTTCACGGCTGGGCTCGGACCCCCTTCGTTCCCATGGGCTGTGTCACAAGCATCTAAAATTCATTCCGTAAGAAGACAATTAAATATAGGGGAACAAGCAAGTAAGGAAATATAATAACTATATGACATGAAGAAATTGAAGTGCATGAGTCGTCCATATCAGCATGAAGGCTGTAATAATATGGATGCTTTCGTGATAGAGAATCTTGGTAATTGTGAAAATTTGCACTGCAAAGGCTCCGTGCGATCCAAGGTTGGCAAAGATGGTGATCAAGACATGTTCTTTCAAATTGAAAGGTCCTGGATTTAGTGTGAATGCCCATCTCATGAACGGGGACCAAGATCGGCCTCGAAGGGAGTGTTGCGACCATCAATCGTCCCAGGGAAAGTGTAATAATTTGTACTAAAATTGCCGAAATGCGGTATGGGTTAGTCCAATAGCTGAAGAATTGGTTGGTGAAGGACAAGATCACGCACGAGGCCACGCCGAGAACCCATGTCCTAAATGTCAGGAGAGGCAGCGATGGGTCATCCGTCGGTGGAACCGTGAGGCGCACCTTTTCGATGGGGCAATCATATGTTATTCTGTCTCCTCCTGCGTGGTAAGTTAGTAGCATTTTGTCACAAAACCATAACAGCAAATGTAAAATGCTTTCGGTGGTGACGGGCGAGGAGCTTACCGGACAGTTTTTCGGCAGACTCTGCACCTTCAACCACGATTCCCGCTATCCTTTCTAAGATCAGTTTCAAGCCCCTTCGTCCGAATAATCACTGTGTACTTGCTCTTCTTAAGAATATTGCTTATGGGTAAAACCACCTACCAGTACTAATATGCACAAGTGAAGAGAGTATTGGTTTGCTAGCATTTAATTTAGATGGATGAGCTTTCGACTAAGTGTCGTGGGGAAAATGCGTAATGAATCACTTTATCATGTTTAATGAATCAATTTAGTTCACAACAGAAAGTCGGCTGTTGCGATCGTGTATTTTGAGAAATATTTGCTTTTACAGAGCTAATGTTCATAGAAGGCTTAAAATCCATAATACATGATTAAGTAAAAACAACCTCTAAGAATGGTCTCTAGGATGTGACTCGCCCTATAAGTGGGTAAGATAGGGAAAATTACCAAAAAAGTCATAAACCTATTATAAATGTCCCAATTCTGTCCTAAACCTTTTGCAATTGTGTCAATTCAATTCTTCCGGCCACTTTTGGCCGGTCGGCGTTGACGTGGACGCTGGCCGAGTGACTTTTCTGATTCCATTTGCTATTTTTATTGATTTTCTCAATCATTTTGGTTAAAAGAAATTAAAGAAAAATTCAGGAAAACGCTAAAAAAAATTTTTTTGGTCTAGAAATAGGTTTTTAGGTTTGGCCAAGATTTCTAATACTAATTTTGAGATTTTTGAAAATATGAAAAAAAAATCAGCTAAGAATCAGGTGTCAACACACGTCCCATGCACGAATGGGTCACATCCCATGCACGAATGAGCCACGTCTAATGCACGTACGACGTCATGTATCGTTCACGGCTAGGCTCGGACCCCTTCGTTCCCATGGGCTGTGTCACAAGCATCTAAAATTCATTCCGTAAGAAGACAATTAAATATAGGGAAACGAGCAAGTAAGGAAATATAGTAACTATATAACATGCAGAAATCGAAGTGCATGAGTCGTCCATATCAGCATGAAGGCTGTGATAATATGGATGCTTTCGTGATAGAGAATCTTGGTAATTGCGAAAATTTGCACTGCATAGGCTCCGTGCGACCCAAGGTTGGCAAAGATGGTGATCAGGACATGTTCTTTCAAATTGAAAAGTCCTGGATTTAGTGAGAATGCCCATCTCATGAACGGGACCAAGATCGG
Organism: Syzygium jambos; assembly: GCA_031216235.1. NCBI lineage: Eukaryota > Viridiplantae > Streptophyta > Magnoliopsida > Myrtales > Myrtaceae > Syzygium > Syzygium jambos. The sequence continues at coordinate 20,389,419 of CM062225.1, forward strand.
CCTCGAAAGGAGTGTTGCGGCCATCAATCGTCCGAGGGAAAGTGTAACAATTTGTGCTAAAATTGCCGAAATGCGGTATGGGTTAATCCAATAGCTGAAGAATTGGTTGGTGAAGGACAAGATCACGCACGAGGCCACGCCGAGAACCCATGTCCTAATTGTGAGGAGGGGCAGCGATGGGTCATCCGTCGGTGGAACCGTGAGGCGCACCTCTTCGATGGGGCAATCATATGTTATCCTGTCTCCTCCTGCATGGTAAGTTAGTAGCATTCAGTCACAAAACCAAAACAGCAAATGTAAATGCTTTCGGTGGTGACGGCAAGGAGCTTACCGGACAGTTTTTCGGCGGACTCTACACCTTCAACCACGATTCCCGCCATCCTTTCTAAGATCAGTTTCAAGCCCCTTCGTCCGAATAATCACCGTGTACTTGCTCTTCTCAAGTATATTGCTTATGGGCAAAACCACCTGCCAGTACTAATATGCACAAGTGAGGAGAGTATTGGTCTGCTAGCATTTAATTTAGATGGATGAGCTTTCGACTAAGTGGCATGGGGAAAATGCATAATGAATCACTTTATCATGTTTAATGAATCAATTTAGTCCACAACAGAAAGTCGGCTGTTGCGATCATGTATTTTGAGAAATATTTGCTTTTACAGAGCGAATGTTCATAGAAGGCTTAAAATCCATAATACAGTATTAAGTAGAAACAACCTCTAAGAATGGTCTCTAGGATGTGACTCGCCCTTTAAGTGGGTGAGATAGGGAAAATTACCCAAAAAGTCATAAGCCTATTGTAAATGTCCCAATGATGTCCTAAACCTTTTACAATTGTGTCAATTCAATTCATCCAGCCACTTTTGGCCGGTCGGCGCTGACGTGGACGCTGGCCGGCTGACTTTTCTGATTCCATTTGCTATTTTTCTTGATTTTCTCAATCATTTTGGTTAAAAGAAATTAAAGAAAAATTCAGGAAAACGCTAAAAAAATTATTTTTGGTCTAGAAATAGGTTTCTAGGTTTGGCCAAGATTCCTAATCCTAATTTTGAGATTTTTGAAAATATGAAAAAATAAAAAACAGCTTAGAATCAGGTGTCGACACACGTCCCATGCACGAATGGGTCACGTCCTATGCACGAATGGGCCACGTCTAATGCATGTAAGATGTCATATATCGTTCACGGCTAGGCTTGGAACCCTTCGTTCCCATGGACTGTGTCACAAGCATCTAAAATTCATTCGGTAAGAAAACAATTAAATATAGGGGAACGAGCAAGTGAGGAAATATAATAACTATATAACATGAAGAAATTGAAGTGCATGAGTCGTCCATATCAGCATGAAGGCTGTAATAATATGGATGCTTTCGTGATAGAGAATCTTGGTAATTGTGAAAATTTGCATTGCAAAGGCTCCGTGCGACCCAAGGTTGGCAAAGATGGTGATCAGGACATGTTCTTTCAAATTGAAAGGTCCTGGATTTAGTGAGAATGCCCATCTCATGAACGGGACCAAGATCGGCCTCGAAGGGAGCGTTGCGGCCATCAATTGTCCGAGGGAAAGTGTAACAATTTGTGCTAAAATTGCCGAAATGCGGTATGGGTTAGTCCAATAGCTGAAGAATTGGTTGGTGAAGGACAAGACCACGCACGAGGCCACGCCGAGAACCCATGTCCTAAATGTCAGGAGGGGCAGCGATGGGTCATCTGTCGGTGGAACCGTGAGGCGCACCTCTTCGATGGGGCAATCATATGTTATTCGTCCGAATAATCACTGTGTACTTGCTCTTCTCAAGTATATTGCTTATGCGCAAAACCACCTACCGGTACTAATATGCACAAGTGAGGAGAGCATTGGTCTGCTAGCATTTAATTTAGATGGATGAGCTTTCTACTAAGTGGCGTGGGGAAAATGCGTAATGAATTACTTTATAATGTTTAATGAATCAATTTAGTCCACAACAAAATGTCGGTTTTGTTGCGATCGTGTATTTTGAGAAATATTTTCTTTTACAGAGCTAATGTTCATAGAAGGCTTAAAATCCATAATACAGGATTAAGTAGAAATAACCTCTAAGAATGGTCTCTAGGATGTAACTCGCCCTTTAAGTGGGTGAGATAGGGAAAATTATCAAAAAAGTCATAAACCTATTGTAAATGTCCCAATTCTGTCCTAAACCTTTTGCAATTGTGTCAATTCAATTCATCCGGCCACTTTTGGCAGGTTGGCGCTTACGTGGACGCTAGCCGGGTGACTTTTCTGATTCCATTTGCTATTTTTCTTGATTTTCTCAATCATTTTGGTTAAAAGAAATTAAAGAAAAATTCAGGAAAACGCTAAAAAAAATTATTTTTGGCCTAGAAATAGATTTCTAGGTTTGGCCAAGATTCCTAATCCTAAATTTGATATTTTTGAAAATATGAAAAAAAAAATCAGCTAAGAATCAGGTGTCAACACACGTCCCATGCACGAATGGGTCACGTCCCATGCAAGAATGGGCCACGTCTAATGCACGTAAGATGTCATATATCGTTCACGGCTGGGCTCGGACCCCTTCGTTCCCATGGGCTGTGTCACAGGCATATAAAATTCATTCGGTAAGAAGACAATTAAATATAGGAGAACGAGCAAGCAAGGAAATACAGTAACTATATAACATGAAGAAATTGAAGTGCATGAGTCGTCCATATCAGCGTGAAGGCTGTAATAATATGGATGCTTTCGTGATAGAGAATCTTGGTAATTGTGAAAATTTGCACTGCAAAGGCTCCGTGCGATCCAAGGTTGGCAAAGATGGTGATCAAGACATGTTCTTTCAAATTGAAAGGTCCTGGATTTAGTGTGAATGCCCATCTCATGAACGGGGACCAAGATCGGCCTCGAAGGGAGTGTTGCGACCATCAATCGTCCCAGGGAAAGTGTAATAATTTGTACTAAAATTGCCGAAATGCGGTATGGGTTAGTCCAATAGCTGAAGAATTGGTTGGTGAAGGACAAGATCACGCACGAGGCCACGCCGAGAACCCATGTCCTAAATGTCAGGAGAGGCAGCGATGGGTCATCCGTCGGTGGAACCGTGAGGCGCACCTTTTCGATGGGGCAATCATATGTTATTCTGTCTCCTCCTGCGTGGTAAGTTAGTAGCATTTTGTCACAAAACCATAACAGCAAATGTAAAATGCTTTCGGTGGTGACGGGCGAGGAGCTTACCGGACAGTTTTTCGGCAGACTCTGCACCTTCAACCACGATTCCCGCTATCCTTTCTAAGATCAGTTTCAAGCCCCTTCGTCCGAATAATCACTGTGTACTTGCTCTTCTTAAGAATATTGCTTATGGGCAAAACCACCTACCAGTACTAATATGCACAAGTGAAGAGAGTATTGGTTTGCTAGCATTTAATTTAGATGGATGAGCTTTCGACTAAGTGTCGTGGGGAAAATGCGTAATGAATCACTTTATCATGTTTAATGAATCAATTTAGTTCACAACAGAAAGTCGGCTGTTGCGATCGTGTATTTTGAGAAATATTTGCTTTTACAGAGCGAATGTTCATAGAAGGCTTAAAATCCATAATACAGTATTAAGTAGAAACAACCTCTAAGAATGGTCTCTAGGATGTGACTCGTCCTTTAAGTTGGTTAGATGAGGAAAATTACCAAAAAAGTCAAAAGCCTATTGTAAATGTCCCAATTCTGTCCTAAATCTTTTGCAATTGTGTCCGTTCAATTCATCCGACCACTTTTGGCTGGTCGGCGCTGACGTGGACGCTGGCCGGGTGACTTTTCTGATTCCATTTGCTATTTTTCTTGATTTTCTCAATCATTTTGGTTAAAAGAAACTAAAGAAAAATTCAGGAAAACGCTAAAAAAATTATTTTTGGTCTAGAAATAGGTTTCTAGGTTTGGCCGAGATTCCTAATCCTAATTTTGAGATTTTTGAAAATATGAAAAAAAAAATCAACTAAGAATCAAGTGTCAACACACGTCCCATGCATAAATGGGTCACGTTCCATGCACAAATGGGCCACGTCTAATGCACGTAAGACGTCATATATCGTTCACAGCTGGGCTCGGACCCCTTCGTTCCCATGGGCTGTGTCACAAGCATCTAAAATTCATTCCGTAAGAAGACAATTAAATATAGGGGAACGAGCAAGTAAGGAAATATAGTAATTATATAACATGAAGAAATTGAAGTGCATGAGTCGTCCATATCAGCATGAAGGCTGTAATAATATGGATGCTTTCGTGATAGAGAATCTTGGTAATTGTGAAAATTTGCACTGCATAGGCTCCGTGCAACCCAAGGTTGGCAAAGATGGTGATCAGGACATGTTCTTTCAAATTGAAAGGTCCTGGATTTAGTGTGAATGCGCATCTCATGAACGGGGCCAAGATCGGCCTCGAAGGGAGTGTTGCGGCGATCAATCGTCCCCGGGAAAGTGTAACAATTTGTGCTAAAATTACCGAAATGCGGTATGGGTTAATCCAATAGCTGAAGAATTGGTTGGTGAAGGACAAGATCACGCACGAGGCCACGCCGAGAACCCATGTCCTAAATGTCAGGAGGGGCAGCGATGGGTCATCCGTCGGTGGAACCGTGAGGCGCACCTCTTTGATGGGACAATCATATGTTATTCTGTCTCCTCCTGCGTGGTAAGTTAATAGCATTCAGTCACAAAACCATAACAGCAAATGTAAATGCTTTCGGTGGTGACGGGCGAGGAGCTTACCGGACAGTTTTTCGGCAGACTCTGCACCTTCAACCACGATTCTCGCCATCCTTTCTAAGATCAGTTTCAAGCCCCTTGGTCCGAATAATCACTGTGTACTTGGTCTACTCAAGAATGTTACCTATGGGTAAAACCACCTATCAATACTAATATACACAAGTGAGGAGAGTATTGATCTGCTGGCATATAATTCAGATGGATGAGCATTCGACTAAGTGGCGTGGGGAAGATGCGTAATGAATCACTTTATCACTTTTATTGAATCAATTTAGTCCACATCAGAAAGTCGGCTGTTGCGATCGTGTATTTTGAGAAATATTTGCTTTTACAGAGCGAATGTTCATAGAAGGCTTAAAATCCATAATACAGGATTAAGTAGAAACAACCTCTAAGAATGGTCTCTAGGATGTGACTCGCCCTTTAAGTGGGTGAGATAGGGAAAATTACCAAAAAAGTCATAAACCTATTGTAAATATCCCAATTCTGTCCTAAACCTTTTGCAATTGTGTCAATTCAATTCATCCGGCCACTTTTGGCCGGTCGGCGCTGACGTGATCGCCGGTCGGCTGACTTTTCAAGATTCAATTTGCTATTTTTCTTTATTTTCTCACTCATTTTGACTAAAAGAAATTAAAAAATTTTAGGAAAATGCTAAAAAAATTATTTTTGGTCTAGAAATAGGTTTCTAGGTTTGGCCAAGATTCCTAATCCTAATTTTGAGATTGTTGAAAATATGAAAAAAAAAATCAGCTAAGAATCAGGTGTCAATACACGTCCCATGCACGAATGGGTCACGTCTAATGCACGTAAGACGCCATATATCGTTTACGGCTGGGCTCGGACCCCTTCGTTCCCATGGGCAGTGTCACAAGCATTTCAAATTCATTCGGTAAGAAGACAATTAAATATAGGGAGCAAGTAAAGAAATATAGTAACTATATAACATGAAGAAATTGAAGTGCATGAGTCGTCTGTAACAGCATGAGGGCTGTAATAATATGGATGCTTCCATGATAGGGAACCTTGGTAATTGTGAAAATTTGCACTGGATAGGCTTCGCGCGACCTAAGGTTGGCAAAGATGGTGATCAAGACATGTTCTTTCAAATTGAAAGGTCCTGGATTTAGTGAGAATGCCCACCTCATGAACGGGACCAAGATCGGCCTCGAAGGGAGTGTTGCGGCCATCAACGTCACAGGGGAAGTGTAACAATTTGTGCTACAATTGCCGAAATGCGGTATGGGTTAGTCCAATAGCTGAAGAATTGGTTGGCGAAGGACAAAATCACGCACGGGACCACATCGAGAACCCATGTCCTAAATGTCAGGACGGGCAGCGATGGGTCATCTGTCGGTGGAACCGTGAGGTGCACCTCTTCGATGGGGCAATCATCTATTATTCTATCTCCTCCTGCGTAGTAAATTGGTAGTATTTAGTCACAAAATCATAACAGCAAATGTAAATACTTTCGATGTTGACGGGCGACGAGCTTACCGGACAGTTTTTTGATAGACTCTGCACCTTCAACCACGACTCCCGCCGTCCTTTCTAAGATCAATTTGAAGCCCCTTCAACCACGACTCCCGCCGTCCTTTCTAAGATCAATTTGAAGCCCCTTCGTCCGAATAATCACTATGTACTTACTCTTCTCATGAATGTTGCTATGGGTAAAACCACCTACCAATACTAATATGCACAAGTGAGGAGAGTATTGGTCTGCTAACATTTAATATAGATGGATGAGCTTTCAACTGAGTGGCGTGGGGAAGATGCGTAATGAATCACTTTATCACTTTTAATGAATCAATTTAGTCCACAACAGAAATTCGGTTGTTGCGATCGTGCATTTTGAGAAATATTTGCTTTTACAGTGTGAACGTTCATAGAACGCTTAAAATCCATAATGCAGGATTAAGTAGAAATAACCTCTAAGAATGGTCTCTAGGATTTGACTTGCCCTTTAAGTGGGTGAGATAGGGAAAATTACCAAAAAAGTCATAAATCTAAATTAATTGTGCCAATTCTGTCGTAAACCTTTTGCAATTGTATCAATTTAGTTCATCCGGCCACTTTTGGCCGGTCGGCGCTGACGTGGACACCGGCCGGCTAACTTTTCCAGATTCCATTTGCTATTTTTCTTTATTTTCTCATTCATTTTGACTAAAAGAAATTAAAGAAAATCCCAGGAAAATGCTAAAAAAATTATTTTTGGTCTAGAAATAGGTTTCTAGGTTTGGCCAAGATTCCTAACCCTAATTTTGAGATTTTTGAAAATATGAAAAAAATAACTAAGAATCAGGTGTCAACACACGTCCCATGCACGAATGGGCCACGTCCCATGCACGAATAGGCCACATCAAATGCACGTAAGACACCATATATCGTTCACGGCTGGGCTAGGACCCCTTCATTCCCATGGGTAGTGTCACAAGCATCTGAAATTCATTCGGTAAGAAGACAAACAAATATAGGGAAACGAGTAAGTAAGAAAATATAGTAACTATATAACATGAAGAAATTGAAGTGGTTGAGTCGTCTTTAAAAACATGAAGGCTGTAATAATATGGATGCTTCTATGATAGAGAACCTTGGTAATTGCCAAAATTTGCACTGCATAGGCTCCGCGCGACCCAAGGTTGGCAAAGATGGTGATCAGGACATGTTCTTTCAAATTAAAAGGTCCTGGATTTAGTGAGAATGCCCATCTCATGAACCGGACCATGATCGGCCTCGAATGGAGTGTTGCGGCCATCAATCGTCCCGGGGAAAGTGAAATAAGTTGTGCTAAAATTGCCGAAATGCGGTACTAGTTAGTCCAATAGCTAAAGAATTGGTTGGTGAAGGACAAGATCACGCACGAGGCCACGCCGAGAACCCATGTCCTAAATGTCAGGAGGGGCAGCGATGGGTCATCCGTCGGTGGAACCGTGAGGCACACCTCTTCGATGGGGCAATCATATGTTATTCTGTCTCCTCCTGCGTGGTAAGTTAGTAGCATTCAGTCACAAAACCATTACAGCAAATGTAAATGCTTTCGGTGGTGACGGGCGAGGAGCTTACCGGACAGTTTTTCGGCAGACTCTGCACCTTCAACCACGATTCCCGCTATCCTTTCTAAGATCAGTTTCAAGCCCCTTCGTCCGAATAATCACTGTGTACTTGCTCTTCTTAAGAATATTGCTTATGGGTAAAACCACCTACCAGTACTAATATGCACAAGCGAGGAGAGTATTGATCTGCCGGCATTTAATTTAGATGGATGAGCTTTCGACTAAGTGGCGTGGGGAAGATGCATAATGAATCACTTTATCACTTTTAATGAATCAATTTAGTCCACAACAGAAAGTCAGCTGTTGCGATCATGCATTTTGAGAAATATTTGCTTTTACAGTGTGAATGTTTGTAGAACGCTTAAACTCCATAAAACAGAATTAAGTAGAAATAACCTCTAAGAATGGTCTCTAGGTTGTGACTCACCCTTTAAGTGGGTGAGATAGGGAAAATTATCAAAAAAGTCATAAACCTATTGTAATTGTGTCAATTCTGTCATAAACCTTTTGCAATTATGTTAATTTAGTTCATTCGGCCACTTTTGGCTGCTCAACATTGACGTGGACGCCGGTTAGCTGACTTTTTCAAATTCCATTTGCTATTTTTCTTTATTTTCTCACTCATTTTGACTAAAAAAAATTAAATAAAATTTCAGGAAAATGCTAGAAAAATTATTTTTGGTCTAGAAACAGGTTTCTAGGTTTGGCTAAGATTCCAAATCCTAATTTTGAGATTTTTGAAAATATGAAAAAAAAATTAGCTAAAAATCAGGTGTCAACACACGTCCCATGCATGAATGAGTCACGTCCTATGCACGAATGGGTCACGTCCAATGCACGGAAGATGCCATATATCGTTCACGGATGGGCTTGGAACCCTTCGTTTCCTTGGGCTGTGTCACAAGCATCTGAAATTCATTTAGTAAGAAGACAATTAAATATAGGGGAACGAGCAAGTAAGGAAATATAGTAACTATATAACATGAAGAAATTGAAGTGCATGAGTCGTCTGTAACAGCATGAAGGCTGTAATAATATGGATGCTTCCATGATAGAGAACCTTGGTAATTATAAAAATTTGCCGTGCATAGGCTCCGCGCGACCCAAGGTTGGCAAAGATGGTGACCAGGACATGTTCTTTCAAATTGAAAGGTCCTGAATTTAGTGAGAATGCCCATCTCATGAACCGGACCTAGATCGGCCTCGAAGGAAGTGTTGCGACCATCAATCGTCCCGGGGGAAGTGCAACAATTTATGCTAAAATTGCCAAAATGCGGTACTAGTTAGTCCAATAGCTGAAGAATTGGTTGGTGAAGGACAAGATCACGCACGAGGCCACGCCGAGAACCCATGTCCTAAATGTCAGGAGGAGCAGCGATGGGTCATCCGTCGGTGGAACCGTGAGACGCACCTCTTCGATGGGGCAATCATCTATTATTCTGTCTCCTCCTGCGTGGTAAGTTGGTAGCATTCAGTCACAAAACCTTAAAAGCAAATGTAAATACTTTCGGTGGTGACGGGCAACGAGCTTACTGGACAGTTTTTTGACAGACTCTGCACCTTCAACCATGATTCCCGTCGTCCTTTCTAAGATCAGTTTGAAGCCCCTTCGTCCGAATAATCACTGTGTACTTGGTCTTCTCAAGAATGTTGCCTATGGGTAAAACCACCTACCAATACTAATATGCACAAGTGAGGAGAGTATTGGTGTGCTAGCATTTAATTTAGATGGATGAGCTTTTGACTGAGTGGCGTGGGGAAGATGCGTAATGAATCACTTTATCACTTTTAATAAATCAATTTAGTCTACAACAAAAAGTCGGTTGTTGTGATAGTGCATTTTGAGAAATATTTGCTTTTACAGTGTGAACGTTCATAGAACGCTTAAAATCCATAATGCAGGATTAAGTAGAAACAACCTCTAAGAATGGTCTTTAGGATGTGACTCGCCCTTTAAGTGGGTGAGATAGGGAAAATTACCAAAAAAGTCATAAACCTATTGTAATTGTGCCAATTCTGTTCTAAACCTTTTGCAATTGTAGCAATTCAATTCATCCGGCCACTTTTGGCCGGCTGGCGTTGACGTGGACTCCGGCCGGCTGACTTTTCTGATTCCATTTGCTATTTTTCTTGATTTTCTCATTTATTTTGACTAAAAAGAACAACACCTTTAAACTCAAACTCTGTGCGGCATGTTTACTAGAGCAAGTTTTTGAAGTAAAGGTCAAGTATAAAACTTAACATCCGGTGATCCAGGGTTACTGAGGTGATTTTGAAAAATTCTAGAGAACCGCTTATTGAAGTTTTCACAAATTACAAGCTAATTGGTACCTGTCATTGAATGTGACGTTCTGTTGCAACTGGTAATTATGATCATCCAGTAGAACAGCGCCCCCAGTTTCTGCTACTAAAATTTTGTTCCTGGTCGATCACTGCATGATGATGGTTCATTTTTAAAGACCGATGGTGGAACATCTCTCGTTCATTTTGGGAAACACAAGGTATAAGGAGGACATCAAAGCAAGGGAGAATACCTTCTGGTTTCATTCAAATTAAAGGGAATATGGTGAAAGACGCTCCACAAAACAGAAAAGCCCATGCGACATACTCCTAGTACCGATTTCCAAACTAATCTCGTGAAACTATAGATATTTCCTTTCCCAGTAGAATCATGAATTGGCATGTCTTTCCAGATGCTTCATTTTATTCCTTTCTTTGTATTTTCCCACTCATTCTCGTTCTAGTCCGCAATTCCTCATAATAAATGATTTGGCTGAATGGATGCTATTCAGATGATTGAATGCTCACGAACCTTTTAAACAATAAGAACTGATCACTTTTAGCACGGTAACAATGGAAGCAAAAAGCTTCTGAACAATTTACCTCAGTTAGAAGAACTCCGATGTCGAGCACCCTGAAGACGAGTCCCGTTGCAGAGTCATGTGATATTTCACTTAGATTGATTTTATTTCTATCACAGATCAAAACATTGAAGTCCCTCAGAGATAGCCGATTGCAATGGAAGAGAAATAAATATATCATATATATACGCCGCTCGCTTACTTAGCATTTTAGATGAAAGCTCCCGTGGGTCTACCACATCAACAGCCCAGCCAATTGATTCATCAGCCTTTTAGATTTTCAAATAATTCCTCCCTCTTCTCCTCTTTCAATGTCTTCGAATCTGCAGGTACCAAAGAGAAATGTAAACCAGCAAAATTAGCAAACTGTCATGCTAAAGAAGATTTCCATTATTTGTAGCCAAGTTTCAGAAATGTATTGCAGGGTCAAGCAAGTACATTCTTCCACGAGCTACCGCATGATAAACGATTCATTAGAAACTGTCTTTACGAGCTTCATACAAGCATAGTCCAGATGGAATAAGTGTGTCATAGAGCTAAAGTCTCTTGACCAAATGTTGAAAATATGTTCCGTGATCAAAGTTCAACAACGGGTACCCAAAAGTTCATACAGCCAGTACTCAACAATAAAGTTTCCAAGGCAATAAAACAAACTATTTGAAAAAGTTGAGAAGATCAATAAACGTGGAAGAACATAGAAAAATTTAACCGTCATAGTTAGGATAGTATATACTCAGATTTTTTGTCATCAGAATGAACTCATAAGCTATACAGAAAGCAAAGCATGAATCGCCTGCAACTAAAATGAGGGATAAGACCTGTAATGGTTGGCCTTCATAATCTTGGAGAACTTAAAAGCATGCAATGCCTAGACAATTTCAAACATCCAAATGTCTTTCCTTGGTAAGAAGTGACCTTGTACTCATGTGTCACGGTCTTGAGGTTCCCCATGCTAGAAGACAGTGGACCATGCGAGAGGAATGGGTGAACCTCTCTTGTATTCTCTAGAATTTTTCTAAGGGCGAACGATACTGTAATTGTACACTGTTCTAGAGTCTTCTGTAATAAATGCAGATAGATGGTAGTTGGAAGATGCAATCTCTACCATTAGATTGATGAGAGATCTATAGATACAGTTGAGTCTATATATATTTATATATAAAGGGGTTTCGAGCTTCTCTCTAAAGATCCTTGTGGCAAGGGAACGACCCGTGACACATGTTTCTTACTTTAAAAAAATATCAAGGTGTCAACTTTGTTAAGAAAATCTTCTTGAGTCATTCTTTCCAAAATCTCAGCCAAAATCTAATCTGATAACCTACCAACAAAAGAGCCCTTGCATAGCAGGACAAGAAAGATTGAAAAAAGAAAATGAAGTAAATGCTTTACTAAATTGGACGAGACATTGAATTACTTAAACTCATGTGATCCACTTTGCCGCTTAAACAATTTTGCTCCGGATGATAGATTAATCCTACAAAAAGAGCATGAGAAGAGAGATTTTCACTCTCCTTAAACCCAAATTTTCTTTATCAAAATATGAACAGAAAATTCAAAACAATATGTGGAAAAAAGGAGCTCAATCTTCTAACCCATTTCAAATCACCACAAAATGTGTTCGCGAGGAAAGGAAAAGAATAACGGAAAGGGAAAAGCCCACCCTTTTTAAGCGAGCAAAAACTTGCAAAGTTCAAAATGGTGTCTTTTGATACGATCGAGCTTAGTATAAGCACCCGTAATGACCCGATCCTGTGAGGGATGGAAGTGTAGCTCCACCTCGAGGATAGCGAAAGGGGCAAGAATGAACTGAACCCCACATCGCTTGGGGACGGTGAGATGATGTGCTCTATTAGGATTAGCACCAGTCTTAACTACCAAACAAGGCACTTTGCTAGTAAGCTTCCACTGTGCCTGGGACAAGCAGAGGGATGGCAATGCGGCTAAGTCTCTATACTAAATTCTTTGCCACTAGCACTAGTCCCCCGCCTTAGTGCTCTGCCACGCCGCCAAAATGTCATGATACCCTACAAAATAGATGCAAAAAGTCTCCCGTGTCGGGTGGGGATTCCTAAACTTCTTTTTTTATTGGACTTGCATCTTGAATCCCTTTTTCTTAAATTTAACCCTTGCCCGAAAATAAAAAATCCTTTGTTTTTTGGATTGGCTCCATCCCTTCGATTGTCTGCATAGTATCACAAAACCTAAATATTTTAAAATTTTCCCTCTCTTTTTTATATAGCTATTGAAATATGGAAAAACCAAATGTGGTCTTTCAGTCACAAAAGCCAAAATTTAGGACAAATTGGAACCATTAACTATTAAATGTGACTGGAAATTCATGAACGATTCTTGGATTTGAAACCAAAATTGTCTTTTCTTAATCCTAATGATATAAGACAATCCAAATTGATATATAACTAATCATTATTGATTCTTTTTCATAAAAAAAAAAATGCTTCCCAATTTCCATTATAACATCAAATAGAAGTATATGTAAAGCCCAGAACATAAATTGTTATACAAATATCTAATTGAATATCTTATCTATATATGATGCCAATAGAGAATTATCAGTAAATTGTAGTGCTTCAATTTTTCATTCAATAGATGGAATAGAAAATGGAAATTTCGATAGAGCATAGCACGCGCTGTCCCGAATAGAACTTCAATAAAGGAGGAAACATAGATAGCTATCTACAGATGGTTTATAAATACAAACTTTATTAATATGTTACGCCCTTCGATCATATTACTAAAAAAAGGTAAAAGTATCTCTCTTTTATGCGAATCGTTTGTTGAACAATAGAATCCATGAAAAGTTAAGTGCTCAAAAAAGATCAACTCTATGTTTTTGATGACTATAATGTCTTTCTATCATTGAACGGATTAAATCCCGAATCCATTTATTTTTCTGGTACCCAATCGGATTCGAATATGGAATATCATAATAATGGTAGAAATGGAATCCCTTTTTTTGTATATTCTATCCAAAACTCCATAAGTAGAAGTGGCATTTATTAATTCCTTTCGATTTTGTGTCTATTACAAAGTCGAAGTGGCATTTGTTATAAAGAGAATTAGATCCAATGGGAAATAAAAGTATGTGATAGATAACGATCTATCTTGACATTCTATTTTTCATATTTTTATACCTTTTCGAAAGATAAAGACAAGAAAAGATAGAATAGGTCTTATTATTCCTACATCTTAGGAAGATTTCCCTGATACTTCTAAATGAGTCACTGCGTATTTTGCTTGTGCTTAACGTTTTCCGATTCTACTAGAAAAATCCTATAAGAATTTGAAGAATTTGTTATAAGCAGATTTATTAGAGCCTTTGATCAATGGTGTTGGGTCCGAATCCCTTTTTGACTCTACGCCAGTGATTCCACTATTATTAGTGAACAATAATGGAATAATTCCTTCATAGAGATAGGGGACATAATTTACATGGATATAGTAAGTCTTGCTTGGGCTGCTTTAATGGTAGTCTTTACATTTTCTCTTTCACTCGTAGTATGGGGAAGAAGTGGACTCTAGAGGTACTACTAATTGAGGCGAGGAATCAAACTGTATCGATTGTTTTATAGATCGTTTTGCAAAGCCCTTTTCCTTTTTATTTGATTTTTATTTGTTTTTCTTTCCCTTTTTATTAAGATAATAGAAAAACGTTCTGTTATTATATTAAGTGGATACGTACCTTCTATGGGAAACAACATATACATAGTGGTTGTCCAAGGAGAGACTACGCATAATAAGATCTTCCCTTGGCAAGTCACATATTGCGCACTTACTTTACCACTTGTTTTTTTAGTTTAGAAATCTTATTTATGCTATACTTAGGCTTTATTGACTCATTTCATGGTTCAAGAGTTTAAATAAAATAAAATGGTGGGTTTTATTATTCCTTTTTGAAATCTGAAGAAATTTCCAGAGAACTTCTTGGATCATCTGTTAACTGCTCAATCAATTACTTCTTCGGAATGCTAAAAGAAAATTAATCGATTTTCATTTATTAATATACTGTATGCCATACTCCCTTCGCCCATGGATTTGATTCTTTCGATGGATACAGGGATTCGTATTGAAAATAATTAGAAATCTGGGAATTCGAAGCGTACTATTACGAGGCTCTTTTGCAGTAGCTTCCCTTGTGCCAAGTACAAAACCTTTGCCTGGGGACGGTATGTGGATGGCGGGGTAATGTCCTATATAAGAAGTAGCATTAGTCTTAACTACCAACGAGGCTCTTTGGTAGTAGCTTCCCCTGTGCCAAGGACAAAACCTTGCGAGGGATGGCAGGGGCCAGAGGTCGGCCCTTACAGGACGTGTCCATGAAGCCCATGAACACAAAAAAAAAAAAAAAAAGCGGCGTGGCATTCATCTGATGATGTTTCACAAAGCAAAAATTGAACCAAAGTTCACTCTTTTTCAGTCGTGTTCTGCGTGGGTTCTGATCTAACAAGAAAGTGAATAGGTCAGAAGATGGACGAGGCAAGAATTAGCCCAATCCACACTAGAAAAGGCCCAAAGATATTTAAACATGATACCATAGTTGTTAAATTATTAAATTAATGGTATATCGAATGATCATATCCACATATCCTAAATTGAAAATCGAATCGTAAGATATGCTAAAATAACTAAAATTTGTTTTTCTTAACATGAAAGCAAGTAGGAGAAATGAAAACCAACAAGTTTTAAGTAAAATTCACCATTGTCTTAATTTCAAATACATGTTTAACAAATTAGCATAACATGAGATACTGTAGCACATTATTCTTCATAAAAATTGTGACACTTAAACATAAATAGAGTGCTTTTGTGTGGTATTATTGGTTTGTACTTTACAAAATTTCGTTTTCTTATGAAAACATAATAACATAACATGCCCCATGCAATAGGATAAATCCTACTTTATCTGATAGGTAAAATAAAATAATTCCGAATTGATAAAATCGATACATACGTCTCAAATTGATAAATACGTCTCAAATCGATAGATTCAATTCTAAATAAATAGAAAAACTTTGATTTAGTATTGATAGATTCGCCTAATAAATCCATATTGCTTCGTAGTATATGAATCAAGAATCGTTGCATGATACTTGACATGATTGAGATTTTTTGCCCCTCTCAAGTACTCTCTAATCACGATCGATTCCCTTTTATGAACAACCTGCTAAGTTATTTCTTATTGGACTTTGGCTCCTGTTACTCGCCTCATGAAGTTAGGGGCCACGGTGGAATTTTTTGTCGTAACGATCCATAATTCATTAATGTCGTTAGTAACTTCATCTACTAGTGCCTCTTGAAATCAGTAACTTGTAATGATAAAAGAAAATTGCTTCACAAAAATATCTCCATATATATCAGCAACAATTTTTCGTACCCATTTGGTATGGCTGTCCTTGAATATTGTGCTACAACTGAGCTATTCAGGGAGCGCATGGTAATATTTTTATCTAGAAATCAATTTCCGATTAGAAATAGATTTTTCTATTTCTGTTCTCTGGATGAGTTTTTGAGCAAAAATGCGCGTTTGATAACGATACAAAATTTATGTTTTCGAAATAAAAATTCGTTTTATAACAACGTAAAATTTCTCCTTTTCGAGTGGCCGACGGAGGATGGTGGGTGGTGGCAGGGGGTGGAGGACGATGGCCAGCGGTGGGAGGCGATTGGCCGGCCGCGGTGGAGGACAGCGGCTAGCAACAGGAGGCGATCGGCAGCGAGAGGTGGCCGGTGGTGGGAGGTGGTTGGCGACGAGAGGTGGTCGGTGGCTGTAGGCTACCGGCGCTAGGCGGCGACTGGCGGAGTGGGGCAACGGCCGGTGGCAGAGGACAGCGACTGGTGGTGGGTGGCCGCTGGCGGAGGGCGGCCGGCGTCGGGCGGTGGAGCACAACGGGCGGTGGCGAGTGGTGGCTGGCGTCGGACGACGAAGGACGATAGTCGGCGGCAAGAGGCAGCGAGCAGTGGATGGTAGCCGACGGGCAGGAGGCCGTGGTGGGCGGTGGCCAACGGCTTCCGAGCGGCCAGCAGGTGGCTACGAATGATGGCAAGAGGCGACGGTGTGCAAGTTGCAGCCAGCATTGGGCAGCAGCAAATGGCGAGGGTAGCGATGGGAGGAGGTGGTAGACGAAGGACGCAGGCGGGAGGTGCCCGGCGGCAAGGGGGTGGCCGGCTAGTAGCAAGGGCGAGTGATGAGAAGAGTTTTTATTTCTCATTTCTGTTCTAGAAATAGAAAAATGAAATTGCATTTTCAAACGGATTTCTGTTTCAAACCTGTTCTTGGGACAGAAAAATAGAGAAACATAAATGATTTCATGCGCACCCTCAGTGTTGAAACTTTTTATGTTTCGTACCGTAAAACTTTTAAAGTTGCAATGCGTCAAAGATGAATGAGACAGTTTCCTAAAACTTCGTAGTTTTGAATTAGCTGCAACTAAGAGGAATCTGCCGAACACTTTATTAAAACTAGGATTAATATCACCAAAAATCTCAAACTAGTACACTTATAGCAAATTTACCTTAAATGAATTTTTTGATCACAAAAATCTAAAATGATATACCTGTGACAAATTTACCTTTCGTTAGTTTCAGTTAAATTTTACCGTCAAATTGCTAAGTTGGATGACACGTGGCTGTTGACAGGTGTACCAATGTGGGGTTTACCCCCTTCGTTTGTCACATATTTATCAATTTGTGATTTTTCATTGTTTTAATCCAATTTAATGACTGGTAAATTTGTCACAAATGTACCAGTATGGAGTTTTTAGTAGTTAAAAAATTAGTTTGAGATAAATTTATCACGAGTGTACCAATTTGCAGTTTTTGGTGGTTCAAAAATTAATTCGAGATAAATTTGTGACGAGTATATCGGTTTGATGTTTTTCGTGATATTAACCCTAAAAATTATGACATCCCTTTTCACAATTAAAGCTACTGCAAACGAAAAAGGGGCC
Source organism: Syzygium jambos (assembly GCA_031216235.1). Classification (NCBI taxonomy): domain Eukaryota; kingdom Viridiplantae; phylum Streptophyta; class Magnoliopsida; order Myrtales; family Myrtaceae; genus Syzygium; species Syzygium jambos. Next base: position 20,407,031 of record CM062225.1, read on the forward strand.
ATCTTTTATTCAAATTCTTTTATGTTCCATGTAAAACATATTTCATCATTTCATCACACGGATCTATTACCGGAGACTTTCGCATTGGTGTCCACTTATTCGCAATGTATTGGAAAGTTTACAAGGAAACTTTCAAGGACATTGAAGTTCACAAAAAAACAATGTAGCCGTCCCTCCGGCTTTGGCGTAGTTTACAGTTGCATCCCCTGTCAGCGTTAAACCTCTATAAAAACCATCCTCACATTTGACAGTCATAACTCATAATACAGTAGCTTCCACTGCACCTCATATTTTGCCATGGCCTCTCCTGCCTTCAAGCACGTGTTCTTCGTTGCGTTAGTCCTCGCTCTGTCCGTTTTCCAGATGACAAGCGCGAGCGATCCGGATATCCTAACCGATTTTGTAGTCCCACCGAACGTCATAGCAGATGGGAACTTCTTCACCTTCACCGGAATGAGAGCTCTTTTGCCGGTGGATACTCCTACAGCTTTCAAAGTGACGAAAGCGAGCATGGCAGAATTTCCGGCTCTTAATGGGCAGAGTGTCTCGATGGCAGTCCTTGAGTACTCGGCCAGCTCGGTCAACCCACCACACACACATCCCCGTGCTTCCGAGCTCCTGTTCCTCCTTTACGGGTCTCTAGAGGTCGGAGTCGTCGACACGACCAACAAGCTCTTCACACAGACGCTCCAAGCCGGCGACATGTTCATATTTCCAAAAGGACTGGTTCACTACCAGTATAATGCTAATGCAGCGGATTTCGCTATAGCCCTTTCCGCATTTGGTAGCGCGAGCGCTGGAACCGTCTCACTTCCTGCAAGTGTATTCACCACTGGAATCGACAGCGGGATCTTGGCCAAGTCATTCAAGACAACCGTCTCCACCATTGAAGCCCTCAAACTTGGGCTTACACCACCCAAGGCCTAAGAAAGGAGGGCAAAATAAAAATAATGTGGATTTGTTGTTTTCTGATTGAATTTTTTATTTGATGTTGCGTTCAATCAGTCTAACTGCTTTTTTTGTTCTTCACATCGGATTGCTTAACGTAGAATAAGGATGAGGCCACCAGGCAGCGGTTTTGCACAATTGTGTGGCGTTCTATTGCTCATGAACTTGAAATATACAGACCTTTATCTCCCAAAAGAGACGCAGTGCCATCTTTTATATACGAAGTAATGGCTTAACTACATGTTGATGTCGGACTTAGGCAAAGGGAAAAAAACTCGGTCTCCTGGAGTAGACATCCAAGTATAATTTGAGATGAGGCCTTTGTGTAGTGGTGGAATTAAGCTTCACAAGCATCACGGTCCTTTTATTTCAAAGAGCTGCCCAGCTACATTCATGGCTTTTAGGTCAATTTTCCTTGCTCAGGAATCCGCATACTTGTCAAGCAGTTTTCAACTCTCGATCGAAGCTTACAGCTGTTATTGAGTCGGTTAAGGAGTGATCTTTATGCAACACGGTGGTGTCTGTGTTTTATCTACTGATCGACAGTGCCATTGCGGGGTAATCAAATCTGGTTCATTCTCGTGGAAATTGATGAAACATTGCATTTGTTGACACCAACAATGAAGACAGTGACCAAACCATGTGTCTTACTATCTTCGTCTCATCTGAATCATGTTTATCATGCAAATGTTCTTTGAGTGAGAACAAAATGAACATTTAATTAGTTGATTGTATATAAAACCCTGCACTTTATCTACTGTGACATATGCACAAACAGAGTTTTGCGTTGATTGATCAGACTCTCGTTGGAGGGACTGTCTTTTGTTTTCTTGGATGCCTAGGGCCCATCTTTTTCTGCTTTGCATTCCTCTTCGTCTTATGGGAGTTCATGGCCTTATCTGTCTCGAGATGAAGAGAAATGCAAAGCAGAAAAAGAAGCTTCAGGGCCTGTCTCCATGCTTCCGCGCTCGTGCTCCTGAATTGTCGAAAAAGAAAACCTTAAGGCCCTCATGTTGAATCGAATCTATGACTCACTTCCAGTTCGAATTGCCAGTCTATGACAATAGATTGGATTAAATTACAAAGCTACGCCTATCATGTGACAAAATAATTAAACTTGTTTGCTCATTGTGTTGGTTAGATGAAGAGTTGTTGAATACAGATCTCACAAGACTCGTGAATGAATGGCACGAATTTCATACCTCTTATTACCTTCAACTTCAGATGACTCACCCTAATATATTGTGTATTGTGTGATTGTAACAGCCATAAGTAGAACCCTATCATGCCATTGAGCTTGATGCATAATGCAAATCTCTGTCCTTTTGTTTGTTTCGCTGACGGCAAGATGCATAAGATCAGTGTTAAAGAATCTGGAGTAATTGGTTCGGTGTATCTGCTTCTGCTTCTGCTTTTGTCCTTCTGCTGCAGGTATGTAAAGAAGGCTCTTTCCCTTTTTCGCACTGCACAAACTCACGTTATATGAACAAGATAATATGAGAGAGCAGTCAAAGCAGCACGAGCTTGTACTAGTTGTCATTCTGCAACTACTGATGGTAACCGGTGATGAAACAGTGACCCGCTTATTGAGGTTTCTAACACGTTCAAAGTAGTCATTTAGGTTTTCTAGCATACACGAAGGAGCTTACTTCGCCATTGCCTTTGGTTAATCATTAGGGTTCATCCATTTCGTGTCTTCCATGAATTGCTTTAGTTGATTTATCTGCATGTTTCTTGATTATCTACGTGTTTTGGCTTGTTGACTGCGATGTACTCATCGTGAGGCTATGGCGCTGTTTAAATTTGCAATGGCCACTCATCTAGCACCCAGAAATGGCAGTTCCAAAGTGGTCGCAAGTTGAATAACCAGAGTGGAGATGCTACATTGCAGTGGGTACTGGGTATTACAGAACAGAGAGACTGAAATAAGGAGCCAAACAACAAGAATAATGCTGCCTGTTGGTTACAATTGAAAAGCTGTTCTTAGTGCACTACTCAGAATTTTTTTTGATATATTCCCATGTGTCGAGCGAAAATATGTCAGGTTAAAGAGGCACGAAGTGCATCGGTAAAAATTATATGAATTGAAACGGCATCTTCTTCGTGAGCAAGTAGGAATAGATAAGTTTCAGCTGACATGAAGAAACAAGCTAATCATAGGGGGCTTACTTTTCTTTGGCCCTGTTCACTATAACGGCTAACGTACCGTGCTTGAAGTTTTACCAATTCCTACTGAGTTCTCCTGTTTCAGAAGAACGAGTATATCAGCATAAGGGTAAATCTCAGGCAAACTTGCAAGGCACGAGATTTCGCTTTCATTCAAATGGTCTCTCTGGTCATAGTAATATTTGTGTGTATTGGACCTTTTGACTAGTCAACAAGTCAAAATGTTGATTAGTAAAGGAAAAAAAATTCACCTCCTCAGTTGAAGAAAGAGCATAAAAAGGAAAGAATGAGAGGCATAACGAAACCGTAAAGAAAAGTGAAGAAAACGAAGGAAAAAGAAGAAAAAAGATAGGAAAATTCGTTTCGGACACCCAACAAGTCGGATTAATTATGTTTTTCTATGTCTGGTAAGAATTCAAGCCTTTAGTTCATATAGCCATAGTAATTTTCGAAGTTGGGCCATAAATTTGAAGCTACGTGAGTTTTGAACGGTGAAGTCTGATTTGGGAGTTGATAAGCTATGGAATTATATGGAAATGATAGTTTGGGACATGGAGTTGTGGGATTTGACAGAATTCGATTTCAGATCATGGTTGATCATAACAAATCTTTAAAGTTTTACACTCAAGCTCTGCATTATGGATAACTTTGATTATCCATTTCGAACAAGAGTTTTGTTAGTGCATATGAGTCATTCGTAGTAGATGTAACATTTTACACAATTTTGACATTATTTCTCGCTTATTTGATAGGATTACAAGTTCAACAATTTGAGTAATTTTCGTAGTTTGGTTTTAGGCTTTCCTAGCACTACAAAAAAACTGATTTTTTCCGACGAAATTTCCAACGAAAAATTTGGAAAAATTCGTTGGAAAACGAATTTTCCAACGAAAAAAAATTCGTTGGTAATAAGTCGTTGGAAATTTTTCCAACGAAAAATTTCAATTTTCGTTGGAAATTTCCAACGAATTTTATTTCGTTGGAAAATTCGTTGGAAAACTCGTGGCTAAATTCATTGGAAAAATTACAAAATTTTTTTTTTGGTCGAAAAATCGTGGAAATTTTTTTTCCAACAAAAAATTTTTCGTTGGAAAAATTACAAAATTTTTTTTAGTTCGAAAAATCGTGGAAATTTTTTTTCCAACGAAAAATTTTCGTTGGAGAAATTACAAATTTTTTTTGTCGAAAAATCGTGGAAATGTTTTTTCCAACGAATTTTTTTTTTTCGAAAAATGGCCCTCGCCGGCCCTAGTGAGCTCGGCCCTCGCCATGGCCGACGAGGGCCAGCCTCGTCGCTGGCGAGGGCCGAGCTCGCCCAGATCTGGGCGAGCTCGAGCTCATCGGCCATGGCGAGCTCGGCCCTTGCCATGGCCGGCGAGGGCCAGCCTCATCGCCGGCGAGGGCCGAACTTGCCCAGATTTGGGCGAGCTTGGCCCTCGCCGGCGACGAGGCTTGGTGGCGTCGGGGGCGGCCCATGGTGGCCTTGGGGGCGTCAGGGGCGGCCCTGGATGGCCGCGGCGGCGCCTTTGGGGAGGGAACCGACGTCGCGGAGGAGGAGGGGGAGCAGCGAAGTCTCGGTGTCCATGGCGCCGGAGCCGGAGCCGGAGCTGGAGGAGGAGGGGGGGCGGCGGGGGAGGAGGCGGAGGGAGAAGGGAAGGCAAAGGAGAGAGAGAGAGAGAGAGAGAGAGAGAGAGAGAGAGAGAGAGAGAGTGGAAATTGAGAGAATGGGCGCGAAAATTTGAATAAGAAAGAAGTAGGGTTTTCGTTACAAAATTCGAGGGAAATTTTCCACGAATTTTGCAACGAAAATTATACACACTAAAATAATTGCACGGAAAATTTAAATTCGTTGAAAATCTCGTTGGAAATTTCCAACGAATTTTCCAACGAAAATTATGCACACTAAAATATTTGCACGAAAAATTGAAATTCGTTGGAAAATTCGTTGGAAATTTCCAACAAATTATTTTTCGTTGGAAATTTCCAACGAATTTTTCAACGAAAATTGTACACACTAAAATATTTGCCCGAAAATTGAAATTCGTTGGAAAATTCGTTGGAAATTTCCAACGAATTTTCCAACGAAAATTGTTCACACTAAAATATTTGCCCGAAAATTGAAATTCGTTGGAAATTTCCAACGAATTTTTTTTCGTTGGAAATTTTCAACGAATTTTCCAACAAAAATTATACACACTAAAATATTTGCCCGGAAAATTTAAATTCGTTGGAAAATTCGTTGAAAATTTCCAATGAATTTTCCAACGAATATAAAAAATGACGATCCGTACCGGCTTTTTTGAATTCGTTGGAAATTTACAACGAATTTTCCAACGAAAATTGTACACACTAAAATATTTGTCCGAAAATTGAAATTCGTTGGAAAATTCGTTGGAAATTTCCAACGAAAATTAGACACACTAAAATATTTGCCCGGAAAATTGAAATTCGTTGGAAAATTCGTTGGAAATTTCCAACGAATTTTCCAACGAAAATTGTACACACTAAAATATTTTCCGGAAAATTTAAATTCGTTAGAAAGTTCGTTGGAAATTTCCAACGAATTTTTTTTTTGTTGGAAATTTCTAACGAATTTTGCGACGAAAAATTTTTTCGTTGGAAAATTCCAACGAATTTTCCAACGAAAATTTTTTCGTCGCAAATTTTCGTGGCAAAAATCTAGTTTTTTTGTAGTGTAGAGAGTTGTCTCATCTCGTCTTTGAGTTTATAAACTCGTACTTCGAGAGCAATATGCATTAGATATAGTATGAGTTATGAAATGACACTTTTGTTGCATAAAGTTTGGATCGAGCATTTACTACTCTTTGATTATTTGTGAATGGTTTGAGCGGTTCGTGGCTAGTGCTTGAATACTCGGCCGGTTCTGTCAACCCTCCACACACGCATTCCCATGTGTCTAAGCTCTTGTTCCTGGTTTACGGACTGCTTGAGGTCGGATACGTCAAGACAACCAACAAGCTGTTCAATTAGTCGCTCCAAGCCGGCGACATGTTCATATTCCCAAAATGGCAGGCTCACTTCCAGTACAATGCTAATGCAATAGAGTTCAACATAGCCATTTCTGCATTCAGAAGCGCGAATGCTGGAAACGTGTCATTTCCCGAGTATGTTTACTGTTGTTCTCCTAGCATATCATGCGAAATATGTTAATCACATACAATACAACATACGTACTTCAATAGTAGAAACAAGAGAAGCCAACTAACCTGAGCGCACAACACAAGCAAGTTTGATCCGAGCCCAACGAAGAGACGTTGTGTCCTTAAGACAAATTTGCCCCCTCTTTCGGTACCCAAGGTCGATGGACAATTGTCTCCCAGGATAGAACGGATCCTTCCCTCAAAGCCGGCACTTGCTCGGAGGAAAACGGCGAACGGAACGTCGCGGAATTGATCGCACAAAGAAGGAAAGATGATGTCGAAAAAATACAAGGCCAGCCTTTGTTTGAAAACGAATGAGTTTTTTAACAAGACCGAAGAGTCGCGAGTCAACCAGTTAGACGGATTGACCATTCAAGCGAACCGACGCAATGAAGGAACCGGTTCGGTACCCCCGAACCGTTGCAAATAAAAAAAAATTAAGTGAGTTGGATAATTTCTTCCCGCACCCGCACCGAACCGGACCGGCCGGACGGACGGCGGCGGCGGCGGCGGGCGCGCGAGGGAGCAACACCTCTCTCTTCCACAAAAGTGGGGTACCCCTTGGGGCCCAACCCTTCATGGAAGACACAAGCTAATATATCCAACTTCAAGCTCCCATCTTTCCTATGTGGGACTCTCTCCTTCATCTTTAATATCATTCAAACAATTTGAAGGATTTTGGCTCCAAAATTTGCAATTTGGAGTTCCCTCCAATTTGCTCAAAATCCCAACAATCCCCCACATGAATGATATATATTCGTAATCATGACTCTTCGTAAATGCAAGTAATGTAATGTGCGATCATCCATGAGAGAACGTTGCATCGTAGTGAGTAGTCTGAAACTTTGAACCCATCCTAGTGAACATCTATCGGACTTACTCGGTCAATCAGTAGACGTGATTGTCTTTGAACCGTCAACCTTTGGTGTAAGCCTAGACAACAGAAGTCACACAACGATCTCTCGAACGAAGTTCGTTCTCACTGTTGTGTTCGTTTTGGCCATGAACACCGCCTGGTCTCATGAGTGTTCTAGAGAATTCGGCCCTTTTTTTTTTTTTCACAATTCTCATAGAAGCGGCCCACACTTCACACTCACATAGGTGATTTCTGAGTATCAGTACATACTCTAGAATCATTAAAAGCTTAAGCTTAACCTTCACATATTAGTACTATCTCAAACAGGAATGGGTAGAGATTGATAGTACTTTACTCCAGTCTTCATAACTTAGTTGTCCCTTTGAACCTAGTTCTTGGGATCTCCAGTCAGCTAAGTAGGGTTACCGCTATGAAGACTTATTGATCGGCCTTAGACCCATTCCTCTTGAAGTTTTCATAACCATCTCTCTAGTTAAGCCTTTTGTTAGCGGATCCGCAATATTATCTTTTGACTTTACATAGTCAATAGTGATAATTCCACTAGAGAGTAATTGTCTCACGGTGTTATGTCTTCGACGAATATGTCGAGACTTGCCGTTATACATGACATTCCTTGCTCTTCCAATAGCAGCTTGGCTATCGCAATGAATACACACAGCTGGCACCGGTTTAGGCCAGTTTGGAATGTCTTCTAAGAAATTTCGAAGCCATTCTGCCTCTTCTCCAGCCTTGTCCAAAGCAATGAATTCAGCCTCCATCGTGGACCTTGCTATACAGGTTTGTTTGGACGACTTCCAAGACACCGCTCCCCCACCAAGGGTAAACACAAATCCACTAGTGGATTTTGTATCATTTGTTCCGGTAATCCAATTTGCATCACAATATCCTTCAAGTACCGCCGGATATTCTATGTAATGCAAACTATAATTCTGGGTATGCTTCAAATAGCCCAAAACACGCCTCATAGCTTTCCAGTGATCTTCATTTGGGCTTGCAGTATATCGACTTAGCTTACTTACAGCACAAGCTATGTCCGGTCTAGTACAGTTCATGACATACATTAAACTGCCTAGTATACTTGCATACTCATTTTGTTCTTTGATTGCACCAGAATTCTTTGTAAGATGTAAATTCACATCTATCGGGGTCCTTACAGGTGCAACATCTAGATTCTTACATTTATCTAGAATTTTCTCAATATAATGAGCTTGTGACAGTGCTAGTCCCTCAGATGTTTTATGGATTTTAATTCCTAAAATAACATCTGCGACCCCCAAATCTTTCATATCAAAATTGCTTGTAAGCATTCGCTTCGTTGCCTTAACAACTTCACAGTCACTTCCCATTATAAGCATGTCGTCGACATATAGACAAAGAATGACAAAACCATTATGAGTGTTCTTAACGTATACACATTTATCACACTCATTGATTCTATATTCATTCGACAACATCACTTGGTCAAACTTAGCATGCCATTGCTTGGGTGCTTGTTTTAGACCATACAACGACTTGATAAGCCGACACACTTTCTTTTCTTGTCCAGGAGCAACACACCCTTCAGGTTGCTCCAAATAAATTTCCTCTTCCAAGTCCCCATTCAAGAAGGCCGTTTTCACATCCATTTGATGGATCTCCAGCTTATACACCGCAGCTATTGCAATCAACATCCTTATTGATGTAATTCTCGTGACCGGTGAATAAGTGTCAAAATAATCAAGACCTTCTCGTTGCTTGTAGCCTTTAACCACAAGTCTAGCTTTATACTTATCAATAGTGCCGTCCGCCTTCAATTTCTTTTTGAAGATCCACTTACTTTGTAGTGGTTTATTTCCAGGCGGAAGGTCAACCAATTCCCACGTATGATTCGATAGAATTGATTCAATTTCGCTATTGATAGCTTCTTTCCAAAACGGAGCTTCTGGGGATGTCACAGCCTCTTTGACAGTCTGAGGCTCGTTTTCTAACAGATAAGTTAGAAAATCTGGACCAAAGGATGTGGAGGTCCTTTGTCTCTTACTCCGTCTAGGTTCATCCTCAATAGGATCATTTGTTGAAGTAACATCTCGAGGTCTCTTATTATTTTCATGTGAATCATATACTTTGTTATACGGAAAAATATTCTCAAAGAACGAGGCGTCTCTTGATTCAATAATCGTATTAACATGTATATCCGAGACCTCAGATTTATGTACAAGAAACCGATATGCACTACTATTTTGGGCATATCCAATAAAGACACAATCAATGGTCTTTGGTCCTATTTTAACCTTCTTTGGTTTAGGAATCATGACCTTAGCCAAACACCCCCACACTTTGAGATAATTCAAATTAGGCATTCTACCTTTCCATTTCTCATAGGGTGTTTGTTGTGTCTTCTTGTGGGGAACTCGATTCAAGATAAAATTCGCCGTCAAAACAGCTTCCCCCCACAAATTCTCAGGTAAACCGGAACTATTCAACAATGCATTCATCATTTCCTTTAGTGTCCGATTTTTCCTTTCAGCTACTCCATTAGCTTGAGGCGCATAGGGAGGTGTCAGTTGGTGTATAATACCAAATTCGGAACATACTTCCTCAAAAGGAAATTCGTATTCACCTCCTCTATCAGATCTTATCATTTTGATCTTCTTGTTTAATTGCGTTTCCACTTCAGACTTATAAGTCTTAAACGCATTAATTGCCTCATCTTTGCTTTTGAGCAAATAGACATAACAAAATCTAGAGCAATCATCTATAAAAGTTATAACATATTTATTACCTCCTCTAGATGGTGTTGATTTCATGTCGCAAATATCGGTGTGAATTAATTCTAAAGTCTCTGTTACTCTATCATTCACAGAATTAAATGGAGGTCTAGAAAATTTAGATTCAACACATACTTGGCATTTTTCTCTTGGACAATCGAATTTTGGTAACAAGCCCATATCAATTAATTTCTTAATTGACTTATAATTCACGTGTCCTAATCTAGCATGCCAAATAGAAGGAAGCTCAACCACATAAGCGAAATCAACTTTATTAGTAGAAACATTAGAAGGTACAACAGTCATAACATTCATCTTGAACAGACCATCACTAAGATACCCCTTGCCCACATACATATCACTCTTAGAGAGTATAAACTTATCAGACACAAAAACCATCTTAAACCCATGCTTGCTAAGGAGAGAACCCGACACTAAATTCTTGCGCACATCCGGCACATACAATACATCATTTAGTGTCACTTGCTTTCCAGAGGTCATCTTCAAAACAACTCTTCCAATTCCTTCAACCTTGGAGGTTGATGAGTTACCCATGTAGAGTATCTCTTCACGTGCCATCGGCGTATAAGTTGTGAACATGGATTTGTTGGCACAAATGTGTCGAGTTGCTCCAGTGTCAATGAACCATTCTTTGGAGTTTCCCACCAGATTACATTGGGAAATCACAGCAGCAAGGTTGATGTCTTCGACACCACTAGAAATATGTTCCACCACATTAGCATTGGTCTTTTGCTTCTTCTTGGCTCTACACTCTTTGGATCGATGTCCAGGCTTTCCACAATTGAAGCACTTGCCAAGAAACTTTTTCGGACCTTGGTTGGAACCCTCTCCATAGCTCTTCCTTTTCTTGTTGAGTTTCTTTGATTCCTCAACAATGTTAGCTCTTGATGTCTCAAAGGTTTTGCCACCTTTCTTCTCGGAGATTCTATTATCTTCCTCTATCCTCAATCGAACAATCAAGTCTTCAAGTGACAGCTCCTTTCTCTTGTGTTTAAGATAATTCTTGAAGTCTTTCCACGAAGGTGGTAGCTTCTCAATGAAGGCAGCAACTTGGAAGGACTCACTTAGAGTCATTCCTTCAGCATGAATGTCATGCAGGATCACTTGAAGCTCTTGGACTTGACTCAAAAGAGTTTTAGAGTCCACCATCTTGAAGTCAAGAAACTTGCCAACAATGAATTTCTTCAGTCCGGCGTCTTCAGTCTTGTACTTCTTGTCCAGACTATCCCACAATTCCTTAGCCGTTTTCAGAGGGCTATACACATTATAAAGGGCATTGTCCAGACCATTGAGAATGTAGTTTCGACAAAGGAAGTCTGAATGCTTCCAAGCATCCACGGCAGCAAGCCTCTCTTTATCGGTATCTCCTTCATCCAACTTAGGAGCATCCTCATTGAGAAATCGAGCCAAGTTCAAAGTTGTGAGGTAGAACAACATCTTTTGTTGCCACCTCTTGAAATCAACACCGGTGAACTTCTCAGGCTTTTCTCCATGAGCTCCATGAGTTGGGATTGACAAAGTAGGCACAGTGGGTATCGCAGCCGAAGCCATTTCTGAGCGTCAAACAGAAAAAGATTAACTTGAATATACGAACACCAAATTGTTAATTAACACGAACAACAATGCAACAAACTCTGAATACTGAAGTCAGAGGTTGTGCGACCGAATGAAAATAGAAACTTAAAAGATTATAAACTTCAGATGTTGAAGACCGGACACGTCAGTAACACCAAATGTAGAAAAACCAACTATTTCCGAAAACAAACTTCACCGAACACAGAATGTATAATATGCAGAACCCACGATTATCACCATAACCGAATGCAAAGATCACAGAACATTAGCACCAATTCGAGTATAAGCAAGTACGTATGAACACAGAAAGCGAAGCAACAGTACACGCACATGAACAAACATACAAAATTTGTCTTAAGATTGTTGTTCTCCTAGCATATCATGCGAAATATGTTAATCACATACAATACAACATACGTACTTCAATAGTAGAAACAAGAGAAGCCAACTAACCTGAGCGCACAACACAAGCAAGTTTGATCCGAGCCCAACGAAGAGACGTTGTGTCCTTAAGACAAATTTGCCCCCTCTTTCGGTACCCAAGGTCGATGGACAATTGTCTCCCAGGATAGAACGGATCCTTCCCTCAAAGCCGGCACTTGCTCGGAGGAAAACGGCGAACGGAACGTCGCGGAATTGATCGCACAAAGAAGGAAAGATGATGTCGAAAAAATACAAGGCCAGCCTTTGTTTGAAAACGAATGAGTTTTTTAACAAGACCGACAATGAAGGAACCGGTTCGGTACCCCCGAACCGTTGCAAATAAAAAAAAATTAAGTGAGTTGGATAATTTCGTCCCGCACCGCACCGGCCGGACGGACGGCGGCTGCGGCGGGCGCGCGAGGGAGCAACACCTCTCTCTTCCACAAAAGTGGGGTACCCCTTGGGGCCCAACCCTTCATGGAAGACACAAGCTAATATATCCAACTTCAAGCTCCCATCTTTCCTATGTGGGACTCTCTCCTTCATTTTTAATATCATTCAAACAATTTGAAGGATTTTGGCTCCAAAATTTGCAATTTGGAGTTCCCTCCAATTTGCTCAAAATCCCAACATTTACCACCAGCGTCGACAATGGGGTCTTCGCAGAGTCATTCAAGACAAGTGTCTCGACCATTCGATCTCTTGAACTCGGGCTTACACCACCAAAGGCCTAAGAGAGCCGACTGCTGAGAAAGCTGTTTGATTTTTGTTGGATCTTTGTCAAGCAACTTCCTTTGATCATCTATTCCTTACATATTATCAACATTTCACTACTTTCTTCCTATTCTCTCTCTTATTTCTTACCACAATCGAATCAAAATAGACAGCGTAACTTGAAAGAGTACCACAGCCGAGGATGGATTGCTAGAGAGGTTAAGGCTCATTACAGAAGGCAAAGCATAATATACATGACCTTCTTCCTTCTATTCTCAATTAAATAAAAAGGCCTGCTGTCAGTATTTTGATTCAAGATCACAAGCATTTAACTCACAAAGAGTACACATCAGCTCAGAAGGACGGCATATCACAAATGTTCTTCTTGTTATAATTGAGCGCGCTAATGGGCGGCGCCTACCTCATCTCCAAAAGGTAACTGAACAGAGAAATCCTAGGTAAAGACTTGATTATCGACAAATGTGTGTCCTGCATGGATGAGTCCAAACTGCATAATGCCTCATCAAGTGCGTGAGTTGCCAATCAAGAATCATTTTAGATGAGGCTGTGAGTACGTTTTGGTTGAATTGATTATGAATTATCCAGGAGTAACAATCTGAAGCTAGGAATTAGCAACTTATCATAAGCAACACGTTACAAGAAATTTCCAATTCCAAAAGGATAAGAGGAACTTCAGATGATCGTTGATTCTTACAATTCTGAATTTCTGAGGCACATGGGTCAGTGATCCAATATTTACATCTTGATCAAAAATTCCAGAGAAAAAAAAGGGTAAGATCGAGAGTAGAATTTTTATCTATAATTTCCTAGTAGAGGAGAAATCTTGATCACATTTTCTTATAAACAACATTAGCCGTCCTGGCTGGTTTAATGTTGCAATTAAAACCACGCATCTAGTTATGTTCCATCGAGTATGATGGTTCGATTGATACATCAGGAAAGAGGATTCTCATAAAACTCCAATTGGCTGCAACTTGACCAACTGAATGTTAAATTCCTGAATGACAATAGTACAGATCATTGTTAGGGAACCTCAAACTGCACAGTACATGCATGGCAGCATCGCTGCAGAAAAAAGTTAACTTGTCGATAATCTCATTAACGAAAACAAAATGGGTACTCTGCTATTTTAGAAGCCAATTACGTTCTTGTAGATGACGACTAAGGAAAATATGATTCTTTATACGTGATTAATGTGTGTTGAATGGCATAAATAGTCCTCTTTTTTGATGACCGGCCATCCTCATTTCCAAGGACTTACACTTTAAACCACGATAAGTTAAGAACAACAGACAGGCAAGAGCTTAGTAAGTTCCAAGACAAGTAGCAGTCCATACTCTATTGGTCGATCACCAGCGAATATAACCAGGTCGTAGCACATCCTCAATGCGATTATCCTGGCTCTATCCTAAAGCAAGCAAGACATGACAAACGCATGGAGCCAAGTTACTCTCATAACTCTAAATACTTGACAATGTCAAGAAAACATCAAGGGCATTGTGATCTTCAGCAAGCAGCATTTAGCTCTCTTCGCTCTCAAACTCTTCCTGTAAGAACAAGGCCAAGTTAGAAAGCTAGAACTCAAGCCTGTGTTCACGCAAAGTAACGCAAGAAGAAGACATTTTATGAGCTTCAAAATGCCCATCGTGGCCAAGTATGAGCTTGTCATGGCATTAGTCCTTGGTTTGTCCCTTTTTGGCTTAACAAGTGCCAGCGATCCTGACATCACCACCGACTTTGTGCTCCCCCCGAACGTCACTCACGTTGATGCCAACTTCTTCACGTACACCGGCATGAGGTCCCTATCGAGGTCCAATCCCCCGAATACATTTAATGTGACGAAAGCGAGCGCAGCAGAGTTCCCTGCTCTCCTCGGGCAGAGCGTCTCTTTCACATTCCTCGAATACACGGCCCGCTCAGTAAACCCCCCGCACACGCACCCCCGCGCATCGGAGCTCCTGTTCGTCATGTACAGGTCGCTCGAGGTCGGGTCTGTCGACACAACCAACAAGCTCTCCACTCAGACCCTCCAAACTGGTGACATGTTTATATTCCCCAAGGGACTTGTCCACTATCAGTACAATGCTAATCCAACCGACTTCGCCATTGCTGTTTCCGCATTCGGGAGCGCGAGTGTGGGAACCGTGTCAGTCCCTAAAAGTGTGTTTGGGACCAACGTCAACGACGGAATTTTGGCTAAATCTTTCAAGACTAGCGTTACCATCATTCAAGCACTAAAGGCTGGCCTTGCACCCCCCCAAAGCATGAGAAAGAGAGTAAGAGAGCTGTAGAGAGGTCAACTTCTACTAAAACAATTTGACCTTTGTTCTTGCAATTAATATTTGAAGTGTGAATTGTTGAAAATCATTCAATAAAGTAAGTTTGATGATGTACTGATCTACTCCCGTTTAATGACGATAATGACAAGTCTAGTTTTGTAGCTAGCAGTGTTATTGTTCCAACAGAGAAGTCGCTAGTTTAGCTGCTAGCATGCCGGATTCATGACAGGGTGTCAAGTACATGTTTCTCTGACAGAGTAATAATCCTGAAGTCGTTCAAGTCACTTCAATTCCCAAAAAGTACTTCAATTGGCCGAGGGCCTATGTGGCACGCCACCACATTAGCGAGTTCTGTTGAAAGTTGAACAAAATTACTACATTGAAATTTTGTGCAAAGGTTTGAGATTAAATTGGCAAAATTGGATAGTATAAGAATGAATTGACATTCATATAATAGATTTAGAACTGACTGAACAATTTCCTATCACATCTCTAGTATAGGAATTTGATCAATTCAACTCTAAGACATTGCAATTTTGGATCATGTGTTATCAGATCTGATTATACTATTTCATTGAATTTTCTGTATATCATGCAAAATTCGGAATCTTTATGTCGAACACTTTAATTAATGAAATATTTCATCATCAATTAAGCTTACGATAACCACATAAGCACTATAAAATTAGGCAACTGGAATGCTTGTGTTGATTGCAGCGAGAAAACATTTATATACAGTGTATTATGTATATTGAGCATTATCGACGAGAATAGGAAAATGTGAAATTCAAATGATGCTAAATATATTAAAAACGATTCAAACAAATTGATTTGAAACTGATGGCACATGCTCCAATCAAATAATGTAAAAGACCATTTGAATGAATTACGCAAAGTAATTATGCTTAACATGGTTCTTTCGTTTCGCAACACATGATTTAATACGCTTCGTGTGGCATCAAAGGCATACACAATGCATGAGATGCTCTCTTCCTCTCTAGTCTAACGAGCACTAAATTTTTGTCGAGACAGGGATTGACTCCTAAAATTTAGCTAATTATTTAATAATTTGTTGTATTGAAAATTAGAGATCAACCTCGACCCCTAACAAAAATAATTTTCAATAGATTGCATATAGTTTTTAGGAGCATTTCATGGCATAAAGATAAACTCAGAAAATTGTATTGGACCGGTGATGGATGGTTTTGAAGTTATTTGAATGTTATGGACTAAGCCCATTGAACAAGGAAATTCGACTGGGAGAGAGATGCAGTGGCCAATAATTGCAAGGCAAAAGGAAGTTTTGAGCTTTTAATCGCTATAGGTTTATCCCATTAGAGTTGAAAGGCTTTGAGCTTAATTAGAATGAGCTTTTAAAGTGTTAAGCCTGCTAGACAAGAAAATTTGGCCAAGCCCATGAGGAGACTATTGTGGCCGAAAATCATAAGGGTAAGGGAGCCTATTGAGCTTAATTGAATGAAATTTAAGCCCATTAGAGTTTAGTTAATATAAGGCCTTAGGTTATTAGAGCCCATTGCTTTATTAAGGCCTAAATCAAGCCCGTATAATCAAGTTTAGACCTTGGTGTTTGCTATGTAAAAATGTCTAGGTCTCATACTTTGTTGTCGGCAATCAGGAATTAGAGAGCACACATAGAAAAAACACGCGAGAGAGCTTGGAGAGGGAGTGGTCTCGGCCGAGCCCCTCAAGGCCGCACCTCCACCGCGCGACACCACCGCCGGCAGCCGTGCCTCCTCACCGACGAAGAAGCCACTTAATCTTGCACCGCATGCTGCCACCCATCGACGACAAATTACTGTCCTTGCTGTCCTTCCTCACCATAACGAGTGGAGTTGAATCTCCGTTCTGCGAGTTTTGAAGCTCTCGGGCCATGACATCAACTGCGAGCATCATTCTTGCCGATTCTCATCGAGAGTTCTTTACTGACGTCACCGAGCCACCAGACCCTTGACAACAATGTTGTTGTTGCTGGCCAAGCTGCAATGACAAGCCCTGCTCTAAACCCCGCACCGCAGCGACAAACCCCTGCTTTGAGCCCCCCACTAAGACGATGATCAATCGTCCCCGCTCTGCCGCACTAGAACGCGATCTACGACAGCCCAGCCATCAGTCCTTGCCTGCGCTTGCCTCCAGCAAAGTCCTCACCAAACTTAGCCTCACCGGCCTCCCTTCCACAACACAAAAGTTCTTTGTTTTGCAGAATTTTCCGAAGTACCTTGACCTCACCTTACCATGAGCCCTCACTGTCACACCCCAAAGTCAACAGAATAAGGGCATGACACGGCCATCCTTTATCAAAAGGACGCAGCCTAAACATAACCAAAACTCACATGATATCAAAATATATGCAACCACATATATACATGATATAAAGTTTATTTGGTTACAATATCAGAGTTAACTACAATCCATCAAAAGGCCAAAAGCATAATCAGCAACCAGCTAAAACTTAAACTCCACACATCCATGTGGAACTCGTACCAAAAAGATCCCACTAATCAAAATGTTCTCCCCGACACCGGAACTCTCACGCCTACTAGCGCCTCGGAGAAGAACCTGAAAAACAAGTTAGATGAGAGGAATGAGCTACCACGGCTCAGTGAGTAATACATTTCTTCTAAGTAGATCGAGCACCCACTATGCACACGGTTAAAGACCAAACGAAAGCTCAATTAACCCAACTCCAACATATAACAAACTCCATGTTCAAATAAGTTATATGCTACTTTAAACGTCACATTTTCACAATAGGAAAGCTCATTCAAATTAATAATAGAAGAAACCAATGGTCAAATCCATTGGCCAATCTTGTCGAAAAGCACACGCCAATGGTCCATTCCATTGGCCAATCTCATGCTCAGAAATCTAAGTATAATCACGGATAACGCCCCGTGAAAGACGACCAAGATTCCCCCCTTGGCAAGGTCTCCACCTACTATAAGCCGGTGGCTCGGCCCACAAGGATATCCTAGACTAGTATGCGCATACCCAGAACCCCTCATTTGGGTTCACAGAGACACTGAGCATCAAAATCCACATCCTCCCATACCAGCAAATCCAATCCACAATCAAAATCACCAAATATTCAAAAAAATCATTTCGCAAACGAGTATATAACCCTATAAAAATCACATTCAAACTCAAGAACTCCTCATAAGTCTTTCTCAAAAGGTTTCGCAAACCTATTTGCATTCAGTAAATTCAAATCGAAACCAAAATGAATCTCCTATTTCAAATACACAAAATAGCAGTAAATGCTCGATCCAGTTTTATGCAATCAAAATGCCATTTTTTATATAGTAACATATCTAATACATATCATTTTCTAAACATGAGTTTAGAAATTCAAAGAAGAAATAGTACCACTCACCTTGAAAAGTTAAAAACTAACCTACAGCGGATTCTCGAGCCGACGCACTCGAATACCTAACAATAAGTCGAAAAACGATATTAAAACCGAGTAAAATGTTACTTCAACTACGACTCGGCTCAACTAGGCTTAGATGCTAATATAACGACTAAAAGACGCTCCCAAAACACTCGTCCAAAGTGATTATCCAAATTCGTCCACGACGCGAAACTTGAGCGCGAAACTTGATTGCGCCATAACTTTTTCCACCAAACTCCGTTCTAAGCGAACTTATAGTCCAGAGAAAGCTTATTCCGAGCACTACAAGAACCCCAACTTGGCAGCCCCAAAATCGAGCCGAAAATCGACAAAAACCGGCCTAAAAGCCACTGTTCGCGCACTGTTCACTGCGCGCACTCAACTTCAAAAATTCATATCCGGCAAACCGTAAGTCCAAATCAGGTTCCGTAAAATCCCACGGCTCCGTAACACCGTAAACTACCAATTCTATAAAAATACGCAGCTGAACGACTCAAAAATCAGACTTCGCCGCTCGAATTTCCCAAAATTTCGAATTTAAACTTTAAATCGGAAAACTTCTCCGATCAAACAAACGAGGGGCGCGAATACTTACCGAGCGTTGCGATACGAAGTCGAATCGGCTAGGCGAGGTCCGCGCGGCGCAAAACTCCCTTTTCTTCTTCTTCTTCTCCTTCCTCTCTTCCTCTCCTCTCTTCTTTTCCTCTCTGCGTTCTGTTCGGCGTCGTGCCCTTGGCTGGCTTAAAAGAGCCAAATACCACTGTTCTTCTTTTGACTTGTTGACTGATGACTTTTTTTTTTTTTTTGGAACCCATATTTTACATTCTCCCCTCCTTAAAAAAAATTTCGCCCTCGAAATTTAGACGTGCCTTAATCATCAAACAAATGAGGGTATTTGCGTCTTGCCTCCTCCTCAAGCTCCCAAGTGGCCTCCCTCTCGGTGTGGTTTTGCCATTGAATCTTTACGTAAGGAATAGTGCGTTGTCGTAGCACTTGATCTTTTCTATCAACAATGCGTACTGGTTGCTCGTCGTATGATAGGTTTTCCTTTAACCTTAAAGGTGTAAAGTCAAGCACATGTTCAGGATTCGGCACATATCTTCGCAATAAAGACACGTGGAACACATCATGCACGCCCGATAACGCTGGTGGTAAAGCCAGTTTATAAGCAACTTCACCAATCTTCTCTAATATTAAGAATGGTCCCACATATCTTGGACTTAGCTTACCACGAGTGCCAAATCTCATAACGCCTTTCATTGGAGAAACTTTAAGGAATGCATGATCTCCCACATCAAACTCTACCTTGCGTCTTTTGAGGTCAGCATAGCTTTTCTGACGGCTTTGTGCTGTTCTCAAATGCTCTCGAATCATCCTGACTTTCTCTTCTGACTGTTGAATAAACTCTGGGCCAGTTAATCTTTTCTCACCAATATCATCCCAACATATGGGAGTTCTGCATTTTCGACCATACAGAGCTTCAAAAGGAGCCATCTTGATGCTAGAATGATAACTGTTATTATAAGAAAACTCCGCCAAATGAAGGTGTTCGTCCCACGAACCGCCAAAGTCAATAACACAGGATCTTAGCATGTCCTCTAATGTTTGAATCGTTCTCTCAGACTGTCCATCTGTTTGTGGATGAAAAGCCGTGCTGAAGTTGAGTTTAGTACCCAATGCTCCTTGCA
The DNA here is from genome assembly GCA_031216235.1 of Syzygium jambos. NCBI lineage: Eukaryota > Viridiplantae > Streptophyta > Magnoliopsida > Myrtales > Myrtaceae > Syzygium > Syzygium jambos. The sequence goes on from CM062225.1 coordinate 20,427,060, forward strand.
AACTCTTCCAAAAGTTAGACACAAACCTGGGATCCCTATCAGAAACAATGCTCACTGGAACCCCATGAAGCTTCACTATCTCATTAACATACCGCTTTGCCATATCCTCAAGTGAAAGACCGAATCGATAAGACAAAAAGTGAGCAGATTTAGTCAATCGATCGACAATCACCCATATAGCATTCTTACCACTAGGTGTCCTCGGTAGACCGACGATGAAGTCCATGGTAATATGCTCCCACTTCCACTTAGGTATCTCCAATGGGTGTAGCTGTCCACCTGGTTTCTGATGTTCAATCTTTACTTGCTGGCAAACCAGACACTGGTCAACAAACTTCACGATATCTTTCTTCATGTTGATCCACCAAAAATTCTCTCTCACATCCCTGTACATTTTAGTGCTTCCCGGATGGATAGAGAATCTCGTACTATGAGCTTCCTGCAATATCTACTTTTTCAATTCCGAATCATCAGGAACGCATAGCCGACCATGAAACCTTAATGACCCATCCGCATGGATACTGAAGTCTTCTTGTCTCCCAGCTTCTACTCCTTCTCTAATCTTTCCCAACTGAGGATCCCCATTCTGCTTAGCCTTAATTCTGTCAATCAACATTGGTTGTACTTGAAGATTAGCTAATCGAGCACCAAGCTTATGTACCAATACCTCCAAGTCCAACTTCCTCATATCCTCAAGAATAGGCTTCTGAGAAGTGAGCAACGCTGCCATGTTTCCATAAAATTTACGACTTAGGGCATCGGCTACTACATTTGCTTTACCTGGATGGTAATTGATAGACAGGTCATAATCCTTCAAGAGTTCTAGCCATCTCCTCTGTCTCATGTTCAATTCTTTCTGAGTAAAGATGTACTTCAAACTCTTATGATCAGTAAAGACTTCACATTTCTCACCATACAAGTAATGCCGCCATATCTTCAAGGCAAACACAACCGCTGCTAGTTCCAAATCATGAGTGGGATAATTTCTCTCATGTACTTTCAACTGTCTAGAGGCATAGGCTACAACTTTACCATTCTGCATAAGAACACAACCTAAACCTTCCTTAGATGCATCACAGTAGATTGTGAAGCCACCAGTACCTGAAGGTAAGGTCAATATAGGAGCCGACACTAACCGTCTCTTCAACTCTTAGAAACTATGCTCACATTGATCGGACCAAACAAATTTAACTCTCTTCTGAGTTAGGCGAGTAAGTGGACCGGCAAGTTTAGAAAATCCCTCCACAAACCGCCTATAGTAGCCAGCTAGACCAAGAAAACTTCTCACTTCAGTGACATTGGTGGGGCAACTCCATTGGACAACTGCTTCAACTTTCTTTGGGTCGACTGAAATGCCATCCTTCGAGATTATATGGCCTAAGAATTCTATATGATCAAGCCAAAAATCGCACTTGCTGAATTTAGCAAACAACTTCTTCTCACGCAAAGTTTGCAAGACAAATCTCAAGTGTTGTTTATGTTCCTCCAAACTCTTCGAATACACCAAAATATCATCAATGAACACCACGATAAACTTATCAAGATACTGCCTGAACACCCTATTCATCAAATCCATGAAAGCAGCAGGTGCATTTGTTAATCCAAAAGGCATGACAAGAAATTCATAGTGGCCATACCTCGTCCTGAAAGCAGTCTTTGGTACATCATCTGCCTTTATCTTCAACTGATGATACCCAGAACGAAGGTCAATCTTAGAAAATACCTGAGCTCCTTGAAGTTGATCAAACAAATCGTCAATCCGGGGCAAAGGGTATTTATTTTTTATCGTTGCCTTGTTAAGTTCTCGATAATCGATGCAAAGTCGCATACTACCATCCTTCTTTTTCACAAAAAGAACCGGAGCTCCCCAAGGCGAAATGCTGGGTCTAATAAAACCCTTATCCAACAACTCCTGCAGCTGTGTTTTCAATTCCTTCAATTCAGACGGTGCCATCCGATATGGCGCCTTAGAAATAGGCGTAGTACCAGGCATCAAATCAATACAGAAATCAATCTCTCTATCGGGAGGCAAGCCAGGCAATTCTTCAGGAAACACATCTGGAAATTCTCTGACAATAGGAATATTTTCAAGCTTTACAACATCTTTACTTGTGTCTTTTACACAAGCCACATAACCACAACAACCCTTCCTTAAAAGCTTCCTCGCTTGTAAAGCTGATATCAATCTTGGAAAAGAGCCTTTACAACTTCCCGAAAAAGAGAATTCGGGTTGATTTGGAAGTCGAAAGACAACCTTCTTAGAATAACAATCAACAGTTGCATGATATGTGGATAACCAATCCATTCCCAAAATAACATCGAAATCCCGTATATCTAACTCCACCAAATCGACAGGTAATACTACACCATTAATCCAGAGCAAACATCTCTTGAACACACGGTTAGCAATCAGGAAATCACCAGTAGGAGTATCAACATGCATCTCATACTCAAGAGGCTCAGGCAACACATCTAGTTTCCTTGCGAAATCAATGGCAACAAAGGAATGCGTAGAACCCGGATCAAACAGCGCATACGCATATTGAGAGGCAATATGAATATTACCTGCAACAACTGCGCTGGATGCCGCCGCATCCTCCTTTGTTATCGCAAAAACTTTTCCAGTCGTCTTTTGCCTTTCTTGATTTCCTTGGGGCCTACCAGCTGAAGATGCAGTTTTCCTCATAGAACAAGCAGATGCTAGGTGCCCAGGCTGTCCACAAACAAAACACACTCTACTATCTCCAGGGGTATCCTTCTGTGTAGGACAATCACGCGCCATATGTCCCATTTTCCCACAAAGGAAGCAAGCTCCTGTCTTGCGGTAACAAGGACCGCTATGACGCTTACCACAAGTAGCACAAGGACCCGGATTACTCTGAATCTTGGGCCTTCCTGACTGAATGAAATCCCTCCGCTTTTTGCTACTACTGGTCCGACTATCATGATAATCAATGGGCTTGAACCTCTTGTACTGAGGTGCACCCTGTGCGCCACTCTCTAACATGTCTTGCTCCACCCTAATCGCTCGATCCAAGACATTTTTGTACGTAGTCAGTACAAAAGGTGTGAGAATACTGCGAATATCAGGTCGAAGTCCTCGCTGAAAGTGTTCTGCCCTCCGCTTTTCACTAGCCACGAAGCCTTCCTCAAATCTACTGAGCTGATTAAAGCGGGCTGCATACTCCATAACTGACGAGCTACCCTGAGACACATTTGCAAAGTCACTTCTCATCTTCGCTTGGAATGACTCGGGGAAGAATTGGGCATTGAATGCTTCAGTGAAATCCTTCCAGGAAATGATTACATCAGTACCTCCAAGGGCGGGTCTAGTCCCTTGCCACCAACATATAGCTTCACCTTCCAAATAACGAGTGGCGAAATTGACCTTCTGATTGTCACGAACATTTTCCGCTCTAAAGATTTCTTCTATGCTTCTAATCCAACCATCGGCCTTAAGAGGATCAAACTTCCCATCAAACTTAGGTGGATCCGCCTTTCTGAATTGCGCAAAGGTGCATGAGTTGGTGGTGCCACCTTCACTTAATCCCTTCGCCTGACGATACCAATGAATCATTGCTTGAGTGAAATCAGTCGGGGGATTAGGCTCTTGGGGTTCTTCTCTAGCTTCTGGTGAGTCGGAACTCACTTCATATTGGTCCTCCAATCTCCTTTTTAAAGTCACACCTTCAGAACGTTGAGGCATGTCTCTAGTGTCGGAAGTAATGACTCGCTTGCCTTTATTACTCTTAAGAAGTGAAGCAAGTGGCTCCGAGTCAGAACTCATGGTCGCCTGAATCCAAGAATGAAATACTACTTAGTATATAAAAGACTAGCGCAAAAATCTATCACACAATCTCACAACGTCCCATATCTATACTCCAAAAATCAAAACCTATGCTCTGATACCAATAAATGTCACACCCCAAAGTCAACAGAATAAGGGCATGACACGGCCATCCTTTATCAAAAGGACGCAGCCTAAACATAACCAAAACTCACATGATATCAAAATATATGCAACCACATATATACATGATATAAAGTTTATTTGGTTACAATATCAGAGTTAACTACAATCCATCAAAAGGCCAAAAGCATAATCAGCAACCAGCTAAAACTTAAACTCCACACATCCATGTGGAACTCGTACCAAAAAGATCCCACTAATCAAAATGTTCTCCCCGACACCGGAACTCTCACGCCTACTAGCGCCTCGGAGAAGAACCTGAAAAACAAGTTAGATGAGAGGAATGAGCTACCACGGCTCAGTGAGTAATACATTTCTTCTAAGTAGATCGAGCACCCACTATGCACACGGTTAAAGACCAAACGAAAGCTCAATTAACCCAACTCCAACATATAACAAACTCCATGTTCAAATAAGTTATATGCTACTTTAAACGTCACATTTTCACAATAGGAAAGCTCATTCAAATTAATAATAGAAGAAACCAATGGTCAAATCCATTGGCCAATCTTGTCGAAAAGCACACGCCAATGGTCCATTCCATTGGCCAATCTCATGCTCAGAAATCTAAGTATAATCACGGATAACGCCCCGTGAAAGACGACCAAGATTCCCCCCTTGGCAAGGTCTCCACCTACTATAAGCCGGTGGCTCGGCCCACAAGGATATCCTAGACTAGTATGCGCATACCCAGAACCCCTCATTTGGGTTCACAGAGACACTGAGCATCAAAATCCACATCCTCCCATACCAGCAAATCCAATCCACAATCAAAATCACCAAATATTCAAAAAAATCATTTCGCAAACGGGTATATAACCCTATAAAAATCACATTCAAACTCAAGAACTCCTCATAAGTCTTTCTCAAAAGGTTTCGCAAACCTATTTGCATTCAGTAAATTCAAATCGAAACCAAAATGAATCTCCTATTTCAAATACACAAAATAGCAGTAAATGCTCGATCCAGTTTTATGCAATCAAAATGCCATTTTTTATATAGTAACATATCTAATACATATCATTTTCTAAACATGAGTTTAGAAATTCAAAGAAGAAATAGTACCACTCACCTTGAAAAGTTAAAAACTAACCTACAGCGGATTCTCGAGCCGACGCACTCGAATACCTAACAATAAGTCGAAAAACGATATTAAAACCGAGTAAAATGTTACTTCAACTACGACTCGGCTCAACTAGGCTTAGATGCTAATATAACGACTAAAAGACGCTCCCAAAACACTCGTCCAAAGTGATTATCCAAATTCGTCCACGACGCGAAACTTGAGCGCGAAACTTGATTGCGCCATAACTTTTTCCACCAAACTCCGTTCTAAGCGAACTTATAGTCCAGAGAAAGCTTATTCCGAGCACTACAAGAACCCCAACTTGGCAGCCCCAAAATCGAGCCGAAAATCGACAAAAACCGGCCTAAAAGCCACTGTTCGCGCACTGTTCACTGCGCGCACTCAACTTCAAAAATTCATATCCGGCAAACCGTAAGTCCAAATCAGGTTCCGTAAAATCCCACGGCTCCGTAACACCGTAAACTACCAATTCTATAAAAATACGCAGCTGAACGACTCAAAAATCAGACTTCGCCGCTCGAATTTCCCAAAATTTCGAATTTAAACTTTAAATCGGAAAACTTCTCCGATCAAACAAACGAGGGGCGCGAATACTTACCGAGCGTTGCGATACGAAGTCGAATCGGCTAGGCGAGGTCCGCGCGGCGCAAAACTCCCTTTTCTTCTTCTTCTTCTCCTTCCTCTCTTCCTCTCCTCTCTTCTTTTCCTCTCTGCGTTCTGTTCGGCGTCGTGCCCTTGGCTGGCTTAAAAGAGCCAAATACCACTGTTCTTCTTTTGACTTGTTGACTGATGACTTTTTTTTTTTTTTGGAACCCATATTTTACACTCACCGTGAGCCACCTTGGCCGAGCATCACTCACCGAGAGCACATCGCCGGTCACCAAGAATCCATCGCCAGCTACCGAGCGTCCATCACCGGCCACTATCCCACAATTCACCGGTCTCAAAGTTGGAAGCCAAATGTTCCGAATTAAGTAATTATCTAGAACTAAATTTGAATATTTGATTTCATTTCCTAATTTGGCAATATTATGTTCTAACTTGGATTTTTAAGATTATAGGCATATCCAATTATGATCATTTTTAATTTGACAACATGCATATGGCCGGTAATTCGATTTATAGCAATGAGATAGGATTATCGATAGCACAGAAAATTGGAAACTTAATCCTTAAGCCTTTGGATAAGTGTGTCGGTTTTATTTGTGACCAAATTTCAGTCAATTTGATAATGTTTGAATATTCAATGTATATCTCTTGCGATTTGGTGATTATATCTTGCCATGAATGTTTATCTTTGTTTAATTTGTATCCTATCCAAAATATATCAAAAAAGATTAGATAAAATGAGGATAGATTTTAGAATAGATTCTAGAGAAGATTTCATGGTATGTTAGGAAAGTTTTTCTAAAGAGATTGCATGCTAAGACAATACTTATCTAGTTACGATAAGTTTCCAATAAAAATAGGATCTAACCTAGCTTATCTACTAGTTTGAATTTGATAATATCTTACATTAGATTTCGAATTTCAATAAAAATCACAAAAATAACTTGTGCATGTCATCTAGATTTAGTTGCATCATCCATACACCATTATTTACCGTATCTTGCTACGTCGTACCACGTCCCATGCCATATCATATGCCATGTCATCATTGCTTGCCATGTCACCGTGCCATGCCATATGCCACATCATTTATGCCATGTAATCATAAATGTCGCATCATCGCCAGGTCATATGCCATGTCATCAATTTTATGTCATTTAGTGAATGCATGTTTAAGGTCATCTAATGCATGTCATATTAGAATATTTTCAAGTTAATTCTTGCCCGTTATCAAAGTTAGGTCACGTCACATGTCATCATCCAAGTTCTATCTAGATTAGAATTGCATGTAATTAGCATAAATAAAAGAAAAACCCAAAAAAGAGTTAATTAGAATAGCATAGTTGTTTAGAAAATCATGGATATGCTAGGTTCAGTATATTTAGAACCTTAATTTAATTCTTTGTGCTTAATTCTTGCTTTTTTTAGCATTTTATTTATTTATTGCTATTGATTATTGGTTATCATTTTTACTGATTGCGCATTTGCATAATCATCACTCACATGATAATGGCTGGGTTTAAAATTAATCTAAGTTGCTTGCCAAAATTTTTTGAAAATAAAAGATACCAAAAGAGCGTTAGAGTAATCTAACATAATCAAGTCCCTAAATCCATTTAATCTCTGATTTGTAGAATTAAAGTACACTCCCACACCTTACTTGAGTTCTTAATCGACTCACCAAAAACTGAATAATTGCGACTTCGAAATAACTTAATTTTGCATGTTAAAAACTTGCACCGAAAGCTGCGCATTAGTAAGGACTTAGGAGAGCTCGAGCTAAATCTAGACTTAGTTTTCTAATAGCCAACCCCTAGATGGTTCACTCGAGGATACGTCATGACATAGGGGTGATCTTGATCAAGCTAAATAATTGGCCATTAATTAGAACAAAGACTGAATTAAACTTTGAACCAAGATAGAGGGTTTTTATTTGTCACTTGGAATTTGCAATTGAAATGAAACGCTGGCACTTTGAAGAAAGACGGTTTTAGTATTTGTCTTTGCCTTTCGTCGAACACTTCATGTGCATTCTTGTTCTCCACGCATGTATTACACTCGCTACAAGCTCTCCGCTCTCTCCCCTCAATTCGCCTCCGTCTTTGTTGCAGCTCTAGATATATTGGTTCACTGGTTCATCCGTAAGATGGTCCTCAATGAGATTGTCAACCAAAACATTTTCCATAGCAAATGCCGTATCAATCCTTGTTGCACACATCAAACGTCACACCTCAACTCCTACAAGAACAGGGCAATGACATGGTTGTCCTCTTACCCGAAGAACGCAGCCACAAACACAAATCAATATAAACAAGTTATCACAATATATATCCACAAGAATATATAATTTCCCAAACTAACAAACTAAATCTCAACAAATGCCCTTTCAGACATATAACCAACCATTTCAATTCAAACACAAAAGTCGACTACCAAAAATTCCCCATCGACGTTGCTCTTGTGCTGCTTGGCGCTAGCCGAAGAACTTAAAAATGGTTTGAGATGAATGGAGTGAGCAAACACGGTTTAGTGAGGAGTATATATCGCTTCTAAGTAGATTAAGCATCCATTGTGCATATTTATAAAAGCAATACTAGAAATTCAATAATCCCAAATCTATCGTATAACATAGGTACTATGTAAAAAAATGAGTAATATCATTTCAACAAAGCTTTATTCGAATTAGAAATGCCCGTTCAATCAACCAAATCAAATCAAATATTAATGGTCGATTTCATTAATCAATCGATATCAAAGCGCACATCAATAGTCCATTCCATTAATCAATCTAGTATTCAATATCCAACTATGGTCACACTTAATGTCCCATAACAAAGGCAACCAAGATTCCCCTCTTAGCTAGGTCTCCACTTATATTAGCCGGTAGCTCAACCTAGAAAAATGTCCTGAAAATAGTATGCATACTCACAACCCCTCAATGGGTTCAGAAAAAGGCAACGATGATTATCAAACCACTAACAACATCTGCCAATAACACAAAAAGTCAATCCATAATCCATCTCAAAAATTGGTTCTCAAACCAAAATATATATAACATTTTCACCATTCAATTTATCAAACAAAATGCATTTTGTAAAGGGAAAATGACACAAGCAGTCCTTGAACCTTACCTTAATGTGTAATTTAGTCCTTAAACTTTTAATTTGTTTAATGTAATCCTTGAACTTTAGCCTAATATTCAATGTGGTCCCTGAACTTTTAATTTGTTCAATATGGTCCCTGGACTTTTGGTATATGTTCAACTTAGTTCCCGAATTGATTGAAGAACTACATTGAACATTTTAATATAGTTCAGGGACTAAATTAAACATGTACCAAAAGTCCAGGGACCACATTGAACATTAAGCTAAAGTTTAGGAACTACATTGAACAAACTAAAAAGTTCATGGACCAAATTACTTATTCGGCCAAAGTTCATGGACTGTTTATGTCATTTTCCCTTTTGTAAAAGCATTTCACAAATTAATACATATAATCTTTGGAAATTCCTTTCATGAACTACTTCTCAAAACACTCGTGAAGTAATCAATTCAAACTATGTCAAATGATGCTTTTCAATGCAATTTCATTTTAAAAGTTAGTAAAAGCCCAATCAACTTTGTGCAACAAACATGCTTTAAACATCACTATTTCGTTTTAACCAGATCATAACGTGCAATGCCTTTTATAACTAATCTAATTTATATCACTTTCAAAATATAAGTCTATAAACTCATAAAAGAGATAAGCATCACTCACAGCTAACCAAAAGCCTAAATCATAAGCCATGCAGCCCGGAAAGCTTCAGAATCCTATCAAAAAGCATTAACAGAATGAATTGTCACGTGCCCGCTAACTTTGACTAAGACCATACGAAGCGATGCTATTTTTTGGGTTGAACCGCTCACTACAAGTTGACAGAAGACCTCAAGAACAGTATCGTACAATGAATAACCACTCCCGCGACAAACAGTCACTTGCATTCACGTAACGAATTTTGTCGCACCGTATCTTTTTCAATCGAGCTCTAATTCATGCACGTTTACTATCAAAAGAAAACTCTTTCAAAGTAGCTATGTAAAAGATCCTAAATTTCTTCAACCCAATATCTAGCCAGCCACGAATGAAATTCAAATAGGAAAGCTGCTATTCGAATTACTACACACTAGTTTTCCGAGGACTTCAAAAATTGGTATCTCTCAAAGTAAAAGTCCAAATCACAACCCGTAAAATCCTATAAATTCCTAAGAATGTAATGGATCTAATTATTACTATTGGAAAGCTTATGTTCAGCCGGAGCATAACCGGTAGAATAAAAACTAACTTGTAAGAGGAAAAAACAATATGGAACGTTTACCAATCACATGCAAAAGGCATATTCCAACATTAATTGATGTTTCTCTATCAGCCATGACGATTTCCCTCTCTGCATCCTCTCAGTTCTCAGTGCTTCTCTCTCTCTAAGGCAGCGACGATAGGAAGGAGAAAAAGAAGACTTCCTGAGATTTATTTGGGCTGAGGTGTATCGGGCCTCTCTTGTTGTCCAATTTCTTTTGTCTTTGGGCTCTTATTTCACATCGAAAGAATAAGAGATAAAGACCAAAGTTGTCACATTGTGACATTAACCATATAGTCTTCGTTTCTCTTCCTGTTATGAAGAATTGGTGTTCATGGCCACTTGCTCTTTGTTGAGCAGTGGCGACAATGACAGCAACAAGAATGATAGCAACGGTCACCGCGAAAGCCTGAAGTTCATTAGCTCCTCCAACACCGATGGTGTGGGCTGCGAGCAATCCGTATAAATTAAAGAGGAGAGAGAGTGCTCATCAAGAATGGAGATTGGCAAATCATGGTCAGTGAAATTAAAGATGGAGAGAGAGAGGAGAGGAGTAAAGATCGTGAGACCTGCTTTTTTACTTTGGTAGTTTGGATTGAAAGTAGGCTTATAACAAACCCATCTTTTTTGGGCTTTTCTCTTTGAAACTCATTGTGAGCCATATTTCAAATTTGAGATGACCCATATATAAATCAATTTAATAAATTTAAATTATAAATTTGTGGCCCATTTCGATAGTCATATTGATACCTCATCAAGTGCATGAGTTGTTTGACCAAAAAAAGAAAGGCATGAGTTGGAGAGAAGAACACTAGAAGTGACAAAAGTTGTATACGTAGCTCATTTTAGTACCAAAAATTTTTTTCTGATCACTTCAATGCCAAATCGGAAAAAAAAAACAATCACTTAAGTGACAATTCCGACCAATTAATTACGTGGCATTTATAATTAAAATTATTAATATGACTTGGCATATTTTATAAAAAAAATCCAATCCACATGGATGTGCAAAACAACGTCGCACAATCCGATTGGCACTAAAGTGATCATTTTTTAATAACGATTAGCACTAAAGTGATCACTTTAAACAAAATTTGGCACTCAAATGATCACTATTTACAACTTTTAGACAACGTCTTTTAGGGGGTTATATGCTGACTGAGCATGCCGGCAAGCGACATAGGACTAAGAAATTAATAACATATGACCACGTCAGATTTCCAGCGATCCATATCAGAGTTAGCATTTAAGTGATCATTTTTTTTAAAAAAAAGTGGCACTTAAGTGATCCGAAAAAAACTTTTGGCGCTAAAATGAGCATCGTACACAACTTTTGGCACTTCTTGTGTCCTTCCACATGAGTTGCTAATTAAGAATCATTTCAGATGAGGCTATAATACACGTTGTGGTTGTGGTGATAATGAATCATGCAGGACTAATAATCCGAAGCTAGGACGTGGGTACTTATCATGAGCAACATGTTGCGAAGGAATTTCTAATTCAAAAAAGAGGAAAAAAAAACAGAATGAGGAATTTCATATTATCGTTGATTCTTAGAATTTTGAGGCACGTGAGTCAATGATCATATCTCGATTGAAAATATCTAGAGGAAGAAAAAGGCAAAATCAAGAGTAGAATTTCTATCTGTAACGTCCTAGTAGTGGAGCAATCTTGATCATATTTCAACACAAACAACATGGATCATCCCGACTATGTAAATGTTGCAATTAAAATCTCACATCTAGTTTCATTTCTGGTAAATCAGCGGAGAGGATTCTTATGAAAACTCCCATTGGCTGCAACTTGATCAACTGAATGTTATTTTCCTGATTGACATTAGTATAGCATAGATCACTGTTAGTGAATTACATATATATATTATTCATATAAGTTTAATGTATTTAATTATATAGAGCTGCTTTTTTATGAGAAGTAGACTCTTGCAGTCATTGAGCAAAAACTGATGACATTTTGCCATCTAGAAGGTCCTAAGGGTTGTGAAAAGATAATCGATGACCATTCCAGCTCTACCATTACTTGGAAGTTTCGTATCGGAAGTTTTAAGTCGTCGATAACCACATTAAGGAAAGAGAAATGGGTGCGCAGCTTTTTTTTGAAGCCCATTACGTATTGTAGGTGATGACTAAGGAAAATGCGACTCTTTTCGCATGATTGATGTGTGTTGAATGGCATCATTAATCCTCTTTTTCAATGACCGGCTGTCTTCATTTTGAAGGACTTCACTCTTGAAACCCAGACAAGTTGAAACAAAGACAGGCAAGTTCAAGACGTGTGGCCGTCTAAATCTTTTTTCTGATTTATTTCTACCAAAGAATCGCAAACGGTTGATTCTTGTCTAAACTCTTTTGGTCGATTGGCGCTCCTAGTCATAACACACTCTCGATGCAAATATTTTGGCACTATTCTTGAGCAAGCAAGACGTGACCGACGCATGGAACCGAGTAATTAACTCATTGCTCTAAATACTCGACAATGTCTAGAAAACATCAAGGGCATTGTAATCTTCATCAAGCAGCAATTAGCCGTCTTCTCTCTGAAATTCTTCCTCTAAAAACAAGGCCAGTTAGAAAGCTAGAAGTCAAGCATGCCTTCACACAACGTAACCCAAAAGAAGTCATTTTTTATGAGCTTGAAAGTGCCCATCGTGGCCAAGTATGAGCTTGTCATGGCATTAGTCCTTAGTTTGTCCCTTTTTTGCTTAACGAGCGCCGGCTATCCTGACATCACCACCGACTTTGTGCTCCCCCCAAACGTCACTAATGTCGATGGCAACTTCTTCACATACACCGGCGTGAGGTCTCTCGTGGAGTCCAATCCCCCGACTGCCTTTAACGTGACGAAAGTGAGCGCAAAGGAGTTCCCTGCTCTTGAAGGGCAGAGCGTTTCGTTCGCGGTCCTCAAATACTGGGCCGGCTCAGTGAACCCCCCTGCACATGCACCCCCGCAGATCAGAGCTACTGTTCGTCATTACGGGTCTCTCGAGGTCAGGTTAGTCGACACGAGCAACAAGCTCTTCACTCAGACCCTCCAAACTGGGGACATGTTCATGCACCCCAAGGGGCTCGTCCACTATCAGTACAATGCTAATCAGACCAACTTCGCAATAGCTCTTTCCGAGCACGGGAGCCCGAGCGCGGGAACCGTGTCAGTCCCTTTGTGCGTGTTCGCGTCCAACATCGACAACGGAATTCTGGCTAAATCTTTCAAGACTAGTGTTACCACCATTCAAGCACTAAAGGCTGGCCTTGCACCACCCCTAACAGCATGAGAAAGAGCATGAGAGAGATAGAGAGCGGTCAAACTTTGGATAGGTGGAGGTTTTCGGGCCCGAAAGGTTTTAAAAATAATAGCATATCTAAAATTAGAAAATAAAATAGTATTGAACATTCAAAGATAAATCATGTATTATGATAAGCCTCAATAAAGCCATAAAAAATATGAATAAACCATCAAACCCTTTTTTCGGCCAAAAAAATACCATCAAACTTCAAATGTGACGAAACTAATGAATTTTCAGTACATTTGTTTCAGTTATTTTGAGAATTGTATATTAGAATTTTGAAATTTGATAATGGTAAATATCTTGGAAAAAAATTTAAATACAAAAGAACAATCTTTATCTTCAAACTGGGCCGTAAGAAATGTACCAACCTTAACATTCACTTTAAAATGGGAGATAATGTAACTTGGATTTGGAATCAGCTATCACCGGACATTCTCGTAACCAGCAGTCAACTCATCCAATGTGCGATCTGGTCATGTTGTCAATGTTAGTGTGCTTTGCCTTTTTAGTTGTGAAATACCTGGCAGCAACCGCCCCAGTCTAAAGCAACCCCAGCTTCCTCCCTCTTATTTATAAGCACATTCAATCGCCAAAGCTCACGCGCAGTCCCCAAGTGCCCTGGCGATCCAATCCACCTCAGTCTTCCGTCTTCATCTCCTCAAGGTGAGCATAATCTAGCAATCGTAGTCTTGTGTTTCTTTGGCTATTCCACCGCACCTTACGGTGACAAAACCTGACTTGGGATGTTCGGTGAGGTTCTACTCTGTTCTGCTGAGTTTCTGTTTCTAGAAATCACTGGCTCAATTGAGCTTTGAAGTTCGATTTGTCTGCAGCTGTCCTGTCTAGATTTTTACAATGAAAACTATTTTTGGTTTAGTAGATATTGTGCTGTCGGAGTTTTCTGAGATCTATAACTTAGATTTTCATGTGTTATTCATGTTTATGGATGCCCTTTCAGTTCAGCCTGGTCTGGTTCTGGATCTTGTTTGGGGGGCGAAGTTTGGTCTTCATAAATTGAGAGTATTCGAATCGCTGCTATGAAATATCTGATTGTATCATCTCCTAATCGCGATAAACTGGAGTCCCTTTAGCATTTGGGATTTCGATGCTCAATTTCTGTACTCGGCCAATATTGGACATGTTATAGAAATTTGAGGAGCTATACTTTTTTTCCTTAATTCTCTAATCTGACAAGTAATTGCAACTGAGATATGATAATGGCTGTAATGGCTGTTCTGTTCTCACTTTATTTTCTTTTTCTTTCCTTTTTGTTTGTGCTGTAATGATCCCGTGACAATGTCATGTGATGCGACTCAAACAAAAGAGAAACGTAGTTTATGAAGTTACTTTCACGCGCTTAGTTACATTTAGGTGACCTAACGAAAATGGTGCATTTGAACAGTAAATGTATCTTTGTATGAACCAATAGTTAATCCATTGTGTCCTGTCAGCATTATCCATCGCTAAGACAAGCATCGCCATCTTAAACAATTTTGGGACTTACAGCAATTATCCATTTGTAAACTCAAAGCTAAATAATGCTAATCTATTAGATATGCAGTCTGGCTTACCCAGAAGGAAAGAGGCATTAACCCCCTTATCCATGCTTTTACAGATTGAGATGGAACCTCTGGAAAATTGTGGTGGAGGATAGCCAACAGTATGAGGCAAGGGCTAGCAATTTTTGTTGAAAATGAAGTCTCAGGATGAAGTTCGGGAAGAAGGTCTCATGATTGGATTATAGGCGATGGGAGGTATGGGATTACAACTTTAGCTAAAATTCTTTACAATGCTGTTTTTGGAAATTTCGAAGGTTCCACTTTTCTCAATTGCCTCAAAGGTTTGAGAGATTCTGAAAACTGGAATTTGGTTCGTTTGTAAGAAAAATTGCTATCCACTCAACCGTGTCGTTGCCCCTCAACTCAAGTCATGCACTTGTAGGGTACCAACTCAATCAAGTCATGCACTTGTAGGATCCCATTCTCATCTACTCCACTAGCTGCTTCAAGATCACAACTGTCAACAGCACTTATGTTCTACTCCACCTGTTGAAAAAACAAGCAATGTGGAGAAAAAATCTCCTTCTCATCATAATTCAACCATCATAGCTTATTTTATGGTTTGGTCCGAGCTTATGTTGAATTTATTCAGCACACTTTCCCAATTTACATTCGCTACCAGCACAGAAGGCAGAACCCAACATCTCCGGTGCTAAAGAAAGGCGTTGAGTGTATTGCAGAGCTCTATCAACAAGATCTCTCCTTATTTCTATGTTTCTGTTCCAGAAGCAAACTTCTTAAAAGTTCACAAGCCTCAAAATCCTCTGGAATAGTATGTAATGATGATCAACTTCTCATACAAAGCTCCAGCTAGAGCATCTATGTTATCCACACCATCAAGAATAAGGAGAACTCTTTTGCAACAAATTCTCTCTTTCATTTAGCTAATTCCTCCAGCAACACTGGTCACGGTTGTTTCTTTTGTCATTAGTATCCGGGATAGCAATTTTCCTTGCAAACGAACAAAGTTTTAGGAATCTCTCGAAGTTCCTTTGACGCCATCAAGAAAAGCGGAACCTTTAAAATTTCTAAAAATCGAGTTGTAAAGAGTTTTAGCTAAAGTTGTCTTCCCCATACCTCCCATCACCCATAATCCAATGGTGAGACATTTCATATTCAGCATTGATTTCAGCTTCGCTGTTCTCTCTATTTAAATGTATATTGGGCAGAAGAAGAGAGCAATTCCAGACAGGGCATACCAAATACCAAATCATTATTTTTCTATCAGAGAATTTGTTCAATGTGAAAGGGTGTAGATGCGTTGAAGTTGGAACAAATCATTTACAGTCCATCTAGCCTCACCTCTTCCTCCTCTTTTCATTGAGTTTGCTTTTCGAGGTATGCTACTATCTACATTACAACTTCAAGTTGATTTTATCCTCTCTTTCTTAGATTTAGTTAATACTCAGTTGTGATTCTGGTTCTTAAAAGGAGGGAAAAGATGCAATGACCATCCCTTTGGACCCAAATTCAAGGAAAGTCAGACGTTTCTTCCTGTATTCTAGTAGTGTACCTCATTGTATCGTTTCCGCCTTTTCTAGGAGACTAGCATAAAATAGATTCATAGTCTGCAAATTTAAAAATGAATGAGCGCCCTTGAAAGTCAAAGCTATGTGCCTCTTTTAAACGAGAAAGTCAGCCAAAGTAAGTGAATCACAAACTCATGAAAAAAACTCTTCAATCTCATGAAGCAAGTAAAATGCGACCTGAACTTCGAGTATTATCGTTTTGGTATTACATCGGCTGAAGTTTCCCTTGTGTTTGCTTTTGCATACTCACTTCATTCGTGAAGATTCATATGCACACAATGTCTAGTCTACATGTGGTCCGTATGCTAAACCAGTGATGATAAGGTACTAGGTAGTTTTAATCTAGTAGATTATGTCGATCACATTTATAACTCAAATTTTCCTACAATTTGTGTTGTAAGTTTTGTTCAACACAGGGGTGAGTCTATGGTCCTCGAGAGGCATCGTGTGTCCCGGAGAATGCTGAGATCCATTGCATTTTAATCCAACGGTAAAAGATTGTAAAGGCATGGTGCTTCTTGGGACCCTAGAGTTAACCCATAATGGATTTTTGTGATCGGATGACTGAACTTCGATTTAATTGTACAGTACTAGTAAGTATCTATTTCTTGTACTTACATTCATTTTGACTGCAATCTAGCCAATCCTATGAGGAAATGCAAATGTTGCAGGCACGTGGAAATGGTGTGGCATCTGGACGATTGGTCGAGTGTTCGTGGCATCCATCACTTAAGCGTTTTGCCGGATTATTAGTTGATTTCCTGTCAATGTGCTTAAGATACCAAGAAATTATGAACGTTCAATGCATCTGGTTTTAAAAAATAAAGTTCAGGGACTTGTTGCAAAATCGCTAAAGTTCAATATACTTACAAGTAGAATTGACCTTGACCGTCACCTCTCTCTCTCTCTCTCTCTCTCTCTCTCTCTCTCTCTCTCTCTCTCTCTCTCTCTCTCTCTCTCTCTCTCTCTCTCTCTCGCGTTTGAGAGTGTGACCTTTAAGGTGTATCCGCTCAACTAAGAATAGACAAAAAAGATTACACCAACTCTTTTGTTAATGTCGCGCATATGAGATAAAAAGAGAGAATATGACAGCCAAACTGGGATTATTCCAGCAAGAGGGAGGACAAAGCAGGAATCAACATGAGATGTCTATCAGCTGCTTCTGGTAAGATCAGCTGATATCGCTCGATTTCTGTGATGGAAATAAGCAAATGAAAAGGGTCGAAGGAAGCAATTTTTTTTCTCTTATACCATGCTTGGCATTCTGTTCTCTCTCTTCTATAGCAAAAAGTCAACAATGTTTGTTCGTCAACTTGTCCAGGGCGCAAGACAAAGCACAAGAGACTTATGCCTTACTTTTGCAAAGTACTGCGTTTGTCACATTGTAAGGTGTTACGATTGTTTTCCGACGTGACGATAGTTCATCATAAACAAAGTGCAAAAGGGTTGTAGGAAAGAGATTGTACTGTACATTGTTTGCCTAAGAATTTTCATCTGGTTGGGCAGTTCATACTATTGTTACTCCATAGATCAGCGCAAGAAGAGGGATTTGAAAACGATCTATGATCAGAGATGGCCCATCATGCCTAACAATTGCATTGAAAGCCTTGTGCATCGATTCCATAACATGGACAATATATTCTTGTGTGCTGTGGATGGTTGATGAACCTGTGTGTCCAAATCTGAATGGAAAGCCTTCATTGTTCCTATTTCCTACAAGGAATCACTTTACAGTATGCCCTGCGGTAACTGAGCTTATTGTATTCAATTATTTTTTGTGGGTTGCGGTGGATACTTACAGTCTCTTCAATCGTATCACATCGGACATCTTTATGTTCGATCGACTTCACTATTGAAAAGTTAGCATTGTAATCAGTTGGCATTCTAATTGTTAGATTCAAGCCCTCAAGGTGGCGCAAAATTCGCCCATCAACATTGTAACACTTTATCAAGTGTCCTCGATGCCGGAATCTCTCTAGGGCAAGATGATTGTGTTATTAGAATGCGATGATCATGCTTTATGCACAAGTAGGCTATAAAATACTTTTGACATTTTTCTGGAATTGTTGTATTGGACCCTGTGTGTCCGACGACTTGGCCAAATGACCATTCAAAAAGCAGTAATAATTAAGACAAATAAGTTAAATTAAGGAGGCAATCTTAGAATCTTGCTGTCATTAATTAAGCGACCCAGTACAACGCACAATGATGCTACTTGCCTTGCTTTTCCACAGCACGTAGAACGAGATGATGGGTTTTGCAGTGGACCAAAGAACACTCCCCTCATCATCATCTTCTTTTCCGTTCCAAAGTCATATTTGGTATTTCGGTCAATGCCATTGAATCAGATAACATGAGAATCTGCATTCATCTGGGTGAAAGCGACGTCCGAAGAATCCAAGAACGCTTCTTTCGGCATCCGAAGCTCGACTATATGGTTGTTGTCGCCGTGGCATCTTTGTTATTTGCTCTGTATCGTGATTCCTACTGTGTCTGCAAATTTACGTACGCCAATGAATGTTCGCGTTTGTGAAGGTGCTACGCTCCAAATGCCAAGCTTTTAGTACCTTTAAACTGACTGGGATAGTTTCAAAATAGCCGCAAGGTGCTTAACTTTATTGGGTGCTTCAAACTTTCTCTTTGTTTTTTTTCTTTTCATCTTTTGTGCATCTGAGCACGCTCTCCCGCATTGGCTTGGTGCATTTAGGATTTTCCTCCCAAAGTGCTTCCAATAGACTCGAAGCTACGGTCACGAGGAAAGTAGCAAATTCTCTTATCATTTAAAGCAACACCTCGTTAGTGCAAATTGCTCTCGATTCAAGAGACTATTCCCTTCTTGTTTAGAACATCATAATTTGTCTCTAAAGCGGGCTGCTTCTATCCAACGCTTTGTTGCCTACCGTTTGGAAAAATTGGATTCGTGTTCTTCACCAAATAACCCACAAAAGCGCTATAAATCACCAACCCGTATCGACCCTCTTTCCAAACCGGGTCAGTCCCTCGCCAGTCATCGCTATACTCTATCGAACCATGGGGCCGACGGCCGATGTATTTGAATAATCTATCTACCAACCCAATTGGAATATCGAAATGGAGAGATGGAAATGAAAAAGGGCAACGGCGGTAGTGCAAATTGCTCCCCCTTTCGGCGTGAAGGGAGAAAACCCCACAGAAAAAGGATCCGAGTGTTTTCCGGTCCACGCCCCTCTCCCTCCTTTGCTTCATCGGAGAATAAACAAGACAGTACACCGCAGGAATCATTGCGAGTCGCTCGAACATCATCATAGCACCTCCTCCTTCATTACCAAATCGCATGCCTCCCACCAAAAACATGAACATGGAGCAGTCCAAAGCACGCCCCACCCTTCCCTAATCAAGATGACAATTTATTGCGCGACACAAGGGGCCAGCACGACTTGCAGGAGTGATTAGCAATTCGCAACGCGCGCCTGCTGCTTGAGGATCATCAATGGTGAATCGCGTTCGTACCGAGTTTGATCGGGATCGAATGATCGGTGGATTTTTAATCGGGGTAGATGCATGATAGGGAGCTGCCAACCATGCTAAGGGTCTCTGTTATCTTTTGGAATAACGGAGACTCATTGATATCACAAATTCCTTTCACAAGTTCATGGCAACCGGTTGGACTTGTGGAGGAATCTAATGAGTATATTTGTTTCGCGGAAAATAAATGATTTGAAAAATATTTGATTAAAGTTGATTGATTATTTTGCTTGCAAAAATGCGTTAACAAATCGTTCATGAAAAGGCAAAAGTGCCAAAAAAGTCATAAACATTTTGCATTGGTGCCAATTGAATCATAAACATTTTTTGTGCCAATTGAGTTTTAAACATCTTGTCTTTATACCAATTCAATCCTTCCAGCTAATTTTGGGCAGATTTTGCTAATGTGGACGCCGACCTTGCCATCTAGGCCGGCCGGTACTAATGTGAACAACTTTAATAATATTTTTATATATTTTTTTAAATTTTTGTTTCTTTTTTTCTTTTTTTTTCCTCCCCTCCTTCCTTCCTCCAGCCGATTGCCTATTTGAGACAGGCCAATGGCCAAAGGCCGACGAGGGGCGAAGGCAAGCCTCACCATGGCTTGGCGAGGCTTGCCAAAGAGGAGGGAGGGGAGGAGAAAGAAATAAATAAAAATTTAAAAAAATATTATTAAAGTTGTTCACATTAGTGCCGATGACCAGCCAACCGGCGTCCATGTCACCAAAATCCGATCAAAATTAGCCAAAAAGACTAAATTGACACAAAGACAAAAGGTTCATAACTCAATTGGCATCAATGCAAAATAATTGTGACTTTTCCGACACTTTTCCCTCCATGAAAATGTTATAAAAATTTGTCGATAATGTAAACATTTTCCATTAATTAATTATTTTACACGATACAAGTGATCATTGTGTGAAAAAAATTTGTCAAATTATTTATTTTTCACGAAACAAGCAAAGATTAAGCTGATATTCTCTAAAACCTGCTTACCTTAGTTAAATCAACAATGGAGATGAATCTAAATTTTTTTTCTATAAAATTTGCTTACTTTGATTAATCAAATGCTTAAAGAATTCGACTAAATTTATTTCTTATCGCTAAAAGTGGAAACTTAGCTATGTAAACTGAGTTATTGTTTGGTTAACTTCAGATGCATGTAAAAAGAATCTTTTCGGTTTTTTGGCTGAACTTTAAAATATTATCCATAAATAAAAAATAATAAATGTTAATCTACGTGTTAATATTTATATGATACGAGAGTTTCAAATTATTTGGGATTAAACAAAGTCAAAGTGCGTGCACCGCAAGATTTAAAATTCAACATAAAGTAAAAGCAAATTTAGTAACGCCCTAAATCTTGTTACTAACGGTTCGATACTTTACCGAAGTTTTTATTACTAGGTGCAACCTTTAGAGACAATAGTTGTAATTTTGTCGCCAAAAGTTTAACGATAACATAATATCTTACGGACATTTGTGATGGTGGAACCTATACGAACGGAATTATTTTCTCATCCATAATCTTTTGTTTAACTAGATACATTCGTTTCTTTTACCATAATAGTTGTTGAACGATAATAAATTAAGCTTCTCATCATATAGTTGAATGCGAATAATATTTGCTGTCGTGGACTATTGTGACAAACATTATGAGTATATCAAAAAACCAGTTCTGGGGTACGTTTATTTCACTGAAAATTTCATAATAAAAGAAAGGGTTAATACCACGAAAAACCCTGAACTGGTACACTTGTGACAGATTTACCCCAAACTATTTTTTTAACCATAAAAAACCCCAAACTAGTACATCTGTGACAATTTTACCCCGAACTATTTTTTTGACCACCAAAAACCCCAAACTGGTACACCTGTGACAATTTTACCCTGAACTAATTTTTTAATATTAATTTTTTTATTTTTCGATTTTTTTAGTTTTTCTTTTCTTTTCTTGTTCCTTTCCTTTTCTTTTTTTTTCCTTCATCTTCATTGGGCCAATAATGGACTTTTATATTGTAATTGATACCACAATAACGTGACACGTAACATAAATGCTACATTTTGACCCAAAAAAAAGACATAAACGCTAAATGAAAGACTTTCTTTTATATGCATGAATTTTCATGCCAACCACTTTTTTCTACGTTTAAATGTCTCGCGAAAAAAGCATTATATTGTTGTCGTGTCTTTCTTATTTTTGGGTGCAAGTGGATAGGCAAACTGATGGGGTCCAACGCATGCTTGTTACCTAAGCTTGGAGTACAACTAATCAACAATTTCTATACGTCCTGCTTGCCAATTTAATTTAACAGATTAATTTACAAAATTAGTATATTTTATATATAAGATGAGAGATATTATATGTGCATGGCGATTCATAAATCAATATGCTCACTTGAAATATATAATAAATAAAACGCAAGAAGAATTTTTTGTACTATTTCTAATTGATATAGTAAGAAATTATAAAGAAAAAAATTATAGATACAAACTTACGAATTTAATATCAATTTAATATGCCTTACCAAATTCACATTTCCTGAATTTTTTTTTGTTTGAGGTTAAAGATGAAGGGAAAAAAAAGAAAAGGAAAGGAAAAAGAAAAGAAAAGAAAAACTAAAAAAAATCGAAAAATAAAAAAAATAATATTAAAAAATTAGTTCGGGGTAAAATTGTCACAGATGTACCAGTTTGGGGTTTTTGGTGGTCAAAAAAATAGTTCGGGGTAAAATTGTCACAGATGTACCAGTTTGGGGTTTTTTATGGTCAAAAAAATAGTTTGGGGTAAATCTGTCACAAGTGTACCAGTTCAGGGTTTTTCGTGGTATTAACCCTAAAAGAAAATATTTTCAATGAAAATCATTTTTAAGAAAATAATTAGTTTCCATTTATTTAATAGTTTAGTGAAAGTAATTTCCATCTTGCTAGAATGAAAGGGAAAGTCATTTTCTTCCGATTTAATCTACTTGTGCTTAGTTCACGGAAAACATTTTCCGTAAATCGATTAGTTTTCCCGTCATCTAAATGTTGGAAGGCCGGAAAATAATTTTCCGAGAATCCGTTTTTCCTTCAAACAACCGAACCCTAGAATTTTTCGACTTTACATTTTGGAATATGTGGTGGAAGAAGGGTTGTCGTATAACAGTACTGTCGTGTTCTATCGTCCATCACGATAAACAATTTCTCTCTCTCGCTCTGCTTGCTCGTCTCGGAAGCAAAATGAGTTTTGTCGAAAACAAATAAAGGAAAAAAAAAAAGTTCATGTCGTGATTGGTTTTTCCATCTCCAACGTAACTCGAACCCTGTGCAAGTAAATTTGACTTAATCCTTCGTGAGCAAAGTTGACCTGCCACGTGACCACCGCGAGGGTTACCCCACCCCTTCGAGTAGCAATAATTAAGAAATTTTATAAGCGAAAATGGCTTGATTCTCTAAAAAAAAAAAAGAAAAACTTTTAACATAGATTCAATTTCGATCATGCTCCGAATTTTTTTTATATAAAAAAAATGTCGCCACTAATTTCTTCGAAATTATCAAAGTCGGGATCAATTAGAGGTTCGTTAATAGAGCATGTGTTTTAACCACGGTAGACTTATGATATTGATAACCTTGAAGAAAAAAGTGAAAATTTTTGGATTAGAGTGAAAGTTAGGGATTTTTTGAAACAAAAAAAAAATCAAAACAAAATCGAGAGTCGATTTTTTATAGTTTAATACCACGAAAAATCCAAAACTTATACACTTGTAATAAATTTTGCCTATGCTAATTTTTTGACAACAAAAAACCTCAAATCGATACACATTTGACAAATTCATCCTAAATTTATTTTTTAATTACCAAAAATCCAAAATTGATACATTCTTGACAAATTTATTCTATGTTAGTTTCCGTTACATTGGATTAATACCATAAAAAATATCAAACCGGTATATCTATCAAAACGATATACCCGTCAACTGTCACGTGCTATCCAACTCGGCAAATTAGAGGCAAAATTTAACGGAAATTAACGGAAGGTAAATTTGATGTAAATATATTAGTTTGGAGTTAGTTCTTGAATAAATTTACCATAAATATATTAATTTAAATTTTTTCGTTATATTAACTCTTTTTAAAAGAATTTAGGGATTTTTTTTTTTAGGAAAATGGCGATAACGGCAGTGGCGGCCTGAGCGGTCAAAGCGGAGAAGAAAGAGAGCGAAACCCCCGAAAGCAAAAGCTGCTCGTCGAACGTTGCGGTGGACCTACGGCGCGCTTCCCCACCATCACACCACCGCGCGTCCGTGACGGCGGGAGGATGGACCGCAAAAACCGGAGCCCCACATCGGGCCCCGCTCTCACGCACAGTCAATTTGACCTAGACGGCGTCTCAAAGCGTACGTCGACACCTCGCTAGCGTCGATGAAGAAAGCTTTGACCTCACTAGACAGTAGATTGCATAAAACGTTGGAATTTGACCCTATATAAGAATTTACCATCTAGCTCTAGTTATGACGGAAGGTCCATATATTACAAACCCGCCGGAATGCTTAAATGCCTTGACAAACAAAACAAAGAATTTGATTTCTCGCCTTATTAATAGTTTCTAATCCCGTTAATCGAATTTAGATTACCAGTCTTGTACATTATCGCCTGAGTTTAAATGGCGTTTTGGGTTCCTTTCGAACTGTGTATATTGAGTAATCAGATGCATTTAGACACGCCAAAGATGTAATCTGATTTTCGTGTAATTTGTTTTTCTAACTGTTGCTTTCATATCATTTAGTTGTAACACTTGCACACGACATTAATTTTGAATGTTATTTTCGGGGATAAGTGCACTAGAAGTTCTAAAACTTATCGTGAAAGTGCAATCCAGTTCTAAAATTTTTCAAAAGTACAATCAAGTCCTAAAACTTGTTATGAAAGTACAATCCGGTCCTAAAACTTTTAAAAAGTGTAATTCGGTCCTAAAATTTTTAAAAAGTGCGATCAAGTTTCAAACTTTTCGCAAAAGTGTAATCGAGTCCTAAAATTTTCAAAAAATGTAATCAATGAAAAGACTTGATTGGACTAATTTTACAAGTTTTATAACTTGATTGTACCTTTTGAGAGTTTTAGGGCTCAATTACACTCTTGTGACAAGTTTTAGAACTTAATTGAACTTTTTGAAAGTTTGATAACTCGATTACACTTTCGTGACAAGTTTTAAAACTTTCAATATATTTATCCATTTTTTTTAGCTAAGACAATTGATATTGGCTTTGTAATTACAAATAATCTAACTCAGCCATGTGTATAATGGTGTTTGTTATCCAATACAGACAAGGATCGCGGGCTGAAATCGCATTAATTCAAAGCAAAAATATTAACATCTCGATTTTTAGAGATCCGGCAATTATTGGATCTTAGGATCGCGGATGTTCCCTTTCTTGTGTTGGAAAAATTTCATCTTTTCTTTATTGGCCCTTATTGATGCAAAATTCTAATTCATTTCCTAAAGTAATTTATGTCTTCAAACATTATTTAACAACTTTAATATGATCACACACATATGCGTATGCTCTTTTGCTAATAAAAACAACTTAATGATTGTTATGTAGTTTATGCGATATATTTGGCTATAACTCTAATTTAATTTATTTTTCACAAGCATACGCACCCTATAAACATAAACTGAACTTCCGACCTCAAAGTGCCACCACCACCTCCAATAATAATAGCAGTAGTAGTAATAATAATAATAATGATAATAATAATAATAATAATTTATGGTCAAAATTGGCCAATTTTGTTTTGGTAGAATTCCAAGTGAATTTCACCAAACTTGCAACCTCGGGTATCTCTTGGAAAAGAAACGTATGCGAGTGACTGGGGATACATTTGAAGAGAAAATTATAAGAGAAAAAGCCATAAGAAATTTCAAATTATGTCCACCGTGACATATTTATCCTGAAATTTTTTTGTGACATAATAAATCCAAAATTATGCTCACTGTGACCATTTACACTAAAGTTTTTCATGCAACGTAACAAACATAAATTTGTATATATGTGATCCATTTATCCCTCCGTTCAATTTTTCGTTGAATGATTTTTCAATCGTAAGAACTTTGATGTTATTCATTTAAGTCACGTGAGCGATTATGTCAAACACAATTTACTTTCCAGCTTCCGTATAGGCAAAACTTTGACGGAGTGTCACATGGGTACAAGTTTGGAATATTTGGTGTCACGGTAGACATAATTTAGGATTTTTTTTGCGGCATTTGTGAATTTTTTTTCCTTTTTTCATAAAAAATAAGATATTCCCCAATTCTTTTTGCGCAAGCTTTCATTTCACTCCCTCTAGTTCCCCAGACACGGCAGTGACGTTCACGTATCATCAACCTCTCAATCAAGAGCACAGTCGCCTGGAAAGATCAAACAAGGAATCCCACAGCTTCGATTGATGGTTCCTCTTTTGCTTCCCCCCACTCCTCCTTTCTCCGCCGTCCGATCCGACTTTACACGCAAAGTCGCGGGGGGGGCACGACCGTCCATCAATCCCCCATCCGGAGAAATCCCACATCCGGATTCGACCGCGAAGGAAAGTCTGACGTTCCCCGAGATCGCGTCCGTCCGCCCGCTCCTCGTCCCGGGGCCGAACCGACGGCGGGGATCGCGCGGGGGTGCGAAATCTCACGTTGCCTTGGTCACCTTTTCCTTCCCCTTTGCCGCTGCCCTGCGACAGCCGAAAGCAACAGCAAGAAAGAGACAAAAAAGCACGGTTGGGCACTTGGCTCCATCATTTGGCGTCGGAGAAAAGGAGGTTTTTGCGTGCCAAAAACCTCCCAGTCCGTCCCTCGCTTTTGGGTCACTCGCTCACTGACAGTCCGTGGCGACGGGCCCCACCCGGACCAACCGTGTCGGAGCGCTCTCCACAGAAACTAAGGAAAATTGGAATTAATGAAATGAGTGTGTTCTTTTTTTTTTCCTACGCTATTTCTTAATTCACTCTCGCGTCTTTTGCCTTGCTCTTTGTAATACGTGAAAGTCAAAACCTACGTACGAAACTACGCATCCCTACTCCTAGGCTCTTTTGAAAAGATGGGAATTCGAACTTCCCATCTCCGCCTTCTCAAGTAAGAAAGGTGGTCACTTAGGCAAACTCCACTGGTTTAAATAGATGTGCTTATTTATTTTATGGAAAATGAATGGTTCAAAATTTTTTTCTTCAAAAGTGATCGTTCACGTCATTTGAAATAATTAATTAATAAAAAAAATATTTTTTTATCGGTAACAATTTATGTTTAAATTCTTTTGGCGAAATAAACATACCCTAAATATTTCTTTTTTTTTTACATAAGTATAGTGAAAAAGAATTTCACAAGAGAAAAAAAATGATATTATAGATGCTATTTAGCGTTCGCTTTCACTTGTCGAATCAAATAATCTACTCAATTATGTTAGAGATCAGCTATCTCTGTCGAAATAAGTAGGTTTTTTAGGAATGTTTTTCAATTATATCTAGAGTTGAGGATTTCTTTTTAAGATTGTGAACCTTCACCCTACCTTCCCTTGCATCCTAATGTGGGAGCATCGGGTTCATTCGATCAACTCTCAAGCTCAACTCAGACTTCGCCGTTTGATTCAAAACAATCCTTCGTATTGTAAGCGAAGGCCAATTTCGGCTACAATATGATTCGATGGGTCCAAGTTTGAAGATGTCGATTCTACAAGTTAGTTTGTCGATCTCATGGTCAATCGACTGCTTAGATGTTGATTTATGATGTTGTTTTCAGCTCAGAGGCTACTGCTTACCAACTGGAGGCTGTGCTGGCCAATAACCTTTGCTATTTGATGATCTCCTAAATTGGTTGTTTGACTTCCAAGGCTGGTGCACAAATTGGGAAGAGTCAAAGTTCAAGTTTCTATGTGTTTTAATGTATTTTCTAGCTCCTAGGTCTTTTATGTGTTTTATAGTTCTTATTTCTTCAATATTTGAGTAGTTCCTATATCCTATGTCTAAATGTTTGGTTATTTCCTATACTTTCCTCTATAAAAAGATGTGAATTCTCAAATGTAAGGGATCGTACTTGAATTTGATGAATATACGAGGTTTTTCTCAAGTGAGCGAATTTCTATTCTGGTTCTTTATCCTTAATTGGTGATTTCTTCTTTGATGGTGAACTAAGAAGCCCATTATCTTTGGCTGACGGTGTCTCTTTAAGCCTTGGTGATGAGTTTCTTCTATCCCGAAATCCTTTATCATTGTCGGGTGGCTAATCCTTTAACCCTTAGTGGCAAACTTTATCAATCTCGATCTTTATCCTTGATTGATGACGCGTCCTTTATGCCTTAATGGTGATCGTAATCTATCTATCATAATTTCCATTATCACTCGAAACACATTTTCCCACCCCACACCCACATCACATCCATTGCTAGTAAATCCCTCGCCGGATGTTAGGAGGGTTTCTACTCCTAGCTCAGGAAAAGTCCTAGATTCAATGCAAATAGTAGGACGTAAACTTGCACCGCATGAGTAGGATCGAAACACCGTCAACAACACTTAAATTTTCACCGTTTTAGACAAGTATGGTGCCTGCGGTTTTGTTTTTCTTTCCAATTTCGAATGACTTGTGCAAAAAGCATTACAAATTACTTGTTGAGATTCTTGAAGAAAGTCTCTACTAAATATTAAAAGAATATCGATGTAAATGTATTAATTATTTAAGATGCTGTAATGATAAAAAAAAAATTTGGCCAAGAAACCTACAAGTATGCGAATAATGGATGAATTATACACTAATATTAGACTAAGATAGACCTTTGGACATCTCACGCATTTAATTTAATGACAGATTAAATAATTCTAGCATACATCATCTTTGTCTGTGCAAATATATTTTTCCACAAAATGCCTTATTCACCTAGATTCGATGGTTAGTGAGAGATTAAATAATTAAGATTCTCGAATATAGACCATTCGTGAAATTTTTTTTATACTGGTAGTGCATGCTCTATTGTTTTTCATTTTATCCACAAGCGGCTTTACTAACTATTGGTTAGATGGTTAGTGAAAAAATTGGATAGTTAAAATTCTCGAATCAAGAGTGGATTATATCGCTTATGTAAAGTTTCTTTTGCGCTGATGGTGTATGCTATAGTTTGCCTTTCATTATGTTTCATCAAAGAAAACTATTGTAATTTTTTTGTTCTATCGTGAAATTGCGAATACGTATAGAAAAAATTTACAAAATTTTTTTAATAGACATCGCATCATTTTATGTCATTTATTTAAAAAACTTACACTAAAGGATGTGTCTTATTTTGTGTGTGGCCACAGTAACGAGGGTGTTTAAGATTGTTTAAAAACACTCCCTAGGGCAAGACTTAGGAAAGTTACAATAAAACTCAATGTCGCGACAAATGTTGTAGCATTAGCCCATGTTCTCAGGGTGTGGTTAAACATAAAAAATATCAACATTATCCACTTTTAAGAGATTATAATTTCATGGATCCTTAGTTAAAGAAACTTCTTCCAACCATATCTTTGATTTGCGTGTTACAAATTACGAACATAACACGTGCAAGCTTAATTAAACGTGATTATAGTTGGCCAAAAAAACGTAAATTCAAATGCTCGTCACTCAAGAATGGTTTGTTGGAAGTTTTCTTTAATCAGAGATAGATGAAAACATGACCACGATTAAGATTAATTAATTTTGGCTTATGTCCATAACTTGTAAGTTTTAGTCCACCAATCATAAGATGGTCGAAGGAAATTCTTTCCAATAAAGGATAAAAGAAAATACAACTCTTCTTGTTCTTTCCTAAGAAGTGCGTTCGTAATTAAGAAGGGCTATATTTTCCTTGACTTTGACTAGTGGGTTACGAATTATGGAAATGGTTAATAGCACTATAAACCCTAAATTGATACAAATATGACAAATATATCTTTTGTTAGTTTCCGTTAAATTTTACCGTCAAATCGCTGAGTTGGATGACATGTGGTAGTTGATGGGAATACCAATTTAGGGTTTTATCCTCTGTTTGTCACATGTGTATCAATTTGTAATTTTTCGTGGTATTAATCCAATTAAGGAAAAACTAACGGAAGATATATTTGTCATGAAAGTACTAGCCTAGGGGTTTTGGTGATCAAAAAATAAATTTTGGGTAAATTTGTTATACATGTATTAGTTTGGAGTTTTCGGTGGTCAAAAAATTAGTTTTGGGTAAATTTGTCACATGTGTAATAATTGAGGGATTTTTCGTGATATTAATCTTATGAAAATCATGGCCGCAATTAAAAATAGGTGATGTTGATGGTTTTATCCACTAATTAAAGGCATATAGAGGAATTTGGGCAATTGGTCAGGTGGCTTTACTCGGCAGTCATAGCCGAACTTTGGGTTTGTCTATATGAGTTTGAATCTTACAATTTCGTTGGCCTTCAAGAAAGTATTGGAAGGTGATTTTGAAATAGTACTTTCTCTCGTTATCGATCACCGAGGCAAATGCAACCGGAGAGAGTTTGCTTCCACACATTCACATGTGCCGATTGGTTAACGGGTTTTGTCTTACGTAATACATGCGTTGATGCCATCGTCTCTTGACCCCCTTCGGCTCTAGTTCCTTTGTTGATGGGAGATCGACTAAGTTCTTTTGTGTTGTGTACACTTAAGTTTAACATTTTTCATGGGCTCTTGCCTCGACTAGGAAAAAAGAAGAATTGAAATTCGCACAAAAAATTCTAAACTTTTTCCTGTGGACATTTCAAGCTTTTTTCGTCTCATCAATATCCAGATTTGCACCAGTGACTCAAAACTACATTAAATCATTGTTCCGTTCCTAATATTTGTTAAAATCCAACGTTACAGGGTCGGTGGATAGTATCTCATAGGATTTCAATCAATTATTATGGACGAAATTGTGTGGCAAGGTATTTTTGAAACATTGGTAGATATTGATGAGATAAAAAAAAAACCTGCGGGGTATTTATATTAAGGGTGTGCAAAATGGACCGCCAAAACCGGGAACTGTCCATACTGGTTGGTTTGGTTCTTTTCTCGAGACTATCGGTTCGGTTCCTGGTTTCTAAAAGTGGAACCAATGTCTGGGCGGTCCAATTCCTAGTTTTAAGGGAAAACTGGACCAAACCGATTACATATACTTTTATTTTTTAAAAAAATTAGTAAAATGTGAACTGAATTTTTAGTAAAATACTTTAGTCTCTCAACTTCTCGAGTCTTGTCTACCGTCCACAAGGGGGTAATACTTAACACCATCCATAAGAAATAATGTGATGTCCTAGAGTAACCAGTGTACAACCAAACAAGGGTTAATCCTTAACACCAGTAAAATTGTTTCTGATGGGTTTTTACTTCCATCATAGACGTAAGTAATACATGTGTAGTCGGCATGTTTCTATCGGTCTATATCGATTCGCCATTGCATTGGCTCGAATTGCACGCTTGTTTTTGTGACCATGTGCAGTCGACATAGAGAACACAATTCTAATTTCAGATGATATCGAATAGTGGGAAAAAAAAAGGGTGGCCGGTTCCGTTGGACTGGCGGTGGTTCCGGTCCGGTCCTCGGTTCCCAAATTGGGGAACCGGTCCCTCCCGGTCCGGGAACCGATCACTCCCAATTTATATCACGCACCTAATTTGCATCACACGTGAAAAGGTTTCGGGAAATTTTCTCCAAACGAAGAAAGAAGAGAGGAACGCATGGCCACGGAAAATACGAACGAGAGTCTTTTTCCAATCGCGAAATAAAGACTCTTTCGGCGATCCTTCCATTTTTCCTCTCCCACCTTTTCGATAAACGAAAATCCCGTGGAGCCGTGGCGCTGCGCACTCGATTTCACAAACGAAGCCGAACAACAAAAGCCTTGCACTCCCATCATTTCTATCCCTCTCCCTCCCTCCCTCACTCCTCCCTTAAGAAGACCGACACTCACCGAAGCACGGCACGAACGGAGACGAGCTCTCGCCCAAGAGAACCACATTCGGCCGCCCCATCCATGGAGGAGAGACCGGAGACGGAGCTCATCTCCATCCCCGCCACCCCGCGCGCCTCCACGCCGGAGGCCCTCACCCCGTCCGGCCAGAGGTCGCCCAGGCCCCCCGCCGCGTCGTCCGGGGCCGGGGGCGGCGGCGGCGGCTGCGGGGGGAAGGCCCCGTCGGCGGCGTGGACGCCGACGTCGTTCATATCCCCGAGGTTCCTGAGCCCCATCGGGACGCCCATGAAGAGGGTGCTGGTGAACATGAAGGGCTACCTGGAGGAGGTGGGTCACCTCACGAAGCTCAACCCGCAGGACGCGTGGCTCCCCATCACCGAGTCCCGCAACGGCAACGCCCACTACGCCGCCTTCCACAACCTCAACGCCGGCGTCGGTTTCCAGGCCCTCCTCCTCCCCGTCGCCTTCGCTTTTCTGGGCTGGTGAGAGTTTTGACGATGTTCGTTTGTTGCTTCGTTCGTTTCGGTGTTTGACGAAATGTTTCTTGGGTTTTGAGTGCTTCTTGATGAGCTGAGAAGAGACTAAAGGCATTTATAGCTACCTAGTTTTTAGTTCTGGCTTTCGGCATTTAATGTGGATTTCTTGTTTCTTGGGGGTCTTCGTTGAGTGACATATTTTTCTAATTTGTTTCGAGCTTGAACTCTTTCGGCCAATCTGGGATGCATTGCATACGTTTGTTGTTCTTGATTTTTGATCTATTATCTTTTGTTCACAATTTCGCTCTCTCATTCTATTCAACTGGAATTGCAATACGAGAGCACTGAAATTCATAGTATTGTTCTTGTTTTCTTCTTCTTCGGTATCCATTTTCTCATTGCTTTTGCGCGACAGTTTCTTGGTACCGATTCAGTGTCTTAAGGTCTTGCATATCTTGATCACTCCAGACCTGTCGCTGTCCTCCTTCAATTAGCTCCCACATGCGAATTGTACCGACTTTGACTAAAGTTTTTGGCTTGCGGGCTGGTGATCTTTTGAGCCTTTATGAGATTTGTTTGTTGGTTATGGATAGATTTGATTTGGGTGGATTTAGAAGCATCCTTGAGGCAAGTCACGTCGTTTCTTTTTTATCTTTTGCTTTTCGTTTCAAATGCTTTCGTTCCCATTCAAGAGAAATGTCACTTTCTTGGGCCACTAAAAAATCCTGTTGCCTTGGGCTTGGGACTGTTGCATTGTTATCCCTTTTTTTTCATTCTATGCGGAAAAAGAAGATAAAGGAAAGTGGAGGATGCTGCTTTTAATAGTATAGAATAACAGTGTGCACTTTGGCTGTTTTTTAGTCTGTATCGACCTAGCAACACAAACATGTTTCAGAACAGCAGAGTAGTCCCATTACTGTGTTATTTTCTTAATTCAACCTTGCATGTTTGTGCAACGATGAAAAGGCCTTGTTTTCGTCATCTGTCGTTGCATGGTAACAGTTGCATAGATGATGGTTTCTGTTAACGGTTTCTGAACCCTGCAATTAATCCGTCATAAAAAGACCGAGGTAAGACGGTCAGTTGTCCAGCAAGAACAAAGAAGCTAATCATTAAACGTCATGGTAATCAGCATTTTAAAAACTTTTACATCTTTTCTACAAGTTCTATGAATTTAAGGAGTCATTATTAACTGCGCAGGAGTTGGGGAATACTATCGTTGACAATTGCATATTGTTGGCAACTCTACACCCTGTGGATCCTAGTTCAGCTCCATGAAGCAGTCCCAGGCAAGAGATACAACAGATATGTTGAGCTCGCGCAAGCAGCATTTGGTAAGAAAGCATGGAATGCGGACTTCACAACTGATAAGCGCATAGATATGTGACATGCTGGATAATCTGCTTTCATTCCAGAATGGATTCGATACAACTCACTTTGATCTATGGGCATTTTCTAAAGTGTCACATACATGTCTTCTCATTGAATTGGCTTGCTTGTACACTCAAGTGTAACTCTCCTATAGGTTTTTCTTTCTTTAAATCTTGCCAATCCTGGTGCATATTTCCTTCTTTTTTGGATTGACCATCCTCCAACTGTTTTTAAGAATTTTACCAAATTAGCACGGTGATACATTCATCATGAGTAAATCTTTCTCAAAATGATTAGTGTACATTAATTGAATAATTTCAAACTGTTTGTTTACAGGGGAAAAGTTAGGACTATGGCTTGCTGTCTTCCCAACGGTTTATTTATCAGCGGGAACTGCCACGGCTTTGATTCTCATCGGAGGGGAGACAATGAAGCTATTCTTTCAGATAGTTTGTGGTCCTCTCTGTTCTTCAAATCCCCTGACGACTGTGGAGTGGTATCTGGTTTTCACCTCTCTATGTATTGTGCTGTCTCAACTGCCAAACCTTAATTCAATTGCTGGACTCTCACTTGTGGGGGCCGTAACGGCAATCACTTACTCCACCATGGTGTGGGTGCTCTCAGTGAGCCAACAAAGACCTCCCACCATTTCATACGAGCCTCTTTCTCTCCCTTCCTTTTCCGCTTCTGTGTTTTCGGTCATGAATGCACTTGGGATTGTTGCCTTTGCATTCCGAGGTCACAATTTGGTTCTGGAGATACAGGTATAAGTTATGATGCTTTGTTGCTTGAAAATTGGTGCTTTAATAAAAGTTATGGATTATTACCTAATGAGAATTTTGGGCTTTGTTTAGGCAACAATGCCTTCGACTTTCAAGCACCCGGCTCACGTACCAATGTGGAAAGGAGCCAAAGTTGCTTATTTCTTCATTGCCATGTGTTTGTTCCCTGTTGCGATCGGAGGCTTTTGGGCCTATGGAAATCAAGTAAGTATTAATCTTTCACTTTCTCCCCAAAAATTTTGAAGTAAGCATGAGCATCAAAAGATCACACTGGCGAGAACTTTCAAACTGGACAAAATAGTCATATAACTTTATGACAACATCTCCCATTAACATAGTTGTGGCAATGAGCAATGCCCATGGAGATCTTGGGTTATGGAATCACTACAGCTTTAAAAACAGCCTAGAGTCAGTTACTAAGGATATTTACTTACTAAAAATATCTGTTTGTTCCCTTTTGCAGATGCCTCAAGGAGGAATCCTGAATGCCTTGTATGGATTCCACAGCCACGATATTCCGAGAGGACTTCTTGCAATGACTTTCCTTCTAGTTGTCTTCAACTGCCTCAGCAGTTTCCAGATTTACTCCATGCCTGTATTCGACAGCTTCGAGGCCAGCTACACAAGCCGTACTAACCGTCCATGCTCGATCTGGGTCCGTTCTGGTTTCCGAGTTTTCTACGGGTTTGTAAACTTCTTCATAGGTGTGGCCCTTCCTTTCCTTTCGAGTCTTGCGGGATTGCTTGGTGGGCTCACTCTTCCGGTTACATTTGCTTACCCGTGCTTCATGTGGGTCCTGATAAAAAGACCAGCCAAATACAGCTTCAATTGGTATTTCAACTGGATTCTTGGTTGGTTGGGAATTGCTTTTAGCCTGGCTTTCTCGATTGGTGGCATCTGGAGCATGGTGAACAGTGGACTGAAGCTGAAGTTCTTCAAGCCCAACTGAAACCAAGATTGAGTTTTTAACTGATGCTGCCTCTTAAACTACTGCGAGACAATCTGCAGGAATCATATGCCATGGCAGGTTTTGGTGTTATGTGGGAGATGTACTGCATGTGTGTATATCTGTCTTACCTTAGGTCATCGAGTATGGTGATGCAAATATCATGATTGCTCTGGTTCAGCCACATTGACCTTTTTCTCTATGTTCAAATTACAAGTGTATTAATAGGATGTTATCTTTGCTTTTGTGAACCATGGAAGTTTTATAGTATGGAGTGCTTGCTTATTCAGGAAATAAAAGAACACGTGAGAATGAGCCCAAGATGACTTATAATGTCCACATGCTACTCTTTCTTGAGTGGTAAATTTTGGATGGACCATTGAATTTCTATCCTTGTTCATCGGATGGTGGAAGTGTCGATCCTCGGAGATCAAACGTCCTAAGCAGCACCCGACATCGTGTAGTTTAATGATAACATGCATATATATGCTCGTGCCCCTACTTGTTCTGGCATCATGATTTGATGGCTTGATAGCTATGGATGGTGAGAACTCTTTAGTTTGCTGTTAGCTCTCTTTCCATCTTGCCTATTAAGGTCAAGAATTGTTCGTTGGAGAATTTTTGAATCTTTTAATGTTTCTTATTGACGACTACTTAGGAAGCTTTTTTCATTTTTCAGAACAATCTTGGAGTGGCTCTATGTATGGGGGCTTCAATGTGATTCAGATTCGTCTGATTTAGCTAAAAAATACTTTGGATGTGCCGTCACTTCAGACTCTTAAGTAAACATCGTTCAAACATACTAAACCACTTCAATCTGATAGGCCTAATGGAAATTGCCATAGTTCAGTGTACATAACTCAGCAAAAAGAGAAGGAACAAAAGCATCTAAATTGCATCTCAAACATTAAATAGTCAGTCTTTGGTGTGTAATAAGTCTTTCAGGAGTCATGGGTAGGTTTTACGTACATTTACCGTAGACACAATAGACAATATCGAAAGGTGATCTAAGAGCTCGTTAAACACAAGAATCTGACCAGCGCATACGAATCTTAATCTTATCCTACCATTGAATCTAGATTCTATGTTGGTAGTCCTTGTAACTTTTGCAATCTATAATTCTGTCTTCCTTTCCCAACAAAGCAGCTCTTTTTCTTTTGTTTTTGTTTTTGTTTTTTCCCAACAAAGCAGCTCAAATCATGAATTTGATGTACTTTTGAAGGAATTCCATGCATTTCTTGTTTCTACTAATCCAACTGAATTAAAAGAGGATGATTCTTTCAACCGACTTATGGAACCCAAAACCAACATAAATTGGCCCAATTTAAGTATTTCCGGGACTAGAATGGGTCATTGCCCAAGCAAACCTATATTTGAGTTCCCTCAGTTTTTACCACAAAGCAATGTGATCTTGTTCTTGTAAGGGATCTTGAACGGATGAACATTAACAAGGTAATAGCATTACATGCATTATGACATAGCAAGAAGGCGACGTCCAGACTAGTCCTACGTCTAACTTATACCGGCACTGCACTTGTTGAAACACATACCACACAGCAAGACTAAGAAACTCTGCATTTATTAGAAGCAAAACAGGACAATACCACTAGAATACATAGAGAATGCTCCCACTTCAGTTGCTACTATGCTTTCTTCACTCCGATCTTCTCGGCTTCAGCATTGCTTGCATTGGGTGAAGCTTATGATCCATCAATACCAGCATATTGACCCTTTCTTCCTCACCAACCTTCAGTCGCCATTCAAACTCCTGTACTAATCTGCCGATGGCCGTGCAAGATATTAACATGGCCTGAAGAGCTCCGGCACAAACCCTCTTCCCTCCTCCAAAGGCTGATGTCTTGAACAAGTCTGCCGGGTCATACTTCTCATCAAGAAACCTCTCGGGCATCCACTCTTCTGGTTTCTCATACTTCTTTTTGTCCATGTTACATCCATGTATGTTTATAGCAATCTAAAACAATACAATTCGAGTTTCAATTCCTAATCCAACATCCGAGACACGGAATTGGCATAAAAAAAACCATGTGTACTTATCTACCTGGCTTCCAGCTGCGACAAAGTACCCTCCTAATTGGGTATCTGCGTGTGCATAGCACAGAGGAATTACCGGAACTGGACTGTGTTTCCTCAGGGTTTCATGGAATACAGCATTCAAGTACGGTAGCTGAGACAAGTGGTCCTCCGCGAGGGTTTCAGAACCACAAACTTTTCGAATCTCCTCAATGACTCGATCCTGTCAAGGAAATTACAATTAGTTGAAGTTTATGTACGAAGTCAGAGACGATGGAAAAAATGAAAGAGGCTAATTAATTAGCTAAACCTGACATTTTGGATTCTTAGCAAGTTCATACAAAGCCCACTTTGTTGTGACCAGAGTGGTATCCGAAGTCTGGATGATCACCTCCCAAAGCAAATTGGTAATCTGCTCCTCAGAAAGCGTCTTGGCTTCGGACATCAATAAGTCAATATAGCTGTTCGCTTCCCACTTCAGAAGGTGACCCAACTTACCACAAAAGCTACCACTAATTCAAGAAAATAAGTTGAAAAGCTGAAAAGACAGTGGTCGTGTTTGGAACTGCTTCTCCAAATTGGTTTCTGCTTTAAAAAACTGTTTAGCATTTAGTACTGGTTAATTCTTTTGAAGCCATCCATGAAAAAACGTTTGTTTCCGGACCACCTATCTTTCCAGTTGTTTGCCTTTTCTTCTTAAAGCATTTTAGGAAGAAAATGCAAGAACACAAAATAGGTGTCCTAATCCACAATATAGACTATTATATATAGAAATTTCGATGGCAGTTTCAATAAGAGCAATAATCAAGTTGCAGTCTCCTGAGCAGACTTCCACGTTAAGCAAAATAAGTTACTGTAGTTCTTTTTTTCCCTAAAGATTTCAGATTAAGGTTCTCAAGAGAACTTCAGAACAAGCGCTACCTCCCCTGAAGCAGTTCTCCGTTTCTGCTCCTTGATTAGGGTTCTTGCCACCACTGTCCTGCGGAAGCCAGTTGTTCAATCTTCTTTTCCCAGCTTTTGTTGGGAATCCACCTCAGGTAAGGAAAGAAATCCCTCCAGTCCACCTCAATTGAACCAGCCATCATGTCCAACACCATAACCTCGAACATTTCCTCTTTGGACAGTGTTGTCCCAAGATCCTCCACGTATATGGAATTCACATCTCGTCCCAAAACCTGCAATGAAATTACCAATTGTCCCTGATCTCATGCTTTTGTTTCTTTTTATCGAGAAAGGTTGGAAAGAAGCGGTAGCTGACTTGTTTCAGTGCCAGCGCAAAGAGCTCACTCTCGCAGACTTTCCTGAAAATGACCGCTTCAAGAGGATGGCCATCCACAAGGGCATGTAATTGTCTAGAAACGTTTTCCATCATGGTGCCTCGGCGGGACCATAGCTGCTTCTGCAAATAGATGCACACAAGCATGCAGTGAGTCCCTGGTTATGCCACATAAATCAAGATTTTAAGCATGTAAGGTTGGCAGGCACGCATGTGTACAGGTGCACATGCCCAAAGAGTCTCCTAGCAGCTTGCCTGAGCATTCGCGCCCAAGACACCTGTAAGTACGTATCGCTTTGCCATCTTGTGGAATTCATCATAGTCACCCATAGCAACCATGCATTTATCAGCTGTGAGGATCCGCAGGGCATTTGACAGCTTTCGCGTAGAGATTGACGAGAATCTAGTAACCATAGCCTGAAAGAATCAAGGAGTATGCCTGAGCATTCAACAAACCAGTTCAGGCCATCCTATTAGCACAAGAATCATCAAAAGTTCGGTGTTGAGTGCACATTTTCCTAAAATGTGTACTTTTATGAAACTTCTTTCAAAATAGCTTAATCCCACCCCCAGGCGCATATGTTACAATTTCTTTTTCTATTTTCCTGTTAACCTCACTCCCTAGCCTAAAAGCTTGTGTCAGCCACTAGGTGGAGAAGTTTCCATTTCATGGTGATTACTCATAAACCAGTCTGCCAAACCCCAAAGGGACAATGACTTCCCAAACATTTTGATCAGAAAGTCAAGAGACACCTTCGAAAGGTCGTTTAAAAAAGCCCAATACACATTAGATTAAAAAGATTCATAAAAAGATGGACTCTCTCTCTCTAAACTTTAGTTTTCCCTTTTTCGTGTTCTCAAAGCTTTTCCATTTGCATCACCTAATTCCAAGTTTCTTGTCCAAAAATATCTAGGTATCCCTAAAGGTGGCAAAAATGGGTGATCGATCCATATTTTAACTCACACTTAATGGGTTGTCTAAGGTTTATAATATGGGTTGTAATTTGTTTAATATAGCAAAAGCAATTGATGATGGATTCTACCGGGCTTGGAAAAAACCAACTTTCAACTCATTTAATCAAAGAGCAATCCTCAGGATACCTTGCTCTCGTACTCCCTAATAGACACTATCCATTTTTAAAGGCCATGTTGCTAATGGTAGTGGTCAGCTTACCAAATACCATTTAACACCAATGGCAGTGGCTAATATTGGAAAACCTGACATGACATTAATTTGATATTATAAGGCTCCGTTCGTTTGGCAGAAAATACTTTATTTTTAGAAAATATTTTCTCGGAAGTCATTTTTCTGGAAAATATTTTCCTGGAACATAATTTTCCGGTGTTTGGCGATCAATATGAAAAAGTTTCGGAAAATATTTTTCGCCGACGGCGATTGGCGGCGTCCGGCGACTAGCGGTGGCGATGACCGACAGCGGGGGCTGGCAACGGCGGCCGGCGGCGATGACTGGCGGCGGCCGGTGATGGGCGGCCGGAGGCCGGTGACTGGCGACAGGCGGCTGGCGACGGGCGGCCGGCGGTGGCGGCGGCAACCGGAGGGGGGAAGGAGGAGTTTGGCAGAAAATGATTCCCGCTTTTTGAGAAACGGAAATCATTTTCCGCCAATTTGGTCATGTTTTCCCTCATTGAGGGGAAAATGTTTTCCGGGGGAAAATGTTTTCCGCCTCCGAACACCGGAAAACCCGGAAAATGTTTTCCTGAAAAATATTTTCCGCCAAACGAACGGAGCCTAAATCGCCTAATGTGGTTTGCTTGGAAAATGATATCACCAAAAGCGTGTATAAAAACCATCGTCTAGCCCTTTCCTTGCCCCCAATTTGACAAATTGGGGCTAAGATTGGGGCTAATTGGTCCACTCCTTAACCTTAACCCTAGCCCTAATTAAGGTCCGCAAGCGGCAATTCTTTCTCCTGCTAGTGCTGCCAAAGGATCCCCTTGGAGAGAAGGTGCTGGAGTTGGCGTCGCTGGTGGTCCTCGTGGCCAGCCATGTTGTCCCAAGAGGTCGAGATTTGGTGTTGGTCCAGATCGACAATCGGGATCAAATTGAGCGATTCCTTGTTGACTTCCCTTCAAAACACGATAGTTGTTGACACTGGGGACGAGAATGTCCTCGCCACCGCCATTGAATCTCACAGTAGCTACCCCCATTTAAGGTTAAAGATATGTTCTTCCCTTCTTTTATGTGTAAATTTTTGTGTGTTTCCTCTCTTCTTGTTCTTCAATGGAGGAGTTGCGAAGAGAGAGAGAAGAGAGTGAGAGCCTCAAATCTTTAAAAAAATTGGCGTCAGATAAGTTATTCTTAAAAAAAATTCGTGTCGGATTTGTCATCAGAGATATATGGTGGATTTAAGTGAACATTGCTTTAAAAGTTGTGACACTCAAATGAAACGATCAATTAAAAATTTATGCTATCAAAGTAAGCGCCGTATTAAATTTATGGTACCCGTAGTATTTTTTCACTAAAACTTCTGTATGTAATTTCACATATTGTAGCTATATCTTATAAAATGGGACGAAATGCCAAGTGGCTAGGGTGAGACGGCCCTCACCAGCCCCCTCTCCAGTCCTTAACTAGCCATTAGTAATACCTCTTAGGCAACATCGGTGGAATCGAGGACTACCATAGTAGTAGCACCAGTTTTGATGGTATAAATAGGGCCATAAGTTTCGGCCCACTTTGCAAAGGTCATGTAAGGTTTCTTCTCCTTCAACTGAAGCAAATTCCCCACTATGGGCGACCCAGGAACCACTGCATCATATTCAAGTACCCCAGAAAAAAAACAAAGCACAAAATTATCAACACAAGACACAAAAAAGCATTCACATTTTCCCAATTTTTTGCTCAGCAGAAGCAAATATTACCTGGTAAAGGTGGAAGAGTGGACTGGCCATTTATCTTCCTGGTAGAGCCGAATTTCCTCAAGAAGAAAGGGAAAAGCAACAACAATGAAAGCCCACCA
The DNA here is from genome assembly GCA_031216235.1 of Syzygium jambos. NCBI lineage: Eukaryota > Viridiplantae > Streptophyta > Magnoliopsida > Myrtales > Myrtaceae > Syzygium > Syzygium jambos. Next base: position 20,468,758 of record CM062225.1, read on the forward strand.
AGAATGGCCGTAGTAGCAAAAGGCAACGGAAGTTCCTGCATATCTTGGAGCATTGTCATAGCCGCTCAGTAGAAAGCGAAAACACAGTGATTTTCGAATTGAGTGAAACAAAAATAGGCGACGAATAAAGCAGACAGCTTGGGGCTAATTTATAGGGAAAATGACACAAATAGTCTATGAACTTTGGCCCAACATGTAATGTGGTCATTGAATTTTTAATTTATTCAATGTGGTCTATGGACAGCATTGAACATTTTCATATAGTTTATGGACGAAATTGAGCATGTATCTAAATTTCGGAAACTGCGTTTAACAAATTGAAAAATCATGGATCACATTACATATTGGGCTATAGTTCAGGGATCAAATTAGACAAATTAAAAATCATGGATTACATTGCACATTGTGCCAAAATTTATGGAACTTTCAATTTATTCAATATATTCCTGGACTTTTGGTATATGTTCAACTTACTCCTTCAACTATATGAAAATATTTGATCTTATTTTCCCATTAGTTCAAGTTTAGGGACAATATTGAATATTTTTATATAATTAATGGACTAAATTGAACATGTACTAAAAGTCAAAAGATCAGATTGAACAAATTGAAAATTCAGGGATCGTATTGTATGATAATGACTACATTGAACAAATTAAAAATTCACGGACCACATTGAATATTGAGCCAAAGTTCATGGAACTTTCAATTTGTTCAATGTGTCGCTGGACTTTTGGTACATGTTCAACTTAGTTTCTGAACTATATGAAAATGTTCAATGTTGTCCCTTCATTAATTCAAGTGCAGGGATAATATTGAACATTTTTATATAATAAAGGGACTAATTAAATATATACACCACCCGCCTGGGTGGCGCTGCTGGAGCGCGCACTTTTCCTCTCGCAAAAGGTTGAGTGTTCGAATCCCGGGCGCCGCAGGGTGACTTAACCGGTGGCACGTGTGTGGTGGCTAGCACGTGTCGCCCCCAGGGTTTACTCCCCGGCTGTCGGCCGTGCGGGGGTTCCCTGGGTTATCAAAAAAAAAAAATTAAATATATACTTTAGAGTCCGGAGACCACATTGAACAAATTGAAAGTTCATGGGTCATATTGCACATTGGGTTATATAGTTCAGCTACCATATTGAACAAATTAAAGTTCATAAACCATATTACATATTGGGCCAAAGTTCAGGGATCATCTCTGTCTTTTTCCCTAATTTATATAATAGGAGCTATCTCTTAGGACAGATCGGTCGGAGCAATTGAAAAACGCAGAAGCCAGGTAGACTGAATAAAAGAGACTGGGTTTATCGATATGCTCGATATATCAATTGAAGCATGTAAGACGTTTTGCAATAAAACAAGCGGAAGCGAACGGTGAGCACTGAGCAAGAGCGAGGGAATATGCGATTCGGAAGACAGTGACCCGTCTTGAGTGATTGGGCTCTAGTCGTCTTCTTCGGCTGCTAGGTACTCGGAAAATCTCACCAAGTTTGTGCCGTTTCTTGTCTTCTCACAAAATAGAGAAAGATGTTTGGTTGGAGGATTCTGAGGAGACAGAGCAGGTGGTGACATGGAAGAGTTCGGGGGAGGTGATATGCTTTCGGGGCATCTCATTTCTTCAGATTCTGTCCTCTTGGGTAGGATAGAACCAGACAATAAGTCAAATGCCTCAAAGATGATGATCACCTCTTGGAAAATGATCTTTTACTATAGCCGGGGGCTAAAATATTAGAATCGATCCATTTAAATAAATGAGGACATGTTTTAATAAGCTAGCAAAATGGATAATGATACAAATGATCACTTAACTTTTGCTTAATGTGCAATGTGGATCTTGAACTTTCAATTTGTTCAATATAATCCATGAACTTTAACCCAATGTGCAATGTGATCACTTTAGCCCAATATGTAATATGGTCCATAAACTTTTATTTGTTCAATATGATCCCTATATTTTTTATACATGTTCAAACTAATCCCTAGACTATACAGAAATGTTCGATGTTGTCTTTGAACTTAAATTATGAAAGATAATTTTGAACATTTTCTTATAGTCCAAAGACTAGTTTGAACATGTATCAAAAGTTTAGGGGCTATATTGAATAAATTAAAAGTTTATGGACCACATTACACATTGAGTCAAAGTTTAAGGACTATATTGAATAAATTAAAAGTTCATGGATCACATTGCATATTGGGCCAAAGTTGAGAACCATTTGTGTCATTTTCCTTTGACAAAACAAATTAAAATTGCACACTTAAATTTGATAAATTTGGCCTTATTTTTAAAAAAAAAACGTAAAAAAAGCACATACTGTTGCGTGAGTGGATTTGCTTGGACATTAAAAGCAATACCATACATGATAGATAATCATCATCTTACCTAGAGATGGCAAAATGGGTTTAACTCATTTTTATCTAGGCAGGACACAAATTGGTTGCCTAAAATTTTTAAAAAAAGTTTAAATGGTTCAGAAAATAAATGCCTAATTACACATGAGCCTTAATGGGTTTAATCGGTTGGGAATACACCCATTTTAAACCCACCTAGAAAAGGAAACCACTTTTCATCCATCTTCTAGTGGATAAAGTACTCCACCGTCCTAAGCAGAGTGTTGACAATAATAATTGGGATAAGTACCAGAAGTTCAAAAACTTGTTATGGAAGTCCAATTAAATCTTAAAACTCACAAAAAGTTCAATCAAGTCTTAAGAATTGTCAAATTGGTGTAATCGAATTCTTTCGTTAACTCCGTTCAATTTGGCTAACGAAAAATACTAACGTGTCATTTTTTTTATTATTTTCTCTCTCCTAAGTAGCGTTGACGTGGCTAAAACATGAAGGATAAGGCTAAAACGATGTCGTTTAGTCAAAATATGATTTTTTTTATTTAAATATTATTGGGCCGGGCCATTTCCACCGCTTATATAAATAAATCCACCCCATTTCTCACTAAAAAGGAAAAATCGTCCTCGATCATTCAATTGCAATTTAAAGTGGTAGCCCCAAATTTATTTACTTTCCTTCTTTTTTATTCTTTTCTATTTTTATTTAGAATCTAGTTCTCATAATTAAACATTTCACATGTTTTGTGTTTGTTTAATGTGGCTATCTCGTGTATATTAAAGGCATCATGCTTTCTTTTTTCTTTTTTTTTTAGATTTTACTTCCGTAAAATAAATTTTGTCGAAAATATCAATTTCCAAGAAATCTAATTCTCTTTTACGTTGTCAAGCAAATTTATGGGTTAATTATCAAGAAGAATCTAGAAATTAACATAGATAATTTTGTAAAACAATCTTACTTCATAAACTTTTACTTTGTGGTGCATATCACCATCAAACCCTTTCTTATCTTGATATTCTTTTTGAAAACACTCGATGGATAATATTAATTTTTGTCAATCCAAAATAATGAGATTTCATTGGCATTTAAAAAACATTTATTACTTTATTAATGTTGTGATTTAATTTAATTTCATCTTTTAAAGTTTCACATTGAAGAATATAACTATGATTTTATTTTAGAAATTATGTATAGAGATTTTTTTGTTCCATCGATCATCCCATTATATGTATATATGTATAAAAGGCAGCTGATAAGAAGGAGTTTGTGGTGATATATATAACAAATGTGATAGTTTATAAACAAGTGATCGCGTTAAAAAAAATGTCTATGTTAAAAATTTTCTGAATTATACTTGTCAATTAATTCACAAATTTGTTAGACAACGTTAAAAAGAGTTAGGTTTCTTGAAAATTTCTCTCCAGACAAAACTAATTTCTACATAAGTAAAATCTAAAATATTTTGAAAACATAGTACCTTTAATATACATGGAGTACCCACATGGCAGCTAAATCCTCTGTGGAAATAGAAAAAAACTAAAAAAAAGGAAAGTAAATAAGTTTTGGCCACCACTTTAAATTGCAATTGAATGATTGATGGCAATTTTTTCTTTTGAATGGAAATTGGGTGGATTTAATCATATAAGGGATGGAAATAACACCGCCTCTTTGTCGCGACATACTTCTCGAGGGCTGAACTCGATAAGGCAGATTTAGAGATCAGTGTTCATGAAACGATCCATATGGCACATCATAAAAGATAACTTTACCGAAGTATCGATCTTTTAGTCATCCATACGGTCCACGTGGCACATCATAAAAGACGGCTTACCAAAGCGTTAATCTTTTAGTCATCCATACGGTCCGTTTGGCACATTATAAAAGACGGGTTACCGAAGCAGCGATCTTTTGGTCATCCATATGATCCATTGATCATGAATGTGGATTTTCCCTAAATCCATACCTCGCGTGACAACGGATCGATTTTATCTTTTTTAGAAGTCGCCACTAGCCTAGGTCGAGGGTCGGCTAGAATACCCAACCGAAACATGAGAGTTTCGTTTCGATTTCTACGAAAACTAGAGATCATGAGTTCGGGGATTAGCTTATGTTAATATTTTTATTAATGCCCTTTCGGTACCGCTAAACTTATCATGGTTATTATCTAAGTTGTCATGAATTTATTTTTTACCATTTTCATGTTAAAGTCTTAGTCCACTAGGTGATCATGCATTTTGTTTTTGTGTTTTCATTTTAAACTAATCCTATCTTAGTCTAGAAAAAAAAGAAACAATTAATTGTATTGAAAGACATTTCGTAAGGTAAACACTCAAAATATTGAAAAGATGAGCTAATTCTAAGTGTGAGAAAGTAAAACCCGCAACTCGTCGGGTGTTTATTGCAGCACAAATTGAAAACCCGAGACATGACCGGGGACGAATGAATTGAATACAAATTGAAACCGGATTGGACATCGGTCTATCACCACCGTCAAGTGAATATAAATTGAGACCGGATTGGACATCGGTCTATCACCTTGGTCTTTTACAATTTTGGATTATCCCCTCCATGGACCGCCTCTCGAGTGTCGGTGTTTAGATGCACAACATACATTCATGACAAACAATGCACAAAGGAACAACCAAAGAATGGCGCAAACAATCCACTAATCAAACACCGGCCTCGGGGTTGACCTTTGCTTTACATGCATTTCGATTCACCCACCCTCCTAATCATTTAATATTATTTGATTAATGGTTAACGATAACGGGCTACCATTTGCATTCACAAAATGGCAACTCATATCGATTAACCCCTAAAGTTGGGTTCTAAGTGACCATAATGGGCTACCGGCGGAATATACATCGGGCCTAACATACATCTAGCAAGCACATCATAGCAATTAATAAAACATGTATTCAAGCCCATGGGCCTTGTTTCTCAATCAATAAAGCAATGAGTAGTGGTCTTCTTATGAAGACCACTTATTCAATTATTATCTAATTCGGATCACTTCTGTTCAGATGTGATTAACTAACCTAATGACGTCCAAATGAAGTGATTCAGGTGTCATTAGAAAGCTTATGTCATGAGGATCAAAAGTTAAGAGGACCATTTTTTCTAAATCCCCACCAATTTTCATGAAATAGACAATTTCACTCTCGGTGATAGACTAGACTCTGTTCTATTACGGATTTCAAAATAATGGCGGGAAAAATAACAAACCTTATCGAAACCATATGAAAATTTTTAGGAAGTTAGGAATCTCTGCGTGTGACAACTTTCATATTTTGAGTTTTTGCTAAAAAGTCCTCCAAATTTTTGTAAAATTCGGTTTTCATAAAGGACTCAACTGCAAATCGAATTTTAATCCGAGAAGGCCTTATCAGAGGTTTTTAGCAAATCAACCCCCTAAAAATTGTTATTAGGCCCTCAAAATTTCCGGTCTATATAATGAGACCCCAAGGAAAAATTTTATAATTTGGATTTTTTGCAAAGGAGGACTTTAACTTTATCAAATTCGGAGAAACATCTTTTGGATTCCAAAGGAATCAAAATCAGATCTGAACACAGATACTGATTAGATCATAAAAATTCCTTTTGAAAATTAAAATTAATTCCGATTTTTATGAAATTAGTACCACTGGAAAGATCTCGATCTCAATGTGAACTTTCGTGAAGAAATTTTTTTTCATATTTTGAACATATGAGTTTATAAAAATCGAAGAACACATGAAGGTTAGTCAGAAACTAGTCTATCACCAGATCTATGCATATATGGTGTTTCAGATCGTACAATCCTAACATAGTATGAATTTTATGAAAATCTTATGATGAATAGATTAAGATGTATTCTATGACTTTCATGAAGGAAGTTTCTTCAAACAATGATCGTAGAAAATCAGAAAAATCATAGAACAGCATAACGTCAATTAGGAAATCATCAGAACAGACTTGAACATCACATTTCAGATTCTAATCCTAACTTCCAAAAGAGTTTTGACCTAGTAAACTAAGTCTGATTGAGGCATGCAATATATCAAATCGAAGCTTGAGACGTGTTTTACGACTCTCTAGTTCATCACTTTGCAAGATTTCGACATTAACGAGTTGAAATCATCATCTCAAACATGCAGGTTTCTCTGTACATGAATTTACAGAATAACATCCAAGTGTACTTACCTTGTTCGAGAGTGTTGCTGAGCTCAAACGAGCTATTTTGGCCACCAATGAACTCCGGAATGGCGCCAAATATAGCTCCCGATATCTACGTCACAAGATAAGAAGATTGGCGTAAGATTGCGATCTAAAGAAAGAGAAGTAAAATCAAGCTCAAAGTTAAACTCCAGTGGCTTTTCCGGTGAAAGCTGGCCACCACAACTTCGAGATGAGGTTAAGGATGATGATCGCAAGCCTCGGACTACCTAGGAAGGACGCCGGAATGCCGAAATCGCCGGAATCGCCGGAATCACCGGCTGGACAGATCACCGGCTTGGCTGCTAATGATGCAATCGAGATAGAGATGGAGCCGATTGGAGATGCTTCGGTTACCAGCAGCTATGGCCATCCTTGCGACTGGCTTTAGGACGTCTAGGGGACTACCGGAGTGGTGGTGGTGCACCGAAAATCGGCCGGCAAGGCGCCACTGTGAGCAAGGAAAACTCACGGCCAAGAGAGGAGGAGGAAACGTGATTTAGAGAGAGAGAGGGAGAGAGAAGAGACAAAAAACAGATCTGAAAATGGGAATCCTTCCAAAATTTTTAAGGGAAAAAAGCCTATATACTCCCCTTAATCTTGAATCCTAGCCCTTAGATTGATCTAATGGCCTAGAATGCATCCTTATGGATTAAGAATATTCCTTAAGGACAAAGGATAAGTGACATGACATTATGGATAGCCATGATCAATTTTGAACGAATGGCCATGATTAAATTGCTTACCCCTAATTAATTTGCTTAATCCTTAATGAAGAGCATTTTAGTAATTTCACTTAGGAACATTTTCATAATTTTCAATTAAGGGAATTTTTGTCAGTTTTGGGCTCAAAGGGATGTGGCCGGCCTTGGCTGGTAGGAATAGACCGCCGATCGCCGGATTTTTGACCGGAAAATAGCCAATCCAATCAAACTGGTTCAATTCGAATCAAGCCGGGTTGAACTGGTTTGCCCTGAGTTTGGCCAGGTTGAACCGGTTCAATCCTTGGTTCCATTTGTTCCAATTTTGAACAATTTGATCTCTATCATGATTAATTGACCCCATTAATATTGAATTCGATTAAATTGGATTAAACAGATTTGAAATTCATGCACAAATTGATCCAATTTAACTTGTTTAACTTAATTGTTCTTGAATTTGAGTTAATTGCATGGCCAAGCTAGACTAACGAATTTAATTGAAGTCCAATTAGCTAAATTGAGTCTCAATTCATCTAATTGAATATTAGTCTAGAGTGGGTCAAGTTGAATTTCACTAATTGGACCAATTACTCTTCGACTTCTTAATCGTTGGATCACTAAATTGATCAAATTGGCTCAAATTCATGTGAATCTTCCAAATTTGATTTCGAATTTGGATTTCATATAAGAAATTAGGCTAATTTGTGTCTTAGTTGTGTAAATCATGAAGAATTGATCAAAATCACTGATTAGGGCCTAAATTATGGGTTTTTGCATTTGGCCTGGAATCACAAAATTGATTCCAAAATTGAGAGTAATACAACCTTTAGATCAAATGTCATGAAGGAAACTAACCTAAAAAATGACTAGAAATGAAGTAATTTCATTTTTGGCCAATTTGAACCAAACTCCCCAAATTGGGAAAAAGTTGATTCTAAACCGATTTTTGTAAAATTTCAAATGCCAAAGTGAAATTGAATGTAAAATAAGATGATTTTTGGATTTTTATTTTTTTCAATTTTTTGGTCAAAAAAGTCAAACCTTAGTTGACTTTTCACTAGGAGCATGATTTTATGATCAAATCTTTGAATCTTTCTGGAATTTTCACTTCTAAAGTGAAATTAAACTTAAAAGGAATCTTTTTATATGAAAAGCCCCAATTTGACCCAGGGTTGACAAAAGGTCAAAAGGTTGATCAAAAAGTCACCTCGAAAGTCAACCGTTTGACTTTTTGGGTTTTTGCATGAAATGAATAGAAAATTGTTTACAGAAGCTAGGCCAACAAACAGAATTAAAAAACGAAAAATAGAATTAAAAAACGACACTTTTTGTTCAAAAAACGGGTTCCATCGAGATCATAAATCATAATCTCGAATTTTTTGCTTTTAATGATGTATTGGCTAAAAATTAGGTGTCAACAATATTTAAATTAGACAAAAAGAATAAACTAAAAAAAGAAGAACTAAGAAGCAAAATGGCGAGGGCCTGTTCCGCTGCCCACCATCACCGAAAAGGGCTGGTGGGGGATGGCCGGCCAGTGGTTGGCGAGGGTTGCTGGCCCTTGCCCAGATCTGGCTGAGGGCTGCCAGTGAAGGGGGTTGGCCGGATCTAGATGGTGGAAGTGACGATCCTCAGAGATCAAACATTTGAAGCCGCATCCGACGTCGAGTAGTTTAAGTAACATGCATCTCAAACGTACTTTGTCAGTCTTTGGTGTGTAGCAGGTCTTTCAGGAGTCATGGGTAGACCTGGGTTTACGTACATTTACCGCAGACACACCAGACAATATCGAAAGGTGATCTAAGAGCTCATAAAACTTAAGAATCTGACCTCGGCATACGAATCTTAATCTTATCCTACCATTGAATGTAGACCCTATGTTGGTGGTAGTCCTTGTAACTTTAGCAATCTATAATTCTGTCTTCCTTTCCAACAAAGCATCTCCAATCATGAATTTGATGCACTTTTGAAGGAAATCCATGCATTTCTTGTTTCTACTATTCCAACTGAATCAAAAGACGATAATTCTTTCAACCGACTTACAGAACCCAAAAACAACATAAGTCGCCCCAACTAAGTATTTCCGGAACTGGAACGGGTCATTGCCCAAGCAAACCTGTATTTGAGTTATTCCTTCTTTCAGTTTTTACCACAAAGCAACGCGAGCTTGTTCTTGTAGGGGATCTTGAGCGGATGAACATAACGAGGTAATAGCATTTCATGCATGATGACATGGCAAGACAGCAACTATTCAAGCTGGGGCAGCCTCTCATTTTTTCATCAAAACCAACAAAAAGTCGACATCCAGACTAGTTCTACGTCTTGTTTACACCAGCACTGCACTTCGTTGAAACACTTACCACACAGCAAGACTAAGAAACTCTGCATTTATCAGAAGCAAAACAGGACAATACCACTAGGTTACATAGAGAATGCTCCCCTTCAGTTACGACTACGTTTTCTTCATTCCGATCTTCTTGGCTTCAGCATTGCTTGCATGGGGTGAAGCTTATGAGTCGTCAATCCCATTCTATCGACCTTTTCTTCCTCACCATCCTTGAGTTGCCATTCAAACTCCTGTACTAATCTACCGATGGCCGTGCACGATATTAACATGGCCTGTAGAGCTCCAGCACAAACCCTCTTCCCTCCTCCAAAGGCCGATGTCTTGAACAAGTCTGCCGGGTCATACTTCTCATCAAGAAACCTCTCGGGCATCCACTCTTCTGGTTTCTCGCACTTCTTTTTGTCCATGTTACATCCATGTATGTTTATTGCAATCTAAAAAAACACAATTCGAGTTTCAATTCCTGATCCAACATCTGTGACACGGAATTGGTATAAAAAAAACCATGTGTACTTATCTACCTGGCTTCCAGCTGTGACAAAGTACCCTCCTAATTGGGTATCTTCGTGTGCATAGCGCAGAGGAATTATCGGAGCTGGACCGTGTTTCCTCAGAGTTTCATGGAATACAGCATTCAAGTATGGAAGCTGAGACAAGTGGTCCTCCGCAGGGGTTTCAGAACCACAAACTTTTCGAATCTCCTCAATGACTCGATCCTGTCAAGGAAATTACAATTAGTTAAAGTGTATGTACGAAGTCACAGACAATGGAAAAAATGAAAGAGCTAATTAATTAGCTACACCTGGCATTTTGGACTCTTAGCAAGTTCATACAAAGCCCACTCTGTTGTGACCAGAGTGGTATCAGAAGCCTGGATGATCACCTCCCAGAGCAGAATGGTAATCTGCTCCTCAGAAATCGTCTTGGCTTTGGATATCAAGAAGTCAATATAACTGTTCGCTTCGTGCTTCAGAAGGTGACCCATTACCACAAAAGCCACCACTAATTCAATAAAATAAGTTGAAGCTGAAAAGGCAATGACCGTGTTTGGAACTGCATCTCTAAATTGGTTTCTGCTTTGAAGAACTGTTTAGCATTTAGTACCGGTTACTTCTTTTGAAGCAGTCCACGAAAACACGTTTGTTTCCAGACCACCTACCTAACTTTCCAGTTGTTTGCCTTTTTTTCTTAAAGCATTTCAGGAAGAAAATGCAGGAACACTGAATAGGTGTCCTAATCCTCAATATAGAATTTTAAATATTGAAAGATTGATGGTAGTTTAAATAAGAGCTATGATCGAGTTGCAGTCTCTTCAGTAGGCTTCCACGTTAAGCAAAAGAAGTAACTGCTATTCTTTTTCTCCTAAGAGAAAATGACAAGAATGGTTCATGAATTTTGGCTTAATGCGTAATGTGTTTCGTGAACTTTTAAATAGTTTAATGTGATTTGTAAGCTTTAGCTCAATGTGTAATGTCGTTTCTGAACTTTTAATTTATTTAAAGTGGTCCATGAACTTTTGGTACATGTTCAATTTAGTCCCTGGACTATATAAAATTGTTCAATGATTGTCATTCCTTTAATTCAAGTTCAGTGACAATATTGAACAACTTCATATTGTTCAGGGATTACATTGAACATGTACCCAAAGTTCAAGGACCACATCTAATAAATTAAAACTTCTCCACCACATTGCATATTCGATTAAAATTAAGGGACCATTTGTGTAATTATCCCTTTTCCTAAAAGACTTCAGAATAAGGTTCTCAAGAGAACTTTAGAACGAGTGTTACCTCCCCTGAAGCTATTCTCCGTGTCTGCTCCTTGAACAGGGCTCTTGCCACCACTTTCCTGCGGAAAGCCAGTTGTTCAATCTTCTTTTCCCAGCTTTTGTTAGGAATCCACCTCAGGTAAGTAAAGAAATCCCTCCAGTCCACCTCAATTGAACCAGCCATCATGTCCGACACCATAACCCTGAACATTTCCTCTTTGGACAATGTTGTCCCAAGTTCCTCCACATATATGGATTTCACATCTCGTCCCAAAACCTGAAATGAAAGTATCGATTGACCCTGATCTCATGCTTTTGTTTCTTTGTATCGAGAAAGGTTGGAAAAGAAGAGGTAGCTCACTTGTTTCAGTGCCAGCGCAAAGAGCTCACTCTCGAAGACTTTCCTGAAAATGACCGCTTCAAGAGGATGGCCATCCACAAGGGCATGTAATTGTCTAGAAAAGTTTTCCATCATGGTGTCTCGGCAGGACCGTAGCCGCTTCTGCAAATAGACGCACACAAACATGCAGTGAGTCCCTGGTTATGCCACATAAATCAAGATTTGAAGCATGTAAGCTTGGCAGGCATGCACGTGTACAAGTGCACGTGCCCAAAGAGTCTCCTAGCAGCTTGCCTGAGCATTCGCGCCCAAGACACCTGCAAGTACGTGTTGACACCTAATTTTTAGCCGATGCTTCATTAAAAATAAAAAAATTCGAGATTATGGTTTCCGATCGCGACGGAGCCTATTTCTTGAGCAAAAAGTGTCGTTTTTTAATTCCGTCTGTTGGTTTAGCTTTTATAAGTGATTTTCTATTCATTTCATACAAAAACCCAAAAAGTCAAATGGTTGACTTTGGCGTTGACTTTTGGTCAACCCTTTGACCAAAAGTCAACCCCAGATCAAATTGGGGCTTTTTGTTTGAAAAGATTCCTTTCAAGTTCAATTTCACTTTAGAAGTGGAAATTTTAGAAAAATTCAAAGATTTGATCATAAAATCAAGCTCCTAGTGAAAAGTCAACTAGGGTTTGACTTTTGGTCAAACCTTTGATCAAAAAAATTGAAAAATTCAAAAATCCACAAATCATCTTATTTTACATTCAATTTACCTTTGGCATTTAAAATTTTACAAAAATCGATTTGGAATCAACTTTTTCCCAATTTGCGAAATTTGATTCAAATCGGCCAAAAATGAAATTACTTCATTTCTAGTCATTTTTTAGATTAGTTTTCTTCACGACATTTGATCTAGAGGTCATTTTATATCCAATTTTTGAACCAATTTTGTGATTCCAAGCCAAACACAAAAACCCCCAATTTTAGCCATAATCAGTGATTTTGATCGATTCTTCATGATGTGTGCAATTGAGACACGAATGAGCCTAATTTCTTATATGAAACCCAAATTCAAAATCAATTTTGGAAGAATCACATGAATTTGGGTCAATTTGACCAATTTGGTGATCCAATGATTAGGAAGTCTAAGAATGATTGGTCTAATTAGTGCAATTCAACTTGACCCACTCTAGACTAATATTCAATTTGATGAATTGAGACTCAATTTGGTTAATTAGACTTCAATTAAACTTGTTAGTCTAGCTCGGTCATGCAATTATCCAAATTTAGAGCTAATTGACTCAAATCGGTTTAATTCAAATTGAACTAATCCGATCGGACTAGCCATTTTCGGATCGAAAATTCTGATAATTGATAACCTGGTCGAACCAACCAAGGTCAGTTACATCCTCTTGAGTTCAAAATGACAAAAATGCCCTTAATCAAAAATGACAAAAATCCCCTTGATTAAGAATGACCAAAATACCCTTCTTTAAGGATTAAACAAATTAATTAGGGGATTAGCAAATCAATCATGGCCATTCATCTAAAATTGATCATGACCATCCATGATGCCATGTCATCAATCCTTAGCTATTAAGGAATATTCTTAATCATTAAGGATCCATTTTGAGCCATTTGATTGATCTAAGGGCTAAAATTCAAAGTTGGGGGAGGTATATAGCATTTTTCCCTCCAAAAATTAGGGGGATGCTCATTTTCAGATCTGGAAATTCTCTCTCCTCTCTCTCTCTCTCTCTCTCTCTCTCTCTCTTTCCCTCTCACGATCACATCTCCCTCTCTCTCGAGTTCTCTCTCTCTCTCGGTCAGCCGGCCATCCGGCGTTTTGCCGGCCTCATCTCGGCGAGCCGCCGCCCCTCCGGCGTCCCCCACGCCGGCCTGAAGCTGATCGCAACATCAGCCCCCCTCGCCGGTGGCCGGAGCAGCTCCTTCCGGCGGCATTCTCTCCTCGGCAGAATCACCGGCAAAACTGCCGGTGATTGAACCAGCCGGTTCAGCCGGCTGAACCGGTCCTCCGGCGACCTCCTCCGGCCGTTCCAAACCTCCGACTACCTCCCTCGGCATCCCCAAGTCGCTGTGGTGCCCGGCCTTGCATCAAACAGCCACCGGATCACATCATTTTCTTCAACTTTTACTGATTCGTTCATTTGATTGAAGACGAGTCGATTCTCACATTATTTCTTGCAATCTATTGTCGTAAATCGGCCGAGCTTTCCGAGGTGTCTCCGTGCCATTCCAGGTCTGAATACGGAGGTCGGATCGCTCGCTTGAGCGTTGGATCATCGTGAGACAAGGTAAGAACGTTTAAACACAACTCTGTAAATTCGTGTTCAGTGAAACCTGTTAGCTTGAGATGCTGTTTTGAGCTAGTTAACGTCGAAATCTGATGAAGTGATAAACTAGAGAGTCGTAGAACTCGTTCTAAGCTTCGATTTGATATATCATATGTCTCGATCGGACTTCGTTTGCTATGTCAAAACACTTCTAGAAGTCAGGATCAGAATCTGTAAATTGCTGTTCATGTCTGTTCTGATGCATTCCTGATTGATGATGTGCTGTTGGATGAATTTTATGATTTTCTATGATCATTTTCTGGAAAAACTTCCTTCATGAGAATCGTAGAACACATCCTGATATATTCACCATAAAATTTTCATAAAATTTTGAGCATGTTAACCTTGTACGATTGACAACGTCATCTGCATGTGGATCGGATTTCATGCTAATTTCAGTTGACCTTCGTGTGTTCTTCGATGTTCATAAATTCGTGTGTTCGAGATATGAAAAAATTTTCTTCACGAAAGTTCTTCCTGAGATCGAGATCTTTCTATTGATACTAATTTCATCAAAATCGGAGATCATTTGAATTTTCAAAAGGAATTCTCACAATTTGATCAGAATCTGTGTCCAGATCTGATTTTCATTCCTTTAAAGTTCAAAAGATGTTTCTCCGAATTTGATAAAGTTAGGGTCCTTTTTTGCAAAAGATCAAAACTTCAAAGTTGTTCATTAGGGTCTCATTATGTCAACTGAACATTTTGAGGACCTAATTGCAATTTTTGGAGGGTTGATTTGCTTGAAAATTCTTCTCGGGCTAAAATTTCATTTGCAATTGAGTCCCTCGCGAAATTCGAATTTTATAAAAATTTGGAGGGCTTTTTAGCGAAAACTCAAAACACGAAAATTGTTGCACACAGGGAATCCTAACGGCATAAAAATTTTCGCGCGTTTTTGATAAGGTTTGTTATTTTTCCCGCCTTTGTTTTGAAATTCATAACTGAACCGAGTCCAGCCTGTTACTGAAATTTAATTGTGCATTTTCGGGAAAATTGGCTAGGATTTAAGAAAAATGATCTTCATGACTTTTGATCCTCATGTCATAAGCTTTCTAATGACACCTGATTCGCTTCATTTGAATGTCATTAGGATAGTTAATCATGCTTGAACAGAATTGATCCGAATTAGATGTTAATTGAATAAGTGGTCTTTCTCATAAAGCCCACTTCCCCTTGCTTGATTGGTTTTGAAATAAGGCCCATGGGCCTAAACGCATGTTCATTTTATTGCTATGCATGTGTTTGTTAGATGAATGTTAGGCCCGATGCATGTTCGGCGGGTAGCCCATTCATGGTAATTAGAACCCAACTTTAGGGGTTAATTGATATGAGTTACCGTTTTGTGAACACAAATGGTAGCCCATTATCATTAACCATTAATCAACCAATGTTAGGTGATTAGTGGGTGATGAATTGAAACGCATGAAAAACAAAGGCCGATCCCGAGGCCCGTGCTTAATTAGTGATTTGATTGCATCTTTGTTCTTTCATATGTCATTATGAATGAATGTATGAATGTAAACATCGACACCCGAGAGGCGGTCCATGAAAGAAAAATCCGAAGTTGAGAAGACCAAGGTGATTGACCGATGTCCAATCCGGTCTCAATTTGTACGCAATTGACGATGATTCTAAACCGATGTCCAATCCGGTTTCAATTTGTACTTAATTCATTCGTCCCCGACCATGTCTCGGGATTTCAATTCGTATTGTAATAAACACCCGACGAGTTGCGGGTTCTTACTTTTTACTTTCTCGCACTTAGAATTAGCTCATCCTTTCAATAATTCGAGTGTTTACTTTACGTAAGGTCTTTCAATACAATTGATTGTTTCTTTCTTTTTCTAGACTAAGATAGGATTAGTTTAGAATCTTAAATGAAAATGCAAAAACAAGATGCATGATCACCTAGTGGACTAAGACTTTGGCATGAAAATGGTAAGAAACAAATGCATGACGATTTAGATAACAACCATGTTAAGTTTAGCGGTACCGAAAGGGCGTTAATAGAAATATTAACGTAAGCTAGTCCCCGAACCTTTGATCTCTGGTTTTCGTAGAAACCGAAACGAAATTCCCGCGTTTCGGTTGGGTATTCTAGCCGACCCCCGACCTAGGCTAGTGGCGACTCCTAAAAAATAAAATCAATCCGCTGTCACGCGAGATATGGATTTAGGGAAAATCCACGTTCATGACCAATGGATCATATGGCTAAGCAAGAGATTTATACTTCGGTAGAATCATTTTTTTTAAGATGCCATATGGAACATCTCATGAACACTTATCTCTAAACCCGCCTCATCCGAGCTCCGGACCCTCGAGGGGCAGGTCGCGACAGTATGTATCGCTTCACCATCTTGTGGAATTCATCATAGTCACCCATAGCAACCATGCATTTATCAGCTGTGAGGATCTGCAAGGCATTTGACAGCTTTCGCGTAGAGATTGACGAGAATCTAGTAACCATAGCCTGAAAGAAGCAAGGAGTATGCCTGAGCATTCAACAAACCAGTTCAGGCCATCCTATTAGCACAAGAATCATTACAATTTCTCTTTTTTTCCTGTTAACCTCGCTCCCTACTCTAAAATCTTGTGTCAGCCACTATGTGGAGAAGTTTCCGTTTCTTGGTGATCAGTCACCAAAACCCAAAATGTCAAGAAACGGGACGAAGACTTTCCAAACATTTTGATCAGAAAGGAAGAGACTCCGTCGAAAGGCTGTATACCCGATACACATTAGATTAAACAGATTTATAAATAGAAGACTCTCTCTCTAAACCTTAGTTTTAACTTTCTCGTGCTCTCAAAACCTTTCCATTTGCATTGCCTAACGTGAAGTTTCTTGACACAAAAAATTTAGGCATCTCCAGAGGTGGCAAAATGGGTGATCGATCCATATTTCAACTCATACTTAGTGGGTTGGGTGATGTGTGGATTGTCTAAGATTTATAATATAGGTTATAATATATTTAAGAAAGCAAAAGCAATTGATGATGGGTTATATTGGGCTTAAAAAAACCCTTTTTCAACCCATTTAATCAAAGAGCAATGCTAATGACCCCTTGCTCTCATACTCCCTAATAGACACTATCCATTTCAAAACCGAACACTATTTAATACCAATTCTAAACCTTTTGAAATGTGAACATTTTTCAAGAAAAATTTTAAAGAAGCAAAAGTGGAGAGCGAGAAGAGGAACTTCGCCGGTCAAGGACGACGGCGGTGTTGGGGATGATTGTATCTACCTCTGCAGTGTCGAGGTGGAAAAGAAACAAAAATGGATAATTAAAAAGAGGGCTTGTGTTCCACAAGCCAAAAAAAAAATGAACTAAAGATATTGACACCAAAAATCTTGAACTATAATAAAATAAGGTTAATACCATGAATGCAACAAATTGAGAGTGTCCGCGAGCAGTGTGAAAGTAAGTGCAGCTGGCATTCCTCTTTACTCAAAATGACAAGATTAGAAAAAACAAAAAACAACAGGTACAATTAATGCCTTCAAAATATGAGTTATTTGAGTCAACTTGGATTGTCAATTTGGGTCGGATCTATTTTCAACCCACCCAAATCCAACCCAATCCAAAATGTTAAATTAAAGTGCTTACATAACTAATTTCTCCAATCCCTTTCAACTTCTTCGCGCTTCGACTGCACAACGCGGCATAATAAGAACAACAGCAGTTTATACAATATGAGCTGAGTAATAAATGCAGAGGACTGTAATGATCCCACCAAGCAAGAATCGATATCAAGTAAACTCCTAAGTTTTTGTCATAGCCATAAAGATTGACAACCTTCATCAGCAAACGACAAAAGTCATCTGTATATGGCATGGGAAGAACCGGCTTTCTGGGCGAGATAAGGAAAATGTTCAATACTTTTACTTGAGGGGCAACATATAAATATTTTTGAAAAAAAAATGGCATTACAAATGCCATGATTTCCTTACGAAACTCATTGTTTATACCATAACTTTTTAATCTATTATTGTGCCGTAACTTTTGGAAAACGTCTACTTGAATGAGATGAGCAATTTTTCATGTCGGAAAATCCGACATAGCATTAATTTAATATAAAATTGTCTAATGAACTCGCCGGAAAAATGATATCATCAAAAGTGTGTATTAAAAATGTTGTGTAGCCCTTTCCTTGTCCCAAATTGACGAATTGGGGGTAATTAGTCCTCTCCTCATTGCTAACCCTAAATTGGGTCCACAAGCGACGAGGCTTTGTCTTGCCGGTGCCGTCAAAGGATGCACTTGGAGAGGAGGTGCGGGAGGTGGTGTCGCTGGTGGTCGGAGAGATCGACACTTGGGATTGAATCGAGGGATTCCTTGTTGACTTCCCTTCAAGGCACAGCAACTGTTGACATTGGAAATGAGAACGTCTTCGCCACCGCCGTCGAACCGTACAATACCTTCTGTCCATCTGTACAATACCTTCCCATTTAAGGTTAAAGATATGTTTTTCCCTTTTTTTGTGCGTAAGTTTTTGTGTGTTTCCTCTCTTCTTTGAAGTCGGGGG
The DNA here is from genome assembly GCA_031216235.1 of Syzygium jambos. Lineage (NCBI taxonomy): Eukaryota > Viridiplantae > Streptophyta > Magnoliopsida > Myrtales > Myrtaceae > Syzygium > Syzygium jambos. The sequence continues at coordinate 20,487,339 of CM062225.1, forward strand.
GGAGTGGAGGCTCTCTAAACTTATATCTCTTTAAGAAAAAGTGACGCCAGATAAGTTGTTCTTAAAATAAATTTATGTAGGATTGTCCTCAGAGATATACTGTTGGAGTCAAACAAACATTTCCTTTTAAAGTTATGATACACAAATGATCAATTAAAAAGTTATTCTACTAAAGTGAGTATCGTACGGAAATTATAGTATTTGTAGTGTTTTTTCTAAAAAAATTCTGTATGTAATCTCATATACTGTAGTCTATATCTTATAAAATCGCACGAAACGTCAAGCGGCTAGGGTGACACGGCTCTTGCCAAGCCCCTCTCCGGACCTTTCACTGGCCATTAATATTACCTCTTTGGCAACGTCAGTGGAATTGAGGACCACCGTAGTAGTAGCACCAGTTTTGATGGAATAGATAGGGCCATAAGTTTCAGCCCACTTTGCAACGGTCATGTGAGGTTTCTTCTCCTTCATTTGAAGCAAATTCCCCACTATGGGCAACCCAGGAACCTCTGCACCATATTCAGGTCCCTCAGAAAAAAAACCAAAGCACAAAATTATCATTACAAGACACAGAAATCACTCACCTTTTTCCCATTTTTTGCACAGCAGAAGCAAAGATAACCTGGTAAAGGTGGAAGAGTGGACTGGCCATTCATCCTCCTAATAGAGCCGAATGTCCTCATGAAGAAAGAGAAGAGCAACAACAGTGAAAGCCCACCAAGAATGGCCGTAGTAGCAAAAGGCAACGGAAGTTCTTGCATATGTTGGAGAATGGTCACAGCCGCTCAGTAGAAAGTGAAGACACAGTAATTTTTGAATTGAATGAAACGAAAACAGATGACGAATAAAGCAGACAGCTTGGGGCTAGTTTATATAACGGGAACTATCTCCAAAGACAGATTGTCAGAGCAATTAAAAAATAGAAAGAGATTGGACGCTTCTAATTATTGATTTCTGCAATTTATTAATTGAAGAAGGCAGAATGTTTGCAGTAAAACAAGAGGGAGAGAACAATGAGCACCGAGCAAAAGTGAGGGAATATACGATTCGGGAGATGGTGACCCACTCCACGATCGGGGTTTAGTCGTCTTCCTCAGCTGTAAGCAACTGAGTCTGGCGAGAGCTGGCCGACCCTCGCCGACCACAAGCAAGAGCTAGGCGAGGGCCATGAAGCCCTTGCTGGTTGTGGGAGAGGGTCGCGGCTCTCGGCCATACCTTGCGAGGGTTGTGAAGCCCTTGCTTGGGACTGGCGATGGTCGGTCGGCCCTCACCTGTACTAGCAAGCGTTGGCTAGCAGCCCTCGCCGGGCTAGGAAGAAAAAAATAAAAAAATAAAAAATAATTAAAATTGTCAATGTTAGGGCCAATTGTGTTATGTAGAATAGCTGATGTTCATGTTAGGGATTTTCGGCTAAAATTAGCCGGATCGACTCAACTGGCAAAACGTGAAAATATTTAGGATTCAATTGGCAAAATTAAAAGGTTTAAAATTGAATTGACAAAAGTGCAAAAAGTTTAGGACTCTTCGAATAAGTTTTTCCGAAAATTTGTGTCATTTTGGCTTTCTTATTAGTCGAGAAAGATGTCCGAGGCTGCGAGGATTATGGGGAGGACAGATCGGGGGGCCGGCATGGAAGAGTTCGGAGGAGCTGATTTGCTTTTGGGGAATCTATTTGTTTGGAAGGATAGAGCCAGGCAAAAGGACAAGTGCCTCAAAGATGATGACCTCTTGCATGTTTTGATAAGCTAAACACAAACATAAAAAAAAAAGGATTGCGTACTTGAAATCTGGAGTAAATATGGCTCTGCTACCTAACGCCTCCCGCCGCCAGCTGCCGTCATCCGCCGTTGTCAGCCATCGTCCTCTGCCCCTCGTTGCCAACTGCCGTCCTCTGCCGACCGCCCGAATGAGAGAGATTTTGTGTTGTTATCAAATGAATTTCTATTTCAAAAACAGAAATTTTGTGTCGTTATCAAACACGTATTTTTGCTCAGAAACTCGTCCATGAAATGGAAATAGAAAAATCTATTTTTGGCTAGAAATTGATTTCTGGAACAAAAAGGTTATCATGCGCGCCCTTAAAATGAAGTTTCATTAGTTTGTGGTAAACTTAAAACTACATTTCACTAGTTTGTGATAAACTTAAAACCACGTTTCACCCATTTTGTGATCAACTTAAAATCACGTTTCACCAATTTATGGTCAACTCAAAACCACGTTTCATTAGTTTGTGGTCAACTTTTACTGGTTTGTGGTCAACTTAAAACCACGTTTCATCAGTTTGTGCTAAGCTTAAAATCACGTTTCACCAGTTTGTGGTAAACTTAAAATCACGTTTTACCCAGTTTGTGGTAAACTTAAAACCACGTTTTACCAGTTTGTGGTCAACTTAAAATCACGTTTCACCCAGTTTGTGGTAAATTTGAAATCACGTTTCACCATTTTGTAGTCAACTTAAAACCACGTTTCACCAAGTTTGTGGTAAACTTAAAATCACGTTTCACCAGTTTGTGGTCAACTTAAAACTGCACTTCACACGGTTCATGATTAACCTAAAACCATAGGGTTCGTAGAACCACGTCTTCAAATTACTAACACAATTAATCTAGTAAAGTTTTCCAGGCCAGAGTGTTGTTCATCATCATTGCTATCCTCTATGCCTTCTCGAAAGTCAGCAAGCCGAATCTCACAAATAGAGATCGTTAATGAACAGGTGAGTTCCTCTCTTTCTCTCAATCATTAAAAAGCATCAAGGTTGAAAAATTGGATTCGGTCAATAACTTTAAAGCAGGATCCCTAAGTAGCTGTTGTGAAATTTTCATTTGTCCTTTTAGTTGAGTCGACCAAGACTCAGGTGTCACCTTCTCTTTGAGATCCACCTCTAACGAATTCAATCTCAAAGAGGGGTAGCTATTGACACTTGATTTTTAGCCCATTTTTCAAGTTTATCTAAAAATCACAAAATTGGGATTCAGAACCTTGGCCATGCTTAGGAACCTATTTCTAAACCAAAACTAAATTTTTTATAATTTTCGTAAATTTTTTCTTATTTTCTTTTGACTAAAATGAGTGAAAAATCATGAAAAATACCAAATTGAATTAAAAAAATTCCATAAAAATAACCATTAGTCTTATTTTAATTCCAATTTCATCACTGAAGTTTAAATTTTGAAAAATTTCTGTTGGAAATATGTTTTTCCCAAAATTGGGTAATTTCATACTTTAATTGAGCAAAAAATCCAGTTAAATCATTTTTAGTCATTTTTAGGCTATGGTGTCTTCATAATAATTGATTCTGGGACCTTAAATTACAAATTGGTTGGTCCAATTTCACAATTTGACAAAATAATTGAAAAGTCCCAAAAATTAATTGGAAATTAGGGATTTGAAGACTCAAATTGGGGATTCCATTCAATTTGAAATTTTCAATTAAGACCCATACCTTCCCTAGGGTTAATAAGTCATGGGTAATTCAATTTTTGCCTCAATTTTGCCTTATTAGGTCATTTGCACACTTAATTGAACAAAAACCCAAGTAAACCGAATTTGAATTTGGGGATTTTTTTTACCTAATTGAAGTGAAAATTCAAATTGAACCCATTTGTCTAGGGTAAAATATGTTAAGGATTCGAAATTTGAGGTTGGAATTTAGAAATTGGGTCAAAATCGGGTCGAATTTACAAAATTAATACAACTAGGTCTGCTGTGTCGGTCGGATCGACCTGACCCAACCCGGGTCGGTCTTCTTCTTCACCTAGCCGAGTTGCACATGCAGGAAAAGAAAAAATCTGACTTGGCCTGCTACTTTACCAACTTATAACTTGATTTCCAGCACGTTTTAAATGGAATGGACAGCCGAAGAATCTCTGGTTCTCCATCCTTATCATCTCTAACCGATTCCAAGTTGGTTAGGGGTGATAACCGACTTAGGAGAGGGGGATAAAAACTAAAAAAAGTTGTTATCAAGGTCTATAACATGCTCAACCGAATGCCAGAGAGAGAGAGAGAGAGAGAGAGAGAGAGAGAGAGAGAGAGAGAACGAGCAAAACCAAAGAGATAAAGTTAGAGAGAGAGGGTCTGAGGTTCCCATCCGAGCGTCCGGTGCCGCCCGGCTCCGCCCTAAATGGCGGAACACCGGCGAATCAAGGTTTGTCCGTGACCTCCCCTCCTCGTTTTAGTCAGATCGACTGGTCCTGAGGGTCTGAAACTGAGCCTTTTTCGATCAACCGGCAACTTTCCTGACGAGACGAGCGCCACCAACTTGAAGGATTATTGGTGAACCATCCCACAGCCTCCGTTTGTCTCGGAATTTCCGATTCAGCCTCCATTGACGAAGGTTGGTGAAATGAAAAATGCAACGAGTCAGCCTAAACAAACCCTTCGCCAAAGCTCCCAAAATCTTGCTGGAGTGTGATCCGTGGCCATTGGCCAATCCAAGTCAATTTTTCTTACTCTCTGTTTGATGTTTGATCTCTAGAAACGGTTAGGGCACCCTGAATTTGACGATTTGAATGTTAGACATGCTAGTTTATGTAATGATTTTCAGTGATAAGTAGGGAAGTTTGAGCTCGAAAATCAATGGCTTAGGAATGTTAAATAGTCATCTAATGGACATATATGTGTAGAGGAACATTCAGTGAATGTTTTGGATAGAATGAAATGATTGGAATGTGGCCGGAAGGTCGTCGGAGATTAGGTTAAATTGGCTACCCCAACAAGGTTAAAACCGAAAAACTAGAAACTCATGTCAAGTATAGAAGTTTGAGCTTAAAAATCAATGGCTTAGGGATGTCTAATGGCAACAAAATTGGTATGGATGTGCAGATGGTCATTCGGTGAAGGATTAGGATTGGTTATTTTGGTTGGAATGTGGCCGGAAAGTCACTAGAACAACGGCCAAATTGGCAACCCCGAAATGGTAAAACTAAGAATAGTGCCCACCAAGTGTTGATTAAATGCCTAAATGAGGGAAAACCAAAACGATGCCATTTTTGCATCGTGTGTGCAGGAGTGTCGACCGACACCAGCATAGCCGGTCTGATTCAGTCGGATCGGTATGAACTGGTTCGGTCCGGTTCGTCCTCCAGCGAGAAAATAAAAATTTTAAAAAAAATTTCTAAAAGATCAAGAAAAATTGAAAAATTCGAAAAAAATCAGAAAATTAGAAAAAATAAAAATTTTTAGAAAAATCCCAAAAAATTAGAAAAATCTGAAAATTCATAAAAAAATGAAAAAATTGAGAAAAAAAATCCTAAAAAATTCGAAAAATTCATAAAAATTTTCAAAAAATGTAAAAAAATAAATTTCGAGAAAGTGGAAATTTTCAGAAAACTTTTTCAAAAAAAAATAAAAAATTTTCAAAAACTCATAGAATAACTTAGAAACCTTGTGGCCACCCACTTTGAGTAAAATTTAAATTTTTTTGAGATGCCTAAGTGTTATTGTTTAGAACTCCTCAGTTTAAGGATAAAAAATGGTTTTAACCCCTAAAAAACCCTAAAAGGGGTTTAACTCCCGAAAGAGGTCTCAACCCCTAAAAAACCTTAAAATAACACAATTCATTGAATAAACAAGCCATTAGGGCTTCGTTAGGCATTAGATATTTTGGATTGATTTTCATTTTACAGATAATTTAGGATTGCTTTGTTTGATTGAAATTGGTTGTGCATTTCCATGTTCATTGATTGATTTTGCCATATTAGATCGACTAGAATTAGTGAATAGGCCTTGCGAACTCGCATGACACATTAGACACTTCATATCATTTTAGGTACCGAAAGGGTGTTAGAGATCTCGATTCGAGATCATTAGCGTAACCAAGTCTCCTCACTCATCTACTCTCTGGTTTGCAGAATTGTAGTATTTTTCCCACATTTCGATTAGGTTTCTAGTCGATAATAATGACTAGTGGCGACTCCAAATAAAAACTTAGGCTAAATAGAAAGATAAAAAAACTATAATTCGTTGTCTCGTGAGGTATGGTCTAGGACAGACCCTCATTTGTCTAGTGATGGGATGTCTATGAGACGTTTAGGCGAAATATCCGTTTCGGACCTTAGTAACTCATTCGGGGACAGTTTCCTCATTCGTGACGAACGAAAGTACCTCTTTAGCATGCGAAAGCGAGGCGTGACACCTCCAAAAATTATACACAAACCTAGGATCTCTATCAAAGACAATACTTTAGGGCTAACAATAAAAACATAAGGGAGGTGAATATGTTATTTCTTTAAACAAAATTTTTCTCTGAAGATAATAAGTAGTAGTTTAACAACGATCAATGGCAGATCAATGATGACAAGTGCAAGTGCTCCTAACAAGCAGATGCAACCAAATAATGAAAAGATGAAGAGGATTACGAGGAGATAAAGAAGATTGCATGGAGGTTTATAGAGATTCAACTTATCCCCAAGCCTACATCCTCTTTATAACAGACTCAACACTGGCTGCATTCCTTTAATAATCTTCAAGCCGAGTTATAATCAACATGTACTATTCCTATCAAATGATAGATCACATTATCATAACAAGATAACTGCTATGACACGTGTACACTTGCTTTTAACACGATTTCAAAGCAACAAGAACAATACATAGATAATTCTTAGATGGAAAGATGCACAATACTATCATAGAAAGAGAATGATGAATAGTAATAATATTTCTCTATTTTTCCGTCCAAGCCTTTTGAGCTTCTTTGATCCTTCTTATATAGACTTCTCCAATCCATCCGTTGAAGACTCTTTTGGGAAGCAAAGAGCCATTGGGAGTTGATTGAAGCAGTTGCCAAGGTCAGAATTACCCAACAATCCATTCTAGTAGCATTTGTAAGTATTTCCCAAAATGGAGTTTGTTGAATCTATCACTTCCACTATTCCTCAAGAAATTTTTTGACTATTCTTTGACATGTTGTTTGTTACACCTTGAAACCTACGAGGATACGGGATGACACAGCCATCCTTCCACCTAAAGGACACAGCTTCAAACCACAAGTCAAAAGCTAACTCCCAAAAGTCCCAGTCGATAGTGCTCTCGCTCTATAGCCACTCATCGAGGAATCTGAAAAGATTGAGAAAAGAGAGGAGCAAGCAACCACAGTTCAGTGAGTAGTACATATCTTCTGAGCATATCGAGCTTCCACGATACCCAAGGACATAACTCATTTATACCCATCATAATATAACAAAGTTACAAGAGTAAAATGAGCTATATACCACTTCCATAATAACTACATTCATAGCATTAATACCCATTCATCCATAATATTAAAACCAGTATTACTGGTTTAGTTCAATAATCAAACTCATCAAATCATGTGTCAATAGTCCATTTTTTGCTCAATATTCAACTCAAGACTCTAGAAGTGGTTCTCACGAATTTATGTTATTATATAGCACTTAGTCATTGACCTATATCATTAGTACAATGCCCTAGAGGTGGCTCCCACGTGGCTTGAGTCACATTGTAGCACTTAACCCTGGACTACAAGGTTCTAGAGGTGGCTCTCACGAATTTACATTATCGTGTATCACTTAATCCTTTATCATCATATATCAACAGTACAAGGTACTAGAGGTGGCTCCCACAAATTTAAGTTATCGTGTAGCACTTAGTCCTTATCACAATTGGTTTCACAAACCCAAAACATATAATCATTCAAGAGTTATAAGAGTTATCTCATAAATCGGATCCACAAAGTAGTACACATAGCATGTCAAGAAAGGTTTATCAAACAATCTCACCATAACCCAATAGTAAATATTCAATCCAGCTATATGCAGTAAATGTGCTCATCTTAGTTCAATATATATATATATATATATATATATATATATATATATGTCTATATCGAATCATAATTACTTCGAGACATGGGTTTTACCAAAATCATAAAAAGAGATAGCACCACTCACCTGGAAAATGCCCAAAAATCAAACAATGACGCTCACTTGAACCGACGATCTCGTAATCTTAGCAATTAAACGAGAATCGACGTCAAAGCCAAGTAAAATACTACGATAACTATGAAATAGCTAAACGACGTTTAAATGCTAATAAAACAACTTAAAGGTGTCTATAAATCACTTATCCAAAGCGATTATCCAAAACCGTCCATAACATGAAGCTTGAGCACGAAACTTGGTTGCGCTAAAACTCTTTCTATCAAACTCCATTCCAAGCGAGCTTATAGTCAAAATAAAGCCCATTCAAAGAAATACAAGACCCCCAACTTGACCGTCGGAAAATTGATCCGAAAACCGACGAAAATCGACTAAAAGCTGCTTGTCCCACACTGTTCACCATGCGTGCGCAACTTCAAAAATTCATATCAGACAAACCGTAAGTCTAAATCAAGATCTGTAAAATCTCACGGTTCCATAACACCATAAACTATCATTTCTATACACACACACACACACACACGTAGCTTAACAACTCAAAAATCGGACTACGTGGCTTGATGTTCACAAAACTCCAAAATTGTGCTCTAATTCCAAAATATACTCCGATTAGACGAACGAGAGGTGTGAGTGCTTATCGGGCGTTTAATACGAATTGAAATCGTTTTAGTGAGGTTCCCACAGCGCAAAAATCTCCTCTTTTCCCTTTCCTCTTCTTTCTTCTTTCCTTTCTATCTCTCTCTTTTATTTTGTATTTTTTTTCCGAGCTCTCTCTCTCTCTCTCTCTCTCTCTCTCTCTCTCTCTCTCTCTCTCTCTCTCTCTCTCTCTCTCTCTCTCTCTCTCTCTCTCTCTCTCTCTCTCTCTCTCTCTCTCTCTCTCTCTCTCTCTCTCTCCTCTTTATAAACTAGTCCACTTTTCCCTTTCTTCTTTGACTTTTCAACCCCTTTGCTTATTTTTTTGGGGTAAAAAAGTCCAAATATTACATTGTCAGTTCTTCCACCATGGTTTCTTCAGCCTGTCAACGGCTGTGGTCCTTTCGACAAACGGTCATCTTCATACGACATGCTCATCAACACCTCCCAAGACTTGATATCAACATGATACAAAGCTCTTTATTACTCAATATCAACACATGCACATAACTATTAGTCTATTGATATTGTACACTATTGAAGTGTGAGAAAAAAACTTGCGATCAAACATCCAATGATCTTTATGAGTTTTTTAGTTTCCAAAGACTTCCGGTTGATGAAAGATTTGACCATGGTACCTTCAAGTCTTTAAATCCTCGTCATATTAGACTTGTTCACCTCTTGTCGATATCTTGATCCTTATTCATTGAACTCTTGAATATTGTTAATATCATCAGTGTGTTTTTTAAGGTTACCACGACCATCTATACTTATCATGAAAATATTAGTACCAGTAATATTTTTGGAATGATCAAATAATGTCTCTAGGGATGTTAACAATGATCCCCCCCCTTTTGTATGATGACATAATTACTCGCACATGTGGTAATAATAGTTCGTAAGAGATATTTGCAATTAGATGAATGGCTTTCCTCAAAGGTTCAGATGTTCTCAACTTGTTTTCTTTTTTGGTTGAATTTTTTGACTTGATTTCACACGAGCATATAAGCTATTTTCAAGAAATAAACTTTGAAACTGTTAATAGAAGTTTGATGGAAGTGTGAAGGATAGCCCATACTTCTATTAAGAATGAGTGTCATGATAATACAGAAGAGATGACGAATAAAAACATTTGATCACGAAGTCTATTAATGATGAGCCTAATAAACTAAGAAATACTCCCTCACTGGTTCAACAAATGTTTCAAGAGAGATAGACAGAGAATCTAAAATGTTCTTTTCATTATCAATAGGTATTTGTATATCTTGTACATATTAACAATATTATAAGTACAAACAGTATTAAGAGTATGAGTATAACAACAAGTCTCATCAGTATCACATGCAAATACCTAGCGTAAGTATAATATCCATATTGCACAGTAATTCTCCCCTTTTTTATTAAAAAAAATGGAAAGATAATAGCAACAAAATATTCCATTCCATCATACGAGAGAGTCATACATCAACCAAAAAAGAAATTGAAACAAAAGTAGGAATAATTCAAATATTTCTGTTCGCTTTTTCCACTGGGAGGAGGGTGTGGATTTTGTAGCGATAGAGGATTTAGGGAACTGGCTAAGGGGATTGTAACAGTTCAAGGATTGAATAGCCCGCTCTATTTCAACAAATAACATCCAACTGCATTAACAGAGCTTTTGATTTCCTTTATTCCCTCTGCAGGTGCGCATTTGAGGGTTTCATCCTCAGCAGTGTGCATTTGAGTGTTTCATCCTTAGTAGTGTCCTTAATAAGCAGCGTGTCTTTCTGCTCTAGAAGAGGGGAGAGTAGTTGTTTGCTTCCGGACAGGCACAAGTGCTCTAGCCTTTTCTTCTTTTATTTTTCTTTTTCGGCTCCTTCCTTGAGCCTTTTCTTCAGCACTTGCTGGGCAGCCTCTCAAACTATTGTGAGACAATCTATAGGAATCATATGCCATGGCAAGTTTTGGTATTTTGTGGGAGATGTACTTCATGTGTGTATATCTGTCTTACGTTAGGGTATCAAGTACGGTGATGCAAGTATCATGAATGCTCTTGTTTCGGCCACATTGACCTTTTTCTCTATGTTCAAATTACAAGTGGATGTTATCATTGCTTTTGTGAACAACTGAAAGTTTTATAGTATAGAGTGCTTATTCATAAAATAAGAAAAAAACGTGAGAATCAGCCCAATATGACTTGTAATGTCCACGTGCTTCTCTTTATATGAAGTTCAATCTGTTTTGTGTGTTATGAGAACCTTGATATATATTATATTATATGAGTTGGTGGCTCGATAGCTTCCAATGGTGAGAACTCTGAGTTTTCTGTTTACTTTCTCTCCGTCTTAGATATCAAGGCCAAGAATTGGTCGTTTGTATGTTATGTTGGAATCTTTTAAAGAGAAATTGTTTCTTATCAAGGACTACCTCTTAGGGAATTGTTTCTTATAAAGGATTACCTCTTAGGAAGTTTCTTTCCTTTGAGGGCATTTGCACGTTATGTTGGATTGGTTGGGTAAGGGGGCATCAAAATGATTCAGATTCGTATGATTTTGTCGATGAATCCAAAGTTTTTTGAAGGGTACCAAAATCCTTTGGATGTGTCGTCAATTTAGACTCAAGGAAACATTGTTCGAACAAACTGAACATTTGAAACTGGTTGGGACAATGAAAAATGCCAAAGTTCAGTTTACACATTATTGAGGCTAACAATACAACATAGAAGGGAGAGGAGAGGGATGGGGGGGGGGGGGGTGGTGAACAGGTTGTATGAGGATACTGAAAGTCTTTTGTGGAATAATAACAATTAGGAACACAGATCGTGAAAGATGTAAATCAATGTGTAAGATGGTGGTGTACTTGATGATGGAAATAATGAACGCTGAAAATAAATCATTGTTTATAGTGCTTCGACTTTATATCCAAGTCCACCTCCACTCTCTAGCTGACAGCCTAACAACGATTGGATTTTGCTAGTAATCAGCACTGCAAGTTACATCTGGCAAGTATTGTTCATTTCACAAGATAAATCACATTATCAAGACACTAACACTGCACTCACACTTGTACACTTGACTATTTGCTATTAAAAAGCTAAACCTTTACAGAGAGATATCAACAGTGATGATTTTTAGTTCATAGCACAAAGAGTCCAACCCTCTTCGGGTTTCATTGATCATTATTTGTAGAAGTCTTCAATCCAACTGTTGGAGACCTTCAAAAAGATCTAGCTAGCTGTTTGAAAGCAGTCGAAGACCTATGCCGAAATTTGGTTTGCCTATACAATCATTTCTTCTAACTTGCGATCTTCAATGAGCATAGTGAGAAGAAGGCAGACGAATTCAATTAAGTTTGAGATAGGCATTGAGAGACAACATATTCTCAAACAATTCCAACTTAAAGCAACGACTAGAGAATTGCAATGAAGATATCATAGCGTATCACATGTGGATTTGAATATTAGCACGGTGTTGCTCAACATAGTAGTCTAATGTCTTGAGCAAACAATTACCAATTGTGCTCACAACAATAATCGTCTTAGCTCTTAGGGGATGAACTTATAAGATCGTAATTATCACATCTCGGGTACTCTCCCCCTTTTTGTCAGCATAAAAAAGAATATAGAAATAATGTGCATGACAGGTGAAAAAAGATGCATTCATTCATTCAAGTAGCATGGAGGAACATCAGTTGCGCAACTAATCATCAAAAAACGATAGGAAATGGCAACGAGGATGTCAAAACATAGATCCCTACGATCTACTTGAACGTTTCTTGAAAAGGGAGTAGTCTTGATTGTTGCAGATGGCTCGGGGAACGGATGAGTGAGATTATAGTATTGAAGGGAAATGATGGCTTGCTCCAAATGGATGAGGTATCTGCCCTTAGAATCGATGCTATTTTTTAGCTCTTGAATCTCCTCGAATAGCAAGGCACTATTTACTCCATCCTTTTGTTGTTTCCTTGGCGTAGGCTCCCCCTGAGTTGTTGATCTTTTGGGATGACGGCGAGTCGCAGATGGCCTTGGAAGTGCTACTAGTGCCATCCCTTTGTGTTGCATGGCCTTTTCAACACCTTCTCTATGCCTTTCCTTCAGAACTTCCTTTGAGGCCTTATCATCACTATGTCCAATTTGGACAACCTCATCACGCAGATTTACCTATCCATCGAGTGTCATCCGCAGCATCATTTTCTTGAGGGTCTCTTTAGCCATCTCAAGGTTAATCATTTTCTTAGCTTAAGATATCCAGTGATGCTGGTACCTTTAGCGCGAAGTATGAGAGTAATGAAGGCTCCGTAAGGTAGTTACTGTCTTCTTCTTGACAACTGGTACATGTGAAGGATAATCATACGAGGCAAAGAGAAGTTTACACCATTCATGATTGCCTATAAAAGTCTGGCCTCATAACGTGAAACATTATTTGCTGATGATGACTTGGGGTGAAGGCACATGGTTACAATTTTGTATTGCATGTTGACTTTTAACGGCAACATGCTCAATGAGATTTTATCGCCACGAACAAGCTCAGAACTTTCGAGAATGAACGAGTAAACACTTAACCATAATAGTGAATGCTCCCGATACCCTCATCGACCAATAATGGGGCTCTTGCTGAACAAATTATAATTACTGACCGATTAATAGTGGGTCATTTTTTGGTGTTAACACCGTCTTACCTTAGGGTATAGAGTCCGGTGATGCAAATACCATGAACACTCTTGTTTTAGCCATATTGACATTTTTCTCCATGTTCAAAGTACACTTGTCTGAATAGTATGTTATCTTTGCTTTTGTGAACTGAGGAAGTTTTATGAGTTTAGAGTACTTATTTAGGAAATGTGAGGTTGAGTCCAAGATGACTAATAATGTCCCCACATTGCTCATTCTATGAAGTTCATGTTTTTTGTGTGTTCTGAGAACCATGGTATAATTCCCCTTTAACTTGATTTTTCTCCTTTCTTGAGTGGTAACTCTATAATGGACCATTGAATGTCGAACTGATCCTCAGAGATCAAACTAACTAAGCAGCACCGGTCATCATGGAGTTTAAGTAACATGCATATATATGATGATCATGTGCCTACTTGTTTTGGCATCATGATTTGATGGCTTGATAGGAGATCTGTTAAACGAGTGGATTAGGTCGAAAATAGTTGGATCCAAATTGACCCATATTCATGTAATACAAATTTAGTGGCCGCATTTAATCCAACCCATACTTGACTTGACTTGTATTACTAAATCCCTACTATTTAACCTAATCCATCAAAACTAATACCTGAATTGAGGTGAGACCATGGAGCGAGCGAGCGAGAGATTAAGTGAGGGCAAGAGAAAATGAAGAGAAAGTCATAGAGGTGGGTTAGATCTAAATAAGTTGTTAACCAATTTAACTCCTATATTAAACCCATTTATGATGCATATAATTGTGTCTAAACCTATTTATGATCCATTTACTAAATATAACTAATCCACATAACAACTCAACCGATTAAATATGGGCTAAGAAATATATCTATGATCCATTTTGACAGATCGACTCGATAGCTTCAAGCGTCGAGAGCTCTGATTTTTGCAGGTAACTTTCTTTCCGCCTTAGATATTAAGGCCAACATTTGTTCATCGGAGAATTTTTGAATCTTTTAATGAGAATTGTTTCTTATTAAGGATTACGTCTTAGGAAGCTTTTCTCATTTTTCAATTTAATCTTAGGAAGCTATTTTGTTTTCGGACATAATTGTCCAAAAAGTCTTAAACCTAAGCCAATTTAATTCCAAACTTTTCAATTTGGACAATTTTTTTTTTGGTAACCCAGGAACCCCCCGCACGGCCGACAGCCGGAGGGGTAAACCTGGGGTGACGCTAGCGCAGGACCCACCACCACAGCGTCACATTTAAGAATCCCTAACGCCTACGCTGGGATTCGAACTCCGATCCCTTCGTGGGGGGATAAGAGCGCAAGCCAACGCAGCCGCTGCGGGCGGTGGTCAATTTGGACAATTTAGTCCTAAACATTTTTGATAATTTGCTAATATAGTCATTTTGTTCAATTTTTTGGCCAAAAATCGCTAACATAGACGCTGACCATCCTACGTGACATAATTAGTGCTGATTTGGATGAGTTTTCAATTTTTTAAAAAATTTCTGAAGTTTTTCTTCTTTGTTTTCCTTTCCTTTTCATTTTTTTTCTTTTTTTCATATTACCCTCCGTCGATCGTTGGGGCGTCAATAATAGCCAACCAAAAAGCGAGGGCTAGGATGCCCTTGCCGACCATTGCCGAGGCCCCGGGGACTGGCGAAAGGAAATAAAGAAAAAAGAAAAAGGCAAAAAAGAAAGAGAAAAAAAATTCACAAAATTTTAAAAAAAATGCAAAAATCCTCTACATTAGTACTGGCTTTACCATGTAGGACGATCGAAACTGATTGGACCAGGGCAACGACTTTCGGCCAATTAGCGACTTCTGTCCAAAATTGGTTAGAAGAACTACATTGATAAATCACTAAAAAGTTTAGTGCTAAATTGGCTATTAGAAAGTTTAGTACTAAATTGGCTGTTACATAATAGGTTTATGACTTTTTGGACAGTTTTCACTTGTTTTTGTATGGACATTTGATATGTTGTTTGGAATGGCTCTATGTGAGGGGTCATCAATGTGATTTAGATTCATCTGAGTTTGTATGAAGATTCCTAGCACAAAAATGTTTGGGTTAATATCTCGAAAAACCCTAAACTAGTACGTTTGTGACAAATTTACTCAAAACTAATTTTTTGACCATGAAAAACCCCAAATTGGTACACTTATTACAAATTTATCCCAAACTAATTTTTTGATCGCTAAAAACTCTAAACTGGTATATTTGCGACAAATTTATCTTCCGTTAAATTAGATTAATATCACAAAAAAAAATCACAAATTGGTATGCATGTAACAAACTGAGGGTAAAATCCTAAACTGGTACTCTAGTTAACTGCCACGTGTCAACCAACTCATAAATTTGACAATAATTTTAATGAAAATTAACGGAGGGTAAAATTGTCACAGGTGAACCGGTTTGGGGTCTTTAGTGGTAAAAAAATTAGTTTGGGGTAAATTTGTGACATGTATACCAGTTTTGGGTTTTTCGTGATATTAACCCAAAATATTTTGCATGTGCTGTCACTTTAGACTCAGGTAATCAGTGTTCGAACAAACTAAACACTTGAAACCGATTGGCACAAAGAAATGTGCTAAAGATCAGTGTACACATGTTAGCAGAAAGAGAAGGAACAAGAGCATCTGAATTGCATCTCAAACAAATTTTGTCAGTCTTTGGTGTGTAATGAATCTTTCAGGAGTCATGGGTGGACTTGGTTCACGTTCATTTGCCGTAGACACACCACACAATGTGCATAGATGATCTAAGAGCTCAAAAAACATAAGAATCTGATCCAGGCAGAGCAATCTTTATCCTATCCAAACATTGACTCTAGACTGTATGTTGGCAGTCCTCGTAACTTTCGCAATCTATCATTCTGTCTCCTTTCCAACAAAGCATGAATTTGCTGTTCTTTTGAAGGAAATTAATGCATTTCTTGTTTCTACTAATCCAACTAAATTAAAGGAGGATAATTCTTTCAATCGACTTAAAGAACCAAAAACCGACATAACCAGCCCCAACTTCGGTATATTGTTACGGGACTAGAATGGATCATTGCCGAAGCGAGCTTATCTTTGAGCCCTTACCTCAGTTCTTACCACAAAGCAATGTGATCTTTTTCTTGTAAAGGCCCTTGAACAGATGAACAAAACAACGTAATAGCATAAACTACAAGATGACATAGCAAGATGGCGACACTTCAAGCAGGGTCAGCCTCTTCCTTTTTCATCAAAACCAACAAAATGGCAACGTCCAGACTTGTCCTACGTCTTGCTTATACCAGCATTGCACTCCGTTGAAACATCTACCACACAGCAAGACTTAGAAACTCTGCATTTATCAGCAAAACAAGACAAAACCACTACATTACAATGAGAATTCTCTCACTTCAGTGGCTACTATGCTTTCTTCATTCCAATCATCTCGGCTTCAGCATTGCTTGCATTGGGTGAAGCTTATGAGTCGTCAGTCCCACCGTATCGACTTTTTCTTCCTCTCCATCCTTCAGTCGCCATTCAAACTCCTGGACTAATCTGCCGATGGCTGTGCAAGATATTAACATGGCCTGAAGAGCTCCGGCACAAACCCTCTTCCCTCCTCCAAAGGCCAATGTCTTGAACAAGTCAGCTGGCTCATACTTCTCATCGAGAAATCTCTCAGGCATCCACTCTTCTGGTTTCCCATATATCTTCTCGTCCATGTTACATCCATATATGTTTATAGCAATCTAGAACAGCACAATTCGAGCTTCAAATTCCTCATCCAACATGCGAGACACGTAATAGGCTTAAAAAAATCATATGCACTTATCAACCTGGCTTCCAGCTGGGACAAAGTACCCTCCTAATTGGGTATCTTCATGTGCGTAGCGCGGAGGAATTATTGGAACCGGACTGTGTTTCCTCAGAGTTTCATGGAATACAGCATTCAAGTATGGAAGCTGAGACAAGTGGTCCTCTGTGAGGGTTTCAGAACCACAAACTTTTTGAATCTCCCGGACGAGTCGATCCTGTCAAGGAAGTCACAATTACTCAAAGCTTTACAAAAATTAGTGACAATCAAAAAAAGGGATAATCTAAATAATTAGCTGAACCTGGCATTTTGGAGTCTTAGCAAGTTCATTCAAAGCCCACTCTGTCGTGACTAGAGTGGTATCAGAAGTCTCGATGATTGGCTCCCAGAGCAAAATGGTGATCTGCTCCTCAGAAAGCATCTTGGCTTCGGATATCAAGAAATCAATATAACTGTTCGCTTCCTGCTCAGAAGTTGATGACCCAACTTACTAAAAAAGCTACGACTAATTCAAAAAAATAAGTTGAAGCAGAAAAGATGATGGTCTTGTCCAGAACTGCCACTTGAAATCCATTTATGCTTTAAAGAACTGTTCAGCATTTAGTACTGGTAATACCTTTCAAGCCATCCAGAAAAACACATCTGTTTCAAAACCACCTATCTTTCCAGTTGTTTCCCAATTGTTTTCTCCAACATTTCAGGAAGAAAATGTTAAAACATAAAAATGTGTCCTAATTATCAATATAAACCATTAAATATTTAAAATTTCATGGTTTTTTCCAATAAGAGCTATAATCAATTTGCAGTCTCCTGAGAATACTTCCACGTTAAGCAAAACTAGTAAACTGTTGGTTTTTGTTCCTAAAAATTTTTAAAATAAAGTTCTCAAGGAAACTTCGAAACAAGCACTACCTCCCCTGAAGCGATTCTCCGTTTCTGCTCCTTGAGTAGGGCTTTCGCCACCACTTTCCTGCGGAAAGCCAGTTGTTTAATCTTCTTTTCCCAGCTTTTTCTAGGAATCCATCTCAGGTAAGGAAAGAAATCCCTCCAGTCCACCTCAATTGCACCAGCCATCATATCCGACACCATAACCTTGAACATATCCTCTTTGGACAATGTTGTCCCAAGTTCCTCCACGTATATGGATTTCACCTCCTGTCCCAAAGCCTGTATTGCAATTACTAATTGACCCTGCTCTTTTGCTTTTCTTTTTTCTTGTTTTTGTTTAGAAAGGATAGAAAAGAACAGGTAGCTTACTTGTTTGAGTGCTAGCACAAATAGTTCATTCTCGAAGACTTTCCTGAAATTGACCACTTCAAGAGGATGGCCATCTACAAGGGCATGTAATTGTCTAGAAATGTTTTCCATCATGGTGTCTCGGTGGGATCGTAGCTGCTTCTGCATATAGATGCACAAAAACAAGCACTAAGTCAAAGTGACAAGAATCTAGTGGTAAGATCTCTCTCTCTCTCTCTCTCTCTCTCAACAATTTTAAGAATACAGCTCAACTGTTTCGAGTAGATATCTATTCCTGTATTGCTTTGTGCAAAGACATGTTCTTCACTGTTCTTTCTCAGCAAATTGTTGCTCTTCATCTATACTGTTTACAAATGTTTGTATACACTTGCTTGTTATGTTGTTTTTACTGAAAATGAACCCATTAATAATTCTGGATGATTTCAAAATGATCCCCGGCACATAAATCAAGATTCTAGAAGCTTGACAGGCATGCATATGTACACGAGCACATGCCCAAAGAGAGTCTTTTAGCAGCTTACCTGAGCATTCACGCCCAAGATGCTTGCAAGTATGTATCGCTTCACCATCTTGTGGAATTCACCATAGTCACTCATAGCAACCATACATTTATCAGCTGTGAGGATCCGCAGGGCATTAGACACCTTTCTTGTAGAGATTGATGAGAATCTAGTAACCAGAGCCTGAAAAAAGAAAGGAGGATGCTTGAGCATTCAACAAACATTTCAGAACATTCTAGTAGCACAATATCATTAAAAGCTAGGTGCTAAGGGAAAATTTTCCTGAACTGTGTACTTCTATGAAACTTCTTCCAAAAATTCTTTATCCCACCCCCAAGCGAAGATTTTGCAATCTCTTTGTTTACCTTGCTCCCTAGTCTAAAATCTTGCGGTCTGCCACTAGGTGGAAAAGTTTTCATTTCACGGAGATCACTTACAAACCAGTCTCCTGAAATGTCAAGAAACGGGATAAAGAGTTTCCAAACATTCATTGGAAAGGAAGATACTTCTCATATACATATTAGATTAAATAGATTTATAAATAGATAGACTCTATCTTTAAACTTCAGTTTTTTCCTTTCTCGTGCTTTCAAAACATTTTAATATTCATTAGCTAATTCAATGTTTATTGACTGGAAAAATTTAGGCATCCCTGCCATGCAACTCACATGGAAAAACAAGTGGTTTACGGAGAGTTAAATTAAAGCATAACTAATCTCTCCAGTCACTTTCAACTTCTTCACCCTTTGACCACACTACGCCACATTGTATAAACGAAAGTAGTTTATACAATATGAGCTCAGCAACAAATGCAGAGACTTGTGATGAGTCCACCAATGATAACAAGTACACTCCTAAGTTTTCGTCATGATCAGAATGAATGACAGCCTAGTTCAACAAATGACAAGAGTCATCGGTATACAGCATGGTGGCAGCTGTTACCAAACCATTAACTGATGCGTAACAACCTAGCTTTGGGGGTGAGATAAGGAAAATTTTCAATACCTTACCCAAGGGGCGAGATATAAAAATATTATGTGCAATTTCATATATTATTGCCTATATCTTATGCAATCGCACGAAACACCAATCGGCCAGAGTGACATGGCTCTCACCAGCCACCTCTTGGTCCTTCACAGGCCATTAGTATTACCTCTTTGGCAACATCAGCGGAATTGAGGACCACCATAGTAGTAGCACCGGTTCTGATGGAATAAATAGGGCCATAAGTTTCTGCCCACTTTGTAAAGGTATTGTGAGGTTTCTTCTCCTTCAGTTGAAGCAAATTCCCCACTATGGGCAACCCAGGAACCTCTGCATCAAATTCAAGTCGTCCCAGAAAGAAAAAGAAAACACAAAATTATCATTACAAGACACAAAAAGCGCTCACCGTTTCCAATTCTTTTTCTCAGCAAAAACAAAGATTACCCGGTAAAGGTGGAAGAGTGGACTGGCCATTTATCTTCTGGGTAGAGCCGAATTTCCTCAAGAAGAAAGAGAAGAGCAACAGCAGTGAAAGCCCACCAAGAATGGCCGTAGAGGCAAGTGGCAACGGCAGTTCTTGCATATCTAGGAGCGTGGACATAGCCGTTTAGATGAAACTTGGAAGTAATGAGTAAGTGATTCTTGAATCGAATGAAACGAAAAGAGATGACCAATCAAACGGGCAGCTTGGGGCTATTTTATATAACAGGAACTATCTCCGGGGGCAGATCGGTCGGAGCAATTAAAAAACACAGAAGCAGAGCAGACTGAATAAAGAGATTGGTTTATCGATTTGTGCAATTTATTAAATCAAGCATGCAAGACGTTGTCAATAAAACAAAAGGAAGCGAACGGTGTGCACTGAGCAAGAGCAGAGGGAATATCCGATTCGGGAGATAGTGACCATCTAACTGATCGAGCTTTAGTCGTTTTTCTTCAGCTGTTAGGTACTCGGAAATCTCACAAAGTTTGTGCCGTTTTTGTCTTCTTACAAAGCAGAGAAAGATGCTTGGCGGGAGGAATCTGAGTAGACACAGCAGGTGGTGACATGGAAGAGTTCGGGGGAGGTGGTTTGCTTTCGGGGCATCTCCTTCTCCAGATTCTGTTGCCTTTTGGGTAGGATAAAACCAGGCAAAAAGGACAAAGTGCCTCTAAGATGATGACCTCTTGGAAAATGACATTTAGCCAAAAGAATAAGTATATTGAAAGTCCCAAAATTTATTATGAAAGGATAATTATTTTTTAAAATTTTCAAAAAGTGTAATTAAGTCTCAAAATTTATCACGAAAGTGCACCTGAGTTGTAAAACTTTTAGAAAATGCAATCAAATTCTAAAACTTATCACGAAAGTGTAATTGAGTCTTAAAATTTTCAAAAAATATAATCAAAGAAAGGACTTAATTGAACACAAGTTTTAAGATTTGATTTCACTTTTTGAAAGTTTTGGAACTTCATTGCATTTTCATGATAAGTTTTAGGACTTATTTGTACTTTTTAAAAGTTTTAAAACTCAATTGCACTTTGTAACAAGTTTTAGGACTAGTAAGGGGTAAAACATTATTGTGGATAGGGGTAGAGGTGGCCACGGTTCGGAACCGACCGGTTCCGGTTCGTGGCCAAGTATGAACCGGAACCGGTCGGTTCCAGGCCGGTTCCGGTTCAGGTTCGGAATCGATCTGTTCGGAACCGGTTCTGGGCTGATTTATAATTTTACTTTTCTGTTTTTTTTCTTTTCTTCCTCCACCGGCCCCGGCTAGGGCCGACGAAGGTGGCTGGCCTTGGGTGAGGCGCCCTCGCCCGGCGCCGGCGAGGCCGCCTCGCCCGACGCCGACCTTCGCCGGCCGGCTATGGCCGGCGGAGGAAGTCTGAAGAAAAAAAAAAGAAAAGGAAAAAGAAAAAAAAACAGAAAAGGAAAAACAGAAAAGAAAATAATAAAAAAATTAAAAAATTACTGTTCCGGTGACGGAACATTATTCAATATAAATTGTAATTAAAATGTAAATTGTAATTAAATTTGGGGACAAAAAGACAAGAGAGAAAGAGAGGGCTTGAACTTAATAAATTATCATTAAGCACGTTACAATTCGTTACAACGATCTATAAAAAAAAGGAGCACAATATATATGCCCTAAAATGATCCCAAAACCTAAGTATTCCGTGCGCAGGGGACCAAAGGTCACATGTCGTCGGATTATACTTCGGTTTTCCTAAGCTCACGTGGGCATACCCGGTATGAGAAACAAGGGTTCCCGAAATATTTGCCAACTCCAATAGTTCTTTTACCCTCAATCGTCACTACCCGTTCCAGTACTGGTAGCGATAGTATCTCTGTCGTTAAAGAATTCGGATTCATTATTCCGATCTATCTCTTGTTGCCGATATTGAGCCTTCGTCCAATCAGCAACACAAGCTTGAATCTCCACTGATTCTGGAGCTAATCTTGAACGATGTTCGTCCAAAATATTACCTCCGGCACTGAATGCTTGTTCGATCGCAATTGTGGAACAAGGGGTTGAAAAAATCTGTTTTGCAATAAGAGAAAGGATTGGGTATTGGCTTGCGTGCCTCTTCCACCAATCCAAAATTAAAAAATCTGTACCACCTTCGAATTCAGTAAACTCAAATGAAACGGTTAGATAAATCTCTAATTCAGAAATATTTCCTATTACTTCCTTTTGTTTTTTTTGTCTATGTAATAAAAATTGGTACCCTCTACTAATTTTACCTGTATTGTCATTTTGTATTTCCGTAGATTGGGAAGATCTAATAATATCACCTAAATTATATTTAGTATAAAATTCATTATATAATTCTATTACTACGTTTTTAACATCACGTACTATGGCTGTAACATTTATCTCATCATAATGTAAACATTGATAATACGTACGCAAAAATTCATTTAAGCCATCCAATTTGCAACGCGGATAAAAAACACAAGCAACTAAATAAATAATGAGAATTTCTCTATAATAATGTAGCCACTTCATTTTCATTGCAACTATAGTATGTCGTAATTCAACATCATTTTCACATTCATCAAAAATTCCGACAATATTAGTACACTCTACTAAAAATAAATGTGTAGGATAATAAACACCGGACAAAGTATAAGTTGCATAATTAAAAACCTTTAAAACATCTAAAATTTTTTGGCAAATATCCCACTCTTGTGAGTATAAATTAATCTGAGGTATATTATTAGAAATGAATGCACATAATAAATCTTTATATGCTAAAGATTCATTAAGCAAGTGGAAAGTAGAATTCCAACGAGTTGGAACATCTCTTGAAAATCTTTTTGGCTTTTTGCCATTTTCTCTACAAAATCTACCCCATTCTTTCATTTTTTGGGAATGTTTCCATAAAAATTGAATCGCCGTTTTTATTGGTTGAAGAAAAATATCAAGAGTTTTCAAACCATTTTGTACACATAAATTTAAAACATGACAAGCACATCTAACGCGAAAAAATTTTCCGCCAAAAGCGGGTTTACAAATATTTTCTAAATCGGTAATTGAAGCGGTATTTGCTGCGGCATTATCAAAACCAATTGAAAAAATTTTGTTAAACAAATAATATTCTTCTAAAATTTGCCTAATTATTCTATAAATATTATTTGCCGTATGATTATCATCGAAAACTCTAAATGCAATAACTCTTTTTTGAATACTCCACTCGTCATCTATCCAATGACATGTTATGCCCATGTAAGAATGATTTTGCCAATGATCACTCCAAATATCACTACCTATATGCACGTATCCATTAAATTGCATAAAAAAGTTTTGTAAATCTTTTTTTTCATTTTTGTAAAGATCTTTAATTACTCGTTTAATTGAATTTCTAGGAACACGTTTTGCTTGTGGAGCACATGCTTTTTGTACAAATTCATTAAAACCAAATCTTTCTCCAAAATTAAATACTAAATGCTCAACGGAAATAAATTTGCCTAATTCTTCCTTATAAGTTTTGTCATTAAAACGAAATAAAGGGGAAGTGTTAGGATTGACGTACCCGGAAATTTGTTGTTGCCCGATATCGATTCCCGTTTCGGTTGGATGTTTGCTCCTAAGATGTCGTTTAAATGTTCCATATCCTTGTCCACCTGTATATTTATATATTTTCCCACAATATTTACAAATTATATCATACCTTTTTTGACCAATATCAAACCTTTCAATTTTCGTGAAGCGATTCCAAATGTTAGATGTAAATTCCCGTTCCGCTTCCTTTGTTGTAGATATTTCGGCAGGAGGATGAAAACTTTCTTGAGTCGGGACGCGCTCCACATTGGGAAAAATGTTGATTTCATCATCTTGAAAATCTACATATTCACGAGGATCAAAAGAATGATGGGATTCCGTCGCGATATTCTTACCTTTGCCAGTTGGCACTCGACTTCCACTTGTCATTTTTCGACTGGATTGAGAGAATTGAGCGGATTAATTGGGAGAATTAAGAAAGAATTGCGTGGATTGAGAAAATTGAGAGAATTTAAGAGAATTGGAGAGAATTTCGAGTATTGAGAAAATTTGAGACTTGAGAGAAGAGAATTTGAGAGAATTGTGAGTATTGAGAGAATTTGAGAGAATTTATAAGAAAAAATTGAGAAGAAAATTTAGAATTTTAAAAAAAAGAGAAGATAACCGTTGCAATTTTGCAACGATTATCTTTTTTTTTCTTACTTTTTGCCCGTTTGGGGGCGTCGGCCGTTGCAATTTTGCCTGTTTGGCAACGGGCCGCAAGCCCGCTGCGGCGCTGCTCGCAGCAGGGCCTGCAGACGTGCAGGCCCTGCTATGAGGGCAATTTTTTTTTTTTTTTTAAATTTGCCCGTTGCAGTTTGCAGAGGTGGCCGGCCTCAGGCGAGGCCGCCCTCGCCGGCGTCAGGCAAGGGCCACCCTCCCTGGGCTGGGCGAGGCCGGCCTCGCCAGATCGGGCGAGGGCTCGACCTCGCCGGCGTCGGGCGAGGCCGACCTCGCCTGCAACTGGCGAGGTCGGCCTCGCCCGACGCCGGCGAGGTCGAGCCCTCGCCGGTCTGCTGCACAGCTGCAACTTTTTTTTTTTTTGTGGAACCGGGCATGGAACCGGTTGTTCCAAGCCGGTTCCAAATTTTCTGGAACCGGAACCGGGCTCGTAGGCCACGGGCCAGTTTCGGTTCCGAACCGTCGGCCCGGTCAACGGGCCTGGCCCGGGTTTGACCGTGCCGGTTCCGGTCCGGTTCCGGGCCAAAACCGGCCCGTGGCCACCACTAGATAGGGGTGAGCATGATGGTTTGGGTTAGGTCGGTTCAGTACTTGACCCGCGGACCAACCCGCGTAGTATTGGTCCTCAATTTTTGGGACCAAGGGCAGGATGGAGCATATGATGATGCTAGTAGAGGGGTCGAGTGAGGGCGATATCAAGGAGGAGGAGGAAGGAGTTTTTGGGTAGACACGACTATCATTTTTTGGAGATAGAGTCGTGTAGTGTAAGGTGATAGCTTTTGTTGTTTTTGGATATGGTTGGTGGGTCTCAGTGGATAGCCGGGTTGGAGTAGTTCTGTAGTCTCCCCATGTATGAACTCACCTTTGTATCACCCGTATTACTATATGAGATCGATGGATTTTCATAATTTGCGTTTCTTAACATTTCTATGATTCTATGTTCTATGTCACATTCATGTTATAAATGCTGACATGTAGATAGAAGCATCTTTTGCCTGCGAATAATCTGATAACTATTGAGAATTAAAGGATTCATCTTGAAAAGGGGTAGGCTTGGGATGCTACACAAGGACCAACATGCACAGTGTTGGTCCCCAATTTTTGGGACCGAGGACCAATCCTGTTGAGTTTGGGACTGAGGACTGGGATGACCATGTGGTTTAGTCTGGTTTCAAGGTCAACCCGAGACCAACCGACTCTTTTTTTTTTTGTTTCATGTTTGTGAATTCCTTAAAAGGACAAACATCATCTTTGAAATTATATATCCATAGACATTGCAATATTGAACAACCAAACGATGAACATCATAACAAATCAAACAAAAATCTAAAATATAATAACAACATAAATCTCCACTTGTCAAAGCTAACAAACCATAGAAGATAAACATGTAAAATATAAAAAAATAATAAAATGTTCAAAATACCTAATAAAAAACATGGATTATAGAGCTTCATATATTGTCCATGAGAATCGATCGCTAAATTCAAATGAGTAAGAGACTCAATCGCTAAATTCAAATGAGTAGAGAGAAGACGAAGAGATTGCCCTTGAAGAGATGGAAATGGAAGACTTCAACGATAATTTGAAATTGCGGGAGAGAGTAAGAGTGAATCTTTGAGAGAGGAAAATAGCGGATTGGACCAAAAAAAGGTAACTATAAATTTGGTCCGGATTAGACCAACCCTAAAGTTTGAGGACTAGGGACCAACCACCACACACTATATGTTCCAATGGCTCAGGACCAGGGACTAGCCCAGTCCCCCTAAGAATCAGTTCAAGGCTGGCTAGGTTGGGCTAGTCTAGGGTTGGTCTAGGGTCAACCTTGGACTGATGCTGTAAAATATGGGTTTTGACAAAGTCAAAATAAAATAAAATAAAGAAGAGAACAGTGGAGGAAGCAAAAAAAAAAAAAGAGAACCATGGAAGCTTCAGCAGAGAGCGTTGGCTTTCGAGGAGAGGAACAAAAAAAAACAAGTCAACAAGTCAACAAAAGCTACAGTGGACTTTGGCCAAATTAAAAGGGAGGCCGAGAGCTCCTTGGCTGAGAAAGCAGAAACGGAAAAGAAAGAAAGAGAGAGGAAGAGAAGAAGAAGAAGAAAATGAGGGTTTTGCGCCGCGCTAGCCTCGCCTAGCCGATCCGACTTCGTATCGCAACGCCCGGTAAGAACTCATGTCCCTTGTTCGTTCCATCGGAGTAGTTTTCCGATTTAGGGCTTGAAATTCGGAATTTTGGGAAATGTGAGCGGCGAAGTCTGATTTTTGAGTCGTTGAGCTATGTATTTTTATAGAATTGGTAGTTTACGGTGTTGCGGAGCCATGGGATTTTACGGAACCTGATTTGGACTTACGGTTTGCCGGATATGAATTTTTGAAGTTGAGTGCGCTCAGTGAACAGTGCGCGAACAGTGGTCTTTAGGCCGATTTTAGTCGATTTTCGGCTCAATTTTTGGTCGGCCAAGTTGGGGCTTTTGTAATACTCGGAACGGGCTTTCTTTTGACTATAAGTTTGCTAGGATCGGAGTTCGGTGGAGAAAGTTATGGCCCAATCAAGTTTCGCGCTCAAGTTCTGCGTTGCGGACGATTTGGATAATGGCTTTGGATAAGCAATTTGTGGGCGTCTTTGAGTGGTCTTGTCAGCGTTTAAGCGACCGTTTAGTAATTATCTTAGTATTTTACTTGATTTTGATGTCGATTCTCGTTCAATTGATAGGATTACGAGATTATCGGGGCGTTTAGCCACATTATTTGATTTTGGGGGCATTCCAGGTAAGTAGTGCTATCTCTTCTTTGAGTTTATAAAATCATGTTTTGAAAATGATAAGAATTTGAGTATTGTATGAGTTACTGGAGCATATTTGTTGCATAAAATTCTGGATCGGGCAATTACTACCAGTTTGATATTTGAGAACGATTTGAGAAATTTGAGAATGGTTTTAGGAAAAATATTGTTAACGGATACATGTGTATTATGTTGCGAATTGGATTACGAAATGAGTTTTAAGATGATTTGAGAAACGTTTTATGAAAAATGTTGCAAAAAGTTACTCATATCAATTTGTGAATTATGTTTATGAAATGATATATATGTATCGCTTTGCGAAATGATTATGGAAGCGTATTGCGATTTATGAAATGGTTTTGGAACCATATTATGATTTATGAAATGATTTGAGAAATGGTTTGAGAAATGGCGGATGAGCCGTGTTGCGAGAAAGTTATTTGTTTAGTTTGTGAAATGTATTATGGATGGGAATACTGATATTGGATGATGATTGTTTGATGCTCAATATGACTGTGAACCCATTGAGGGGTTTTGGGGTATGCATACCGGGTTTAGGATATCCTTCTGGGCCGAGCCACCGGCTTTGTAGGTGGAGACCTTGCCAAGGGGGGAATCTTGGTAGCCTTGTCACAAGGCTTTGTGTCGTGACCATGGTTTGATATTGAACAATAGATTAGTCGATGGAATGGACCATCGACGTGATGTTATATGAGATTTATTAATGGAATAGACCATCGATGTGTAATTTGAGATTGACCAATGGAATGGACCATTGGCGTGTGTTTTTCGATGAGATTAACCAATGGAATGGACAATTGGTTTCTGCTTTGATATTATTGATTTAAATGAGTGTTTTCTGATTTGTATCGAGTTTTGTGAAAAGGATAAATAACTCATATTTGATATGATATGTATATGATATTGTAGGTTTGAAATTATGAGTTTAGGGTAATGGTTTATGTATGCATAGTGGTTGCTCGATCTGCTTAAAAGAAATATGCACTACTTACTGAGCTGTCATTGCTCACCCCCCTCTTTTCCCAATCTTTTCAGGTTCTTTGTTTAGCAGCTAATAGAGCGTGAGCGATGTCATGGGGACTTTTGGGTAATTTGAGGCTGCGTCCTTCAGGTGGAAGGACGGCCGTGTCATTCCCCATCATGGTAGATTTCGGGGTGTGACAGATGCTCGCTCCTAATATCAATTATAAGGCCAACTATAAGTGTACCACACTCCTATTCTCTCAATCGAAACAACATGTCGCCCAAGCTCAGGAGGGCTAATCAACATGTTGAACACAAACTCCATACCTTCGAAATTTTTCATTCAAATACACGTGGCAATCTTAAAACTCTGTAGAACACATTCTCAACAAAATTCACCTAGTAATACACACATCATACACAGAACGAAAGACCCTAATCTTCCCCGCCCTGTGCTTCACATATTTCCCCACCCAGTAATGCCAGCACCAAGCCCTCACACGGTCTCGTCCCAAACCACCGTGTCATCATCACTCCTTCAAGCAAAACTAATGCGACGTAGCTATTACTATAACCAAATCAACAACTTGTAATTGCCTCATTGTCTACAACCCTCGAATTCACCGAATTCAAAAGAGAAAACCACTGAAACCTTAAGTCTAACTTCTCTGAAACATGAAGAGATATCTTTGGCCGCCAATAACAACCAAACGAAACATTCCATTCCAACAAAGCTAAGCCCATTGTTCATAACACCTCGTAATAGATAAATCGGCCAAAAAAAAAAAGAGATGAAACAACAAAAAGAATTAGGGACACACATGTAGTAGTAGAGATACAACCAATTCAGTCACTAGAGGCAGAAGCGTGAAAGGGAAGGGCAAAGAATCGATCGCTAAGTTCAAATGAGTAAAGAGAAGACGAAGAGACTGCACCCAAAGAGATGGAAATGGAATATTTTAGTGATAATATGAGATTAATGGAGAGTGAGAGTGAGACTCTCATAGAGGAAAAAGACAAAAGAAGAGGAGGAGGGACACCTATAATTATACACCTAGGTTTTGCAAAAAAGAAGAAGAAGATATTTACAGGGTTGGTTTGGATTGGACTAATCCTAAAGCTCCAGGAGCAGGAACCCATCTAATCCCCCTATGAACTAGACTAGGATCAGCTGGGTTGGACTGGTCGAGGGTTGGTTTATGCTCAACCGTGGATCGATGCTCACCCCTAATCGTGGAAACATAAATAAATGAGGACATATTGACTCCTGTCACTCTTTTATTATATTGAATTGATTATATTTATCTCTTGTGGGTTCCGCTTTTGATTTAAAATGATTTCTTATATTTTTTGTTCTTTCTTTTTTGTTTCAATTTTACTAGAGACGAAACTACCAATGCTCATCTCAAACAACATTTGTTAATGTTAAATGAATCAGATAAAAAAACTGTTAAATGTGGGGTCCACTCTTGATTTAATATTGTTTCTTGCCTTGTTTTTTTCCTTCTTTTTTGGTTTTTTCCTTTTCTTTCTACATTTGGAATGGACCCCTCCTATCCGAAATATAGTTTATTTATTAGAATCCAGGAAAGGGTAAATTGCGTTTTCGATGTGCTCCAAAATACTTATGGTTTCGAATCCATTTCTACTTCCATGCACCCAGCTCATGTGCCTATGTGGAAAGGAGCCAAGGTTGCTGATTTCTTCATT
This sequence comes from Syzygium jambos, assembly GCA_031216235.1. Classification (NCBI taxonomy): domain Eukaryota; kingdom Viridiplantae; phylum Streptophyta; class Magnoliopsida; order Myrtales; family Myrtaceae; genus Syzygium; species Syzygium jambos. Next base: position 20,517,206 of record CM062225.1, read on the forward strand.
GCCATGCGTTTGTTCCCCGTCGAGAACGTAGGCTTTCGGGCCTAGGGAAATCAAGTATTAATCTTTCACTTTCTCCGCTAAGAATATGAAGAAAGCATCAACATCGAAAGATCACATTGGCGAGAACTTTCGGCCTGGACAAAATAGTCATATAACTTTATGACTAATGACTATGTCTCCCTTTAACATAGTTGTGGCAATGAGGAATGCTCATGGAGATCTTGTCTCACAATGGTTATGGAATTACTATTGCTTTAGAACAACAGCCTAGAGTCATTATTAAGATATTTACTTTCTAAAAATTATTTCTTCGTTCCCTTTTCTAGATGTCTCAAGGAGGAATCCTCAATGCCCTTTATGGATTCCACAGCCGTGATATTCCGAGAGGACTTCTTGCATTGACTTCTCTTCTAGTTGTCTTAAACCGCCTCAGCAGTTTCCAGATATACTCCATGCCTGTTTTCGACAGCATTGAGGCCAGCTACGCCAGCCATATGAACCATCCGAGCTCGATCTGGGTCCATTCTGGTTTCTGAGTTTTCTATGGGTTCGTAAACTTCTTTATACGTGTGGACCTGGCGGGATTGCCTGGTGGACTAACTCTTCCGGTTCATTTGCTTACCCGTGCTTCATGTGCGTTCAAATGAAGAAGCCCACTGAAAACTGCTTCAATTGGTATTTCGACTGGATTTTTCGTTGGTTGGGAATTACTTTAGCTTGGCTTTCTTAATTGGAGGCACCTTAAGCATGGTGACAGTGGACTAAAGCTGAAGTTCTTCAAGCCCAATTGAGACCAAAATTCAGTTCTTAACTGATGCAGCCTCCCGCGAGACAATCTATAAAGATCATATGCAATGGCAGGTTTTGGAGTTTGTGAGGAGCTGTACTTCATGTGTGTAAATGTGTCTTAGCTTAGAGTATCAGTACAGCGATGCAAATATCATGTTTGCTCTGGTTTCAGCCTTGTTGACCTTTTGCTCTGGGTTAGTACAAGCATCTGAATAGGATGTTGTCTTTGCTTTTGTGAACTACGGAAGTTTTATGGTGTACGGTGCTTATTCAGGAAATTAAATGCATGTGAATTTGAGCCCTAGATTACTTATATTGTCCATTGTCCATATACTGCTCTTTCTATGAAGTTCAATCTGTTTTGTGTGTTCTGAGAACCTTAGTGTAATTCCCCTTGAACTGCATTTTTCATCTTTCTTGACTGGTAAATCTTGGATGGACCACTGAATGTCTAAACTTGTTCATAGGATGGTGGAAGCGACAATCCTCAGAGATCAAACATCCTAAGCAGCACCAGACAACGTGGAGTTTAAGTAACATGCATATTTCTGATCCTGCACCTAATTATTCTGGCATCGTGATGAGATGGCTCGATAACTTCGGACGGTAAGAATGTTTGCAGCTCACTTTCTGTCCATCTTAGAGAAGTTTTGAATATTTTAACAAGAGTTGTTTCTTATTAACAATTAACTCTTTGGAAGCTTTTTTCCTTTTTCGGTACAATCTTAGTAAGCTATTTGTTTTCGAACGAGGGAATTTGATATGATATGTTGGAGCGGTTCTCTGTATGGGGGCATCCATGTGATTCAGATTTGTCTGATTGAAAATCCGACATTTTCTCAAGAGTAAGTAATTTGGATGTGCCGTCACTTCAGACACAAGTAAACATCCTTCGAACAAACGAAACACATGAAACTGATTGGCACAACAGAAAATGCTAAAGTTCGGTTGCTGCTGTGCTTTCCTCATTCCAATCTTCTCGGCTTCAACATTGCGTGCATAGGATGAAGCTTATGAGTTGTCAGTCCAACAGTATCGACGTTGTCTTCCTCACCATCCTTCAGTCGCCATTCAAACTCCTGTACTAATCTGCCGATGGCTGTGCAAGATATTAACAAGGCCTGAAGAGCTCCGGCACAAACCCTCTTCCCTCCTCCAAAGGCTGATGTCTTGAACAACTCTGCCTGGTCATACTTCTCACCAAGAAATCTCTCGGGCATCCACTCTTCTGGTTTCTCATATATCTTTTTGTCCATGTTACATCCATATATGTTTATAGCAATCTAAAACAACATAATTCAAGTTTCAAATTCCTAATCCAAAATTCGAGACATGGAATTAGCATAAAAAACCATGAGTACTTATCTACCTGGCTTCCAGCTGGGACAAAATACCCCCCTAATTGGGTATCTTCATGTGCATAGCGTGGAGGAATTATGGGAACCGGACTGTGTTTCCTCAGAGTTTCATGGAATACAGCATTCAAGTACGGAAGCTGAGACAAGTGGTCCTCAGTAAGTGTTTCAGAACCACAAACTTTTTGAATCTCCTCAATGAGTCGATCCTGTCAAGGAGATTACAATTACTTAAAGCAAGCATGAAAATCAGTGACAATCGAAAAAATGAAAAAGCTAATTGATTAGCTAAACCTGGCATTTTGGATTCTTAGCAAGTTCATACAGAGCCCACTCTGTTGTGACCAGAGTGGTATCAGAAGTCTCGATAATCGCCTCCCAGAGCAAAATGGTGATCTGCTCCTCAGAGAGAGTCTTGGCTTCGGATATCAAGAAGTCAATGTAGCTGTTCGCTTCCTGCTTCAAAGTTGACCCGACTTAGTACAAAAGCTTCAACTAATTCAAAAAAATAATTTGAAGCTGGAAGGACAATGGCCTCGTTTGGAACTGCCGCTTAAAATTCGTTTCTGCTTAAAGAACTGTTCAGCATTTAGCACTGATCGATTCTTTTGAAGCCGTCCAGAAAAACAAATCTATTTCAAAACCACATATCTTTCCATTTGTTTCCTGTTTCTCCAACGTTTCAGGAAGAAAATGCAAGATAAATTTTTAAATATTGAGAATTTCATGGTTTTTTCAATTAGAGCTATGACCGAGCTGCAGTTTCCTGAGCATACTTCAATGGTAAGCAAAACAGCAAAACAGAAGAACTATTGTATTTTTCCCTAAAACTTTTGAAAATAAATTCTCAAGAAAACTTCCAAACAAGCACTACCTCCCCTGAAGCGATTCTCTGCTTCTGCTCCTTGAGCAGGGCTGTTGCCACCACTTTCCTGTGGAAAGCCATTTGTTCCATCTTCTTTTCCCAGCTTTTACTAGGAACCCATCTCAGGTAGGGAAAGAAATCCCTCCAGTCCACCTCAATAGCACCAGCCATCATGTCCGACACCAAAACCTTGAACATTTCCTCTTTGGACAATGTTGTCCCAAGTTCCTCCACATATATGGAATTCACATCTTGTCCCAAAGCCTGAAATGTAATCACCAGTTGACCCTGATCTTATGCTTTTCCTTTTTTTTATTGCTGAGAAAGGATAGAAAAGAACAGATAGCTTACTTGTTTGAGTGCCAGCGTAAAGAGTTCACTCTCGAATACTTTCCTGAAATTGACTGCTTCAAGAGGATGGCCATCTACAAGGTTGTGATATCGTCTAGAAAGGTTTTTCATCATGGTGTCTCGGTGGGATCGTAGTCGCTTCTGCAGATAGATGCGCACAAAATGCAATAAGTTAAAGTGACAAGAATCTAGTGGTAAGAGCTCTCTCTCTCACTCTCTCTCCCCAAGAGTTAACATTTTAAAAATACGGCTCGACTGTTTCGAGTAGATATCTATTCTTGTGTTGATTTGTGTGAACACATCTTCTTCACTGTTCTTTCTCAGCAAATGATGGCTCTTCATCTTAACTGTTCACAAATGTTCGAATACACTTGGTTGTTTTTTTTTTTTGGGTAAAGTGAATACACTTGGTTGTTTCGTTGTTCCTACTGAGAAAATAAACCCATCAATAATTCTGGATGATTTGGACAATGTTCACTGATTATGGCACATAAATCAAGATTGTAGAAGCTTGACGGGCATGCATATGTACAAGTGCACAAGCCCTAAGAGAGTCTTCGAGCAGCTCACCTGAGCATTCGGGCCCAAGACACTTGCAACTATGTATCGCTTCACCATCTTGTGGAATTCATCATAGTCACTCATAGCAACCATGCATTTATCAGCTGTTAGGATCTGCAGGGCATTTGACAGATTTCTTGTAGAGATTGATGGGTATCTAGTAACCATAGCCTGAAAGAAGAAAGGAGGACGCCTGAGCATATGACAAACAGTTCAGACTATCCTATTAGCACAAGAATTATTAAAAGCTAGGTGCTGAGTGCAAATTTTCCTGAATTGTGTACTTTTATGAACTTACAAAATTTCTTAATCCCACCCCAAGATTTTACAATTTCCTTTTTTACCTTGCTCACTAGTCTAAAATCTTGTGTTCGCCACTAGATGGAAAAGTTTTCGTTTCACGGAGATCACTCACAAACTAGTCTACCAGAGCCCGAAATGTCAAGAAACAGGATAAAGAGTTTCTAAACATTTCGATCGGAAAGGAAGAAACTCCTTCGAAAAGTTGTACCAAAAGTTCCAATGCACATTACATTAGACAGATTTATAAACGGACAGACTCTCTTTAAATTCAGTTTTCCATTCTCATGTTCCCAAAATGTTTCCACTTTCATTTAGGCATCCCCGCCATTTTTTTTATTTTCTGCCAAACAAGTTTCCGGCCGTGGAACTTAAATATTGTAATTTGCAACTCACGTGGAAAAACAAGTAGTTTCCAGAGGGTCAAATCAAAGCATAACTAATTTTTCTGATCCCTTTCAACTTCTTTGCCCTTTGATCATACAATGCCACATTATAAAATGGGAGGAAGTTTATGCAGTATGAGCTTCTGTAATAAATGCAGTGATTTGATGATCGCACCAAGCAAGAAAGCCTATTTGACCAATGACAAGAGTCATCTGCATATAGCATGGCACGGCTGTTGCTGTACCGGTGACGGACACAAAAGACGTTAGATTTGGGTGTGAGATAAGATAAACTTTTCAATACCTGACCCAAGGAGCGAGAAATAGAAATTTTGCAGGCAATACCATATATTATGTCCTATATCTTATAAAATCGCACGAACACCAAGTGGCCAAGGTGACACGGCTCTCGCCAGCCCCCTTTTGGTCCTTCACTGGCCTTAAGTATTACCTCTTTGGCAACATCAGTGGAATTGAGGACCACCATAGTATTAGCACCAGTTTTGATAGAATAAATAGGGCCATAAGTTTCAGCCCACTTTGTAAAGGTCATGTGAGGTTTCTTCTCCTTCAATTGAAGCAAATTCCCCACTATAGGCAACCCAGGAACCTCTGCATCAAATTCAAGTCCCCCCAGAAAGAAACAGAAAACACAAAATTGTCATTACAAGACACAAAAGGAACTCACTTTCTTCAATTTCATGCTCCCCAGAAGCAAACATTACCCGGTAAAGATGGAAGAGCAAGCTGGCCATTCATCTTCTGGGTAGAGCTGGATTTCCTCGAGAAGACAGAGAACAGCAATAACCTAACAGTATAAGCCTACCAAGAACGGCCGCAGTAACAAAAAGGCTAGAGCAGTTCTTGCAAATCTTGGCGCATGGACACAACCGTTCACATGAAACTCCAAAGTGAAGAGTCAGTGATTCTTGAATCGAATGAAACGAAAAGAGATCGACGAATAAAACAGACAGCTCGGGGCTAATTTAGAAGCAGGAACTGCTCCTAGGACAGATGGGTCGGTGCAATTAAAAAACACAAGAATCAGAGTGGACTAAAGGAAGAGATTGGAGGCTCTTTCTGCTTTATTGATTTCTGCAATTTGTTAATTGAAGCATGCAAGATGTGCACCCTTCGCAAGGTGGGTGAGGGAATATACGGTTCGGGAGATGGTGATCCATCCGAGTGATCGGGGTTTAGTCGTTTCCTTCAGCTGTTGGGTACTCGGAAAATCTCATAAAAATTGTGCCTTTTCTGTCTTCTTAAAAAGTAGAGAAAGATGTCCGCTTGTGAGAATTATCAGGAGACAGAGCAGGTGGTGACAGAGTTCAGGGGAAGTGATTTGCTTTCAGCGCATCTCTTTCTTTCAGATTCTGTTGCCTTTTCGCGGCAAAAGGACAAGTGCCTCAATCATCATCCCCTCTTGGAAAATCACCTTTAACAAAAGCAGGGTGGTAAAAACATACGAGGGGAAATATTTAATAGGGCTAAACACGAAAGATCGCTTACTTAAATTTTGGGATAAATTTGGCTAAGCCTTCGATTTATCTAAAGCTTGAGTGGTTTTATTAAGGTACTAAAAGGAGCACCGTACGAGATAAAACATTGTCATCTTAAAACCTCCATCCAAACAAGCTTACGCCACAGTTGATGGGGCAAATATGAAGACATGCATGATGCACAAGTGAAGCCGTTTCTCTTCTCCTGCACAAAAGAGCGTCGTCCGATGATGGAAAATGGGCTCATCCATGTTTGGGTGCATTTCTCCCCAAATCAAAGGAGAGTGAGAAGAGATTCGATAGGAAATTAAAGAGAAATGAGCAAAAAGTTGATCCGTTAGCATTTCGCTTATCGCATGGAGTTCAATTAGATTTTAATGGGGTTTCGAATCTGACAAGGGTTTCGAATCTAGAAAAGGGTCGAACCCCTTTCCCTATATGTAGCTGTTTGGTATGCCTCTTTCCCTCGGCAATCTCCACATTCTTTTCTTCCAAAACAAGAAGCTTCAATTATCATTCAAACTATAATTGAAATTTCTTCTCGTAGTCCTTATTAGCACTTATTATTACCCCGTCATCTCCTTTGAAATTTTCACCATAAAAATGTTCATGTTTGTACGAGTGAATGGCCAGACCAATGACACGATGCTTGTGTTTCTTTAACATCATCTGGCACGCGCATGCTATGGAAACAAGAAAATATTCTGTCCATGCAAGAACGCTGATGCCATTTCGCATACCTCCTGTCCTATTAGGCTATCACGTAAAATATTTGATTTTTCAATCTACTCATCCCAATAGGATATACACGCATCTTTAATGAGCAATATCATATCATATTTTTCCAAGGACTTGTTATTATCATCACACACATGAAATAATTTCTACTCCCACTTTCTTTTCTGATTGGATCAAATTTCGCTCAGACACTTTAAAATAAGTTGGACCATACTTCACTGAAAAACATAATCCAATTTAGTTATGGATCGACTTTCTACAAACACCAAATGTATTCAATGCTCTACTCAGTCCATCCCCACAATATAAATTATGTGAAACTTCATATCACTAACATCCTCACACGTGCACCTTAGCACAACTCAAGTAATCATAATGATCGTAATAGACGAATGAATAGCGCAAAAGCAGAACCGTTAATTTTTTGGTGCTAAGCTATTCTTTTGGAAGAGAACTTTAGGGGCAATTGACAAATGGGCCACGATTATTTCACTCATTTTTTCGTTAAAACACTCCTTAACACAATAACCTGATTATATTGTCCTTTGTGGATCCCACTTTTTAGCATCCTTTTCCACCAATGTTAAAAGAAAGTGTTGTTCCATTTTTTCTAGCTGTGTCATTTTTTTATATTAATTTTCTATTTCTTTTATTGTAGTTCCTACACTCACTTTCCTTGTCTTTTTCATTCTATCCATTCTCTCTCGTGTAACCGCCCAAAGCAATAGAAAAGTAGAGAAATTGAGACTTCCATGCTTATGTAGGCAGAGGAAGTTGAGCTGGTCTTTATGACCCACAATAGCACCTTCTCGAGCCTGCTTGAGTGAAGGCTTTGTGCCACATGTCTTATGGCAATAAGGGGATCGTGTTCGCGGAGAGTGGCGCATATTGGCAAGGCATGATGAGGTTTTGTACTCTATATTTGATGAGCCCGGTGAAGGTGCAGTAGTTTGCATCGATGATGGCGAGGAGCTAGGAAAAGTGATGGGGAGGCTAAGGCCGGTAGCCTTAAGGCATACTCTGTGCAATCTGAAAAATTTCATCGAATAGCCCTTCTTTACACAAAGAATCAATGAGATTTACAAAAAGCACCATTGCTCACTAGCAAATCCTCTTCACATTTCATTACCTCCAAGAACTTGAGAATCAATTTCCTCGTCTTCTCCCCATCTAGCTATCAAACAAATCCATCGACCAATGTGCTAAATTTCCTTGCAAAAAAAGTGAATTACGCTAAGGTTGAGTGAGTCGAATCGCTAATCGTGAGACAAAGGTGGTCAAGGAGGAGGGCTTCATCGATGTCCTGATGGCAAGTTGATGTGACCCTAACTAGGATATGCGAGCACAAGGATATGAGGATTCTGATTCTCCATTTCTCTACCTCTTGAGAGAGAATAGAGAAAAGGAAAAAAAATAAGGAATGTGAATGTGGGACCCACACGAAAAGAAAAATCAATAAAAAAGGAGCACGACAAGAAAAAAAGGGAACACTTTCTTATAATAGTAATCGGGGATGCTAAAAAGTGAGACTTACAAAAGGCAATATTGTCATAACACTATATTGAGGAGTGCTTTAGCTAAAGAGGGAGTGAAAAAAGCATAGTCCTTAACAAATCCATCCAAATGTCGGAGTTGGTAATTAAAGAATTTGAAGAACCCTTGAATGTCACCCCCATATTGAGGTGTGAAATTTCTGTTGCGCAGTCTAAGAAACGGTATTAGAGTCGATAGTTGATTGATAGGGAGAGCAATTAATGTAGTACATGGTCGAATTTATTTTTAGTTTTTACTTTTTGCTTATTTTAAATTTTGTTACTCATGCAATTTGACTTTTTGTTTTTACGAAAACCACCAAAAACTCTTACCAAATATAAATTGTGGCACATAGCTTATCATATAATCCTTTTATAATATATTTTGAAATCCGAATATTTAGTAGGAAATTTTTTTTTTATCCGTCCTACTCTAACTCTCAACTCATTTTCAGACTTTTGCCCTACCTCTTGTAGAGCGTGGGAGTTGAAACCCACATCCGAAATTACACATTCCCACCCCTAGCCCCTTCTGAGAAGGTGGGGATTTGAACTCCCCACCTTTCCCTTTCTAAATAGGAAGGGTGGCCACTGGGGCAAACCCCAGTGGTTAAATCTAGTAGGAAAGTTAGGAAGTTGCTTTCGGCTTTTGATTAAGTAAAAAAAACAAACAGGCCCACAATAGTTGTCTTGACTTAAGCAATTCAGGGAATTAGGGTCCGCATAGATATATTGAGAGATGTGGACTTTGGCTTGAGCTCCCTCCTAGTGATCCCTGTTGATAAGGTATTGAAATTCCGGGGTGTGTTCTAACTGATTGAAAACACATCTTGAGGCCAAAAGTTAAATAAGTCCTCTGTTCACACATCTTTAGGCGCACGTATGTTCCTTGCAACCTGTCATGTAACATATCCTTTGGATCCTACTAAGTTAGAGCAACTTTGATTATCCTTAAGCACCACTCACCAATTAACGAAGAAGCTAACACAGTCTCACTCTGTAACAAAGAGGAGATCGATCTAACAATTCATGAGGAGAAGATCCTGATCATAGCAGGACACTTGAAAAGTCACAGCTTCAGCTTCTTTCGTCAGAAGTTATTCTAGAACGAGCAAGCCAACGTTTGCACCGGAAGGAGTCCACCTTCTTCTTACATAGATTTTGCACTTTTTCTGAGACATGTTTCATTGACACCTCACACATCATTTAGAGACTCCACATGTATTGGAAGCCAAAGAGGATGCAGCAAAAACATTGCCCAGGATTAAGATCAACTTCAGTCTCTATGATTTCTTCCAGTTCGAACCAGTCACCTCTCAGCTTTAGCATTGCTTGCATTGGGTGGAGCTTACGCGTAGATAGGCCATCCATATTGACATTTTCTTGCTCATCATCTCTAACTTGCCATTCGAACTCCTGCACTAATCTGCCGATTGCTGTGCAATAAACCAACATGACATCGTCTTGTACAAGTCCGCAAGGCCATACCTCTCATCAGGAAATCTCTCGGGCGTCCAATTTTCAGGATCCTCCCAATGTTGTTTGTCCATGTTACACCCGTAAATGTTTATGGCAATCTACAGAACCCACAAACATGGCTTGGAATGTAACATTATATTTCAGTTCAAGACATTGTAAGAATGAGGAAAGAAAAATCCATTTAAGTACTACTGATTTAACCTGGCTTCCAGCTGGAACAAAGTAACCTCCTAATTGGGTATCTTCATGCGCATAGCGCAAAGGGACTACGGGCACGGGACTATACTTCCTCAGGGTTTCATGGAATACAGCCATAAGGTACGGAAGCTGCGACAAGTGGTCCTCTGTGACTCCTTCTGAGCCACACACTTCTTCAATCTCCTCTTAGAGCTGATTCTGTATCGGAAATCAAAGTTGTTTAATAATGGCTACAAGTATAGGGGTCTAATATATGATCAAAGGGGCCAATTAGATATGAACCTGCCGCTTTGCATCTTTAGCGAGCTCGTACAGGGCCCACTCTGTTAGAACCATAGTGCTATCCGTGGTCTCGATGATCGCCTCCCAAAGCAAAATGGCGATTTGTTCCTCGGTCAGTGTTGTCCCTTCGGATATCAAGAAATCTATATAAGCATCGGATTCCTGCTTCAGACAATGATATGAGTTGAGAAACAACTATAAGTGGTTCTTGAAAGACAATGTTGCTGCATCACTAGGAAAATGCTAGTACCTCTCCTGAAGCAATCCGCTGTTTTTGCTCCCATATCATGGCCTTCGTTACTATGTTCCTGAGGAGAGACACTGCCGGGATCTTCTTTGTCCATTGCTTATTCGGTATCCATCACAAATAAGGAAAGAAATCTCTCCAATCCTCGTCTATTGCGCCTGCAATTATGTCCATCACCAAGACCTTGTATATTTCCTCCTTGGACAACATGGCTTCGTGTCACGTCGCGACTCGGAATCACAATCGACACTTAATGATCGAACATGACTCAGACGGACCCGTGACTTGTGGGAATGTATTAGTTCGTCCTATTCATTTTAATCAATCAAATGTGCACGCGGAAGCAATTAACAAATAAACGAGACAACAAGAGTGAGATAAGCAAACAGCGCGCGTTATATTTACATGATATTTGCTTATTTTATCAAGCCCTTCTCTCTTGGGCCCTTACAAGCCACGCTTCTATTTTACATGTCCATTCCAATGGCTATACCGCCAAAGCCGAATATCACATAACAAAATCTTGACTTGGGTTCCTAGCTTCACTACGGCTTCTCGTTCCTCTCGCTCCTCCCGCTCCTCGTCCATCTAGCCATCTCACGCTCCACCCTTGGCTTGCCCCTGAGCCGGTTTGCCTAATTCGCCGAAGGGCCAGTTGAACCCGCGAAGAGGTCCAACCCACTCTCCATGTGCTAGGCGGTACCACGCGTCATACGGGTGAGGGATTAACTCCTCACGGCCTTCGTCGACCATCACATATGTTGTGATACGACGGTACGCATGACTTTCTCGAACATCGATTACAGTGAGGAGTTTGGCTCGCATTTCCACAGGGTTTTTGAACCGGGTTGGAGGAGAAGCCATATCACGGATCTGAAAAGAGGAAAAATAACGGGAGTGAGTCGGGGAGACTCAATAAGTGAAAACTCTAATATCAAGCGAGGACGAGACAATCGCCGTTCACACAAGTCGACTCTTACCGTACCGGCATCGATGACAAATTAAATAGCAAAGTTCACACTACAAAACAACAAAACAAACATCAAACATGAGCGTCACACGTGAGTATCACTTGTCAAGAAAGAACAAACTATAATCGACCACGAAACCAAGAAACGGGCTAAGCAACCCATGTTACAATGTATCGCAACTTCCTTTCCCGATATTAGGAAATTCACTTATTCAACAAACCACTAGAACATGAAAGACTAGAAGAAGAAAGTGGCTGGTGGCTTGACTTGAGCACGGAACAAGCTTGATTTCGGGAGAAACGGGGCCTCGGGTGAGTCTTGGGTGTTACTTCCTAGTTGGCCGAACAAGCAAGGAGATAGAACATAGTTGGCTTATGCTTCTTTTGGGCGTGAATGAGGAACAAGGAAGCAAGAAGGCAAGATAAGTAGCTGGTTTTCTAGGGGGCTTCATGTGAGCTTCTTCTTGCTTCTTAAAGACACAAGCTTGAAAAAGAAGCCAAGCATTAATGTGCATTCATGCACAAGAGCCAAAAGTCATGATGTATGGCAATTAAGGGCATTAAATTGGATATTATACCTTGGCTTTTCTCTCTCTCTCTCTCCCTTTTGCTTAGCCGAATGGCCTTGCCTTGTGCCCCATTATTGATGGCTATTAAGTCATCAAAGTGCCTTTAATGCATGGCATCAGCTCTGGCAGCAATAATAGAAGGGGACACCTCATGGGGGTCCAATTATGAAGGCTTAAATGGCATTAAATGGCCTTGAATGAACCTTTGACCAAGTCAACCTTTCTTGTCTTCTTTTCCTCAGCAAGTCTGAATTGTGGGAGGCTAATTGGTTCCATGCAAAAAATGTCTCGGGCCAATCGGTTTACACGAAACCGGCTAAACAACACTACAATCGTAACCCTGCATCGTACTATATTCAAATTTTCAGAGGGTTGTCCACGCTTAATAGACTCGTTCAACCCGAGGTTCGGTGCAAGAACATCCTCAAAAATCATCTAACACAACCAAACCAAGGCCTAAGCAAAATGGAATAGGCCCAAGCAAACCAGGTTGCTGGGCGCATGGTCGGGCTCGACTGGGCGCGTGGCCTAGCGCACGACCAGGCCACATGGGCACGTGGTCGGGCTATGGCCGGGCCGCACGGGCGCTGCGCCGGGCTGCACGGGCGTTGTGCTGGGCTGCACGAGCGACGTGTCAAGCGCCATGCCGGCTACACGTGCAACGTACCAAGCACCATGCCGGCCGCATGGGCGACATGCTGAGCACTACGCCTGGTCACACGAGCGAGGGATCGGTCCACGGCCAAACACGTGTAATGGCTCATGAAGAGCACGATGCACGGCTCATGGCCATATTTCTTGGGCACAAGATTAGATCGAAACCGGATCCTACGGGCACAACGCCTGGCACAAGGGTCAGGCACAATGGCCGGCATATGACCGGGCACGTAGCCGGTCTGTGGCTTAGCTGACGGGTATGATGGCCGGTCACGTTTGGGCACACGGCCTGGCTAGCACGGTTGGCACATGGCCTAGTCCACAGCCAAGCCATTGGGCTCGTGGCCTGACACATGGCCCATCCATGGCCTACGTGACTTGGTGCAATGATTCGTGGTCGATTCGCGACAGGTCCACGTTCGAGTATCAACGACCCATAGTCGACCCTTGGTTGTCATGTAGCCTCATGAAATCCAATACCCGGAATTAACTCATGGTCATCCGGGACCGATGCATGGCCATGCGGTATCACCCGCAATCGACACATGCCAACACCGGACTGATCTACCGTTATCCCGGACCGTTCCACTCACGGTCCTTATGGTCGAAAAATCACTCTACGATTATATTATTCTAATCATATTGTGTAGTTAGGGAGTCATTCCATTGTCGATCCCTAGGCCAATTCATGGGCAATCTTTCAATCGAATCATGACCAACCCTCAGTACACTCGTTCCGATCATATTGTTCGTTCCATTACCGACCCTCGGCTCCAATTACCCATTCATCCATTTGTCACTAGCCCTTGGCTCCTTAGGCCTGAAATCGGGGATGTCACAATTCTCCATCTCTAATAAAATTTCGTCCTCGAAATTTAAACACATACCTGGTTCCTCAAATAAATGTGGATATTGCCGCTTCATGATTTCCTCACCTTCCCAGGTAGCTTCCTCTATGCCATGGTGTCGCCATAGGACCTTTATTACTAGAATCATTTTATGTCTCAACACTTGCTCCTTATGATCTACGATCCGCACAAGCTGCTCAACATAGGACACTCTGCTGTCCAATTCAACCTTGTCGAAATTCAGCACATGTGCCGGATTGGGCTCATACTTTCTCAACATGAATACATGAACACATCATGCACCTGAGCAAGTTTCGATGGCAACGACAACTAATAAGCCAAATTGCCTATTCGTTCTAGAATTTCAAAAGATTCTATGTGTAACATCCTCAATTTCAGTCCCTGGAAAATGGCTATGGGTTAAGTTTGACGGTTTTCCAATTAGAGCCAATTTTTACTCTTGTTTTGGAAAACCCAGTTTCGGATCCTTTGTACCCCTTTGTTTTGTTATTTTTGTAGAGACTTTTGTGATCCGAATTTCCAAACACTTCCTTCTTGAAAGTTTCTCCAAACATCTTGACGTTTTACATACTTTAATTTCAGAATTTTTGGAGTTGATATGAGTGGTACGATGGCCTGATTTTCGGACCGTGTAAAACTGCCAAGAATGGGTATTTCGGTGATGTTCACGCTTTATCGATTTTCTACAAGCTTTTCTGGGCTGATTTTGAAAAATTTTTCTTCACAAAATTTGTTGAGAACTTATTTTTCTATAACATATATAAATTTGGGAATTTTTCGAGATGACTTGGATTTTGGACAGAGCTTACTTTGAGAAACAAGAATTCTGTTCCAGCGAACTGTTTTTAGCCTGTCTTTGAGCTACTAAAAATGGTGTTTACAGAGAGATTCAGATTTTGTGTTCTCATGAAAAATGTTTGGTAAGGCCTTGTTTATGACATATTCAAATTTGAGAATTTTCGGAGTCCATTTATCATATTTTCAAGTCCGATTTCGTGAACAGTGCAAAGCTGTCAAGTTTTGTTAGATTTCAAAGATTTATCAATTTCTATATGAGAACATTGGAATCTCGACTTGATGTCTTTTGGTGATATTTGAGGATATTACTATGCCGAACCTCGGGTTGGATGGAATTATTATGCGTGCTTATCGCGGAAAATCCTCAGAAAGTCTTGTGATTAAGTATGGCACAAGTTATGGTTTTTGTGCCAATTAGTCTATTTCGTGTGACCCGATTGGCCAGAGTCATTTGCGTGAGAATTCAGTAAATCCAGAAGACTCTAGGGAGTCCGCGGTCTGGAAATTGGTAGAAGAACCTAGAAGCCTTGACCAAGTCAAAGCTTATCCTCCAAGTTTCATTAATTGGCTTAGACTTTTATGTCATATTCATGATGACCCTTATTAATTAAGTTAGACTTTGGTGGCCCTTCATGATGACATGCATTAATAGTCTTGAGTAGTGACCAAGAAAAGTCTTCTATTAATAGGGAGAGAGAGAGAGGGGAGTCGGCCAAGAAGAGAGTCGGCCGAAAGAGTTGCCGAGAGAAAAAGAGAGGAAGAGATAAGGATCATTAATGGCCTGTATTAATTGAAGTTAGACTTTGGGGCACATCATCATGACAAGCCTTAAATGATTTTTGACTTTAGGGGCCCTTGTGAAAGTGACATTTTTGTCTCTCTTGACCTTGGCTTGCTATATATAGAGAGGACGAGAAAGAGAAGCCTCACGTGAAGTCCCCCCCTCCTCCTCTCTCACGCCACTTCCTCTCCCTCACGCCATTTCCACGCCCAAACTAGCCGGCCATCACCTTCTTCTTTGACCTTCTTGCTTCCTAGTTCACGCCCAAAGAGGCTCGACCAACCTTCTTTCTTGCTTCCTTGCTTCTTGTTCACGCCTAGAAAGAGAGAAAGGGAGAGAACTTACCGACTAGCCCGTGTCTCTCTTGTGGTTCGATCAAGTGAGGAAGCCACGTCCAAGGCCGCTCGAGAACTACCAAGAATCGTCCGAGAGTCGCTGAGACTCATGTGTCCTTCACACGCCTCGTTTTCTCTAGTTCTTGTTTAATTGTTGAGTAAGTGAATTCCCTAATATCGAGAAAGGATGTTGAGATGCGTTGTGACGGGATTTGCTTGGATCGTTTCTCGGTCGCTTGGTTGGTCGTAGTTGCTTCATTTTCTCGAATTAATCATGTTTCGTATTTGATATTATTTTGAGATAGAATCAAGTCTTGGTTGGTAAAGTGTACATGATGTGGGCATGCGTGATATTCTCTTGTTTGAACTTTGCTATTGATCTGCCATCGATGCGAGTGCGGTAAGGGCCGACTTATGTTAACGGCGATCGATATATCCTCACTTGATATTAGTGTTTTCACTTGCTGAGTCTCCCCGACTCATCCCATGTTGTTTCTCCATCTTTCAGGTCTGTAGGATGGCATCTCCCCCTGCCTGCGTTGGCAATCTCGTGGAGATGAGAGTTGAAGTGCTCACCTTGATAGATGTCAGAGAAGACCGCGCCTATCGCCGAATCACGACACTTGTGATGTTCGATGAGGGCCTAACGGACTTGGTACCTCATCCGTACGTGGCGTGATATCGCTATGAGAACGGAGAATGGGTTGGATCCCTATGAGGGTTCAACGGTGCTTTGGTGGTGCGGGCGGGCCGGCTCCGGGATAAAGCCACGTGGTGGGATGTGAGATGGCTAGGCGGACGGGACCGGGGTGGAGGTGAAGAAATAAGGAGCGAGAAGCCATAGTGGGTATAGGATAACCCAAGTCAATTTTTGCTATTCATAGTCGGCTATGAAATATGTATTGTTTGCCATGGCCCGAAGGGCTTGTTAAAACATGTTTGCATGTATTGTAAACATAAGGTTGCTCATGATGCTGTTTGTCTTAATCCTACTGTTGTTTTAAATGTAATTGTCCCGAAATTATGCTTTCGCTTGTGTGTAAAAAAAGATAATAATGAACGGGACGTTACACGAATGACCCCGAGGTAAGGGCATTACAGATTAGTTTGGTATCGGAGCAGGTTTTCCCTCCAGTAGGTGTAGTTTGGGTAGCTTGCGATTGGCCAGTCCGACGAGGGCAGGGAGTGGCGCCGGGGCTATACAACCTGATCATCGAGCGGCTTCTGACAAAGGTGGGGCCGGGGTAGGAGGCATGATCATTGAGCGGCCTCTGGGCAGAAGTGCCACCAGGGTGAAGGGCCTGATCATTGAGCGACTCCTAGCAGGCTTCTAGGATGGTTAAGGGTAAGAATGACTGAACTGTGTACCGAATTAGGCAAAAACGATTTTGAAATCAAAGCAGGAATAAAGACCTGGAGTGATAAGGTGCGCTGAAGTTGCGGTAGTTAGCTAGGAAACACTCCTATGCATGTGAATGATTGATTATGGTTGAATAGGTTAAGTGCTCCTATTTGTTTGTAATCACTTACCTATTCTTGTGTTGTAGAAAGTCTTGTTAGACTATTGATAGCAAAATAAGTGCTCAGGACCAGGTTGCGACCGCTGAGGAAAAAGGAAAGTCCCATCAGGACATCACGACCTTGAAAGAAAAGTCCAAGCAGGTTCCCCTCTAGTAAGTTGCAGTTCGGTGTTGAGCCAAGAAAAGGCTGTTGAATTTTGACATAACCCAATCCGATAAGGGCGGGGAGTGATCGTCGGGGCAGAACCTGATTAAGGAGCGGCTCTTGGCTAGAAATGGACGCCGGGGCAAGAAGCCTGATCAAGGTGCGGCTTCTAGCAAGAGTGATCGCCGAGGTTAAAGACCTGAACAAGATACAGCTCCTAGCAGGCTTCTAGGATGATGGGCAAGAAAATGAATAAACCGAACTAGATACTGAGTTGAAAGGAAGATGGGAACTGTTACTTGATATGATAAGTGCGATCTTCGTGATTGTTATAAGTAAGTAAACTATGTTTGAGGAAAATTTTATCAGAGTAGCGCAGCAGAAGCGTGGTCAAGCTTGCTGCACTCTAGTATATTGGAACGAGGTCAGGGAAAGAAAGGTCGCTGGTCCAGAGCTAGTCCACATTATAGTGGATGCTATAAAGGTACTAAGGTAAGTTAAATCCCAGGTACATAGGACTTTTTTAAATTCTAGAAAGAATAGAAAATTTGGCCTATTGGTTGGAATTGCCATCAAAACTTGCTTAGGTACATATTGTGTTCTATGTATTGATATTGTGAAAGTGTGAGCCCGATTCGGCACGCGTGCTGAATTTTTTGACGAGGTGGAAGTGGACAACAAAGTGTCCTATGCTGAGGAGCAAGTGCGGATCGTGGATTGTAAGGAGCAAGTGTTGAGAGGTAAGGCAGTTCCCTTAGTTAAGGTCCTATAGGGTCACCGGGGCATAAAAGAAGCCACCTGAGAGAGTGAGGAATTGAGAAAAAGTTGATACCTGCATTTATTCGAGGAATCACGTACGCGTTTTAAATTTTGAGGACGAAATTCTTTTAGAGGGAGAGAATTGTAACATCCTCAATTTCAGTCCTTGGGAAATGGCTATGGGTTAAGTTTGACGGTTTTCCAATTAGAGCCAATTTTTACTCTTGTTTTGGAAAACCCAGTTTCGGATCCTTTGTACCCCTTTGTTTTGTTATTTTTGTAGGGACTTTTGTGATCCGAATTTCCAAACACTTCCTTCTTGAAAGTTTCTCCAAACATCTTGAAGTTTTACATACTTTAATTTCAAAATTTTTGGAGTTGATATGAGTGGTACGATGGCCTGATTTTCGGACCGTGTAAAACTGCCAAGAATGGGTATTTCGGTGATGTTCACGCTTTATCGATTTTCTACAAGCTTTTCTGGGCTGATCTTGAAAAAGTTTCCTTCACAAAATTTGTTGAGAACTTCTTTTTCTATAACATATATAAATTTGGGAATTTTTCGAGATGATTTGGATTTTGGACAGAGCTTACTTTGAGAAACAAGAATTCTGTTCCAGCGAACTGTTTTTAGCCTATCTTTGAGCTACTAAAAATGGTGTTTACAGAGAGATTCAGATTTTGTGTTCTCATGAAAAATGTTTGGTAAGGCCTTGTTTATGACATATTCAAATTTGAGAATTTTCGGAGTCCATTTACTATATTTTCAAGTCCGATTTCGTGAACAGTGCAAAGCTGTCAAGTTTTGTTAGATTTCAAATATTTATCAATTTCTATATGAGAACATTGGAATCTCGACTTGATGTCTTTTGGTGATATTTGAGGATATTCCTATGCCGAACCTCGGGTTGGATGGAATTATTATGCGTGTTTATCGCGGAAAACCCTCAGAAAGTCTTGTGATTAAGTATGGCGCGGGTTGTGGTTTTTATGCCAATTGGTCTATTTCGTGTGACCCGATTGGCCAGAGTCATTTGCGTGAGAATTCAGTAAATCCAGAAAACTCTAGGGAGTCCACGGTCTGGAAATTGGTAGAAGAACCTAGAAGCCTTGACCAAGTCAAAGCTTATCCTCCAAGTTTCATTAATTGGCTTAGACTTTTATGTCATCTTCATGATGACCCTTATTAATTAAGTTAGACTTTGGTGGCCCTTCATGATGACATGCATTAATAGTCTTGAGTAGTGATCAAGAAAAGTCTTCTATTAATAGGGAGAGAGAGAGAGGGGAGTCGGCCAAGAAGAGAGTCGGCCGAAAGAGTTGCCGAGTAGACATGGCCACGGGCCGGTTTTGGCCCGGAACCGGCCCGGTCAAACCCGGGCCCGGCCCGTTGACCGGGCCCGCGGTTCGGAACCGGAACCGGCCCGTAGCCTACGGGCCCGGTTCCGGTTCCACAATTTTGGAACCGGAACCGGCGGTTCCGGTTTCGAACCGCCGGTTCCGGTTCCAAATTACTTAAAAAATATAATAATAATGATGAAATTTTTTTAAAAAAAATTTCATTACTCAATTTTTTTTATAAAACAAATTGAACTCTAATTGCCATGCATTGTAAGTGCATTGATCTCCAAATACAATGCTTGGCTTGGGTGTATTGAACTCTAATTATAAGGCTTGGTTTGGGTTTTATAAACAACTCCTTTGATGGTCTCTTCATTCCCATTCGATGTGGGACTCTCGGTTTGCCTTGAATGCAAATGCCAAGAGTCCCACATCGAATGGGAATGAAGAGACCAACAAAGGGATTGTTTATAAAATCCAAGCCAAGCCAAGCCATGAGCATGTAAAGTTGTATGCCTTTTGTGGCTACGATCATTTGCTAGTTAAGAGCAAAGGGTTCCATTGGACCGCCTAGAACCGAATCGGACCAATGGTCCGGTTCCCGGTTCTATGGTTTGCCGGTCCGATTCCTAGTTCTAAAATTAAAAGACCGGTCTTACCGGTTCGGTTCCCGACTTCGACCGGGAATCGATCACCCCTACAATTTTCATTTTGATTATAATTTATATTGAATAATTCATTATTTCATATTTTTATAATTATTTACTTTTTTATTTCCTAATTTATTTTTAAAATTTTTAAATTATGAATCGGAACCGGCCGGACCGGAACCCGGAACCGGCCGGTTCCGAACCGGAACCGGAACCGCTAGGAGAGGTTCCGGTTCACATGTGGCCACGAACCGGAACCGGCCGGTTCCGAACCGTGGCCATGACTATTGCCGAGAGAAAAAGAGAGGAAGAGATAAGGATCATTAATGGCCTGTATTAATTGGAGTTAGACTTTGGGGCACATCATCATGACAAGCCTTAAATGATTTTTGACTTTAGGGGCCCTTGTGAAAGTGACATTTTTGTCTCTCTTGACCTTGGCTTGCTATATATAGAGAGGAAGAGAAAGAGAAGCCTCACGTGAAGTCCCCCCTCCTCCTCTCCCTCACGCCACTTCCTCTCCCTCACGCCATTTCCACGCCCAAACTAGCCGGCCATCACCTTCTTCTTTGACCTTCTTGCTTCCTAGTTCACGCCCAAAGAGGCTCGACCAACCTTCTTTCTTGCTTCCTTGCTTCTTGTTCACGCCTAGAAAGAGAGAAAGGGAGAACTTATCGACTAGCCCGTGTCTCTCTTGTGGTTCGATCAAGTGAGGAAGCCACGTCCAAGGCCGCTCGAGAACCACCAAGAATCCTCGGAGAGTCGCCGAGACTCACGTGTCCTTCATACGTCTCGTTTTCTCTAGTTCTTGTTTAATTGTTGAGTAAGTGAATTCCCTAATATCGGGAAAGGATGTTGAGATGCGTTGTGACGGGATTTGCTTGGATCGTTTCTCGGTCGCTTGGTTGGTCGTAGTTGCTTCATTTTCTCGAATTAATCATGTTTCGTGTTTTATGTTGTTTTGAAATAGAACCGAGCCTTGGTTGGTAAAGTGTACATGATGTGGGCATGCGTGATGTTCTCTTATTTGAACTTTGCTATTGATTTGCCATCGATGCGAGTGCGGTAAGGGCCGACTTATGTTAACGGCGATCGATATATCCTCACTTGATATTAGTGTTTTCACTTGCTGAGTCTCCCCGACTCATCTCCCGTTGTTTCCCCCTTTTTCAGGTTCGTAGGATGGCATCTCCCCCGGCCCACGTTGGTAATCCCGTGGAGATGAGAGTTGAAGTGCTCACCGTGATAGATGTCAGAGAAGACTACGCCTATCGTCGAATCACGATGCTTGTGATGTTCGATGAGGGCCTAACGGACTTGGTGCCTCATCGGTACATGGCGTGATATCACTATACGAATGGAGAATGGGTTGGATCCCTATGAGGGTTCAACGGTGCTTTGGCAGTGCGGGCGGATCGGCTCCGGGATAAAGCCACGTGGTGGGATGTGAGATGGCCAGGCGGACGGGACCGGGGTGGCGGTTAAGAAGCGAGGAGCGAGAAGCCATAGTGGGTATAGGATAACCCAAGTCAAGTTTTGCTATTCATAATCGGCTATGAAATATGTGTTGTTTTCCATGACCCCGACGGGCTTGTTAAAACATGTTTGCATGTATTGTAAACATAAGGTTGCTCATGATGCTGTTTGTCTTAATCGCGCTGTTGTTTTAAATGTGATTGTCCCGAAATTATGCTTTCGCTTGTGTGTAAAGAAAGATAATAATGAACGGGACATCACATAAATGATCCCGAGGTGGAGGCGTTACACTATGTACGTAGGGCTTAGCTTACCTTTCTTCCTAAAACGCGACACACCCCTCTTGGGTGACACTTTAAGAAACACGTGGTCGCCTTCTTGGAATTCTAGAAGCTTCCTACGTTTGTCAACATAACTCTTCTATCGGCTTTGGGCAGTTCTCAACTTATCTCTAATCACATGTACAACCTCGTTGGTGAGTTATACTAGCTCTGGACCCGTGACCTTTTTTTCCCCGACCTCATCCCAACATACTGGAGTTCTACAAGCTCGACCGTATAATACCTCGAATGGTGCCATTCCTATACTTTGCTTATAACTGTTGTTGTAAGCAAATTCTATGAGATGTAAGCTCGCAACATATCCTCAAGAGTTTGGATAGTTCTTTCAGTTTGACCATTCGTTTGTGGATGATAAGCTGTACTGTATTGCAACTTCGTTCCCATAGCGGTTTGAAGACTCTGCCAGAAAGTTACAGTAAATTTCGGATCTCGATCGGATGTGATCGTTACTAGGACTCTGTGTAGTCATACAATATGACGAACATATAACTCGGCATAACCTTCTAATGGAAGGTCCTTTCTTACTAGAAGAAAATGGGATGATTTTGTCAATCGATCGACAATTATCCATATGGAATCATGTCCTCTTTGACTTCTCAGTAATCCCATTACGAAGTCCATTGTAATGTGTTCCCGCTTCCATTTAGGAATTTCTAATGGTTGTAATAATCCTCCAAACTTGCAATGTTGAGCCTTAATTTGCTGACACACCAAGCATTTAGCCACATATTTGGCTATGTCCGTCTTCATGCCATTCCACCAGAAATATTGTCGTAAATTCTGGTATATTTTGGTACTGCCTGGATGAAAACTGTAATTGCTCCTATGAGCTTCTGTCAAGATTTCTTCCTTGAGTTGTTCATCCTTCGGCATGCATATGCGTCCATTAAACTTCAAGATTTCGTCATCAGTCGTATGAAAATTGGATTTCTTCTTTTTTGCTAGCTCCTTTCGAACTTTCTGAATCTCCGGGTCTATTTGTTGTAATGCCTTGACTTTCAATATGATGTTCGGCTCGATTCTGAGAGCAGCCAATAAGTTCTGCTGATGTCCAACTTCAAGTTTGAAGTCTAAGTCCCGCGCTTCCGCAAGTAGGGTCCATTCCTTGATCATCAGGCGTGTAATTGTAGATTTTCGACTAAGAGCATCGGCAACCTTGTTTGCTTTGATAGGATGGTACAATATTTCGCAGTTGTAGTCTTTGAGAAGTTCCATCCAATGTCGTTGCCTCATATTTAGCTTCTTCTGGGAAAATAAATATTTTAAACTTTGATGATCCGTATAGATGACAAATTGCTCCCCACATAGGCAGTGCCGCCAAATTTTCAAGGCAAACATGATCGCAACAAGCTCCAAATCATGGGTTGGATAATTCAATTTGTATGACCTCAATTGTCTCGAAGCATAAGTCACCACTTTGCCATCCTGTATTAATACACAACCTAGCCCTTTGTGAGAGGCGTCGCTGTATATTTCAAATCCTCCTGGTCCTTTAGGTATAGTCAGAACAGGAGCAGTCGTCAGTCTTCATTTCAATTCTTGAAAACTTCGCTCGCGCTTATCAGTCCATTCGAACTTCATTTCTTTCTTTAGTAATCGTGTTAACGGGATAGCGATGCTAGAGAATCGTTTCACGAACCTTCTGTAGTAACCTGCCAAGCCTAAGAAACTTCGAACGTCTGTGATGGTCGTTGGTCTTGGCCAGTTAATTACCGCTTCTATTTTGGATGGATCCACTGATATGCCATCTCCCGAAATTACGTGGCCTAGAAACACCATGCGAGACAGTCAGAACTCGCACTTGCTGAATTTTGCATAAAGTGCGTGTTCCTTGAGAGTTTGAAACATGAATCTCAGATGTTGTTCATGTTCAATTGAATTCTTCGAGTATATCAGGATGTCGTCAATAAAGACTATGATGAAATGATCCAAGTATGGCTTGAACACTCGGTTCATTAGGTCCATAAAAGTAGCTGGAGCATTCGTCAAGCCGAATGGCATAACGGTGAATTCATAATGGCCATATCGGGTTCGGAATGCCGTCTTCGGAATATCTTCTTTCTTTATCCTCAACTGATGATATCCCGACCTTAAATCGATTTTGGAAAACACAGATGCTCCTTGGAGTTGATCAAATAAATCATCGATTCTTGGCAATGGATACTTATTTTTTATAGTAACCCGATTTAGCTGTCGATAGTCAATATAGAGTTGTAGCGATCCGTCTTTCTTCTTTACGAACAGTATGGTGGCACCCCAGGGAGATGCACTTGGACGGATGAAACCCTTATCAAGTAACTCTTGTAGTTGCACTTTGAGTTCTTTCAACTCGGTCAAAGCCATCCTGTAGGGAGCTTTGGAAATAGACTCCGTTCCCGGGACTACTTCAATAGCAAATTCTACTTCCTGTTCTGGAGGTAGACCTGGTAATTCCTTTGGAAAAACATCTAGAAATTCTTGTACCACTAGGATATCTTCTAACTTTGGCTCGTCTTCCTTTGCTGTATTTTCTATTATTGCTAGAAATCCTCGATAACATTTCTGCAACAGTCGGGTTGCTTCCAGAGCAGAAATTAGAGGAGTAGAAAGTCCTCCCCCATTTCCCACAAATGTGTAGTAGGGACGATCAGGTGGATGAAACTGAATCACCTTATTATAACAGTCTATATTGGCTCGCTATTTACTAAGCCAATCCATGCCTATGATAACATTAAAATTATACATGACCAGTACCATTAGATTGATAATATTCGCTAGTCCACTTATAATAATCTTACACCTTTGGCATCCTAGGGTATCCTAGGGTAGTCTGCACTTCATTTTTCATCGAAGTAGAAACACTAAGTGCATTTTCTAACGGTTTCATTTCAATTTTGGCCGGACGTACAAATTGTCTAGATATGAATGAATGTGTAGCTCAAGTGTCAAATAATGCATATGCAAAAGCATGGTTATTGAGGAAAATCGTACCTGTAATTACTACATCGGAGTTCTCAGCATCCTCTTGAGTAAGTGCATATATTCATCCTTGAGCCACAGGACGATCGCCATTATTAGCACGAAGCTGAACTCCAGTTGATGCTGTTGCCTGCCTTTGGTGTGAAGGCATTCCCTATTGCCGTTGCGGACAGTCCCTGACCATGTGACCTTGTTGGCCAAACCCAAAGCATGCTCTCATGCGCATTAGGCACAGAGTATCTCCATGTTGTTTTCCGCAAATAGAACAGGTGTTACCATAAACAGTAGTCACCTTCGGAAAACTTTGCTTTTTGTTGGGGACGAAGGGACATTTTCCTTTCACGAAAGATCTCTTGCCCAAGCATTGATTTGCCCGAGGAGCAAGATAAAGGGGTTTTGCTAGAGTCGCCCTCTCCAGCAAATCCTTCTTGATCAATTGAGCCCGTTCATATAACTTATTATAATCTTTCAGGTTCAAAGGTACCGGCTGACTCCATATGTCAGGCTTGAGACCATCATGGAATCGCTTTGCCCTGTCGACTGGATTTTCAACAAGTCTAGGGGCGTACTTTGACAATTGGGCGAACTTTGCCTCATACTGGTCCATCGTCAAGTTGTTCTGTTGGAGTTGCAAGAATTCCTTCACTTTTTGATCACGAGCACATTGGAAAAAATATTTTTTGTTAAATGCCTCGACGAAGGCATTCCAGTTGATAGCCATATTTCCTGGGAACACGATTTCTTTTGTCGCCTTCCACCAGTGATTGGCTTTACCCTGCAATTGGTATGTCGCCAAGGTCACTTTCTCTTCCTCGAAACATCTCAGAAGTTCAAATGCTTCATCGATCTAGGATTCAGCCTCTTAAGGATCTCCCATTCCAGCAAATTTCGAGGGTTGCAGCTTCAAGAATTGCTCGACCAATCCATGCATCGTACGGTCACCATTCCCATTTCCATTGGCAAAAGTACACTACAAGTGCCATAACTTGTGTACGGCGCTCACTTTAGTGCCATAACTTTTTTTGGATCACTTTAGTGCTAAAATTTTTGAAAAACGATCACTTAAGTGCTAAAATTTTTGAAAAACGATCACTTAAGTGCCAACTCCGGTGCCGTACACAATTTTTCGCCGAAAATCTGACGTGGCATTTTTTTTATTAATTTTTGAAGCTGACGTGGCTCGCCGGAGTCTCGCCGGAGATTGGCACTTAGGTGATCGTTTTTCAAAAATTTTAGCACTTAAATGATCGTTTTTCAAAAATTTTAGCACTTAAGTGATCGTTTTTCAAAAATTTTAGCACTAAAGTGATCTAAAAAAAAGTTATGACACTTAAGTGATCGTTTTTCCTCCGACTTGGCACCAAAGTGATCCGAAAAAAAGTTATGGCACTAAAGTGAGCGCCGTACACAAGTTATGGCACTTATAGTGTACTTTTGCCCATTTCCATTTGTCGCTACATTTTTAGCATTAGGCAGCCGTTGCTGTACTTGTTGTTGCACTTGTTGTCCCAGCAAATGTCCTACGGTCGCAAGAGCCTACAGAATTCCATCTATTCGGGGATCTTGCTTTGACTTTCCTTTCGAGGTCGTGGCCGGGTCCTGAGCACTCATACTGCCGTTGGTATTCTACTAAGCCTTTCTACAACGCAAGAATATGTCAGTGATCAAAAGCTTAGCAACCAAAGGCTACTTACCAACCAATCAATTACACAAACACATAAGTACATGCGCAGGTGTTTCCTGGCTAACTACCCCAACTTCGGCGCACCTTATCACTCCAGGCCTTTATTTTTGCTTGGTTTTCAGAACCGTTTTCCACACTTCGTTGCACAGTTTGGTAATTCTCGTTCTTTAGCCGTCCAAGAAGCCTGCCAGGAGCCGCTCAATGATTAGACCCTTCACCCCGGCGCCACTTCTTTTTAGAAGCAGCTCAATGATCAGGTGGTATATATACCCCGGCGCCACTTCTTCCTAGAGGCCGCACAATGATCAGGCTACCTGCCTGGCACCACCTCGATCAGAAGCCGCACAATGTTCAGGTATTATTGCCTCGGCGCCACTTCCGTAGAGGCCTCACAATGTTCAGGCATTCATGACCCCGACGCCACCTCCTAAGAAGCCGCACAATGTTCAGGTCGTATGGCCCCGGCGCCACTCCCTGCCCTCGTCGGATCATCCAATTGCAAGTTGCCTCGAATTGCACCTACTAGAGAGAAAACCTGCTTTGATACCAAAACAAGATGCTCCACACTGTCATGTCCCGACTTGAAATCACAATCGACACTTAATGATCGAACATGACCCGAATGGACCCGTGACTCGCGGAAATGTATTAGTTCGTCCCACTCATTTTAATCAGTCAAATACGCATGCAGAAGCAATTAACAAATAAATGAGACAACAGGAGTGAGATAAGCAAACAACGCACGTTATATTTACATGATACGTGCTTATTTCATCAAGCCCTTCTCTCTCGGGCCCTTACAAGCCACGCTTCTATTTTGCATGCCCATTCCAAGGGCTATACTGCAAAAGCCGAATATCACATAACAAAATCTTGGCTTAGGTTCCTAGCTTCACTATGGCTTCTCGTTCCTCTCGCTCCTCATCTGTCTGGCCATCTCACACTCCACCCCTAACTTGCCCCTGAGCTAGCTTGCCCCTGAGCCGGCCTGCTCGATCCACTGATGGGCTCGTTGAACCCGCGAAGGGGTCCAACCCACTCTCCATGTGCTAGGCGGTACCACGCCTCATACGGGTGAGGGACTAACTCCTCATGACCATCGTCGACCATCACATATGTTGTGATACGGCGGTACGCACGACCTTTTCGGGTGTCAATTATAGTAGGAGTTGGGCTTGCATTTCCATAGGGTTTCCGAACCGAATTGGAGGAGATGCCATATCACGGACCTGAAAAGAGAAAAAATAACGGGAGTGAGTCGGGAAGACTCAATAAGTGAAAACTCTAATATCAAGCGAGGACGAGACAATCGCCGTTCACACAAGTTGACTCTTACTGTACCGACATCGATGGCAAATCAAATAGCAAAGTTCACGCTACAAAACAACAAAACAAACATCAAACATGAGCGTCACACATGAGCATCACTTGTCTAGAAAAAACAAACTATAATCGACCACGAAACCAAGAAACGGGCCAAGTAACCCATATTACAACGTATTACAACTTCCTTTTCCGATATTAGGGAATTCACTTACTCAACAAACCACTAGAACACGAAAGACTAGAAGAAGAAAGTGGCTGGTGGCTTGGCTTGAGCACGGAACAAGCTTGATTTCGGGAGAAACAGGGCCTCGGGTGAGTCTCAGGTGTTACTTCCTAGTTGGCCGAACAAGCAAGGAGATAGAACAAGGCTGGCTTGTGCTTCTTTTGGGCATGAATGAGGAACAAGGAAGCAAGAAGGCAAGAGAAGTCGCTGGTTTTCTAGGGGGCTTCACGTGAGCTTCTTCTTGCTTCTTATAAAAACGCAAGCTTGGAAAAAAAGCCAAGCATTAATGTGCATTCATGCACAAGAGCCAAAAATCATGATGTATGGCAATTAAGGGCATTAAATTGGATCTTATACCTTGGCTTCTCTCTCTCTCTCTCTCTCTCTCTCTCTCTCTCTCTCTCTCTCTCTCTCTCTCTCTCTCTCTCTTGGCCGAATGTCCTCTCTCTCTTGGTTTCGCCTTGGCTTGGCAGAATGGCCTTGCCTTGGACCCCATTATTAATGGTCATTGAGTCATTAAAGTGCCTTTAATGCTTGGCATTAGCTCAGTTTGGCAGCAATAATAGAAGGGGACACCTCATAGGAGTCCAATTATGAAGGCTTAAATGGCATTAAATGGCCTTGAATGAACCTTTGACCAAGCCAACCATTTTTGTCTTCTTTTCCTCAGTAAGTCTGAACTGTGGGAGGCTAATTGGTTCCACGCAAAAATGTCTTGGGCCAATCGATTTACATGAAACCGGCTAAACGACACTACAATCGTAACCCTACATCGTACTATTCTCAAATTTTCTGAGGGTTATCCACGCTTAATAGACCCGTTCAACTCGAGGTTCGGTGCGAGAACATCCTAAAAAATCATTTAACACAACCAAACCAAGGCCCAAGCAAAATGGAATAAGCCCAAGCAAACTAGGCTGCTGGGCGCATGGCCGAGCCTGATTGGGCGCGTGGCTTGGCGCACTATCAGGCCACACGGGCATGTGGCAGAGCCATGGCCGGGCTGCATAGGGGCTGCGCCGTGCTGCACGGGCGTTGCGCCGTGCTGCACGGGCGACGTGCGGAGCGCCGTGCCGGTTGCATGTGCAACGTGCAGAGCACCATGCTGGTCGCATGGGTGACGTGCCGAGCACCACGCCTAGTCACACGAGTGAGGGATTGGTCCACGGCTAAACACGCGAAATGGCTCATGAAGGGCACGATGCACGGCTCATGGCTATATTTCTTGGGCACGGGACTTGATCGGAACCGGATCCTACGGGCACAATGCTTGGCACAAAGGTCAGGCACAATGGCCTGCACACAACCGGGCACATAGTCGGTCTGTGGCCTAACTAGTAGGCACGATGATCTGTCACGTCTGGCCACACGACCTGGCCGGTGCGGTTGGTACTTGGCCTAGTCTGCGGCCTAGTCTGCGGCCAAGCCATTGGGCTCGTGGCCTGACACATGGCTCATTTATGGCCTACTTGACTTGGCGCAGTGATTCGTGGTCGATTCATGACGGGTCCACATTTGAGTATCAACAACCCATGGTCGACCCTTGGTTGTCATGTAGCCTCATGGAATCCAGTACCCCGAATTAACTCATGATTATCTGGGACCGATGCATGGCCATGCGGTATCACCTGCGATCGACATATGCCAACACCGGACTGATCCAACGTTATCCCGGACTGTTCCACTCACGGCCCTTGTGATCGAAGGGTCGCTCCACGATCATATTACTCTAATCATCTTGCGTAGTCAGGGAGTCATTCCACTGTCGATCCTTAGGCCAATTCATGGATAATCTTTCAATCGAATCATGACCAATCCTCAGTACACTCATTCCGATCATATTATCCGTTCCATTACTGACCCTCGGCTCCAATTTCCCGTTCATCCATTTATCACTAGCCCTTGGTTTCCTAGGCCTGAAATCGGGGATGTCACACTTTGAGTTCGTCTACGTAGATGGATTTCACTTCTCTTCCCAGAACCTGCTGTGGAATCGATAATTTTTCACTGCTCGTAGCCTGGTCCAGTTTTGTTCATGCATTACTTGGGATAAGTTGGAGGTAGTTTACTTGTTTGAGTGCTAACACGAAGTTGTGATTCTCGAAGACTTTCCTGAAGTTGACAGCTTCAAGGGGGTTGCTGTTCACATGAGCATGTAGTTCTCTGGAGAGATTTTCTATCATGGTGTCCCAATGGCGACGCAGTCTTTTTTGCGCAGAAGATAGTTTAGGAGTTAGTTCAACTGACTGCTCACACTCCTTATTTTTGCCAGGTCCAACAACTGTGATATAATTGAACTTCACATTTGAGTTCATAGTGATCCCTTTTCTTTGTGAAACTATCGAGTCTTCCTCCTATTATTCTTTCTCAAATCATCTGTTGCTCATTAATCTAAAAAACTATTTCCAAGTTCTCTTTGTTTGCTGTTGCTGGTTGGGGATTAAGATGCAGAAATCTTGCTTTAAAGTTGTAAATACATGAACACTACACTTGCATAAACATGTGCAAGTGCACCTACACAGTATCTTTCAATTAGTGTACCTGCGCATTTGCACCCAGAACACCCGCAAGAATGTATTGCTTAGCAATTTTGTAGAACTCATTGTAGTTGCTTGTGACCACCATACATTTATTGGCCGTAAGAATCGGTAGAGCACTCGATAGCTTTCTCGTAGAGATTGATGAATGTCTAGTGACCATGGCCTAAAACAAACAAGAAACTGCATTTTTTACCTTTTTTTCACTAGACAGTGTCCCTCTCCTACTATCAGAACACTATGAAAGCTACTTAGGGGAGATGCCCCATTCATCTGTCAATCAGAATGGCTTCGGTACATAATGTCGCCTTTGAACCCAGATTTTATAGCTGTATACTAACAAGAAACCAAATTTTCAAGAGATGAATGATAAACTTAGAAAGTTTCCTACTACTAATTTTGCGACCAGTTTGCGATGTGTATTAATTTTGCTGGGCTAGGTAAAATGAATCAGAGCCTCAGTTTGTCCAAACAGAAAGAACTTACAAAATTGCTGTTGCAGTTGCCTCCTTTGCAAGATCAGCAGAATTGAGAACAACCACAGTTGAAGCACCGGTTCTGATGGAAAAGATGGGGCCATAAATCTCAGCCCACTTCTTCAACGCCTTGAGAGGTTTGTTTTCCTTCAGTTGAAGCAAATTGCCCACTATCGGCAGCCCTTGAACCTCTGCAGAAACAAAGTTTTCGCATTTATCAAATGAACTCTCCGGTACTTTTAGCTTCATTGTCCTTTGTTTATTAGACCAGCATACATAATTAGCGGTGACAATTCATGTCATTAAGTACCATCCAACGAGCATGCCCTAAGAAACTTGGCAGAGAATAGCAGTACAGTGATCTCTACAACTCATCAATTGGCTCACAAAGTGTTTGAACTTTTTTATAGCCAGACTTTTTCCCCATGTTCTTATCATATGCTAGTTCAAAATACGACTATTACTCTGTTAAGTTTAAGATTGAAAAGCATAAAAAAAGAGTGGCATCTCATACATCAATTGGACAAAAAAGTCAAACAAATTAGATTGCTTGAATTACCTGGTCATTATTTACCATGTGAAAGAAAGCAAATGTACTGCAATGAGAAAACTGCAGGAGAACCATACATACTGGGCAGTGATGCGAGTTCAGAGCTGCCCTTATTTTTCTGGGTGTATTTGGATCCTTTCAAGAAGAAGAGCAAGACCAAGGAGACACCACCAAGAATGGTGGTAGTGGTAAGAGGCATGGACATTTCTTGCAAATTCCCAAGCATCCTCATCGAGTCCTTGGATTTTGCGGAAATGCAGAGACAAAAAGAAGTACCGAGCTCCCAAGTTGTCCGGATCATATAGACAGTGCTCTGGCTTCAAAACAAATTACTCCTTTTGCTGTTTTCGGTTACTAAATAGTAGATTCCTAGATGAGGCAGAGATTGGAAAACTATATTCTATTTGAAGAATATCCCATGTTTGCTACATTCATACTTGGAGCTGTGGTGCTAGATTGTTGCAGGTAATGTGTCGTTTGACAGATGGCGACTCTTTTTGAGCATCACTAGAGTTTCAGTTGGGGCATCTCTATTAATGCTTTCAACATGAGAAAGCATCTTATATGGTTCAGTCAACGGTCGGTGAAATGGGACTTTTAGTTGTAGGTTACAGACGGTAAGTGGAAAATAGCAAATAAAGGCACGAAGTATCTTTATTTTTTTCAAAAGAGGCCCCAACGTACACATTATCTCAAATAAGAGCTTGAAGTAGCCAAATCAATCTCAAATAGGGGTCTGAACTTACCGGCTGGCCAAATTTTTTGCCGGCCGGCGAGTGCTTAATTTTACCGGCAGCTACTAACAAAATCTGGACAAAAGATTAAAACAAGTAAAACTAAAAAAGCAGAAAAAAAGTGGCCAGGGTGTGCACAGCACCATTCCGAATTTGCTGGTGAATGCCGTGGAACCCCGCTTGCTGGCACTGGCGCCGCATTGCTGCTGGTGGCGGTGGAGGTCGTTGTGGTCGTGCTTTGTTGGAACCATCGCATTGTTTGTTTTTCCTCTAGGACAAGAACTATGCTGGATCTCATTCCCCCGCCCGCACCAACTTCGCATTCGTCCATTACCATCTCTCGCCGGCAAAGTCGAACAGTGGTGGTGCATGCTTCTTTTTTTCTTTTTTGGGCTTTTTTAGTTATTCCTCTTTCTTTTTAGTCTTTATCCAGATTTTGTTTGGACAAAAAATGCCTTGTTCTGACTGCCAGAAAAATCGAATGCTCACCATCGGCAAGCTTAAACCCTTATTTGAGATTGATTTGGTCATTTCAGATTTTGAGACAAGATTCACTTTAGGCTCTCTTTTGACAAAATGAAAATACTTCAAGTCCTTATTTGAAATTTTTCCGATATGCAAGACAATAAATTATAACTAAAGATTTCCAGCATAATTTCTTTTTGAAACTTCTTGAAAAATTTTGGACCCTAAGAGGGTTGGGCCACTACCAATGCCATGGTCTAAAGTATAATAGTTGGTCTTAAAATAAATAAAAGAGAGAAAAAGCCCAAAGCCCCAACTCAGCTGTCAGCTCATCTTCTTTCTTCTCTTCTCTAGATAATTCACGTGAGGGCAAGCGGCCGATTAAACAAGGAAAATGCACGAAAGGAAGGCCTCGACCGTGAGGAAGAGAAAAGAGGAAAATTTTAGTGCATAGCCGATCCGGACTCCAAGACAAGTCGAATTGATAACTCTATAAAAATAGAGTTATTTTATCTACTTTAGGCAATAAATAATGCAATATTTGTTAGAATATATTTGGATTTCCTTTTATTTACTTAATATTTCCTTGTTTATGCAGAATATTGAGATATGGAGAAAATAAGGAAAATATGGCAAAAAGAAGGAAAGGAATATGCGATCCAGAGAAGAGTTAGAAGATGGATATTACATTGGGAATTCTGCGATTTATTCCCTAATTTTATGCGAAAAAAGAAGTAATTGCCTTGTGAGAGGAGTCTTGAATGTTATTATATAAATAGGATAACTTGGGGGAACATAGAATCAGAGAGAGAGAGAGATCGTTTTTGTTTTCAGTGTTCTGAGAGTTTTTCAAGTATTTTGAAGAGAAGACAAAAGTGGTGACAGAATTCTTGTTCTTTGATTCAAGATGTTTGATTTAATTTCTATTTTCGTTTCTTCTTCTATTATGTTCTAATTTTCTTTGTTAGAGCTACGATGTAGCCTAACCATGATGATATGAATTTCATGTTTTTTTTATGCTTTGCAAGTAATTTCATTCATGTGAGTTATATATTATTGTGCTTAATGCGTTTAGGTGATTGGCCACCACTTTGAATGATCTGATGTGCATGTTTGAGACTGAAAAGTGATAATATGCAATTGCTCCTTATAATATATAACCATGAATTAAATGTGGATAGAAATATATCATGTTATTTGTGTAGCTTTCGGTGATAAGGTGGTCCAAAAGATTCATTGTAAACCGGGAATATTCACAGATTTTAATGCGCTTATGTTTATTTAAATTCATATAAAAATATAGTGAATTGATAAACTGAGTAGGTTTGCTATACCTAGAGATAGGATAGTAAATAGATTAGGAAATTCCGCTATCACATGCTTGATATTGTTCTTGTATGCATAATGATCTGAAATTCATATCTAGTGGTTATGGTGAAATCAGATGCTCTAATATGTTTTACCTGATTGATTATCTGCCTTTAGTTTATAAAATTTCATTTTTAAAAATTGTCAATTTTTATTTGTTCTCAATCATATTTTGATCTGTTAGATAAATTTTAGAATTAGTCTATTTTTAATATTTAATTGGTTTATTATCATCAATCTCTGTGGGACGATACTCTCCTTATCATTATATTACTTGTTCAACACGTTCATTGACACGTGCAGAATTTTACGATCAAGAATCAACTATGAATTGCAACGTTGATTAAGTTGTCAAGCCTATTATTCATTTAATCGAAGTGATTTTTGAAGTTAGGTCATAAATTCAAAGTTATGTCAAGCTTGGACTGTGAGGATCGATTGAGAAGTTGTCGAGTTGTTGATGTATATGGAAATGGTAGATAAGAGCGTCGTAGAGCCATGGGAATCGACGGAAATTGATTCAGAATTATGGTTTGATCAAAAACCAATTGTGAAGTTTTGCATTCGAGTTACACGTAATGGAAAAAGATAAACGATTGCTATAAATGGGTTTTTCGTTAATGCGTAGATGTCGTTTTATCGACGGATAATCGTAGTCTAGATAAGTTGTTCCTTAGAGTAGTGTTTTATTTGGTCTTTGATTTTGTCTCTCGTTAAATTGATAGGATTACAAGATTATAGGCGTTGTTTGGTTTTGCGTATTTCCAAGTGAGTGGTGCTATTTTTTCTATGAATTTACAAACTCACATTTTCAATGGTAAAGTCTTAATATAGTATGAATTATTAAGAGCATGTTTCTTTCATAAATTGGATTGAACTTTTACTACCTTTTAGTCTATTGAAAAGGCATTGAAAAGTCATATGAAGTAACTTGAAATGACCATTTGTGAATGCTTTGGTTAAATGTTTTGTGAAGGGAATTGCCAAATGTTTTAGGGAAAATGTCAATTAAGGACCCATAGTGGGTCTCTTTTTTCAAAAAAGGACTCCAAGTGGATAATGTTTCAATTAAGGACTCAAAGTGCCCAAATTAGTCTCAAAGAAGGACCTAGCTCGTCGGTCGGCCAAATGTTCGCCGACCAGCGACCGTGAGACATTTTCCGACACTGGAATATGGGCAATTTTGTATTTTTCTTTCTTTTTCCTTTTTTCTTTTCTCTCTTCCCTCTTGTGGCTATCGTTGGCGACGTCGTTGGTCTCATACGAGGGCCGCCTTTGCCGGCGTCAGGCAAAGGCCGCCCTCGCTTGGGTGGGCGAGGGCGGCCCTCGCCGCAACACTCGCTAGCCCAGGTGAGGGTTGCCCTTGCCGAATTTGTAGAGGGCGACCCTTGCCAGACACCATCGAGGGCAACTCTCGCTTGGGATGGCGAGGCCAAGGGTGACCCTCGCTGGATTTGGACGGGCGAGAGCCGCCCTCGCTTGGGCTGGCGAGGGTTGCAGCGAGGGTTGCCCTCGGCCTCGGGCAATGGTCACCCTCGCCCGACGCCAGATCCTGCGAGGGCTGACCATGCCCTCGTCGAATCTGGCAAGGGCGAGGGCGGCTGGTGCCCAACGTCGGCGAAGGCGGCCCTCGCCTGAGGCCAGCGGACGTCGCTGGCCACAAGAGGGAGGAGAGAAAAGAAAAAAGGAAAAAGAAAGAAAAAGACAAAATTGCCCCTATTTCGGCCCCGAAAAATGTCACACGGTCGCCGGCCGACGAACATTTGGCTAGCCGGTGAGTTGGATCCTTATTTGAGACTAGTTTGGGCACTTTGGATCTTTAATTGAAACATTGTCCACTTGGGGTCCTTTTTTGAAAAAAATAGACCCACTTTGGGTCCTTAATTAACATTTTCCCAATGTTTTACAATATGCATTTTAATTGATATCGTCTTTGATATCGTCTCCCATTAAACTGAAAGTCTTAATATTGTTGCGAAATGTTTTATAAAACAGTTAATATCACGAAAAATCCAAAACTGGTATATCTGTGATAAATTTGCCCAAAACTATTTTTTTGACTATAAAAACCCCAAGCTTACCTATGATAATTTTACCTTGAACTATTTTTTTTACTACAAAAAACCCCACACAGGTACACCTGTGATAATTTTACCCTAAACTAATTTTTTGACCACTAAAAATTCCGAACTGGTACACTAGTGATAAATTTATCCTCTGTTAGTTTCTGTTAAATTTTGCTATCAAATTGCTAAATTTGATGACACGTGGTAGTTGACGGGTGTACCAGTTTGGGGTTTTACCCTTCTGTTTATTACAATTTTACCAATTTCTGATTTTTCGTCATATTAATCAAATTTAACGGGCACTAACAGAGGGTAAAATTGCCACAAATGTATTTATTTGAGGTTTTTAGTGGTCAAAAAATTAGTTTAGGGTAAAATTGTCATAGATGTACCAGTTTGGGATTTTTGGTGGTAAAAAAATTAGTTCGGACTAAAATTGTCACAAGTGTATCGGTGTGGGGTCTTTGATAGTCAAAAAAATAGTTTGGTGTAAATTTGTCACACGTGTACCAGTTTAGGGTTTTTGGTGATCAAAAAATTAGTTTGGCGTAAAATTGTCATATGTGTATCGGTTTAGGGTTTTTCATGTATTAAACCTTTATAAAATGTATTTTAATTAATAAATAGAATTGTGAAAGGTTATATGATTCTGTTTGTAAACTCAGTTTATGAAATGGCTTTTTGGTTTTTATTGTAGGTTGTTGGAGAAATATATTAACTGATATTGTTCATATATTGCTATGATAAGAACCTCTTAAGGGAGGGGAGTATGCATACTATTTCCAAATATCATTCTGGGCCAAATCACCGGCTGATATAGGTGGTAGACCTAGTCAAGAGGGGTAAACTTGATCACCTTTGTCACGACGTTAAAAGTTATCATAGTTTGATGTTGAGCATTAGATTAGTCGATGGAATAAACCATCGATGTGTGATTGATAATATTAATCAATAGTATAGACCATTGATGGTTGTTTGTTATTGTTGAGTAGGTTTTGTTGCCTAATCTTGTACTTATAAAGTTTTGTTGAAAAGTTAGTATACATTTTTTATATTTGACGTACATCGTATATTGAATTTGAGATAAAGAGTTATGATATTATTTTATAATGATGCATAGTGAATATTTCGATCTACTTAGAAGAAATGTATTACTCATTGGGCCGTGGTAACTCATTCCATTCTTCTTATTATGTTTTTTAGGTCCCTCAGTTAGCATCAAATAGGACGAGAGTCTATCGTGATCAGGAGGGCTTTTGATAGTGGGGATTTTTTGTATAAGTTTTATATGGATGAGCTTATGAGTTAGATTTTATATGGATATAAATATATATATATATATATATATATATATATATATCTTCTTGATAGTTTATAGAAAATTCCGATATGGTTACATTTGAGGTCGCGTTGTTTGGGCAAAAGGATGGCTGTGTTATTGCCCTTATTCCTATTGTCACGCACTGAACCCATGAGCGCGCTAACATCCCGCCAAAGGTCGTGAAATGGCAACGTTCCAGGATGCGTCGCCGACCCAATTATTTTGGCTTACGATTAAAAGCGCGGGAAGCGACAACAATCACCCAATCAACAACAATAGCGATAGACAGGAAAACACACATCAATAAAAACAACTTCATCAACAAAACATCATGTTAACATATTACAAGTCCGCCACGCGGACCTTCCTAATTACAACCACAAAGGTAGGCGGTTAACCTATCTCCTCTACCTATGATGTGACTTCAAAAGAAATTTGACCCCTCGAACAGGTACCTAGTCACCTCCTGGTCCCGATCAACAGGGACCCCAAAATCGCATGTGGCGATTTTTCATCACTCAAGGCTTGAAAATGGTTAAACAACAACAACGAGATAAACTCAGTGAGTTAACGACCTAACCCTCGATTAGGAGGTCAACTCATCTCGGATGCACCTAAAACATGCAACTTAGCCCGACGTACACAAGATGCCATCACACAATCGTAGGTAACCTTACCTTGCCTTGGCATACGCCCTGCACGTTATAACATCATGTACCATGATAATTCCATAAGCATATAAGGCAGTCAAAATACGCAGCAACTTTCCCATGCACAATGCATCCACACATGTCCCGATTATAAGGTAAAACCGCTTCGGTCCGTCCCATACCGTGCCTCACAATTTCATCCCATAATCAAGCGTAAT
The DNA here is from genome assembly GCA_031216235.1 of Syzygium jambos. NCBI lineage: Eukaryota > Viridiplantae > Streptophyta > Magnoliopsida > Myrtales > Myrtaceae > Syzygium > Syzygium jambos. The sequence continues at coordinate 20,555,575 of CM062225.1, forward strand.
GCCACCACAATCTTTCATGCGTATTCCGATTACTACAGTCACACAGAGCATGGCACAACCCGCGTTATTCGCATTAGATTGGCGGTCTTCCGACATAACCGAACATCGTCCCGCCCCATCAAGCACGGCATTGTCTCACCCTACCTCAATGACGGCTTCCCATAAGTGGGTTTGTTCCAAATCCAATTCGCAAACGACTTCATCTCCCCTACTCCTGCGACAGCATCCAATTACCAAATTGGGGACACCTGTTAAGGCTACGGCCAAACCCTAGGTTGGCGGTCATCCGGTATAATTGGGCACGAAAAGAACCTTTAGGTGATCATGCACACATAACAATCACTCAAGTCCCATTGTTATCTTTCTCAATTAGCTAATGTAGAATGGATCTGTGCTAATACGTCAAAATATTTCAACTTTCACACATAAAAAGGCATTAGAATAATCACACGTGATAACGTGCATATAATTAAATCATCAAACTTGGCATACTTCCTAATTCAAACATCAATGACTTATTTAGCTCATAAAAATTGACATATAAACCCAACACCTCAAAATTTACTGTTCATATGCCCGCAATTCCATCCTTAAATATGGCAATACAATTTATTTAGTTATACAAGCTAATTTATACGGCAATTTCTAACATAGGCATCACAATTCAAGCCTAAAACAATCACAATTTATTATTAAACTCTACACAAAAATATTAATATTTAAATTACGAAATTAATTAATTTAATAATAAAATGTTAATAATAAAATAATCCGATAGCTTATCATCAAATTCTCGATAGCTTATCGCAATATCGGCGATAGCTTATCACTAAAAATTCGATTACTTATCGCATTTTTTTGATAACTTATCGAGTCCACTTATCACTTATCGCGATAACTTATTGACTAATCCTTAATTAATTAGTACTAAACATAATTAACTTAAACTAACTCATCCTAATCAAGTTTAACATACTAATCAAGAGATTAGGGCGACAACTCACCCGTTAGCGATTCCGATTACACGGACGCGACGGCGGCGGCGAGGGCTACGCGTGGCACGGTCCAAAAATGACACGGAACGACGATTGTGGCTGGGCCTCGGCTGAACAGCAGCTGTGGGTGGCTGGTTTGCTTCGGCGGGGCTCGGACTAGCGGTGGAAATGGCTTGAATGGGTGGCTCATGGTGGCAGGAGGCCACGGCATCGCTGCTGGTGGTTCCACGGCAGCAACACAGCAACAAAGGGGGCTGTTCTGCTGTGGCCAAATGAAGAAGAAAGGAAGGAAAAGAAGGGAAGTTGGCGTGGAAGAGAAAGAGGAGAGAGAGGGATGGCCGAATGAGGGAGGTGAGGAGAGAAAGTGAGTGAGATAAGAGACTAAGGCTGCGCATGACAACCATTCTGTGCCCGAGAACAGATTCTGGTCAGAAATGATTCTTTTTGATTCTGTGCCCGGGAACTGATTCTGAGTATTTAAAGGCGTTTGATAACGGTCCAAAATTCTGTGCCCGGGAACAGAAATGCGTTTGGTAACGGCATAAAATTTCTTTTTATTAATAATATTTTAAATATTTAAATATTTCTTTCTTTTCTTTTTTTCTTCTCCTCTTTCTTGGCCATAGCTGGTAAAATATTTTTTAGTTAATAATAATTTTATTAAAAATAATTTTTTTATTTTTTTGGCCATGGCCGGTAAAAAATGTTCTTATAAATAATTTTTTTATTAATAATTTTTTAAAAAACATTTTACTAAAAAATATTTTTATTGAAAATATTTTTTTCTTTTTTTCGCCATGGCCTGGTCGCTGGCCATGGCCGGTCAAATATTTTTTTATAAATATTTTGTATTAATAATATTTTAATAAAAAATATTTTTATTGAAATTATATTTTTATTTTTTTTCCATGGCCTGGTCACTGGTCACTGGCCATGGCTGGTAAAATATTTTTTATAAATAATTTTTTTATTAATAATAATTTTTATTAAAATATTTTATTTATTTTTTTGCCATGGCCTAGCCGCTGGCCACGGCTGGTAAAATTTTTTTATAAATATTTTATTATTAATAATATTTTAATAAAAAATATTTTTATTGAAATTATTTTTTTATTTTTTTTGCCATGGCCTGGTCGCTGGCCATGGCCGGTAAAATTTTTTTATAAATATTTTATTATTAATAATATTTTAATAAAAAATATTTTTATTGAAATTATTTTTTTATTTTTTTTGCCATGGCCTGGTCGCTGGCCATGGCCGGTAAAATTTTTTTATAAATATTTTATTATTAATAATATTTTAATAAAAAATATTTTTATTGAAAATATATTTTTTATTTTTTTTGTCATGGCCTGGTCGCTGGCCATGGTCGGTAAAATTTTTTTTATTAATAATCTTTTTTTAAATTTTTTTTGCCATGGCCTGGTCGCTGGCCATGGCCAGTAAAATTTTTTTATTAATAATATATTTTTATTAAAATATTTTAATCTTGTTAGATACGGCAAGGGTGGCCCTCGCGCCAGACATTGGAGGCTATATTAAAAATCAAGAAAAAGAAGAAGAAAAAAAAATTGATTCTCATTTTTGTTCCCAAAATCAAGAAGCTACTTTTTTTTTATTCTTGATTCTACTTCAAAACTGATTCTGGGCACAAATTTGCAAGAATTTGTGCCTAGAATCAAAAAATTAAACAAACGGATTTCTGTTCCCAAACTGATTCTGGGAATAAAAGAACAGAATCAAACACTATTTGGCAAGTTATCATGCGCAGCCTAAGAGAGCTATTTCTCTCATTAAAGCCATGCCCTTCAAGTCTTCTTCATCATTTCCCCACATAAATGCCAAGCCCAAAGTCTTCATACATTAAACCCTTTTGTTTCTTGGTCATAAATGCTAGAAGGGTAAAATGGTAATTTCACAAGATAAAAAAATACTATACACGTATATGAGCTAGAATTTTGTACAGGCTCATATAAATCAAGTTTGGGCTCAAACGGATAAGGAATGGACTTGAAAATGCTATCGGGCTCAAACTTGGGCTTGAAAATAGAAAATGGGCTTAGTGGGCTTCATTGGGCCCACTGGACTTGTCTTAGGCCCAAATGAACGAACCATATTGGGCTTGAGGCCCAATGTACCTTTGTCCGGCCCACTTCCTCATGGGCTCCAAATTCTCAGCTCGTTAATCCTTTTCCGAAAATTCCGAGCAAACCGATAAATTGGAAAATTAACGAGGCGATGTCCAATAGTTTAGTCTTGAAATCTTCGAAAGATCGACACCCAATTTCGAACTCTAATTCATGATCAAAATCAATCGATTGTGACTTTAGTATATCTCAAAATAATGGGCAGCTTTTAAAAGTTACACGTATTCGATCCGTGATTGACTTAATATCAATCCACATTTAAGTTTTCTCGAATCGTGGATGATCTCAGTTATCATGTAATTATGAGGGGTCAATCGCTAGTTTCGAAGTACACGATCATTAGGAATTGGTTTAAGGTCGTTCGCAATCTATACAATGGTCAAGCGGAATCATTCGCGCTCCGACTATGTACTATTAGCGAAACATTCTATAACCGTTCTCAAAATTGTCCCTCATCAATCCGTGATCGAGTTCTCAGGTCGCGCGTACTTAATTCCTTAATGGCCTTTCCCTAATGGTTAGTCTCTTATAAGTAATCAATTCAGAGCGAGATTTAACTAATACTGTATCGATGAATAATCATTTCATTATATCCCGAATAGAATCGAAATTTGAGGATGTCACACCTATAGGATTCGGGGTGTGACATCTAGTGCCCATATAATTATGCCACATAAGAATTGAACGTGATACCTCATGATCTTGCAGCGCAAGACCGATTGCTTTTATGAGTAATACTCGAAAAAGCACTTTATACTCTATCTCTAATAAATGATGAAATAGGTAGGGAATTATATGGTCCTTGCACTATTGGCATGCTCTATGTCGATTTTCATATTATATTTTATGACACACATGGTGGCAAAACTTATCTCTTGTCATGACTCCCAAGGCAACTTCCATATCTCTGTCTAAATGCAGATGGAAAACATGGACGAAGAATGGAAGATCAACATGTTTCAAGTACAAATAAAAAATTGAGTGCAAGCTACAAAAATTATCCCGAGATTATTGCCCTTGTTCAACTTTTGGTACTTGTGCTCTAATTTACGGTAGATTTGTTCTTTTTAAACGAAGTCCTAGTCACCGTTTCAAGAAAATTTCATATTTCCTTAAATTTAGAAAGAAAAATGCTATATGTCAGAAATATGGTATCAACATGGAATAAAAATAAAAGATTACATACCCAACTAGTAAGATGACCATGCATTGGAAGGGCTTAAAACTATATTTGTTATATTATACAGAATGTTAATGTCGACATGATTTTTTGTAAGAAAAATAATTATAACAAAGAAAATATTTGCACCAACCAAAAACTCCTCCAGAGTTTACATGGAGTTTCATTTAAAGTGGACCCAAACCCCATTTTGTAGGTTCATCCTTAGATAATGAAAACATGAGACACGAAATTGCAATTTTGGTTGAATCATTATAAAATTACATGCAACATTTCAAACACATAAAATAATATCAATCAATAAGAAACATGAAAGCATAAAGTAAGATGCAAACTTCCCTCCGTTTGTCACCGTTGGGAATATCTTTTATGATGTTTAGAAGATAACAAAATAATAAAAAAACTACTAATGTGTTTGATATTGAGTAAATCAGGTGAAAGAATCCAAAAAATTATTCGAGGAAAAATGCAATAAATTATCAATCACTTGGTGACAAGAATTATTTCCTAATATAAATGACTATTTGTGAAAGCAACAAGATTATAGGAAGATTTGATTGTATGGGTGACCGGATCTCTAGTGATTTGATTGCTTATCTTCAACAGCTAAATAGATGCTTTTGAAGATTATCTAACGGGTAGTTTGGAGATTGAAGACTATATAAGAAGATCAACTTACACCGAAAAGCACACAACTATGAATTAGAGAAAGTTTTATATCGTAATACATACTATAAGAAAGTTATAAAGAGTGTGTGACATTCCGAATTTCGATCCGTAGTTGGGATTTTTAAAATGTGTAATTCGTTAGTGCGCTTATAATAGATCTCGCCCGGAACTAATAACTCCTGGGTTATTTTCTTTAAACTAGAGATTACGCTAGAATTGCACTCAATCGAATTTAACCGTTATTTAAAGCTCAAATTTTGGTGTTGAATTTCTCGGAGTTTCGTGACGAATTTAATTGGACGGTGTCGATATTATTGTGGCCAGTGTCAATATTGCTCGGAATTATCGAAAAGTGAAATTTGGACCGGGTGCGGATTTTGATCAGTATACCTCCCTCTGGATTTATTTCATTTAGTGTCTTTTTAACCTTTTCTTTAATTTGAAATCTAGAATTTTCGTGGCCCTAGGATCTTGGCTTGCTCACCAAGATCAAATGAGAGCCCTTGGATTGCACTTGAGTGAGTGTTTGACTCTCTCTCTCTCTCTCTCTCTCTCTCTCTCTCACGATTGTCCCCTCCCCCTGACAGACCTATCTCTCTCTCCTTCTCTCTCTTCCTTTTTCTTCTTCCTCTTTTCTTCTTCTTCTTCGACTTTTCTTCTTCTTCTCTGGTCTTCCGTATGACTAGTTCTGCTTCTGCTTCTACTCGCCCGACCAGTTGCCAACGACTGCCCCTCGCTGTTCGCCTCTCGCCCCCGTCGCCCGATCGAGCCGCGTCGCCGCTCGTCGTTCGCAACCGCTTGTCTCCAGCCCTGCCCGCCTGTCGCCAGCCCTGCCCGTGTTGCACGCGAGCAGCAGTTTGTCGCTGCGACCGCCGAGGCCTGGCGTTGCCCAGCCGTTCGCCGGCCTGTCCTCCATCGCTCGGCCACCCGCAATGCCGCCGTGTTGCTTCAGGCCGCCACACGACCTCTCCTTTCCCCTTGTTTTCTTTCCCCGACGCCTTCCCCTGTTTAGGGCCTCTAGCTTTGCCGCGTGCCGCCGTTACGGCCACTGCCGCTTCGCCTCTGCCACCCAGCCTCTCCCCTTAGCCACCTTCGCCGCCCAGTTGCCCCCTTAGCTACCACCATCTCCCTTTCCCTTGCTTTTTCCTTCCTCCCCGACGCCTCCCCTATTTTGAACTCTCCTCAGCGCCGCCCAGCCACTGCGCGCCGCCGTTTCGGCCATCGCCGATGCTCCGTTCGCCACCACCCAGCGTCCAGCAACCCTGCCCAGCCACTTACAGTCGCCATGCTCGCCAGGACAGCCCAACCGCCGTCATCGTCGCCGTTGCCCAGCCATGACCGGACTGCCCCTGCCCGTGCCGAGCTTGCCTAGCTCGCTGCCCAGCTAGCCCGAGCATGCCGGGTCATGTGCCAAGCCGCCGGGCCATGTGCCAAGCTGTGGCCGAGCCTCGCGCCCTCGCTCGTTACCGTTCATCCGGGCCAATTTGAGCTCGTGCGAGTTTTTCCCGAGCCAAATTTAGGTAAGCGACTTCTTAAACCGTATTTAGTACTTTAGGTATTTTTAGACTTGTTTAGGGTATGATTAGTACCAGTTTAGGGGCGAAACGTGGATTAGGGTTAATATTTTAATGTGAGTAATTGTTGGATTAAATTGTGATGATTATGTGACATGTTTAGTGGCTAATTTACGTGGGTGCGATAACCGGATTGTCGTTGCGTTTGTGGGTGAAATGGAATATTTGAATGCGGCCGACTTGAATGTGGATTGGTGGGCCAGTGTGATGAGCTCGTGACTTGTATTGTGTGGCATGTGTGTACGTGTGAGAACGGACTTGAGACATGTTAACGGTGGTCCGTGAAAGGCAAGTTAGACCTGGGACGTGTTGACGGCGGTCATTGGAAATTGATTCAATTGTGTGGCATGTGTGAATGGACTTGAGACGTGTTGACGGTGGTCCGTGTAAGGCAAGTTAGACCTGGGATGTGTTGAGGGCATTCATTGGAAATTGATTGAATTGTGTGGCGTGTTTATGTGGGTCATGAGAAAGTGCGAGATGTCCAGTGAGGGACAGAGCCCGAATTTATCGGAAGGCTGAGCCTGAGGTGCATTGGCACGGGCTGTGAGAATAGACCCGAGGCGCAGTGGCGCGGGTCGTGAGATGGTTGGATTGGCTTAAAGTACGTATGGATGTTTGATCGGATTGATTGATGGTACATGTGGATGTTTGGTTGGATTGGTTGGGTGCGAGTGTGGATGGCGCTTGAATGATTGTGTTATATTATCGGGATATTATTTCATTATCATGATTTGACTAATGTGCAGTGTGGGCATGTGATTGGATGGCGAGGTAAGTCCACTGAAGTGAATTATATATATGTTATCGGTTAGATTGCATGTTAAAACTTGTCTGGGTACGCATTGGCCTACGTGGGGTTTAGTGTGTTGCTTATCGAGACTCGTTCTCATGGTTATTATATAACCACTTTCAGATATGCGACCGTGATCGATTTGGAGATGCCGTCAGAGTACCATAGGGATTGAAGGATATATCAAATTACCCTGTCTTTTGAGTACCTTTTTGTAGAGGAGATAAGCTTGTTAACCACCGCCCCCTTTTGAAAATTGTGGTTTGAAATTGGTAGCCTGGGTTATCGTTTTGCAATTATTGTTTCGTGCTATCCTTTCATCATCATGTTAGTTATCTTGGTTGTTTTATTTCGCTTATGCTTGCATAGTTCGTTTGGGTCGGCGACACGTCCTGGGACGTCGCGTTCAATATGACCGTTGAAGGGGTGTCGCGAGCCCGTTAGAGTTTGGGGTGTGACACTCCAGTTGATTTGGTATCAGAGCAAGGTCAGCTCGATCTAAGTTGGTCGAAGCCTGGAGTGATAAGGAGCGATGACTTTGGGGTAGCCACTTAGGGAGATTTGTGTGCCATGCATACCCTAGACTGCTTTGTTGTAATTGCTGAGTGGTGATATGCAATGACATGTGAAATGCAGGTGCATCAGGACTTGAGGTAAATGCGCGAAACCTGTTGGTTGTGATTGAGTGATGTTGGTGAATTACTGCCTGCTGAGTGAATTGTTATTGTGATTCACTGCCTAGGGCTTAGACTGGTATAGTTGGCCTAGGTTTCTAATTCCTGCGTGGAACTTAGCAGGTGAGCATTTGTGAGAATCGGTAAGATGAGCAGTTGAGGTCGAGGTAGAGGTCAAGGTAGAGGTCGAGGTCGCGTAGCCCCGTTAGCTGGAGTTATGGACGATCCTAGGGTGGATGAAATTTGGAGGGCGCTCGAAGAAGCGAGAATATTATTAGGTAGACAGACGGGGGAAAGAAGTGCTACTGTCGCCGCTGCAACTGCTAGTGAGATTGTTAGGAATAATGGAGATCAGGGGAATAATGTAATTGGTGGAAATCCTGATCCAGTGTGAGTAAATGTGATCAGGCCAATGTCCAAGCTGGTCGAACAGTTTTTGAGGTTGAAACCCCCGAAGTTTGATGGGAGAGGCGATGCCGAGGCTGCACTAAGATGGACAGAAGAGCTGGAGAAAGCTTTTGAGGTGCTGGGATGCATTGAAGAGGAGAAAGTAACCCTAACAGTCTATCAGCTTCAGGAAAATGCTAGCAATTGGTGGAGAGCCATCAGAGGTCAAGTGTTCCCCGCTGGTACTGCCCCAAATTGGATCGTTTTTACCGAGATCTTCAACTGTAAGTATATTTCGGAAAGTGCCCGAGAACAGAAATTGACTGAATTCATGAGACTTCGCCAAGGTCAGAGGTCGGTAGATTAGTATGAAGCCGAGTTTACAAAGCTGTCCAAATTTGCCTCCAGAATGGTGGAGGACCCAATGGACAAAGCTAGGAGGTTCCGGGATGGGTTGAAGCTGGACTTTTGTAGTCAGATGATCTCATTGAACTTGAGGGGCTATAATGAGATTTATGAAAGGGCTCAGACAATTGAGTGAGATCAAACGGATCGGGCTACTGCTTCTGGATCGCGGTATGCCTTGGCTAGGGACGACCGTCAACTTGGGAAAAGACCCATGGCGGGAAATAGTTGCTTTGTCCCTCCCGTTTGGAGGAATATCGGGAAGCCAAACCATTATCAGAACGCCCCGTGTAGGTTATGTGGAGGAAGGCACGGGAATGGACCTTGCTCAAATAGGGGCGAAACATGTTTTATATGTGGTGGAAGGGGCCATTAGATGAAGGACTGCCCCGACAATAGGCAAGCTAGGTTGCTTGCACTACTGCCACCGCCGCCTCGGAATGGAAATCAATTTGGAGCCAATCAAAATAGGCCGCCGGCCCAAGGATGAGTGTATGCAATGACAAAAAGGGAGGCTGAGGATGCGCCAGGCGTAGTCATAGGTACGGTCTCTCTCTGTGATCATGCTGCATATGCTTTATTTGATCCGGGGGCGTCGCATTCCTTTATATCCGAGCAATTCGTTGAATTATCTTGGATTGAGCCAAAACCGCTTGACGTTATGCTATGTGTGACTACTCCGCTGAATGATAAAGTGCTGATTGCGTTTGGATGTCCTAATTGTAAGATAGTGATTAGCGATAGGGAAAGAAGAATAGATTTGGCGGTCTTATCTATGCATGACTTTGACGTGATTGTTGGGATGGACTAGCTAGTCAAACAAAGAACTGTTATAGACTGTAGTAGCTGGGTGATCCGATTTAATCCGGTTGGACATCCTAAATTTGAGTTTATGGGAAATCGAGGAGGAACCTTAATCCCTTGGATTTCGTCGCTTGAGTTAACAAAGCTGCTGGATGAAGGGTGCCAAGGGTTTCTGGCAAATGTAGTTAATTCGACGGCTAGAGAGCCGAGGCTAGAAGATATAGCCGTGGTGCACAATTTCCTCGATGTCTTTTTCCAGGAATTGCCAGGACTACCACCTAATAGAGAAGTGGAATTCGTGATTGAGTTGGCCTTAGGAATAGAACCGATCTCAAAAGCGTCCTATAAGATGTCACTGTCTGAATTAAAGGAATTGAAGGTCCAAATATAGGAGTTGCTAGATAAAGGCTTTATCCGCCCGAGTGCGTCTCCATGGAGAGCACTAGTGTTGTTCGTGAGAAAGAAAGATGGATCTTTGAGGTTGTGCATAGACTACAGACAGTTAAATCAAGTGATCATTAAGAATAAGTACCCGCTACCAAGGATAGATGACCTGTTTGATCAGTTGCAAGGAGCATCGATATTTTCAAAGATCCACTTGAGGATGGGGTACCATCAATTGAGGATTAAGAAGGAGGATATACCAAAAACGGCATTCAGGACAAGATATGAGCACTATGAGTTTATGGTAATGCCGTTCGGATTGACTAATGCCCCGACAGCCTTTATGGATTTGATGAATAAAGTATTTAAGAAATTTCTGGATTAGTTTGTGATCGTATTCATAGACGATATCTTGGTGTATTCAAAGAGTTCCGCCGAGCATGAGTTACACTTGGAAAAAGTTCTATGGACCTTAAGAGAACATGCGCTCTACGCTAAATTCAGCAAGTGCGAATTTTGGCTCCATCGAGTGGCATTTTTGGGACATGTGATATTCGGAGAAGGAATTACAGTGGACCTGACAAAAATTGAGGCCATCACGAATTGGCCGAGGCCAACAACGGTGATCGAGGAGGGTTAGAGCTTCTTGGGCCTGGCGGGTTATTACAGACGCTTCATGGAGAGATTTTCAGCAATAGTGATGCCGTTAACGCGATTACTAAAGAAAGAAATGAGATTTAAATGGACGGATAAGTGCGAAAGGAGTTTTCAGGAATTAAAACAGAGGTTGACGACCGCGCCTGTGTTGACAATCCCGTCGGGTCCGGGAGGATATGAGATTTATAGTGATGCGTCACTAAGAGGATTGGGATGCGTGCTAATGCAACACGGAAGAGTAGTGGCATACGCATCGCGACAATTGAGACCGCATGAGCTGAATTATCCGACAGGCGACTTGGAACTAGCTGCGATCATTTTCGACCTTAAGATTTGGAAACACTACCTGTGTGGGGAAAAATTTCATATTTATGCGGATTATCAAAGTTTAAGGTACTTGTTCTCCCAAAATGAATTGAACATGAGGTAACATCGTTGGATGGAACTGCTTAAGGACTACGACCGCGAGATTATGTATCATCCCGGAAAAGCTAATATAGTAGCAGATGCACTGAGCCGGAAATCGAGCATCGCGCATATAATGGTCAAGGAATGGACTCTGTTGGAGGGAATTCGTGATTCGGAATTTAAGTTTGAAGTGAGTCATGTCTTGAGTCTACTTGCAGCATTGGGGATTGAACCGGAAATCCAGAGTAAGATTAAGGCTTTACAATCGACGGACCCGAAGATTCAGAAGATTCAGGGTATAGATGTCACAAAAAGGAAATCGGACTTTCAGGTATCCGAGGATGAGATTCTGAAGTTCTGTGGACGATTGTGTGTACCCTGTGATGCAGAGCTTAAGGAGGAGATTTTGTCAGAAGCTCACCGTAGTAATTACAGTATTCACCCGGATAGTACGAAGATGTATCAGAACTTGTGACAACATTATTGGTGGAACGGCATGAAAGTAAATGTAGCTAAATACGTGGCCAAGTGTTTAACATGTCAGCAAGTGAAAGCGCAACATTGCAAGCTAGGTGGAATGTTGCAACCATTGGAAATTCCTGAATGGAAGTGGATACACATCACGATGGACTTTGTAATGGGATTACCAAGGAGTCAGAGGGGTCATGATTCGATTTAGGTAGTAGTCGACCGATTGACAAAGTCTACACATTTTCTACCAGTGCGAAAGGACCTCGCCTTAGAAAGGTATGCCGATATATACGTGCAACAAATAGTCTGTCTTCACAGAGTGCCAGTGACGATTACCTCATACCGTGACCCTAAATTTACTGTTGCTTTTTGGAAAAGTCTTCATACGGCATTAGGAACGAAGTTACAGTTTAGCACGGCCTATCATCCCCAAACGGATAGCCAGTCTGAAAGGACAATTCAAACTTTGAAAGATATGCTACGGGCGTGTATATTGGATTTTAAAGATAGCTGGGAGAAACAGTTGCATTTGGTGGAATTTGCCTACAATAATAGCTACCAGTAGAGTATCAGAATGGCACCATTTGAAGCGCTATATAGCACAACTTGCCGAACACCAATTTGCTAGGATGAAGTTGGTGAGAGGAGCATCACGGGTCCCGAGTTGGTTCAGCAGTCAGTCGAAACGGTCAAGGTGATTCAGGACAAGCTTAAGACCGATCAGAGTTGCCAAAAGAATTATGCGGATCGGAGACGTAGGCCTTTGGAGTTTCAAGTGGGGAACCACGTTTTCCCCAAAGTGTCGTCAATGAGAGGATTGTCATGGTTCGGCAAGAAAGGAAAGTTGAGCCCGAGGTACGTGGGTCCGTTCGAAGTCTTAGAGAGAATCAGTACCTTGGCTTATCGTCTCGCGCTACCGCTGAATTTATCTCAAGTGCACAATGTGTTTCACGTGTTTATGCTAAGAAAGTATGAACTGGACCCGACCCACGTGCTAAATTATGAAGAAATAGACGTGGACGACAGAGTGTCGTACGTGGAAAAGCCAGTAAGAATTGAGGACAGAATGGAACAAGTATTGCGGAACAAGACAATTCCGATGGTCAAGGTGATTTGGGAGCACCATGGAACCGAAGGTGTGACGTGGGAAAGCGAAGAGTTGATGCGACACCAATACCCCTATTTGTTTGAATAGTTGGGTTGGATTGTAAATTTCAAGGACGAAATTTTTGTAAGGGGAAAGAGTTGTGACATTCCGAATTTCGACCCATAGTTGGGATTTATAAAACGTATAATTCGTTAGTGCGCTTATAATAAAATCTCGTCCGGAACTGATCACTCCTAGGTTATTTTCTTTAAACCAGAGATTTCGCTAGAAACGCACTTGATCGAATTTGACCATTATTTAGAACATAAACTTTGGTGTCGAATTTCTCAGAGTCTCTAACGAATTTAATTGGACGGTGTCGATATTATTGTGGCCAGCGTCGATATTGCTCGAAATTATCGAAAAGTGACATTTGGACTAGGTGCGAATTTAGACCAGTATACTTCCCTCTAGATTTATTTTATTTAGTGTCTTTTTAACCTTTTCTTTAATTTGAAATCTGGAATTTTCGTGGCCCTAGGATCTTGGCTTGCTCACCAAAATCAAATGAGAGCCCTTGGATTGCACTTGAGTGAGTGTTTGACTTTCTCTCTCTCTCTCTCTCTCTCTCTCTCTCTCACGATCGTCCCCTTCCCCTGATAGATCCAGCTCTCTCTCCTTCTCTCTCTTCCCTTTTCTTCTTCCCCTTTTCTTCTTCTTCTTCGGCTCTTCTTCTTCTTCTCTGGTCTTTTGCCCGACTGGTTCTGCTTCTGCTTCTGCTCGCCCGACCAGTCGTCGCCGACCGCCCCTTGCTGTCCGCCTCGCGTCGTCGTCGCCCGACCAAGTTGCGCCGCCGCTCGTCACTCGCAACCACCTGTCGCCGGCCTTGCCCGTGCTGCACGCGAGCAGCAGTTCACCGCTGCGTCCACCGCGGCCCGGTGTTGCCTAGCTGTCCGCCGGCGTGTCCTCTATCGCCCGGCCACCCGCGACACTGCCGTGTCGCCTCAGGCCACCGCGCGACCTCCCCTTTCCCCCTATTTTCTTTCCCTGGCACCTTCCCCTGTTTCGGGCCCCTAGCTTTGCCGCCGTCGCTCCGCCTTTGCCACCCGGCCTCTCTCCTCAGCCACCTCCGCCGCCTAGCTGCCCCTTGGCCACCACCACCTCTCTTTCCTTTGCTTTTTCCTTCCTCCTCGATGCCTCCCCTATTTTGAACTCTCCCCGATGCCACCTCGCCCAGCCACGGTGCGCCGCCGTTTCGGCCGCTAGCACCCAGCCCCAAGCAACCCTGCCCAGCCACTTGTAGCCGATGTGCTCATCGAGACAGCCCAACCGCCGTTGTCGTCGCCGTTGCCCAGCCATGTCCGGATTGCCCAGGCCATGGCCGAGTCGCTGGGCTGTGTGCTGAGCCCCACGCCCTCGCCCGTTACCGTTCATCTGGGCCAATTTGAGCCCGTGCGAGTTTTTCCCGAGCCAAATTTAGGTAAGCAACTTCTTAAACCGTATTTAGTACTTTGGATATTTTTAGATTTGTTTAAGGTGTGATTAGTACCGGTTTAGGGACGAAACGTGGATTAGGGTTAATATTTGAATGTGAGTAATTGTTAGATTAAATTGCGATGATTATGTGACATGTTTAGTGGCTAATTTATGTGGGTGCGATAACCGGATTGTCGTGGCATTTGTGGGTGAAATGGAATATTTGAATGCGGCCGACTTGAATGTGGATTGGTGGGCCAATGTGATGAGCTCGTGACTTGTATTGTGTGGCATGTGCGTGCGTGTGAGAACGGACTTGAGACGTGTTGACGGTGGTCCCTGAAAGGTAAGTTAGACCTGGGACGTGTTGATGGCGGCCATTGGAAATTGATTGAATTGTGTGGCATGTGTGAACGGACTTGAGACGTGTTGACGGTGGTCCATGTAAGGCAAGTTAGACCTGGGACGTGTTGACGGCGGTCATTAGAAATTGATTGAATTGTGTGGCGTGTTTACGCGGGTCGTGAGAAAGTGCGAGATGTCCAATGAGGGACAGAGCCCGGATTGATCGGAGGGCTGAGCCTAAGGTACATTGGTACGGGCTGTGAGAATGGACCTGAGGCGCAATGGCGCGGGTCGTGAGATGGTTGGATTGGCTTAAAGTATGTGTGGATGTTTGATCGGATTGATTGATGGAACGTGTGGATGTTTGGTTGGATTAGTTGGGTGCGAGTGTGGATGATGTTTGAATGATTGTGTTATATTATCGGGATATTATTTCATTATCATGATTTGACTAATGTGTAGTGTGGGCATGTGATTGGATGGCAAGGTAAGTCCATTGATGTGAATTATATATATATATATATATATATATATGTTATCGATTAGATTGCATGTTAAAACTTGTTTGGGTACGCATTGGCCTACGTGGGGTTTAGGGTGTGGCTTATCGAGACTCGTTCTCACGGTTATTATATAACCACTTTTAGATCCGCGACCGTGATCGATTCGGAGATGCCGCCAGAGTACCACAGGGATTGAAGGATAGATCAAATTACCCTGTCTTTTAATTACCTTTTTGTAGAGGAGATAAGCTTGTCAACCACCTGCCCCTTTTGAAAATTGTGGTTTGAAATTGATAGCCTGGGTCATCGTTTTATAATAGTGACAGCATTATGATGTTATGCAATTATTATTTCATGCTATCATGCTAGTTGTCTGGGTTGTTTTATTTCTCTTTCGCTTGTGTAGTTCGTTTGGGTCGACGACGCGTCTTGGGACGTCGCGTTCAATATGTCCGTTGAAGGGTTGTCGCGAGCTCGTTCGGGTTCGGGTTGTGACAGAGTGCTTACACTAATTGTAATCTCTTTTGAGAAGAGTACGAGTGTTGTAGTAGTGCTTGGGATTAGGTAGTGTAATCTACAGGCTTCAGGTAGAAGTAGCATGTCACATCCCGATTTTTGGGTCTAGGAAGCCACAGGTAAATTGTAATATCCTCAATTTCAGTCCCTGGGAATTGGCTATGAGTTAAGTTTGGTGATTTTCCAATCAGAACTAAATTGTTTTCTCTTATTTTGGAAAACCTAGTTTTCGGATCATTTGTACCCCTTCGTTTTGTTATTTTTTAGGAGACTTTTGTGATCCGAATTTCCAAATTCTTTCTTCTTGAAAGTTGTTCCAAACATCTTGAAGTTTTACATGATTTAATTTCAGAATTTTTGGAGTTAAGATGAGTGGTACGATGGTCTCATTTTAGGACAGTGTGAAACTGCCTAGAATGGGTTTTTCGGTGATGTTCACACCGTCTTGATTTTCTACAAGCTTTTCTGGGAAGATTTTGGAAAATTTTCCTTCACAAAAGTTGTTGAGAACTTATTTTTCTATAAAGTGTATAAATTTGGGAATTTTCTGAGATGATTTGAATGCTGAAAAGAGCTTACTTTGAGAAGCGAAGATTCTGTTCCAGCGAACTGTTTTTAGTCTGTTTTTGAGTGACTAAAAATGGTATTTACAGAGAGAATTAGATTTTGTGTTCTTCATGAAAAATGTTTCTTAAGGCCTTGTTTATGACATATCCGAATTTGAGAATTTTCGGAGTTCATTTACTATGATTTCAAGTCCGATTTCGTGAACAGTACAAAACTGTTCGGTTTTGCCATATTTCAAAGATTCAGCATTTTCTATACGAAAACGTTAGAATTTGGACTTGGTGTCTTCTGGTGATTTAAAGTACGCGTTTTGAGCTTTCAAATGAGATATTTTATGCTTTGATCAGAGGTTGGACCAGGGGAAAACGAAATAGAGAAGTAAGCTTGGAAATGAGTGGCCAAGGATGAAGCTTGTTCAAGAAGCCTAATTAAATGATCTTGACTTTGGAGTCCCTATCATGATGACATGCATTAATTGGCCATTAATGTTCTTGACTTTGAAGGCCACCCTCATTATGACTTGTATTAATTGTTTAGACTTTGATGACCCTTCATGATGGCTTGCGAGGTAAGCGATGACCTCATCGCCCCGATGACACGTGCGCTTACCTCATCCAAGCTTAGGCCCCAAGTTTTGTCTCCCTATAAATAGAAAAAAGGCCATTCGGCCAAGGAGAGAGAGAAATAGAGAGAGAAAGAGAAAGAAAGAGAGAAAGAAAGAAAAAGCTTACCGGCGAGGCCCGAGTGTTCGTGTTCAAGCCCGAAATTTCCCAAGCTCACCCGTCTCGACCCCTGTTCTCTAGTTTTATTTGCCGTTGTGTAAGTAAACTTCCTAATATCGGAAAAGGAAGTTGTGATACGTTGTGACACGGTTTACTTAGACCGTTTCTCGGTCATTTGGTTGGTTGTGGTTGGTTCATTTCTCGATTTAATCATGTTTCATGTTTGAAGTTTGTTTTGGCGGTAGAATCGAGACTTGAAAGGCAAGGTGCACATGTTATAGCCATGCTTGATGTTCTCTTGTATGAACTTTGTTATTGATCTGCCATTGATGCGAGTGCGATAAGGGCCGACTTGTGCTAACGGCGATCCCTTCGTCCTCGTTTGATATTAGTAGGTTTACTTGCTGAGTCTCCCCGACTCACCCCTACATTTCCCCCCCTTCAGGTCCATAGGATGGTCGAATGGACGGCGGCGACAGGAGAAGTTCGAGCCACGTTGGAGTTCGGGGAAAGCGAGGAGCGAGAAGCACTAGTGGGCTTAGGACACCCGAGCCATAATGTTTGTTGTGTGTAAATGGCTAAAGTCGGCTAAGTTGGCTTGTAAAACATGTTTGCATGCTTTATAAACATAAGGTTTACTCATGATGCTATTTGTCTTAATCCCGCTGTTTGTTTTTAATGTGATTGTCCCGAGAAATGCTTCCGCTTGTGTTTAAAGAAAGATAATAATGAACGGGACGTCACATGAATGACCCCGAGGTCGGGGGCGTCACATAGCACAAGCTACTCTTGTTTCTACTCAAGGATTACTAGTGGAATCTAGCTTGTTGGTGACTGTTAATCTTGGGAGGGTATATGTAGGCTTGACCTAAACCAAACTATTATGAAGATGCGTGCACACAATCTCCCATATCTCTATTTTTTTTATAATGTTTGATAGAAGCATCGCATCCATATAAGTAGTTTATTCTTGCATTTTTCAAACTCTTCCTACGTATAAAAACTTGATTCTACTTATTCCGTAAAAATCTATTAAGTTCCATTATATAACCTATTTACCTCCGTTTAGGTTATATCACGAGCTACAACAATCATAATATCCACATTTGTGTCATTGACTTGGTGTGAAAAAGGCGAGCAAGTTGTTTGTCTTGTATATTCTTGAGAATAAAATGGTTTCTTCTTTCTTCTCCAATTGTTTCTCTCCATCTATAGAGAGTTAGAGGTGGTTTCTTCATGATGCAGGAGCATTTGGTCTTATCAATCAACTTTCAAGTTTAACTCAAACCTCGTCGATTGATCTAGCCCCATCCTTACTTTTGCAAGCTAAGACCAGTTTTGGTTACAATCTAGTTCGATGGGTTTGAGTCTGAAGATATTTGTTTTACATGCTAGTTGTCGACTCACAGGACTAGTTGTTGATTTCATGGTTGGTGATCCATTACCAAGATGTCGATTTACAAGTTGGTAGATGACTTCGAAGTTGTTAATCGACTATCTAGTGACTAGAGGATGTGTTAGTCGATTTCCTTTGCTATTTGACATTCTTCCAAGGTGTCTGTTTGATTGCCCACACCCGTGAACGAATTTGGAGGATCAAGTCAAGTTACAATGCATCTAGTCTTAGTTGAATGCATTTAGTCATAATTATTAAACATCTTAATAACAAGTTTTATGAGTCTTAATTCCTAGTTTTTAAGAGTCCTTATTATGGTGTTACTTTTAAGAGTTTTAATTATGTGTATACTCCAAGAGTCATTTTAGTTTCTACTATTCGAAGACTCTTTTCTCTTGTTTAGTAGAATCTTTTTATAAATAGAGGTGTAATCTCATTGGTAAGGCACAAGATTTGAATTTGATGAATATATGACATTTTCTTCAAATGAGAGAATTTTTATCTTGGTTGTTCATACAAGTTCTTTGGTGGTGAATCAAGAAGTCATTTATCCTTGGTTGGTGGATTTCCTTTAGGCCTTGGTCGTGAACTTCTTCAATTCCAAAGTCCTTTATCCTCACGGTGGCTTGTCCATTGTGCCTTGGTGATGAACTTCTACTATCCGAAGTCTTTTTATCTTTAGCTAGTGTTTTGTCCTTTATATCTTGGTGGTGAACTTCAACTATCCTAAGTCCTTTGTCCATGGTTAGTGGTGTTCCTTTATACCTTGATGGTGAACTTCATCTATCACAAACTTTATCCTTGGCTATTAGTGTGCCCTTTATGCTTTGGCGGTAATCGTCATCTATCATATATCACATTATCACTCAAAACACATTCCACACATGCATCAATTTGGTATCAGAACTCAAGATTGAACTCGTGAGTGATTCCTTCTATTACTCATCTCCCATCTCATCTCATACTCTTACTAAAAAAAAGAAGAGAATGATCAGGTTTCAAGAGACTTGAATTTGGAGCAAACACACAATGAAAGGCGTGATTGTGCCTTAGCGGATCTCCAACAACAAATGGAGTTAGCCCTCAACCTCTTAGAAAATCAAATGAGACAGGAGCAGCAAGAGAGACCTCCTATTAATCAACCATGCCGGAATAATCTAAATCCTTGTCTAAACTTTGATGATGAATCTAACAACACTAAATGCAACAATAGTGATTCAGATTATCGAGTCAGGATGATAAGAATTAGGCAAGAGAAGAATGACCATGAAGTCAAAGTGGAAGCGCCAGAATTTGAGAGTAATCTCAATTCAGATGACTCTGTCAATTGGCTACATGATATCAAATGAGTATTCAACTTCTATTCATTCTCGGATGAAAAGCAATGCAAAGATGTTGTTCTCGAGTTGAAGAAATATGCTTCGCTTAGGTGGGAAAACCTAAAGAGTAAGAGAGTTCAAGAAGGAAATAGTCGAACTAAATCTTCAAAAAAGTTTAAGAAAATGATGAAGAAGAGATTCTTTCCCAATAATAACAAGCAAGATCTATTTCTCAAGATGAATTCCCTCAAGCAGCATGGAATGAGCTATAAAGAATATATCAGGGAGTTTAAGCAACTTCTTATGAGGTACGATTTTCCAGAATTGCCAAAAGAGACCATCACTCGTTTCCTTGGTGGTATGAATAGGAATATTACCAATTTAGTTAAACTTCAACGATGTTGGTTCTTCGAAGATATTTGCAAATTATCTATGAAAGTGGAGAAAAAAGTAAAAGCGTGACAAGGGTTTGTTGAGCAAATCTTCAACAAGGGAGACATTTTTTAAGGGTACTTCTTCTAGCAAATCCGATAATATGTCGACAAAAGATAAAGGCAAAGAGAAAGCCATGAAGTTTGACAAAGAACTACCCAAAAACACTTATGGTAGTGTTTGAAAGTGCTTCAAGTGCCATGGTTATGGTCACTTTCAAGTTGATTGTCCTAACCGATGGGTTGACTCTTCAAGAAATCAAGTAGATCGATATGGGGTTACAAGAAGCTGTACAAGATCTCGACCAAATTGAGTCCCAATCTGATAAGAAAGATGAGATTGTGGAGCAGCTAGATGAGGGAGAATTGCTCATTATATGGAGAGCTTTGCCCACCATAATTTCCCCAAAGGTTGACGAGAAAAGGGAGAATATGTTTCAAACTCGTTGCACCATTAACAGGAAAGTATGTAACTTGATTATCAATGGTGGAAGCTGTACCAATGTAGTGTTGACAACTCTAATCGACAAGTTGAAGCCATACACTTCCAAACATTCTTAATTATACAAGTTGCAATGGTTAAATAAAGGGAACAATCTCTAGGTACTAAGCAAGCCTTGGTATCGTTTTCAATTACGAGAAATTATAAAATGTATGCCAATGGTTATTAGGAAGGCCCCGACAATTTGAAGCACCCATGATGGATTGGTAAACACTTACTCATTCCAAAAAGAACATAAATTCATTATCCTTGCACTTTTAAGCCTGTTCCTAAACCACAAAAATCAACATGGGGAGGGAAACATTGGCAATGAAAGTTTGTTCTTGGACGAAACACGGGTGGAGAGATCCATTTGCAAACAAAAACGATATGTCTGAAGATGCATCTAAAGATGTTTTTTTGGTGAATTTGCCTTGTGGATTACCTTTCACAAGAGGAATTCAACATCGGATTGATTTGCTTCCTAGTACTTCTTTACCGAATAAAACTGTTTATTAGTGCAATCTGGAGGAAATAAGGAGCTACAACAAAAAGTCAATGAATTTACTACAAGAGGATACATATGGATAAGCATGAGTCCTTATTTGGTTCCTACCATATTCATACAAAAATGATGGATCCTTCAGAATGTGTGTGATAGCGGAGTTATCAATATCACGATCAAGTATAAGTACCTCATACTTAGACTTGATGACATGCTCAATGAGTTGCGTGGATCGGCAATGTTCTCCAAGATCAATCTAAGGAGTGGCTGCCATCAGATTTGGATGAGAGAAGGAGACAAAGGGAAAACGGCTTCCAAGACTAAAGGAGGCCTTCATGAGTGGCTAGTCATACCATTAGATTAGTCAAATGCTCTAACACCTTTATGAGGCTCATGAATAAGGTCCGTTATTCCTTTAATGTTCAATTTGTTGTTGTTTATTTCAACGACAATCTTGTTTATAGCAAGAACAAGGAGGAGCATGTTTCTCACTTAAAACGGATTTTTGAAGTCTTGAGAAGACAAAAGCTCTACGCGAAATTGGAGAAATGTCATTTCTTTTGACAAGCATCATATCATTGGGCTATGTAGTTTCCAAGGATGAGATATTATTAATGAGTCCAAAGTGGAAGCAATCAAGACTTGGCCAATTCCAATATCAATTTCCAATGTAAGAAGCTTCCATGGAATTGCTTCTTTCTATCGATGGTTTGTGAAGAATTTTTATACCGTCATGGCTTCAATTACATAATGCATAAAGAATGGAACTTTTGAATGGACTAAGGGTGCGTTTGGTTCAGTATTTTGAAAGCCCTTTAGGGCTCAAAAGCCCATTGGGAAAATTTTAGGGTGTTTGGCAACCATTCCCCGGGTTTTGGGGTGAAAGTTGGCCTTGGGAAGGCTAAAAGCTCAATGCTAATGCTGGTAGGGACTAGCATTGAGCTTTCAATATTTTCGGAATGCTAAAGTTTTTTATTAATGAAATTTTGTTGACTTCATTTTTTACCCTAAAAAACTCATTAGAAACCCAAGTTTACCCCTTTTAAAAATAAAACCCGAGACAACCCTTGGCTGCTCCTTTCTTGCTCTAGAATGCTCCCTCATGTCTGCTCCTCTTTTTCGCACCAACTCGCTCTCGACTATACTCGCTCGACAGTGCTCCTTCGCTTGCTCTCTCCCTCGCTTGCGTGCTCTGTTGAGGTAATTGCTAGTTCGTTAGGTCCCTCCCCTCCTTCCCTCCCCGTGACTCTCTCTGTTTGATTCCCGCGCACGATAGCGTGCGTCTGCGGCCGTTAAGGGGTGTACATGCCAAAGGCGAGCTCCGGTTGGCTTGTTTGACTTTCTTTACTGATGAAGTTCGCTTTTGTAGTTGGTTAACGACGTGAATTAGGGGTTCTGGGATTTGCACTTGCTGCTCTTAGTTTTAGTTTCCTACGAAAAACTAATCGAATTCGTTATTCGTGCTTTAGGTTCATTTATTGGTTGGGTAAATGAACTTCCTGTTGATGTGATGGGCTATTGGAATTAAATCTTCTTTGATTTTACTCGGGATGACTAGAGTTTCCAATCGCTTATTCTTTAGGTGAGTTGGCTATTATGTGGCTCTTGGTTAGGTGAATTGATTTACAAGTTGAGGAGATCTACCTCTGAGTTGATGGGCACCTGAGGAGATTTCCTGGTTTCTGGCCTGCTAATTCATGGATAATTGGCCAGAAACAAGATAGGATATATAAGTTACTCATATGAAGTTTACATACTTGACCAACTCACAAATTTTGAGCTACTGCTAGAGTTGTGGGTAGAGCTTAGTGCACTCTCTTTGTACCTTTGAAGGCACTAGTCTTAACTAGTATTATGATTAACTTCTTATAGTGGTCTGCTCTATTTTCTATTGGGTGGGGACGATTTTTCCATAGTCTGTGTATCGTTATGTTGTTGACTTAGAAACATCTAGTTCAATGATGTCTGCCTTTTCTTGAGAACATATTTTTGTGAAGAGCCAAGATCCATCGACTAGAATTTTCTCATTATTTTAAATCAGACCGGGGAAAAATGCTTAACCTGAAGAATGAAAATGGGTATCCTCTCATAGAGATATAAATCATTCAATGCATTACTTGCGAGTGGTTTGTGTCGCATCTTTTTGTACTGAAGTGATTATATTTCTTCTTTCCTTTTTCTAGTTTTTCTCTGAGGTTGACGTGTAGCCGGTGTTTAAAGAAGTTACATCTAAGTTCCTTCGAAGATGTACAGTCGATGTGTGAGTCCTCCCTTTTTATCAAAGAGTTATTTTATTAGGAGATCTGGAGAGTATGCCTTTTTTTTCTTTGCTTTGTCTTTGATAGGATTAATAGACTCCATATCTTTCCTATTCTTGTCTCCAACAATTTTGTATTTAGGTTTATGAATGTATCTGCAAACAAATGCAAACTTCTATCTCCAGGTATTTGTAGGGACCATCCATCTTGCATTTCTATGTGTATCTCTCTATGGCAAGGAGCAGACAACTTCTCTCTAGGAGCCCAATAAATATTTGACAATAATCTCTTGGATCAAAGAAAATTTAGAGTCTGCTTCACATTTTAGTATCTTTACAATCATCTTCAACTTTAATAATTATAAGACTAGTAACATCCTACCATGTTTATTGATTCTAGTTGTAAATTGCACTCGTATTGATATTGATTTTCCTTGTGAAATTTCATAATAATGGTTGATGGCATGTGTACTCATCAACACTTTTAATAATGTCAAATGCACTCGTATGGATATTGATTTTAGTTCCTGTTACTAGTAGATGGCAAGTTCATAAATAGAAAAGGCATTTTGGAGCTTGGAAGATATAGAAACCTTTTGTAAGTTGCGTGTTGAACAAATTGATAAAGGAAATTGTACTGCAAACAATAAAAGGGATGGATGGACAGTCATAATCAAGAGGATTGAGGACCTAAGGGGCAAATAGTATGATAAAAGTCAAATGAAGAGTAAGTGAGATAATCTTAAGTGAGAATAAAAAAGATAAAGGACATTGGTTATGAAGGAAACAAGATTAGGGTGGATCCAAAAAAGAATACTATTAAAGTAAGTGATGAATGGTGGGAGAGAAAAATTCAGGTTTTTTCCCCTTATTTTGTTACTTTTTAAAGTTAATCTTTTATGATATAACTCACGAACATGTTTATCATAACAGGAAAATCCTAAAGTTAGAGTTTTTAGAACGAAAGGCATACGCTCGGATCTTCAAGTTTTGTTGGATATAATGGTTGGAGATACAATTACTATTAGAACTATCACATAGAATCCTGCACAAGGTTTATGTATTGATGAGGATATTGTGGCCACAGAACTTGATATTAATGATTGTGCAGGATCTACTGATAATGATATAGAGTGTAATGTAGATGAAAAGATTGTTGAATAGGCTCAAAATCATAAAAGAACATCGCAGAGTTCGGTGAGGCAATCTTAAGGAAAGAAACAAAATAAAATGACTACAGTTGCTAATCTAGCAATGCAAATGGAAAGAATTTGTTCAGCAATTGAAAGTAGGAGCCATGTGAGGGAGTTTGATCCTTACAAGGAAATAATAGAGACGTTCAAAGCCATACTTGAGATTAAGCAAGATGAAGAATTATACTTTTTTTGACCATCCGCCTGGGTGGCGCTGCTGGAACGCGCACTCTTCCTCTCGCAAAAGGTTGAGTGTTCGAATCCCGGGCGCCGCAGGGTGACTTAACCGGTGGCACGTGTGTGGTGGCTAGCACGTGTCGCCCCCAGGGTTTACTCCCCGGCTGTCGGCCGTGCGGGAGTTCCCTGGGTTATCAAAAAAAAAAAAAGAATTATACTTTTTTGCACTAGATCATTTTGCAAAAAAGAAATACAATGGGCAAATCTTCATGAACATGGATGGCAATCAAGAAAAAGTTAAGTGGATCAAGTATAAGTTCGCACAGCGTAGTCATCACGAGGATGTTAGCTACTTATTTGAATTCTTTCATAAGCTACGTTATTGTAATGTGAGATCTATTTGCACTACTTATTTGTACTAGTTGGTAAGGCGTGTTTATATTCTATCGTGAGACTTGTTTCTAATTGGTGTTCCCTTAATCAAGTGGAGTTTTCATATATATGATGGTTGATAAGTGTTTTATCGATGGATGATCTGGATAATTTTTACATCCATATTCTAATTCTATTTTGTTACTTTAACAAGTTACAGATGATTCTCCTCAAAGAGAAAACCATGAAAAAGATGAAGAGGAATATTGGCTACTCTGTGTAGCCGCACATACAATAGGTGTTTATTAGGCAACGTACCGTCACAAAACACCATGCATGACCTCATCATACACAGGAAATGCATGGTTAAGAGAGTTGATGGGCATTGATGCTAATCCGATAAGGTGTTTTCAAATGTTTAGAATGGATGAGACTATATTTAATAATTTAAGACATAATTTAGTGACACAATTGGTCTCCAAGGATCTAGGAATATTGATGTTATATAAATGCTAGGAATCTTTCTTTATATTTTAGGACATGGTATAGGTTAGCACAAGAGCGCCTTCAGCATTCTAGGGAAACCATATGTAGGCTATTTAGCTTAGTTTTGGATAAAGTATGTGAAATGAGAGCAGATTTGATCTAACCATCCGATCAACAATTTAGGGAAGTTCCAAGGAAAAAAAGGAACAATCAAAGATTTTATCCACATTTTAAGGTAAGTTACGATTATACAATAAAAAAGATAAACTAAAAATAAATCAAGTAATATTTACGTACTTGTTTTAGGATTGCATTGGAGCTATGGATGGTACACATATTCTAGCGGTGGTACCTACGGCGACTAACTTCGTTTTATCAGTTGAAATGGAACACTGATACAAAATGTATTGGCTGTATGCAATTCCAACATGGAATTTACTTATGTTTGGGCCGGTTGAGAGGGAACAACTCATGATATTCATATCTTCTATGACGCCATTAGGATACATGATTTACAATTTCCTCATCCTCCGAAAGGTTAGTTAATTAATGGTTTTTATACATTAATATATGAATGTGGTATATGTTGATTAAATTTACAATATTTTTGTGTAGGTAAATAATATTTAGTAGATTGTGCATATCCAAATCCCATGGGTTACATGGGTCTATACAAAGAAGTTAGGTATCATTTGCCTGAGTTTCAACGAGGTCTGGCACCTACAGGTTATAAAGAAGTGTTCAACTGTGCCCACTCCTCACTGCGATCAGAAATTGAGCATGCCTTTGGCATATTAAAGAAGAAATGGACCTAAAGAGTATGTTAAGTTATCCATATAAACAACAAGTGGAAATTGTGATAGTGGTAATGACTTTGCAGAATTATATATGAAGAAATGTTGTGAATGATGCACACTTTACGGAAGTAGATTAATATTCCAATTTATATATCGATGATGTAAATGAGGAGGGTAGTGCTTCAAATGATGGCTCTACTTATGATATGGCACGTTTACGTGATCAAATATCTATAAATTTAGGAAATATTTAGGGATGTTTGTAATTTTTAAGAATAATGAATTTCTTTCATCGGGACTTATGTTGCCATGTTTATTACAATGAAAGTATTCTTATTTGGATCCCAATTTATATACTGTTGATGTAAATGAGGAGGGTAGTGCTTCAAATGATGACTCTGCTTCTTACATGGCATGTTTACATGATCAAATAACTTTAAGTTTAGGAAATATGCAAGGATTTTCATAATTTTTAAGGATAATGAATTTATTTCGTCGGACCATATTTTACCACGTTTATTGGAATGAGAGTATTTCTTTTTTAATTTGAGAAAGAGACCACTTTGAGGTGGATTTTTTTCCATTTGAATTTGTTTAGCAAGAAAAAGAAAAAAAAATTAATAATTTTTTTTTAAATGATATCTTTTAACATTGTTGTCAATATTTAGATTTACAGACATTTTTTTTCAATTTTAAACCAATTAAAAATTAAAAAGCTTAAATTAATCATCCAAAGGGGCTTTTAAAATGTGTTTCCACCAAACAGCTTTTCTCTCAAAGTTGCTTCTCAAAGCATAATCTACCAAACAGTCTTTGCATTTCTCTAAAGTCCTTTAGGCTAAATTTCTTTGCATTTCCCCAAAGTCCATAGGAAATGCTAAACCAAACGCACCCTAAGGTTTCCCATAATGCCTGGAAATCATAGAATAGATGCTTTGTGAGTCCCGTATCCTTGCACTTCCTAATTTAGACAAAGTGTTTGAGGTTGAATGCAATGCAGGTGCTGTTAGAATTGGGGCTAATCTCACCCAAACCCAAAGACCTCTAGCATATTTTAGTGAAAAGGTAACAAAGTCAAGGAAGAATTATTCTACCTACGACAAGGAGTTTTATGCTTTTGTAAGGGCATTTGATCACTAGAGTCATCATTTGACGCCTAAATAATTTGCTCTTCATTTCAATCATGAGGCTATAGTAGCCAGTACAAACTCAACTTGAGACATGCCTAATAAGTGGAGTTTCTTCAATCCGTTTCATTTGTCTCGAAATATAAACATGCCAAAACTGATATTGTAGTAGATGCCCAAATGAGGAGATGCTCGATGATTGCTATTATGGCCTCTAGGGTCCTTAGATTCAATTTGATGAAAAAACTCTATACTAAAGATCCAGAGTTCTTGCCCATCATTGATAATTGTAAACATAGAGTTCATGGTACTTACTCAATCCAAGATGGATTTCTATTTAAGGGAAACAAGCTTTGTAAGCCAAATAGTTTCTTTAAAGAGCTATTAATCCAAGAAGCACATGGTGGAGGATTGGCAAGCCATTTTGGAATCAACAAAACTCTCGAAATCCTTCAAGATTATTGTTTTTGGCCAAAGATGAATGGAAATGTAACAGCCCGAATTTCGATGTAATTCCGAGATCAATAAAACTGATATTATTTCGCATTTCATTTTAGTAAGTCTCACCCAGAGTTGATCACTTTCGGGATACTAACCAATGGGGTATGGCTAACTAGAAAACGGTACGTGGACCGGGATCCTATCGTGAAATGGACACCGATCACGAGAGACGCTGAGGAAATATTTTGGGCCAACGTGGACCGATCTTAGGAAAGAGTAATGGATTGGGTTTGGCCAAGGCCAACGATGTACAATAGGGACGCAGGTGATTCTGCAAGACCGAAAGTACACGTAGCCAATCAGTCCTGAACTTAAACTGAATGATCGTGACCTCTGGAACTAGTGATAATTTCTCATTCTCTCAAGGATCAAGACCATCACGATACGGATAACCCTACGTTGATACGCGTAACCTCTAAACAGCCGCCCGTTAGTGAGAGACCCTGAAATTGAAAGTTTAGCGAGTTTTGTTCACGGAATTGGGCCCGGATTTCGATGTCGATTTTCGAAGGCTTAAGAGACTATTTTTGGGAATCTGACGTCATATTACGTTGGCCACACACGTTAGGAGTTAGTACGAGTAAAAATTGAAATTTCAATCCGGGGGTGAAAAATTACGATTTTGCCCCTCGGGACGCCAGCGTTGCTTTTAGAGACCAAATGAGGTTATTTTTCGAGGCCGACGCCATTTTTGGGTGGCCATGCATACCAGGAGTCGTTATGGCCAAAAATTGGAATTTCGACAAAAATTGAAAAAATTTACAATTTTGCCCCTCAAACTTTGACGTGGATTTTCAAGGGCTTGCGCGATGAATTTCGCGATTCCGACACCACATTATGTTGGCCACGCACATGGAGGGTTGGTACGGGCGAAAAATGGAACTTCGCCCCGGGACTGGAAAAATGACGGTTTTGCCCCTGGGCTATTTTTGATTCCGAATTTTGGGGGATAATTAAGGAAATTAATTAAAATTGGACTTATCCTAATTATGGTAGCAAAGGACCAAAATGCCCTTGAATTATTGGATAAGATTCAATATTAGCCCTTGGATAAGGGGTAAAATGGTCATCTTAGGCTAGATCTTTGACACTTGGCACCCTAGCACCTATTGTTTGACCAAGATAAGACTCTCACTCTCTCTCCTCTCACCCTCATTTGGCCAGATCAGTCCTCTCTCTCCCATAGATCACTCCCCCTCTCTTTTTTCTTTCATTTTTCTCTCTTGTTTGGCTTTGCCGGAGCAAGCCGCTGGCCACCGGAGCGCCGCTGCCGGCCACCGTGCCTCCCTGTCGACCACCACAGCCCCCAGCCTCAGCCTTGCCCCTGTCCGACCCTTTCTCTCTCTCTTTCTCTCCCCTTTTCTATCTCGGAATAGGACCACCGCCACGTCCGAGCCCCACCGCCGCCGCGCCGGAGCTCGAATGGCCGAGCTGCTGCCACTGTGACGTCACCGATGTCCGTACGTCGCCGTCCGTACGGTGTCCGTACACCACCGATCGTCGCCGGGAACGCCGCCACCGGTTCCACTGTTCACCAGTGATTGCCCGCCGTTCTTCGTCGTCGTGGTCCAAGATTGAGTGAGTAAAATTCCTAAACCCCGGATTAGGACTGATAGTGCATTTTTCTTGACTAGTTTAGGTATTATCGGTGCATTTTGGACTGTCTTAGGCAGTATCAGTGTATATTTCAGACTGGGTTGAGGACTGATTGGTAGAAATTATTATCGGGAAAATTTAGTGGATTAATGAGAATTATTTGGGGAGATTAATTGGATTAAATGACCAATTTAGGAGTCCGTTGGAAAATTACCGGGTATGTCCGGGTTGACTGGTTGTACGTAATTTGTGCTTAATTGTGATTGATTTCGTACTGCCATGTCGCATGTCGTGTGGCTGAATTATGTGGAGTGCGATTGGCCAATGATTGGTTTAAAATTAATTATTGATTTGTGATTCGCACGTTAGGCTACACAGTATTAATTAGGCCAATTGAGCACGTGTTGTGATATTGAGTATTTGAATTATATTGGTGCTCGTGGTGCATTGCATTACATAACATGAACACGCATTTTGTATGCCAGGAGTGAGGCATGTGATGGAATTGTGCGAAAATGCGTGTCTGCCATGAGCATGTGATCACCTAAAATACCCTGAAGCGTGTTACATGGGGTTCAAATAATAATTAGTTGTAAGATCACCTAAGGACCTTCGGGTTGATACCGTCCTCATGCACTTTGAAACAGGACGATGCCCGGTACGTTTGGAAGACGACCATCCTCATGCACTTTGAAGCAGGCTCTGGTTCGTAAGGAGATCAGTGTTGCGCCTCATGCACTTTAAAGCAGGCTAGAGACACTAGGCCGGATCGGTTGCTGCGCCTCATGCACTTTGAAGCAGGTTAGACGCACCGGGCCGTGAATATTGTTGACTCGAGTAGTAAATAATAATAAATTAGGCGATTGCCAGTGTGCCAGTGTGGGCCAGTGGGCCGGGAAATGCACGTGACATGTCGACGACATTTGCATGCATGAACATGCATGGACTGGCATGCGAGTGTGTAAGACTCGGTGCATGAGCATGTGATTGGCGTACGTGTGATAATATGTGCCACGTATGTGTCGTGATTATTATATATTGAACTGTCTAACCTGCAGGGTTAGAGAATTATTTGATTGTTTTTGCATTATGGTTTTAAATATTTGTTCCGGTCAGGAGATTGCATGCTAGCCTAGCCTAGGTTTAGGGGTTGAACTCACTGAGATTCGTCTCACGGTTGTGTAACCGAAACTTTTCAGACCCCCAGCTGTAAAGATGCCAAATCCGCCGCTTTTTGGGATACCTATACAGATACACCAGTATACCAGTAAATACCCCGCAGGAAATGGGGAATCTTATGTGAGATATAGATCCGTGGTGTTTGTAAACGTAGGAGAGTATTTTCATCAGACCCAGGAGTACGTGGCCTGGTGCTTGCGAGACGCAGACGGTAATCTCGGACAGCCCCTTAGGACTTTTGATGTACCGATCGACCAAGATAGATTGATGATTCCACGAATGACTGATGGTGAGATAATCAATCCTCGGGATGTGTATGACGTAGACGGCGTGAGGAGCCCATGCAGGGGGAGCCTCAAATAATCGCCGAAGATCCTGATCAGCTCGAAGACGAAGAAGAGGAGTTTGAGGACATGGACATAGACGACGAGGAAGAAATTGGAGGGGTCGCTGAGGTAGGGTCCGATGAGAAAATAGGAGTAAATGACGGGTTAGGACTCTACTTAGATCCAGAGTTGGAGCCGGACTTCGAGGATGAGCGAGCACAGGCCATGGATTCGGAGGAGTCAGGGTCTAGTGAGGACGCCTCCAAGGAGTTGTCAGATGATCCCACCGAGTCGTCCGATCCTAACTGGGAGCCATAGGGTCGTCCAGTGTCCTTAGCTAGTAGTGAGGGTCGCTACTTTTTGAACTGTAGCCCTCTTCCCAAGTTTTAGCCTGACCTCCCTAGCCACTTATCCCTTTTTGACCAAGTGGCTATTGACAGTGTGTACCTTTTTGTTTGTACTTATAAATATTGTACAAATGGTTTTTAATAGTAATATAAATGTGTAATTATTTTCTATGATGGTGTTTAATGTATGGCTATCCTTGGCTCATATTGTAGTTGTCTGGGTTTATTTATTTTATTACTTCCGCTTGTGCTTGATCTCTGTTTTGGGCGTGAGTCGGCGACGCTTCCTGAGACGTCGCAGTCAAACGACCGAAGGTGGGATGCTCGCGCTTCGTGGGGTACGGGGCGTGACATCCCCGTTTGATGTACATACAATGATTTTTAGATGTTCGGCATGTCAAAGGGAGAAAAGTCATTTCCATCAATGGTTTTATACCACCTTTCTAGTTTTGACACGGCCTTGAGAAAATGTAAATATGAACTTTATTGTAGCACTTCTAAGAACTCAGAGGAAGAAAGATGCCATCATGGTGGTTATTGATCAATTTTCAAAGATAGCCATGTCAAAAGACAAATGATGTTTCTCATGTAGTTGAGCTGTGTTTTAAGGAGATTATTCACCTAGATAGGGTTCTTAAGACCATTATGTCAGATCGAGATTCCTAGTTCCAAAGTTACCGTTGGAAGACCCATGGAGAATACTTGGCACTAAACTCTTATCTAGTACAACTTGTCATCCGTAAACTGGTGGTCAAACTGAGCTAACCAACCCCACGATCATACTCTCTTTCGAGGTTTGGTGAGTAAAACTTTGAAGGATTGAGTTTTAAAGCTTTCACATGTTGAATATTCCTATAAGTGTTCGCCAAGTTACACCACTGATCGATCATCTTTTGAAGTTGTGTATGGAACCAATCCTCTTACACGTTTTGACTTGATTATCATTCCATCCAACTTACTAGTCAACTATGAAGTTGAAGAGAGAGCCCAAGTGATGAAGAACCTTCATGAGCAAATTTGATCCAAGATCTAAAATGTGGCATCTGGAATTTCCATGTTTTATAATAATCTTTAAAATAATTTTCCATGATCATTATCGCCCAGAGTTCGATATGATAGGAGGTTGACGCATACTTTGATGGTGTAGCATGACGGAAATTAATTAATTGCAACCATAGTAGTTGAAGAAATGATTTCTATGCTCGGAGTTTCATATTGGATGATTTTCAAGTTCTAAACTAACCGAGTTAAGATTTTGTCAGCGTCCATTATCTTTCACTAGTGGATTAAAAATATTTTTCAGACTTATTAGTATTTTGAACGGACATTGGCTTCCTTGTTACGTATTAATTAGTAGATACTTTGGTAACCTAACAAAATATTTATTATGAAAATCCTTTTATCGAACCAATTGGCAATTTTCCCATTTGTGCTTATTTTTGCTACTTAAGCCCTCACACATTGTCCTCTTAAAGATATGGAGCTTGGTAGTGATGAGATCATGCATTGCCTCATGAAATTTGGCTTCAGTTTATTAATGCTTGGAATGATGATTGCTCACACTTGGCCAAATGAAATGAAGTCTTCTCTCCTTCACATAAATATATCTTCTCTTGGCTTATGATATCAAGCCATTTGCACCCTAGCTATTAGCATAAGGGGTACATGAATCAATTCTATTGGAACACTTACCCCTTTGTTTATTAAGGCAATGAATGCCCTTATGACTCACTCATTTACTTCGCCAAGAAGAAGCCATCTTTCATTTGAATCAAAATATCTTTATCTAGCTAATTTTATGAGGCCGCTTGTATCCTAGCTATCTACTTAGGGCCGCTTGAAGCATTTCAATTGGAATACATACCCTTCTATTCTTAGATCTATTGATTTTAACCCAAAGTTATCATTACATTTAACCCTCGGTTAGTTGTTCTTATCTTTTTGTATCTTATGAAAGCTTCTAAATGCATGCCCTCTCTATAGTGTGAGCCCATTTCAACTTCTAAATGGAGAGAGCTTTAACTCATTCTTGCAGAGAGAGAGAGAGAGAGAGAGAGAGAGAGAGAGAGAGAGAGAGAGAGAGAGAGAGAGAGAGAGAGAGAGAGAGAGGGAGTTCCATGCCACTTTTCCTTTCCTTTCTTTTTCCACCCTTTTGAAGCAAATGTGAAGTTCCCATGTCTATGTTTTAGAGCTTCTAAATCAATGTTTCCGAGTGTTTACTGTCGCGACCTGCCCCTCGAGGGCCGAACTCGGATGAGGCGGGCTTAGAGATATGTGTTCATGAGATGGTTCATACGGCATCTTATAAAAATGATTCTACTGAAGTGTAAATCTTTTGTTTAGCCATATGACCCATTAATCATGAACGTGGATTTTCCCTAAATCCATATCTCGCGTGACAGCGGATCAATTTTATTTTTTAAGGAGTCGCCACTAGCCTAGGTCGGGGGTCGGCTAGAATACCCAACCGAAACGCGGGAATTTCATTTCGGTTTCTACGAAAACCAGAGATCAAAGGTTCGGGGACTAGCTTACGTTAATATTTCTATTAACGCCCTTTCGGTACCGCTAAACTTAACATGGTTGTTATCTAAGTCGTCATGCATTTGTTTTTTACCATTTTCATGCCAAAGTCTTAGTCCACTATGTGATCATGCATCTTGTTTTTGTATTTTCATTTAAAATTCTAAACTAATTCTATCTTAGTCTAGAAAAAGAAAGAAAACAAGAAATTGTATTGAAAGACAATTCGTAAAGTAAGCACTTGAAGTATTGAAAGTACGAACTAATTCTAAGTGCGAGAAAGTAAAAAGTAAGAACCCGCAACTCGTCGGGTGTTTATTACAACACGAATTGAAATCCCGAGACATGGTCGGGGATGAATGAATTAAGTACAAATTGAAACCGGATTGGACATCGATTTAGAACCATCATCAAATGAGCACAAATTGAGACCGGATTGGACATCGGTCAACCACCTTGGCTTTTTCAACTTCAGATTTTTCTTCCTTGGACCGCCTCTCGGGTGTTGATGTTTACATCCATAACATTCATTCATAACGAATGACATATGAAAGAACAATGGTGCAAACAAATCATTGAATTAAACACGGGCCTCGGGATCGGCCTTTATTTTTCATGCGTTTCGATTTATCACCCATCTAATCACCTAACATTGTTTGATTAATGGTTAATGATAATGAGCTACCATTTGCATTCACAAAACGGTAACTTATATCAATTAACCCCTAAAGTCGGGTTCTAATGATCAAGAATGGGCTACCCGCCGAACATGCACCGGGCCTAACATTCATCTAACAAACACATGCATAAACATAAAATGAACATGCATTCAAGCCCATGGGCCTTGTTTCGAAGTCAATCAAACAATGAGAAGTGGGCTTTATAAAAAAGACCACTTATTCAATTAAATGCCTAATTCGGATTGCTTCTGTTTAAGAATGATTAACAATCCTAATGATGTCCAAATGAAGTGGTTCAAGTGTCATTAGAAAGCTTATGACATGAGGAACAAAAGTCATGAAGACCATTTTTTCTAAATCCTAGCCAATTTTCCCGAAAATATCAAATTAAATTTCAGTGACAGGCTGGACACGGTTCAGTTATGAATTTCAAAACAAAGGCGGGAAAAATAACAAACCTTATCAAAACAGCGCGAAAATTTTTGTGCCGTTAGGATTCCCTGTGTGCAACAACTTTCATGTTTTGAGTTTTTGCTAAAAAGCCCTCCAAATTTTTATAAAATTCGGTTTTTGTGAGGGACTCAATTGCAAATGAAAATTTAACCCGAAAAGACTTTTCAAGAAAATCAACCCTCTAAAAATTGCAATTAGGTCATCAAAATGTTCAGTTGACATAATGAGACCCCAATGAGCAACTTTGAAGTTTTGATTTTTTTCAAAAAAGGACTCTAACTTCATCAAATTTGGAGAAACATCTTTTGAACTTCAAAGGAATGAATATCAGATCTGAACACAGATTCTGATCAAATTGTGAGAATTCCTTTTGAAAATTCAAATGATCTCTGATTTTGATGAAATTAGTATCAATTGAAAGATCTTGATCTCAGAAAGAACTTTCGTGAAGAAAATTTTTTCATATCTCGAACACACGAATTTATGAACATCGAAGAACACACAAAGGTCGACTGAAACTAGCATGAAACCAGATTTACATGCATATGACGTTGCAAATCGTACTAGGCTAACATGCTCGAAATTTTATGAAAATTTTATGGTGAATAGATCAGGATGTGTTCTACGATTCTCATGAAGGAAGTTTTTCCAGAAAATGATCATACAAAATCATAAAATTCATCCAACAGCACAAGGTCGGTCAGGGAATCATCAGAACAGACTTGCAAAACATATTCCTGATTCTGATCCTAACTTCTAGAAGTGTTTTGACATAGCAAATGAAGTCCGATCGAGGCATATGACATATCAAATCGAAGCTTAAGACGAGTTCTACGACTTTCTAGTTTATCACTTCACTAGATTTCGACGTTAACAAGCTCAAATCAGCATCTCAAGCCAACAGGTTCCACTGAACACAAATTTACAGAGTTGTGTTTAAGCGTTCTTACCTTGTCTCACAATGATTCAACGCTCAAGCGAGCGATCCGGCCTCCGTATTCTGATCTGGAATAGCACGGAGAGGCCTCGGAAAGCTCGGCCAACCTACGACAATGGATTGGACAAGATAATGTGAGAATCGACTCGTTTTCACACAAATAGACGAATCGACAAAAACAAAGGCAAGGATGTGATCCGGTGGCTGTTCGGTGCGAGGCCGGCCACCACAGCGACGTGAGGACGCCGAGGGATGTAGTCGGTTGCTCTGGATCGCCGGAGGAGGCCGCCGGAGGGCCGGATCAGCCGGCTGAACCAGCTGGACAAGTCACCGGCGGTGAAGCCGGTGATGCTGCCGAGGAGAAGAAGTCGCCGGAGGGAGATGCTCTGGCCACCAGCAAGGGTTGCTGGTCTTGCGACCAGCCTCAGGCCGCCGAGGGGGATGTCGGAGGGGCGGCGGCTCACCGGAAAATGGCCGGCAAGGGGCCGGAAGGCCGGCGGTCGAGAGGGAACTCGAGAGGGAGAGAGGCGATCGTGAGAGGGAGAGAGAGAGAGAGAGAGAGAGAGAGAGAGAGAGAGAGAGAGAGAGAGAGAGAGAGAGGAGAGAGAAAGTAAATCTGAAAAATGAACCCCCCCTTTGATTTTTGGAGGGAAAAAACTATATACCCCCTTCAACTTTGAATTCTAGCCCTTAGATTGATCAAATGGTCCAAAATGCATCCTTAATGATTAAGAATATTCCTTAGAGGCTAAGGATTGATGACATGGCATTATGGATGGACATGATCAAATCTAAATGAATGGCCATGATTGATTTGCTTATCCCCTAATTAATTTGCTTAATTCTCGAAAAAGGGTATTTTGGTCATTTCTCTTAGTCATTTTTTTGTAATTCTCAATTAAGGTCAATTTTGTCATTTTCGCACTCGAGAGGATGTGACTGACCTTGGTTGGTCCGACCGGATTATCGATCATCAAAATTTTCGACCCGAAAATGACTAGTTTGATCGGATTAGTTCAATTTGAATTAAA
Source organism: Syzygium jambos (assembly GCA_031216235.1). NCBI lineage: Eukaryota > Viridiplantae > Streptophyta > Magnoliopsida > Myrtales > Myrtaceae > Syzygium > Syzygium jambos. The sequence continues at coordinate 20,592,453 of CM062225.1, forward strand.
CCGATTTGAGTCAATTAGCTCTGAATTTGGGTAATTGCATGACCAAGTTAGACTAACAAGTTTAATTGAAGTCTAATTAAGCAAATTGAGCTCCAATTCATCAAATTGAATATTAGTTTAGAGTGGGTCAAGTTGAATTGCACTAATTAGACCAATCACTCTTAGACTTTCTAATCATTGGATCACTAAATTGATCAAATTGACCCAAATTCATGTGAATCTTCCAAAATTGATTTTGAATTTGGACTTCATATAAGAAATTAGGCTCATTCGTGTCTCAATTGCGCAAATCATGAAGAATCGATCAAAATCACTGATTAGGGCCAAAATTGGGGGTTTTTGTGTTTGGCTTGGAATTGCAAAATTGGTTCAAAAATTGAATATAAAATGACCTCTAGATCAAATATCGTGAAGAAAACTAACCTAAAAAATGACTAGAAATGAAGTAATTTTATTTTTTGCCGATTTGAATCAAATTCCGCAATTTGGGAAAAAGTTGATTCTAAATCGATTTTTGTAAAATTTTAAATGCCAAAGGTAAATTGAATGTAAAATAAGATGATTTTTGGATTTTTGAATTTTTTCAATTTTTTGGTCAACGGTTTGACCAAAAGTCAAACCCTAGTTGACTTTTCACTAGGAGCTTGATTTTATGATCAAATTTTTGAATTTTTCTAAAATTTCCACTTCTAAAGTGAAATTGGACTTGAAATGAATCTTTTTATGCAAAAAAATCCAATTTGACCTGGGGTTGACTTTTGGTCAAAGGGTTGACCAAAAAGTCAACGCCAAAGTCAACCATTTGACTTTTCGGGTTTTTCTATTAAATGAATAGAAAATCATTTATAAAAGCTAAACCAACAGACAGAATTAAAAAACGACTCTTTTTGCTCAAGAAACAGGCTCCGTCGCGATCGGAAACCATAATCCTGAATTTTCTATTTTTTAATGACGCATCGGCTAAAAATTAGGTGTCAACAGCTGCCCCTCTTTGAGTGGGAGTTCGAAGAGGTTTCGCTCAAAGACCAATTGGCACCTGCAAATTTTTAGTCGATTCCAATTGGGAAAAAGAAAATAAAGACAAAGACATTTGATCAGAGTTTTACCTGAAGCACTTACCGTTGGATTGTCAGACCATTCATGTGTTCTTCTCTCTCTCATGAGGTGGAATGAAGGAAGAAAAGATAGAGAACTGATTTTGTAGGAAACCTATGGTTTAAGGAAAACCAAGAACCAAAGGACAAGGTTTAAGGATGACCTAGAACCTAAGGACAAGGTTTAAGGATGACCTAGAACCTAAGACAAGGTTTAAGGATGACCTGGAACCTAAGGACAAGGTTTAAGGATAACCTAGAACCTAAGGAGGTAAGGTTTAAGGATGACTAGGAACCTAAGGTAAGGTTTAAGGATGACCAGGAATCTAAGGTAAGGTTTAAGGATGACCTAGAACCTAAGGACAAGGTTTAAGGATGACCTAGAACCTAAGGAGGTAAGGTTTAAGGATGACTAGGAACCTAAGGTAAGGTTTAAAGATGACCTAGAACCTAAGGACAAGGTTTAAGGATGACCAAGAACCTAAAACAAGGGGTTATGGTTTAGGCTGACCAAAAACCGAAAATAAAAGTTATGGTTTAGGCTAACCAAAAACCAAGGGTATGGTTTAGGATGACCAAAAACCGATCTACTGGGGAAAGATATTTTGAAAGAAGTTCTGAGATTGTTTAACGGAATTTTTTCAACTTTTGGTGAAAGGCAAAGATTATCAAAATTCTTAAGAGGAAATTTTAACAAAATAATCTTTGAATAACCACTTAAAGAGGTTAGATAAAAATGCCAAATTGGAAATAACCTAATCAAAAAGGTCTTTCACACTGGCTCTCATAAAGACTTTGATTCCCATTCATCGATGTGGGAAAGCTATTCAATTCTCACTGGTGATGCTTCACTAACCTATGTCAAAGGTTTTCGGAAACATTCACCTTGAATACAATTGGTTGATCATAAAGGTCTTTCAAAAGGACCGTAATGTAGGCTTGGTCATGGGCTTACACAAAGGGTATTTGCTTTGAGGCCAAGAAAAGAAACATATCATCAACATCTTCAACGGGTTTACAAGTCAAGAACCTTGAAGATAAGATAAGATAGGATTACTTCCACTCCTTCTAGCGGTAGTTCCTTTGTGAAATCTTCACATTAACTCAAACCATCCCAATCGGAAGAGACTTCGGAGAGAGTTGTAATGTTGGTTCGGGTTAGGCTCAAAAGGCTTGAAATTTGATAGAAGGGGTTTGAAAGAAGAATGATGATTATCTTGGCATCATTACCAAATCATTCAAGTCTGACATCATTTGATTCTTGAAAACCAAACTGTCTCGAGAGTCCATTTTTCTTGCAATATAAGAGCTTTGCTCTTTCTAAGCATCTTTTGCAAGTGGAATTTTGCTTTAAGCATAAGCATATTGCTTTTTCTTGCTTTTGACATATTTTTTCATGGGCATCGGCCTTGCTTTTACCAGGCACACTGCTTTTTCATGCCCCATAATATTTATCTTTTGAGTTCTTTGGACTCTCGAGACATTTTATACATATTCATCAATTTCTCTAAATTTCCTTGGTAAATCATATGCATTGCCCCAATGTGGGGAGATAATCAACACTTTGGGTTTTGAAATGAAGATGCTTAAGGCTCAATTTGGCTAAGCAAAGGATAATTGTGTTTGGGTAGAGGAAAAGAATACTCTTCTTCACTTTGGGATGCTTCGAGCTTCCATAAAGATCCATCTGAAACTATCACAAGAAGGTTGATGCAAGTGAAAGTAATAGAATCTTTCTTAATCTTTTTGCTCCAAAAAGAATCAACCATAACTTCTTATTTTGCCCAAATGTGGGATGGTTCTTGACAGGGATATTTTGAGAATTCTCCTTATTTGGCTCAAAGTGGCTAGCAAAGGATAACATGAGTGTTTAGGATAGAGAAATGAAATGCCTTTTATCATCTCAATCCATGTATTCAATGTGAATGAACCCTACGTCCTACGACATGGCTTTTTCGCTCAATTCTCTCAATATGAGTATAAGGACGTGTTTGATCAAAGGCTTGCCTTTTATCATCCTAGGCATTTCCATTCGGCATTTTTGAGAAATCCTCTTTTTGTTTTTCCAAAGGATCATTTGGTTAAATCTCCCGTCTATGAGGAATTTGGATAAATCAAGACATTTGACTTTTTTGGACTCCTCTGTGGATTTTTATTTCAAACTTGAAAAACCTTTTAGACAGAAAAGGTTTTCACGCATAAGATCTACTTCCTAAATTTTAGGGAGAAGACTGATTTGATGTAGCAACTTCCTCGGGCTTGACTCCTTTAAGTTTGGAATAACTTCCCTGGGGAACAGTTGAGTACCTACAAAATGAACAAATATGCAAAAATGCCATGTATGCATGAAATGCATGATGCAAATGTTCTAAAGAGACTTGGATTCAGTCCAAAGCAACTCGAAACTTTTTATTCAGGGGAAATATTTCTTGACAGCATCAGCGTTCACAGGTTTTGGCAACTCTCGGCCATCCATTTCTACAAGAATTAATGCTCCACCAGGCAACACTTTCTTGATGACATACGGCCCTTCATAATTGGGAGTGAACTTTCCACGATCCGGAATAATGGGTAAGACTTTCCTCAAAATCAGGTCATTGATCTCAAAATGCTTGGGTCGAACCTTACGGTTGAATGACTTAGCCACTCGCTTTTGGTAGCTTTGTCCATGGCACAGGGCTTTTACCCTTTTTTCATCAATCATATTAAGCTGTTCAAATCTCTGTTGAATCCATTCTGCTTCGGAAAGCTTTATTTGCGAAAGCACCCTTAATGAAGGAATTTCCACTTCAACAGGTAAAACTGCTTCCATCCCATATACCAATGAGAATGGTGTTGCCCCAGTCGAAGTGCGAATAGAAGTTCGATAAGCCATTAACGCATACGGCAACCGATCATGCCAGTCTCGGTAATTCTCTGCCGTCTTGGATAAAATCTTCTTTATATTCTTGTTTGCCGCCTCAACAGCTCCATTCATTTGTGGGCGGTAAGGAGAAGAATTCAAGTGGCGAATGTGAAACTTACTGAGTAGCTCATCCACTACTTTGTTATTCAGGTTTGACCCATTATCCGTGATAATTGCTTCGGGAACCCCATATCGAGCAATGATGTCTCGACGAATAAATTTTGCCACACTTCTTGCAGTGACGTGAGCATAAGAATTGGCTTCGATCCATTTGGTGAAGTAATCAATAGCCACTAGAATGAAACGGTGCCCATTTGACGCCTTAGGATTAATTGGTCCGATAATGTCAATCCCCCACATTGAGAAAGGCCATGCCTCGGACATTTGATGTAATTCATTTGGGGGAGCATTGATTTTGTTCCCATAAATTTGACATTGATAACAACATCTGACATGTTGAATGCAATCGGCTTCCATGGTTAACCAATAATAACCTAGCCTCATGATTTTCCTTGCTAAAAGATGGCCATTCATATGAGGACCACATTCTCCTTCATGTATCTCCTTCATTAATAAATTGGCCTCTTTGGTGTCTACGCACTTCAACAGGACCGAATCGAAAGACCTCTTGTACAAAGCACCTCCACTAAGAAAGAATTTGGAAGCTAATTTAGCCAAGTACTTCCGATCCATAGCTTGACTTCCTTGGGGGAATTTTCTTTCTCGAAGGTAATTCATGATGTCATAATACCATGGTTGTCCATCAAGTTCTTCTTCTATAACCATACAATATGCAGGCTTCTTTAAAACGTCAATTTGCAAAGGATCAACGTTCAATCCATCAGTTACTTGTAACATTGAGGATAATGTTGCCAAAGCATCAGCAAATTGATTCTGAGATCTTGGCAAATAATCGAACGAGACATCTTCGAACTCCTCCACCAAATCTTTAAGATACTCATGATAAGGAATCAATTTCGAATCACGAGTTTTCCATTCACCTCCTGTTTGGAGAATGATAAGTGCGGAATCGCCATAAACTTGTAATCTCTTAATCTTCATATCGATGGCTAATTGAAGACCGAGGATGCAAGCTTCATATTCTGAAATGTTATTGGTACAAGGAAATACTAATTTTGCGGCTACTGGATAATGCTGACCCGTTGGGGATATTAAGACTGCTCCAGTACCTGAACCGGAGAGGTTAACGGCTCCATCAAAATACATGACCCACTTGTCTTGTGACACCAGATGGATTCTTTCATCAATTTCATCCCAGTCATTTGACTTTGAGGGATTTTCTGCCAACATATCAGCTATGGCTCGACCTTTGACGGACTTCTGAGACGTGCTCTGGATATCAAACTCAGAGAGTAATATTTGCCATTTGGCAAGCCTTCCAACCAGTGCAGGCTTTTCCAAAAGATACTTGATAGGATCGTTTTCATTCACAAGTAGGATGCGATGGTGAAGAGTGTATTGCCGTAATCTGTGTAATACCCAAATTAAGGCTACACATGTTTTCTCAACTTCTGGGTATCGAGCTTCACCAGAAGTAAACTTTTTGCTGAGGTAGTAAATAGCACGTTCCATTCCATCTTCTGGTCTCTTCTGCGCTAACATAGCTCCCAAAGACTCATCGTGAATGGTGAGGTACAAAATCAAAGGTATACCTGAAACAGGCGGTACCAAAACTGGCGCTTGTGAAAGATATTGCTTCAATTGTTGAAAGGATTTCTGACAATCTTCATTCCATTCAACTTTGGCATTCTTTTTCAACAGCTTAAAGAATGGTTTGGCTGTTTCTGATAACTGGGAAATGAATCTTGCAACATAATTCAATCTTCCCAACAAGCTTCGAACTTCCTTAACAGTAGAAGGAGGTTTCAAATCACAAATGGCCTTCACCTTCGAGGGATCAATCTCGATGCCCTTGTTACTAACCATAAATCCAAGGAGCTTTCCAGACTTTGCCCCAAAAATACATTTAGCGGGGTTAAGCCTTAGCTTGAATTTTCTAAGTCGATCAAACAGTTTCTTCAAGACTTCAATGTGGTCTTCACCTCTTCGCGATTTAGCGATCATGTCATCGACATATACTTCAATTTCCTTATGCATCATGTCATGGAATAATGTCACCATGGCTCTTTGGTAAGTTGCCCCTGCATTCTTCAAGCCGAAGGGCATAACCTTGTAACAGAATGTTCCCCATGGGGTGATGAAAGATGTTTTAGTCTTATCTTCTTCCTTCATTCGGATTTGATTATAGCCAGAGAAACCATCCATGAAAGAAAATAATTCAAATCCCGCGGTGCTATCAACCAGGACATCAATATGTGGTAATGGGAAATCGTCTTTGGGACTTGCTTTGTTCAAGTCGCGGTAATCAACACATACCCGAACTCGCCCATCCTTCTTCATGACTGGGACGACATTTGCAATCCAATCAGCATAATGAGTGACTTCAATGAAATCAACTTTTAACAATTTCATGACTTCTTCCTCAATCTTCTTGGATAATTCTGGCTTTGTCCTCCTAAGCTTCTGTTTCTTAGGCAGATTGGCTGGATCAAGAGGCAACGTGTGCTCTACAATATTGGGGTCCAGACCCGGCATGTCAACATAAGACCAAGCAAAGACATCTTGATACTCTTTCAATAATTCGATTAGTCGATCAGCATCTGCTTGAGAGAGACTTGTTCCAATTTTTGTTTCTTTGGGATTTTCTGAATCGCCCAAATTTATAACGACAGTTCGCTCTTCTGTGGGAGGTGCGGATTCTTCATGTCGGATCCATTCTCTTTTAATAACCTGGGAATCCTCTTCATTTTCGGGATTAGAATAATCAGATTCGTATGAATTTTTTGGACATGAATCCAAGCCATGCATATGACTATTATGGTTATGCAAAGTGTCATGCCTGAGATGCAACAAACAAAATGATTAGTATATGAAAATAAGAAATGCAATGCATGAAGATGTGATGAAAAACTTTTCGAATTCTAAATTTTCGAAAATTTCAAGGGGAACTCGTCCTCATATCATTGGACATCCTTGTTCCAAAAATTAATTTGAAAACTATAGATCGTGCAAAAGTCCAGGCCTCAAAGCATCATCATAGGGCTGGTTTGGTATACTTTTGCACATCTATTAACAAAACATGCATATGCTTTTATTGAATTGAAAATGAATGCTATATAGTGTTTTGGATCCGAAGTTCGTGATCCGAATTATTACAACACTTGAAATGAACGAAACAAATGAACAAATGGAATTCCCTCGCAGGGGAGAATTAGATGGATTACAACTGAAAATGAAGTAAAACATGGAAACATCCCTTACACAGCGGGATTGGTAGGTGGACCATCCTCGAAGCTCTCGGAAATGGCACCCACGAAACTCTCTTCAAATAAGTCGACGATATCATAAATGTCTGATTCTTCATCTTGAAGGAACTTTGACGGTCCAGGGAAGAAATCTTTCAACGGAGGAGGGAGTAAACGTCGATAACTCTTTTCTTTGATGCTCGGGCTTTTCTGATCACCTTGATCTTGTTGATCGCCTTGGTAACCTAAGCCTTCTCGCTTCTTTCTCTTAGTCACCTCAATGGGTGTGAGAATGCCTTGGGACAGCCTTCCCAATCCTTTGCCAATGATGAATCCATACTCGATCAACACTTTGCTAGACATAAGGGCCGCCTTTGAATAGTGAGGCTTTCTCACAACAGTGCCCGCGGGCACATGAGATACTAACACTAACTCGAATGAGTAGTAGCTTGATTCTCCTTTTACTTCTGGCTCCACATAAGGAATCGCAGTATTGTTGAAAGTTTCGGAATCTTTCTCGCAATGAACCGTTATAATCTTGCCACAGACGACAAAACGGATCATCTAATGTAGACTTGAGGGTATAACACCCGCCGCGTGAATCCAAGGTCGTCCCAGCAACAAACTGAAGTTACTTGGGATATCAAGCACTTGAAACTTCTGAGCGAACATGACTGGACCAATCATCAGTTGTAAGTCAATTTCTCCAAGAGCTTCCTTTTTCATGCCATCAAAGGCCCTGACTGGAGTCTTAGAAGGACGAACATTATCCATATCCACACCTAAATGACGCAAAGTTGATAACGGACAAATATTGAGAGCTGAACCATTATCAATAAGTACTCTTGATATCCTTGTATCAAAGTGTTGAACAGAGATGTATAATGCTTTAGAGTGTGCTCGCCCTTCCGGCGGCAAATCCTTTTCGGAAAAAGAAATTTGATCCTTAAGAAGGATAGCACCTACAAACTCTTCCAACTGTACCTCTCCAATTGTCTCGGGTACATGTACTTCATTAAGAACCTTTAAGAGAGCATTTCTATGTTTCTCGGAAGATTTGAATAGTTCAAGTAGCGAGATTTGAGCCGGCATTTTCCTTAACTGCTCGATCACTTCTGATTCACTCGTTTTGAGAGTTTTGAGAAGCTGTTCCGCCTCTTCTTCGGTTACAGCCTTTTTCTCGACACCTTCACGAGATGGAAAGCATCGGCCTGACCGAGTAACAGCATCTATCTCATTAGACTCATAATTCCAAGGAACTGCCTTAGAGTCATAAACAGGAGGAAATCTTGCTTTCAAATTCTCCTTCTTCTTCGGTGGCAACTCGATCACCACAGACCCAATATCTTCATTAGAGATCTCTATATTTCCGAAGCCATCATCCATTAGATCAATAACCACAGGTTCCATAACATGCGCTTGGATTTCACAAGTTGTATTCAATTTAATCACAACAGGATCAATCATGGCCACCATGCCATCATCTTCAAATTCAGACCCCCATCCACTCGGGACGATAGTCTTAGGGTCGATAAAAGCGCTTGGAGAAGGAGAGTATTTTACCATGAAATCGTATTTTCCACTTGGTTGCCCGAGAGTGTCAACAATTTCGCCCTTTTCAATGGCTTTCCTAACGAACTCCCGATCCCAATGGGAGGTATGACATTCAAATTCCGAATCAGCATCGGAAAGAACTTCTCTATTATCTTCGTCATCGCTCCATCCAGTCGGAACAATATCTTTCACATCAATAAAGAAACTTGGCGGAGGCAAACATTTGACAAAAGTGTCATACTTCTTACTTGGTTGCCTTAGAGTATCAACCACCTCATCATGCTTACAAGCGGTTATTACAAATTCGCGATCCCAATGAGTCTTACTAGCACCAAGATCAGAATCCTTGTCGGAAACATACTCATTGTCTTCATTGGCGGATATGCTTTCATCATCCATGCCTCCCCATCCATCGGGAACGATATCCCTTGGGTCGACGAAGAAACTTGAAGGTGGCGTGTATTTGACTATAAAGTCATATTTACCACTCGGCTGTCCGAGGGTATCAACAATTTCACCTTTTTCGATAGCCTTCTTCATAAATTCACGATCTCGACAGGCATTCTTACTCTCACATTCCGAATCACTATCGGAATAAGTGACATTCCAAGGTTCATCAACATCTGGCTCGTACCCATCATCTTTTGTCTTAGAGCATGAAGCTTCACTTGCAAACTTACACGAGAATTTTTCGGACGACAAATCAATTGCAGCGGTCTCAATGGACCCTTCGGGTTCTCCTCCTTGAAGAGGCCGAATTATGCCTAAAGCAACCATCTTGGCTAAGCAATACATTTTCTCCTCCCGGGATACATTTCCTTCTTTCGGTTGATCTCTAGCTATAGTCAATAGCTCTTCCAACTTCGTTACATCAAACAAGAAAGGTTTCTCATTCTCGTCTCCAAATATCACGTTAACGGCTTCGGTATGATTAGGGAGCGGATTTTGTTGAACATTTGGCGTGGCATCTTTAAACGACAAGATCTTCTTATCCAACATGTTCTGAATCTTGACCTTGAGAGTGTAGCAATTGTTCACATCATGGCCCTTCTCACCCATGTGATACACGCAAGATTTTGCCAAATCAAACCCAGCAAACTTTGGTGGGTTATCTCTCGGAATTTCTTTTGCTACGAGTCTTTGTTCAATCAACATCGGTAGTAATTGAGACATAGGTCTTGGTAACGGAGTGAATTGTCTTTGCGGAGCTTTCCCTTTTCGGTCAAAATTCCGGGAAGAACCCCCTGTTTCCACAACAGACCTTTGAACTGGTGTGCTTAGTGGCTTTTGAGCATTAGGATTTTGAATATAAGCAACCTCCACAGTTGGCTCCTTATCCTTCTTTAAGGTAAATCTGCGAGTCATCGTCTCGGACAATCGACCTTCCCGCATTATTCCTTCAATACGCTCTCCCAATTCAACCATTGCGGGAAAATTAATGCAAGTGTTATTAAACATCTTATCGAAATATTCTCGAGGTAGAGCTCGAAGAAACAACTGCATGATCTCTTTCTCGGACAACGGAGGTTTGACTTGAGACGCCATAGTTCTCCACCTTTGGGCATATGCTCTAAAAGTTTCAATCTTCCTTTTGTCAACCCGGACTAGCTCTTCACGGGTTGGAGCAATTTCGGTATTAAACTTGTATTGCTGAAGGAATTCATCTGCAAGATCTTCCCAGGTGCAAATTTTCTCCAAATCTAATTCGATGAACCACGTCAAGGCGGAATCAGCCAAGCTATCTTGAAAATTGTTGATCAACAATGGGGTGTTATCGGAATAACGAGCCATCTTGCTCAAATAATACTTCAAATGGGTTTTAGGGCACCCAGTTCCATCATACTTCCTTGAAAACTCGGGCTCCTTGTAAAAATCAGGGACTTTCACCTTTGTAAAAGGCGACAACTTATCAAAACCTTGGAGTTGATAACCTTGCAACATGCATAGGCGTTCTTCCAATTTTGCGAGGCGTCTCGCACTCTCTTCATCCATATGAGCGACAGGCGACTCCTTAGGTGGAGCTTCCAAATCGATGACGGTAGGAATGGCATTAACGGGGACTTCTTCAACAGGTCCTTTATCAACAGGATCTATCACCGGCGCATTAGTGGGCGCATTAGGAGTAGAAGCCGCAGCAGCAGGAGCCACAGGTGTGAAATTCTTTACTTGATTCGCAAGATCGGTTAAGAGCGCCATCATTTGCGCCATTTGATTCTCGATGGTAATAACGCGGGTACGAGTGTCTTCGTTCTCCATCCTTGCTTGGCGACGGGTGCGTATAATAAAACGCGATTCAGCCGTATTTTAATACTTTCTCTGTAAAAAACAGAAATCAAATTAGCATACGGAAAATGAATTGAGACGAAAATATAAAACCCTTCAATTTTATATTTTCTTTAGATGAAATAGAGATAAGAAATATTCTCATGATCCCAATATCACGTGAATAATCTCTTATCATAATTTCTTCACAAGAAATTATACAATTAAAGGGGTAACACGCGATGATTAATCAAGATGCCCCATCTATATTCCATTGGAATCTCGGAAAAGAAAGCACACACCAGGGAAATTTCACTATTAACAACAAAATTTGTGAAATACAATCCCTTAAAGACAAGAAAAGAATCCTATTACATCATTACTAAAATGAGTAAAAAGGAAACCCTATACATCAAATCTAAAAAAGGAAAATTACATGAAAGGAGATTTCCTCATGGAATATAGCCCAAATCCTAAAGAAACTTCTTTAGATGCGAGGCGAATTCGTTTGTTTTCTTGGGTCAAACGTTCAACCTCGGCTAAAGCTTCATTCTTTTCCTTAAAAGCTCTGGCGGCTATATCTTGCTGTTGAGTTGGCTTCTCGGGAACATTTGGGAGATCCACTTTAAGCTCAAGCTCGAGACGACGGTGTATGTACTCCGGCAATGCGTGATGTATCTTCATTTCCCCTTCCAATTCTGACTCATCAGTAATGAGAATAGGCTCCGGGCGGCATTTGTACCACATATCAATGATAGACTTGACCATTTCTTTCACGTCCATCATTTGGTCCTTTTGGATGACATCTTTGCGATAGTCAAAATGATATAACCCCAGCTTGAGAAATGGTGGAATCTTTTGAAGTTCGCGATATTGACGGATCACCCTAAAAGGGTAATATGACGTAGACCCCGTAAGACCCAAAAGTGGGATTGGGTTGTCGGATCCGTTATTAAGGCGCACCTCGGGATTTCCAAGCCAACGAACATGCCATTGGATTTGATTTGGAACAAGGTTCTTGAAAAAACTAAACCAAGTTGAGAATGACCAAAAGGGAAAGATTTTTTCCTTTTCTCGGAAAAGCGAGATAGGATGACAATCTTTGGACACATATATGATTTTCAAGCTCAAACCAAAATCTTTGAGGTGAGAGACCAACCAAATTTGGAGTAAACCTATTGGGGCTCTAAAGATACCATTTTTGTTTTGTTTGAACCTATTGAGTGATACGAAGGTCTCGCCTAAGATCATATTGGAGAATCTTTTGAACATACACACTTGATTGACAATGTGAACTACCAAAGGATCCATGGTCTTTTTGGTAAATGGGAAAACCACAAAACCAAAGAAGGCTAGGAGAAAAACTCGAGGAATTTGATTACCCGATTCTTTTGGCAAGCTAGAAAAATGTCGCTCTAAGAATGTGAAAGAAAGTGCATTGGAATTTCCTCTAAGAACGCCTTTGATTTGGAGAATATCGATTCCTAAGAATTGGCTCAAAAGAGTTATAGGATCTATATCTATCGGAGGACTGACTAGACCAAAAGACCCGACTCTACCAATGGCAATATCGTACTCCTCAATTGTAGGGGTCAATTCATTTCGACCAAACACAAAAGTGGATGACTTTGAGTTCCAAAAATGGGACAATGCTTTGATCATGGCGATACGAGGCTCAATGTACAAGAGTGCGGGAAGATATCCGATCCTCTTTTCCACGTAGTCTTTATGCTTTGACTCGAGACTTTCCCACATGGTCACGAGAGCTCTTGGAACGGGGATAATTCGAATCTCCGACATATCCATTTTGACTAATCCTAATTTGGGGCATCGAGATTAATCACCACGCATTATAGAAAAGAATATAACGTGGAATTGAAATGGCGTAATTGAAATTGTAGAACGATACAATCAACCTTACCATGAAGAGAAAATGGCAAATACATCGACACATCGCATGAGGACATGTGAGTTTTGACACCTAAGGGTAGGATTCTAAAGGTTTAAGGTCCCCACCTTAATTAGATAAGAAGAGTTTACCCACCGCTACTAACGTCGGCCGGTGCACTTCTTACTAATCAAGATGAGCGGTATTGAAGAATGGATTACCACATGGATTCACATGCGGATTCCACTCTTAATACCTCCTAAAGATGCCCTAAAGCGATCCGGGGTTTTAGACCGCGGGATGTGGGTGCATTGTGTCGTGCTAAAGCAAGTAAACATGCATTTAAATCTAAAGCAAACAACACTTCAATATAATCTCATACATTCGACATTCATCCGAACACCACCTACAAAACAATGGGTTTGCATTCACTCCACCCCTTATGGCTCCCACCTATAAAACCATTTAACACATGGTTAGTGGACTAACCTCATTTTTCCACGCGACTTTGACATGCAGTCGATGCTACAAAATGTAGACGAGTGAGATAACAACCAATTAAGTTTACTAAGGCTTTAATCCACTTAGGTTTGTAACCTAGTCCCCAGTGGAGTCGCCAAGCCTATCGCGACCTGCCCCTCGAGGGCCGAACTCGGATGAGGCGAGCTTAGAGATATGTGTTCATGAGATGGTTCATACGGCATCTTATAAAAATGATTCTACTGAAGTGTAAATCTTTTGTTTAGCCATATGACCCATTGATCATGAACGTGGATTTTCCCTAAATCCATATCTCACGTGACAGCGGATCAATTTTATTTTTTAAGGAGTCGCCACTAGCCTAGGTCGGGGGTCGGCTAGAATACCCAACCGAAACGCGGGAATTTCATTTCGGTTTCTACGAAAACCAGAGATCAAAGGTTCGGGGACTAGCTTACGTTAATATTTCTATTAACGCCCTTTCGGTACCGCTAAACTTAACATGGTTGTTATCTAAGTCGTCATGCATTTGTTTTTTACCATTTTCATGCCAAAGTCTTAGTCCACTATGTGATCATGCATCTTGTTTTTGTATTTTCATTTAAAATTCTAAACTAATTCTATCTTAGTCTAGAAAAAGAAAGAAAACAAGCAATTGTATTGAAAGACAATTCGTAAAGTAAGCACTTGAAGTATTGAAAGTACGAACTAATTCTAAGTGCGAGAAAGTAAAAAGTAAGAACCCGCAACTCGTCGGGTGTTTATTACAACACGAATTGAAATCCCGAGACATGGTCGGGGATGAATGAATTAAGTACAAATTGAAACCGGATTGGACATCGGTTTAGAACCATCATCAAATGAGCACAAATTGAGACCGGATTGGACATCGGTCAACCACCTTGGCTTTTTCAACTTCAGATTTTTCTTCCTTGGACCGCCTCTCGGGTGTTGATGTTTACATCCATAACATTCATTCATAACGAATGACATATGAAAGAACAATGGTGCAAACAAATCATTGAATTAAACACGGGCCTCGGGATCGGCCTTTGTTTTTCATGCGTTTCGATTTATCACCCATCTAATCACCTAACATTGTTTGATTAATGGTTAATGATAATGAGCTACCATTTGCATTCACAAAACGGTAACTTATATCAATTAACCCCTAAAGTCGGGTTCTAATGATCAAGAATGGGCTACCCGCCGAACATGCACCGGGCCTAACATTCATCTAACAAACACATGCATAAACATAAAATGAACATGCATTCAAGCCCATGGGCCTTGTTTCGAAGTCAATCAAACAATGAGAAGTGGGCTTTATAAAAAAGACCACTTATTCAATTAAATGCCTAATTCGGATTGCTTCTGTTTAAGAATGATTAACTATCCTAATGATATCCAAATGAAGTGGTTCAGGTGTCATTAGAAAGCTTATGACATGAGGAACAAAAGTCATGAAGACTATTTTTTCTAAATCCTAGCCAATTTTCCCGAAAATATCAAATTAAATTTCAGTGACAGGCTGGACACGGTTCAGTTATGAATTTCAAAACAAAGGCGGGAAAAATAACAAACCTTATCAAAACAGCGCGAAAATTTTTGTGCCGTTAGGATTCCCTGTGTGCAACAACTTTCATGTTTTGAGTTTTTGCTAAAAAGCCCTCCAAATTTTTATAAAATTAGGTTTTTGCGAGGGACTCAATTGCAAATGAAAATTTAACCCGAAAAGACTTTTCAAGAAAATCAACCCTCTAAAAATTGCAATTAGGTCATCAAAATGTTCAGTTGACATAATGAGACCCCAATGAGCAACTTTGAAGTTTTGATTTTTTGTAAAAAAGGACTCTAACTTCATCAAATTCGGAGAAACATCTTTTGAACTTCAAAGGAATGAATATCATATCTAAACACAGATTCTGATCAAATTGTGAGAATTCCTTTTGAAAATTCAAATGATCTCTGATTTTGATGAAATTAGTATCAATTGAAAGATCTTGCTCTCAGGAAGAACTTTCGTGAAGAAACTTTTTTCATATCTCGAACACACGAATTTATGAACATCGAAGAACACACAAAGGTCGACTGAAACTAGCATGAAACCAGATTTACATGCATATGACGTTGCAAATCGTACTAGGCTAACATGCTCGAAATTTTATGAAAATTTTATGGTGAATAGATCAGGATGTGTTCTACGATTCTCATGAAGGAAGTTTTTCCAGAAAATGATCATACAAAATCATAAAATTCATCCAACAGCACAAGGTCGGTCAGGGAATCATCAGAACAGACTTGCAAAACATATTCCTGATTCTGATCCTAACTTCTAGAAGTGTTTTGACATAGCAAATGAAGTCCGATCAAGGCATATGATATATCAAATCGAAGCTTAAGACGAGTTCTACGACTTTCTAGTTTATCACTTCACTAGATTTCGATGTTAACAAGCTCAAATCAGCATCTCAAGCCAACAGGTTCCACTGAACACAAATTTACAGAGTTGTGTTTAAGCGTTCTTACCTTGTCTCACAATGATTCAACGCTCAAGCGAGCGATCCGGCCTCCGTATTCTGATCTGGAATAGCACGGAGAGGCCTCGGAAAGCTCGGCCAACCTACGACAATGGATTGGACAAGATAATGTGAGAATCGACTCGTTTTCACACAAATAGACGAATCGACAAAAACAAAGGCAAGGATGTGATCCGGTGGCTGTTCGGTGCGAGGCCGGCCACCACAGCGACGTGAGGACGCCGAGGGATGTAGTCGGTTGCTCTGGATCGCCGGAGGAGGCCGCCGGAGGGCCGGATCAGCCGGCTGAACCAGCTGGACAAGTCACCGGCTGTGAAGCCGGTGATGCTGCCGAGGAGAAGAAGTCGCCGGAGGGAGATGCTCCGGCCACCAGCAAGGGTTGCTGGTCTTGCGACCAGCCTCAGGCCGCCGAGGGGGATGTCGGAGGGGCGGCGGCTCGCCGGAAAATGGCCGGCAAGGGGCCGGAAGGCCGGCGGCCGAGAGGGAACTCGAGAGGGAGAGAGGCGATCGTGAGAGGGAGAGAGAGAGAGAGAGAGAGAGAGAGAGAGAGAGAGAGAGAGAGAGAAAGTAAATCTGAAAAATGAACCCCCCCTTTGATTTTTGGAGGGAAAAAACTATATACCCCCTTCAACTTTGAATTCTAGCCCTTAGATTGATCAAATGGTCCAAAATGCATCCTTAATGATTAAGAATATTCCTTAGAGGCTAAGGATTGATGACATGGCATTATGGATGGACATGATCAAATCTAAATGAATGGCCATGATTGATTTGCTTATCCTCTAATTAATTTGCTTAATTCTCGAAAAAGGGTATTTTGGTCATTTCTCTTAGTCATTTTTTTGTAATTCTCAATTAAGGTCAATTTTGTCATTTTCGCACTCGAGAGGATGTGACTGACCTTGGTTGGTCCGACCGGATTATCGATCATCAAAATTTTCGACCTGAAAATGACTAGTTTGATCGGATTAGTTCAATTTGAATTAAACCGATTTGAGTCAATTAGCTCTGAATTTGGGTAATTGCATGACCAAGTTAGACTAACAAGTTTAATTAAAGTCTAATTAACCAAATTGAGTTCCAATTCATCAAATTGAATATTAGTCTAGAGTGGGTCAAGTTGAATTGCACTAATTAGACCAATCACTCTTAGACTTTCTAATCATTGAATCACTAAATTGATCAAATTGACCCAAATTCATGTGAATCTTCCAAAATTGATTTTGAATTTGGACTTCATATAAGAAATTAGGCGCATTCGTGTCTCAATTGCGCAAATCATGAAGAATCGATCAAAATAACTGATTAGGGCCAAAATTGGGGGTTTTTGTGTTTGGCTTGGAATTGCAAAATTGGTTCAAAAATTGGATATAAAATGACCTCTAGATCAAATGTCGTGAAGAAAACTAACCTAAAAAATGACTAGAAATGAAGTAATTTTATTTTTTGCCGATTTGAATCAAATTCCGCAATTTGGGAAAAAGTTGATTCTAAATCGATTTTTGTAAAATTTTAAATGCCAAAGGTAAATTGAATGTAAAATAAGATGATTTTTGGATTTTTGAATTTTTTCAATTTTTTGGTCAACGGTTTGACCAAAAGTCAAACCCTAGTTGACTTTTCACTAGGAGCTTGATTTTATGATCAAATCTTTGAATTTTTCTAAAATTTCCACTTCTAAAGTGAAATTGGACTTGAAATGAATCTTTTTATGCAAAAAGCCCCAATTTGACCTGGGGTTGACTTTTGGTCAAAGGGTTGACCAAAAAGTCAACGCCAAAGTCAACCATTTGACTTTTCGGGTTTTTGTATGAAATGAATAGAAAATCATTTATAAAAGCTAAACCAACAGACAGAATTAAAAAACGACTCTTTTTGCTCAAGAAACAGGCTCCGTCGCGATCGGAAACCATAATCCTGAATTTTCTATTTTTTAATGACGCATCGGCTAAAAATTAGGTGTCAACATTTACAAGGTGAACTTTTAGGTTCTTCTTTCATTTTATCAAACTAGTTTGGTTGCTTACAAAGAATAAGAGTGGTTAATGGTGTTCTTGCTTATTTTACCTTCAATGTATCAAAAGCTTTGGTTTTGCTCAAACCTTTTATTCAAGGTAAGTGAAAACTCTAGTGCTAAGCTAGATTGTTCTAATGAGTACTTGACTTGATTGGTTGTTGGTTGTTACATTTTGTGTGCCATCGTTGTCAAGTGTAGGTAAATTTTAAAGATGATATGTGAAATCTTTGTGTTCAATTGAATTGGATTATTAAGCTTAGGAGGTGTTTAATGGATTGTCTGAGAAGTGTTTGATGATTTTCCGAAGGGCGTTTGATTTTCTCTATGATATGATGACAGTTTTTGTGTGTAAGATCTGGAAACAACGAATACTCAATAGTGATATTTTTTGTAAATTGATTAAGTTCCAGAATTACTAGCTAAGTGTTGTCAATTAATTATTGGATTGATTTTCGCGTTGTCGATGTTCAGGTTGTCGATTGATTGGGTTGTCGATGATCACGTCGTCGATTAATTGAGTTGTTGATGTTCACATTGCCAATTCTCTAAGAATGTTATCATGGCTTGCATGAAAATGAAAAGAGATAAGTGTGCTATTATTACTTATGTAAGTGATGTATGGAAAAGACTTGGCGATTGCATTTCGGTAAGAATTTGCATTAAGATAATGTCGTGTATCGAATGTTGATTGTGAGAATGGCAATACATGAAAGATGTTGTATGTTGGATGTTGATTGTGGAAATGATGTGGTGCATTGAATGTTGATTTTAAACATATTTATGTGCATTACTGCTGCATGATGACATTGACTATTGAAAAGAAGAAAAATGTCGTCGTTCGCCCGAGGGTGGCAACGTTGCTCCGGGATTGGGATGCCCTATTGTGTGATCGGGCTGCCTCGGGGAATGTTTTGGGATGCCTCAAGAGTCGTGATGCGCCATCGGATGTTACGGGATGCCTCAGAGTTGAGATGTCTCATCAATCGGGAAGACCCGTGAAGCGGGATATGATGAAATAATGAATGTGATGCATGCTCATAAATATATATATTCATGTTAATAAGGTACCAAATGATACTGATGCATCAAGAAATTATATGCTATATATGTGCATTGAATAGATAATATCATGCATTCGTGTGAGACACTTGCAAAGAAGGTAAGGTGTGTGCTCATGCATTGATTATGTTGCTCCGAATGTTTGTGATTGTTATGCTAAGGCGGGTGCGAAGGTGAACTCCTATTTTAGACTTAGAGATTTCATTTAATGAACTTCGGCTCAAACCTTATTTTTCAGTTTGTAGGATGGTCCCTCTAGACATGACAATGGAGGGGGCGAGATGTTATCAAAGGCCATCAACCCATGAGTTGATGGTGGCTCGCTTTTAGGTTATTGTAGGAGTAGTGGTATTAGTAGACCCAACCTTCTTCCTAGGACTATGTATTATGTTGTGATAATAATTATTGGTGTATGAATAAAATTGAAGATATGTATATTAAGAAACTTGTGCGATTTTCTTGTCAGAGATGTTGCAAAATATTTGTTGTCCTTGCACATGAGTAATTATAATTATAAGTAAAAATGGAAAGGACATGTGTCACGCGTAACGTGCTGAGGCATCACAGAAAAGGGGAATGAGTTATACCAAAGGAAAGCAAACAAGCATAGAAAGAAGGCTCGGTTTCAACCAAGTGATCTTGTGTGATACATTTGATGAAAGAGAGATTTCCACTTTGTTGAAAGAACAAGCTCATGCCTAAACCTGATGGCCTATTTAAAGCACACGAGAGAATTCACAACAATGTTTACAAGGTTGATCTCCTTGGAGATTATAGAGTCTCAACTACTTTCAACGTATGAGACTTTTCTGCTTATTTCTAAGATGAAGGCATCAAGTTTGAGGACAAATCTAAAACCACTTGGGGCGATTGATGCGGGAGCATTCGATACTATTGATCAACTTTCAAGTTCAACTTAGACCTCGTCAATTGATCCAGCCCTATCCTTACATTTGCAAGCGAAGGCCAATTTCGACTACAATCTAGTTTGATGGGTTCGAGTTTGGAAATGCCGATGCTACATGCTAGTTGTTATCTTACAAGACTAGTTGCACTACAAAAAAAGCCGGGTTTTGCCACGAATTTTGCCACGAAAAATTCGGCAAAATTCGTGGCAAAATGATTTAGCGATGAAATTAGCGACGGAAAAAAATTCGTCGCTAATAGGCCGTCACAAAATTTTGCCGCGGAAAATTTCAATTTTCGTGGCTAATTTGCGACGGAAAAAAAGTCGTCGCTAATTTTTCGTGGCAAAATTCGTGGCTAATTTGCAACGAAAAAAATTCGTCGCTAATTTTTCGTGGCAAAATTCGTGGCTAATTTGCGACGGAAAAAAAGTCGTCGCAAAATTTCGTCGCTAATTTTTCGTGGCTAATTTGCAACGAAAAAAAATTCGTCGCTAATTTTTCGTGGCAAAATTCGTGGCTAATTTGCGACGGAAAAAAAGTCGTCGCAAAATTTCGTCGCTAATTTTTCGTGGCTAATTTGCAACGAAAAAAAATTCGTCGCAAAATCCGTCGCTAATTATTCGTGGCAAAATTCGTGGCTAATTTGCCACGAACATTTTTCGTGGCAAAATTCGTGGCAAATTTCCGTCGCTAATATCAAATTTTTGTCATTTTTTGCCACGAAATTATTCGTGGCTAATTTGCCACGGAATTTTTTCGTGGCAAGTTCGTGGCTAAAACGCGAGTCAAATTTTTTTTCAATTATTTGCGACGAACTTATTCGTGGCTAATTTGCCAAATTTTTTTTTGGGTCAGTATTTAATGACGTTTGCGACGGACATTATTCGAAAACGAATTTGGCGACGAAATTTAATGAATAATTTAGGGACGAATTCAATTTGAAATCTAATTAACATTGATAGAAAATCACAGTCAAGACAAATCCTGTTCATCTTGCCAAGAAGAGTTCTAAATTAACAAGAACAAATCTAATTAACAAGAACAAATCCCAAAAAGAAAGAAATGAAACAAAGTTCTAAATTAGGGGCAGTTCGCAAACTGTTCATCTTGCCAAGAAGAGTTCTTTCACGTTGTCGATAGTGTTCTCCAAGAATCGAAGTCCTGTCCATCTGCAGCGCAAACATCACAATATCAAACTCCTAACCCCTGTTAATTTTTTCACATCTATTCAACAGCAAACATCAAGAAACCTAATCAGCAACACTATTCACCAGAATCGTTCTTTACCAAAAAACCCATATTTGATGCTAGAACTATGAAAACCATAGATACCACAAGCAGCAGTGACCAAAGAAAACAATTTCGGCAATGGACAAACCAAAGCCATGAGCCAACAATCAAGAACTCACTCTAAGAACTAGGTTCAATAGATGTTTGCAAGTGTGGAATAACATTTTTCATCTAAACAACAATCACCAAATTCATCAGTTCAAATTGAAAAAGAAAACATAAAACAGCATCAAGAACTTACTTAACACTTCCTCCGCCTCAAAAACTGCTTCCAGTGAGTCACCTTGAAAAGGAAGAACGCCCAGCAAGAGTGCATATAGCAGGACACCAGCGCTCCATATATCAACTTTCTCAGAATAATTCCCAATCAGAACTTCTGGAGCAACATAAGCGGGACTTCCTGCCAAACCTATTAAGCTATGACATGTCATGAAGCATGTGTAAGTATTAGCATAAGACCAAGTGTTGACATGGAAAAACTCGTAAGTATCAATATGACTTGAGATCTTTACTTGAAAAAATTCATGACAAAAGAGTGATAGAGGGTAACTATTAAGCGAAAAAGCAATGACTATAGAACATAACCTGTGGAGGAACCTCGTCAGTAGAGATGGTTGTCCACAATAATCGATCTCCAAGAATAGCTCATTTTCATGTAAGATGCACCGAAACTCTAAATATCAGAGATGATTTAGGTTGGCATACACGTAACGTCAGAGATGATTTTTTTGAGACAGAATTGAGGATAACAATATGGTATGAGAAGGAGACATAACACCCATAGCACATAACCTGTGGAGGAACTATTCTACCCAAAAAAATTTTTTCATTTAGGCGTAAATTGAAACACTGAGAGTGGGAGAATCAACCCATACATCTACAGCCTATACAAAGATTGGATCCACGGTCTTCTTCAGGAACGGATAACCAATAATAATCAACGACAGACTTATGTGTTGGAACGAGGGGGCTCTTGATGTCACGGAAATAGTTTTACCCCGATGGCCAAAGCTTCAACCTAGGCCAAAGAAGGTTTGGAAATAGTTTTCAAACATAGAGATATAAATAAAATAATTATAACACGACTCCGAAACGAAAAAAAAACGCAAATATCACGGAAAACACTATTCACCAGAATCGTTTTTTACCAAAAAACCCATCTAAACGACTCCGAAAGGCAAAAAAATGACTTGAGTCACGGCCGAAGGTGGTGATTTTTGATCAGCGGACCGTTTCCACTTGACCGACCAAATTTCAGCTCATTCCGACCACATTTCACCTCATTCCGACCAAATTTCAAATTAATTTCAACTAAATTTCAACCTAAATGTTAAAATTTCAGCTTATTCCAATCAATTTGATTCTGTTTCGCCCACGAAACAGATTGGGTCTGTTTCGCCCACGAACAGAACGAAGCAGAAGCCAGCCAACACAAGCAGAAGCAAGCAGAAGCAGAAGCGCAGAAGCGCAGAAGCACAGAAGCAGACCCAAACCCAAACCCAGCCAACACAAGCAGAAGCAGAAGCGCAGAAGCACAGAAGCAGACCCAAACCCAGCCAACACAAGCAGAAGCGCAGAAGCAGAAGCCAGCCAACACAAGCAGAAGCGCAGAAGCAGAAGCCAGCCAACACAAGCAGAAGCAAAAGCGCAGAAGCACAGAAGCACAAGCAGACCCAAACCCAAACACATAAGCAGACGTACCTCTCGCTTCCCAACGGAAGCAAACCGACCGAACACTCTCGGATGCTGCCGAAGAACCCAACAGAAGCAGACCGCGCGTTGGGTGTCCTCGCTTCCCAGCGTCCGCCGTCGAAAGAACGCCGAGAATCGCGCCGAAGAATGCCGAGAATCGCGCCGAAGAACGCCGAGGGTCGCCGAGAATCGTTCGACCGAGACCTGCAACAGAGACAGAGAAGAGAAGATTGGTTCGATCGTGAGAAAAGAAGAGAAGAACCCTAATTTGTACCGGCTCATAAAGACGACGCCGTTTTGAGAATTTCCGCTGAAATTAGCCACGGATTAAAATTCGTGGCTAATTCCGTGGCTAATTTGCGACGGAATTAGCCACGAATTTTAATTTTCTCGCGGTAAATTCAAATCGAAATACAAAATTGTCGCGGCAAACCCTAAATTTTTGCCAAAATTCGTGGCTAAAATCCGTGGCAAATTAGCCACGGTTTTTTGCCACGAATTTCCTCAAAAAAGCCCATAAAATTCGAATTTGCTCAAAAAACCTACAAAATTCAATTCGATTTTTTTAGGAAATTAGTGGCTAAAATCCGTGGCTAATTTGCCACGGATTTTAGCCACGAATTTCATCAAAAAACACTACAAAATTCGATTTTTTTAGGAAATTCGTGGCTAAAATCCGTGGCAAATTAGCCACGAATTTTTGCCACGAATTTCCTCAAAAAAGCCCATAAATTTCGAATTTCATCAAAAATCCTACAAAATTCGATTTTTTAGGAAATTCGTGGCAAAAATCCGTGGCTAATTTGCCACGGATTTTTGCCACGAATTTCCTCAAAAAACCTACAAAATTCGATTTTTTAGGAAATTCGTGGCTAAAATCCGTGGCAAATTAGCCACGGATTTTTGCCACGAATTTCCTCAAAAAAGCCCATAAATTTCGATTTTCACGAAATTCGTGGCAAAAATCCGTGGCAAATTAGCCACGGATTTTTGCCACGAATTTCCTCAAAAAAGCCCATAAATTTCGATTTTCACGAAATTCGTGGCAAAAATCCGTGGCTAATTAGCCACGGATTTTTGCCACGAATTTCCTCAAAAAAGCCCATAAATTTCGATTTTTGCCACGAATTTCATCAAAAATCCTACAAAATTCGATTTTTTAGGAAATTCGTGGCTAAAATCCGTGGCAAATTAGCCACGAATTTTTGCCACGAATTTCCTCAAAAACCTACAAAATTCGATTTTTTTAGGAAATTCGTGACTAAAATCCGTGGCTAATTTGCCGCGCGAATTTCCTCAAAAAACGGAAAAATTCGATTTTTATAAAATTCGTGGCTAAAATCCGTGGCAAATTTGCCACGGATTTTTACCAAGAAATTCCTCAAAAAAGCCCATAAATTTCGATTTTTTGAGGAAATTCGTGGCTAAAATCCGTGGCAAATTAGCCACGGATTTTTGCCACGAATTTCCTCAAAAAAGCCCATAAATTTCGATTTTCACGAAATTCGTGGCAAAAATCCGTGGCTAATTAGCCACGGATTTTTGCCACGAATTTCATCAAAAATCCTACAAAATCGATTCGATTTTTTATGAAATTCGTGGCTAAAATCCGTGGCTAATTTGCCACGGATTTTTGCCACGAATTTCCTCAAAAACCTACAAAATTCGATTTTTTATGAAATTCGTGGCTAAAATCCGTGGCAAATTTTCCACGGATTTTAGCCACGAATTTCATCAAAAACCTACAAAATTCGATTTTTTTAGGAAATTCGTGACTAAAATCCGTGGCTAATTTGCCACGGATTTTTGCCACGAATTTCATCAAAAACCTACAAAATTAGATTTTTTATTTAGGAAATTCGTGACTAAAATCCGTGGCAAATTAGCCACGGATTTTTGCCACGAATTTCCTCAAAAAACCTACAAAATTCGATTTTTTTAGGAAATTCGTGGCTAAAATCCGTGGCAAATTTGCCACGGATTTTTGCCACGAATTTCATCAAAAACCTACAAAATTCGATTTTTTTAGGAAATTCGTGGCAAAAATCCGTGGCAAAAAACCTACAAAATTCGATTTTTTTAGGAAATTCTTGGCTAAAATCCGGGGCAAATTTGCCACGGATTTCATCAAAATCGAATTTTATGGGCTTTTTTTATGCCATTCGTGGCTAAAATCCGTGGCTTACGGATTTTTGCCACGGATTTCATCAAAAAATTACTTAGTGGTGTGACTAATCGGGATTTTTTTATGAACTCCGTGGCAAAAATTCGTTGCAAATTGCCACGAATTTTTGCCACGGTCTTGTCATTTGAGTGATTGGATTTTCATGGAATTCGTGGCAAATTAGCCACGGATTGTAGCCACGAATTTCATGAAAATCGAATTTTGTGGGCTTTTTTTTGTTAAATCCGTTGCTAAAATCCGTGGCTAATTTGCCACGAATTTCATTTCTACTATCCCACACCCGCGTAATTCATTTTTTTTTCCGGACAATAACATTAACAGTAATAGCAATAATATTCAACAACAATTACAATAATAATAATAATAATAAACAAGAACAACAACAATAAACTTTTGTCATAATAATAATTACGACATAATTAGTAAAATGTCTCAGAAATCCAAATCTTCATCTTCACCTTCGTCTTCATCATCCTCTGTCTCAAAATCTGATTCTGCAACACCTTCTAAATTTGATTCGTGAATTTCAGTTACATCTACATCTATTATTGCTCCACATGGATCTCGTAGAGTAGGAATGTTATATTCCTCAGTTTGAACCGCGTTTCAAACTTCCTCTTGCTGATATGATGTATCCTTCGTGCTTCGATTTTACATACATCCCACCAATCAGCTTTCTCACGTTTCAAACTATGATATGATGCTTGTTGTGCCAACACAAATGGTTCATATTCTCTTATACCTTTTCTTGTGATTTATTTCAACCAAATTAAACTTCGTATGCACCTTCATTCCTTTGACGGGGTCGAACCATATGCACTTAAGATTACTGTGAACCTAAGATTACACACGCAAAGTCAATAATATATATTTAAATGATGGTAGTCCACATGCACTTACATATACATATGTTTTGAACCATGCTGCAAATTGTTCATCGCACAAACGGTCGAACTCATTTGGTGGTAGTCCATACATTGAATTTTGAAAAATCCTATTAACAATTTACGATCCAACGGCCACGATTCGAATTCAAAAACGATCTAATGGTCCCGAAAAATTCTAATTAATAATTTAGGATTAATAAAAACACACCGCGAGAGAGGTCGTCTATTAGTCCAAATTAGCACCCGGTCAAAAATTCACTTTTCACCTATCCCCAGTAATATCGCGGCTGGGCACAATAATATCGACACCGTCCAATTAAATTCGTCCCAGAATTTCGAGAAATTTGACACCAAAGTTCGGGCTCTAAATAACGGCCAAATCCATCGCTAACTCCGTTGCAAATTAGCTACGAAGAATTTTTCATAGCAAAATCCGTAGCAAATTACAGACAAAATGTTTTTTTCTTCGCAAATTAGCAACGGAAAAAAATTCGTCGCTAATTTCGTCGCAAATTAACCACGAATTATTTTCCGTAGCAAATTCCGTCGCACATTAGCCACGAATTTTTTTTCGTGGCAAATTCCGTCGCAAATTAGCCACGAATTTTTTTTCGTGGCTAATTCCGTCGCAAATTAGCAACGAATTTTTTTTCGTGGCTAATTCCGTCGCAATTAGCCACGAATTTTTTTCCGTCGCTAATTCCGTCGCAATTAGCCACGAATTTTTTTCGTGGCAAAATTCGTCGGTAATTTGCGACGAATAATTTTTCGTCGCAAATTTGCGACGGAAAAAGTTCGTCGCAAAGTCCGTCGCAAATTAGCAACGAAAAAATATTCGTCGCAAATTTCCGTGGCTAAATCCTTGTTTTTTTGTAGTGTTGTCAATTCATGGTTGTCAATCAACTACCAACATGTCAATTTACAAGTTTATTAACAACTTCAAAGTTACTAATCAACTACCTAATGACTAAAGGCTAGTCTGGTCGATTTCCTTTGCTGTTTGTTGATCTTCGAAGGTGTCTATTCAATTGCCCAAACGAGTGAACCAATTTGGAGGATCAAGTCAACTTAGAATGCATCGAATATTAGTTAAATGCATTTAGTCCTAAATATTAAGCGTCTTAAGAACTAGTTTTACGAGTCTTAAGTCCTAGTTTTTAAGAGTCTCTATTATGGTGTTGTTTTTAAGAGTCTTAATTATGTAAACACTTTCATAGTTATTTCATTTTTCAGGATTCCAAGAGTCATTTCTTTTGTTTATAAGAATTTCTCTATAAATAGAGGTGAAATCTCATTTGTAAGACAGATGACTGGAATTTGATGAATATATAAGATTTTACTTCTATCCTAGAAGTTTAGCCAAGTTCCTTGGTGGTAAACCAAGAGGTCCTCTATGCTTGGCAGATGGGTTTTTTTTTTTGGGCCTTGATGATGAACTTCTCTAATTCCATAGTCATTTATTCTTGGTGAGTGGCTTGTTTTTTTTATGCTTTTGTGGTAAATTGTATCTATCCTGATCTTTATCCTGATGATAGCATGTCCTTTATGCCTTGGTGGTAATCGACATCTATCATAAATCTCATTATCACTCAAAACACATCCCTCACACGCATCACTTCAAGATCATCTTTCAATTACATATATTTTAGGTTTTTTATGAGAATTCTTTAATATTTTAACCATTGTCTATCTTTTTGCCCTGGCACAATTTGATGGACATCTCACTATTTAATACAATGTATCAGAAAGAGAATTGTTGGAAATCATGTTCGAATATGTAATATCCAAATTGTATTCTTAAAGAAATTCACAATATTTCTTATGCCAAGAACGTATATCTAGAATGCCCTTGAATTACTGTTAGAATAAGAATATTCACGTATTCCTTCATTTTCCAACGAAAATTTTGTTGCCAATAGTTCATTAATTCATCTAACATGTATTGATGCTTCAAGTTAATTATTTTTCTCAACTTTGTAAATTTGGTTGTATCTTGATTATTGATTAATATTGATTTACTTAATTTACTATATTTAACATGGTCCACATATATACCTTCATGTCACAATAGAGAAACAAGTAATAGTATGGCTAGTCCCTCAACTTTTATTCGATGTTTGATATGATCTCATAATATTTTTTTCAATGTAATCCGTAAGCTTTCGAAATTTGGCTCAATGTAGCCCTTTCATAAAAAAAAACTAATGGGTTGGCAACTATGGGCTCCAACCCCATTAACTTGTACACTATGGCGCCCACATGACATCCACATCATATCTCTCTCATGGAGAAAAGTGGGGAGAAGAACACTAGAAGTGCCAAAACTTATATGCGGCGCTCACTTTAGTGCCAAATCGAAAAAAAACGATCACTTAAGTACCGGCGGCAAGAAATTCCGACCAAATTAATACGCGGCTTTTATAATTAAAATTTTAATCTAAGTTGAATTTTTAAAAAAAAAATAAGTCTACGTGGTATTTCCATGTGTACATTTAGATTTTTTTAATATTTTTTCTTATTTTTTTTTCCTTGTTTTCGTTTTTTCTTCTCTTTCTTCTTCTTCCTTTGGTCATCGGCGGTGACCGGAGGCGGCCATCGGCCACGGCCAGCCGCCTAGCCTCGCCCGAACAAGGCCGTCGTCGCTCGCCACAGACGAGACCCGATCGACCCTCAGTTGGGCGACGGCGAGCGAGCCCCGACGAGGGTTGACCTTGCCTGGGTGAAGGCAAGCGCCATGGCCTCGCCGAATTGGCGAGGCGAGGCTCACCCTCCTTGCCGGATCTGGCAAAGCGAGGCCGGCCGTCGCTCGGGGGAAGGCAACGTCCCACGAGGCCACCGTGGCCATGGCGACGGCCGGCCTCGCTGGATCTAGCGAGGGTCAACCTCACCTCGCCTGGGCGAGGGTGAGCCTCGCCGGGGCTCGCCCTCGCTAAGGCTCGCCCGCCCTCGCCCAGGCGAGGGTCAGCCGGGCCTCGCTTGTGGTGGGCAATGGTGGCCTCGTTCGGGCGAGGCTAGGCGGCTAGCCATGGACGGTGAC
Organism: Syzygium jambos; assembly: GCA_031216235.1. NCBI lineage: Eukaryota > Viridiplantae > Streptophyta > Magnoliopsida > Myrtales > Myrtaceae > Syzygium > Syzygium jambos. Next base: position 20,621,577 of record CM062225.1, read on the forward strand.
CAGAGGTAGAAGAAGAAGAAAGAGAAGAAAAAAAGAAAAGAAGGAAAAAAAAATCAGAAAAAATATTTAAGAAATTCAAGTAAACATGCTAAACCACGGCGTTTGATGTGTACATGCTAACTATTCATGCTGACTAAACCTCCGGCGAGCCACATCAGTTTCAGAAATTAATAAAATAATGTCACATCGGATTTCCGGCCAAACTGATCGGAGTTGGCACTTAAGTGATCGGTTTTAAAAAATTTTGGCACTAAAGTGATCCAAAAAAATATTTTGGCACTAAAGTAGTGCCGTACACAAGTTTTGGTACTTCTACTGTTTTTCTCTCGAGAAAAATGTCAAAAAAGTCATAAACTTTTTGAATTAGTGCCAATTTAGTCCTAAATCTTTTTTTTGTGCCAATTCAGTCCTAAACCTTTTGTATTTATTCCAATTTAGTCCTAAACGTTTTTTTGGCATTAATTCATTCCTAAACCTTTTGTATTTGTGACAATTCGGTCATTCCAGCTAATAGCTATTCACGTGTCGAAGGATTGAATTGGCACCAATACAAAAAATTTATTACTGAATTGTTACCAAAAAAAGGTTTAGGACTAAATTGACATCAATACAAAAGGTTTATGACTGAATTGACACTAATGCAAAAGGTTTAGAATTGAATTGGCACCAAAAAAAGGTTTATGACTCAATTGGCACCAATGCAAAAGGTTTATAACTAAATTGACACTAAAAAAAGGTTTAGGACTAAATTAGTGCAAATGCAAAAGGTTTAGAGCTTTTTTGACACTTTTCCTCTCTCTCATGCAATCCCAAACTCGAGCATCGTTGCCACTGCAACATGCAAGAACAAATGGCCTGGATCCACGTTCATCATCGCCGTCACCTCCTCAGAGCATGGGTCGCGACCTTGTCTGAGGTTGCAATGCTTCGGCTCACATTTGAGGGCGAAAGAGCGTGGTGAAGCATGATGCGAGGCCACGATGATTGAGTTCACAGACCTGGAGAGTCCGCGTCGATTGTGCCCGCAGCTGTGATGATCGATCTCAGCTTCTCGTGGTGGGTGGCGATGCCATGCTGCGAAAAACGGCAGGGACGACAGCTCATTGTGGTGAGTTATCATTGAGCGAGGGTGCAGGCACGAGGGAACCTTCACAAGCTTTTGTGGGAGTTCTTGAAGGCGGGGGAATGACGGAAAATATGAAGAAGAAGAGAAGAAGAAAGGAAAATAGCGAAAGAAAAACACAGAAAAGAAAAGAAAGAGAAAAATATATCTACTTGGCAAAAAATTATTCGAGAGTTTAGTCGTTTTCTTTGACCCATTAAATGTTGAGCTGGCAATCCACATAAGAAAGAAAGCTAGTGACTTGGCATTGCATTAATTTAAGAACGTCATTGAGCTGGATGCGAGTTTTTCCGGGAGCTAACAATCTCTTGAACATGCTTCGTTAATGCTCATTTGTTACATTCCAAAATAAAAAAAAACGATCAGATACAATAATATATTACAAATATGATTCCATAATTATTTTCCTAATTTTTTTTTGTAAAGTCTTGTTACTTTGGTGGATTGTAGAATAAACAAAGAAAATGCCGATTCGGGTTTCTCGTTATTGTGTGTCGCATTTAATGATACAAGATTCCTTTAGTGGATTTCACTTAATATGAGCTATCATAAAATTAATTTTTCAACTTATTTTCAGCACAAACAAACACTAAAAGTGGTCCACTTTCTTCAATATCGAATTTCTCGAAAATATTTTCCAACGACAAGATGTTTTCAGTCAAACAAATAGATTGTTGGACAGAAATAAAATGTTTTTCCAAACTGAAGATTTTTTCAGGGGACAATTTCATGGCAAATCCAAGATAAAATGTTGGGATGAAAACCCAAAATTAAAATATGTAGGAAAAGGAATGTTGTACTTAAATTAAGACTTCATTTATTTCACAGAAAATGAATAATTTAAAAAATATGTTTCTGAAAATCCAAAAGTTATCAGTAATTATCAAATATCTTCCTATTATACGGAAGGCTATGGCCAATTTTTTGCTTTCTTCTATGGCCCATCCCTTGTACAGGGGATATCCACTTCACTTTTCATAGGTTTTCCTAATTAAAAGGGCTTCTAGTATTTCCTCTTCCTGCGAGTATTTTATCTGCCAAGTATGTTTGTTCTCCACTTCTTCCTTACCATAATAAATCTTTTTGAAAAAACTTCGAAATACCATTAAGAGCTCAATATATAAAAGTGCTACTGATGGATTAGGGTTGACCCCACTATGCATAACCCATAGGTATAACTTTTCGCAAAAAAGTCTAATGGGAGAAGAATGGTTGACACCTTGAGTGCCTATCCATTGCTATTGGACTTGGCAAGTAAGCTACAACTTCGACTCTTCCAAACTTTTTCCAGCTCTCCTCAATATTCCCCACTAGTCGAATCCTTGTTGAGTAGTTTAAATGGATCTCCTTAGAAGGTCATTTAAATTTGGTCGAGAAAACATAGGATCAATTATGAGAGGAAGGCATAGGGAAAAAGACGAGAGTCACGAAGAAGAAGCAATGATAGCATTTGGGGGCAAATGATAGCTGCTAAGCTAATGATGCCATTGTTTGTGCTAGCCTCATCGATTCCTTTAAGTCAATCGAGCTCATTAAACAATTTAAATAAATAACTTTACGGAATGAATAACTGGTTCGTTAATTCTCTGGCTATGCTAGCGTCAATCATTCATCCCTACAACAAAAGCATGGAGTATTTCATTTTCTTAAATTATATAAGTGATTATTTTTAATAAAATATTTATTAAATTAATTATTTTTCGCGAGGCAAACGAAACTTAAATGTCATGAATAAAGAAGAGAAAAAAAAAACAAACAGGACTCGGGCAGTGGTTTTCCTTACACGCGCTCAGGTGGCCGTGGAGGAACAACAGCGGAAGCAATCCACGAGAATCCCAGGGTCGTGAGATGCACGTGCGCACGCCTCCTCGGTCGAGCTCAAAGTGGCGAGCGCTCGAACGGTCCAACAATGTCGATCTCTAAGATTTCTGCGATGCGAATCGCGAAATTGTGAAGGGAATGGCCTTGCGATCCTCTCCCCCTTCTCTCTGCTTCCACTGTTCCGCAGGATAGTAGCAGTACGCCTCCAATGGAGTGATAAATCTGGAGAGAGAGAGAGAGAGAGAGAGAGAGAGAGAGAGAGAGAGGGAGAGGGAAGGGTTTTCATGGAGAGAGACGGGACTCGTTGGAAGATGCCTAATGGGAGGAGGCCTCACTTCTTCGAGATGTATTCCTCTTCTTCGAGCTCTAGAAGGCTGGTAATCTCTCCCTCTCTCTCTCTCTCTGTCTCTCTCTCTCTCTCTCTGGGCTTTTTTTACCCTCAATTGTCTGCGATTTTTCCCCTGTTCTTGACTTCTCGTCACTGGTGTGTGGTTTCTGTCGTTTGGGTTCTGAGTGTACTATAATGGGTTTTTATTGAAATGCTTGATGTGGGCAAACGTGGGCATCAGTTGCTTCTTTGCTATACTCAAATCCAAGTTTTGGTTTTGATGAGCTTGACATTTGGGGTCATAGTGAGGTTCTCTTCATCCTAGTCCTAGGGTGAGGAAATCTGAGGCCAATTTGGGTTCACATTGTTGTGTCTTCTTGAGTTTTATAGTGGGCAAGCCAAGAAACGGCCATATTGCATTGGCCCCGTTCCTTCACATAATGGTAATGATAAGTCCAAATGCAGGTTTCCTACTACTTTTCTGTGTGGATGTTCTTTTGTCTACTTCATACACCTTTATGTTGGTCCAGACTGAGCGTGTAGTTGGATACACCGTGTTTCTTGCACTGTTTTGATTGTGACGCCTTGTGTGGTTTGGTTCTGTCACAGCAAATACCAGATAAATTTGTCAAGCACATGGAAGGACGGACGTCCGGGTTAGCTCTGTTAGAAGGTCCAAGCGGTAACACTTGGCATGTCGAGTTGATTCAGGAGAATCATGAATTGTTCCTCAACTCTGGCTGGCATTCGTTTGTGAGGGACCACTCTATTGTATCCGGCGACCTTTTGGTGTTCCGGCATGATGGTAATCTGCACTTTTATGTGCAAGTTTTTGAACAGAGCTTTTGTGAAAAAGAAGCTGCATTTCATGCCATGTGCAGTCAAGATCCTAGTAGTTGTAGGCAAAACGGGGAGAGGAATGGTGAAAAAGATGAGTTCACTTATTGTTCAAACGTTGGTTATGAGAGCCACGGACCCAAAGTTTGTGCCCGTGATGATAAGCTTGGCCGGAAACAGGATGCGGTCACAATTGCACAGCATCGAGGCACAAGTATCGTCAGAGAAGTCCCGTATGACAATATTCTTTTGTCCTCTAAAGCAAAAGTTTATGAAGAATCACCTGGTAATGCTCTCGCTTCTCCAATTCTTAGGTCCTTGATAACATGCTTTTTCTAACATGGGAACTATACTGATTCTTCTGGAAATTTCTGTCACTCGTATATATAGCTGCTACTATTCTGCGTCAAAGACAATGTACAACCGCATTTTCCCCATCGTTGAAGCAATAGAATTTTATATACTGGAACTTCCACTATGATACTATGCATGTCCCTGGAATGTGGAAAGAAATAGTTTTGTAGTTTCTTGTTCATTTGAAAAGAGAAAATTTCTCCCAGTAGAAGACTGATCTATGAAGAGAAGGATTAATATCACGAAAAACCCCAAACTAATTTTTTAACCATCAAACATTCCAAATTGGTACATTTGTACCAAATTTATCCTCCATTAGTTTTTGTTTAATTTTATCATTAAATTACTGAGTTGGATGACATGTGATAGTTGACGGGTGTATCAGTTTAAGGGTTTACCCTCCATTTGTCACGGGTATACCAGTTTGTGGCTTTTGTGATATTAATTCAATTAAACGGTAACTAATGGAGGGTAAATTTGTCACAAATGTACCGGTTTGGGATTTTGGTGGTAAAAAAATTAGTTTGAGGTAAATTTATCACAAGTGTACCAGTTTGAGGTTTTTAGTGGTCAAAAAATTAGTTTGGAGTAAGGTGTACCAGTTTAGGGTTTTTCGTGGTATTAACCCCTAAAGATCATAGCCCTAAATTTCTCCCGTCTTTTGTCTACAGCCTTGAGCATCACTTGGTTTCTTCATTTTCTACTTGTAAATAAGTGCTCCACAAATCCGTATTTATATGATCTTCAAAATAATGCAGATATCAGGAATAGGTTCAGCAAAGGAGATCATTCGAGTTTGTCCACCAGCTCTCACATGTTAAAGTCATTATCTGAAGAAGAGAGAAAAGTAGCTCAATCATTCAGTTCCCGCTTTCCGTATTTTGTCAGAATTATGAAAAGGTTCAACGTTAGTGGCTCCTATACACTGGTGAGTCCTGGAGCAAACATCTTTACATTACTAGACCTGTAATTGTGGAGGACACTTACTTGGCAAATCAGTGCCTTATTCCAGAAATGAGACAAGTGAGACTACGATTTTTTTTGTTCGGTTTATCTATGTAGTGGATGCTATCTTTGATAATGTCAACTGAACTCTGCTATGCTTATGCCTGAGAATTCTCCTCTTTAACTACAAACTTTTTCTTCTGTTTTGGCTTAACAAACTTAGTATTGGACTTCCTAATTAGACTCAATGATTGCAATCAAATGCTCGAGTCTTTTGTAAACTTTTGGATTTTGGGCTCTGGTCCTTTGCTGTTGAAATTGTTGCTTACCATAAAGACATATTTTTTCCTTTTGTATGAAGCCTGGGCATGTGAAGTTTGAAGTTTTCTTTTGTAAATAGGTTTTCCTACTGTATTTAACGTGATGGGGACAAGAAGTAAACATCTTTTCCATTATTCTGCAAGTTGCATTTCTTTTCAGAGTACCCAATCGATTTGTCACATCCTGCAGAATATACCATATCAGTTTTCAATGGAGCATCTACCAGAAAGCAAAATAACTATTGTCCTACGCAATCTGAAAGGAGAATCTTGGACTGTAAATTCAGTCCCCACAACCAGAGTGCACACTAGCCATACCTTCTGTGGAGGCTGGATGGCCTTTGTTCGTGCTAATGGCATTGAATTGGAAGATGTCTGTGTTTTTGAGCTGGTCCGCAAGTGTGAAATGCGAGTCCATATTCTTGGGGCTGCACAGGGCAGGCCAGACTGCCAAAGTGTGAAAAAAGCTTTGACCTGGTTAGATGTCAGGAATACCGCAACTTTACAATCAGGTCGAGAAAATGTATCAAAGAAAAGGAAGAGAAAATCTACAAAAGTTAGTTCACAAATTGTTGAGAAGGTGAAGAGAATGCTTCAAGAAGCCTCTTCCTCTGACATGAAGAAGCATCCTGGTGCAATTAAGGGTTTGAGCAATGCATCGAAAACCAGCAATGGAAAGTCTGGTAAGCTCCCTGTTCCTTTAGTATTGCACTTTTTTTCTCCTTCTCGATAAACCTTTTGTGAGATGCACTTTTTTGATCCCCATTTCCTGCATTACAAGCCGTGTTTTCTCTTTAAATGATTTACAATGTTGCCACGTAAACCATGCAACTAATCCACCTGAATGTGTGAATGTACTATATTATCTGGTATCATCTGACCTAATGAAATGGAGTCAGCTATCATTGTTGGAGCCAGCACTGGAACTGCACGCAGTTCGCAAAACGCTGATTGTTTGTCAGCAATGTTATCCCTCCAAGAAGACAGAGTTGCTCGATCTTTTGCTTCAAGCTTCCCTAAATTTGTTCGGATTATGAAAAGATTCAATGTCAGTGGTTCATATACGCTGGTGAGCATTTATTTTGGATTTACATCATCATGTTGCGCACACCCACGTGCCAAAAAACTTCTGTATTGTGTCGTATTGTAATAGTCTTCTGGTACATTGAGCAGAATACTTCTTTCAACACTTATAACTTATGATGGTGCTCCACTTCTGGTTCTATTGCTTGTCCTTCCCTACATGAGCAACTATATTAGCCATTAGTCACTTCTGCTACAATTTGGGTTGTCACGCCATGACCCATACTTGTCGAGTAACAGAGGCATGTTAGAAACTCATAATAGCTCATAGATTGACAAGCAGACAAGTTACATTATTTTTTTGTATTCTTAATCAGAATAGATGGTCTGGTTCAATGGGAATCTCTGGTCAAGTCTAGCTAAATTATTTGTTTGTTCTTGGTTAAAAACCAGATAAATGAATCAGTCAATTGGTTGAACCAAATCAAAATAGAGTGTAACCAGTTTTTGAAGTTACGTTTAAATTTTATAGAAATCTGAAAAAATGAAATAAAAGGAGGGTAAAAGTCACAAATCACAAATCACAACCATATGAAGTGTACACTATCATTAGTTTCATATTAATGACATGTTTTTAGTTAGTGAATCAGGATTATGAAATTGGTCAAAATTGTAGGTAACTAATAAGTGTCTTTTTTTTTTATGTTTGGTGGTGATTGTGTTAGAGAATGTCCAATTCTTCATTAATGCGGCTGGTCTGCTTTTCAAAACATGCTATCAGTGACCAAATATTATATGAACGCCAGCTGCGCTTTCCAATTTCTCGCTATCTTAATTTCGACTCTGCGCCTAGAAAGTGAGTGGTGCTTCTAGACGTTTCTTTGTTTACTTTTGCTTTAGTTCTTTCCCTCTAATCAAATGTGCTATGAGACTTTATTTAGTTGAAGGGCCATTTTTTTTTGGGGCTCACATTTAATCACTAAAATGAGGATAGTTTTATTGTCTGCATTGTTGTTTAACCTGTCACTGGGAACTTAGTGAATTTGACTAGTCAAATGTTCTCATAAGACCTTTGCTTTCCAAAGTTCCTTAGTGCTGCCATGTGGTGGTTTTCATCCCTTCTTTTGCAAGGACTTGTTATCTGCTGATTGTGGGACCATTGCCTAATCATCTCATGCTCATTGTTTATTATGTTATTTGGCCTGCCTTCATTTAGAAAATTCCGCACCAGTTTTCGATGGATCATCTTCCCATATGCAAAACGGAGATAGTCCTTAGAAACTTAGAAGGGGAGTCTTGGACAGTGAATTCGGTGCCAGATTCAAAGGGGCGGTTGTTGCACACTTTTTGTGGAGGTTGGTTATCTTTTGTCCGCGGCAATGGCATCAAAATTGGCGACATCTGCATATTTGAGCTTGTGGGAAAACTTGAAATGCGTGTGCACATATCTGAGGACGGAAAGAAGGAACAAGCTCAACAACATGGAAAGGTAGATGGGCTTCTAGTTCCTGTAGCAGCATCAGTGGATAACTAATCTTACTCTTTATACACATGAAAAGAGCTCAAGCAACTGCAAAAAGTTCATTATGGTGAGCTTTCTTTTACGTCAATTTGCTTTGATATTGGAGTATTTCATGTCCTGGGACGAACCTTATTATTCAGTCTTAGCAACATCAGAATCGGAAATAGGAGTGGGGGCATCATGCTACCTCATAGTTTGTGCTAAAGCCTTAAGTCCTTAAACTAGGGCAAGTCTGAGAAATCCATGCCCTTTCCTGCTACACTTCATGGGATCATGCCTCGGAAGCCGAATTTGATATACCATTGTTAAATACAGTTGTCTGCAATTGCCATGGCTTGATTGGCCAATGAATATCAGTCATTTTTTTCTCATAGATATCCCAAGCTCCATTTGTTAGTGTTCCACATATACAATTCCTCTCACAGGTAACTTGTTGGATGATATTAATTGGTGGTTTCTGGTCTACTTAACTATTTAAGATAGAATGGGCCAATTGACAGCTCCTACGTCTCTTGATGTAGCTTTTGAAAGTCCTTTTACTAGGAGAGGCTAGGAACATCTTAGACTTAGAACAGGGAATCTTGCTTTTATTGAAGTGTTTTTCTTTTTTTCCTTGTTTTGTGGTTTTATAGTTTGATGCCATCTGCGGAAAGATTTCTTCTTTCCATGAGGCTGCTTTTGGTCATTGGGACTATTTGACTAGATCAATAGGACAAGACAAAATAGGATAAGATATATATACTATTTGATTGAGTGTTTGGTGTGTGTGGATTAGGACCTGATTAAGATAAAACAGTGAATGCCACCAGGTTAGGAGCTCTTGCCACTCTATTAAAATGAAAACAAGAAAGCTTTGTGCGTAGTTCATCTTAGCGGTGGTGGGTGTAGTACTCCACAGGACCACGGTTGAGCACTCAAAGTGACCGCGAAAGTCACCGAAGGGGTCAGTCTTTTTCTTCAATTTGTCCTATTATATAAAATAAAAAACGGAAAATGACACAAATGATCTTTGAACTTTGGCCTAATGTACGATGCGGTTTCTGAACTTTAGCCCAATGTGTAATGTGATCCCTAAATTTTTAATTTGTTCAATGTGTTATTTGGACTTTTGGTACATGTTCAATTTAGTCCCTGGATCACATTGAACAAATTAAAAGTTTAGGGACCATATTGCACATTGGGCTAAAGTTCAGGGATCGCACTGCACATTGGACCAAAGTTCAAAGATCATTTGTGTCATTTTCCCAATAAAAAATTAAGAGAGGATGTTGCCGATATCCGAGATGGTTACGAACCATTGTGAGATTGAAAAGGTACCCTAGGCTGAGAAGCAACCATCAGGTGGTCGCCATTGCGGGAGGTTGGAGAGCATCTTGAGTTGGTCATTGTTCTCGTGTGTGTGTGTGTGTGAGAGAGAGCAACCACTATTAGAGAGGTCGTGATTTTGACGTTGGTCTATTGAAGGTGGTTACCATCATGAGGTGGCCATCTTTTTTAAATTAGAGAGAGAGAGAGAGAGAGAGAGAGAGAGAGAGAGAGTGAGAGTAAGAGTGAGATTACAATTGTCCACGGTGCAATCCTTGTATACGGTGGCCATGAATGTCCTGCCACTCTATCCTACCCTAATCTCTTCTTTGATGCTCAGTAGTCATTTTCTTTTGTTTATTTATTTTGGATGGGAGAAAATCTATCTGTGCTTATACCACCCCCTGCATGGAATATTCTTTTCTGCGATATATCCGGTTTATACGAGGCATGACAGCCAAATGCCAGCTTATAGCCAGTTCACCAAACAGAACCCTAACGTACTACAGTTTATTGCAGGAATTGGCAACATTTTTGTGCAAGTGGGCTCTTCATGTCCATTGTAAGAGTGAGTATATCAGTTCAAGGAGATGCTTTGAACAAGAATGTACATTTTTCCTAGAGAACAAGTAGATGATGGAAGTGTCTCAGGTAGCTAATTAGGCAAGGCCAGCGAGGGCATCTTCTGCTGTTCTTTGTAAGTGATCTCCAATCATGTAACGCGGATATGCATTGGAATAGGTTCACCAAGAATTTACTTTTTGTTTTGGAATCAACACTAACAATGAAACGTTGTAAATGGTGTTAATCTAGTTGTGTTGTACTTTGTGTAGGAATGACTTTTAGAACCATCACTGGCCCAAGAGAAATGTGATTGCTACTCTGCTGCTGCAGCTGACTTTTCTTGACTGGATGTAGTTCAATGTACATTTCCTTTGTCTGAAAGCTTGGCAGGTGTATGTTATTGCAATCAGTGCTTAAAAATCAATTTGCACGAAGAAATTATTTGTTTGTCAGAAAAGGGCAACCTTAAGAATCATTCACTTTCCCTTGAATCTGAGAAATCGTTTTCAGTTGAATGAATATGGGGAGTGATGACAGTAGTGTAGAATTTAGATAAAGAATTGTGATAATTATATTTCTTCTTTGTACCTCGATTACAAATCTATTTATAGGGATTTTTTAAGTACAAACTAGGAAAAAATAGATCTGAAAAATATAGTTATAATCCCTCAAATTAAGGGATATTAAGAAATCATTTTTTAATTATTTATGGCTATATCCTAATAATCAGGACATAAAAATTATGATAGAATATTCCTAAAAATTAGGTCCTAAAAATCGAGATAATTCAACATTTCCCCTCAAGTTGAGGAATCCATTCCCAGCTTGGAAATTATTTCGTGAAAGATCCTACCATTTAAGTCTTTTAGTTAGCACATCTACTAGTTGATATCAAAAGGTGTGTAGGACATGCACATCAACCACTCTTCTAGCTTTTCTTTGATGAAATGTATATCAATTTTAATATGCTTCGTCCTATCATGCTATACGGGGTTATGAGCAATGTTAATTGCTGATTTATTGTCACAATACAGCTTCATGGGAATCCTCCCACTTGATTTTCAAATCTTCTAGGATAAATTTGAGCCATAATAGTTCACATATTCCTTGGGCCATTGCTTGAAGTTCTGATTCAGCACTTGATTTTGCAACTGCATTCTGTTTTTAACTCATCTAGGTCACTAAATTTCCATCAATAAATATGCAATAACCAGATGTTGACCTTCTGTCCACCACGGATCTTGCATAGTCAGCATCGGTATAAACTTGTAGCACCAGTTTTTGATTTCATATGAATAAGACTTCTTTTCCTGGACTTCCTTTTAAGTAATGTAGCACTCGATTGACGGCTTGTAAGTGTAATTCTCTTAAGTCATGCATAAACTGACTAATCACACTCACTGAATAGGCAATATCGGATCTAGTATAAACCAGATTAATCAGTTTCTTGATCAAGTTTTGATACATTTCTCGATCTACAGCAGATTCTTTCTTTGTCTCCCCAAGTTTTTTATTAAACTCAATAGGTATAGCTACTGGCTTACAACCAAGTTTTCTAGTTTCCTTCGAGAGATAAGTCACATACTTCTATTGTGAGACAAAAATTCTTTGTTTAGAATAAGAAACTTCAATGCCATGGAAGTATTTGAGTCTTCCCAGCTCCTTTATTTCAAATTCTTTAATCAAACACCATTTTAACTTATGTTTATCCTTATCATCGTTAACAATAATATCATTAACGTACATTAGAAGTGTCATCACTCTCCCTATTGGCGAATGCTTAATGAAGAGGGTATAATTGCCTTGGCTTTGTTTGTAGCCCAAAACTTTCATAACTCTGGAAAATCTCCCAAACCAGACTCTAGGAGATTGCTTGAGCTCATATAGTGCTTTTCGTAATCTACATGCTTTGTTTATTGTCCTTTCTCCTTCAAAGCCCAGTGGACTACTCATGTAGATCTTCTCTTCTAGATCTCTATGTGAGAATGCATTTTTCACATCATACTATTGAAGTTGCCAATTAAAGCGAGCCGCCAGATAAAGTAAAATTCTCACAATGTTCATCTTTGTCACCTGAGCAAATGTATCCTAATAATCTACTCCATAAGTCTGAGTATAACCCTTTATCACCAATCTTGTTTTATATCTCTCAAGGGAATCATCAGCATTGTATTTCAAGGTAAAAACCTATTTAGAGCCCACAAGATTCTTTCCATTTGGTTTTCAACAGTCTCCCAAGTATAGTTTTCTTCTAGTGCATCTATTTCTTCTCTCATTGCATTCCTCCATTCTTCTTTAGACAATGCCTTACATAAAGCATTTGGAATAGCAATGGTGTTCAGACTCACAATGAAATTTCTATGAGTAGGTGATAGGTGTTCAAGTGACACATAGTGAGATAGTGGATATAAGAGTCGCTTAGTGCACTCTCCAGTACCTTTTCTAACATCAATGGGAAGGTGTGAGTCATTGTCTGGCATATCAATTGACCATTTATGCAAAGGAGAATCGGAACTTACTAGAAATTCATTTGCAAAACTCGGATGGGAATCTTGAACATGTGTTTGGTATGGAACAACTACCTTTTTTTAGTACACCTGAGGAAATCTCATAAAGTCATAAATACAGGTAGATACAGGAGTGGACACTTGTTTCAAAATAGACTCAGATGTAGAGAGTGAGTTGGGGAGTGAAGTAGCATGAACTAATTCATCATAAATTGATTGGTCAGGAGCCGATTGATCAGTGATTGGTTGATCAGAGGTGGAAGCTCAGATTGGAAGATTATTAGGAGGTAAGTCAAGATTAAGATTGTCAAAGTTTTTATCTTTCACTAATGATTTCTCCCCCTAAAGATAAGACTGTGGAAAGTAAGGTTTGTTTTTTACAAATGTAATATCGGCTAATATGTAGGTCTTTCAAGGAGGATGATAATATTTATACCCCTTTTGTGTAGAGGAATAACCAAGAAAGACGCACTTGATTGCTCTAGGATTTGGTTTTCCCCTTTGTTGATTATGAACCTGCACAAATGAGGTGCAATTGAAAACTCTAGGTGTGAGCTTATCTGTTGTCCTAAAATAAGGATAAAAGATGGAAATAACTGTCATAGGAGTTTTGAGATCTAATACTCCTTATGGCAATCTACAATCATGTATGTAGATGTAAGGATGGCTTCCCCCCAATATAACTTGGGGACATTTCCAAGAAACAATAATACTCGAGTAGTGTTAAGCAAATAACCATTTTTCCTTTCAACAATCCCATTTTGTTGTAGTGTTTACACAAAATGGCTCATGAATGATCCCTTCTTTTTGGAAATAGGTTGACAAGATCTGATTAAAGTAGTCACTAGTATTATTTGACCTAAAACTCTTAATTTTAACTCCAAATTGATTTTGAACCATGGAAAGGAAATTAGGAACAATACTACTTACATCATATTTGTGTTTGAGTAAGAATATCCATGTGACCCTAGTATAATCATTTATTAGAGAAACAAATCATTGAGCCCCCGAGATATTTGAAATTGTGGAAGGTCCCCAAATGTCACTGTGAATCAAATCAAAAGGATGGAAACTTCTTTTGTTGTTAATAGGAAAAGATACAGGGGTGTGCTTAGCTAATTCACAAGTATCACGCTAAAATTCACTTATATACAATCCTTTAAACAAAGAAGGAAACATGATATTTAAGACACGAAAAGATGGATGACCAAAACGAAAATGATAAAGCCAAATGACATCCTTATTTGAAGTACTAAGAAATGACAAGGATGAATTATTCATGACTTTCTTTGAAATCCTTGGCATCTCAAGATAGTACAACTCATTCCTTTCCTCAGCAAGTCCAATCTTCCTCTCCAAATCATGTTCCTGAAAAACATAGTAGGTAGGGTAAAAAATTGCATAACATTGGAGGTCTTTGGTGAGCTTTTGTATGGGGACAAGATTGGCTGATAGTTTCGGCACCCAGACAACACTTTTGAAAGTGAGAATGTGTGTAATACGGATATCACCAATTCCTACAATAATGACTAGGGAATCGTTTGCCAGCACTATTTTTCTATTGGTTGGACATGAGGTATAGGTACTAAAAAACTATAAAGTGTGAGCCATGCGATCAGTAGAACTTGAGTCTATTATCCAAGCTTCCTTAGGTATAGACCAAAAGAGAATGAAGGCTTATCTGAGAGGGCCAAGGAACATGCACCAGAGAGTTTTTCAAAAGACCCTAGAAGGCCTTTAATTCTTTATATTTTCTCATTGTTGAAGGATTATTTCTCCTGTCCTTCACTATGACTAATTTGTTGGCTGGTCTGTTCAATAAGATGAGCCTGGGGCCTTAGCCGTCCTCCTCTATTTCCTCACTCTTGCCTTGAGGTTGTTGGTTTGCCATTCAGTTTCCATCAACTCTCCTTTGTATGCCTTGGCTTCTTACAGTAGGTACACCACATATTGTCTCGGTCATCCCTCCATGTAGACTTTGAAGCATCCATCCTTCCTCTTTCTTGTGTTGATGCATTGTGAGTTATTAATGATGAGCCTTCCACAGCTTAAGGCTCTAGCATTATTCCCCTTCAACTTTCTTTTGCCCAATTTAGAGAGATTGTCTCTTCCAAAGAAGGGATTTCTTTCTTTCCAAGTATTTGAATTCTGACTTAATCAAACTTAGAATTAAGACTTGCCAAAAAATCATAACTCAACCCTTTTAAATGGAGGTCTTTAGAGTTGCAGCATCATCCGCACACTTCATCTCAAATAATCAATAATAATCGAGTTCTTGCCATAGATTTTGAAGAGAATTGGCATATTTTGTCACGGTTTTGCTCTCTTGTCTTGTTGCACTTGTCTTTACCTTGATTTCACACATCTGTGTTGCATCTTGAGCCTTTAAATAAGTCTTGCAAATGGAATCCCAAATCTCATTTGCAGTCTTGAGAAAAATACATGTATCACTTATGGCTGAATCCATTGTCTCCCATAGCCATGACATGATCATTGATTCTGCTTCATCCCATGCATTGAACATGGGATCTCCTGAATTTGGACCTATTCCGAAAAGGTGGCTGAGTCTTCTTTTACCTTCCAAATAGGTCTTAACGAATAGTGACCATTTGAGATAATTCTTTTCATTCAGCCTATAAATTACCCGAAGTATTTGAGTCTTGAATTTTTGTCTCAGACATGGATATTTCCAAGCATAGGGAAGATACTTGGAAAGGAAGAGCACACTAGAAGCAATAAAGGTTGCAAGTGAATGAGGTTTTAGGGAAAAAAATTGAGACAAGATTAGAGGCGAAGTGGGAAAAATATAGCTAGAGGGATCACAACAATGACGATTGAGATCAGATTGTTAAGCACAAAAAACAAATCCAACAATGAAGGCTGTTATGGGAAGATTATTGCATCAACTACAACACTATCCCAGAAACATGAGCCTAAAGCTCTGATACCAAGTAAAATTTGGAGGGATCACTATCAATTATTCTAACAACTTGATATTTAAATATTCCATCATGCTTAATCTAGTCTTTTTGCTTAATACTAAGCGTGGACATATTCAATTAAAGAGGTAAATGAGAAGTAAGATTTGGTGGAACCACTGCCCATTATTCTAACAATTTAAGCTATCAAATGAAATCATGGTTTAATATTTAAATATTCTATCACTCCCCCTCACGCTTTGTCTAGTTTTTTTATCTAGTACTAAGCGTGAACATGTTTAATTGGGGAGGCAAATGGGGCTTGGAAAAAGTTGACATCCTATCCTGATATCATGTAGAATTTAGAGAAAAGAATTGTGATAATTTTATTTCTTCTTTGTACCACGATGACCAAGTTATTTATAGAACTATTTTAAATACAAACTAGGAAAGAACAAACTTGAAAAATACAACTATAATCCCACAAATTAAGGGACACCAAGAAATCAATTCCTAACTAATTATTTATAGCTATTTCCTAATAATTAGGACCTAAAAATCATAATGGAATATTCCTAATAATCAGGTCCTAGAGATCAGGATCATTCAACAAGTAGTAAATTATCTACTAGAGTTTGGAGTAGAAAGAGTAGATAAATCTCTCTGAAAGTTGTCATCTCTACCAGCCCGGTTCTTGGTTCTTCTAGGTTCCAACTTCCAAGAACCAAGAACCAGCTTAAGACCGGCTTGGTTCCAATTTGAAATTGACCCTAAAACAATTTATCCTAAGTAAAGGTAAAAAAAATGCTTAGCTGCGAACAAACAAGTCAAGCAGGACTCTTACTGAAAATTGAAAGAAACTATACCGCACCTCAATTTGAACAATGGACTTCACTATG
Organism: Syzygium jambos; assembly: GCA_031216235.1. Taxonomy (NCBI): domain Eukaryota; kingdom Viridiplantae; phylum Streptophyta; class Magnoliopsida; order Myrtales; family Myrtaceae; genus Syzygium; species Syzygium jambos. Next base: position 20,638,043 of record CM062225.1, read on the forward strand.
CAAATAAATCCTCATAAACCACTAGATCAAGAGCAGCTTTTCTATTGAAAGGACAATTTCATGCCTTATACTAATGTAGTAACAGTCGTGGAATAAAAAATCTTGGCAAGTTGTGGGATTTGGCCGGCAACCCATCACTTTTTTTAGGTACAAAATCTTTCTATCACTAGGTTTGCTACCCACGCTTCTTTCATTTGGTTTATGTTACAAACTCAAGTCAATTATATAATGTGACGCTTTATAGACTGCTGTCTAATTATAATACCTAGTTAGTTTTAGTGCTTTGTGCCATGCTGCTTTGGCTCCACTCTTTGGATCAGGGTCCGGATTATCCAAAGAGGTAGTCGGTAGCTCTTTACATTGAATTCGGCATATACCCAGCGTTACCAGAGTCGATAGCTAACAATTCGATCAGAACAGAAAGCAGCATTACCCACTTGGCTTCATGCTATGAATATGATGTAATAACGCCATACCTCTCTCAGACCTTTGGCCAAGATCAACTGTTACCAATAAGTATAACCCAAGTCCACTGTTGCAGACAACAGACATGGCGGTGGAAGGATTAGAAGAGCCAACATGTCCACATAATCACAAAATCTTCACTAAGTCCTCAAATTGGTTTTAGTGTTGCTACATGCAGGAATATCTTGTCGGAGTCAACAAATGTCAAAAAGTGTCTATCTCAACCTGCTGGAAAAATACTCTTCCTAAAGTCATCATACAAAGATAATCGTGAAGTACCAAAATCAGGGCCATGTGCCTTCGATGAAGGACAAGCCACTGGGAATGGACGAGTTAGCTCAAACTCTGCATCCTATCCCTCATGCGGAGGGTCTCTGACAAGCAGAAAACAGTTGCCAACTGATGAAGGCCATTGCCAACGATGTGAACAATTCAAATCCTACAACCTTAGGTAAGTGCCACCCCAATCCTCGCCTCAAATAGCTGCAAAGACCTCAGTTTAGCCCGAAAACGAGGGAAAATGACTCGAAAATTAAGAAATTTGACGAAGACTTGTAATAGAGGGACTCAACTATGTTCTTTTTATTCAGGGGATCCAAAACAATAAAGAGGGACACACTTGCCAAGATCAAATGAAAGACTTATTGGACACGAAGGCCGCGACACCAAGAATACCAGTTAATTAATGCTAAAGACCACATGAGAAGTCCACAACTATATTCTAGCAAAAAGGGGAAAAAACCGTATGCTACAGTCTTTTGTCATTATTCTAAAGGAGAGTCGACCCCTAAAGAGTAATCTAAGATCATGCAGGCAATAACAATACTCTAAGGTCGCCAACAAAAGGATAAACAAGCACACCTTGTGATAGATGGCATGGTTGCAACAATCCCGGCACATGCATATATTATGGGGATCAGAGTCTTAGGTTTGTTCTTTCGAAGCCACATCAATGATCCCAATGCAGCCAGGGATATACTAAAAACCTGCATTCAGTAAATCAGGAAAATGAACTAATAAATTGGAAATAAATAGATCAGACTTCTATTCTTCTTCATGAAGCTTTCAAGTCTCACGGCCATTTTTCTTATATTGTATCCAAACCCTGTAATGGCAGACATCAGCCATCTAAAAACTTCCAGAGTAACCTGGGGAGGGAAGATGATGACAAAGAACACATACCAGGTTAGCATTGGCTTCAAGACCTTGCAGGATGTAATCCCAAGTAAACTCCAATCCCCGGGCACCAACCCAAAGGGGTGCCAGCCTATGTAAGACAGAATCGGCGAAAGCCCATCCTACAAACAGTCAAGAGAGAACCTTGTTTAAATCATCTACTCCTTCTATAAACTGATCGGGCTGGAGGATCAAGATATAGCTATGGATAGTTATAGAATGCACATTATCTTTCCATAAACAAAAAGAAACCAGTTACATATAACTTGAGTTGATGAATGCTTCACATACCGAGGCCTACGGCTTGGAACTTGTGGTTTTGTGAAATATTCCTATGAGTCAGCTGTGTTAAGGCAAAGTAGAGCCCTGCTACATCTATAAAACCAATCAGAGCTTTCAGCAATTCCTGAAAATAAGCATGACAGATTTAGAATGAATTTGGCCAGTAAATGTCACATTAAAAAGCATAGTAACATGACTCTCTGAATCAATGTCCTTTTCTATTCAATTGCTAAAGGAAAAACACCCTCCACCCAAATCTAAGCCTAAATAGTAAATAATCATGTATATCACAAAAGGGGTTCGGGGTAGAGTACAGCAGCTCTCAGTTGAAAAAACCAAACCAAATGAATATCAGAAGAAGCATTGCGAGAAAGCAAAGTCATGGGTTCAGTGATACCAGGGCAATGCACAGTTTCAGTAATATGAAATGTGAGGGATTCAATCAAAGTAATATCCAAACGTTAACCAAATTAAATGAGCAGAAAAATCCAATTGAGCGAGAACTGAGACGAGAGTGCAAAAGGATACCTGGTAAGGATCAAAGCTCTCATTTTCTGATACTTTGAGAAAAGTTGCTAGGCAAACCAGCTGTGGGTTATTAGATAAAAGGAAACCTTCATGTAATTAGGACATCATAAAAGATTGAAAACTTAAATCTCAAGTATAATCTGTTGTTGGACCAACCTTAACTAAAGCGGTCCCAAGGTATACAAGAGCAGCTTTGACAGAGGTTCCCAGTGTATCATACTCAGATCTGCACAAAAACTTGTGAGTGCAAACGTCAATTGAAGTCATGACTTAACACACACTTATTCCTTTAATACATATGAACAGTCTTTCGATCATTCTGAAATATACCCCTCCCCACAAAGCACATACTTCAACTACAACTACATACATTCAGAAAGCGGTAAAATCTGAAGAAGAATAAAAGAACCTATCAACTATAGAACACACTAGAAGGACATACCAAACTGTTCTCTCCAGTGGCTCCTGAGGTACATCAACCAAATATCATACTTTAAACTCAAAGCATGCAAGTTCCAATTCTTTTCTCTCATCACTCTAGAGTACCTGAAGGATTTACTAAAAAATTTTGAAAATTACAATAAACTCTGCTATTTCACAGCCAATCATCATCAAACAACTTGAACATTGCTTCCATTTAAAATGCTTGTGGAGCTTCTTGTTAAAATCTAGATCTCTTTGCATAGCCAAGCTTTGTGGTTATCAACTTAGCAAAAGCTAGTATTTGATGTCTTAATTGTGCTCTAATTTTACCTTTCCTAGGAGAAAGCTGCTCAAAGTGTGTGCTATCAGTAAACCTTTTGTTAAGTGTTGTTGCCGGATGGAAATGGCTAATCTACTTCTTTTGTGGTCTGATAATTAGCACCGTCACGGAATCTTGGAGATTTACATATGGAGAATAGTCTATGATGCTGCTCAGCATCTTGGTTCAAAGGCATCTGCTGTTATTTAAGGTTTTGATTGGAGATGATCCTGATGCTCAATCCCGATATGTTGGCCATAACAGCTGCATTCTGTGGTATGCTCATTGCAGATTCTTCTCTTGATGATAAAATTCTTTGCACTGCCTCTACTTCTGTGTTTATCAACTTCTTCTGTTGCTTAATACAATGTTTGAAATAGGAATATAAGTTTGAATGGCATAGGCATACATGGTTTTCTCTTAATATGCCTATATTCTGTGTCATTCCCAATATGCCTACATTTGATAGGATTCGAAGATGGTCCAATCTTGTAAATGGTTTGCTCAGTTGTTGTGCAAGCTCTCTAATGGAGTCGAGCTCACTCAAAATTAAAGTGCAGCTTCTGTTCTCAGTTTTGGAAAGAAATGCTTCAGCTCTGTCTTTTTGAAAGGATCCAGGAGATTGGTCAGCTAAATTTGAACGGATAAAGACCTCTGAAGGGTGCAGACTAAAGGATTTTTTGTTAAAATTTGCTTGGAAATAGCTGCATTTACCTCATCTGGAGAGGTAGCTATGAGATAATCCATTCTCAGATCCAACCACCCATTGATAGAGAGGCTAAAATTGGTTGTGTATACTGTTAAGCACAAACATGAGAGTCTTAGGAATAATGCATCTCTAACTTGCACCTTCGGCTTTGTTCTCAGTGGAAAATTTCCTTCTAAGGTCTTTCTTTTGTGATATGACATAGTCCATTCATAAGCCGATCGTGATGCTAACATTTCCAAGCGGAGTCACAGCTCATGATCTTGAGCATATGGGCTTGAGGCAGGTCTAGTCTCCCCACAACGAGTGTTTGCAACAAAAATGGTAACTTACTTATCCAGAAAGAGAAAAAAGAGGGTAAAAACCCTGATCAAACAACAAGAACTGGAACTTAGCTAAATCACCGACCGAATGCCACTCTCTCGAGCTTTCCTTCTTTCATAATAAAGCAATTATCTTTCGAGCCCATCAATATCTCCTCTTCGCGGTTAAGTCAGTTTCAGCACCAGCAAAACAAGTAACAGGAACCCAATCCTTCATGCCATCACTATCACCGACGCTTTCCCAGTCACATCCGATCACAAATCAACTAGCCATCGATGAGAAATTACCGAGACGAACGAAAGCCGTCAATCAACATGCTTTCGTTCCCAATCACAGGAACGGAATTCAGACAACAAGAGCAATGAACACGCGCGACTAGGGGTAGCAAGCACGCGAGAAACACCGCCCAGGGGCAATCGAACGACAGGCGATCGAGCTTCGGGGAGCGGATCGGAATGAGCGACGACTTACAGGGGAGTCGCGGAGTAGTAGACGGCGTGAGGACCGAAGGTGAGGATCGCGCAGTTGAAGAAGTGGAACACCGTCATGCTCTCCCGCTTCCCTCTGCGAAGCACCCAGCGAGGATTTGAAGAAGCGGCGGAAACGGAGGCGGAGGCGGAGGCGAGATGGAGAGCGAGAGCGAGATCGAGCTGAGAACAGCAGAACGGAGCAAAGATGAATCGGGGCGACCGGCCGATGATTTGCCGCAAGTTTCGAGTTCCAGAACGGGTCCTCCAGATCTTCCCTATTTACGCAAAATGCCACTGGATGTTGGGCCTGCAGCTTGGGCCCATCTCGGTTTCTGCTTTGGACGACGGGAAAGCGTCGCCCTTTTGGGCTCTAAATTTGGGGCCCAGACGGAATTGTCTCGACCTTGGGCTCAAATTAGGAGGTCGTCGTTGGGTGGGTCGGGTCGGGTCGGGTGGATTTGCTCCTGACTATGTTGCCGTGTCGGGTTGGGCCGGTATTTTTTGAGAGGACCGTGCCGTGGCCCGGGGCAAGCACGGGTTTTTTTTCCATTTGAGACCTTTGCCCAAACTCGCCCAGCTTTTCTTCTGTCTTTTTGGGGGCTTGGGTGAGCTGACTGGATCGTCGACTCCATGATACGCTTTTAGTTTGTACCTTATTCAAGCGTTAAACAAGAAAAAAAAATGTAAGGCATATTGGAAGCTGTTTTAGAAGGCTTTGGAGCAATGGGTTCATGCACTCGGTTCTATGAGCTGATAATGAAATGTCAAATCATGTGACTTTCATACGAGGTCACCAAAATTCGATTGCTGACATTACTCTCGTGCATTAGGCTAACATGGGTTGATATGCGCATTATGGGTTGTCCCCTTTTTGGAGAAAAGAAAAGTGAAGAACTCCCTTACCTTTTGGTACACTTGCAAGTGCCATTGTGCAATTGCAGTGTGCACTAGCCAAAACAAGACATTACTCCAACTAGAATTCATTCAAACTCGACCAAAATCCAACAAGAGATAGAAATATGAAACATAAAAAAGGTATGGCGCTTCTAATGGTTCATTCAAGCTTGCAAACATTGTCAAACAAGCTAAATTTTGGTCATAGCAAGTTCATTAAAGAGGACAAGCATTAGCATCCACCGGAGGCCATAGAGGCCAATGCCATCTCTAGTGGGTCTAAAATGAAGATAACTATGAACAACCAATACGAAATGCTCAACATTCTTCTCATGTACAAGGTAGGACAAAAGTAGGGAAATTATAAAAAAGCTTAAAATTATTGTACTTGGGCTAATTCAGTCCTAAACTTTTTAATTTGACCAATTTAGTTTTAAACATTTTGACAATTTATCTATTTAGTCATTTTGATCAATTTTAGCCAAAAATTGCTATAAACGTTGGCTTTCCTATATGGCATAGCCAACACTAGAGCGATCGACGCTGATGTGGAAAAAATTTATAATTTTTTTGTATTTTTAATGCATTTTTTATGTTTTTATTATCTTTTTTCTTTTCTCTTTCTTTTTTTTTTCTTCTTCCTTTGTCGCTCACCAAGCCTTGGCAATGGCTGGCGACTGGCCATAGCTGATGATCAGCAAGGGCCAACCTTGTTGGCCTCCAGCTTCGGGCAAGCCTCAACCTCGTCGGATTTAGCGAAGTGAGCCTCACTCGAGGTTGGCAAGTTCTTGCTAAATCCCAGCTTCGACCTCGGGCCTTGCGCGAAGCTGGCGAGGTCGACTCTCGCAACGAGGGCGAGCCTCACCCAAGGCCAGTGAGGTTGGCCCTCGCTAGTTGTTGCCTGTGGCTGGTCGCCGACGTCGAGGTCCGACAATCAATGGAGGAAGGAGGAGGAAAAAGAAAATAAAATGGTCGCATTTTTTTTTACTTCCTCTATGGCTAAAACACTTCCTATCACAATGTTTTGACAACATTAACTTTGGTGGGTCCTATCTTTTTTAAGCATTCTTTAGTTGTTTTTCTTTTTTCTCTGTTCTCGTTGTGTCACTTTCTTTTTCTCATTTATTTCTCTTATATCTCTCTTTCTAAAACACCCCCTACCATGCCAATAATAGACAATTTTTTGACAGTTCAAAGTTTGTCATCGACACCAAAAAAAAAAATCTATCACCGACACAAGCAACTCATAGAGTTGAAGCCCAGATTTGCAAACCTCCTTCTCACCCAATTAGTTCTCTTCCATCTCCATTTCTTTAACTCAAAGCTCAACTATAGGTAAAAAACCCATCTCACATCTCTTCACTCTCCACCTTCATTTCATCCCTTTCGCTCTGTGTTATTCGTTGTCCCATTTAGCATCAAACTCTTCAATCAATCGATCATGAAGACAAGAAAAACCCCCCATTAAATATTCAAATCCAGGAGTTGAAGCCCTCACCCATATCCTCATCAAGCTCATCAGTAATGTTTGCTTCTCTATCTCTGTCTTCTTGGTCCTTGTTATCACCATCATTGCCAATTCGCCATCACCAACCAGCCTCCAGATCTATGGCTCGAATTCGCCCATGCTCCCACTAAGGTCTTTACAAAAACTAAAAATGCCACCTTCAAGAATGACAATCCCATCCTCAAAATTGGCAAGGATTTGCCCCTCCTCGCCCCCATGGTCCCTCCTAGTTCTGCGTTGACCAATCTCGGTTGCTAAGTTGCCATCATTGGCGATTGTAAGGGCTGAAGAGGTGATAGCAACCTCGATCCTTAAGTCCAAGCCCTTATGCGATGAGGCGGCACTATTGAGTCAATTATTCAGATCTTCGTGTTCTTATTGCTGCTAAGAAGTTCAATGTAAGAGCCTTTAGGTCTATTACACTTTTGGGTATCAAACTCAAGTTAAAGATTCAAAAGCTGACGAGTGCAATGTGGCCTGGATGATAAGTGACAGAGGCAAAAGATTGTTCCTTTTTTTTTTTTACATATGCCACCAAGACTTGAACCATGATTAGAATTAAGAGGGAAGGGAGAGAAGGAAAAACGAGGATAATGGGACCTACAAAAGTTAATATTGTCAAAACATTGTGATATATAGTGTTTTAGTTATTGTGGGAGTGGAAAAAGCGTGACCCAAATAAAATATAAAAAATTCAAAAAAAGAATATAATATTGAAAAAATTATTCAGGTTAGTACCGGTTGTACCATGTAGGATTACCAGCGTTCACGTCAGTGATTTCCAGTTAAAATTGATCAGAAGAACTAAATTGTCAAATCGTTAAAATTTTTAGGACTAAATTGACCAAGTTCAAAAATTTATGACTGAATTGGTATAAATGCAATAATTTTACGATTTTTTTTTGGCAATGTCCCTGGTAAAAGCATAGATGGTTAGCAATTTGAAAACCCACAAAGTTATATAATTAATACATGAAACGTGTGTACGATACTCTTCAAAGTATGTATTTATCAATCTAAGGGTGTGAATAAGGAATGTAGGCTTTTCAAAAAAGAATGATTAGTACGAATTATATGAGTGTGAGCCCCATAATTGAAAATCTCTGGCGAAAGATTCCACGAGTGTCTTTACCTCCACATAAAACTCCAGTCCATGTTTCAACCATTTTATCCTTGACCACACCATCCCTCTCTCCCTGACTGCACATGGTCTGCAAATTTTTTTGTGTTTTTTAACCTTTTCAAGTCCTAAGTGCCATAATGCTCTTTTGCAGGTTTGGACTTTTGGTATCGACCCATCTTCGTATGATTCTCTCTCTCCAGGAAATCATGTGTGTTCTTATCTGCCTGTCTGTTTGAACCCTTTGTTCTTGTTCTTTTCCCCAGCAGATCAATCCACGAGGAAATGATAGACTAACGCATTTCTTCCTGCGGTCTTAACGTAGATCAAACAGATCCTTGACTTGATGAATAGGCGAGAAAAGCCTTTCACAAGCTCGCCCATGGAATCTAGATTGTCAATTTTCTAGGAGGGGGTTCGAAAAGAGAGAGAACAAAAAAGAAAATAACATTTAAGATATAACGTATTCTCACAGTGATGCGAAAATTAGAGCATATATGAAAGTTACATATATGTACTCAAATGGGTATGGACCATTGAATTCGGTAAATCTTTCGCCATACTCGCTTTATGCAAGAGCTTATACTTGCTCGGTTCACGTGTCATGGCTGCATTCAATAACTTCTCCTCTACTAATGAGCATGAAAAATAACCAGAATAAAAAAATATTCTCCATGATAACACTAGAATCAAAGCAACAGGAGGACATGATATATGCATGAATACACACACACACACACACACACACACACACACACACACACACATATATATATATATAGTACTTTGATTTTGCTTATGGGCCCATTATAAGCAAAGTCTGTTCTTCTGTGGTCCAAGCAAGAAGAAAACATAGAATGAGACTAGCTTGAAGAAGGAAGAGAGGCCATCATCATCAGCAGCAGCAGCACAGAATTTTCAATAAACGACAAGGGAAACTGAGAGAATTTTGGGTTCAAGCGTCAGCCACACGAGAATGAAATCAAAAAAACAGCAAGACATGATGGGTTTGCATCCACTTTCACATTTTTACTCTCCAATCCAAAGTGATCTATTATTTCCATGAAAGAGAAGTTAACCATCATCTCATGAGCTGAATAATGGAAGAAAAATTTGATGTCGAGGGGCCAACGACTTGGTGTAGACATGGTTTAACAACCGAAATCATTATGTCCTTGAAATGGTCCCAAATAAAGGGAAACGATGTTCAAAGGTATAAGTTGCAGCAATGGCCCTCCGGGCAGGATTTTTCTTTGTAAAAAGGAAAAATCGGAGTTGTCATTTTCTTCTTTTGGTCGAGGCAGCTTTACTTGCATGAGATCAATCCAAAAATGGCCAGACCCTAGCCTCAGTGGCCATTCTGAAATTCTCTCTCTCTCTCTCTCTCTCTCTCTCTCTCTCTCTCTCTCTCTCTCTCTCTCTCTCTCTCTCCATCTTGAACTTATGATTCAATAAATCCAACCACAATATGAACTGGTCTCCGTGTGGGTCCTTTCCATTAGAGATGGAAATTATTCTTGAGAAATTTCAACTCCTGCATGAATGAGAACAAATGACTATCGAGCTCAATCAATCAAGCCTATGAGCGAAGTGAAATTCGCTAGGTATTTGTCCCAAATAGAGCTCATTAGGGTCTCTTTCTCCAACTTGAACAGATGATTGAATAAATCCGGCCACGAGTGAACTGGTCTCCGTGTGGGTCCTTTCCATTATAAATGCAATCCATTCTTGAGAAATTGAAGTCCTACATGAATGAGAACAAAAGACTATCGAGCTCAATCATTCAGCCTCTGAATGAAGTGAAAATCACTAGGTATTTGAACCAAAAAGAGCTCATTAGGGTATGAATAGGAAAATTACCAAAAAAAGTCATAAACCTACTGCACTTATACCAATTCAGTCATAAACCTTTCAATTTGATCAATTTAGTCTTAAACATTTTAACAATTGGCCAATATAGTCTATCTGGCTAATTTTGGCTAGAAATCGCTAACGTAAACGTCAGCTATTCTATGTGACACGGTCGGCACTAATGTGAACAATTTTTGCAATTTTTAATGTTTTTTTTTATTTTTCTATAATTTTTTGTTTTCCTTTTATCCTTCTCTTTTCTTTCTTTCTTTTTCCTTTTTCTTTTGCCAGTTGTTGGGTTGCTGCGATGGTCGGTGACTAGCGATGGGTGAGGCCGATGAGGGCTAACCTCGCCACCCTTGCAGGGGCGAGGTCACCCAAGGATAGTGAGGGGCAACCTTTGGCAAGGCTCAACCTTGTCGGATTTGGTGAGGGCTAACCTCATTGCCCTTGTAGGAGCAAGGTCACTCGAGGCTAGCGAGGGCCGACCTTTGGCATGGCTTGACCTCGTCGAATCTGGCAAGGGCGAGCCTCACTTGAGACCGATCCTTGCTAGATCCTGGCGAGGTGACCTTGCCCTTGTGAAGGCGAACCTCGCCCACCCTCGTTTGTGGCCAATCGGAGGCTCGATGACTGGCAGAGGAAGAAGGAAAATAAAAAGAAAGAAAAGAAAAGAAAATTTTAAAACATAACTAAAATTATTAATATCAGTGCTAGCCGTACCACGTAAGTCAGCCATGCACTCGTATCAGTGATTTTCAACCAAAATTGGTAAATATATTATCTTGACAAATTGTTGAAAGGTTTATGAATAAATTGGTCAAATTCATAACAACAAAAATTTGGCCAAATTGAAAGTTTAAGACTGAATTAGTAAAAGTACAATAGGTTTAGAACTTTTTTTTATAATAAGGGTTAATACTACGAAAAACCCTAAACTGGTACACCTGTAACAAATTTACCAAAAATTGATTTTTTAACCACCAAAAATCCTAAATCGATACACCAGTGATAAATTTACCCTTCATTAGTTTCCAATAAATTTTATAGTCAAATTGTTGAGTTAAATGACACGTGGTAATTGATAAGTGTACCGGTTTCAGTTTTTACCCTCTTTTATGACAGGTGTACCGGTTTGTAATATTCTTGGTATTAATCCAATTTAACAAAAATCAACCGATTGTAAATTTGTTACAAATGTACTAGTTTAGGGTTTTTGGTAATCAAAAAATTTATTTTGGATAAATTTATCACAGGTATTCCAGTTTGGGATTTTCGATGGCTAAAAAATTAGTTTTTGATAAATTTATCACATATGTACCAATTTAGGGTTTTTCGTGATATTAATCTTTATAATTATCCTTGACATGAAAGGTCTACTCTTTTCCTTGTAGAGTTTCTCCTATATTGTGAAACACAGTTAGGGCAATCTTCATATGTCTCTCGGCTAAGACAACGTCTGTCAAATATATACGATGTCAATATCATTTTGATACCGAGCAAAAAAACATCATTTTGATAAATAATGCAATGTGGCCTTTTGGTACTCTTTTCCCAAGTGATGCGCAAAATGTGTGGATGTCCTCGAATTTTCAATGTAAATCACACTATAAACATCCACAGAGTCATTTGCTTTCATTTCACTACTACTCTGTGTTATCTCCTTGAAAACAATGAAAAAGCAAACTTGTCTCCACTCTCTTCATTTTCCCCCGAAATTGGGTCGTCTTCTGCCTTTTCTCCTTGGTTCCTCTACCCTTCTTTTGATGACACTTCACGTACGGCCAATTAAGTAGGGCCTTCTTGAAAGACATGAAACACCGTACGACGCTACAGTCGCTCAGATTCCAGCGAACCTGATGGTGATGATCATGTCATGGCAGAGAGATGGAACAACAGAAGAACAGTCAGTAGTACCGTGGTTCTTGTGTTTGTGCTTATAACTAAGTGATCAGAGAGTGGTTGAGACCCAACCCAGGCACACTTACCCATGAACTTTAAGAGATGGAACTATCAGAGGACGAGGGGTTTTATAAATTAAAGTGGGTTAGGGCTTGATTTTTGCATGTCTTCTTCGGTTTTCCCTGCATGGCATGACCTGTCCTAGGGGAATGTCGATGCTTTACTTGCCAACTCTTAGCTTTGTTTAGGACACTGATGAAGAAAAAACTTTTGTCTGGTTTACTGTCTCTGATCCTTCTCCGACTTCATCCTTCCTATCGCGTTCTTTTCTTCGAGGCATGCATGTATTAATTAGTCAATGTTCAGTGTAAGGCTTCTGGTTGACGAGTCCAATCTGCCCACATTCACCCCAAAATCCAACGAAGATTCTCTCCTTGGAACAAAAAACGACCAAATCCAAATTAGAGAGACACCCGGGATCCATTTCCTTAGGATTATTTTTTTGGTAATTTTCCCGGTAACAAATACTATTAAAAACTCCGCGCTTCGCTATGGGTGTCAATTTGCTCATTTTACAAGGTTTTGTAGTAATATTTATGAGTTTGTTATAATCATCACTTCCCTCAATCTTTTTCCAAAATGTTTTGCGGTATATATTGATGAAAAGAAGAGTTATCACTTAAGTAAAGTATTATAATAGTAAATCCCCTAAGTCTGATTGCTAATTGGGTAATTGTCTAATCAATTCTAAATCTATTGTACAGATGTCAATTATGTTCTAAACTTTTTAATTTTGCTAATTTAGTCCTAAACTTTTGTGTGAAATTAATGTAGTTTTTTTGGCCAATTTTGGTCGAAAAATTGGTAACGTGGCAGTGTGCCACATAAGGCAATTGGCGATGATAGGACTGCAACGTCAGCTATTTCTAATGAAAATTGAGTGGAAGAACTATATTAGAATTTCTTGCAAAGATTTAAGGCTAAATTGGTAGAATTGAAAAGTTTAGGACTCAATTGAAAGAAAAATTATCCAAAAAGTCTTAAACTTATTGCACTTTTGTCAAGTCAGTCCTAAATATTTTAATTTTGCCAATTGAGTCCATTCAACCAAAATTAATCAAAAATTGCTGACGTGGATGTCGGTGCCGATGTGGATAAATTTCAATAATATTCTAATATTTTTTCTAATATTTTATTCTTTTCTTTTCTTTTTCTACTTTTCTTTTCTTTTCTTTTTCTTTTCTTATCTTTGTCTTTTTTATAAACCTTTGGCCAACGAGGTCACCGGCCGACCATTGTCGACCATAAGTGACTAGGCAAGGACGTTATGGCCCTCGATGGCCACAAGCGAGGGCATCGAGCCCTCACCCAGATCTAGGCGAGGGCCACGATGCCCTTTCTGGCCATAGGCGTGGGGTTCACGGCCCTCGCCTATGGCCAGCGAGGTCAACCAGACCTTGCGAGGGCATTGGAGCCCTCACCGGCCAAAAGGGGAAAGAGCATATCAAAACTAAGGATTGCCGGCAAAAGCAGGCAATTGATCTCGCATTTGGATTATACTAACATAAATGGAAACGAAGAGAGAGAGAGAGAGAGAGAGAGTCGAAGTCCTACCACACATATTGCCTATTGGCCGGCGAGGGCCACTATGCCCTTGCTTGGTCTGGGTGAGGGCTGTGAGCCCCTTGCCTATGGCCAGTGAAGTCTTGACGCCCTCGCCCGTGGCTAGCAAGCCCAGTTGCCTATGGCTAGCGATGGTTGGCCAGCAACTTTGCCAGCCAAAGGTTTGTAAAAAGTAAAAGAAAAGAAAAGAAGAAAAAGAAAAGAAATTTTTTTAAAAAATAAATAAATTTTCAAAAAAATATCATTAAACATTAGCCATGTCAATGCTGGCACAGCGCCGGCGGTGTCACGTTGGACGTTCGGTGTCCACGGTAGAAATTTCTAGCCAAAATTGGCTGGATAGACTCAATTTACAAAAGGAGAAAAATGTTTAGAACTTAATTGACAAAATCAAAATGTTTATGACTGAATTGACAAAAGTGCAATAGATTTAGGATTTTTTGGACAATTTTCCCAAATCGACATCCATATAATATGTTTAGAACTAATTGGGTAATTTTCTCAATTGATAAATCGTGCAATTAGTACAAAGCAATGTGAAATACAATATTAAATTATTTATCATAATTTTCTTAAATCTGATTTTGGTCCGGAAATGTTTCGGTTCTAGCAAGGGTATTTCATAATACTTGTATAGTTTCGATTATCAATCACTGACTTATTCGACACCTGTCTCGCAATCATTGTAGTTTTGAAGATATCGGTCTCCATTTGATGGTGATCAAATGATAATCTTAATTGAAGTACGGTTTGATTAATGCTCTCTCGCTTGTAGAGTTTCTCTCTATCGTTTGTATAGCTTGCCCTAACCCCAATCTTTCGTCTAAACCTAAGAATCCATCTCCCTTATCACAGCTTCTGCTCTCAAGTTCGCCCAAAGCTTACATCAACCCCAAACCACAGTTGTAAGCTGTTTTCAAAAGTCAAAGAAACCGAGTTGAAGAAGATCGGCTCCACCGCAGCTAAACGCCCAAAATCAGACGCCAGATTTCGTGGATGGAAGACTCGACTCCTCCTCTTGTGAAAGGCCTTTCCAGATGTGCAAGGCGACAGCCTTTCTCCCCTTTGTAGGTCAACAACAGCAACTTACATAGCTGAAGGAAAATCATGCCCGTAACAAAAGATCGTACAGCAAATTCCAATGGCTGATTCTGGTAGGCCCCCCTGTCCCCTTGGTATCGCAATACTGTGGAGTACCTAGGTATGAAGCTTTCATGTTAGAAAAAAGCCTATTTTACAAGTTAGGTTTTCTAAACCACAAAAGTTTCAAACAACATGGAAGACAACAGAGAACGGGAACTCAGAATGGCAGCTTTATGTAGAAGGCTAGGACATCTCTGGAATGGTAGGAAAGTCGCTGTGTTAGACAATGTAGTGACGGAAGCGAAATTACAAGAGTGTGAACGTACTGTGTTTGGTAAACTTCATGGAAGTCCTTCAGTCAACTTTGAAGCCTTTCAAGCCACTATGAAGAAGGCTTGGAAAACGACTTCCGTAATCTGCAAGCACCTTCAACCTGGGTTGTTTTCTTTTGAGTTTGAGTCTGTCCAAGAAAGAAATAGAATACTGAATTCTGGTCCATGGTCTTTCTCAAGTCACTTGCTGGTGATCAAGCTATGGGAACCAAGCATGCCTCCACAGTGTATTATTTTTGACTCGTGTAACTTTTGGGTTCAAATTCATGGCTTACCTATTGAAGGAACAACTGAAGAAGCAATCAGAGAAATTGCTGAAAACATGGGGGAGGTTTCAGAAGTGCGCATAGAAACTAAAGGATATGCATCATTAGTGTCGGGGAGAGCAAGAGTCCTGCTAAAATTGTCAACCCCCCTCTCATCGGGCATGCTCTCCAGCTTTAGTGGCAAGGAGCATTGGCTGGATTTTAAATATGAAAGACTTCCCCATTTCTGCTATTCATGTGGGAAAATAGGGCATTATGCAAAAAATTGTGAAATTGTGCCGTATGATGAAGAATTAATAGCTACAGATGACAAAATGTTATATGGGCCCTGGTTGAAAGCAGAAGAGAGCTCCACTAGCCCCTTTTGGAATGCCTTTTATGGGGAGATTTCGGAGCCGGAAGAAGGGCAAGAATGGGAACAAGAAATGGTGCAGGAAACCCCTCAAAATTCTGGACAAATTACCTTAGTTCAGAATAATACAAGCAGCTCACAAACCAAATTGAATAATGTGCAAGAAGACAGGGGAAAGAGGAAACTAACTGAGAAGGAACTTATCGCCATAGAGAGCAATCAGGAAGTTGAAGAAGATACCGATCCTCAATCAGTCACTCCATTGCAGATTGATCAATCTTCATCACAAATAGTAAGTGAAAGACAGCAAAGCAAAAACAGGAAGCTGAAGGCAAGGAACTATAAGAAGGGAAGAAGGTACGAACCATATGATCAGAAAGTTGCGAAGGATATTTGTTGGATGAAGCACAACTTTTAGACACTCCGGTGCTAATTGCAAAAGAACCCGAACAATGGGCTTTGGTGGCTAGCCCTAATAAGCCACCGGGTTACAAATGAGGCTTTTGTGCTGGAACTGTCAAGGGTTGGGCACACCTTTGACAGTTCAAGCCTTAAGGGCCATTATGGCCCAAGAAAGGCCCGACGTGGTATTTCTTATGGAAACTAAGAACCAAGATCACCTAGTACGGTGACTAAGCAGAACTTTAAAATTCCAGAATTGCTATACTGTTAATCCCATAGGGATAGGGGGAGGTTTGGCGCTGCTGTGGAAGGAGGGGACTGCTTTGACTGTTAATTTAACCACGAGAGAGTTCATTGATATCACTCTTCACGACGATTACATGGACAAACAATTCAGGGCCACATTTGTTCATGCTCCAACTATATTTCAAGAAAAGCTGAGACTATGGGAAGAGCTGAAAAGCCTGAGTTTACAGAACAACTTGCCTTGGGTGTGTATTGGGGACTTTAATGAAATCTTGAACTATTGGGAAAAGAAGGGGAAGCAGCCTCCACAACTTTATAGATTGAACGCATTTAGAGATTTCCTCAATGCATGTGGACTCATGGATTTAGAAAGTAAAGGTTGTGCATTCACTTGGGCTAACAATCGAGAAGGGCAGAATTATGTCCAAGAAAGACTGGACAGGGCTGTTTGCAACTTTGAATGGAGAATATTGTTCCCTCAAGCTGAGGTCTTTGCTTTACCAGCCATCGGATCAGACCATAGCCCTATTTTGCTGGCCTTATCAGCTGAACCTGCTAGGAGGAATAAAATGTTCAAATTTGAAGCATTTTGGCTGGAAAATGAGGATTGTGGAAGGTTGATAAGGCAAATATGGAATCAAGATAGGTTACAAGAATCTAACCTAATACAGAAAATACAAGCTGTCTCAAGCGCATTGGCGAGATGGAGCAGGGACAACTTCCAGAACAGCCATAAGCGAATCAATTCATTAAAGCAAGAACTGATGGCCTTGACAAATGATCAGAATGTGCTCGGGAACCAGAATAGAAAGAGGGCCATAACTGAACAGATTGAAACATTGTGGAGATAGGAGGAAATGTATTAGGGAATAAGGTCTAGAATTAACTGGCTGAAATGGGGGGATAAGAACACAAAATACTTCCATGCCACAACAATTCAGAGAAGGCAGAGGAACAAAATCTCTATGCTTAAGAATGCTGACAACGTATGGATTCGAGACCCCCAAGCGCTCAAAGAGATGACACTGGAGTTTTTTCAACAGCTTTATCATTCAGAGGGTCCCCGAGACTTTAATCCCATTTTGCTGCAATGTCCTTCTATAGTCACAGCTGAGATGAACGAAGAATTAGCAACTCAAATCACAATGGAGGAGCTCCATACAACAGTATTTCAACTGGGTGCTTTGAAGTCACCAGGACCAGATGGTTTGAATGGCCAATTTTATCAAAGAAACTGGGATGTTGTAAAAAACGGGGTTTTTGATGAAGTAAAGAAGTTTTTCCAATCTGGAAAACTTAATCCATTACTGAACACAACCCATATCGCCTTAATACCGAAAGTTCCTAATCCAGAGGATCTAGCTCAGTTCAGACCAATCAGCCTTTGCAACTTTGCATACAAGATTATCTCCAAAATCCTGGCAAATAGACTGAAAAAGTGGCTGCCTGTACTTATAGAAGCAGAACAGAGTGCTTTTGTAGGCGGTAGACAAATCCAAGACAATATTCTGATTGTTCAAGAAGTACTACACCAAATGAGAATCAGAAAAAGGAAAAGAAAATTTCAAGCGGTGTTAAAACTGGATATGAAAAAAGCCTATGATAAGGTAGAGTGGGACTTCCTCGAAGCTAGTATGTTGAAAATGGGCTTTAGTGACTGGTGGGTACAGAGGGTAATGCAATGTGTAACTTCTGTCTCTTTGAGTGTCAAACTAAATGGGGAACCATTGCCCTACTTCAAGCCAACAAGAGGGATCAGGCAAGGGGACCCAATATCCCCCTATCTGTTTATATTGATATCAAACACACTCTCGATCTTGATGAGCAAGGCAGTACAAGATGGCATAATTTCTGGAATAAAATTAAACAGGTATTGTCCAGTTCTATCTCACCTCTTGTTTGCTGATGATTCCATCTTCTTTTTAGATGGTAAGCTTATTGAATGCCAGAATCTTGCATTGATCCTCAGTCAGTACTGTTTTGCATCTGGCCAAGAAATCAACCTAAACAAATCTGGTATTTTCTTTAGTTCGTGTTGTCCACTGAACTTAAGAAATAATATGGCTGCTCAACTTAGAGTCCCAGAGATGAAGAAGACTGGCAAATACTTAGGGATTCCTACGGATTGGGGTGAATAAAAAAAACAAATGTTTGGTTGGATATTAACAAGAGTTAATATGAAACTAGAGGGGTGGAAGGAAAGGCTTGTTTCAAAAGCAGGAAAAGAAACGCTGATTAAGACTGTGGTTCAAGCTCTTCCTCAATATGCGATGTCAATATTTAGAATTCCAGTTTCGATTTGTCGGTCCATAGAAAGAAGGGTTGCAGCATTCTGGTGGAAAAATTCTGAATCGAAGTCAGGTCTGCACTGGAAGCGGTGGGAAGTTCTAAAAACAAGAAAAGATAAAGGGGGTTTGGGATTTAGAGACCTCATATCTTTCAATATAGCTTTGTTGGGAAAACAAGCATGGAGGCTATCCCAAAACCAATCATCATTATGGAGCCAAATTCTCAAGGGAATATATTTCCCTACAACATCATTCTGGCAGGCTAGGAGGGGGTCTCGGCCCTCTTGGGGATGGCAGAGCATTCTAAGTGGCAGGGAGAAGATATCTAATTCAGTCATATGGTCGGTTGACAAGGGGGACCAAATCAGTATTCGGGAAGACAAGTGGCTATAAAGAGGAGTTTTGGGAGGACCAGCAACATTTCAAGAACCGGCAAATGTCTCGGACCTAATCAAACATGAGGACAAAACATGGGATGTAGATATGCTAACAAGACTCTTTGAAGACCAGATTGTTCATGAGGTGTTAGCCATACCTCTTTGCAGCAGAGTAACAGAAGATAAAATAGTGTGGACGGCCACAAAGTCGGGAGAATTTTCAGTGAAAGAGTGCCTATAATAAGATTCGCGATGAAGAAATTCCACAGAAAAAGCAGGCATCATCTTCTTTCCAACCTTCCACTAAACTGTGGTGCCGAATCTGGAAATTAAATATCCCTCCCAAGGTAAGACTTTTCCTATGGAGCATGTGCCAAAATGCACTCCCGACGACAGAAAACCTCTACAAGAGGAAGATCTTACCTAGTCCAGCTTGCCCGTTCTGTGATCAAGAGGCTGAAACAGTGGAGCACCTCTTTCTAATCTGCCTTTGGACCGAAGCAATTTGGATAGCACCTTCAGTTCAGATCAACATCGCATGTAAGGAAATAACACGAATTGAGGTATGGATTCAAAACTATCAGTTACAGCCACATAAACTGCTCAAACTAGATGAGATTGCCATTATCTTCTGGTTGATTTAGAAAGCTAGAAATGAATTTGTTTTTCGGAAAAAACCCCCAAAGCCGAGAACCTTAATTGAGTCGGCAAGGATGATGTCTCAAAACTACCGCAAGTGGAACCACCAGAATTCTAATCTGCAGTCTGAAAAGAGCCCCTTACCTCTGAATTGGAACCCACCGGCGACGAACTCCTTCAAAATCAACATCGATGGTGCCTTCCATGAACCTGCAACAGAAGGAGCAGTAGCGGCAATCCTCAGAGACGCGTCTGGAACCTTGCTAGATGGCTTCGCTAGAACAGTCCCGGCGACATCGCCGCTGCACACAGAGCTACAAGTGTTGCTGCATGCGCTTCATTTCTTCGCAGACTGAAGGAAGGAGAAGATAATTCTGGAAACAGACTGTCTTCAAATGGTAATTATGCTGAACGACCACAGTACAGTTGGCTGGGAAGAGGAAGCTATAGTTCATGAAGCCCTGCTCCGTATGGCCCAGTTCAGTCAATTAACCCTGGCCCATTGTAACAGATCCGCGAACCAAGCTGCTGATTGGATCGCGAAAGCGCATCACAAAAATTCTCTGAATTTATTTTGGCTAGCCCATCCCCCCCAACCGTTATGGGAATTGTTATGTTTTGACGCCCCTCCGTCGGGTTGTAGTTTCAAGAACTCTTAGTTTTTAATCTATATCTATTTCGTTAAAAAAAAATGATAATCTTAATTCCTCATTCATTTTGATTCTCTAATTTATAAAACAGCATGAACTTTAGCCGTGGAAATTGTCAATTTTCCATGTAAAGGTGAGAAAAGCTTACCCTAAAAGGGTGGACCAAGTAAAGTAATTCAATTTGTATATATATTAATATGAATGGACTATGAATATAGGTGACTCGGCCTCTTGGAGTGATTTTCAATGTTTTTGACTTTTCTTAAACCTAGTACTTCATTCTTACTTTTTACCTAAACTTATATCACTATTTTGCTAATTATTAAATTTATATATATCTTGAAGAGGATTTGAACAGTAAAAAGGCTATTTTCATCTTTGCACTTTGACATATTGCTCTCTTTATGTTTCGCACAATGAAAAAGTCGCATTACGTTTCTATCTTATAATATTTTTTATATTTTTGCCTCACCTAAGTTCGACCATTTATGATGCTTAATGATGAAATTTATCATAAAACTATTCATTTTCGTGATCATTTAGGGTGTTTTATGACAAATACTACTCCATTAACATTTACAATTTACTTTTCGATATTGCAGACAAAAAAATGAAATTATATGATTAATCACGAGTCTTTTTGTACCGTAGCACTATATGTATGAGGGGTTTTATGAAACGATAATTTAAGCACGTTTTAAAAAATGAAAGATGGTATGATTTTTTTTATTAACTTGGTTTACAATAATGATCAAATACAGTTGCAAATTTTGTTGATTGACTTATGCACACTTCCTTTTGAACATAGTGAAATTTAGACATCGAATGTATTCGTTTTTTTCAAACAAATTATTTGGTTTTTTAGAACAACAAGATCATCGGACTTTTTTTAAAGTGTGCTTCGTTTTGTGCATTGCACTGGGTAATGTCTTGGTAATTTTTGTTGAGAAATGTCCTTAGTTTGATCGAGTTTTTTAGTTTGAGTAGATTTCCTAAAACGGGTTTCCTATTTGGGATAGAAATAATAAGATATCCTACGCTGATATCAGACATAGCAAGATAAACAAGAGGAGTATTCGATTTTCTCTTTGTGAGTTTTCTAAATGAGTTCTCTATGAGAGATTGTGAGATCATACTTGTGGGTATGCTTTGGGCTTAATTTAGGTTTGGGAAACACTCAAGCATGTGAGCGGTTGTAATTATGTGGTTCTCCAATTATTAGTGAATTATTTGTTGTTGACTCTCTGTGTGGAGTAGATATCGACACTCGGATTGAATCACATAAATTTTTAGTGTTTTTTTATTGTTCTTCGTTTATTTCTCTAGTAATTTCACATTGATTTTATTGCAAGATCTGGTTAACTTCCATGTTATATTGCAACATTTTCAAAATCAACATTAAAATTTATAAGCTTAGAGCTAAAGGATTATGACTACATAGCTATTCATGCATTCGCTACTTTTTCTAGAAACAAAATTGTTTTGGATTTGTATGACTTTGTCTATCACTAATTAAAGTTATTATTTTCAAAGCAGTTGTTTGGAGATTTCATACATGCAGTTGAAATTTGAAAAAAAAAATGGGATAAGTGCAATGGACGTCCTAAAACATGTCACAAAAGGTGTAATAGAGTTCTAAAACTTTCAAAAAGTGCAAATCTAGTCCTAAAATTTGTAATAAAAGTGCAATTGAATACTAAAATTTCAAAATGTACAATCAACGAAAGGACTTGATTGAACCATTTGATAAGTTTTATGACTTGTTTGCACTTTTTGAAAATTTTAGGACTCAATTGTACTTTCGTAATAAGTATTGGAACTTAATTGCATTTTTTGAAAGTTTCAAGATTTAAATGCACTTTTCTGATAAGTTTTAGGACTTTCAGTGCACTTATCTTAGAAAAAAAATCAAGAAATATCTAATCATAAGGACATTCTAATTGCGCTCACGAACTAGTCAAGCGACATGTGAATTGGTATGCAATGATGCAGAAGGTGAACGCTAATGTCATCCCATGAATCTGTCGATGCTCTGACTTTGTGGGTGACACAATTTTAAGATTTAAGGGCTTCTTTAGATGCTAAGGAAACGATGGTATCTTAAAGTCAAAAAGGTGTGGAGGATAACTATCCCTTACCTTTTGAAGTTGCTCGTGGAAATTTATATGATATGGTGGAGGCTTCAAGTTCCCAGGGTTGAATTTGTTTACTTCAGGGGGATTAGGACTTTCGTAAGTGCATATGGTATTGATGCCCCCACCTTAGCCGTCCTTGGAAAACAAAGCTTTATCAACCACATGCTTATAAGGTACTTATATATTTAAAAATAATAATAAACTAGGAAATGAAAATAATGAAATAATCTAGTTAAATTCATAAGTCGTTGAAAACAATAGATAGAATAAAAAAAAATTGGAAGTGTAATTGGGTCCTATAACTTGTCGCGAAAGTGTAATTGGGTCCTAAAATTTTTAAAAAGTGCAATCAAGTCCTAAAACTTATCATGAAAGTGTAATCGTATCCTATAACTTTCAAAAAGTGCAATCACCGAAGTGCAATGGAGTCTTAAAACTTTCAAAAAGTGCAATCAACGAAAGGAAACCAATTTGACAAGTTTTAAGACTTAATTGCATTTTTTTGAAAGTTTCAGAACTCAATTGCATTTTTTTGAAAGTTTTAGAACTCAATTGCACTTTGTGACTAGTTTTAGGATTTAATTGCACTTTTTGAAAGTTTTAAAACTCAATTGCACTTTCATGACAAATTTTAAGACTTCCAATGTATTTATCCCTGAAAAACGAGAGTGCTGTATAACTATATGGAATCGTTGTTCTTTCATTTTGAAAGTTTAAGCTGATTATTTAAAAAAAAATGCAATCAACTATATAAATATTTATATTGTGCATTATATGAAAGTTGTTAATCTATATTCTGCCATGGGAGCTTTAATTTACCTAAATTACAAAAATGTGAAATTAAAACGACCTAAATTGGAGGATGTGGATACATATATTATTTGGTGACTTCCTTCCTTGTTTCGTTTGGGTTATCGATGAGCTTGCCTAGGGTGGACTTGACATCAATTTCTCAAAAAGGTTTCTGAGAATCTATGAAAAACGTAAGGTTTCAATGGCATGCACGTAACTAATCGAGATGTGTGGCTCAACGGTCCAAATCCCTCCTGGATTAGGCAGACACGAAGCTAGATCGAGCCGATTATTGTGACATTCAGGCGAGTTCTCCCTCTCTTGAGCCGTGCAACTCAACTGAAGCATGACCCAAGGGATACTAAGATTCGAGAGATCGAAAGAGAATTATTCAGAACTCTCGACTTTTGTTAGCTCACTTCACATGAGCCGTTAGATTAGGCGGGACCATATGAAGCCCACATAAATCGAATCCTATAAAGTACATTATATAAATGTCTCTTGACACTCGTTAATATAAAATGTTCAAAACCAAATATACCAAATAAATTCTCATTCCTACTGCAGATGACTTCTTGACATACATCGGCTTTGACAGATGATTCTTTTGCATTAAATTGACCCATAATTATTTCAACCATTCTATTAACAACTGTGTCCCTCTCTTGAGGGTTATGACTGTAGCTATCAGTCAGTGTCCTCCCCAAGTGTAAGTTCTACCCATTTTAAGCACGCCATCAGTTGCACATCGGGACTGAGTTTCAGTCACCTTCTTACTCATTAACTCATAATTACAGTGACTCCTACGATCATCATCATCACCATCATCACCATCATCATCTGGCAATTATAGCAACTCTTTGCCAGCCGTCGCCTCTCCCTTTCCAAGAGAGCATCTTTTCGTGCCCCAGTCGACATGGAAGAACTCAAACTCTCTCTCTGTAATGGAGATTAATCAATGGCGACCAAGAAAGAATATAATATCATTCTATGTGATGTAATGTCGTGGTGCACGTCAGCCTAAACGGCGGTGATTTCGGTGATTCCTTGCTTTCTTTTTTGTCGTTGTCAGTCAAAACCGGAGAGAGAGAGAAGAAGAAGAAGAAGGGTGACATTCAAATTTCAAAGCAGGACACATGCATGGCTGTAACTCATTCCCTCACGCCAATCAACCATAAAGAAGCTATTATTCTTCCGATTAGTATAGGCTCAATAGAATATTAAGGGCCAAAAGCATGAACTTTGAGATTGCTGTTTAAATTATTTTTATCGAGCCATTTGGGTTCGGAAGTAATGCCCCCGAGCGACGGTATTAAAATACTTTGCTTTGCTTTTTTTCCAATTTCTTTTCTTTAATTTAGTGGCTCTCTATAATGTCCTTTATTTACCCTAGAGCTAGGGCACAACTAGTTTCACCTAACCAGTGCATATAGCCCTATAGGCATGATCTAGAAGTAGCCACAAACCCACAAATTAACTAGGTATAGTAGCCGTTTGACTTTTGGTCAGCGGACCAATATGTTCTAGGGTTTCTCTTCTAAAGCTTCCAGAGAATTTTTACCTTCTGGGTTTCTTCAGTTTTGGGATCTCGACATTGCCATTTTCATTGGATGTAAACTTTCTAAAGTTTGGAACCCCATGCAGAGAAACAGTAAAAGGTCCTACAAGCATAAACTATATGCAAGAGTAGGAAAGTAAAATGAATACGCGAAAGGCGGCAATATAGTCCATGTAAATTTAATTATCTATTCCATGCTGCTGTGGCAAAGTGGCAATATTAGCGTGAAGTGGTCAGTGTTTTAGGTAGCTTTCTCTCTCTCTGTGTGCAGCATATGCACGAGACATGAGTCACATATAATACAGGGAGCGACTTTGGATTTAAAATCTTAAGTAGCACATGTCTGTCTTTGCTCAATCTTCACTAAATCTAATATTCCCTAGCGATTAAAAAGAGAGAAATGGGAATACATGGAGACAGGGTAGGTGCCTTAATCAAGAAAATGCCGGGTGCCAACTTGCCCGGACACTGCTCACATTAAACATTTGTTTTGACGTGAGATTGAATGATCCTCCTCTCACGGAATATAATAGTTAGGATGGACAAAGCAGAGCTAGGAAGTGTTCCCCCAAAACGACAAACACATGGAATATGGAATGTATAGCCCAAGCATTTGACAACATCACAAGCAAGCCACAGCGAGAGAGAGAGAGAGAGAGAGAGAGAGAGAGAATTTATGAGGGGGTAATAGAGAAATGAGAAGAAAACAAAGGGGTATCGCATTTCCCGGAGAATCTAGAGCGCATAAGGCGCTGACCATGGCTTTGAGGAATCATTAGTTTAAGCTCAAATGATTTGAACGTATTCAAGTCTTCTCTTGTTCCTTTCTGCGAGGAAGAAGATAAAATATACAGGGGGCATTTTCTCTCAAGTAGCTCGAGGGAAGAAGACTCCACGCCCAAGGGGGCACTTGTTTAATCCTGAATTAAGCGCAATTAAAAATTGGTGATAAGTTGGAGCGTTTGTCAAATTGGTTGAGACTTGACACTAATCAAAATCATGGTACAAAGAAAAAACAAGGAGATCACGAGTTTGAATTTCGCGGATTTCTTTTCGAGCTATCTAACAATTTTTCCCTAGAGATATCGTGTTGGGAGTAATAGAGAGATTGTCGTGATTCGGTGACATTCGTAGAACAATGTACGTGATCTAGGCACATAGTTAATACAAAAAAAAATTAGGTTAAGAGGGGAAATACATGCCGAAATACAACAAAATGGGATTAAACAAATGGAACAAGGTGGAAGAGAAGCAAGAGAGAGGAGACCAAATAGGAGTCAAAAAAAAAAAAAACCGAGAATAAACACCGAGGAATTACAACATATTCTGGTTGCGCAAAAATTATTTCCCACTAGCAGTTTTATACATAATTTAGTTTGGGAAAGTGGACATTTATAATTCTCAAATCAATGACAAATGGAGCAGTTTACGTTAAAACATCATTATATTAAACGGATTACACTCCATTTTCCCATGAACATATTACTAACACATTAGTTTATTTAGACGTATAGCTGCGACACGAGTCACGCGACCCCCCGCACGTCGGTGCCGAGGGATATGGGGAAGTGGGGGGCGGCGCGTGGGTCTCCACGCGCCGGGTGGGGCTCAACGGGGATGATTGAGGATGGTGGTGGGGCCGGCGGGGGCCTAGGGAATATATATGGATATATGGACGCGGAGAGGGAATATTGGGCGGTGAGATCTCATGGAGACAATGCGCTAGACGTTGAAATTGTATATTGTTTCTTCCTGTTGGAGCGCCCCACTAGTGCTACAGTTCCTTTTTCCAACGAGCCATCATTCATTGCTCGCGCGCTATCGATCGTCGCTGCAAAAGTCCTTGCCTGGTCCTCGATCCATCCATTGTGCTTGGCTGTTTGACCTCATTGGCATGGAAATTGTTTGGAGGGATGAATGCGTTTTTGAGAGAGGTGGTTTGGAGGTCGCTAGCTCTTTCAGGGCTCGTCGGGGGCAACTTCGCGTGACTTGTGTGCCCCACACGAATGCCTCTTCGTGGTGGTTGCCACCTCGTCCCCATTGACGGTGGCGGCAACTAGGGAAAGGGGGGATGTGGAAGCCGGCGTGGGTGCAGGGTAAAGAGGAAAGAGAGAGAGAGAGAGATGAGCTCTACTGTTGAGCGAGTTAGGGTGACGGGGGGGCTGCGGTGGCTAGTGCGAGCTAGACGAGTGCGGAGCGACACGAGTTGCAAATCAGTTAGCGGCGGTGCGTGAAGGCCAAGACGGTGTCTAGGGGTGACACAATCGAGGAGAGAGACCAGAGAAGAGTGGAGAAACGGGGATAGGGGAACTTAGCGTTTTTATTGGTTTGGTATTTGTTGGACAAGTGACGCTAATCTGATTATCGATAAGATAGTAACAGGGTAATGGATACAGGATACGAAAACATTAACCCACGCCCAATCGAGGAGGCCTACTAGACCACTATTGCACGAAAAAGAGTTAGGAGACTTATAGGTGTGTATATATGATCTGAATAATCAAGTTAATCAATGCACAATTTTTTTTGTACCACCTAGAAAGGATTACTGTATCGGGTAAAAGTAGTCTCTTTTAAGATTGTTCGAACAGGAATCCAAGCGTATCGAGAGTACCGCTCGTCTTCGAAAACACACTAGCAATGAATGTTGGACATACAATTTGCAATACAAAGAAATAGCAGACACACTCTCTCTCATTAATTCTTCACAATCTTAGCTGTCACAACTCCACTGCCAAAATTCACATAGCTCCCACCTACTATAGAAGTCCTATCCCTGTGACATTGCTGTCGAAATCATCCGTATGTTATGTACTCATTCAAAAGGGCTTTTCAGCTTGATGAGGAAGATATTCCTGGTCCTTAAAAGCACGCAGTCACAAGTGTCAATCATACGAAACGAATGCGATGATTGAAAGCATGTAATAATGGATGTGATGTACGCACTTGATTTGAAAAAGATTTATTATGGTTCGAGCATGAACCTCTTAAGAACCCATGACAGACATCTAGAGACCAGTTTGTAATTGTATGAATGAGATTTCAAACATAGGCAGAGTGCAAAATAAGAAATATGTTGCATTTCTTTCTTTAGTTTATTGTTCACGAGAGCTCGGCTCGTTCTAGACTAAGTCCGACATTTGCGCTGGGGCTGCGCACGTGTCCAGCTCGGTAGATGCACGAGACCGACCCCGTATGGACTAGTTTTGTGAGTGAAGAAAGCATGGACAACATAGACATTGACTAGTCATGGCAATTAGTCAAAATGGTGGCCACCCAAAAATCATTGCTCGAGATAAAAACTCCCTAGGCATCTAGTCTAGCCTATAATTATTGGAAAAAAAATATTCCACTTGATAAGAAAAAAGTTCGTGCAATAAAATTCTTATCCAGGGATCAAACCTTATTTCATAGTATTTACATGAGTCTCCTCTTTCTTATTCTTAAACAAGATTCCGAGTGGGTTTAGTTGATCCATGATTTATCCTAAATATTGTAAGCATTTCTCACATCACCGGCCATTTCACGAACTCAAATGGTACCCATCTTCATTTTCCCGAACAAAATATGGTTATGCTTTGTTTCGTGGATTGAAGTCGTACCTTAGTAGCGTTTATTTTTCTGGTGGAAAGAATTAAATGCATCTTCCATGGACATTCCGCATCTTTTGAAAGCAAAGCTAGGTCAAAGCGGTATCAAAGTACGAACGAACGTCGAGAGAAGCAACCCATGTCCACGAGACGGAAAAACGATCGGTTGCCTAATCAAATTCCATTCTCCCAAAACGCCTAGCTCGTCAAAGGTGAGTTTGGACCCCACATTGATGGAGATGCGCATCGCGCAGGGTCACATCTGCTTGGGGAAAAAGCCAATAATAAGGGCAATTTAGATACAGGGATATTTCTAGGCCTGCTAGTCAATCCTCGTTCATGAAATGAAAATGGGAATATTCCAAGCTCATTAAATGACATAATTGAAAATGATAAATTCAAATGGAACCGGAAAGAGAAAAGCTTTTCTTTTTTTTTTTTAACGGGAATTTTTCTTCTTTTTTCCAAGGGGGGTGTCACTGTCCATCAATGTAAGAAGAGAGGGACTGAATTCCTTTCCATATATTCCATTCAACAGCAACACCCCTCACACTCTTCTCTTGCTATCATCCCAACCATTCCCATCAAGAAACCACCATTTATCACATCCCTGCCTCACACCTCTTACTTATTTATTCTTTCTTTATTGATTTCTTCTTCTGAATATGCCTTTAAAGATAAGGAAGTAGTACCCACCCTCTCTCTCTCTCTCTCTCTCTCTCTGAGGCCTCTGCACTCACTGCATCGATCCTTAAATATGCTTTCGTTCTCTTTTCATCACTAGGTTTTGCCTTCAAAAGAGCTTCATCCCAGAAAAAGAACTTTTGTTACTTTCTCTTTCTTCTCTCTGCGGTTATTCATTTTCTTCAATTTTCTTTTTAATCACCCCACTGGGTGCTCTCGAATCTGTCTCTATTTCTTGCACTGATCTCTATTCAACCTAGAGAGAGATCCTACCAAAAAGCCTATGTTGTTCCATCCTCCTCCCCCTCCTCCTCAGCCTCTCTTCTTTTTAAACACACCCATGCAAATCATAAGGCACTCATGATCTAATCACAACCTCTATCATTCCATCGTCAGCCTTTTATATCTCCTGTTGGCACACTCTCTACTCTCTCTCTTTCTCACTTTCTTTACTCACCAATTTCTAGTTTTTCTTTGATTCTCCTATTTCGCTGTTAGGACTCTCTATTATCACTGAGCCCTCGTCACATTTTCCCTTCAAAATCCATAAATCTCAATCCCATGTTTTCTGGATCAAGACCCCCGATGAAAACCCCACCAACTTTCCCTGATCTTTCCTTGCAAATTAATCCTCCAGATGTTCCAGATTCCGGGAAGACGGTTGCAATTTATGGTTACGACGATTTCACAAGGAAACCATTCTGTAGTGAAATGAGCTCCACCACTGACTCCGGTAGCAGCGGGAGTGATTTGAGCCATGAGAACAATTTCTCGTCACAAGAGAGGAGTTTTAGTCATGGTCATGGTGAGCCCACATTGAGCTTAGGGTTTGCAATGGGCGATGTCAGCCATTCAACCTTGCAACCACCACCAAGCAACCTCAATCATCACCACCACCACCACCATCCTCATATATACGGCCGTGAGTTCAAGCGGAGTGCTCGAGTCGCGAGCAGCGTAAAGAGAAGTATCAGAGCGCCCAGAATGAGATGGACCACGACTCTACACGCCCATTTTGTTCATGCAGTCCAGCTTCTAGGCGGTCATGAAAGTAAATCCACGCGCATATGATGAATATGCTTTCAGATCACATTCCGTTTGGTCATTTCTTGACTTAGCCAAAAGAACAAAAAAAAAAAAAAGAATACTCTTCTTCTGCTTGTGTACTCCACTTCTTTTGACTCAGAAAAGGGTCATCAGAAATTGGTTGTGTAGAAATTTATCTGATTGAATATAATTTTACAGGAGCAACCCCAAAATCTGTATTGGAGTTGATGAACGTGAAGGATCTAACCCTAGCCCACGTGAAGAGTCACTTGCAGGTGGGTGTTTGCTCTTTGCATTTTTCTTCTTGTTTTTTTTTTTTTTGAGAATTAGTTTCTCCCATAGAGCCTCTTGATCTCATGAATTGAGAATGACATTTATGGTTTCTATAAATTTTTTGCTTTGTCTTTTGTTGTGTTCCATGATGTTGTGCATTTGTGGTGGGCACTGGATTACAAGAAGTAAGGACAAAGGGGCATCTATATAGCGCTCTCTCTCTAGCTATAGGGCATTAATCTTAGCATTGTGGACTTTAATTTCTCTCATTTATTAATTTCTTTTCTGTTGTGGGTTTTGATTTTCCATGCAGATGTATAGAACAGTGAAGAGCACTGACAAAGGATCGCCAGGTAATTGTGGATTAATTCTCCTCTAGTCCAGATCATCATATTTATTCATCCACCTTAATTACTTCTCACGTTTCCTCTGAGAGAGCTGCAAATG
Source organism: Syzygium jambos (assembly GCA_031216235.1). Classification (NCBI taxonomy): domain Eukaryota; kingdom Viridiplantae; phylum Streptophyta; class Magnoliopsida; order Myrtales; family Myrtaceae; genus Syzygium; species Syzygium jambos. Next base: position 20,668,794 of record CM062225.1, read on the forward strand.
AAGGAAAGAGAGGAAAAAACTCAAAGAAAAGATCAAAAAAGAAATGGTTTTTGAGACTTGGGCTGACTCGTACATGTGAAAGATTCACTTGCTAAAGAGAGGTTTTTTGACTCTTTGCGTGATGAAATGTTTCAGGTCAAGTGCAAAAACTAGACATTAGTACAAAACATGTAGATGCAGGATCATTATCGTCTGAGAAACATGAAGACTGCAACAACTCTCACTCTCTCAAGCCATCATCCCAAGCAAGTTTCGAACAAACACAAGGGTTAGTTTGCCTTTTCATCTGAAATTTCAGCGCCTTTGATGAAAATAAAATAAAACAAATAAAGAAGAAGAAGAAGAAGATCCACACACAATGACATAAATGTGCCTCCTGGTAATGGGTAACGTAATTGTGTCGTGTGCAAGAGATGGTCCTTGTTTTGTTGTTAGTAGTGTAAATTATCGAATCGAAAAGCTTGAACGGTTGCATTGAGTTCGATGAACACAAAAGGTGCCTTAGTTCTCTAGATAAGGCCATCTTTTTACGTGCTTGGCCTTTATGATAAGCTCAGCATATTATAGATTAAAAACCAACATTAAGGTTCCAATGCATGCTTTAAAGTCAAGGGTTTTTGTTCAAATCTCGTAGTCACTGAAATCCAACGGGCGTTTGCAAGATGACAAGGGGTTTAATTACTCTATGTGTTTCTAGGTAAGTTGAAATCTCTCACTTTTAGAAATTTATGTTTCTTCTTAGACCTAAGACCGCACATACGAACCATGAAAGTCGTACCAGGTTAGGCTATTGTCATCTTCTTCCATGCGTGACTCATATTGCTTAACCTCACTCAGATGAATTTGTATCAATACAGTAACTTTAAACATTAAAAAGAATTCTTCTATGCAGGTGTTTTTATCACTTTCGAGTGTACCCGGTTCATTCTTGGTGACCAATTAATCGTACATGTCTCATCCACCAAACCCGGGTCGAGGAATTTCTTGCTTCCCTCCCTGGAAGCAAATAAATAACCAAATATCAGTTGCAAATAGATTCATTACATAGCTAAATCATAGAGATTTCTTTAACTCTTGGACCTTTGTGCAAGCAGAGGTTTATTGTGGTTGCAATCAATGGAGACGAGAGGAACAAATGAATCGGATCATGAAAATGCTTTGACATATGATTCCCACTTCAAAGCAGATGACACCAAGGTAAGTGCAAAAGAATCAAAGGAGTACCAAACAATGTCTGGTCCAAAAAAGATACTATCTGGTGTTCATTATTTTAGTTCTTCTCTTTTGTTTGCTCTCATTTGGTGTCAATTATTTATATAGGTGGACGGACAAAAGATTGTCGATCGACATATGTCTGAAGATGTGAAGGAGAGGTTGGACTCGAGCTCCTTGTCACCACCTTCGGGGGATGCATTGGTCAATCTGGAGTTCACTCTCGGAAGGCCGAGTTGGCAAATGGACTCCACCGAATCTTCGCACGAGTTCACCCTACTCAAGTGTTGATCCATCAGTCAATCAAATTGGTTTACCTGCTTTAATTATGAGGAAATGGACGAATGAATTATTTGAGTCTGTTGAAGAAATTCAAAATGGCATTAGCATAAATATCACAACAATACGGAATTACAAAGAAACGAAATAGCAATAACAAAGTTGGAATCGATACAACCGAATACCGAGGCCTGTGTTCGACACAGTTTCCTTAAAACAGATTCGTTCCCTCTCGCACGCGATTGAGGTTTTTCGAACGTCTGTCTCCCAGGATACAACGGCTGACAGCGAAGAAGAGATCGCGACACTTCCAAGCTTCCGGCGAACTTGAACAAACTCGGAAATGAACACTATCGAAAACAATGCAAATGCAGAGAACGTTTTTCAGAAGGAAAGCAGCGAACTGTTTTTCAGAAACTGCAGATCTTAGCCAGAACTGAAAGAATGATTTTCGAAAAGTAAAATATAACCGAGGGGAGAGCTGTTCGGGACTAATAACGGGCGATTAAATCCGCCGTTACAAAATCAATTTCGTAACAGCTTGCCGTTTAACGCACCATTAATTGAGTCGGATTAAATCAGAAGGCTAGCAGCTTGTTGGGCGTCGGATTTGCACCCCCCCTGTGCCTGCGCGCGAGGCAGAGAGTTTGTGCTACAATAGTTACCACTTCATATAAGTGTAACCGTATATAAACCACTCTTTAGCCTTCTTCCTTTTCCATGTGGGACTAGTGCTTTTCACTTCCCACTTTAAACTCAAGGGTGTTCTTTGAGCATCAATTTCTCATTCATTCACCCATCAATTTGTCCCAAATTTCCAACAGAGTCTGCTATATTTTCGTGCATCCGCCCAATTGCTCGGTGATTTCCTTGCAATTTTTGTCTCGATTGATGGGGAAAGGAGAAGGGGTAGGCATGACTCAATGTCACGGACGCTCGCTAGTTTACAAGAAACAGCATAAACCGAATTTTCAAGCGACCATTGTTTTTTCTTTATCTTTTGCCTAGTGTGTCAAATAACATATGGCTTTGTACGAGGGGGATTTGTATGAATAATTTGCCGTTGCAACGAAGATTCGAACCATGGTCCATGGTCCATGATTGGTCCCACTGAAAATTATCTTGCCATGTCGCGAAGGGTGGCGTCTAGGGGTGGAGCAATTTGGTGTTGTTTTCAATCTTTTTCAATTTTGCGCACCCCAAGGTCTTCTACGTTGAGTGCCCTACTACTAGTAGGCTTGCCTTCTTCTGGGCGACCGGATGCAACCTTCCATGGCGCAACCGTCCTTGGCGCGAACTCATTTTGTGGACAATGAAGGCTTGTGGTGGGGATTCTTTCGCTCACCGCCTCTCCCGCTTTTCCTTTGGGGCATTAGTTCATATTATCTGGACCGAGAGGAATAACTCTATCTTCAGAAACAAGACTATCTACATACCTGGTATGCGTAAACACCTTATCAAAGTTGTGAAAGATAAAGCCATATCATTCGGTGGAGTCCTGGATTCACCTAGAAACCGGATTCTACAAAGGAAATGGGAGCTTCCATCCTCGATCTTTGAAGCGACGCAGACACCATCTTGATCCTGTCTTTCTCCGCTGGATGTAGCCATTTGGCGTTCTTTGCTTTGTTGTTTAGTCCTTGCGGTCCCATAATTGACCCAATCTGGACATTTCCGTGTCCTATTTGGGTCAGTGGATGGTTCTGGCTTAATTTGTAATTGGTGTTTGAAAAGTTATACATATTCTTACTTTACCAAAAAAAAAAAAGGTCTTCAACACGTTGCTCGAGCCCACCTCCCTCGTCCTGGCCTTTGCAATAATTTTGGGTTGTTCGTTCCTAGCGACGTATTTCTAGTTTTATGTGCACTAACGTAAAAAATTGAAAAAAGGGAAAGAAATTGGGTTTTAAACTAATATAATTGACGTATGGGGTAATTACGGTTCCAAGAGGACCATATGATATATAATGCGACGGTCCCTCCGAATTAACCAAAATGACCTCGTAAGGGGCCGCGACCTCATTGAGCATAAAGAAGTACGTATGACCTTAGAAATTTTTGGGCTTTTACCTTCCACATATTGAAATTATAAGATAGGAAGAATGAATAGTCTATGCGCGGATAAGTATTGTCTAATATTTTGCATGCATATAATAATAGATTAAAATAGAGGAAAAGCCACAAAAAACCCTAAACTATGTCCACCGTGACATATTTACCATAAAATTTTTTTGTGATACTAAAAATCTAAAACTTGTATGTGTGTGATACAATTATCCTCTATCAAAGTTCTCTCAATGAAAATCGTTAAAAATCTGCTTACATGGACGCTTGAAAGTAAATGGTGTTAATATGGCGCCCTTGTAACTTAAGTAAAATAAAAACAACGTTATGTTGGCTGAAAAAATCATTTAATAAAACCTTAACGGAGGAAGATAAATGTGTCACATAGGTACAAGTTTTGGAATTTTTTATGTCACATGAAAAAGTTTGGGGTAAATATATTACAGTTATTTATTTTGGAGTTTTTGATGCCATGAAAAAATTTAGGATAAATGTGTCATAGTAGCCATAATTTGAAATTTTTTTATCTTATTAAAATATTATCAACTTGAAATGATGTCCATGGAGTTATGGTATCGAGACCAACCCTAGGGAGGCCGCTCCCATCAAGATACCCAAAATCGGAGGAGGCTGCCTATGGCAGGCCACCTCAAATTGCATATATCTGTGTGTGTTGGAGGAGAGAGAGAGAGTTTCTCAACTCTTTAAGAAAATAAACTGAAGTTATAAAATAACTTCCTAACTTTAGAAAATCACGATCTATTATAATAGTTATATTCGATATTTCTTTTGTCATAAATTACTTTCGACCAAAAAGAGATTACTTTCTAACACTTTACACGTTAGAAGAAACGGCTGCACACTTGGCAATTCCAAGTCAAATGTTGGAGACTTTTAGCCTACATACCAATTAAGTATTGATTGCCCAATCACCTTCTTTAGAAGTTTAAACTATTTTTTTTTTGGTTGAGGGAAGTTTAAGCTTTTAAGGGGATGAGAATAATACGAGTGCATAATTTTAGTACGACACTCACTTGAGTACCATAACTTTTTCTTTCGCTTACTTAAGTGCCATGTCGAGGCAAAATTGATCATTTAAGTGCCACTTCTGGCAAATCATCCGATGTAGATTTTTTTTATTTTCCTTTATTTTTCTTTGTTTTTTTTTCTATGTGCTGGCCGCAAAGGCCTCGCCCTCGGCCAACAAGGCCATGAGGCCATCACCGATTGCGGGCGACGCTGCCTTGCCTTGGGCTAGCGAGGGTACGAAGGCTCGCCAGATTTGGGCGAGGCCGGCGGTGGTTTTCTGGTGAGGCAAATTGTCAATGACACTTAAGTGATTAGTTTTCAAATTTGTGGCACTTAATTGATCGATTTTTCAAATTTGTAGCGCTTAAATGAGCGAAAAAAATTACAAAAATTGTCCACTTCGGAGCTGAAGGTGCCACGTTGGATTTTTTAGTGAGGCAAGTTGCCAATAGCACTTAATTGATCAATTTTTCAAATTTGTGGTACTTAAGTAAGCAAAAAGAAAAGTTATGATCCTCGAGTGAGTGCAATTTGAAAGGTGTGACAGTCCCGCTGTTGTTATCCCAACAATTAAGGAACAATGCATAGTATATATTTACGTCCTAACACTATTAGATAACCATTTGTCACAAAGATGGAAGTATGACATTCGGGCTACAATTAAGAAGGCCCCAAGGTGAAGACTGAGTCTCCGAATGAGCTACCTCTCCATGCCAACTCTGTTAAAACTCTGTAACTTACAATGTAAAATGAAGGTACAATAAATGACTTCATATAGACATAGCATGGGTCTCCATGTTCTGCCATGCTGGCCAACGTCGGAGCTTACTAACTTGGAGTATAGTTTTAACTTTGAAAGTAGGTGTGATGTAGGTGCAATTTAAGCAAAATCGAGGGGTTAGTGTTATGACACATCGGCAATCCACTTTGGGCTATATTTTCCTCCGTTCTCGAATGAAGGGAACTTTCTCCAACCTTGCTTCTCATTAATGAGTTACACATATGGCCATCATCCATGTATATATTTAACATAAAATAGATGTAAACGATGCCTATGTTTGTAAATAACTGATAAAATACTTAAATATTAAACATATTTTCATCTAACAGCTTAAACTTTTAGAACAGATGGTAGTGGTCCCACAAAATCTCACATGATATTAGAGCCTGATTTACTAATAAGTCTTGATCCAACAGTTACTCAGAGAGGGTTTTCGCTGCTTCAACCTTAAGCCTGATGTATGAGGGGAAGATTGTTGGGATTTATCCTGCATCAGTTGTGAAAAAGGGCTGATGATAAGTTTATAAGTGTAAAGAAAATTCTCACCCTTGAAGCTAACTTTTGAGATAAGAGAGGCTCAAGACCACCCAATGCTGGTATCATAACCCAAGTTATCAATAAGTTTGGACTTAACAGTTACTCGAAGAGAGTCCAGACCCAATAGTCACTCGGAGAGGGTTGCTGCTGCTTCGACCCAAGCTTGATGTACAAGGAAAAATTGTTGGGGTTTATTCTACATCGGTTGTGAAATGAGTTGGTAGTTAGTTTATAATTGTAAGAGAAAGTTTCATTCTTTGAACTAGATTTTGTGTTGGACTTCCTAATATGATATCATTAATGAAAAAATCAGAAATACTTAACTCATTCACGCCAAAGTTAGATGTCATCGGTGCCATAAAAGAGGACAATGTCTTTCTTCAGCTGTATCCCGTCAAGGTATTAAACAAAAATGGCGGTTTCCATCTACTCATCAGTAAACAGATTGACTCGATTCCTCAACGACATCAAGGGAGTACATCAAGAAACGTAAAACGTCGCACTAAAACTTATCTTTTTGCCCTTTCAGAGGGTGGGGGAGCAATCAGCACGAGACGGCCTCTCCTGTATCATCATTGCGGTTTTGTCCGAAGTGGAGGGGAAAGTGGGTTCTCTCACGCAGGATTACACGATGTACATGCACGAAAGCTGAAGAGACTCCAGACAATTCAGAGTTTTTGGGGGTGTCCCAATGGAGGACACACATTTTCTTGCTCCCCCATCATGACTTCTTTATCATGTTATTCCGTGAGAAAAGATTCTCGACAAGAACCAAAAAATACGTACCTTTATCTTTTGGGTTTCTAAAAATCCTCCACACAAGGTTTGGTCCACTTTTCCAATTCGAACTTTGGAGTTTCTTTCTTCATGTTGTTCAGGTCGTCGTTCTCCTCATTTGAGATTGGGCCCTCTAGAGTTAGGTAAAATTATTCCTTAAAATTTGAACGCGTCAAAAATAAGGAAATTCAACGGTTCAAATTAGTTATCTTTATTTTTTCCATTTTTTCTTTCCTTTTTTCCCCTCTTCCTCCTTCCCAATTTTCTCCCTTTGCTAGTATGCACAGTACCATCACCCACATTGCATTGTGCATGACCAACCCCGACCACGCCCAACCAAGCCTCTGCTGCCCCGTTGACCCGTGCCAGTGCCTCACGATGAGGTCGACACGGCCATCAGCCCGTCCTTGAGCCCCCATTGCCGTCTGTGTGTGTGGCCTTAGGCCTCTCTCTCTGTCTTTGCCCGTGTGTTGGGTAGGCTTGGGCTCATGACCTGGATCAGAAGTCACTAAACCTAGTCTAGACATCATTGCTCAAACTTGGTGGTCCCAACCCACTAAGCCCTGTTCTCTCTCCTTAGGACAGAGGACAGGTTCAGCCTTACTGGCGTCGTTCGAGGCCGGTTGGCAATGCCAGGTGATCATGATCTTGATTGTCAAAGGTTGTGACCACCGGGCCCTACATGAGAGAGAGAGAGAGGGGGGGGGGGGGGGGTGTGCTGCTTAGGCGGGGTTCTCAAGCCAAGCAGCGGCAATGAGAGGTGCGAACGGCAATAGGACGAGGCTTGACGATGGCGCCGACGTAGTGGGTTTACCGGTGCTGGTGTATCAGTGGCAAATATGGAGGAGGAGAGAGGAGGGTGGAGGGAGTGTCTTTGGTATTTGGTTTAAATTCTCTAAGGACAGGTGCGTGTTTTGATCCAAGTTGCCCTAACTTTAGAGGACCCCAATTCCTTTCCTGCACCTTATGTTGTAACTGGAGACCTCATTATTGGACCGTTTCTCCATTCTTTGCCTGCTTTTCGAGTGGCAAAAAATTACATGACAAATCCTTCAATTGTTTGGTAAAATTATACCAACACCTTCACGATGAAGAAGAATGTTAGAATGTACAACTTTGCCAAAAGTATATTTTAATCATCCCGGCATTGCGGCGATATGATTCTTGAATAAGTATTATTAATGAAATAATTTCACGAATAAGTTCGACGCAAGACAATTAAGTATAAGAGTGTCAATAGAGATCCCCTGACAAGATGTCCCCAATCTAAAAACTGAAATTAATTTAGAATCTCGAGTTGTTATAAAGGAAATAGAATAATGCTGCTAATTAAGGAAAGATAAAAGACCGAAATCTTGGGGCATGTTCGATTATCGGGAATTGAAGCCATTGGAGTGGGAATTTAGGCCTTCCCTTTTTGGGTGACGTTTGGTTGATAAGAATGAAATCAAATGGAAATTACCAATAAAATTGCTGCACTACTACACGTTAGGGGAAGTGGAAATGAGTGAAAAAAATGGAATAAGTTAATAACAAGGACAAGTTATATAAGTGGACTATTAAATAACCCTTGGTTTTGATAACTTTTTTATGGAAAAAATTTAATATGGTAAGCACAGTTATCTATTTTACTTTTTTTTTAAGTGTGCCTGGCAAGTGGTCCATAGCAAGAATGATTTAAGAACCCCCAAATTCGGTAATAGATTGTTTACAAGTGGGCCAGTCGATTAAGCAGTAACTGACCCACAAAGTAACAATTTTATAATCTTCAAATCTAGTATCCAATAGTAGGTTATCGGGTGCTTTAAAATGTTAGGAGTAAGCCCGATGAGGTGATGCTTGTACCACCCTTTACAGGTGGCTTCATAAGTTATTTATTTCGATTGTAAGGTACTAAATTTGAATTACTTATAAGGGTTAATACTATGAAAAACTCTAAATCGGTACACCTGTAACAATTTTGTCCGAATTAATTTTTTGATCACAAAAAATCTCAAATTGGTACATTTGTGATAAATTTACCCTCTATTAATTTATATTAAATTGGATTAACACCACAAAAAATCACAAACTGGTACACCTATTATAAACGGAGGGTAAAATCCCAAACTTGTACACCTGTCAACTGACACGTGTAATTTAATTCAACAATTTGACAGTAAAATTTAAAGAAAATTAACAGATGGTGAATTTGTCACGTATGTACCCGTTTGGAATTTTTGATGGTCAAAAAATTAGTTTGGGGTAAAATTATTATAGGTGTACCAGTTTGGAGTTTTTCGTGGTATTAATCCTATTTATAATGACAAGTTCCTGACTTTGTTGGTGACTTACTAATTTCAAAGCCGACTCACAATACTTATTTCAAAATTACTAATGTCAATGGTAAGTATTTGTTTTGAGTGTCAAAGTTCTAACACATAAAAATAACTTGCATTCCACTTGAAGATCGTAAGTTCATTATCCTACTGATAACTTACTGCCATAATAAGCGAATCTATATTAGTAAATTATTAATGGGCCTATATTGTGCTAGTCTTTCTAGATGTGAAATTTTTGGTTATCATTATCACAAAACAATATGAGTTGTTTAATGAAGGGTCAAAGGACTTAACTGGAGAAACCATTGGGTTTCCTTGAATGAAAATAGACCATTTTTCTTCTTTTGCTGGGCCAAAGGGTTGGCCAGGTTGACATGTCAATGTCATAGACACTCGCTGGTTTCCAAGAGTTTACAAGACGAAGCAAAAATTGAATTTTCAAGCGACTATTATTTTTTTCATTATTTTTTTGGCCTAGTATGTCAAATTACATATGGCTTCGTACAAGGTGGAATTTTGTATTAAATTCAAACCATGGTCCAAGGTTCATATACGGTCCCCCAAAAAATTTTCTAGTCATGTCATGAAGGGTCAAATCCAGTAGCGGATCAGTTTCGTGTTGTTTTCAATCTTTTTCAATCTTCTGCACCCCAAGGTCTTCAACATGTTACGCAATTTGCAATAATTTTGGGTGGTTCGTTCCTAGCGACGTACTTATGTTTTATGTGTACTCAAGTAAGAAATTTAAAAGGAAAATGAATTGTGTTATAATGTGACACTCGCTCTGAAGTAACCCAAATGACCTTATATCAAGATACACGAAACCTTCTATGTGGTTAGTCAAAAAATTAAATATGATCTCATAAAGTGCCGTGACCTCATTCAGCATATTGAAGTACGTACGGCCTTGTTATAAGATAGGAAGAATATAAAGTCTATTCGAGGACAAGTTTTGTCCAATGTTCTGTATGCGAATATTACTGAAATTTAATAAAATAGACTTCGAATCGTGTCCATGGACTTATTGGTATCGAGACCAAGCCTAGGGAGGCCACTCCCTCCCGTCAAGATACCCCAAATCGGAGGAGGTTGCCTGAAACAATTGATAAAATCGAGAGGGTAGTGTTATGACAAATTAATAATCCACCCTGGACTATGTTTTTTCTCGTCTTCCATCTAAGGGAATTTCCTCCAACCTTGCTTGTGATAAATAAGTTATAAATTAATGCGTGAGCATCAGGTTAGGTGGAACCATTATTAAACCTAACTTGGATTTCATTGATTGATCTCACTCAATTATTATTCATGCAAGCATAAACAAATTTCGGCCACAACTTGATGCGGTGGATCCAATGTTGAAGCTATTGATCTTATGGTTGCCAATCAACTATACAACTGTTGATTTACAAGACCAGTTGTCAATTTCATGGCTTTTAATCAACTACTTAGCAACTGGAGGCCGGTCCAATTAATTTCTATCATTGTCGATTGATCTTCCAAGGTGGCTATTCGGCTTTCAAGGCTGGTGGACGAATTTGGAGGGTCTAATATTAGTTATTATGCATTTGCTTAGATTCCCACAAGTGAGCGAATTTCTATCTTCGGTTTTTATCAAAATTCCTTTGGTGGTGAAGTTCTTTATTCTTTGGCTAGTGGTGTGATCGATCCTTTGTGCCTAGGTGATGAATTTTATCTATCTTGAAATCTTTTATCCTTGACGGCTGGCTTGCTCCTTTATGTATAGATGGTGAACATCATCTAAGGTTCTCTATCCTTGGTCGGTGACATGTTGCTTTAAACCATGGTGGTGACCTTCATCTATCCTAACTTTATTTTCTATTCATACACATCCATTTCGAACCCTTTCATCATTCAATTCCAGAAAAACCTAACCATGCACTATACACTTATTACAGAAAAATGAAATTCTTAATCTCTCAATCCCATCACGATACAATTTAATTGAAAATAAATATAAATGATGTCCATGTTTGTAAAAACAAACTAGAAGTATGATTAAAGGAAATTTTCTAAAATCAGAAATAGAGGAAAACATAACTCATTCGCCCTATACAAGTTAGTTTAATTGGCACCATAAAGAGATGAATGTCTCCTAAGCTGGATCACGTTGCGGCATCACACAAAATTGGTGGTTATCATCTAATAATTAGTAAACAGATTCCCTCGACTCATTGGCAACATCGATTGAGTACATCAAGAAACGTAAAACGTTGGACTAAAACAAATCTTTTTGCCCTTCCAGAGGGTGGGCGAGGAATCAACAGGAGGCACCTCTCGAATATCATCATTGCTGTTTTGTCCGAAGTGGAGGGGAAAGTGGGTTCTCTCGCGCAGGATTACACGATGTACATGCACGAAGGCTGAAGGGACTCCAGACAATTAAGAGTTTTGGGGGGTGTCCCAATGGGGACACACATTTTCTTGCTTCCCCATCATGACTTCTTTATCGTGTTAATCCGTGAGAAAAGATTCTCGACAAGAGCCAAAAGTACGTCCCTTTATCTTTTGGGTTTCTAAAAATCCTCCACACAAGGTTTGGTCCACTTTTCCAATTTGAACTTTGGAGCTTCTTTCTTCGTGTTGTTCAAGTGATTGTTCTCCCTATTTGAGATTGGGACGTCTAGAGTTAGGTAAAATTATTTCTTAAAATTTGGACATGTAAGAAACAAGATAATTCGACGGCTCAAATTAGGTATCTGTATTTTCCCTTTTTTTCTTTTCTTTTTCCCTCTTCCATTTTCCCAATATACTCCCTTGCTCATCGGCACAATACCACCACCCACATTGCATTGTGCATGACCAACCCTAACCACGCCCGACCGATCCTCTACCACCCCCATTGACCCTCGTCAGTGCCTCATGATGAGGCTGACATGGCCATTAGCACTTCCTTAAGCCTCCATTGCTGTCTCAGTGTGTGTGTATGTGTGTGTGCAAGTTCCTTGACCTCTTTCTCTCTCTTTGTGCCTATGTGTTGGGTGGGCCTGGGCTCGCAACTTGGATCAGATGTCACCAAACGTAGTGTAGGCATCATTGCTCAAACTTGGTGGTCCAACCCACTAATCCCAGTCCTTTATCCTCAACAAGGACAGAGGATAGGACCAGTCTTACCGGTGTCGTTCGAGGCTGGTTGGCAATGCCCGGTGATCATGATCTTGATTGTCAAGATGTCGCGACCACCGGGCCCAAACATACAAGGAAGGAGAGAGAGAGAGAGAGAGAGAGAGAGAGAGAGAGAGAGAGAGAGAGAGCTTCTCAAGGCAAGCAACGGCAATAAGAAGCGCAAATGGCAATAGGACGAGGCTGGATGATGGTGCCGAGGTGGCGGGCTTAGTGGTGCTGGTGTATTAGTGGCAGGGACGGAGGTAGAGAGAGGAGGGCGGAGGGAGCGTCTTCGGTATTTGGTTTAAATTCTCTAATGATACATGCGTGTTTTGATCCAAGTTACCCTAACTCTAGAGGACCCCAATTCCATTCCTGGACTTAATGTTGTACCTAGAGACCTCCTTATTGGACCGTTTCTCCATTCTTTGCCTGCTTTTCGAGTGGCTAAATATTACGTGACAAATCCTTTAATTGTTTGGTAAATCATACCAACACCTTCACAATGAAGAAGAATATTATGTACAACTTTGCCAAAAGTATATTGTAATCATCCCGGCATCACTACAATGATTCTTGAATAAGTTTGAAGCAAGACAATTAAGTATGCGAGTGTCAATTGAGGGCCCATTGACAAGATGTCCTCAATTTATTAATTGAAATTAGTCCAGAATCTCAAGTTGTTCTAAAGGAAATAGGATAATGCTGCTAATTGAGGAACGATTAAAGATCCAAATCTTGGGGGCATGTCTGATTAGCGGGAATTGGATCCGTTAGCGTGGGAATTTAAGCCTTTGCTTTTTGGGGGACGTTAGTTTGATTGGAATGAAATCAAATGGAAATTACTAATCAAGGGCGTGCATGATAACAATTATGTTTCTTTATTTTTCTTTATTTTTGTTTCCGGGAGCAGGTTTGGAACAGAAATCTGTTTGGTAACATAATTTCATTATACTATTTCCGAGACAAATTTTTAGCCCAGAAATATATTTGGAAAATAAATAAGAAGTAAAAATCGAAACAAAAACATAAATAAAAGCTATTCTCATCACTCACTCCCTCTCTCTTGTGTGTGTTCTCCCTCTCTCTCATAGGGCATGGCCAGCGCTGACGTTGACAATTTTAATAATATTTTAATGTTTTTTTCGATTTTTTTAATTTTCTTTTCTTCTCTTTTCCTTCTTTACATTTTTTTTGTTTTCTCTTATTTTCATTTTTTTCTTGTCTTTTTTCATTTTCCCTCCACCGGTGATCATCGAGCCTTGTTGATAGCTAACGACCACCGGCCTCAGGTGAGGGCCACCATCGCCAGCATGGGCAAGTGTACAATTAAAAGGTTTATGACAGAATTAGCAAAAGTGTAATAGGTTTATGACTTCTTGGACAATTTTTTAGGAGTTTTTGGACAATTAAAAAATTAAAAAGTTTATGACTAAAATTTGCAAGCGTGCAATTGGCAAAATTAAAAGCTATTTTAAGTGGGTAAGTTATTAATGGGCCTATGTAATGCCAGGCTTTCTAGGTGTGAAATTTGTTTATCACAAAACGAAACGAGCTGTCTAACGAGGGGCCAAAGGAAAAGACTGGAAAAACTATTGGGCTTCCATGAATGAAAATCATCTTTCAAATTCTCTTAAAAAAAGAAGAAGAAGAACAAGAGCCCGTCCATATTCAATGTAATCCAATAAATCACTTTTCTTCTTTTCCGGGGCCGAAGGCTTGGCAACGTCGACATGTCAATTTTGAGCTCATAATAGAATTATTGGACAAAACTTCTTGCAACCACGAACTATGCAAACAATTCGAAACCGAACTTTTCAGAAACAATCATTGATATGTAAAATTACGGTTTATCATTAACAGTGTTATCAAGTAACACTAACTTAATCAGTTTAGTGCAATAGTAAAGATTTCACAAAATAGATCATTCGATCAAAATGTGGGAAACACATAAGTTAAGATTGATTCGGAGTAAAAAATGAAAACTTAAATGTCTTAATCTCACGTCTTACTGTGTCTTCACTCTTGAAGAAAACATATAAAGTTTAATTACTAAATGGGAACAAAAGAACATAGAGTATCATTAAAGTTTCAGCTTAGTTGGCAGATTTTTGGACTTTTTCATGAAGCTTCGTGCATCTAAATATACCAAAAATCAAAAGGCATTTTAGTGTTACATTAATGATGGAAACTCAAAATTATCAGAGATGGTAATGTTTTGCTCATGACAATTATGAATAGAAAAAAATTATGTCCTAGTTAAGAACTAATCACAAGAAATAGTTATTGAAGATGTTTCTATTAACTTGAATTTAAAAAGAAGCTTCGATAGTCAAAAGGATGTAGAAGAATGTCACGTTGATTTTCAGGAAAATTGTCCAAAAAGTCCTTAACTTATTGCATTTTTACCAATTCAGTCCTAAACTTTTTGCATTTGTGAAAATTCAGTCCATCTGGCAAATTTTAACTGGCCAGTGCTGGCGTGGACACTGGCCGGGTCAGCTATCTGGCCAACATTGACGTAGCAATTTTATTAAAATTTAATTTTTATATTCGATTTTGTTATTAATTTAATTTTCTTTTGCTTTTTCATTGTTTTCTGCCTTTCTTTCCTTTGGCCGGTGTGACGACTGGCCAAAGGCAAGGACCTCGTCGGCCCCTAGCAAAGCTCGCCCCTATTGACCACCGACGAGGGCGAGGTCGACCTCGCCCCCTCTAGGTTCTCCCTTGCCCAGCGACGGTGAGGTCGGCCTCGCCCTCACCAGGGGTCGAGGGGGGGGGGGTAGCTTTGCCCAAGGCTGGTGAGGTTGAACCTCGCCTAGCCAAAAAGAAAAAGAGGAAAAGGAAAGAAGAGGAAAAATTCAAAAATATATTATAATATTAAAAAATTGCCACGTTAGCATTGGCTAGACAGCGCCCACGTTAGCATTGATTGGCCAAAGTTGGCCGGATGGATTGAATTGACCCAAAAATAAACGATTTAGGACTAAATTGATAAAATTAAAGGTTTATGATTGAATTGATAAAAATGTAATAAATTTAAGGCTTTTTGCACAATTTTCTCTTAATCTTCTAATCTATCGGTAAAGAGTTGGGTAGGACACTGCAAATGAAATTTAGGAGGCTGAAATTGGTCAGGCCCATAAGATAAATGAAAGCGCTAGGCATATAGAATATCGTTCCAACGGTCTAGTCCATTTGATATTTCCCTTCGATTTGAGTTGAAAATCCTAGGCATGGAACTCTTGAGCAAGAAAATTATGCCCACCTCAACAAGCGTCTCTCTCCCTGTGAGATCTTTTTCTCTCTTCTATGGAAGAGTTCTCCCCTACCCCTCATAGTGGTAGTCTACCCAAAACCCTATAACACTTATAAACCCTAATCCCCTTCCTTCGTCTTTGCGTTTATCCTTACCACCATCCTATTCATTGTGCTTTCGTCCTTCAATGGTTACTCAACCGAGATCAAGCAAATTCTGGCCACAACCCATTCACGGAACCACACTTCCCTCCTAGGCCATAACCCATTCATGTCTCACCCATTCTACACCAAATCATGCCCAGATTGCCCCCCCCACCTGCCCTATCGTCCATTTTGATCAACCCATATTAGCTTTGTCCCATCCTTTAGCCCTAAAATCCCTAACAAACCCTAAATCACCTCACCTAGTGTACCTATCCCCATCTAAGAGCTCCCTTCATCTATACTTTTAAAACCCATTTCATGCCCTAACACCAGAAACAAATTGTTTACAGTCACTAGTATCATCCCAACACGCACGTCAAAGGCTAAAGCTAATGGTTTGAGTGGTTGCTGCATTAACTGAATGTGAGACTAGTGGTAGCAAAAGTTCCTTTTGGCTAAGATTGTCTTGGTGATGAGGAATGGAGGAAAGAAGTTGTTGAAGTCCTCTGGCCAAAAATTTCTCTAAGTAGTTATCAGAAGTGTGCCCAACAACTGCATCACAGAGGTAAGCATAGACAATATAATAGAAAAAGAATTAAGATTAGCTTTTTTATGTTGTTGATTAGGCAATACGAGGTCAGATGATGTTTTAGCGACCATAAATTAGGCATTGGTGGCTAGCCTTAATAAGTCACCAGGGTACCAATGAAAATCTTAACCTGGAAGTGTCAGGGGCTGGGCACCCTTGGACTTTCCAGGAACTAAGAGCTTTAGTGGCTCGTGAAAGGCCCAATGTCGTATTTCTCATGAAGACGAAGAATAAAGTAGAAATGGTGTTGAGACTGAAGAAGAGATTAACATTCCAGCATTGCTTTATTGCGAGCCCGATTGGGACAACGGTGAGGGGGGTGCGCTTATGGTGTCGTGGAATGAAGAGGTATCAATTATTGTGGATTTTTTCACTGCGGAGTACATCAATGTTACATGTATAGAGGAGGAGAAAAAGATATTGACGAGGATCACTTTCGTACATGAGTCGTACACATTCCAAAAAAAGTGTTCTGCTATGTGAGGAGTTGAGATGCATTAACGCACATCATACCCTACCTTGGGTTTGCATAGGAGATTTCAAAATACTATATCATTAGGAGAAAGTGGGGCAAAGACTGGCGAAACAATGTAGAATGGTTGCTTTTAGAGATTTCCTTTATGATTGTTCATTGATGGACTTGGGCCAACAATCTAGAAGGTGATGCATTTATAAAGGAAAGGCTTGATCGGGTTCTATGCAGTGTGGATTGGAGATTAATGTTCCTAGAAGCTTTAGCTTGCGCCTTGCCTGCAATTGGATCGGATCATAGCCCACTTCTTATGTCATTCTAGGCTGAAACAGAAAGAAGGAAGAAGGAATTTAAATTTGAGGCATTTTGGTTGGAGGATGGGGAATATGAAGAAGTAGTCACTATGGCATTGAAGGACCCTTGTGCTGGAAATATGAATTTCTTGGCTATGCTTCGAAAGATCACAAACTCTCTCGCACAATGGAGCAAACCATTTTCCGTGCTAATAGACAAATTCAGACTCTCAAAACTGAACTCCAAAAGATTACTAATGGTCAAGGGTTTAATTATGAATGCAAAAAGGCCAAAAGGATTAAGACAAGGATAGAAATGATGTGGAGATAGGAGGAAATTTATTGGGAAATGAGATTGAAGATTAGTTAGCTAAAGTGGGCAGATAAAAACACAAGTACTTTCATGCTACCATAATACAAAGGTGGCAGAGAAATAAAATATTCATGTTACAAATATTAGACGGAGAGTGGAATAGAAACTCAACCATAATCAAAATAGCAATAAGGGATTTTTTTTGTTACTTTATATAGCTCAATTAGCCCTTGCAACTTCCAACCCGTTATTGATCAATGTCCTCAATTAATTAGGGATGAAATAATTGAAGCCTTAATAGCCAAAATTACCTTGGAAGAGGTTAAGGAGGCCGTCTTTCGGTTGGAACCGTGAAAGCAGATAGACTTGACGGTGTTAATGGACAATTTTACCAACATCACTGGCTAGATATTCATAATGATGTACTTAAAGTGGTGGAAGAGTTCATGGAATCAAGAAGCTTGAACCTAGAGATGACCAGAACCCTGATTACCCTTTTTCCCAAGACTTCCAACCCAGAAAGATTGGAACAATACCGACCCATCAGCCTTTGCAACTTCACATACAAGATCATTCAAAGGTGCTGGCTAACCGGTTAAGAACGTGGCTGCCTCAATTGATTAAAGTGGAACATAGTGCCTTTGTTAGTGGAAGACAATTTTAGGATATATCCTAATAGTTTATGAGGTATTGCACCAACTATGAATTATGAAAAGGAAAAAAAATTCCAAGCAGTGTTGAAATTAGATATGCAAAAAGCCTATAATATGTTTGAGTGGGACTTCATGGAAGCTTGTATGTTGAAGATGGGTTTCTGTAGAAAATGGATCTTATGGATCATGCAATATGTCACTACTATCTCCATTAGTGTGAAGTTCAATGGGGGAGCCTTTGCCTTATTTTAACCCGACACGTGGAATTCAACAAGGTGACCCTCTCTCATTTTATCTTTTTATACTGTGGCTAAAGTCCTCTCCTTTCTAATGAAAAAGGCAGTTGATCCCACTTGTTGTTTGCGGATGATTCTATCTTTTTCCTCGATGGGAAAGTTATAGAATGTCAAAACCTAGCTAACATTCTGAATCAATATTGTTTTCCCATGGGCCAGGCAATTAATTTAAACAAATTAGGTATTTTCTTTTGCTTGGGCTGCCCTCAGAATCTTCATAGGAATATGACACAGGAATTGAGAGTCCAAGAAATAGATAAAACAGGGAAATACTTAGGTATCCCCTCGGATTGGGGTGTATCAAAGAAACAAATATTTTCTTGGATACTCGCTAGGGTAAATATGAAACTTGAAGGGTGGAAGCAAAAGATGATGTTGAAGGCTGGAAAGGAGATCCTATTGAAAACGGTTGTCCAAGCACTCCTCCGATATGCCATGTCAATATTCTAGATACCGCTTTTTGTTTGTAGAGGCATTAAACAAAAGATTGCTTCATTTTGGTGGAAAAACAATGATTCCAAGGCTTGTAGACACCGGAAGTGCTAGGAGGTAATGAAAAAGAGGAAAGCCAGTGGAGGCATGGGTTTTTGAGATCTAATCACATTTAATAGGGCAAAGCTGGACAAACAAGCTTGGAGGATGTCACAATCACCATTGACGCTTTGGTGCCAAATACTAAAAGGGCTCTACTTCCCCAATATTGATTTTTGGCATACGAGAAAAGGACAAATATCGTCTTGGGGGTGGCACAACTTCTTGATTGGAAGAGATGCATTACCTGGCTTGGTTCAATGGTCAGTAAGGCATGAAAAATCGATTAGAATTTGTGAAGACAGGTGAACAAGATTGGGCACAATTGCAGGTCCAACAAACCAAGCACTACAAAAAAAGCCGGGTTTTGCCACGAATTTTGCCACGAAAAATTCGGCAAAATTCGTGGCAAAATGCATTTGCGACGAAATTAGCGACGGAAAAAAATTCGTCGCTAATAGGTCGTCGCAAAATTTTGCCACGGAAATTTTCAATTTTCGTGGCTAATTTGCGACGGAAAAAATTCGTGGCAAAATTCGTCGCTAATTTTTCGTGGCAAAATTCGTGGCTAATTTGCAACGAAAAAAAATTCGTCGCAAAATTCGTCGCAAAATTATTCGTGGCAAAATTCGTGGCAAAATTCGTGGCTATTTGCAACGAAAAAAATTCGTGACAAAATTCGTCGCTAATTATTCGTGGCAAAATTCGTGGCAAAATTCGTGGCTAATTTGCGACGAAAAATATTCGTGGCAAAATTCGTGGCTAATTTGCGACGAAAAATATTCGTGGCAAAATTCGTGGCTAATTTGCCATGAACATTATTCGTGGCAAAAGTCCGTCGCTAATTTGCCACGAACATTATTCTTGAATGCGACGAAATATTTTCGTGGCAAAAATCGTTGCTAATTATCCGTGGCAAAATTTCGCATTTCGTGGCAAAGTTCGTGGCTAATTTACCAAAAACAAATTTTTTTCCATTTTTAGCCACGAATATTTCGTGGCTAATTTGCGACAAAATTTTTTTTTCAATTATTTGCGACGAACTTTTTCGTGACTAAAATTCGTGGCTAAAATTTTTTTTTCAATGTTTTTGCGACGAACCAAATTTTTTTGTCGAATTTTTGCGACAAACCAAATGTTTTTTGTAGAATTTTTGCGACGAACCAAATGTTTTTTGTAGAATTTTTGCGACGAACTTATTTGTTGCATGCAAAATTCGTGGCTAATTTGCCCTTTTTTTTGGGTCAGTATTTTTTGCACGAAAACAAATTTGGCGACGAATTTTAATGAATAATTTAGCAACGAATGTTGTTTAGGGACGATTTCGATTTGAAATCTAATTAACATTGATAGAAAATCACAGTCAATACAAGAACAAATCCCAAAAAGAAATGAAACAAAGTTCTAAATTAGTCAGTTCGCAAACTGTTCATCTTGCCAAGAAGTTCTTCCACGTTGTCTATAGTGTTTCTCCAAGAATCGAAGTCTTGTCCATCTGCAGCGCAAACATCACAATATGAAACTCCTAACCCCTGTTAATTTTTCACCCAATGGCACCAGATATGCAAAAATATACTAGCTCTTACAGAAGCATGAGCCATGGGGATAGAAGATAGATAAAGCATCAGAGAACTTTGAAGACCATATGATGTTGATTTCCACATGAAATTCAGTGTCATAAGCTCATCATTTGCTTTGATTCAAGAAAGCCAAGATCTTGTGAACAAAGAAGTAGCAAATATAGCTTTTAGAACGTAGCCGAGAAAGACTTGTTAGCTTAGCAAGAGCTAGTCAATTACTTGGCAACAACAAAGATTCTAGATATAGCAACTGTACATTGAACTCTAACTTGGCAGCAACTAGTATCACTTGGGAAGAAATGTTCATCTTTAACTCGATTTACTCCCTATTTTTCATTCAGGAACCTCTGGGAGCGGCATAAGGAGAAAGCACCCAGATAATAAGAAACTACTATGACAACTAACTCCGGGTTGACACCACGATAAATGAACTGAAGCCTCATCATAAGTCCCAATCCATATGGAAAACCACATAAAAGAAAGCAAGGGTAAAAAATCCCGCACATCTTCTATAATAGCTCGTACAATCAATCTCTATTTAAGAAGAACATAAACATTTTCGAAAAGAACAATATGCAGAAAATAATTTAAACATGTCAAAAACATCGCTACCAGCACTAATTTTACACACGAACTGACTGCACTATTTCATATCCCTGTTACTCCACGAATGCATAAACACACCATACTCAGAATTAGGAACATAGGCCGCAGACCAATGTAAACACATTAGGAACAATCATATATTCACATAATCAAATGATCAGTAGGAAATATCATTATCCATTGTTAACTTCTGACATATCAAGAAGCAATCAGAGAACTTTGAAGACCTATATGATATAGCAATCGACACCATTTTCAGATACAAGAAACTCATCATTTTGCTTCAACCGCATCTGGTGCAATGAAAATACAGGCATGAAACCAAACAACCAGCTTAAAAAAAAACCGCCACCATAATACGCGGCCAACTACATCATAAACTACATCAAAATCGTCTCAACACACAACAAAAGGGAAACTTTTGTCACTAACCAAACAAACAATTTTAGAACCTCTTCGAAATTTAATAGCAGAAGCATAAAGATATAAGTACCTCTTCGAAATTTAAACTAGCAAGGATCATCAAGGATCATCAGCAGCATCATCAGCATCATCAACATCATCAGCATCGTCATCAGCATCGTCATCAGCATCATCAGCAGGAATCTCATTATCATCATCATTGTGGCCATCACCTACTGGAGGAACGTGATGACCTTGGAGGTTGAGGTGATGACCTTGGAGGTTGAGGTGTTGCATGATAAATTGCAAATGTTGTTTCACTCCTATCATTTCTTCATCCTTCTGTACCAGTAATTGTCTCAGGCGGATCAATTCTTGGTCCGTTCGCTCGTCGCGTTGTGCCCTAGACAAAGCCGCACTGGAGGATGGAGTTGCAGCAACCGGCGTTCTGTACATCCTTGACAAGGATCCCATCCCAAATATTTGACCTTTTCTCATTCCACCCGATGTCGATGCCTCCATCCATAATGCCATACTGTCAACCGATGGCTCGGACGCAGCAACACCATCACCATCACCACCACCACTACCACTACCACTAGCAGCAGCCGTGCTCATTACAAGTTCATCATATTTGTCCTACATTAACAATATAGATAAAAATAAAAAAAAATTCATATATATATAAATACAAAATATAACCTCACATACTTACCTTAATAGCTTGTGCTCGATTGCCAGTCCATGTCTTATCTTTTTTCTGAAAGGTGCGTTCAAATGTAGCCATAAAAGATGGTTCCGTCCCCAATTCATCTGCCTACAAAATATAAACATAAATGAGTAATTATTGATTTAACTTACAACATGTTTAAAAGACTTACCATTCTTTTTCTATGCTCCCCGATGTTGATAGAGCCCCCAGCATATGTGGCAGACCCTTCACTAGAACTAGAAGCTCGATTCTTTTTATTAATTTCACTGATTCTCTTATGATGATCGGTGTCCCAAGTTCTCTGAAATTCGGCCCAATTGTCAGCTGTAATAAAATCCGGCTTTTCTTGCTTTCTCTTTGCTCTATTCATCACATTTCGCATGTGATCACCGGCTTTCTTCTTAAAAATTCTTTTAATTTCTCTCTCTTCCACTTCATCCCACCTGAACTTCCGCTGCAAGCAATCAATAGAAAAATAATTGTACACTTAATATAGTAAATCGAACTTAGTTTGTGAGGAAATAGAATGACAAAACCTACCTTGAACTCATTCCACCACAATTCCTTTACTTCTTTTGGAGCAGTGGTCCAAGTACTATATTGCCCCATCCAATGGTTATCGATTATTTTATTAAGTATCCTCACAACTTGCGTAGCATCCGTGAATCTGCAAACGGGTTATACAAACAAAGAATATCAACATACGTAGCATCATACGGACAATTCAGTTGACATCCATAATAATTCACATATACTTAAAACAATGAAATACTTACGAATCTCCAAATGGGGCTATCATGAATCGGGTATCTTCTTCATATCTCGAGTGTTGCGTTGAAAAAGAAGAAGGTGGATCCGAAGGCGATGGAACTGAAGGCGATGGAACTGAAGTTGGCATTTGAGGGTCGGAGGAAGGGCCAATGTGTCCATGTAGTAGTTGAGGATTAGATGAAAGGGCAGGGGTAGGGGAAGCGGAAAGGGACGGGGATGAAGCGGAAAGGCCCGGTCTTCTTTGTGAAGAATCACCACGACGCATGTGACCTCCACGTTTATACTAAAAATTGCAAGGTTAGATAAAAATGTAAAAAATAATGAACATGTATTAAAGAACATAATGATGTACGTTGTGAAGCTTACCATTTTGTTATTGAGAGCAAGAGAGGCTTGATTGATTCAACTTGAACATACACAAAACAAAACAAAAAAGTTAATATGACTAGAGGTAGAGATGGACCTTCTTTCCTTAGCGAAGAAAACCATTTGTACACCACCACATATAAAAATCAGTAGCTCGCACACAGGCATCTAGTGCTTTTAAGTCCATTACTTTCTGAACTCTCTCAAAAGTTTTCATCAAACAATGGCTCACTCAATAATAGGCATTCAATGGAATCCAGCAAATGTGGCCAGAACAAGAAAACTACAAACAAATTATATCCCAAGCTACAACAGAGAACAGACTATCAACTCTTACAAGATGTTCACAAGAAAACTACAATGCCATATTCCAACGATAGCATCATTAAAACAAGAAATGCAGGAAATGAAGACAACTAACCTTAACTTACCTTTCCAAGTTGCGCCGATATAAGCTCACTATTATGGAAATAAACAAAACCAAAACCATCATTAGAGATTGACATCCAAATGACTCCGAAACGAAAAAGAAAAAACACAAATTTCACGGAAAACACTATTCACCAGAATCGTTTTTCGCCAAAAAACCCATCTAAACGACTCCGAAACGCAAAAAAACGACTTGCGACACGGCCGAAGGCGGTGATTTTTTATCAGCGGGCCGTTTCCACTTGACCTACCAAATTTCAGCTCATTCCGACCATATTTCACCTCATTTCGACCAAATTTCAAACAAATTTCAATTAAATTTCAACTCAAATCTAATCAAATTTCAGCACATGCCGATCAAATTTCAACTTAAATCCAACAAAATTTTCTAAATATGAGCAATTTGATTCTGTTTGGTGGGCGAAACAGAATGGTATTGGGTCTGTTTCGCCCACGAACAGAATCAAATTCGTGGGCGAAACAGACCCAATACCATTCTGTTTCGCCCACGACCAGAACCAAGCAGAGGCGAACACAACATAGTAGAAGCCGGCCAACAGAGGCAGACAACACAGACGCAGAAGCACACCCAACACAGACGCTGAACAGAAGCGGCAGAACAGAAGCGGAAGCACAGAAGCAGACCCAACACACACAGACGCTAAACAGAACCGGAAGCACAGAAGCAGACCGCAGACCCCACACACACACGCAGCGTCCAGAAGCGGAAGCACAGAAGCAGAAGCAGAACAGAATCAAATTCGTGGGCGAAACAGAAACAGAACCATTCTGTTTCGCCCACGAACAGAACGAAGCACACCCAACACAGAAGCAAGCAGAAGCAGAAGCAGAAGCAGAAGCAGAAGCAGAAGCGCAGAAGCAGAAGCAGAAGCAGAAGCGCAGAAGCAGAAGCGCAGAAGCAGAAGCAGAAGCGCAGAAGCAGAAGCGCAGAAGCAGAAGAAGCAGAAGCACACCCACCGTCAGCCGCCGAAGAACGCCGAAGATCGCGAAGAATCGTTCGCCCGAGACCTGCAACAGAGAGAGAAACGGAAATGGGTTTTGATCTTCAGAGTACCCTAATTTCAGCTGAAATTAGCCACGGATTAAAAATTCGTGGCTAATTCCGTCGCAAATTAGCCACGGATTTTAAATCCGTGGCTAATTTGCGACGGAATTAGCCACGAATTTTTAATTTTCTCGCGGTAAATTCAAATCGAAATGTAAAATTCGGGCGGCTATTTTTTAAAATTCGTGGCAAAAATCCGTGGCTAATTTGCCACGGATTTTAGCCACGAATTTCATCAAAATTGCCAAGAAATTCGATTTTTTCATCGAATTCGTGGCAAAAATCCGTGGCAAATTAGCCACGGATTTTTGCCACGAATTTCATAAAATATCCAGAAAATTCGATTTTTACAAAATCCGTGGCTAATTTGCCACGGATCTTTGCCACGAATTCGATAAAAATGCCTAGAAATTCGATTTTTCTTCGAATTCGTGGCAACAATCCGCGGCTAATTAGCCACGGATTTTTGCCACGAATTTCGTAAAAAATGCCTAGAAAATTCGATTTTTCAGAAAATTCGTGGCAAATATCCGTGGCTAATTTGCCACGGATTTTTGCCACGAATTTAATCAAAATACCCAGATAATTCTATTTTTTTTCAATAAATTCGTGGCAAAAATCCGTGGTTAATTTGCCACGGATTTTTGCCACGAATTTCGTAAAAAATGCCTACAAATTCGATTTTTCATATAATTCGTGGCAAAAATCCGTGGCTAATTTGCCACGGATTTTTGCCACGAATTCGTCACAAATGCCTACAAATTCGATATTTTTACGAAATTCGTGGCAAAAATCCGTGGCTAATTTGCCACGAATTTTTGCCACGAATTTCGTAAAAAATGCCTACAAATTCGATTTTTCACATAATTCGTGGCAAAAATCCGTGGCTAATTTGCCACGGATTTTTGCCACGAATTCGTCACAAATGCCTACAAATTCGATATTTTTACGAAATTCGTGGCAAAAATCCGTGGCTAATTTGCCACGAATTTTTGCCACGAATTTCGTAAAAAATGCCTACAAATTCGATTTTTCACATAATTCGTGGCAAAAATCCGTGGCTAATTTGCCACGGATTTTAGCCACGAATTCGTCACAAATGCCTACAAATTCGATATTTTTACGAAATTCGTGGCAAAAATCCGTGGCTAATTTGCCACGAATTTTTGCCACGAATTTCGTAAAAAATGCCTACAAATTCGATTTTTCACATAATTCGTGGCAAAAATCCGTGGCTAATTTGCCACGGATTTTTGCCACGAATTCGTCACAAATGCCTACAAATTCGATATTTTTACGAAATTCGTGGCAAAAATCCGTGGCTAATTTGCCACGAATTTTTGCCACGAATTTCGTAAAAAATGCCTACAAATTCGATTTTTCACATAATTCGTGGCAAAAATCCGTGGCTAATTTGCCACGGATTTTTGCCACGAATTCGTCACAAATGCCTACAAATTCGATATTTTTACGAAATTCGTGGCAAAAATCCGTGGCTAATTTGCCACGAATTTTTGCCACGAATTTCGTAAAAAATGCCAACAAATTCGATTTTTCACATAATTCGTGGCAAAAATCCGTGGCTAATTTGCCACGGATTTTTGCCACGAATTCGTCACAAATGCCTACAAATTCGATATTTTTACGAAATTCGTGGCAAAAATCCGTGGCTAATTTGCCACGAATTTTTGCCACGAATTTCGTAAAAAATGCCTACAAATTCGATTTTTCACATAATTCGTGGCAAAAATCCGTGGCTAATTTGCCACGGATTTTTGCCACGAATTCGTCACAAATGCCTACAAATTCGATATTTTTACGAAATTCGTGGCAAAAATCCGTGGCTAATTTGCCACGAATTTTTGCCACGAATTTCGTAAAAAATGCCTACAAATTCGATTTTTCACATAATTCGTGGCAAAAATCCGTGGCTAATTTGCCACGGATTTTAGCCACGAATTCGTCACAAATGCCTACAAATTCGATATTTTTACGAAATTCGTGGCAAAAATCCGTGGCTAATTTGCCACGAATTTTTGCCACGAATTTCGTAAAAAATGCCTACAAATTCGATTTTTCATATAATTCGTGGCAAAAATCCGTGGCTAATTTGCCACGAATTTTTGCCACGAATTTCGTAAAAAATGCCTACAAATTCGATTTTTCACATAATTCGTGGCAAAAATCCGTGGCTAATTTGCCACGGATTTTAGCCACGAATTCGTCACAAATGCCTACAAATTCGATATTTTTACGAAATTCGTGGCAAAAATCCGTGGCTAATTTGCCACGAATTTTTGCCACGAATTTCGTAAAAAATGCCAACAAATTCGATTTTTCACATAATTCGTGGCAAAAATCCGTGGCTAATTTGCCACGGATTTTAGCCACGAATTCGTCACAAATGCCTACAAATTCGATATTTTTGCGAAATTCGTGGCAAAAATCCGTGGCTAATTTGCCACGAATTTTTGCCACGAATTTCGTAAAAAATGCCTACAAATTCGATTTTTCATATAATTCGTGGCAAAAATCCGTGGCTAATTTGCCACGAATTTTTGCCACGAATTTCGTAAAAAATGCCAACAAATTCGATTTTTCACATAATTCGTGGCAAAAATCCGTGGCTAATTTGCCACGGATTTTAGCCACGAATTCGTCACAAATGCCTACAAATTCGATATTTTTGCGAAATTTGTGGCAAAAATCCGTGGCTAATTTGCCACGAATTTTTGCCACGAATTTCGTAAAAAATGCCTACAAATTCGATTTTTCATATAATTCGTGGCAAAAATCCGTGGCTAATTTGCCACGAATTTTTGCCACGAATTTCGTAAAAAATGCCTACAAATTCGATTTTTCATATAATTCGTGGCAAAAATCCGTGGCTAATTTGCCACGAATTTTTGCCACGAATTTCGTAAAAAATGCCTACAAATTCGATTTTTCACATAATTCGTGGCAAAAATCCGTGGCTAATTTGCCACGGATTTTTGCCACGAATTCGTCACAAATGCCTACAAATTCGATATTTTTACGAAATTCGTGGCAAAAATCCGTGGCTAATTTGCCACGGATTTTTGCCACGAATTCGTCACAAATGCCTACAAATTCGATATTTTTACGAAATTCGTGGCAAAAATCCGTGGCTAATTTGCCACGGATTTTAGCCACTAATTTCATCAAAATACCCAGAAAATTCATTTTTTTTCCACGAATTTCATTATATTATTACTTAGTCGTGTGAGTGAGTGGTTACATTCGGTGGCTAATTTGCCACGGATTTCATTTCTACTATCCCACACCCGCGTAATTCATTTTTTTTCCGGACAATAACATTAACAGTGTTCAACAACAATTACATTGATAATAATAACAAAAACAACAACAATAGAAAGAATGACAACAACAATAAACTTTTGTCACAATAATAATTACGACATAATTAGTAAAAATGTCTCAAAAATCTTCATCTTCACCTTCGTCTTCATCTTGATCTTCTTCTTGAGCATCATCATCATCCTCATCATCATCCTCATCATCCTCCTCATCATCATCCTCATCATCATCCTCATCCTCATCATCCTCTGTCTCAAAATCTGATTCTGCAACACCTTCTAAATTTGATTCGCGAATTTCAGTTACAACTACATCTATCATTGCTCCACATGGATCTCGTAGAGTAGGAATGTTATATTCCTCAGTTTGAACCACGTTACAAACTTCCTCTTGTTGATAGGCTGTATCCTTCCAGTGTTCCTCGACTTTTCTTCGTGCTTTGGTTTTACATACAGCCCACCAATCAGCTTTGTCACGTTTCAAACTAGGATATGATGCATAATATACTTGAATTGCTTGTTGTGCCAACACAAATGGTTCATATTTCTTATACCTTTTCTTGTGATTTATTTCAACCATATTAAACTTCGTATGCACCTTCATTCCTTTGACGGGGTCGAACCACATGCACTTAAATAACACAACCCGCATTAATGGTCCGGGGTACTCTATCTCAATGATTTCATCCAACAAGCCATAAAAATCATCTTTTGAACTACCACAATTGGATGACCGAACACACACACCACTATTCATTGTGGCTTTTCCCATTCCATATGCTTGAGTGTGAAAATTATACCCGTTTATGAAATATGCTGGCCAAGTGCGTATAGTTGCTTGTGGACCCCATGATAGATTATATAGCAATCCTTGCTCTTCAACATTACTGTGAACCTAAGATTACACACGCAAAGTCAATAATATATATGTATAAAATATTAATAACTTGGTTTTGGTCTATAGGCAACTTACATATGTTTTGAACCATGCTGCAAATTGTTCATCGCACAAACGGTCGAACTCATTTGGTGGTAGTCCATCCATTGAATCTTGGAAAATCCTATTAACAATTTACATTTATATATTAGTAAATATTTGACAAGCAATACATATATTTGCAAATATACACTTACTGGAAGTATGGCTCCACTTCTGGACAGTTCAGTAAAATATAGGTATGGGCAGCCTGCCATTCTTCGCCTGTTAAGCAACGAAATTGACATGCACCGCTTGGTCGACCGAGATAATTGAAAATAGAGAATGATTTGCAATTGGGATCGATGGGACCCTCATCATTTCTTCCTGCTCTCCGCCTCTTGCACTGCACGTGCGGCTCAAAATAGTATGCTGCAAATGTTGTCACTTCTTCCATAATATATGCATTACAAATTGAAGCTTCAACACATGCCTTATTCTTCACTTTTTTCTTCAAATGATATAAGAACCTTGTTGCAATAGAAAGAAGTTTATCAGAACATAATATTTACTCAAGTATTTTTAAATTTACTTTGAAAATTTTTTTACCTCTCAAATGGATACATCCATCGAAATTGGACGGGACCTGCAACTTTGGCCTCATAAGGCAAGTGAACTAAGAGATGCTCCATTGAATCGAAAAACGATGGAGGAAATATCCTTTCTAAATTGCAAAGAATAATTGGAATGTCTCTCTCCAGTTTCTCCATGTGTGATGCTTTTAACACTGTTGAGCAAATATCATGAAGGAAATTACTTAACTCTGTAATGGCACCCCATGCAAAGTTTGGTAGAAGTTCCTTCAAAGCTATTGGAATTAGTCTTTCCATAAATATGTGACAATCATGACTCTTTAATCCTATCAACTTGCATTCGTTCAAATCAACACATCTTCCAATATTCGAAGCATATCCATCAGGAAACCGCACAGATTTCAACCATTGACAAACGACTCGTCTCTGCTCCTTATCCAACGTATAAACTGCTTTTGGTTTTGGTCCCCTGCTGCTTGCATCGACATCTAATGTTGGCCGATCACAAATATCTCTCATATCTTTTCTTGCATTCAAGTTGTCTTTTGTTTTTCCCGTGACATCCATAACAGTATTTATGACATTGTCGAAAACATTCTTCTCAATGTGCATGACGTCAAGATTATGATGAATAAGATGGGCCTTCCAATATGGTAGATCCCAAAATATACTGCGTTTAGTCCACTTATGTGCACTTCCGTACGCAATAGTTGTGCCATGAGGGTTTTCAACAACAGTTGGAAAGTCCTGCACTCGCTCCCATATTTGATCACCGGACAACCTCAACGGTGGATGAGTTCTTTCAATCCTATTCTTCATGAACTCTTTTTTATTCCTTCTGAATGTATGATTCATCGGCAAAAATTGTCTGTGACAGTCAAAATAGCAGGGCTTCTTACCATGTCTTAATCTGAATGATTTCGATCTCTCCAAACATATCGGACATCCTAAAATCCCAGCTGTACTCCAACCAGATAACATTCCATATGCTGGAAAGTCATTTATCGTCCAAAGAAGAGCAGCCTTCATTACAAATGATTGCTTAGTAGAAACATCATACGTAACGACACCTTCATTCCATAGCCGTTGTAACTCTTCAATCAATGGTTGCATATAAACATCTATCAACTTTTTTGGATTTTGCGGGCCGGGCACGATCAATGTCAAAAACATATAAGGTGTCTTCATGCACATACCAGGTGGAAGATTGTACGGAGTTACGATAACTGGCCAACATGAATAACTTTTCCCTGATTTTCCAAATGGGGCAAATCCATCAGCACAGAGACCTAACCTGATATTTCGAGGCTCCATCGCAAACTCAGGGTATGTTCTATCAAAATGTTTCCAGGCCTCTGCATCTGAAGGATGACACATTAGACCCTCTTCTGTTTCATGATTTGCATGCCAAGTCATGTGTTCAGCAGTGGCTTGAGACGCATAAAGCCTTTGCAATCTTGGGATTAAGGGCAGATAAAACATTTGCTTGCATGGTCTACGCTTCTGATTATGACCCTGCCTCCGATTATGACCCTGCGACCTGTTAATCTTGTACCTGGGAAGGCTACAGAATTTGCAAGATTCTGCATTTTCATCATCTCTCCAATATAACATACAACCCCTACTACATACATCAATCCTTTCAACTGGAAGACCTAAGTTATTCACTAACTTCTTCATATCGTAAAAATTACTTGGCATGATGTTATCACGAGGCATTGTTTCTCGCATTACTTCAACAAAAGAGTTAAAGCAATTCTCAGACACATTATGCTCTGCCTTGATATTTAACAATCTTGCTGTCGCTGATAACTGAGTATGGTTGTCACAACCTGCCCATAAAGGTTCATCTGCTGCTTTCAACACTTCCCAGAACTGATTAGATGGAAACGTTTCATTACACACATTCTCATCAAAACCTGTTACTCCTATCTCTTCCTCAAATGTAGGAGTGAAACTAGTACTTGCATGGTTCGGATTTGAAATAGCATTATGACCAGTTGCATCAATCACCATCCTTTGGTATGGGTTCAATTGGTCATAATAGCTACATTCTTCCCTAACTGAAAATTGATCACTTATTCCATATCCTCCATATCCTTCATCAGATATAAAAGGTTCACCATGACAAGTCCAATTATAGTAGTTCGGAGTAAACCCAAATCTACAAAGATGTTCTCTAACTGTATCACACACATGAAATTTACCATTACTGCACTTTCTACACGGACACCTTAACTTATTTCCATCCATCAACTCATATTTACTACTAGCGAAATCCAAAAATAGTTCCAACCCAGCACAAAACTCATCGGTCAATCCTCGACGTCCAGGTAAGTTCTTATTATACATCCAAGCCCTGTCTCCTTGCATTGTGTCTATATAAAAATAACAAAATCTCGTAAAAAATTAAAACAAAAACTAATCAATAAATTTATTACTTTGAAATTTTAAAAAATAAAACAATTACCCAAGTATTTGACTGAAATCTTTGTAGTAGAAAGTGCTCAATTTAATGAGAATTGCAACGTTCACTTCATCTGCGAAACTTTCAAATGGATACGTACCTACAAAAAAAAATTGACTTCATATTTTATTTTTTTATAATAATTTTTTTAAATTTTAAATTTTTTTTTTCGCATCTTTTCCCTACATATTTTTCTCCGGTCGCCGGTCTGGCGACCGGTGACCGGCTGAGGCCAGCGAGTTAGACCTTGCCAGGCATGGGCGATGTCACCTCG
This sequence comes from Syzygium jambos, assembly GCA_031216235.1. Lineage (NCBI taxonomy): Eukaryota > Viridiplantae > Streptophyta > Magnoliopsida > Myrtales > Myrtaceae > Syzygium > Syzygium jambos. Next base: position 20,700,989 of record CM062225.1, read on the forward strand.
CCGGCCAGATCTGGCCGGCGAGGTCGAGAAGCATCACTATAATTACTTGGCATAACCATAAAAATAAATTATTTCCAAAAATCCCATAAATTTTCCTTGGAAACTTCCATTGAAAACAATTTGTCAAATAATCAATTTCATATGACAATTGACGACATAATCATCACCATACAAGTTGGAAATCATAATTTGAGATTCAAGATTTTCTGAAATAATAATAAATAAATTTGGAAATTAATTATTAAATAAGCATCATAAAATAATTTATTTTCCACAATTCAAAATATAACCTCGAATCGAAATCATTCAAATCATTTTCGAAATACGCCAACTTATAAGGCGTAATCCAACATTGGCATCACAATTCGATATTGAAAATCATCCAAAATACTAATATTTAATTTTCGGAATTTAATTATTTAATAATAAAATATTAATATTTCAATTCGAAAATAATAAAATAATAAATAATTCTGAAAATATTAATATTAATAACATAATCAACAATAATAATATAATTGATAGCGTATCACCACATTCACGATAACTTATCGCACATCTACCGATACCCCGTCACCTAATCCCAATTAACTAAACAATTAATAAATTAATCTAAACAATATTTAAACTACCCTAAGCAAGTTTAACATCCTAAACACGGGATTAGGGGTTAACTTACTCGGCTAACGCCGGCGACGACGCGATGACAAGGGCGGCGACGAGGGTGGTTTGCGGCTCGGGCTCGGCGACCGGCGGACGGGCGACGAACGGCGGCAAACGAGCACGACAAAGGGAGCGACTGAAATGGAGGTTGGCGATGGTGGTCTCAGCAGTTGGGACAACAGCAGCAAGCGGCGAGGGCAGGCGTGGGCGGACCGGCGGCTGGGTTGCGGGAGGTGCGACCCGCGTGCTGGCTGAAACAAGTCAGCAATGGCGGTCGTGGGCGGCGACGGGCTAGCCGGGGTGGTGGCGGTTTGGTGGCAAGAAGGCAACGCGTGGCGGAGCTGGTCCGACGAAGGCCAAGCCGGCGAGAAGTGCGGCAACAAGCAGAAGCCGAGCGAAAGAAGAGGACCACCGAACGATGGAGAAGAAGAAAGGAAGAACAGGAAAGAAGAAAAGGAAGAAAGGGGAAATGATGGGGGTAGGTGGTGTCAGGCGCATGAGGGGGGGACCTGCAGCATGGAAAAAGGGTAGAGAGAGAGAAGGAGAAGAAGAAAGGAAGAAAAGGAAAGAAGAAAAAGAAAAAGAAAAGGAAGAAAGGGGAAATGATGGAGTAGGTGGTGTCAGGCGCATGAAGGCGGGACAAGCGTGGAAAAAGGGTAAAGAGAGAGAGAAAGAGGAAAAGTCAAATCGCAATAATTGCGATCCAACGGCCACGATTCGAATTAAAAAACAATCTAACGGTCCCGAAAAATTCTAATTAATAATTTAGGATTTGACCAAATGGTATTAATAAAAATACACCGCGAGAGAAGTCTATCAGTCCAAATCAACACCCGGTCAAAAATTCACTTTTCACCTATCCCGAGTAATATCGCGGCTTGCCACAATAATATCGACACCGTCCAATTAAATTCATCCCAGAATTCCTAGAAATTCGACACCAAAGTTCGGGCTCCAAATAACGGCGAAATCCATAGCTAACTCCGTTGCAAATTAGCTACGAAGAATTTTTCATCGCAAATTCCGTTGCAAATATGCGAAAAAATGTTTTTTTTCTTCGCAAATTAGCAACGGAAAAAATTCGTCGCTAATTTCGTCGCAAATTAGCCACGAATTTTATTTTCGTGGCAAATTCCGTCGCAAATTAGCCACGAATTTAATTTTCGTGGCAAATTCCGTCCCAAATTAGCCACGAATTTTTTTTCGTGGCAAATTCCGTCGCAAATTAGCCACGAATTTTTTTCGTGGCAAATTCCGTCGCAAATTAGCCACGAATTTTTTTTCGTGGCTAATTCCGTCGCAAATTAAATTTTGTTCGTGCCTAATTCCGTCGCAAATTAGCCACGAATTTTGTTTCGTGGCAAAAATCCGTGGCAGATTAGCCACGAAAGTTTTTTTGTGGATAATTCCGTCGCAAATTAGCCACGATTTTTTTCCGTGGCTAATTCCGTCGCAAATTAGCCACTAATTTTTTTCGTGGCAAAAATCCGTGGCAAATTAGCCACGAAATTATTTTCGTGGATAATTCCGTCGCAAATTAGCCACGATTTTTTTTCGTGGCTAATTCCGTCGCCAATTAGCCACGAATTTTTTTTTGTGGCAAAAATCCGTGGCAAATTAGCCACGAATTTTTATTCGTGGCAAAAATCGTGGCAAATTAGCCACGATTTTTTTTCGTGGCCAATTCCGTCGCAAATTAGCCACGAATTTTTTTTCGTGGCAAAAATTCGTGGCAAAATAGCCACGATTTTTTTTCGTGGCTAATTCCGTCGCAAATTAGCCACGATTTTTTTTCGTGGCTAATTCCGTCGCCAATTAGCCACGAATTTTTTTTCGTGGCAAAAATCCGTGGCAAATTAGCCACGAATTTTTTTTCGTCGCAAATTCCGTCGCAAATTAGCCACGAATTTTTTTTCGTCGCAAAATTCGTCGGTAATTTGCGACGAATTTTTTTTCCGTCGCTAATTTAACTTTTCGTCGTAAATTTGCGACGGAAAAAAATTCGTCGCAAAGTCCGTCGGAAATTAGCAACGAAAAAATATTCGTCGCAAATTTCCGTGGCTAAATCCTTGTTTTTTTGTAGTGAAGATGATCCCCAATTAGTGTCTGAGCTAATTGATAGAGACTAGACCAAATGGAATGAACAAAACCTTTATAGCTTGTTTGAGGATAGTATCGTGGACATTTGTGAGGCTAGAACTGAAGAACATCATAACAAAATTCGTTGGAAGTGAAGAACATTTGAATCAGATTACTTTAGGTACTCTACGAGGAAATCGGCTACGAGAAGATCGGACGTTTGTGGTCTGCAACTGAAGAACATCAAAACTAAGTTTCCTTGGGTACGGTACAAAGGAAATGTAATGAGCCCTCCTCTTCATTTCTGAATGCTTCTTGTTGAAATGGACGAAAATGTTTTCGAGATACAAGAAATGCATGGTTTTTACTTCTGTTGTGATTTTAAATTAACTTTACCCATGCATGTTTTTGCCGATAAATCCCAATAGTGACGCTTAAATTTAATTAATGGTGTGAATCACAAAGCTACACCTAAGGAAAAATGAAGTACAATATAGAAAAGTAAAGATAATTAAAAGATAACAGCTTAATTGATTTGTTGGGGTCCCTCTGAAAAGTAGAATGTGGCTATTTAAAGCCTACAATAGACAGTTATCAATGGAGGTTACAAATGAGGTTACAAACGATTACTAAAAAAGAAATAATATCCTAGCGGTTACGATAAGTTACAAAGAGAGGTTACAAAAAGAAGCTACAAACAGAGGTTATGAATGGTTACTAAACAGTTATCGACAGTTACGTAGACTGCACTATGTCGATGGTTTCTTCGATTCTACTATGTTGACGGTTGCATCTGATATTGTCGACTTCACTTTTTGTCGATTCCTTCAAGTTGGCGATTCATCACTGAAGTTCCTATCATTTTTCCGCATCCTAATTAGTCACGACTGTCCATTTCCTTTCAAAATTGACAACTCTACAGTGCTTTTATGAGAAAACTCAAAAGATAAAAGTTGTAGATCCAGGAGTCTTAGTTCTTTTGGCCTAGAAATCAGGTCAATCTGATTTGAATCGACAAAGTTATGACGATTTTCCCAAACTAGTGTAGAACTGAAATTTTTGCTCGTTTTGTGACGAAGTCTCCGTGTGTGTGAGTCACTCTCCCGATCTTATTACTCAAATAGTCGACAAATTGGGCTATATCAAAAAGACCACGAAACTCTTCTTTTATTGACTAAGCACGTCAACTTGTTGATAATAACAAAAAATTGATCATTTTTTGGTGTAAATAGGATGGTCGATTTGTTTTAAAAAGACATATCCACCCGTATGGCGAAATAATTGCAGTTTGCTGACACAAAAATGAAGTTGCATCGACCAGCTTGTAAACCTCTAAATGAGAGTATATAGTAGTTATGATTCAATCAGAATACATTCAATGAGAGTTATTACTACTGGTCCTTCCTCTCGGTCCTATATCTATAAACAAAAATTTTGGCTTTTGTCGTTTAGCGTGAAACTTCTATAGTAATTCATATTAGAAATTGAACTGTTTATTCTAGAAAGCTTAACGGATATTTAGCTGAACTTGCAAATTGAGGTTTGAGAGTCCAAAAAAGTAGATAAAATCAAGGGTTAATACCAAGAAAAACCCCACATTGGTATACCTCTGACAAATTTATCTTAAACTAATTTTTTGACCACCAAAAATCCTATACTGGTACACTCGTGACAAATTTACTCCAAACTAATTTTTTAACCATAAAAAATCCCAAATTGATACACTTGTGACATATGTACCCTCTGTTAAATTGGATTTATACCACGAAAAATCACAAATTAATAAATCCATGACAAACAGAGGGATAAAAGTCCAAAGTGGTGTATCCGTCAACTATAACGTGTTATTCAGCTCAGCAATTGGACAGTAAAATTTAACAGAAACCAAAAGAGGGTAAATTTGTCATAGGTGTATTGGTTTGGGGTTTTTGGTATTTTTGGGATAAATTTGTCACCAATATATCAGTTAAGGGTTTTTCATGATATTAATCCTAAAATCAACTAGTAAAAAAAATATCATGAAGAGTAATTAGATAACTACTGTCCGAATAGGAAAGTGAGTACTAGTGCTAAGACCATCCTTTAATGTTCTGTAATGGACGTGAGATCTACGACACGAAGATTGTTATGGAAGCTAGCAATCGAATAGTAAAATTGACAGAAAAAGAAAATAAATTGAACACTAACTAGATTTATGTTGTTTGGTCGTAGTGACCTACGTTCGGGGGGAGAGCAGTATGGAATTTCACTATAGATCAAGCGATTCAACGGAGATTACAATCACACTTAAGTCACTCAAACATTCTAAGTGTTTCTCAAGCTTCAATTATACCTAATAACTCACGTAATGTTTAGCGCTACAATCCCTTACAAAATAATCTCTCAATCTCACGAAGGAATTATACACAAATCTTACTGCAAGATCTAATCACTACAAACACTCGGATATCTTCAGAGTGTAATTCACTAGCAGAAGTTTCTCTTTGATAATCTTAAAAAATAACATCCCCTTCTTATTTATTGGCAAGAATTGGATCCAAATTAGGAAACCTCTTTTCAAGATACATTCTCCAATTAGGAAACATTTTCTAACTAAGAAACCATTCAATTAGGAAACCTATTCAAAATAGGAAACCTACTTGAATTAAGAAACTTTCTTTTTTGGGTTAAAAATCGAGACATAATTTTAACAAAGATTGTGTTCTTAGTAAAAAAGGGACACATATTTGGCTAATGTCCTAATCAGACAGATAACATAATTAATCACCTCAGATTAGCCATTGTTGCTCCTTTCTTTTTATGGCTAATCCAATTATTTTATGTCACTAAAACTTTTCCTTGCCCCTTCATGAATTTTTGTTGGCAAGTAGGGCCACTCGTTAAACACCTAAAAAACGATTTTTCATTTTTCCAACACTATTTCTCTTGTGCTATTTGTTATCAGTTTATTCATAATAAAGATATTTTTTTCATCAAGTATGGCTAACGAGGACTCTCATAAATTAAACCCCAATTATTGACATGAATTCATGACCAGTTTCAATTATCCGAACAATATACTTAAACAAGAAAAATAATAGACCACTCCCCACCTGATGAGACTAATTAAAAGCAATAGAATATATAGAAAAAAGAGTTATAGGCGCACTATTTGGTATGGGTCCTTACAAAGCACCCGGACCGGATGGCTTCCAAGCGGTTTTCTTTCAGCATCAGTGAAAACTGGTTGGCATGGCCAGGTAATTGCAACTGGGATGAGATTAACAAAACACTCAGAGTGTTGGTCCCGAAAGTGAAGCAACGAGAGACAATCAACAATTTCCGACCAATTAGCTTGTGTAATGTCAATTATAAAATTCTCTCCAAAGTGATCGTTAATAGGCTAAAGAATGTCCTACCAAAACTTGTCTTACCTAATCAAACCAGCTTTGTTCCCGGTAGACACATTCAGAAAAACATTATTATTGTTCAAGAAGTAATTCACTCATTGAGCAAGTCCCAGGGAAAAAGAAAGCACATGATCCTTAAAATTGATTTGGAGAAAGCGTACGATCGTCTGAAATAGTCCTTCATTGAGATAAATCTCCACTTGACAGGTATTCCAGAATCAATGGTCCAGCTTATTATGAAATGCATCACTTCATCATCCTTGCAAGTTTTGTGGAATGGTGAGACTACAGGGGCATTCTTGCCATCCAGAGGAATATGTCAAGGTAATCCTCTCTCTCCCTATATTTTTGTACTGTGTATGGAGAGATTAGCCCATCTTATCAATGCTGCAGTGGCTTCAAAACGGTGGAAAGCATTTTGTTTTGGTAGGAAAGGATCGCAAATATCTCATTTAATGTTCGCAGATGATCTACTATTCTTAGCCGAAGCTTCAATAGAACAGATGGATGTCATCCTGGAGTGTTTGGATGATTTTTGTCACAAATTAGGACAGCTTGTGAGTAAGGCTAAAACTAAACTGTTCTGTTCAAAGAATACTTCTCCAGGGCTGAAACGAAGTTTGAGCGATATATTTGGCTTTACAATATGTTCAGATCTAGGCAAATATTTGGGTGTGCCTTTGATTCATGGAAGAGCCTCTTCGAGGCACTTCCAACCGTTATTAGAGAAGATAACAAATAGACTTAGTGGATGGAAGTCTAATAGCCTGTCGATGGCAGGCCGCATCACGTTAGCTCAATCTACAGTCATGTCTATCCCTAACTATCATGTGCAATGTGCAAAAGTCCCAACTAATGTTTGTCATCAGATTGAGAAAGGTTGTCGTGCTTTCATATGGGGAGATACCATAGACAAGTGTCGCATGCATATTTTGAATTGGAAGTTTCTTTGGCAGCCTAAAAATTGTGGTGGTCTTGGTCTTAGATCCCTTGAACTTAATAACCGTGGATTCTTGATGAAACTAGCATGGGTCAAGATGCAACCCCGCTCTTCATGGAGGTTTTGCATACTAAATATTGTTCACAACATAGGAGTACCATTTGTGCCAAACCTGGTGACTTGATGTTATGGAAAGTAATTGTTAATGTATGGCCGACGGTAGAGGACGGAGCCACGTGGAGCTTGGGAAATGGTGAACATGTAAGTTTTTGGAAAGACATGGATTCCAAATTTGTAGCCACTCTATAATATAGCGACTTCCCGATTGCCTCCATCCGAGATAGACAAAAAAGCACGTGATTATGTGCGGAATAGGAATTGGAACTTTTTGCTTATACAGGAATTTTTGCCGGAAGATGTAATCCTTACAATTCGGGCTATCAAACCCCCGATAGCCTCTAATAGGGTAGACGAACTGATGTGGGAAGGCATTGGGAGTGGGTCTTTCTCTATTAAGTCGGCATGTGAAATTATCGGAGGGATAGATGGTCAACAAACTAATAGGATATGGCCCCACATATGGAAGTGGAGGGGACTTCAACGTATTAGAACTTTCCTCTTGCTAGCGACACATAAGTGCTTGTTAACCAATGAATTGAGGATGTCTCGAAATCTGGGCCATAACCCTTACTTACATGAGATGCGAGTCTTCAGTGGAGACAACTTTGCATGTTTTGGGAGACTGTCCAGTTATTCAAAACATATGGGTTGAACTCATTCCACAACTTCATCTTGAAGAATTTTTCTCAATGGTTAAATTCAAACCTGGCTGATAAATCGAGAGTCAACCCCAACCCTGATTGGAGCATTGTTTTTGGCGTGAGTATATGGCTTTTCTGGCAATGGCGAAACAAGTCACTTTTTCAAGATAACTTTGTTTTCCCTTCCAACCCCGTTGAGGTAATACAATCACACACAAAGAAAATCATAACTTCTTCTATGGTCAAATTGTCACCATGCGGAACAATAACTTCTTCTATTATAGTTACTTGGAACCCTCCACTTTCGGGATGGATTAAACTGAATACGGATGGAGCATCTAAAGGTAATCCTGGACTTTCAGGAGCAGGAGGCTTATTTTGAAATGAAGAGGGTGATTGGCTTGGAGGTTTTACCTCATTTCTTGGAATATGTTCATCTTCACAAGCATAATTATGGGCATTATGGTTAGGACTCACCATCGCAAAGTAATATGGTTTCGATAAAATTATCATTGAAATGGACTCCAAAGCTATCATTGAACTTGTCAACCCATAGCGTATAATGGATAACACTAGACCGGCTCTACTTAAAGATATAAGAAGACCCTTGGGCTCTTATTTCGAGTTCCAAATACAACATAACTTTCGAAAAGGCAATCGACCTGCTAATCTTCTTGCTAATATTGGAATTCAAAAGTGATTGGACACTACATTCTACTTGCAGCCTCCTAGTGAATTATCTCATGTTTTGTTTAGTGATAAAGTTGGAATAGTAGACTTTAGACGTTAAATTATTTAGTTTTGTACCTTTATCTACCAAAAAAAAAAACGGCAACTTTTCATTTCCTCCAAATCGCGGGTACTGTTCACTCGGGCAAATGCTCTCTACAGGGGTTTCCCGGTCACTGTTCACCCGGTAGTCACTTTGGCCGTTTCCGGTGGTTCCCGGCGGCGGTTTCTTCCAATTCTTGGAGGATAGGCCGCCTGGACACCACTCTGCCACCCCTCCATAGATCTCCTCTCCTCGTACAACACATACGCTGGACTCTCAGGTCTGGTTGACGTTGATTCTGGTCTCTCGGGCGTGCGACGGATCACTGAACTCAGCTCTCGGTTCTAGTTGGGATTCTGCGGGTTGCAGCACTGAATCTAGTGCCTTCCCTCCGTCTCCTATCTATTGTATTGGGGCTGGTGTGTTGATTTGTTACGTTTTAGAATTGGGACTTTCCGTCTGTGACGTTCCCCTGTACTGAAACGTATTGGCTGGCCGGTTAATTCAATTGAGTTGTTTTTTCTCCATTCGGCTGGTTGTTTATTGCTGAGTAGAAACTGAAGATAGTGGTTTGGTGATAGCATTAACTCAGGGGAACTGGCTAATGCGTGTCCTTCTCTTTTCCTTGGTGAGGGCGGGTTGACTGGTAGATGCTCGATTAAATGCCCTGATGGAGAATCCTACCGAATTGCCTGACCCTTCTCCTGCTTTGGAAGTTAATCCCTCACCTGCTGTTGAGGCTCCTACTTTGGAGGCTAATCCCTCCTCTTCTGCTGATGTTCATCAGGCGATAAATTCTTCTGCTCTGAACCATGCAGCTACTGCACCAAAAGGCTCCTCGACCCCGGCTGATCCTAAAGGAAAATCGGTTACTTTTACCAACAAAACCCCCCCTCCTGGAGCGAAATTTATCTAGCGAGGCAATGGTAGGTGCAGCCGCAGCAGAGGTCGATCCAAAAGTCGACAACCCCCCTCTAGACAAGGCCCCATTGCCAGCCCCCCTGGCGGTACAGACCTTAGAACAAGAACAGCAGATCAGCAGCCCTTTCCTGCTCAAATGTCCAGATCCTGGGCAAATGTAGCCAAGGTCCTAACCTAACCAAAGGCTATAACCTATCATATGTCCCTCCTATGATGGAAAACGGTGAAGTAATAGTTGATATAACTGTTGAAGTAGCTGCCGAAGAGAGTCCAAGGTGGCTGGAATGCATTGTCGGGCATTACATAGGAAGAAGGTCCCTTTCAAACTGACTGAGGAAGCAATCAAAAAGGCCTAGGGGGATCAGGTTATTGACATAAAACTCCATGAAAATGGCTTCTTTGTCTTCCATGTTCCTAATGCTGATTTCCGAAGGAGAATCATAGATATGGGCCCTCTATCCATATTCAGCTGCACATTAATGCTACAGCAATGGCATTCAAAGATAACTCTCAAGAAGGGAAAGTTGGACTCTATCCCGGTCTGGGTTAGACTTAGGGATATACCCTTCTCCTTGTGGTCCCCCGCGGGCATAGGCCGTATAGCAAGTGCAATCGGTAAACCCCTATATGTAGATGCACCAACTGAGCAGCTATCTAGAATCTCTTATGCTCGTGTTTGCATAGAAATAAAAGCTACTGACCCTAGAGTGGAACTTGTTAAGTTCAGGTGGGACGGCGAAATTGACTCTATAAACGTCGAATATGAATGGAAGCCACTTGTCTGCTCCTTGTGTAGCATTTTTGGTCACAAACAGGGATCCAGAGGATTTGGGTGTGCACCTCAACCTGAAACTAGAACTCAGGCTTCCTCTCGGGTCCAACCCGCGGATGAATGGACTGTGGTCAATAGGAAAAAAGGTAGTGCTCCTAATCCCTTGACCTCAGACCAGCGGCAAACCTCCCCTTCTCTTCATCTGGTTCATACCTTGGCTGTTGAGAATCCTCCGCCAGTTGCTGCAATGTCTGTGGTGGATCCAGCTTCGGTGAGAACTACTGTCGAGCCTAACACTACACCAGCCCCAATAGAAACTGACCTGATCAACTCCAAGGAACTTGTGGCAGGACCCAGTTCACCTCTTGCCTTGCGTCCAGCAAGCTCTCTGGTCCAGCAGACTCTGGAACTTCCCCCTGGGGCGAGTTCAGTAGGCACGCCAGTCCATCAAATGCTTGGCTCATCTTCGAAATCTTTGTCTTCTAATGAAGGTTCTTTTGGTTCTCCAATTCTAGTAGACATTCTCAGGGATTCAGAGGTGACAAAGGGGATTGAATCAGGCTATGTCTCCCCTCCCAATACTCGGTCTCGGACCATGGTCTCGTGCGCCACGGAAGGAGTTTCTAATGCTTCACCTGGTGAATTAACCAACCCTGTATGCCCCTCTAAAGCTGCTGGTCCTTCTTCTTCGAAACAAAAACCGAAGAGGAGAAGACCTAAGACTTCTCAAAGGTAATTCGCCCACCTTTACCTATGTTTTTTGGAATCTGGAACATCCGTGGCCTTGTTGCCCCCCTTAGACAAGCTGAGATCCGGACTTTCATTAGGTCTAACCGGCTCTCTTGCATCGGTGTAGTTGAAACTAAGGTCAAAGCCTCCTTTTTTGATGAAGTATCTAGAGGCATAAATAATAGCTGGCGATGGATTTCCAACTATGTTTATTCCCCCCTCGGTAGAATATGGATCGGGTGGGATCCAAATGAGATTGAACTGAGTCTCCTACACTATTCTTCCCAACTCATGCATACCTAGATTAAGCTGCTGAATTTGGGAAAGTCCTGTCTTCTCTCAATAGTCTATGGCGAACATACCTTTGCGAATAGGCGCCCACTGTGGGATGACCTTGTCAGAATTTCTTCTTGTCAACTTCCCTGGATAGTTGCTGGTGATCTCAATGCTATAAGAGACCCTGATGACAGAATGGGTAGCTCAACTCCTTGGATACCAGCCTTTGATGATTGCTGGAACTGTCTTAACCAGGCAGGGCTAGATGATCTCCGTTTTGTGGGTTATAGATACACTTGGTCCCACTCTTCAGGTGCTAATCGCAAATTACGCAAGATTGATCGGGTCCTCGTTAATGACCTTTGGAACCAACAGTTTTCCTTCTCTGAAGCAAATTTCTTGGTGCCAGGCATATCCGATCACTCTCCTATGGTGATTAGAATCCTTCAGCCTCAATGCTCCAGGAAACCATTTAAATTCTTCAACTTTTGGATTTCTCATCCAAAATTCTTGGACATAGTTGCTCAAGTTTGGGATACTGAGTTTTCGGGTTCATCAATGTACCGAATATGTTGCAAACTTAGAAGCCTCAAGGCCAAGCTGAAGAGTTTGAATCGTAGTTCTTTCTCGGATATCTCTAACAGGACTGAGCAAACAAGGGTTGCGCTCTATGCTGTTCAAGCTGCCTTAGAAAGCCATCATTTTGATCAGAACCTTCGTGATTCTGAACTGGATCATATCGAACCTTCTCGAATTTGCGCCAACAGGAGGAATCTTTCTATAGACAAAAGTCCAGGATCCGTTGGCTCAAGGAGCGAGACCTCAATACGAAGTATTTTCACCACTTTGTAAACAATAGGCGGGTCAAAAATCGTATTCTCTCTGTATCCACTTCTGATGGAGTGCTATTAACTGACCCTACTCATGTTGGGAATCATATTGTAGGCCATTTTCAGCAACTTCTCAATGGCAGCTCAGCGAGTGTCCAGGCTTCTATTGATGAGATCAGCTCTTTCATTGGTACGAGCCTTGATGAGAATCAGGCAAATATCCTAGCTGCCCCAGTCTCGGATATAGAAATCCAATCTACTCTCTTCTCACTTGCCAAAGGCAAGGCTCCTGGACCGGATGGGTTCAATGTTGATATTTTCAAATCCACCTGGGAGATTACTGGACCCTCAATCATCACGGCGGTAAGGGAATTCTTCCAATCTGGTTGTATCCTTAAGGAGATTAATACTACCATCTTGACTCTGGTGCCAAAGTCTCCAAATGCTTCTGCTATGAATGACTTCCGGTCCATTGCTTGTTGCAATACCGTTTATAAATACATCTCTAAAATTCTGGCTAGGCGTATTGCACTTGTCTTACCCACTTTGATTGATACTTCGCAAGCGGCCTTCGTTAAAGGACGCAGGATCAGTGATAACATTATGATCGCCCAGGAGCTTTTTGCTGACTTTCATCATGAACCCTATCGTCCAAAATGCGCCATCAAGGTCGACTTTCAGAAAGCTTATGATACGGTTGATTGGAAATTCATTGAGAAGACTCTAATGGCTTTCAAATTTCCTGGCTTCTTTATCAAGATGGTTATGGCTTGTGTCTCAACAGCCAAATTCTCGATATCAATTAATGGGGAATTACATGGCTTCTTTGCTAGTTCCCGGGGTATTAGACAAGGTGACCCCTTGTCACATTACCTGTTTATATTGGTAATGGAAGTCCTTTCTGGTTTATTAAGGGCCAAGACTGCTAGCTCGGACTTTCACTGGTTTTGGCGTTGCAAACAAACCCGCTTATCACATTTATTCTTTGCGGATGATGTCCTTTTATTCTCAGAAGCGCACGTGAAGTCTGTTGGCCTTCTTAAGGAAGCTCTTGATGTATTTTCTGATTGGTCTGGCCTTAGACCAAACAAGGACAAAAGCAATGTGTTTTTATCGGGAGGGACGCCAGGCCTCCATGGGCAAATTCTTCAGTGCCTCGGCTTCCAGCAAGGTATGCTGCCCTTTCGTTACCTAGGCGTTCCTGTTATATCTTCTGGCATTCGGAAAGAGGACTGTAAAATGCTTATTGACAAAATAACTGCTCGAGCCCGTTCTTGGACACATCGTTTTCTTTCATTTGCTGGTCGGATTCAGCTCATTAAATCCGTCCTCCACTCTATCCATATCTACTGGGCCTCGATCTTTTCCCTTCCAAAGAATGTGCTGTATAGTATCGAGACTATTCTTCGACAGTTTTTATGGAAGGGTCCTGATTTAGGCGTCGGCAGAGCTAGAGTAACGTGGAAGAATGTTTGTCTACCTAAAGAGGAATGAGGCTTAGGGATTCGGAGACTCACAGAATACAATAGAGCCTTGATTCTTAAACATATCTGGCTCCTATTTTCGGATAAGGAATCCTTGTGGTGTAAGTGGATACACTCAACTTTCTTAAAGAATTTCAACTTCTGGGTTGTATCCAAACCAACATTTTTGATGCCGAAACGCGATAGAAAATTTGACTGAACAAGAAAGTTCGAAAGAAGAACGATTCGTCCTCCAAATATGATTATCAAATCAAAAATATTCAAAGTCTGCTCAAAGAAAACTCTAAAACAAGCTTATAAAGACCCAAATCCAAACCTATTAGGAAACGTAATCATCAAAACGTAAAATTACAAAACTGCCCTTTATTAAATTAACCCCAAAAAAATACTAAAAAAATAGAAAAATCCATCTAAACAATCTCGAATTGCGAAAATCCATCGTTGACTTCAAGCCCGCAGGTTCGTCTAGTCGTATAACGGGTCTGCCTGTCCCTTAGGTGCATCATTCTCCCCTGCTAGAGAAAGATTCGTCCTCGAATCTGCTTCGTCTTCATTGTCATCAATTTCTTCAGGGTCTTCTTCCTCTTCAGTGTAGTAAAGTGACAAATCTGCTACATTAAAAGTTCTAGAAATATTGTGCTCACCCGGCAACCCAGGTGGTAACTCTTCCAGTACGATATCAGTAAACTCCTCAAGCAAGGGCAAAACTTGGGTAGGAATTTCGGGACTGTCAGAATTCCGCTCCATCACCACAATAGCAAAAAGCTCAGGCGCGTTTACTGCCCCTTCTAGAAATTCTGACCTGGACAGCAGATTATTCTTCACTTCTTTTCTCAAATCTGAAGGACCTAGGGTAATGGTTCGACCATCCTTCTTGAAGGTATAAGTATTTCTGAAACCATCATGCTGTGTCTTTCTATCAAACTGCCACGGCCTCCCTAATAAAATATGGCAAGCATCCATTGGGACTACATCACACCACATCTCATCGATGTAATTTTTTCCAATCGAAAATTGCACAAGACACCTTTTGCTCACCTTCACCTCATTCCCTTTTTTAAACCACGACAACTTGTATGGTTGATGACGATCTTCTGTTTTCAACCCTAACTTTTCCACCATAGTCGTGGACACCACATTCTCGCAACTCCCACCATCTATTATCACGCTACATACTTTTCCTCTACTAGTGCACTTAGTATGAAAAATATTATGTCTAAGCCATGATTCATCATTCGCTACAGCAACATTTAATATTCTTCTAATGACTAGAGACTCACCAGAATCAGCATAGATAATCCCTTCCTGTTCCACATCCGCATCCTCTTCTTCACCTTCAGATTCATCATAAACTGGACCTTCATCAAAGACCGGATTATCAACAAGCGTCACAATTTGTCGGTTCGGACAATCAGCAGCAAAATGCCCAAATCCCTGACACTTGAAACACCGCTTGGCTGCAGTTCCTCCCTTGCTAGTTCCAGCATTACTCTGCCCCTCGTTAGATGCAGGTTTAGAACTCACATCCTTAACTGTGATCGATGTCGAATTTACAACTGATGTTCCCGCTTTTCCTTGAGATTCTTTATCTAACCATTTGGAACTGCTGCCTGACCACTTGGAACTGCTGCTCTTTCTTTTAAACTGCCCCTCCACCTTTAGGGCTAGTTTGCACACATCCTCATATGTCCAATACTGCTGTAATTGGACAACATCAGAGATCTCATATCGCAGCCCTGCCAGATATCGTGCAATCGTCTGCTCGTCTTCCTCCGCCACATCACAACGCATCCGCAAACGATCAAATTCTTCAGTAAATTCTTCAACTGTTTTATCACCTTGCTTGACGTTATGATACTCAATAAACGCCTCTTGCCTATAATGGGTAGGCAAAAATTTTTTCTGCAATAACTTTTTCATCTTCTCCCAGCGATCCACCTTCGGCTTCCCCTCTCTAGCGCGTTGCTTTTTCACGTGTTCCCACCAAATTGAAGCATGTTTTCGCAGCCTAATAGCCACTAACTTCACTTTTTGCCCCTCAGTTAAATCTTTAAGATCAAAAATCCGTTCTACCGTATGCAACCAATCAATAAACTCATCAGGATGAGCCTTACCATTAAACTCGGGAATCTCGATCTTCATTCCAAAATTTTGAAAAGAACGTTGATTTCCAGGTCGTACTCCTCGATTTCGCCCCTGGTTCAGAACCCCGAAAGGGTTTACGTCTTCTTCTTCATCTTCGGATGAATCCTCAGATTCCTCTCCTTCTTCGGATTGAACGCCCAACCTCGCCTCCGCAAGTTGTCGCTCCAAATCCTGGATTCGTCTTCTCTGTTCTTCAATTTCTACGTCTCGCAAATCTCTTAGACGCGGTTGATCGTCTGCTTCAGGAACGCCTCCACGCCCCCGGCCACCACGAGCCCGCCGTCCACGACCGCGATTCTGTTCAGCCATTGATTCAAGCAACCTATGCTCTGATACCAATTGATGCCGAAATGCGATAGAAAATTTGATTGAACAAGAAAGTTCGAAAGAAGAACAATTCGTCCTCCAAATATGATTATCAAATCAAAAATATTCAAAGTCTGCTCAAAGGAAACCCTAAAACAAGCTTATAAAGACCCAAATCCAAACCTATTAGGAAACGTAATCATCAAAACGTAAAATTACAAAACTGCCCTTTATTAAATTAACCCCAAAAAAATACTAAAAAAATAGAAAAATCCATCTAAACAATCTCGAATCGCGAAAATCCATCGTTGACTTCAAGCCCGCAGGTTCGTCTAGTCGTATAACGGGTCCGCCTGTCCCTTAGGTGCATCAATTTTGTTCTTCGACTTGGAAGAAAATCTTAGATATGAGAACCTTTGCTCAGACTACCTTTCGATGGAAGATAGGTAATGGTCGTTCGGTCTTCTTTTGGTTTGATTGGTGGCATGACAAAGGCCCATTCCACCTTCTATTCAGCAACTCCGAAATTTACCAATCGCGGATACCTCGGAATTTATCTGTTCGGGATTTCTTTGATCGTTCTTGGCAACACTCAATCACTCTGACAACCATCCTCAGCTGGATGGACTCAGCGCCAATCTTTCAGGAAAATTCTCTGGACAAACCTTTATGGGTCCCTCACCCATCCGGCTCCTTCTCGGTTTCGCTGGCTTGGGACTTCATCAGAACTAAGAGCCGGCCTGTTGCTTGGCACTCTTTCATCTGGAACCATCATTTAGTCCCTCGGCATTCTTTCCTGTTATGGCTAGCGACCCTTAACCGTCTGCCTACACAGGTAATTCTCCTACAAACCCGTAGGATCGACACAGCTCTTTGTCCTTTCTGTGCCACAACACCTGACTCGGTAAACCACCTTTATTTTGAGTGTGCACATACTAGTCGTTTGGCTTCCTTCTGGGCTACAAAATGCAACATTCCATGGCGTAACCGTCCATGGCAAGACAACATCACTTGGCTAGCGAAAATATGTGGAGGCTCTTCTTTTGACCATTGCCTCTCCAGGTATTCTTTTGCGGCCTTATGTCACATAATATGGTCTGAGAGGAACAATTCCTTATTCAGAAACAAGAGTCTTTTCATCCCCGGCATGCGTAAGCACTTGTTCAAAGTGGTGAAGGACAAAGCCCTTTCTTTTGGGCGTATTGCCGATACTTACAGAAATCGGAAAATGCTAAGAAATTGGGGTCTCCCGTCGTCACTCATTGAAGCATCGTCGATAAATTCTTAGGGCCTTTTGAACTCTGTTTGTGGACAAGGGCTTCCTCCCCTTAACTTCGCTGGTGTGCTGCTGCTGCCGACTGTTTTGGAGTCCTATGCCCCTTTTCCTTGCTTTCTGGTGTTACTTCCGGAGCTACGGCTGACCTACAAGCTCAGGATTGGGTTCTGTTGTGGTTCTCCCTGCTCGGTGCGTTCGAGGACATGGGCCTGCACCTCCAACATCTGCTGTTTGTTGCTGCCTCCAGATGGGTCGTTGTCAAGGGCTTTTCTCCGTTGTTCTGCTCCTGCTTCTGCATATAACGGCTGACCTCCAAGCTGTGGTTGGCCTGGCTTGCTGCTCCGGGAAACTTCTTCACCAACCGTGGAATTTGTTCGGTGACATGGCCTCCACCTCCATATCTCTGCTGTCTGTTGTTGCTTCCGGCTGGTGCAATGACATGGGCATCAATTCCCCGCTTGTTTCCGGCCACCTTTGGAGCCTTACCTGTTTCGTTGCTTCTGCTGGCTGTTTTCGGTGGAGCCCTACCTGTTTTGTTGCTGCTGCTGACTGATTTCGGTGTCTTCGGCATTGGTTTTTCGCTATCTTGCTGCTGCTTCCGAAGTCCTGGGCCGTCCACCAAGCTTCGGATTGGTCTTTTCCTTGTATTTTCGGTTTTCTTGTTCTTGTTTTAGCTAGGCTTTTGCTTGTTGTATAGCTCCTGCCGAACCTTTCTTGACCTTGTGTGAACAACTTTGTCCTAATAAGGTCAGGTGGTGGTTTGGGCGCTAGGTTGTATTTGGTGTTTGAAAAGTGTCGCGACCTACCCCTCGAGGGCCGAGCTCGGATGAGGCGGGTTTAGAGATAAGTGTTCATAAGATGGTTCATATGGCACTTTTTAAAATGATTTTACTGAAGTGTAAATCTTTTGTTTAGCCATATAACTCATTGATCATGAACGTGGATTTTCCCTAAATCCATATCTCGCGTGACAGCGGATTGATTTTATTTTTTAGGAGTTGCCACTAGCCTAGGTCGGGGGTCGGCTAGAATACCCAACCGAAACGCGGGAATTTCGTTTCGGTTTCTACGAAAATCAGAGATCAAAGGTTCGGGGACTAGCTTACGTTAATATTTCTATTAACGCCCTTTCGGTACCGCTAAACTTAACATGGTTGTTATCTAAGTCGTCATGCATTTATTTTTTTACCATTTTCATGCCAAAGTCTTAGTCCACTAGGTGATCATGCATCTTGTTTTTGTATTTTCATTTGAGATTCTAAACTAATCCTATCTTAGTCTAGAAAAAGAAAGAAACAATCAATTGTATTGAAAGACATTTCTTAAAGTAAACACTCGAAGTATTGAAAAAGACGAGCTAATTCTAAGTGTGAGAAAGTAAAAACCCGCAACTCGTCGGGTGTTTATTACAACACGAGTTGAAAAACCCGAGACATGATCGGGGATGAATGAATTAAGTACAAATTGAAACCGGATTGGACATCGGTTTGATACCATCAAAATGAATACAAATCGAGACCGGATTGGACATCGGTCAATCACCTTGGTCTTCTATTTCGGATTATTCTTCCTTGGACCGCCTCTCGGGTGTCGGTGTTTACATTCATACATTCATTCATGAAAAGACAACATAACAATGATGCAATCAATTCACTAATTAAGCACGGGCCTCGGGATCGACCTTTGTTTTTCATGCGATTCGATTCATCACCCATCTAATCACCTAACATTGTTTGATTAATGGTTAATGATAATGGGCTACCATTTGTATTCACAAAACAGTGACTCATATCAATTAACCCCTAAAGTCGGGTTCTAATGACCAAGAATGAGCTACCCGCCGAACATGCACCGGGCCTAACATTCATCTAACAAACGCATGCATAAACATAAAATGAACATGCATTCAAGCCCATGGGCCTTGTTTCGAAGCCAAACAAACCATGAGAAGTGGGCTTTATAAAAAAGACTACTTATTCAATTAATGCCTAATTCGGATTGAATCTGTTCAAGTATGATTTACTACCCTAATGACGTCCAAATGAAGTGATTCAGGTGTCATTAGAAAGCTTATGACATGAGGATCAAAAGTCAAGAAGACCATTTTTTCTAAATCCTAGCCAATTTTCCCGAAAATATCGAATTAAATCTCAGTGACAGGCTGGACTCGGTTCAGTTATGAATTTCAAATTAATAGCGGGAAAAATAACAAACCTTATCAAAACAGCGCGAAAAGTTTTGTGCGGTTAGGATTCCCCGTGTGCAACAACTTTCATGTTTTGAGTTTTTGCTAAAAAGTCCTCCAAATTTTTATAAAATTCTATTTTCGCGAGGGACTCAATTGCAAATGGAATTTTAACCCGAAAAGACTTTTCAAGCAAATTGACCCTCCAAAAATTGCAATTAGGTCCTCAAAATTTCCAATTGTCATAATGAGACCCCAATGAGCAACTTTGTAGTTTTTATTTTTCGCAAAAAAGGACTCTAACTTTATCAAATTCGGAGAAACATCTTTTGAACTCCAAAGGAATGAAAATCAGATCTGGACACAGATTCTGATCAAATGGTGAGAATTCCTTTTGAAAATTCAAATGATCTCTGATTTTGATGAAATTAGTATCAATAGAAAGATCTCGATCTCAGGAAGAACTTTCGTGAAGAAAATTTTTTCATATCTCGAACACACAAATTTATGAACATCGAAGAACACACAAAGGTCGACTGAAACTAGCATGAAACCAGATTTACATGCATATGACGTTGCAAATCGTACTAGGCTAACATGCTCAAAATTTTATGAAAATTTTATAGTGAACAGATCAGATGTGTTCTACAACTCTCATGAAGGAAGTTTTTCCAGAAAATGATCGTAGAAAATCGTAAAAATCATCAAACAGCACAAGGTCAGTCAGGGAATCATCAGAACAGACTTGAGCAACATATTTCAGATTCTGATCCTAACTTCTAAAAATGTTTTTACATAGCAAATGAAGTCCGATCAAGGCATATGATATATCGAATCGAAGCTTAAGACGAGCTTTACGACTCTCTAGTTTATCACTTCATCAGATTTCGACGTTAACAAGCTCAAATCAGCATCTCAAGTCAACAGGTTTCACTGAACACGAATTTACAGAATTGAGTTCAAGTGTTCTTACCTTGTCTCACAATGATCCAACGCTCAAGCGAGCGATCCGGCCTCCGTATTCTGATCTGGAATGGCACGGAGAGGCCTCGGAAAGCTCGGCTAACCTACGACAATGGATTACACGAAATAATGTGAGAATTAATTCGTTTTCTCACAAATAGACGAATCAGCGAAAAATTAAGCTAAGGATGAAATCCGGTGGCCGTTCGATGCGAAGCCGGCCACCACAGCGACGTGAGAAGGCCAAGGAATGTAGTCGGGAGGTCTGGATCGCCGGAGGAGGTCGCCGGAGAGCCGGTTCAGCCGGCTGAACCGGCTGGACAAGTCACCGGCGGTAAAGCCGGTAATGCCGCCGAGAGGGAGATCAGGCCGGAACAGTGAGCTCCGGCCACCAGCGAGGGTAGCTGGTCTTGCGACCAGCCTCAGGCCGCCGTGGGGGACGTCGGAGGGGTGGCGGCTCGCCGGAAAGCAGCCGGCAAGAGGCCGGAAGAGCTGTCGCCGAGAGAGAGGGCTAGAGAGAGAGGTGATCGTGAGAGAGAGGGAGATAGAGAGAGAGAGAGAGAGAAGAGAGAGAAACCAGATCTGAAAAATGAACCCCCCACTCTTGATTTTTGGAGGGAAAAACACTATATACCCCCTTCAACTTTGAATTTTAGCCCTTAGATTGATCAAATGGTCCAAAATGCATCCTTAATGATTAAGAATATTCCTTAGAGGCTAAGGATTGATGACATGGCATTATGGATGGATATGATCAATTCTAAATGAATGGCTATGATTGATTTGCTAATCCCCTAATTAATTTGCTTAATCCTTAAAGAAGGGCATTTTTGTCATTCTTAATTAAGGGCATTTTTGTCATTCTTAATTAAGGGCATTTTTGTCATTTTTGCACTCAAGAGGATGTGACTGACCTTGGTTGGTCCGACCGGATTATCGATTATCAAAATTTTCGACTGGAAAATGACTAGTCCGATCGGATTAGTTCAATTTGAATTAAACCGATTTGAGTCAATTAGCTCTGAATTTGGGTAATCGCATGACCGAGCTAAACTAACAAGTTTAATTGAGGTCTAATTGAGTCCCAATTCATCAAATTGAATATTAGTCTAGAGTGGGTCAAGTTGAATTGCACTATTTAGACCAATTACTCTTAGACTTCCTAATCATTGGATCACTAAATTGATCAAATTGACCCAAATTCATGTGAATCTTCCAAAATTGATTTTGAATTTGGATTTCATATAAGAAATTAGGCTCATTCGTGTCTCAATTGCGCACATCATGAAGAATCGATCAAAATCACTGATTAGGGCTAAAATTGGGGGTTTTTGTGTTTGGCTTGGAATTGCAAAATTGGTTCAAAAATTGGATATAAAATGACCTCTAGATCAAATGTCGTGAAGAACACTAACCTAAAAAATGACTAGAAATGAAGTAATTTCATTTTTGGCCGATTTGAATCAAATTCCGCAATTTGGGAAAAAGTTGATTCTAAATCGATTTTTGTAAAATTTTAAATGCCAAAGGTAAATTGAATGTAAAATAGGATGATTTGTAGATTTTTGAATTTTTCAATTTTTTGGTCAAAGGTTTGACCAAAAGTCAAACCCTAGTTGACTTTTCACTAGGAGCTTGATTTTATGATCAAATCTTTGAATTTTTTTGAAATTTCCACTTTTAAAGTGAAATTGGACTTGAAAGGAATCTTTTATACAAAAAGCCCCAATTTGACATGGGGTTGACTTTTAGTCAAAGGGTTGACCAAAAAGTCAACGCCAAAGTCAACCATTTGACTTTTCGGGTTTTTGCATGAAATGAATAGAAAATCGCTTACAAAAGCTAGACCAACAGACGGAATTAAAAAATGACACTTTTTGCTCAAGAAACAGGCTCCGTCGCGATCGGAAACCATAATCTCGAATTTTTTATTTTTTAATGATGCATCGGCTAAAAATTAGGTGTCAACAGCTGCCCCTCTTTGAGTGGGAGTTCGAAGAGGTTTCGCTCAAAGACCGATTGGCACCTGCAAAATTTTTAGTCGATTCCATTTGGGAAATGAAAGAAAATAAAGACAAAGACATTTGATCAGAGTCTTACCTGAAGCACTTACTGTTGGATTGTCAGACCATTCATATGTTCTTCTCTCTCTCTCATGAGATGGAATGAAGGAAGAAAAGAAATAGAAATGGTTTTATGGGAAATCTATGGTTTAAGGAAAATCAAGAACCAAATGACAAGATTTAAGGATGACCTAGAACCTAAGGACAAGGTTTAAGAATGACCTAGAACCTAAGGACAAGGTTTAAGGATGACCAGGAACCTAAGGACAAGGTTTAAGGATAACCTAGAACCTAAGGTAAGGTTTAAGGATGACCAGGAACCTAAGACAAGGTTTAAGGATGACCTAGAACCTAAGGTAAGGTTTAAGGATGACCAGGAACCTAAGACAAGGGGTTATGGTTTAGGCTGACCAAAAATCGAAAATGAAAGTTATGGTTTAGGCTGACCAAAAACCGAAAATGAAAGTTATGGTTTAGGATGACCAAAAACCGAAAATGAATGTTATGGTTTAGGATGACCAAAAACCGAAAATGAAAGTTATGGTTTGGGCTGACCAAAAATCGAGGGTATGGTTTAGGCTAACCAAAAACCGATCCATTAGGGAAAGATATTTTGAAAAAAGTTCCGAGATTATTTAACAACAAATCAAACGGAATTTTTCAACTTTTGATGAAAGGCACAGATTATCAAAATCCTTAAGAGGAAATTTTAACAAAATAATCTTTGAATAACCACTTAAAGAGGTTAGATAAAAATGCCAAATTGGAAATAATCTAATCAAAAAGGTCTTTCACACTGGCTCTCATAAAGGCTTTGATTCCCATTCATCGATGTGGGAAAGCTATTCAATTCTCACTGGTGATGCCTCACGAACCTATGTCAAAGGTTTTCGGAAACATTCACATTGAATACAAATTGGTTGATCAGAAAGGTCTTTCAAAAGGACCGTAATGTAGGCTTGGTCATGGGCTTACACAAAGGGTATTTGCTTTGAGGCCAAGAAAAGAAATATACTATCAATATCTTCAGCGGGTTTACAAGTCAAGAACCTTGAAAATAAGATAAGATAGGATTACTTCCACTCCTTCTAGCGGTAGTTCCTTTGTGAAAACTTTATATTAACTCGAACCATCCCAATCGGAAGAGACTTTGGAGAGGGTTGTAATGTCGGTTCGGGTTAGGCTCAAAAGGCTTGAAATTTGATAGAAGGGGTTTGAAAGAAGAATGATGATTATCTTGGCATCATTACCAAATCATTCAAATCTGACATTATTTGATTCTTGAAAACCAAATTGTCTCGAGAGTCCATTTTTCTTGCAACATAAGAGCTTTGCTCTTTCTAAGCATCTTTTGCAAATGGAATTTTGTTTTCATCATAAGCATATTGCTTTTTTCTTGCTTTTGCTTTTGCTTTTTTATGGGCATCGGCCTTGCTTTTACCAGGCACACTGCTTTTTCATGCCCCCTAATATTTATCTTTTGAGTTCTTTGGACTCTCGAGACATTTTATACATATTCACCAATTTCTCTAAATTTCCTTGGTAAATCATATGCATTGCCCCAATGTGGGGAGATAATCAACACTTTGGGTTTTGAAATGAAGATGCTTAAGGCTCAATTTGGCTAAGCAAAAGGATAACTGTGTTTGGGGTAGAGGAAAAGAATGCTCTTCTTCATTTTGGGATGTTTCGAGCTTCCATAAAGATCCATCTGAAACTATCACAAGAAGGTTGATGCAAGTGAAAGCAATAGAATCTTTCTTAACCTTTTTGCTCCAAAAATAATCAACTATAACTTCTTATTTTGCCCCAATGTGGGGTGGTTCTTGATAGGGATATTTTGAGAATTCTCCTTATTTGGCTCAAAGTGGCTAGCAAAGGATAACATGAATGTTTAGGATAGAGAAATGAAATGCCTTTTATCATTTCAATCCATGTATTCAATGTGAACGAATCCTACGTCCTACGACATGGTTTTTTCGCTCAAATCTCTCAAAATGAGTATAGGGACGTGTTTAATCAAATGTTTGCCTTTTATCATCCTAGGCATTTCCATTTGGCATTTTTGAGAAATCCTCTTTTTGTTTTTCCAAAGGATCATCTGGTTAAATCTCCTGTCTGTGAGGAATTTTGATAAATCAAAACATTTGATTTTTTTTGACTCCTCTGGGGATTTTTATTTCAAACTTAAAAAACCTTTTGGACAGAAAAAAGGTTTTCACACGTAGGATCTACTTCCTAAATTCTAAGGAGAAGATTGATTTGATGTAGCAACTTCCTCGGGCTTGATTCCTTAAGGTTTGGAATAGCTTCCTTGGGGAACAGTTGAGTACCTACAAAATGAACAAACATGCAAAAATGCCATGTATGCATGAAATGCATGATGCAAATGTTCTAAAGAAACTTGGATTCAGTCCAAAGCAACTCGAAACTTTTTATTCAGGGAAAATATTTCTTGACAGCATCAGCGTTCACAGGTTTTGGCAACTCTCGGCCATCCATTTCTACAAGAATTAATGCTCCACCAGGCAACACTTTCTTGATGACATACGGCCCTTCATAATTGGGGGTAAATTTTCCACGATCTGGAATAATGAGTAAGACTTTCCTCAAAACCAGGTCATTGATCTCAAAATGCCTGGGTCGAACCTTACGGTTGAATGACTTAGCCACTCGCTTTTGGTAGCTTTGTCCATGGCACAGGGCTTTTACCCTTTTTTCATCAATCATATTAAGCTGTTCAAATCTCTGTTGAATCCATTCTGCTTCGGAAAGCTTTATTTGCGAAAGTACTCTTAATGAAGGAATTTCCACTTCAACAGGTAAAACTGCTTCCATCCCATATACCAATGAGAATGGTGTTGCCCCAGTCGAAGTACGAATAGAAGTTCGATAAGCCATTAACGCATACGGCAACCGATCATGCCAATCTCGGTAATTCTCTGCCGTCTTGGACAGAATCTTCTTTATATTCTTGTTTGCCGCCTCAACAGCTCCATTCATTTGTGGGTGGTAAGGAGAAGAATTCAAGTGGCGAATGTGAAACTTATTGAGTAGCTCATCCACTACTTTGTTATTCAGGTTTGACCCGTTATCCGTGATAATTGCTTCTGGAACCCCATATCGAGCAATAATGTCTCGACGAATAAATTTTGCCACACTTCTTGCAGTGACGTGAGCATAAGAATTGGCTTCGATCCATTTGGTGAAGTAATCAATAGCCACTAGAATGAAGCGGTGTCTATTTGACGCCTTAAGATTGATTGGTCCGATAATGTCAATCCCCCACATTGAAAAAGGCCATGCCTCGGACATTTGATGTAATTCATTTGGGGGAGCATTGATTTTGTTCCTATAAATTTGACATTGATAACAACATCTGACATGTTGAATGCAATCGGCTTCCATGGTTAACCAATAATAACCTAGCCTCATGATTTTCCTTGCTAGAAGATGGCCATTCATATGAGGACCACATTCTCCTTCATGTATCTCCTTCATTAATAAATTGGCCTCTTTGGTGTCTACGCACTTCAGCAGGACCGAATCGAAAGATCTCTTGTACAAAGCACCTCCACTAAGAAAGAATTTGGAAGCTAATTTAGTCAAGTATTTCCGATCCATAGCTTGACTTTCTTGGGGGAATTTTTCTTCTCGAAGGTAATTCATGATGTCATAGTACCATGGTTGACCATCGAATTCTTTTTCTATAACCATGCAATATGCAGGCTCTTTTAAGACATCGATTTGCAAAGGATCAACGTTCAATCCATCAGTTACTTGTAACATTGAAGATAATGTCGCTAAAGCATCAGCAAATTGATTCTGAGATCTTGGCAAATAATCGAATGAAATCTCTTCGAATTCTTCCACCAAGTCTTTAAGATACTCATGATAAGGAATCAGTTTCGAATCACGAGTTTGCCATTCACCTCCTGTTTGGAGAATGATAAGTGCGGAATCGCCATAAACTTGTAATCTCTTAATCTTCATATCGATGGCTAATTGAAGACCGAGGATGCAAGCTTCATATTCTGAAATGTTATTGGTACAAGGAAATACCAACTTTGCGGCTACTGAGATAATGTTGACCCGTTAGGGATATCAGGACTGCTCCAGTACCTGAACCGGAGAGGTTAACAGCTCCATCAAAATACATAACCCACTTGTCTTGTGACACCAGATGGATTCTTTCATCAATTTCATCCCAATCATTTGATTTTAAAGGATTTTCAGCCAACATATCAGCTATGGCTCGACCTTTGACGGACTTCTGAGACATGCTCTGGATATCGAACTCAGAGAGCAATATTTGCCATTTGGCAAGCCTTCCAACCAATGCAGGCTTTTCCAAAAGATATTTGATAGGATCATTTTCATTCACAAGTAGGATACGATGGTGAAGAGTGTATTGCCGTAATCTGTGTAATACCCAAATTAAGGCTACACATGTTTTCTCAACTTCTGGATATTGAGCTTCACCAGAAGTAAACTTTTTGCTGAGGTAGTAAATAGCACGTTCCATTCCATCTTCTGGTCTCTTCTGCGCTAACATAGCTCCTAAAGACTCATCATGAATGGTGAGGTACAAAATCAAAGGTATACCTGGAGTAGGCGGTACCAAAACTGGTGCCTGTGAAAGATATTGCTTCAATTGTTGAAAGGATTTCTGACAATCTTCATTCCATTCAACTTTGGCATTCTTTTTCAACAGCTTAAAGAATGGTTTAGCTGTTTCTGATAACTGGGAAATGAATCTTGCAACATAATTCAATCTTCCCAACAAACTTCGAACTTCCTTAACAGTAGAAGGAGGTTTCAAACCACAAATGGCCTTCACCTTCGAGGGATCAATCTCGATGCCTTTGTTACTAACCATAAATCCAAGAAGCTTTCCAGACTTCGCCCCAAAAATGCATTTAGCGGGGTTAAGCCTTAGCTTGAATTTTCTAAGTCGATCAAACAGTTTCTTCAAGACTTCAATGTGGTCTTCACCTTGTCGTGATTTAGCGATCATGTCATCGACATAAACTTCAATTTCTTTATGCATCATATCATGGAATAATGTCACCATGGCTCTTTGGTAAGTTGCCCCTGCGTTCTTCAAGCCGAAGGGCATAACCTTGTAACAGAATGTTCCCCATGGGGTAATGAAAGATGTTTTAGTCTTATCTTCTTCCTTCATTCGGATTTGGTTATAGCTAGAGAAACCATCCATGAAGGAAAATAATTCGAATCCTACGGTGCTGTCGACCAGGACGTCAATATGTGGTAATGGGAAATCATCTTTGGGACTTGCTTTGTTCAAGTCGCGATAATCAACACATACTCGAACTCGCCCATCTTTCTTCATGACTGGGACAACATTAGCAATCCAGTCGGCATAATGAGTAACTTCGATGAAATCAACTTTTAACAATTTCATGACTTCTTCCTCCATCTTCTTGGATAATTCTGGCTTCGTCCTCCTAAGCTTCTATTTCTTAGGTGGAATGGCAGAATCAAGAGGCAACGTGTGTTCTACAATGTTGGAGTCCAGACCCGGCATGTCAGCATAAGACCAAGCAAAGACATCTTGATACTCTTTCAATAGTTCGATCAGTCGATCAGCATCTGTTTGAGAGAGACTTGCTCCAATTTTTGTTTCTTTGGGATTTTCTGAATCGCCCAAATTTATAACGACAGTTCGTTCTTCTGTAGGAGGTGTGGATTCTTCATGTCGGATCCATTCTCTTTTAATAACTTGGGAATCCTCTTCATTTTCGAGATCGGAATAATCAGATTCGTATGAGTTTTTTGGACATGAATCCAAGCCATGCATATGACTATTATGGTTATGCAAAGTGTCATGCTTGAGATGTAACAAGCAAAATGGTTAGTATATGAAAATAAGAAATGCAATGCATGAAGATGTGATGAAAATAAATTTTCGAATTCTAAATTTTCGAAAATTTCATGGGGAACTCGTCCTCATATCATTGGACATCCTTGTTCCAAAAAATTATTTTGAAAACTATAGATCGTGCAAAAGTCCAGGCCTCAAAGCATCATCATAGGGCTGGTTTGGTATACTTTCGCACGTCTATTAACAAAACATGCATATGCTTTTATTGAATTGAAAGTGAATGCTATATAGTGTTCTGGATCCGAAGCTCGTGATCCGAATTATTACAGCACTTGAAATGAACGAAGCAAATGAAATGAACAAATGGAATTCCCTCGCAGGGGAGAATTAAATGGATTACAACTGAAAACAAAGTAAAACATGGAAACATCACTTACACAGCGGGATTAGTAAGTGGATCATCCTCGAAGATTTCGGAAATGGCACCCACTGAACTCTCTTCAAATAAGTCAACGATATCATAAATGTCTGCTTCTTCATCTTGAAGGAACTTTGACGGTCCAGGGAAGAAATCTTTCAACGGAGGAGGGAGTAAACGTCGGTAACTCTTTTCTTTGATGTTCGGGCTTTTCTGATTACCTTGATCTTGTTGATCGCCTTGGTAACCTAAGCCTTCTCGTTTCTTTCTCTTAGTCACCTCAATGGGTGTGAGAATACCTTGGGACAGCTTTCCCAATCCTTTGCCAATAGTGAATCCATACTCGATCAACACTTTGCTAGACATAAGGGCCGCCTTTGAATAGTGAGGCTTTCTCACAACAGTGCCCGCGGGCACATGAGATACTGACACTAACTCAAATGAGTAGTAACTTGATTCTCCTTTTACTTCTGGCTCCACATAAGGAATTGCAGTATTGTTGAAAGTTTCGGTATCATTCTCGCAATGGACAGTTATAATCTTGCCGCACACGACAAAGCGAATCATCTGATGTAAGCTTGAGGGTATAACTCCCGCAGCGTGAATCCAAGGTCGTCCCAACAACAAACTGAAGTTACTTGGGATATCAAGCACTTGAAATTTCTGAGCGAACATAACTGGACCAATCATCAGTTGCAAGTCAATTTCACCAAGAGCTTCCTTTTTCATGCCATCAAAGGCCCTGACTGGAGTCTTAGAAGGACGAACACTATCCATACCCACACCTAGACGACGCAAAGTCGATAACGGACAAATATTGAGAGCGGAACCATTATCAATAAGTACTCTTGATATCCTTGTATCAAAGTATTGAACAGAGATATATAATGCTTTAGAGTGTGCTCGCCCTTCCGGCGGCAAATCCTTTTCGGAGAAAGAAATTTGATCCTTAAGAAGGATAGCACCTACAAACTCTTCCAACTGTACTTCTCCAATTGTCTCGGGTACATGTACTTCATTAAGAACCTTTAAAAGAGCATTCCTATGTCTCTCAGAAGACTTGAATAGTTCAAGTAATGAGATTTGAGCCGGCATTTTCCTTAACTGCTCGATCACTTCTGCTTCACTCGTTTTGAGAGTTTTGAGAAGTTGTTCTGCCTCTTCTTCGGTTACAGCCTTTTTCTCAACACCTTCACGAGATGGAAAACATCGGCCTGACCAAGTAACAGCGTCTATCTCATTAGACTCATAATTCCATGGAACTGCCTTGGAATCATAAACAGGAGGAATTCTTTCTTTCAAATTTTCATTCTTCTTCGGTGGCAACTCGATCACAACTAGCCCAATATCTTCATTAGAGATCTCTATATTTCCGAAGCCATCGGCCATTAGATCTATAACCACAGGTTCCACAACATGCGCTTGGATTTCACAAGTTGCATTCAATTCAATCACAACAGGATCAATCATGGCTACCATGCCATCATCTTCAAATTCGGACCTCCATCCACTCGGGACGATAGTCTTAGGGTCGATAGAAGTGCTTGGAGGAGGAGAGTATTTTATCATGAAATCGTATTTTCCACTTGGCTGCCCGAGAGTGTCAACAATTTCGCCCTTTTCAATCGCTTTCCTAACGAACTCACGATCCCAGTGGGAGGTATGGTATTCAAATTCCGAATCAGTATCGGAAAGAACTTCTCCATTATCTTCATCATCGCTCCATCCAGTCGGAACAATGTCTTTCAAATCAATAAAGAAACTTGGCGGAGGCAAACATTTGACAAAAGTATCATACTTCCTACTTGGTTGCCTTAGAGTATCAACCACTTCATCACTTTCACGAGCGGTCATTACAAATTCGCGATCCCAATAAGTCTTACCAAGATCCGTGTCGGAAACGTACTCCTTGTCTTCATTGGCGGGTATGTTTTCATCATCCATGCCTCTCCATCCATCGGGAACGATATCCCTTAGGTCAACGAAGAAACTTGGAGGTGGCGTGTATTTGACTATGAAGTCATATTTACCACTCGGCTGTCAATTTCACCTTTTTCGATAGCCTTCTTCATAAATTCACGATCTCGACAAGCATTCTTACTCTCACATTCCGAATCACTATCGGAATACGTGTCATTCCAAGGTTCATTAACATCTGGCTTGTATCCATCATCTTTTGGCTTAGAGCATGAGGCTTCACTTGCGAACTTGAATGAGAATTTCTCGGACGACAAATCAATTACAGCGGTCTCGATGGACCCTTCGGGCTTCCTTCCTTGAAAAGGCTGAATTATGCCTAAAGCAACCATCTTGGCTAAACAATACATTTTCTCCTCCTGGGATACATTTCCTTCTTTAGGTTGATCTCTAGCTATAGTCAATAGCTCTTCCAACTTCGTCACATCGAACAAGAAAGGTTTCTCATTCTCGTCTCCAAATATCACGTTAACGGCTTCGGTATGATTAGGGAGCGGATTTTGCTGAACATTTGACGTGGCATCTTTAAACGACAAGATCTTCTTATCCAACAGATTCTGAATCTTGACCTTGAGAGTGTAACAATTGTTTACATCATGGCCCTTCTCACCCATGTGATATACACAAGATTTTGCCAAATCAAACCCAGCAAACTTTGGTGGGTTATCTCTCGGGATTTCTTTTGCTACGAGTCTTTGTTCAATCAACATCGGCAACAACTAAGACATAGGTCTTGGTAACGGAGTGAATTGTCTTTGTGGAGCTTTTCCTTTTCGGTCAAAATTCCGGGAAGAAGCCCCTGTTTCCACAACGGACCTTTAAACTGGTGTGTTTAATGGCTTTTGAGCATTGGGATTTTGAATATAGGCAACTTCCACCGTTGGCTCCTTATCCTTCTTTAAGGTAAATTTGCGAGTCGTCGTCTCGGACAATCGACCATCTCGCATGATTCCTTCGATACGTTCTCCCAATTCTACCATTGCGGGAAAATTAATGCAAGTGTTATTGAACATCTTATCGAAGTATTCTCGAGGTAAAGCTCGAAGAAACAACTGCATGATTTCTTTCTCGGACAACGGAGGTTTGACTTGGGATGCCATAGTTCTCCACCTTTGGGCATATGCTCTAAAAGTTTCATTCCTCCTTTTGTCAACCCGGACCAGCTCTTCACGGGTTGGAGCAATTTCGGTATTGAACTTGTATTGCTGAAGGAATTCATCTGCAAGATCTTCCCAGGTGTAAATTTTCTCCAAATCCAATTCGATGAACCATGTTAAGGCGGAATCAGCCAAGCTATCTTGAAAATTGTTGATCAACAGTGGGGTGTTATCGGAATAACGAGCCATCTTGCTCAAATAGTATTTCAAGTGGGTTTTAGGACATCCAGTTCCATCGTACTTCCTTGAGAATTCGGGCTCCTTGTAAAAATCAGGAACTTTCACCTTTGTAAAAGGCGACAACCTATCAAAACCTTGGAGTTGGTAACCTTGCAACATGCACAGGCGTTTCTCCAATTTTGCAAGACGTCTCGCGCTCTCTTCATCCATATGAGCGACAGGCGACTCCTTAGGTGGAGCTTCCAAATCAATGACGGTAGGAATGGCATTAACGGGGACCTCTTCAACAGGTCCTTTGTCAACAGGATCTATCACCGGCGCATTAGTAGGCGCATTAGGAGTAGAAGCCGCAGCAGCAGGAGCCACAGGCGTGAAGTTCTTTACTTGATTTGCAAGATCAGTTAAGAGCGCCATCATTTGCGCCATTTGATTCTCGATGGTAATAACGCGGGTACGAGTGTCTTCGTTCTCCATCCTTGCTTGGCGACGGGTGCGTATAATAAAACGCGATTCAGCCGTATTTTAATACCCTCTGTAAAAAACAGAAATCAAATTAGTATACGGAAAATGAATTTAGACGAAAATATAAAACCCTTCAATTTTATATTTTCTTTAGATGAAATAGAGATAAGAAATATTCTCATGATCCCAATATCACGTGAATAATCTCTTATCATAATTTCTTCACAAGAAATTATACAATTAAAGGGGTAACACGCGATGATTAATCAAGATGCCCCATCTATATTCCATTGGAATCTCGGAAAAGAAAGCACACACAAAGGGAAATTTCACTATTAACAACAAAATTTGTGAAATACAATCCCTTAAAGACAAGAAGAGAATCCTATTACATCATTACTAAAATGAGTAAAAAGGAAACCCTATACATCAAATCTATAAAATGAAAATTACATGAAAGGAGATTTCCTCATGGAATATAGCCAAAATCCTGATGGATCTTCTTTAGATGCGAGGCGAATTCGTTTGTTTTCTTGGGTCAAACGTTCAACCTCGGCTAAAGCTTCATCCTTTTCCTTAAGAGCTCTGGCGGCTATAGCTTGCTGTTGAGTTGGCTTCTCGGGGACATTAGGGAGATCCACTTTAATCTCGGGCTCGAGACGACGGCGTATGTACTCCGGCAATGCGTGATGTATCTTCATTTCCCCTTCTAATTCTGACTCATCGGTAATGAGAATTGGCTCCGGGCAACATTTGTACCACATATCAATGATAGACTTGACCATTTCCTTCACGTCCGTCATTTGGTCCTTTTGGATGACATCTTTGCAATAGTCAAAATGATATAACCCCAGCTTGAGGAATGGTGGAATCTTTTGAAGCGCACGATATTGACGGATCACCCTAAAAGGGTAATATGACGTAGACCCCGTAAGACCCAAGAGTGGGATTGGGTTGTCGGATCCGTTATTAAGGCGCACCTCGGGATTTCCAAGCCAACAAACATGCCATTGGATTTGATTTGGAACAAGGTTCTTGAAAAAACTAAACCAAGTTGAGAATGACCAAAAGGGAAAGATTTTTTCCTTTTCTCGGAAAAGTGAGATAGGATGACAATCTTTGGACACATATATGATTTTCAAGCTCAAACCAAAATCTTTGAGGTGAGAGACCAACCAAATTTGGAGTAAACCTATTGGGGCTCTAAAGATACCATTTTTGTTTTGTTTGAACCTATTGAGTGATACGAAGGTCTCGCCTAAGATCATATTGGAGAATCTTTTGAACATACACACTTGATTGACAATGTAAACTACCAAAGGATCCATGGTCTTTTTGGTGAATGGGAAAACCACAAAACCAAAGAATGCTAAGAGAAAAACTTGAGGAATTTGATTACCCGATTCTTTTGGCAAGCTAGAAAAATGTTGTTCTAGGAATGTGAAAGAAAGTGCATTGGAATTTCCTCTAAGAACGCCTTTGATTTGGAGAACATCGATTCCTAAGAATTGGCTCAAAAGAGTTATAGGATCTATATCTATCGGAGGACTGACTAGACCAAAAGACCCGACTCTACCAATGGCAATATCGTACTCCTCAATTGTAGGGGTCAACTCATTTCGACCAAACACAAAAGTGGATGTCTTTGAGTTCCAAAAATGGGACAATGCTTTGATCATGGCGATACGAGGCTCGATGTATAAGAGCGCGGGAAGATATCCGATCCTCTTTTCCACGTAGTCTTTATGCTTTGACTCGAGACTTTCCCACATGGTTACGAGAGCTCTTGGCACGGGGACGATTCGAATCTCCGACATATCCATTTTGACTAATCCTAATTTTGGGGCATTGAGATTAATCACCACGCATTATAGAAAAGAATATAACGTGGAATTGAAATGGTGTAATTGAAATTGTAGAACGATACAATCAACCTTACCATGAAGAGAAAATGGCAAACACATCGACACATCGCATGAGGACATGTGAGTTTTGACACCTAAGGGTAGGATTCTAAAGGTTTAAGGTCCCCACCTTAATTAGATAAGAAGAGTTTACCCACCGCTACTAACGTCGGCCGGTGCACTTCTTACTAATCAAGATGAGCAGTATTGAAGAATAGATTACCACGTGGATTCACATGCGGATTCCACTCTTAATACCTCTTAAAGGTGCCCTAAAGCGATCCGGGGTTTTAGACCGCGGGATGTGGGTGCATTGTGTCGTGCTAAAGCAAGTAAACATGCATTTAAATTTAAAGCAAACAACACTTCAATATAATCTCATACATTCGACATTCACCCGAACACCACCTACAAAACAAAGGGTTTGCATTCACTCCACCCCTTATGACTCCCACCTATAAAACCATTTAACACATGGTTAGTGGACTAACCTCATTTTCCACGTGACTTTGACTTGCAGTCGATGCTACAAAATGTAGACAAGTGAGATAACAACCAACAAGTTTATTACGGCTTTAATCCACTTAGGTTTGTAACCTAGTCCCCAGCGGAGTCGCCAAGCCTGTCGCGACCTGCCCCTCGAGGGCTGAGCTCGGATGAGGCGGGTTTAGAGATAAGTGTTCATGAGATGGTTCATATGGCACTTTTTAAAATGATTTTACTGAAGTGTAAATCTTTTGTTTAGCCATATAACTCATTGATCATGAACGTGGATTTTCCCTAAATCCATATCTCGCGTGACAGCGGATTGATTTTATTTTTTTAGGAGTCGCCACTAGCCTAGGTCGGGGGTCGGCTAGAATACCCAACACGCGGAAATTTCGTTTCGGTTTCTACGAAAACCAGAGATCAAAGGTTCGGGGACTAGCTTACGTTAATATTTCTATTAACGCCCTTTCGGTACCGCTAAACTTAACATGGTTGTTATCTAAGTCGTCATGCATTTGTTTTTTTACCATTTTCATGCCAAAGTCTTAGTCCACTAGGTGATCATGCATCTTGTTTTTGTATTTTCATTTGAGATTCTAAACTAATCCTATCTTAGTCTAGAAAAAGAAAGAAACAATCAATTGTATTGAAAGACATTTCTTAAAGTAAACACTCGAAGTATTGAAAAAGACGAGTTAATTCTAAGTGTGAGAAAGTAAAAACCCGCAACTCGTCGGGTGTTTATTACAACACGAATTGAAAAACCCGAGACATGATCGGGGATGAATGAATTAAGTACAAATTGAAACCGGATTGGACATCGGTTTGATACCATCAAAATGAATACAAATCGAGACCGGATTGGACATCGGTCAATCACCTTGGTCTTCTATTTCGGATTATTCTTCCTTGGACCGCCTCTCGGGTGTCGGTGTTTACATTCATACATTCATTCATGAAAAGACAACATAACAATGATGCAATCAATTCACTAATTAAGCACGGGCCTCGGGATCGACCTTTGTTTTTCATGCGATTCGATTCATCACCCATCTAATCACCTAACATTGTTTGATTAATGGTTAATGATAATGGGCTGCCATTTGTAATCACAAAACGGTGACTCATATCAATTAACCCCTAAAGTCGGGTTCTAATGACCAAGAATGAGCTACCCGCCGAACATACACCGGGCCTAACATTCATCTAACAAACGCATGCATAAACATAAAATGAACATGCATTCAAGCCCATGGGCCTTGTTTCGAAGCCAAACAAACCATGAGAAGTGGGCTTTATAAAAAAGACCACTTATTCAATTAATGCCTAATTCGGATTGAATCTGTTCAAGTATGATTTACTACCCTAATGACGTCCAAATGAAGTGATTCAGGTGTCATTAGAAAGCTTATGACATGAGGATCAAAAGTCAAGAAGACCATTTTTTCTAAATCCTAGCCAATTTTCCCGAAAATATCGAATTAAATCTCAGTGACAGGCTGGACTCGGTTCAGTTATGAATTTCAAATTAATAGCGGGAAAAATAACAAACCTTATCAAAACAGCGCGAAAAGTTTTGTGCGGTTAGGATTCCCCGTGTGCAACAACTTTCATGTTTTGAGTTTTTGCTAAAAAGTCCTCCAAATTTTTATAAAATTCTATTTTCGCGAGGGACTCGATTGCAAATGGAATTTTAACCCGAAAAGACTTTTCAAGCAAATTGACCCTCCAAAAATTGCAATTAGGTCCTCAAAATTTTCAATTGTCATAATGAGACCCCAATGAGCAACTTTGTAGTTTTGATTTTTTGCAAAAAAGGACTCTAACTTTATCAAATTCGTAGAAACATCTTTTGAACTCCAAAGGAATGAAAATCAGATCTGGACACAGATTCTGATCAAATGGTGAGAATTCCTTTTGAAAATTCAAATAATCTCCGATTTTGATGAAATTAGTATCAATAGAAAGATCTCGATCTCAGGAAGAACTTTCGTGAAGAAAATTTTTTTATATCTCGAACACACGAATTTATGAACATCGAAGAACACACAAAGGTCAACTGAAACTAGCATGAAACCAGATTTACATGCATATGACGTTGCAAATCGTACTAGGCTAACATACTCAAAATTTTGTGAAAATTTTATAGTGAACAGATCAGGATGTGTTCTACAACTCTCATGAAGGAAGTTTTTCCAGAAAATGATCGTAGAAAATCGTAAAAATCATCAAACAACACAAGGTCAGTCAGGGAATCATCAGAATAGACTTGAGCAACATATTTCAGATTCTGATCCTAACTTCTAAAAATGTTTTGACATAGCAAATGAAGTCCGATCAAGGCATATGATATATCGAATCGAAGCTTAAGACGAGCTTTACGACTCTCTAGTTTATCATTTCATCAGATTTCGACGTTAACAAGCTCAAATCAGCATCTCAAGTCAACAGGTTTCACTGAACACGAATTTACAGAATTGAGTTCAAGTGTTCTTACCTTGTCTCACAATGATCCAACGCTCAAGCGAGCGATCCGGCCTCCGTATTCTGATCTGGAATGGCACGGAGAGGCTTTGGAAAGCTCGGCTAACCTACGACAATGGATTACACGAAATAATGTGAGAATTAATTCGTTTTCTCACAAATAGACGAATCAGCGAAAAATTAAGCTAAGGATGAAATCCGGTGGCCGTTCGATGCGAAGCCGGCCACCACAGCGACGTGAGAAGGCCAAGGAATGTAGTCGGGAGGTCTGGATCGCCGGAGGAGGTCGCCGGAGAGCCGGTTCAGCCGGCTGAACCGGCTGGACAAGTCACCGGCGGTAAAGCCGGTAATGCCGCCGAGAGGGAGATCAGGCCGGAACAGTGAGCTCCGGCCACCAGCGAGGGTAGCTGGTCTTGCGACCAGCCTCAGGCCGCCGTGGGGGACGTCGGAGGGGTGGTGGCTCGCCGGAAAGCAGCCGGCAAGAGGCCGGAAGAGCTGTCGCCGAGAGAGAGGGCTAGAGAGAGAGGTGATCGTGAGAGAGAGGGAGAGAGAGGGAGAGAGAGAGAGAGAGAGAGAGAGAGAGAGAGAGAGAGAGAAGAGAGAGAAACCAGATCTGAAAAATGAACCCCCCCTTTGATTTTTGGAGGGAAAAACACTATATACCCCCTTCAACTTTGAATTTTAGCCCTTAGATTGATCAAATGGTCCAAAATGCATCCTTAATGATTAAGAATATTCCTTAGAGGCTAAGGATTGATGACATGGCATTATGGATGGACATGATCAATTCTAAATGAATGGCTATGATTGATTTGCTAATCCCCTAATTAATTTGCTTAATCCTTAAAGAAGGGCATTTTTGTCATTCTTAATTAAGGGCATTTTTGTCATTTTTTATTAAGGGCATTTTTGTCATTTTTGCACTCAAGAGGATGTGACTGACCTTGGTTGGTCCGACCGGATTATCGATTATCAAAATTTTCGACTGGAAAATGACTAGTCCGATCGGATTAGTTCAATTTGAATTAAACCGATTTGAGTCAATTAGCTCTGAATTTGGGTAATCGCATGACCGAGCTAGACTAACAAGTTTAATTGAGGTCTAATTGAGTCTCAATTCATCAAATTGAATATTAGTCTAGAGTGGGTCAAGTTAAATTGCACTATTTAGACCAATTACTCTTAGACTTCCTAATCATTGGATCACTAAATTGATTAAATTGACCCAAATTCATGTGAATCTTCCAAAATTGATTTTGAATTT
Organism: Syzygium jambos; assembly: GCA_031216235.1. Lineage (NCBI taxonomy): Eukaryota > Viridiplantae > Streptophyta > Magnoliopsida > Myrtales > Myrtaceae > Syzygium > Syzygium jambos. The sequence goes on from CM062225.1 coordinate 20,739,723, forward strand.
GGATTTCATATAAGAAATTAGGCTCATTCGTGTCTCAATTGCGCACATCATGAAGAATCGATCAAAATCACTGATTATGGCTAAAATTGGGGGTTTTTGTGTTTGGCTTGGAATTGCAAAATTGGTTCAAAAATTGGATTTAAAATGACCTCTAGATCAAATGTCGTGAAGAACACTAACCTAAAAAATGACTAGAAATGAAGTAATTTCATTTTTGGCCGATTTGAATCAAATTCTGCAATTTGGGAAAAAGTTGATTCTAAATCGATTTTTGTAAAATTTTAAATGCCAAAGGTAAATTGAATGTAAAATAGGATGATTTGTAGATTTTTGAATTTTTCAATTTTTTGGTCAAAGGTTTGACCAAAAGTCAAACTCTAGTTGACTTTTCACTAGGAGCTTGATTTTATGATCAAATCTTTGAATTTTTTTGAAATTTCCACTTCTAAAGTGAAATTGGACTTGAATGGAATCTTTTATACAAAAAGCCCCAATTTGACATGGGGTTGACTTTTAGTCAAAGGGTTGACCAAAAAGTCAACGCCAAAGTCAACCATTTGACTTTTCGGGTTTTTGCATGAAATGAATAGAAAATCGCTTACAAAAGCTAGACCAACAGACGGAATTAAAAAATGACACTTTTTGCTCAAGAAACAGGCTCCGTCGCGATCGGAAACCATAATCTCGAATTTTTTATTTTTTTAATGATGCATCGGCTAAAAATTAGGTATCAACAAAAAGTATATATACTCTTACCTTTACCAAAAAAAAAATGGCAAAAACTCTTCCCAAATAGGACAAGAGAAGTTGATTTACAATGAATTGAAGATATCTCTGTGCTCCAAAACAATTTAGGTTATTAAATAAGCCCCAAAGAGCTGCATTTAAATATGGCAGAGAAGGGTAATCGCACATATTTCAGTCGCTAGCTCTTTTGACAGTGCTATAACCTAATACGATTTTCTTTTCCTTTTCTCAACAAGAACAAATTCGTCAGTCACATCGATCTACAACAGCGATTTACATCATCCCAAAAGAAAAAAAAAATCCATTTATAATAGACGTATAGGATAAGCAAGTGGTGCTCCATTCCTCACACTACCCTGTGAGATCCCAATTTATGACTAAGCCCCTCAACGTTAAGAGGGGGGGCCTCTAAAGGACTTTGCCACGCTTCCATCTGGTCGTGATCGTTGTTGTGGATAGAGTTTCAAAGCATGTTATAGATGGTTTCTTTCCTTTTTACGAAACCAAAGAACAAACAAACCACAAGCCTAACAAGGTGTTGCACAACCTTCAAAGATGATTATGAAATAAGAACTAAGTTTAGTTATGACTTCTCATGGGTGTTCACAGATGATAGATTTAGGGCTTTTTGAACAATTTTCCTCGAATGACATATTCCAATGGTAGGGATGAATCGAGTGTACATGCACTTGATGTTCTAAGATAATATAATTTTTTTTTTATTTTTCCCTATTGTTGTAATGCTGGATGCAAGTGTTAGTATATCTAATTCAAAAACCTAAGTCAATGATTGGATGTAGATCACGTGTACATAAACAAAACTTAATAAACAGTAGCGGAACCTAATTTTGATATATTGTCAGAATGTATAACTTAGAAGCTTAAGTTAGAACGTGGAAAGAGATCACATATATATAAAATATATATAAACAACATAGATAAGTTATGTAAAATAGTTTAATTGAGAGCTTTTCCTTCCGGCGGAATAGAACGTATTTCTATTTCTTTACCATGAATAGTAATTTCTAGTTAGGGGTGAGAATGGTCCGGATTGAGCCAATCCAGCACCTAACTTAGGGACCAACCTGCATAGTGTTGGTCCCTAATATTTGGGAACGAGGAACAACCTCTTGAGCTTGGGACCAAGAACGGGATCGACCCTATGGGTCCAATCCGGTTCTAGGGTCAACCGGGACCAATCGATTCTTTTTTTTTTTTCATTTTTTGTATTCCTTGAAAAGACAAACTTACTCTTTCAAATTACATATCCATTTGACCAAAAAAAAAAAATCCATTCGACCAAAAATAAAAAATTACATATTGAGTGACAATGCGATATTGATCAACCAAATTGTAAATACCTGTACAAAACAAATAGAAATCTACCATAAGGCAAAACAAGAAATCTCCACTTGCTAAAAGCAACAAATAATAGAAGATGAACAAGGGAAATAAAATTAAATAATAACAGCTCAAAATACGTAGCTTAAATCTTGAATTATACAATTTTATATCTTGTTCATTCTTAAAAGATCTCTTCAAGTTCTGAATAGCTGAAAACAAAAAAAAACAACAAACATAATTAATACTTAACAGTAGTTTTAAATTGAAATTAATATTAATGCAATTAATAGAACATCTCACTCACCACTTAAATTCATTCAACTTCAACGTGTAAACTCTATTTATCGATGGTAATTTCATCTGTAAAATAATCTGTATCTAAAAAATAAAGAGAAGTCGTTCATTAGACGTAAAAAAAGAAAAGAGAGGCAACGAGGTTTTGAACTTTTTAGTTTAAGTGGTAGAAGAAAGAAGAGGAGGGACCTAGGGTTTGAACAAAGAATATATATATATATAGGGTTTGTCCGAGTTGGACCAACCCTAAAGTTCTAGGACTTAGGACCAACTAGCACAGAACAGGTTCGGGGGTCCCAGAATTAGGGACTGGTCCAGTCCCCCTAGAAATTGGACTAAGACTGGCTAGGTTAGGCCGGTCTTGGATCAACCCTTGACCGATGCTCACTCTTATTTCTAGTGCAATATGAATGATTATTTCCTTTGTATAATGATTTGGTGGACCTATGCCGATAGTCGGGAACCATGGTTTATCCATTAAACTTATCAAAAAGTATGGTTAATTTATCTAAACTCACCAGATGTCGAAGACCCAATATTTCTGAACTTATAAAGAGTCAGTTTGCCAATTCATACGCATTAGTTGCAAAGAGAGGAAATTCTTAGATAGTCATCAGTTCATAAAAGAAAAGACTTCTATAATAACAAAAAACAAATAATAGGCCATGTTTTCCGCAAGCGATTGTTAATAGATTGAAACGTGAACAAAGGATGATTTCTCTGAAAAAAAGGATTGGAAACTATATATATTTGTGCATTTGTTCATGTCACGTGAAATATTTGTTTTGCTTGTGAATTTTCATTTATCTTACCTCCTATTTTTCAAATTTCATAATTTATCCTTAAACCAATTTTCATATGGTAATTTGCCTGAGCTCATACACATATATATCATCCGTCTAATACATTGAACATTGAAGGTGGAAATACTTTTTGTATAGATAATCACATATTATTCTGCGAACTTGTCGTTTTTTTTTGGTTGGTGCGAGTTTGTCGTTGAATTGCAATCGTTTGTGGTAAAAGAATCACTTTGTCTTCCATGAGATCACAGGTTTGAGTCACTTTGAGAGTGGTAAACCGTCGACTAACTTGTTTTTCTTTCGGTTGAGTACTAATTAGTTTATTAGGCTTGTTTTATCTTATGTGGTGAGACATTTTAAGTTCTAACATATCGATCATATAGAGATAGGCGAACTCATCAATCTCGAACCTTTGGGTTTAGAGGAACCAAAGCAGTAACAGCTCAAATTAAAGACTCCTTTGTGGGTGCATGATTACTATAATAAAGTTAAAAGAGAGTATAGCGTCGTTTATCTCTCTTCACTATTTTACCGCGAAAATGTAGTTCGGTAGTAAGAGAAGATATGATAACGAAGAAACAATTCAGCCATGTTCTCCACACAATTCCTCTATAAATAGGTGTCCTTCTCAACCCACAGTTATCCTCAACTACAACCATGCAACTCCTTCAAAATCACACTTCACCAAAAGCGGCCATGGCTGGCCTCTTTGCCCTGGTCACCTTCCTCTCCTTCTTGATAACAAGAATTCTTCAGAAGAAACGGACCAACCGAAATCCACCACCACTACCATCGGCCGCTGGCGCATGGTCCATAACAGGCCACCTCCATATTCTCGGCAGCCCGGATCCGACCCACATAACCTTGGGCTCAATGGCCCATAAGTATGGCCCAATTTTCTCCATCAAGCTTGACTTGCGTCGGGCCATAGTGGTGAGCGGCTTGGAGAACGCCAAAGAGTGCTTCACCACCAACGACAAGGCATTCTCAAACCGCCCCAAGTACCTCGCCACCGAGCTCCTTGGCTACAACTATGCCACGCTCGGGTTCTGCCCGTATGGCCTGTACTGGCGGCAAGTGCGCAAGACTGCCACCCTCGAGCTCCTCTTGAACCACACCATCGAGAAACTCCAGCGCGTGCGGGAAGCTGAGGTAAGAGCCTCCATAAAGGAGGCTTCCGAAGGGTTGAGCGCGCAAGAAAACATGCCGATCGAGATGAAGAGTTGGTTCAACGCCCTAAACTTCAATCTTATCTTCAAGATGGTGGTGGGGAAGTGATACGTTGGGACGACGCCGGCATCAGAGGAGGACCAGAATGACAGTTGTCGGATCGCGCTGGGGAGCTTCTTCGAGTTCGCTGGTCAATTTGTCGCATCCAATGTGTTGCTATTTTTGAGATGGTTCGACATCGGAGGTTACGTTAAGGCGATGAAGAGGACGGCCAAGGAATTGGACGATGTGGTCGGAGGGTGGCTGGATGAGCACAAGCGCAAGAGGGCTTGTGGAGAGGTCGAAGGTGACCGAGATTTCGTGGACGCGATGCTTTCCATTCTTGGTACTGCGGACGAGCTGCCCAGTTGTGATGCTGATACTATCAATAAAGCCACTTGTTTGGTGAGTTTTCCTAATTTGAAGAAATTATTATATGACCCGTACATCTATTTTAAGTGAATCTGAACCATTAAGTACGAATGGCCATGTATGGATCCCACATCGATTTTACCGGAGGGGATGGTCTAGAATTCAACCTATCATATGCACTAGGAAAATCATCAAAAAAATTATAAATTAATTATATTTGTATTAGTTCAGTCTTAAACTTTTCAATTTAACCAATTTAATCCTAAACCTTTTGAAGATTTGCCAATTCAGTCCTAAACCTTTCAATTGTGCTATTTTAGTTTTCGAAACTGTTAACGATCCGTCAATTTAGTCCTAATTCTTTTGACAATTTGCCAAATTAGTCATTTTCAGTCAACTTGGATAAAAAATCGCTAATATGGTAGTCTAGTCAGCGTTAGCCATCCTACATGACACAGTCAGCAGTCATGTGAATAATTTTTAAAAAAATTTAAACTTTAATGAATTTTTTCTTTTTTTCTTTTTTTCCCAACCCAAGGCTGACAAGGTCACCGGCAATCCTCACCAGCCATAGGGGAGGGTCGGTGACCCTCGCCGGCACAGGCAAGGACCTTAGTGCCCTCAAATCCAGGCACGAGTGAGGATCGGTTGTCAACGACCTTGGCGGCAAAGGGTTAGAAAAAAAAGGAAAGAAAAAAAGAAGAGAAAAAAAGAATAAAAAATTCAGAAAATTTAAAAAAATTAAAAAATTATCCACGTTAACGTTAGTTGTACCATGTAAGTTGCCCAATGAAGACTAGACTACCACGTTAGCGATTTCTTGCCAAAATTGGCTAGAAGAACTAAATTGGCAAATCATTAAAAGTTTTAGAACTAAATTGGCACAATAAAAATATTTGGAATAGAATTGGCAAATTATCAAAAGGTTTGGGACTAAATTGCTAAATTGAAAGATTTAGGACTCAATTGGCACAAGTGCAATAGATTGATGACTTTTTGGTAATTTTCGCCAGGTAATTTCTTTCGCCAACCGATCATTGCTTAATACTAAGTATTTTTGGGCAAATATTGTCCATATATATACTAATTTGATTGGACTTGGGCTCTCATCAACTTAGAATTGGAGGTTTTTCTTCATTGGAAGGAGAAGCCGGGTTTCCAATTCAAGAAATCAGGAGCCACCCTAGCTTTTTCCTTGATTTTGCATGTGGCTTTTGGTCATTCAGTAATATAAAATTGCCTTGTTTTAGATGTTAGTACTAAAATTATGAAATTGATTTACTAAATGATAAAATTGATTATGATTGGGTATTTGAAGTTTGAAGAAGTGGAACATCAATAGATCAGTAGCCAATTTCACAATTAGATTCGGTATCCATAGCATTATTCTAAGCACAATCAAAACTCTTTCATTAATTTGTAATTGTGAATTGGTATTAAGAAGAGTTATTGATTAAAAAAAATCAATGTGATAAATCAAGAGCGAATTGTTCTGCATATATCAAGAATATAAACCTTTTTCTCTTTATATAACATATCAAGGTTGCTAGACTTATAATAAATTCATCAAAAATTAAACTGTTCAGCAAATCAATGACTTCCTTCTCGAATGGTTTTGACGTGGTCAATGTTTTGTTTGCTTAGTAATTCATCTGTATTCTTTCATGTACTCAAAAATCATATTTCAAGAATGGTTATCTAGTAAAACGCGCCTTTAAACCTGAAGTTCATAGCGACGACAAAGTCCAAGAAAATTGATCAGAAGTCACAAATATCTCGGGAAAAGTGCCAAAAAAGTCCTAAACCTTTTGCATTAGTGCCAATTTAGTCCTAAACCTTTTTTTGGTGCCAATTCAGTCCTAAACCTTTTGCATTGGTGCCAATTTAGTCCTAAACCTTTTTTTGTGCCAATTTAGTCCTAAACCTTTTAAATTGGTGCCAATTCAGTCCTAAACCTTTTGTTTTTGTGCCAATTTAGTCCTTCCGGTCAATTTTGACCGGAATTTGCTGACGTGGACGCCTGCCGGCCGGCGGCCGGTCACCGGCGCTGACGTGGCGTTGACGTGGACATATTAAATAATATTTTAATAAAATTTGAATTTTTTTGTTTTTTTTTTCCTTTTTTTGTTTTTTTTTCCACTTTTTTTTGTTTTTTTTTCTTTCTCCTCCTCTGGCCGGTCGCCGGTCCGGCGACCGGCCAGAGGCCAGTGGCCGGCGAGGTCGAGCTCGCCGGCCACTGGCGAGGGCAGGCTCGCCCTCGCCCGGCGAGGGCGAGCCTCGCCGTGGTCGGGCGAGGCTCGACCTCGCCAGATCCGGCGAGGTCGGGCCTCGCCCGACCATGGCGAGGCTCGACCTCGCCAGATCCGGCGAGGTCGGGCCTCGCCCGACCATGGCGAGGCTCGCCCTCGCCGCGGCCTCCGGCGAGGGTTCGACCCTCGCCGGATCCGGCGAGGGTTCGACCCTCGCCGGATCCGGCGAGGTCGGGCCTCCGGCGAGGTTCGAACCCTCGCCTGCGGCCGCGGCGAGGGCGAGCCTCGCCATGGTCGGGCGAGGCCCGACCTCGCCGGATCTGGCGAGGTCGAGCCTCGCCCGACCACGGCGAGGCTCGCCCTCGCCGGGCGAGGCCGCCCTCGCCGGTGGCCGGCGAGGGCGAGCCTCGCCGGTGGCCGGCGAGGGCGAGCCTCGCCGGTGGCCGGCGAGGGCGAGCCTCGCCATGGTCGGGCGAGGCCCGACCTCGCCGGATCTGGCGAGGTCGAGCCTCGCCCGACCAGGGCGAGGCTCGCCCTCGCCGGGCGAGGCCGCCCTCGCCGGTGGCCGGCGAGGGCGAGCCTCCCCTCGCCAGTGGCCGGCGAGCTCGACCTCGCCGGCCACTGGCCTCTGGCCGGTCGCCGAACCGGCGACCGGCCAGAGGAGGAGAAAGAAAAAAAACAAAAAAAAGTGGAAAAAAAAGAAAAAAAGGAAAAAAAATAGAAAAATTCAAAATTTATTAAAATATTATTTAATATGTCCACGTCAACGCCACGTCAGCGCCGGTGACCGGCCGCCGGCCGGCAGGCGTCCACCTCAGCAAATTCCGGTCAAAATTGACCGGAAGGACTAAATTGGCACAAAAACAAAAGGTTTAGGACTGAATTGGCACCAATTTAAAAGGTTTAGGACTAAATTGGCACCAATGCAAAAGGTTTAGCACTGAATTGGCACCAAAAAAAGGTTTATGACTAAATTGGCACTAATGCAAAAGGTTTAGGACTTTTTTGGCACTTTTCCCCAAATATCTCAACCACCCGTCTACTTCCGTGCTCTAATGTGAAGTTTTTGAATTAAATATTTCTGAACTTTCAGGAATTTCTTCCCCATAATGTTATAAAATTCTTCTTCAGGACCAGTCTTTCGGTCCAACGTCTTCAATGCCAACGTTGGACTAAGCAGATTGACGTGTGGTATCATCAAATTCATTTACGACAAAGATCACTCTTATAAGTTATTATGGAAGTCATTTTCACTTGGACTTCTAACAAAGAGCCAAAAGATGATAATATTTATTATTGCCGTCAAAGATCATGTCTAGATTCATGTTAAGTACCCAATGTGGACCGCAAATTCAATTCGTCAGTCGCAAAAACATTTGCTGGGAACTTGTGGTACACGAATAGAATAAAAGAAAACTAATCTGAATCAAGTCTTGAGAAGAAGGTACGACTGTTACAGCAAAAAACATCATCCTTACTCTAACTATAACTAAATTAAGTTTAGATGTATTGGAAATTGTCAGTTTGGTTGCATCAGTTATATATTTACTTCAATAATGACATGTATGAAGAACAACTATGTATGTATTTTCCTATTCACTTATATCGGGAGGCACAAACACCACGTCGGTCACATTAACATGGGCTCTACACTTTCTGCTCAACAATCGCCATATCCTAAAGCAAGCTCAACAAGAACTAGACTCTCACATTGGACGAGAGAGACAAGTGACCGAGTCCGACATAAAGAACTTAGTCTACCTCCATGCGATCGTCAAAGAGATGATGCGTCTCTATCCCGCCGGGCCCCTCTCTCTGCCCCATAAGTCCATCGAGGACTGCACGATCGGTGGCTACCATGTCCCTGCGGGCACACGGCTCCTATTGAACATCTCGAAGCTCCACCGGGACCTGCGGGTGTGGCTCGCTCCTCTCAAGTTTCGGCCCGAGAGATTCCTGACCATGCACAAGGATTTAGATGTTTGGGGTCAGAATTTCGAGTATTTGCCCTTCGGAAGTGGCAGAAGGATGTACCCGGGAATGCCCCTCGCTCTTCAAGTGCTGCACATTGCGCTCGCGACTTTGCTGCATAGTTTCGAGAGAGAGACTGCATTAGATGGACCGGTGGATATGAAGGTAGGCATGGGAATAAGGAGCCCTAAAGTTACTCCTCTAGAAGTGATTCTCACTCCACGCCATCCTCCTCATCTCTATGTCTAAAGATGGGAGGGTGAGATAATCTCTATAAGAAACACTATCAGGCAAAAGTTTCCTATCCATCATCAGCTTTACAATTACGAAGAGGATGCATGTATTCGCGTATGATGAATCTTATGTGTACAAGATTTCTCTATGCCCCTTCATGGGAGATATCATTATGGTTGGTCTAGACGGCACATCGATTATTATAAACCCAGCACAGCGCACGCATGGTTGGAGAATATATTCATAAGCTGTATCATTTAAAAAAAAATATCACAAACTGTAGATGATAAGTTCTTTAAATGCAAGTGCTTTGAGGCAAGGGAAGCGAATAAAGACAATCTGGGTGGATTTGTACTTGATTAGAAATAATTTTACTAAAGAACCGAAATTAGAATGGCTTAAATTAAGAAAGAAGAATTCATCAATTAATAGTAATAATTTTACTAAAGAACAGAAATTAGAGCACAATAATAAGCAGTCACATTGAGCTTTCCCCAGCACATCCCTCGACGAAAATATTGCATCGCCTCCCGATTGCTACCCAAAACTCCAAGATGATGGAACGCTAAGCAAGATCCCTCAACTTCCCTAAGGCGAAAGGAATGATCCAACTACCGCCCAATGGTGTGCCCTACTACATAATCTTACCTTTCGATTTGGGTGTGCCTACTGCTCTTTTACAGTTTTAGGAGCTCAATTAAGTCGAAATCTACTAGTTTGCCGGGAGTGAAGATACCACATTGTTACAAGTGTAGAACCTACGTTTGCACACAACCTGACTCTTGCTGTAGCACCCCCCTATAGACTAATTACTTGTCGGTCCTTCTCATAGTGGTTCTCACACCTTACACACAACACAGTTTCGTAACCTTCCCAGAGGTGACGACCAAAAGGAAAACTAATGAATTACTAAGTCAAAAACTTAGGACGGACTCTCCCAAGCTCTACAATCGCAACTTGGTACTCAATTTAATATGCAATTTACCTACCTTTTTGGAGCCGCCACTAATCAATTATTGATAGGTCAATTAGATACTTAAGTAAAGCGTGGGAGAACACTTTACTTTTATGAACTAGAGATCTATGGACACTGGATTGGTTATGCTACATTAATCTAACACACTTTCAGTATCTTTTTCTCTTTATTTTCAAAACTACTTTGCAAGCAATCTTGCTTGATTTTAACTTAAGCCACAAACATGCAAGAGTGATCATATGTGTACGCAATTAATAATTTAACTCTCAAGAAGCCAAAGCAATAAATAAATCGCTAGAAATAGGACTAACCTTAATGCAAAGCAAAGCATAAATTGACAATTATTATGTTCTAGTTGTTGGGAAAATCCCCTATGTTGTTTTGACTATGACAAAAACAATCATATGTTACTAATGTGTATATTGATTGAGATTATGAGGTAATATATATATAAGCCACAATGCAGATGGTGTCATAATCAGTATTAGGTGTGATGCTGAAATACTGAATGCTCAGCCACAACTAGGAATGCTCTACCGATATGGAAGGTTCACTGCCCACATATGAGATGAATAAGGTATTGGGAATGGAGATAACCACAAACCGAAAGGATCTCTACATCAACAGACTACTGGAAATATGCACTCTTGATTATGGATAAGGGATCATGTTGATATCAAAACCTAGAAGGTGCTGGTTATGTGCTCATCTGATGGGTATATTGATCAAGATGAAACTAGCTGTTATGAAGGCTTGGAGTTCGCATAAGGAGCACTGGAAATGTATTAGAGCAGTTATGGCAATACTGACACGAGATAGACACTGATAGGAGTAGTCTGACTAGTTTAGGAAACTTCACTAACGCTGAGGAATGATGAGGAGTCGTTTTGTTGATAGCAATGACAATACCAACGGCTAGTCCATGGAGATGAGTTGCAAATGGTTATCTAATGGTTGGATGGCTACACATACAATCCAAGAGAAGTTGCAAGGTTGGGAAGTAAAACGAACAAACCGAGTCTAGAGCTCTTGAGTCTTCTTCTTTGCTTTATTCTATTGTTAGCAACTATGATGCTAATAATGTCTCTAAGAGGTGCTACTAAGTTGTATTAGTAAAGAATCAAGTTTACAAGTGTGAGTGCAAGTGCTTGTGTCCCAATAGTGTGATCTATTGTGTAAAGGGATCAAGACTAGCCGGTTGTAAATTTCAATGTTGATTACTAGTGGATCCAACCTTGTTGTGGCTGTTAGTCTTGAGAGTAGACTTAAGCTTTGGAATAAAGCCAAACTACTATAAAACTCAATGTGCTATTAGTACCACTCCCGATTACATTATTTGTTTATCAACAGAACTCTTGATTATGTTAAACTGTTTTTGCTATTGTCGCGACCTACCTCTCAAGGACCACCTCGGTGTAGATTTAGAGGTAATTGTTTAAGAGACTTTACAAATGGCTTATCCCAAAAGGTAGCTTAAAAAGCATCAACCTTAAGTTCATCCATAAGGTTTATCAATCCCAAACATGGACTCTCCCTCAGTCCATACCTCGTGTGACACATGATTGTTTGTATGTTTTTTATTATTTTGGAGTCACCATTAGCCTTTGTTGGTGTTGGCTAGAATGCCCAATCGAAATGCTTAGAAGCATGCATGTCACCTGTCTCTATGCCTCGATATGAAGTGTCATGTGGATCGGACGATCAGCATGTATGAACATCAGGACAGCTGCGCGGTCTGGATGAAATACGTCTAACGCAGCCTCCTCTTCAAGGATCCTACACACGGCTGCTTCGATACCGATTTCTTTTTATTTTTTTCTCTCCCTTATTTTTCCCAACTTTTATTGTGCAACGCAAATGGGAGGAAATGGTTGTGCTTTGGAATGCGTCACAAGCACATGCCCCACCCCATCAAACAAGACTAAATAAAGAACAAGGATTTGACATTTTACAGATCTATAACATTAAGATATGAAATCATTGCGTCTGGTTATATGGTCATCATATTATATAATTACACTACAGAACTACATGCACGTTTCCAAGTCGACCGCGGGCATTAGGTTTCTAGCCAAAAAATAAAAAAGAAGAAGAAAAAGATCAGCGGTATTAGGTCCTAAGGAGAGACACTTGTTTCCCTTCAATCGAGCCGCCCTCCATCATCCCTTTCTATTCTTTCATTTGTTTAATCCATTTGCAAGTCCATCGGCCGGTCGGTCTCAGCATATGTCAAAGATGAGCTAAGCCAGGCCAAAAAAAATTACCAAATCAGGACAAGGATCCCCAATTTTTACGCAAAAAAATGACGGAAAAAAACACTTGATTAAGTCATGATGGATGAACGATAAATGACTCCAGCGATTTGATTGATACTCAGGTAAAACTCACCTGATTAATGCTTCATGTCGAGTTGATTCATGCCGGCTGGCTCTGGCCTTTAGGCAAGACCGGGCGGAAGTGCTAACTAGCTAGCTAGGTAAGGTGGTTGTACGTGGCCATCTTTGGCTTATTATGCATTATCAAAACAGATATAGAAAATTAGTGGAAATACGGGAGATATCTCTATAAGATATCTAAATATCTCTAACATTATGGTTGGGTGCTGGGTGCCACATGAACTATATGCTACACCATTTCGTTGTCCATCAGAGGGCTTGTCCACAGTCGTTGATGCAAAGACTTATTACATCAAACACAGGTTAGAGGAAAAGCCTCTTTTTCGTCTTCCACAAACAATCTTTAGAGAGTCTACACAAAGAACATATAAACTCCTTAATAAATGATGTGCAATACTTTAACATCCCCTCTTACATGTAAACTGAATTAGAAGTGAAACGTGGAATTTGACAAATAGTGCCACATACGCGAAATAAGTTAGAGTAGAATCTATGACGATATTATGTTAGAGAGTCCAAACTTAAAATTTAAACTTATAGGTGAATGGAAATCAAATTTATGTAAAAAAACTTATGAATCCCCTAGGCAAATGATGTAAAATACTTTAATAAGCTCTACTATTTACATATGTATGTTTGAGTGCTGACCATAAGTACTCGTGTAGACACTATTCATAACTAGCGCTATATGAAAAGATTATGTGTATTAGATGGGGTAATATTTTTCTCAATCAAATTTTGATTGAGAAATTACAATTTTGGGAAATGGCCATATTCATTCTTAGTTACACTTACATGCTGGTGATGTCTGATCTAAGGCATCATTGGAGAGAATATCATTCATTTACTCTGAGAGAGAGAGAGAGAGAGAGAGAGAGAGAGAGAGAGAGAGAGAGAGAGAGAGAGAGAGAGAGAGAAGTTTCACAAAAAATGTAATGTTTTTGGAAAAAAATTTTCCGAAAAGTCATTTTCCAAAAAAAATGTCAATATTTTCTGATATTCGGCTAAGACTTGAAAATGATCTAGAAAATATTTTTCGTCGTTTGTTAGAGAAAATCTCCTTTGATTTTCAGCATCGTCATTTGGTCGGACATTGTTGATGTGGACTCAGCCATCCTACGTGATACGGCCGGCAATAATATAGCTATTTTTTTGTAATTTAAAAGAAAATTGATTTTTAAATTTTTTTTTATTTTGAATTTTTTATATTATTTTCTTTTCTTTTCTTTTTTCTCTTCTATTTTTTTTCTTTTCTATCTTCTTTTGCTGGCCATGGCGATGGTCGACAGCTGGCCACAAGCGAGGGACGAGCTTGCCCAAGGTCGATGAGCTTGAACCTCGCCGGTTAACGAACACTCCTTTCCTTATAACTCCCAATCTGCAATAAGTTATGATTCAATCAGAATATATTCAATGAGAAGTATGAGATTTATGCGGCAATTGCTAACAAGAGTTATTACTGATGGTCCTTCCTTTCCATCCTATATCTATAAACAAAAAAGTTTTGGCTTTTGCTGTTTAGCGTGAAACTTCTATAGTAATTCATTATGTTTGGTCAACTATGATTCATATTCGCTAAAGAAAATAAACATAAGATTAGGAGAAAATATTGCATAAAGCTATGATTCCAGCGTGGCAAAATCCTAAAAAGGCAGATTGAGCAATTCCAAATTTTCTACTTCGTTTTGGTCGAATACTATTCCTTTTAGTTAGAAAATACAAATTTGAAGGCTTCCTTCAAATTTGTATTTTGTAACTACATTTAATGAGCCCTAACACAAACCTTCAAGGCTTATTTCACTTTAGTTAATTTAGATGTCTCGAAAATGCGAATCTTCAATTTATTGTTTCTTTTTTCCTTGTTTACTCTTCAATCTAGGTTTTCCTTATGCTTAACATTATATGTGACTAGAGCTTGGATAGTAGCTATATGACTTTAGCTCGATCATATAAGTGATTATCACATATCTTAATCATAAACTACATATTACAAAGGACCGCCCTTAGGCAGTCATTGGATAATGAACAGATGAAAATGGCGAGAAGAACAGCAGAAGTGCCAAAACTTGTGTACGGCACTCACTTTAATGCCAAAAGTTTCATTTGGATCACTTTAGTGCCAAATTTTTTGAAAAACTCTCATTTCAGTGCTAACTCCGATCAGTTTGGCCGAAAATCCAACGTGGCCTTTTTTTATTAGTTTCTTAAGCCGACGTGGCTCATCGAAGACTCCAGTCAGCATCCCATCCCTAAAACGATGCAGTTTAGTGCTCTTTCCCCTAAATAAGAACCCTAAATCCCCAAATTGAGAGAATCCCTCAATTTGCAACCCTAACCGGCTATCTTCTCCCCAATTGAAACCTTATTTTGATTCGTACCCATAGTTACAAGCTCAATCTTGCAAATGGAGAGTAGCAGCTTCGGTAGCGACTCAAACTCGTTTCAACGAAGCGAGCAAGAGGCCGCATGTTACTGTTTTTGCGGGTTGCCGAGTCCAAGAAGAACATCTTGGACTCGGTTGAATCCCAAAAGAAGATTTAATGGTTGCGCCAGGTATAGAGAAGGCTTGAAGTGCAAATATTTCAAATGGGTTGATGTGAAATTCTCCGATCCAGCGACAAAGGTGATCTCGGAGCTACTTGAAGGATGCCATCAACGCCCACCTACATTAATGGATGAATTGGAGGATGTGGACTCAATACAAGCTGAAATAAAGGCATTAGCATCTCTGGCTAATCATTTGAAGAAGGAAGTTTCAAGAATGAAAATTGAAAGGAAGTGTTATCGAGTATTGATTGCGTTGTTATTCTATTGTGTATCATATTTTATGCTCAAATGTAAAGTGAGTGATGAGAAGAAGTTTCTCAATCTACCATAGTTGAAAATAAGTAGAATATGCACTTGTATTGAGTAATTTGCAAGTATAGTTATATTAGCCTATTTTTGTATGGAACAAAAGTTTGCTGCAATCTATGATGGAAATGGAAGGTTGAAATTCATTGGTTGTGACCATTGACAAGTTCTCTTGCTTAGTTGTGTATTCTCAATTCTAATTTGCTTAGTTTTACTTGAGATGTTTGGATTGGTGCAATGGTTTGCTGGTATTGCTGGTAATTGTTTGCTGCAGTATTTGCTGGTAATGAGATGTTGGTTTACTGCAATTGTTGCTGCAAACGCTTGTCAAATGAAGGAGTGGTACCAAGTTTAGAAGTCCTTAATTCAGTGTCATACGTTTTAAATAGCAATCATTTAAGTGCCAAGTTTTTCTGAAACTAATCACTTAAGTGCCAATCGTGGTCAAAAGTGATCACTTAAGTGTCAATCATGGTGAAAATTGATCACTTAAGTGCCGGTTATTGTTCAAAAGTGAGCACTTAAGTGCTAGTTGTTGATATGTTCGTTTCAATGATACTACACCAGCAACAATCACATAGCTAGTGTACTTGCTTGCACTAGCTATGTGTTAGTACAAAGTGCATCTTGTGCTTGCACCCATACATAGCTGGTGCAAGCATAAGATGCCTTTAAGCCGCACAAACACATAGCTGGTGGACTAGCGCACTAGCAACTTGCACCTCGCACCAGCATATATAATTTCTGGTGCAAGCCCTGTACCAGCCACCAAGTACCACCATCACCACTGCACCACCAATGCGCCACCGTCACTAGTGCACCACCGGCACCACCAGTACACCAACACAGCCACAGCACCACCACCACCACTACCAGCCAAGCAACACCACCATCACTGCAGCACCACCACAACCACCACTGCACCACTACAACCTCTACTGAACCATTACCACCACTGCACCACGACCATCACTTCAGCACCACCACAACCACAGCACCACCACTACCTGTACGAGCCAAGCAACAACACCACCACTGCAACACCACCACAACCACAACACCACTACCACTGCAGCACAACCACAGCAACACCACCTCTACCACCACCACTGCACCAGTAACACCATCACTGCACCTCTACCACCTATACTGCACCACTACCACCACTACACCACGACCATCATTACACCACCACCACCACCACTGCACCAGCAACACCACCATTGCACCACTACCATCACTAGTATAGCACCACCACCACCACCACCACCACCACTACACCACTACCACCACCACTGCACCACCACGACCGCCACAGCACCAGCCAAGCATAACTAGCATAACTAGAACATCCAGCAGAACTAGCATACTAGCAGCACAACTAGCACAACCAATAACAAAATATGAAAATTTCAAAAGCATAGACAAAATAAATATTGATCCATTGACATTAAACTTAGTTTTTACATGTGGTCAATATGAAATAACCAACTACAACATCCACATCTAGGGAATGGCTTCCCACCAAATAGAAAAATTAAACTGATTGAACACCGTATAATGTCAATTCCACGAGTCAATATGCACAATCTCCTAGCAAAAAACAAATCTACCATATTTAGCGCCCTCCCATTAGTTTATATGAACAACCCCCCAGTTCCTTTTCCTGTAAATAAACGTTTGACTTGATTCATAATCCTTGCACTCATTCTAACTAGCTAGCCCGATTCTTCAACTAGCCTTCCTATCCCATGTACCTTCTTCTTAGTAGCTGCCATTTTTTTTATAGGCCGTGTCATTTGATGAGAGCTCTGAGTAGGGTCAATGTTGGTGCTAGGATCACCTGGTTGAGTTGCAACTGGTGTTGGGTTCCTTGTTGGTGACTGTTTTGGCGTTGCACCTACTGTCTTCTTTTTTGGGGCAATGGTCTTTCGCGCCGTCCCCCTTGTCTTTCTTCCTACCACTTGGGTTCCTATTTTCGGTGCAGTCGTTGACTCTTGAGTTGGGTTATCTTGAGAGATAAGCACTTCCGAACTTCTCCCAGGCTACAACAACATAACGATACTGTCAATAAAAAGGAAATACTATAAATAAATTAAATGCAGGAGTCCTACAAAATTTACATTCAAAATAGTCATTTCGATGCGCTCGTTTGTAAAAAGGCCATAACCATATTATCTTAGCCTTTTCCCGAGAGCCCCTCTTGTTCGCAGTGGCGCCTCACTCTTAGCAACTTTTGTAGTTGATCTTCTTCTCGCTTAACAAAGACATATCAGTGTTAAACTTCAGCCCAAAAAATAACACAAACACCAATTGTACAACTTACAGGATATTTTCTCCTCGTCTGTTCAATAGTCGACTCAATGGTTAGCCCTTGGGCTGACCTTTCAGTTGGCACTTATGCTGACCATTTAGTTTGCCCTTGAGCTGGCCTTCCAGCTCGCCCTTCGGCTGGCCCTGCATTAGCCCCTTTAGCTGGCCCTCCAGTTGGTCCTGCATCAGCCCCTACACTTGACTTTACAGCAGTCCCTTCAATTAGCTCTTGGGCTGGCCTTGTATCAGCCCCTATATATAGCTGTTGTTATTGTTGATGTTGTTTCTTCAATGCACAACCTTTTGTATTATGCCCTTCCTTTACACCAGTCCTGCTCATTCTCTAAGTTGAAATCTCTCTCTCCTGCATTTTTCATTTCTTTTTTGGCCTTCCAATTTTCTTCTTTAGTGGCAAAGGTGTAGGGGCTTCATGATTTGTTGGCACCCTGAATTTGCTACTTCTGATGGGCTGCGTCATGAATTGATACGAAGTAACATATGTGCTTTTCTTGTACCAATAATCTAAGTAATCCTCTGGGCTTAGTTGCTTCGACTGGATGGCACAAATGGCATGTGCACAAGAAATTCCAGTTAGTTGCCAAGCTCAACATGAACACTTTCGCCTCTCTAGATAGACGACATACTTATTAGCATTGTTCATGATCTCATATCCATCATCTCCATTCCAAATTGGATGACAAAACCTACTAGCAGCTGTGTTCTCATCCAATCTCTTTGCAATCCTGGGACCATATTGTCTAGTCCACTTTGTAACCTCATCTCTTTGTCTCTGGAGCCGAGCCATGACCATAACTCGTATGTCTTCAAGAATGCTGATGATGGGTTTGCACCTAGCCTCTAGTACTCTGCCATTGAAAGCTTCGCTGAGGTTGTTGTCAATGATATCGCACTTGAACTCTTTGCTGAAGAAGGCCCTGCACCAATGCTTAGGTTTCGATTCGAACAATGCTTGAAAACCTTCATTTGACATCCGAAACAAGTCCTGCTTGTCTATTCTAAAATCAGCCATGTTTATGCTCTTTGCTATATGCCAAAATTACTTTTGCAGCTTATCCCCTTTATAATTCTTTGCCCAGTTTACATATATGTGTTTTGCACATATTCTATATTCAGCATATGGCATCAACTCAGCTAATGCAGGAACAAGTCCCTATAATATTTCAAACCAAAAAATACTTGTAAGAACAAATATGCGATTAATGTTAAAAAGTCATCAGTTTTAAATGGCATTACCTTTTGTTGATCGCTCATAAATGCCCAACCTTCCCCATTGGTTATCTCAAGGTTAGCCATTATATTTTTTAGAAACCAGGACCAATTGTCCTTGATCTCTACTTTGACAACAACCCAAGTTATTGGAAACATTTGGTTATTGGCATCTCTCCCAACAGCAGCTAACAACTCTCCCTTGCATAAACCCTTCAAGAAACATCCATCCAATCCTATAATTTTTCTACAACCAACAAAAAATCCCCATTTGCATGCATCAAAGCAAACATAAAACCTATCGAACTTAGTCCCACAATCAGGCAATGGCCTCTCAATAACCTCTACATATACTCTATTGGATGGGTTTTGAAGCATACATTTGCAAGCATAATCCCAAACCTGGCCATATACTTCCTTGTACCGACCCATCAGTGTACTAATCACCTTCTGCTTGGTTCTTTTACACTGATTCCTCGATACATTAACCCCTGTCTGCTCCTTCACCAACTGCTTTAACTGAGGACTCTTAATCTCAGGCATCGCTTTGATAGTATTGAAGAAGTGCTTCGACAACCATACACTTGTTACCCTTTTATTCTAAAAAATAATGGAACAAGTATGTTCCTCCTGCAATGATCTAATTTGGAATGACCCGTTTTTCCTATTCAGTGTACCATAGATCTTCCATGAACAATTTGGTTGTGAACACTTAGCTCTCACAAATTCTTTCGTATTTCTAATAAATTTGACACTCCTTTGTTCAGCAATGGAGTTCTTAACAATAGCTTCTTTAAACAGTTTCGCATTGTCAAATTTCATTCCTACAGACAAAACAGAACATGCAGCAGTCGGATCATAGGAAGGATACTTACTTTTCCTTCTACGGATAGATACTTCGTCATCTTCAAGCTCTTTCTCGAATCTAGCACTCTCATCTTCGCCACCACTCTGTTTATATTCAGTTTGATTACTATCAACTAGAGCTTTTTAGTGGCTATTCACTGGTTGTGGTTCATGCGATTCTCTCAATGAAGCAAATTTATTTCTCAGAAAGTCTCTTTCCTTTTGTCTTGATTCTGCAAGCTCTTCATCATCATCATCATCACTTAGGAAATTTACATTTCCCAAAACTTCATCATTCGATTCACTAGATTGAGCAAATTCCTAATTTAATTCGGTCAATTCTTCATCAAGTATGTCTTCACTAGAAACTTGAGGACATCTTCTCGTTTGCTCAACTCTCTGTATATGACTTGCCAGCGTCTCCGGCCTCAGCTGTTGCCTTTTGTCCCCAGCCTGAGTACATTCTCCTACTTCCCCTATTTCAGTGCTCTCATCACCTTCATCATCTTCAGAGTCACTATAATTCTCAACATAGACTTTAGCTTCCTCGCCATGAAAATAATGGTAAATAATGTCCTTAACACCATTATCATCATGCAACAATCTCAATCCGTCCTTCAAGCCCTTCCCAAGAACACAATAATGCAATTTATCTACTTTGCATCGTAAATAATGCACTATGTCCTTCGTGAATTCAATATATGATTGCCTCCTTATATCAAAAAAATAGTACCTTCATTTCCACCACCATATTCCCATTTCTCGGTGCCAATGATAAATTCCCCGCCACAGCAAACAATGATGGCGACAACATTGTCCCCTATGCCCATGATGCACCGAAAGTAAACAAAATAATTAGCCTTTTGGGATCACAACGCACAAAAGCCAACAAGTTGCTCTAACTGTCTTGTTAGACTCAGTCAAATAAAGTAAAATAACCTCAGTCGCTATCGTATAGTACAAACGAAGCAACACAGCTGGCACCGAGCCTTACTTTTGCCTTCATAATCAGAACTTGAGGTTCCCACAATTACTATTTCGCAATTCCTACAGATAAAACAGTCATGCCTAGTTTATCTCTCCCCCCAAGCCTTGGTTTTGCTCTTGGAGCCACAATTTAGCCCTTAAAGCCCTAATTGTCCTATTGGAGCCCTAATTTTGCCATCCAATGGAGCCATACAGAGAATATGACAAACTTGAATGACTGAGGGTAAGAGACGACACGTGAGCGGCAACCAATGACGGCGATGACGGCGAGGGAGCACAGCGACGACAGCGATGGCGACAGAGCACAGCGACGTCGACGGGAACTTCCTTCGCCTAAACGATGACCAGACGAGCCCTAATTTGGTCTTCTTCGTCCACGTCGTTCAATTATCAAGGGAAAACGACCTCGCATTCTTCTCCTAAGCCATGTAGGTGATGCAACGTCGTTTTTGAAGTCTACGTGGACTTTATTTTTTTAAAAATTTGCCAAGTCATTTACAAGATTTAATTAAAAATGCCACATATACATTTTGGCTGGAGTATCTCGTCGTTGGCACTTAAGTAATCGTCTTTCCTCCGATTTGGCACTTAAGTGAGTTGACGAAAACTTTTGGTACTAAAGTGAGCGCCGTACATAAGTTTTGGCACTTCTGCTGTTCTCCCGATGAAAATGTGTAGTTCAATATGACTTTTTGCTCAATATATATATAAATTGCGATCGGACAATTGGAAACTAAGCTGTTTTTTCTCGAAAGCTCAACAAATATTTAGTTGAACTTGTAAATTAAGGTTTGGGAGTCCGAATAAGTAGATAAAATCAACCTGTAAAAGAAATATCATAAATGGTGCGTTCGTTTCGCGAAAAATAAGTGATTTGAAAAATATTTTCTGAAAAATAATCGCTTGTATCGCTTACAAAAGTAAATGAATGGAAATTTTTTTTTATTGCCCACGAAAATAGTTAGGCATAGATCGTTATCGATGATGAAAATATTTTTTGTTGACTAATTCTCCTTAACGATATAAATAATCATTTTTCAAAAAATGCTTTTCAAATCACACATTTTTCACAAAACAAATGCACCCCAAGAATAGTTAGATAACTCCTTTCCAAATAGGAAAGTGAATACTAGTGCTAGAACCATTATTTAATGTTCTATAATTGACCTGAGAGGATCGTGTTCTCAATTATAAAGGGACCGGACGGGGGCACGTCATTGGGTAATGTCCTAATCAGATAGATAACATAATTAATCACCTCAAATTAGCCTTTATTGCTCTGTTTTTTTTATGGCTAATCCAATCATCTTATGTCAATAAAACATTGCCTTGCCCCTTCATGAATTTTGTTAGCATTTACCCCTTTATTAGCCAGCGGACTGTGGCCATGTTGCGTTGCACTTTTCCCTACCCGAGCACACTAGTAGGTATTTTTGTTTATTTCTAATGATTAAGTTCTTTAATAAACGAACGAGGGTCTTCCCTGACTATACCTCACGAGATAGTGGGTACTTGTTATTTGATTTTCTATTTAGCCTAAGTTTTTGATTTGGAGTCGCCACTAGTCCTTATAGGTCGACTAGAAACCTAATCGAGGTATGGAACAGCTACCATGATTTCTACGAACTAGAGATTACATAAGTAAGGGGACTTGGTTATGCTAATGATCCCAAATCAAGATCCCTAATGCCTCTTCGGTACCTAAAATAATTCGAAATGTCTAAACATGTCACATGAGTTTGCAAGGCCTATCCACTAATTCTAACCGTTCTAATCAGAAGAAATCAACCAATCAATACAAACAATTTCAGTCAAACATAGCAACCCTAAAATGGTCTCTAAAATGAAAATCAATCAAAATACCTAAACCCTAGTAAAGTCCTAAAGGCTTGTTCATTCAATAGATTGTGTTGTTCTAGGGTTTTAAAGTTTTTTAGGGGTAAATACCCATTTTGGGAGTTAAACCCCTTTTAGGGTTTTTTAGGTGTTAAAGCCCCTTTTAATCCCTAAACTAAGGAATCTTGAAAAATACCATATGGGTACCTCAAAACATTTAAATTTCACTCAAAGTGGGTGACCACAAGTATTCTAAGTCATTCTATGAATTTTTGAAATTTTTTATTTTTTTTATTTTTTTTGAAAAAGTTGACTAAAATATCTTACCTTCTCGAAACCTGTTTCTTTTTATTTTCTAAAAAAATTTGAATTTTTTTTTGAATTTTTTTAAATTTTTGTGAACTTTTACAAATTTTTATGGGTTTTGTGAAATTTTTTTGATTTTTATGAATTTTCTGAGAATTTTTCAAATTTTTATGAATTTTCACAATTTTTATTGATTTTTGAATTTTTCTGAATTTTTTATGATTTCTCCTATAATTTTCTGAAATTTTCCTTACTTTCCTTTTTTTTTATTTTCTGAAATTTCCACTAATTTTCTGTTTTTTCTGATTTTTTTCTGGGTTTTTCTATTTTTCTGCATTTTCTAGAATTTCTGATTTTTTATAGATTTTTTAGAGCTTTTATTGATTTTTATTAATTTTTCCACAGAACTAAATCAGACCGAATTGATTCAGACTGGTGTTGGCCAGAGCTCTGGTGGGAACGGTGCCAAAATGGCACCGTTTTGGCACCGTTCCCATTGTGGCATATAATCAAACACTTCATTGGCGTCAAACATCTATACTACCTTCTTCACACAGCCACTTCGGCTGCCGCCTTGGTGACCTTCCGGCCACATTCCGACCATTCTAACCAATCCTAAATCTTTTCCAAATGACACTCTACACATCCAAACCTATTAGATTGTTGTTGAATCTCCCTAAGCCATTCATTTCCAAGCTCAAACTTCATTACTTAATATGGAAATCATTCCTTAAAACCTAAACCCACTTAGTCTATCTAGCATTCACATTAACAAGCAAAACATCCTAACCATTTATAACAAATCAGGCCATGCATTTAAGCTTAAATGGGCAAAATAGATTGACTTGGTATGGCCAATGGCAAGAGAAATGCATTCTAGCAAGGGTTGGTCGCTCCGGTGATGGGGTTTTTATGGTCCAACTCAATGCAAATGTCAAACCGTCGATTCAAAATGCATAAACTGAACCAAAAATGGAGTAGAAACATGAAGGGGAAGCCAACAAGTATCATTGAAACAATCAAATTCAGAAATCACTCGCACATAGGCTCGGGAAATCGTTTTAGCATTTTATCAAACAAGTAATGTTCGACTATGAAGGGTTTTTACCTTTGTTGTTGGGGAGCAAATATGAGCTTTGGAATCGAGCGGTGGCTATGGGATGATCCTCTGACACTTCCTCTTCAAGCTGGTACTCTCCACTTCGCCGAGGAAGTCGCCGGTTGGTTGATCGAAGCTCGTTTTTAGAGCTTCTCGACCAGCCAATTTGCTAGAACGGGGAAGGGGAGGTCACGGCTAATGACCGATTTGTCAGCACTCCTCCAGTTAGGGTGGCGTCGGACACTCGATTGGGGACCTCTGACTCTATCCCTCTCACTTCTCTCTCTTATTTTCCTTCCTCTTTCTGTCTCTCTCTTTGGCATTCGATCAAGCACCTTCTGTTTGTGTGAAACTAATTTTTCCCTCTCTTTTTGTCACTTTGACGGGGCTGTTCCAAGCACTAACTGACTCTCTGGTCAGTTACATTTGTTGGAGGTGGACAGCTGGAGATTCTCTAGCCGTCAATTCTCTTCAACACGTTCTAAAAACGGAGAACTAAGTTGGTGAAGAAGCAGGCTGTCACGCCACAATCCCCACGAGCACGCAACATCCCGACTAGGTCGATAAGAATGCGACATCCTAGGATTTGTCGCCGACCCCAATGAACGAACTAAAGAGCAACACATGCGTGTCGCGACCTACCCCTCGAGGGCCGAACTCGGATGAGGCGGGTTTAGAGATAAGTGTTCATGAGATGGTTCATATGGCATCTTATAAAAAATGATTTTTACTGAAGTGTAAATCTTTTGTTTAACCATATGATCCATTGATCATGAACGTGGATTTTCCCTAAATCCATATCTCGCGTGACAGCGGATTGATTTTATATTTTTTTAGGAGTCGCCACTAGCCTAGGTCGGAGGTCGGCTAGAATACCCAACCGAAACGCGGGAATTTCGTTTCGGTTTCTACGAAAACCAGAGATCAAAAGTTCGGGGACTAGCTTACGTTAATATTTCTATTAACGCCCTTTCGGTACCGCTAAACTTAACATGGTTATTATCTAAGTCGTCATGCATTTGTTTTTTTACCATTTTCATGCCAAAGTCTTAGTCCACTAGGTGATAATGCATCTTGTTTTTGTGTTTTCATTTAGGATTCTAAACTAATCCTATCTTAGTCTAGAAAAAGAAAGAAACAATCAATTGTATTTGAAGGACATTTCGTAAAGTAAACACTCGAAGTATTGAAAAGACGAGCTAATTCTA
This sequence comes from Syzygium jambos, assembly GCA_031216235.1. Classification (NCBI taxonomy): domain Eukaryota; kingdom Viridiplantae; phylum Streptophyta; class Magnoliopsida; order Myrtales; family Myrtaceae; genus Syzygium; species Syzygium jambos. Next base: position 20,764,993 of record CM062225.1, read on the forward strand.
AGTGCGAGAAAGTAAAAACCCGCAACTCGTCGGGTGTTTATTACAACACGAATTGAAAACCCGAGACATGATCGGGGATGAATGAATTAAGTACAAATTGAAATCGGATTGGACATCGGTTTGGCACCATCATCAAATGAGTACAAATTGAGACCGGATTGGACATCGGTCAATCACCTTGGTCTTCTACTATTTCGGATTATTCTTCCTTGGACCGCCTCTCGGGTGTCGATGTTTACATCCATAACATTCATTCATAACAAATGACATATGAAAGAACAATGATGCAAGCAATTCACTAATTAAACACAGGCCTCGGAATCGGCCTTTGTTTTTCATGCGTTTCGATTCATCACCCACCTAATCACCTGAAATTGTTTGATTAATGGTTAATGATAATGGGCTACCATTTATATTCACAAAACGGTAACTCATATCAATTAACCCCTAAAGTCGGGTTCTAATGACCATGAATGGGCTACCCGCTGAACATGCATCGGGCCTAACATTCATCTAACAAACACATGCATAATAATAAAATGAGCATGCATTCAAGCCCATGGGCCTTGTTTCGAAGCCAATCAAACAATGAGAAGTGGGCTTTATAAAAAAGACCACTTATTCAATTAATGTCTAATTCGGATTGCTTCTGTTCAGGTATGATTAACTATCCTAATGACGTCCAAATGAAGTGGTTCAGGTGTCAATAGAAAGCTTATGACATGAGGATCAAAAGTCAAGAAGACCATTTTTTCTAAATCCTAGTCAATCTTCCCGAAAATATCGAATTAAATCTCAGTGACAGGCTGGACTCTGTTCAGTTATGAATTTCAAAATAATGGCGGGAAAAATAACAAACCTTATCAAAACAGCGCGAAAATTTTTGTGCGGTTAGGATTCCCCGTGTGCAACAACTATCATGTTTTGAGTTTTTGCTAAAAAGCCCTCCAAATTTTTATAAAATTCGGTTTTCGCGAAGGACTCAATTGCAAATGGAATTTTAACCCGTGAAGACTTTTCAAGCAAATTGACCCTCCAAAAATTGCAATTAGGTCCTCAAAATTTCCAGTTGACATAATGAGATCCCAATGAGCAACTTTGTAATTTTGATTTTTTGCAAAAAAGGACTCTAACTTTATCAAATTCGGAGAAACATCTTTTGAATTCCAAAGGAATGAAAATCAGATCTGGACACAGATTCTGATCAAATCGTGAGAATTCCTTTTGAAAATTCAAATGATCTCCGATTTTGATGAAATTAGTATCAATAGAAAGATCTCAATCTCAGAAAGAATTTTCGTGAAGAAAATTTTTTCATATCTCGAACACACGAATTTATGAAAATCGAAGAACACGCAAAGGTCGACTGAAATCAGCATGTCACCCGATTCACATGAATATGACGTTGCAAATCGTACTAGGCTAACATGCTCAAAATTTTGTGAAAATTTTATGGTGAACAGATCAGGATGTGTTCTACAACTCTCATGAAGGAAGTTTTTCCAGAAAATGATCGTAAAAAATCATAAAAATCATCAAACAGCACAACGTCAATCAGTAAGACATCAGAACAGACTTGAGCAACATATTTCAGGTTCTGATCCTAACTTCTAAAAATTTTTTGACATAGCAAATCAAGTCCGATCGAGGCATATGATATATCAAATTGAAGCTTAAGACGAGCTCTACGACTCTCTAGTTTATCACTTCACTAGATTTCGACGTTAACAAGCTCAAATCAGCATCTCAAGCCAACAAGTTTCACTGGACACGAATTTACAGAATTGTGTTCAAGTGCTCTTACCTTGTCTCACAATGCTCCGATGCTCAAGCGAGCGATCCGGCCTCCGTATTCAGATCAGGAATGACACGGAGAAACCTCGGAAAGCTCGGCCAACCTATGTCAATAGAGTATATGGAATGTCGTGAGAATAGATTCGTTTTGTCGCGAATAGACTAATCAGCGAAAAATTAAGCTAAGAATGCAATCCGGTGGCTGTTCGATGAGAGGCCAGCCAACGCCGAGGAAGGATGTCGGAGGGCCTGGATCGCCGGAGGAGGTCGCCGGAAGGCCGGTTCAGCCGGTTGAAGCAGCTGATCACATCACCGGCGGTAATGCCGGTGATGCTACCGAGAAGAAGATCTCGCCGGAGAGAGGTGCTCCGGCCACCAGCGAAGGTGGCTTGACTTGCGACTGGCCTTGGGCCACCGTGGGGGACGCTGGTGGGGTGGTAGCTCGCCGGAAAGTGGCCGGCAAGGGGCCGGAACAGCTGCTGCCGAGAGGGAGCTCGAGAGAGAGAGATAATCGTGAGAGGGAGAGAGAGAGAGAGAGAGAGGAGAGAGAAATCAGATCTGGAAAATGAACCCCCCCTAATTTTTGGAGGGAAAAATACTATATACCTCCCTCAACTTTGAATTTTAGCCCTTAGATTAATCAAATGGTCAAAAATGCATCCTTAATAATTAAGAATATTCCTTAGAGGCTAAGGATTGATGACATGGCATTATGGATGGACATGATCAATTCTGAATGAATGGCCATGATTGATTTGCTTATCCCCTAATTAATTTGCTTAATTCTTGAAGAAGGGCATTTTTGTCATTTCTCTTAGGGGCATTTTTTTGCAATTCTCAATTAAGGGTATTTTTGTCATTTTCGCACTCAAGAGGATGCGACCGGCCTTGGTTGGTCTGAACGGATTGTCGATCATTAAAATTTTTAACCGAAAAATGGCTAGTCCGATCGGATTAGTTCAATTTGAATCAAACCGATTTAAGTCAATTAGCTCTGAATTTGGGTAATTGCATGACCGAGCTAGACTAACAAGTCTAATTGAAGTCTAATTAACCAAATTGAGTCTCAATTCATCAAATTGAATATTAGTCTAGAGTAGGTCAAGTTGAATTGCACTAATTAGATCAATTACTCTTAAACTTCCTAATCATTGGATCACTAAATTGATCAAATTGACTCAAATTCACGTGAATCTCTCAAAATTGATTTTGAATTTGGATTTCATATAAGAAATTAGGCTCATTCGTGCCTCAATTGCGCACATCATGAAGAATCGATCAAAATCACTGATTAGGGCCTAAATTTGGGTTTGTCTTGGAATCACAAAATTGGTTCAAAAATTGGAAATAAAATGACCTCTAGATCAAATGTCGTGAAGAAAACTAACCTAAAAAATGACTAGAAATGAAGTAATTTCATTTTTGGCCGATTTGAATCAACTTCCGCAATTTGGGAAAAAGTTGATTCTAAATCGATTTTTGCAAAATTTCTAATGCTAAAGGTAAATTGAATGTAAAATAGGATGATTTTTGGATTTTTTTATTTTTCAATTTTTTTGGTCAAAGGTTTGACCAAAAGTCAAACCCTAGTTGACTTTTCACTAGGAGCTTAATTTTATGATCAAATCTTTGAATTTTTCTGAAATTTCCACTTCTAAAGTGAAATTGGATTTGAAAGGAATCTTTTTATGTAAAAAGCACCAATTTGACCTGGGGTGGACTTTTGATCAAAGGGTTGATCAAAAAGTCAACGCTAAAGTCAACCATTTGACTTTTCGGATTTTTGCATGAAATGAATAGAAAATCTCTTATAAAATCTAAACCAACAGACGGAATTAAAAAACGACACTTTTTGCTCAAGAAACAGGCTCCGTTGCGATCGGAAACCATAATCTCGAATTTTTTTATTTTTAATGACGCATCGGCTAAAAATTAGGTGTTAACAACTGCCCCTCTTTGAGTGGGAGTTCGAAGAGGTTTCGCTCAAAGACCAATTGGCACCTGCAAATTTTTAGTTGATTCCACTTGGGAAAAAGAAAATAAAGACAAAGACATTTGATCAGAGTCTTACCTGAAGCACTTACCGTTGGATTGTCAGATTATTCACGTGTTCTTCTCTTCTCTCTCTCATGTGATGGAATGAAGGAAGAAAGGAAACAGAAATGGTTTTATGGGAAATCTATGGTTTAAGGAAAACCAAGAACCAAAGGACAAGGTTTAAAGATGACCTAGAACCTAATGACAAGGTTTAAGGATAACCAAGAACCTAAGACAAGGTTTAAGGATAACCTAGAACCTAAGACAAGGTTTAAGGATGACCAGGAACCTAAGACAAGGTTTAAGGATAACCTAGAACCTAAGACAAGGTTTAAGGATGACCAGGAACCTAAGATAAGGTTTAAGGATAACCTAGAACCTAAGACAAGGTTTAAGGATGACTAGGAACCTAAGACAAGGTTTAAGGATGACCAAAAACCGAAAATGAGAGTTATGGTTTAGGCTGACCAAAAACCGAAAATGAGGGTTATGGTTTAGGATGACCAAAAACCGAAAATGAAAGTTATGGTTTAGGCTGACCAAAAACCGAAAATGAAAGTTATGGTTTAGGCTAACCAAAAACCGATCTACTGGGGAAAGATATTTTGAAAAAAGTTCCGAGATTGTTTAACAACAAATCAAACGGAATTTTTCAACTTTTGGTGAAATGCACAAATTATCAAAATCCTTAAGAGGAAATTTTAACAAAATGATCTTTGAATAACCACTTAAAGAGGTTAGATAAAAATGCCAAATTGGAAATAACCTAATCAAAAAGGTCTTTCACACTGGCTCTCATAAAGGCTTTGATTCTCATTCATCGATGTGGGAAAGCTATTCAATTCTCACTGGTGATGCCTCACGAACCTATGTCAAAGGTTTTCGGAAACATTCACATTGAATACAAATTGGTTGATCAGAAAGGTCTTTCGAAAGGACCGTAATGTAGGCTTGGTCATGGGCTTACACAAAGGGTATTTGCTTTGAGGCCAAAAACAGAAATATACCATCAATATCTTCAGCGGGTTTACAAGTCAAGAACCTTGAAGATAAGACAAGATAGAATTACTTCCACTCCTTCTAGCGGTAGTTTCTTTATGAAAACTTTATATTAACTCAAACCACCCCAATCGGAAGAGACTTCGGAGAGGGTTGTAATGTCGATTCGGGTTAGGCTCAAAAGGCTTGAAATTTGATAGAAGGGGTTTAGAAGAATGATGATTATCTTGGCATCATTACCAAATCATTCAAGTCTGACATCATTTGATTCTTGAAAATCAAATTGTCTCGAGAGTCTATTTTTCTTGCAACATAAGAGCTTTGCTCTTTCTAAGCATTTTTTGCTTTTATCATAAGCATATTGCTTTTTCTTGCTTTTGCTTTTGCTTTTGACTTTGATATATTTTTTCATGGGCATCGGCCTTACTTTTACCAGGCACACTGCTTTTTCATGCCCCCTAATGTTTATCTTTTGAGCTTTTTGGACTCTCGAGACACTTTATACATATTCACCAATTCTTCTAAATTTCCTTGGTAAATCATATGCATTGCCCCAATGTGGGGAGATAATCAACACTTTGGGTTTTGAAATGAACATGCTTAAGGCTCAATTTGGCTAAGCAAAGGATAATTGTGTTTGGGGTAGAGGAAAAGAACGTTCTTCTTCACTTTGGGATGTTTCGAGCTTCCATAAAGATCCATCTGAAACTATCACAAGAAGGTTGATGCAAGTGAAAGCAATAAAATCTTTCTTAATCTTTTTGCTCCAAAAATAATCAACCATAACTTCTTATTTTGCCCCAATGTGGGGTGGTTCTTGACAGGGATATTTTGAGAATTCTCCTTATTTGGCTCAAAGTGGCTAGCAAAGGATAACATGAGTGTTTAGGATAAAGAAATGAAATGCCTTTTATCATCTCAATCCATGTATTCAATGTGAACGAACCCTACATCCTACGACATGGTTTTTTCGCTCAATTCTCTCAAAATGAGTATAGGGACGTGTTTAATCAAAGGTTTGCCTTTTATCATCATAGGTATTTCCATTTGGTATTTTTGAGAAATCCTCTTTTTATTTTTCCTCAAAGGATCATTTGGTTAAATTTCTCGTCTGTGGGGAATTTTGATAAATCAAGACATTTGATTTTTTTTTGACTCCTCTGGGGATTTTTATTTCAAACTTGAAAAACCTTTTGGACAGAAAAAGGTTTTCACACATAGGATCTACTTCCTAAATTCTAGGGAGAAGATTGATTTGATGTAGCAACTTCCTTGGGCTTGACTCCTTGAGGTTTGGAATAGCTTCCCTGGGGAACAGTTGAATACCTACAAGATGAACAAATATGCAAAAATGCTATGTATGCATGAAATGCACGATGCAAATGTTCTAAAGAAACTTGGATTCAGTCCAAAGCAACTTGAAACTTTTTATTCAAGGAAAATATTTCTTGACAGCATCAGCGTTCACAGGTTTTGGCAACTCTCGGCCATCCATTTCTACAAGAATTAATGCTCCACCAAGCAATACTTTCTTGATGACATACGGCCCTTCATAATTGGGAGTGAACTTTCCATGATCTGGAATAATGGGTAAGACTTTCCTCAAAACTAGGTCATTGATCTCAAAATGTCTGGGTCGAACTTTACGGTTGAATGACTTAGCCACTCGCTTTTGGTAGCTTTGTCCATGGCACAGGGCTTTTACCCTTTTTTTCATCAATCATATTAAGCTGTTCAAATCTTTGTTGAATCCATTCTGCTTCTGAAAGCTTTATTTGCGAAAGTACCTTTAATGAAGGAATTTCCACTTCAACAGGTAAAATTGCTTCCATCCTATATACCAATGAGAATGGTGTTGCCCCAATCGAAGTACGAATAGAAGTTCGATAAGCCATTAACGCATACGACAACCGATCATGCCAATCTCGGTAATTCTTTGCCGTCTTGGACAAAATCTTCTTTATATTCTTGTTTGCCGCCTCGACAGCTCCATTCATTTGTGGGCGGTAAGGAGAAGAATTCAAGTGACGAATGTGAAACTTAGTGAGTAGCTCATCCACTACTTTGTTATTCAGGTTTGACCCATTATCTGTGATAATTGCTTCGGGAACCCCATATCGAGCAATAATGTCTCGACGAATAAATTTTGCCACACTTCTCACAGTGACGTGAGCATAAGAATTGGCTTCAATCCATTTGATGAAGTAATCAATAGCCACTAGAATGAAGCGGTGTCCATTTGACGCCTTAGGATTGATTGGTCCGATAACGTCAATCCCCCACATTGAGAAAGGCCATGCCTCGGACATTTGATGTAATTCATTTGGAGGAGCATTAATTTTGTCCCCATAAATTTGACATTGATAACAACATCTAACATGTTGAATGCAGTCGGCTTCCATGGTTAACCAATAATAACCTAGCCTCACGATCTTCCTTGCTAGAAGATGGCCATTCATATGAGGACCACATTCTCCTTCATGTATCTCCTTCATTAATAAATTGACCTCTTTGGTGTCTACGCACTTCAGCAGGACCGAATCGAAAGATCTCTTGTACAAAGCACCTCCGCTAAGAAAGAATTTGGAAGCTAACTTAGCCAAGTATTTTCGATCCGTAGCTTGACTTCCTTGGGGAAATCTTCCTTCTCGAATGTAATTCATGATGTCATAATACCATGGTTGACCATCAAGTTCTTCTTCTATAACCATGCAATATGCAGGCTCTTTTAAAATGTCGATTTGCAAAGGATCAATGTTCAATCCATCAGTTACTTGTAACATTGAGGATAATGTTGCCAAAGCATCAGCAAATTGATTCTGAGATCTTGGCAAATAATCAAATGAGATCTCTTCAAATTCTTCCACCAAGTCTTTAAGATACTCATGATAAGGAATCAGTTTTGAATCACGAGTTTGCCATTCACCTCCTGTTTGAAGGATGATAAGTGCGGAATCACCATAAACTTGTAATCTCTTAATCTTCATATCGATGGCTAATTGAAGACCGAGGATGCAAGCTTCATATTCTGAAATGTTATTAGTACAAGGAAATACCAACTTTGCAGCTACTGGATAATGTTGACCTGCTGGGGATATCAGGACTGCTCCAGTACCTGAACCGGAGAGGTTAACAGCTCCATCAAAATACATAACCCACTTGTCTTGTGACACCAGGTGGATTCTTTCATCAATTTCATCCCAGTCATTTGACTTTAAGGGATTTTCAGCCAACATATCAGCTATGGCTCGACCTTTGACGGACTTCTGAGACATGCTCTGGATATCAAACTCAGAGAGCAATATTTGCCATTTGGCAAGCCTTCCAACCAGTGCAGGCTTTTCCAAAAGATATTTGATAGGATCATTTTCATTCACAAGTAGGATACGATGGTGAAGAGTGTATTGCCGTAGTCTGTGTAATACCCAAATTAAGGCTACACATGTTTTCTCAACTTCTGGATATTGAGCTTCACCAGAAGTAAACTTTTTGTTGAGGTAGTAAATAGCACGTTCCATTCCATCTTCTGGTCTCTTCTGCGCTAACATAGCTCCCAAAGACTCATCGTGAATGGTGAGGTACAAAATCAAAGGTATACCCGGAGTAGGCGGTACCAAAACTGGTGCTTGTGAAAGATATTGCTTCAATTGTTCAAAGGATTTTTGACAATCTTCGTTCCATTCAACCTTGGCATTCTTTTTCAACAGCTTGAAGAATGGTTTGGCTGTTTTTGATAACTGGGAAATGAATCTTGCAACATAATTCAATCTTCCCAACAAGCTTCGAACTTCTTTAACAGTAGAGGGAGGTTTCAAATCACAAATGGCCTTCACCTTCGAGGGATCAATCTCGATGCCTTTGTTACTAACCATAAATCCAAGAAGCTTTCCAGACTTTGCCCCAAAAATGCACTTAGCGGGGTTAAGCCTTAGCTTGAATTTTCTAAGTCAATCAAAAAGTTTCTTCAAAACTTCAATGTGGTCTTCACCTCTTCGCGATTTAGCGATCATGTCATCGACATAAACTTCAATCTCTTTATGCATCATATCATGGAATAGTGTCACCATGGCTCTTTGGTAAGTTGCCCCCGCATTCTTCAAGCCGAAGGGCATAACCTTGTAACAAAATGTCCCCCATGGGGTGATGAAAGATGTTTTAGTCTTATCTTCTTCCTTCATTCGGATTTGGTTATAGCAAGAGAAACCATCCATGAAAGAAAATAATTCGAATCCTGCGGTGCTGTCGACCAAGACGTCAATATGTGGTAATGGGAAATCATCTTTGGGACTTGCTTTGTTTAAGTCGCGGTAATCAACACATACCCGAACTCGCCCATCCTTCTTCATGATTGGGACAACATTAGCAATCCAATCAGCATAATGAGTAACTTCAATGAAATCAACTTTTAACAGCTTCATGACTTCTTCCTCAATCTTCTTGGATAATTCTGGCTTCGTCCTCCTAAGCTTCTGTTTCTTAGGTGGAATGGCAGGATCAAGAGGCAACGTGTGTTCTACAATGTTGGGGTCCAGACCTGGCATGTCAGCATAAGACCAAGCAAAGACATCCCGATACTCCTTCAATATTTCGATCAGTCGATCAGCATCTGTTTGAGAGAGACTTGTTCCAATTTTTGTTTTTTTGGGATTTTCTAAATCGCCCAAATTTATAACGACAGTTCGTTCTTCTGTAGGAGGTGTGGATTCTTCATGTCGGATCCATTCTCTTTTAATAACCTGGGAATCTTCTTCATTTTCAGGATCAGAATAATCAGATTCATATGAGTTTTTTTGGACATGAATCCAAGTCATGCATATGACTACTATGGTTATGCAAAGTGTCATGCCTGAGATGTAACAAAAAAAATGGTCAGTATATGAAAATAAGAAATGCAATGCATGAAGATGTGATGAAAACAAATTTTCGAATTCTGAATTTTCGAAAATTTCATGGGGAACTCGTCCTCATATCATTGGACATCTTTGTTCCAAAAAATTATTTTGAAAACTATAGATCGTGCAAAAGTCCAGGCCTCAAAGCGTCATCATAGGGCTGGTTTGGTATACTTTCGCACGTCTATGAACAAAACATGCATATGCTTTTATTGAATTGAAAATGAATGCTATATAGTGTTTTGGATCCGAAGCTCGTGATCCGAATTATTACAACATATGAAATGAACGAAGCAAATGAAATGAACAAATGGAATTCCCTCGCAGGGGAGAATTAAATGGATTACAATTGAAAACAAAGTAAAACATGGAAACATCCCTTACATAGCGGGATTGGTAGGTGGATCATCGTCGAAGCTCTCGGAAATGGCACCCACAGAACTCACTTCAAATAAGTCGACGATATCATAGATGTCTATTTCTTCATCTTGGAGGAACTTTGGCGGTCCAGGGAAGAAATTTTTCAACGGAGGAGGGAGTAAACGTCGGTAACTCTTTTCTTTGATGCTCGGGCTTTTCTGATTACCTTGATCTTGTTGATCGCCTTGGTAACCTAAGCCTTCTCGTTTCTTTCTCTTAGTCACCTCAATGGGTGTGAGAATACCTTGGGACAGCTTTCCCAATCCTTTGCCAATGGTGAATCCATACTCGATCAACATTTTGCTAGACATAAGGGCCGCCTTTGAATAGTGAGGCTTTCTCATAACAGTGCCCGTGGGCACGTGAGACACTGACACTAATTCGAATGAGTAGTAACTTGATTCTCCTTTTACTTCTGGCTCTACATAAGGAATTGCAGTATTGTTGAAAGTTTCGGTATCCTTCTCGCAATGAACCGTTATAATCTTGCCACAGATGACAAAGCGGATCATCTGATGTAGGCTTGAGGGTATAACTCCCGCAACGTGAATCCAAGGTCGTCCCAACAACAAACTGAAGTTACTTGGGATATCAAGCACTTGAAATTTCTGAGCGAATATAACTGGACCAATCATCAGTTGTAAGTCAATTTCTCCAAGAGCCTCCTTTTTCATGCCATCAAAGGCCTTGACTGGAGTTTTAGAAGGACGAACATTATCCATACCCACACCTAGACGGCGCAAAGTTGATAACGGACAGATATTGAGAGCGGAACCATTATCAATAAGTACTCTTGATATCCTTGTATCAAAGTGTTGAACAGAGATGTATAATGCTTTAGAGTGTGCTCGCCCTTCCGGCGGCAAATCCTTTTCGGAAAAAGAAATTTGATCCTTAAGAAGGATAGCACCTACAAACTCTTCCAACTGTACCTCTCCAATTGTCTCGGGTACATGTACTTCATTAAGAACCTTTAAAAGAGCATTCCTATGTTTCTCAGAAGACTTGAATAGTTCAAGTAACGAGATTTGAGCCGGCATTTTCCTTAACTGCTCGATCACTTCTGATTCACTCGTTTTGAGAGTTTTGAGAAGTTGTTCCGCCTCTTCTTCGGTTACAGCCTTTTTCTCGACACCTTCACGAGATGGAAAACATCGGCCTGACCGAGTAACAGCGTCTATCTCATTAGACTCATAATTCCAAGGAACTGCCTTAGAGTCATAAACAGGAGGTATTCTTACTTTCAAATTCTCATCTTTCTTCGGTGGCAACTCGATCACAACAGGCCCAATATCTTCATTAGAGATCTCTATATTTCCGAAGCCATCAGTCATTAGATCTATAACCACAGGTTCCATAACATGCGCTTGGATTTCACAAGTTGTATTCAATTCAATCACAACAGGATCAATCATAGCTACCATGCCATCGTCCTCAAATTCGGACCCCAATCCACTCGGGACGACAGTCTTAGGGTCGATAAAAACGCTTAGAGGAGGAGAGTATTTTACCATAAAATCATATGTACCACTTGGCTGCCTGAGAGTGTCAACAATTTCGCCCTTTTCAATCGCTTTCCTAACGAACTCCCGATCCCAGTGGGAGGTATGGTATTCAAATTCCGAATCAGCATCGGAAAGAACTTCTCTATCGTCTTCGTCATCATTCCATCCAGTCGGAACAATATCTTTCAAATCAATAAAGAAACTTGGCGGAGGCGAACATTTGACAAAAGTGTCATACTTCCTACTTGGTTGCCTTAGAGTATCAACCACTTCATCACGCTCACGAGCGGTCATTACAAATTCGCGATCCCAATGAGTCCTCCTAACACCAAAATCAGAATCTATGTCAGAAACATACTCCTTGTCTTCATTAGCGGGTATAGATTCGCAAACTTTAGATGTGTGATCCATGCTTTCATCATCCATGCCTCCCTATCCATCGGGAATGATATCCCTTGAGTCGACGAAGAAACTTGGAGGTGGCGTGTATTTGACTATGAAGTCATATTTACCACTCGGCTGTCCGAGGGTATCAACAATTTCATCTTTTTCGATAGCCTTCTTCATAAATTCACGATCTCGACAGGCATTCTTACTCTCACATTCCGAATCACTATCGAAATATGTGTCAATCCAAGGTTCATCAACATCTGGTTCGTATCCATCATATTTTGGCTTAGAGCATGAGGTTTCACCTGCGAACTTACATGAGAATTTTTCGGACGACAAATCAATTACAGCGGTCTCAGTGGACCCTTCGGGCTTCCTTCCTTGAAGAGGCTGAATTATGCCTAAAGCAACCATCTTGGCTAAACAATATATTTTCTCCTCCCGGGATACATTTCCTTCTTTCGGTTGATCTCTAGCTATAGTCAATAGCTCTTCCAACTTCGCCACATCGAACAAGAAATGTTTCTCATTCTCGTCTCCAAATATCACGTTAACGGCTTCAGTATGATTAGGGAGTGGATTTTGTTGAACATTTGGCGTGGCATCTTTAAATGACAAGATCTTCTTATCCAACAGGTTCTGAATCTTGACCTTGAGAGTGTAACAGTTGTTCACATCATGGCCCTTCTCACCCATGTGATATACGCAAGATTTTGCCAAATCAAACCCAGCAAACTTTGGTGGGTTGTCTCTCGGGATTTCTTTTGCTACGAGTCTTTGTTCAATCAACATCGGCAGCAACTGAGACATAGGTCTTGGTAACGGAGTGAATTGCCTTTGCGGAGCTTTTCCTTTTCGGTCAAAATTCCGGGAAGAACCCCCTGCTTCCCCAACGGACCTTTGAACTGGTGAATTTAATGGCTTTTGAGCATTAGGATTTTGAATATAGGCAACTTCCACTATTGGCTCCTTATCCTTCTTTAAGGTAAATCTGCGAGTCGTCGTCTCGGACAATCGACCTTCTTGCATGATTCCTTCAATACGTTCTCCTAGTTCAACCATTGCGGGAAAATTGATGCAAGTGTTATTGAACATCTTATCGAAGTATTCTCGAGGTAAAGCTCGAAGAAACAGCTGCATGATCTCTTTCTCGGACAACGGAGGTTTGACTTGAGATGCCATAGTTCTCCATCTTTGGGCATATGCTCTAAAAGTTTCATTCCTCCTTTTGTCAACCCGGACCAGCTCTTCACGGGTTGGAGCAATTTCGGTATTAAACTTGTATTGTTGGAGGAATTCATCTGCAAGATCTTCCCAGGTGCAAATTTTCTCCAAATCCAATTCGATGAACCACGTCAAGGCGGAATCGGCCAAGCTATCTTGAAAATTGTTGATCAACAGCGGGGTGTTATCGGAATAACGTGCCATCTTGCTCAAATAATACTTCAAGTGGGTTTTAGGGCACCCAGTTCCATCGTATTTCCTTGAAAATTCGGGCTCCTTGTAAAAATCAGGGACTTTCACCTTTGTAAAAGGCGACAACTTATCAAAGCCTTGGAGTGGGTAACCTTGCAACATGGACAGGCGTTCCTCCAATTTTGCAAGACGTCTCGCGCTCTCTTCATCTATATGAGCGACAAGCGACTCCTTAGGTGGAGCTTCCAAATCGATGACGGTAGGAATGGCATTAACGGGGACCTCTTCAATAGGTCCTTTGTCAACAGGATCTATCACCGGCGCATTAGTGGGCGCATTAGGAGTAGAAGCCGCAGCAGCAGGAGCCACAGGCGTGAAGTTCTTTACTTGATTTGCAAGATCAGTTAAGAGCGCCATCATTTGTGCCATTTGATTCTCGATGGTAATAACGCGGGTACGAGTGTCTTCATTCTCCATCCTTACTTGGCGACGGGTGCGTATAATAGGACGCGATTCAGCCGTATTTTAATACTCTCTGTAAAAAACAGAAATCAAATTAGTATACGGAAAATGAATTAAGACGAAAATATAAAACCCTTCAATTTTATATTTTCTTTGGATGAAATAAAGATAAAAAATATTCTCATGATCCCAATATCACGTGAATAATCTCTTATCATAATTTCTTCACAAGAAATTATACAATTAAAGGGGTAACACGCGATGATTAATCAAGATGCCCCATCTATATTCCATTGGAATCTCGGAAAAGAAAGTACGCACAAAGGAAAATTTCACTATTAACAACAAAATTTGTGAAATACAATCCCTATGGATCAAACTAAAGACAAGAAGAGAATTCTATTACATAATTACTAAAATGAGTAAAAAGGAAACCCTATACATCAAATCTATAAAAGGAAAATTACATGAAAGGAGACTTCCTCATGGAATATAGCCAAACTCCTAATGGATCTTCTTTAGATGCGAGGCGAATTCGTTTGTTTTCTTGGGTCAAACGTTCAACCTCGGCTAAAGCCTCATCCTTTTCCCTAAGAGCTCTTGCGGCTATAGCTTGCTGTTGAGTTGGCTTCTCGGGGACATTAGGGAGATCCACTTTAAGCTCGGGCTCAAGACGACGGTGTACGTACTCCGGCAATGCGTGATGTATCTTCATTTCCCCTTCTAATTCTGACTCATCGGTGATGAGAATTGGCTCCGGGCAACATTTGTACCACATATCAATGATAGACTTGACCATTTCTTTCACGTCCGTCATTTGGTCCTTTTGGATGACATCTTTGCGATAGTCAAAATGATATAACCCCAGCTTGAGGAATGGTGGAATCTTTTGAAGCGCACGATATTGACGGATCACCCTAAAAGGGTAATATGACGTAGACCCCGTAAGACCCAAGAGTGGGATTGGGTTGTCGGATCCGTTATTAAGGCGCACCTCGGGATTTCCAAGCCAACGAACATGCCATTGGATTTGATTTGGAACAAGGTTCTTGAAAAAACTAAACCAAGTTGAGAATGACCAAAAGGGAAAGATTTTTTCCTTTTCTCGGAAAAGCGAGATAGGATGACAATCTTTGGACACATCTATGATTTTCAAGCTCAAACCAAAATCTTTGAGGTGAGAGACCAACTAAATTTGGAGTACACCTATTGGGGCTCTAAAGATACCATTGTTGTTTTGTTTGAACCTATTGAGTGATACGAAGGTCTCGCCTAAGATCATATTGGAGAATCTTTTGAACATACACACTTGATTGACAATGTGAACTACCAAAGGATCCATGGTCTTTTTGGTGAATGGGAAAACCACAAAACCAAAGAAAGCTAAGAGAAAAACTCGAGGAATTTGATTACCCGATTCTTTTGGCAAGCTAGAAAAATGTCGTTCTAAGAATGTGAAAGAAAGTGCATTGGAATTTCCTCTAAGAACGCCTTTGATTTGGAGAATATCGATTCCTAAGAATTGGCTTAAAAGAGTTATAGGATCTATATCTATCGGAGGACTGACTAGACCAAAAGACCCGACTCTACCAATGGCAATATCGTACTCCTCAATTGTAGGGGTCAACTCATTTCGACCAAACATAAAAGTGGATGTCTTTGAGTTTCAAAAATGGGATAATGCTTTGATCATGGCGATACGAGGCTCGATGTACAAGAGCGCGGGAAGATATCCGATCCTCTTTTCCACGTAGTCTTTATGCTTTGACTCGAGACTTTCCCACATGGTCACGAGAGCTCTTGGTACGGGGATAATTCGAATCTCCGACATATCTATTTTGACTAATCCTAATTTGGGGCATCGAGATTAATCACCACGCATTATAGAAAAGAATATAACGTGGAATTGAAATGGCTTAATTGAAATTGTAGAACGATACAATCAAACTTACCATGAAGATAAAATGGCAAGCACATCGACACATCGCATGAGGACATGTGAGTTTTGACATCTAAGGGTAGGATTCTAAAGGTTTAAGGTCCCCACCTTAATTAGATAAGAAGAGTTTACCCACCGCTACTAACGTCGGCCGGTGCACTTCTTACTAATCAAGATGAGCGGTATTGAAGAATGGATTACCACATGGATTCACATGCGGATTCCACTCTTAATACCTCCTAAAGGTGCCCTAAAGCGATCCGGGGTTTTAGACCGCGGGATGTGGGTGCATTGTGTTGTGCTAAAGCGAGTAAACATGCATTTAAATCTAAAGCAAACAACACTTCAATATAATCTCATACATTCGACATTCACCCGAACACCACCTACAAAACAAAGGGTTTTCATTCACTCCATCCCTTATGGCTCCCACCTATAAAACCATTTAACACATGGTTAGTGGACTAACCTCATTTTTCACGTGACTTTGACTTGCAGTCGATGCTACAAAATGTAGACAAGTGAGATAACAACCAACAAGTTTATTACGGCTTTAATCCACTTAGGTTTGTAACCTAGTCCCCAGTGGAGCCGCCAAGCGTGTCGCGACCTACCCCTCAAGGGCCGAACTCGGATGAGGCGGGTTTAGAGATAAGTGTTCATGAGATGGTTCATATGGCATCTTATAAAAAATGATTTTTACTGAAGTGTAAATCTTTTGTTTAACCATATGATCCATTGATCATGAACGTGGATTTTCCCTAAATCCATATCTCGCGTGACAGCGGATTGATTTTATATTTTTTTAGGAGTCGCCAATAGCCTAGGTCGGAGGTCCGCTAGAATACCCAACCGAAACGCGGGAATTTCGTTTCGGTTTCTACGAAAACCAGAGATCAAAAGTTCGGGGACTAGCTTACGTTAATATTTCTATTAACGCCCTTTCGGTACCGGTAAACTTAACATGGTTGTTATCTAAGTCGTCATGCATTTGTTTTTTTACCATTTTCATGCCAAAGTCTTAGTCCACTAGGTGATAATGCATCTTGTTTTTGTGTTTTCATTTAGGATTCTAAACTAATCCTATCTTAGTCTAGAAAAAGAAAGAAACAATCAATTGTATTTGAAGGACATTTCGTAAAGTAAACACTCGAAGTATTGAAAAGACGAGCTAATTCTAAGTGCGAGAAAGTAAAAACCCGCAACTCGTCGGGTGTTTATTACAACACGAATTGAAAACCCGAGACATGATCGGGGATGAATGAATTAAGTACAAATTGAAATCGGATTGGACATCGGTTTGGCACCATCATCAAATGAGTACAAATTGAGACCGGATTGGACATCGGTCAATCACCTTGGTCTTCTACTATTTCGGATTATTCTTCCTTGGACCGCCTCTCGGGTGTCGATGTTTGCATCCATAACATTCATTCATAACAAATGACATATGAAAGAACAATGATGCAAGCACTTCACTAATTAAACAAGGGCCTCGGAATCGGCCTTTGTTTTTCATGCATTTCGATTCATCACCCACCTAATCACCTAAAATTGTTTGATTAATGGTTAATGATAATGGGCTACCATTTGTATTCACAAAACGGTAACTCATATCAATTAACCCCTAAAGTCGGGTTCTAATGACCATGAATGGGCTACCCGCCGAACATGCATCGGGCCTAACATTCATCTAACAAACACATGCATAATAATAAAATGAGCATGCATTCAAGCCCATGGGCCTTGTTTCGAAGCCAATCAAACAATGAGAAGTGGGCTTTATAAAAAAGACCACTTATTCAATTAATGTCTAATTCGGATTGCTTCTGTTCAGGTATGATTAACTATCCTAATGACGTCCAAATGAAGTGGTTCAGGTGTCAATAGAAAGCTTATGACATGAGGATCAAAAGTTAAGAAGACCATTTTTTCTAAATCCTAGTCAATCTTCCCGAAAATATCGAATTAAATCTCAGTGACAGGCTGGACTCGGTTCAGTTATGAATTTCAAAATAATGGCGGGAAAAATAACAAACCTTATCAAAACAGCGCAAAAATTTTTGTACGGTTAGGATTCCCCGTGTGCAACAACTATCATGTTTTGAGTTTTTGCTAAAAAGCCCTCCAAATTTTTATAAAATTCGGTTTTCGCGAAGGACTCAATTGCAAATGGAATTTTAACCCGTGAAGACTTTTCAAGCAAATTGACCCTCCAAAAATTGCAATTAGGTCCTCAAAATTTCCAGTTGACATAATGAGATCCCAATGAGCAACTTTGTAATTTTGATTTTTTGCAAAAAAGGACTCTAACTTTATCAAATTCGGAGAAACATCTTTTGAATTCCAAAGGAATGAAAATCAGATCTGGACACAGATTCTGATCAAATCGTGAGAATTCCTTTTGAAAATTCAAATGATCTCCGATTTTGATGAAATTAGTATCAATAGAAAGATCTCAATCTCGGAAAGAATTTTCGTGAAGAAAATTTTTTCATATCTCGAACACACGAATTTATGAAAATCGAAGAACACGCAAAGGTCGACTGAAATCAGCATGTCACTCGATTCACATGCATATGACGTTGCAAATCGTACTAGGCTAACATGCTCAAAATTTTGTGAAAATTTTATGGTGAACAGATCAGGATGTGTTCTACAACTCTCATGAAGGAAGTTTTTCCAGAAAATGATCGTAAAAAATCATAAAAATCATCAAACAGCACAACGTCAATCAGTAAGACATCAGAACAGACTTGAGCAACATATTTCAGGTTCTGATCCTAACTTCTAAAATTTTTTTGACATAGCAAATCAAGTCCGATCGAGGCATATGATATATCAAATTGAAGCTTAAGACGAGCTCTACGACTCTCTAGTTTATCACTTCACTAGATTTCGACGTTAACAAGCTCAAATCAGCATCTCAAGCCAACAAGTTTCACTGGACACGAATTTACAGAATTGTGTTCAAGTGCTCTTACCTTGTCTCACAATGCTCCAATGCTCAAGCGAGCGATCCGGCCTCCGTATTCAGATCAGGAATGACACGGAGAAACCTCGGAAAGCGCGGCCAACCTATGTCAATAGAGTATATGGAATGTCGTGAGAATAGATTTGTTTTGTCGCGAATAGACTAATCAGCGAAAAATTAAGCTAAGAATGCAATCCGGTGGCTGTTCGATGAGAGGCCAGCCACTACAGCAACATGAGAACGCCGAGGAAGGATGTCGGAGGGCCTGGATCGCCGGAGGAGGTCGCCGGAAGGCCGGTTCAGCCGGTTGAAGCAGCTGATCACATCACCGGCGGTAATGCCGGTGATGCTACCGAGAAGAAGATCTCGCCGGAGAGAGGTGCTCCGGCCACCAGCGAAGGTGGCTTGACTTGCGATTGGCCTTGGGCCACCGTGGGGGACGCTGGTGGGGTGGTAGCTCGCCGGAAAGTGGCCGGCAAGGGGCCGGAACAGCTGCTGCCGAGAGGGAGCTCGAGAGAGAGAGATAATCGTGAGAGGGAGAGAGAGAGAGAGAGAGAGAGAGAGAGAGAGAGAGAGAGAGAGAGAAATCAGATCTGGAAAATGAACCCCCCCTAATTTTTGGAGGGAAAAATACTATATACCTCCCTCAACTTTGAATTTTAGCCCTTAGATTAATCAAATGGTCCAAAATGCATCCTTAATGATTAAGAATATTCCTTAGAGGCTAAGGATTGATGACATGGCATTATGGATGGACATGATCAATTCTGAATGAATGGCCATGATTGATTTGCTTATCCCCTAATTAATTTGCTTAATTCTTGAAGAATGGCATTTTTGTCATTTCTCTTAGGGACCTTTTTTTGCAATTCTCAATTAAGGGTATTTTTGTCATTTTCGCACTCAAGAGGATACGACCGGCCTTGGTTGGTCTGAACGGATTGTCGATCATTAAAATTTTCAATCGAAAAATGGCTAGTCCGATCGGATTAGTTCAATTTGAATCAAACCGATTTAAGTCAATTAGCTCTGAATTTGGGTAATTGCATGACCGAGCTAGACTAACAAGTTCAATTGAAGTCTAATTAACCAAATTGAGTCTCAATTCATTAAATTGAATATTAGTCTAGAGTAGGTTAAGTTGAATTGCACTAATTAGATCAATTACTCTTAAACTTCCTAATCATTGGATCACTAAATTGATCAAATTGACTCAAATTCATGTGAATCTCTCAAAATTGATTTTGAATTTGGATTTCATATAAGAAATTAGACTCATTCGTGCCTCAATTGCGCACATCATGAAGAATCGATCAAAATCACTGATTAGGGCCTAAATTGGGGGTTTTTGGGTTTGGCTTGGAATCACAAAATTGGTTCAAAAATTGGATATAAAATGACCTCTAGATCAAATGTCGTGAAGAAAACTAACCTAAAAAATGACTAGAAATGAAGTAATTTCATTTTTGGCCGATTTGAATCATCTTCCGCAATTTGGGAAAAAGTTGATTCTAAATCGATTTTTGCAAAATTTCTAATGCCAAAGGTAAATTGAATGTAAAATAGGATGATTTTTGGATTTTTGTATTTTTCAATTTTTTTGGTCAAAGGTTTGACCAAAAGTCAAACCCTAGTTGACTTTTCACTAGGAGCTTGATTTTATGGTCAAATCTTTGAATTTTTCTGAAATTTCCACTTCTAAAGTGAAATTGGATTTGAAAGGAATCTTTTTATGCAAAAAGCCCAATTTGACCTGGGGTTGACTTTTGGTCAAAGGGTTGACCAAAAAGTCAACGCCAAAGTCAACCATTTGACTTTTCGGGTTTTTGCATGAAATGAATAAAAAATCTCTTATAAAATCTAAACCAACAGACGGAATTAAAAAACGACACTTTTTGCTTAAGAAACAGGCTCCGTCGCGATCGGAGACCATAATATCGAATTTTTTATTTTTAATGACGCATCGGCTAAAAATTAGGTGTCAACAACGCGGAAGCAACAAGATCTCTTCATACAACATGCAATCAAATGGGGTAATAAAGAGACAATTGAAACACATTAATGAAACACTTTTATAAACATAGCATCAGTAAAAACATTTACACTCGCAAGCCTTTTACGAAGCAACTAACTACGGACCACGTGTAACAAAAAGGGTCAGGTGGTCGGTTGGCCTATCTCCTCTAAACAAAATAGGGCTTCTCCAAAGACGGGGGACTAGACCCATCATCAATCATCGCGGTACCCTGGCGGCGTCCCCGGATCTTCCATATCATCATAAGGCTCAAGGTTCTGAAATATTTGAGATACAACAATGAGAATAATCTCCTTCACCCAAAAAAAAACAATGAGAATAATCTCAATAAGCAACTACCTAAGTCTCGCTTAAGCTGACGTGTACCGCAGGACAGTTCGGAGCATGCAAGGTTTATCACTCAACATGCCACAACAATCACAAGTATCCTTACCTCACCTTGGCATACACACAAGCCCTGCACGTTAGTATATAGCCACAACATGGCAACCATTTGTCGCACACACAATAACCTGAATCGTGCAAGCACATGCATAGCATACTTAATAATCCAAACGTGCCCAATAATAATCTCGCATAGCATACCATAATGCATATCACAATTACAAGGTCTAGATTATTAACGGCTCCTCAGGCTCTCCAAACCTGCATAAAACGCTTTAGGCTATAGGGCTTCCAGCGTAACCGGATATCATCTCGCTACGTCGGCGATGACATCGTCTCGCGTCACACGCATCAAGACGATATTCCATGAGAAGCATCAATCCGGCCTCCACTATGATTGGCATCCGGGCCTCCCATGTATCCAGTAAATCGATCACCGTCTCGTGTGAAATGCATCAAGACGGGGTACAACCCCGCGTAAAACACCTCAGGGTATTATGTGAGCATACGGGCATTCAACACTCAAATCAATTTCTCATCTTTCGATTAGCCAATTGTCAATTCATGCTCAGCTCACAACTAGCCACACCCTCACGTGTAACAACAACACCGAAAAGTTTCCGGGAGAGAGAAATCAAATTTGCACAGAATCGGGCTTAAAATTGGTAACTGCATAGTAATTTAAAATCTTTTAAAATAAATAGTAATTCAACTCCAAAAATTCATAATTTTGGATATGTCATTGGAAACATCTTGATAAATATTTTTCATGAGAACAAGAAACCCAGTTCAGACTATAAACACCTCGTTTTGTCACTCAAAGTTAGATCGAAATCAACCCGCCAGGACAGACTGTCCAGCCTTCAAAATATAATTCAATCAGTACCCAAATCTCCTTATAAAGCTTTGAAATTTTTATATGTCATATACATAAGTGTTCTTAACAACTTTCGTGAAGGAATTTTGTTGAAAAGAGATCCGGAAAATTTTATAAAAATTCAGTAAGACAAGCCGGTCGGGTGAATAGTAAATCAAGAAGAATTGAGACGGTCCGAAAATGGACCTACGAATGCATCAAAATGGTGTCCAAAAATTTCAAATTTAATATATATCATACTTCAAGATATTAGGGTCAACTTTCATGGGGAACACTATCTCAGATTCGGCCCACACCAGTCTCCACAAAAATAACAAAACAACAGGGCTCATCAGCAATCAATCTGAGAACCAACCAAACAACCACCAATCATCAACCAATCTCAACCAGCCATAAATCAACACTAATCAGTCCCTAAATCAGCCCTTAGACATGCCATTGTTACCCATTGTCCTAATCAAAGTTTAGGGAGTACTTACTAGGAATCCTATGTCCAGACAAGCAAGCTAAGTCAAGCCAAGACAAGCAAAAGCAGCTCCCGCGGTCGGACGGGAAGATCAGCAATGGTGCTGGTCATAGCTGTCCACAGCTGGGGCAGACATCGGCTGGTGGTCACAGTAAGGGGTGGTGTTGGTCTTGGTTGGGGCTTGTGGTGTTCGAAAATGGTGAGGAAAGAGGAAGAAAGAAAGGGGCGGCGGCATCAGCAGCAGGAGCGGCGGCCAACGGTTGTTCTGGTGGCATCACGACGGCTGGACGGTGGCTAGAATTGGCTAACTGGTCCGGCAAGGGCATGAGGGAAGTTCGACCGAAAATGAGAGAGAACAAGGGAGGAGAGAGTGAGAGAATGAAGGAAAGAGAGATATGGTCTTGATCTTACTAACCCCACTCACACAAAACCCCACTACCAAACTCCACTCACATTTGAGGACCAAGAATCCATCCCCTTCCCCAAGCCAAGATCTAATGGATTACAAAATTCCTCTCACTAATTTCCCAAAAATTACAAATGACAAACAAAATAAATAAATAAGATGAGGAGGGGCACAATGGTCCAAAGAATTCAGTAAATGAGGGAAAGTGCCAAAGTCCAATTTGCCTTTCAACCTTTCAAATGAATTCAAATATCCTCGGGGGTAAAATGATCTTTTCCTAAACCCGGTCCAAATTACACTATTCCGATAATTCCGAGCAATCTGATAGCTGGCCATGCTTAATGAGACGATGTTCGATAAATTTTCGTGGAATCTTGAAAGGTTGACATCCCATTCCAGATTCTATTTCATGGCTAAAATCAATCAATCGCAACTTTAGTGTATCTCAAATTAACGGACGGCTTTTAGCAGTTACATATATCGACTCGTGACCGATTCAATATCATGCCATATCGAAGTTTACTCAAGCCATGGCAACTTTGGTTGTCATGTAATTTCAAGGGTCAATCACTAGTTCCAATTGAGAGGATCGTTTGGGTTAGGTTTTGGATCGTTTGAAATTCATATAATGGTCAAGCGGAATCACCTCCGATCCAATTGTATAACATTTGCTAATTGTTTCATAGCCATCCTTGGATCGGTTTATAATGGCTCAAAATATCTCCTCATCAATTCTTATGGTCGAAGTGTCGAGCCACGACTAAGCTCTTAGGTCCACGTACTTGATTCCTAGCTAGTCATTCCCTAATAGTTAGTCTTCTCAAGAGTGATCAATTCCGAGTGAGATTTAATTAAAGTGCATCAAAGATATAGTCATTTCATAAATCCCGTAAATGAGTCGAATTTCAGAATGTCACATAGACCTAGCCAATTTTTTTTTTCTTTTCCCAACCGTGCCCAGACAAGGTGAAGAAAAAGGCCAATTTGGGTTGGGTCGAATCCGCCGACCCAGTAGACCAGAATTGGTCTAATTTTATAAATTTGACCCCATACTGTCCCAATTTCAAGATTTTAACCCCAAATTTTGACTCCTTGATACATTTTACCCTAGAATATGGATTCAATTTTGAATTTTCATTTCAATTAGGCCAAAAATCCCCTAATTTGAGTTCAGTTCAATTGGGTTTTTGTTCAATTAAGTGTCCAAATGGCCTAATTTAGTAAAATAAAATTGAATTACCCATGCTCAATTAACCTTAGGGAAGGTATGTGTCTTGTTTGAAAATTTCTAATTGAATGCAATCCTCAATTTGGGTCTTAAAATTCCTAATTTTCAATCAGTTTTTGGGGTTTTTCCATATTTTCACCAAATTGTAAAATTGGACTGACTAATGTGAAATTCAAGGTCACATAATCAATTTTTGTGAAGACACTATAGCTAAAAAATGATTAAAAATGGTTTGATTGGATTTTTGGTTCAATTAGGATATGAATTTGCCCAATTTTGGGGAAAACATATTCCCAATTAAAATTTTGTAAAATTGAATTTGTAGGGATAAAATTGGATTTAAAATAAGACTAATGAATATTTTTGTGGAATTTTTTAATTCCATTTACTATTTTTTCTTGATTTTCTTCATATTTTTATTAATTGAAATTTAGGAAAAATCAAAGAAAATCTACAAAAATTATTTTTTGTTTAGAAATAGGTTCCTAAGCATGGCCAAGGTTCCTAATTTTAATTTTGTGACTTTTAGATAAATTTGAAAAATGCACAAAAAATCATGTGTCAATCGGCCACTCGTTAAACACCTAAATTTTTCTTTTTTATTTTTAACACACTATTCCTCTCGTGCTATATGTCATCGGCGTACTCAAAATAAAGAAGTTTTCTTAATCAAGTATGGCTAACGAGGACTCTCATTAATTAAACCCCAATTATTCACGTAAATTCATGACCATGTTTCAATTATCCGACAAACATACTTAAACAAGAAAAATAATAGACCACTACCCAACTGATGAGACTAATTGATAAGCAACAGAACATATAGAAAAAAGAGTTATAGCTTTACCAAAACGACAAAAGCTCTTCCCAAATAGGACAAGACAGGTTGATTTACAATGAATTGAAGATATCTCGGTGCTCCACAACAATTAGGTTATTAAATAAGGCCAAAAGAGCTGTATTTAAATAAGGCAGAGAAGGGTACTCGCACAGATTTCAATGGGGTCGTGATCGTTGCCATGGATGGATAGATGGGTTCTTTCTTTTTCACGGGATCAAAGAAAGAACAAACCACTAGCCTAACGAGGTGTAGTACAACCCTCAAAGATGATTCTGAAATAAGAACTAAGTTTAGTTATGACTTCTCATGGGTGTTCACAGATGACATGTTCCTATGGTTGCGATGAATTGAGTGTACATGCCATTCGAAGTTCTGAGATAATATAAAAAAAAGTACTATTGTTCCCTATCGTTCGAATGCTAGATGAGAGTATTAGAACATCTAATCCGAAAACTTAAGTTAATGATTGATGGGAAATCATGTGTAGATAAACAAAACTTAATAAACTGGACTGGAAACTAGTTTTGATATCTTGTAAGAATGTATAACTTAAAAGTTTAAGTTAGTAGGTGGAAGAAGGTTTTCCCTTTTGCGGAATAGAACATAATTTTATCTCTTTATCGTGAATAGTAATTTCTAGTGCAATATGAATTATTATTTCCTTTGTTTAATGATTTGGTGGACCTATGCCGATAGTCGGGAACCACGGTTTATTCATTTAATCTATCAAAAAGTATGGTTAATTTTTCTAAACTTACCCTAGCTATGTCGAAGGCCCAATATTTATTAACTTATTAAGAGTCAGTTTGCCAATTTATACGTATTTCTTGCAACAAGAGAAAATTCTGAGATGATCATCGGTTCATAAAAGAAAAAGACTCCTATAATAACAAAAACAAAGAATAGGCCATGTTTTCCGCAAGCGGTTGTTAACTGATTGGAACGGGTACAAAGGATGAATTATCCCCCCAAAAAAAGGATTGGAACGTATACACGTTTGTGCATTTGTTGATGTCACGTGAAATATTTTGTTTCGCTTGTGAATTTTCATATTTCTTACTTCCTCTTTTTCAAATTTCATAATTTATCACTACAAAAAAACATGAATAAGCTTTTCATTTTCACCATCTCGCTGATACTGTTCACGCAAGCATGAAAATGCTCTCTGCTGGTTCCTCGCGGGTACTGTTCATCCACCGGTGTGAGGCGGATTCCGGCTGATTCCGGTGGCGATCGGAGCTGGGTTTTGGTGACAAGGTCCCTTCGGCTCCCTTCTTCCTCCCCTCCAAAGGAATCCTCTTCTTTTTCAGTATAGAGGACGGATTCCCAGATCTGAATTTGTTCTTCTGGTTTAAATCTCCTTCGCGGTTACTGTTCACCCAACGAAGCGAGGTGGATTCCGGTTGTTTTCGGTGGTGGTTGGAGCTGGGTTTTGGAGGCAAGGTCCCTTGGACTCCCTTCTTCCTCCCCCCCAAAGAAATCCACTTCTGGTTCAGTTTAGTGGGCGGAATTCCAGATCTGAAATTGCTCTTCTAGTGGTGTTTTCTTTCGCTGGTACTATTCACCCGACGGGCTGTGGATGATTTGGGCGGCTCCTGGTAGTGATTGGAGCTGGTTTTTGGGGCAAGGTCCCGTCCATTCCCTCTACATTCCCCCCAAGGGCCTCGGTTTCCTTCAGTTCTGAGGCTGGATTCACAGACCTGCATTGCTCGTGTACCTTGAATCGGACCACGTTGAGCACTCTCTCTGCCATCCCTTCTAGAAGGTAATTCCTTTTTTTTCTGGTTGGAGTGGAAGTTGTGAGTGTGGTGGATGCATTTATGCTGGTGTGTAGCAGACCTGCTAGAGTTATTGCCTGTTCTGGTCTTGCTGTTGTTGGGTTGACTGGTTGGTGAAGTAGTGAGTTAATCTGCTAATTTTCGCCCTTATGGAGGAGGCTATAAGGAATGGTTCATCTGGCACCTCTCCCCCTATTGTTGAGCCCCAACCAGCTGTTGAAGACCCGGCTGAAACTTCCAAGGCTGTAAACCTCAAAGGAAAATCTGCCGCCTTATCTCATGAGGCTGAACATCCTACTAGGCCTAGGGTATTCCTGAAAGGTAACTCCAGTCGTAGCCGTAGTAGGGGCCGATCGAAGAATAGGAGCCGCTTTCTTAGGCGTGTACACATTACTAATAATCCAATTCGGTCTACTTCCAGACCGAACACTGTTGGTAAATCAAATGCAGAAGACCAAGTTAATAAGGTGCGACGGAGTATTAGTCATCAACCTATTCCTGCACCGGCGACTAGATCGTGGGCTAATGTGGCCAAAGTCTTAACTAAAGGTTACAACCTAACATATGTTCCACCTATGGTGGAGAATGGTGAAGTCATTATTGACATAACTCCTGAGGTAGCTACCGATGAGAGTCCACGATGGCTGGAATGTATAGTCGGTCACTATATTGGCAAGAAAGTTCCGTTCAAGCTGACTGAAGAAGCTATAAAGAAGTCCTAGGGTGATCAAGTTGTTGAAGTAAAACTACATGAAAATGGCTTCTACTTTTTCCGAGTACCTAATGTTGATTTTCGCAGGAAGATCATAGACATGGGTCCTGTTTCCATTTTCAGTTGCACCCTAATGCTCCAGCAATGGCATCCAAAAATGAAACTCAAGAAAGGTAAGCTGGATTCTATCTCGGTCTGGGTTAGGCTAAAGGATATTCCTTTCTCCCTATGGTCTCCGGCGGGTATTGGGCGTATAGCTAGTGCCATTGGTAAACCACTTTATGTGGATGTGCAAATTGAACAGATGACCAGAATTTCTTATGCGCGTGTTTGTATAGAGATTAAAGCCACTAATCCTCGAGTGGACACTGTTAAGTTCAGGTGGGATGGTGAAGTGAACTCAATCAGCATTGAATATGAATGGAAACCTCTTGTGTGCTCCTTATGTGGTATCTTTGGCCACAAAATGGGCTCCAGAGGCTTTGAATGCGCCCAAGAATGCCCTGAATATAGGGCTGAGCCTATTACCCGTCCCCAAGGAACTGATGGCTGGACTCAGGTCAGCCGGAAAAAAGACAATCCTCCCCCTGTTAAGCCCTCAAACCAGCTTCAATATGCACCAAACCCTCAACTGGATTCTGACCTGGGCGAAGATGAACCCCTATCTTCTGCTATGAATTCTGTTGCTGAACCCATTCTGGTTGGTACCGAATTGGCTCATACCAAGGTTTCTAAGGTAGGACCTAGCTCCTCCCCTGCTCCGTGTCCTGCAGGCTCGCTAGATCAACAAATTGTGCACTCTTCTCAGGACCAGCAGATTGTGGATTCTCCTCTAAACTCCCAATCATCCACTGAAGACTCCTCTGACTCACGACTTCCAAGGGACAGATCTAGAGTTCCAGAAGACACAAGGGAGTTAGAACATGCTGGTGCCTCCCCTCCCAATACTCGATCACGTGCTATGGCCGCTAGTGGTTCGGAAATGGCTGCTATGGCATCCCCTGGTGCAACGCCTAATCCGTCTTGCCCTGCCAAGACTTCTGACCCATCCTCCTCAAAGAAAGTTAAGAAAAGGAGACCTAGGAATTCTTAGAGGTAAATTTACTCGCCTTCAGTTATGTTTTTTGGTATATGGAATATCAGGGGCCTAGTTGGTCCCCTCAGACAAGCTGAAATCCGGGCCTTTATAAGGAATAATCGGCTCTCTTGCATTGGTATTGTTGAGACAAAAGTCAAAGCCCCATTTTTTGCTGATCTATCTAGGGGCTTATGTGACAATTGGGGATGGGTTTCCAATTATGATTTCTCCCCCCTAGGCCGAATTTGGTTCGGTTGGGATCCGAATGTGCTGGAGATGAGCTTGCTTTACTCTTCTGGTCAACTGATCCATATGCAACTCAGGCTTCTAAACTTGCACAAATCTTGTCTTCTCTCTATTGTATATGGGGAACATTCTTTTGTACATCGGCGTCCGCTTTGGGCTGACCTCATTCGTCTCTCTTCCTGTGACTTATCTTGGATTGTTGCTGGAGATTTCAATGCTATCAAGGACCCGCAGGATAGATTGGGTAGCACAACCCCGTGGATTCCAGTCTTTGAAGAGTTTGGGGACTGTCTCAACCAAGCCGGACTTGAGGATCTTAGATATGTGGGATGCAGATTCACATGGTCACACTCTTCTGGCAATAATAGGAAACTCCGTAAGATTGATCGGGTCCTCATCAATAACCTTTGGAACCAGCACTTCTCCTTCTCGGAAGCTTCCTTCCTTGTGCCAGGTATATCGGATCACTCCCCCATGGTGATTAAAATCCTTTCGCCACAAAGTTCCAAGAAACCTTTTAAGTTTTTCAACTTCTGGGCTACCCATCCTAACTTCCAGGAACTAGTAGCCCAAGCCTGGGACTCTCAAATAGTGGGCACTCCTATGTATATGGTTTGCTGCAAACTTAGATTACTCAAAGAAAAGTTGAAACACTTGAACAAGAGTTCCTTTTCTGCTATATCCACAAGAACTGAACAGGCTAGAGCTGAACTTTATGCTGTCCAGTCAGCCCTGGAGCTTCGTCCTTTGATCAGAACTTGCTGGATAGTGAAGTGGAGCACCTTCGTTCCTTCTCTACTTCGAGATTACAGGAGGAATCATTCTTCAAGCAGAAATCCAGGATTCGTTGGCTTAAAGAAGGGGACCTGAACACTAAATTTTTTCATCACTTTGTCAACAAAAGGTGCTTACAGAATCATATTCTCTCATTGTCCACTAGTGATGGTGTCCTACTATCAGACCCGATAGAGGTCAGGAACCACATTGTTTCCCACTTTCAGGTGCTTCTCAATGATAATTCTGCGTCTACCCAGCCATCTGTCTGCGAGATAGGTGATTTCATTGGACAGGTCCTTGATGAAAATCAGCAGAACTACCTAGCACAACCGATCTCTGACCGGGAAATCCAGGATACACTCTTTTCGTTGGCTAGAGGCAAAGCCCCTGGACCGGATGGCTATAATGTTGACTTCTTTAAATCCTCTTGGGAAATCATTGGGCCCTCCATTCTTAAGGCGGTTAGAGATTTCTTTGAGACTGGACACATGCTTAAGGAGTTAAATACTACCATCCTTACTCTAGTGCCGAAGTCTCCTAATGCCTCGACCATTTCCGACTTCTGGCCGATTGCATGTTGTAATACCCTTTATAAATGCATTTCCAAAATCCTGGCTAGGCGTATTGCACATATCTTATCAATCTTGATCAGCCCGTCCCAAACGGCTTTCGTCAAAGGTCGCAAAATTAGCGACAACATCATGATTGCTCAAGAGTTGTTCGTTGACTTTCATCACGAGGCTTATCTCCCAAAATGTGCTATCAAAGTGGACTTCTAAAAGGCCTTTGACACTGTTGACTTGAACTTCATTGAAAAGACACTCAAGGCCTTTAATTTTCCGGATTCTTTCATCAAGTTGATTATGGCTTGTGTATCTACAGCCAAATTCTTCGTTTCAATTAATGGGGAACTACATGGTTTCTTCTCTAGTAGCCGTGGCATACGACAAGGGGATCCGCTTTCGCCATATCTCTTCATCTTGATTATGGAAGTCCTTTCTGGTATTCTAAAGATAAAAAAAATTCTCCGGATTTCCATTAGTTTTGGCGCTGCAAAAGAACCCGCATATCCCATCTATTTTTTGCGGACGACGTGCTCCTATTTCTGAAGCTCACCTGAGGTCTATTGAAATAATCAAGGACTCTCTTGATTTATTCTCCAATTGGTCTGGCCTTCACCCGAACAGTAGTAAAAGTACCATGTTCCTCTCGGGAGGGAGATCGGATCTTCATAGCCAATTACTACAATGCCTTGGCTTTCAACTAGGCTCTCTCCCCTTCCGATATTTAGGGGTGCCTATTATTTCTTCCAGGCTTCGTAAAGAGGATTGTAAGATCCTAATTGATTCAATAACGGCGAGGGCCCGCTCTTGGACTCAACGGTTCCTATCCTTTGCGGGAGATTTCAACTCATCAAATCTATCCTGCACTCCATCCAGGTGTACTGGGCTACTATTTTCTCCCTTCCGAAATCTGTTTTGTATAGTATTGAGACCATTTTGAGACAGTTTCTTTGGAAGGGTCCTGATCTCGGTTTTGGGGGAGCTAAGGTAGACTGGATTAAAGTTTGTCTACCCAAAGAAGGAGGCCTTGGTATCCGACGACTCGTAGAATACAATAGAGCTATGACTCTAAAACATATATGGCTCCTTTTCTCTGATAAGAAATCCATGTGGTGCAAATGGATTCATTCAACCTTTCTTGAAATCTAATTTTTGGGTGGTATCCAAGCCTACTTTTTATTTTTGGACTTGGAAGAAGATTCTTGACTTGCGCGCTTCAGCCCAAGCACTCTTTCGGTGGAAGATGGGCAATGGTCACTCTGTTTCACTTTGGTTTGATTGGTAGCACAACAGAGGACCTCTCTATCTTATCTTTAGTAATGTTGACATATACCAGTCGCGAATCCCGAGGGATACTTCAGTTCGGAAATTCTATGATTGCACTTGGCAACCCTCATCCATATTAGACACTATCCTAAGCTGGACCGAGCCACCACCTATCTTTGTGGATAATATTCCGGACAAACTGATTTGAACTCCACATTCTTCGAACTCCTTTTCGATTGCATCAACTTGGAATCATATCAGAAGAAAAGGTCACCCAGTCCCTTGGCACTCCTTCATATGGGACCATCATATTGCACCCCGACATGCTTTTCTCTTGTGGCTAGTCTTTCTCAACCGGCTGCCTTCCCAGGTTCTACTCCTTCAAATCCGTAGGATTGACACTGCTTTGTGTGCCTTCTGCGATACTAGACCGGATTCGGTCAATCACCTTTTCTTCGAGTGCCCCTCTACTAATAGGCTGGCTTCCTTTTGGGCTACCAAATGTAACCTCCCTTGGCGCAACCGTCCTTGGCAAGAGTATATCTTATGGGCTATGAAAGTCTGCGGTGGTCCTTCCTTCGCAAACTGCCTCTCCCGGTTCTCCTTTGGAGCTCTAGTTCATATTATCTGGACTGAAAGGAACAACGCTATCTTCAGGAATAAGAGTGTTTACCTCCTGGGTATGCGCAAGCATCTTATCAAGGTTGTCAAAGACAGCCATTTCCATGGGAAGAGTTCAGGATACTCCTAGAAACCGCAATTTCCAAAGGAAGTGGGAACTCCCACCTTCAATCTTCGATGGTGATCGGACGTCCTTGTAATTCGATCTCTTAGTTTTTTTAGCCTTTTCGGCTTCTTGTATAGTTCTCGCTGGACCTTTCTTGACCCTTTATGGACAGCTCCATGTCCTAATAGGGTCAGGAGTTGGTTTGAGCTTTAGCTTATATTTAGTGTTTTGAAAAGTTATATATATACTTACCTTTACCAAAAAAAAAACATGAATTTTGCGACGGAGAATTTTTCGTCGCTAATTTGCAACAAACTTTGCAACGGATTTAGAAATCCGTCGCAAATTAGCGACGAAAATTTTTCGTCGCAAATTTGCGACGGAAAGTTGGTCATCGCTAATTCCGTCGCAAATTAGTGACGACTAATTTTCCGTCGCAAATTTGCGACGAATTTTGCAATGGATTTATTTTCCGTCGCTAATTTGTGCAACGAAATTTACCATTTTGCGACGAAAGTAGTGACGAATTTTTTATCCGTCGCAATTTGCGATGGATTTTTCGACGAAAACGGATTCGTCACTAATTTGTGATGGAAAATTACTTTCGTCATATCCACCCCACTCGTCAATTTCTCTCTCTATACTGATTCCTCACATCGCCCGCTTTTCTTTTGCCTTCTCCCTCTTTCGTTTCTCTAAATAATCCATGCGCGCATAAATCAGTCTCGGTTAAAGTTTTTCTACCGGTAAGTATCGTAGCTAATTTTGTGACTAAACAGGCGACAAATACAATCATGTCCTTTTTATTCATTGCTGGATGCGAATTTTTTTTTATTGTCCTTTTTTTTTTGTTGTAACTTCTTGACCGGTCACCGGACCGGCAACCGGCCACCAGCGAGGCCGCTCGGCCTCCCCCCATGGCAGTCGACCTTGCCGTCGCCCAGTTTGGGCGACGGCGAGGTCAACCGGCGGCCATGGCGAGGCCGATCGGCCTCCCCCAGATCTGGGCTAGGTCGCTCGGCCTCGCTGGCGTTAGCTGGTCGCCGGTCGCCGGATCGACAACCGGAGAAAAGTACAATGAGAAATAAAAAATTATAAAAATTCATAAAAATAAAAAATTATTAAAAAATGAATATTAAGTGATTTTGCTTTTATTTAGATACGTGTCCAATTGAAGGTCTTACAATCCAAATGAACGTTACAATTCTCATCAAATTGACCACTTTCTGCTATCAAGATTTCAATCAAATATTTTGGTAAGTCTTTTTTACATGGTAATTTTTTCAACTTTTTCAATTTCAAAGTAATTGTTGCGTGAAAAAAGAAATTTTAATTTTCATAATTTTATGGTTTTAATTAAGAACAGTAGATATGATATTTTAAATATTTTACGAGATTTTTTTATTTTAATATAGCTACAATGCAAAGAGACAGGGCTTGGATGTATAATAAGAACTTACCTAGACGTCGAGAATTGACTGATGAGTTTCGTACTGGGTTGGAACAATTTTTAGACTTTGCTAGTAGTAAATATGAGTTCATGGAACCACTCGCCTGGGTGGCGCTGCTGGAGCGCGCACTCTTCCTCTCGCAAAAGGTTGAATGTTCGAATCTCGGGCGCCGCAGGGTGACTTAACCGGTGGCACGTGTGTGGTGGCTAGCACGTGTCGCCCCCAGGGTTTACTCCCCGGCTGTCGGCCGTGCGGGGGTTCCCTGGGTTATCAAAAAAAATATATGAGTTAATGGATGGAAACAAGTTTAGATGTCCATGTAAAAAGTGCAGTAATTGTAAATTTAATGGGTGTGAAAGTTTGAGAACATCTTTGTAGATTTGGGTTTACTCTGAATTATTATAATTGGACTTGCCATGGTGAACCATTTATATTTGACGAAGAATATTGAAGAAGTGACCAATTTTTAGTTAGAGAAGAATGTAGCTGTTATGATCAATTGAACCCATACGAGATGATGGTGATTGATGCAGCTGGTTAGAATTTTATTTCAGAATCGAACCATATAAGTACTAGTTTTAATCCTACACTTGAATAAGTAGGTACTAGTCATGCATCACAGTTGGAAGAGATAGGAGTAACGGATTTTGATGAGAATGTGTATAATGGAGCTTTTTCATCTAATAAGTTTTGGGAAGTATTGAAAGCAGCAGATGAACCTTTATGGGTAGGTTGTGATAACCACATTAAGTTATCAGTGACGGCAAGACTATTAAATATCAAGGCAGAGCATAATGTGTCTGCGGATTGATTCAACTCTTTTGTTGAAGTAATGCTAAAAACAATGCCTCATGATAACATTATGCCAAGTGATTTTTACAATATGAAAAAATTAGTGGATAACTTAAGTCTTCCGGCTGTAAGGATTGATGTATGTAGTAGGGGTTGTATGTTATATCGGAGAGATGATGAAAATACATAATCTTACAAATTCCGTAGCCAACCTAGGTACAAGATTAACAGGAGGCAGGTCGTAATCAGAAGTATGGACCATGCAAGCAAATGTTTTATCTACCCTTAATTCCCATATTGCAAAGGCTTTATACGTCTCAAGCCACTGTTGAATACATAACTTGGCATGTAAATCACGAAACAGAAGAGGGTCTTATGTGTCATCCTTTAGATGCAGAGGCACGAAAACATTTTGATAGAACATATTCTCAGTTTGCGATAGAGCCTCGAAACATCATGTTAGATTTCTGTGCTGATAGATTTGCCTTATTTGGGAAATCAGGGAAAAGTTATTCATGTTAGCCAGTTATATTAATGCCGTACAATCTTCCACCTGGTATATGCACAAAGACACCTTATATGTTTTTGACATTGATCGTGACTGGCCCGCAAAATCCGAAAACGTTAATAGATGTTTATATGTAACTATTGATTGAAGAGTTACAACGGCTATGGGAGGAAGGTGTCATTACATATGATGTTTCTATCGATCAAACATTTGTAATGAAGGCCGCTCTTCTCTGGACAATAAATGACTTTCCAGCTTACGGAATGTTATCTGGATGGAGTATAACTGGAATCTTAAGATGTTCGATATGTTTGGAAAGATCAAAGTCATTTAGATTAAAACATGGAAAGAAGTCTAGCTATTTTGACTGTCACAAATAATTTTTACCGATAAATCATACATTCAGAAGGAATAAAAAAGAGTTCATCAAGAATAAGACTAAAAGAACAACTCCATCATTGAGGTTGACCGATGATAAAATTTGGGAGCGGGTGCAGGACTTTCCAACTGTTGTTCAGAACCCTCACGGCACGACTTTTGCATACGGAAGTACACATAAGTGGACAAAACGTAGTATATTTTGAGATCTATCATATTGGAAGGCCCATCTTATTCATCATAATCTTAACGTCATACACATAGAAAAGAATTTTTTCGATAATGTCATAAATACTGTGATGGATGTCACCGGAAAAATAAAAGACAACTTGAACGTAAGAAAAGATATGAGAGATATTTGTGATTGGCCAACGCTAGATGTGGATGCAAGCAGTAGGGGACCAAAACCAAAAGCAGTTAACACATTGGATAAGGAGCAGAGACGAGTTGTTTGTCAATGGTTGAAATATGTGCGGTTTCCTAATGGATATGCTTTGAACCTCGGGAGATGTGTTGATTTGAATGAATGCAAGTTGACAGGTTTGAAGAATTATGATTGTCACATATTGATGGAAAGACTAATTCTAATAACTTTCAAGGAAGTTCTACCGAACTTTGTATAGGGCGCCATTACAGAGTTAAGTAATTTCCTGCATGATATTTGCTTGACAGTGTTAAAAGCATCGCACATGGATAAACTAGAGAGAGATATTCCAAGTATTCTTTACAACTTAGAAAGGATATTTCCTCCATCGTTTTTTGATTCGATGGAGCATCTCTTAGTTCACTTGCCTTATGAGGCCAAAGTTGCAGGTTCCGTCCAATTTCGATAGATATATGCATTTGAGAGGTAAAATTTTTTTTTTAAAATAAAGTTCAAATTACTTTATTATATATTATACTCCGATAAGCTTCTTTTTATTACAACTAGACTCTTATATCATTTGAAGAAAAAAGTGAAGAATAAGGCATGTGTTGAAGCTTCAATTTGTAATAGATATATTGTAGAAGAAGTGACAACATTTGCATCATACTATTTTGAGCCGCACGTGTAGTGCAAGAGGCGGAGAGCTGGCAAAAATGATGAGGGCCCCATTGATCCCAATTACAAAGCATTCTCTATTTTCATTTATCTAGATCGACCAAGCGGCGCATGTCAGTTTCGTTACATAACAAGGTGAAGAATTGCATGCAGCCTATATATATATTTTACTGAACTGCCCAGAAGTCGAGCCATACTTCGAATAAGTGTAAATTTGCAAATATATGTATTGTGTGTCAAATATTTGCTAATATATAAATGGTATTTATTATTAGGATTTTCCAAACTTCAATATATGGACTACCACCAAATGAGTTTGACCGTTTGTGCGATGAACAATTTGTAGCATGGTTCAAAATATATGAAAGTTGTCTATGGACCAAAACCAAGCTATTAAAATTTTATATATCATTTATTTAAATATATATTAGTGACTTTGCGTGTGTAACCTTAGGTTCACAGTAATCATGATGTACTTGAAGAACAAGGATTGCTATATCATCTGTCATGGGATCCACAGTTAAGAGTACGAAGTTGGCTAGCATATTTCATAAATAGATATAATTTTCACACTCAAGAATATGGAATTGGAAAAGCCACAATGAATAATGGTGTGTCTCTTCGGTTATCCAATGGTTGCAGTTCAAAAGAAAATTTTTATGACTTGTGGGATGAAATCATAGAGATAGAGTACCCTGGATCATTAATGATGCGGGTTGTGTTATTTAAGTGCAAGTGGTTCGACCCCGTCAAAGGAATGAAGGTACATACGAAGTTTAATTTGGTTGAAATAAATCACAAGAAAAGATATATGAAATATGAACCATTTGTCTTGGCACGACAAGTAATTCAAGTATGTCATGTATCATATCCTAATTTGAAATGTGACAAAACTTATTGATGGGCTGTATGTAAAATCAAAGTACGAAGAAAAATCGAGGAACACTAGAAGAATAGAGCCTATCAACAAGAGGAAATTTGTAACACCATTGAAACTGATGAATATAACATTCTAACTTTACGAGATCCATGTGGAGCAATGATAGATGTGGATCCAACTAAAATTTACGAATTAAATGTACAAGATTGTTTGAAATCTGATTTTGAGACAGATGATGAAGATGATGCTCATGAAGAAGATGAAGATAAAGATCAAGATCAAGACAAGGACGAAAATGCATATCGAGACGAAGACGAAGACGAAAATGAAGATTAAAATTTTTGTGACAAAACACTAATGATGTGTAATTATTATTGCGACAAGCGTTATTTTGGTTGTCATAATTATTATTATTGTTCTTGTTATTATTGTTATTGTTATTATCATTATTGTTGTTGTCAATTATTCTTATTAATTTAATTCATCGTCGGAAAATTTGTCGCTAAATGACGACAATTCAAATATTATTCGTGCGATGACATTTGTGATATTCTATTTTCCATTGGATTTGGATCGTTGCTAAATTCGTCGCTCATTTTACGACAATAGCTTATTTGTCGCTACTGTTCATTGAAGAATTAGCGACCGAAGTGAAATTCAAGGCAATTTTCAAAATCCGTCGCAAATTTGCAATCGAATTGAAAATGTCCTTTATTTTTGGAATCCAAAATAAATTCGTCGCAAATTTGCAACGAAAAAATAATTCCGTCGCAAAATTTTGGATGGAAAAAATATTAAGTCTAAAATTTGCGACGGAAAAATATTGTCCATTGCAAAATTTTGGATGGACAAAAAATAACGTTCAAAGTTTGCGCCGGATTTTTTGTCCGTCGCAAAATTTTGGACGTAAAAAAAATTGTGTCCCAAATTTGCGACGGAAAAAAAAATCCATCGCAAATTTGCGACGGCCAAATAGTATCCATCGCAAATTTGCGACGGACAAGATATCCGTCGCAAATTTGGGACGGGAAAAAAATTCTCTCCCATATTTGCGACGGACCATATTTTTCGATCACAAATTTGCGACGGAATTTTTATCCGTCGCAAATTTAGGACAAGAAAAAAATTTCCTCCCAAATTTGCGACGGACAAAAAAATGTCGGTCGCAAATTTGGGATTGGAAAAATTCCCTCCTAAATTTGCAACGGACAATTTGCGACGGACAAAAAAATGTCCGTCGCAAATTTAAGACGGGAAAAAATTCCCTCCCAAATTTGCGACGGATAAAAAATCTGTCGCAAATTTTGCGACAGACAAAAAAATTTGCGACCGAAAAAAAATTCCAACCCAAATTTGTGACGGAATTAAAAATCGATCGCAAATTTGCGACGGATAGAAAAATCCGTCGCAAATTTGGGACGGATTCTAAAATGCCCTTTTTTTTGGAATCCGTCGCTAATCTACGACTGATCCTTTCTTTTTGAAATCCATCGCAAAATCCGTCGCAACCACATTCACGCACGTTTCAAATTTTTGTGCTCGTCTCTCTCTATCTCTCTCTCTCCCCCTGCACGCGCACGTGCCCCTCGTCACATCCACTTTTCTTTTAAGACTTTTTCCCTTCTTCCTTTTCTTTTTCTTTTCTTCTTCTTCTTCTTCTTCCCGTTGTTGTCGCCGAGTACCCTGCCCGCTCAGCAGCTCGTAGTTGCCATCGCTATCGTAGCCGTTGCCGTCGCCATCGTCGCCGTCGCCGTCGTCGCCGTCGTCGCCGTCGCCGTCGTCGCCGTCGCCGTCGTCGCCGTCGCCGTCGTCGCCGTCGCCGCCATCGCCTGCCCGCGCGTGTGCTCGCCGCTCGCCTGGTGGAGCTCGCCGCCGTCCAGCTCGCTCATGCGCCTCGCCCGCCCGCCTTGCAGCCGCCTAATGGCCGACTGAAGCCGTCGCTGCCCAACCTCGCCTGAGCTCGCCACCAACCAGCAGTCACCTGACGTTGTCGTCGCCCAACTGCCGCCCAGCCATCGCCGCTTAGACTCGCTTGAGCACTTGCCGTTGCCGTTGCCGTCGCCGCCTAGCTGCAGCCAGACGTCATTGCCCCCGTTGCTGCCGCCCGACATCGTCGCTGCCCATCCGCAGCTCGACGCCGTCGCCCTCGTTGCCGCTGCCGGACGCCATCATCGCCTAGCCGCCGCTCGACGCTATCGCCGCCTAGCTCCACCGTCGTTCGTCCGGCCATAGCCGAGCGCCGTGCTGAGCGCCTGGTCGACTAGCCACCATTTGGGCCCGCGCTCGCGTCGAGCCCGCCACTGGCCGACCGGTCAAAATATTATTATTATTTGGTTTTTCTTGGCCTTGACTCCTTAAACCCTACCTAGTATAATGAGTATTAATCGGACTTGTTTAGGGATTGTTTGGTGTCGGATTGATTAGCTAAGTTAGAGGCTGATTTTAGGATTGCATGAGTTTTTTGATCGATATTCGCTTGGTTAATTTGTCGATTATGTCGCCAATTAAGTGTTCAATGATGTTGATTAAGCGTTTTTTCAGAAAATGCATTAAATTGGAAAAATTCTAGAAAAATTCATAAAAATTTCAGAAAATTAAAAAAAGTCAGATTTTGGGAAAATATTAAATTTAGTGAATTTTTTTAAAAATAAAAAAAATTTCAAAATATCACAAAATGGCTAAAAATAACTGTGGCAACCCACTTTGAGTGAAATTTAAATTTTTTTAGGTGGCAAAAAAAATTAAATATTTACAAAATTTTAAAACTTCACAAAATAGCTTATAATACCTGTGGCCACCCACTTTTAGTGAAATTAAAATATTTTTAGTTGCCCAAAAAAATTTAAAAAAATAAAATTACAAAATTACAAAACTTTACAAAATGGCTTAGAATACCTGTGGCCACCCACTTTTAGGGATATTTAAATTTTTTTAGGTGCCCAAAAAAATTGAAAAATTGAAAAATTTCAAAATTTCAAAACTTTACAGAATGATTTAGAATACTTGTGGCCACCCACTTTTAGTGAAATTTAAATTTTTTTAGGTTCTCAAAAAAATTAAAAAATAATAAAATTATTTTTATTACAAAACTTTACAGAATGACTTAGAATACCTATGGCCACCCACTTTGAGTGAAATTTAAATTTTTGTAGGTGCCCGAAAAAAAATTTTTGGGCAAAAAAATTCAACAAATCAAATAGATTTCTCCTTCACCAGTCAATTTCTGGCAAGAATGCGAACAATCAATTTCTGGAGCAGAATGGTTACCATTCGCATCCTTAGTTGTTTAATGCTAATCGTGGTTAATTAGGTTAATCGTGTGGTTGCTTTGCTTAATTGTGGCTGATTGGTTAACTATGGCCCGATCGTGTGGTCGAGACCGAAGATCATGTGGC
This sequence comes from Syzygium jambos, assembly GCA_031216235.1. Lineage (NCBI taxonomy): Eukaryota > Viridiplantae > Streptophyta > Magnoliopsida > Myrtales > Myrtaceae > Syzygium > Syzygium jambos. Next base: position 20,805,651 of record CM062225.1, read on the forward strand.
TGAAATTGATGTTTCATGGTCGATTTTGTACTTGATGAATTATCGTGTGGTTTGAAAGTGGATTGTCTGGTTAATTGTGGCTATTGTCGGCTTAGCATGTCATATCATGCTCATATATTGATATTTGATATCAAAATGAGTGCGATTCATAGTATATTTGTTCGTAAGAAATTGCACGTCATAAACACTCGGCATTGGCTAATTAAGAGAAAACATTTTCTGCTTCTGAAAGAAAATGGTAAGCTTCATCATGTACGTCATTATGTGTTCGTAATACGTGTTCATATTTTTTTTACATATTTATCTAACCTTCCTACTTGTCACTATAAACGTGGAGGTCACATGTATAGAATATCATCCCCTTCCTCGTCCTCTTCCCCTGTCCTTTTATCTAACCCTCAACCACATATATGCCGATGGACAATATGGACATGCTGGCCCTTTCTCTAACACTCAAAAACATGTTAGGGGACTTGACCACATGCAAACTGAATCTCCTCCAGTTTCATCTCCTTTAGCTCCCTCTCCTTCCGTTCCACCTTATTATTCAGCGCAACAATCGAATAATGACAGAAACACAAGTGGAGAAGATAACCGATTCATGATATGCCCATTTAGAGATTCATAAGTACATTTTTTTAGTATATGTAATATTTGTGTCTTTAGATATGGATGTCAACTGAATTGTCGATATTGCACAATATCCGTATGTTTGTAGATTCACGGATGCTCCGTTTGTTGTGAGAGAACCGAATAAAATAGTCAAAAACTATTGGATGGGGCAGTATATTAATTACAGAAGTGCTCCACAAGAAGTAAAAGATTTGTGGTGGAATGAGTTCAAGATAGGTTTTAGATATTCTATTTTCTCACCAACTAAGTTCGATGTAGTATGTTGTTGGTCAAGAATGATGTAAAGGGACCAGAACAACTCTTTAGTTTTCGATACTAAAGGGACCAGATATTTTCCTCGAGATGAACTTTACAAAATCTATCGCCAAATTGTCTGGTGCATGGTAATGGATATGTGACCATCATAATAGCTTTCAGTTTTTTTTGTATTGATTGCAGCGGAAATTCAAGTGGGATGAAGAGGAAGAGAATGAAGTGAGAAGAATTTTTCAGAAGAAAGTCGATGATCCCATATGAAATGTGATGAATAGAGCGAAGAACAAGCAAGTGAAGCCGGCTTTCATTACAGCTGACAATTGGGTGAAAATTAACAGAATTTGGAAAACTGAAAAGAGTCAGCAAATCAGTGAGCAGAATAAAAAGAATCGATCTTCTAGTTCTAGTGAAGGGTCTGCCACATATACTGGGGGCTCTATCAATATTGGGGAGCATCGTAAACGAATGGTAAGTCTGTTAAATAAGTAATAAGTTAATTTAATTCAATTATTCATGTTTACATTTTGTAGGCACATGAATTGAGGACAGAACCGACATTTGCAGCTATATTTGAACGCACATTTCAAAAGAAAGATAAGACATGGACTGGCGATCGAGCAAAAGCTATTAAGGTATGTAAGGTTATACTTTGGGCTTTATGGAAACTAGAATGAAAACCGTGAATGCTTTTAATATTTATGGTAGATATATATATGAAGTTATTTTATTTTCATCTATATTGTTAATGTAGGAAAAATATGATGAACTTTTAATGAGAAATGCTAGTGGTAGTGATGGTTGTTTTGCATCTGAGCCATCAATTGACAGTATGACATTATGGGTGGAGGCAACGGGTGGGATGAAAAAAGGAAAAATATTTGGGATAGGATCCCTGTCAAGGATATACATGCCGAATCATGTTGGAACTTCATCATCCAATGCAGTTGGTCGAAGGAGGACACGACATAACGAGCAATTGACCTAAGAAGTGAACCAATTGAAAATATACTTATAGAGAAGGACGAAGAAATAAATGACTTGAAACAACAAATACAAATCGTTATGCAATACCTCAACCTCAATCGCAATAAGGTTCCTCCTGTACCTCCCGCCAATCCAATAGGTGATGGGCACAATGATGAGCGACACAATGATGCTGAGATTGCTGCTGATGATGATGATTTTCTCGGTCCTTTTTAGTTAAAATTTCCAAAATCGAGGGTAAGCTTGCTTCACAATCTTTTATGACATAAGTGCAGTTTCACATAATATGTTCCTGCCCTACAATTACTTTTTGTGCACAACTTTCTTACAACTAGGTTCTTTGCTTGCGAAAAAATAAAAATTTAGAGATCCCAGGATGTCATGTTTGTTAAAAAAAATCATGATATTTGAACATTGTAGAAATACATGCCTTAATTGACTTTGAGTCCTCTCTTCCTGGGAATTGGTGTTGGTAATTCACCTCTCTAAGTCATTAAACTGTTGAATGCTATTTGGACAAGGATCTAATTTTTCCTAGGTGATAGAAATACAGTTTACAAGGGTGAAAAAACTACAGTGGATGTCAAAGTTGACTCATATTTATATGTAAGAACATTGATGTTCGTTCTGAAATGTTTTTTTGTTAACCCTATTACTTGTTTTTTTATATCTAGTTCTACATCCATGCATAAATACTTCTTTTATATTCTGGACTGATTGAATATCTTTATTTATGTATGCACATTTCATCAGGTGTCGATAAAAGTGACTACTTTTGGTGTCCTACCGAGTACCAAAACTGCCTAATCTTGTATCTGGTTTGTTGATTTTTCATTTTTTAAGCAGAATCTATGGTTGTCCCGTCTCCTATGAATGTTTTGAATATATTATAAGATTGGATATCAAATAGCATCATGTCAGACTTTGCAACTTTGCATATATCATTATTTTTTCCAAACTAGCATCTTTCCTTCAGTTATATGTTTCAATTATATGGCATTTTGTCTAGTTTATTCGTTTTCTGTTTCTGAAACGGAATCTATGGATGTCTCGTGTCCTTTGATTGTTTTGAATGTATTACATGATGTTCATTAATGTGTAGCTATTGACATGGACAAGATTTGATGGCCGAAATGGTGTAAAATTTGCGACGAATATTTACAGACGAATTTTGCGACCATTATAGTTCGTGGCTAATTTGTGACGAATAAGTAGCGATGAATCAAGTTCATGGCTAATTTGCGACGAATACATTTTGCGACGAATTTTATGACAAATTTTGCGACGAATAAAGTTTGTGGCCAATTTTGCGATGAATTTTGCGACGAATAAAGTTCGTGGCTAATTTACGATGAATTACTTGCGATGAATTTTGCAACGAATTATTTGTGACGAATTTGCGACGAGCTAATTTGCGATGAAATTTTTGATGAATTATTTGCGACGGATAAAGTTCGTGACTAATTTGCGACGAAATTTGGGAAGAAATTTGCGACAAAATGTGTGACTAAATTTGTGACGAAATTTGCGTAGAAATTTGCAACGAATTTTGCAACTACATTTGCGACGAAATTTGCGTCGAATTTTGTGATGAAATTTCCGACGAATTTTGCGACGAATAAAGTTCGTGGCTAATTTGTGACGAATTATTTGCGATGAATTTTGCGAAATATAGTATTCGTGGCTAATTTGCGATGAATTTTGCAACGAATTTTTTTCCGTTGCAATTTTGTGACGGATAGTATGCGTGGCTAATTTGCAACGAATTTTTCTCCGTCGCAAATTTTGCGACGCCCTATTAGCGACGAAATTTTTTCCGTTGCTAATTTCGTCGCAAATTCGATTTGCGACGGATTTTGCCAAATTTTTCGTCGCAAAATTCGTCGCTAATCCCTTGTTTTTTTGTAATGTATCCTCAAACCAATTTGCATATGATATTTACCTGAGCTCATACACATATATAACATCCGTCTAATATATTGAACATTTAAGGTGGAAATATTTTTTGTATAGATAATGACGTATTATTGTGCGAGCTTGTCGTTGAATTTCAATCGTTTATGGGAATACGTACACCGGTTTAAACCAGGGAGCATGGTAACCTAGTGGTAAAAGAACCACATTGTCTTCCACGAGATCACAAGAATGAGTCACGTTGAGAGTTATGAACCTTCGACTAACTTATTTTTCTTTTTGTGATCGAATGTTAACTTGTTTATTAGGCTTGTTTTACCTCATGTGGAGAGACGTTTTAAGATCTGACAGGCCGATCGGATGAAGATAGACAGACTCATCAATCTCAAACCTTTGGGTTTAGAGGGGCCAGAGCAAAAATAGCTCAAATTAAAGACTCCATCGTGGTTGCATGATTATTATTATAATAATGTTAAAACAATGTATTGCGTGATTTGTCCCTCTTCACCATTTTACCGGAAAATTGAGTTCTATAGCAAGAAAAGATATGAGTAATGAAGAAACGGGCAAGACATTTTCTCCACACGATTCCTCTATAAATAGTAGTCCTTCTCAAACCCACAGTTATCCTCAACTAGAACCATGGAACTCCTTCAAAATCACACTTCACTAAAAGCGGCCATAGCTGGCCTCTTTGCCCTGGTCACCTTCCTCTCTTTTTTGATAACAAGAATTCTTCAGAAGAACCGGACCAACCAAAATCTACCACCACCATCGGCCGCTGGCGCATAGCTCCTGACAGGCCACCTCCATCTTCTCAGTGGCCCAGATCCAACCCACATAACCTTGGGCTCGATGGCTGACAAGTACGGCCCGATCTTCTCCATCAAGCTTGGCTTGCATCGGGCTATAGTGGTGAGCGGCTCGGAGATCGCCAAAGAGTGCTTCACCACCAATGACAAGGCGTTCTCCAACCGCCCCAAGCACCTCGCCGGCGAGCTTCTTGGTTACAACAATGCCATGTTCGGGTTCAGCCCGTACGGGCCGTACTGGCGGCAAGTGCGCAAGATCGCCACCCTAGAACTCCTCTCGAACCACACGCTCGAGAAACTCCGGCACGTGTGGGAAGCTGAGGTAAGAGCATCCATAAAGGAGGCTTATGAACGGTCGAGCGTGCAAGAAAACATGCCGATCGAGATGAAGAGTTGGTTCAATGCCCTAAACTTCAATCTTATCTTCAAGATGGTGGTGGGGAAGCGATACGTTGGGACGACGACGGCATCAGAGGATGACCAGAATGGCAGTGTCAGATTGCGCTGAGGAGCTTCTTCGAGTTGGCTGGTCAATTTGTCGCGTCCGATGTGTTGCCCTTTTTGAGGTGGTTCGACATCGGAGGTTACGTTAAGGCGATGAAGAGGACGGCCAAGGAATTGGACGATGTGGTCGGAGGGTGGTTGGATGAGCACAAGCGCAATAGGCCTTGTGGAGAGGTCGAAGGTGACCAAGATTTCATGGACGTGATGCTTTCCATTCTTGGTACTGCGGACGAGCTGCCCAGTTATGATGCTGATACTATCAATAAAGCCACTTGTTTGGTGGGTTTTTCTAATTTGAAGAAATCATTATATGACCCGTACACATATTATAAGTGAATCGGAATCATTAACTAAAAACGTCTATTTCAGCAAAGGGGATGGTCTAGCATTCAATTGATCATATGTACTAGGAATATTACCAAACAAATAATAAATTAATTATATTTGTATCAATCCAGTCTTAAACCTTTTAATTTTGCCAATTTAGTTCTAAACCTTTTGACGATTTGCCATATTAGTCACTTCGATCAATTTTGGCTGAAAATCACTGACATGGTGATCTAGTCAGCACTAGCCATCCTATATGGTATGGTCGGGGCTGACATAGATAAATTTTTTAATTTTGCTTAACTTTTATGAATTTTTTATTTTTTTTAATTCTTTTCCTAACCCTAGGCTTGTGAGATCGACGGCCGATCCTCGCCAGCCATAGGCAAGGGTCCACTTGGTCGAGGCAAGGGTGTTGCGGCCATTCTCGGCCACTGGCGAGAACCTCTATGCCCTTAGATCAAGGTGAGGGCTGCAACGCCCTTGCTGGCCAAGTAGAGAGGGTCTGTCAAAGACCTTGGCGGCCCATGGTTAGAAAACAAAAGCAAAGAAAAAAGAAAAGAAGAAAAAATGAATAAAAATTCAATAAATTGAAAACAAATTTAAAAAATTATCCATGTTAGCGCTGGTCAAACCATGTAGGATGGCCGGTGATAACTAGACCACCACATCAGCGATTTCCTATCAAAATTGATAGGAAGAACTAAATTGGCAAATCGTCAAAAGTTTTAGGTCTAAATTGGCACAATAAATGGTTTGGGACTAAATTGGCAAATGGTAAAATGTTTGGGACTAAATTGGCCAAATTGAATGGTTTAAGATTGAATTAGCACAAGTGTAATAAGTTTAAGACTTTTGGTAATTTTCCCCTATTAATTTCTTCTGCCAACTGATCATTGCTTAATACTAACTATTTTTGGGCAAATATTGTCTGTATCTAAGCTAATTCGATTTGACTTGTATCTAAGTTAATTCGATTGGACTTGGGCTCTCATCAGCTTAGAATTGGAGGTTTTTCTTCATTGGAAGGAGAAGCCGGGTTTCCAATTCAAGAAATCAGGAGCCACCCTAGCTTTTTCCTTGGTTTTGCATGTGGCTTTTGGTCATTCAGTAATGAAAATTGCCTTATAGGTCACACATGCAACATAAAATTACGAATGAATGTTTGAGAAGTTAGCACTACAATTATGTTATTGATTTACTAAATAATGATATTGATTATGATTGAGTATTTGAAGTTTGAACAAGTGGCGCATCAATAGATTAGTAGGCAGTTTCACAATTACATTCGGTATCCATAGCATTATTCTAAGCACAATCATAACTCTTTCATAAATTTATATTTGCGAATTGGTATTAAGAAGAGTTATTGATTCAAAAAATTAATATGGTAAATCAAGAGCTAATTGTTTTGTATATATCAAGAATATAAACCTTTTTCTCTTTATCTAACATATCAAGGTTGCTAGGTTCCAATAAATTCATCAAAAATTAAACTGTCCAGCAAATCAAAGACTTCCATCTCGAATGGTTTTAACGAGGTCAATATTTTGTTTGCATGGTAATTCATCTGTATTCTTTCATGTACTAAACAATCATATTTCAAGAATCGTTTGTCTAGTATAAGGCACCTTTAAACCTGACGTTCAAATCGACGACAAAGCCAAAGAAAGTTGATCAAAAGTCACAAATATCTCAACCACCCGTCAACTTCCGTGCTCTAACGTGAAGTTTTTGAATTAAATATTTCTGAATTTTCAGGAATTTCTTCCGCATAATGCTATAAAATTCTTCTTTAGGACCAGTCCTTCGGTCCAACGTTGGACTATGCAGATTGCCGTGCGGTATCATCCAGTTCATCCACGTCAAAGATCACTCTTATAAGTTACTATGGAAGTCATTTTCACTTGGACTTCTAACAAAGAGCCAAAAGATGATAATTTTTATTATTGCCGTCAAAGATCATGTCTAGATTCATGTTAAGTGCCCAATTTGGACCGCAAATTCAATTCGTCAGTCGTAAATGCAATTGCTGGGAACTTGTGGTACACAAATAGAATTAAAGAAAACTATATCTGAATCAAGTCGTAAGGAGAAGGTAGGGAAAAGTGTTAGAAAAGCCCTAAACCTATTGTATTTGTGTCAATTTACTCCTAAAACTTTTTTTATGCGGATTCAGTCATATGCCTTTTGTTTTTGTACCAATTTAGTCCTTCCGACTAACTTTGGCTGGATTTTTCTGACGTACATGCTGGCTAGCTTATGTGACATTGCCGGCAATGACGTGGACAACTTTTAATAATATGTAAATATTTTTCGAATTTTTTTTTCTTTTCATTCTTTTTTTTCCCTTTCTTCTTCCACTGGCGAGGTCGAGCTTCCCTCATGGCCAGCGAGGCTCGACCCTTGCCAGATCCGGTGAGGGCAAGCCTTGCCCAGGCCAGTGCAAGGCTCGAACCCTCGCTGGGGCTCGCCCTTGCACATGTGAGGGTCGGCCTCACCCAAGTCGGATCTGGCAAGGACCCTCGTGTAGGCCAGGGCGGCTTCACCAGATCTAGCGAGGGGAGTCCTTGCCTAGCCTAGCCGGGGCTCGCCCAAGCCACGCCGGGCCTCACATGGCTTGGCCGGGTGACGGCGACCCTCGCCTAGGTGAGGGCAGCCCGCCCGGCCATGGCCGGTGGCTAATCATTGGCAAAGGGAGGAAGAGAGGAAGAAAGAAAAAAAATTTAAAATAAAAAGCATTAAAATATTATTAAAAATTATTCACATTAGCATCGGCGATGCCAGGTAAGCCCACCGGCAATGCCACGTAAGTCGACCGGCATCCACATCGGCAAAATCTAGCCAAAATTAGCCCGAAGGACTAAATTGTCACTAATTCAAAAGGTTTAGGACTAAATTGGCGCAAAAAAAAGGTTTATGATTAAATTGATATCAATACAATAGGTTTAAATGTCTTATAAATTGTCAGCTCGGTTGCAGCAGTTATATTTTTACTTCAATAATGACATGTATAAAGAACAACTATGTATGTATTTTCCTAGGCACTTATATTGGTAGGCACAGACACCACGTCGGTCACATTGACATGGGCCCTATCCCTTCTGCTCAACAATCGCCATGTCCTAAAGCAGGCTCAACAAGAACTAGACTCTCACATCGGACGAGAGAGACAAGTGACCGAGCCCGACATCAAGAACTTCGTCTACCTCCAAGCGATCGTCAAAGAGACGATGCGTCTCTATCCCGCCGCGACCCTTTCCGGGCCCCATGAGTCTGTCGAGGACTGCACAATCGGCAGCTACCACGTTGCTGCGGGCACACGGCTCCTGTTCAACATCTCAAAGCTCCACCGGGACCCAAAGGCGTGGCCCGATCCTCTCGAGTTCCGGCCCGAGGATTCCTGACCACGCACAAGGATTTAGACGTTCGGGGTCAGGATTTTGCCCTTCGGAAGTGGCAGAAGGATGTGCCCAGGGGTGTCCTTCGCTCTTCAAGTGCTGCACATTGCGCTAGCGACTTTGCTGCATAGTTTCGAGATAGAGACTGCATGGGATGGACCGGTAGATATGAGGGCAGGTATGGGAATCACTAGCCCTAAAGTTACTCCTCTGGAAGTGGTTCTCACTCCACGCCTTCCTCTTCATCTCTATGTCTGAAGATGGGAGTATGAGATAATCTTCATAAGAAACACTATCAGGCAAATGTTTTCTATCCATCATCAGCTTTACAATTACGAAGGGGGGTGGTTATGTGTTTTCTTGCAAAAACATGTATTTATGTATGATGAATCTGATGTATACAGAATTTATCTATGCCCCTTCATGGGAGACATCATTATGCTTGATCTAGATGGCACTTTGATTATTATAAACCCAGCACATCGCATGCATGATTATTTTGGTATTTTTCTTGCAAATAGAGAAATCTTTTGAAGAAAAATGTCAGCACATAATGAAATGCACCCATTTAGCTGTAAAATATATTGGAGAAAAGATTCATAAGCTGGGTGGATTGAGGAAAGGGAAGCGAATAAAGACAATCTGGGTGGATTTCTACTTGATTAGAAATAATTTTACTAAAGAACCGAAATTAGAGTTGAGATGAGAGAATTTTGTGTATATTACTTGCTTGAAGAAGAATTACAAGGGCCCTTTATATAGGGCAAAATGAACAGTAACAAACCCTATGAATAGTAACAAACCTTATGAACAGTAAATCCTAAAATATTTATTATATCTAACCTCCCCCCACAAACTTAAGGTGAGTTGAAACAAGTCAACTGGAGTTTTGGAGAGAAGATCCAGGAAGCGCCCAGGTGGATGTATCTTAGTGAAGATATCGGCAGTTTGATCGACTAATGAAGTAAAAACAAGTTGTAGAGTGCCACGAAGAACATGGTAGCGGATGAAGTGACAATCTATTTCAATGTGTTTGGTGCGTTCATGAAAAACATTATTATGTGCAATTTGGATAGCACTGCGATTATCGCAATGAAGGATTGTTCCGCTATGATGACAGACTCCCATATATTCCAATAGCCATCATAACCATAATGACTCCGATGTGGTATCAGTAAGAGGTCGATATTTAGCTGCTGTACTAGAACAAGCAATAGTGGATTGTTTCTTGCTACGCCAGGAGATAAGGGATGTGCCCAAGAAAAAACAGTAGCCCATAGTGGAGCGATGATCTTGAGGGTCACCACCCCAGTCAGCATCTGAATAAGCTGTCAACTCCCAATGTAGAACGAGTAGAAAAGTGAAGTCCATGAAATAATGTACCCTTGACATAGCGAAGAATACGAAGAACTACAGTAAAGTGAGTCGTACAAGGCACTGTCATGTACTAACTGACATTATGAATAGCATAAGCGATGTCAGGGCGAGTAACCGTGAGATAAATAAGACTGCTAACTAGCTGTCGATAGAGGGCAGGGTTTTGGAGAGGAGTCCCATCACCGGTATCAAATTTGGCATTGGTCTCAAGAGGGGTCGTAACGACCTTGTTGTCCATGAGGCCTGCTCGAGAAAGAAGATCAGTGGCATATTTGGCTTGTGAAAGATAATAACCGGATGTGTCTGAGGTAACCTCCTAGCCTAAAATATAACTAAGTTGCCCAAGATCCTTCATCTCGAACTATTGACTAAGATAATGATGGAGTTTTGAAATTCCGGTACGATCATCTCCAGTGATAACCATATCTTCCACATATAGGAGCAGCATAATAGATTCTCGAGAAGTATGTCGAACAAAAAGAGCACGGTCAGAGGGACTAGATTTAAAACAAAGGGATGCCATTGTGGAGCTAAACTTGGAATACCGTGCACGCAGAGATTGTTTCAATCAATATAATGCACGACGTAATCGACACACTTGGTGGGAAGAATGAGTGTAGCTAGGAGAAGGTACCATATAGACTTCCTCAATGAGATCGCCATTTAGGAATGCATTTTTAACATCCATCTGAAACGTAGACCAACGCTTAACAGCGGCAACAGCAAGAAGACTGCGAACAGAAGTAAGACGTGTAACAGGGGCAAAAGTCTCTTCATAGTCAATGCCATAATCCTGAGTGAATCCTTTCTCAACGAGACGAGCTTTATAGCGTTCCATAGTACCATTTGCCTTTTGTCTTAATCTTGTACACCCATTTACAACCAACAGCAGACTTACCAGGAGGCAGATTAACTAAATCCCAAGTATGAGATTTGTCTAAAGCTTGTAACTCATCTGTTATTGCCTTCTACCAAAGAGGGCTAGTTCTAGCTTCTCTATACGTACGAGGTTCATAAAGGGAAGCTATCGTAGAATAACAATGGTAATCTCGAAGCTAAACAGAAGGTTGACTTACTCTGGTGGGGCGATGATCAGTGGAAGAAGGAATGACCGGTGGTGAAGAATCCGCGGAAGGTGCGGACACGTCGGAAGTGGCCAAAGTGGGGTCACCAAAAGGCCTTGCTTCAAAATGAGGGAAAGATATATCTAGAATGGAAGAGTCAGATGTGGACGGAAGTGTGGCATCTTTTGGAAATAAGTTGACGGAAGGATTGGTAAAGAAAGGAACATGAGCAGAAGGGTCGAAGGGACGAATAGAAGAGAACATCTTGTGTTCCCAAAAAGTGACATGACGGAACATATGATGATGGTTAGAAAGGGGACCCCGACATCTATATCCTTTGTGCTCAATGCTATATCCAAGGAAGCAGCATACATGGGCACAGGATTCTAATTTCGTATTCTCATGTGGATGAAGGTGCACAAAACAGGCACTACCAAAGATACGTAGAAGACTATAGTTTGGTACACTACCATACAAACGCTCGTAAGAAGAGATGTGACCTAGAATAGGTGATGGAGTACGATTTATAGTGTAAATAGTAGTGTGACAAGCTTCCCCCTAAAACCGTTCAGGACAAGAGGCAGGATGAGTAGAGAACGTACGATATCTAAGATATGCCTATGCTTATATTTAGCTCTACCATTTTGTTGAGAGGTGCCTGGACAAGAGCGATGAATGATAGTACCATCTTGAGAAAGAATTCGAAGAAATTTTGTATCTCTATATTCTATGGCATTATCAATACAAAAAATCTTAACATCTTATGAAAATTGGGTTTTAACCATGGCAACGAAATCACGATAAATGCAAGAAACTTCAGAACGATTTTTCATAAGATAAAGCCAGGTATACCGAGAATGATCATCCACAAAAATGACAAAATAGCGATAGCCACCTATAATGGGAGTGGGAGATGGTCCCCATATATCAGAGTGAATGAGATCAAATGGAGCATGAGATATAGAATCGCTAGTCTGAAAGGGTAAGGCATGATGTTTTCCTAACTTACAGGGTAGATAGTCAAAATGTTTAGTGTCAATAGAACCTAAATGACCACTTGAAATTAAAGAGCCTAACCTATAAGAGGAAACGTGACCTAACCGAGAATGCCAAGTTTCAGATGACACTGTAGCAGCACAAGCAGCAAAAGAGGTCAGAATATTTAGGGAAACAAGCTCAAAGAGACGCCCCACTTTACGGCCTGTCCCAAGTGTCTGTCCCGTATGAGGATCTTGCACATCATAACAATGAGAAGAGAAGTGAATATCAAGATCAAGTTCACACAATTGATTGACAGAGATCAAGTTGAGTGAGAGTTTAGGAACTAGGAAGGTATTAGTTAAAGATAATGTAGATGTGGAAATGTTGCCTGTATGACTAACTCTCATATGAGAATTATCGACAGTAAGAATATGAGGTGCATGTGAAGCAGAGGATTTAGATTGAAATAAGGCAGAGTTAGATGTCATGTGATTGCAACAAGCAGAATCAAAGAACCAAGAATAAAAAATACCTGGAGCAGTAGACATAGTAGAAGTTCTAGGAGAGGTAAATGTACCAGATTCTCGGAGAATGGTGCGAAGATCCTCTAGGGACACTGGCGATCCATGGGAAGAAGCTTCGACAATGGCAACATTGTCAGATGAACGGACAGAGGAACCTTGGCTACGAGGTTGAGGGATCGATCCTGTGGGTTGCATAGGTCGTAGTCGATAACAATTTGATACCATATGAACATGTCGGCGATAGTTTTTGCAAAAATGGGCGGCGCATGGAGGAAGAACTCGAAGTGGCAAGTACTGGATCCATAAGTGTGGATATAGGCACAGTAGGACGTTGCGTTTTCAAGGTAACCAGCCGAGTCTCCTCATTTAGTAAATCTGATATAATTGTCTTAATAGAAGGAAATGGATCTCTATGTAGAATAGAGGCTCTCATAGGTTCAAACTCATCATTCAGAGCCATAAAAAATTGCATGACACGAATACGATCACGATGTTCAGCAACTTTGTGAATATTATTATCCCCTTCCAAGTGTGGTTCACACAAGGTCAACTGATCCTAAATAGCATGCATAGATGATAGAAAATCATTGATAGATTGACTTGGCTCCTGACGCATGTGATATAAAGTCCCTAACAATCGATACTGATGGGCTACATCTGAACTAGAATAACGACAATCAAGAAGATCCCAAGCTTCCTTTGCTGTATTAAAAAGGCCAAACTAGAGTCGGATAGATGGGATCGAAGTGTTTCGAAACCATGTGAGAATCTGATAATTTCTGCCAACCCATTCATCTAAACGATCCGCAAATTTATCATCGGTTTCTTCATCAATTCTAGTAAGCACCCTAATTTCTCCATTAACATAACGCCAATGCTGGTGCCCTTTCAAGAAACTTGATATCTCTTGAGACCATAAAATATAATTAAAACCATTCAAAATAGTTTGAATTGGCATTGAGACTTCCATTCTATCCATTCTATCCATGAAAGGCACTTTACTACTATAGAATCAGCATAATGTAGTATATCGAGAGCAGATATGGGAAAAATAACACCAAAAAACTAGCTCAGGATGTCGGAATACCTTAAGAACTGGTTGGAAAACACCAAAAACCGGCTAGGAAGTGGTCGAACCGGCCGAAAAACGACAAAACTGGTCTGGTCAAAGTCGATCAACAGTTGGTCAACGCAGGTCAACTCCAGTCAACGGTTGGTCAACGCAGGTCAACTCCAGTCAACGGTCTGTCAATGGGATGACATGTCGGTGACGTGGCGGTGACGTGGCGAAATGACGTCAACTAAGGAGCATGGGCTAGGCGCATGCCGGCGTGGGCCAGGCGTGTGTCGGGTGCGTGCAGGTGCGTGCCAACGCATGCAAGCACATGCCGGCGGGTGGATCTCACGTGCAGAGCTTGGAACGGCGCGTGAGGGCATGTCCGACGGAGGAAGGTGGTGAAACTTGACTGGCGGACTCGACTGAGGGCGGCGAGTTGTGGGTTGGTGTTTGTTTTTGGAAAAACATGGCGGCGGATGTCCAAAACACCGGTGAACAACGGTGAACGGCGATGGGCTACCTGGGTCCAAGGCGCGGTGGCGCAGGGCAGTGCGTGTGGCGACGTCCGGCGGCCATTGATGATGAAATTTCAGGACGTGGGTCGTCTGAGGGCGGCGAGTCTGCTGGTGGTCTTGGTTATCCAAAATGAGCAACGGAAGTATGCCGAGCAGAGACGAAAAGCTTCGGTCTTGTCGAAGAATTGGGGCGACGTGGCCGGTGCGATTGGCGTCGTGGTGGCCACGGTGTGGCAGACTCAATAGGCACTCCTCAGGTAATAACGGCTCTGATACCAAGTTGAGATGAGAGAATTTTGTGTATATTACTTGCTTGAAGAAGAATTACAAGGGCCCTTTATATAGGGCAAAATGAACAGTAACAAACCATATGAATAGTAACAAACCTTTTGAACAGTAAATCCTAAAATATCTATTATATCTAACAATTAGAATGGCTTAAATTAAGAAAGAATAATTCATCAATTAATAGTAATAATTTTACTAAACAACAGAAATTAGAGCACAACAATAAGCAGTCACATTGAGCTTTCCCCAGCACATCCCTCGACGAAGATATTGCGTCGCCTCCTGATTTCTACCCAAAACTCCAAGATGATGGAACGCTAAGCAAGATCCCTCACCTTCCCTAAGGCCAAAGGAATGATCCAACTACCGCCCAATGGTGTGCTCTACTATGTAATCTTACCATTCGATTTGGGTGTGCCTACTCTTGTTTTTCAGTTTTAGCAGCTCAATTAAGTCGAAATCTACTAGTTTGCTGGGAGTGATGATACCACATGGTTACAAGTGTAGAATCCACTGTTGCGCACAACCACTCTTACTGTTACTTATTGGGACTTCTAATAGTAGTTCTCACACCTTACACACAACACAATTTCGCGACCTTCCTAGAGGTGATCACCAAAAGGAAAACTAACGGATTACTAAGTCAAAAACTTAGCATAGACTCTCCCAAGCTCTACAATCGCAACTTGGTACTCAATTTAATATGCAATTTTCTTACCTTTTTGGAGCTGCCACTAATCAATTACCAGTAGGTCAATTATACACCTAAGTAAAGTGTGGGAGAACACTTTACTTCTGTGAACTAAAGATTTATGGATATGGTATTGGTTACGCTAGATTAATCTAACGCCCTTTTGATACCTTTTCTCATTATTTTCAAAAATACTTTGCAAGCAATCTTGCTTGATTTTAACTTAAGCCACTGACATGCAAGAGTGATCATACAGGAAAGCAATTAATAATTTAACTCTCAAGAAGTCAAAGCAATAAATAAATCGCTAGAAATAGGACTAACCTTAATGCAAAGCAAAGGATAAATTGACAATTATTATGTCCCAGTTGTTGGGAAAATCTCTTATGCTGTTTTGACGATGCAAAAACAATCAAATGCTACTAATGTATATATTGGTTGACTATTACCGGGTAATATATATACAAGCCACATGGCAGATGGTGTCATAATCAGTATCAGGTGTGATCCTGATATGCTGAGTGCTCAGCCACAATCAGGAATGCTCTGCCAATATGGAAGGATCATTGCTGATATCTAAGGTGAACAAAGTATTAGGAATGGAGATATCTACAAGCCGAAAGGATCTCTTCAAAGGTGAACAAGATGGAAGGACTTTGATCAAGAGAGAACAAGCTTAGAAGAATGGGGATGTTCGTAATGGCTTGGAAGCAACAAGATAAGGAGAATAGTTGGATGGACTTTGGTGATGGTGAATAAGCCTAGAATAGTATTGTTCACTGAAGCTTGAAAGGACCGCACTTGTGAAGGTAAACAAATTGGTATAGTCATGATAATCAATATGCTTGGAAGGACCAAAAGATAGAAGAGCAGAGAATCATCATCGGGACAACAAATTATTGGCTGGAGTAGTTCTCTTTAGATGCGGTGGGAAGATAGTGACAATGCCGATGATTGAGTGAGTTCAATGAAGATGAGGAATCAATGGTGATGCTAAAGTCCTTGAAGGTCTTTGGATGCTAACTCGGTCAATCAGTGAAGACAAGGAATCGGCGGGGATGTTCATGTCCTTAGAAGTCTTTGGAAGTTGATGAAGCCAAAGTATCATTGGAAGATTGATTACATGTCATTCCACACGAGACAACATCAATAGACTACTGGAAATATGCACTCTTGATCATCGGTAAGGGATCATGTTGATATCAAAACCTAGAAGGTGCTAGTCATCTCCTCATCTGATGGGTATGTTGATCAAGATGAAACTAGCCGTTACAAAGGCTTGGAGTTCATATAAGGAGCATTGAAAGTGTATTGGAGCAGTTATGGCAATATTGACGCGAGAAAGACACTGACAGGAGCAGTCTGACTAGTTTGGGAAACTTCACTAATGCTGATGAGCAACAAGGAGCCGTTCTGCTGATAGCAACGACAATACCAACAGCTAGTTCATGGAGATGAGTTGCAAACGGTTATCTAATGGTTGGATGGCTATATATATGCAATCCAAGAGAAATTGCGAGGTTGGGAAGTAAAACGAACAAATCGAGTCTAGAGCTCTCGAGTCGTCTTCTTTGCTTTATTTTGTTGTTAGCAGCTGTGATGCTAATAATGTCTCTGTGAGGTGTTACTAAGTTGTATTAGTAAAGAATCAAGTGTACAAGTGTGAGTGCAAGTGTTTGTGTCCCAATAGTGTGATCTATCATGTAAATGGATCAACACTGGCCGGTGTTAACTTGCAATGTTGATTACTAGTGGATTCTAGTTTTGTTGTGACTATTAGTCTTGAGAGTGGGCATAAGCTTGGGGGTAAAGCCGAACCACTATGAAGCTCAGTGTGCTATCTTTTATTAGCACCACTCCTGATTACATTATTTGTTCATCAGTAGCACTCTTGATTATATTAAACTGTTTTTGCTGTTGTCACGAACCTATCCCTCGAGTCTCACCTCTGCATAGATTTAAAGGTAATTTTTTGACAATTGATAGATGTTCCAAATGGCTCACCCTAAAAGACGGCTAAAAAAGAGCTAATCTTAACTTCATCCATAAGGTCTATCAATCCCAAATGTAGATTCTCCCTTAGTCCATACCTCGCGTGATCCACGATTGTTTTTATGTTTTTCTTATTATTTTGAAATTTCCATTAGTCTTTATAAGGAGTCGGTT
Organism: Syzygium jambos; assembly: GCA_031216235.1. NCBI lineage: Eukaryota > Viridiplantae > Streptophyta > Magnoliopsida > Myrtales > Myrtaceae > Syzygium > Syzygium jambos. The sequence goes on from CM062225.1 coordinate 20,823,144, forward strand.
AGAATATCCAATTGAAATGCTTAGCGTGTCTAAGGAGCACGCACGTCACCTGTCTCTATGCCTCGATCTGAAGTATCACGTGGATTGGACGTTCAGCACGTGTTAACACCAGGACAGCTGCACGGTTCGGATGAAAGATGTCCAACGCAGCCTCCTCTTCAAGGGTCCTACACACGGTTGCTTCGATACCCATTTTTTTTCTTTTCTTTTTCTCTCCCTTATTTTTCCCAACTTTTATTGTGCAACGCAAATGGGAGGAAAAGGTTGCGTTTTGGGATGCGTCACAGGCACGTGCCCCACCCCATCAAACAAGACTAAATATAGAACAAGGATTTGACATTTTACAGATCTATAACATTAAGATATGAAATCATTGCGTCTTCTTATATGGTCATCATATTATATAATTACACTACAAAACTACATACACGTTTCCAAAAAAACCATGGGTATTAGGTTTCTAGCCAAAAAATAAAAAAGAAGAAGAAAAAGATCAACGGTACTAGGTTCTAAGGAGAGACACTTGTTTCCCTTCAACCGAGCCGCCCCTCCATCATCCCTTTTATATTCTTTCATTTATTTAATCCATTTGCAAGTCCATCGGCCAGTCGGTCTCAGCATACGTGAAAGATGAACTAAGCCAGGCTAAAAAAATCTACCAAATCAGGACGAGGATCCCCAATTTTTTAGCAAAAAAGTGACAGGGAAAAGCACTTGATTTAATCATGATGGATGAACGATTTATGACTCCAGCTATTTGATTGAAACTTAGGTGAAACTCACCTGGTTAACGCCACTACAAAAAAAACAAGGATTTAGCCACGGAAATTAGCGACGAATAATTTTTCGTCGGTAATTTGCAACGAAAAAAAAAATCGTCACAAATTTGCAACGAATTTCGCGACGGAAAAAAATCCATGGCTAATTTGCGACGGATTTTACCACGAAAGAAATTCGTGGCTAATTTGCAATGGAATTAGCGACAAAATTTTTTTCTGTTGCTAATTTGTGTCGCGACCTACCCCTCGAGGGCCGAACTCGGATGAGGCGGGTTTAGAGATAAGTGTTCATGAGATGGTTCATATAGCACCTTATAAAAAATGATTTTACTGAAGTGTAAATCTTTTGTTTAGCCATATGACCCATTGATCATGAACGTGGATTTTCCCTAAATCCATATCTCGCGTGACAGCGGATTGATTTTATTTTTTAGGAGTCGCCACTAGCCTAGGTCGGGGGTCGGCTAGAATACCCAACCGAAACACGGGAATTTCGTTTCGGTTTCTACGAAAACCAGAGATCAAAGATTCGGGGACTAGCTTACGTTAATATTTCTATTAACGCCCTTTCGGTACCGCTAAACTTAACATGGTTGTTATCTAAGTCGTCATGCATTTGTTTTTTTATCATTTTCATGCCAAAGTCTTAGTCCACTAGGTGATCATGCATCTTGTTTTTGCGTTTTCATTTAAGATTCTAAACTAATCCTATCTTAGTCTAGAAAAAGAAAGAAACAATCAATTGTATTTGAAGGACATTTCATAAAGTAAACACTTGAAGTATTGAAAAGACGAGCTAATTCTAAGTGCGAGAAAGAAGTAAAAAGGTAAAAACCCGCAACTCGTCGGGTGTTTATTACAACACGAATTGAAAAACCCGAGACATGATAGGGGATGAATGAATTGAGTACAAATTGAAACCGGATTGGACATCGGTCTAACACCATCAAAATGAGTACAAATCGAGACCGGATTGGACATCGGTCAATCACCTTGATTTTCTACCATTTCGGGTTATTCTCCCATGGACCGCCTCTCGGGTGTCGGTGTTTACATTCGTAACATTCATTCATAACAAATGACATATGAAAGAACAATGGTGCAAGCATTTCACTAATTAAGCACGAGCCTCGGGATCGGCCTTTGTTTTTCATGCGTTTCGATTCATCACCCACCTAATCACCTAACATTATTTGATTAATGGTTAATGATAATGGGCTACCATTTGCATTCACAAAACGGTAACTCATATCAATTAACCCCTAAAGTCGAGTTCTAATGACCATGAATGGGCTACCCGCCGAACATGCATCGGGCCTAACATTCATCTAACAAACACATGCATAATAATAAAATGAGCATGCATTCAAGCCCATGGGCCTTGTTTCGAAGCCAATCAAACAATGAGAAGTGGGCTTTATAAAAAAGACCACTTATTCAATTAATGTCTAATTCGGATTGCTTCTGTTCAAGTATGATTAACTATCCTAATGACGTCCAAATGAAGTGGTTCAGGTGTCATTAGAAAGCTTATGACATGAGGATCAAAAGTCAAGAAGACCATTTTTTCTAAATCCTAGCCAATTTTCCCGAAAATATCGAATTAAATCTCAGTGACAGGCTGGACTCGGTTCAGTTATGAATTTCAAAATAATGGCGGGAAACATAACAAACCTTATCAAAACAACGCGAAAATTTTTGTGCGGTTAGTATTCCCCGTGTGTAACAACTTTCATGTTTTGAGTTTTTGCTAAAAAGCCCTCCAAATTTTTATAAAATTCGGTTTTCGGGAAGGACTCAATTGCAAATGGAATTTTAACCCGTGAAGACTTTTCAAGCAAATTGGCCCTCCAAAAATTGCAATTAGGTCCTCAAAATTTTCAGTTGACATAATGAGACCCCAATGAACAACTTTGTAATTTTGATTTTTTACAAAAAAGGACTCTAACTTTATCAAATTCGGAGAAACATCTTTTGAACTCCAAAGGAATGAAAATCAGATCTGGACACAGATTCTGATCAAATCGTGAGAATTCATTTTGAAAATTCAAATGATCTCCGATTTTGATAAAATTAGTATCAATAGAAAGATCTCGATCTCAGGAAGAACTTTCGTGAAGAAAATTTTTTCATATTTTGAACACACGAATTTATGAAAATCGAAGAACACACGAAGGTCGACTGAAACCAGCATGTCACCATATTTATATGCATATGACGTTACAAATCGTACTAGGATAACATACTCAGAATTTTATGAAAATTTTACGATGAATAGATCAAGATGTGCTATACAAGTTTTATGAAGGAAGTTTTTCCAGAAAATGATCGGAAAAAATCATAAAAATCATCAAATGACACAACGTCAATCAGGAAAATATTAGAACAGACTTGAGCAACATGTTTCAGATTCTGATCCTAACTTCTAAAAGTGTTTTTACATAGCAAATCAAGTCCGATCGAGGCATATGATATATCAAATTGAAGCTTAAGACGAGCTCTACGACTCTCTAGTTTATCACTTCATCAGATTTCGACATTAACAGGCTCAAATCAGCATTTCAAGTATGCAGGTTTTACTGAACACGAATTTACAGAAATATGCTCAAGTGTTCTTACCTTGTCTCACAATGCTCCAATGCTCAAGCGAGCGATCCGGCCTCCGTATTCAGACCAGAAATGTCACGGAGAAGCCTTGGAAAGCTCGGCCAACCTATGACAATAGAGTGTACGAAATATTGTGAGAATTGACTCGTTTTCTCACAAATAGACTAATCAGTAAAAATTCAAGCTAAGGATGCGATCCGGTGGCCGTTCGATGAGAGGCCGGCCACCACAGCGACGTGAGGACGCCGAGGGAGGCTGTCGGATGCTCTGGATCGCCGGAGGAGGTCGCCGGTGGGCCGGTTCAGCCGGTTGAACCAGCTGATCACATCACCGGCGGTATTGCCGGTGATGTTGCCGAGAGAGAAAAACCGCCGGAGGGAGGTGCTCCGGCCACCAGCGAAGGCGGCTGGTGTTGCGACTGGCCTTGGGCCACCGTGGGGGACGCCGGTGGGGCAGCAGCTCGCCGGAAAGTGGCCGGCAAGGGGCGGAAATGGCTGCTGCCGAGAGAGGGCTCGAGAGAGAGAGATGATCGTGAGAGGGAGAGAAAGAGAGAGAGAGAGAGAGAGAGAGAGGAGAGAGAAATCAGATCTGAAAATGAACCCCCCTTGATTTTTGGAGGGAAAAATACTATATACTTCCCCCAACTTTGAATTTTAGCCCTTAGATTAATCCAATGGCCCAAAATGCATCCTTAATGATTAAGAATATTCCTTAATGGCTAAGGATTGGTGACATGGCATCATGGATGGACATGATCAATTCTAAATGAATGGCCATGATTGATTTGCTTATCCCCTAATTAATTTGCTTAATTCTTGAAGAAGGGCATTTTTGTCATTTCTCTTAGGGGCATTTTTTGTAATTCTCAATTAAGGGCATTTTTGTCATTTTCGCACTCAAGAGGATGTGACCGGCCTTGGTTGGTCTGAACGGATTGTCGATCATCAAAATTTTCGACCGGAAAATGAGTAGTCCGATCGGATTAGTTCAATTTGAATCAAACCGATTTGAGTCAATTAGCTCTGAATTTGGGTAATTGCATAACCGAGCTAGACTAACAAGTTTAATTGAAGTCTAATTAATCAAATTGAGTCTCAATTCATCAAATTGAATATTAGTCTAGAGTGGGTCAAGTTGAATTGTACTGATTAGACTAAATACTCTTAGACTTCCTAATCATTGGATCACTAAATTGATCAAATTGACTCAAATTCATGTGAATCTTCTAAAATTGATTTTGAATTTGGATTTCATATAAGAAATCAGGCTCATTCGTGCCTTAATTGCGCACATCATGAAGAATCGATCAAAATCACTGATTAGGGCCTAAATTGGGGGTTTTTGTGTTTGGCTTGGAATCACAAAATTGGTTCAAAAATTGGATATAAAATGACCTCTAGATCAAATGTCGTGAAGAAAACTAACCTAAAAAATGACTAGAAATGAAGTAATTTCATTTTTGGCCGATTTGAATCAACTTCCGTAATTTAGAAAAAAGTTGATTCTAAATCGATTTTTGTAAAATTTCTAATGCCAAAGGTAAATTGAATGTAAAATAAGATGATTTTTTGATTTTTGTATTTTTCAAATTTTTTGGTCAAAGGTTTGATCAAAAGTCAAACCCTAGTTGACTTTTCACTAGGAGCTTGATTTTATGATCAAATCTTTGAATTTTTCTAAAATTTCCACTTCTAAAGTGAAATTGGACTTGAAAGGAATCTTTTTATGCGAAAAGCCCCAATTTGACCTGGGGTTGACTTTTGGTCAAAGGGTTGACCAAAAAGTCGACGCCGAAGTCAACCATTTGACTTTTCGGGTTTTTGTATGAAATGAATAGAAAATCGCTTATAAAAGCTAGGCCAACAGACAGAATTAAAAAACGACACTTTTTGTTCAAAAAACAGGCTCCGTCGCGATCGGAAACCATAATCTTGAATTTTCTATTTTTAATGACGCATCGGCTAAAAATTAGGTGTCAACAATTTGCGACGAAAAAAAATGTCGTCGCTAATTTGCGATGGAATTTGCCACGAAAAAAAATGCGTCACTAATTTACGACAGAATTAGTGACGAATTTTTTTTTTGTTGCTAATTTGCGATGGAAAAAAATGTCGTAGCTAATTTACGATAGAATGTGCCACGAAAAAAATTCGTCGCTAATTTGCGACGGAGTTTGCCACGAAAAAAAATCCGTCGCTAATTTGTAACGGAATTTGAGACGAAAAATTATTCGTTGCTAATTTGCGATGGAGTTAGTGACTTATTTTTTTCGTTGCTAATTTTGTGACGTAATTTGCAACGAAAAATAAATTCGTCAGTAATTTGCGATGGAAAATAAATATGTCGCTAATTGTCCCCCTCGCTACTTGTAATATACCCCTATCCCCAATTTCTCTCTTTCCCTGCTAATTCCTCATATCCCTCTTCGTTGTTCTCCCTCCTTCTCCCTCTTTCCCCAATTTCTCTCTTTCCCTGCTAATTCCTCATATCCCTCTTCGTTGTTCTCCCTCCTTCTCCCTCTTTCATTTCTCTCGATAAAACTCTATCTGCATGCATGCAAATTAGTCTCGATAAAGCTTTTATGCCGGTAAGTGGCGTGGCTAATTTGCAATGAAGACGGTTCGTTGCAAAACTATTCTTTGCTAGATTCGAATTTTTTTTTATTTTATTGAGTTTTTTTCTCTTTTCTTTTTCCTGATTTCGTCACCAGTCGCTGGTCCGGCAGCCAGCGACCGGCGAGACCTCGCCGGCCATGGGCGGGGCCGTTGGACCTCAGGCAAGGTCCAGCTGCCTCGCCATGGTCGCCGTCGCTCGTTCTCACCCAGATTTGGGCAAGGTCTAGCGACGTCGCCCATGGCCGCCTCTTGATCTCGCCGCACAAATCTGCGGTGAGGTTGAGCAGTAGCCTCGCTCGTGGCTATCGCTCGACCTCGCTGCATATCTGTGTAGTGAGGTCGAGCGGCAGCCATGGGTGACGCCCCTGGACCTCGCCATAGCCATCGCTTAACCTTGCCGCGAGGTCCAATGGCAGCCATATCTGGGCAGCGAGGTTGAGCGGCGGCCTTGCCATGGCCACTGTTGGACCTCGCGGCGAGGTCAAGTGGCGGCCTCGCCATGGGCGCCGTTGGGCCTCGCCATGGGCGCCGTTGGGCTTCGCCGTCGCGGCGAGGTCGAGCGGCGGCCATGGCCGCTCGGCCTCGCCGAGATTTGGGCGAGGTCCAACGGCGCCTAGATCTGGGCAGCGAGGTCGAGCGGCGGCCATCACTGCTCGGTCTCGCCTAGATCTGGGCGAGGTCCAACGGCGCCTAGATCTGGGCGACGAGGTCGAGCGGCCATGGCCGCCACTCAACCTCGCCGCGAGGTCCAACGGCGCCCATGGTGAGGTCACCACTCGACCTTGCCCATGGCTGGCAAGGTGACCTCACCCATGGCCGACGAGGTCCAACTTGCCGGCCTCAGTCGGTCGCCGGACCAGCGATTGGCGGAAAATATCTAGAAAAAAAAATTCGAAAAAAATTATTTTTTTTTAAAAAACTGAAGTCATTTTTTTAGACACGTGTCCATTTGAAAGTCTCGCAGATGAAGTGAACGTTGCAATTCTCATCAAATTGAGCACTTTCTATTATAAAAATTTCAGTCAAATACTTGGGTAAGTCTTCTTGACATGGTAATTGTTTTATTTTTTTCAATTTCAAAGTAACTATTTCGTCAAAAACAAAATTTTAATTTTTAGAATTTTATAGTTTTAATTAAGAAAATTTTATGGTTATAATATTTTACGAGATTTTGTTATTTTTATATAGACACAATGCAAAGAGACAGGGCTTGGATGTATAATAAAAACTTACCTGGACGTCGAGGATTAACCGATGAGTTTCGTACTGGGTTGGAACTATTTTTGGACTTTGCTAGTAGTGAATATGAGTTGATGGATGGAAATAAGTTACGGTGTCCGTGTAACAAGTGTAGTAATAGTAAATTTCATGTGTGTGATAAAGTTAAAGAATATCTTTGTAGATTTGGATTTACTTCGAACTACTATAATTGGACTTGCCATGGTGAACCATTTATATCTGATGAAAGATATCAAATAAGTAACCAATTTTCAGTTAGGGAAGAATATAGCTATTATGACCAATTAAACCCATACCGGAGGATAGTGATTGATGTAGCTGGTCAGAATGTTATTTCAGATTCGAACCATGCAAGTACTAGTTTTACTCCTACACTTGAACAATTAGAAGAGATAAAAGTAATAGGTTTTGATGAGAGTGTGTGTAATGAAATGTTTCCATCTAATCAGTTTTGGGAAGTGTTGAAAGCAGCAGATGAACCTTTATGGTTATGACAACCATGTTCGGTTATCAATGACAGCAAGATTGTTAAATATTAAGGCAGAGCAAAATATGTCTGAGAATTACTTCAACTCTTTTGTTGAAGTAATGTGAGAAATAATGCCACATGATAATATCATGCCAAGTGATTTTTACAATATGAAGAAGTTAGTGGATAACTTAGGTCTTTCAGTTGAAAGGATTGCTGTATGCAGTATGGGTTGTATGTTATATTGGAGAGATGATGAAAATGTATAATCTTGCAAATTATGTGGCTAACCTAGGTGCAAGATTAACAAGAGGCGGGATCATAATCAGAAGCGTAAACCATGTAAGAAAAAGTTTTATCTGCCCTTAATTCCCAGATTGCAAAGGCTTTATGCTTCTCAAGCCACTGCTGAACATATGACTTGGCATGCAAATCATGAAAGAGAAGAGGGTCTAATGTGTCATCCTTCAGATGTAGAGGCATGGAAACATTTTGATAGAACATACCTTGAGTTTGCGATAAAGCCTCGAAACATCAGGTTAGGTCTCTGTACTGATGGATTTGCCCTATTTGGGAAATCAGGGAAAAGTTATTCATGTTGGTCAGTTATCTTAACTCTGTGCAATCTTCCACTCGGTATGTGCATGAAGACACCTTATATGTTTTTGACATTGATCGTGACTGGCCCGCAAAATCCGAAAAAGTTGATAGATATTTATATGCAATCATTGATTGAAGAGTTACAACGGCTATAGGATAAATGTGTCGTTACGTATGATGTTTCTACTAATCAAACATTTGTAACGAAGGCTGCCCTTCTTTGGACGATAAATGACTTTTCAGCTTATATAATGTTATCTGGATGGAGTATAACTGAGATCTTAGGATATCCGATATGTTTGGAGAGATCGAAGTCATTTAGATTAAGACATGGTAAGAAGCCTAGCTATTTTGACTGTCACAGACAATTTTTGTCGACGAATCATACATTCGGAAGGAATAAAAAAGAGTTCATCAAGAATAAGATTGAAAGAACACCTCCACCATTAAGGTTGACCGATGATCAAATTTGAGAGTGAGTGCAGGACTTTCCAACTGTTGTTGAAAACCCTCATGGCACAACTATTGCGTAAAGAAGTACACATAAGTGGACTAAACGTAGTATATTTTGGGATCTACCATATTGGAAGACTCGTCTTATTAATCATAATCTTGACGTCATGCACATTGAAAAGAATGTTTTCGACAATGTCATAAATACTGTGATGGATGTCATGGGAAAAACAAAAGAAGACTTGAATGCAAGAAAAGATATGAGAGATATTTGTGATCGGCCAACATTAGATGTAGATGCAAGCAGCAAGGGACCAAAATCAAAAGTAGTTTATACATTGGATAAGGAGTAGAGACGAGTCATTTTTCAATGGTTGAAATCTGTGCGGTTTCCTAATGGTTATGCTTCGAACGTCGGGAGATGTGTTGATTTGAACGAATGCAAGTTGATAGGATTAAAGAGTCATGATTGTCACATATTTATAGAAAGAATAATTCCAATAGCTTTTAAGAAAATTCTACTAAATTTTGTATGGGGCACTATTACAGAGTTAAGTAATTTCCTTCATGATATTTGCTCAACAGTGTTAAAAGCATCACACATGGAGAAACTGGAGAGAGACATTCTAATTATTTTTTGCAACTTAGAAAAGATATTTCCTCCATTGTTTTTGATTTAATAGAGCATCTCTTAGTTCACTTGCCTTATAAGGCCAAAATTGCAGATCCCGTCCAATTTCGATGGATGTATCCATTTGAGAGGTAAAACTTTTTTCAAAATAAATTTCAAAATACTTTATTATATATTATGTTTTGATAAATTTCTTTCTATTGCAACTAAATTCTTATATCATTTGAAGAAAAAAGTGAAGAATAAGGCATGTGTTGAAGCTTCAATTTGTAATACATATATTGTGGAAGAAGTGACAATATTTGCATCATACTATTTTGAGCCGTATGTGCAGTGCAAGAGGTGGAGAGCAGGAAGAAATGATGAAAGTCCCATTGATCTCAATTGCAAATCATTCTCTATTTTCAATTATCTCGAACGACCAAGCGGCGCATGTAAGTTTCGTTGCTTAACAGGCGGAGAACGGCAGACAGCCCATACATATATTTTACTGAACTGTCCAGAAGTGGAGCCATACTTCGAGCAAGTATATATTTGCAAATAAATGTATTGTGTGTCAAATATTTACTAATATATAAATGTAAATTGTTAATAGGATTTTTTAAAATTCAATGTATGGACTACCACCAAATGAGTTTGATTGTTTATGCGATGAACAATTTGCAGCATGGTTCAAAACATATGTAAGTTGTCTATAGACCAAAACCAAGTTATTAATATTTTATACATTATTTAAATATATATTATTGACTTTGCGTGTGTGACCTTAGGTTCCCAGTAATGATGATCAAGTTGAAGAGCAAGGATTGCTATATTATCTGTCATGAGGTCCAAAGTCAAGCATACGAACTTGGCCATCATATTTCATAAGCGGATATAATTTTCACACTCAAGAATATGGAATGAGAAAAGCCACAATGAATAGTAGTGCATGTGTTCGGTCATCCAATGGTAGTAGTTTAAAAGATGATTTTTATGGCTTGTTGGATGAAATCATGGAGATAGAATACCCCGGACTATTAATGCGGGTTGTGTTATTTAAGTGCATATGGTTCGATCCCGTCAAAGAAATAAAGGGACGAAGTTTAATTTGGTTGAAATAAATCACAAGAAAATGTATATGAAATATGAACCATTTGTGTTGGCACAATAAGCAATTCAAGTATATTATGCATCATATCCAAGTTTGAAATATGACAAAGCTGATTGATGGACTATATGTAAAATCAAAGCACGAAGAAAAATCAAGGAACACTGGAAAGATACAGCATATCAACAAGAGGAAGTCTGTATCACGATTCAAACTGAGGAATATAACATTCCAACTTTACGAGATCCATGTGGAGCAATGATAGATGTAGATCTAACTGAAATTTGCGAATCAAATTTAGAAGGTGTTGCAGAATTTGATTTTGAGACAGAGGATGATGAGGATAATGATGATAATGACGATGACGATGATGATCAAGAAGAAGATGAAGATCAAGATGAAGACGAAGGTGAAGATGAAGATTTAGATTTTTGAGACTTTTTATTAATTATGTCGTAATTATTATTATTACTATTATGACAAGAGTTTATTGTTGTTGTCATATTTATTATTATTGTTGTTGTCGTAATTATTAGTGTTGTTGTTGTTGTTGTTGTTGTTGATTATTATTATTATTATTATTATTATTATTATTATTATTATTATTATTGCTATTATTGTTACTGAAATGTTATTGTCGGGAAAAAAATGAATTAGGCATGTGTGGGCTAGTAGAAATGAAATTCGTGGCAAAATCCGTGGGAAATTTGCCACGGATTTAGCCACGAATTTTAAAAAAATGCCCACACATAGCTAAGTCATTTTCTTTTAAAATTTGTGGCAAAATCCGTAGCAAATTTGCCACGGATTTAGCCACAAATTTTAAAAAAAAATGCCCACACACACGCCTAAGTAATTTTTTTATGAAATTCGTGGCAAAATCCGTGGGAAATTTGCCACGGATTTAGCCATGAAATTTCAATAAAATGAATTGTGGGAATTTTTTTTGAAATTCGTGGCAAAATCCGTGGCAAATCTGCCACGAATTTTGCCACGAATTTCAAAAAAAAATTACTTAGGCATGTCCGTGGGCATTTTTTTTAAAATTCGTGGCTAAATCCGTGGCAAATTTCCCACGGATTTTGCCACGAATTTCAAAAAAAATGCTCGCAATTCACTTTTCATGAAATTTCGTGGCTAAATCCGTGGCAAATTTCCCACGGATTTTGCCATGAATTTCATATAAATGCTCGCAATTCACTTTTTATGAAATTAGTGGCACGAATTTCATAAAAAATGCCCACGCATGCCTAGGTCATTTTTTTTTAAATTGGTGACAAAATCCGTGGCAAATTTTGCCACGACTTTGAAAAAAAGTGCCCCCAATTCGTTTTTATGAAATTCGTGGCTAAATCCGTAGCAAATTTGCCACGGATTTAGCGACGAATTTAAAAAAAAAATGCCCACACACGCCTAAGTAAGTCATTTTCTTTTAAAATTCGTGGCAAAATCCATGGCAAATTTGCCACGGAAAAAAATATTAGGGTTTGCCGCGACAATTTTATTTTTCGATTCTAATTTGCCGCAACAATTTCAAATTCGTGGCTAATATCATGGCAAATTAGCCACGGATTAAAATTCATGGCTAATTTGCCACGGAATTAGCCACGAATTTGAATCCGTGGCTAATTTCGGTGGAAATTAGCAAAACGGCACTTCATTTGCAGGTAGAATTTGGGGTTCCTTCTCTGTTTCAATCGACCCATTTAGGGTTTTCGCCCCTTCCTCTTCTCCCTCAAAAGTTTCTCTGTCTCTGTCTCTCTCCCTCTAGATCGAACGATTCTCGGCAACCTTCGGCGTTCTTTGGCGTTCTTCGGCGCAATTCTCGGCGTTCTTCGGCGACAGATGCTGGGAAGCACGAGGACACCCAGTGCAAGCATCGTCGTCTGAGAGTTTTAGAGGTACGTTCTCTAAATTTTTTAGCCATGAATTGCTTCTACTTCTGCTTCTGTTGTTTGTGTTGGGATAGATGTTTTTGCTCATGTTGGGCGACTTTGCTTGGGTGTACTGTTAGACGTTGTTTGTGTTGGGATAGATGTTTTTGCTTCTGTTGGACGTTCTTATGTTTTTGTTGGGTTTGCTTCTGTTGGGCGTTCTTCTGCTTCTGTTGTTTGATGTTGGGTTTGCTGTTGGACAATAGAACCATTATGTTGGGTCTGCTGTTGGACGTTGGGCAAAACAGAATGGTTCTGTTTCGCCCACGAATTTCATTATGTTCGTGGGCGAAACAAAATGGTTCTGTTTTGCCCACGAACAAAATCAAATTCGTGGGCAAAATTTCATTCTGTTTCGCCCACGAATTTCATTCTGTTCGTGGCCGAGTGGAAACGAGCTGAAATTTGGTCGGAATGAGTTGAAATTTGATCAGTCAAGTGGAAACGGCCCGCTGATCCAAAATCACTGCCTATGGCTGTGATGCAAGTCGTTTTTGGCGTTTCGGAGTCATTTAGATGGGTTTTTGAGCAAAAAACTATTCTTGATTAATAGTGTTTTCCGTTCGGTTTTAGTTTTTTTTTGTGTTTCAGAGTCATTTCATTATTATTTTATTTATATTTAGGTTTGAATATTGAAACCAATAAAAAAATTTTAGGGTTCTTTGATTTCCAATGTGGCGAGAAATCCATGAGGGTGATGAGTGCCTTTGTTTCAAGACGTGTGAATGTGTTCATGTCATCAATGAGATGAATTGTATTCGCTCTGTTTATCTGGTTTTTTATTTTCCATTTGTAAATTTCCTTCTTATTAAGTCTTGCGGGAAAAGTTGGGCTGTAAAACAGTCTACTAATAATACTATTATTTTTTTCAAGAATACAAGTTTTTGTTTTCCCCTTTCTGGGCGAGATTCAAGAATTAAATTATTGAGTTCATAACCAGTAACGACTTTTGTGGCGAATTGACACTTTTTTTTTGTCAGAAAATTGACACTTGATAAGCAACAATTTGTGTGGTTAATATTTTGAAATTTGAAATATTTCTTATTGATTGTGCTTGGCAAGTGATTTATATTTGTGGGGACAACAAAAGAAAGACAAAAGTGCTACATTACACAAGAGAAAGAGAAATGACTTCCGTCATCTTAAAATTGACTTGTGCATTTATAAGGGGGCGTAGCAAGCATCGCACACCTACTCCCAAGAACAAGGAAGGTCTAGGTAGTGGTATAAAATCGACGATTCCATCTAAGATTAAGCATCTTTGCGCTTGGGGAAATGACGTAGCTAGTAAGGTACTAACCAAGGCGCGTCTAATGCGGGTTGAAAACTATTTCCAAACCTTCTTTGGCTTAGGTTCAAGCCTTGGCCATCGAGAATTTTTGGAATGATTCCTTTCGGGGTAAAGCCTTATAATTACTAGTTCAAAGCTTACTGATTAATTTGAAGTTGATATATTCATTTTAAAGGGATATGTGCACCATAAATCATAAAATTTGTTGTGAAAGTGTAATCAAGTTCTAAGGCTTTCAAAACATGCAATCAAATTTTAAAACAAGTTGAATTAGAGCAATTAACAGAAAATGCTGAGACATTGACTAGGATTAATGAAGCCTATGTAGATGAAAAAGAGAAACCCTATAAAAACATCAGGTTCATTCTCATTCCACTCTCTTGCTCATTGAATTACTACGTGTCGCTCTTTTGTTTATTTGCAGTATAGTTCCTTTTGTTTTGAGCAGGATCAGGCACACATATATACTGAATGATCCTTTTGATGGCCCTGACTAGCTAGATGAGTTGTTCTCCCTTTTTTACTGTTGTATGACCAGAAATTTAGCTCGTAAACATTTCTGGACAGCTTGCTTTTTTCCAGGGGCCAAGTTTCTCTCTTGCTCTCAATAACAAAATGGTAAGCTTAACGATATACATCATTATGTGTCCCTAATACATGTTCATATTTTTTTTACATTTTTGTCTAACCTTCCAACTTGTTAGTATAAACATAGAGGTCACATGCGTCGTGGTGATGCTTCATAAAGAAGACCAGGCCCTTCCCCTTCCTCGTCCTTGTCCTCGTCTCCGTCCCCATCCCTTTCCTCTTTCCTTGCCCTTTCATCTAATTCTCAACCAGTACATGCTGATGGACACATTGGCCCTTCCTCCGACCCTCAAATGGGAACTGAATTTACTTCAGTTTCATCGCGTTCGGTTCCACCTTCTTCTTTAATGCAATACTTGAATGATGAAGAAGATAACCGATTCATGATATCTCCATTTGGAGATTCGTAAGTACTTCGTTTTTTTAAGTATATGTAAATTATTATGGATGTCAACTGAATTGTCCATATGCTTCACGGATGCTACGTATGTTGACATCGTTATAACCCATTTGCAGATTCATGGATGCTACGTATGTTGTGAGGAGACTTAATAAAATAATCAATAACTATTGGATAGAGCAGTGTAGTAGTTGGACCACTGCTCCAAAAAAAGTAAAGGAATTGTGGTGGAATGAATTCAAGGTAAGTTTTGTCCTTCTATTTCCTCACAAACTAAGTTTGGTTTAGCATACTGAGTGTACAATTGTTTTTCTATTGATTGCTTACAGCGGAAGTTCATGTGGGATGAAGCGAAAAAGAAAGAAGTTAGAAGAATTTTTAAGAAGAAAGCCGGTGATCACTGTGATGAATAGAGCAAAGAGAAGTCAAGAAAAGCTGAATTTTATTATAGTTGACAATTGGACGGAAATTAAGAGAACTTGGGATACCAAAAAGCATAAGCAAATCAGTGAAATAAATAAGAAGAATCGAGCTTCTAGTTCTAGTGAAGGGTCTGCCACATATGTTGGTGGCTCTATCAATATCGAGGAGTATAGAAAAAGAATGGTAAGTCTTTTAAACATGTTGTAAGTTAATTCAATGATTACTCATTTATGTTTATATTTTGTAAGCAGATAAATTGGGGACGGAACCGACATTTATAGTTACATTTGAACGCACATTTCAGAAAAAAGATAAGATATGGACTGGCAATTGAGCAAAAGCTATTAAGGTATGTAAGGTTATATTTTGTATTTATATATATGAAGTTTTTTTATTTTCACCTATATTGTTAATGTAGGACAAATATGATGAACTTGTAACGAGTACTGTTGCTGCTAGTGGTGATGGTGATGGTGTTGCTGCGTCCGAGCCATCGATTGATAGTATGGTATTATGGGTGGAGGCATCGGGTGGAATGACAAGAGGTCAAATATTTGGGATGGGATCCTTATCAAGGATGTACACAATGCCGGCTGTTGCAACTTCATCCTCTAGTGCGGCTTTTTTAAGGAGGACATAACACGAGGAGCAAATGACCCAAGAATTGAACCAACTAAAATATTTACTTATACAGAAAGACGAAGAAATAAGAGGACTGAAATAACATTTGCAATTGATCATGCGACACCTCAACCTCGATCACGATGACATTCCTCATGTACCTCCCACTAATCCAGTAGGTTATGGGCACAATGATGATGATAATGAGATTGCTGATGATGATGATGATCCTTGCTAGTTAAAATTTCCAAGAGGTACTTCTATCATTCTTTATGTTTTGGCTGTTGAATAGATGTGAAAAAATTAAGAGAGGTTAGGAGTTTGATATTGTGATGTTTGCGTTGCAGATAGATAGGACTTCGATTCTTGGAGAACACTATAGACTACGTGACTACGTGAAAGAACTTTTTGGCAAGATCAACAGTTTGCCACAAGAGAGCGAACTGGCTAATTTAGTGCTTTGTTCCATTTCTTTTTTTTTTTTTGTGTTTGTTCTTGTCTTGACTGTGATTTTCTATCAATGTTAAATATATACTATATAATTGCTGTTAATTAGATTTCAAATCAAAATCATCCCTAAATAACATTCGTCGTTAAATTATTCATTAAAATTCGTCACCAAATTCATTTAGGAATAATATTCGTGGCAAAAGTCAAAATTTTTCGTGGCTAAATACTGACCAAAAAAAAATTTTGGTGGCAAATTAGGCACGAATTTTGCCACGAATAAGTTTTTTTTTTTGGTAAAGGTAAATTGCCACGAATAAGTTTGTCGCAAAAAACTGACAAAAAAATATGGTTGCAAATTAGCTACGAATTTTGCCATGAAATATGTTCATGGCAAATTAGCCACGATAAAGTTCGTCGCAAAAAACTAAAAAAAGAAATTTTTGGTGGCAAATTAGCCATGAATTTTGCCATGAAATGTGTTCGTGGCAAATTACCCACGAATTTTTCCACAAATAAGTTCGTTGCAAAAAACTGAAAAAAAAATTTTTGTGGCAAATTAGCCACGAAATGTGCTCGTGGAAAATTACCCACGAATTTTGCCACGTATAAGTTTTTTTTTTTTGGTAACCCAGGGAACCCCCGCACGGCCGACAGCCGGGGAGTAAACCCTGGGGGCGACACGTGCTAGCCACCACACACGTGCCAGTCACCCTGCGGCGCCCGGGATTCGAATCGTTGTAAAAAACTGAAAAAAAATCTTTTTTCTCCAATTAGCCACGAATTTTGCCACAAAGTGTGTTCGTCGCAAATTAGCGATAAATTTTGCCATGAATAATTAGCAACGATTTTTTCCATGAAAATATTTTATCGCAATTTCGCGACCAACAAAAAAAAAGTTTCAAAAAAATAGCGACGTCTTTTGCCATGAATACAGCTCGTGGCAAATTAGCGACAAATTTTGTCACGAATAATGTTCGTGGCAAATTAGCCACGAATCTTGCCACGAATATAGTTCGTCGCGAATTAGTCACGAATTTTGCCACAAATAATTAGCGATGAATCTTGCGACGAATTTTTTTTTTGTCGCAAATTAGCCACGAATATTAACAACGAATTTTGCAACGGATTTTTTTTCGTCACAAATTAGTGACGAAAATTGAAATTTTCCGTCACAAAATTTTGCGACGGCCTATTAGCGATGAATTTTTTTCCGTCGCTAATTTCGTCACAAATTCATTTAGCAACGAATTTTGCCAAATTTTTCGTGGCAAAATTCGTCGCTAAAACCAACTTTTTTTTGCAGTGCGCTTCATGTTGAGTTGATTCATGCCGGCCAGTTCTGGCCTTTTAGGCAAGACCGGGCAGAAGTGATAACTAGCTAGCTAGGTGCGGTGGTTGTACGTGGCCATCTTTGGCTTATTATGCATAATCAAAACAGATATAGAAAATTAGTGGAAATATCTGACATATCTCTATAAGATATCTAAATATCTCTAACATTATGGTTGGGCGCCGGGTGCTGCATGAACTATCATGCTACTCCATTTCGTTGTCCATCGGAGGGCTTGTCCACGGACATTGATGCAAAGACTTATTACAGCAAACACAAGTTAGTGGAAAAGCCTCTTTTTCGTCTCCCACAAACAATCTTTAGATAGTCTATACAAAGAACATATAAACTCCTAAATAAATGATGTGTAATACTTTAACATTCCCTCTTATATGTAAACCAGATTAGAAATGACACGTGAAATTTGACAAACGGTGCCACACACACAAAATAAGTTGGAGCTGAATCTATTATGATATCGTGTTAGAGAGTCCAAACTAAAAATTTAAACTTATAGGTGAATGGAAATCAAATATATGTAAAAAACTTATGAATCCCTTAGGCAAACGATGTAAGATACTTTAATAAGCTCTACTATGTACATCTATGATATTGTGCCACACCCGTTATGATATTGTCGCATCCGATGTGTTGCCATTTTTTAGGTGGCTCGACATCGGAGGTTATGTTAAGGTGATGAAGAGGATGGCTAAAGAATTGGACGATGTGTCCGGAGGGTGGTTGGATTAGCACAAGCACAAGAGGGCTTGTGGGGGAGGTCGAACGTGACCGAGATTTCATGGACGTGATGCTTTCCATTCTTGGTACTGCGGACGAGCTGCCCAGCTACGATGCTGATACGATCAATAAAGCCACTTGTTTGGTGAGTTTTCCTAATTTGAAGAAATTATTTTATGACCCGTACTTATATTATAAGTGAAACTGAACCATTAAGTGCGAATGGCCATACGTGGATCCCACGTCGATTTCATCAGACTGGATGGTCTCGAATTCAACCTATCATGTGTACTAGGAAAATTATCAAAAAAATTATAAATTAATTGTATTTATTGCAATTTAGTTCTAAACTTTTAAATTTGACCAATTTAGTTCTAAACTTTTCGAAGATTTGCCAATTCAGTCTTAAACCTTTCAATTGGGCCATTTTAGTTTTGAAACTTTTAACAGTTTGCCAATTTAGTCATAACTCTTTTAACCATTTGCCAAATTAGTCCTTCCAGTTAATTTCAGCTGGAAATCGCTGACGTGGTCTAGTTAACGTTGACCATCCTACGTGATACAGTTGGCAGTTACGTGTATAATTTGAAAAAAATTAGACTTTTATGAAATTTTTTATTTTTTTTTTCTAACCCTAGGCCAACAACTTCACCGGCAATCCTCACCGGCCATAGGTGAGGGCTAGGGACCATAGGGGAGGGTCGACGACCCTCGTCGGCATGGTTCACGACCTTAGCACCCTCAAATCCAGGCATGAGTGAGGATTAGTCAATGACCTTGGCGGCATAGGGTTAGAAAAAAAAGGAAAGAAAAAAGAAAAGAAGAAGAAACAAAAAGAATAAAAGAATAAAAAATTCAAAAATTTTAAAAATTATCCACGTTAACACTAGCTGTGTCATGTAGGATGCTCGGTGATGACTAGACCGCCGCATTAGCGATTTCCTACCAAAATTGGCTACAAGAACTAAATTGGTAAATCATTAAAAGTTTAGAACTAAATTGGCGCAATTAAAATGTTTGGGACTAAATTGCCAAATTGAAAGGTTTAGGACTCAATTGGCATAAATACAATAGATTGATAACTTTTCCCATGTAATTTCTTCTCCCAACCGATCATTGCTTAATACTAACTATTTTTGTTTGCTTAATAATTCATCTGTATTCTTTCATGTACTAAACAATCGTTTTTCAATAATCGTTTGTCTAGTGAAAGGCACCTTTACACCAGAAGTTCAAATCGACGACAAAGCCAAAGAAAATTGATCAAAAGTCACAAATATCTCAACCACCCGTCAACTTCCGTGCTCTAATCTGCAGTGTTTGAATTAAATATTTCTGAACTTTCGGGAATTTCTTCCGCATAATGTTATAAAATTGTTCTTTAGGACCAGTCCTTCGGTCCAACGTTGGACTATGCAGATTGCCGTGTGGTATCATCCAACTCATTGACGTCAAAGATCACTCTTATAAGTTATTATGGAAGTCATTTTCACTTGGACTTCTAACAAAGAGCCAAAAGATGACAAGATTTATTATTGCCGTCAAAGATCATGTCTAGATTCATGTTAAGCACCCAATGTGGACCGCAAATTCAATTCGTCAGTCGTAAAAATATTTGTTGGGAACTTGTGATTCACGAATAGAATAAAAGAAAACCATATCTAAATCAAGTCGCGAGAAGAAAGTATGACTATTACAGCAACAAATATCATCCTTACTCTAACTATAACTAAACTAAGTTTAGATGTAATAGAAATTGTCAGTTTGGTTGCATCAGTTATATATTTACTTCAATAATGACATGCATAGAGAACAACTGCGTATGTATTTTCCTAGGCACTTATATCGGGAGGCACAGACACAACGTCAGTCGCATTAACATGGGCTCTATCCCTTCTGCTCAACAATCGACATGTCTCTCTCTGTTTTGCTTTTTTCCTCTCTATCTTTTTAGCCTTTCTTGCTTCTGAGTACGGAAAGAGACCCCCTCACTTGTCCCTACGAACACCTTTCATATGCAAAGTAATTGCCAATTGGGCCTCTCTAGGAAAGAACCAATAATTCTTTCGTCTTTTAGTGCTGGCCGAATATGCTTTGATCTTTCGATTTAGTTGATCGGCTGCAGTAGGAAAATAAGTTCCTCTTTTATTTAATTTTCTTTCTTCTTTTCTTATTGCAAATAATCCTCATATTTTGACACTCCTTACGGATTGCTTCAGATTACTCCAAAATCTTCTCGTCTAAGTATTTATGGCAATATTCCGCCATAAAGATTTTTGTTTGGCTAAAATTAAGTTCAACACTATTCACTTAAACCCATCCGTCGCCGGTTCAATTAATGTGCAAACTATATGGGCATTTACTACCTATGCAAATGCCCTAATATTTGTATGCAATTTAACTAATATTTTTTGTTTAGGAGCCGAGATCGATCTCTAATTTTTCCATGCAATAAATAACTAAATTGATAGTTAAAATTTAGGTGTTAACACACAGTATGTGCACTCATCCTAGAGATAAACTACATCTCTAAGTGTTTGTAAAGAGTCCTTTGCACATTTTGTTTCTCACCTAGACAAACCCATTTTCTCTAAATACAATCATTTCTTGTGTTCTTACAAGTGGGTTTTACACTCTTGCTAACTCCGTGGACATCACTTTATTGATTGCAATGCGACAGTCATAGAAGTGGACTCAAGAACACTATAAATGCTTAGATTTATCAATTCGAAGCACTTGTCGACTAAGTTCTCCTCATCGTTTGGTCTTCTTGTAGGAATTCACATCATGTGCTGATTCAAATTTCACTGAATGCATAAACATACTCGGGACTCGTAATAAATAAAAAGCCTCTGTGATGATTTCTATACAAACTTATTCCATTCGGAACTTGTAATAAATAAAATCCTAGGAGGAGAAATCCGTTTATGTAAAATTGTGCAATCGACGGCCCTTGTCACGGTGTCGAGCACTAAATGAAATTGCCTATCAAAATCTAGAAAAGCATGATCCGCGGTAAAATATTAATATCCAAGTGTCCCAATTTTCTTCAATACTTATCTTGCGGCCATGCAAGAATAAAATATTAATACCAATGTATTGGTCTAGCCTTACTTGACTGCGTCTATGGAAGAGAATTTAATTAAATCGGAAGATTTAGATGCAGTATGTCTTCAAGTGAAATATGTATTGGAAATTGTCAGTTTGGTTGCATCAGTTATATATTTACTTCAATAATGACATGTATGGAGAAAAACTGCGTATGTATTTTCCTAGGCACTTATATCGGGAGGCACAGACACCACGTCAGTCACATTAACATGGGCTCTATCCCTTCTGCTCAACAATCGACATGTCTCTCTCTTTTTTGCTTTTTTCCTCTCTATCTTTTTAGCCTTTCTTGCTTCTGAGTACGGAAAGAGACCCCCTCACTTGTCCCTACGAACACCTTTCATATGCAAAGTAATTGCCAATTGGGCCTCTCTAGGAAAGAACCAATAATTCTTTCGTCTTTAGTGCTGGCCGAATATGCTTTGATCTTTCGATTTAGTTGATCGGCTGCAGTAGGAAAATAAGATCCTCTTTTAGTTAATTTTCTTTCTTCTTTTCTTATTGCAAATAATCTTCTTTTGTTTGGCCGACTCTTGTCTATGAAAGAGATATCTCAAAATATCATCTATTATCTTTCCTCATATTTTGACACTCCTTACGGATTGCTTCGGATTACTCCAAAATCTTCTCGTCTAAGTATTTATGGCAATATTCCGCCATAAAGATTTTTGTTTGGCTAAAATTAAGTTCAACACTATTCACTTAAACCCATCCGTCGCCGGTTCAATTAATGTGCAAACTATATGGGCATTTACTACCTATGCAAATGCCCTAATATTTGTATGCAATTTAACTAATATTTTTTGTTTAGGAGCCGAGATCGATCTCTAATTTTTCTATGCAATAAATAACTAAATTGATAGTTAAAATTTAGGTGTTAACACACAGTATGTGCACTCATCCTAGAGATAAACTACATCTCTAAATGTTTGTAAAGAGTCCTTTGCACACTTTGTTTCTCACCTAGACAAACCCATTTTCTCTAAATACAATCATTTCTTGTGTTCTTACAAGTGGGTTTTACACTCTTGCTAACTCCGTGGATCATCACTTTATTGATTGCAATGCGACAGTCACAGAAGTGGACTCAAGAACACTATAAATGCTTAGATTTATCAAATCGAAGCACTTGTCGACTAAGTTCTCCTCATCGTTTGGTCTTCTTGTAGGAATTCACATCATGTGCTGATTCAAATTTCACTGAATGCATAAACATACTCGGGACTCGTAATAAATAAAAAGCCTCTGTGATGATTTCTATACAAACTTATTCCATTCAGAATTTGTAATAAATAAAATCCTAGGAGGAGAAATCCGTTTATGTAAAATTATGCAATCGACGGCCCTTGTCACTGCGTCGAGCACTAAATGAAATTTACTATCAAAATCTAGAAAAGCAAGATCCGCGGTAAAATATTAATATCCAAGTGTCCCAATTTTCTTCAATACTTATCTTGCGGCCATGCAAGAATAAAATATTAATACCAATGTATTGGTCTAGCCTTACTTGATTGCGTCTATGGAAGAGAATTTAATTAAATCGGAAGATTTAGATGCAGTGTGTCTTCTAGTGAAATATTTATCTATCTCCCCCAAGCTCTTATCCTATCCATGTATTTATACCTCCACAGCCCTTCTCTTCATTCACAAACATGGAGTCCTCTTTCTCGTTCCCAGCCGCTGCCCTCGCCGGCATGGTCTTTGCCTTCGCAATCTTTTTCTATTGCTTTGCCTCCCTACTGATAAGAACACAAAATAACAGAGGAAGCATTGACGACCGCAAAGAAGTCTCCTTGCCTAAAGCCGGCGGCGCGTGGCCTTTGATTGGCCATCTCCATCTCTTAGGAGGCCCAGTGCCACCCCATATAGTCCTAGCAAACATGGCTGACAAGTACGGGCCAATCTTCACCATCAAGATGGGTATTTATCAAGCGTTGATAGTTAGTAATTGGGAGATAGCCAAGCAGTGCCTTACCGTGAACGACAGAGTCTTTGCGACTCGACCCAAATCTGTTAGCTCCGAGGTCATGGCCTACAACTATGCCATGTTTGGTCTTGCTCCCTACGGCCCTTATTGGCGCCATGTGCGTAAGATTGCCATCCTAGATCTCCTCTCTAACCACCGGTTGGAATTGCTCAAGCACCTTAGGGAATCAGAGGTCCAAGCATCAATAAACCACATATATAAGCGATGTGTGGAAAACTACAATGGCGCACCAAAGAAGGTGTTGGTGGACATGAAGCGATGGTTTGGTGACATAACTCTAAATGTGGTGTTTAGGATGATAGTTGGGAAACGTTATGAGGACGAACGAGATGAGAAGGGTCGACAGGCTTTGAGGGACTTCTTTGATTTAGCGGGGAGGTTCATAGTGTCCGATGCATTCCCGGTTTTAAGGTGGTTGGATTTGGACGGGTATGAGAAGATGATGAAGAAGACGGCCCAAGAGCTAGACCGTGTGGTTCAAGGATGGCTAAATGAGCACAAAAGCAGAAGAAACACTAAAAAGGGACATGGTAGCAACAAGGACAATGACCAAAATTTCATGGACGTGTTGCTCTCCGGTGTATATGCTACCGAAGAACTTCCTGACTACGATGCCGATACTTTCATTAAAGCAACATGCATGGTAAGTTTATTTAGCATAATCATTACCCCACTTTCATTAAAAAGCATTTGATATGATGGATTTGATTTTTCCGAAATTCACAAAATAGATTTTTGTGTACATAACTTGTATAAACGTCTAAGTTTTGTTTTGTATAGATATAACACGCAGTAGCGGGTCTAACTATTTTTTTCTAATGAAATTTGCAGTTGCATGAAAAAAAAAAACATTCCTTGAACTCAAGGTGTATTATGAAGCATTCAATATTTACTAATGCGTCCGATCAATTCGTGTCTCATACGTATTTTGAATGGAAGTAATGAATCACCAACTTTTTCGGTTATAAACTAAATGGATAATGTCATTACCCTGTGGACGTGATATAATTTTGTTCTATGTTATTGGTGTAGGTCACCAACATATTTGTTAAACCATTTGACAAGAGATTAAACATAAGTACCGATCCTTATTTGACAACTAAGGCATCAAGATTCGTCATTCTAGTCATTGACAATCCGTTACTTTGCAGGCACTCGTTTTAGCTGGTTCAGACACTACCACAGTTTCTCTGACATGGGCCTTGTCTTTGTTACTCAACCATCATGAAGTCCTAAAGAAGGCCCAACATGAACTTGATACTCATATCGGCAGAGAAAGGCTGGTCAAAGAATCGGACCTCAAGAATTTGGTCTACATCCAAGCCATCATCAAGGAAACCCTGCGTTTATACCCGGCAGGTCCACTTGGCGTCCCGCATGAGTCCATGGAAGACTGCACCGTGGATGGCTATCACGTCCCAAGGGGCACTCGTCTCCTCTTTAACTTATGGAAGATCCATCGAGACCCACGCATATGGTCAGACCCTCTCGAATTCCGGCCGGAGAGATTCTTGACCACCCACAAAGATTTCGACATCCGAGGTCAGAATTTCGAGTTGATACCATTCGGAAGCGGCCGGAGAATGTGCCCCGGAATCAATTTAGCTATGCAAATGATGTCGCTGTCCCTTGCCGCTCTTTTGCAAGGGTTCGACATTATGACATCAGCAGATGAACTGGTCGACATGACCGAGACGATCGGAATGACAAATCTCAAAGCCACCCCACTCGAAGTCCTTGCGACTCCACGCCTTCCCGAGCATGCATACCAGTGACTCTCCTCTAGAAATGATGAAATGCTCACGCTCTGCATCAGAAGCACCTCTCTAGCTTGTTCCCACTTAGGTGGTGGACCATGTTTCTAAAAATAAATTGAAGTCAGTACTGATGTATTGATAATTTGTTAATCGATAGTTACACTATGGAGCATGTTTGATCGGCAAGGGTGATGTCAAGTTTCGTGATTTGCTTTTTGCGTTTAATGGTGGTCATTGAGCATGCTGATGTGTTAGTATAATGTGGAATTACGTCTACAGAACATAGCTATAATTTTCTTTCAAGAACTCGACTTCCCATAGATTCATAAAAAATGAAAGTGTCCAGAAAATCAAAGATTTCCATCATGAATAATTTGAACGTGATATGTTTGCATAATAAAAGGCACCTTCAAAAGCCGAAGTCTAAATTGCCGGTAAGGGCAAAGAAAATCGATCAAAAGTCACAATCATCTCAACTACCCAACTTCTGTGCTCTAGCCGAGGTTTTTGAATTAATACTTCTACACTTTCAGGAATTTCTTCATAATATTTGAATATTCTTCTTTAGGACATTGGGCCAACCAGATTGCCAAGTCGCCCTTTGATATCATCCAATTCAATGATGTCAAATCATTTCTATAAGTCATTGTTGTCGTTTGGACTTCTAACAAAGAGCCAAAAGATGATGATATTTATTATTGCCCTCAAAGATCATATCTAGGTACATATTAAGATCCATGTGGACCACAAGTTCAATTTGTCAATGTTAAAAACATTTGCTAGGAAGAACACACGATTTTCATAGAAAAAACCATCAACCTTACTCTAACTATCGCTGACTTACATTTAGGGTGCGTTTGCTTGAGAGAAAGTGCTTTTCGGAAATTTGTTTACCGAATTTTTACTTGTTTGGTTCTCCGACAATGATAAGTCAATAGAAAGCACTTTCTGATCAAGGAAAAGCTTTCGTATATAATATTAGGAGAGTGAATTTCCCATCCGAGGAGGTGAAAAGACTTTCCAAAATTGTTGCTCTTAACTTTTTAAATTTCTTTTCTTTCATGTTTTCTTTTTTTTTCTTCTTTGTTTTTCTTTTTCTTTTTTCTTCTCTCTACTGGTCGCTGGCCGACCACAGGCAAGGTTGGCGAGCTGGCATAAGGTCGCAGCTCGCTGACATAAGGTCACAGCTCGCCGGGATCTGGTGAGCCTCAAACTCACTGGGATTTGGCGAACTTCAAGCTCACTGGCCTCGCGCGAGCTCACCAAATCCCGGCAAACCCCGACCTCGCACTGGCGAGACTTGACCTTGCACAAGGCCAGTGAGCTCAAGGCTCGCCTAATACCGATGTGCTCGAGCTCGCCGGTGTGAGCGAGCGAACTATGACCTCACTAGCCTCGAGCGAGCTTGACGCTCACCGGATCCCGACGAGCTCACAACTCGCCAAATCTAGACCAAAACGAGCTCGGTTAATCCCAACGAGCTCACAGCTCGCCAAATCTAAGCAAGCTCAGGCTCGATCGAGGCCGGCAAGCTCCATCGCCTGTGGCCATCGTTAGGTGAGCTTCAAGCGCGCCTGTGGTCGTCGACAACTGATCGGTCACAGCGGAGGAAGGAGGAAAAAAGTAAAGGAATGAAAAGATAAAAGAAAAGAAAAGAGAAAAAAAATATATAAACTGATTTTTTTAAAAATAAAATAATTAAAAATTTGATTTTTTAAAAATAATTAAAATAAAAAATAAAAAATTCGATTTTTTTTTGCCTAAGATAAAATCATGAGATTGAAATTATTTTCTAATAAACCAAAAACATTAGAAAACAATTTCGACGGTATATTACTAAACAAAAGAAAACTAACCATTTTCCTGGAAAATGCTTTTTCAGGAAACCATTTTCCGTTATCATTGAATTTTCCATGAAACAAACGTACCGTGATGTGGTAACGATTGTCAATTAAGTTGCAACAGTTATATACTTAAAAGAACAACTGTGTATGTATTTTTAAGTGTTTGCCCTTTTGAAGTGGCAGAAGTATGTGCCTCAGAGTGTCCTTCGCTCTTCCAGTGTTGCAAATTGCGCTTGCAAGTTTGCTGCATGGTTTCGAGATAGAGACTGCATCGGGTGGACCAATAGATATGAGGGCAAGTATGGGAATAACTAACCCTAAAGTTATCCCTCTAGAAGAGACTCTCGCTGAGAAAATTATCTTAAACCTATTGCACTTTGGCCAATTCAATATTATATTTTTCAGTTTTGCCAATTGAATCATAAACATATTTCATGTTTTGCCTATTGAGTTCATTTGGCCAATTTTGGTCAGAAATGGCTGATGTGGATGCAAGCCATCCTATGTGGTAAGATCAGCATTGATGTAGACGTTTTTTAAAATTATTTTAATTTTTTTCTTATTTGTTTATTTATTTATTTTTTTTCTTTTCTTCTCTATTCCTTCTTTTTTTTCCCTTTTCTATTATTTTCTTTTTTCTTCCTTTTTCTCTCTGTCGGGCCTCGTCAATGGACGACGAAGGTCGCTAAAGCAATGTCGATGCCTATGTTGGCAAGGGCAATTCTTCACCAAATCGAGCAAGAGCGACGGTGGCCCTTGCCAACCCAAGCTCGGGCGTCCCTTGCCAAAGGTTGGCGAGGGCGGCCCTAACTTGAGGCCAGCGGGTCGCCAATTATCAATGAGGCTTGGTGGTGGGCCGGCAAAGGGAAAAAGGTAAAAAGAAAGAAGAAAATGAAAAGAAAAAAAAAGAAAAAAAGGAAAAGGAAAAGAAAAGTAAAAAAGTAAAAATATTGGAAATATATTAAAATAAAAATAAAAATTATCCACGTCAGTACCGACTCTTATACATAGGAAGTTCGGCGTCTATTTTATCAATTTCTAGTCAAAATTGGTTGGATTGACCTAATTGACAAAATATGAAAATATTTGAAACTCAATGGGCACAATTAAAAGATTTATAAATCTAAGACTTTTTGACAAAATCGCTCCACGACTTCCTCTTTGTCTCCATCTCTAAAGTTGGGAGGGTCCGATAATCTTTATAAGAAACAGTGTTTGTTAAAAGTCTTCTATTTATCGTCAGCTTTATTATTAGGAAGAGGGTGCATTCGTGTTTTCTTGCGAAAATATGCATCTACTTACGATGAATCTAATGAGTACAACAGAAAAATTTCACTTCGATAACAGTGACTTATAGAAATGATTGCTATAAAACCAGCTTTTCTCGCAAATAGATAACTCTAAATGGAAAAATGTCAGCACATAATCAAATGCGCCCATTTAGTTATAAACTATATTGGCGAAGAAATTCATAAGCTGTATCGATTTTTAAAAACAACACACAAACTAAAAATGATAACAAAAAAAAACATGATAAGTGCTTGGAATGGCAAGTGCTTTGAGGTAAGAGAAGCAAATAAAGACAATCTGGGAGGATTTCTACTTAAATAGTAATAATTTGACCAAAGAACCAAAATTAGAATGACTTTTAAGAAATAAAATTTATCATTAATAGTAATAATTTGACTAAAGAACCGAAATTAGAGCTCAATGAAGCTAATGAGTGGTACAGTTTTTGGTAAGAAAAACATGGATCACATGCACAGAATGTCTGTATGCACTTGGAACATGTAAAAAAAATCCTCCGTGTTGATTTTCTAAATAGCACATTCGACGATCCTTGTCACTATGTGGAGCAGTAGATGATATTGCCTAGCAAAATCTTAGAAAGTAAGATGCGCAATCAGTGGGGACTCGGAATTTAAGAGGCCGAAGGACATATAATGTTTCAATTTTCTTCGATGTTACCCACGTGCTTACGTCTATAATTTACTAAGTCCAGATATATTACTGCTGCACCGGGGAACCACGAATCTGCAGTCACACCCATATTTATCTCGTGGCCATGCCTACTTGCTAATACAGGGAAAAACTATCATAAAAGTCACAAATTTATTACACTTTTGTCAATTTAATTCTAAACATTTCAATTGTGCAAATTGAGTCCATCTAAGCAATTTTGATCGGAAAATGCTGACGTGTTGCCCATTGTCCTATGTGGTTTATCGACGCTCACGTGGACAGTTTTTTACAATTTTTTATGAATTGTTTTCTATTTTTTTGTGTGTTTTCTTTTCTTTTTTGCTAATGTCTGGCCAACAACGATAGTCGGAAAGGGCTCGGCAAGGTCACACTCGTCTGATCTGATGAGGGTTGCCCTCACAGGCCACAGGCGAGGGACGGCCTCACCTAGATGAGGGTCTCCCCTGCCCTACCCGGGCGAGGCCGCCCTTGACAACCATGATCATGCGAGGGTCAGCCTCACCTAGACGAAGATCATCCTCACCCAATATGGCAAAGGATGGCCATGCCAGGGCGAGGCCACCCTCAATGGCCACAAGTAAGGGCTGGCCTCACCCACGGCCAGTGAGGGCCATGATGCCCTTGCCTAGTGCTAAGGGTGCCAACACTCGGTCAAAGAAAAGGAAAGAAAACAAAACAACAAAAAAATATAAAAATAAAATATTTTAAATTTTTGATTATGTTAGCACCAACCGTCCTGCTGACCATACCATATAGGACAATTAGCGTCCACGTCAGCAATTTCTGACCAAAATTGATTGGATGGATTTAATTGGTAAAATGTGAAAATGTTTAGGACTCAATTGACCAAAATGTGAAAATATTTAGGACTCAATTGGCACAATTAAAATATTTAAGATTAAATTTGCAAAAGCACGTTACGTTAATGACTTTTCTGGTAATTTTCCCTTAATATACTAGTCGAGCATTATTTAGTGCATGTTAGCATAGTAGTATGCGTCCATCAATGAAAATTTAATCCAATCAAGGAACTAAAAAATCCTAAGCTTCAATTTTTAC
Source organism: Syzygium jambos (assembly GCA_031216235.1). Lineage (NCBI taxonomy): Eukaryota > Viridiplantae > Streptophyta > Magnoliopsida > Myrtales > Myrtaceae > Syzygium > Syzygium jambos. Next base: position 20,853,143 of record CM062225.1, read on the forward strand.
ATCTCTCTCCAAAAACCTTCTCCTCATTCACCAATATGGAGCCCTCTTTCTCATTTCTAACCACAGCCCTCGTTGGCATGATCTTTGCCTTCGCAATCATTCTCTACCTGAAAGGCATAATTGGTGGGTTGCCCAAGATGGGCCAAACTCGGCCCACAAACCACAAAATCCCACATGGTAGTTATTTGCCTCTTACTATAAATAGTAGACCCCCTTAGAAAATCAACGTGATTTTTCACATATGCGTAATAACACACCTCTTCGAAAGTAACGTCTTATTTGGTTTTCCTTCGGAATGCTAGTGGGCATGAAAGACGATTGAAGATCACTCTCAAGTGCAAAGTGGCATTTAATATATGATAATATCGGGTATGTTTGTTATGTAATATGCCTATACGATCGGTGATACAAGTTATAGATTATTGGGCACGTTTCCGCATTAATCAAATACGTTTCGAATATGTCGATCGGGAAATGAGTTTTCTCAACATTGGTATCAAAGCCCGCTTACTTGTTTCCCGATCATGCATGTGTATGGCCTCTGAAATTTGAAGTGTATACTACCTGTTTTTCGTTTTTGTCTTGTTTTTGGCCCATTTCCTTTACGTCAACAAACTGTTCATGCATGTTTCGATTTGACTTTTTTGTCAAAACTTGATTTGGATTACACAGAAAGAAAGTGCTCGTCGAGATGAGCAAAATGAGCGGCGGCACATTGCCGAAGGAGGCCAGACGCGCCCCCACGCGCAGCCAAATACAGCAGCCTCGCCGGAACATGAGGTGCACACGCGTGTCACCTACCGCACCAGCAGTTACCACGCGCACGTGCCGCACATGTGAGTGTAGACGTGGCTAACGTCAACCATGACAGTTATCCAATCGAGCCGATCATGACCCGACCCGACTTAGAAACCCGCTAACCTGACCCGACCCAAAACCTGCTGATCCAACCTTGTTGACTGTTGACTAGTCAACGGTTGGACCAATCAAACCGATCAAATTGGACCGGTTCAGACAGATCAGAATGACCCCAGCGCAGTTTTTTGGCCCGTACGAGCTCGTTTGAACTCTTATTTGGGCGTTATTAGTATCGACGTGTTCGTATCGGAATGCTTTACTTTAGGGTATATTCATATGACATGTTTGCTACACTTATGAATGTGAAAATGCATGATAAACCCTATGTATGTGTACTTTGAGGTCTATTCTTTGGCAATTTCTCTAGTATTTCTCTATGGTTTTCGAAATACAAGTGCTATGTCACATGTATATGAATAACCATTCCCTATTTTAATGTACCATAGATTATGAGTAATCTTTTTGCTCTGCATTCGCTACAGGAGTAATGGTACATACGAGACGCACTCCGATAATCTCAAGAACAACGGCTCAAAAGAAGAGGTTTGAGAAACTTAGAATCAAGCTAGCTCTTTATCGATGGGACGCTGGTGATGACATGATGACATGATGACACACATCATCAAGGTCAACAAAATAATACAAGATATTATTTGGAAAGATTTCATAATGCCAGAATATGTAATGGTCGAAGCTCTAAAATGCACTATTTCTGAAGAGTTGGGAAGAATGCTTGATAAGGTTAGGAAAACCTTATAGGATCCAAGTTATAAGATGCTTATGGAGAATTTCTCGCAAGAGTACATAAGGGTTGGAGTAAGGAGAATGTCAATCCTTGCATTGAATGGGTCTCAGTGCAAACCGTGGCCTGAATCTAGGGGTTTTTCCGAGAACCTCTATTTTTGTTCCAAAGAAAATGAAATTCCTTAGGGAATTTCATGAGTCTTTTCCTGTTTATGTGTTGGATAGGTACACTTGATATTGTTCTTTTAGGATTTGGAATTACTTGTATATATGCTTCAAGTTGATATTACATATTCTTGAATATTTGTGAATGTGTTATGAAATATATGGTTATGGAAATTTGTGGCCTTTTATTTGATATTGCCATATTATATGTTATGTTATATGTGGGAAGTTCTTAAAAGTTTGTATAACTTTTGAAGAACCAAATTCTTTTTACATAAGTGATTATGTTAATGATAATTTTAAATTAGGATTCTTAGACGATGATTGGGAACATAGTGACCTATCAACTCTAAGACCTTTTGTGAAAATTTTTATTAATGTGATTAGTTTATGTAATTATGATGCTAATGAAGCATTAAGATAGGAATTAATGGTTCGTGCATAAATGTCTAAAATGTTCAAATACAATGGCTTCGGTAACTGAGAACATAGTGGTTGAACTCAATAAGGGAGAAAAATTGAATGGCAATAATTATGAGATTTGGAATCTCAAAATTCAGTATGTGCTGGAAGAGCAAAAAGCACTCGAAGCTCTTAACCAGGTTATAGAAGAACTTGAGGATGGAACTATTGCTCAGCACAAAAGGAGTAAAGATACCTATGCTGTGTGGAAAAGGAAGAACTCTCTTACTTGCATTTCATTGTTAAGCAGCATGGACAATGATATCATACGAGAGTTCGGACGCTTTAAGAATGCCAAAGACATGTAGGTCACACTAACAACAAGATTTGGTCGATCTTCTGTAACCAAACTGAGACAACTTACTATTCGTTTTGACTCATACAAGATGTCTCATGGAAAGACCATGAAACAACATTTGAGGTAAATGTCAAATATGATAAGTGAGCTGAAGGATGCTGGTCACATACTTACTTATGAATAATAAGTGCAGGCAGTAATCCGCTTCTTGTCGAAAAGTTGGGAGTACATGAAGATCCATTTGACTCGCAATGAGGGTATCAAGACCTTCGAGGATGCTATGCGGCATCTTGAGCTGGAAGAGGATCGCCTCCTAGCGGCTAAGCCAGAAATCGATATTTACTTTGCTAGTTCTAGCTCGCATGGAGTTTCGAGTTCCAAACGGAAACACTCTACTGGGTCAAAGAAGTGGAAAAGCAAGAGTTTAAGTCCTTTAGGCAAGAAACTGAGGTTGAACCAACTGGAGAAAGGAAAGCGACCTTTTAAGAAGAACATTTCAAGGGTGAAATGTTACAACTGTAGCAAGAATGGTTACTTTGCTCGCGACTGTGGCAAGCCAAAGAAGGTAGAAACCCTTAGCATTCATGATTGTGCTACTTATGTATCTTGTTTAGTCTTTCTAATTGAGTCTAATCCTTTGTGGACTGTAGACTCGGGAGCCACAAACCATGTAGCAAAGGATAGAGAAGCCTTCGTGGAGTTCCGACTAGTTCTATAAGGAACGAAGTGGATATATGTAGGGAACAATTCTAGAGTGGAGGTCAAAGGTATTGGCACCTGTCAACTGCTTATGAGTGGTGGACACACATTGTTCCTACATGATGTGTTATTTGCTCCATAAATTCGTCAGAACTTAGTTTCAGTATTGGTTTTAGTAAGACTTGATTAATGTAAACTTTCATAATAATGGTATAGACTTGTCTTTAGGTACAAGTTATTATGGTTCTAGATATTTTTTGGATGATTTCATTATATTAGATGTTAACTACTGTAAAGTTAATATTAGTTATTCCTTATTTATATCATCTGATTCTTATGAGAATGATGTGAATGTGTGGCATGCTAAACTTAATCATATTAGCCAATAAAGAATGAATACATTGGCCAAAAATGGCTTATTGGGAAATATTAAAAAGGTTAATTTGCCTATATGTGAGCATTGCCTAGAAGGAAAAACAACGAGGAAACCATTTCGAAAAAGAACAAGAGCTGAGTTTCCTTTGCAATTACTCCATACAGACATCTGTGGTCCAATGAATGTAAGAGCAAAGCATGTGGCTTTTTATTTCATCACATTTATTGATGATCATACTCGATTCGGACATGTCGATTTGATTTCCCATAAGTCCGAGGCATTAAATTGCTTTAAAAAATTTATGAGCTTAGTCAAAAATCAATTATAAAAGCATTTAAGATCCGATCGAGGTCAAAAACATCTATTTGATCAGTTCAGAAATTTATGTGATAAAAAGGTAATAGAAAGGCAATTGATTATTCCACATGCTCTTCAACAAAATTGTGTTGTAGAAAGGAGAAGCAGAGCTTTAATAAAAATGGTTAGATCAATGATGGCATAAGCTAACTTATCTATCATTTTTTTGGGTGATACTTTGTTAACTGTTGCCTATATACTTGATCGTGTGCTTTCTAAATCAGTTACTTCTACTCTATATGAGTTATGGACAGGCAGAAAGTCTCATTTAAGCTTTCTAAAACCTTAGAGTTGTGCTGTCTATACTCGTGAGTCCTCTCATAAGTATGAAAAATTAGGCCTAAGAGGCAAAATGAGTATTTTCATAAGATACTTAGAGCACTCCAAACGGTATGTGTTCATAGGTGAGCAAGAAAGCGGAATTATAACTAAATTCGAATCACGGGATGTTACATTCTTAGATAATGAATTTCCTAAAAAGGGCGAAATAGATGGAGATTACTCACTATGCAAATTTGTGGTTTGTGGTAGTGAAGTCAATAGGAGCATTGTGACAAGTGGGGAGTTGAGTGTAAACCAGTCTCAATTGCAACCACTTAATGAAACGACACCACCATTATTTAATCCAAGTGGGAATGCAGTGGAACGTGGTGAATTATCAGGAGTACAGTCTCCCATACAACAGTCAAGTCGTAATAGGATTTCCCGTCGACATTTTGACATCGAAGAAGAAGCTTTCATGATCACCCCACAGGATGAAGATAATCCGAAGAATGTGAATGAGGCTTTAATGTGCCATGATAAGGAAAAATGGATGCATGCAATGGAAGAAGAAATGACGTCATTAAGATCAAACCAAGTTTGGGAATTGGTTGACCTTTCAAAGGGACGAAAAGGCATTGGGAACAAGTGAATTCCCAAAATAAAGTGTAAGGCTGATGGCTCAATAGAGAGGGATAAGACTTATATTATGGTGAAAGAATATAATCAACAGAAATGAGTTGACTTTGAAGAAATTTTTTCTCTGTGCTTAGATTTACCTTTATTGGTCTTATTCTAGCAACACTAGCTAGCATGGATCTTAATTTACATTAAATGAATGTAAAGACTGTATTCCTCAATGGAGAATTAAAGGAAGAAATTTATATGAAACAACCTATTGGTTTCATTACAGAAGGCTAAGAGCACAAGGTGTGTCAACTATTGAAGTCGATATATGGCCTTAAGCAGTCTTCGAGACAATGGTATATACATTTTCACAATGAAATAATGGCAGATGCTTTTATAATGATTGGCGAGGACAATTGTGTATATATCAAAAGATCCAAAGATCAATTTGTGATCTTATCATTATATTTTGATGATATACTAATTACCAAAACAGTATGTAATTTGTTAATACGGTCAAGAATTGGTTATCTTCCAATTTCGAGATCAAAAATATGAGTGAAGCTACATACATTCTTGGAATTAAGATTTCAAGAGACCGTTCAAGAAAATCTTTATCCCTTTCACAAGAGATGTATGTGAATAAAATCCTTGAGCAATTTCGTATACAAGATTATAAACCAATATATAGTCCTCTTGCAAAGGGCAAAGCATTAAGTGATAGAATGTGTCCTAAGACTCCACAAGAAAAGGAGCAAATGAAATAAGTTCCATATGCTAATGTTGTTGAAAGCTTGATGTATGCTATGATGTGTACGAGACCTAATATTTATTATGCAGTTAAAATGGTAAGTAGATACCAATCCAATCTAGGTTAAGCATATTGGATCGCCGCCAAAAGAACCTTGAGATATCTAAAGTGCTGACTATGCGCTGACTTATCAAGGAAGTGATCTGCACCTTAAAGGCTATACTGATACTGACTGGGGAGGAGATTTAAAGAAAAGAAAATCTACCTCTAGATATGTGTTCTTACTGAATAATGGTACCATATCTTGGAGCAGTAAGAAGCAACAGTATATGGCTTTATCTACAATGGAAGCCGAGTACGTGGCTCTATCAATAGCGGCATAAGAAGCTGTTTGGCTTGGAAGATTTTTGGATCATTTAGGTGTTGTTGAGAATGTTACAAATCCAGTATTGGTCTATTGTGATAGCCAAGCAGCAATAGCGTATACTAAAGATCCCAAGTACCATGGAAAGACCAAACATATAGATATCAAATATAACTATATCAAGGACATGATTGCACGAAAGGAAGTGAACGTGCAGTACATATCTACGTAAAGAATGATAGCAGATCCTATGATAAAGCCGATTCCGAGAAAAGTTTTTCATGGTCATGTGAGATCTTAAGACTGTGTAGAATATGATGTACTGAATATTGTAATTTTCCCTAGATGATCACTATTAATGAAGTTGTTTTTATCAATTCCTATGAGTTTGTATAATGTTTATGAATGTCAATCCTAAGTGCATTATATTGAAAATGTATGTGAGACATATGAGAGATTAGCCCACTCACACGGATAATCACCTCTACTCACTGTTTGATGAATAGAGATGAGACTGTTTTAAGCTTGTTATCTAGGTGGTAATTGAGACCTCAAGCTTGAAGCATGGACGTCACCTTAACGAAATGTTAAGATGAGGACATATAGATTATTATGTCTGATAGTGAAATGACCCACATATTTCAATTTATCTGTCTTTAATGCCATATGTGAATTGTAATAGATGCTTATGAATAGAATAGATTTGTGAACTCAAGTTAGACATTAAATATGTCTAAACTATCATTTGTACGGTATTGAGAGTAAATACATACACTCTATGGGAAATGAGAGAATACCGTAATATGTATTTCAAATTACGTATGCGTAAGACGATCGATAAGAGTTGACAAAAGTAATGATCTCAACTTTTTAAGCCGTGCGAGACTCTAGAGGAAAATAGTTCCTCAATTAAATGCCCTCACAACTCTTACTTATTTTCAAAATCTCTATTCAGTGTTTGTTATTTTAGAATGTTGTCGATCATGATAATTCGATCTAATGGGGCATTTCTAGAAAAGTGAGCTAGACTGAAATGGAGTGGTTTAAGGAAAGAGGAAGATCAATTTGTTTTATACTGTCACATTCTATTTTTGAATTCATAGGTCGACCAATTATGATTTTGAGTAAATTATAATTCTGAATATAATATATGAGATACTAAAAGAGATCAAGAGTGATACAAATGTGACTAATTGATCTAGGAAATTGCATACTAATTCTACTCTGGATAATGTCTAATTTGAGCTGTTATATATTCCTAACATATGTATAGCAACGAACTTTCGTAGTATGATGGTCGCACGGATTATTTGTCAATATAAACTTTGCAAAGAAGAGAGATGTGTTTAACCCATCATGAGCGAGTGGGAGATGAAAGATATAATGGGTGGGCCGCCCAAGATGGGCCAAACCCGGCCCATGAAACACAAAGGCCCACAAGATGGTTATTTGTCTCTTATTATAAATAGATGACCCCCCTTGGAAAACCAACGCAATTTTTCACACATGTGTAATAACACACCTCTTTGAAAGTAACATTTTCTTTGGTTTACTTTCGGAACGCAAGTGGGTACACAAGACGATCGAAGATCACTCTCAAGTGCAAAGTGGCATTTTATCCGTGACAATACTTAGTATGTTCATTATGTGATATGCCTGTATGATTGGTGATGGAAGTTATAAATTATTGGGCACGTTTTCCGCATTAATTGAATACGTTTCGAATATGTCGATCGGAAAATGAGTTTTCCCAACACTACCTTTTTCCTTCTCTAATAAAGAACAACAGAGGAAGTGTCAACGGCCACAAAAAATGTCACGCTCCGAACCCTACGACACGCGACAACCCAACCGAGGTCGATTTAAGTGCGATGTCCCAGGACGCGTGCCGAACCAAAACCCAAAACAGAGAACAATGCACATACGGAAGCAACATAACACCCGTACATAATAAAATAATCATGACCAAGGATAGCAATAAATACAACTTGCATTAATAACAGGGATTTACAATAATCATACAACAGAGATATACAAAATACTAAAACGGGTCAGCAGCCACTAACGTCAAAAAGGCGTATGTGGCTTGGGTGGTCAGGGTACTAAAACTAGGAAGGGCTCCTATCCAAAAAGTGTTAGCCTAACCTAACTACGGTCAAAAGTAAACCCTAGGGTAACCAGTTCGGGTCGGATCCCGAGAACTCGGACGAATCATCAGATGACTCAGACTTGGAGTCCATAGAATTTGGCTCGGACTCAGACTCCGCTGGCTCCTCCTCGAACTCGTGCTACAGCTCAGGCTCCAGTTCCATCGGTTCTGGCTCGGGGTCAGACTTCCACTCTATCAGCTCCTCCTCCGGGTCAGAATCCATCTTGAAAATGATCGGCCAGGGATCAGAATCCTCCTCGGACTCAGCCTCAGGGCTGGCTACCTCTCCATCAATATGCTGCGGGTCCCATTGGCTCACCCCGATGATCGGAACATCAAAGGTCCTAAGGGGTCCATAAACCCCGAATGGATCCCGAAAGCACCAACCTAAATACTGATGAGCCTGGAACTGCGGCCCACCCACATCGGCCCAAACTGTGGTAAAATGTCTAATATAAGTCTCCCCGTTCCCTACGGAATACTCGATCACCGATCGCTCTATGCGTACGGAATCCCAAAACGGATCGGTACTCCTTCCATCTCAAGGTCGAGGGTATGAAAAGTTGGGGTTTAAACAACAGTGAGAATAAATCTCAGCGAGTTGGCCCCCTAAACCTAAACTAGGCTAACATGGACCTCCTGATAAGTATTAAACAATAATAGCACGATACACAAAGGATTTAGGCCCTCGGGCCCAAATCAAACATTTTAATGACCCTGCAAGTTAGGAACATAACAATAGCAGCAATAAGGTAGAATCCCATCATGGCACGCATGCGCAATCACTTGGCCACGAACGCACGCCATGTACATGCTTGCACTTGTTAATGCACTCTTGCACACATGCCATCGCTATGCAAATGCTCATGCTCATTTCTGCACACTTGCGCATTCCATTTATCACCGACCCGCGTAAAACACATCAAGTCCGACCCGCGTAAAACGCATCAAATCTTTTACTCATCGATCATTCTCCGACTCGTGTAAAACGCATCAGGTTGGCCATCTTCCGGTAGTCTGGGCATCGTCTTGCGTAAAATGCATCAAGACGGGTTCAATACCTCGCTTAAAACCCATCAGGGCTTTATGTGATCACATGTACACATCCACCAATTATTATCTAAACCCCGCGTAAAATGCATCAGGGTGGATTAGGTGATCACATGCTCATGTCATTCATGTACACTCGCATAATGCACATGTTATGCCAACACCCGATATGCATATCATGGCCATAATGTCCACACTCGGCATCCATAATTTCCATATCGAGCATTCAATTTCACTTGGCCACATGCTCAATAAATATCACAATATGCTCAATTGATGCCATAACATGCTCACTTAAGCAATTCAATCAAAATCGCCATTGTGCCTAATTTGCACACAAAATCACGTGATCAAGCCATTAGAATTACGCATGTTTAAGGCCCACCGAGCATCTCATCATTCGGTCACACCAAGCACACAATATGGCATCAAAAAATTAATCACCAATCACACCCAATTCAGCCACTACATAGGCAATTCAAGGCAACTAGGCAATCCGCAATTAAACCACATATTAATCAAACGAAGCCCAATTCGGCCCGCCATGATCAGCCCTTAAACAGTCCACTCTAGGCTACTAATCCACCTCCAAATCATCACATTAGGCCATTAAATCACCACAAAATCAGTCACTACTCAGCCCACACATTACACCCATTTTAATCCACATAATTACCCAAACTAAGTCTGCAATGATCAGCCAACAACCAGTCCATTCTAGGCCACCGAATCTCATTTAAATCATCAACTAAACGACCAAAATCACCACATAATCAAGCCTAATCAACAGACACTTAACAATCCCTAAACATACGACAAAAGAACACTACAAGTGCCATAACTTGTGTACGGCGCTCACTTTAGTGCCATAACTTTTTTTTGGATCACTTTAATGCTAAAATTTTTGAAAAACGATCACTTAAGTGCCAACTCCGGTGCCGTACACAATTTTTGACCGGAAATCTGACGTGGCGTTTATTTTTATTAATTTCTGAAGCTGACGTGGCTCGCCGGAGTCTCGCCGGAGATTGGCACTTAAGTGATCGTTTTTCAAAAAATTTAGCACTTAAATGATCGTTTTTCAAAAAATTTAGCACTTAAGTGATCGTTTTTAAAAAATTTTAGCACTAAAGTGATCCAAAAAAAAGTTATGACACTTAAGTGATCGTTTTTCCTCCGACTTGGCACCAAAGTGATCCGAAAAAAATTTATGGCACTAAAGTGAGCGCCGTACACAAGTTATGGCACTTATAGTGTCCTTTTGCCCTAAAAATACCCTAAATTAACCCCTAAAACTTGTCTAAAGTGCACATAATTCTAATTAAGGGTTAAGGACTAGGTTTTTGAGCTCCAAATGTGGGTTGATCACAAGAGAGAACGGGCCGAACGACGGCTGGTTCAAGCCGATTTAGCGACAGCGCTCCGGCGGTCCTCACGGCGGCGAACGGTGGGCTTGTGGTGATGGCTGAGCTGGGCGGCGAAATGGGGTGATGGTGTTGGTCGTGCGCCAAAATGAGGAGGAAGAGAGAGAGTCGGTCGAGTGGTGGTGGTGACGCAAGGTGGGAGCGAGAGCGGCGACATATGGCGCTCGGCACCAACGGCTGCGAAACCGCGGCTAAGCTGCTCCGGCGAGGGCCTCACACAGCCGAGGAGTAGAGGAAATGGAGAGAGTGAGCTATTGAGAGTGAGGGGGAGTGACCGGTTGGTGGGGTGAAGTGAGAGGAGAGAGAGATTGCAAGGGTTTTGGGGAGAAATGGTGAGTGGGGTGGTTGACCAACCTACTAAAAATTCCCATTCTACCCACTCCACTAAAATTATGATCCAATGGTCACCATTTGAAGACCAATCATGTCACATCTCGATTTTTGGGCCTAGGAAGCCACAGGTAAATTATAATATTCTCAATTTCAATCCATGGGAATTGGCTATGAGTTAAGTTTGGTGGTTTTCCAATCAGAACTAAATTGTTTTCTCTTGTTTTGGAAAACCTAGTTTTCGGATCATTTGTACCCTTTCATTTTTTTATTTTTGGGGAGACTTTTGTGATCCGAATTTTCAAACACTTTCTTCTGGAAAGTTGTTCCAAACATCTTGAAGTTTTACATGATTTAATTTCAGAATTTTTGGAGTTGATATGAGTGGTACGATGGCCTGATTTTCGGACCGTGTGAAACTGCCCAGATTGGGTATTTCGGTGATGTTTACACCGTCTTTATTTTCTACAAGCTTTTTTGAGCCAATTTTGGAAATGTTTCCATCACGAAAGTTGTTGAGAACTTCCTTTTTTATAACGTGTGTAAATTTGGGAATTTTCTGAGATGATTTGAATTCTGGACAGAGCTTACTTTGAGAAGCAAATATTCTGTTCCAGCAAACTATTTTTAGTCTGTCTTTGAGCTACTAGAAATGGTGTTTACAGAAAGATTCCGATTTTGTGTTCTTCACGAGAAATGTTTGTTAAAGCCTTGTTTATGACATATCCGAATTTGAGAATTTTCAGAGTTCATTTACTATGATTTCAAGTCCGATTTCATGAACAGTGCAAAACTGCTCGGTTTTGTTAGATTTCAAAGATTCAGCATTTTCTATACGAGAACATTGGAATTTGGACTTGGTGTCTTCTGGTGATTTAAAGTACACATCCCAAGCTTTCAAATGAGATATTTTATGCTTTGATCGGAGGTCGGACCAGGGGGAAAACGAAATAGAGAAGCAAGCTTAGAAATGAATGGCCAAGAATGAAGCTTGTTCAAGAAGCCTAATTAATGGCTTGCATTTATTAAAGTTGGACTTTGGTGGCCCTTCATCATGACTTTTGGATTATGTTCTTAATGGCCATGTGAGGTAAGCAATGACCTCATGCCCCAAATGACATATGCCATGACTTCATATCCCAAACTTTGGCCCCAAGTTTTGTCTCTATAAATAGAAATAAAGGCCATCATGAGTCTTGACTTTAGAGGCCCCTCCATTATTGCTTGTTCTAGGGTTTTCTAGGGCAAGACATTTTCCCCCCTTCTCCCTCACCTCACGCCAACTTCATCCTCATCTTCCTCTCCCTTTGATTCTTGTTTTCTCACCCTTTTGACCGAGAAGCTCATGCCTAGAACAATCCCGAACCGGCTAGCTCGTGTCTCTCTTGTGATTTGATCGAGTAAGGAAGCCACGTCCAAGGCCGTATGTTCGTGTTTAAGCCCGAGAACCACAAAGAATCGTCCGAGAATCGCCGAGACTCGCGTTTCCTTCACACACCTCGTTTTCTCTAGTTCTTGTTTAATTATTGTGTAAGTAAACTTCCTAATATCGGGAAAGGAAGTCGTGATACGTTGTGACATGATTTGCTTGGACCGTTTCTCGGTCATTTGGTTGGTTATGGTTGGTTCATTTTTCGATTTAATCATGTTTCGTGTTTGAAGTTTGTTTTGGCGGTAGAATCGAGACTTGAAAGGCAAGGTGCACATGTTATAGCCATGCTTGATGTTCTTTTGTATGAACTTTGCTATTGATCTGCCATTGATGCGAGTGTGGTAAGGGCCGACTTGTGCTAACGGCGATCCCCTCGTCCTCGCTTGATATTAGTAGGTTTACTTGCTGAGTCTCCCTGACTCATCCCCCATTTTTCCCCCCTTCAGGTTCATAGGACGGTCGAACGGACGGCGGCGACAGGAGAAGTTCGAGCCATATTAGAGTTCGGGAAAAGCGAGGAGCGAGAAGCAGTAGCGGGCTTAGGACACCCAAGCCATAATGTTATTGTTTTGTAATTGGCTAAATTCGGCTAAGTTGGCTTGTAAATACATTTGCGTGTCCTATAAATACAAGGTTTGCTCATGATGCTGTTTGTCTTAATCTCGCTGTTGTTTTTAATGTGATTGTCCCTAAATTATGCTTCCGCTTGTGTTTAAAGAAAGATAACAATGAACAGGACGTCACGTTTATGACCCCGAGGTCGGGGGCGTCACAAATCACATCCCACCAAAATCAAGGGCCAAGATTAAGTCTTGATCAAAATATCCAAGAGTCATTTGGGAAATAACAAGGGTGATGGGGGGCATTTTTGTCCAATAATTTCGGTCACCAATGGGCTAAACATGGCCAAAATTAACCTTCCAAAATTCGAAATTAGCACTTAGGGTCTAAGGACAAAATGGTAATTTTTCGTTCCTGGGCCAAATTTTCAATTTTCGACTTTACCGATCCCAAATATAATTGGCCATACTTATACGACGTTGTCCTTGCAAAATAGTCATGTACGTCCGTGAAATTCGACACTCCAGTCCGGATTTAATTCCACGATTAATTTCACTCAAATGCAATTTTAGCGTCTCTCACTAACTGGCGGTTGTTTAGGGGTTACGCGTATCAACTTAGGATTACTCGAGTCGTGATGGTCTCGATTTTCAAGAGAACGCGAGGATTTATCGCTAGTTCTGGGGGTCGCGATCGTTCGAAATAAGTTCAGGATTGTTCACCACGCGTACTCTCGGTTGCACGGAATCACCCGCAATCCGATCGTATGTCATTGGTCAAACCAAATCCGTCACCCTCCTTAGATCGTCCCACATTGGCCCAAAATATTTTCTCGTCATTTCTTGAAATCGGACTCGATTCATGATCGAGTTCTTGGGTCCACGTACCGTTTTTTCTAGTTAGTCATTCCCTATTGGTCAGTATCTCAAGAATGATCAGTTCCGAACGAGACTCACTAAAACAAAATGAAAAACAATCATCCATTTCATTGATCACGAAAGTGGGTCGAATTTAGGATGTTACAACTCTTCCCCCTTACAAAAATTTTATTCTCGAAATTTACAATATAAACTTGACTACTCAAACAAATGGAGGTGTTGACGTCGCATCGCTTCTTCACTTTCCTAGGTGGCATCTTCCGTTCCATGATGTTTCCAGACCACTTTGATCATTGGGATTGTCTTATTTCTCAGTACCCGATCCTTTCTATCCTCGATTCTTACTAGCCTTTCCACGTACGACACTCTGTCGTCCACATTTATCTCTTTGTATCTCAGCACGTGGGTCGGGTCCGGCTCGTACTTCCTTAGCATCGACACATAGAACACATTATGAATTTGGGATAGGTTCGATGGCAAGGCGAGTCGGTAAGCCAGATCTCCGATCTTCTCCAAAATTTCGAACGGACCGATATATCTCAGGCTTAGCTTTCCTTTCTTGCCAAATCGAGACAGTCTTTTCATTGATGACACCTTGAGAAATACATGATCACCAACTTGAAACTCCAAGGGTCTCCGTCTCCGATTGGCGTAGCTCTTTTGACGGCTCTGCGGTGTTCTTAACCTTTCCCGAATAGTCTCGACTGCCTCAACTGTCTGTTGTACCAACTTTGGACCTCTTATGCTTTGCTCTCTTACTTCATCCCAGCACACTAGCGTCCTACATGCTCTGCCATATAATGCCTCAAACGGTGTCATCTGAATGCTCTGCTGATAACTGTTATTGTAGGCGAACTCGATCAAGTGCAACTGCTCTTCCCATTTACCCTGGAAGTCCAATACGCATGCACGCAACATATCCTCCAAAGTCTAGATCGTCCTCTCCGACTGGCCATCTATTTGGGGATGATAGGCTGTACTGAACTAAAGCTTTGTCCCTAAGGCCACTTGCAGGCTTTTCCAAAAATTGGCCGTAAATATGGGATCACGATCCGAAGTGATCGTCACTGTTACTCCATGCAGTCGGACAATCTATTGCACATACAAATCTGCATACCTTTCCAACTCAAAATCCTTTCGCACCGCCAGGAAGTACGCTGACTTAGTCAGTCTGTCTACTATCACCCAAATAGAGTTATACTCTCTCTGGCTTCTCGGTAAACCCGTAACGAAATCCATTGTGATATGGTCCCATTTCCATTAGGGAATATCCAAAGGTCGTAGAAGTCCTCCAAGCTTACAATGCTGCGCCTTTACCTACTGACAGGTCAGGCATTTCATCATATGTTTGGCCACATCAGTTTTCATCCCATTCCACCAGTAATGCTGACACAGGTTCTGGTACATCTTTGTATTGCCCGGGTGGATGCTATAGTTACTGCGGTGAGCTTCTTTCAAAATTTCCTCCTTAAGTTCCGAATTATCGGGCATGCATAGTCGTCCACGAAACTTTAAAATCCTATCCTCGGTACTTGGAAATCTGGTTTTCTCTTGGCGGCATCCATTTCCACAATCTTTTGGATTTCTTGGTCCGTACACTGCAAAGCCTTAATCTTAATTTGAATTTTCGATTTGATTCAATGTGGCCAGTAGATTCGACATCCGGCTTACCTCGAGTTTAAATTCCGAATCTCTTAACCTTTCCAGTAATGTCTATTCCCTGACCATCATGTGCGTATACTTGACTTCCGACTTAGCACATCCGCTACTCGATTAGCCTTCCCGGGGTGATACAGGATGTCGCAGTCGTAGTCCTTGAGGAGTTCCATCCAACGACATTGCCTCATATTCAATTCCTTTTGCGAAAACAAATATTTGAGGCTTTTATGGTTCTTATAGATCTGGAACTTTTTCTCGCACAAATAGTGTCTCCAAATCTTAAGGGCGAAGATGATCACAGCCAATTCCAAGTCATACGTTGGACAATTCATCTCATGCGGTCTTAACTAACGTGACGTGTATACGACTACCCTTCCATGTTGCATCAATACGCATTCAAATCCCCTCAACGAAGCATCATTATAGACCTCAAAACCTCCTGGTCTGGACGGAATAGTTAACACCGGGGTGGTCGTCAGCCTATGCTTCAACTCCTGAAAACTTCTTTCGCACTTATCGTCCCATTCAAACTTCGTTTCCTTTTTGAGCAACTGCGTCAATGGTTTGGCTATCGACGAAAACCCTTCTACGAAACGTTTATAATACTCGGCTAATCTCAAGAAATTCTGAACCTCAGTCACTAATATGGGTCTCGGCCACTTAGTCATTGCCTCAATTTTAGTCGAGTCCATGAAGATTCCTTCTCCAGAAATTATATGCCCTAGGAATGCCACTCGATTGAGCCAAAACTCGCACTTACTGAACTTGGCGTAAAGCGCGTGTTCTCTTAAGGTATGTAGTACTTTGGTCAGATGTATCTCATGTTCTTCCGGGCTCTTCGAGTATACTAATATATCGTCAATAAAGACTATGACGAATTGATCCAAAAACTCCTTAAATACCTGATTCATTAAGTCCATAAAGGCAGTAGGGGCATTCGTTAATTCGAAAGGCATCACTGTGAATTCATAATGCCCATATCTCATCTGAAAAGCAGTCTTAGGTATATCCTCATTTCTAATTCTCAACTGATGATACCCCGTCCATAAGTCGATCTTAGAAAACATTGAGGCTCCTTGCAATTGATCAAACATGTAGTTAATCCTCGATAGTGAATACTTATTCTTGATGGTCACCTGATTCAATAGTCGGTAGTCAATACACAACCTCAATGTCCCATCTTTCTTCCTCACAAATAGCACCGGCGCTCCCCATGGAGACGCACTTGGGCGGATAAATTCTTTGTCTAACCATTCTTGCATCTGGACTTTTAACTCCTTCAGTTCTGACAAGGACATCTAGTACCGTGCCTTCGAGACTGGTTCAGTCCCCGGGGCCAACTCTATTACGAATTCCACTTCCCTTTCTGGTGGCAAACCTGGCAATTCTTGTGGAAAGACTTCGAGGAAATTGCACACCACGGGTATATCCTCTAAGTTTGGCTCCATGGCCGTCGGGTCCATAACGTTTACCAAATATTCTTCGCAACCTTCATCTAGCAACTTGGTCACCTCGAGTGAAGAAATCTAAGGGATCGAGGTTCCTCCTCGGTTTCCCTGAAACTCAAATCTAGGATGTCCAATCGGATTGAATTGAATCACCTTGCTACTGCAGTCCATTACAGTTTTTTGCTTAACTAACCAAT
The DNA here is from genome assembly GCA_031216235.1 of Syzygium jambos. Classification (NCBI taxonomy): domain Eukaryota; kingdom Viridiplantae; phylum Streptophyta; class Magnoliopsida; order Myrtales; family Myrtaceae; genus Syzygium; species Syzygium jambos. Next base: position 20,870,233 of record CM062225.1, read on the forward strand.
CCATTCTAATAATCACATCAAAGTCGAACATGATCAGAACTACCAAATCTATCCCTTCCTCCCTACTCCCAATAATTAATTTACAGCCAGGACACCCTAACGAGACTAATACCTTATAATTCAGTGGTGTCGTCACACAAAGCATAACCTCAAGCATAACTAGCTCAATTCTAATCAATCTAACGAATTTCTCTGATATAAATGAGTGGGTAGCCCCCGGATCAAACAATGCATACGCAGCATGATCACAGAGAGAAACAGTACCTATGACCACGCCTGGCGTGTCCTCAACCTCCCTGCGCACCATCACATACACCTTTCCTTGTGCTGGCGGTCTACCTTGAATAATTGGCGGGGGATTCCCGGTCTAATTTCCAACCCAGGGCTGTTGTGCCTGCTCCGATGGTCCTGATGGGCGTTGTTGGGGGCAATTCCTTATCTAGTGGTCCAGACTTTCACACTTGAAACACGCCCCGAATCGGTTCTGCTGGTGGTTTGGCTTCCCAATGTTCTTCTTAATGGGAGGGACGAATCGTCTGTTCCTCACCATCAGCTTCTTCCCGAAGCGACGGTTGCCCCTAGCTAGGGTAAAACACGATCCAGAAGCGGTTGCCCTATCCACCTGATCTCGCTCTATAGCCTGCGCTTGCTCGTACATCTCCCCATAGTCTTTAATGTTGAACGATATCATCTGGCTTCGAAGATCTGGTTTCAGCCCATCCTGAAATCTCCGGACCTTATCCTGAGGGTCCTTAACCATCCTAGGCGCGAACTTTGATAGCCTTGCAAATTCCGCCTCATATTGGTCCATGGTCATCGATCTTTGGTGGAGCCTCATGAACTCCGCTAACATCCTCTCTCTGGCATTCTTGGAGAAATACTTCCCATAAAAATTTTCAGTAAATACGGCCCAAGTCTTGGTGGTACCTTCAGCAAATATTCTTTCTTTGGTGACCTTCCACCAATCGTTGGCGTTCTCCTGCAACTGATACACCGCCAAAGTCACCGTTTTAGCTTCGGTGCACCCCAGAACTTCAAATGCCTTCTCCAATCTTTCGACCCAACGCGGCGCGGCCCCGGGGTCACCTTTTTTTTTTAACTTCGACGGTTTTAACTTCAAAAACTATTTGACCAACTTAGACATCGGCCTGATCACATTTGCCGATCCTAGAGCTGGATTCCCATTATCCCCTAATTCCCGTTATTTCTATTATTCCTATTGGCCCCATTGGCAGCAGCAACAATGGCCTTAGCAGCAGGGGCAATAGTGGCATTTCTCTCCTGGGTCTGCCTATCCATCAGTATTCCTACTTCCTCGAGTGCCCTCAAAATCCCATCTACCCTGGGATCCTCTGCAACCCTCACTTGCGGGTCTGCGCGACTTTAACCATGACCTCAACCTCGACCTCTACCACTTCCTTGGCTACTCATCTTCACAACTCGTACATTCGCCTACTTGCTATAATTCCACTTGGGAATTAGATACCTAGGCCAAACTACACCAGTCTAAAGTCCTAGGCACAAATCATAATAATCAATCACTCAGCAGGCGGTCAACACATGAGCAGCAGAGATCACAACCAAAGGGATACGTGTACTTACCTCGGGTCCTGTCACACCTACACTTTGCGGGTCAATTCCAGCAATTACTCAACCAATCAAGTCAAACAGTCTGGAGGTACATGTAGCACACAAGTCACCTTATTAGCTACCCAGGGTCATCGCTCCTTATCATTCCAAGTTTCGACCGAATTGAATTGAGTTGACCTTACTCTGATACCAAATCAACGGGGGATGTCACGCCCCGAACCCTACGGCACGCGACAACCCAACCGAGGTTGATTCAAGTGCAACGTCCCAGAACGCGTCGCCGACCCAAAACCCAAAACAGAGAACAATGCACATGCGGAAGCAACATAACACCCGTACATAATAAAACAATCATGACCAAGGATAGCAATAAATACAACTTGCATTAATAACAGGGATTTACAATAATCATACAACAAAGATATACAAAATACTAAAACGGGTCAGCAGCCACTAACGTCAAAAAGGCGTATGTGGCTTGGGTGGTCAGGGTACTAAAATTAGGAAGGGCTCCTATCCAAAAAGTGTCGGCCCAACCTAACTACGGTCAAGGGTAAACCCTAGGGTAACCAATCCGGGTCGGATCCTAAGAACTCGGACGAATCGTCAGACGACTCAAACTCGGAGTCCATAGAATTTGGCTCGGACTTAGCCTCCACTGGCTCCTCCTCGAACTCGTGCTACAGCTCAGGCTCCAGTTCCATCGGTTCTGGCGCGGGGTCAAACTTCCACTCTATCAGCTCCTCCTCCGGGTCAGAATCCATCTTGAAAATGATCAACCGGGGATCAGAATCCTCCTCGGACTCAGCCTCAGGGCTGGCTACCTCTCCATCAATATGCTGCGGGTCCCATTGGCTCACCCCGATGATCGGAACATCAAAGGTCCTAAGGGGTCCATAAACCCCAAATGGATCCCGAAAGCACCAACCTAAATACTGATGAGCCTGGAACTGCGGCCCACCCACATCGACCCAAACTGTGGTAAAATGTCTAATATAAGTCTCCCCGTTCCCTACGGAGTACTCGATCACTGATCGCTCTATGCAGTACGGAATCCCAAAATGGATCGGTACTCCTGCCATCTCAAGGTCGGGGGTATGAAAAGTTAGGGTTTAAACAACATGGAGAATAAATCTCAGCGAGTAAGCCTCCTAAACCTAAACTAGGCTAACATGGACCTCCTGACAAGTATTAAACAACAATAGCACAGTACACAAAGGATTTAGGCCCTCGGGCTCAAATTAAGCATTTTAGTGACTCTGCAGGTTAGGCACATAACAATAGCAGTAATAAGGCAGAATCCCATCATGGCACGCACGCGTAATCACTTGGCCACGAACGCACGCCATGCACATGCTTGCACTCATTAATGCACTCTTGCACACATGCCATAATTATGCAAATGCTCATGCTCATTCTGCACACTTGCACACTTGCCAACCTTCCATTTATCATCGATCTGCGTAAAATGCATCAGGTCCTTTACTCATCGATTGATCTTCGGCCTGCATAAAACGCATCAGGCTTATGACACAACCCGCATAAAACACATCAGGTTGGCCATCTTCCGGTAGTACGGGTATCGTCCCATGTAAAACGTATCAGAACGATTTCAATATCCCGCGTAAAACGCATCAGGGCTTTATGTGATCACACTTACACATCCACCAATTATTATCTGAACCTCGCGTAAAACGCATCAGGGCGGATTAGGTGATTACATGCTCATGTCATTCGTGTACACTCGCATAATGCACATATTATGCCAACACTCGATATGCATATTCATGGCCATAATAATGTCCACACTCGGCATCCATAATTTGCACATTGAGCATTCAATTTCACTTGGCCACATGCTCAATAAATATCACAATATGCTCAATTGGTGTCATAACATGCTCACTTAAGCAATTCAATCAAAACTGCCATTGTGTCTAATTTGCACACAAAATCACGCGATCAAGCCATTAGAATTACGCATGTTTAAGGCCCACCGAGCATCTCATCATTCGGTCACACCAAGCACACAATATGGCATCAAAATATTAATCACCAATCACACCCAATTCAGCCACTACATAGGCAATTTAAGGTACACTAGGCAATCCGCAATTAAACCACATATTAATCAAACGAAGTCCAATTCGGCCCGTCATGATCAGCCCTTAAACAGTCCACTCTAGGCTACTAATCCACCTCCAAATCATCACATTAGGCCATTAAATCACCACAAAATCAGCCACTATTGAGCCCACACATTACACCCATTTTAATTCGCATAATTGCCCAAACTAAGTCCGCAGTGATCAGCCAACAACCAGTCCATTCTAGGCCACCGAATCTCATTTAAATCATCAACTAAACAACCAAAATCACCACATAATCAAGCCTAATCAACAGACACTTAACAACCCCTAAAATACCCTAAATTAACTCCTAAAATTTGTCTAAAGTGCACATAATCCTAATTAAGGGTTAGGGTTGTATTCACTAGGTTTTTGAGCTCCAAATGTAGGCTGATCACAAGAGAGAATGAGTCGGACGACGGCTGGTTCAAGCTAGTTCAGCGGCGGCGCTTCGACGATTCTCATGGCGGCGTTTGGCGGCGAACGGTGAGCTAGTGGTGACGGCTGAGCTGGGCGGCGAAATGGAGTGATGGTGCTAGTCATGTGCCAAAATGAGGAGGAAGTGAGAGAGTCGGTCGAGTGGTGGTGGTGACGCAAGATGGGGGAGAGTGCGGCGGTGTGAGGCGCTATGCACCGGCTGTGGCAAAACTGGGGCTGAGTTGCTCCGGCGAGGGCCTCACGCGGCCAAGGAGGAGAGGAAATGGAGAGAGTGAGTTGCCGAGAGTGAGGGGGAGTGACCGGTTGGGGGGTGAAGTGAGAGGAGAGATAGATTGCAAGGGTTTTAGGGAGAAATGGTGAGTGGGGTGGTTGACCAACTTACTAAAAATTCCCATTCTACCCACTCCACTAAAATTATGATCCAATGGTCACTATTTGAAGACCAATCACATCCCACCAAAATCAAGGGCCAAGATTAAGTCTTGATCAAAATATCCAAGAGTCATTTGGGAAATAACAAGGGTGATGGGGGCCATTATGGGCTCAACAAGGCCAAAATTAACCTTCCAAAATTCGGAATTAACACTTAGGGTCCAAGGGCAAAACGTTAATTTTCCGTTCCCAGGCCAAATTTCCAATTTTCGACTCTACCGATCCCAAATATAATTGGCCACACTTATACGACGTTGTCCTTGCAAAATAGTCGCGTACGTCCGTGAAATTCGACACTCAAGTCCGGATTCAATTCCACGATTAATTTCGCTCAAATGCGATTTTAGCGTCTCTCACTAACGGGCGGTTATTTAGGGGTTACGCGTATCTACTTAGGATTACTTGAGTCGTGACGGTCTTGATTTCCAAGAGAACGCGAGGATTTATCTCTAGTTCCGGGGGTCACGATCGTTCGAAATAAGTTCGGGATTGTTCGCCACGCGTACTTTCGGTTACACGGAATCACCCGCGATCCGATCGTACGTCGTTGGCCAAACCAAATCCGTCACCCTCCTTAGATCGGCCCACATTGGCCCAAAATATTTTCTCGTCATTTCTCGAAATCAGACTCAATTCACGGTCAAGTTCTTGGGTCCACGTACCGTTTTTCTTAATTAGTCATTCCCTATTGGTCAATATCCTGAGAATGATCAGTTCCGGATGAGACTCACTAAAACGAAATAAGAATGATCACTTTCATGATCATTTCATTGATCATGAAAGTGGGTTGAATTTAGGATATTACAAAAAAAACCTCCTTGATAAAAGCTGTCGACGCATGGCCTTTGATCGGCCATCTCCATCTCTTAATAGGCCTGGTGTTGCCCCATATAATCCTTGCAAACATGGCTAACAAGTATGGGTCGATCTTCAACATCAAGACGGGTGTTCATCGTGCATTGATAGTTAGTAATTGGCAGATAGCCAAGCAGTGCCTTTTGACTTTTAAATTTGACCAATTTAGTTCTAAACTTTTTGAAGATTTGCCAATTCAGTCTTAAACCTTTCAATTGGGCCATTTTAGTTTCGAAAATTTTAACAGTCTGCCAATTTAGTCCTAACCCTTTTGACCATTTGCCAAATTAGTCCTTCTAGTTAATTTCGGCTAGAAATCGTTGACGTGATGGTATAGTCAATGTCGGTCATCCTACGTGATACGGTTGGCAATTACGTGGATAATTTGAAAAAAAAATTAAACTTTTATGAATTTTTTTTTCTAACCCTAGGCTAACAAGTTCACTGGCAATCCTCACCGGCCATAGGTGAGGGCTAAGGACGATAGGGGAGGGTCGGTGACCCTCGACAGCATGGGCGAGGACCTTAGGGCATGAGTGAGGATTAGTCAATGACCTTGGTGGCATAGGGTCAGAAAAAAAAAAGGAAAGTAAAAAGAAAAGAAGAAGAAACGAAAAGAATAAAAAATTCAAAAATTCAAAAATTTTTAAAAAAATTTAAAAAATTATCCACGTTAACGCCGACTATGTCATGTAAGATGCTCGGTGATGACTAGACCGCCACGTTAGTGATTTCCTGCCAAAATTGGCTACAAGAGCTAAATTGATAAATCGTTAAAAGTTTAGGACTAAATTGGCGTAATTAAAATATTTGGAACTAAATTGCCAAATTAAAAAATTTAGGACTCAATTGACACAAATACAATAGGTTGATAACTTTTCCCACGTAATTTCTTCTCCCAACCGATCATTGCTTAATACTAACTATTTTTGTTTGCTTAATAATTCATCCGTATTCTTTCATGTACTAAACAATCATATTTCAAGAATCGTTTGTCTAGTGAAAAGTACCTTTACACCTGAAGTTCAAATCGACGACAAAGCCAAAGAAAATTGATCAAAAATCACAAATATCTCAACCACCGGTCAACTTCCGTGCTCTAATCTGCAGTTTTTGAATTAAATATTTCTGAAGTTTCAGGACTTTCTTCCGCATACTATTATAAAATTCTCCTTTAGGACGTCTTTCTGTCCAACGTCTTCAATGCCAACGTTGGATTAAGCAGATTGCCGTGCGGTATCATCCAATTCATTGACGTCAAAGATCACTCTTTCAAGTTATTATGGAAGTGATTTTCACTTGGACTTCTAACAAAGAGCCAAAAGATGATTGCCGTGAAAAATCATGTCTAGATTCATGTTAAGCACCCAATGTGGACCGCAAATTCAATTTGTCAGTCGTAAAAACATTTGCTGGGAACTTGTGGTTCACGAAAAGAATAAAAGAAAACTATATCTGAATCAAGTTGTGAGAAGAAGGTACGACTATTACAGGAAAAACATCATCCTTACTCTAACTATAACTAAATTAAGATTAGATGTATTAGAAATTGTCAGTTTGGTTGCATCAGTTATATATTTACTTCAATAATGACATGTATAGAGAACAACTGCGTATGTATTTTCCTAGGCACTTATATCAGGAGGCACAGACACCACGTCGGTCACATTAACATGGGCTCTATCCCTTCTGCTCAACAATCGACATGTCTTAAAGCAGGCTCAACAAGAACTAGACTCTCACATTGGACGAGAGAGACAAGTGACCGAACCTGACATCAAGAACTTAGTCTACCTCCAAGCGATCGTCAAAGAGACAATGCGTCTCTATCCCACGGCGCCCCTCTCCGTGCCCATGAGTCTGTCGGGGACAGCACGATCGGCGGCTACCATGTCGCTGTGGGCACGCGGCTCGTGTTCAACATCTCAAAGCTCCACCACGACCCAAAGGCGTGGCCCGATCCTCTCGAGTTCCAGCCCAAGAGATTCCTGACCACACAGAAGGATTTAGATGTTCGGGATCAGAATTTCGAGTATTTGCCCTAAGGAAGTAGCAGAAGGATGTGCCCAGGAGTGTCCTTCGCTCTTCAAGTGCCGCACATTGCGCTCGCAACTTCGCTGCATAGTTTCAAGATATGAGGGCAGGCATGGGAATCGCTAGCCCTAAAGTTACTCCTCTGGAAGTGATTCTCACTCCACGCCTTCCTCTTCATCTCTATTGTCTAAAGATGGGAGAGTGAGATAATCTTTAGAAGAAACACTATCAGGCAAAAGTTTTCTATCCATCATCAGCTTTACAATTACCACTACAAAAAAACATGTTTTTTCCGACGAAATTTTCAACGAAAAATTTTAAATTTCATTGGAAATTTGCGACGAAAATTTTTTCGTTGGAAAATTTGTTGGAAAACTTGTGGCTAAATTCGTTGGAAAAACTACAAATTTTTTTTTGGTCGAAAAATTGTAGAAATTTTTTTTCCAACGAAATTTTTTTTTTGGTCGAAAAATCGCCCTCGCCGCCGGCGAGGGCCGAGCTCGCCCAGATTTGGGCGAGCTCGAGCTTGCCGGCCATGGCGAGCTCGGCCCTCGCCATGGCCGACGAGGGCTAGCTTGGTCGCCAGCGAGGGCCGAGCTCGCCCAGATCTGGGCGACCTCGAGCTCATCGGCGACGGTGATGAGGTGGTTGAGGCGGCGGGCGAGGTGGCGGCCCATGGTGGCGTCGGGGGCGCCGACCGCCGCGGGGGCCTGGCCCTGGATGGCCGTGGCGGCGCCTTTGGGGAGGGAGCCGACGTCGCCCGAGGGGGGTTGCAGGAGTTGAGGGCCCCGATCTTGGTGTCCATGGCGCCAGAGCAGAAGCCGGAGCCGGAGGAGGAGGGGGGCCGGCGGGGGAGGAGGAGGAGGGGGAGGCGGAGGGAGAAGGTGAAGGCGAGGGATTGCAAAGGAGAGAGAGCGAGAGACTCTGAGAGAGAGACAGAGAGAGTGAGGGAGAAAATGTGGAAATTGAGAGAATGAGCGCGAAAATGTTGAAAAAGGAAGAAGTAGGGTTTTCGTTGCAAAATTCATGGGAAATTTCCCATGAATTTTGCAATGAAAATTGTACATACTAAAATAATTACCCGGAAAATTGAAATTCGTTGGAAAATTCGTTGGAAATTTCCAACGAAAATTGTATACACTAAAATAATTGCCCGGAAAATTGAAATTCGTTGGAAATTTCCAACGAATTTTCCAACGAATATAAAAAATGCTGAACTATACTGGGTTTTTTTTGAATTCGTTGGAAATTTCCAACGAATTTTTCAACGAAAAATGTACACAATGAAATAATTGCCCGGAAAATTGAAATTCGTGGGAAAATTCGTTGGAAATTTCCAACGAATTTTCCCACGAAAAATTTTTCGTCGGAAATTTCCAACGAATTTTACTTTTCGTTGGAAAATTTGTCGCAAATTTGTGACGAAAATTTTTTCGTTGCAAATTTTTGTGGCAAAAATCCAGTTTTTTTTGTAGTGTACGAAGAGGGGTGCTTATGTGTTCTCTTGCGAAAACATGTATTTACGTATGATGAATGTGATGTATACAGAATTTCTCTATGCCCCTTCATGGGAGACATCGTTATGCTTGATCTAGATGGCACTTTGATTATTATAAACCCAGCACAGCGCATGCGTGATTATTTTCGTATTTTTCTTGCAAATAGAGAAATCTTTTAAAGAAAAATGTCAGCAGATAATGAAATTCACCCATTTAGTTTTAAAATATATTGGAGAAAAAATTCATAAACTGTATCAATTATAAAAAAATCACAAACTGGAGAAGATAAGTGCTTTGAGGTAAGGGAAGTGAATAAAGACAATCCGGGTGGATTTCTACTTGATTAGAAATAATTTTACTAAAGAACCGAAATTAGAATGGCTTAAATTAAGAAAGAAGCATTCATCAATTAATAGTAATAATTATACTAAAGAACAGAAATTAGAGCACAACAATAAGCAGTCACATTGAGCTTTCCCCAGCACATCCCTCAACGAAAATACTCTCTCGCCTACCGATTGCTACCGAAAACTCCAAGATGATGGAACGCTAAGGCCAAAGGAATGATCCAACTACCGCCCAATGGTGTGCTCTACTACATAATCTTACCTTTGGATTTGGGTGTGCCAACCCCTCTTTTCCAGTTTTAGTAACTCAATTAAGTCGAACACTACAAAAAAAACGGATTTTTGCCACGAAAATTTTCCAACGAAAAATTTTCGTCGCAAATTTGCGACAAATTTTCCAACGAATTACAAAATTCGTTGGAAATTTCCAACGAAAATTTTTTCGTCGGAAAATTCGTTGGTAATTTCCAACGAAAAATTTTCGTCAGAAAATTCGTTGGTAATTTCCAACGAAAAATTTTTTGTCGCCAAATTCGTTGGAAATTTCCAACGAATTTTATTTTCGTTGGAAATTTCCAACGAATTTTTTTCGTTGGAAATTTCCAACGAATTTTCCAACGATTTAAAAAAAATTCGATTTTATTCGGCATTTTTTATATTCGTTGGAAAATTCATTGGAAATTTCCAACGAATTTTCCAACGAATTTCAATTTTCCGGTAATTTTTTCATACTTGACAATTTTCGTTGGAAAATTCGTTGGAAATTTCCAACGAAAAATATTTCGTTGGAAATTTCCAACGAATTTTCCAACGATTTAAAAAAAATTCGATTTTATTCGGCATTTTTTATATTCGTTGGAAAATTCGTTCGAAATTTCCAACGAATTTTTTTTTCGTTGGAAATTTCCAACGAATTTTCCAACGATTTAAAAAAATTCGATTTTATTAGGCATTTTTTATATTCGTTGGAAAATTCATTGGAAATTTCCAACGAATTTTTTTTCGTTGGAAATTTCCAACGAATTTTCCAACGATTTAAAAAAATTCATTTTTATTCGGCATTTTTTATATTCGTTGGAAAATTCATTGGAAATTTCCAACGAATTTTCCAACGAATTTCAATTTTCCGGTAATTTTTTCATACTTGACAATTTTCGTTGGAAAATTCGTTGGAAATTTCCAACGAAAAATATTTCGTTGGAAATTTCCAACGAATTTTCCAACGATTTAAAAAAATTGATTTTATTCGGCATTTTTTATATTCGTTGGAAATTTCCAACGAATTTTTTTTCGTTGGAAATTTCCAACGAATTTTCCAACGATTTAAAAAAATTCGATTTTATCAGGCTTTTTTATATTCGTTGGAAAATTCGTTGGAAATTTCCAACGAATTTTTTTTCGTTGGAAATTTCCAACGAATTTTCCAACGATTTTAAAAAAATTCGATTTTATTAGGCATTTTTTAAATCGTTGGAAAATTCGTTGGAAATTTCCAACGAAAAAAAAATTCGTTGGAAATTTCCAACGAATTTTCCAACGATTTAAAAAAATTCATTTGTATTCGGCATTTTTTATATTCGTTGGAAAATTCATTGGAAATTTCCAACGAATTTTCCAACGAATTTCAATTTTCCGGTAATTTTTTCATACTTGACAATTTTCGTTGGAAAATTCGTTGGAAATTTCCAACGAAAAAAAATTCGTTGGAAATTTCCAACGAATTTTCCAACGATTTTAAAAAAATTCGATTTTATTAGGCATTTTTTAAATCGTTGGAAAATTCGTTGGAAATTTCCAACGAATTTTCCAACGATTTAAAAAAATTCATTTGTATTCGGCATTTTTTATATTCGTTGGAAAATTCATTGGAAATTTCCAACGAATTTTCCAACGAATTTCAATTTTCCGATAATTTTTTCATACTTGACAATTTTCGTTGGAAAATTCGTTGGAAATTTCCAACGAATTTTTTTTCGTTGGAAATTTCCAACGAATTTTCCAACGATTTAAAAAAATTCGATTTTATCAGGCTTTTTTATATTCGTTGGAAAATTCGTTGGAAATTTCCAACGAATTTTTTTCGTTGGAAATTTCCAACGAATTTTCCAACGATTTTAAAAAAATTCGATTTTATTAGGCATTTTTTAAATCGTTGGAAAATTCGTTGGAAATTTCCAACGAAAAAAAAATTCGTTGGAAATTTCCAACGAAAAAAATTTGTTGGAAATTTCCAACGAATTTTCCAACGATTTAAAAAAATTCATTTGTATTCGGCATTTTTTATATTCGTTGGAAAATTCATTGGAAATTTCCAACGAATTTTCCAACGATTTTAAAAAAATTCGATTTTATTAGGCATTTTTTAAATCGTTGGTAAATTCGTTGGAAATTTCCAACGAAAAAAAATTCGTTGGAAATTTCCAACGAATTTTCCAACGAATTTTACTTTTCCGGGAAATTTTTTTATTGTGTACAATTTTCGTTGGAAAATTCGTTGGAAATTTCCAACAAATTTTCCAACGATTTAAAAAAAATTCGATTTTATTCGGCATTTTTTATATTCGTTGGAAAATTCGTTGGAAATTTCCAACGAATTTTTTTCGTTGGAAATTTCCAACGAATTTACCAACGATTTTAAAAAATTGATTTTATTCGACATTTTTTATATTCGTTGGAAAATTCGTTGGAAATTTCCAACGAATTTTCCAACGAATTTCAATTTTCCGGCAATTTTTTCATAGTGTACAATTTTCGTTGGAAAATTCGTTGGAAATTTCCAACGAATTTTTTTTCGTTAGAAATTACCAACGATTTAAAAAAAAATTGATTTTTATTCGACATTTTTTATATTCGTTGGAAAATTCGTTGGAAATTTCCAACGAATTTTCCAACGACTTTTACTTTTCCGGGAAATTATTTTAGTGTGTACAATTTTCGTTGGAAAATTCGTTGGAAATTTCCAACGAATTTTTTTTCGTTGGAAATTTCCAACGAATTTTCCAACGATTTAAAAAAATTCGATTTTATCAGGCTTTTTTATATTCGTTGGAAAATTCGTTGGAAATTTCCAACGAATTTTTTTTCGTTGGAAATTTCCAACGAATTTTCCAACGATTTTAAAAAAATTCGATTTTATTAGGCATTTTTTAAATCGTTGGAAAATTCGTTGGAAATTTCCAACGAAAAAAAAATTCGTTGGAAATTTCCAACGAAAAAAAATTCGTTGGAAATTTCCAACGAATTTTCCAACGATTTAAAAAAATTCATTTGTATTCGGCATTTTTTATATTCGTTGGAAAATTCATTGGAAATTTCCAACGAATTTTCCAACGATTTTAAAAAAATTCGATTTTATTAGGCATTTTTTAAATCGTTGGAAAATTCGTTGGAAATTTCCAACGAATTTTTTTTCGTTGGAAATTTCCAACGAATTTTCCAACGATTTAAAAAAATTCATTTGTATTCGGCATTTTTTATATTCATTGGAAAATTCATTGGAAATTTCCAACGAATTTTCCAACGAATTTCAATTTTCCGGTAATTTTTTCATACTTGACAATTTTCGTTGGAAAATTCGTTGGAAATTTCCAACGAATTTTTTTTTCGTTGGAAATTTCCAACGAATTTTCCAACGATTTTAAAAAAATTTGATTTTATTAGGCATTTTTTAAATCGTTGGTAAATTCGTTGGAAATTTCCAACGAAAAAAAATTCGTTGGAAATTTCCAACGAATTTTCCAACGAATTTTACTTTTCCGGGAAATTTTTTTATTGTGTACAATTTTCGTTGGAAAATTCGTTGGAAATTTCCAACAAATTTTCCAACGATTTAAAAAAAATTCGATTTTATTCGGCATTTTTTATATTCGTTGGAAAATTCGTTGGAAATTTCCAACGAATTTTTTTTCGTTGGAAATTTCCAACGAATTTACCAACGATTTTAAAAAATTGATTTTATTCGACATTTTTTATATTCGTTGGAAAATTCGTTGGAAATTTCCAACGAATTTTCCAACGAATTTCAATTTTCCGGCAATTTTTTCATAGTGTACAATTTTCGTTGGAAAATTCGTTGGAAATTTCCAACGAATTTTTTTTCGTTAGAAATTACCAACGATTTAAAAAAAAATTGATTTTTATTCGACATTTTTTATATTCGTTGGAAAATTCGTTGGAAATTTCCAACGAATTTTCCAACGACTTTTACTTTTCCGGGAAATTATTTTAGTGTGTACAATTTTCGTTGGAAAATTCGTTGGAAATTTCCAACTAATTTTTTTTCGTTGGAAATTTCCAACGAATTTTTTTTCGTTGGAAATTTCCAACGAATTTTCCAACGATTTAAAAAGCTATCATTTGTTGAAAAAGTTATCATTTGTGATACAAGATATTGAAATTCTAATTTCCATATACAAAGATATAAATATGGAGATCTATTACTATTGGTTAGATTTAATATCATTTTTTATCATAGAAAATTATGATCACCAGGAAAATTTACCAGGAACAAATCCGGACATATTCAGTTTTTCAGTCGGAAAAGTTACTTTTTTTACTAAGCAAAGTTTAAAAAGCTACTTGTATTTTTTTTGCTAAAATTAAAAAGCTACTTATTGCGACCAACCTAAAGGGGAACCAACAAAAGTAAAACTAATAGATTACTAAGCCAAAAATTAGCATGGACTCTCCAAAGCACATAGGAATCGCAAATTTGGGATTTTGATTTAATAAATTTGACATGTAATCTATTAGGAGTCGCTACTAATCTATTATGAATTGATTAGAAATCAAGTAAAGTGTGAGAGAATATTTAACCTTTGTGAATTAGAGACTTATGGATATAGACATTTGGTTACACTATATTAATCTGATACCCTTTATGTATGTTTTCTCTTTATTTAAAAAAAATATTTAGTTGGCAGTCTTGGTTGATTATAATTCTAAATTGCTAACATGTAATGGGTGATCATGCAAGTGCGCAATCAATAATGTAACACTCAATAAATCAGAGAAAAAGTTAAATAAATTGCTAGAAATAGGGCAAACTCCATGCCTCGAGCAAAAATTGACATCATTGTTATAACGCCCCAAGCATTCTGCATGATGTTCTCTAAATGCAATGATTATTATTTCTTTTTGCGTCTTTCTTGTTGCAATGCATGAAATGCAATTTAATTCTAGGCCATTTTCTATGTGATGCTAATTTAACTATTGACATGTGACATGGATTATCTAGATGTAATCTATATGTAACATAATCCTAATATGACGTGCAGTCTAATTTATATGAACCTAAACATGCAATATGATGACATATCAATATGATAACATGGAAATTATGACATAGCAATATGATGACGTGGCAATGATGACATGGCAAAGATAACATGACATGGAATTGATGCATCTAATTCTATAAGATACATGCATGTTATTTTTGATGATTTTATTTTAAACTAAAATAGGAAATTACGTAAAGCATGTGATTACCTAATTTATATTAGGAAATAATTTCTATTAAATTCTACTCTAAATTAGGTAATTTCCTAATTAACTACATGGTTCCTAAATATGCAATTCTAAATTAGGAAAATAATATGAATGCAATCTATCCTAACATGTAATGCATTTTTTTTGTATTTTTCATAATATGAAAGTTCACTAAAAAAAATTTCTTTACCAAAAAAAAAAGTTCACTAAATGAGCAACATGCAATACAATTTTTCGTTGGAAATTTCCAACGATTCAAAAAAAAATTGATCTTATTCGGCATTTTTTATATTCGTTGGAAAATTCGTTGGAAATTTCCAACGAATTTTCCAACGAAT
The DNA here is from genome assembly GCA_031216235.1 of Syzygium jambos. Taxonomy (NCBI): domain Eukaryota; kingdom Viridiplantae; phylum Streptophyta; class Magnoliopsida; order Myrtales; family Myrtaceae; genus Syzygium; species Syzygium jambos. Next base: position 20,885,385 of record CM062225.1, read on the forward strand.
TTCAATTTTCCGGCAATTTTTTCATAGTGTACAATTTTTGTTGGAAAATTCGTTGGAAATTTCCAACGAAATAATATTTCGTTGGAAATTTCCAACGAATTTTCCAACGATTTAAAAAATATTAATTTTATTTGGCATTTTTTATATTCGTTGGAAAATTCGTTGGAAATTTCCGACGAAAATTCCAACGAATTTCAATTTTCCGGCAATTTTTTCATAGTGTACAATTTTCGTTGGAAAATTCGTTGGAAATTTCCAACGAATTTTTTTTCGTTGGAAATTTCCAACGAATTTTCCAACGATTTTAAAAAATTGATTTTTATTCGAAATTTTTTATATTCGTTGGAAAATTCGTTGGAAATTTCCAACGAATTTTCCAACGAATTTCAATTTTCCGGCAATTTTTTCATAGTGTAAATTTTTCGTTGGAAAATTCGTTGGAAATTTCCAACGAATTTTTTTTTCGTTGAAAATTTCCAACGAATTTGCCAACGATTTAAAAAAATTGATTTTTATTCGACATTTTTTATATTCGTTGGAAAATTCGTTGGAAATTTCCAACGAAAAAAACTTCGTTGGAAATTTCCAACGAATTTCCCAACGAATTTTACTTTTCCCGGAAATTATTTTAGTGTGTTTTATATTTGTTGGAAAATTCGTTGGAAATTTCCAACGAATTTTTTTTCGTTGGAAATTTCCAACGAATTTTCCAACGAATATAAAAAATTGATTTTTATTCGACATTTTTTATATTCGTTGGAAAATTCGTTGGAAATTTCCAACGAATTTTCCAACGAATTTTACTTTTCCGGGAAATTATTTTAGTGTGTATAATTTTCGTTGGAAATTTCCAACGAATTTTCCAACGAATTTCAATTTTCCGGTAATTATTTTAATGTGTATAATTTTCCAACGAATTTTGCAACGAAAAATCCTACTATATTTTCCCGCTCATCAATTTCAAAATTCATTCTCCCTCTCTTTTCCCCCAGCTGCGCACGTTTCCCCCTTCGGTCGCGTCCCCTCCTGCATGTCAGACCCCTTCCCAATGCAACCACTCCCTCTCTCTCCTTCTTTTCCTTCTTTCTTTCTTTTTTCTCTTTCTTCTCTCTTCTCCTTCCTTTCTTCCTCCTTGGTCCCGACTGGTTCTGCTTCTGTTCTGCCCGCCCCCGCAGCCGCTGCTTGACCGCCCTCTGCCTCCGCCCGACGCCGCTCCACTAGCCGCCGACGCCGCCGTCTTCCTCGTGTCGTCGTCGCGCCGCCGCGTCGCTCGGCAGCTCCGCCCGACGTTGCCTTCCTCCCCTCCCGAGCGCGGCTCGCTGCCGCGTCCGGCGAGTCCCAGCCGTCGTCCAGTCGTCCGCCCAGCTCCCCAGCGCCGTCCCGACGCCTGAGCGTCGCTGTCGTCGACGCCGAGCGCCCCCAGCCGCACCAACCGCCTCAGCCAACTTCCTTTTCTCCTCCTTCGCGCGCGCAGTAGCGAACTTGCCACCGCTGCCCGTTGCGCTCGGCACTGTCCAGCTGCGCCTGGCTGTCGCCGCCGTCGTCTCAGTCGCCGCCGCAACGTCAGCCAGCCACCGCCCTTGGCCGACCGTCCTCTTCCCCTCCTTCGCGCAAGCAGTAGCTCGCCGCTGCGCTCGCCGTAGCCAAGCCCCGCCGAACCGCCGGCCAGCCCGTCCAGCCACTCGACCAGCACCGCCGCCCAGCCAGTTGCCGCCCAGCCAGCCTCTCTCTCTTTTTCAACGAAAAACCCTACGATGTCCCTTTCGTCTCTCTCTTCCTCGTCTCTCTTTTTCTCTGTCTCCTCTCTCTCTCTGTCTCCCCCTGTCTCCCCCTCCGGTGCCCCTTCTCCGGCTCCGGCTCCGTCTCCGGCGCCATGGACACCAACACTCCGCCGCCCCCCTCCTCCTCCGCGACGTCAGCTGCCTCCCCAAAGGCGCCGCCGCGGCCATCCAGGCCGCCGCGCCCCGACGCCCCCGAGGCCACCATGGGCTGCCCCCGACGCCCCCGACGCCACCAAGCCTCGTCGCCGGCGAGGGTCGAGCTTGCCCAGATCTGGGCGAGCTCGTCGCCGGCGCGGGCCGAGCTCGCCCGGATCTGGGCGAGCTCGTCGCCGGCGACGAGGCTGGCCCTCGCCGGCCATGGCGAGGGCCGAGCTCGCCATGGCCGGGGAGCTCGAGCTCGCCCAGATCTGGGCGAGCTCGGCCCTCGCCGGCGACGAGCTCGAGCTCGCCCAGATCCGGGCGAGCTCGGCCATCGCCGGCGACGAGGCTGGCCCTCGCCGGCGGCGAGGGCGATTTTCCGAAAAAAATAAAATCGAAAAAAAAATCAAAAAAAAAATTCGAAAAAAAAAATCGAAAAAAAAAATCAAAAAAAAATTCGAAAAAAAAAATCGAAAAAAATGCAAAAAAAAAATTTGGTTGGAAAAAAATTTCCACGATATTTCGAAAAAAAAAATTTTGTAATTTTTCCAACGAAAAAATTTTCGTTGGAAAAAAAATTTCCACGATTTTTCGACCAAAATTTTTTTTTTAAAATTTTTTCAACGAAAAATTTTTCGTTGGAAAAATTATTTCTACGATTTTTTGACCAAAAAAATTTTTCCAACGAAAAATTTTTCGTTGGAAAAAAAATTTCCACGATTTTTCGACCAAAAATTTTCCAACGAAAAATTTTTCGTTGGAAAAAAAATTTCCACGATTTTTCGACCAAAAAAAATTTTTTCAAAATTTTTCCAACGAAATTTTTCGTTCGAAAAAAAATTTCTACGATTTTTTGACCAAAAATTTTTTTTTTCCAACGAAAAATTTTTCGTTGGAAAAAAACTTTCCACTATTTTTCGAAAAAAAAAATTTTTAATTTTTCCAACGAAAAATTTTTCGTTGGAAAAAAACTTTCCACTATTTTTCGACAAAAAAAACAATTTAAAATTTTTCCAACGAAAAATTTTTCGTTGGAAAAAAAATTTCTACGATTTTTTGACAAAAAAAACAATTTAAAATTTTTCCAACGAAAAATTTTTCGTTGGAAAAAAAATTTCTACGATTTTTTGACCAAAATTTTTTTTTAAAAATTTTTCCAACGAAAAATTTTTCGTTGGAAAAAAATTTCCACGATTTTTCGACCAAAAATTTTTTTTTGTAATTTTTCCAACGAATTTAGCCACGAGTTTTCCAACGAATTTTCCAACGAAATAAAATTCGTCGCAAATTTCCAACGAAAATTGAAATTTTTCGTTGGAAAAATTTCCAACGACCTATTACCAACGAATTTTTTTTCGTTGGAAAATTCGTTGGAAATTCGTTTTCCAACGAATTTTTCCAAATTTTTCGTTGGAAAATTCGTCGAAAAAAAGCAGTTTTTTTGTAGTGGAAATCTACTAGTTTGCCGGGAGTGAAGATACCACATTGTTACAAGTGTAGAACCTACTGTTGTGCACAACCTAACTCTTGCTGTGGCACCCCACTTATAGACTAATGTCATGACCTCAACTCCCGCAGGTGGCACCACCTAGGAGTTCGGCCAATAGATTATTAAGTTTAAGCCTAACTCGAGCACTCCCAAACCCTACCAATTCGCGACTTAAGGTTCAAGTTATTAACATACAAATTATTTTTATTTCGGAGTCGCCACTAATCTATTTACGGTGGGTCGATTAAAAACCTAAATAAAGTATAGGGAGATATACCTTATTCCTATAAACTAGAGATTGTGAGTACGGGGACTTGGTTACGCTAAATTACTCTGACGCCATTTCGGTACCTTTTTTTTCATGAAAACTTTTGAGCAGGCAGCTTGGATTCATTTTAACTTAGTCACTAACATGTGAGGTAACCATGCGGGTGCGCAAACCACCAAAGTAACACCCAATAATCAAAGCATTAAATAAATTGCAAGAGTGGGAGAGTTACTTATCTCGAAGCAATGTAAGCATCTGCATAGTTAGCTAGAAAACCATATCAACAGGCCTAATATGATTTCTAATTAATAAGCACTTCACTCAATATTTTTTGGGTTTTCGCTTACTTCAATGAAAACTATCCTATGTGCAATGACGTGTGGAACATGACATGCAGTTAAATAAGCTTGGCATGCGAACTATATGACTTGCGGTTAAATGACCTAACTCTAATGATAGGAGAGTAATCTTTTTTTTGTAATTTTCCAACAAATTCGGAATTAAAAATTGCCTAAATTAACATGCAATCTATTTTAGAAAAGGTAATTTAACCTATTCTAGAGCTACTTCTCTTTTGGTATTTTTTTCTATGAAAATTCGAAATTAAAATTACCCTAAATAAACTATCAAGATCAGGATAATATCTGAATTAAATTAGGAAATAAATTACTTTAAGTCCTAATTGGAAAATTATCCTATCTTTCTAGCGTATCAGGGTTATCCTATTCTATTAAAAAAAAGGTTATTTTATCCTAGCGTGCATCTCTATCTAAAGGAAATCAAATCAAATCCTAACTAATCTTTTTGGGATTTTCTTTTTGGAGGAACGAAATCAAACAAATGGATAACCACAACAACTGAAATTAATCCATGCAATCTGCAAGATTTGTCTTAATATCTTTGAATTAGGAAAACGAAATAAACCAATGATCATATCCATGTGGTTATGGATATTGATGGAAGGTTATTTGTTTAAATTTGGGAATAAAATAAAATCTATTATTGTATCCAAATGGTTATGGACAGAATGACGATTTTCCGTGCCGTCAAGTATTATATCTTATGGTTGAGATCGGATTGTCGTCTAAGCACGTTGTTATATTAGGAAAGTTTGCTAACTTAGGGTATTTTAAAATCATGCAGATACATCACGCATCATTCAAAAATATTAACTAATCCACCAAAGATATCTAAACCAATCAAATTAGGCAATTAAATATTTAAAACAATATCGGATAATGTTCTTTCCTAATTTGCAAAAACTTCCAAATTTGGACCTGGTTCCGAATATGGCTTGTGGGCATGGGATGGCCGAAGGTGGTGGACCGGCGGCGGCCACAGTGGCAGTGCTTCATAGTGGTAATCTGATGTGGACGGTAAGGAGCAGCTAGGTTCACGGTGGTGTTCCAATCAATCTGTAAAACAAGAACACGAACCATGACGATGTAGGGACGCAATTGCCACAACCGTGATGGGGAAGACCGGGATTGACCGAGGACGGCGCCGAGCTGTGAGCTTGCGTCCGGCCAAATACTGCAGCACCGAGATTCATTGATTGAGCTTCGCGGCGGCTCTTAACCTATGGCATCTGTAGGGGCGGTGACGGTTCTCGTCTGAGCAGTGGGGACGGCAGCAATGTCAGTACAAGGCAGCGACAACATCACCGGCGGTTGTCAGGGTAGCAGTGGGGCGTCGAGTTGGGTGCCGGAGCAGCTACAACATCGATTCGCCAGGTGCAGTAAGTGTCACAATAGGTAGCGTCAAGGGCCAGGAGGGCTCGCGATGATCAGCAGCAAGCTCAGCGTAGTAAAGGGGCGACGTTGGGGCAGCAGCTGGGGTGATGGTTGGGCTCAGCTGGTCAAAGGCGACCTCAAGGCACGGCGACAGTAGCATGTGGCTTTAGCGCATGGCAACAGCAGCACACCGGTTGGACCAAGTGTGACGGCGGGTGCCGGGATCAGTAGCGGCGGGCATGGCATGGCATCGAGATCCTCATGGCTGCTGGTTTGGCCGTGAGGGTGGCAACGGTTGAAGCAGAATTGGCTTGCCCACAAAGGCGGTTGGACGTCAGAGGCAAAGCGGGACGAGAAGCCACGACCGAAGAAGGCTTGGCCGTGAGGGTGGCTCCGCTGATCTCTCTCTCTCTCTCACTCTTGCTCTCAAGTGTTTCAATCTTGTGTTCTCGAAAATTGTGATTGTCTCCCCTTGATGAAGAGGTATAGCGATATATTTATGATGTAAACCTAGGTTAATTGGCCAGGCTTTGTAAGATGAAGGGCCTTCACCTAGGCTTTTCTATTTGACTTCTTAATAGATTGAACTATCTTGGGCTTTTCAATAATTGAAGTTTAATGAGCTGATTTAAGCTCAAATTAAGACAATCAAGGCTCGTTATGCCTTGTGATTTTCGACCCCCCTTTCCTACTGCCTAGCCGAGTGTCGCTCAATGTACGAGTTAGGTACGCGCGACTAATTTGAATTATTTGCCACCACTGGTCCAATGCCAAATGCAAATTAAACTATATGATTCTAATTATATGCTATGAAGTTTATTTTTGTTTAGGGATTATTAATCCCTAATTTTCATGCAATTAATGTCAAAAAAGGTTAATCAAAATTTATGTGTCAACAACTAATTACTTATTGGGCCTTCTAAGAGTGGTTCTCACACCTTACACACAACACAGTTTCGCGACCTTCCTAGAGGTGATCACGAGAAGGAAAACTAATGGATTATTAAGTCAAAAACTTAGCACAGACTCTCCTAAGCCCTATAGTCGCAACTTGGTACTCAATTTAATATGCAATTTTCTTACCTTTTTAGAGCCACCACTAATCAGTTATTGGTAGGACGATTAGATACCTAAGTAAAGCGTGGGAGAACACTTTACATCCATGAACCAAAGATTTATGGATACGGGATTGGTTACACTAGATTAATTTAATACCCTTTAGGTACCTTTTCTCTTTATATTCAAAAATACTTTGCAAGTAATCTTGGTCAATTTTAACTTAAGCCGCTAACATGTAATAGTGATCATATGGGTACACAATTAATAATTTAACTCTCAAGAAGTTGAAGCAATAAATAAATCGCTAGAAATATGATTAACCTTAATGCAAAGCAAAGCATAAATTGATAATTATTATATCCCAGTTGTTATGAAAAACCCTTATATTGTTTTGACAATGACAAAGACAATCAAATTCAACTAATGTGTATATTGGTTGAGTATTACCAGGCACTATATATACAAGCTACAATGCATATGGTGTCATAATTAGTATCAAGTGTGATCCTAATATGCTGAGTGCTTAGCCACAATTAGGAATGCTCTGCCGATATGGGAGGATCACTGCCGATATCTAAGGTGAACAAGGTATTGGGAATGGAGATGTCTATAAGCCCAAAGGATCTCTACAAAGGTGAACAATATGAAAGGACCTTGATCAAGAAAGAACAAGCTTAGAAAAACGGGGATGTTCGTAATAGCTTGGAAGGACCAATATAAGGTGAACAGTTGGATGGACTTTGGTGATGGTGAACAAGCTTAGAATAGTAATGTTCATTAAAGCTTGGAAGGACTGAACTTGTGAAGTTGAACATATTGGTGGAGTCATAATAATCAATATGCTTGGAAGGACCAGAAGATAAAAGAGCAGCAAATCATCATCGGGACAACTAATTATTGGCTGGAGCAGTTCTCTTCAGATGAGGTGGGAAGACAGTGACAATACTGATGATGTAGTGAGTTAAATGAAGATGAGGAATCAATGGTGATGCTAAAGTCCTTGAAGGTCTTTGGATGTTAACCCGATCAATCAGTGAAGACAGGGAATCGATGGGGATTTTGATGTCCTTAAAAGTCTTTGGAAGCTAATGAAGTCAAAAGGATCATTGCAAGGTTGATTATATGTCATTCCACACGAGACGGCATCAACAGTAAATATGCACTCTTGATTATGGGTAAGGGATCATGTTATATCAAAACCTAGAAGGTGTTGGTCATCTGCTCATTTGATGGGTATGTTGATCAAGATGAAATTAGCCGTTACAAAGGCTTGGAGTTCGCATAAGGAGCACTGGAAATGTATTAGAGCAATTATGGCAATACTGACACGAGACAAACACTGACAGGAGTAGTCTGGCTAGTTTGGGAAACTTCACTAACGCTGATGAGTGACAAGGAGTCGTTCTGCTAATAGCAATGAAATACCAACGGCTAGTTCATGGAGATGAGTTGCAAATGGCTGTCTAATGGTTGGATGGCTGTATATATGCAATCCAAGAGAAGTTGCATGGTTTGGAACTAAAACGAACAAACCAAGTCTAGAGCTCTTGAGTCTTTTGTTTTGCTTTATTCTATTGTTAGCAGTTGCAATGCTAATAATGTCTATGCGATGTGCTACTAAGTTGTATTAGCAAAGAATCAAGTGTATAAGTGTGAGTGCAATTGTTTGTGTCCCAATAGCATGATCTATCGTGTAAAGGGGTCAACACTAGCCAGTCATAACTTGCAATGTGGATTACTAGTCGATTCCAGCCTTGTTGTACTTGTTAGTCTTGAGAGTGAACATAAATCCGGGGATAAAGCCGAACTACTATAAAACTCTGTGTGCTATCTTTTATAAGCACCACTCCTGATTACATTGTTTGTTCATCAGCAACACTCCTGATTATGTTAAACTATTTTTGCTGTTGTCATGACCTACCCCTCGAGGGCCGCCTCGGCGTAGATTTAAAGGTAATTGTTTGATAGTGTTCCGAATGGCTCATCCCAAAAGGGGACTCAAAAAGCATCAACCTTAAGTTCATCCATGAGGTCTATCAATCCCATACATGGACTCTCCCTCATTCCATACCTCACGTGACACATGATTATTTTTATGTTTTTTTATTATTTTGGAGTCACCACTAGCTTTTGTTGGGAGTCAACTAGAATACCTCGTCGAAATGCTTAGAAGCAGCATGCACGTCATCTGTCTCTATGCCGATCTGAAGTGTCAAGTGGATCAGACGGTCAGCACGTATTAACACCAGGACAGCTGCCCGGTTCGGATGAAAGACGTCTAACGCAGCCTCCTCTTCAATGATCCTACACACGGCTGCTTCGATACCGATTTCTTCTTTTCTTTTTTTCTCCCTTATTTTTCCAAATTTTTATTGTGCAACGTAAATGGGGGGAAAAGGTTGTATTCTGGGATGCGTCACAAGCACGTGCCCCACCCCATCAAACAAGACTAAATATAAAGGATTTGACATTTTACAGATCTATAACATTAAGATATGAAATCATTGCGTCCTGTTATATGGTCATCATATTATATAATTACACTACAAAACCACATACACGTTTCCAAGTGGACCGGGGGTATTAGGTTTCTAGCCAAAAAATAAAAAAGAAGGAGAAAAAGATCAACGGTATTAGGTTCTAAGGAGAGACACTTGTTTCCCTTCAACCGAGCCGCCCCTCCATCATCCCTTTCTATTCTTTCATTTGTTTAATCCATTTGCAAGTCCATCGGCCAGTCGGTCTCAGCATACGTGAAAGATGAGCTAAGCCAGGGTTAAAAAATCTACCAAATCAGGACGCGGATCCCCAATTTTTAAACAAAAAAATGGCGGAAAAAAACATTTGATTTAATCATGATGGATGAACGATATATGACTCCAACGATTTGATTGAAACTCAGGTGAAACTCACCTGATTAATGCTTCATGTCGAGTTGATTCATGCCAGCGGGTTTTTGGCCTTTTAGGTAAGACCGGGCGGAAGTGCTAACTAGCTAGCTAGGTATGGTGGTTGTACGTGGCCATCTTTGACTTATTATGCATACTCAAAACAGATATAGAAAATTAGTGGAAATTGTTACGGCTAGTGTTATTACCTAAAGGGGGGGTGAATAGGTGATTTTATAAAATTGAATGATTTAAATGTGCGAAATGAATATAGTCGAGCTTAACAACTCGTATGTTCAATACCAAATGGAAGCGTATTACAAACTTGTATGTAAATTGTCGTCAGATGACTAAGATGATGTTCTGACGAACTTGTTTGACAGATATGTATGCAGTATAATATCAACAATAATAAATGAAAGTTTAAGGATAGAGAATATTGCACACAGATCTTTATAGTGGCTCGGCTTTATCAAGCCTACGTCCACTTTCCATGCTGGCAGCCTATTGATTGCGTTTCACTACTGAATCGCCAGAAAATTACAAGAGCAGTGCTTCTCAGATGATAGATAGTACCATCACATACTCTTCACTCAAGTAATTTTCTTTATGAAATCACAACGTGAAAAACAGTAATCACAAGTGTGTAAGATTGAAGCTCTATTTAGACTTTGGAATTCTCGATTCTAATTATCTCCTTGTACGACGTTTGCACTCCTTTTATATTCCTCCATTTCCAATATATCCGTTGGATAATCTTCAGAGAATTGATCTCCAAATCAAATCGTTGGAGAAAACTTACCAAAAGAAAATGCATAGACGTTAGAAGAAGAACCATTATTTCCAAGTGATTTGATCGCCTATACAATCAAATCAAGGTTTCTATAAGTGTAGTTCTTCGTGTTTAAGGAACGATCTTGTTATTACAAATTAGGATATCTTGGGATATCAATTTGATTATCCTGCACAAACTTGCCAAAAATAACACTCATTGAATCTGACGAGTAATTTTAAATCTGATGACAAAATCCTTTCATTGACTAAGTCTGATGACTCAGCATTTACCTGCATCAAATAACTTAAGTGTAATTCTTGTTAGTAGCAGATAGTTTTGTCATTTCTCAAAACTCATTAGGGATTTTTCTCAACATTCTCCCCCTTTTTGATGATGACAAAATTGTTTATAAGCAATGTAAATAGTCTATTCGGATGATATAACTTTCGAAGCATATATAAAGCATTGTTAAGTTCTGAAATAAGCATAATATTTTTTAAGTATGTCAATTTTTATTCTGCCCGCTACGTCAACATTTGCATTCATAATTTGTATAAACCTTCGCCCGCTTTTTGACATCAGCAGAAAGGATAAATAGTAATAAAGTTCACACCAAATGTCGAAGCATAGTCAATAAGAGTTCAGCATCAAACAACCAGTGTCAAATCATAAGTCAAAATCCCAAGTTCAAACACATAACTGAAATCAAATAACTCAGAGATTAAAAGTTGTGAAGAGATTTGATCAATTTGGCTAATTTGCCGGAGGGGCTGAGGGTCCTGCGGGTTGAGATGAAGAAGTTCCAAAAGGTACAGATAAGAAAGGAACTTGGACAAGACTGAAGCTAGAAAGTTGATTCAATCGTTGCTCACTATGCGATGAGAGCTGATGAAGTTGGCCTGTAGTGTTAACTGCTGCAATTTGTACACCAATTTTAACTTGAATCTTCATATTGTTGATCCTTGCTTCCATCAAGTCCTTAATCTCCTGGATTCCTTCTTTAAGTTCATTGCGGAGTTCCCTGACTTCATTTTGAATTGCAGCTTGTCTCCACCTTCGATTAGTAATAGCTGCGTGATCTGACATAGATGAGGAGATATTGTATCCAGAAGGAGTGTGTGGTTGGAATATCAACAAATGATGCTTCCTTCCCTTTACCTCTCTATTTAGCTTCAGATGAAACTTTTTCATGATCATCTCCTTCAAGAGGTAAATCTGCAGACGTTGCTGCTGAAGGAGCTGCCTCTTGTTCATTCTGATTGTGTTCCTCTTGTATGTTAGGTAGATTAAAGTCATTGTCCTCAATATCTGGAGCATTTTCTTTCTCAAACTCCTCCTGCATATCATCTTCTATGACATGTTCATTCTCAGGCTCCCCCTTGTCTCCTAGAAGGTCCTTCCTCAGGTTCTTTTTCTACAGTAACTATGTTTTCTTCTTGATTCTCCATCACTATTTGGTTGATGAGGTCACTAAGGGATTGCAGCAAACTTTCATCCTCATCTTTTAGTCTTTGAATTTCAAGCTGAGTGGCAGCATGTCTTTCTGCATGAGCTTTATGCTTGGCTTCTTGATGAAGTAGCCATTACACAAACCTTGTTTCTTTAAGGCTTTTGTCATCCGCATGTGATTGTTCAGCAGATTGTTCAGTGGATATCTCCATCTCATCAAAATAACTAGCTACAGCTAATTTTCTTTTGGTTGGTCTATCTATTTTGGAGGCGGTCAACTGCACTTACCTCTTTCTCACTAAAAGTTCGATTGATTCCTCCTTTTCAGACTCATGAAAAATGTTAGCAGAGCCCTTGTTCTGTGCATTCATCATTTTGGCAGGAATAATCTGACCCTTCTTATCCTTCTAATTTTCACCATCAAATTTGTATCCCATCTTAGTCATCATAAGTTCTCCAACAGTTATAGTTTGAAGAGATTTACCTTTGCGTTTTCTAGGAATGGAGATTTTCAAATACTCAAAGATAGCAGTGATTAAAGCTCCATAAGGGAGTTGACCCTTACTCTTCTTGACAGTTCTATATATTTGAAGAAGAATCATATGGGACAGAGAAATGGGAAAGGTGGTTTGAATTGCCCAAATCAACTTTGCTTCATATCGAAGACATCAGTTTTGAAAGATCCTTTGGATCCAAGACAATTGATGATGATTTTGTGCAGGACAATGGAATTTAGAGGAAAAAGAATGTGAGATACATGAGATGTAGAGCCTTTGATGAAAGATGAGTCACCAGACAGAGATCGATATGCCAAATCTGAGATGATAGGAATAAAAGAGAATTATGTATGTTTCACTCCTAGAATGGCAGAGACATCAAAGACTGATAACTTATAATCTTGTTGAAAAATAGAGAACTCAATTTCAGCAGGTGAAATGAATGACAGATTTGAATAAAAGTGAGTCTTGAGTTCAGGGTAGACTTTGTGAGGGCGAGAGCACATTCTTTGAAAATCAAGATTTTCAATCAGATTCCGAATTTTGATATTGAAATTTTCAAAGAAGTTGAAATCTATAACTCTGTTGTTCATTATTCCTCTGGCTCGGAGTGGATTGTAAGCAACCTTATGAGTTTCGTTTCTAAACAGACTGTCATTTTTCTTGTCATCAGGTGGAATTCAAGAGATGGACACAAACTCAGGAAATAGTTTCTCATCATTATCCTCTTTCCTAGAGTCAATGTTTTTGCTTTTCTCCAAAGTCTGCAATTCCTCCTCGCCAATGAATTCTCCTCCAACATTCGAATGTTCTCCTACTTTCTCTTTTCCTTTTAAAGAAACTCCTTTCTTTATAGTCGCAGGGGTTTCCCGAACATTAGAGGTTTCTTTAAGAACTAGCCCTTTTCAGCAACAGGTGATCTTCCAAGCCTTATACCCTTCTCATATTCCTCCATAACTTCACGTTCAGATAGAAAACCTAATGTTTTACACATGGCATTTACAGTACTCTGGTCACTCCGATTTTCTCAAAGCACTCTAATGGTTTTTATCAGTTGTCTTGCCATAACAAAATGATCACGTTCTTGAATAAGGATTCGTAAAGATTTATTACCTTCAGTCGACTCTTTCTCCGAGCCCAAGTCAGAGATATCAATTTTCTCTGCTTCTCCATCTTTGTCTGCTCTGGTGAACATTCCTGCGATTCTGTTGATCTTCTAGAACCCTTGATTCCTTTCTTTGATTTAGTGGTCGATTTCGGTGCCATTGAAGAGATTTTTGAGTTTCCAAAGAGAAAGATGAGATCTTTTAGGGTAAAACGTGTGTTTGGAATCTTTAGGGTTTCAGAAAGTAGAATATGTGTTCGGAGAGGTAAAATGTTGAGAATGAGAGAGAAGATTTAAGAAGAAAAAGGTTTTAAACCGAGAAATACAATATATCAGTTTTTACAAAACATTTTGGAAACTGTCAATTGACAGTTAGGGGAAATTTCGAAAATTATATTTCGAAAATTTTGGGATTATTATTCTCAAATGATATCAATTAAGACAATTAATTTCAAACAATCATGATATTCAAAATATATGAGATATACATACCTTTTATAAGATTAGCAGTGCGCCAAAATCAAACACTTCAAATATATGCTTGATCAAATAAGTCATCAGATGCAATGAGAGTTTATTCTACACATCTCAATAAAGTGGGTTAATGATATTTAGTATATCTCTAATAAGCTCAAAACTTTTCTTCTCTAAAGGTTTTGTAAAAATGTCAGCTAATTGCTGTTTAGTGTCTATAAATTGAACATTGATATCTCTTTTTAAAATATGATCGCGGATAAAATGATGCTTAATATCAATATGCTTAGCTCTGGAATGCAGAATAGGATTTTTGGTTAGATTGATGACGCTTGTATTGTCACACTTGATGTCCACAGCTGAGTTTTTAACGTTGAAGTCTTTCAATTGTTGTTTCATCCAAAGGATTTGAGCACAGCAACTACCAAGTGAGACATATTCTGCTTCTGCCGTTGAAAGTGGTACAATCTATTGCTTCTTTGAATACCACGAAACAAGCATGTGTCCTAACAATTGACATGTTCCTAAAGTACTCTTCCTATCTATTTTACAACCAGCATGATCAACATCAAAATATCCAATAAGAGTAAAATTTGATTCCTTAGGATACCACAGTCCAAGTGTAGGATTGGTGCTAACATATTTGATAATTCTTTTGACTGCAGTAAGATGAGATTCTTTTGGTTCTGATTGAAATCTTGCACACTAACAAACACTGAACAAAATATCTTGTCGTGAAGCAATTAAATATAAAAAAAGAACCAATCATGCTTCTATATAATTTTTTATCTACTGGTTTTCCTTTTTTATCCTTGTCTAGTTTAATGGAATATGATAGTAGAGTTCTTGTTTTTTTGCAATTTACCAAACCAAACTTTTTCGTAATTTCCTTGGCATACTTTTCTTGACAAGGAAAGGTGTCATTTTTGGTTTGTTTAATCTGTAATTCAAGGAAGAAAGTTAACTCATCCATTATGCTCATTTCAAATTCACTTTGCATCATTTTAGAGAAATTCTTACACAATTTTTCATCTGTAGAACCAAAAATGATGTCGTCTACATAGATTTGAACAATTAAAATATCTTTAACTTTTCTTTTGATGAATATGGTAGTGTCTACATTACCTTTTGTGAATCTATTTTGTTCCAGAAAGCTGCTCAATCTTTCATACCAAGCACGTGGTGCTTGTTTAAGATCGTATAATGCTTTCTTGAGAGTATATACCTTTTTAGGCTTGTGAGGATCTTCAAAATCTGGGGGTTATTCTACATATACTTCCTCTTTGATATAGCCATTCAAGAATGCACTTTTGATGTCCATCTGAAACAGTTTAAAATTATAGAAACAAGCATAAGCCAATAAAATTCTTATTGCTCCTTACCAAAAAATAAAATAAAATTCTTATTGCTTCTAACTTGGCCACCAGAGCATACGTTTCATCGTAATCTATTCCTTCCTCTTGTGAATATCCTTTGGCCACAAGTCTTGCTTTGTTTCTGACGACTTTTCCTTGATTGTCCAGTTATTTCGAAATACTCATTTTATTCCAATAATTGAATGATTTTTGGGTCTAGGAACAAGCTCCCATACTTGATTGATTTGGAATTGTAAAAGTTCCTCTTGCATGGCTTCAATCCAGCTTTCATCTTTCAAGGCATCTTCGACATTCTTTGGTTCAACTTCAAAATGAAAGACAACGTATTTATGATTTCCTTCGCCTTTTGCTCTGGTTTTGATCCCTTCATCTAAATTTTCAATGATGAGTTCTTTGGGATGACTGGATTTTTGCTTCCAGTTCTTGCTGAATCTTTCATCATTTTCATCATTGAGATTTGATGATTCTTCATTGTCTTGTTGGTTTGATGATTCTTGAACTTCATTAGATTTTTCATTCTGATCATCTTCACTTACCGTCAATTCATCAGTTGCTATGTCAGAATCTTCAAATGCTAGATTTTCAGTATTATAATCATCTTGTTGAGTCTAAATTGAGTCTTCAAACTTAACATTCAATGATTTTTCGACTCTTTGAGTATTTTTATTGTATACTCTATAAATCTTGCTTGTTGTTGAATATCCAAGAAAGATTCTTTCATTTGACTTTTCATCAAACTTACCAACGCTATCATTAGGATTTTTGAGAATAAAACATTTACATCCAAATATCCGAAACTAGGAGACATTGGGATTTTTACCTTTGAATAGTTCATAAGGGTCTTTTCAAGAATTTGTCTTGGAAAAATTCTATTTGATAAATAACAAGCTGTTGATACAACTTCAGCACAAAAATGTGCTGGAGTTTTATTTTCAAATAGAAGAGTTCTAGCCATTTCTTGCAAAGTTCTATTCTTTCTTTCAACTACTCGATTTTGTTCAGGAGTATAGGGTGAGAAAAAGGTATGTTGAATACCATTTTCATCACAGAAATAAGAAAAATTTTGATTTTCAAATTCTCTTTTATGATCAGATTTAATGCTCGAAATAGTATAGCATTTTTCATTTTGTACCTTTTTGGAAAATTTTGAGAAATAATCAAATGTTTCACTTTTATGAGCTAAAAAGAATACCCAAGTAAATCTTGAATAATCATCTACAATAACTACGTAGCATTTCTTACCTCCAAGACTTAGAGTTTGAGTAGGACCGAAAATGTTCATATGAAGCAACTACAAAGCTTAGTTAGTGGTGACATAATTTATTGATTTAAATGAACTTCTTACCTATTTACCTTTAGAACAAGTTGAACATAACTCTGTGTTCTTGAATCTTCGTTCTGGCAATTCTTTGACAAGTTTCTTTGAAGCTATTTTGGATATTAACTTGACACTAACGTGTCCGAGCTTTCTGTGCCACTGATCAGATTCTTCTTTTATGAAAACGAGACATTGCAAATTGTTAGACTTCGTGTCTAGTAGATAGATGTTTCCCTATCTTCGACCCGTGAATGATTGCTTGTTGTCTTTACTTATTCCAGAGCATTTGTCTTCTTGGAAAGTGATTATGTAACCAATATCACATAATTGACTAATGCTAATTAAATTGAAGTTCAAACCTTCAACTAGTGAGACTTCACTGATGATGAGATTTTCGATTCTGATAGTTCCTTTGCCAATTATCTTTCCTTTGTTGTTTCCTCCAAAGGATACACTTCCTCCTTTAATTCTTTCTAAATGGATGAATTTCAAAGGATCTCCGGTCTTGTGTCTCGAGGAACCACTATCATGGTACCACTTGTTCTTTCTTTTCTTTGGTACTTGCAAAAGATAAGTAACTCACTTTTTCTTTGGTACCCATATTTTCTTGGGTCCACTTTAGTTAGGATCAATCATTCTCAGAATATTTCTCTGAACAGGTCTCTAAACCTTAGGGCAGTCATTCTTAAAGTGATTTGTATCACCGCAATTTGAGCACTTAAAGGAAGTTGGATAATTGAATTTCACAAATTGCTTTTGAAAGTGATTTTGATACATAAATCTGAGGGGTCTTTTCTTTAGTCTTTCTTTGACATTGGGAAAAGCATTTTTCAATTCGGTATTTTTCTCAAAATCCAGACTTGATTTATTATAATAAGGAACTTGAATTGATAAAATATGTTGAAGATTTTTCGAACTCATTAAGAATTTCTTGGTTATATTAGAAATATTATTTTTCAAAAGTTCCTTTTCATTAGAGATTCGATCAATACTTTCCTTAGAAATATTTTTCAGATCAGGAATTTCCTTTTTCAACGAATCATTTTCCTTTTCAAGAAAATATTTATTCTTCTTGATAAGATTAAACTCTTTTTGCAAGAAATCAATCTTATCTTTTTGCGAAACATCTTGCTGTTTTAAAAGATTGTTTTCCTTTTTTAAACATTCAATTGATTAATCAATTTCTTTGTTTTGACTCGTACTTCTTAGGGACACAATCTCCTTCTTCAATACAGAAATATTTTTTACGGCAGTTTTATTAACAGAGATTAACTCATCAATATAATTTGCAACTGCTTCAGGAATATTTGAATTGCTTACCTCATTTTCTTCAACAGAACTTGATTTTGAGTTTGACTTTGCCATCAAACAAATATTGGTAAATTCTTGTTCACTTACATCATCCTCTGAATTACTCCATGCTTCAGCTTTGAAAGCCTTCTTATATCGTTCATACTTCCCTTTATTCTTTTTGAGAAGAGGACATTTTGGCTTTATGTGTCCGTTCTTTTTGCAATAGAAACATATCACGTCTTTGTTTTCTTCATCTTCGGCACTTGATTTCTTCTGAAAATTTAGCTTCTTGGCCTTTGATGACTCAGAATTCTTGAATTGCTTCTTTGACTTATTCATCGTCACCTTCTTTGCCATCTTTCTCAGTTTCTTGACCATTAGAACCGATTCTTCATCTTCGTCTTCATCTGAATTTGTAAATGTGTCATTAGAATCAATGTTAGCTTTTTAAGCAATGGAATTTTTACCTTTGGATTCTTCAACTTCTAAGAACTTTTCAGTTTCATAGGATTGAAGAGTTCCGATGAGTTCATCCACTGTGAGTGGTCCGATCCCTTGAGTTTCTTGAATAGAAACTTTGATGTTGTTCCATTCTTTTGAAAGAGCTCTCAGTAACTTGTTTACCTTCATAGGTTCTGAGATGGGATTGTTTTGGAATTCAAGTTCATTTACGATCTCAGTGAATCTGCTCTGCATCTCAAAAATTGTTTCATTTGGTTTCTGAGTGAAGGACTCGTACTGCCTAAGAAGAATGTTAAGATTTGTCTCCTTGACTCTCTCTGTTCCTTCATGAACAAGCTTGAGATGATCCCAAATTTCTTTTGCAGTTTTGAGATTTGCAATTCATGTCACGCCCCGCACCCTACGGCTCGCCACATCCCTGCCGCGGTCGATTACAAGTGCGACGTCTCAGGATGCGTCGCCGACCCAAAGCCCAAAATAGAGAACAAGCACACACGGAAGCAACACAACACCCAGACAATAAAACACGTGACCAAGGATAGCGACACAAACAATAATTACAACTTGCATAAGCTACGAAGATATACAATATCCATTACAGCATAAGCACTTAAATCAAAAAGGGTCAACGGCCACTAGCAACGAAAGGGTGAGTGATTTGGGATCAGACTCCCACTCCATCGGCTCTTCCTCCCTAGGGTCGGAATCCATCTCAAGGTCGGGGGTTTGAAAAGTTGGGTTTAAACAACAGTGAGAATAAATCTCAATGAGTAGGCCCCCTAAACCTAAACTAAGCTAACATGCACCTCCTGACGAGCACCAACCAAACAACACACGGTCTAAACCATAAATGACTTAGGCCCTGGGGCCCAAATCCAAAACTTACTTGACCCTGCAGGTTAGACAATTGATATATAATCACAATCATGCCACATAATTCAATCACGACACATATATGCATATCACTTCGTCACGACGCATGTCATGCATATGCTCGTACTCGTACTCATGCTCATGCCTCATTGATGCATCGTTGTACACTTGCATGCTAGCACTCTTGCCATTTATCAATTTCTCCTCCGACCCACGTTAAAGGCATCAGGTCCGACCCGCGTAAAACGCATCAGGTCTATCACTTCGAGATCGATCTCTGGCCCGTGTTAAACGCATCAGGCTCATGGCACATAACCTGTGTAAAACGCATCAGGTTGGTCATCTTTCGGTAAACCGAGCATCGTCCCGCGTAACACGCCTCAGGACGGGTTCACTACCCTGCGTAAAACGTATCAGGGCTTATTGTGATCACGCATTCACAGTCACCAATTTTTATCTGAACCTCGCGTAAAACGCATCAGGGCATTTTAGGTGATCACAATGCACATGTCATTCGTGCACACTCGTATATGCACATGCCGTGCCAATGCTTGAGATGCACACTCATGGCTATAACGTTCATACTTGGGCATTCGAGAAATTGACAGTGAGCATTCAATTGCACAACACCACGTGTTCAATTCACAACGCAATATGCTCAATTTACACCACACATATTCAATTTAATGAATCAATAAGCCCAATCAATCAATTAATTCAAATCAGCCATGGTACATCATTGGCTCACGAAAATCACGCAATTAAGTCATTAAACTTGCACAAGTCTAAGGTCCACCAAGCCTAACCTTTCTCCGCCACATAAGTACTCAATCCTGGCATCATGTAACCACTACCAAGCCATAAACAATCAGCCACTTAATGGACAAATCAAGCACACACGGCCATTCACAATTAATCCTCAATTTCGCCGAACAAGGCCCAATAAATTCCACCATGGTCAGCCACTAATCAGTCCCCTCTAGGCCTCTAATCCACCTCCAAATCATCACATTTGGCTCCCAAATCCACCACATAAACAGCCACTACACGGCCCAATTGTTGCGCCCATTACATTCCGCATTTAGACCGCGATTAATCCACCTAATGATCCGATCGAACCTATCTTAATCGATCACCAACCAGATCACCTTAGATCACTAAATCACTTTCAAATCATCACATTGGAGCACAAAAGTCGCCATGGAAACAGCCACCACTCGGTCCACAAATTTCACCCGCCAAATTCACATTTTTGCCCAAATCAAGGCGCCTATGCTCAATTCACGTAATAGCCCAAATCAAGACCACAATGATCAGCCACTATGTACAAGAGAAAACCGAATACACAAATTCGGAGCAATTTTGAGCCAGCGCACAGTTCTGGAATCCATTTTCAAATAAATAGTAATTCAACTCCAAAAATTATAAAATTTGGATATATTGTACAAAACATCTCAATGAACATTTTCCATGAAGAACTCGAAACCCAGTTCTAACTGTAAACACCTCGTTTTGACACTCAAAATCGGACAAAATCCGATTCGCTCGGATAGCCCCTCAGGCCATCAAAATACAGCTCATTCAGTACCCAAATCATTTTGGAAAGCTCTGAAATTTTTATATGTCATAGCCAAAAATGTCCCCAACAATTTTTGTGAAGGAAGTATTTTGAAAATAGACTTGAAAAAATTTATAAAAATTCGAACAGACCCGAAGGTCGGGTGAACAGTAAATAGGGCAGTTTTGTTTCGGTCCAAAGATGGACTTCCGAATGGCATCAAATGATTTCCAAAAATTCACAAATTAAAATATGTTATACTTAAAGATGTTGGGAACAGCTTTCATGCAGAACACTTCTTCAAATTCGGCCCACACAAGTCACACCAAAAATAACAAAATCCGGCGACGCAACAGTAGCCGTACCGGAAATCAACAAATATGCATCACCAAGCAAACCAAGCTCAACAAACCACTAATCCAATTATCCATAGCCTTTAAACCATCCCTAAATCATCACATTAGACCATTAAAGTCACTACAACTTCAGCCCCAAATCAGCCCACACTAATTAGCCCCTAAAATACCCTAATAACCCATAAAACCCATCTAGAAGTGTAAATTAGGCTAATTAGGGTTTAAGGTTGTACTTACCTAAATTCCCAAGCTCCCAAGGTGGCTGGACAGGAGCGAAAACAGGCTGGACTGAGCTGGTTCAAGCTGGGCCGACGGCGGCGATGGTGGCGACGGTGGCTTCCACGGCGGCGGCGGCGCTCCGGCATGGCTTTCACGGCCAAGGGGAAGGAGAGAATGGGGAGAGGGAGCTGCCGAGAGAGCGGGAGTGTGGCTGGTGGTGATGGTGAGAAATGAGGGGAGAGAGAGATATATATATATCTATAGAGAGAATGGGTGAATGGGGTGGTTAAACTACTACACCCAAAAATGTCGATCTTGCCCTCAACTCAAGGGTTAGGATTAATCAAGTCCAAAATATCTAGGGGCAATATGGTCCTTAATTTTTCAGCATTATTGGGGGGGGTAATAAATCCAATTTAAAACTCCAAATTCGGAATCCAAGCTTAAGGCACAAGGGCAAAACGGTAATTTTCCGGTCCCGGGTCAAATTTTCAATTTTCGGCTCTATTGATCACAAATATAATTGGCCACATAAAAATGACGCCGTCCTTACAAAAATAGTCGTGTACGATCACGAAATTCGACACTAAAGTCCGGACTCAATTCCACGATCGATTTCGCTCAATTTGCGATTTTAGCGTCTCTCACTAACGGGCGGCTGTTTAGGGGTTATGCGTATCGACCTAGGGTTACTCGAGTCATGACAATCTCGATTTCTCAGAGAACACGAGGATTATCACTAGTTCCGGGGGTCGCGATCGTTTGGATTAATTTCAGAATCGTTCGTCACGCGCACTCTCGGTCGTGCGGAATCACCCACCATCCGATCGAACGTCGTCGGTCAAACTGAATCCATCACTCCCCTTGGACCGGCCCACATCGGCACAAAATATCTCCTCGCCGCTTCTCGAAATCGGACTCGATTCACGGTCGAGTTCTTGGGTCCACATACCATTTTTCCTAGTTAGCCATTCTCTATTGGTCAGTATCCCGAGAATGATCAGTTCTAGGTGAGACTTACTAAAACGAAATGAGAAATAATATCCGCTTCGTCGGATCCCAGAAATGGGTCGAAATTCAGGATGTTACAATTCGTTTGTATTCAACTCTTGCACGGCCATTGTATATGGTTGTTCTGATCTTTGCATCTAGATGGATTCTTTTGGAAATTTCTTTGGCCGAGAGTGGTAGAACTTGAGGTCTGATTTGCTCTCTAATTCCTTCGGTAGAAGGTGTCTCATTTTGCCCTTTTGAAGTTTCTGAAGATTTTGTTTCAGTTGAAACGTGTGGAATGATTCCATGTTCAACAATGTCCCATGTATCTTGATCTATTCCCAAGATGAATGTATTCATCTTGTTTTTCCATACACTGTATTCAGTTCCATTAAAGTAAGGCGGTCTGTTGTTGTGACCTGACTCAGTATTATTAGCCATCAAGAATCGTTAGCTCAGAAGTAAAATAACACTTCAAGGAAAAATGAGCACTAGGCTCTGATACCAATTGTTACGGCTAGTGTTATTACCTAGAGGGAGTGAATAGGTGATTTTATAAAATTGAATGATTTAAATATACGGAATGAATATAGTCGAGGTTAACAATTCGTATGTTCATTATCAAATGGAACCGTATTATAAACTTGTATGTAAATTATCGTCAGATGATTGCGTCTGATGACTAAGATGATGTTCTAACGAACTTGTTTGATAGATATGTATGCAGTATAATATCAACAACAATAAATGAAAGTTTAGGGATAGAGAATACCGTACACAGATCTTTATAGTGGTTTGGCTTTATCAAGCCTACGTTCACTCTTCACGCTGGCAACCTATTGGCTTTGTTTTACTACTAAATCACCAGAAGATTACAAAAGCAGTGCTTCTCAGATGATAGACAGTACTATCACATACACTCTTCACTCAAGTAATTTTCTTTCTAAAATCACAACGTGGAAAATAGTAATCACAAGCGTGTAAGATCGAAGCTCTATTCATACTTTGGAATTCTTGATTCTAATTATCTCCTTGTACGACGTTTGCACTCCTTTTATACTCCCCCATTTCCAATCTATCCATTGGATAATCTTCAAAGGATTGATCTCCAAATTAAACCATTGGAGAAAACTTACCAAAAGAAAATGCATAGTCGTTAGAAGAAGAACCATTATCTCCGAGTGATTTGATCGCCTATATAATCAAATCAAGGCTTCCATAAGTGTAGTTCTTCGTGTTTAAGGAATGATCTTGTGATTGCAAATTAGGATATCTTGGGATATCAATTTGATTATCCAGCATAAACTTATCGAAAATAACACTCATTGAATCTGACGAGTAATTTTAAGTCTAATGACAAAGTCCTTTCATCGACTAAGTCTAATGACTCAGCATTACCTGCATCAAATAACTTATGTGTAATTCTGGTTAATAACAGATAGTTTTGTCATTCTGCAGAACTCATTAGGGAATTTTCTTAATAGAAATATCCGAGATATCTCTATAAGATATCTAAATATCTCTAACATTATGGTTAGGCACCGGGTGCCGCATGAACTATCATGCTACACCTTTTTGTTGTCTATCATAGGGCTTGTCCACGGATATAGATGCAAAGACTTACTACATCAACCACGGGTTAGTGGAAAAGCCTCTTTTTCATCTTCCATAAACAATCTTTAGATAGTCTATACAAAGAACATATAAACTCCTTGTTACGGAAATATAGCAGAAGCCAGATACCTTTTGCCCAGAGAGATCATCAAGAGGGAGTTTAAATTCGAGCCTATTAACATATCCAATTAGACCCACTTTTACTCAAAAGCTTAAGCTAGTGACTTTTGGGCCAACTAGGATATATATTAATTACTCCATACCACATTAATTCTCCGATTTGGGATTTCATTATCACAGCTCACACGTGTATCCTAACACTCCTAAATAAATTATGTGCAATACTTTAGCATCTTCTCTCACATGTAAACTAGATTAGAAATGACACGTGGACTTTGACAAACAGTGCCACACACGCGAAATAAGTTGAAGCAGATTTTATTATGATATTATGTTGGAGAGTCCAAACTAAATCTTTAAACTTATAGGTGAATGGAAATCAAATGTATGTAAAAAACTTATGAACCACTTAGTCAAACGATGTAAGATACTTTAATAAGCTCTACTATTTACATCTATATGTTTGAGTGATGAACGTAAGTTCTCATGTAGACACTATTCACAACTATCCCTATATAAAAATATTATGTGTATTAGATGGGATAGTATTTTTCTTAATCAATTTTTTGATTGAAAAATTGCAATTTTGGGAAATGGCCATATTCATTTTCAGTTACACTTACATGCTCGTGATGTTTGATCTAAGGTATGATTGGAGAGAATATCATTCAATTTCAGAGAGAGAGAGAGAGAGAGAGAGAGAGAGAGAGAGAGAGAGAGAGAGTAATGCTAGTGATACTAAAGTTCTGTTCGTTTCACGAAAAATGTAAAGTTTTTGGAAAATGTTTTTCAGAAAGTCATTTTCCAGGAAAATGATAATATTTTATGATATTTGGCTGAGACTTGAAAATGAACTGGAAAATATTTTATGTCGTTTGTTAAGAAAATCTCATTTGATTTTCATCATTGTCGTTTGGTCGGAAATTTTTTATGTGGACTCAGCTGTCTTACATGGTACGGCCAGCGCTAATGTGGCCATTTTTATGTAATTTTTTAAAAATATATTTTTAAATTTTTTTTTTTATATTCCTTTCTTTTCTTTTTTCTCTTCTTTTCTTTTCTTTTCTTTCTTCTTTTGCTGGCCATGGCGACAGTTGGCGACTAGCCTCAGGCGAGGGACAAGCTCACCCAAGGCCAGCGAGCTTGAACCTCATTGGGCTCGGGCGAGTTCGAGCCTCACCTTATCAGATTTGGCAAGGCTCGACCTTGCTCAAGATCGGCAAGGCTCGAGCTCTCTGGCCTCAAGCAAGCTCGAACTTGCTAGATCCAACGAGGCTCGAGCTCCCCAACCATGGTCGGGCATGTCCTCACCTGTGGCCGATCAGCTGTTTCTGTGGGCGATGATTGGCAGAGGAAGAAAGAAAAGAAAAAAAGAAAAAAAAAGAATGAAAATAATTAAAATGATAAAAATAAAAGATTTAAAAAATAAAAAGGAAAAAGAAAAGAAAAATAAGAAATAATTAAAATGAAAAGGAATGTGAAGGAGTTTAAGGAGGAAAGATGATGAAAATCAATTTCCTCTTTTGAAAAAGAGGAAATCATTTTCCACACTTTTGAAAGTGTTTTTTTTTCTTTGGGGAAAAATATTTTGACTAGTTTATTTTCCGTTAACCGAACGCCGAAAAATTAGCGAAACAAATGAAACCTAAGTGAGATTATCTTTTTCTTTAAATTTAGGTTGTGTCACCGGAGGATAAATCTGTTACAAGTGTACTAGTTTGGGATTTTTTGTGGTCAAAAAATTAATTTAGGGTAAATTTGTCATATGAGTATTGATTTGGGGTTTTTTGTAGTATTATACCATTAAGTAATAAGGGCGCACCGAATCCTAAAAAGGCTAGTCAAAGACTATTCCTTTAGTTAGAAAATAACAATGAAGAAGGAAGCCTTCATATTTGTATTTTCTAATTACATTTAATGAGCCGTAACACAAACCTTCAAGGTTTATTTCACTTTAGTTAATTTCCATGTCTTGAAAATACGAATCTTCAATTCATTGTTTTTTTTTTCCTTGTTTGCTCTTCGATCTAGGTTTTTGTTAGTAGTCTGCTCTAGGAATCAATCAATATTGATATTCTAATATTAGTTGTGGATTAGGTTGTGTCTGAAAACCGACATTCACTATACTTAGGTAATCATAATGTCTTGCTAGAGACCGCTTATGACTTGTGAGCCAAAAAGGGTTTTGATCACACTGCTAATATTTAGTGAACCTACAAGGTCGCACACAATAGCGAACTGAGTTAATATTTTCTGTGCACCGGGATCTACTTAAAATAAGAAGTAGATTTTAATTTATTCTCATATTCAACTTATCTACGTGCTCGTGCACGTTATGAGATAACGATTAAACGTACGATTGAAGGTAGACAGTTTGGTGGGCCCAAATCGCCCGGCCCAACTTCTTTTAATTCGCGTAGATAATGAGGATATATAATATATATATATATATATATATATATATATATATCGTGTGGGTGAAAAAAAAATCCTAAGTGAGAAAAAAATGCCTCCAAGAGAGAATACGAAGAGAATTGTTATCTGTTCAGTGATTTTTGAGAGAGTCTCGAAAATCAAAGGCAATAAGGAAAATAAGTCCAAGATCTTTAGCTAACACTTGAATCGTTGGAGACTTCCGTTCATGTGTATGGATACCGGTAGAGGCGCAACATTTGGAGCGCTAATTCAGGTACAATCGATTGTCAATTTACCTTCGATCTACAAAAGGTATGTGTCGAACTTCTATTTAGATTTCAATATACGCATAGATCCTATCTAGGGTTTCGATTTATAGATTCCGCTGCGTTTTTAGCAACAGTGGAACCCTAAATTCCGTATGCTTAACATTATATGTGACTTGAGCTTGGCAGTAGCTATATGACTTTAGCTCGATCATATAAGTGATTATCATATATCTTAATCATAAAGTACGTATGACTAAGGACCTCCCTTAGGCAGTCATTGGGTAATCAACAAATGAAAATGTGTAGATTCAGTATGATGTTTTGCTCCATATATATATATGTAAATTGCGATCGAACATTTGGAAACTGAACTGTTCCTTCTCGAAAGCTCAACAGATATTCAGTTGAGCTTGCAAATTTAAGT
Organism: Syzygium jambos; assembly: GCA_031216235.1. Taxonomy (NCBI): domain Eukaryota; kingdom Viridiplantae; phylum Streptophyta; class Magnoliopsida; order Myrtales; family Myrtaceae; genus Syzygium; species Syzygium jambos. Next base: position 20,912,331 of record CM062225.1, read on the forward strand.
TTGGGGGTCCGAATAAATAGATAAAATCAACCTGTAAAAGAAATATCACGAAGAGCAGTTAGATAACTCCCGTCCGGATAGGAAAGTGAATGCTAGTGCTAGGACCATCATTTTTAATGTTCTATAATTAACCTAAGAAGATCGTGTGCTCAATTATAAAGGGACCGGAGGGGGGCACGTCAATGGTTAATGTCCTAATCAGACAGATAACATAATTAATCACCTCAGATTAGCCATTATTGCTCTTTTTCTGTGGCTAATCCAATTATTTTATGTCACTAACACATTGCCTTGCTCCTTTATGAATTTTGTTAGCAAGTAGCCCCTTTGTTGACATGTGGATCGGGGCCACTCGTTAAATATCTAAAAAAATAAATTTTTATAATACACTATTTCTCCCGTGTTATGTGTCATCGATATATTTAAAATCAAGATATTTTCTTAATTAATTATGGCTAACGAGGACTCTCATTAATTTAACCCCAATTATTCACATAAATTCATACCAACATATTTAAACAAGAAAAATAATAGACCACTACCCAACTGATGAGACTAATTGAAAAGCAACAGAACATATAGAAAAAAGAGTTATAGCTTTACCAAAACGACAAAAACTCTTCCCAAATAGAACAAGACAAGTTGATTTACAATGAATTGAAGATATCTCGGTGCTCCACAAAAATTAGGCTATTAAATAAGGCCAAAAGAGCTGTATTTAAATAAGGCTGAGAAGGGTAATTGCACAAATTTCTCCGCGTACACACAAATATCAAACTAAATAATACTTCGCTTTATAATCTAAGTATCATTATTGAACACGAAAAATTTCCAATATCACATACATATTATTACGAAATTTTTGGATGTCACATTAAATAAGGCTGAGAAGGGTAATTGCACAGATTTCAATCGCTAGCTCTTTTGACAGTGCTGTAAACTAACGCGCTTCCATCTGGTCGTGATCGTTGCTATGGATGGAATTTTAGAGCATGTTATAGATGCGTTCTTTCCTTTTGACGAGATCAAAGAACGAACAAACCACAAGCCTAACAAGGTGTAGTACAACTCTCAAAGATGATTATGAAATAAGAACTAAGTTTAGTTATGACTTCTCATGGGTGTTCCAAGATGACATGTTCCTATGGTTGCGATGAATTGAGTGTACATGCCCATTCGAAGTTTTAAGATAATATAAAAAAAAGTTTTATTGTTCCCTATCGTTCCAATGCTGGACAGGAGTGTTAGAATGTCCAATTCATAAACTTAAGTTAACGATTGGTGGGAAATCATGTGTAGATAAACAAAACTTAATAAACTGAACCGGAACCTAGTTTTGATATCTAGCAAGAATGTACAACTTAAAAGCTTAAGTTAGTAGGTAGAAGGAGGTTTTCCTTCTAGCGGGATAGAACATAATTTCGTTTCATTACCATGAATAGTAATTTCTAGTGCAATATGAATTATTATTTCCTTTGTTTAATGATTTGGTGGACCTGTGCCAATAGTCGGGAACCATGGTTTATTCATTTAATCTATCAAAAAGTATGCTTAATTTATCTAAACTTAACAGATGTCGAAGGCCCAATATTTCTTAATTTATTAGGAGTCAGTTTGGCAATTCATACGTTTTTGTTGCAACAAGAGAAAATTCTGAGATGATCATCGGTTCATAAAAGAGAAGACTTCTATAATAACAAAATCAAAGAATAGGCCATGTTTTCCGCGAGCGGTTGATGCCCGATTGAAACTGTACAGAGGATGAATTATTCCTCAAAAAAAAAAAAGATTAAAACGTATACACGTTTGTGCATTTGTTCATGTCACGTGAAATATTTTGGTTTGCTTGTAAATTTTCCTTTATCTTACCTCCTATTTTTCAAATTTCATAATTTATCGTTAAACCAATTTGCATACGGTATTTGCTTGAGCTCATGCACATATATAACAATCATTTAATTCATTGAACATTTAAGGTGGAAATACTTTTTAAATAGATAATGATGTATTATTCTGTGAGCTCGTCGTTGAATTGCAATTGTTCGTGGAAATACGTGCACCGATTTAAACCACGGAGCATGGTAACCTAGTGGTAAAAGAACCACATTATCTTTCATGAGATCACTAGATTGAGTCACGTTGAGAGTTATGAACCTTCAACCCACTTGTTTTTTTTTTTTTTTTGATCGTTTATTAACTTGTTTATTAGGCTTATTTTACCTCATGCGAAGAGACGTTTTACGATCCGACACGCCGATTGGATGAAGTTAGGCTGACTCATCAATCTCGAACCTTTGGGTTTAGAGGGGCCAAAGCAATAATAGCTCCAATTAAAGACTCAGTCATGGATGCATGATTATTATAATAATGTTAAAAGAGTGTATTGCGTCGTTTATCTCTCTCTTCACCATTTTACGGGAAAATGGAGTTCTATAGTAAGAAAAGATATGAGTAACGAAGAAACGGTCTAGCCATGTTCTCCACGCGATTCCTCTATAAATAGGTGTCCTCAACCCCACAGTTATCCTCAACTAGAACCATGGAACTCCCTCAAAATCACACTTCACTAGAAGCGGCCATAGCTGGCCTCTTTGCCCTGGTCACCTTCCTCTCTTTTTTGATAACAAGAATTCTTCAGAAGAAACGGACCAGCCAAAATCCACCACCACCATTGGCTGCTGGCGCATGGCCCCTGACAGGCCACCTCCATCTTCTTGGTGGCCCAGATCCGACCCACATAACCTTGGGCTCGATGGCCGACAAGTACGGCCCGATCTTCTCTATCAAGCTCGGCTTGCATCGGGCCGTAGTGGTGAGCGGCTCGGAGTTTGCCAAAGAGTGCTTCACCACCAACGACAAGGCGTTCTCCAGCCGCCCCAAGTACCTTGCCGCCAAGCTCCTTGGCTACAACTATGCCATGTTCGGGTTCAGCCCGTATGGCCCGTACTGGCGGCAAGTGCGCAAGATCGCCACCCTAGAGCTCCTCTCGAACCATACCCTTGAGAAACTCAGGCACGTACGGGAAGCTGAGGTAAGAGCCTCCATAAAGGAGGCTTACGAACGGTCAAACGCCGAAGAAAACATGCCGATCGAGATGAAGAGTTGGTTCAACGCCCTAAACTTCAATCTTATCTTCAAGATGGTGGTGGGGAAGCGATACGTTGGGACGACGACGGAATCAGAGGAGGACCAGAATGTCAGGTGTCGGATCGCGCTGAGGAGCTTCTTCGAGTTGGCTGGTCAATTTGTCGCGTCCGATGTGTTGCCATTTTTTAGGTGGTTTGACATCGGAGGTTACGTTAAGGCAATGAAGAGGACGGCCAAGGAATTGGACGATGTGGTCGGAGGGTGGTTGGATGAGCACAAGCGCAAGAGGGCTTGTGGAGAGGTCGAAGGTGACCGAGATTTCATGGACGTGATGCTTTCCATTCTTGGTACTGCGGACGAGCTGCCCAGTTATGATGCTGATACGATCAATAAAGCCACTTGTTTGGTGAGTTTTCCTAATTTGAAGAAATTATTATATGACCCGTACATATATTATAAGTGAATTTGAACCATTAACTAAAAACGTCGATTTCAGCAAAGGGGATGGTCTAGAATTCAATTTATCATATGTACTAGGAAATTACCAAAAAAATCATAAATTAATTACATTTGTGTCAATTCAATCCTAAACCTTTCGATTTTACCAATTTAGTCCTAAATCTTTTGACGATTTTTCATATTAGTCATTTTGATCAATTTTGGCCGAAAATCGCTAATGTGGTGGTCTAGTCAGCATCAGCCGTCCTACATGGTACGGTCGGTCTGATGTGGACAATCTTTTTTTAAATTTTTTAACTTTTATGAATTTTTTATTATTTTAATTCTTTTCCTAACCCCAGGCCGGCAAGATCGATAGCCAGTCCTTGCCATAGGTGAGGGTCTGACTAGTCAAGGTGAGTGTGTTGCGGCCATTCTTGGCCTCGGGCGAGGACCTTTGCGCCCTTGGATCCAGGCGAGGGCTGTAATGCCCTTGCCAGCCAAGCAGCGAGGGTCTGCCGAAGGCCTTGGAGAGCCAGGGTTAGAAAAAAAAAGCAAAGGAAAAAGAAAAAAAAAAGAAGAAAAAATTCAATAAAATTCAATGAAGTTTAAAAAATTGTCTACGTTAATGCCGGCCTAGGGTTAGGAAAAAATTGCCTTATAGGTCACTCACGCAACATAAAATTACGAATAAATGTTTTAGATATTAGTACTACAATTATGTTATTGATTTACTAAATGACGAAACTGATTATGACTGGGTATTTGAAGTTTGAAGAAGTGGCGCATCAATAGATCAGTAGCTAGTTTCACAGTTAGATTCGGAATCCACAGCACTATTTTAAGCACAATAAAAAATCTTTCATAAATTTATATTTGCGATTTGGTATACAAGAAGAGTTATTGATTCAAAAAATCAATGTGATAATCAAGAGCGAATTGTTTTGCATATAAACCTTTTTCTCTTTATCTAACATATCAAGGTTGCTAGACTTCTAACAAATTCATCGAAAATTAAACTGTCCAGCAAATCAAAGACTTCCATCTCGAGTGGTTTTAACGTGGGCAATATTTTGTTTGCTTAGTAATTCATCTCTATTCTTTCTTGTACTAAAAAATCATATTTCAAGAATCGTTTGTCCAGTGAAAGGCACCTTTAAACCTGAAGTTCAAATCGACGACAGAGTCAAAAGAAAATTGATCAAAAGTCCCAAATATCTCAACCACCCATTAACTTCCGTGCTCTAATCTGAAGTTTTTGAATTAAATATTTCTGAACTTTCAGGAATTTCTTGCGCATAATATTATAAAAATTCTTCTTTAGGACCAGTCTTTTGGTCCAACGGCTTACAATGCCAAAGTTGGACTAAGCAGACTACTGTGCGGTATCATCCAATTCATTTACGTCAAAGATTACTCTTATAAGATATTATGGAAGTCATTTTCACTTGGACTTCTAACAAAGAGCCAAAAGATGATAAGATTTATTATTGCCGTCAAAGATCATGTCTAGATTCATGTTAAGTACCCAATGTGGACCGCAAATTCAATTTGTCAGTTTCTAATGAAAGTCATTTTCACTTGTGGTTCACGAATAGAATAAAAGAAAACTATATGTGAATCAAGTCGTGAGAATAAGGTACGACTATTGCAGCAAAAAACATCATCCTTACTCTAACTATAACTAAATTAAGTTTAGATGTATTAGAAATTGTCAGTTTGGTTGCATCAGTTATATATTTACTTTAATAATGACATGTATAAAGAACAAATACGTATGTATTTTCCCAGGCACTTGTATCCGGAGGCACAGACACCACGTCGGTCACATTAACATGGGCTCTATCCCTTCTGCTCAACAATCGACATGTCCTAAAGCAGGCTCAACAAGAACTAGACTCTCACATTGGACGAGAGAGACAAGTGACTGAGCCCGACATCAAGAACTTAGTCTACCTCCAAGCGATCGTCAAAGAGACAATGCGTCTCTATCCCGCTGCGCCCCTCTCTGTGCCCCATGAGTCTGTCGAGGACTGCACGATCGGCGGCTACCATGTTGCTGTGGGCACGCGGCTCCTGTTCAACATCTCGAAGCTCCACCAGGACCCAAAGGTGTGGCCCAATCCTCTCGAGTTCCGGCCCGAGAGATTCCTGACCACGCACAAGGATTTAGATGTCCGGGGTCAGAATTTCGAGTATTTGCCCTTCGGAAGTGGCAGAAGGATGTGCCCAGGGGTGTCCTTCGCTCTTCAAGTGCTGCACATTGCACTCGCGACTTTGCTGCATAGTTTCGAGATAGAGACTGCAGTGGATGGACCGGTGGATATGAGGGCAGGTATGGGAATCACTAGCCCTAAAGTTACTCCTCTAGAAGTGATTCTCACTCCACGCCTTCCTCCTCATCTTTATGTCTAAAGATGGGAGGGTGAGATAATCTTTATAAGAAACACTATCAGGCAAAAGTATTCTATCCATCATCAGCTTTACAATTACGAAGAGGATGCATTTGTGTTCTCTTGCGAAAACATGTATTCACGTATGATGAATCTTATGTGTACAATATATCTGTATGCCCCTTCATGGGACACATCATTATGCTTGGTCTAGACGGCACTTCGATTATTATAAACCCAGCACAGCGCACGCGTGATTATTTTCGTATTTTTCTGGCAAACAGAGAACTCTATATAAGAAAATTGTCAGCAAATAATCAAATGCACCCATTTAGTTCTAAATTATATTGGAGAATATATTCATAAGCTGTATCATTTAAAAAAAATCACAAACTGGAGATGAAAAGCTCTTAAAATGGCAAGTGCTTTGAGGTAAGCGAAGGGATTTTTTTTTTGTCAGAAAAGATTGCTGAGCTTCATTACTTCAAGTAGTTTATCCATTACACAAAACATGGGCCTTGAAGACAATGAGATCCCATAAAACATTAGGGGGATTAGTGAGCCACTGGGGAGGTAGTTGCGTCTATGGGTGGCAACCCAGTTTGCCACTTTATTTGCTTCTCTTGAATATTGGGCTAGCCTCAGCTTTTCAAAATGGGCCATCTCAGACTTGCACGCCTTGATAAGACCCTCAGCTTCCCACGAAGCCTTTTCTTTATCTGTGACCGCCCTTACCGGGTTCAAGTTGTCCGACTCCAACACAAAATGCAAAGAAGATTTTGACCTCATATGCTTGTATCATAGTCTCAAGGTTTTCATGCACTAAGGATCGTGCAATATCGAAGAATACTCGTCCAAACCCTAAAAGAGCTTACGAAACATTCCCAAGGACGGGCGATACGGTAATTGTGTCGTGTTCTAGAGAATTCTCGGCATAAATGCCAGTAGTTGGTAGATGAGAAGATGCGATATCGGCCACTCAATTGAATGTTGATCAATTAATGTAATCAGTTGAGTCTTCGTATAAGTAGGGGTGTTCTCCTCATTTGAAGCATCCAACAATTGAAAGCAATATAAATCACTTCTCTCCCAGAGCTTCCCTATCTAGACTTTCTTTTTCTACGATACGGGCAAGCGAGTGAGCAATCGATCCTCGAGAAAAGGCTTGGCTTAGATGCTTCAATGATCCAAGGAAGCCTAAGTCGCTGCATTGGTCCAATCCCAAACAATGGACCCGTGACAAGGGGTATTAAAGAAAGTAGAGAGAGTTCATCCAAGGAGATTGATGAGCACATCAACTGGTCGAGAGAATGTCGAACCAAGAACAACTTGCTTCAGTTGTTGTAGATGAGAGGATGTAACACCCCGGGTCTACACTGTGTAATATTGTCCGCTTTGGGCTCATTGACCCTCACGGCTTTAAAATGTGTTACATAGAATGGGCCACCCAGGCCTTATAAGCAATTCCAGGACTCCCCTCGTAAGCGATTTGGGACAAGAGACATGCCCCCCCTCGCCATTCTAGAAGCATACCAGGAGACGCTCCTTGTCTAGGCCATTTTAGCCTCGGCGATCACTCCCTGCCCCCTAGTCGGATCGGGTCATTACATTCTCCCCTCCTTCAAGCACAGCGTCCTCGCTATGGCTCCATACGCAGTTGAGAGTCGGCTCTAATACCACCTATATCACTTGTAACACCCCCGGTCTATACTGTGTAATATTATCCACTTTGGGCCCACTGACCCTCACGGCTTTAAAACGCATTACACAGATATAGAACCAATCCTTATAAACTAGCCCAGGACTCCCCTCCTAAGCGATGTGAGACAAGAAACATGCCACCCTTACCATCCTAGAAGCTTGCCAGAAGCCGCTCCTTGCTTAGGCCAGAATCCACTGGCCCTAACGACCACTGCTCACCCTCGTCGAACCGGGTTATTACATTCTCCCCTCCTTTGAGCATAGCATCCTCTCTGTGACCCCACATGCAATAAGGAGTCGGCTCTAACACCATTTGTAAGGACCCGGGATCTATCACTGTGTAATATTATCCACTTTGGGCCTACTAACCTTCACGGCTTTAAAACGCGTTACACACATATAAAACCTTAAGCCTTATAAGCTAGTCCAGGACTCCCCCCTAAGCGATGTGGGACAAGAGAGGCTCCCCCTCCCTTTCCTACGCACGTCCGAGGACCGAGGCACAGAAGCATCGCTATCCCTTCTCCCCGCGCACCGCTGCTTGGGTCGTCACACTCTCCACCCCCTTACAGGCACAACACCCTCGCTGTGGCCCCACACGCGGTCGTCGAGTCAGCTTTGATACCAATTGTAAGGACCCGGGGTCTATCACTGTGTAATATTATCCGCTTTGGGCCTACTAACCCTCGCAGCTTTAAAACGCGTTATACAGATATATAAACCCAAGCCTTATAAGCTAGTCCAGGACTCCCCCTTAAGTGATGTGGGATAAGAGAGGCTCCTCCTTCCTTCCCTACGTACATCCGAGGACCGAGGCACGGATGCACCACCATCCCTCCTCCCTGCCCACCGCCACCTGGGTCGTCACACTCTCCACCCCTTACGGGCACAACACCCTCACTGTGGCCCCGCACACGGTTGAGAGTCGGCTCTAATACCACCTGTAACACCCTAGGTCTACACTGTGTAATATTATTCGCTTTGGGCCCACTGACCCTCACGGCTTTAAAAACGCGTTGTCTTGGGCAGAGACACAAACGCATCGCCATCCCTCTCCCAAGGCCAATATTGTCCTCTTTGAGGCGCGGACGCACCACCATCCCTCTCAAGGCTTTGTTCTGATCACAGCAAAAGCCTCAGAAGAATCGGTGATGCTCCAAATGAACAAACAACCCTGGTTCAAGAGCGCCGAGGATGTCGCTTGAATAGGTGTGGGGAGAATGTCACGGTCTCGAGGTTTCCATGTGCCAAGTGTCGCGCCACGCGCTCACGTGCTTTACAATAGAGGTATTTTTCTATACGGGCCTCTCCCAGACCATAGCTCACGCGACAGCGTGGTTTATTTGATCTAAACTTAAACTTGGAGTTGCCACTAGTTATTTATGGTAGGTCGACTAGAAGCCTAATTGTGGTACGAGAGAAGTACCGCAATCCTACGAACCAAAGATTTAGAATAAGGGACTTGGTTACATTAACGATCCCAAATTAAGACCATTAATGCCCTTTCGGTACCTAAGAACGATATGGCATGTCTAACGTATCATACAGATTCTTAAGGTCACTTTACTAATCTAATCATGGCCAAACAATTAAGCATCCAAGAATCAAATACACATCCAATGGCAAATCAATCACTACAATCCCAATTTGGTCACTAGAAATGAAGATCTACCCAAACCCTAACAAAACTCTAATAGTTTGTTCATTTCATTTTTTAGGGTTTAGGGTTTTTTAGGGATTTTGGCCCTAAATTTGGAATTTTCCAAATTATGCCACTTAAGCACTTTGAAAAATCCAAATTTCACTTTTAATGACTGGCCACAATGATTTCTAATCATTCTGTGGATTTTGAGAATTTTTTATTTTTCAATTTTTAAAATTTTTTTGATTTTTTTAGTGCCATTTGGACACTTCAAAAATTCAAATTTCATTTTTTATAGCTGGCCACGATGAATTTGGACCTTTTTGTGAATTTTAAAATTTTTGAATTTTTTTTGAATTTTTTTTATTTTTTTCGAAAAAAGTCTTTTTAAACCGAGAAATGATTTTTTACGAATTTATGTAAATTTTTGGTGAATTTTCCATTTTTTCAATTTTTATTGATTTTCCAGAATTTTCAATTTTTTTATTTGCATTTTTTGAATTTTTGAAATTTTTATGAATTTTTTGAAAATTTTTCTATTTTTTGAATTTTCTGTAATTTTTCTAATTTTTGTGAATTTTCCAATTTTTTTAAAATTTCCAAGAAAATCTAAATTTTTTAGATTTTTTAGATTTTTGTGATTTTTTTTAGTTTTTTAGTTATTATTTTTATTTTTTATTTGAATTTTCCTGCCGGGGATTGAATCATACCGGACTGGTTTAGACCGGTTCCGTTGAGATCGAACCAGCCTTCGCCGGCACCGGCGTCGACGCCAATTTCCCTCTCCGGCAAGCCCAACGATCAAAACGACGCCGTTTGAAGTGTTTTTCATTTAGGCATTTTAACAAACACCTTGTGGGCACTAATTTGTGTTTAATATTCTTAAGGCTGTCGGTTTGAACCTTTTGCCGGCGACCTTCCGGCGACATTTTGGTCATTCTGATTGCACCATTAACAAGCCCACATGTTCTACTTTTTATGTAACCTATTCCGGTCACCGTCGGACCTACGCTGGCTAGCGAAAAAACGGCCCGAAAAACCTAACTCGCACTGTTTTTTGCATTTTTTCATTTTCCATAATTTAAAACCTAATACTAATCGCCCTAACCGTCTAAATCGGTTCAAACAATCATCAAAACATTAAACAAAGTGAAAGGGAAGCTTACTTGGATGACCTATGGCCACAGTGGTGCTCCGGCGAGGCTTCGGGTTTTCCAGCGAAGTTCGACAACCATGGCTGGTCCGATTTTGGCAATTCAACGTCATAAAATGCAACCAAACAACAAAGACATGCTTAGAGATGTATTATAAACTTCTAGAAAATTAAAATCTCCAAGAAAATCGCACAAATATGCACACTCGTGGGGGACCTCTACCCCTTCTCTGATTCTCTCTCTTCAATTTCACTTCTTTCTCTCTCTTGGGAATTTTCTCGAATGGGTTGTGTTCCTTCGGGTTAGTTTTTTCAGTTTTTTGTTCATTGATTTCCCGCCCAAAATTCGGTTGGAACTGAATGCTAATTCGTTTTTGTTGTTGAATGAAGCCAGCTAGATAATATCCAGTTGGAAATTTTGATTAAAAACGTGCTGTTGACACCTAATTTTTAGCCGATGCGTCATTAAAAATAAAAAATTCGAGATTATGGTTTCCGATCGCGACGGAGCCCGTTTCTTGAACAAAAAGTGTCGTTTTTTAATTCCGTCTGTTGGTTTAGCTTTTATAAGCAATTTTCTATTCATTTCATGTAAAAACCTGAAAAGTCAAATGGTTGACTTTGGCGTTGACTTTTTGGTCAACCTTTTGACCAAAAGTTAACCCCAAGTCAAATTGGGGCTTTTTGCATAAAAAGATTCCTTTCAAATCCAATTTCACTTTAGAAGTGGAAATTTTAGAAAAATTCAAAGATTTGATCATAAAATCAAGCTCCTAGTAAAAAGTCAACTAGGGTTTGACCAAAAAAATTGAAAAATATAAAAATCCAAAAATCATCTTATTTTACATTCAATTTACCTTTGGCATTAGAAATTTTGCAAAAATCGATTTAGAATCAACTTTTTCCCAAATTGCGAAATTTGATTCAAATCGGCCAAAAATGAAATTACTTCATTTCTAGTCATTTTTTAGATTAGTTTTCTTCACAACATTTGATCTAGAGGTCATTTTATACCCAATTTTTGAACCAATTTTGTGATTCCAAGCCAAACACAAAAACCCCCAATTTTGGCCCTAATCAGTGATTTCGATCGATTCTTCATGATGTGCGCAATTGAGGCACGAATGAGCCTAATTTCTTATATGAAATCCAAATTCAAAATCAATTTTAGAAGATTCACATGAATTTGGGTCAATTTAGTCAATTTAGTAATCCCATGATTAGGAAGTCTAAGAGTAATTGGTCTAAATAGTGCAATTCAATTTGACCCACTCTAGACTAATATTCAATTTGATGAATTGGGACTCAATTTGGTTAATTAGACTTCAATTAAACTTGTTAGTCTAACTCGGTCATGGAATTACCCAAATTCAGAACTAATTGACTCAAATCGGTTTAATTCAAATTGAACTAATCCGATCAGACTAGTCATTTTCCGGTCGAAAATTTTGATGATCGATAATCCGGTCGGACCAACCAAAGTCAGTCACATCCTCTTGAGTGCAAAAATGACAAAAATGCCCTTAATCAAAAATGGCAAAAATGCCCTTAATTGAGAATGACAAAAATGCCCTTCTTCAAGGATTAAGCAAATTAATTAGGGGATTAGCAAATCAATCATGGCCATTCATCTAGAATTGATCATGTCCATCCATGATGTCATATCACCAATCCTTAGCTATTAAGGAATATTCTTAATCATTAAGGATTCATTTTGGACCATTGGATCAATCTAAGGGCTAAAATTCAAAGTTGGGAGAGGTATATAGTGTTTTTCCCTCCAAAAATCAAAGGGGGGGTTCATTTTTCAGATCTGGTTTCTCTCTCTCTCTCTCTCTCTCTCTCTCTCTCTCTCTCTCTCTCTCTCTCTCCCACGATCAGCTCTCTCTTTCTCGAGCTCCCTCTCGGCCGCCAGCTTTCCGGCTGCTTTCCGGCGAGCCACCGCCCCACCGGCGTCCCCCACGGTGGCCCAAGGCCAGTCGCAACACCAGCCGCCTCTGCTGGTGGCCGGAGCATCTCCCTCCAGCGATTTCTTCCTCTCGGCAACATCACCGGCATTACCGCCGGTGATGTGTTCAGCTGCTTCAACCGGCTGAACCGGCCTTCCGGCGATCTCCTCCGGCGATCCAAAGCTTCCGACTACATTCCTCGGTGTCCTCAAGTCGCTGTGGTGGCCGGCCTCTCATCGAACAGCCATCAGATCACATCCTTAGCCTCAATTTTTGCTGATTCGTCTATTTGTAAGAAAACGAATTAATTCTCACATTATTTCGTGTAATCCATTGTCGTAGGTTGGTCGAGCTTTCCGAGGCCTCTCCGTGCCATTCCAGATCAGAATATGGAGGCCGGATCGCTCGCTTGAGCATTGGATCATTGTGAGACAAGGTAAGAACACTTGAACTCAATTCTGTAAATTCGTGTTCAGTGAAACCTGTTGGCTTGAGATGCTGATTTGATCTTGTTAACGTCGAAATCTGATGAAGTGATAAACTAGAGAGTCATAGAGCTCGTCTTAAGCTTCGATTTGATATATCATATGGCTCGATCGGACTTCATTTGCTATGTCAAAACATTTTTAGAAGTTAGGATCAGAATCTAGAATATGTTTCTCAAGTCTGTTCTGATGATTCCCTGACTGGCGTTGTGCTGTTTGATGATTTTTACGATTTTCTACGATCATTTTCTGGAAAATCTTCCTTCATAAGAATTGTAGAGCACATCCTGATCTATTCACCATAAAATTTTCATAAAATTTTGAGCATGTTAGCCTAGTACGATTTGCCACGTCATATGCATATCAATCTGATGACATGCTGGTTTCAGTCGACCTTCGTGTGTTCTTCGATTTTCATAAATTCGTGTGTTCGAGATATGAAAAAATTTTCTTCACGAAAGTTCTTTCTGAGATCAAGATCTTTCAATGGATACTAATTTCATCAAAATCGGAGATCATTTGAATTTTCAAAAGGAATTCTCACAATTTGATCAGAATCTGTGTCCAGATCTGATTTTAATTCTTTTGGAGTTCAAAAGATATTTCTCCGAATTTGATAAAGTTAGAGTCCTTTTTTGTAAAAAATCAAAACTAAAAAGTTGTTCATTGGGGTCTCATTATGTCAACTGGAAATTTTGAGGACCTAATTGCAATTTTTGGGGGGTCAATTTGCTTGAAAAGTCTTTTCGGGTTAAAATTTTATTTGCAATTGAGTTTTTCGTGAAAACCGAATTTTAAAAAAATTTGGAGGGCTTTTTAGCAAAAACTCAAAACACGAAAGTTGTTGCACACGGGGAATCCTAACCGCACAAAAATTTTCGCGCTGTTTTGATAAGGTTTGTTATTTTTCCCGCCATTATTTTGAAATTCATAACTGAACCGAGTCCAGCCTGTCACTGAGATTTAATTCGATATTTTCAGGGAAATTGGCTAGGATTTAGAAAAAAATGGTCTTCTTGACTTTTGATCCTCATGTCATAAGCTTTCTAATGACACCTGAACCACTTCATTTGGACGTCATTAGGGTAGTTAATCATACTTGAACAGAAGCAATCCGAATTAGACATTAATTGAATAAGTGGTCTTTTTTATAAAGCCCACTTCCCATTGTTTGATTGGCTTCGAAACAAAGCCCATGGGCTTGAATGCATGCTCATTTTATTATTATGCATGTGTTTGTTAGATGAATGCTAGGCCCGATGCATGTTCGGCGGGTAGCCCATTCATGATCATTAGAACCCGACTTTAGGGGTTAATGGATATAAGTTGCCGTTTTGTGAATGCAAATGGTAGCCCATTATCATTAACCATTAATCAAACAATATTAGGTGATTAGATGGGTGATGAATCGAAACGCATGAAAAGCAAAGGCCGATCTCGAGGCCCGTGCTTAATTAGTGATTTGTTTGCAACATTGTTCTTTCATATGTCGTCCGTTATGAATGAATGTATGGATGTAAACATCGACACCCAAGAGGCGGTCCAAGGAAGAAAAAAATCCGAAATCGAAAAGACCAAGGTGTTTGACCGATGTCCAATCCGGTTTCAATTTGTACTTAATTCATTCATTTCCGATCATGTCTCGGGTTTTCAATTTGTGTTGTAATAAACACCCGACGAGTTGCGGGTTTTTACTTTCTCGTACTTAGAATTAGCTCGTCTTTTCAATACTTCGAGTGTTTACTTTACGAAATGTCTTTCAATACAATTGATTGTTTCTTTCTTTTTCTAGACTAAGATAGGATTAGTTTAGAATCTCAAATGAAAATACAAAAACAAGATACATGATCACCTAGTGGACTAAGACTTTGGCATGAAAATGATAAAAAACAAATGCATGACGACTTAGATAACAACCATGTTAAGTTTAGCGGTACCGAAAGGGCGTTAATAGAAATATTAACGTAAGCTAGTCCCCGAACCTTTGATCTCTGGTTTTCGTAGAAATCGAAATGAAATTCCCGCGTTTCGGTTGGGTATTCTAGCCGACCCCCGACCTAGGCTAGTGGCGACTCCTAAAAAATAAAATCAATCCGCTGTCACGCGAGATATGGATTTAGGGAAAATCCATGTTCATGATCAATGAGTTATATGGCTAAACAAAAGATTTACAATTCAGTAAAATCCTTTTAAAAAGAGCCATATGAACCATCTCATGAACACTTATCTCTAAACCCGCCTCATCCGAGCTCGGCCCTCGAGGGCAGGTCGCGACACGTGCTAATTAATCGGAATTAGTCAACGAAGACACGGGCTCAAACCATTTTTTCCTCTGGGTTTCCCGCGGGTCATGGCCGGGTGAGGAAGACGAACTGTGCGGGTCGGGTCGGGTTGACCCGTCCGACCCGGCAATTCCAGTTTTGATCAAAAATACAAATTGAACCTTATTTTGACCGAATTTTTCAAATTAAACATCAAAATTACATTCCCCAACATGTTTTGAACCCAAACATATAATTTTTCCTAATTTTTATTATAATTGTGCCCAAAATTTTCTCATTTTTATATTCGGGTTAGTAGGGTTTTGTTCAATTCGAGGTCTTAATGACCAGATTAGGCAAAATTGATGCCAAAATTGCATTTCCCGCCCCTGATTAACCCTACAAATGATAGTCTTATATTTCGGCAATTTCATTTTGGGCACGATTCCCAATTTAGATTCAAAATTCTTAATGTTTAATCAATTTTTTAGGATTTTTTATTTTTGCATCAAATTGTGCAATTGGACTGACCATTGTGCAATTAAAGGTCCCAGAATCAATTGTTGTGAAGACATTATGATCTAAAAATGTCTAGAAAAAATTTAATTTCATTTTTGGTTCAATTTGGGTTTAATTTTGCCCAATTTTGGGAAAAACATACACCCAATTGAAATTTTCTAAAATTGACAATGTATTTATAGAATTGGATTTAAAAGAAGATTATTGACTATTTTTATGGAATTTTCTGATTCTATTTACTATTTTTCTTGATTTTCTTGCTTATTTTGACTAAAGAAATTCAGAAAAAAATGCAGAAAAATGCTAAAAAATTATTTTTTTAATCTAGAAATAGGTTTCTAGGCTTGGCCAAGATTTCTAGACCTAATTTTGAAATTTTTGAAAATATAACAAAAATGAACTAAAAATTAAGTGTCAACAGCTACCCCTCTTTGAGATTGAGCTCGTTAGAGGTTGATCTCAAAGATAAGGTAACACCTAAATTTTTATTCAACTCACTAAAAAAAATGGAAATGGAAATTTCACAACAACTTATTAGGGTCTTTGCTTTTTAGATTTGTGATCTAATCCAAAGGTTCTTTTTTAAACACATTTTTTTAAAAGGGTTCTTAATGATTCGAGAGAGAGAGAGCCTTACTTGTTTGTGAGAGTTTCTTTGTTGCTCATCAAAGGGCATAAATGGATGATGGTGATGATTATGATGATTATTCTGTTTTCTCAGTTTGAGAATGAATTCACGAATTGTGAACGTCCAAGACTCTTCACCTTAGGACTTGAGTTTGCTTAGTGATTCCTCACCGGTAAGACTTTGGATATTTATCTAATGGTTCTTTGCTAATTAAGACTTTGAACTTTGCCTGGTGGTTCATCACCTGTAGGACTTTAATTTGCTTAGTGATTCCTATTGTAAGACTTTGAATTTGCCTAGGAGCTCATCGCCTGTAAGACTTTAATTTTACCTAGTGGTTTCTCGCAAATAGGATTTGGGTCTTACCTAGTGGTTTCTCACCAGTAGGAGTTGAATTTTTCCTAGAGACTCCTCGCCTGTAAGATTTGGATTTTACCTAGTGGTTCCTCATCAGTAGGATTTGAATTTGCCTAAGAGCTCCTCGTCTGTAGGATTTATGTAATAGTTTTCTGAAGCTATGGTTTGTGATCACTTACAGAGGGTCAATTCTCTGAGGCTACAAATTTGCAATCAATCAGGAGAACTATAACAAAGCCATGTTTTAAGCCTAAAAAGTCATCCAAAACTACATGTTGCGAACACTCGAAGGGTGATGGCTCCGAAGCTACAAATCTGTGAACACTTGGAAAGACCATAAAAAATCACCATATCCAAAGTTACAAAATCACGATCACTTATGAGAAACATCACTCAATAGTTACGAAGTGCAATTTGCTTTAGAATACCTATCTTGTCTTGTGGCTTCTCACCAACTAGACTTGAAATTTTGGAAACTTGCCATGCAATTTACTCGTAGGATTTTGAAATTGCCTAAACGCTCTTAGCCAATAGGACTTAAATTTTGGAAACTTTCCACGTAAAAAATTGCCTAAAGGCTTCTTGCCAATAGGATTTGAATTTTGGAGACTTTCCATGTAGAATTTGCCTAAAGGTTTCTTGCCAATAGGATTTGGATTTTGGAGACTTTCCATGTAAAAAATTGCCTAAAGGCTTCTTGCCAATAGGATTTGGATTTTGTCTAATGGTTCCTCACCAAATAGGTTTTTAGAAAGACTTCAAATAATGAATGTCTGTTTTGTGATTTTAAGGTTTCACTAACCTTGACATGGTTTTTTTAGTTAACCAAAAACTATTTTGAAAAGGTAGCTTTGAAATTAATCAAAGCCATTTGAAATATGGTTTTTCTTTTTAGTTTACCACAAACTATTTGAAAACTTGGTTTTGAGTTGACCAAAAACTATTTGAGACCTGATTTTGAAATATGCATTCTTTGTATACATTTCAAGCAATCAAATTTCCTTTTAAAGGAAGTATTTGAACAGAATGCTTGTTAATTTCAAGAAATGCTTGAAATAATCATTCAGAAGACCTTCATTAGAAAGGATTTGTTTCAATCTATGAATTTGGTCTTTTCTTCATTTGATTGAAAGGGAATTGATATGATATCCCTCAATTTTATTTTTCCTAATCAATCTTTAGGTGTTCGAAGATATTCGCAATGTATACAATCAAATTGATTCGATAAGGTCTTTCAAAAGGTTGTAATGTTGGTTTGGTCAATGGCTATTCAAAAGATAGGCATTCTAAAGCCAAGAAAAGGATTTCATCATGTCTGACTTCGGGTCTACAAGTTAAGAACCTCGAGGATAAGACAAAATAATATTGCATAGATTTCTTTAAGTGATGACCTCTTGTCATGAAATCATATTTTCACTCTCAATATCCCAATCTGAAGAGTCTTTGGGAAGAGGTTGTAATGTTGGTATTGGGTAGGCTCAAAAGGCTTAATTGTTTTGTTTTGAATTCAGGGTTTTCATGAAATTGGTGATCTTCTTGGCATCACTACCCCTTTTCTTTTGTCCACTAGGGATCTTTTCTTAGCATGAACACAATAGTCCACTAGACTTCCATTGAGACTTTCAATCGCTGATTTGTTGTGACTTTTGATTTTTCATAACTTTTGCTTTTCTTTTGACATAACTTCTGTCATCCTTTCTTTTGAATGCTTTTCTTTTCTTTTGCTCATTTTTCTGGGCATCGGCCTTATTTTTACCAGGCACACTGCTTTTTCATGCCCCAGACTTTTTGTCTTTGATCTTTTTACATTCTAAGGACTCTGTGTTTTGTCTTTTTGCTTTATATTTATCCAAGTGGATCATGCGCTCATGCTCCAGTGCGAAGAGATGATCACTAACTTGGGGCTTTGGAATAAATATTCAGGCTGAATTGGGCTTTACCAAAGGTAAATGTAATTGGGATATGGAAATGAAATGCTTTTCTTCCTTTTGGGATGTTGTAAGTTTACATGTGAATTCATCCGAGGTTATCACAGAAAGATTAATGCAAGTGTATACAATAAAATCTTTCTTAATCCTATTCTCCATAAATGTCAACCGTGAACCTCCTAACTTGCCCCAGTGTGGGGTGGTTCTCAACAGGGTTGCTTTTGGGAAATTTCTCCACTGTTTAGGCTCAAATTTAGCTTGCAAGGGATAATCATGTGTTGGGCATAGTGAAATGATTGCCTTTCATTATTTCAATTCATGTAATCATTGCGAATATCCTCTATTTCCTTCGGACGAGGTTTTCTCACTTGTTTCAACACTTTTGACTTTGAGTGTATAAGGGACGTGTTTGGATATGGCGTACCTTTCATCATTTGAAGGTCTTTCCATTTGATTTGATCCAAACTTTTTCTATGAAAATTTTCATGACCTTCGTCAAAACTTCCTTTTTTAAGGAATTCTTATGCGTAATACATATTCAAAGAATGCGTATTTCAAAACTTTTTTTGAAATAACCTTTTCATGTTAATATGCTTGAGGAAAAGAAGTTTCATTTTCCAGCAAATTAACCTCTTCGAGACCCAAATTTACGAGTTAGGGACACTTACCTGACCAGCTTGTCAACGTCCCTCTCGATTGTTTTTGCTTCTGCACTAATTCGTTCCATTGGAGATTTGAAAATGAGATGTTCAAGCTCAAATTCATGGATTAGGAATACTTATCTGATCGGTTTGATGAGATCCCTGTAACATTAAAACCCAGTGTTAACATTGATTCAAGTATTGTTCATTTCTGATTGAAACGATACAACCAACCTCTGGTTTGTTTTGTCTTAATCATTCATGAAAATTATCTCTTTTAATCTCTTCTCCCAGTTTCTCTGGGGATGATAAAAGGGAAAAATTTATTAGAAAACAACATTGAGAAAACCAAATTTGAGAATGACACTTCCTTTTTATTTTTCAACTCCGTTGAACAAATTTGAGAAGCCTTGAGTCATCTCAGATTTCCTTTTGTCATATCCTGCAAAATAAACAAACATGTTCTATAAAATGCATAATATGCATGATATGCACATGTTATGATTAGTGCTAATTTTCTTGAATGTTCGTCTTCATTTCATGGATAGAAAATCTTGATAGAATCTGCATTTACAGGATAAGCTAGTTCTGTTCCTGTCACATCTACAAGAATTAGTACCCCTCCAGAAAGAACCTTCTTGGCAATGTAAGGACCTTCGTAATTTGGAGTGAATTTCCCACGTGGATCTGATTTATTGGGAATAACTTTCGTCACTACTAGATCATTTGTTTCAAAATGTCTTGGTTTCACATTTCTGTTAAAAGATTTAGCAACTCTTTTCTGGTAAACTTGTCCATGACATATATCCCGTAATCTTCTTTCATCAATCATATTGAGTTGTTCATATCTTTGTTGGCTCTATTCGGCTTCTGAGAGTTTTAATTGGGATAATATCCTCAATGAAGGAATTTCTACCTCAACGGGTAATACTGCATCCATCCCATAAACTAAGGAAAATGGAGTTGCCCCAGTTGATATTCAAATTGAAGTTCGGTATGCCATCAGAGCATATGGCAATCTTTCATGCCAGTCACGATGATTCTCAGTTGTCTTGGACAATATCTTCTTGATATTCTTGTTTGCCGCTTCCACCGCTCCATTCATTTGTGGGCGATATGGAGATGAATTCAATTGTCGAATGTGGAAATGTTCAAGCAGATCATTTACGATTTTGTTGTTCAAATTTGAACCATTATCAGTAATGATTGCTTCTGGAACTTCGTACCTAGCAATGATGTCCCGTTTGATGAATTTTGCCACATTCTTACCGATGACATTTGTATATGAATTCGCTTCAATCCACTTGGTGAAATAGTCAATTGCTACCAAGATAAAGTGATGTCTGTTTGAAGCCTTGGGGTTAATGGGGCCAATCATGTCAATTCCCCACATTGAAAATGGCCATGGTTCTGACATTTGATGCAGCTCATTCGGCAGTGCATTAATTCTGTCTCCATAGACTTGACATTGGCGACAATACCTCACATGCTGAATGCAATCTGTTTCCATCGTCATCTAGTAATATCCTAATCTCATGATTTTGCAGGCTAAGAGATGGCCATTCATATGCGGACTCCATTCGCCTTCATGGATTTCTCTCATGATTTGTTCAGCTTCTTTGCTATCAACGCATCTTAACAGGATCGAATCGTACGACTTCTTATAAAGAACTTGTCCGTTGATAAAGAACTTGTTGGCTATCTTTCTGATAAATTTTCTGTCGCCTGACTGGCTTCCTTCAAGAAAATCTCCTTCTTGTAAGTATCTCTTAATATCATGAAACCATGGTTCATTGTCAAATTCTGCTTGAACTACCATGCAGTGTGCTGGTTGTTCGAGAGTATTGATTTTCAATGGTTTTATATCCATGCCATCTTTAGCTTGAAGTAAGGATGATAATGTTGCAAGAACATCTGCAAAATGATTATGAGTTCTTGGAAGATAATCAAATGTTATTTCTTCGAATTCCTCCATCATTCCTTCTAAGTATTTGTGATAAAGATTCAACTTTGCATCACGAGTTTGCCATTCTCTAGTTGTTTGCAATATAATGAGCATAGAGTCTCCATATACTTGCAACCTTTTTACCCTCATTGAAAGGGTTAACCGTAAGCCGAGAATGCATGCCTTATATTCAGCGATGTTATTGGTGCATGGGAATGCCAGTTTTGCAAATACTAGATAGTGTTGGCCTTCTGGGGAGATCAGCACTGCCCCAATTCCTGATCCAGATAGATTAGTTGCGCCATCAAAATACATGGTCCATTTATCATCGACCAATGTCAATATGCGGTCATCAAGTTGTTCTTCAGAATTGGCAATATTCTGCGAATTCTCTGCCAGCATATCTGCTATTGCTCGCCCCTCGATTGACTTTTGGGATGAACTCCTGATGTCGAATTCAGACAACAAGACTTGCCATTTAGCTAATTTCCCGACCAAGGAGGATTTCTTAAGAAGATACTTGATCGGATCATTCTCGTTCACTAGCAAATTTTGGTGATGAAGGGTGTACTGTCTTAATCTGTGTAACACCCAAATTAATGCGATGCATGTCTTCTCATGTCACGCCCCGCACCCTACGAGCGCACGATCATCCCTCAATGGTCGATCATTGAATGCGATGTCCCAGACACGTCGCCGACCCAACCCAAACATCAGAGCTAGGCACGTGCGGAAACAATAGAAACAACCCGGACAATTAATAATGACACGGGGTAACAATAGCACAAAACAATAATTGTAATTCCTACACTTGGCAAATACATACGATATCTACAAAAAGACAATCCCCAAGCTAGGCCACAACAACAGAGCCACATTCCTCAAAAGGGGCAATGGTTCGCAAATTTAACTCCTCTACAAAAAGGGGGACTCAAAATACCGGGTACTTGACCCATCCTCGATCTCCGAGATACCCTTGCAGCGTCTCCAATCACTCATGGTCGCGGATCTGAAATGGTTATATAATAACCGTGAGAACGAGTCTCAATAAGCAACATCCTAAACCCCGTGGAGGCCAATGCGTACCCAGACAGGTTTTACATGCAATATAGCCGATAAAATACATAATTCACTTCAATGGACTTACCTCGCCAACTAGTCTCAGGCTCACGCTGCATATTAGTCAAATCATGATAATGGAATAATATTATGAAAATATAACACAATCATTCGAGCGCTAACCACATTCGCACTCAACCAACTCAGCCAATAATCCATACGTACCATCAATCAATCCGAACAATTCGAGCATACATTTAACTAGCCAATTCAATCAAACTCAATTCGCATGCATGTCCGAACATCTTTCTCACGATCCGCGCCACTGCACCTCAGGTCCATTCTCACTGCCCGCGCCACTACGCCTCAGGCCCAATCTCACTGCCCGCGCCACTGCGCCTCAAGCTCAACCCTCAGATCAAGCCGGGCTCGGTCCCACGTAACTACTCCTCAGGACGTTTTTCCCCTCCAATGACCCGCGTAACCTACGCCTCAGGTCTAGTCATGCCTTATTCGTCACACCCGCGTAACCTACGCCTCAGGTTGGTAGCCCTCCGATCGATCCGGGCTTTTTCACATGCACATGCACCACAGCACAATTTCGCTATTCTGACATATCGCACCAACCAAATTCAAGACACACTCGCAAGATCTCAATTTGCCAAATCAAAGCATCGTACCAATTCCAATCAAAGCC
This sequence comes from Syzygium jambos, assembly GCA_031216235.1. Classification (NCBI taxonomy): domain Eukaryota; kingdom Viridiplantae; phylum Streptophyta; class Magnoliopsida; order Myrtales; family Myrtaceae; genus Syzygium; species Syzygium jambos. The sequence goes on from CM062225.1 coordinate 20,935,214, forward strand.
AATCCCAATCACATCACAAGTCCGATACACGAGTCCACACTCCCGACATCTAAGTCAGTCACATACGAGCTCCAATTTTCATCCACCCGCACTACCATAATACGATCAATCAGTACACCACAATTAGCCACGTGATCACCATAAATCAATCCACCACTCGCCACATAATTCACGCACTAATAATAATTTAACCGACTAATCTATTTTCTAAAATTAGTCACTAAATTAATCAAATCAATCTCTAAACATGTCTAATAGTTCCCATTATACTAAATAGGGATTATGATATCACTTACCAAGTTTTGGCTCAGGAAAAGTCAGCTCGGGCCCAAAATGGCCCAGGTGAATAGTACCGAACTAGGCGCGGGTGCGGGCCAACGGGCGCGCTGGCCGGCCAAAGCGGGCGCAATGGCCGATCGGCGTGCTCGGTGAACGGGCGCGGCGAATGTGCGGCGTGCCCGAGGCGCACGGGCGAGTAGATGGGCAACGCGTCCGGGCGACGGGCCGGCTGAACGGGCAATGCGCCTGGGCGACGGGCACGGGCACGGGCTTGGTCACGAGCGCGGGGCCCAGGCATAGGCACGGGCATGGCACAGGCACGGTTGGCTGGCCGGCTGGGTTGGATAGCCGGGGCTGCGATCGACAGCGGCGGCGGCGCGGCGGCGACGGCGGCGCAGCGGCGACGGAGCGGCAGCGAGCTGAATGAGGGAGGAGAAGAGTGAGCCAGGGGGAAAGTGAGGGTGAGGGAGAGAGGGATCGGGGCTGAGGGGGAGGTGGCGGACCGGCGGCGGCGAGGCGGCATGGCGGCGGGGCGAGGCCGGACGAGCTAGCCGGTGGGCGGCGACGGGCGAGCTGGCTAGGCGCGTCGGAACCGAATAGGGAAAGAGGCCAGGGAGGGGAGAGAGATAGGGGGGCTGGTCTCGCGGCGGCGTCGGCGACCGAGCTTGCTGGCGACGTGGCGGCACTCGGCAATCAGGCAGAGCGGCGTCGAGCGGAGACGGGGTGGAGCGGCGGAGGTGGATGGAAGTCGGGGGGGAGGAAAAAAAAAGGGAGAGCGACCAGGTGGCGGGGGTGGCCGCGGGGCTGGTCGGGCGGCGCGGCGGTCGAGCTGGAAACGGCGGCGCGCGATGGCCAGGCGAGCTCAGGTGATCAACGACGGGCAGTAGGGAGAGGGAGCAGTATTGATGCAGAGGCTGGAACAGATGCGGCCAAGAAGAAGAAGAAGAGAAAAGAAGAAGAAAGAAAAAGGAAGAAAAGAAGAAAGGGAGAGAGAGAGTGTCAGGAGGGGGTTGGTCTGCATGGCAAAGGGGGAAGGGACGTTGCATGGGGGGAAGGCGTGCGGCAGAGGGGAAGAAAAAGAGAAAGGAGAGAGAGAGAGAGAGAGAGAGAGAGAGAGAGAGAGAGAGAGAGAGAGAGAGAGAGACGCGCGCGGTCAGAGGGGAAAAAGAGAGAGGAAGAGAGAGAGAGAGGGTAGAAAGAAAAGAGAGGAAATAAAAATATAAACATTCAAATATTAATCGCGATCCGAAGGTTCAAATTCAAAATCGAAAACAATCTACCAGCCCAAAATAAACCTCGAATATAAAAAGGGACAAAGGCCAAATTAATTAAATCAAACTAAAACGAGGGAGGTCTACTAGTCCAATTTCGTACCCGGTCGAAAATTCACTTTTTCACTATTCCTGACAATCTCGATATTGGCCACGATAATCTCGATACCGTCTAATTTATTTCGATTCGAAACTCCCGAAAATCGACTGCCAAGTTCGGGGTCTACATAACGACCAAATTCGATCGAGTGCGATTCTAGCACAATTTTTATTTTTAAAAACGAGAACCCGAGAGTGATCAGTTCCCGGGCGAAATTCTATTATAAGCGCACTGACAAATTACATGTTTTATAAACCCTAAAAATGGGCCAAAATTCGGAATGTCACTTCTCAACCGCTGGATAATTCACTTCTGATGTTGTGAATTTCTTGCTCAAGTAATAAACGGCTTGTTCTTTACCGTCATTCGGTCTTCTTTGTACCAGCACTGCTCCTAATGATTCATGGTGAATCGTCAAATATAGGATCAGCGGGACTCTAGGAATTGGTGGTACCAATACCGGTGGGCATATCAAATATTCTTTGATTTTATCAAAGGCTTGTTGACATTCTTTATCCCACTTTACTATGGCATTCTTCTTCAACAATTTGAAAAATGGTTTAGCAGTCTCAAAAAGCTAATAGATGAAACGGGCAATGTAGTTTAGCCGCCCCAACAAGTTTCTTACTTCTTTTACTATTGAAGGAGTCTTCAAGTTATGTATTGCCTTGATCTTGGAAGGATCGATTTCGATTCCTCTATTGCTGACCACAAATCCTAGCAGTTTGCCAGATTTTGCCTCAAATACACACTTATTGAGATTCAGTCGCAACTTGTACTTTATGAGTCTTTTGAACAATTTGCGAAGCACCTCGACATGGTCTTCTCCTTATTTAGATTTTGCAATCATATCATCCACGTATACCTCAATTTCTTTATGCATCATATCATGGAATAGAGTTACCATCGCCTTTTGATATGTGGCACAAGTGTTTTTCAGACCGAAAGGCATCACCTTATAACAAAATGTGCCCCATGATGTTGTGAAGGACATTTTCGCCTTATCCTCTTTCTTCATGAGGATCTGATTATATCCTGAGAAACCATCCATAAATGAGAATGTTTCAAACGCAGCAGTGCTATCCACTAATACATCAATATGTGAAAGCGGGAAATCACCCTTTGGGCTTGCTTTGTTTAAGTCGCAATAATCAATACATACTCGCACCCGACCATCTTTCTTCATTACAAGTACTATGTTAGCAACCCATTCTAGATATGGCATTACTTCAATGAAACCGACCTTGAGTAATTTCATCACTTCCTCTTCTATTTTCTTTGCCAATTCTGGCTTTGTTCGTCTCAATTTTTGCTTCTTCGATGGAATATTTGGATCAATTGGCAAAGCGTGTTCAACTATATTTGGATTAAGGCCTGACATGTCAGCATAGGGCCATGCGAATATATCCTGATATTCCTTGAGCAAATTCGTTATTCTTTCTGATTCTGCTGAGGGAAGACTTTCTCCAATCTTGACTTTTTTAGGATTCTCCTTATTACCCAGATTAACAGTAATCGTTTTCTCTAACATGAGTGGCTTTGATTCTTCATGACGAATTCATTATCTTCTAATTTATTCCTCATCTTCATTATCTTCTTCAATATCATAAGTGATCTCCTTGGAGAGATTTGAATCACATATGAACCTACTATGGGTGTGTGAATGCTCATGCCTGACATGCAACAAACATGATTAGTAATTACATATGAGAAGAACTGATGCATGAGGTTTGATACAAAACCCTTTTGGAAAATTATTTTGAAATCTATTTTGAAGAGATCATGGGAATAGAGCTAATCCTTGTATCCTTGGACATCCCTGCTCTTAAAACCATTTTCGCAATGAGGAATCATATGGAAACCTAAAACCTCAAGCCTTACATGTGATAGCGATATTCATCATTGGTTTGGTTCTGTTTCCATATGTCCTTAACAAAATATTGAACACTTTTATTGAATTTGAAAAGTGCAATTACATCTATATTGAAAGAAACGTAAACCGCAACTGAATTGAAACAACAGACAAATTGTAAAGGTAACAATGAGGAAAGGATTCAAAAGAATCTTCCTACTCTAGTGCGTAGGTGTCTTCATCTTCGGTTATAATGACATTGATAATGTCTTCTTTGAATAAACCCAGCGTGTCAGACTCAGTCTTTGCACATAAATTTTCTTCCGAGAGCAATTTGGGAGGCCCAAGAAAGTTTTCTCTAATATGAATCTGATGATAGGGTAACTCCTTGGCCTTACCCTTCTATGTTGTTGGGTTAATGGTTCGATCACCTCGGCTTTCACGGCCTTTATGATTCTCTTGACCTTGGTCTCGGCCTCCATGGTGATTGTTGATGACTTCATATCCCACTCCATACTTCTTCTTGGTACCGAATTAGATAATAGGTTCTTTAATTCATTGAGCCTTTGCCCCAAGCCCACCATTATGGATAAATCCATATTGACATAATACTTTTCTAGTCATAATAGACGATGTCGAAAATTCTGGAATCTTCGTGACACTACCGGCGGGAATTTGTATCATGGAAATTATTTCGAAGGAATGATAACTGAGCTCTTCTTTCATCTCTGGCTCGACATAAGGTATGACACTTTCCTTATAAGTGGCAAAGTCTGTCTCCCCATGTACGGTAATCATTTTACCATTAATAACAAACCGAATCTTCTGATGGAGACTAGAAGGAATAGCGCCAGCCATATGAATCCAAGGCCTCCCTAGCAGTAGGTTGAAAGTCTTTGGGATGTCTATCACTTGAAAATCAATCAGAAAAGGCACAGGGCCTATGCTTACTTCCAGCTCGATGTCACCAATAACATCCTTCTTCATCCCATCGAACGAACGTACAGTCACCTTTGAAGGTTTGATAAATTCTTCGCTAATCCCCAAGCGATGCAGTGTGCTTAGAGGACACAAATTAAGTGCGGAACCATTATCGATGAGCACTTGTGATACTTCTTTACCTCGACATTTGACGGCAATATACAGGGCTTTATTATGGGAACATCCATCAATTGGAAAATCTTCATCAGAGAAGGCAATCTGATCCTTTAAAAGAATGGCACCAACAAAGTCTTCTAGTTGTACTTCATTAATAGTTTTCGGGACGTGCACCTCATTAAGAAGCTTCATTAGCATCATTTTGTGGCTTTCTGAAGTCTTGAAAAGATCCAGTAAGGAAATCTGTGCCGGCATCTTCCTCAATTACTCAATTACTTCGTATTCACTTGTTCTTATGACTAACAGTAACTGCTTGACATCTTCCTTAGTTACTCCCTTCTTTTCATGCTCACCTTCTTTTGGGACATAACATCTTCCCGATCTGGTTATTGCATCAACCTCTTTAGGCGTGTAATCCCATGGTACACATTTGGTATCAAATTTCTCTTTTGGAGGCAAAGTGATAATCACAGGCTACACTTCTTTTTCTTCGATCTTTAGTTGACCAATTGAGAGCTCAATAGTAATTGGTTCAACATGGTTCTTTTCTTCGTCAAGCCTATCTACTTCATCAAGATTGATCAATAGTGGTGTAATCATGGACACCATGCTTTTGTCAGCTTCAATAGTATCCATTTCACCCCAATCGTCAGGCACAATATTTTTCTCTTTAGATGACCATGAAGGTGGCGTGTATTTAACACGGTAGTTATAATAGCCACTGTCTTGTCCTAGATAATCCATAATTTCGCCTTGTTTTCGTGCTTTGCGAACAAATCGCTTGTCTCCTTGGCGAGCCTTTTTCTTCATCTTTTCGTCTTGATCTTCTTTTTTCTCAAGACTTAATTTATTGATTGGGATTTCACCCATGCCTCCCCATCCATCAGACACAATAGTTTCATTTTTGAAAGCCCAGGGTAGGAGTGTGTACTTAACACAGAAGTTGTATTTTCTACTGTCTTGATCAAGGAAGTCTAGAGTGTCACCCCGCTCAAGTGATGTTTGGGTAAATCGCCTTTCACCCTGCCGGATCCTTTCTTTTTGCTCTTCAAATTGATGTTCCTCATCACAGGAAGAAATCTCTTCTTGTTTGATGAGCTCATTGTCCATACCGCCTCAACTATCGGGCATAATCACTTCATTTTTAAAAGCCCACGATGGTGGAGTATACTTTACTTGGAAGTTGTATTTGCCAGAATCTTCTCCCAAGTTGTATATGACTTCCCCTTTTAAGAATGCTTTGGGGCGAAAGCGAGCATCCCCTTGTCGGGCTGTCTTTAATTTGGCCTCATATTCATCTTCTTTATCGGACCTTATTATTTCTCCCTCTATAAGGACCATATTTACCACATTGTGCTCGGGAAGGGGGTTCTGATGCATATTTGGCTCTAGTTCTTGAAAGCTTAGTATATTCATGTATATGAGTTGCTGGACTTTGTATTTCAAGACTGTACAATTGTTCACATCGTGCCCTCTTTCTCCCATATGGAATGTGCAAGTCTTCGACTCATCATACCAGGGGAACCTTGTAGGATTATCTCTTGGCACTTCTTTGGCCACCAAATACCTTTCCAACAGCATCGGTAGAAATTTCGACAAGGGTCGTGGCAACGGGGTGAATTGCCTTACGTGTTTTTTCTTTGGCTCGAATGGTTTTGAATTTCTCTAGGGAACATTGGACTGCTTTGGGAATGAAGCTTGTTTAACTTTGGTATAGCGCTTACTTAAGACCATAACCTTTTTTTCTATCATTTGAGTGCCATAACTTTTTTTTCTCGATCACTTGAGTACGAAATAACTTTTAAATTGATCACTTAAGTGTCAAATAACTTTTAAATCGATTATTTGAGTGTCGTAACTTTTCTAAAAATATTTACCACAAGTGTTATGCCACTTCAGATTTCCGGCACTTAGGTGAGCGTTCTTAAAAAATTAGGTAGTTAAATGATTGATTGAAAGTTATGGCACTCAAGTGTATGTTTTTTAGAAGTTAGGGCGTTCAAGTTGTGACATTCCGAATTTCGACCCATTTTTGGGATTTATAAAACGCGTAATTTGTTAGTGTGCTTATAGTAAAATCTCGCCCGAGAACTGATCACTCTCGGTTATTATTTTAAATTAGAGATTTCGCTAGAATCGCACTCGATCGAATTTTTGTCGTTATTTAGACCCCGAACTTGGCAGTCGATTTTTGGGAATTTTAGGACGAAATAAATTGGACGGTGTCGACATTAATATAGCCAGTATCGAGATTGTCAGGAATAATGGAAAAATTGGAGTTTTTGACCAGGTGCGAATTTGGACTAGTAGACCTCCCTCGGTAAAATTTAGTTTAGTTAATTTGGCCTTTGTCCCTTTTTATGTGCGAGGCTTATTTTGGACAGGTAGACCATTTTCGATTTTGAATTTGGACCTTCGGTTTGTGTTTAATATTTGAATGATTGTTTTTTTAATTATTTCCCTCTCTCTTTCTTTCTCTCTCTCTTTTTTTTCCCTCTGACCACACGCTTTCTCCCTCCTGCATGCGTCCCCTCAGCCCATGCAGACACCCCCACCTGATACACCCCTCTCTCTCTCCTCTCTCCTCCTTTCTTTTCCTCTTCTTTCTCTTCTTCTCTTCTTCTCCTTCTGGTTGCTCGGCCCGACTTTCTCTGCCCATTGGTGGAATGGAATGAAAGTGGACGTGGCCAAGCATGTGGCCAAGTGTTTGATGTGTCAACAAGTGAAGGCACAACATTGCAAGCCTGGTGGAATGTTGCAGCCGTTGGAAATCCTAGAATGGAAATGGGAACACATCACAATGGACTTTGTAACGGGACTGCTAAGGAGCCAGAGGGGACACGACTCTATTTGGGTAATAGTAGACAGATTGACCAAGTCAGCGCACTTTCTGGCGGTGCGAAAGGACTTCGAGTTAGAAAGGTTGGCAGAATTATATGTGCGTCAAATAGTTCGTCTTCACGGAGTACCGGTATCAATCACATCTGACCGTGATCCCCGGTTTACTGCGAACTTTTGGAAAAGTCTGCAATCAGCCATGGGAACTAAGTTGCAATTCAGTACGGCCTATCATCCACAGACGGATGGCCAGTCTGAGAGGACTATTCAGACTTTGGAGGATATGCTGAGAGCGTGTGTGCTAGATTTTCAGGGCAAGTGGGAAGAATAGTTGCACTTAGTGGAATTTGCCTATAATAACAGTTTTCAACAGAGCATCATAATGGCACCATTTGAAGCATTATATGGCAGGGCTTGCAGAACACTGTTGTGTTGGGATGAGGTAGGAGAAAGAAGTATAATGGGTCCAGAGTTGGTTCAACAGTCGGTGGAAACGGTAAAGATTATCCGGGAAAGGTTGAGGACATCCCAGAGTCGTTAGAAAAGTTACGCGGATCGAAGGTGTAGGCCGTTGGAGTTCCAACTTGGCAACCATGTGTTTCTCAGATCTCGCCAATGAGAGGACTGTCTCGGTTTGGCAAGAGAGGAAAACTGAGTCCAAGGTACATAGGACCGTTTGAGATTTTCGAAAGGATTGGAACGTTAGCCTATCGCCTAGCCTTGCCGCCGAATTTGTCACAAGTTCATAATGTCTTCCACGTATCGATGTAAAGGAAATACGAACCGGACCCGACCCACGTGCTGAACCATGAGATAATAGACGTGGACGACAGAGTGTCGTACGTGGAAAAGCCGGTGCGAATCGAGGACAGAAAAGAACAAGTGTTGAGAAACAAGACGATTCCATTGGTCAAGGTTATTTGGGAACATTACGGGACGGAAGGCGCCACCTGGGAAAGTGAGGAAGTGATGCGACACCAGTACCCCTATTTGTTTGAGTAATCGGGTTGGGTTGTAAATTTCGAGGACGAAATTTTTGTAAGGGGGGAAGAGTTGTGACATTCCGAATTTCGACCCATTTTTGGGATTTATAAAACGCGTAATTTGTCAGTGTGCTTATAGTAAAATCTCGCTCGAGAACTGATCACTCTCGGTTATTATTTTAAATTAGAGATTTCGCTAGAATCGCACTCGATCGAATTTTTGTCGTTATTTAGACCCCGAACTTGGCAGTCGATTTTTGGGAATTTCAGGACAAAATAAATTGGACGGTGTCGACATTAATATAGCCAGTATCGAGATTGTCAGGAATAATGGAAAAATTGGAGTTTTTGACCAGGTGCGAATTTGGACTAGTAGACCTCCCTCGGTAAAATTTAGTTTAGTTAATTTGGCCTTTGTCCATTTTTATGTGCGAGGCTTATTTTGGACCGGTAGACCATTTTCGATTTTGAATTTGGACCTTCGGTTTGTGTTTAATATTTGAATGATTGTTTTTTTTTAATTATTTCCCTCTCTCTTTCTTTCTCTCTCTCTTTTTTTTCCCTCTGACCACACGCTTTCTCCCTCCTGCATGCGTCCCCTCAGCCCATGCAGACACCCCCCACCTGACACACCCCTCTCTCTCTCTCCTCTCTCCTCCTTTCTTTTCCTCTTCTTTCACTTCTTCTCTTCTTCTCCTTATGGTTGCTCGGCCCGACTATCTCTGCCCATTCTGGTTCGGCTCATCGATGCCGCCCTCCGCCTCCGCCTGACAGCCGCATGCCGCGCCGTTGCCGGCCAGCTCGACTGTGCGTCGCGCCGACCGCCGGCCGCCGTCCCGACTGTCCTCTCCTCCTTCCTCGCTGCTGCTGCCCGTGCGTCTTCTGCTTTTGGCCTTTGCTTCAGTTCTATTCGCCGGCTCGCCGCGGTGCCCCGTCGCCGCCGTGAGGCCGCCGTCCCCCTCTCCTCAACCGGCAGCCCTTCCATCCACAGCCATCACTCCCCCCCTCTCTTTCTCTTGTTGGCTGTGGGGAGCACGTCGCCGGAGGAGCCGCCGCCGCCGCCGCCGGTGCCGTCACCGGGAACCACCACCCCACGCCTCACCAGCCTCACCAGTCTGTCCTCTCCCTCCCGACTCCCGCGACCAGCCGCCCCTCCGCCTAGGCTCGTACCGTTCGCCGGAGCCGCCACCGCCGTTACTGTTCTGGCGAGGGACCGCCACTACCCAGCCCCTTTTTGTCGCGTGTTCGGCCCGTTTCAAGCTTAGGACACCCGGTGAGTTTGACCCTAAATCCTAATTAGGATTATTTGCATTTTTAGACGAGATTTAGGGGTTAATTGGGGTAAATTAGGGATTAAATTGTGGAGATTGTTAAGGGCCGATGTCGGGGCTGATTTAGTGGTGTGGCGCGACCATTTTATCGAGGTTTAGTGGCCCGAGAGGCGCTGTTCATGGGCTGGAAATTATTGGATCGGAACGGCCCGAGTTCGACTGGGATCGGTCTCAATTTTGGATTATAGTGCGCGTCGTATTTGGTCTAGTGGTGGCGGATTTGGATGATATTTTGGAGAGTCTAATGGAATATTTTGATGATATTTATAGGCCCGAATTAATCTGTTTGGAGGCTGGCCATATCGGGATTTAATTGGGCAAGACGCGATCAATTCGAGGTTTAATTGTGTAATTATCTGGAATGTTTGGATTGGCAGATTAAGTGGCTGATTTATACTTGGTTGTGATCAATTCCGTGACGTAGTGCCTGTGCCGAGTGTGACTAAGAATAGAGTATCTTGGCGGGTCTCGGGCGCGTGAATTCATGTTGATTAAATTGTGCGAATTATATGCGTGATTTATGTGCCGTGCAAGAGTGACTTGAATTGCTTTCATGGTCATGCTAGTATATTGGTCGGGCATATTGAATTGTGGATTGAACTTATTGCGTGGCAAATTGATTATGTGGCGTTGCGCAATTGATTTCTCATTGTGAAATCTGTGAGTGCCCAAGTGTGAATTTCATGGCCATGGATGTGCATCACGAGCATTGGCACGGCATATGCATTCACAAGTATGCCCGAGTGACATGTGCATTGTGATCACCTAAAATGCTCTGATGCATATTACGCGGGGTTCAGATAAAAATTTGTGCTTGTGAATGTGTGATCACAATAAACCCTAATACGTTTTACGCGGGGTAGTGAACCCGTCCTGAGGCGTGTTACGCGGGACGATGCCCGGTTTACCGGAAGATGACCAATCTGATGCGTTTTACGCGGGTAATGTGTCATGAGCCTGATGCGTTTTACGCGGGCCAGAGATCGATCTCGAAGTGATAGACCTGATGCGTTTTACGCGGGTCGGACCTGATGCGTTCAACGCGGGTCGGAGGAGGAATTGGTAAATGGCAGAGTGCTAGCATGCAAGTGTGCGATAATGCATTGATGAGGCATGAGCATGAGTGCGAGCATGAGCATATGCATAAAACGCGTTGTGACATAGAGATGCGCATGTATGTGCCGTGATTTAAATTCTGTGGCAGGATTGTTATTATTTATAGAATGCCTAACCTGCAGGGTCAGGTAAGTTCTAGATTCGGGCCGAGGGCCTGAGTCATATACAGTTTAGAGTGTGTGCCGTTTGTTTAGTACTTGTCAGGAGATGCACGTTAGCCTAGTTTAGGTTTAGGGAATTACTCGCTGAGATTTATTCTCACGGTTGTTGAAAACCGATTTTTAAGACCCCCAGCCTTGAGGATGGCAGGCGTACCGATGCGTTTTTGGGAGGAGCCTCGGCTAGTTGTAGTGCCTGAACCTGAGTCACTTACCCCTTTTTTGTCAGTAGTGGCCTTGACCCGCTTTTGATTTTTGAAGTTTGGGTTGTATATGAATATTGCAAAGGTTCTCCCTGGCAATGCTAGTGCGTAATTGTTTTTATTGGTGGTTGTACGGCTATCCTTGGTTATGTGAATTATTGTTCGGGTGTTTGTTATTTCCGCTGTGCTTTGTTCTCTGTCGTTTGGGTATTGGGTCGGCGACGCGTCCTGGGACGTCGCAGTCGAATCGACCGTCGCAGGGATGCTCGCACGCCGTAGGGTTCGGGGCGTGACACAAGTGGTCAAAAAAAAAACTATGGAACTTGTAGTGTTCTTATCGCAAAGAGATTTTAACCTACGGAGCTAGTCAACCATTTGGGGCACGACACTTGGCACCACCCAATTTATTCAGTTAAGCCCACCCCTCTCACAATTGCGCCAAGTAGCACAACCACACAAACCCTAGACAAAACCAACGTTTTCCATTCTTTTGGGAGGGCTAGCGGCTAAAAGGAGGAGGCACTTCAGTTTTTTCACGACGAAGGCTGAGACAAGAAAAACGGCAAAAGGACACTATAAGTGCCATAACTTGTGTACGGCGCTCACTTTGGTGCCATAACTTTTTTTCGGATCACTTTGGTGCCAAGTCGGAGGAAAAACGATCACTTAAGTGTCATAACTTTTTTTTGGATCACTTTAGTGCTAAAATTTTTGAAAAACGATCACTTAAGTGTTAAAATTTTTTAAAAACAATCATTTAAATGCTAAAATTTTTGAAAAACGATCACTTAAGTGCCAATCTCCGGCGAGACTCCGGCGAGCCACGTCAGCTTTAGAAATTAATAAAAAAAATGCCACGTCAGATTTCCAGCGAAAAATTGTGTACGGCACCGGATTTGGCACTTAAGTGATCGTTTTTCAAAAATTTTAGCACTTAAGTGATCGTTTTTCAAAAATTTGAGCACTAAAATGATCCAAAAAAAAGTTATGGCACTAAAGTGAGCGCCGTACACAAGTTATGGCACTTGTAGTGTACTTTTGCCCAAGAAAAACTCTCCACCATCTCTCTCTAGCTTTCCACGTTCTCTCTCTCCATTAACTCTCTCTCTTGGAGAAAACACTATTTTCTTCTCTGATTCCTCCAAACTTGTTCGTTTCACGGTAGCTGGTTTAGAGTTCAACTGAGAACTTCATTTTCCTGCTCCTCATTCAAGCATAATCAGGATCATGCTCTCTCTACTTTCTCTGGTTTTCATTTTTTGTCCAATTATAACACTAAATTTCTTGTTATTTTACGTGTATCCAGCAGCATCTTCATTATTCCAACAAGTGTCAATGATGTTCCAGCAACTCTAAAAATTGCAGCAACGGATTGATACTAAATGTTCTTCCTCCTAATTCTGGTTTTGACTATGAATAAACATAGATTCTCCACTGATTTTACTATATTTTGTTGAATGAAAGCTTCATCATCAATGAGCGTATAGGATATGTGGAACAATATGAAGGTTAGTAAAATTGACTTGAACTTCATCAAACTTGTTTGATTTTTGCTAAGGTTTGCTTGATTCATACCTAGTGTGTTTAGGACTTGTTGTTATGTGTTTGATCTTGTTGATTGTTGAAATTTCTTATAGATCATGTGCCTCAAAAATCAATAGAATACATGTTAGGAGAAGCTGTATTTTCGGAGTCCAATGGGTCACTGAGTTTAATCAAGTGATTAGGCCTAATAAACCTCAAAATCTCAAAAAGAAATCTATTAATTTTGACATTCTAAGCTTCGATTTAATAGGCTGCATGCCCCAAGAGGAGATCATTTACTAGGCCTAACTCATTTTGAAATCTAATAACAGAATCTGAAGAATCGAAGTTGAGTTTTGAAAATTCGGAGTCTGCTTGACCTTGCTGTATTCATTTTGTGTTTCAAATCTGAAAATTGTTTTTCATGAAATTTGTAGCTAATATTTCAAGCTTTCTAGCAGTATAAAACTCATCAAAATCGGATTTCATTTGGTTTGCCTGAAGGTTGCTCCGGAAGGACGATCAAACTGGTGTTTGATCTGTAATTTTGGTTCCTAAGTTGGTCAGTTTTGTTTTGCATTTTTAAAATAGTTTGAGGCCTTTTTTACAAAGAGTTAAAACATAAAATTTGTTCATAAGGTCCTAAAATGTATAGATCTGAAAAATTTCGTGAAATTTTAACATGATTAGGGTGATTAACTTCATGAAATTTTGACAAGGTTGTTCTGGCCTCTAAAACTGATCCGATTTTGAGTCTTTAGGAGAAATGCCCAATTTTGTTTAAGATGAAGGGCTATTTTGCAGAAATTTAAAACATAAAAGTTGAAGACCACATACTGAGGATGCTCCCTGTCAAATTTGGCGCATTTTTCAGTTGATTTAGTTCATTGCCCACATTTTTCAAAATCGGGTTGGGACCGGGTCTATTCCTGAACAGTGGGTCTAATTTTGAAAATTCGGGTTTTTTGGACCACAATTGAGGAAAATGGTCTGAATGAATATTGAACTAAACTTCTTAAGCTTTTATTTGCCACTGTAATTAACCAATGGGTAGGTCGTTAAGCCAGTCAATTGAATTGATACATAATTGAATAGATTTAGGATAAAAACAAGGAAGTGACCATCTTGGTTCACTATTTGTTTGCTGGTTTCCTAAGTCTAATTAGCCTAATTCCATGATTTAGTTAGCTTTGCATGTTAATGATTAGATTTATGTTTAGGCTACTAATGCATGTCCCTTGACCGGTAGATTAGAAGGGTGATTAGAATCTAATTAGGAGTTAATGATGTTCGCTCATTGCTTTGTGAACACAAGTGAGGGTTAATAATCATTAAATTTAATCAATGGACCTCTAGTTTGATTAGGATGTGGTTGGGCTAATTAATTCGAATGCATGATATCAAATTTCCTCACCCGATTTCGGATTGTTTGATTGGTGAACTTGCTAACTGGTTACTTTAAATGAGTGCATGATGGAATGTTGTATGGAATGGATGGTGGAAATCAATGATAAGGGCGGTGGCCATGAGTTTCTTGAAGACCGGCGTCTGAGAATGGTGGTCCAAGAGATGCAATAAATTTAGTTTAGTTTAGCTCAGCCTAGTTTAGTTAACGAACTTAGGTTTTAATAAAGCAAGTTAGCTTAGGTTTAAGTTAATAAAATCAATTTAGAATTAGCATAACCTTTCACTAAATTGTTAAAATAGTTTAGTTTAGAATCACCTTGGTGAAATGAGTAGAATTAGCTTCACCCGAAATATGTTTAGTCTCTAATCTCAAGCTTATGAGGTTCATGTCCCAAGGCCTAAAAACAATGCTATGTATATTCTTTGCCCAACTTGTATCAGGTTTTCCTTTCCACATTTACTTTAAAGTCATTTCGATACTTTCTTCTCTACCTCACCACACTTCAATAGCTTGTTTGTTAATTTCCTTTTCTAGAATGGTTAGAGTCTAGTTTAGGATCATAATAAACCCCTCAAAAACAAATGCATGAACACTTAGTGACTTTGATGCCTTTAGGATCGTAATTGACATAATTAAGATTGTATGACCACTTCCAATTTAGAGGCACCGAAAGGACGCTAATAGAAATATTAGCGTAAATAAGTCCTAGAACTTAGAAACTTTGATTGCGTAGGAATCAATATGACACTTTCACATTTTGATTGGTTTCTAGCCGATTCCAAATGGTTAATGGCGACTCCTAGAAATACTTAGGTGAAAGAACTTAAAAATGAAAAAGGGTTAATACCACAAAAATCTCCAAACTGATATACTTGTGACAATTTTACTTCAAATTAATCTTTTGACTACAAAAAATCCCAAATTGTTACACCTGTGACAAATATACCCAAAACTAATATTTTGACCACTAAAAACCCAAAATTGGTACATTTGTGACAAATTTACCCTATGTTAGTTTCCGTTAAATTGGATTAATACTACAAAAAATCACAAACTAGTACACTTGTGATAAACAGAGGGTAAAACATAAAATCGGTACATCAGTTAATTGCCACGTGTCATTTAATAAAGTAATTTTATGATAAAATTTAATTGAAATAAACTGAGGGTAAATTTGCCATAGGTGTACTAGTTTGGGGTTTTTGGTAAAAAAAAATTAGTTTTGGATAAAATTATCACAGATGGACCAATTTGGAGTTTTCTTGGGATTATCCTAAACGAAAATCCAATGTCACGGGAAGTATGAGCTTGGGAGGGCTCACACTCTTAATTGATGAACCCCTTGGGTCCCATAAGCATTGCTTCGATGAACCGTTGGGATCATCTTAAGAGCCATACCTCTAAGCCTACTCCTGTGGTCGCGATGAATGGTTAAGACTAAATTGGCCAAATTAAAAGATTTATAACTGAATTGATACAATTATAATATGTTTAGGATTTCTTTGGTAATTTTTTCCCAAAGCAAAGCATAAATTCACAATTATTACATCCCAATATCTGCAGTATTTATATTTAAAAAGATGCATACCTAACCTAAACATGATTTCTAAATGATTATGCAATTCTAATTAATTATTTTTTAGAGTTTTTATTTATAAAATGATAATATGTGATTTTAATCTAAGTTTAATATGCGTGATTTATTACACTAATGACACGCAATATGAAATTTATATACCCTAATTCTAATGACAGGCAAAAATTATGAACTAATCTAACATGATATGCAACCTAATTTATATGACCCCAAATATGCAATTACTAAATGACATAGAAATTAAGACTTGAAATCATTGACCTGGCATATGACGTGGCATATATGATGATATGGCAATGACATGGCAAGCATGATGACGTGGCATGCGATGCAAATTATTCTATTTGATATCTCATTTTATTTTTTAGTGATTTTCGTCCAAAATCAAGAACTAAAACTATCTAAAGTGTGTGGTTACCTAATTTAAATTGGAAAATAATTTATATTAAATCCTACTCTAAATTGGAAACTTTCCGAAATTACTACTTACTTCCTAAATATGCAATGCAATTTTTTTTTTGTTTTAGTTTTTGTTTTTTTCAAAATAAAAAAGTTCACTATATTGAAAACATGTAATATAATAAACCCACATCAAAAGATTCACCAAGATTCATAACAAAAATCAAAATAATAAAAAAATAATTCGACATCGGCTCAAATTAATGATTATCATGATATTTTATACGAAAACTCTCCTAATTGGATAAAGCCCGACATACTAAAGAAATCAGGTTAGATTTTCTTCTTTTTGCCTCTCTATCTTTTTAGCCTTGCTTGCTTCTGAGTACGTAAAGAGACCCCCTCACTTGTCCCTATCAACACCTTTCATATGCAAAAGTAATTGGGCCTAATATTTCTTTCGTCTTTTAGTGCTGGCCGAATATGCCTTGATTTTTCAATTTATTTGTTCGGCTGCAGTAGAAAAATGAGATCCTCTTTTATTTTATTCTAATTTTTCTTTTCTTATTCCAAATAGTCTTCTTTTGTTTGGCCGAATCTTATCTATGTGTCGCGACCTAAAATTTCTCTCAGGCTAATGGATTATTAGGAGCAAGCTTAACTCGAGCCCTCCCAAGCCCTACCAATTCGCAACTTAGAGTTTAAGTTTTTAACATGGAAAAGTTTTCATACTTGGAGTCGCCACTAATCTATTTGTAGTAGGTCGATTAGAAACCTAAATAAAACATAGGGAGATATGTTTTATTCCTACGAACCAGAGATTCTAAATTCGGGGACTCGGTTACGCTAGATCTAGTCTAACGCCCTTTCGGTACCTTTTCTTTTAAAAAATATTTATGCAAGCAGTCTAGACCCATTTTATTACCTAATTTCTAACATGTGATGTGTTCATGCGGGTGCGCAAACCACCAAAGTAACACGCAATAATCAAAACATTAAATAAATTGCAAGATTGAGAGAATTACTTACCTCGAAGCAACGTAAGCATCTGCATTGTTAGCTAGAAAATCACATCAACAATCCTAATGTGATTTCTAATTAACAAGCAGTTCACTCAAATTTTTTTAGGATTTTCACTTATTTAAATGAAAGCTAATCTCTATATAATGACGTGCAAAAATTAACGCGTGATTAATGCAGCCTAACATTCAAACTAAATGTCATGCGACGACGTGACATAATTCTAATGACGAACAAATGATTTATTTTTGGTATTTTTTTAATGAAATTCGGAATAAAAAAATGCCTAAAATAACATGCAATTTAACAACTTCTTTATTTTTTTTATTTTTTATTAAAATTCGAAATTAAACATTACTCAAATTAAGAATGCGGTCTATTCTAATCTATCCTAAAATAACTCATTCTTTTTTTGGGATTTTCATAGAGATTCGGAATCTAAAAATAACCTAAATAATCTAATAGGATTAGAATAATACCTAATTGAAACTAAGAAATAAATCATCTCAAGTCCTAATTTAAATTAAATAATTATCCTATCTTCTAGATACATTTAGGGTTCTCTAAACATGTAAAAACTTCTAATTGAAATCCTAACTAACATATTTTTGGATTTTCTTTATTAAAAAAAAATCAAACGACACCATATCACAAAATATCACCGACATCCATTTAAATTTAGAAACAAAGATTGACAAATCGTATCCCGGGCATGAGGATCGGATTGGCCAATTTTTCACGCAATCATGGATCATATCTCGGACGGGAGATAGGATTGACGATTTTCCGTGCAATCGCGAATCATATCTCGGGCAGGAGATCGGATTGACGACCATAGCACGTTGTGAATTTAGGAAATAATTCCTAATTTTAAAGGCAATTTGGGGACATAATGGATACGATAATATCATTCAAAGATTCACACAAAATTGTAATATTTCAAACAAAGAAATAATATACTCGAAAATCAAATTAAATGAGATCTTTACCTAATTTGAATATTTTGTTTCCGAGTTTGGACCGGCGGATGGTGGCGCGGATGAAGTTAGCTGCGAAGAGTTCGTGGTGACTCACGTGATTGGCAAGAGGTGGCAAAACAGTAGAGTGAGGAGAACCTGTGGCGACAGCGCGAGGGTGAAGCTTGACTCCACACGTTTGTCCTTCCTTTATGTTATTTGTTTTCGGAGAACACATGATCCCAAGAGGATGATATTGTCTCCCTCAGCAGCGAACTCACTATCCATCAATTGCACTCGGTTTTGTCCTCCTGTGAGCCTGCAAACAAAAATCGTCTCTGACAGGGAGAGAAAAGGATGAAATCTTTTGCTTCTTTCTCCACTGAAACACTTCTTTGTTTAATTATTGCTCTGTTGGTCACTGCTTGACTCCTCGCAAATGGCGGATGGAAGCTTGACTGAGTCAATATGATGTGAATAAAAAGCAGAGAACAAGAGAAGACACTAGCGAGCACTGGATGGATCCGGAAAAACCGCCGATGCGATACCAAGGCCTCGCCTTTGTGCGTTGGCTTGCCGGAAGAATTGTCGTGAATTGGAGATCGTTGGTATAATGGGCGGAGGCTAGAAGAGCAGCAGCGGACTCGATATTGGAGCGGCTCGTCACGGGGGCTTTTGGCTCGTAGTGGAAATAGCAGGTGGCGCGGTAGCAGAGGAGCAAACGTGACGCAGCCGAGAGGTTAGACGCCACGGAGGAGGATAGTATGGCGTTGAGTCGAGCGGCACGGCCACAGGTTTGGCCGTGTGGGGATCTTAGCCAAGGTTTGGTCGAGAGACTCTTTTTCTCTCCTTCACGCCTTCTCTTTTCTCTCAGCTTTCCCCAGAATCATGACCGTGTATTCAATTGTCTCCCTTCACTACTCACGATTTTTTTTTGTGATTTTTTTCTCAATGGTCCCTCTCCCTGTCAAGTCTGTAGGAAGTCCTTTTTATAGGTGAGAGGACCTAAGCTTTTCAGAGAAAGAGAACCACTTTGGGATATTTGAAATATAATATGCTCTGACTTCTTTCTTTCCTGATCCTAGCATATATTACACTTGCCTTTATTTGTTGAGACTAGAGAATATGGCGTGAACAATAGTGTCCAATACACTATTCAGAATATATGCCTCCCATGCTGACCAAATTCCCTTTGTTTCTTTCCCTCTTTTGTTATTTTCTTTCCCTGCATGTGCGAAAATCAATTTTCTTTCCTTCATTCTTGCTCTGATAATTCTTTGCATTCCAATTGTTTCTTGACCCAAAGATTTTCATGATATTTTCTCACTATTTCCTAATCCAATGTGCCACACGCGCAATGCACATGTCAATCTTGACTACTTGAGAGAATAACGAGTTGGGCCAAAAAATAACTTATCATTTGCACCAAATTTCGCGGGTACTGTTCATCTGGGCATGAAAATGCTCTCTGCTGGTTTCCCGTTGGCACTGTTCACCCGCCGGAATTCTGCTGTTTCCGGCTGATTCAGGTGGCTATTTGGGCTGGTTTTTGGAGGCTGAGTACCTACGACACTCCTACTTCGCCCCTCCAAAGGATTTCTCATTTCGTTCAGCATTGTGGCTGGGATTCCAGATCTGAGCGTTGCTTCGTTCGATGCTCCTCGCCTGAGTATTTTGCCCGTACCGAGACTTCGGTTCTCGTTTGATTTCCCTGAAGGTCGTTACTCCCTATAGGTAATCTCCCTTCGTTACCTCTCTGCTGGTTCGGGACTGATGCTTGTGCTGGGTTCTCCCTGTCCTGGTACGAACACTACTCTGGAATGCTGTTGATGGTAGTTTGATTGGGTGTTGCTGGAGTGTGGCCTGGTTTAGGTTCTCTCTCGTTGTTGATTTCCTGCTGGTGGGAATTGAAGTCTGTGATCTGGAGGACGCATTTATTTTGGGGGGCCTCTTGTTGTGTTTCCTGCTCTGGTTTTAGGAGATGGTGGGTTAATTGTTAGGTGATTGTAAATTTGTCTATATGGCAGAGGCTTCAGTTACCGCATTGTCTGACCCTTCCCTTATGTTAGAAGCTGTTCCAACCCCTGTAATGGAATCCCACCAGGTGGTTCTTGGTTCTAATGTGAACAAAACAGCAGCTCATCCTACAGGGAAATCCTCTTCGGTGTTGCACGAGGCTGAACATCCTTTGGGTCTTAGACCTTTTCTGAAGGGCAACACTAGCCAGAACCCGCCTAAGATTACTGCCCCTGCTGCTGGACCTAACCGTAGTCGGAGTAGGGGCAGGTCGAAGTTTAGAAGCCGTTCTATCAGGCGTGGCCAGCTTATAGCATCTTCGAGTCGCCAACCTAGTGCTAAGGGGATTGCACCTATGTCTGGACAGAATGGGAGTCAACCTCAAGGTTTTCCGACCCCTGCTCCTAAACCCAGAACCTGGGCAAATGTAGCTAGAGTTTTAACCAAGGGCTACAATCTTTCTTATGTTCCCCCGCGAGAGGAAAATGGTGAACTGATAGTGGACATTACACCAGAGATTATGGCTGAGGAGAATCCCCTTTGGCTTGAATGTGTTGTCGGACACTACATTGGCAAAAAGGTGCCTTTTAAGCTGACTGAAGAGGCTATTAGGAAGGCATGGGGTGATAAAGTGGCTGATATTAAACTCCATGAGAATGGATTTTACTTCTTTAGAATACCAGATTCTGATTGTCGCAGGAAGATCATTGATTCTGGCCCGATTTCTATATTTAGCTGCACTATGCTGTTGCAACAATGGCATCCCAAGCTTAAACTCAAAAGAGGAGTTCTGGACACTATCCCGGTTTGGGTCAAATTAAGGGACATCCCCTTCTCCTTATGGTCCCCTGCTGGCATTGGGAGAATTGCCAGCGCATTGGGGAAACCTTTATATGTTGACGTACAAACAGAACAAATGTCGAGGATCTCCTATGCTCGAGTTTGTGTGGAAATAAAGGCTTCGGAATCCAGAGCTGACCAAGTGAAGGTGCGATGGGATGATGAACTGAGTGTAATCCATGTGGAATACGAATGGAAACCGCTGGCTTGTCCTTCTTGTGGCATCTTTGGACATAAAGAAGGTTCTGTAGGATTCAAATGTGTTTCTGATCAATCCAACAACAGAGACACAATTCTCGATCATGGAAATAGAGCGGCTCAACGTGCACCTGTTCAAAGGAATGATGAGTGGACTCAAGTGCCACCTAAGAAGGGCAAAGCCCCTGCTGGGCAGACACATTCAACGCCGGATGCTGCACCCATTCAGCCCCTCTCAGGCTCGACTTCAGCTGCGATTTCCAACCCTGCAGAATTGCAGCTGGCTCACGCGCTTTCTCCACTACAAGCCGATATATGTGATTCTGAACTGAGGCCTATTACGGAAGCTGTGACAGGTCCCTCTGCTCCAAATACAGTAGGGCCTTCTGACCAGCAGACTGAGGATCATTCTCCTCTTACGCAAGCTTCCACTGGAGGGTCTTCTGAATCCCAAGACAAATCTAGTGACTCGAAAGGAATTCTGCAAAGGGAAGCAGCTCCCGCCTCACCCCCCATCACAAGATCTCGTGCTTCTATGTCCGGTGCCTCGGATGACATGAGTAGACCTTCCCCTGCTACTGGCCATATTTCATTGCACACTGGAATAGGTCCCAGCTCGTCCTCCTCTAAAAAGAAAACAAAAAGGAGGAAGTCAAGGAAATCTTAGCGGTAGTTTCTTATCTAGATATGTTTTTTGGAGTATGGAACATTAGGGGCCTAGTAAATCCCCTGAGGCAAGCTGAAATCCGTGCCTTCATAAGAAATAATCACCTTTGCTGTGCTGGGATTTTGGAAACTAAAGTGAAGGCTTCTTCTTTTGCTATGATCTCTAGAGGCCTATGTACTACTTGGCGGTGGATTTCTAACTATGACTCCTCACCTCTTGGTAGGATCTGGTTCGGATGGGACCCAAATGAGATGGACATTAGTCTCGTCTTTTCTTCTTGCCAAATAATTCATCTTCATCTTCGACTCCTGAGCCTCCAGGAATATTGTTTGTTCACAATAGTATATGGTGAACACACTTTTGTGAAACGAAGGCAATTGTGGGCTGACCTCTATCGTCTCTCTAACGGTGACTTACCATGGATCGTTGCCGGGGATTTCAATGCAATTAGAGACCCGGAAGACAGGGTGGGCAGCTCAACCCAGTGGATCCCGGCCTTTGATGAATGTTGTGAAGGCCTCAACCAGGCGGGCTTGGAGGACCTTCGTTACGTAGGGTGTCGATACACATGGACGCATTCTTCAGGTGCTAATCGGAAAATGCGTAAGATTGATCGTGTACTTATTAATAGCTGTTGGCTTCAGCAATTCTCCTTCTCTGAAGCAAATTTTCTTCCGTTTGGAATTTCTGATCACTCCCCCATGGTGATAAAAATTGTACTTCCTAGACCCTTCAAAAAGCCGTTCAAGTTCTTCAACTTCTGGACTACACATCCAACCTTCTTGGACTTAGTTACCCAAGCTTGGGATACTCATATTACTGGCACCCCTATGTTCATAGTATGTTGCAAACTTAAGATTCTCAAATCAAAGCTGAAGCTTCTGAACAGGTCTTCCTTTTCAGACATTTCCGCCAGAACAGAGCAGGCTAGACTGAATCTTTCTGCTGTTCAGACAGCCTTGGAATCAAATCCATTCGACCAAAGCCTCGTGGCAAGTGAAGCTAGTCTCCTGCGAACTTTTTCTGACTTGAGATCTCAAGAAGAGTCCTTCTTCAGACAAAAATCTAGAATCCGTTGGCTCAAAGAAGGGGACATGAACACAAAATATTTTCACCTCCATGTCAACAAAAGGAGACTTCATAATAGGATCCTAACTGTTTCGATAGAGGATGGTATACTAATCACCGAACCTCAGCAAGTCAGGGACCATATTGTCCACCACTTTCAGACTTTATTAAATGGCGGTTCAGCACCGGTTCTACCTTCTGCCTCAGAGTTAGAGGTTCTCCTTGGACACATCCTTGATGACAACCAGAGTCACACCTTAATCCAGCCGATCACTGAAGAGGAAATTAAATCTGCTCCCTTCTCTCTTGCTAAGGACAAAGCTCCTGGTCCTGATGGGTTCAATGCTGAATTCTTCAAACACACATGGGGAATCATTGGACCATCCATTGTAGAGGCGGTTAAGACTTTCTTCGAGACAGGTCGCATACTTAAAGAGATTAACAACACCATCCTAACGTTAGTGCCGAAATCCCCAAATGCATCGGCTATGAGCGATTTCCGGCCAATAGCATGTTGCAATACTTTGTACAAATGCATATCTAAGATCCTTGCTAGGCGTATGGCAAAGGTTATTCCGATGCTGATTGGACCTTCCTAAACAGCGTTTGTTAAAGGCCGCAGAATCAGTGACAATATTATGCTGGCATAAGAACTTTTTGCGGACTTTCACCACGAAGCATATCTACCTAAATGTGCCATTAAGGTGGATTTCCACAAAGCTTTCGACACGGTTGACTGGAACTTTGTTGAAGGGTACTTACAGCCTTCAACTTTCCAGCTTTTTTCATTAAGCTGGTTATGGCATGCATCTCAACTACCAAATTTACGATCTCGATTAATGGAGAATTGCATGGCTATTTTGCTAGTAGCCGAGGGATACGACAGGGGGACCCCCTTTCACCGTACCTTTTCATTCTTGTTATGGAAATCTTCTCAGCTATTCTCAAGTCTAAAACTGACAACCCGGATTTCCAGTGGTATTGGCGATGCAAGAGACCTCGCATATCCCACTTGTTCTTTGCAGATGATGTTCTTTTATTTTCACAAGGACACATGAGATCGATAGAGCTTATAAAGGAATCTCTTGACTTATTCTTGAGATGGTTTGGCTTAAGACCAAACCCTAACAAGAGTAATATTTACCTCTCCGGAGGTAATCCTGAGCTACATAGCGATATCATCCAAAGTCTCGGATTCCAACAAGGGTCTTTACCCTTCCGATACTTGGGTGTGCCTATTATCTCATCCAGGCTGCGTAAAGAGGATTGTAAGCTCTTGATTGATTCCATTACGGCGCGAGCCCGTTCTTGGACACAAAGATTCCTATCTTTTGCTGGTCGCATACAACTTATTCAATTAGTGTTACATTCCATTCAAGTGTACTGGGCCACGATATTCTCTCTTCCCAAATATGTCTTGAATGGTATTGAGACCATACTTCGACAATTCATTTGGAAAGGTCCTGGCTTAGGAAAGGGTGGAGCTAGGGTAGCTTGGAATACAGTTTGTCTCCCAAAAGAAGAAGGCGGCCTCGGGATACGAAGACTTTCTGAATATAATAGAGCCTTGACTCTAAAGTACATATGGATCCTTTTCACCGACAAGGAGTCTATGTGGTGCAAATGGATTCATTCAAATTTTTTACAGAAGAAAAACTTTTGGACTGTTTCCAAACCCACCTTTTGCTCATGGACTTGGAAGAAGATCCTTGACTTACGAGTATCAGCCCAAACTTTTTTCCAGTGGAAGATTGGCAATGGTCGGACGATATCCTTTTGGTTTGACTGGTGGCATACAAAAGGGCCCCTTTATCTCTTCTTCACCAATATGGATATCTACCAATCTCGGATCCCGCGGGATTCCTCGGTTCGGGACTTCTTTTTCTCTACATGGCATCCATCTTCCACTCTACACACCATTATGGATTGGATGGAAGCTCTTCCAAGCTTTCATGATGATACTCCGGATAGCTTCATCTGGAACCCAAACCCAACTGAATCCTTTTCGGTCGCCCAGGCCTGGAACCACATAAGGAAGAAAGGCCACCCAGTTACTTGGCATTCATTTGTATGGGACTCTCATATAGCCCCCCAGCACTCTTTTCTCCTATGGATTGCGACATTAAATCGGCTACCTACACAGGTTCTTCTTCTCCAAAATCGTCGCATTGAATCAGGACTATGTGCTTTTTGTTGCCTTCTACCGGACTCCATCAATCATCTTTTCTTCGAATGTCCCGCTACTAGCAGGCTGGCTTCCTTTTGGGCTACTAAATGTAATCTTCCATGGCGCAACCGTCCGTGGCCAGACCTTATTTTGTGGGCAAAAAAAGTTTGTGGAGGCCCTTCCTTTGCCCATCGACTTGCTAGGTTTTCCTTCGGAGCTCTTTGCCATACCATATGGATTGAGCGGAACAACTCTCTCTTCAGGAACAAGACTATCTCTATTCCGGGAATACGTAAGCACATCATCAAGATGGTGAAGGACAAAGCTCTATCCTTAGGAAAATTGCTGACACACCGATAAATAGAAGACTCCAAAGGAACTGGAAACTCTCACCTTCCATCTTCTGTTAATTTGGAAGCTTAGTTCTCTGTCTTGTATAGGGCTCTGCTGTTTTAGTCTCTATCTTGTATAGGCCTTTGTCCTTTGGCTAGTCTTCTTGTGTTTGGCCCTCCTTCCCCCCTTGGATCTTGTTCCTTTGGGATGAGGGTCGTTTTTGATTGTTTGTACTTGGTGATATTGAAAAGTAATATAATTCTTACCTTTACCCCAAAAAAAAATGAGTTGGGCCAAATCTTTAATTCACACGGGCTTGATCCAATTAATTCCATTGGGTTCAGAACCTCCGTACTTGAGTCCATTAACTCTAGTTCAATTAAATTTTATTAAGCCCATCCGCCACCAATTCGATGCAAATGCAACTACTTAATAAATGTTCTTAAAACTAAATGCTATGTAATTTAACTTTAATATTTTTGTTAGGGACTAAAATTTAATCCCTAATTTTCTGTGCAATTAATCACTAAATGATTAGTTAAAATTTAGGTGTCAACACTATGAAAGAGATATCTCAAAATGTCATCTATTATATTTCCTCATATTTTGAAACCCCTCATGGATTGCTTCATATTACACCAAAATCTTCTCGCCCAAGTATTTGTCATGAAAGATATTACGATAATATCCCTTTCTTGAATTTTTATGATGATAATATCTTTATTTACCCAAACTTGTAATAATGAATTAATATTTTCCACCTTGGCAATTTTCCGCCATAAAGATTTTTGCTTGGCTAAATTACATGCTTCTATGGGTTCGGTCCAGTTTGTCAATTAAGTTGAAGACCATTCACTTAAACCCATCCGCTGCCCGTCCAATTAATATGCAAATTATATGGGCTTAATTAACTACTAATGCATATGTTCATAATATCTATATGCAATTTAACTAATTTTTTTTGTTTAGAGGCCGGAATCGATCCCTAATTTTTCTATGCAATAAATAACTAAAGTAATCTCCAAAATTCAGGTGTCAACACGCAGTTGATGCACTCACCAAGAGATAAACTACACCTCAAGTGTTTACAAAGAGTCCTTTGCACATTTTGCTTTTCACCTAGACAAATCTCTCTAAATACAATCATTTCTTTTGTGCTTACAAGTGGATTTTACACTCTTACTAACTCTGTGGATCATCACTTAATTGATTGCAATGCAGCAGTACAGAAACGGACTCAATAACACTATTAATGCTTAGATTTATTAATTTGAAGCACTTGTCAACTGACTAAGTTCTCCTCATCGTTTGGTCGTCTTGTGGGGATTCAAATTTCACTGAATGCATAAACCGGGACTTGTAATAAATAAAATCCTTTGGATCTTGAGAAATCCTTTTATGTAAAAGTTAGGCAACTTGATAGCAATGACATGATATAACTGATCAATCACCTTTACTCGGTGATAGAAATCTCCCCATACTTGGCTCCATGTTGCTATGCTCTTACTTGTGATTAACTTGTTATCTCACATGTCACTCTCATGTAATATAACAGTCACGTAAGGTATTTTACGTAGAACCCCTATCTCCACAGCCTGGTTGCTAGAAGGAGCAATGCTAAATATATTAGGATTGGTCTATAGAATAGATAGCTAATATTCAAACAATAGTTCGCCGTAACTTTTAAATATCAGTTTTATAAAAGAGTCTCAACATGTGTAATGTTTTTCTAAGAATAACATGGATCAGATACACATAATGTATGTATGCAATCGAAACTTAATAAAAAGAATATAACAGAAAAAGAAAAAACTCCTCTGTGTTGATTTTCTAAGAAGCACAATCGAGGGTTTTTTGTTCCGGTGTGGAGCACTAAATAATATTGACTATCAAAATCTAGAAAAAGCAACATCCGCAGTAAAATATTAATATCCAAATGTCCCACGGAAACATCCAAATGTCTCAATTTTCTTCGATAGTAGCAATCTGCTCACATCTCCAAACTACACCAGCACCAGGAAACGACGAATCTGCAATCACACCCATATTTATGGGGCGGTCCATGCATGCCAACCTATCTGTGGAGCCTTACTTGATTGCATGTATCGATGAGAATTTAATTAAATCAAAAGATTTAGATGTAGTGTGTCGTGAAGTGAAATTTGTACCTGTTGGAAGTAAGTTTCGGGAGAATCGACTAACCTGTTTGATGCAATACGAACAAATTTTCCAGGATCGTATGTTGAATCACCAGCGAACGATGGATGAATCTACTTCACGTTGGTCCGAATACAATCACAAGGAAAGTATCCTCATTCCACAGAGTTAATGCTGATTGTCTTCTCGAAGTAGATATGGAATCCTTATTCGTTGTTCTTTGATAAAGAGAGGAGAGATAGAGCAAGAGAGAGTTCTATTCTTTAGAACTTACTTATCTCTTGTTATATTTTTCATACTAAGGAAGTTACCTTAATTTCCCTTAAGAAACTCCCCTCGCATCTCTTTAAAAGGTGTTTCTCAGACGCACCTCTTCAAAAGGTGTCTCTCAGACACACTTCTAATTAGAGCAAATTGTGCCCCTTGGACACACTCATCATAGGCGGACCGATGAAATATAATATTTCCCACTCGCACATTATGGGCGTGATGATGCTCTATCAAGAACATAAGGCATTCAATATTCATCTACCTTAGAAACAATTCATACTGGCAAGAAAGCCGTGCGACCAGTGAGTACACCTGCATTTGGGAGCTCTAATTATGCACCTGTTAGGGAGAACATAATGACTACAACCCCAAAAAGAAATAAACAATTGATGTCTCACAGTGCCCCAGACATATTTGGTTACATCAGTCCAAGTATACCTATCCCTTAAAGGCTATACTTGACTTTTCTCAAGAACACCATATATTTACAATTATTTCTGAAGTCATTGAAGGCAAAATAATTGGTCGATCGGTAAACACATGTGATAGATGTAAAACAACAATAGTCTTCCTTCGCACTCATGTCTCTCTCCATTTTAGAACAATTGCTTTCCCAGTCACATCTCATAAAGCCATATCTATTCAGGATCGCTGGTAACATGCTAAAGTAGCAACATTGATCTTCTACTTTGAAAACATAGTCAGAAGTAACATAGGGCATAAAGTAAGGTAAATTATAAATTACCTCAAGGACTCACACGATGAATAAATAGGAATAATTGTACTCATCTCCCTTATTGGTCGAACAAAGAATATGTAGTATGAATTACATGCTATAGTGGATTTCTCTTTTTATAAGAGTGTATGTCATTTATTAAACATATCCACTTTACGAATTTTAACCTAAACATAGTCATGTGCTTCTCACGTACTCATGTGTTAGCCCAAGTGCTATATCAGCTCGTTTTCCACAGCTCCCAATTTAGTACTTGTATCCGGCTACCTTCAAGCATACATGATTGTGGGACTATCATGTTCGGTCTTATCATGTAACAGCCCGAATTTCGATGTCGATTTTCGAAAGCTTAAGAGACTATTTTTGGGAATCTGATGTCATATTACGCTGGCCACATACGTTTGGAGTTAATACGAGTAAAAATTGGAATTTCGGTCCGGGA
The DNA here is from genome assembly GCA_031216235.1 of Syzygium jambos. Lineage (NCBI taxonomy): Eukaryota > Viridiplantae > Streptophyta > Magnoliopsida > Myrtales > Myrtaceae > Syzygium > Syzygium jambos. The sequence continues at coordinate 20,964,241 of CM062225.1, forward strand.
GTGAAAAATTACGATTTTGTCCCTCGAGACACCAGTGTTGCTTTTCGAGGCCAAATGAGGTTATTTTTCATGGCCGACGTCATTTTTGGGTGGCCACGCATACCAGGAGTCGTTATGGCCAAAAATTAGAATTTCGACAAAAAATTAGAAAATAATATTATTTTATTCCCGAAACTTCGCAGTCGATTTTCGAGGGCTTAAAGAATGATTTTTAGGGATCCGACACCATATTATGCTGGCCACACATATATAGGACCGGTATGGACAAAAATTGGAATTTCGGTTTGAGATCGGAAAATTACGAAAATGCCCCTAGGCCATTTTTGGATAATTCCGAAAATTATTATTAATTGGGGGTTTAACCAAGGTTGGTTAAGGCTAAACCAGGTCTGGTCAGCTTGGGTTAAGGACCAATGACCATTTTACCCCTAAATAATTGGATATGGAGTAGTCTTGGCCATTGGATCAAGGGCAAAATTGTCCAATTGGCCTAGATTTTGACACGTGTTCCACTAATCTACCTTTGACCTATTTGACCAGACATATATATATATATATATATATATATATATCTCTCTCTCTCTCTCTCTCTCTCTCTCTCACTCTCTCACGTACAGAACCATTCGGCCATTTTTTTCCCCAGAATTTTCCTCTTCTTCTTCACATTTCTGGTTCTGCAGTACACGTTCTGCATTTTCTGGTACTGTTCACGTTGGAACAGTACCAACCGGAGCTGCCCCCGCCGAGCCAGCATCACCAGCAGCTAGTTTCACTCAAGAGCAGCCACCATCAGCCTCGGTTTCAGCCTAAACAGAAGAAAAACAGCAGCAAATCGCCATTCCCGTCGTCGTCGTGACCGCCGGCTCGCACCCGGAACGCCACCGTCAATCCTTACCGTTCGTTGGTGATCGACGGCCCGTTCCCGTCGTCCTGAGTCGCTAATAGGCGAGTATAAACCCTTAAACCCTTAATTAGTCTAATTGTGTTTCTTAGGGGGTAATTAGGGGTTAATTAAGCTCATTTGGGGCCTAATGATGTTTATTTGAGTGTAGGATGATTAGGATAGGTCATTAGGTCTTAATGAGGTTGTTTGGGTGTGGTTTAATGGCCAAATAAAGCCTTATTCTGGTACTGTTCACAAAGTACCGAAAATGTGCAATTTTGTCTAATTTTTGTACTAATTGAATTCAATGATTCAAGGCTTGGAATTGGACAATTCAAGTGTTAATTAGGCTCATTTGAGGCTTAATTATGTGTATATGGTGGTTGGATGATTAGGGTAAGTGATTAGGCCCTAATGAGTTGGTTTAAAGGTGGATTAGTGCCTAAATGTTAATTTTTCCTGGTACTGTGCATGGGGCACCGAATTTGTGTAATTTTGTCCAAGTGTTTCACTAATTAAGTTCAAGTGCTAATGACTTGGAAGTGGATATTTTGAGGACTAATTAGGCTTATTTGAAGCTTATTTAGGTGTATTTGGTTGTTGGGTGTTTAGGATATATGATTAGGGCTTAATGAGGTTGTTTAAGAATGATTTAGTGGGAAAAATGGGTTCTGCCCTGGTACTGTTCATACAGTACCGAAAATGTGAAATTTATCCAAGTTGAGCATTGAATGGTCTATTGATTGAGGGCTGGAAATTTAGTCATGTTATGAATTGATTGGGACTTGTCTAAAGTCTATTAAGTGGCTCCATGTTGATAAGAACAACTATTGAGATGGATTTGCCCAGGGCGGGCCTTTAACGCATTGAACTACCTTGGAATGAACGCGCGAATGAATGTGGGATTCGTTGAACCAAAGTGGAAATATATTGAATGTGCCAAGGATGCGTTGAATTCGTTGATTTGGTGAATGATTGTGTTCGGCATGCTGGCTTAGGTAATTGGCTTGAATTTCCGGGCATACGATTCACACATTATGTCGTTGATTGAGTGAAATTGAGTTATAATCACTTGTGACCTTCGGGTCGGGCCTACGGGTCGTTATAGTCAATTGTGGCCTTCGGGTCGGGCCTACGGGTCGTTATAGTCAATTGTGGCCTTCGGGTTGGGCCTACGGGTCATTATAGTCAATTGTGGCCTTCGGGTCTGGCCTACGGGTCGTTATAATCACTTATGACCTTCGGGTCGGGCCTACGGGTCGATTTATCAACTGTTGGCCTTCGGGTCGGGCCTACGGGTCGTTATATAAAATTGTGGCCTTCGGGTAGGGCCTACGGGTCGTTATATCAAATTGTGGCCTTCGGGTTGGGCCTACGGGTCGTTATATCAAATTGTGGCTTTCGGGTCGGGCCTACGGGTCGTTATATTCAACTGTGGGCCTTTGGGTCGGTATAGTTGCACCTGATTTAATTCGATATCAAATGCCTAACTTGCAGGATTGAGATAGTGAATTGGGCTTTGAGCCCCGGAGCATTTATACTGATATGTTGGTTTATTGTTTGATGTTTTTGTTTTACCCGTCTGGAGGTGCACATTAGCCTAGTTTAGGATTAGTGGTTTGTACTTGCTGAGTTTTTTCACGGTTGTGGTAAAACCGACATTTCAGATCCCCAGCCATGAATTTTGAGGCTGAGTCCGAGACAGAGTTTGAGGCTATGAGTTCAGAGGAGGTGCCAGAGCAGTCCGAGGGTTCTTCCAAGATGTCTGGATCTGACCCCGACTGGATACCCTAGGGCAGACCTCAGTTTTAGGAGCAAGGGTCGATACTTTTTGGCTGTAGCCCTTTGGTTGTTAGTCCGATCCCCTTATGCCATCGATTCCTTTTTGTATGAGTGGCCCTTTTGTTGTATCTCTGGTTTTTAAATGAATATTGTATATAAGTGTTATAATGAACGTATATGTTGTTTTTTTTTATCGTTTGTTAATGGTTAGTCCTTGCTATTCATGGTTGCTTTTAAATTGTCTGGGTGTATATATTTATTATATATACATCGTTTCCGCATATGGCGTGTTTTCTCTGATTTGGGTTTTCGGGTCGGTGACGTAACCTGGAAGCGTCGCATCTTATTTCAACCTATACGCGGATGTTCATGCTTCGTGGGGTACGGGGCGTGACATATCACATATGAATAACATACCTCATCTTGATTCCAATCAAGGCGACATTAAATTGCTTTATGTGCTAAACTACTCTTCCAGCATTTATAATAAATATCGTCTCATCTCAACCTGCTTACTATAGCGTTTGAGGTAATTGCTCGTGTGAGTGAGCCAATCATTGCCTAGTGACACACATTTTAACAATGTATGTATGTTTATGCTAGTCTTATAACATTGTACTAATTAATAAAATATCAATTCATTAACAAACAAGTACAATACATATATACACATAATCCAGTGATCCTCAACAATATTACATATCACATTCTACGTAACCCTAGAGACATTCTGTGGGTCAAGAACACGTCTCTAGGAATAGCCTTCGTGAATAGAACAGCAACCATCATGTTGGTTGAAATATATTGTAGGACTACTTCCTTATGTAATATTATATCTCTGATGAAGTTATTCTTTATGTCAATGTGCTTCGTCCTATCATGATATTTGAGATCTTTCACATAGGCAATGGCTGCTTGACTATCGCAATATACTGTCACTAGCCTTGGAACATCAATGACAATGGCTAAATTTTCCAAGAAATGTTTTAATCATACTGCTTCTTGCATTACAGTAGAACATGCAATAAATTCTGCCTTCATCATAGATAAAGCTGTGCACATTTGTTTCTTGCTATTCTAAGAAATTACACCAACATTAAGTAAGAACGCATATCTAGACGTCGATTTACGCTCATCTAGGTCTCTTCCCCAATCAGCATCAGAGTATCCTAGTAAGTGTAAATTACTCCTTTGATAGCAAAATCGATATTCCATAGTGCTGTTCAAGTATCTCAGGATCCTCTTAACTACTTTCCAGTGTACTTGACCAGGATTTGATTGATATCGGCTCAATAACCCCACAACATGACATATGTCGGGTCGAGTAAACATCATAGTATATATCAAACTTCCGACAATACTAGCGTAAGGAACAGTTACCATTTCTTTCTTTTCTTCTGGAGTCTTAGGACATATCTTAGTACTCATGCCTTCGCCTTGCGTAACAGGGGTATCAATGAGATTACAGTACTGCATATTGAAGCGTTCAAGAATCTTCATTATTTAAGACTCTTGTGACATAGCAAGGGGTTTCTTTGATCTATCTCTTTCAATCTTAACTCCCAATATATATGCAGCTTCTCCCATGTCTTTTATTTCAAAATTAGAGGACAATCATTCTTTTATGGTTATAACCAAACCCATGTCATTTCCAGCCAACAGAATATCGTCCACATAAAAAGATAAAATCATAAATTTATTCTTGGACCGTTTGATATACACATAGTAATTCTCTTCAATCATTGTGAATCCAAAAGAAGTTATGGCTCGATGAAAACGAAAATACCACTGTCTTGATGATTACTTAAGGCCATATATTGAGCGATGAAGTTTGCAAACTTTACGCCCCTGACCTTTAGCAATGAAACTTGTTGGTTGCTTCGTATAGATTTCTTTATCTAGTTCTCCACTGAGAAATACTGTCTTTACATTAATTTGATGTAATTCTAGGTCCAAATGTGCAACAATGGCTAGGATAAGGCGTATGGAGGCAAACCTTACAACTGGTGAAAACATTTCCTCATAGTCTACACTCTCTTGTTGAGTATAGTCTTTCGCCACAAGGTGAGCCTTATACTTTTCAATGGATCCATCCGCCCTTCGCTTAATCTTAAAAACCCAATTGTTTCCAATAACCTTGCAATCGGGTGGCAGATCAACTAAGTCCCAGACGTGGTTTGTCCTCATAGATTCCATTCCGTCTTTCAAAGCTTTTCTCCATTCTTCCTTGTTAGGAGATGAGAGAGCCTCTTGAACTGTTTTAGGCTCTGCATCATCTTATGGAGCAATCATAAATGCTTCTCTTTCAATCTCAAATCGACGACGAGGAATACTTTTACGATTACTTTTACGCAACTGAACTCCTTGAGAATTTAATTCGCCAAGCGACGCTACGCTCCCACTAAGTCTTCTATATTGAGGTAAATCTATATTTCCCTCAATAACATTAGTAGGTGTGTTATTGGGATCTTCCATTTCATATAATTGGAAATCCTTATCGATCTCACCTCTACTAGGAAAATCGTTCTCCAAGAACGTAACATCTCGTGCCTCCATTTTAGTCACACTTCCATAAGCTTTTTCACCTATGAACACGTACCCTTTAGAGTGTTCAGAGTATTCAATAAAGATACATTTCTTTCCTCTAGGGCCTAATTTTCCATATTTATGGAAAGAATCGTGAATATATGCTGCAAACCCCTAAAATCGTAGATTACTTAAGTTTGGTTTCCTATCAGTCCACAATTCATAGGGAGTGAAAGTAATTGACTTAGAGGGCACACGATTAAGTATATAGGTAACAATCAATAACGCATCTCCCCAATATGAGATAGGTAGATTTGCTTGTGCCATCATAGACTTAACTATTTCCAATAGGGTTCTATTCCTTCTCTTTGCAATTCCATTTGTTGTGGAGTACTAGGAATAGTCAATTGTCTTACAATTCCCTTTTCATCACAAAGAGCCGCGAACTGCTCAGATGGATACTCACGTTCGCGATCTGTTCTTAATGCCTTTATTGTTTTGTTTAACTGATTCTTTACTAAAGCTGTAAACTGTCTAAAGTAATTCAATACTTCGGACTTATGAGAGATCATAAAAACATAACTGAAATGCTTGAAGTAATCTATAAAAGTGATGAAATATGAGGCTCCATGTCTTGTCCTCACATTTAATGGATCGCAAATGTCAGATTGTATAAGTTACAATGGAAGTTTAGCTATGGTTCCTTTACCAAATGGTTTTCTAGTTATTTTTCCCGCTAGACAATGTTCACATACAGATAGTTCAACATTTGCGAGTGACCTCAAAATGCCTTCTCTTGCTAATCGTTTCATCCTTTGTAACCCAATGTGACCCAGTCTAGCATGCCAAGTACTTGCATCAATCTCCACATTACCAGAAGATGCAATTAAAGAAAAACAACCATCAACATTAACTTTGTACATATCATAGTCAATGTCTAACACCATAAAATCATTTAATATATGACCAGAACCATAATAAACTGTTCCAAAAAAAATGTCAACACAATTATCATGAAAATTAAATACATAATCTAAGCCAACAAGAACAACTACAGAGACCAACTTTCGTCGAATATCTGGAGCATAGAAGACATCATGTAGGAATAGGTTTTGACCACCACAAAAGGTTAATTTACATGTGTCGATACCCTTCACTTTAACTCTTGAGTTATTTTCAACATATATCCATCTTCTTCCAGACTGTATCCGACGATACTCCACCAATACTCCTCGATCTCTAGCTACGTGATCTGTTGCTCCTGAGTTTACAGTCCACATTGGATGAGATTCAATAAGCATTACAGTGCTAGAAACAAAAGCATTATTCAAAGTAATGGAGTAATGTGGTACTTTTTTCGGCTTAGTGCATTTATGAGCGAAGTGGCTTAATTCTCCACAATTGTAGCACTTCATCTTGGCCTTGTCCTTCTTCCCGCCATGCTTCTTGCATCGGAAGGTCTTGGCTCTCTTGGGTGCCTAACTAGTCTCATTCTCTTTATTGTTGAATTTATGGTTCCTTGCACTTAAAGCATGAAGCTTTGCCTGAACCTGATTCAGCAACATAAGCATAGTTAGAGAATTTTGCAGCCTCTAGGTGCTCATCTTCTAATTCCAAATGACGCGCAATATCGTCAAAAGTGACGATATTCTCATTGTGCGTCATATTGATTTTCATATGTTCCCAGCTATAAGAGACCTTATAATAGCTTGAACTTGCTATTCATTAGTTAGGGTATAACCTACTGACTTCAGCTCACGTATCATGTTTGACATCTCCCGAAGATGCTGCCTCATCGTTAGATTTGAGCGCTTCCGATATGTGTCAAATTTGATGGCGAGCCTCCTTAACTTAGCGACAGACGTACCCTAAACTTATCTTTCAAGGTAACCCACGTTGCTTGAGCTTTGTCATAACTTTCAAACTCACACATAAAATCATCTTGCATACAACTCAGTAACGTGATGCGAGCAATGCTATTTTTTTTTTCCAAGCTTGATAAGTTTCTTGATCTCTTTTATGCTGAGCAGAAGTTGTATGCTCAGGTTCATCTATGGTGTGGTTGAGGATTTCCAAAACCTTTTGCTCTTCAAGGATATATTGAACTTTTCGGTGTCAAATATCATAATTGTCACTATTAAGCTTCTCACCCTTATTGAGGTCAGTTACAATGGTCTTGGATGCCGAAGCCATAATCAATTTCTACTACACATTGACATAATAGACACATAATCAATACTAGCACATATTCCACATAAACACACATTTTAATTTGTAGGACAAACTAAATTAATGATAATTCAACAAAAAGATATTGAAACGAAAGTTCACTACGTTCCTAATCAGCTTCGACTTACAATTATTCTACTATCATTAACTTGTTTAATTTGCGCAAATTTTAAGTTCTAGGTGAAAACTCCTTTGAATTCTATCAACCTACGAACTCCCGCTAGAAAAGATGATTATGTGACCTCACGTAATGATCACCAACTAACAAATAATTCATTACATCAAATACAATCATATGCGGAACTCAAGACATAAAGATCTCCAGCCATTGTTTTAGTATGCTCAGAATTAGGAAATTGCAAGCACGTCAAACCATATACATGCTATCACCGAACCAAGCTCTACACAACATATATGTGGTCATTTTCACGTAGGCCAGCTACTGTATTTCCAAAACCATAGTGAAATATAGGTTAGAAGGAATAAACAATGCTAATATACCCCTAAAATACGCCTATTTAGGATTTTGGATGCATTTTTATACCATTAAAAGCTTCAAACAAATAAAATAATTATTTTACAGTGCAGAGGATGTCGATACGAGCACAACGAGACCAAGCACGCTCCAAATGCAGATCCCAAGCGCCCACATATGCTACCTAAGTATGCAGCGCGTGTGCTGCACGTGCTGCCTAAGTATGTGGCACGTATGGCGCACATGCCTACCCAATTCGGGCTTCTGAGCCGGTTCGACCGATCCAATCGGTTCAACCATTGATCAGTCCGATCGATTGACCATTTGACCTATCAACGGTTTAGGTCGGTTACTAGGTTGGGTTGTCAGCCGTGTCGGGTCGCCGGATGGTCAGTTCGCGCGATCCGGTGATGACATCATCGGATCAGTTATCAATCGTTTGCTGACATCATCGATGATGTCAGCTCCTAGGCGCTGGTTGGCGCGCATGGCACTCATGTGCTGGCATTCCTAGCGCGTGGCCACATGTGGGGCACGTCGCCTATGACGTCGCGACTTCTAGCCGCGCATGGCGGCGCATCCAGAGGTTTTCAGTGGCGTTTGACCCGCTGTTCTACTCGTCTCGATGAATTCTTCAACTCTATATAATAATATTTCGTTTTTACTGAAAATAAATATTCGATACAGGGCCAAACAGAACGACGTTCATCCTCCAAACTTGTTCATTGCGTTCGATTTCATTTTCGACGATTCATGTTGCAATTTCCGAGAAATAAACATCCGGACAATATGAAGTTCATCTTCTCGATTCCCATATCAAATAACAAACGAAGAAAAAATTCAACGGAAAAATAAGGCAGAGATCATAACCGTTCTGATACCAATATTGGAAGTAAGTGTCGAGAGAATCGACTAACCTATTCGATGCACTACGAACAAATTTTCTAGGATCGTACGTTGAATCACTAGTGAACGATGGATGAATCTACTTCACGTTGGTCCGAATATAATCATAAGGAAAGTATTCTCGTTCCATAGCGTTAATGCTGATTGTCTTCTCAAAGTAGATACGGAATCCTTATTCGTCGTTCATTGATGAAGAGAGGAGAGATAGAGCAAGAGAGAGTTCTATTCTTCAGAACTTACTTATCTCTTGTTATGTTTTTCATAATGAGGAAGTTACCTTAACTTCCTTTAAGAAACTCCCCTCGCACCTCTTCAAAGATGTCTCTCGGACACACTTCTAATTAGAGCAAATGGTGCCCCTCGGACACACTCATCATGGGCAAACCGACGAAATATAACAGTACCAAACTCCCCAAGCACTTATCCTATAAACGTAGATATCTCCACAACCCTTCTCTTCATTCACAAACACGGAGTCCTCTTTCTTGTTCCCAGCCACTGCCCTTGCTGGCATGGTCTTTGCCTTCGCAATCTTTCTCTATTGGTTTGCTTCGCTATTGATAAGAAAAAATAATAACAGAGGAAGTGTTGACGGTCGTAAACAAGCCTCCTTGCTAGAAGCCGGCGGTGCGTGGCCTTTGATTGGCCATCTCCATCTCTTAGGAGGCCTGGTGTCACCCCATATAGTCCTTGCAAACATGGCTGACAAGCACAGGCCTATCTTCACTGTCAAGATGGCTATTCATCGAACGTTGATAGTTAGCAATTGGGAGATAGCCAAGCAGTGTCTTACTGTGAATGACAGAGTCTTTGCGACTCGACCCAAGTTTATTAGCTCCGAGGTCATGACCTACAAATATGCCATGTTGGGCCTTGCTCCCTACGACCTCTATTGACGCCAAGTGCGTAAGATTGACATGCTGGAGCTCCTCTCCAACCACCGGTTGGAATTGCTTAAGCACGTCCGAGAATCATAGGTCCAAGCATCAATAAACCACATATAAGCAATGTGTGGAAAACTGCGATGGTGCACCAAAGAAGGTGTTGGTGCACATGAAGCAATGGTTTGGTGACATAACTCTTAATGTGGTGTTTAGGATGATAGTTGGGAAACGATACGAGGACGAACGAGACAAGAAGGGTTGGGAGGCTTTGAGGGACTTCTTCGATTTAGTGGGGAGGTTCGTAGTGTCCGATGAACTCCCGATTTTAAGGTGGTTGGATTTGGATTGCTGCGAGAAGATGATGATGAAGATGGCCCAAGAGCAAGACCGTGTGGTTCAAAGATGGCTAAATGCGCATAAAAGCAGAAGAAACACTTACAAGACACATGGTAATAACAAGGACAATGACCAACATTTCATGGACGTATTGCTCTCTTGTGTAGATGCTGCCAAAAACTTCCTAACTACGATGCCGATTCTTTCATTAAAATAACATGCATGGTAAGTTTATTTCACATAATCATTACCCCTGTTTCATTAAAAAGCATTTGATATGGTAGATTTGATTTTTTAAAATTCAAAAAATAGATTTTTGTTACATAACTTGTATAAACGTCTAAGTTTTGTTTTGCATTAGATAGTCTTGGAGGCATGCCATGTGTTTTCTAAAGCTTTTTCTTAGATTTCAAGAACCAACTTTTTTTCCCACTTTAAATGATCACATGGCATGCCTAAGAAAGCTTTTCAATGACCCTATAAGCAATTAAGTGCGTTTCTGTATACAAAATGGAAAACTTTACTTGTGTTGACATCTGAAATTAATTAGAGATTTCATCGTGAGGATATATGAATAAAACGAACAGAAATGACATCACTTGTACTGAAATGGCAGCAGGCATGTACGGACAGTCGTAAGCGGGAAATTTAAAATTCAGATGGAGGGGGATTAAGAATGTTGAGAATTTTTATCGAAGATGTCGACAAGGAGAAGAACAGATGTCAAGCCATGAAAGATTCGATAAAGGCCTTTGTTCCAGAAATAGACAGATGTCCAAGTGCTCAAAATGCTTCTCATCGATGAAATCGATGAAAAGGGTGATGGATGTCAAGGCGAAAATGCTCGATGAAGGTCCTTATTTCTGTTGAACATGTGTCAGACGGAGAAAAGCTGTGAAAGATTCGAGGAAAGTCTTTGCTCCAGAAAAGACAGATGTCCAAATGCTAAAGGTACTTTTCATCGATGAAAAAGATATTGGACGTCAAGTCAGAAAAGCTCAACAAAGGTCCTTATTTCCGGTGGACATGTGTCAGATGAAGGAGGGGTTCGATGACGGTTATCATCCCACGAGACAGGTGTCAAACGGAGGAAAAGCTCGATGACGATTATCATCCCAAGAGACAGGTGTCAAATGGAGGAAAGGCTCGATGACGATTATCATCTCGAGAGACAGGTGTCAAATGGAGGAAAGGCTCGATGACGGTTATCATCTCGAGAGACAGGTGTCAAACGGAGAAAAGGTTCGATGACGGTTATCATCTCGAGAGACAGGTGTCAAACGGAAAAAAAGCTCGATGACAGTTATCATCTCGAGAGACAGGTGTCCAATGGAGAAAAGGCTCGATGACGGTTATCATCTTGAGAAACAGGTGTCGAATGGAGAAAAGGCTCGATGATAGTTATCATCCCGAGGGATAGGTGTCAGACAGAGAACCAGTGGGCTCGATGACGATTGTCATTTCAGAGACTAAATGGGCTTAAAAGCAGTTCTTACTTCGTACAAAAGATAAGATCGATAACGGTTGATAAACAAGTATCATCACATGAACGGTAGAGATGAAATCAATGGTAGAGATTAGATACAATACCAAGAACGGTTGCCAAATTTGCACTATAAATAGCATCTGATTACCAACAAAAAACCCCCCCGGCACACATGAACAAAACAAATATTGTCTTTTATCTTTATTTCTAAGTTTCGTACTTTCAACTTCCATAGTTAATCTTTACTCTCCAGTCTCGTACTTTCAGTTTCCTTAGCTATCGTTGCTCAGGTCTTTGTAACTTCGGACGCCACCAGCAATTGGATAGATTCGTCTAGATGTTCTATATAAATCAAGTTCCTTATGCACGCCTGGATTGCTCCTGTCCGGAATTAGATCTAGAACTCAGTCTCATTTTATTAAAAGCTGAAGAATGACTTTCGGTGAATTATATTTCGTCCTGAGGACATTTACGACGAAATCTAATTTTGGCACGCCCGGTGGGACCTCTAAGATTAATTGGAGGAGTAACAATGGCAGGAACGAGAAGTCAGAGCCAATTAGACCAGAATAACAATATTCCAGGGAGCAGTGCACCCCCAAATCCTGCTGTAGAACGAGTGACACGCACAGAATCATCATATGGGCGAACAATTATAGAGCAAGATCAGGTAGGGGAGATAGACATTCCTAGACACCTTATTGAAGAGCAAAGAAGGCAATTGGAACCAAATCCAGTCATACTTACTACTATGAGAAAGATCATGGAAGAACAACATAATAATTTGGCTAATTTAGTCACTAGATGCGTGGCTGATACTGTCAGGCCATTATTTATCAATACGGTTTAAGAGATCACTAGAAGGCCAAATTCATCGATGAACTCTTCTCAACCACAGGCTATCCTAGTTGTACATCCAAGTGCAGTTGGAGGTTCTGGACAACCCATAGTAACAAACTCTGGCAGTGTGACAACAGGCCAAATTATACCTCTTGCACCAGTAAGAATTCTTCATAGAGGAGAAAATGCGTTGGCAAATCAAACACACGCCCAATTGTTAACGATTGAAGGTAATACAGGTAATTCAATACATCGAAACGAGAATATCAATACGAGTCAACTAACAGCCAATGGAGCAAATTTGTCTGGTTCAGTCTAGACAAATGCAACTGCTACAAATATGGTTCCTCAGCCTACTGCTCCATATCAATTACATGACAATGTGTTGTCTAGTGGTTTTGCTGCTCAGCCAAGCATTCCTCAAAGGTTATTCAGGCCAAATGTTAATACGGATAGTTTAGGGAGGAATGTAACAACACCGCAGCCAACATCGCATTATCAAGTGCCACAATTGCTACAGCCCTTACCATTGCAAAACACAATTCCACAATATCCACAACCACCATTGCAAAATACAATTTCACAACATCCACAACCACCTTTACAAAACACAATTCCACAATATCCATGACCACCACTACAAAATCCAGCTCTACAACATCCATAGCCAGTAGCACAATATCCATTATTACAACCAATACCACAAGTGCCTATACCCCAATATCAGATGCATCAACTTCTGCAACAAAATGCACCACTAATTGTAATCCCAATAGGACAAAACCATCACATAATTGATCCAATGTTACGGCAATATGGTGGTGAACCAAGAGTTTTTAGGCAAGTGTACAAGAAGCCCTACCTAAAATGGATGGATACTGTTCCGTACCCAAGGAGGTTTAAGATGCCAAAATTTAGCCTATTTACTGGTGAAGACGAGCAGTTAACACATGAGCATATCAATCGATTTACTGCTTTATGTGGAGATGCTACGTATGGAGATCATTAAAAGTTGCACTTATTCCCATTATCATTGTCTAAAACCACTTTTACCTGGTACACATCTCTACTGCCTCATTCTGTAATCTCTTGGGATCAAATGAAAATGATGTTTCATAGTCAATTTCAAAGGGCAGTGCCAGACATGTATGTGGTAGATTTGTCAACAATGAAATAGTATAATAATGAATCAGTTGATCAGTTCATGTTCCGATTTAGAAGGGCAAGAAATAGATGTCTTGTACCATTACCCGAGAGAACGTTCTCTGAATTTGCTTTTAACGGTTTAAAGCTTGCCATTAGGGAAAGAATGGTAGGTCAGGCCTATTATGATTTATTTTTATTGACTACCATTGCTGTGAAGCATGAAAAATTTTTGAAAGAGAAGAATCAGAAGCATCCTTTGTCAATGAAACATTAGTCGATGAAAACGGGTCAGAGTACGCTGAGATGGCAGTAGCCAAGATGATAATAGAAAAGCCATACACGTGTCCTGCTTTGAAGCCAGCTAAAACAAAAGAAAAGGAAACTGTCATGGTCAAGTCAAAAGATGTCCAGTATTATTCTTTTGACATAAATAAGGTTGATGAAATATTTGATTTTCTTTTGGCTGATGGGCAAATCAAGCTTACTGAAGGCCAAGTTATCCCAAGCCAAGAAGATATGAAAGGAAAGAAATACCGTAAATGGCATCACTCATGGAGTCATAATACGGTTGATTGTATCGTGTTAAGAAAAAATATTCGAGAAGCAATTCGACAAGGCAAAATCAAATTTGCGGATGATAAAGAAAAGGCTCCCATGGAGGTGGATGTTGATCCATTTCCTGTGATGACGGGAATGGTGTCACTAAAACCTAAAGGTAAAATGATGCAGCCACACCTATATCTCGGTGTAAAGAAGAAATCAATTATGATCGACGAAGAGAGCATCTTTCAACATAGGATGTTTCGCAAGAAAAGACTTTTTGGGATCAATTTGGATCCCAAAATTATAACAAGAAGACCGAATATCGGAGCCAATCCCGAAATAGTCAAGACAGGAATAAACGTCCGAATCGGGAGCGAGATGCTCATGTTATCGATAATTCGATACAATACTCAACGAAATGGAAGTCTTTCAAGCAACGTTATGAAGAGGGCGACCCTAGGATTGGAACATTAGGAGAGCCAAGTGGTAAATTTGACTACTATGTAGACTATGGTCCACCTCCTATATATCCGGAGGAAGTAGTTACAACTGGATGGGGTGAAGAATTCAATGATCCACCTAAAAGAGAGACCAAGACGTGTAACATTCTGAATTTTTGATCCTTTTTTCGGAATTTATGAAATGAATATTTTGACCAATGCACTATAATGAGATCTCACTCGGAACTGTGCATTCTCGGGATGCTAACCTTAGGGGTAAGGCCATTACGGGATTGAATTCGCACGACCAAAGGACTCAACCTTGGTTCGACCTTTGACCATAAGAATTGACGAGGGAATATTTTGGGCCAATAGAAACCGATCTATTTGATTGATCGTGTCCGAAAGGAACTAGCGACGGATCCTCGCAATTATATAACAACCGAGGTCATCCTGGGTAGAGTAAACTTAAACGTGATTTGACTTAGTGTCGGTCACGGGTCAAGAGCGTATAATCCCAATGAGCCACCCGTTAGTCAGAAATAAGCTAAAGTCGCGATTGTTCGATTCTAGTCATTTCTTAGAATTCGGGCCCGGGAATCGAGAATTTTGAAAGTGAAAATTTTGAGCGGCCGATGACATTTTTGGTGTGGCCAACCTTGGGGCCACCCATTTCTGCAAAAAAATGAATTTTGATTCGGGACCAGAAAAATGACCATTTTACCCCTAGGACCGCGAACGAATTTTGAGAACTGGATTAAGTCGAGGGACTGAGAATTACCCAGTATGGCCGAAAAATGAGAGGACAAGAATGCCCCTCTCTCTTTTTGAGTAATTACTCTTTTGCCCCTATAATTATTGGATAAGGACGAATGTGGGCCGTCGGATTTTGGATGAGATCAAATCTTGGCCATTGGATCTGAGGAGTAGTCAAGGGATATTTTGGTAATTTCTGGTGGGGTTTTGAGATCAATTATTTGGGGGGTAGCATTGAAATATCATTTTCTCTCTCTTTCCTCAATAATTTCACTCTCACTTTCTCTTTCCTCACCTCCATCCACCGATCAGCTCTCCCTCTCTCTCCCTCCTCGAGCATGAAGCCACCTTGGCTGCCCACCAGCTCGCCGCCGCCTGGTCGCCGCCCTCCCGTCGGTCACCACCGTCGCTTTTCCCTTTCGGCCGCGCCTCACCGCCCACCGTCTGCTTGTCTCTCTCTCCCTGTTCGCCTCCCCTGTTCTATCCCACTGCCACCGAGCCACCCCTAGCCGACCTCATCTGGTCCATACGACCAGACCGCCACCCTCAGCCGCCTGCCAGCCATTTGTCCACAGTGGTACAGCCGCTCGCCTGCTTGGCTGCCGACGCCATTGTTGCTGCTGCTACTGGGCCGTTCATTCCAGCCCTTGTCCAGCCAACTTGTCATGCCTTTTCGAGGTAAGTGACTCCCTCAAATGTTACCTAGAACCTCGGGTATCGTTAGACAAGTTTATGGCTCGATTTAGGGTGAATTAAGGGGCTGTTTTGGGTTTTAGATAGGGACTGGAAATTGGATGTTGTGGACTGAATTGTGGGATGAAATTTCGAGGTTTAAGAGGCTCGGATAGGGCTGTGGTGGAGGGGTACGACGATTGGCTGAATTGTATGCAAGTTGGAGATTTTATGGCTTGATTGAGCTTAATTGAATGATTGTGCGATTTGTGATTGTTGGCTGGTTTGGAATATGTTGTGGGCTAAATATGTGTGGCCCTGTGACATGTGTGTGACCGTGAGGCGTAGTGATGTGACCGTGTATTGAATCGCGTGCCAAGTGTGTATGGTCGTGTGGCGTTTGTACGTGACGAAGATGTGTAATTGTGAAATGTGTGTGAGGTGTGAGATTGTGTATGGCCGTGTGTACGTGCGATACATGGGGAAAGTGTGGAACAAAGGCATGGAAATGTAGGATTAGTTGAAAAAGTGGGTCCGTCCGAGGCGTGTTCGTTTACGTGGGACGATACCGTCCCTAGCGAGGTGACGATGCCCGGCCCGACAGGGTGACGATGTCTGACAAGGTCAGAAGACCGTTAGCCTGATGCGTTTTACGCAGGCGCGGTAGTGGTGGAAAGGTTGGGAATGAGCCGGACTGAACTTGACGTGTGAGGATTGCGAAAGTTAACGCATAGTGTGAGTTGGTGTGCCAGTGTGTTTGTATCGCGTGATGTAGTGCTCAATTATGAGATAAAAGCTGCTAGGCACAGTATAGGACGTGCCTAAGTGGGTTTTGCCTTACAATCGAGGCACGTGCGCGACTGTGATTCATTGTTGTGACATGTTGGCTGTATTATTATTTAACGTGCAGGGACGTGCATGATGGATTTCAGGTAAGGTCGTGTGTGTTTGTTAGTACAATTAATTGTTGTGCGTTGTACGTGTTTCGTCTGGCGGTACGTGAGAGCCTATGTGGGGTTTGAGGTTGTGCACTTATTGAGATTCGTCTCATGGTTGTATAACCACCACTTTCAGACCCCCAGCTTTAGACCCAGGAGGCCCGCCTCCTCTTTTTGGAGTATGAGCAGTCGTCCATGGTGCCCCAATGGAGCCGCAGGCCATACAACTGTTGTAGGCGATGTCCGAGTGATCTTCCGGAGACCAAGCCAGAGAAATTAGGAGCAAAATGGAGAAGGGCGACCATTAGGCTTTCCCTAGGGTATTTTAGGGGTTGTATAGATAGGTCTAACCAGTCCCCTTTTGATTAATAGGTCGACCTACAGTGAAGTTAAGTTAACAAACCCCCGATTCTTTTGTTATGTTGGTGGCTGTGAAGGCTTGTTTGTTAAGTTTGTTTGTAATACGACGTTTGTATGCTTTGTGATATGGCATTATATAAAAATGAACATTGTTGTTGTTTGACTGTTTTGACGATCTATCCCGTCGTCATCTTTTTCGTACGGGGTTTTTATATTCGTTTCCGCATGTGCCTCTGATGTTTGGGTTGCGTTGGCGATGTTCCTGGGATGTCGCAACAATTCGACCAGAGTGGGATGTCACGAGCTTGATGGGGTTCGGGGCGTGACATCCCCGTTTTGAATTGGTATCAGAGCAAGGTTAGCTCGATATATGTAAGGTCGAGACCTGGAGTGATAAGGAGCGACGACTTCGGGGTAGTCACTTAAGAAGCCTTATGTTGATTGTGCATGTTTTGTGAATACGCGCCGGTGATTGCTAAGTGGTTTATTGTGGTTGTGATGTTGATTGAGATAAAGGTGCGGCAAGACTTAAGGTGAGTATGAGAACCTTGTTGGTTGCTTAGTGATGTTGGCCTGAGGTTATGTGATTGGTTTGATGGTGGGTTGTTGGTTGTCGAGTGTGGGTTGTCAAATTTTATGCCTAGGGCTTGGACTAGTATAGTTGGCCTAGGTCCCTCATACCCGTATGGTATTATAGCAGGTAGGAGGATAGCGTGAGATCGTGAAAATGAGTAGGAGAGGTGCAGGAGCGGGAGGCTCGTCGAGTTCTCAGATTCCGATCGCGGAAGATCCGCGTATGGAAAGAGTCCTTAGAGTCTTAGAAAGGATTGGGAATACGATGGATAGACAAGCTTAAGAGCGAGCTAATGTGACCGCCCAAGCTGTTGAGGTTACAGCTGCTATAGTTAATGAGAATGCGGGTAACAGAAATGGGAACCGACAGATGTATCAAATAGTAGAACAATTTCTGAAATTGAAACCACCCAAGTTTGAAGGAGCAGGGGACCCGAAAGCTGCTTTTAAATGGGTTGAGGAGTTAGAAAAAGCTTTTGCTTTATTGGGGTGTACTGAAGTGGAAAAAGTCATGCTGGTAGTGTACTAGCTACAGGGTAATGCGAACGACTGGTGAAAAGCCACGCAAGGCCGGGTGTTCCCAGCAGGTGTGGATTGGAATTGAATGGCCTTCGTCCAAGCTTTTAATGAGAAGTATTTCTTGATAAGTGCCCGAGAAAGAAATATGACAGCCTTTCTTAGGTTGTAGCAGAACTAAATGACCGTGGATCAATATGAGGCAGAATTTGTCAGGTTGTCTAAGTTTGCGCCAAGAATGGTAGACCATCCTGAGGATAAGGCACGAAGGTTTTAGGATGGATTAAGGGCCAATATTCATAGCCAAATGTTACTGGTGAATTTGAGGACCTATAAAGAATTGTATGAAAGGGCTCAGATTATCGAATAGGACATGATGGATAGAGCCGCTGCGTCCGGATCACAATATACCTTAGTCAGAGACGATCGTCAATAAGAGAAAAGGCCAATGATGGGAAATCAACGTTTTGTTCCTCCGACAAAAAGAAATATTGGGAAACCGTCACATTAAGCTAATTCGGCCTGTAGACGTTGTGGGAGATATCATGGGAATGGTCCCTGCCCAAGTGTAACTAGGGCATGCTTTGGGTGTGATGGAATGGGACATCACATAAGGAATTGCTCGAATCTTCGGGTTCGACCACCCCCGTCATCGCAGACACCTCGGATTGGGAATCCGACTAGTGCAGCCCCGCCAGCTAATTCGAACATACCGTCGACACAAGGACGTGTGTACGCCCTAGCAAGGGAAATTAAGAAGACGCCAAGCGTAATCACAGGTATGGTTTCTCTGCATAATTATATTGTATATGTTTTATTGATCCGAGGGCGTCATACTCGTTTATGTCTGCTTGATATGTTAAATTAGCTGGATTGAAACTGTTTTTAGAAGTGCAAGTGTGTATAATTGCACCATTGGGGAATAAGATTTGCATGTCATTATGATGCTCAGACTGTAAAATTGTGATTGGTGGTGTAGAAAGCAAGAAAGATTTGGCTATTTTGAGCTATGTATGATTTTGAAATGATTAAGGGTATGGATTGGTTAGTTAAACGGAATGCTGTAATGAATTACAGTAGTAAGGTGTTTCAGTTTAGTTTGGCTGGACACCCTAAATTTGAGTTTGTAGGGAGTCGAGGAGGAGCCTCGATGGCTACGCCGTTGACACGATTGCTTAAAAAGGAATTAAGTATTAGTCAACACCGATGGATGGAGCTTCTTAAGAATTATGACTATAATCTTCTGTGCTATCCCGGAAAGGCCAATCGAGTAACTGATGTATTGAGTCTGAAGTAAGTGCCGTACATTTGGTGGTTAAGGATTGGGCATTGTCAAAAAAAGTACGAGACTTAGGGTTTCGAATCGATGTAGGACACCTCTCCAGGTTGATAACAATGTGAAGGATTGAGCCGGAAGTGTGGATCAAAATTTAGACGTGGTAGTCTACAGACCCCGAGATTTAGAAAATTCTAGAAACGGATAGTACTAAGAGGAAATCGGACTTTCAAGTGTCCAAGGAGGGAATTTTGAAGTTTCGAGGATGCTTGTGCGTGCCCCCGATGATTTGGTATTTAAGGAAGAGATCTTATTGGAGGCTTAAAGGAGCAATTATAGCATTCACCCGGGTAGCACGAGAATATGTTATTGGTGGAACGGAACGAAGGTGGATGTGACCAAACATGTGGCCAAATGTTTGGCGTGCCAGTAGGTGAAGGCACAACATTGTAAACCTGGTGGGATGTTAAAATCGTTAGAGATACCAAAATGGAAATGGGAACAAAGTTGTAGATTAGTACAGCCTATCATCTGCAGACGGATAACTAATCTGAAAGGATTATCCCGACTTTAGAGGATATGCTATCAGTATGTGTACTGGATTTTCAAGGTAAATGGGAAGGAACAAGTTTTAAGAATTAAGATGGTTCCATTGGTCAAAGTAGTTTTAGAGTATCGTGAGACAAAAGGTATCACTTGGGAGAAAGGAGTAATGAAACGTCATCACCCCTATCTGTTTGGATAGTTGGTATAGTTGAAAATTTCGAGGATGAAATTTTTATTAGAGGGGAAGAATTGTAATATCCTGAATTTTCGATCCTTTTCCCGGGATTTATGAAATGAATATTTTGACCAATGCACTATAGTGAGATCTCACCCTGAGCCGCACATTCTTGGGATGCTAACCTTAGGGTTAAGGCCATTATGGGATTGAATTCACAAGATCAAAGGACTCAACCTTGGTTTGACCTTCGACCATAATGATTGACGAGGGAATGTTTTGGACCAATAGAAACCGATCTATTTGATTGATCATGTCCGAAGGGAACTAGCGACAGACCCTCGCAATTATATGACAACTGAGGTCGTCTTGGGTAGAGTAAACTTAAACGTGATTTGACTTAGTGTTGGTCACGGATCGAGAGCGCGTAATCCCAATGAGCTAAAGTTAGCCAGAGATAAGCTAAAGTCGTGATTGTTCGATTTTAGTCATTTTTTAGAATTCGGGCCCGGGAATCGAGAATTTTGAAAGTAACAATTTTGAGCGACCAATGATGTTTTTGGCGTGGCCAACCTTGGGGCCACCCATTTTTACAAAAAAAGGGACCGGAAAAATGACCATTTTGCCCCTAGGACTGCGAACGAATTTTGAGGACTGGATTAAGTCGAGGGGCTGAGAATTACCCAGTATGGCCGAAAAATGAGAGGATAAGAATGCCCCTCTCCCTTTTTGAGTAATTACTCTTTTGCCCCTAGAATTATTGGATAAAGACGAATGTGGACCGTTAGATTTTGGATGAGATCAAATCTTGGCCATTGGATCGGAGGAATAGTTGAGGGATATTTTGGTAATTTCCGATGGGGTTTTGAGATCAATTATTAGGGGGTAGCATTTAAATATCATTTTCTCTCTCTCTCCTTAATAATTTCACTCTCACTTTCTCTCTCCTCACCTCCTTCACCGATCAGCTCTCCCTCTCTCTCTCTCCCTGTGCATGAAGCCACCTTGGCCGGCCACTAGCTCGCTGCCGCCTGGTCGCCGCCCTCCCGCCGATCACTGCCACTGCTTCTCCCTTCCGGCCGTGCCTCACCGCCCATCGTCCGCCTGTCTCTCTCTCCCTATTTGCCTCCCCTGTTCTGCCCCACCGCCACCGAGCCATCCCTAGCCGACCTCCCCTGGTCCATATGACCAGGCCGCCACCCTTAGCCGCCCGATCACCACCCGTCCACGGTGGTGCAGCCACTCGCCTGCTTGGCCGCCAGTGCTGTTGCTGTTGCTGCTGCTGGGCCATTCGTTCCAGCCTCTGTCCAGCCAACTTGTCACGCCTTTTCGAGGTAAGTGACTCCCCCAAATGTTACCCAGGACCTCGGGTATTGTTAGACACGTTTAGGGCTCAGTTTATGGTGAATTAAGGGGTTGTTTTAGGTTTTAGATAGGGACTGGAAATTGGATGTTGTGGACTGAATTGTGGGATGAAATTTCGAGGTTTAAGAGGCTCGGATAGGGCTGTGGTGGAGGGGTATGACGATTGGCTAAATTGTATGTTAGTTGGAGATTATATGGCTTGATTAAGCTTAATTGAATGATTGTGCGATTTGTGATTGTTAGCTGGTTTGGAATATGTTGTGGGCTAAATATGTGTGGCCGTGTGACATGTGTGTGACCGTGAGGTGTGGTGATTTGACCGTGCATCGAATCGCGCGCCAAGTGTCTGTGGTCATGTGGTGTGTGTACATGACGAAGATGTGTAATTATGAAATGTGTGTGAGGTGTGAGATTGTGTATGGCCGTGTGTGTCACGCCCCGTACCCCATGAAGCATGAACATCCGCGTATAGGTCGAAATGAGATGCGACGCTCCCAGGTTACGTCACCGACCCAAAAACCCAAATCAGAGAAAACACGCCACATGCGGAAACGACGTATATATAATATATATATATATACACCCAGACAATTCAAAAGCAACCATGAATAGCAAGAGTTAACAATTTACAAACGATTAAAACCACAAATACTTTCATTTAAAAACACTTATATACAATATCCATTAAAACCAGAGATACAACAAAAGGGCCACGAGTACAAAAAGGGATCGGTGGCCTAGAGGGATCGGACTGACTACTAGAGGCTACAGTAAAAAAGGGTTTGGCCTCTACTCCTAACACTGAGACCTAATCTAAGGCTCCTAGTCTGGATCGGATGACTCTGAAGACTCCTCGGAAGAATCCTCCTGAACCTCAGACTCCTCTGAATCTATGGCCTCTGCCATTATCCTTTCATCCTTCGAATCGAGCTCTAACTCTGGATCTCGGTAAAGACCTAACTCGTCATCTTCCTCCGCTCCTATTTCCACATCCAATCCTACCTCAGCGACCTCTCCATCCACATCTATGTCCTGCTCCATGGCCTCGGGTTCATCTTCCTCCTCATCCATCAGCTCGGGGTCCTCAGCTAGTACATCGAGCTCCTCATCCATCTCGTCCTCCTGCCTCATCCACTCGGGTGTGGCCTCCGGATCGATCACCTCCCCACTCGCTATAATTGGGTGCAACTGCCCAACGCTATCGATCAGAATATCAAAGGTCCTAAGGGGCTTGCCCTCATTTCCATTGGCATCCCGGTGGCACCATACCACATACTCCTGTTTCTGATAATAATACTCGCTTATATTCACAATCACTTCGGATCGGTACCTCACAAAAGCCTCCCCATTTCCTGAGGGGTAGGTACTAGTATATTGTCAAATCTGCAAAGGGATCCTAAAAAGAGGCGGTGGTCTCTCCATCCTCACGGCTGGGGATCTGAAATGTCGATTTTACCACAACCGTGAGAAAAACTCAACAAGTACAAACCACTAATCCTAAACTAGGCAAATGTGCACCTCCAGAAGGGTAAATAAAACGCATCAACCAATGAACCAGTAAAACAACGTTAATACATTTCCGGCTCACAGCCTAATACCTTATCTCAGCCTTGCAGATTAGGCATTTAATATCAATATAAGTCAAGTGCAATTATATCGACCCGAAGGCCCACAGTTGAATATAACGACCCGTAGGCCCGACCCGAAGGTCACAATTTGATATAACGACCCGTAGGCCCGACCCGAAGGTCACAAGTAATAAATTGACCCGTAGGTCCGACCCGTACGCCCGACCCGAAGGCCACAATTAATAAATCGACCCGTAGGCCCGACCCGAAGGCCAACAGTTTGATAAATCGACCCGTAGGCCCGACCCGAAAGTCACAAGTTTAATAAACTCAAGCATGTGCTTCAAGGCACTTAATTTCACCCATAACACAACTTACTTTGCGAACCACAATTCGGGAATTCAAACCCATTGCCAATGCCAGAATGCCAAACATAATCAATCATTGATTAAACGAATTTAACGCATTCTCGGCACATCCAATTATTTCCAATGTAATCCAACTATTTCAACATTTATTCCGCGCCTTTGTTACAATTCAATTTTCATGTGCCTCAGGCTCGCCTTGGGCAATTCAGTCTCCGTAGTCGTTTTCACCACTTCGGGGTCATGCGATAGGATTCATACAAGTCCTACTCAACCCCTAAAAATGCCTAAATTCTTGTCATTAATCAATTACTCTAGAATATTCAACTTAGGCACAAATTAGGCATTTTCGGTACTGAATGAACAGTACCAGGTTTTAGCACCAATTAAGCCCTAAACCATGTTTAAACCATTCCATAAATTCCCAAACACAACTACTAATCACCCAACAACTAAATACACATAATTAAGCTTCAAATAAGCCTAATTAACCCCTAAAATGTCCAAATTCAAGTCATTAGCACTTGAACTCAATTAGTGAAACACCTAAACAAAATTACATAAATTCGGTACTGTATGAATAGTACCAGACCAGAACACCATTTGAACATTAAACCACCTTTAATCCATTTCATTAAGGCCTAATCACCTACCCTAAACATCCAACCCTCAAATACACATAATTAAGACTCAAATGAGCCTAATTAACACTTGAATTGTCTAATTCCAAGCCTTGAATCATTGAATTCAATTAGTGCAAAACTTAGACAAATATGCACATTTTCGGTACATAGTGAACAGTACCAGAATAGGGGCTGTTTTGGGCCTTAATCCACCATTAAATCATCTCATTAGGTCCTAATGACCCATACAAAATATCCCACACATAATTAAGCCTAACTAAACCCCAATTAGGCCTAATTAAACCCTAAAAATGCACAATTAAACTAATTAGGGATTTAGGGGTTTATACTCGCCTATTAACGACTCGGGACGACAAGAACGGGCGGTCGATCATCGACGTGTGGTAAGGATCGACGGCGGCGTTCTGGGTGCAAGCCGGTGGTCAGCGGCGACACCGGCGAAGGCAATTTGATGCTGTTTTTGTTCTGTTTGGGCTGGAAATGGGACTGTGGATAGCTGAATAGGTGAGACGAAGGTCTAAGGGTGTTGTGGCGTGCAGTGGTAGGCGGCTAGCAGCTCTGGCTGGTACTGTTCCGGCGTGAATAGTACCAGAAAATGCAGAAACGTGCAAAACAGAATAGAAATAGGAAAAGAAGAGGAAATTTGCGGGGGAAATGGCTGAATGGTCTGCTAGAGAGAGAGAGGGTCTGGTCAAATGGGTCAAAGATGGTCTAAATGGAGTCCAAGTGTCAAAATCTTAGGCCAATGGACAATTTTGCCCTTGATCCAAAGGCTAAGATTTGATCTAATCCATTAATCCAAGGGTGAAATGGTCATTTGTCCTTAGCCATGGTTGACCAGACCTGAGTTAAGCCTAACTAACCTTGGTTAATCCCCAAAAATTAACCAAATTTCGGAATTAATGAAAAATGGCCTAGGGGCATTTTCGTAATTTTTCGATCCCGAACCGAAATTTCAATTTTTGTCCATGCCGGTCCTATATATTCATGGTAGACATAATCCGGTATCGGATCCTTAAAATTCATCCTTTAAGCCCTCGAAAATCAATCCAAAAGTTTGGAGGGGCAAAATCATAATTTTCCCCAACTTCTGTCGAAATTTCCGTTCTCAACCGTATTAGTCCCAAACATGCGTGGCCACTCTAAAATAACGTCCGTCCTGCCAAATAGTCGTATTTATCCTTGAAATTTTGATATCGAAGTTCGGGCTCAATATCGCGATCAAAATAGCTCATTTGCAGTTTTAGGGTCTCTCACTAACGGGGGGCTGTTTAGGTGTTACGCGTATCGACTTAGGATTATCCGAGTCGTGATGGCCTTGAATTTCGAGAGAACGAGAGGAATTATCACTAGCACCGGGGGTCGCGATCATTTGGATTAAAATCGGGATTTACTGGTCAGGCGTACTTTCGGTCGTGCGGAATCACCCGTGATCCGATCATACTTTACTGACTATATAAATCTGTCATTCTCCTAAGATTGGTCCATATTGGTTCAAAATATTCCCTCGACATTCGTCGAAATCGATGCTCAATCGCGATCGGGTCATCGGTCCACGCACCTGTTCCTATTTAGCCTTTCCCATTTGGTTAGTATCCTGTGATTGATCAAGTCCGGACGAGACTTACTAAAATCAAATGAGAATTATTGTACACTTTATTGGTCCCGATAATGGGTCAAAATTCAAGATATTACAACTCTTCCCCCCTTACAAAAATTTCGTCCTCGAAATTTGTATTCTAAACTTGTTCCTCGAACAACTGGGGGTGTTGATATCGCATGGCCTCTCGCTTTCCCAAGTAGCGCCTTTCGTCCCGTGGTGCTCCCAGACTACCTTGACCATCGGGATTGTCTTATTCCGCAATACTCGGTCTTTCCGATCCTCAATTCTGACCGGTCTCTCCACGTACGACACCCTGTCGTCCACGTCTATTTCTTTATATCTCAGAACATGTATCGGATCTGGCTCATACTTTTTCAACATCGACACGTGGAAGACGCTGTGTACCTGGGACAAGTTAGGTGGCAAGGCAAGTCTATACGCCATATCGCCAATCTTTTCCAAAATCTCAAACGGTCCAACAAACCTCGGACTCAGCTTTCCTTTCTTGCCGAATCAAGATAACCCTTTCATAGGCGACACCTTGAGGAAAACATGATCTCCAACTTGGGATTCCAAAGGTCGTCGTCTCCGATCGGCATAGCTCTTCTGACGACTTTGTGCTGTCTTTAGCCTTTCTCGGATAACCTCGACAGCTTCCACTGTCTGCTGTACCAGTTCTAGGCCAGTAATGCTTCGTTCACCTACTTCGTCCCAGCACACTGGAGTCTTACATGCTCTGCCATATAAGGCTTCAAATGGGGCTATCTGGATACTCTGCTGATAGCTATTATTATACGAAAATTCCACCAAATGCAGGTGTTCTTCCCATTTACCCTGGAAATCCAGTACACAAGCCCTTAACATATCTTTGAGGGTCTATATCGTTCTTTCTGATTGACCATCAGTCTGCGGATGATAAGCTATTCTGAATTGTACCTTTGTTCCCATGGCCGTCTGCAGACTCTTCCAAAAATTCGCCGTAAACCTCGGGTCACGATATGATGTAATTGTTACCGGCACTCCATGCAGTCTAACAATTTGTCTCACGTACAGTTCTACGTACCTTTCTAGCTCAAAATCCTTTCGTACTGCTAAGAAATGTGCTGACTTCGTGAGTCGATCCACAATGACCCAAATGGAATCATGCCCTCTCTGGCTTCTCGGTAATCTGGTTACGAAGTCCATGGTGATATGTTCTGATTTCCACTCGGGAATTTCCAACGGTCGCAGCAGTCCTCCAGGTTTACAGTGTTACGCCTTTACCTGCTGACATGTCAAACACTTAGCCACATACCTGGCCATATCCGTCTTCATTTCATTCCACCAATAATGTTGTCGCAGATTCTGATACATTTTCGTTCTGCCAGGGTGAATACTGTAATTGCTGCGATGAGCTTCTCTTAGTATTTCTTCCTTAAGCTCAGTATCATCAGGCACACACCATCGTCCTCTAAATTTCAAGATTCCATCCTCTGACACTTGAAAATCTGGCTTCCTTATAGTGGCATCCATTTCCACGATTTTCTGAATTTTCTGATCCGTGAACTGCAACACCTTAATCTTGGTCTGAATCTCCAGCTCAATTCTCAAAGTAGCCAACAGATTCGAGACATGGCTCAATTCAAATTTAAATTCTGAGTCTCGGAGCCTTTCCAATAACGTCCACTCCTTGATCATCATGTGCGCCATACTTGATTTGCGACTTAGCGCATTTGCCACTCGATTCGCCTTTCCAGGGTGGTACATGATGTCGCAATCATAATCTTTCAGAAGTTCCATCTACCTACGCTGCCTCATATTCAACTCTTTCTGCGAAAACAGGTATTTGAGGTTCTGATGATCCGTATAAATTTGAAACTTTTCCCCGCATAGATAATGTCTCTAGATTTTAAGTGCAAAAACAATGGCAGCCAACTCTAGGTCATGCGTCGGATAGTTCAACTCGTGTGGCCTCAACTGACGTGACGCATATGCAACTACTTTCCCATGCTGCATCAGTATGCAATCGAGTCCTCTAAGAAAAGCATCACTGTAGACTTCAAATCTACCAGGTCCAGATGGAATAGTTAAGACTGGAGCTGTTGTCAGCCTGTGCTTAAGTTCGTGAAAGCTTTGTTCACACTTGTCATCCCATTCAAACTTAGTTTCCTTTTTTAGTAATCGCATTAAAGGCATGGCTATCGACGAGAATCCTTCTACAAAACGTCGATAGTAACCGGCCAATCCCAAGAAACTCCTGATTTTCGTCACTGACGTTGGTCTGGGCCACTTAAGCACTGCCTCGATTTTAGCAGGATCCACAGATATTCCTTCTCCCGATATAATATGTCCAAGGAATGCTACCTTGCTAAGCCAGAATTCGCATTTGCTGAACTTCGCATAAAGTGCGTGTTCTCTTAACGTCCGTAG
Organism: Syzygium jambos; assembly: GCA_031216235.1. Lineage (NCBI taxonomy): Eukaryota > Viridiplantae > Streptophyta > Magnoliopsida > Myrtales > Myrtaceae > Syzygium > Syzygium jambos. The sequence goes on from CM062225.1 coordinate 20,992,483, forward strand.
TACCTCAGTCAAGTGCACTTCATGTTCCTCTGGGCTTCTCGAGTATATCAGAATATCGTCGATGAACACAATGACGAACTGGTCCAGGAACTCCTTAAAAACTCTGTTCATCAAATCCATGAAAGCTGCAGGGGCATTTGTCAAATCGAAAGGCATGACTGTAAACTCATAATGCCCATACCTCGTCCTAAATGCAGTCTTGGGTATATCTTCCTTCCGAATTCTTAACTGATGATACCCAGTCCGTAGGTCAATCTTAGAGAACACTGACGCTTCTTGTAATTGATCGAATAAGTCATCGATCCTTGGCAGTGGATACTTATTCTTTATAGTCACCTGATTCAACTGCCGATAGTCTATACATAATCTCAACGTCCCGTCCTTTTTCCTCACAAACAAGACTGGTGCTCCCCATGGAGACGCACTAGGACGAATAAACCCTTTGTCTAACAAATCCTGCATTTGGACTTTCAGTTCCTTTAACTCCGATAAGGACATCCTATATGGGGCCTTAGAAATCGGCTCAGTACCTGGGGCCAATTCTATTACAAACTCCACTTCTTGTTCTGGCGATAAGCCTGGTAATTCCTGAGGAAAAACCTCGGGAAAGTTACACACTATAGGGATTTCTTCCAACTTAGGTTCATCCACTATCGGATCCTTAACATTAACCAAATATCCCTCACAACCTTCCTCGAGCATCTCAGTTGCCTCTACTGAGGAGATCCAAGCGATTGAGGTTCCTCCTTGGTTTTCCTAAAATTCAAACCTAGGATGTCCAATCGGATTGAATTGGATCGTCCTATTGCCGCAATCCATAACGGCTTTCTGCTTAGTCAGCCAATCCATACTGATGATCACATCGAAATTATACATGGCTAACACAGCCAAATCAATCCTTTCCTCTACATTCCCAATCACAATTTTACAATCCATGCACCCCAATGATACTAACACCCTATCATGCAGTGGGGCCGTCACACATAACATGCTTTCAAGTAATATAGGCTCTAGACCAACCAATCTAACAAACTGTTCTGAAATAAATGAATGGATTGCCCCGGGATCAAATAACGCATAGGCAGCATGATCACAGAGAGAGATGGTACTTGTGACCACCCCCAGCGCATCCTCGGCATCCTTACGCGCTATTGCATATACCCGTCCTTGTGCAGGTGGTCTGCCCTGAATAGCTGGTAGGGGAATTCCGGCCTAATTTCCTATTCTGGGCTGCTGATGTTGTCTTGGGGGTCCCGAAGGTCGTTGCTGGGGGCAATTCTTTATCTGGTGTCCCAAACTCCCACAATGGAAACAAGCTCCAAATCTATTTGGCGTCTGACTGGGTTTCCCTATATTCCTTCTCGGAGGTGGTACAAACCATCTATTGCTGGTCATCGGCTTCTTTCCGAAGCGACGATTGTCCCGATTCTGATTAAATCATGAACCCGATGCTGCTGCCCTTTCCATCTGATCTCTCTCCATAGTTTGGGCTCATTCATACAATTCTCTATAATCCCTGATATTCAGCAGGAGCATCTAAGTACGAAGATTCGGTTTTAGCCCATCCCGGAATCTTCGAGCTTTGTCCAGTGGATTCTCTACCATCCTTGGGGCTAATCTCGATAGTCTTGCAAACTTTGCTTCGTACTGAACTACCGTCATTGACCCCTGACGAAGTCTCATAAACTCCGCCATTTTCTTCTCTTGGGCACTCTCAGAAAAATACTGTCTATAAAAATTCTCCACAAATATTGCCCAGGTCTGTTTCATATTCTCTAGGAATACTCTATGCCTGACTGCCTTCCACCAGTCGTGCGCATTATCTTGCAGCTGGTAAGTTGCCAACGAAATCTTTTCAGTCTCAGTACATCCCAACAAGTCGAATGCTTTCTCTAATTCCTCCACCCAACGTGGGGCGATTTCTAAGTCACCTCTGCCCGTGAACTTGGGCGGTTTCAGCTTAAGAAACTGCTCCACTAACTGGTGCATCGGTCTAGCTACTACCACTAGTTGAGCCTGAGCTTGCTGAGCTTGGGCTTGCTGCGCCTGATTCCCGTTGACGGCGGCAGCTGCTGTAGCCTCAGCAATGACTGCTGCTCTATCTTAGGCCTGTCTGCCTATGACATTCCCTATTTCTCTTAGGGTCTCAATCACTTGTTCCAACCTGGGGTCTCTGGCCTCTTGACCACCAGTACTGGACTGCACTTGGGGTTCCTTGCCCCTTCTCCTGTTCAGGGTCAGAATAACGTCTTCTACTCTGCGGTCTCGGACCTCTTGGCCTCCTGAACTCGACTTACCCTGGGTTTCCTTTCCCCTTCTCCTGCTCATTCTTCAAGTCTGAGTGCTCAACTACCTGTTATAATTTCGTCCAGGAATTAGAGACCTAAACCAACTAACCGATCTAAGTCCTAGATAGGTATCAACACAAAAGCAATCAAACACTCAACATGCGGCTAGCACAAAGGCACAGAATTTCACCCAAGGACTTGCACAATTACCTTGGGTCCTGTCGCACCTGCATACACTGCTTCAATTAATCACCACAATATTCAAACACAAGCAGTCTGGAGGAACACTTAGCACACTAGGTCGCCCGACAGCTACCCATGGTCACTACTCCTTATCACTCTAGGGTTCGATTAGATTGGACCGAGCTGTCCTTGCTCTGATACCAATTCGGACGTTGATGTCACGATCCGTATCCCACGAAGCATGAACATTCGCATATAGGTCGAAATGAGATGCGACGCTCCCAGGTTACGTCACCGACCCGAAAACCCAAATCAGAGAAAACATGCCACATGCGAAAACGACGTATATATAATATATATATACACCCAGACAATTCAAAAGCAATCATGAATAGCAAGAGTTAACAATTTACAAACGATTAAAACCACATATACTTTCATTTAAAAAAACTTATATACAATATCCATTAAAACCAGAGATACAACAAAAGGGTCACGAGTACAAAAAGGGATCGGTGGCCTAGAGGGATCGAATTGACTACTAGAGGCTACAGTCAAAAAGGGTTTGGCCTCTACTCCTAACACTGAGACCTAATCTAAGGCTCCTAGTCTGGATCGGATAACTCTGAAGACTCTTCGGAAGAATCCTCCTGAACCTCAGACTCCTCAGAATCCATGGCCTCTGCCATTATCCTCTCATCCTCCGAATCGAGCTCTAACTCTGGATCCAGGTAAAGACCTAACTCGTCATCTTCCTCTGCTCCTATTTCCACATCCGATCCTACCTCAGTGACCTCTCCGTCCACATCTACGTCCTACTCCATGGCCTCGGGTTCATCCTCCTCCTCATCCATCGGCTAGGGGTCCTTCGCTAGTACATCGGGCTCCTCATCCATCTCTTCCTCCTGCCTCATCCACTCGGGTATGGCCTCTGGATCGATCACCTCCCCGCCCGCTATAATTGGGTGAAACTGGCCAATGCTATTGACCGGAATATCAAAGGTCCTAAGGGGCTCGCCCTCATTTCCATTGGCATCTCGGTGGCACCATGCCACATACTCCTGTTTCTGATAATAATACTCGTCTATATTCACAATCACTTCAAATCGGTACCTCACAAAAGCCTCCCCATTTTCTGAGGGGTAGGTACTAGTATACTGTCGAATCTGCAGAGGGATCCCAAAAAGAGGCGGTGGTCTCTCCATCCTCACGGCTGGGGATCTAAAATGTAGGTTTTACTATATGAACAGTACAAAATTACATAAATTTGGTCTCTCCATCCTCACGGCTGGGGATCTGAAATGTCGGTTTTACCACAACCGTGAGAAAAACTCAGCAAGTACAAACCACTAATCCAAAACTAGGCAAATGTGCACTTCCAGAAGGGTAAATAAAACGCATCAACCAATGAACCAGTAAAACAACGTTAATACATTCCCGGCTCACAACCCAATACCTTATCTCAGCCTTGCAGGTTAGGCATTTAATATCAACATAAGTCAAGTGCAATTATACCGACTCGAAGGCCCACAGTTGAATATAACTACCCGTAGGCCTGACTCGAAGGCCATAATTTGATATAATGACCCATAGGCCCGACCCGAAGGTCACAAGTAGTAAATCGACCCGTAGGTCCAACCCGAAGGCCAACAGTTTGATAAATCTACCTGTAGGCCCGACCCGAAGGCCACATTTAATAAATCGACCCGTAGGCTAGACCCGAAGGCCAACAGTTTGATAAATCGACCCGTAGGCCCGACCCGAAGGTCACAAGTTTAATAAACTCAAGCATGTCCTTCAAGGCACTTAATTTCACCCACAACACAACCTACTTTGTGAACCACAATCCGGGAATTCAAACCCATTTTCAATGCCAGAATGCCAAACATAATCAATCATCGATTAAATGACTTTAACACATTCTCGGCACATCCAATTATTTCCAATGTAATCCAACCATTTCAACATTTATTCCGCGCCTTTGTTACAATTCAATTTTCATGTGCCTCAGGCCCGCCTTGGGCAATTCAGTCTCGGTAGTCATTTTCACCACTTCGGGGTCATACGATAGGATTCATACAAGTCCTACTCAACCCCTAAAAATGCCTAAATTCTTGTCATTAATCAATTACTCTAGAATATTCAACTTGGGCACAAATTAGGCATTTTCGGTACTGAATGAACAATACCAGGTTTTAGCACCAATTAAGCCCTAAACTAAACCATGTTTAAACCATTCCATAAATTCCCAAACACAACTACTAATCACCCAACAACTAAATACACATAATGAAGCTTCAAATAAGCCTAATTAGCCCCTAAAATGTCTAAATCCAAGTCATTAGCACTTGAACTCAATTAGTGAAACACCTAAACAAAATTACATAAATTCGGTACTGTATGAACAGTACCAGACCAGAACACCATTTGAACATTAAACCACCTTTAATCCATTTCATTAAGGCCTAATCACCTAAACATCCAACCCCCAAATACACATAATTAAGCCTCAAATGAGCCTAATTAACACTTGAATTGTCTAATTCCAAGCCTTGAATCATTGAATTCAATTAGTGCAAAACTTGGACAAATATGCACATTTTCGGTACATAGTGAACAGTACCAGAACAGGGGCTGTTTTGGGCCTTAATCCACCATTAAATCATCTCATTAGGTCCTAATGACCCATACAAAACATCCCATACACAATTAAGCCTAACTAAACCCCAATTAGGCCTAATTAACCCCTAAAAATGCACAATTAAACTAATTAGGGGCTTATACTCGCCTATTAATGACTCGGGATGACGAGAACGGGCAGTTGATCACCAACACGCGGTAAGGATCGACGGCGGCATTTCGGGTGCAAGCCGGCAGTCCGCGGCAACATCGGCGAAGGCGATTTGCTGCTGTTTTTGTTCTGTTTGGGCTGGAAATGGGACTATGGATGGCCAAACAAGTGACAGGAAGGTCAAGGGTGCTGTGGCGTGCGGTGGTAGGCGGCCAGCAGCTCCGGCTGGTACTGTTCCGGCGTGAACAGTACCAGAAAATACAGAAACGTGCAAAACTGAACAAAAACAGGAAAAGAAGAGGAAATTTGCGGGGGAAATGGCCGAATGGTCTGCTGGAGAGAGAGAGGGTTTGGTCAAATGGGTCAAAGATGGTCTAAATGGAGTCCAAGTGTCAAAATCTTAGGCCAATGGACAATTTTGCCCTTGATCCAAAGGCTAAGATTTGATCTAATCCATTAATCCAAGGGTGAAATGGTCATTTGTCCTTAACTATGGTTGACCAGATCTGAATTAAGCCTAACTAACCTTGGTTAACCCCCAAAAATTAACCAAATTTCGGAATTAATGAAAAATGGCCTAGGGGCATTTTCGTAATTTTCCGATCCCGAACCAAAATTTCAATTTTTGTCCATGCCGATCTTATATATTCATGGTAGACATAATCCGGTATCGGATCCTTAAAATTCATCCTTTAAGCCCTCAAAAATCAGTCCAAAAGTTTGGAGGGCCAAAATCGTAATTTTTCCCAACTTTTGTCAAAATTTCCGTTCTCAGCCGTACTAGTCCCAAACATGCGTGGCCACTCTAAAATGACGTCCGTCCTGCCAAATAGTCATATTTATCCTTGAAATTTTGATATTGAAGTTCGGGCTCAATATCGCGATCAAAATAGCTCATTTGCAGTTTTAGAGTCTCTCACTAACGGGCGGCTGTTTAGGTGTTACTCGTATCGATCAAGGATTGTCCGAGTCGTGATGGCCTCGAATTTCAAGAGAATAAGAGGAATTATCACTAGTACCGGGGGTCGCGATCATTTGGATTAAAATCGGGATTTACTGGTCAGACGTACTTTCGGTCGTACGGAATCACTCGCGATCCGATCGTACTTTACTAACTATATAAATCCGTCATTCTCCTAAGATTGGCCCATATTGGTTCAAAATATTCCCTCGACGTTCGTCGAAATCGGCGCTCAATCGCGATCGGGTCATCGGTCCACTTGGTTAGCCTTTCCTGTTCCTATTTAGCCTGTTCCTATTTGGTTAGTATCCCGTGATTGATCACGTCCGGGCGAGACTTACTAAAATCAAACGAGAATTACTATACACTTTATTGGTCCCGATAACGGGTCAAAATTCAGGATGTTACAGTGTGCATATATGGCCGTGTGTACGTGTGATACGTAGGGAAAGTGTGGAACAAAGGTATGGAAATATAGGATTAGTTGGAAAAGTGGGTCCGTCCCGAGGCGTGTTCGTTTAAGCGGGACGATGCCATCCCTGATGAGGTGACGATGCCCGACCCGACGGGGTGACGATGCCTGACGAGGTCAGAAGACCGTTAGCCTGATACGTTTTACGCAGGCGCGGTAGTGGTGGAATGGTTGGGAATGAGCCGGATTGGACTTGCCGTGTGAGGATTGCGAAATTTAACGCATGGTGTGAGTTGGTGTGCAAGTGTGTTTGTATCGCGTGATGTAGTGCTCAATTATGAGGTAAAAACTGCTAGACACGGTATAGGACGTGCCCAAGTGGGTTTTGCCTTATAATCGAGGTATGCGCGTGACTGTGATTCATTGTTGTGACATGTTGACTATATTATTATCTAACGTGCAGAGACGTGCATGATGGATTCCAGGTGGGGTCGTGTGTGTTTGTTAGTACAGTTAATTATTGTGCGTGTTTTGTCTGGCGTTACATGAGAGCCTAAGTAGGGTTTGGGGTTGTGTACTTATTGAGATTCGTCTCATGGTTGTATAACCACAGCTTTCAGACCCCTAGCTTTAGACCCAGGAGGCTCGCCTCCTCTTTTTGGAGTATGAGCAGCCATCCATGGTGCCCCAATGGAGCTGCAGGCCGTACAACTGTTGTAGGCGATGTCCGAGTGATCTTTCGGAGCCCGAGCCAAAGAACTTAGGAGCAAAATGGACAAGGGCGACCATTAGGCTCTCCCTAGGGTATTTTAGGGGTTGCGTAGGATGGGTCTGACTAGTCCCATTTTGATTAATAGGTCGACCTATATTGAAGTTAAGTTAACAGATCCCCGATTCTTTTGTTATGTCAGTGGCTGTGAAGGCTTGTTTGTTAAGTTTGTTTGTAATACGACGTTTGTATGCTTTGTGATATAGCATTATATAAAAATGAACGTTGTTGTTGTTTGACTGTTCTTATGATCTATCCCATCTTCATCTTTTTAGTCCGGGGTTTTTATATTCGTTTCCACATGTGCCTCTGATGTTTGGGTTGGGTTGGCGATATTCCTGGGACGTCGCAACAATTCGACCGTAGTGGGATGTCGCGAGCTCGATGGGATTCGGGGCGTGACAAGGCGACTCTAGCACCACATCGACCTAGGACTTTGAAAATACTAAGCAATCCACCAGAAGGTGAATGGTTTGAATCAGGAGAAGTTTAGGGTCCAGGGGGCAATATAACAAGGACTCAAAAAAGAAGGTTACAAAGAAAAAAGAAGATGCATGAGCTACAAAGGCAGGTAAATCAAATTCACATTACTCAAATTCCATCGATGCCTTATAAACCCAAGAAATTCCGAGCTAGGAATTTAGTATGGAAAAAGGAATCCTAGGGATTCTAGTCAGGATAAAGACAACAATGATCAGGAAAAGGCTAAGACTAATGAAAAAATTGTACTTAGACCTGCCATATTATCAAGATCTGTTTCTTCTTTAAGTTCATGCATGGTTCAAGCTAGACTTCCACTATAATATAAAGTGACATCTGTAGACTCGACAATCAATGGAAGTTCAATTATCGATGAAGAAGACAAGGCAGAATTTCAATTTGAAAATGAAGAAGAATTAATGGAGTTTGAGAAGCCGTTTTACGAAAGATCCAAACATCTAAGGGCACTTAATATAAACGCCAGGATAGATGTCCGTCCAGTTTCCAAAGTTCTGGTCGACGGAGGATCCACTTTAAATTTGGTTCCACATAGGTTCTTCAAGAAGATAGGAAAAAGAGATGAAGAAATTATCCTATTGAATGTACAACTATCGGATTTTATAGGAGAAGTAACAGAAGTCAAAGGAGTATTTGTGGCTGACCTGACTGTAGGATCTAAAACTTCTAGAACAGCTTTCTGTGTTGTTGAGGTAGATGGTTCATATAACGTGCTGTTAGGAAGAGATTGGATCCATGGGAATCAATGTGTACCGTCGACCCCTTCACCAAATGTTAGCTTTCTGGAACGGAAGCAAAGTTGAATATGTTACAGCTAATAGTAAGGCTCATGTATCATGGGCACATGCTTTAAGGATTGATCGAGAGTTAGAGAAGATGCTAGATGATAACTCACGTGTTATCGAACCACCAAGAATTGATTCAAGGGATGTTGTATTCTGCCGGTTTGACAAAGGAAATGTCCAGTGGATTCCCAAAACTGACCTAGCGGGGCGTTTGGATAAGGTTGTTCATGGAGAACCTTATATTGTTAGGTGACCTCAATAAGAGGCATATGGCCTATAAAGCCGAAGTAATTGGCCAAGATCATAATGACTGCATTATGGAATTTGAAGAATCACCCCTCAGAGAGGATAATAAACTTATTGAAGCCAAAGACCCACTAATAGAAGTGGATATTGGAGATGCCCAACACCATCGACCAATTTTCATCAGTGTATTGTTAGACGAGTGTTCAAAGTCCCAATTGATTGAGTTATTACGAAAGCATATAGACTGCTTTGCATGGGATTATCACGAGATGCCAAGATTAGGATGAGATGTGGTTGAGCATAGATTACCGATTAAGAAAGGATTTCGACCACACAAACAACCACCAAGAAGGTTTGCATTAGAAATTGTGCAGAAGGTCAAAGCGGAAATTGAATACTTGTTGGCAGCAGGTTTTATTACAATTGCAAGATATGTCGAGTTGTTATCAAACGTTGTGCCAGTTAAAAAGAAGAATGGAAAGATAAGGCGTGTATAGATTTTCGTGATCTCAATGCAATAACCCCAAAAGATGAGTATCAAATGCCAATTGTAGATATGTTAATTGACGCAGCATCCGACAATGAAATTATGTCATTGATGGATGGTCATTTTGGTTATAATCAGATATTTATATCAAAGGAAGATGTGCATAAAACAGCATTCCAATATCCAAGAGCTATTAGGATGTTCGAATGGTTGGTGATGCCATTTGGATTAAAAAATGCTGGAGCAACTTATCAAAGGGCTATGAATTTGGTCTTCCACGATATGATTGGGGATTTCATGGAAATTTACATTGATGATATCATCATCAAATCAGACCAGGTAAGTCATGTAACTTATCTTGAGCATGCTTTTATAAGGATGTAGAAATTTAAGTTGAAAATGAATCCTCTTAAATGTACTTTCGGGATAAAAGCGGGCAACTTTTTAGGGTTTATGGTTAATCAGAGAAGAATAAAAATAGATAAGAATAAAACTAAAGCTATTCTAGAATTGCTGCCACCCATAAGTAAGAAACAGTTGCAAATGATCATAGGGAAGATAAATTTCTTGCATCGATTTATTGCTAATCTATCAGGTAAGATAGAAATATTTTCTCCATTGCTTAAACTTAAGAATCAAGATCAATTCGTTTGGGGAAAAGAGTATCAAATTGCTTTTGAGTAGATTAAAAAATATTTGATTAGTCCACTAGTTTTAATGCCACCTAAGCCAAATAAACCGTTAAAACTTTACTTGGCTGCAGCTAACAATACCATTGGAAGTATGATGGCACAGGAAAATGACAATGGAAAAGAGCAAGCACTATATTATCTCAGCCGGATATTGAATGATACAGAAAAAAGATATACTCCGGTGGAGAAATTATGCTTGTCATTATACTTTGCTTATACAAAATTACGTCATTACATGTTACCGACAACAGTTCAGGTAATTTGTAAGACTGATATTATCAAATATATGTTAACTCGCTCGATTATCAGAGAAAGAATTGCCAAGCGGGCCTTTGCTTTGTCTGAAATACATTTGATATACATGCCACTTAAAGCAGTTAAAGGGCAGGCAGTTGCTGACTTTATTACAGAATATCCATGTGTACATATGGAAGAGGAGAATGTCGAGGGATCAATATAGGTGGTGCCATGGACATTGTATTTTGATGGATCAAGTACGACAACAACATCTAGTATTGGGGTCATGATCGTATCCCCTCAAGGACACCGAACAAAACTTATGTGTCGACTTGATTTTGATTATTCTAATAATCAAGCAGAATATGAAGCATTAATTGTTGGCCTTAATATATTGGCTGACATGAACATTAAGTTTGTAAGAATAAAATGGGATTCCCAATTAGTGATCAATCAGTTATCGGGAAATTATCAATGCTTCAATGAGAATATTGTTCAATACTTCGAGATGGCGAAAGTTTTATTGAACGAGTTATTTGATTATGAATTGGAGCATATAAAAAGAAGTGATAATGCGGAAGCTAATGAGTTAGCTCAAATGGCATCTGGGTATAAAATATCAAAAGAACTAGCAAAATTTATTGTTACACAAACAAAAACTTTGCCATCGATAGAAAATCTAATTATGATGGTACAGTTCAATAGGGAGCATATCGATGTCGATGAAGAAGATTGGAGAAAACCTATCATTCAATATCTAGAACCCAGTTTCTAATAATAAAACGTTTTAAAAGGCAAGTGTTGAAATACTTGTTGATGGATGGAGAACTATATCGGAAGACAATCGATAAAGTTTTGCTTAGATGTTTAAGCAAAGAAGAGTCATTCATAGCAATGGCGGAGGTACATGAAGGAATATGTGGTGCGCATCAAGCAGGTATAAAAATAAAATGGTTATTAAAGCGCTATGGTTTCTTTTGGCCAACAATGACTCAAGATTGTCTTGATTATGCTAAAGGGTGTGAGACATGCCAAAAACATGGACTACTGCAACATGCCCCTACAGCCATTATGCAACCCATTATCAAACCGTGGCCATTTCAAGGATGGGCAATGGACATAATTGGAAAAATATATCTTCCATCATCTAAAAAACATAGTTTCATATTGGTTGCTACAGATTATTTTACCAAATGGATCGAAGCCGCTTCGTATAAGAACATAACCCAGAAAGTAGTAAAGGAATTTATAGAGGAAAGAATTATTCATCGATATGGAATACCAAAAACAATAACGGCAAATCAAGGTACTGTATTTACTGATAAGGAAGTTCTGGGGTTTACTAAGTCCAGGGGAATCAAGATGCTTCATTCAACTCCTTACTACGCTTAGGCGAATGGACAAGCAGAGGCATCTAATAAGGTTATTATCAACCTTATTAAAAGTAATTTAGAAGAAAACCCAAGAGAATGAGATTCACTCTTATCAACGGTATTATGGGCCTATAGAACATCGAGGAGGTCAAGGACGAGAGTAAGCCCATATATGTTAACTTATGGCTAGGAAGCTGTGCTACCTGTAAAAATTACAGTACAATCATTAAGGGTAAAATTACAAGGGGGCATATCCAGGGAAGAATATGACGAATTGATGTACGGAAACATCGATGAATTAGGAGAAAATAGAGTTATGGCTTTGGAGAAATTAATTGCCCAGAAGAATAGAGTTGCTAAAGCATATAACAAACATGTAAGGGAAAAATGATTCGATGTTGGTGATTTAGTTTGGAAAACTGTTTTGCCAGTGGGTTTGAATAATGAAAAGTTTGGAAAATGGTCACCCAATTGGGAAGGTCCATATTTAGTTACACAGGTTTTAAGTGGAAATGCTTATCATCTGATGGATATTGATGGGCTTGGAGAAATGCCTAGATCAATCAATGGAAAATATTTAAAGAAATATTACCCTACCATGTGGAACATAAGGGAACATCAAAAAACTGATAATCATTCAACATGACAATAGTCTAAAGAGTCCATGAAACGAGCCGGCAAACAGAATGGTCGAAAGAGGTCGAGCTAGCTTGGAGGTCGGATTTACAGAAATAATTTAGGCATCATTACATGATCAGTTTACACCGATATGATGCCTAAATTTGTTTACAAAGCTGCACAAACGACTCTCCAGATGACAATTTTCTTCTCAGCATGAAAGCAGGCAGAAGAGCTAGTGTTCCTGGTCGTATAGGCCTAGTTACACTTTGTCTCTAGTTCTGTGAGTCTGGCGAAGCACACGTTAGCTTGCTCATCCAAACAATCCACCAACGCCCTGCCAGAGTTGATGTCTTCATCTATCTAAGCTAGTAGCTCAATCAACCCTTTCTTCTTTGTCTCTTCTACTCTTCTCTCCTCGGATGTCAGCTTGCCTCGGAGACGGCAGGTGGTGATGTCCAGTAGATCAGCTTTCACTTCTCTCGTCCGAGCCAAACTACTCAGTCCTGCATGTGCGGGTTCCAAAACTTTGAGCCGGTCAAAGTATACCTTTTCAGCTTGAGTGACAAGGTTCACCTTATTGAAATAATCACCCTCAGTGATTGCATGTTGTTCGATTATCATTTTATTGTCAAAAAAGGCTTGAAAACCATAAGGAAAAGTGTTGTAGAATTCATGAAAATCAAATCTGAAAGGATGGTCGGATGGAAGGAATTTAGGCTCAGCTTCTTTCAGGAAAGTAAGAATTTGGTCCACAGCCCGGGATTTGATGGTCAAATAGGCATAGGTGAAGGACAAGCGACACAAGATGTCTTTCCACAAGGAGATAAACTCCTCGGTGAAAAGCAGGGCATGTGAAGATGAGGAAGAGGAAGATTGGGCCATGGTAGAGCTAGTCTGGAATATGGGATGATCAAATGAAGGTAGTAGGTTGGTGAGATTACAAAGATGGTGAAATATAGAGCCAAAGCAGTGGTTTAAATAGAAAGCCAAAGCACAGATAGGCACAATAAGAAGTTTAAAGGATTTAAGCGACGTGAGTAATGAATGTAATTGACAGATGCTTTGAACTAATTGGAGAGCAAGAACACGTCGCGAGGGGTTATCAATGCTGGTAGAAATGGAATGACAAGATAAGATCATATAGGGGATCGTGTCCGCCGACAGTTTTTTGCAAGAAAAGGTGGGTATAATGAATCAAGACCCAGTAACACTAAAGGGTCGTGCGGAAATCAAGCAAAGTGGAAGTAGATGTAACTGACAGGTTCTTCGAACATACGAAAGTAAAGATATGTTAGGATATTATTGATATAGAAGAGAATAAAATGGCATAGTAGGAGTACGGGAAAACGTGTGTAGTGAACCCATCCGTAGCTTTTATGGGGAAAGGGTAGGAGCAGTTTATCAGAATTAATGGATATTTAAGATGCATATCTGCCAAGTACAGGAATATAAAGGGTTGCAATTATATGCTTCATTTGCCAGGAAGATGGATCATTATGACCAGCTATAAATTTGAGCACGTTTGACGTTTGAAATTGGTACAATGCCATTTGGATAAAGAATACCGAAAAGCTCATCGATCAAGCATGTTGATAAAGTACATACATTCAGGCATTAAGAATACACTTGGATGCGAATAAAACAGAGATCCTAATATGTACATTAAGTATTTACAATGCAAACTGGACTTATGGTCACATGAAGTGCTGTTCAATTCCGAGACAAAAGTTGTGTAAGCGAATTTCTAGAACACAATTGGCCTCGAAGAATCGATCTTTTTCAGGGGTAATCTCTTAAAGTTCGTCTTCCATAGTCCTGCATTCAATCTCCAATTGTTCAACCTGTTTAAGCTGATCAACCAGGCGCTGCAGTGGGATATCATCGACTGATTGATAACATGCAAGGACAGCACGTGTTTGCTCCAGATCCTCTTGTCTATTCAGATATGCTTTTTCTATCTGGTCGAAGATATCGATACGATCCTATCAAAACTTATAAGATGCCAAAGCTGAGTTAAAAGATTGAGCCAACTCTTCGACAGCATACTCTATAGCTAGACAATCCAAAGGACAAGGTAAATTGGATAACTCGATCAGAAGAGATTTAATTTCTGTCTCCATGGAAACATTATTAGAAATATGAGATAAACCAGGTGACAGTAAATGGAGAAGTCGAATCCATTTGGGTTAGAATTCGTTATTTTCCCAAGATAGGAACGGTTTACTGAAAGTTCACTTCGATGAGCATGGGGTGTCATCAAAAATTGGGATATAAGTTGGAGAATGGACTTCGATAGGTGTGTCAATTTAAGTCTCAACTTCCCATTATTAAGACGTAACACTCATGTCTGTAAGACAAGAAATAATAGAAGATGAAGTTTAAAGTAAATAAGAGATGAACCTTGTGTGGGTTGAGATTTAAAGATGATACCTTTATCGGATGAATATTCTAATTCTGCGGAAAGATCATCGTAGTTAGATGATAAATCACAAGGCCTTTCAATTGGATGGTTTAGTCCAGGAAGACAGTGAATAATTTTGGACATCACCATATCGACGTGCAAAGAGAAAACATATGATCGATATTTCACCTACTATTCATTGAAGGCATTGATACTATGCGGATTTCCGATAAAATGTATGTAGTCAAATTTTCCAAAAATGGTACGAGTAATCTCATTACAGCAAGAAATACTTCCTTCATTGATGAAACAATTATTACTAGTACTAGAAAAAGGATATTCCATGGAATAAACAATGGGAGCTGGAATACCTTGGGTAAGACCGAATTGATGAGAACAGTAGTACGGATTGTATATCTCGAACCTTAGAAAAAATTGGCCTTTGATTGAGAAGTCCACAATTAGATCGCAAGGAGTGAGAATGCTTTTCCAGAAGATACAAGTATCAGACTGATCATAAGAAGGATTAGCCTCAAGAACATTGACGCAAATTCTATAGAAGATAAAATTTCTCAATGAAAGCAAGTATTGAAGGAAATCCTCAAAAAGGGAAGTTCTTGTTAAGGGGTAGTAAAGAGGACAACAAAGTCTCCAGAGACCAAATTCCTTTTTGATAAGAGGAAAATCAGCCTCAGACCAGTAAACAGGAGGTATTCTTACATCAAAAAAAAGATCAGGGAAATACATACGGCACCATCCATGCACCATCCATAGAGGACCAAAGAAAGGATCAAGATGTATATTAGAGAAAGAGGTCTGAGCATCTGTAAGAGATCAATAAAGAACAGCGAGAGTAATTCGACCAAGACCAACATCAATACCATGGAAAAGCATGTGAGTAATATCGAGGAACTCAGAAGAAACTGATAAAGTTGGTGTACAAAAAATGTACCGTGACAACCAACATAGAAATAATGCAACATGTTCGTTAGAATGAATTTCCCCCTCAGACTTAGCAAATTGGTCCATAAATTTATCATAAGAAAGATTAAGAGACGTCGTGTTTTGAAAAGGCAAACACTCAAGGACCTCTTGACCTTGAAATTCACCAAAAGATGAAAGGCCTGTTAAGGCCCAAATATCCAAAAGAGTGATGGTTACTGGACCACAAGGAAGGAAAAAATAATGCGAAGAAAGTGATCAAAAGGTACAGAGACTGCCAATAAGACCATACTCCATTGGATTGATAGAGGCAAAAGGACACTATAAGTGCCATAACTTGTGTACGGCGCTCACTTTAGTGCCATAACTTCTTTTTGGATCACTTTGGTGCCAAGTCGGAGGAAAAACGATCACTTAAGTGTCATAACTTTTTTTTGGATCACTTCAGTGCTAAAATTTTTTAAAAACGATCACTTAAGTGCTAAAATTTTTTAAAAACGATCACTTAAGTGCCAATCTCCGGCGAGACTCCGGCAAGCCACGTCAGCTTCAGAAATTAATAAAAAAATTGCCACGTCAGATTTTCGGCGAAAAATTATGTACGACACCGGAGTTGGCACTTAAGTGTTTGTTTCGCAATGCTTGAGAATTCAAGAGAATAGGGAATTGGCATGGGAATGGCTTGCACTAAACCAAACTGCCTAGCATAGTATCGAGGAGAGTAATTCTCAAAGCCATGGTAAAATTTGCCTTTCTGGGATAATCTCAAAGGAAGGTCCACAGGAGTAAGGATGCATAGCCAAAAATCAGTTGAATTGAAGCGAGCTATCGAATCAAATAAGTAATTGAATTTATTTGCATCATAAGCAAAAAATTCAATCTCATTTGAGTGAACTGTCAGGAGTTTATAGAGGTAAAAAGCAAAAGGATAAAGATTCTCCGAGATACGTAATGAGGAATAACTGAGTAAACAACACCCAAAAGGATGAGGTGTTAGTGGCTGGAATTCTAGAGAAAAATGATGACAAAAGGTGCGAGGAGTATGAATGGAAAGAAAAGGAAAATAATGCACCAACCAGTATTGAAGAATCCAGAATAGCATAAATAAGGTACCTTCATCTTTAGATGTCATCGATGAAGATGGATGAGTTATTCCTCGATACAAAGTGGCTAGTATTAATAGTGCCAAAGCAAGTATTTTGCCGGCAGTAAGATTGGCTGCGAGTGGTAAGAAATCTTTGGAAATTTTCAGTGTGGGAGCAAAGAAAATATATTTAAATAGCCAAAAGAGAAGGAAACAGGTACGCTCATCAGGAGTTATTGGCTTAGTACTAAGAAAATATGTTTCCAAAAAAAATACCATAAGCAAGATATTCATCAGAAATAAAAGGGCACTAGTATCAAAGCCATGTCACTTATGGAGGTCCCAATTGGAGGAAAATTAGTAATGGCATATATGTCCAACAGAGTAACAGACATAGGGCCCTAGGGAAAAAAGAAACAATTGGTCGAAGAGGACCAAAAACTAATGGCAGCACCCAGAAGCCCTAGATCTAATCATACGACAACATGCTGACTTCTAGAGCAGTATCAATACCAGCTCTCATCCAGGCAAGGCAAGTAGGTATATCTCCCTTTAGTTTTACATACTAGCGGTGAAAATCCATCTCAAAAGAAGGAAACCCTCGAAATCGTGAGTTTTTTGGAAATCAAATGTCTACAATTGACGACTTCTGAACAGGAAGCAGTTCCCCCATCCTCTTTGGAAAACAGGAACGAAGGGAAGCGAGAATCTATTGATAATCATAAAAGCAAGGACCCAGAATGAGTTGGTTGGAAGATTTATCGACCAAGTGTAATAGTCGAAAGTCACAGTTCAAGGATTCTTGATCATGACGTAGTTGATCAAATTTTTCAATGTATGATTTGGGAGAATATTTGCGGGCCATGAGTACAGATTAGGTGAAAAATTTGAATGGAAATGAAGGAGCGAAAGACTGAGAGGAAAACCTAGAATCGAAGAAAAGATGGAAGGTCAAAAGATGCAATGTTTTGCCAGGATACGACGGTTCAAGTGATACGTTATCATGAAGATTTGCTAGGTCATAAATGACCGGGATGACGTATCAGAAAAAGCGAAGCATTTCAGGAAGGATGAGCGAATACAAGTTACAAGGCATTATGGGTAAGATTATTCATGACAAAATTCTATTTTAAAAGAATTAATTCTTTTAAAAGGGGGCATATGTTGACACCTAAAATTAATTAGAGATTTCATCGTGAGGATATATGAATAAAACGACTAGAAATGACATCACCTATACTAAAATGGCAGCAGGGAGATACGGATAGTCGTAAGCGGGAAATTTGAAATTCAGATGGAGGGGGATTAAGAATGTTGAGAATTTTCATCGAAGATGTCGACAAGAAGAACGACAGATGTCAAGCCATGAAAGATTCGATAAAGGCCTTTGTTCCAGAAAAAGACAGATGTCCAAGTGCTCAAAATGCTTCTCATCAATGAAATCGATGAAAAGGGTGATGGATGTCAAGGCGAAAAAGCTCGATGAAGGTCCTTATTTCTATTGAATAGGTGTCAAATGGAGAAAAGCTATGAAAGATTCGATGAAAGTCTTTGCTTTGGAAAAGACAGATGTCCAAGTGCTAAATGTGCTTTTCATCGATTTCATCGATGAAAAAGATATTGGACGTCAAGTCAGAAAAGCTCAACGAAGGTCCTTATTTCCGGTGGACAGGTGTCAGACGGAGGAGGGGTTCGATGACGGTTATCATCCCACGAGACAAGTGTCAAACAACGGAAAAGTTCGATGACGGTTATCATCTCAAGAGACAGGTGTCAAACGAAGGAAAGGCTCGATGACGGTTATCATCTCGAGAAACATGTGTCAAATGGAGGAAAGGTTCGATGATAGTAATCATCTTGAGAGACACATGTCAAATGGAGGAAAGGTTCGATGACAGTTATTATCTCGAGAGACAGGTGTCAAACGGAGGAAAGGCTCGATGACAGTTATCATCTCGAGAGACAAGTGTCAAATGGAGAAAAGGTTCGATGACGGTTATCATCTCGAGAAACAGGTGTCGAATGGAGGAAAGGCTCGATGACACTTATGATCCCGAGGGACAGGTATCAGACAAAGAACCAGTGGGTTAGATGACAGTTGTCGTTTCAGAGACTAAATGGGCTCAAAAGCAGTTCTCACTTCGTACAAAAGATAAGATCGATAACGATTGATAAACAAGTGTCATCACATGAACGGTAGAGATGAAATCAATGGTAGAGATTAGATACAACACCAAGAACGGTTGCCAAGTCTGTGCTATAAATAGCATCTGATTACCAACAAAAAACCCCCCCGACACATATAAACAAAACAAATGTTGTCTTTTATCTTTATTTCTAAGTTTCGTACTTTCAACTTCCATAGTTAATCTTTACTCTCCAGGCCCCGTACTTTCAATTTCCTTAGCTATAGTTGCTCAGGTTTTTGTAACTTCGGATGCCACCGGCAATTGAATGGATTCGTCTAGATGTTCTATATAAATCAAGTTCCTTATGCACGCCTAGATTGCTCCTGTCTGGAATTAGATCTAGAACTCAGTCTCCTCTCATTAAGAGCCGAAGAATGACTTTCGGTGAATTATATTTCGTCGTGAGGACATTTATGACGAAACAACTTGCATTTTGTCATTCGTGCATAAAAACAAAAATTGCCTTCTAGGCACACTGGTCCTTCTGCTCGCCTGTCGCAATAGGATAGACTTACGGGGATAAAAACAGTAGAAGTATCATAATTTTCGTACGGCACTCACTTAAGTGTCATAATTCGTTTTTTGCTTATTTAAGTGTTACATTGGAGTAAAATTGATCATTTGAGTGCCACTTCCGGCAAATCGTCGTACGTAAATTTTTTCGTATTTTTTTAAAATTGATTTTTTATTATTTTTAAATTTTTAAATTGTTATTTTTTATTTTCCTTTTTTTCTTTGTTGTTTTTTTTTCTGTGCACCTATCGCAAAGGCCTCACCCACGGCCAGCAGGATCGCAAAGGCCCTGGGCGAGGCCATTGTCGACTGTGGACGAGGAACTTCGTGGTGAGGCCGCCTCGCCCACAACAAGCGAGGGCCTTCATGCCCTTGCCAGATCTTAGTAAGGCTGCCTTGCTTGTGGCCGATGGGGCTGCAAAGGCCCACACTCGAGGCCGGCGAAGCCTCGATGGTATCGCCCATGGCGATCGCAACCTCGTCAGTCGCGAGCGGGGCGCAAAGGCCCTCACTAGATCTGGGCAAGGCCGACGATGAATTTTCTGGTAAGGCAAATTGTCAATGGCACTTTAGTGATTGATTTTTAAAATTTGTCGCACTTAAGTGAGCGAAACAAATTATAAAAATTGTCCACGTCAGCACCGACGGTGCCACGTAAGAAAAAATCTTTTATCTCGCAACCAAAAAAAAAAGAAAAAAAATTCAAATTCGGCTCCAATAAGACAATCCCTCGAGGTCAGTGAAAAGAGAAAAACAGGACAATGATGCCAATGTTGATCCAATGACTAGGTTTCTTTCCCTCCACACGTAACAAATCAAATCCTGTAATTTGACTATTTAAAGGTGGCAGATGACACACACTAGGGGGTCTAACTATTTTTCTCTAATAAAATTTGCAGTTGCATGAGAAAAAAAGTTCGTCGAATTTAAGGTATACTATGAAGCATTGAGTATTTGCTAATGTGTCCGATCAATTTGTGTCTCGTACGTATTTAAATGATAGCATAAAGTATCACCGACTTTTTAAGTTATAAACTAAACGGATAATGTCATTACCCAGTGAATGTGATATAATTTTGTTCTTTGTTTAGGTCACCGGCATATATATTAAACCATTTGACAAAAAATTAAACATAAGTACCGATCCTTATTTTACATTTAAGGCATCAAGATTCTTCATTCTAGTCATTGACAATCCATTACTCTGCAAGCACTCGTTTTAGCTGGTTCAGACACTATCACAGTTTCTCTGACATGGGCCTTGTCTTTGTTACTCAACCGTCGTGAAGTCCTAAATAAGGCCCAATATGAACTCGATACTCAAATCGACAGAAAAAAGCCGGTAAAAGAATCGGACCTTAAGAATTTGGTCTACATCCAAGCCATCATCAAGAAACCCTGCATCTATACCCAACAGGTCCACTTGGCATCCCGCATGAGTCCATAGAAGACTGCACCGTGGATGGCTATCATGTCCCAAAGGGCACTCGTCTCCTCTTTAACTTATGGAAGATCCATCGAGACCCACACATATGGTCAGACCCTCTCGAATTCCTGCCGGAGAGATTCTTGACCACCCACAAAGATTTTGACATCCGAGGTCAGAATTTTGAGCTGATACCATTTGGAAGCGGCCAGAGAATGTGCCCCGGAATCAATTTAGCCATGCAAATGATGTTGCTGTCCCTTGCCGCCCTTCTACAAGGGTTCGACGTTATGACATTAGCAGATGAACCAGTTGACATGGCTGAGGCGATGGGAATGACAAATCTCAAAGCCACCCCACTTGAAGTCCTTGCGACTCCACGCCTTCCCGAGCGCGCATACCAGTGACTCTCCCCTAGAAAAGGTGAAATGCTCACGCTCTGCATCTGAAGCGCCTCTCAACCATGTTCCCACTTAGGCAGTAGACCATGTTTCTAAAAATAAATTGAAGTCAGTACTGATGTATTGATAATTTATTAACCGATAGTTACACCATGGAGCATGTTTGATCGGTGAGGGTGATGTCAAGTTTCATGATTTACTTTTTGTGTTTAATGGTGGTCATTAAGCATGCTTGTGTTAGTATAATGCGGAATTAAGTCAACAGAACATAGGTAAATATTATTTCAAGAACTTGACTTCCCATATATTCATAAAATTGAAGTGTCCGAGAAATCAAAGATTTCCATCTTGAATAATTTGAACGTGGTCAATATTATGTTTACATAATAATTAATCAGCATTCATTCATGTTGTTGAAGAAAACCTCCAATATTTTTTGAAGATTGACGAAACATTCCATAAGGTTTTAAAGTGACTCACATTATTACAGGTGATATTCTTAGAGAAACAATGTTTCGATTCTGAATGATCTAAATATCTCGTTGGAAGTTCTGAGACATCATCAATGAATGTCAATGATATCTTTGGAGTAATATGAAGACTTCCTCTAAGATTGGATGTGAATATAGTCAGGGAATTTATAATCTTCAGACTATATATTTTCGGACTTAAGAAGTACTCAAACTCAGTCTACAACATTCGTTTATGAGTCTTTATCAGACTTGAGTCAAAAGGATACTATAAGTGCCATAACTTGTGTACGGTGATCACTTTGGTGCCATAACTTTTTTTTCGGATCACTTTAGTGTCAAGTTGAAGGAAAATAGATCACTTTAGTGATTCCGGCCAAAAAGCTGACTAGGCATTTTTATTTAAAAAAAGAGTGTGACGTGGATATTGGGTTCAACATTTGGTGTCTATGTAGATGAGCAAAACGACGTCACTCAGTTCAAAGGTCTTAGCATCGCGTTGCTCGTCACACCTGCTTTGTCTCCCTCGTCCAGTCACCATCGCTCGTCGATTGTTACTCATGGCGCCCTCATTTCGTCGCTGTCGCCGTCACTGTCACCATCGCCGTCTCTTGCTTTTCCCTTGTGGTCAGTTGGCGTCGCTCCCTCGTCCCATGGACTGAGCATCACTCGTCCCGTCGGTATCGGTCCCGTCTCCATGGCAAATTATGAAGGTCGATTTTCAAATAAGGGCTGTTAATTTCTATTTTGATGAATTAATTGACACATAGTGCTTCATTGTCCTATGTTTCACTCAATTAATTGGTAGATTAAGGCTGCCTTCGGGAAATTAAGGTTCAAACTTGGGAAATTGGGGCTCGAACTTGAAATTAAGTCTTGAACTTCCAAAATTAAAGCTTGAACTTTATAAATTATGGCTAGTTGTTCGGATATTAGAGCTTGAAGTGGATTCGATTGTGTTGGTGTCGAGCTGAGTATATGCGATAAACTATGGTCCAAGTGGGGACCTTTGTCATTGTCACCCATGTGATCTGATGGTGGCTTTTTCAATCTTGTCGACCATGTTGGGGACCTTCATGTGAAGCTGTGCTCTTTTTCCTATGTGGTGTGGTCCCGAAATCTAAAATGTTGAATTTTTTGGCTTTTTTCCTTAAATGCAGGGTCGATATGGGGGATAAAGACACAATTATCGGTATCATTATTTGCTATGAAGGAGAATTTATCATCGGCACTAACGAGTGGGAATACTTTGGAGGACTTGAACGTACTGTTTATTTCGATAGAAGCAAGCCAGCATATATTATTCTCATGAAGGATATAGTTCAACAATTAAGATGTAAAATAGGAAGTTTGCATTATTGTGTTCCTGGAAGCAGCTTGAAGGACGGTATGAGAAACTTTGATGATGATAATGGTGTTAAGGATATCATTTTCTATTATCTTCATGGAAAATAAGCTGTTGTGTATGTTGAGTCCTATAGTGATGGTGAATCTGATGAAGGGGCTAAGGGAGGAGACATAGGGGATGGTGCTACTTTACTTAGTACTCAGTTTAGTGCTAGTTCTATTATAGATGAAGCTGGCCATGAGAGGGATGAGAGGAAGGCAAGCCTTGTAGCGAGTGAAGAGTTCACTGGATTTGAGTTCACTAGATTGTCGTGGGAATTGTTGCATCTAGTGAATCAGATGATGAGGGTGTGACAAATGTAAATTTACCAAGTGAAGATGACGATGAGGAACTTGCACAGTCAAGGAAAAAGCAAAGGGAATTTGGAAAAAAATCAATAGCTGCACTTAGAGGATTACATGAAGTTGAATCGGGACATAGAATTGATGGAGCTCCAGCTGAAGGTAATGACACTGATTATGAAGAAAGTGGCTCTGATGAACAGAATGATAATTCTGAAAATCAGTATAAAGATGATGATCCCGTTGTGTGTAGAAGGAAACGTAAATATCCGTTATACGATCTTGGCTCTTCTTCTTCTGTGTTGACTGTAGGTCTGAAATTTTCTGATGCCAAACAATTCAAAGAAGGGATTATCAAGTATTCAATAGCTGAACAGAGGACTCTTCAGCCTTACCAAAAAAAAAAAAAACAGAGGACTCTTCAGTTCACTCGAAATACATAGGACTTTATTAGAGCAAAGTGTTCTCAACCTAGTTGTTCGTGGAAGATATATGGCACACGTTCAAAGAGGGACGGATCATTCTAAATTAGGTCATTACAGGAGGAACATACTTGTTTTATTATGTTTGACAATAAAAAGGTAACGAGTGCTTGGTTGTCGAAGCACTTCTTCGATACCATCAAAGCCATGCCTGATGTGAAGAGTGCTCAGTTGAAACAGTTGGTGAGGGAGCAAGTAGGGATTAACGTGTCACTCAATCAGTGTAAAAGAGCCAAGCATAAGGTGATGGAAAAAATTCTAGAGAGGTACAAGGAAGAATATGGTCAAATTTGAGAATATGCTGGAGAATGTAGGCTACAAAACTCGGGTAGTCGAGTTTATGTTGAGGTTGTGGACCGGCCATTGCCTAACCATGGGACTAACTTTGATCGAATTTATATTTGCTTTGATGCATGCAAGCGGGGATTTATTGCTGGTTGTAGACGAGTCATAGGGTTAGATGGATGTTTCTTGAAGAGTGTGTGCAAGAGAGAATTGTTAGCTGCCATTGGGAAGGATGGCAATAATAAGATATTTCCAATTGCTTGGGCTGTTGTGAAGGTAGAGAGCAAGGACACTTGGTCGTGGTTCCTGAAAAATTTGATGGCGGACCTTAAGATCACTAATGGAGGAGGTTGGGCATTCATGAGCGACCAACAGAAGGTAATGCTGTTACAACTGCACAAACAATATTTATGACATTTTATCTTGCATATGTCTTTATTAATGCCTTGATGTATGAATTCTTGTAGGGACTTCTTCCTACTCTAGCTGAGTTGATGCTATTTACTGAACATAGGATGTGTGCGAGGCATATATATGCAAACTGGACAAAGATCTATAAAGGGGAGAAACTACAGAAGCAAATTTTGGATGATAGCTAAGAACACCAACATGGCCGATTTTAGAATTCACAAACAGTAGCTGTTTGACTTGACGAAGGACGGTTATGAAGCACCTTTTCAAACTAAACCCAAGCATTGGTGCAAGGCCTTCTTCAGTGAAGAATTCAAGAGAGATATCATTGATAACAATCTCAGTGAAGCCTTCAATGGCAGAATTTTAGAGGCAAGGTGCAAACCAATCATCAACATGCTTGAGGATATTTGAGTGATAATCATGACAAGGCTATAAAAACAGAGAGATGAGGCTGCGAAGTGGACTGGACAGTGTGGTTCTAAGATTGCTAAAAGATTGGATGACAACTTAGCGAGTAGTAAGTTCTGTCATCCTATCTGGAATAGAGATGATGGCTATGAGGTCATGGAAAAGACAGACAAGTATGTTGTCCAATTGGACAAACTAAAGTGCTCATGTCGAGCTTGGCAACTTTCTGGAATTCCCTGTGCACATGCCATTTATACCATCTAAGCGAAATACCAAAATACCAAGGATTACCTGCATGGTTACTATCACAAAAGCACATATTTTGCTACGTATCAACACATGATGCAACCTATTAGAAGTACAAAATTCTGAGAGCCGACAAATCATGAAACCCCTCATCCTTTGCCACTTAGGAAACAAATAGGAAGTCCTAAAAGGAGACGAAGAAAGTAGGAGGGAGAGCCTAGAAGTAAGAAGATGAGTAGGTCAAGTGTAGAGATAAGATGCTCATATTGTTGTGAGGTAGGTCACAACAAAAGTGGTTATCATTTGAAAAAGCAACATCAGTTGCTTCAACAGCCAAGTGGAGGGACTCAAATTGGATCAAGTGCAACGCCATCACAAGAACCAGCTAAAGGGGCTGCTGAAAAGCCTGCTAAAGGGTCAGCTGATAGGCATGTTGATTGTCTAGCTAAAGGGCCTACTGAAGGCCAAATTCAAGAACCAGCTGAAGAGCCAACCGAAGGCCGAAGTTCAAGGGCAACCTTCTCCTCGACTGTTGCACAGGCTAAGAGAAAATATTCAGTAAGCTATATGTATTTGTATTAATCTTTAGTGAGCAGACTTTGGCTTTAGTTGACATTGTTTTGTCCTTATCAGTTGAGAAGAAAACCAACTGAACAAGCAGCTCAAGTTCCTCAAAGTGAGGCACCATATCAAACAAGAGGGATCCTCGGCAGAAGATTAAAGTAATATGGTTATGGAATTTATACGGACTTCAATACTGGGATGACTATTTTGCATGTAAGTTTTGTACATCTCATGCATTTCATTTTTGAGTTTTTCACTTTTATGACAATATTACTTCTTATCATCCATGATTATGTTGTTGTGGCCTGGGAGGAGTTCAGAGGTTCTCATATCTCAAGTTGGCCTAAGCCAAGAGTCAAGAGCTACACCAAAAGAATCCAACCAACGTCGCAAATAGCTGGTCTAAAGAGAAGAAGGATGGCTGCAGAGAAGAGTGTTCATAAACTGCCACCAACAAAAAACTCAACACTAGTTCCTAATCAACCAGCACATGCTGACAGCTCCAAAACAGCCACCAACACCAGTAAGAAGAAGATAGTTGCTGCGCCTCATAAGAAATCTTGAGCAAGAAGGCCAGTAGAACAACCTGCTGGTCTAATAGTTGAAAAAGATGCAGCTAGAGCAATTCAAGAAGAAGTAGCTCTAGCTGTTAAAGAAGATGCAGCTCAAGCAGTTCAAAAAGAAGCAACTCTAATTGTTGAAGAAGATGCAGCTCCAGCACTTCAAGAAGAAGCAGCTCCAGCTATTGAAGAAATTGCATTTTCAGAAGAACAAATTGCAGTTCCTCCAGTTCGAAAGAGTCAAAGAATTATGAATCAATTTAAGAAGCCGTCGAAAGGAAAAGGAAATGGTGGACTTATCACTATTGACTAATGGGAGGGTGTCACATCCTCAATTTCAGTCCCTGAAAAATGGCTATGGTTTAAGTTGGTGGTTTTCCAATCGGAACAAAATTTTTTACTCTTGTCTTGGAAAACCCAGTTTCGAATCCTTTGTACCCCTTCGTTTTGTTATTTTTGGGGAGACTTTTGTGATCCAAATTTCAAACACTTCCTCCTTGAAAGTTGTTCCAAACATCTTAAAGTTTTACATACTTTAATTTGAAAATTTTTGGAGTTGATATGAGTGGTACAATGGCCTGATTTTTGGGCCATGCAAAATTGCCCAGAATGGGTATTTTGGTGATGTTCCCACATTCTTGATTTTCTACAAGCTTTTCTGGGATAATTTTGGAAACATTTCCTTCACAAAAGTTGTTGAGAACATCCTTTCCTATAACGTGTATAAAATTGGGAATTTTTCGAGATGATTTGGATTCTGGACAGAGCTTAATTTGAGAAACCAGAGTCCCGTTTCAGCGAACTGTTTTTAGTCTGTCTTTGAGCTACTAAAATTAGTGTTTTAGAAAGATTCCGAATTTGTGTTCTTCATCAGAAATGTTTGTTAAAGTCTTGTTTATGACATATTCAAATTTGAGAATTTTCGGAGTCCATTTACTATATTTTCAAGCTCGATTTCGTGAACAGTACAAAGTTGTTTGGTTTTATAAGATTGCAAAGATTTATCAATTTCCATTTGAGAACGTTGGAATCTTGACTTGTTGTCTTTGGGTGATATTTGAGGACATTCCTACACCGAAACTCGGGTTGGATGGAATTATTATGCGTGTTTATCACGGAAAACCCTTAGAAAATCTTGTGATTAAGTACGGCGCGGGTTGTGGTTTTTGTGCCAATTAATTTATTTCGTGTGATCCAATTGACCCGAGTCATTTGCGTGAGAATTTAATAAATCCAGAAGACTCTAGGGAGTCCACGGTCTGAAAATTGGTAGAAAATCCTAGAAAGTTTGACAAAGTCAAACCTTATCCAGTTTATCATTTCACGTAATTAATGCTTGGTCTTCTTTTTCAACAAGCTATTATGAAGCCATTAATTAAAGTCTTGGCCATCAAGTATTGACCAAGAAAGGGAGAGGAAGCCATGGCAAGGAGGGGGAGAGAGAGAGAGAGAGATTTATGGGCCATTATAAATTTTTTACCTATGTTATTAATGCTTGGATGATGTGTGCGCTTACCTCATACTCCGATGATGTGCGCGCTTACCTCACACTCCGATGATGCACGCGCTTACCTCACACTCTCAAGTGACACGTGCGCTTATCTCATCCAAACCCTAGCCTTGCTTCTTCTATAAATAGAAGCCATTGGGAGAGTTTTGGCACACTATTCCCACATACACAAACCGGTCAAGAAAGAGAGAGAGAGAGAATGCCGGGATAGAGAGAGAAAGAGAAAACCAAGAGAGAAAACCCGAGAGAGAGGAAAGAAAAGCCAACACCATGAGTTATCCGAGACCTGAGGCCGTTGCCTTTCCCGCCCATTCTCTACCCTTTAGTTCCTGTTTTATTAGTGTAAGTGAGATTTTACTACCGGGAAATGACGTTGAAATACATTGTATCACGAGCTTTCCCCATTCTCGGTTCTTGGTATTCCGATGTTGTGTTCTCTATTACAAGTTTGCCTTGTTTCGTGCTTTTGCATGCTATCTAACACGAATTAGAAATCGAGGTGCGACACATAAGGTAAATCGTGACTTAGCCATGCCTGGAATCCTTGTTTTATGCTTGCTATGCCCGTCGTTGTTTGATCGGCCACGAAGGCCGATCCGGTAAGAAATGTTTCGTGTAATGACGATTGATATGTCCTCGCCTATTAGTAAAATTTCACTTGCTGAGTCTCCCCGACTTATCCCCCGTTGTTTCCTCTCCTTAAGGTCTGTAGGATGGCATCTCCCCCAGCCCGCGTTGGCAATTCCGTGAAGCCGAGAGCCGAAGTTCTCACCGTGGTAAATGTCAAAGAAGATCGCGCCTATCGCTAAATCACGACGCTTGTGATGTTTAATGAGGGCTTAACGGACTTGGTGCCTCAGGGCGGGTCGGCTCCGGGATAGAGCCACGGGTGGGATGTGAGATGGCCAAGCGAACGGGACCAGGGTGAAGGTGAAGAAGCGAGGAGCGAGAAGCCGTAGTGGGTATAGGTTAAACCAAATCAAAATTTACTATTTATAGTCGGCGATGAAATATGTGTTGTTTGCCATGGCCCGAAGGGCTTGTAAAATATGTTTATATGAATTATAAACATAAGGTTTGCTCATGATGCTGCTTGTCTTATTTTCACTGTGTATTGATTGTGATTGTCTCGAGTTATGCTTCCGCTTGTGTGTAATAAAAGATAATAATGAACGGGACATCACATAAATAACCCCAAGGTAGGGGTGTTGCAGAGGGTATTGAGGTGATTGCTAGTTTTTGTGAAATTAGGGAGGTTTACCACATTGGCTAATAGGAGGTTGATTTTTTGTGGTCCTGGAATGTTATTGACTACTGGGATGTTGTATGTAATGACTAAATTCGATGTTTACCATCGTTAAGGTGGTTGTGATTTCCATATTTTTGCACACGTGTTTGTTTTGTTTTAGTATAGTATTGGTGTAGTGGGGTGCATGCAAGTTGCATCAGTAAGTTAATATTCAAAGAAACTTACTAATGTAGTTGGTGGGGAGGGTGGGAATTGGTGCTGCTAGTGCTAGTTTTTTGTACTATTTTCAGGTGCAATATGATGCTTGCACCAGCTGCTGATTTTGTGCTATTTGGGAGTGCAGTATGGTATTTGCACTAGCTGCTGATTTTGTACTATTTGGGAGTATAGTATGATAGCTGCTAATTTTGTCATATTTGAGAGTGCAGTATAGTGCTGGCACCAGCATGCCAGCACGTGCTGGTGTAAGCATTTTGAACCAGTTTTTGAATATGATTTGGGGTTGTTTGGTGCTGGTGATTAAATAAGGTTTGGGGGCTGTTTGAACCAGTTTATGAGTATGGTTTAGGACGATTTGGTGTTGGTGAGCCGTGTTGGTACAATTATTGCTTTGATTCTGGAATGGTCTGGTTCAAAGATTGGTTTGTTGGAACCAAAGTCTCTATTTTTCAAAGAAACACACGGCACGACACTTAAGTGATCAACTTTCGGCCACAATTGGTACTTAAGTGATCACTTTTGAACCATGACTAAAACTTAAGTGATCACTTTTGAACCACGACTAGAACTTAAGTCATCACTTTTGAACCACGACTGGCACTTAAGTGATTATGATTAGAAACATTTGGCACTAAAATGTCATAAGCTGAACTTGTGATGACTTCATAATTTGCTGCTACGCAGAGTTGCAGCACTTGCAGCATCTCATTTTTCAGTAGTGAGCCTTACTCCATAATATGCAATCATCTAACCACATGAAAAAAATACAACAAATGAGCAAGTGAATATGCAGCAAATGAGCAAAAATATGAAGCAAATGAGGAAGTGCAGCAAATGATAGCAAATGAGCAAAAATATGTTGCCAGTGAGGAAGTGTAGCAATGATAGAAAATGAGCAAAAATATACTGTAAAATATGCTGCAAATGAGAAAGTGTAGTAAATGACAGCAAATGAGCAAAAATATGCTGCAAATAAGGAAGTGCACCAAATGACAGCAAATGAGCAAAAATATGCTGCAAATGAGGAAGTGCAACAAAAGATAGCAAATAAGCAAAAATATGCAACAAAATATGCTACCAATGAGGCAAAACTGCATCAAAATATACAGCAACAAAATACTAAGCAACTCAACATTGAGAACCAATAAATTCCAACCTTCCATTTGTCATAGATTGTAGCAAACCTCTTATTACATACATAAATTGCAGCAAACTAATAACACAATTGTAGCTACAAATTGCCAAATACAAGTACATAGTATAAGCCTATCTTAAATTATGGTAGACTAAGAAACTTTTGCTCATCATTGACATTACATTTGACCATAAAATAGGCTATAAAAAATATCAATAACACAATCAATAATCGATAATACTTTCTTTCGATTTTCATCCTTCGAACTTCCTTCTTCAAATAGTTGGCCAGAAATGCTAAAGCCTTCATTTCAGCTTGCAATGAGTCAACGTCATCCAACTCGTCCAACTCGTCCATTAATGTAGGTGGAGTTTGATGTCAAGCTTCAAGTAGCTTCACCATCACCTTTGTTGCTCGATCTGAAAATTTCGCATCAACCCACTTGAAGAATTTGTACTTCAAGCCTTCTTTATACCTGGGGCATCCATGGAATCTTATCCCGGGGTTCAATTGAGTCCAAGATGTTCTTCTTGGACTCGGTAATCCACAATAGTAGAAGAATTGACCTTCTTCTTCACTTTGTACAAACGAATTTGAGCCACTAGTGAAGCTCCTGCCATCCATTTGCAACCTTCAGCCGTCAATTTCGAGGAAAATAAGGAAATAATATGGCCGGTTAGGGTTTGCAATTGGGAAATATGTCCAATTAGCCGATTTAGGGTTCCTATATTGGGGGGAGAAAGGTTGAACGGCGTCGTTTTCGCTATAAGGTCTGACTGGACTCTCCGGCCAGCTCCGGCCAGCCATCTCAGCATCGAATATTAATTAAAAAGAGCCACATCATATTTTCGGCATGCCATGTCAGCATTGGCACTCAAGTGATCGTTTTTCAAAAGAGTTGACACCAAAGTGATCCGAAAAAAAGTTATGGCACCAAAGTGACTATCGTACACAAGTTATGGCACTTATAATGTACTTTTGCCTCAGACTTAATGATTAATGGATATGTATATATATTGCAACGATTAGTAATCTAGCTTGGATATATTGATCTTCAATCTTTCAAGATTTTTAATAATCTCTCGATCCGCTGCGAATTCAAATTTGGTAATACTCGTAAAATTAGGTAAGATCATTATCCAGTATGTTGTCCATAATATTTTACATTCCTAGTTCAGGTAATTTGAGTATTTTATGGATATCTTTGGTAGAGTGCTAAATATTTTAGGGATAATGTGTGCGATATCCATTATATTTTAAATACCTCAAATTAGGAGCTTTTACTAATTTAGCAACGTACTTGGACGACTATCTAACCTTAACCCTAATGTACGATACGCGGTAGTGCGAAAGATTATTATCTTATCCAAAACCACTTGGATACGATAATATATCTTATTTGCTTTCTAAATTCAAACGGTCGGCTTTCCATCGATATCTATGATCATATAAATATAATCGTTAGATCAAATTGTTTTCTCAATTTGAACATGATAAATAAGTCTTGCGGATTGTGTGAACTGTTTAAATGCGATTGCTATTTTTTTGTTTGATTGCTTTATCTTTGAAATAAAAGAAAATCCAAAAATATTAGTTAGAATTTGAATTAGAAATTTTGCATGTTTAGAGAATCTTGAATATTTCTAGAAGATAGGATAATTGTTTAATTTAAATTGGGAATTAAGATAGTTTATTTCCTAGTTTAAATTAGGGGTTATTCTAGTCCTAATAGATTATTTAGGGTATTTTAGGATTTCGAATTTCCATAAAAATCCACCAAAAATTGAGTCACTTTAGGGTAGATTAAATTATCTTCTCTAGAATAGATTGCATGTTAACTTAGGCAATTTTTAATTCCGAATTTTAATGAAAAATACCAAAAAAGAAGTTGTCTTAGGATAAATAAAATTGCTTTTTCAGGGTAGATCGCATATTAATTTAGGCATTTTCTTTATTCCGAATTTAAATGAAAAATACCAAAAATACATTATTTGCCCGTCATTAGAATTGGGTCATAGCGTCACATGACACATAGTTCAAATGCTAGATTTAATTAATCGCATGTCATGTTTTGCATGTAATTGCACTTAGGTTAGTTTTCATCTTAATAAAGAGAAAACCCCAAAAAAATGCGTTGAGTGAGTTGCTTATTAATTAGAAATCATATTAGGATTGTCTATGTAATTTTCCAGCTAACAATACAGACGATTATGTTGTTAAAAGGTATGCTATCCTCCTAAGCTAGTAATTTATTTATTGCTTTCTTTATTGGGTGTTAAATTGGTGGATTGCGCACCCGCATTGTCACCTCACATGTTAGCAACTAGGTAATAAAATGGATCCGGATTGCACGCTCAAACATGTTTTTTTTTAAGAAAAAGTACCCAAATGGCGTTGGACTAGCTCTAGAGTAACCAAGTCCCCGAATTCAAAATCTCTGTTCCGTAACAATAAAACATATCTCCCTATGTTTTATTTGAATTTCTAATCAACCCATTGCAAAATAGATTAGTGGCGACTCCAGCATGAAAGTATTTTCATGTTAAAAACTTAAACCCTAGCTCATGAATTGGTAGAGCTTAGGAGGGATCGAATTAGGTTTAGATTTAATAATTCATTAACCGAACCCCTAGGTGGTGTACCACAAAGGTGAGGTCACGACAGCTTGGTGACTCCACTGGGGACTTGGAAATTCTTAGTGGACTTAAGCCAATTTTCTTTCCAAAATAATGTTTTTGTTTGGCAACGAGGATCCCAGGTACGTCCCTAACATTTAAGGTGTTAAATGTTTGCAAAATGGGAGGTATAAAGGGAGGCATGATTGTTAACCCTTGTTTTGTAGGGAGGAGTAAGATGTATGGTTTATTTTATGCACGAAGTGCTGTTTGATATAACATGGTGTATATGCCTTATATTTACACTATATCGCACACAATACCTGCTGTCGGACCTGGGTGACATAGGTTTAGGATGGTACTGAGACAGTGGACACCCCGACCACATTCGCATGGTACGGGTCGCCCTCCTCAATCTCGAAAGTTCTTTCACGGTGTCATTGAGTTACCACCACGGTCGCAACCCCGCAACCCGGGTCGGCTCCTTAATTAAGCCGGAGTCAAGGGAACTCCGGCCAATTCACAACTGCGACTGGTTTAGCCTGGTAATCCTCGCGTCGCCACTCCACAAGCCAGAGTCTAGATAGTAATTGAACCTCACATTTCATGTCTCGCCCTGATCCCATGAGCACTCGACATCCCGCCTAGGTCGTCAAGTATTCGTCGCCGACCCAAACGAACGAACTAAAGAGAAATATGCGCTGAAACAACTCGAATTCTCTATACAACATACAATCAAACGAGGTAATAGAGAGACAATTGAAACAAATCAACAAATACATGGGTCGGCGGTCATGGGAAGATCGATGGCGGTGCTGGTCATGGCAATCCACGACCGGCATGAACACGGGTAGGTGGTCACGGTGAGGGGTGGTGTTGGTCTCGGTTGAGGCTAGTGGTGACGAAAAAATGGAAAGGAAAGAAGGGGAAAGAAGGGGTGTGGCAATGGTGAGCAGCAACGGCATCGGCGGCTGTTACGGTGAGTTTTCGGCAACTGCACGGTGGTTGGAATTGGCTGGCCGATTGGGCAAGGTAAGGGGAAGAGCTCAGCCAAAGGTGAGAGAGAGCAAAGGAGGAGAGAGTGATAGAGAGAATGAAGGAGAGAGAGAGAGAGAGAGAGAGACATGATCCATACTAACCCCCATTCACACCCAAAACCCCATTACCAACCCCACTCACATCCAAGGGTCCAAACAAAATCCTTCCCTTTCCCAAAGTCAAGATCCAATAGTTCACAAAATTTCTCTAACTAATTTCCCAAAAATACTAAATGGCAAACTAAATAAATAAGCAAGGAGAAGAGGAGTAGAAAGGTCCACTAATTCGGCCAAAGGAGGGAAAATGCTAATGTCCAATTTGTCCTTCAACCTTTCAAATGAATTCAAATAGCCTCGGGGGTAAAATGGTCTTTTCGAATACCTAGTCCAAATTACACTGTTTTGATAATTCCGAGTGATCTAATAGCTGGCCATGCTTGATGAGACGACGTCCGATAAATTTTCGTGGAATCACGAAGGTTTGACATCTCGTTCCGGATTCTAATTTATGGCTAAAATCAATCAATCGTGACTTTAGTATATCTCAAACTAACGAGCGGTTCTTAGGAGTTGCGCGTATCAACCCATGGTCGATTCGATATCAAGCTACATCTAAGCTTACTCAATCCATGGCGACCTCAGTTGTCATGTAATTGCGAGGGTCAATCACTAGTTTCAATTGACGCAATCGTTCGGATTAGACTTGGGATTGTTCGAAATTCATACAATGGTCAAGCGGAATCACCCGCGATCCAATTGTATAACATTTGTGAATCGTTCCATAGCCATCCTTGAATCAGTCTATAATGGCCGAAAATATCTCATCGTCAATCTTTATGGTCGAAGTGTCGATCCATGACCAAGTTCTTAGGTCCACATACTTGTTTCCTAGCTAACTATTCCCTAATAGTTAGTCTTCTCAAGAGTAATCAATTCCAAGTGAGATTTAACTAAAAGTGTATTGACGAGATAATCATTTCATAAATCCCAAAAATGGGTCGAATTTCAGAATGTTATAACTCTTCCCTCCTTACACCGTCAATCCTGATGGTCGAAGTGTCGATCCATGACCAAGTTCTTAGGTTCACGTACTTGTTTCCTAGCTAACTATTCCCTAATAGTTAGTCTTCTCAAGAGTAATCAATTCCAAGTGAGATTTAACTAAAAGTGTATCGACGAGATAATCATTTCATAAATCCTGAAAATGGGTCGAATTTCAGAATATCATAACTCTTCCCTCCTTACAAAAATTTCGTCCTCGAAATTTACAACTAACTACACTACTCAAATAAATAGGGGTGTTGACGTCTCGTGATTTCTGCAAGCTTTGCCATGCAACACTTCAAATGGTGCTATTCTAATACTCTGTTGATAACTGTTATTATAGGTAAATTCAACCAAATGCAACTATTCTTCCCATCCTCCTTTAAAATCTATCACGCAAGCTCGTAACATGTCCTCGAGCATCTGAATCGTCCTCTTAGACTGACCATTTGTCTACGGATGATCGGTCGTGCTATATGCAGCTTTGTCCTTATAGCTGTATGGACACTTTTCCAAAAGGTGGCTGTAAACTTAGGGTCTCTATTCGACGTAATCGTCATTGGCACTCCATGAAGATGGACTATTTATCGTATATACGGCTCAACGTACCTATCCATTGCAAAGTCATTTCGCACTATTAGAAAATGTGCTAACTTAGTTAATCTGTCAATGATAACCCAAATTGAATCATGACCTCTTTGACTCCTTGGCAAACCCATGACAAAGTCCATGGTAATATGCTTCCATTTCCATTTTGGGATTTTCAATGGTGGCAATAATCCGTCAGGCTTGCAATGCTGCGCCTTCACTTGTTGACACGTTAGGCATTTTGCCACGTGTTTAGCTACATTCACTTTCATTCCGTTCCATCAGTAATACTAACGCAAATTCTAATACATCTTCGTACTGCCCGAATGAATACTATAGTTATTGCGATGAGCTTCTACCAAGATTTCCTCCTTAAGCTTTGCATCATTTGGCACGCATAATCGTCCACGAAACTTCAAGATTCCGTCCTCGGAGACTTGAAAGTCGATTTTCCTCTTAGTTGCATCCATACTCAGAATCTTTTGAGTGTCAAGGTCCGTAGATTGCAATGCCTTAATCCTTGCCTGAATCTCCGGCTCGATCCTCAAAGTAGCCAATAGACTTGAGAGGTGATCCACCTCAAACTTAAATTCCGAATCACGTATTCCTTCGAGTAGAGTCCACTCTTTAATCATCATATGTACGATGCTCGACTTTCGACTAAGTGCATCCACTACCTTATTAGCCTTCCTAGGGTGGTACAAAATGCCGCAGTCGTAATCTTTAAGAAGTTCTATCCAACAGCCTTATCTCATGTTTAGCTCCTTTTGGGAAAACAAGTACTTATGCAACCCCTCTTCCATGTAAATTTGAAACCTTTCTCCACAAAGATAGTGCCTCTAAATCTTCAATGCAAAGATAATAGCTGCAAGTTCCAAATCATGCGTTGGGTAGTTTAGCACGTGAGGCCTTGATTGTCGCGATACGTATGCAACCACTCTTCCATGTTGCATTAACACGCATCCCAATCCCTTTAGCGATGCATCACTGTAGATCTCATATCCTCTGGGACCTAATGGTATTGTGATCACAAGGGCGGTAGTCAACTTATGCTTAAGCTCTTGGAAACTCTTTTCGCAATTATCTGTCCATTCGAACCATATTTCCTTCTTTAGTAGACACATTAAAGGAGTGGCTATCGCGAAGATCCTTTCCACAAATCTTTTATAATAGTCCACAAGTCCTCGAAAGCTTCGAACCTCCGTCATGGTAGTAGGTCTTGGCCAATTCGTGACTGCTTCGGTCATAGTCAGATCCATTGAAATTCCATCCTTAGAGATCACATGTTCAAGAAATGCCACTCGATTCAGCTAGAACTCGCACTTACTAAACCTGGCATAGAGTGCGTGTTCTCTTGAGGTCTGTTGAACCATCCTTAGATGTTGCTCATGTTCCTCAGGGCTCCTTGAATACACCAAGATGTCGTCTATGAATACTATAACAAACTTATCTAGGAACTCCTTGAATACTCGATTCATTAAATCCATAAAGGCGGTTGGGGCGTTAGTCAATCCAAATGGCATGACAGTAAACTCGTAGTGTCCATATCTTGTACGAAATGCCGTCTTCGGTATATCCTCCTTCTTGATCCATAGTTGATGGTAGCCCGTTCTTAAGTCTATCTTGGAGAATACCGATGCCCCTTGCAGTTGATTGAACAAGTCATCTATTCTTGATAATGGATACTTGTTCTTGACGGTCACTTAATTCAACTATCGATAGTCAATGCATAAACGCAATGACCCATCCTTTTTCCTTACAAACAACACTAGTGCTCCCCACGACGATGCACTCGGATGAATAAACCCCTTTATCTAGTAGTTCTTGCATCTGAACATTCAATTCTTTCAACTCTGACAATGCCATTTTGTAGGGTGCTCTAGAGATCGGTTTAATCCCAGGGGCTAACTCGATTACGAATTCCACTTTCTTTTCAAGCGGCAATCCCAACAATTCCTGAGAAAAGATATCGGGGAAATTGCACACCTCGGCTATGTCCTCTATGTCCTCTAGCCTCAATTCCTCAATTGAAGAATCAGCCACAGTCGCCAGGTAACCTTGACATCCTTCATCTAACAACTTAGTCACCTCAAGCGACAAAATCTAAGGGATCGAGGTTCATCCTCGGTTTCCCACAAACTCATATTTAGAGTGATCAATCAGATTAAATTGAATCACTCTACTATCACAATCCAACACAGCCCTATGTCTAACTAGCCAATCCATACCAATAATAACATCGAAATCAAACATAGCCAAGATAGCTAGATCAATCAAATTCTCCTTATCAGCAATAACAATCTTGCAGTCTGGGCATCCTAATGAAAATCAGCACTTTATCCATAAGAGGAGTGGTAACACACAACATTACTTCTAGCGGTTTCGGCTTAACACTAGTCAAATTAACAAATTGCTCAAACACAAACGAATGCGATGCTCCAGGATCAAAAAAGGTATAAGCAGCATGATCACATAAAGAGACCATCCTGTGATCACGCCAGACGCATCCTCCACCTCTTTGCGAGCCATAGCGTAAATCCTTCCTTGAGCTGGGGGTCGATTCTAATTACTCTATGAGGTAGCTCCAGCCTGATTTCCTACTCAGGGTAGTTTTGATTGTACTGGTGGCTTCACTTAGCGGTTCGGACAGTTTCTTACTTAGTGACCATGTTGGCCACATTCAAAACATGCTCCGAGTCCACTTGGGCAAGGTCCATTCCCGTGCCTCCTTCCACAAG
Source organism: Syzygium jambos (assembly GCA_031216235.1). Classification (NCBI taxonomy): domain Eukaryota; kingdom Viridiplantae; phylum Streptophyta; class Magnoliopsida; order Myrtales; family Myrtaceae; genus Syzygium; species Syzygium jambos. Next base: position 21,031,035 of record CM062225.1, read on the forward strand.
ACTGACATACGACATTGGAGTAGTGGTTCAGCTTTCCAAGGTTCTTTCTTACTGGAGGGACAAATCTCCTATTCCCGATCATAGGCTTCTTACTAAAGCTCTAATTATCCCTAGCCGGTGCGTATCGCGATCCAGAAACGGCAGCCCGTTTTGTCATGCCCCGCTCAACCATTTGAGCCCACTCGTAAAGTTCATTGTAGTCCCTCAAGTTCAGAAGTATCAATTGACTGCGAAGTTTCGGTTTCAGACCATCCCAAAATCTCCTTTCTTTATCCAAAGGATTCTCGACCATCCTCGGTGCGAACTTAGACAACCTTGCAAATTCCGCCTCGTACTGATCCACAATCATCTGATTCTGGCGAAGTCATAGAAACTCTATCATTTTTTGCTCTTATACACTCTCAGAAAAAGTAGTTCCCGTTGAAGGCTTCAACAAAAGCATTCCAGTTTGGAGCCGTGCCTTTTGGAAAGATCCTACCTTGGGTGGCCTTCCACCAATCACTTGTGTTACTTTGAAGTTGATACACCGCCAAGGTCACTTTTTCCTCCACCGTGCACCCCAGAAATTCAAAAGCTTTCTCCAACTCCTCAACCTAATGGGTGGCAGCCTCGGGATCTCCTTTCCCTTCAAACTTGGTCGGCTTTAGCTTTAAGAATTGCTCCACCAGTTAGTGTATCCGGCAATTTCCATTTCCCTGATTACCATTGTTCTTATTAGCCCCATTAGCGGCGGCAACTGTGGTCTCAGCAGCCTGAGCAACAGTGGTAGCTCACTCTTGAGCCTGCCTTCCCATCAAATTCCCGATTTCCTCTAAAGCTCTTATGACCTCGCCACTCGCGAGTCTTTCGACACTCCGGCCCGAGAACTAGACCGGCCCTTGTCCCCATTCCTCGCCTGCTAATCCTCACAGGGTTCTCACCACACACCTAAACTTGCTATAATTCTGTCCAAGAATTAAAGACCTAAGCCATCTACTCAAGTCTAACATTCCTAAGCAGCAAATCACCACAACAATCATAAGGCAAGCAACCATAGTGCAAGCATCAGAAACACATAATTATTAGAGTTTTGATCTTACCTTACTCCTCGCAGCGCCTGCAATTTAGCATACTATCAAAAAGCCATCCCGCAATCACAAGCATACGATCAATGAGCATACATGAAACATTCTAACTTGTGATCACGACAGGTCTCCTTAATCAACTACACAAAGGTCATCACTCCTTATCACTTCAGGTCTCGACCAAACTCGGATCGAGCAAACCGTGCTCTTATACCAATTAAAAGGGAACGTCACTGTCGCGACCTACCCCTCGAGGGCCGAACTCGATGAGGCTAGTTTAGAGATAAGTGTTCATGAGATGGATCATATGACACATCATAAAAAATGATTTTATTGAAGTATAAATCTTTTGACTATCCATATGATCCATTCATCATGAACGTGGATCTTTCCTAAACCCATATCTCGCGTGATAGCGAATCGATTTTATCTTTTTTTAGGAGTCGTCACTAGCCTAGGTCGGGGGTCGGCTAAAATACCAAATCGAAACATGAGAATTTCATTTCAGTTTCTACGAAAATCAGAGATCAAAGGTTCGAGGACTAGCTTACGTTAATATTTCTATTAATGCCCTTTCGGTACCGCTAAACTTAACATGGTTATTATCTAAATTGTCATGCATTTATTCTTTATCATTTCATGTTTAAAGTCTTAGTCCACTAGGTAATCATGCATCTTGTTTTTATATTTTCATTTAAGATTCTAAACTATTCCTATGTTGGTCTAGAAAAAGAAAGAAACAATCAATTGTATTGAAAGACATTTCGTAAAGTAAACACTCGAAGTATTGAAAAGACGAGCTAATTATAAGTGCGAAATAAGTAAAAATCCGGAACTCGCCGGGTGTTTATGACAATACAAATTGAAAACCCGAGACACGATCGGGGGATGAATGAATTGAATACAAATTGAAACCGGATTGGACATTGGTTTATCGCCATCATCCAATGAATACAAATTGAAACCGGATTAGACATCGGTCAATCATCTTGGTCCTTTACCATTTTGGATTATCTCCCATGGACCGCCGCTCGGGTATCGGTGTTTACATTGATAACATACATTCATGACAAACAATGCACAAAGGAACAACCAAAGGAAAACAATGGTGCTAACAATTCACCAATCAAACACAGACCTAGGGATCGGCCTTTGTTTTTCATGCATTTCGATTCACCACCCGCCTAATCATCTAATATTATTTGATTAATGGTTAACGATAATAGGCTACCATTTGCATTCACAAAACGGCAACTCATATCAATTAACTCTTAAAGTCGGGTTCTAAATGACCATAACGGGTTACCCGCCGAACATGCACCGGGCCTAATATTCATCTAACAAACACATGCATAGCAATGAAATAAGCATGCATTCAGGCCCGTGGGCCTTATTTCGAAGCTAATCAAATAATGGGAAGTGGGCTTCATAAGGAGACCACTTATTCAGTTATTATCTAATTCGGATTGCTTCTGTTAAGATGTGATTAACTACGCTATTGACGTCCAAATGAAATGATTCAGGTGTCATTAGAAAGCTTATGAAATGAGGATCAAAAGTCAAGAGACCTTTTTTTCTAAATCCTAGCCGATTTTCCCGAAAATATCAAATTTGATCTCAGTGACAGGCTGGACTCGGTTCTGTTATGGATTTCAAAATAATGGAGGGAAAAATAACAAACCTTATCAAAACCACGTGAAACTTTTTGTGCACTTAGCATTCCCCATGTGTAACAACTTTCATGTTTTGAGTTTTTACTAAAAAAATCCTCTAAATTTTTATAGAATTCGATATTTGTGAAGGACTCAATTGCAAATCAAATTTTAACCCGTGAAGACCTTTTATGAAATTTTAAGCAAATTGACCCTCCAAAAATTGCTATTAGGCCCTCAAAATTTCCAGTCAACATAATGAGACCCTAATGAACAACTTTGTAATTTTGATTTTTCGCAAAAAAGGACTCTAACTTTATCAAATTCGGAGAAACATCTTTTGAACTCCAAAGGAATGAAAATCAGATCTGGACACAGATACTGATCAGATTGTGAAAATTCCTTTTGAAAATTCAAATGACCTCCGATTTTGATGAAATTGGTATCAATAGAAAGATCTCGATCTCAGTGTGAACTTTTGTGAAGAAAAATTATTCGTATTTCGAACACACGAATTTGTGAAAATCGAAGAACAAACGAAGGTCAGTCTGAAACTAGTCTGTTACTAGATTCATGCATACATGACGTTGCAAATCGTACAATGCTAACATGCTTGGGATTTTATGAAAATTTTATGATGAATATATTAAGATGTTCTCTACAACTTTCATGAAGAAAGTTTTTTCAAAAAATGATCGTAGAAAATCATAAAAAAATCATCAAACAGCACAACATCAAATCAGGAAAATATCAGAACAGACTTAAACATCATATTCCAGATTCTGATCCTAACTTCTAAAAGTGTTTTGACATAGCAAATCAAGTCCGATCGAGACATGCAATATATCAAATCGAAGATTAAAACGCGTTTTACGATTCTCTAGTTCATCACTTCGCAAGATTTCGACATTAACGAGCTCAAATCAGCATTTCAAACATGCAGGTTTTCCAGGATACGAATTTGCAAAATCACATTCAAGTGCACTTACCTTGTTTAATGATGCTCCGACGCGCAATCGAGCGATCCGGCCTCCGTATTCAAATCAAGAACAGCACGGAGAAGTCTCGGAAAGCTCGGCCAAACTATGATAATAGATTGCACAAACTATAGTGAGAATCGATCCGTTTTCGCACTAATGAACTAGTAATGGAGAATCAAATAAAAAAAACGATCAGGTGGCTGTTCAACGAGCAAACAGCCACCACAGCCGCACGAATATGCCGAGGAACGTTGCTGGAGGTTCAGGATCGCCAAGGGAGACGTCGATCAGCCGGTTCAGCCGCTTGAACCAGCTGATCACATCACCGGCAGCAGCGCCAGTGATGTTGCCGAGAAGAAGATTAGGCCGGAACAGCAAGCTCCGGCCACCAGCGAAGATAGCTGGTCTTACGACCAGCCTTGTGCCACTATGGAGACGACGGTGGAGCGGCGGCTCACCGGAAAATAGCCGGCGATGAGGCGGAAGGCCGGCGGCCGAGAGAGAACACGAGAGAGAGAGAGAGAGAGAGAGAGAGAGAGAGAGAGAGAGAGAGAGAGAGAGAGAGAGAGACGTGGACTAGAGTGAGAGAGAGAGGAAAGAGAATTCAGATCTAAAAATGAGTGTCCCCCCCAAATTTTGAAGGGAAAAAATACTATATACCCCCCTCAACTTTGAATCTTAACCCTTAGATTAATCCAATGGCCCAAAATACATTTTTAATGATTAAAAATATTCTTTAAGGGCTAAGGATTAGTGACATAGCATCATGGATGGACGTGATCAATTCTAAATGAATGGCCACGATTGATTTGCTTATCCCCTAATTAATTTGTTTAATTCTTGAAGAAGGGCATTTTAGTAATTTCTCTTAGGGGCATTTTCGTAATTTTCAATTAAGGGCATTTTTGTCATTTTTGGGCTCAAAAGGATGTGACCGGCCTTGGCTGGTTGAAATGGACCGTCGATCGCCGGATTTTCGATCAGAAAATGGCCAGTCCGATTAGACCGGTTGAATTTGAATCAAACCGGATTGAGCCGGTTAACCTCGAATTGGCTTGATTGGACTGATTCAATCCTTGGTTCCTTTTGTTCCAATTTGATACAATTCAATCTCTATCATGATTAATTGACCCCATTAATATCGAATTCAATCAAATTGGATTGAACCAAGTTGAAATTCATGCACAAATTGATCCAATTTACCTTGTTTGTCTCAATTGCTCTTGAATTTGGGTAATTGCATGACCAAGCTAGACTAACAAATTTAATTGAAGTCCAATTAACCAAATTGAGTCACAATTCATCAAATTGAATATTAGTCTAGAGTGGGTCAAGTTGAATTGCACTAATTGGATCAATTACTCTTAGACTTCTTAATCATTGGATTACTAAATTGATCAAATTGACTCAAATTCATGTGAAAATTTCAAAATTGATTTTGAATTGGGATTTCATATAAGAAATTAGGCTCATTCGTGCCACAATTGCGCCAATCATGAGAAATCGATCCAAATCACTGATTATGGCCAAAATTGGGGTTTTTTGTATTTGGCTTGGAATCACAAAATTGGTTTAAAAATTGAATATATGGTGACCTTTAGATCAAATGTCGTAAAGAAAACTAACCTAAACAATGACTAGAAATGAAGTAATTTCATTTTTGGTCGATTTGAACCAAATTCCACAAATTGGGAAAAAGTTGATTCTAAACTGATTTTTGTAAAATTTCAAATGCCAAAGGTAAATTGAATGTAAAATAAGATGATTTTTGGATTTTTGTATTTTTCAATTTTTTTGGTCAAAGGTTTGACAAAAGTCAAACCCTAGTTGACTTTTCACTAGGAGCTTGATTTTATGATCAAATCTCTGAATTTTTCTGAAATTTCCACTTCTAAAGTCAAATTGGACTTGAAAGGAATCTTTTTATGCAAAAAGCCCCAATTTGACTCGAGGTTGACTTTTTGTCAAATGGTTAACCAAAAAGTCAACTCGAAAGTCAACTATTTGACTTTTCGGGTTTTTGCATGAAATGAATAGAAAATCGCTTACAGAAGCTAGGCCAACAGACAGAATTAAAAAACGACACTTTTTGTTCAAGAAACGGGTTCCGTCACGATCTGAAACCATAATATCGAATTTTCTATTTTTAATGACGCGTCGGCTAAAAATTTGGTGTCAACAGCTGCCCCTCTTTGAATGGGAGTTCGAGAAGGTTCTGCTCAAAGACCAATTGGCACCTGCAAATTTTTAGTCAACTCCACTTGAGAAATCAAAGAAACTATAGACAAAGACATTTGATCAGAGTCTCACCTGAAGTACTTATCATTGACCATTTGGATTGTTAGCTCATTCATGTGTTTTTCTCTTCTCTCTATCATGTGATGGAATGAAGGAAGAAAAGAAACAGAAATGGTTTTATAGGAAATCTATGGTTTAAGGATAACCAAGAACCTAAAGGACGAGGTTTAATGATGACCTGGAACTTAAGGGGCAAGGTTTAAGGATGACCAGGAATCTAAGGGGCTTAAGGATGACCAGGAACCTAAGGAGTAAGGTTTAAGGATGACCAGGAATCTAAGGACAAGGTTTAAGGATGACCTAGAACCTAAGGTAAGGTTTAAGGATAACCAGGAGCCTAAGGTAAGGTTTAAGGATAACTAGGAACCAAAGACAAGGTTTAAGGATGACCTAGAACCAAAGATAAGGTTTAAGGATGATCAGGAACCTAAGGTAAGGTTTAAGGATGACTAGTAACCAAAGGTAAGGTTTAAGGATGACCAGGAATCAAATATAAGGTTTAAGAATGATCAGGAACCTGAGGTAAGGTTTAAGGATGACCAGAAATCAAAGACAAGGTTTAAGGATGACCCGGAACCTAAGATGGGGAATATGGTTTAGGCTGACCAAAACTAAAAAATGGGGGATATGGTTTAGGTTGACCAAAAATCGAAAATGAGGGTATGGTTTAGGCTCACCAAAAACCGAAAATGGAAAATATGGTTTAGGCTGACCAAAAATCGAAAATAGGGGGTATGGTTTAGGCTGACCAAAAATCAAAAATTGGGAGTATGGTTTAGGTTGACCAAAAATCGAAAATTGGGGGTATGGTTTAGGCTGACCAAAAACCAAAAATGGGGGATATGGTTTAAGTTGACCAAAAATCGAAAATGGGGATATGATTTAGGCTAACCAAATACCGATCTTCTGGGGAAAGATATTTTGAAAGAAATTCCGAAATTGTTCAACAACAAACCAAACGAAATTATTCACATTTTGGTAAAAGACACTGACTATCAAAATCCTTAAGAGGAAATTTTAACAAAATGATCTTTGAATAGTCATCTAAAGAGGTTAGATAAAAATGCCAAATTAGAAATAACATAATCAAAAAGGTCTTTCGCACTGGCTCTCGTAAAGGCTTTGATTCCCATCTATTGATATGGGAAATTATTCAATTCTCATCGGTGATGTTTCACGAACCTATGTCAAAGGTTTTTGGAAATGTTCACATTGAATACAAATTGATTGATCAGAAAGGTCTTTCAAAAGGACCGTAATATAGGCTTGGTCATGGGCTTACACAAAGGGTATTTGCTTTGAGGCCAAGAAAAGAAACATACCATCAACATCTTCAGCGGGTTTACAAGTCAAGAACTTTGAAGATAAGACAAGATAAGATTACTTCCACTCCTTCTAGCGGTAGCTTCTTTGTGAAATCTTTACATTAACTCAAACCATCCCAATCGGAAGAGACTTTCGGAGAGGGTTGTAATGTCGGTTCGGATTAGGCTCAAAAAGCTTGAAATTTGGTAGAAGAGTTTGAAAGAAGAATGATGATTATCTTGGCATCATTATCAAATCATTCAAATTTGACATTATTTGATTCTTGAAAATCAAATTGTCTCAAGAGTCCATTTTTCTTGCAACATAAGAGCTTTGCTTTTTCTAAGCATCTTTTGCAATGGGAATTTCGTTTTCATCATAAGCATGTTGCTTTTTGCTTTTGATTTTGCTTTTGATTCATTTTTTCTTTTCATGGGCATCGACCTTGCTTTTACCAGGCACACTGTTTTTTCATGCCTCCTAATATTTATCTCTTAAGCTCTTTGGACTCTCTAGACATATTATACATATTCACCAATTTTTTCAAATTTTCTTAGTAAATCATATGCATTGCCCCAATGTAGGGAGATAATCAACATTTTTTGCTTTGAAATGAACATGCTTAAGGCTCAATTTGGGTATGCAAGGGATAATCGTGTTTAGGTAGAGGAAAAGAATGCTCTTCTTCACCTTGGGATGTTTCAAGCTTCTATAAAGATCCACCTGAAATTACCACAAGAAAATTGACCAAAAATAAACAATCACAACTTCTTAACTTGCCCCAATATGGGATGGTTCTTGATAGGGGTATGTTGAAAATTTCTCCTTATTTGGCTCAAAGTGGCTAGCAAAGGATAAAATGAGTGTTTAGAATAGAGAAATAAAATGCCTTTTATCATTTCAATCCATGTATTCAATGTGAACGAACCCTACGTCCTAGGACATGGTTTTTTTCGCTCAATTCTTTCAAAATATGTATAGGGACGTGTTTGATCAAAAGTTTGCCTTTTATCATCCTAGGCATTTCCATTTGACATTTTTGAGAAATCATCTTTTTGTTTTTCCAAAGGATCATTTGGTTAAATCTCCTGCCTGTGGGGAATTTTGATAAATAAAAATATTTGAATTTTTTTGAATTTTTTTAATGACTCCTCTGGGTTTTTTTTTTTAACAATGTTTCAAACTTGAAAAACCTTTTGGACAGAAAAGGTCCTCACAAATAGGATCTACTTCCTAAGCTCTAGGGAGAAGATTGATTTGATGTAGCTACTTGCTAGAGGTTGATTCCTTGAGGTTTGGAATAGCCTCCCGAGGGAACAACTGAGTACCTGTAAAATGAACAAGTATGCAAAAATGACATGTATGTATGAGATGCATGATGCAAATGTCCTAAAGTGGCTTGGATTCAATCCAAAAGTAGCTCAAATGCTTCTTATTTAAGGAAAATATTTCTTGACAGCATCAACATTTACAAGTTTTGGCAACTCTCGGCCATTCATTTCTACCAGAATCAATGCTCCGCCAGGTAATACTTTCTTGATGACATACGGTCCTTCATAATTGGGAGAGAACTTCCTACGATCTGGAATGATGGGTACGACTTTCCTCAAAACCAGATCATTGACCTCAAAATGCCTGGGTCAAAACTTACGGTTGAATGACTTAGCCACTCACTTTTGGTAGTTTTGCCCATGGCATAGGGCTTTTACCCTTTTTCCATCAATCATGTTAAGCTGTTCAAATCTTTGTTGAATCCATTCTGCTTCAAAAAGCTTTACTTGAGAAAGTACCCTTAATGAAGGAATTTCTACTTCGACAGGTAAAACTGCTTCCATTCCATACACTAATGAGAATGGTGTTGTTCCAGTCAAAGTGCGAATAGAAGTTCGATAAGCCATTAACGCGTACAACAACCGATCATGCCAATCTCGGTAATTCTCTGCCGTCTTGGATAGAATCTTCTTTACATTCTTGTTTGTCGCCTCCACAGCTCCATTCATTTGTGGGCGGTAGGGAGAAAAATTCAAGTGGCGGATGTGAAACTTATTGAGTAACTCATCAACTACTTTGTTATTCAGGTTTGACCCATTATCTGTGATAATTGCTTTTGGAACCCCGTATCGAGCGATAATGTCTCGACGAATAAATTTTGCCACACTTCTTGTAACAACCCGAATTTCGATGTAATTCCGGGATCAATAAAACTGATATTAATTCGCATTTCATTTTAGAAAGTCTCGCCCAGAGCTGATCACTCTCGGAATACTAACCAATGGGGTATGGCTAACTAGAAAACGGTACGTGGACTGGGGACCTATCGTGAAATAGACACCGATCGTGAGAGATACTGAGGGAATATTTTAAACCGATGTGGGCCGATCTTCAGAAAGGTAACTGATTTGGTTTGGCCAAGGCCAACGTTGTACACTCGGATCGCAGGTGATTCTGCATGACCGAAAAGTGCATGTGGCCAGCCAGTCCTGAACTTAAACCAAACGATCGTGGCCTCTGGGACTGGTGATAATTTCTCATTCTCTCAAAGGCCTAATTTTTTGGGAAATTTTTGGGATAATTAAGTGTGCTTATCAGTTGCATTATTGGCACCAAAGACCTAATTGTCCCTCAATTATTTAAGCCTATCTCTTTAGAACCGTTAGATTAGGGGCGTTTTGATCAAATCGCATGGATCGGCGACACGTGGCGCCCCTAGGCTGTTCTTTTTTTTTTACCAGGTCTGACCTTTCTCTCTCTCCTCGCTCACGCTCACGCCCAGATCAGCCCAGAACAGAAGCCCCTCTCCAGAATTTCACTCTTTCTCTCATTTTCTCTCTCGGTCGAGCTTCGTCGGAGCAAGTCGCCGGTCACCGGAGCGCTGCCGCCGACCGTCGTGCCCCGCCATGGACCACCTCAGTCCCCAGCCTCAGCCCCGCCTCTATTCGACATCTCTCTCTCTCTCTCTTTCCCTCTCTTTTTCTCTCTTTTTCTCTCCCTGGTTAGCACAGCCGCCGCGTCGGAGCCTCGCCGGAGCTTCGCCGAAGGTCGGATCGCCGTTCCGTCGCCACCCAGCCGTCCAGTCTCGCCGTACGATGCCAATCGTCACCGTCCGTATGGTGTCTGTACGGGCGATGTTGTAGTGTCTATACACCGCCGTCCGTACGGCCCGCCCCCCGTCGCCGCCATCTCACTAGCCAACGTTCCCCCGCAGTCCGTACAGTGTCTATACCGTCATGAACAGTATCGCCGTGAATAGCACACACATCGGGAATTCTGCTGTCGGTTTCACTGTTCATCAGTGATCGGCCACCGTTCCCCGTCGCCGTGGTCCAAAGATTACGTGAGTATATTTTCCTAAACTCGGATTAGGACTGATAGTGCGTTTTTCTGGACTGGCTTAGGTATTATCAGTATATTTTGTACTGGCTTAGGTGGTATCGGTATATAATTCGTACTGGATTGAGGACCAATTGGTGGAATAAATCTAAGGAATTTAATTGGTTTGTTAGAGATAATTATTGGGATAGTTCGGATTAGTTGGTGATTATGTGATTGGACTGCCGGGTGTGCCCGGACTGAATGACTGGTTGATTGTTCTACTCAATTGTTGGGAAATTGTATGATGCCATGTCGTGTGACTGTGTGGCCGACAAATGTGGAGTGTGATTGGCCAAATGATGGCATGAATTTGACTAGGTGCCTAAACTGGTTGTTGCTCATGGTGCATTATACTGTATCGTATGGTCACGCATTGTGAATGCCGAGAATGAGATGTATGATGAATTGTGCGAGAATGCGTGCCTGCCATGTGCATGTGATCACCTGATTAAATTATGCCCAAATGCATTACGTGGGGGCTCGGATAAAATTGGCAGTATGCCGTGTGATCACTTAAGGCCTTCAGGTCGTGCCGTCCTGAGGCGTTTTACGCGAGACGATGCCCGGTTCATCCAAAAGACGACCAACCTGATACGTTTTACGCGGGCTCTGGTTCGTAAGGAGATCGGTGTTGCGCCTGATGCGTTTTACGCGGGCTAAAGACACCGGGCCATGAGCGCCTTGGCCCAGGCCGTGAAGTGTTGTTGGCCTTCGGGTCGTGGCCTACGGGTCGATTAATAATGTCTAAAAATGAGCATTGTGCCAGCGTACATCGTGTGAACTGAATCTTGAGCATGGCAATTGTGTGCCAGTGTATGTGGCTAATGTGTGTACCGGTGATTGAGTACGAGGCAGACACTAATGAGCATGAGCATGCGTATAGCGCACGTATGATTGAGTATGACTGCGCCTGTGCCGTGATTATAGTGGTGATATGAAATGTCAAACCTGCAAGGTCAGCGTGATGTACGGTCTGGCCCCGAGGGCCTAGATCATTGATTGTGTATTGTATTGTCTGTCGGTCAGGAGATTGCATGTTAGCCTAATCTAGGTTTAGGGGGTTATACTCGCTGAGATTCGTCTCACGGTTGTATCAACCCACATTTTAGACCCCTAGCCGTCGGATGCCGAGGAGAGCGCCTATTTTTGGGATACCGCATCTTATTCAGCGGTCATCGAGTGTACATCCTTATAGAGACGGAGCAGCATATGAGAGATACTGCTCTTTTTTATTTGTGAATGTTGGAGAAGATTATTACCATACCCAAGAGTACGTGGCATGGTGTTACAGAGGAGCTAACGGAGTAATCGGACCCCCGCTTAGAACCTTCGATGTCTCGGTAGATGTGAATGATGTCATGATCCCGCAGATGGTAAGCGGTGAGATCGCAGATCCTCCAACCCCACCTGATTGGAGTAGTCAGGGCGAGACCGTGGACGGACCTGCAGCCATGGTCGAGGAAGCTGAGGAGCCCGAGGTGCTATACGCTGACCCGGAACGCTTGGACCATCACAAAGAGGAAGAGCTAGTAGCCATGGAGGTCGATCAGGAGCAGGACGGAGAGGTTGCAGAGTTGGGATCTGATCAAGAGGTAGGAGCAGAGGACATGGATTCTAAAGAGTCCGAATCTCAGGGTACTTCGTCAAGTGGATCATCTGAATTCGATCCAGACTGGACTCCTTAGGTTGCCACTAGTCTTAGATAGAGGGGGTCATACCTTTTTGACTGAAGCCCGCCTTGACCCTGTCTAGTAAACCTTGCCACTGACCCCTTTTGACCGAGTAGTAGCTGCTAGTGTGTGTGCTTTCCACTATCTCTTTCTAGACGAACATTGTAGAAAGTTTTCTTTATCAATACTAATATATATATGTTTTCAAATGCGTTTATTTAATGGTTGTGCTACCTTGGTCTCATGTGTTTTATTGTACGGGTGTGTATATATATATTTATATACGTGTTTCCGTATGTGTTTGATCTCTGAGTTGGGCATTGGGTCGGCAATGCTTCCTGAGAGCGTTGCACCATAATCGACCATGACGGGACGTTGCGTTCCAGTGGGGTACAGGGCGTGACATCCCCTCTTGAATTGATATCAAAGCAAGGTCAGCTCGGTCCAATCTGGTCGAAGTTTGGAGTGATAAGGAGCAATGAGACCATGGGTAGCCAATAGGGTGACCTCGTGTGCTACATGCATCTCCTGACAGTTGTGCGTTGATTGCGTGTTTATTGGTTTGACCCTTACAGTGCAGGTGCGGCAGGACCCGAGGTGAGTACGTGAATCCCTTGGGTGATGTGTTGGATAATTGTTAGGCCGCATGCTGATTGTTGATTGTTGTTTAATACCTGCCTAGGACTTAGACTGGGATAGATTGGTTTAAGTCTTTAATTCCTTGGTGGAATTATAGCAGGTAGGGGTATAGCTGAGTTGTGAGAATGAGCAGTGAAGGTAGGGGTCTAGGAAGAGTCCCACAGAGGGTCACCGAAAGAGGATCCTGAGGCAGAGGTCGCGCTCGAGCCAGCGTTGTAGAGGATCTCGAGATGGGTGTTAGAGCGATGGAAAACCCTGGGATTAACATTGGAGCTGTGGTAAATCCCAGAGTTGATGTTAGACCTGTGGAAGATCCACGTATGGAAGGAGTCCTACGAGTGTTAGAAAGGATTGGAAACGTATTGGATAGGCAAGCTCAAGAGCGAGATAACGTGAATGCCCAGGCTGTTGAGGCTGCAGCAGCTGCTGCTCTCGATGGAAATCCAGCCCAGCAAGGGCCAGCTCAACCAGCAGGGGTTAGACAGATGCCTTAGTTAGTGAAATAGTTTGTTAAGCTGAAGCCACCTAAATTCCATGGCCGAGGTGACCCCGAGATTGCACCACGATGGGTGGAAGAATTGGAAAAGATTTTTAAGGTGCTGGGGTGCACCGATGAGGAGAAAGTAGCGTTAGCTGTGTACCAGTTGCAAGAGAGAGCAAATGATTGGTGGTAGGCCATGGAAGGTAGGATATTCCCAGAGGGAACAGGCCCGACCTCGGCAGCTTTTGTTGAGAGCTTTTATGAGAAATATTTCTCGGAGAATGCGCAGGAGAAGAAATTGATGGAGTTTATGAGATTGCGACAGGGCCAGATGACTATTGACCAATACGAGGCAGAATTTGCAACGTTGGCAAAGTTTGCGCTAACGATGGTGGAAAATCCGCGGGATAGGGCCCGAAGATTCCGGGATGAAATGAAACCAGATCTGCGAAGTTAAATTTTGTCGCATGACATTAAAGAGTATGGGGAAATGTATAGGCGAGCTCAAATCATGGAGCGAGATCAACAAGAGAGAGCAGCCGTATCTAGTTTGTGGTTTACTCAGAACAGGGATAATCGGCGTTTCGGGAAGCAGCCCATGGTAGGAAATAGACGTTTTGCTCCACCAGCTAGAAAGAACATCGGGAAGTCGAACTCGCAGCCGAGACGTTTTGGGGCTTGCTTTAGGTGCGGAAGTTTGCAGCACCAAATCAGGAACTGTCCCCAACAGCGCCCCACTGGACCACCGAGGCTTTCATAGTAACCCCGAGCCGGAAATCAAATTAGGAATCAAGCTGGGAATCCTCCGCTAGCTAATCAAGGGAGGCTGCCAGCATAAGGACCAGTTATGCGATGGCGCATAGAGAAGCAGAGGTAGCGCCTGGCGTGGTCACAGGTACGATTTCTCTATGTGATCATGCTGTATATGCATTATTTGATCCGGGGGCAACCCATTTGTTTATTTCGGAGCAGTTTGTTCGATTAGTTGGTATGGAACCAGTTATGCTTGAAACTATGTTGTGGGTGTCGATGCCATTGAATGATAGGATGTTAGTTTCTTTTGGATGTCTTGGTTGTAAAATCGTGATTGGTGGTATCGAGGAGATTATTGACTTGGCAGTATTGGCCATGTTCGATTTTGATGTCATAATAGGAATGGATTGGCTAGTAAGGCAGAAGGCCTTGATGGATTATGGTAGCAGGACGATCCAATTTAATCCGGTTGGACTCTCTAAATATGAATTTCAGGGCAATTGAGGAGGAATCTCGATCCCTTGGATTGCTTCCCTCGAGGCGACCAAGTTAATGGGTGATGGTTATGAAGGGTATTTGGTGAATGTGGTTAATCCAATGATTGAGGAACCCAGTTTGGAAGAAATACCTGTGGTGTGCAATTTCCCTGAGGTTTTTCCTCAAGAACTGCCAGATTGCCACTCGAGCGGGAAGTAGAATTCGTGATTGAATTGGCCCCGGGAACAGAACCCATTTCGAAGGTGCCATATAGGATGTCATTAACGGAGTTAAAGGAGTTGAAGGTACAGATGCAAGAACTCCTGGACAAAGGTTTCATCCGCCCTAGTGCATCCCCATGGGGAGCACTAGTCCTGTTCGTGAGGAAGAAAGATAGAACTTTTGAGGTTGTGTATAGATTACCGGCAATTGAACCAAGTGACAGTGAAAAATAAGTATCCATTGCCGAGGATTGATGATTTATTTGACCAGCTACAAGGAGCGTCTGTATTTTCCAAGATAGATCTACGGACTGGGTATCACCAATTGAGAATCCGGAAGGAAGATATACCCAAGACTGCTTTTCAGACGAGGTATGGGCACTACGAATTTACAGTAATGCCCTTCGGGTTGACGAATGCCCCAGCTACATTTATGGATCTGATGAACAGGGTGTTCAAGGAATTTTTAGATCAGTTTGTGATAGTGTTTATTGATGATATCTTGGTGTATTCAAAGAGCCCAGAAGAGCACGAAATACATTTAGCAGAGGTACTACGGACGCTAAGAGAACACGCACTTTATGCTAAGTTCAGTAAGTGCGAGTTTTGGCTAAATAGAGTAGCATTTCTTGATCATATAATTTCAGGAAATAGGATTTCAGTGGACCCAACGAAGATTGAGGCAGTACTTAAGTGGCCTAGACCGACTTCCATGATAGAAATCTGAAGTTTTCTGGGTTTGGCTGGCTATTACTGACATTTCGTGGAAGGATTCTTGTCGATAGCCATGCCGATGACATGGTTATTAAAGAAGGAAGCCAAGTTCGAATGGAATGACAAGTGCGAGAAGAGTTTTCAAGAACTGAAGCGTAGACTAACAACCGCCCCAGTGTTGACTATCCCATCCGGACTAGGGGGTTTTGAAGTGTATAGTGATGCATCATTAAGAGGACTTGGGTGTGTGTTAATGCAGCATGGAAAGGTAGTAACGTATGCGTCGCGTCAGTTGAGGCCGCATGAGCTAAATTATCCGACGCACGATTTGGAATTGACTGCAATTGTATTTGCGCTCAAGATCTGGAGGCACTATCTATGTGGAGAAAAATTTCAGATCTTCACGTATCATCAGAGCCTCAAGTATTTGTTTTCGCAGAAGGAATTGAACATGAGACAGCGCTGATGGATGGAACTACCGAAGGCTTATGACTGCGATATTATGTATCACCCGGGAAAGGCAAATCGAGTCGCTGATGCGCTGAGTCGTAAGTCAAGTATGGCGCACATGATGATCAAGGAATGGACCTTGCTAGAGAGGCTTCGAGATTCAGAGGTCAAGTTTGAAGTGAGCCACGTATCGAACTTATTAGTCGCTTTGAGAGTGGAACCGGAGATTCAGGTCAAGGTCCGAGAACTATAGTCTACGGATCCAGAAATTTAGAAAATGATTGAGATGGACGTCGCCAAGAGGAAGTCGGACTTCCAAGTGTCAGAGGACGGAGTTTTGAAGTTCCGTGGGCGACTATACGTACCCGATGAATTGGAACTCAAGGAAGAAATTTTAAGTGAAGCTCACCGCAGTAAGTACAACATTCGCCCGAGCAGTACTAAGATGTACCAGAACCTTCGACAACACTTTTGGTGGAACGGAATGAAGGTTGATGTGACCAAGCATGTGGCCAAGTGTTTGACGTGCCAACAAGTAAAGGCACAGTATTGTAAGCCCGGAGGACTACTGCGACCGTTAAAGATCCCTGAATGGAAATGGGAGCACATTACCATGGATTTCATAACGGAATTGCCAAGAAGCCAGTGAGGACATGACTCTATATGGGTGATAGTGGATCGGCTTACTAAGTCGGCGCACTTCCTGGTAGTGCGAAAGGACTTCGAGTTGAAAAGGTATGCTGAACTGTATGTGCAACAAATCGTCAGACTTCATGGTGTACCAGTAACGATTACTTCAAATCGTGATCCGAGATTTACAGCCAACTTTTGGAAGAGTCTACAAACTGCTATGGGAACAAAGTTACAGTTTAGTACAGCTTATCATCCCCAGATGGATGGCCAATCCGAAAGGACGATTCAAACTCTGGAGGACATGTTGCGGGCTTGTGTAGTGGATTTTCAAGGCAAGTGGGAAGAACAGTTACATCTGGTAGAATTTGCCTACAACAACAGTTACCAACAGAGCATCCAGATGGCCCCGTTTAAAGCTTTGTATGGCCGGGCGTGTAGGACGCTAGTGTGTTGGGACGAAACTGGTGAACGAAGTATTACGAGCCCATAATTAGTCCAGTAGACTAAGGAGGCTGTCAAAATTATTCGGGAAAGGCTGAGGACAGCATAAAGCCGACAGAAAAGTTTTGCCGATCGGAGACGATGATCTTTGGAATTTCAAATCGGAGATCACGTATTCCTCAAGATGTCGCCTATGAAGGGATTATCCCGATTCGACAAGAAAGGGAAACTCAGTCCAAGGTATGTCGGTCCGTTTGAGATACTAAAGAAGATTGGCGATATGGCCTATCAGTTGGCATTGCTGCCTAATCTGTCCCAAGTACACAGTGTTTTTCACGTGTCAATGTTAAGAAAGTATGAACCAGACCCGACCCACGTTCTAAAGTATGAGGAGATAGACGTGGATGACAGAGTGTCGTACGTGGAAAGACCTATTAGGATTGAGGATCGAAAAGGTCATGTGCTGAGAAACAATACTATCCCAATGGTCCAAGTTGTCTGGGAACACCACGGAATGGAAGGCGCTACTTGGGAAAGTGAAAAGGTCATGAGACGTCAGCACCCTCATCTGTTTGAGGAGTAAGAGTAGATTACAAATTTCGAGGACGAAATTTTTGTAAGGGGGGAAGAATCGTAAAAGCCCAAATTTCGATGTAATTCCGAGATCAATAAAACTGATATTAATTCGCATTTGATTTTAGTAAGTCTCGCCCAGAGCTGATCACTCTCGGGATACTAACCAATGGGATATGGCTAATTAGAAAACGGTACGTGGACCGGGGACCTTATCGTGAAACGGACATAGATCGCAAGAGATACTGAGGGAATATTTTGAACCGATGTGGGCCAATCTTCGGAAAGGTAACGGATTTGATTTGGCCAAGGCGAACGTTGTACACTCGGATCGCAGGTGATTTTGCATGATCGAAAAGTGCAAGTGGCCAGCCAGTTCTGAACTTAAATCGAATGATTGTGGCCTCTGGGACTAGTGATAATTTCTCATTCTCTCAATGATCGAGACCATTACGATACGGGTAGCCCTAGGTCGATACGCATAATCTCTAAACTGCCACCCGTTAGTGAGAGACCCTAAATTGGAAAGTTTAGTGAGTTTTGTTCACGGAATTTGGCCCGGATTTCGATGTCGATTTTCGAATACTTAAGAGATCATTTTTGGGAATCTGACGTCATATTATGCTGGCCACACACGTTTGGAGTTTTTTTTTTGATAACCCAGGGAACCCCCGCACGGCCGACAACCAGGGAGTAAACCCTGGGGGCGACACATGCTAGCCACCACACACGTGCGACCGGTTAAGTCACCCTGCAACGTCCGGGATTCGAACACTAAACCTTTTGCGAGAGGAAGAGTGCGCGCTCCAGCAGCGCCACCCAGGCGGGTGGTCACATTTGGAGTTAGTACGTGTAAAAAAATTGGAATTTCAGTCCGGAGGTGAAAAATTACGATTTTGCCCCTCGGGATGCCGTCACTTTTCGAGGCCAAATGAGGTTATTTTTCGAGGCCGATGCCATTTTTGGGTGGCCACGTATACCATAAGTCGTTATGGACAAAAATTGAAATTTCGACAAAAATTAAAAAAATAATATTATTTTATTTCCGTAACTTCGCAGTCGATTTTCGAGGGCTTAAAAAATGAATTTGGCGAATCTGATGCCATATTATGTTGGCCACGCACATATGGAACACGTATGTGTAAAAATTGAAATTTCGCCCCGGGACCGGAAAAATGATGGTTTTGCCCCTGGGCTAATTTTTGGCCTGAATTTTTGGGAAATTTTTGGAATAATTAAGTGTGCTTATCAGCTGCATTATTGGCACCAAAGACCTAATTGCCCCTCAATTATTTAAGCCTATCTCTTTAGAACCATTAGATTAGGGGCGTTTTGGTCAAATCGCGCGGATCAGCGACACTTGGCGCCCCTAGGCTATTTTTTTTTTACCAGGTCTGACCTTTCTCTCTCTCCTCACTCACCCTCACGCCCAGATTAGCCCAAAACAGCAGCCCCTCTCCAGAATTTCACTCTCTTTCTCTCATTTTCTCTCTCGACCGAGCTTCGCCGGAGCAAGTCGCCGATCACCGGAGCGCCTTCGTCGACCGTCGTGCCCTGCCGTGAACCACTTCAATCCCTAGCCTCAGCCTCGCCTCTGTCCGACCTCTCTCTCTCTCCCTTTCCCTCTCTTTTTCTCTCTTTTTCTTTCTCGGGTTAGCACCGCGCCGCGTCGGAGCTTCGCCGGAGGTTGGATCGCCATTCCGTCGCCACCCAGCCGTCCAGCCTCGCCGTATGACGTCGATCGTCACCGTCTGTATGGTATCCGTATGGGCGATACCGTAGCGTCCGTACGCCGCCGTCCGTGCGGCTCGCGCCCCGTTGCAGCTATCTTGCTGGCCACCGTTCCCCTGCAATCTGTACAGTATCCGTACCGCCGTGAACAATATGCGTGCCAGGAATTCCGCTACCGATTTCACTGTTCATCAGTGATCGATCGCAGTTCCCCGTCACCGTGGTCCAGATATTACGTGAGTATATTTTCCTAAATCTAGATTAGGACTGATAGTGCATTTTTCTGGACTAGCTTAGGTATTATCAGTGTATTTTGTATTGGCGTAGGTGGTATTGGTATATAATTCGTACTGGATTGAGGACCAATTGGTGGAATAAATCTAAGGAATTTAATTGGTTTGTTAAAGATAATTATTGGGATAGTTCGGATTAGTTGGCGATTATGTGATTGGACTGCCGGGTGTGCCCGGACTGAATGACTAGTTGATTGTTCTGCTCAATTGTTGGGAAATTGTATGATGTCATGTCGTGTGACTGAGTAGCCGATAAATGCGGAGTGTGATTGGCCAAATGATGGCATGAATTTGACTGGGTGCCTAAACTGGTTGTTGTTCATGGTGCATTATACTGCATCATATGTGCATGTGATCACCTGATTAAATTATGCCCAAATGCATTACGTGGGGCTCGGATAAAATTGGCAGTGTGCCGTGTGATCACTTAAGGCCTTCGGGTTGTAGCCTTTAGGTCGTGCTGTCCTAAGGCGTTTTACACGGGACGATGCCCGGTTCGTCCGGAAGACGACCAACCTGGTGTGTTTTACGCGAGCTCTGGTTCGTGAGGAGATCGGTGTTGCGCCTAATGCGTTTTACGAGGGCTAGAGACACCGGGCCATGAGCGCCTTGGTGCAGGCCGTGAAGTGTTGTTAGCCTTCGGGTCGTGGTCTACGGGTCGATTAATAATGTCTAAAAATGAGCATTGTGCCAGCGTACATCGTGTGAACTGAATCCTGAGCATGGCAATTGTGTGTCGGTGTTTGTGGCTAATGTGTGTACCGGTGATTGAGTACGAGACAGACAGTAATAAGCATGAGCATCCGTATGGCGCACGTATGATTGAGTATGACTGCGCTTGTGCTGTGATTATAGTGGTGATATAAAATGCCTAACCTGCAGGGTTAGCGTGATGAACGGTCTGGGCCCGTGGGCCTAGATCATTGATTGTGTATTGTATTGTCTGTCGGTCAGGAGATTACATGTTAGCCTAATCTAGATTTAGAGGGTTATACTCATTGAGATTCGTCTCACGGTTGTATCAACCCACATTTCAGACCCCCAGCCATAGGATGCCGAGGAGAATGCCTCTTTTTGGGATACCCTATCATATTCAGCGATCATCGAGTGTACATCCTTGTGGAGACGGAGCAGCATATGAGAGATACTACTCTGTTTTGTTTGTGAATGTGGGAGAGGATTATTACCATACCCAAGAGTACGTGGCGTGGTGTTACAGAGGAGCTGACGGAGTAATCAAACCCCCGCTTAGAACCTTCGATGTCCCGGTAGATGTGAATGATGTCATGATCCCGCATATGGTCAGCAGTGAGATCTCAGATCCTTCAACCCCACCTAATTGGAGTAGTCAAGGCGAGACCGTGGACGGACCTGTAGCCATGGTCGAGGAAGCTGAGGAGCCCGAGGTGCTATACGCTGACCCGGAACGCTTGGACCATCACGAAGAGGAAGAGCTAGTAGCCATGGAGGTCGATCAGGAGCAGGACGGAGAGGTTGTAGTGTTGGGATCTGATCAAGAAGTAGGAGCAGAGGATATGGATTCTGAAGAGTCCGAATCTCAGGGTACTTCATCAAGTGGAGCATCTGAGTCCGATCTGGATTGGACTCCTTAGGTTGCCACTAGTCTTAGATAGAGGGGGTCATACCTTTTTGACTGAAGCCCGCCTTGACCCTATCTAGTAAACCTTGCCACTGACCCCTTTTGACCGAGTAGTAGCCGCTAGTGTGTGTGCTTTCCACTATCTCTGTATAGACGAACATTGTAAAAAGTTTTCTTTGTCAATACCAATATATATATGTTTTCAAATGTGTTTGTTTGATGGTTGTACTTCCTTGGTCTCATGTGTTTATTGTACGGGTGTATATATATATATTTATATACGTGCTTTCGTATGTGTTTGATCTCTGAGTTGGGCATTGGGTCGGCAACGCTTCCTGGGAGCTTTACACCATAATCGACCGTGGCGGGACGTTGCGTTCCAGTGGGGTACGGGGCGTGACACTTCTCGCAGTGACGTGGGCATAAGAATTGGCTTCGATCCATTTGGTGAAGTAATCGATAGCCACTAGAATGAAACGGTGTCCATTTGATGCTTTAGGATTAATTGATCCGATAATGTCAATGTCCCACATTGAAAAAGGCCATGTCTCGGACATTTGATGTAATTCATTTGGAGGAGCATTGATTTTGTCTCCATAAACTTGACATTGATGGCAACATCTAACATGTTGAATACAATCGGCTTCCATGGTTAACCAGTAATAACCTAGCCCCATGATCTTCCTTGCTAGAAGATGGCCGTTCATATGAGGACCGCATTCTCCTTCATATATCTCTTTCATTAATAAATTGGCCTATTTGGTGTCTACACACTTCAACAAGACCAAATCAAAAGATCTTTTATATAAAGCACCTCCGCTGAGAAAGAATTTGGAAGCTAACTTAGTCTAGTATTTTCGATCAGTAGCTCGACTTCCTTGGAGAAATTTTCCTTCTTGAAGATAATTCATAATATCATAGTACCACGATTGACCATCGAGTTCCTCTTCTATAACCATGCAATACGCAGGCTCTTTCAAAATATCGATTTGCAAATGATCAATATTCAAACCATCGGTTACTTGCAACATTGAAGATAATGTCGCCAAAGCATCAGCAAATTGATTCTGAGATCTTGGCAAATAATCAAATGAGATCTCTTCGAATTCTTCCATCAAGTCTTTAAGATACTCATGATAAGGAATCAGTTTTGAATCACGAGTTTGCCATTCGCCTCCTGTTTGGAGAATGATAAGCGCGGAATCACCATAAACTTGTAATTTCTTCACCTTCATATCGATAGCTAATTGGAGACCAAGGATGCAAGCTTCATATTCTGAAATGTTATTGGTACAAGGAAATACCAACTTTGCAGCTACTGGATAATGTTGACCCGCTGGGGATATCAGGACTGCTCCAGTGCCAGAACCGGAGAGGTTAACAGCTCCATCAAAATACATAGTCCACTTGTCTTGTGATACCAAATGGATTCTTTCATCAATTTCATCCCAGTCGTCTGACTTTAAGGGACTTCCAGCTAACATGTCAGCTATGGCTCGCCTTTTGACGGACTTCTAAGACATGCTCTGGATATCAAATTCGGAGAGCAATATTTGCCATTTGGCAAGCCTTCCAACTAGTGCCGGCTTTTCCAAAAGATACTCGATAGGATCATTTTCATTCACAAGCAGGATACGATGGTGAAGAGTGTATTGCCATAATCTGTGTAATACCCAAATTAAGGCTACACACGCTTTCTCAACTTTAGGGTATCAAGCTTCACCAGAAGTAAATTTCTTGCTGAGGTAGTAAATAGCACGTTCCATTCCATCCTCTGATCTCTTCTGTGCTAACATAGCTCCCAAAGACTCATCATGAATGGTGAGATACAAGATCAAAGGTATACCCGAAGTAGGCGAACTAATACTGATGGTTGTGAAAGATATTGCTTCAATTGTTCAAAGGATTTTTGACAATCTTCGTTCCATTCAACTTTAGCATTCTTTTTCAATAGCTTGAAGAATGGCTTGGCTGTTTCGGATAATTGGGAAATAAATCTTGCGACATAATTCAGTCTTCCCAACAAACTTCGGACCTCCTTGACAGTAGAAGGGGGTTTCAAATTGCAAATAGCCTTCGCCTTCAAGGGATCAATCTCAATGCCCTTGTTACTAACCATAAATCCGAGGAGCTTTCCAAACTTTGCCCTAAACACACATTTAGCGAGGTTAAGCCTTAGCTTGAACTTTTTAAGTCGATCAAACAGTTTCTTTAAGACTTCATTATGGTCTTCACCTTGTCGTGATTTAGCTATCATGTCGTCAACATATACTTCAATCTCTTTAAGCATCATGTCATGGAATAGTGTCACCATGGCTCTTTGGTAAGTTGTCCCCGCATTCTTCACGCCGAAGGGCATAACCTTGTAACAGAATGTTCCCCATGGGGTGACGAAAGATGTTTTCGTCTTATTTTCTTCTTTCATTCGGATTTGGTTATAGCCAGAGAAACCATCCATGAAGGAAAATAATTCAAATCCTGCTGTACTATTGACCAAGACGTCAATATGTGGTAGTGGAAAATCATCTTTGGGACTTACTTTGTTCAAGTCGCGGTAATCAACACATATCCGAACTCGCCCATCCTTTTTCATAACTGGGACAATATTAGCAATCCAATCGGCATAATGAGTAACTTCAATGAAATCAATTTTTAACAGCTTCATGACTTCTTCCTCAATCTTCTTAGACAATTCTGGCTTTGTCCTCCTAAGCATCTGTTTCTTAGGCAGAATGGCAGGATCGAGTGGTAATGTGTGTTCTACAATGTTGGGATCGAGACCTGGCATATCAGCATAATACCAGGCAAAGACATCCCGGTATTCCTTCAAGAGTTTGATCAGTCGATTAGTATCAGTTCGAGAGAGACCTGCCCCAATTTTTGTTTCTTTGGGATTTTCAGAATCACCCAAATTTATAATGACAGTTTGGTCTTCCGTGGGAGGTTTGGATTCTTCATGTCAGATCCATTCTTTTTTAATAACCTGGGAATCTTCTTCATTTTCGGGATCAAAATAATCGGGTTCGTATGAGTTTTTTGGACATGAATCCAATCCATGCATATGACTATCATGATTATGTAAAGTGTCATGCCTGAGATGCAATAAAAAATGGTTAGTATATGAAGATAATAAATGCAATGCATGAAGATGTGATGAAAAAACTTTTCGAATTCTAGATTTTCGAAAATTTCATGGGGAACTCGTCCTCATATCATTGGACATCCTTGTTCCAAAGGATTATTTTGAAAACTATAGATTGTGCAAAAGCCCAGGCCTCAAAGCATCATCATAGGGCTGGTATGGTATACTTTCGCATGTCTATTAACAAAACATGAGAATGGTTTTATTGATATGAAGTAAATGTCATATAGTGTTTTGGATCCAAAGTTTGTGATCCGAATTATTGCAATATATGAAATGAACAAAACAAATGAAACGAACAAATGGAAGTCCCTCGCAGGGGAGAATTAGATGGATTACAACTGAAAACAAAGTAGAACATGGAAACATCCCTTACACAGCGGGATCAGTAAGTGGATCATCTTCAAAGCTTTCGGAAATGGCACCCACAGAACTCTCTTCAAATAAGTCGACGATACCATAGATATCTATTTCTTCGTCTTGGAGAAACTTCGGAGGTCCAGAGAAGAAAACTTTCAACGGAGGATTGAGCACGCGTCGATAACTCTTTTCTTTAATGTTTGTGCTTTTCTGATTACCTTGATCCTATTGATCGCCTTGGTAACCTAAGCCTTCTCGTTTCTTTCTCTTAGTCACCTCAATGGGTGTGAGAATGCCTTGGGACAGCTTTCCCAATCTTTTGCCAATAATGAATCCGTGCTCGATCAACACTTTGCTAGACATAAGGGCCGCCTTTGAATAGTGAGGCTTTCTCATAACAGTGCCTACGGGCACATGAGATACTGACACTAACTCGAATGAATGGTAGCTTGATTCTCCTTTTACTTCTGGCTCCACATAAGAAATTGCAGTATTGTTGAAGGTTTCGGTATCTTTCTCGCAATGGACAGTTATAATCTTGCCACATACGACAAAACGGATCATCTGATGTAAACTTGAGGGTATAACACCCGCAGCGTGAATCCAAGGTCATCCCAGTAACAAGCTGAAGTTACTTGGGATATCGAGCACTTGAAATTTCTGAGTAAACATGACTGGACTAATCATCAGTTGTAAGTTAATTTCTCCTAGAGCTTCCTTTTTCATGCCATCAAAGGATCTAACTGGAGTTTTAGAACGATGAACATTATCCATACCCATACCTAGACGACGCAAGGTTGCTAACGGACAGATATTGAGAGCTGAACCGTTATCAATGAGTACTCTCGATATCCTTGTATCAAAGTGTTGAACAGAGATGTATAACGCTTTAGAGTGCGCTCGCCCTTCTGGTGGCAAATCCTTTTCGGAAAAAGAAATTTGATATTTAAGAAAGATAGCACCTACAAACTCTTCCAACTGTACTTCTCCAATTGTCTTGGGTACATGTGCTTCATTAAGAACTTTTAAAAGAGCATTCCTATGTCTCTTAAAAGACTTGAATAGTTCAAGTAACGAGATCTGAGCCGGCATTTTTCTTAGCTGCTCGATCACTTCTACTTCACTCGTTTTGAGAATTTTGAGAAGTTGCTCCGCCTCTTCTTCGGTTATAGCCTTTTTCTTAACACCTTCACGAGATGGAAACATTGGCCTGATCGAGTAACAACGTTTATCTCATGAGACTCATAATTCCAGGGAACTGCCTTAGAGTCATAAACAGGGGATATTCTTGTCTTCAAATTCTCATCCTTTTTCGGTGGCAGCTCGATCACAATAGGCTCAAAGTCCTCACCAGAGATCTTTATATCCTCAAAGCCATCATCCATTAAATCTATAACCACAGGTTCCACAACATGCGCTTGGATTTCACACGTAGTATTCAATTCAATCACGATAGGATCAATCATGGCTACCATGCCATCATCTTCAAATTCGGACCCCTATCCACTCGGGACAATAGTCTTAGGGTCGATAAAAGCGCTTGGAGGAGGAGAGTATTTTATCATGAATCATATTTACCGCTCGGCTGCCCGAGAGTATCAACAATTTTGCCCTTTTCAATCGCTTTCCTAACGAACTCCCGATCCCAGTGGGAGGTATGGCATTCGAATTCCGAATCAGTATTGGAAAGAACTTCTCTATTATCATCGTCATCGTTCCATCCAGTCGGAGCAATGTCTTTCAAGTCAATAAAGAAACTTGGCGGAGGTGAACATTTGACGAAAAAGTCATACTTCCTACTTGGTTGACCTAGAGTATCAACCACTTCACCATGCTCACGAGTGGCCGTTACAAATTCACGATCCCAATGAGCTTTTCTAGCACCAAGCTCAGAATCCGTGTTAGAAATATGCTCCTCGTCTTCATTAACGGGTATAGGTTCAAAGACTTTAGATGTGTGATCCATGCTTTCATCATTCATGCCTCCCCATCCATCGGGAACGATATCCTTTGAGTCGATGAAGAAGCTTGGAGGTGGCATGTATTTGACTATTGTTGACACCTAATTTTTAGCATCAAAAAAATAAAATTCGAGATTATGGTTTCCGATTGCGACGGAGCCCGTTTCTTGAGCAAAAAGTGTCGTTTTTTAATTCCGTCTGTTGGATTAGCTTTTATAAATGATTTTCTATTCATTTCATACAAAAACCCGAAAAGTCAAATGTTTGACTTTGGCGTTGACTTTTTGGTCAACCCTTTGACCAAAAGTCAACCCCAGGTCAAATTGGGGCTTTTCATTTAAAAAGATTCCTTTCAAGTTCAATTTCACTTTAGAAGTGGAAATTTTAGAAAAATTCAAAGATTTGATCATAAAATCAAACTTCTAGTGAAAAGTCAACTAGGGTTTGACTTTTGGTCAAACCTTTGACCAAAAAAATTGAAAAAATTCAAAAATCCCAAATCATCTTATTTTACTTTCAATTTACCTTTGGCATTAGAAATTTTACAAAAATCGATTTAGAATCAATTTTTTCCCAAATTGCGGAATTTGATTCAAATCGGCCAAAAATGAAATTACTTCATTTCTAGTCATTTTTTAGATTAGTTTTCTTCACGACATTTGATCTAGAGGTCATTTTATATCCAATTTTTGAACCAATTTTGTGATTCCAAGCCAAACACAAAAACCCCCAAATTAGGCCCTAATCAGTGATTTTGATCGATTCTTCATGATTTGCGCAATTGAGACACGATTGAATCTAATTTCTTATATGAAACCCAAATGCAAAATCAATTTTGGAAAAATCACATGAATTTGGGTCAATTTGATCAATTCAGTGATCCAATGATTAGGAAGTCTAAGAGTGATTGGTCTAATTAGTGCAATTCAACTTGACCCACTCTAGACTAATATTCAATTTGATGAATTGGGACTCAATTTGGTTAACTAGACTTCAATTAAATTTGTTAGTCTAGCTCGGTCATGCAATTACCCAAATTCAGAGCTAATTGACTCAAATCGATTTAATTCAAATTGAACTGATCCGATCAGACTAGTCATTTTCCGGTCGAAAATTTTGATAATCGATAATCCGATCGGACCAACCAAGGTCAGTCACATCCTCTTGAGTACAAAAATGACAAAAATGCCCTTAATCAAAAATGACAAAAATGCCCTTGATTAAGAATGACCAAAATGCCCTTCTTCAAGAATTAAGCAAATTAATTAAGGGATAAGCAAATCAATCATGGCCATTCATTTAAAATTGATCATGTCCATCCATAATGCCATGTCATCAATCCTTAGCCTCTAAGGAATTTTCTTAATCATTAAGGATGCATTTTGGACCATTTGATCAATCTAAGGGCTAGAATTCAAAGTTGGAAGGGGTATATAGTTTTTTCCCTCCAAAAATCAAAGGGGGGTGTCCATTTTCAGATCTGAATTCTCTCTCTCTCTCTCTCTCTCTCTCTCTCTCTCTCTCCCTCTCCCACGATCAACTCTCTCTCTCGAGCTCCCTCTCGGCCGCCGGCCTCTCGTCCCCTTGCCGGCCCTTTTCCGGCGAACCACCGCCACTCCGGTGTCCCCCACGGCGGCTTGAGGCTGATCGCAAGGTCAGCCGACCTCGCTGGTGGCCGGAGCTTCCCATTCCGGCGGCATATCTCTCTCGGCAACATCACCGGCTTCACCGCCGGTGATCTGTCCAGCAGCTTCAACCGGCTGAACCGGTCCTCCGGCGACCTCCTCCGGCGATCCAGCCTCACCGACTACCTTCCTCGACGTCCTCACAGCACTGTGGTGGCTGGCCTCGCACCGAACGGCCACCGGATCGCACTTTAAACTTCATTTTTTGCTGATTCGTTCATTTGTGTGAAAACGAGTCGATTCTCACATTATCTCTTGTAATCCGTTATTGTAGATTGGCCGAGCTTTCCGAGGTGTCTCCGTGCCATTCCAGGTCTGAATACGGAGGCCAGATCGCTCGCTCGAGCGTTGGATCATCGTGAGACAAGGTAAGAACGTTTGAACTCAACTCTGTAATTTCGTGATCAGAAAAACCTGCTTGCTTGAAATGCTGATTTGAGGTTGTTAATGTCGAAATCTGATGAAGTGATAAACTAGAGAGTCGTAGTACTCGTCTTAAGCTTCGATTTGATATATCATATGCCTCGATCGGACTTCATTTGCCATGTCAAAACACATTTAGAAGTTAGGATCAGAATCTGGAATATTCTGTTCATGTCTGTTCTGATGATTCCCTGACTGACGTTGTGCTGTTCGATGACTTTTTTGATTTTCTACATTCATTTTCTGGAAAAACTTCCTTCATGAGAATTGTAAAACACATCTAGATCTGTTCACTGTAAAATTTTCAAAAATTTCTGAGCATGATAGACTAGTACGATTTGCAACGTCATATGCATGTGAATCTGGATTCATGTTGATTTCAGTCGACCTTCGTGTGTTCTTCGATTTTCATAAATTCGTGTGTTCGAGATATGAAAAAATTTTCTTCAGGAAAGTTCTTCCTAAGATCAAGATCTTTCAATTGATACTAATTTGATCAAAATCAGAGATCATTTGAATTTTCAAAAGGAATTCTCACTATTTGATCAGAATCTGTGTTCAGATCTGATTTTCATTCCTTTGAAGTTCAAAAGATGTTTCTCCGAATTTGATGAAGTTAGGGTCCTTTTTTGCAAAAAATCAAAACTTCAAAGTTGCTCATTGGGGTCTCATTATGTCAACTGAACATTTTGAGGACCTAATTACAATTTTTGGAGGGTTGATTTGCTTGAAAAATCTTCTCGGGCTAAAATTTCATTTGCAATCGAGTCCCTCGCGAAAACCGAATTTTATAAAAATTTGGAGGGCTTTTTAGCAAAAACTCAAAACACGAAAGTTGTTTCACACAGGGAATCCTAATGGTAAAAAAATTTTCATGCCGTTTTGATAAGTTTTGTTATTTTTCCCGCCTTTATTTTGAAACTCATAACTGGGCCGTGTCCAGCCTGTCACTGAAATTTAATTGAGCATTTTCGGGAAAATTGGCTAGGATTTAGGAAAAATGGTCTTCATGACTTTTGTTCCTCATGTCATAAGCTTTCTAATGACACCTGATTCGCTTCATTTGAACATCATTAGGATAGTTAATCATGCTTGATCAGAATTGATCCGAATTAGATGTTAATTGAATAAGTGGTCTTTCTCATAAAGCCCACTTCCCCTTGCTTGATTGGTTTTGAAATAAGGCCCATGGGCCTAAACGCATGTTTATTTTATTGCTATGCATGTGTTTGTTAGATGAATGTTAGGCCCGGTGTATGTTCGGCGGGTAGCCCATTCATGATCATTAGAACCCGACTTTAGGGGTTAATTGATATGAGTTATCGTTTTGTGAATACAAATGGTAGCTCATTATCATTAACCATTAATCAAACAATGTTAGGTGATTAGATGGGTGATGAATCGAATCGCATGAAAAACAAAGGCCGATCCCGAGGCCCGTGTTTAATTAGTGAATTGATTGCATCATTGTTCTTTCATATGTCATTTATTATGAATGAATGTATGAATGTAAACATCGACACCCGAGAGGCGGTCCAAGGAAGAAAAATCCGAAGTTGAGAAGATCAAGGTGATTGACCGATGTCCAATCCGGTCTCAATTTGTACTCATTTGACGATGATTCTAAACCGATGTCCAATCCGGTTTCAATTTGTACTTAATTCATTCATCCCCGACCATGTCTCGGGATTTCAATTCGTATTGTAATAAACACCCGACGAGTTGCGGGTTCTTACTTTTTACTTTCTCGCACTTAGAATTAGCTCGTCCTTTCAATAATTCGAGTGTTTACTTTACGTTAGGTCTTTCAATACAATTGATTGTTTCTTTCTTTTTCTAGACTAAGATAGGATTAGTTTAGAATCTTAAATGAAAATGCAAAAACAAGATGCATGATCACCTAGTGGACTAAGACTTTGGCATGAAAATGGTAAAAAACAAATGCATGACGATTTAGATAACAACCATGTTAAGTTTAGCGGTACCGAAAGGGCGTTAATAGAAATATTAACGTAAGCTAGTCCCCGAACCTTTGATCTCTGGTTTTCGTAGAAACCGAAACGAAATTCCCGCGTTTCGGTTGGGTTTTCTAGCCAACCCCCGACCTAGGCTAGTGGCGACTCCTAAAAAATAAAATCAATCCGCTGTCACGCGAGATATGGATTTAGGGAAAATCCACGTTCATGATTAATGATTTATATGGCTAAACAAAAGATTTACACTTCAATAAAAATCATTTTTAAAGTGCCATATGAATCATCTCATGAACACTTATCTCTAAACCCGCCTCATCCGAGCTCGGACCCTCGAGGGGCAGGTCGCGACAGGCTTGGCGACTCCACTGGGGACTAGGTTACAAACCTAAGTGGATTAAAGCCGTAATAAACTTGTTGGTTGTTATCTCACTTGTCTACATTTTGTAGCATCGACTGCAAGTCAAAGTCACGTGGAAAAATGAGGTTAGTCCACTAACCAAGTGTTAAATGGTTTTATAGATGGGAGCCATAAGGGGTGGAGTGAATGCAAACCCTTTGTTTTGTAGGTGGTGTTCGGGTGAATGTCGAATGTATGAGATTATATTGAAGTGTTGTTTGCTTTAGATTTAAATGCATGTTTACTTGCTTTAGCACGACACAAATGCACCCACATCCCGCGGTCTAAAACCCCGGATCGCTTTAGGGTACCTCTAGGAGGTATTAAGAGTGGAATCCGCATGTGAATCCATGTGGTAATCCATTCTTCAATACCGCTCATCTTGATTAGTAAGAAGTGCACCGGCCGACGTTAGTAGCGGTGGGTAAACTCTTCTTATTTAATTAAGATGGAGACCTTAAACCTTTAGAATCCTACCCTTAGGTGTCAAAACTCACATGTCCTCATGCGATGTGTCGATGTGTTTGCCATTTTCTCTTCATGGTAAGGTTGATTGTATCGTTCTACAATTTCAATTACGCCATTTCAATTCCACGTTATTTTCCTTTTTTATAATGCGTGGTGATTAATCTTGATGCCCCAAATTAGGGTTAGTCAAAATGGATATGTCGGAGATTCGAATCGTCCCCGTTCCAAGAGCTCTCGTGACTATGTGGGAAAGCCTCGAGTCAAAGCATAAAGAATACGTGGAAAAGAGGATCGGATATCTTCCCGCGCTCCTATACATCGAGCCTCGGATCGCCATGATCAAGGCATTGTCTCATTTTTGGAACTCGAAGACATCCACTTTTGTGTTTGGTCGAAATGAGTTGACCCCTACAATTGAGGAGTACGATATTGCCATTGGTAGGGTCGGGTCTTTTGGTTTAGTCAGTCCTCCGATAGATATAGATTCTATAACTCTTTTGAGCCAATTCTTAGGAATCGATATTCTCCAAATCAAAGGCGTTCTTAGAGGAAATTCCAACGCACTCTCCTTCACATTCTTAGAGCAACATTTTTCTAGCTTGCCAAAAGAATCGGGTAATCAAATTCCTCGAGTTTTTCTCTTAGCATTCTTTGGTTTTGTGGTTTTCCCATTCACCAAAAAGACCATGGATCCTTTGGTAGTTTTCATTGTCAACCAAGTGTGTATGTTCAAAAGATTCTCAAATATGATCTTAGGCGAGACCTTCGTATCACTCAATAGGTTCAAACAAAACAGAAATGGTATCTTTAGAGCCCCAATAGGTTTACTCCAAATTTGGTTGGTCTCTCATATCAAAGATTTTGGTTTGAGCTTGAAAATCATAGATGTGTCCAAAGATTGTCATCCTATCTCGCTTTTCCGAGAAAAGGAAAAAATCTTTCCCTTTTGGTCATTCTCAACTTGGTTTAGTTTTTTCAAGAACCTTGCTCCAAATCAAATCCAATGGCATGTTCGTTGGCTTGGAAATCCCGAAGTGCGCCTTAATAACGGATCCGACAACCCAATCCCACTCTTGGGTCTTACGGGGTCTACATCATATTACCCTTTTAGGGTGATCCGTCAATATCGCGCGCTTCAAAAGATTCCACCATTCCTCAAGCTGGGGTTATATCATTTTGACTATCGCAAAGATGTCATCCAAAAGGACCAAATGATGGACGTGAAGGAAATGGTCAAGTCTATCATTGATATGTGGTACAAATGCCGCCCGGAGCCGATTATCATTACCGATGAGTCGGAATTGGAAGGGGAAATGAAGATACATCACGCATTGTCGGAGTACGTACACCGTCGTCTTGAGCCCGAGCTTAAAGTGGATCTCCCTAATGTTCCCGAGAAGCCAACTCAACAGCAAGCTATAGCCGCTAGAGCTCTTATAGAAAAGAATGAAGCTTTAGCCGAGGTTGAGCGTTTGACCCAAGAAAACAAACGAATTCGCCTTGCATCTAAAGAAGATTCATTAGGATTTGGGCTATATTCCATGAAGAAATCTCCTTTCATGTAATTTTCCTTTTTTAGAGTTGATGTATAGGGTTTCCTTTTTACTCATTTTAGTAATGATGTAATAGGATTCTCTTCTTGTCTTTAAGGGATTGTATTTCACAAATTTTGTTGTTAATAGTGAAATTTCCCTTTGTGTGCGCTTTCTTTTCCGAGATTCCAATGGAATATAGATGGGGCATCTTGATTAATCATCGCGTGTTACCCCTTTAATTGTATAATTTCTTGTGAAGAAATTATGATAAGAGATTATTCACATGATATTGGGATCATGAGAATATTTCTTATCTTTATTTCATCTAAAGAAAATATAAAATTGAAGGATTTTATATTTTCGTCTCGATTCATTTTCCGTATGCTAATTTGATTTCTGTTTTTTACAGAGAGAGTATTAAAATACGGCTGAATCGCGTTTTATTATACGCACCCGTCGCCAAGCAAGGATGGAGAACGAAGACACTCGTACTCGCGTTATTACCATCGAGAATCAAATGGCGCAAATGATGGCGCTCTTAACCGATCTTGCAAATCAAGTAAAGAACTTCACGCCTGTGGCTCCTGCTGCTGCGGCTTCTACTCCTAATGCGCCCACTAATGCGCCGGTGATAGATCCAGTTGACAAAGGACCTGTTGAAGAAGTCCCCGTTAATGTCATTCCTACCGTCATCGATTTGGAAGCTCCACCTAAGGAGTCGCCTGCCGCTCATATGGATGAAGAGAGCGCGAGACGTCTTGCAAAATTGGAGGAACGCCTGTGCATGTTGCAAGGTTACCAACTCCAAGGTTTTGATAAGTTGTCGCCTTTTACAAAGGTGAAAGTTCCTGATTTTTACAAGGAACCCGAGTTTTCAAGGAAGTACGATGGAACTGGGTGTCCTAAAACCCATTTGAAGTATTATTTGAGCAAGATGGCTCGTTATTCCGATAACACCCCTCTGTTGATCAACAATTTTCAAGATAGCTTGGCAGACTCCGCCTTGACTTGGTTCATCGAATTGGATTTGGAGAAAATTTGCACCTGGGAAGATCTTGCAGATGAATTTCTTCAGCAATACAAGTTTAATACCGAAATTGCTCCAACCCGTGAAGAGCTGGTCCGGGTTGACAAAAGGAGGATTGAAACTTTTAGAGCATATGCCCAAAGGTGGAGAACTATGGCGTCTCAAGTCAAACCTCCGTTGTCCGAGAAAGAGATCATGCAGTTGTTTCTTCGAGCTTTACCGCGAGAATACTTCGACAAGATGTTTAATAACACTTGCTTTAATTTTCCCGCAATGGTTGAATTGGGAGAACGAATTGAAGGTATCATGCGAGAGGGTCGATTGTCCGAGACGACGACTCGTAGATTTACCTTAAAGAAGGATAAAGAGCCAACGGTGGAGGTTGCCTATATTCAAAATCCTAATGCTCAAAAGCCACTAAGCACACCAGTTCAAAGGTCTGTTGTGGAAACAGGGGGTTCTTCCCGGAATTTTGACCGAAAAGGGAAAGCTCCGCAAAGACAATTCACTCCGTTACCAAGACCTATGTCTCAATTACTACCGATGTTGATTGAACAAAGGCTCGTAGCAAAAGAAATCCCGAGAGACAACCCGCCAAAGTTTGCTGGATTTGATTTGGCAAAATCTTGTGTATATCACATGGGCGAGAAGGGTCATGATGTGAACAATTGTTACACTCTCAAGGTCAAAATTCAGAACTTGTTGGATAAGAAGATCTTGTCGTTTAAAGATGCCACTCCAAATGTTCAGCAAAATCCGCTCCCTAATCATACCGAAGCCGTTAACGTGATATTTGGAGATGAGAATGAGAAACCTTTCTTGTTCGATGTGACGAAGTTGGAAGAGCTATTGACTATAGCTAGAGATCAACCGAAAGAAGGAAATGTATCCCGGGAGGAGAAAATGTATTGCTTAGCCAAGATGTTTGCTTTAGGCATAATTCAGCCTCTTCAAGAAGGGAAGCCCGAAGGGTCTATCGAGACCGCTATAATTGATTTGTCGTCCGAGAAATTCTCATGTAAGTTCGCGGGTGAAGCCTCATGCTTTAAGCCAAAAGATGATGGGTACGAGCCAGATGTTGATGAACCGTGGATTGACACTTATTCCGATAGTGATTCAGAATGTGAGAGTAATAATGCCTGTCAAGATCGTGAATTTATGAAGAAGGCTATCGAGAAAGGTGAAATTGTTGATACCCTCGGACAGCCGAGTGGTAAATATGACTTTATGGTCAAATATACGCCGTCTCCAAGTTTCTTCGTTGACTTAAAGGATATCGTTCCCGATGGGTGGGGAGGCATGGATGATGAAGGCATATCCGCCAATGAAGACAAGAAGTATGTTTCTAACATGGATTCTGATCTTAGCGTTAGTAAGACTCATTGGAACCGCGAATTTGTAATGACCACTCGTGAGCATGATGAAGTGGTTGATACTCTAAGGCAACCAAGTAGGAAGTATGACACTTTTGTCAAATGTTTGCCTCCGCCAAGTTTCTTCGTTGATTTGAAAGACATTGTTCCGACTGGATGGAGTGATGACGGAGATAATGAAGAAGCTCTTTCCGATGCTGATTCGGAATTTGAATACCATACCTCCCACTGGGATCGGGAGTTCGTTAGGAAAGCGATTGAAAAGGGCGAAATTGTTGACACTCTCGGGCAGCCAAGTGGAAAATACGATTTCATGGTGAAATACTCTCCTCCTCCAAGCGCTTCTATCGACCCTAAGACTATCGTCCCGAGTGGATGGGGGTCCGAATTTGAAGATGATGGCATGGTAGCAATGATTGATCCTGTTGTGATTGAATTGAATGCAACTTGTGAAATCCAAGCGCACGTTATGGAACCTGTGGTTATAGATCTAATGGCTGATGGCTTCGGAAATATAGAGATCTCTAATGAAGATATTGGGCCTGTTGTGATCGAGTTGCCACCGAAGAAGAATGAGAATTTGAAAGCAAGAATTCCTCCTGTTTATGATTCCAAGGCAGTTCCATGGAATTATGAGTCTAACGAGATAGACGCTGTTACTCGGTCAGGCCGATGTTTTCCATCTCGTGAAGGTGTCGAGAAAAAGGCTGTAACCGAAGAAGAGGCGGAACAACTCCTCAAAACTCTCAAAACGAGTGAATCAGAGGTGATCGAGCAGTTAAGGAAAATGCCGGCTCAAATCTCGTTACTTGAACTATTCAAGTCTTCCGAGAAACATAGAAATGCTCTCTTAAAGGTTCTTAATGAAGTACATGTACCCGAGACAATTGGAGAGGTACAGTTGGAAGAGTTTGTAGGTGCTATCCTTCTTAAGGATCAAATTTCTTTTTCCGAAAAGGATTTGCCGTCGGAAGGGCGAGCACACTCTAAAGCATTATACATCTCTGTTCAACACTTTGATACAAGGATATCAAGAGTTCTTATTGATAATGGTTCAGCTCTCAACATCTGTCCGTTATCAACTTTGCGCCGTCTAGGTGTGGGTATGGATAATGTTCGTCCTTCTAAGACTCCAGTCAGGGCCTTTGATGGCATGAAAAAGGAAGCTCTTGGAGAAATTGACTTACAACTGATGATTGGTCCAGTTATGTTCGCTCAGAAGTTTCAAGTGCTCGATATCCCGAGCAACTTCAGTTTGTTGTTGGGACGACCTTGGATTCACGCGGCGGGTGTTATACCCTCAAGTCTACATCAGATGATCCGTTTTGTCGTCTGTGGCAAGATTATAACGGTTCATTGTGAGAAAGATACCGAAACTTTCAACAATACGGCAATTCCTTACGTGGAGCCAGAAGTAAAAGGAGAATCAAGCTACTACTCATTTGAGTTAGTGTCAGTATCTCATGTGCCTGCGGGCACTGTTATGAGGAAGCCTCACTATTCAAAGGCGGCCCTTATGTCTAGCAAAATGTTGGTCGAGTACGGATTTACCATTGGCAAAGGATTGGGAAAGCTGTCCCAAGGTATTCTCACACCTATTGAGGTGACTAAGAGAAAGAAGCGAGAAGGCTTAGGTTACCAAGGCGATCAACAAGATCAAGGTGATCAGAAAAGCCCAAGCATCAAGGAAAAGAGTTACCGACGTTTACTCCCTCCTCCGTTGAAAGATTTCTTCCCTGGACCGTCAAAGTTCCTTCAAGATGAAGAAGCAGACATTTATGATATCGTCGACTTATTTGAAGAGAATTTTGTGGGTGTCATTTCCGAGAGCTTCGAGGATGATCTACCTACCGATCCCGCTGTGTAAGGGATGTTTTCATTGTTTTACTTTGTTTTCAATTGTAATCCATCTAATTCTCCCCTGCGAGGGAATTCCATTTGTTCATTTGTTTTGTTCATTTCAAGTGTTGTAATAATTCGGATCACGAGCTTCGGATCCAAAACACTATATAGCATTCATTTTCAATTCAATAAAAACATATGCATGTTTTGTTAATAGATGTGCAAAAGTATACCAAACCAGCCCTATGATGATGCTTTGAGGCCTGGACTTTTGCACGATCTATAGTTTTCAAAATAATTTTGGAACAAGGATGTCCAATGATATGAGGACGAGTTCCCCTTGAAATTTTCAAAAATTTGGAATTTGAAAAGTTTTTCATCACATCTTCATGCATTGCATTTCTTATTTTCATATACTGACCATTCTTTTTGTTACATCTCAGGCATGACACTTTGCATAACCATAGTAGTCATATGCATGGCTTGGATTCATGTTCAAAAAACTTATACGAATCTGATTATTCTGATCTCGAAAATGAAGAAGATTCCCAGGCTATTAAAAAAGAATGGATCCGACATGAAGAATCCACACCTCCCACAGAAGAACGAACTGTCGTTATAAATTTGGGCGATTCAGAAAATCCCAAAGAAACAAAAATTGGAACAAGTCTTTCTCAAGCAGATGCAGATCGACTGATCGCACTATTGAAGGAGTATCAGGATGTCTTTGCTTGGTCATATGCTGATATGCCGGGTCTGGACCCCAACATTGTGGAACACACGTTGCCTCTTGATCTTACCATTCCACCTAAGAAGCAGAAGCTTAGGAGGACAAAGCCAGAATTATCCAAGAAGATTGAGGAAGAAGTCATGAAATTGTTAAAAGTTGATTTCATTGAAGTCACTCATTATGCTGATTGGATTGCAAATGTCGTCCCAGTCATGAAGAAAGATGGGCGAGTTCGGGTATGTATCGATTACCGCGACTTGAACAAAGCAAGTCCCAAAGATGATTTCCCATTACCACATATTGACGTCCTGGTCGATAGCACCGCAGGATTCGAATTATTTTCTTTCATGGATGGTTTCTCTGGTTATAACCAAATCCGAATGAAGGAAGAAGATAAGACTAAAACATCTTTCATCACCCCATGGGGAACATTCTGTTACAAAGTTATGCCCTTCGGCTTGAAGAACGCAGGGGCAACTTACCAAAGAGCCATGGTGACACTATTCCATGATATGATGCATAAGGAGATTGAAGTTTATGTCGATGACATGATCGCTAAATCACGACAAGGTGAAGACCACATTGAAGTCTTAAAGAAACTGTTTGATCGACTTAGAAAATTCAAGCTAAGGCTTAACCCCGCCAAGTGCATTTTTGGGGCAAAGTCTGGGAAGCTCCTTGGATTTATGGTTAGTAACAAGGGCATCGAGATTGATCCCTCGAAGGTGAAGGCCATTTGTGATTTAAAACCTCCTTCTACTGTTAAAGAAGTTCGAAGCTTGTTGGGAAGATTGAATTATGTTGCAAGATTCATTTCCCAGTTATCAGAAACAGCTAAACCATTCTTTAAGCTGTTGAAAAAGAATGCCAAAGTTGAATGGAATGAAGATTGTCAGAAATCCTTTCAACAATTGAAGCAATATCTTTCACAACCACCAGTTTTGGTACCGCCCACTCCGGGTATACCTTTGATCTTATACCTCATCATTCACGATGAGTCTTTGGGAGCTATGTTAGCGCAGAAAAGACCAGAGGATGGAAAGGAACGCGCTATTTACTACCTCAGCAAAAAGTTTACTTCTAGTGAAGCTCAATATCCAGAAGTTGAGAAAACGTGTGTAGCCTTAATTTGGGTATTACACAGACTACGGCAATACACTCTTCATCATCG
The DNA here is from genome assembly GCA_031216235.1 of Syzygium jambos. Classification (NCBI taxonomy): domain Eukaryota; kingdom Viridiplantae; phylum Streptophyta; class Magnoliopsida; order Myrtales; family Myrtaceae; genus Syzygium; species Syzygium jambos. The sequence goes on from CM062225.1 coordinate 21,070,472, forward strand.
TATCCTACTTGTGAATGAGAACGATCCTATCAAGTATCTGTTGGAAAAGCCTGCACTAGTTGGAAGGCTTGCCAAATGGCAAATATTACTCTCTGAGTTTGATATCCAGAGCATGTCTCAGAAGTCCGTCAAAGGTCGAGCCATAGCTGATATGTTGGCTGAAAATCCCTTAAAGTCAAATGATTGGGATGAAATTGATGAAAGAATCCATTTGGTGTCACAAGACAAGTGGGTCATGTATTTTGATGGAGCCGTTAATCTCTCCGGTTCAGGTACTGGAGCAGTCTTAATATCCCCAACGGGTCAGCATTATCCAGTAGCCGCAAAGTTGGTATTTCCTTGTACCAATAACATTTCAGAATATGAAGCTTGCATCCTCGGTCTTCAATTAGCCATCGATATGAAGATTAAGAGATTACAAGTTTATGGCGATTCAGCACTTATCATTCTCCAAACAGGAGGTGAATGGCAAACTCGTGATTCGAAATTGATTCCTTATCATGAGTATCTTAAAGATTTGGTGGAAGAATTCGAAGAGATCTCATTCGATTATTTGCCAAGATCTCAGAATCAATTTGCTGATGCTTTGGCAACATTATCCTCAATGTTACAAATAATTGATGGATTGAACGTTGACCCTTTGCAAATCGACGTTTTAAAGAAGCCTGCATATTGCATGGTTATAGAAGAAGAATTTGATGGTCAACCATGGTACTATGACATCATGAATTATCTTCGAGAAGGAAAATTTCCCCAAGGAAATCAAGCTAAGGATCGAAAATACTTGACTAAATTAGCTTCCAAATTCTTTCTTAGTGGAGGTGCTTTGTACAAGAGATCTTTTGATTCGGTCCTGTTGAAGTGCGTAGACACCAAAGAGGCCAATTTATTAATGAAGGAGATACATGAAGGAGAATGTGGTCCTCATATGAATGGCCATCTTCTAGCAAGGAAGATCATGAGGCTAGGTTATTATTGGTTAACCATGGAAGCCGACTGCATTCAACATGTCAGATGTTGTTATCAATGTCAAATTTATGGGAACAAAATCAATGCTCCCCCAAATGAATTACATCAAATGTCCGAAGCATGGCCTTTCTCAATGTGGGGGATTGACATTATCGGACCAATCAATCCTAAGGCGTCAAATGGACACCGCTTCATTCTAGTGGCTATTGATTACTTCACCAAATGGATCGAAGCCAATTCTTATGCTCATGTCACCGCGAGAAGTGTGGCAAAATTTATTCGTCGAGACATCATTGCTCGATACGGGATTCCCGAAGCAATTATCACGGATAATGGGTCAAACTTGAATAACAAAGTAGTGGATGAGCTACTCAGTAAGTTTCACATTCGCCACTTGAATTCTTCTCCTTACCGCCCACAAATGAATGGAGCTGTGGAGGCGGCAAATAAGAATATAAAGAAGATCCTGTCCAAGACGGCAGAAAATTACCGAGACTGGCATGATCGGTTGCCGTATGCGTTAATGGCTTATCGAACTTCCATTCGCACCTCGACTGGGGCAACACCATTCTCATTGGTATATGGGATGGAGGCAGTTTTACCTGTGGAAGTGGAAATTCCTTCATTAAGGGTACTTTCGCAAATAAAGCTTTCCGAAGCAGAATGGATTCAACAGAGATTTGAACAGCTTAATATGATTGATGAAAAAAGGGTAAAAGCCCTTTGCCATGGACAAAGCTACCAAAAGCGAGTAGCCAAGTCATTCAACCGTAAGGTTCGACCCAGACATTTTGAGATCAATGATCTGGTTTTGAGGAAGGTCTTACCCATTATTCCAGATCGTGGAAAGTTCACTCCTAATTATGAAGGGCCGTATGTCGTCAAGAAAGTGTTGCCAGGTGGAGCATTGATTCTTGTAGAAATGGATGGCCGAGAGTTGCCAAAACCTGTGAATGCTGATGCTATCAAGAAATATTTTCCCTGAATAAAAAGTTTCAAGTTGCTTTGGACTGAATCCAAGTCTCCTTAAGAACATTTGCATCATGCATTTCATGCATACATGGCATTTTTGCATATTTGTTCATTTTGTAGGTACTCAACTGTTCCCCAGGGAAGCTATTCCAAACCTCAAGGAGTCAAGCCCAAGGAAGTTGCTACATCAAATCAATCTTTTCCCTAGAATTTAGGAAGTAGATCCTATGCGTGAAGACCTTTTCTGTCCAAAAGGTTTTTCAAGTTTGAAATAAAAATCCCCAGAGGAGTTTAAAAAAATCAAATCAAATGTCTTGATTTATCAAAATTCCTCACAGACGGGAGATTTAACCAGATGATCCTTTGGAAAAACAAAAAGAGGATTTCTCAAAAATGCCGAATGGAAATGCCTAGGATGATAAAAGGCAAGCCTTTGATCAAACACATCCCTCTACTCATTTTGAGAGAATTGAGCGAAAAAGCCATGTCGTAGGACGTAGGATTCGTTCACATTGAATACATGGATTGAAATGATAAAAGGCATTTCATTTCTCTATCCTAAACACTCATGTTATCCTTTGCTAGCCACTTTGAGCCAAATAAGGAGAATTCTCAAAATACCCCTGTCAAGAACCACCCCACATTGGGGCAAAATAAGAAGTTATGGTTGATCATTTTTGGAGCAAAAAGATTAAGAAAGATTTTATTGCTTTCACTTGCATCAATCTTCTTGTGATAGTTTCAGATGGATCTTTACAGAAGCTCGAAGCATCCCAAAGTGAATAAGAGCATTCTTTTCCTCTACCCAAACACAGTTATCCCTTGCTTAGCCAAATTGAGCCTTAAGCATGTTCATTTCAAAACCCAAGATGTTGATTATCTCCCCACATTGGGGCAACGCATATGATTTACCAAGGAGATTGAGAAATTGGTGAATATGTATAAAGTGTCTCGAGAGTCCAAAGAGCTCAAAAGATAAATATTAAGGGGCATGAAAAAGCAGTGTGCCTGGTAAAAGCAAGGCCGATGCCCATGAAAAAACATGTCAAAAGCAAAAGCAAAAGCAAGAAAAAGCAATATGCTTATGCTTAAAACAAAATTCCATTTGCATAAGATGCTTAGAAAGAGCAAAGCTCTTATATTGCAAGAAAAATGGACTCTCGAGACAGTTTGGTTTTCAAGAATCAAATAATGTCAGATTTGAATGATTTGGTAATGATGCCAAGATAATCATCATTTTTCTTTCAAACCCCTTCTATCAAATTTCAAGCCTTTTGAGCCTAACCCGAACCAACATTACAACCCTCTCCGAAGTCTCTTCCGATTGGGATGGTTTGAGTTAATGTGAAGATTTCATAAAGGAACTACCGCTAGAAGGAGTGGAAGTAATCCTATCTTGTCTTATCTTCAAGGTTCTTGACTTGTAAACCCGCTGAAGATGTTGATGATATGTTTCTTTTCTTGGCCTCAAAGCAAATACCCTTTGTGTAAGCCCATGACCAAGCCTATATTACGGTCCTTTGGAAAGACCTTTCTGATCAACCATTTGTATTCAATGTGAATGTTTCCGAAAACTTTCGACATAGGTTCGTGAGACATTACCAGTGAGAATTGAATAGCTTTCCCACATCGATGAATGAGAATCAAAGTCTTTATGAGAGCTAGTGTGAAAGACCTTTTTGATTAGGTTATTTCCAATTTGGCATTTTTATCTAACCTCTTTAAGTGGTTATTCAAAGATTATTTTGTTAAAATTTCCTCTTAAGGATTTTGATAATCTTTGGCCTTTCACTAAAAGTTGAAAAATTCCGTTTGATTTGTTGTTAAACAATCTCGGAACTCTTTTTTTCAAAATATCTTTCCCCAGTGGATCGGTTTTTGGTTAGCCTAAACCATAACTTACATTTTCGGTTTTTGGTCATCCTAAACCATACCCTTGGTTTTTGGTTAGCCTAAACCATAACTTACATTTTCGGTTTTTGGTCATCCTAAACCATACCTTCGGTTTTTTGTCATCCTAAACCATACCTTCGGTTTTTGGTCAGCCTAAACCATAACACCTTACCTTAGGTTCTAGGTCATCCTTAAACCTTGTCCTTAGGTTCCAGGTCATCCTTAAACCTTGTCTTTAGGTTCCAGGTCATCCTTAAACCTTGTCTTTAGGTTCCAGGTCATCCTTAAACCTTGTCTTAGGTTCTAGGTCATCCTTAAACCTTGTCTTAGGTTCCAGGTCATCCTTAAACCTTGTCTTTAGGTTCCAGGTCATCCTTAAACCTTGTCTTAGGTTCTAAGTCATCCTTAAACCTTGTCTTAGGTTCTAGGTCATCCTTAAACCTTGTCTTAGGTTCTAGGTCATCCTTAAACCTTGTCCTTAGGTTCTAGGTCATCCTTAAACCTTGTCTTTAGGTTCCAGGTCATCCTTAAACCTTGTCTTAGGTTCCAGGTCATCCTTAAACCTTGTCTTAGGTTCCAGGTCATCCTTAAACCTTGTCATTTGGTTCTTGGTTTTCCTTAAACCATAGGTTTCTCACAAAATCATTTCTTTGTCTTTTCTTCCTTCATTCCATCTCATGAGAGAGAGAAGAACACATGAATGGTCTGACAATCCAACGGTAAGTGCTTCAGGTAAGACTCTGATCAAATGTCTTTGTCTTTATTTTCTTTTTCCCAAATGGAATCGACTAAAAATTTGCAGGTGCCAATCGGTCTTTGAGCGAAACCTCTTCGAACTCCCACTCAAAGAGGGGCAGCTGTTGACACCTAATTTTTAGCCGATGCGTCATCAAAAAAATAAAATTCGAGATTATGGTTTCCGATCGCGACGGAGCCCGTTTCTTGAGCAAAAAGTGTCGTTTTTTAATTCCGTCTGTTGGATTAGCTTTTATAAATGATTTTCTATTCATTTCATACAAAAACCCGAAAAGTCAAATGTTTGACTTTGGCGTTGACTTTTTGGTCAACCCTTTGACCAAAAGTCAACCCCAGGTCAAATTGGGGCTTTTCATTTAAAAAGATTCCTTTCAAGTTCAATTTCACTTTAGAAGTGGAAATTTTAGAAAAATTCAAAGATTTGATCATAAAATCAAACTTCTAGTGAAAAGTCAACTAGGGTTTGACTTTTGGTCAAACCTTTGACCAAAAAAATTGAAAAAATTCAAAAATCCCAAATCATCTTATTTTACTTTCAATTTACCTTTGGCATTAGAAATTTTACAAAAATCGATTTAGAATCAATTTTTTCCCAAATTGCGGAATTTGATTCAAATCGGCCAAAAATGAAATTACTTCATTTCTAGTCATTTTTTAGATTAGTTTTCTTCACGACATTTGATCTAGAGGTCATTTTATATCCAATTTTTGAACCAATTTTGTGATTCCAAGCCAAACACAAAAACCCCCAAATTAGGCCCTAATCAGTGATTTTGATCGATTCTTCATGATTTGCGCAATTGAGACACGATTGAATCTAATTTCTTATATGAAACCCAAATGCAAAATCAATTTTGGAAAAATCACATGAATTTGGGTCAATTTGATCAATTCAGTGATCCAATGATTAGGAAGTCTAAGAGTGATTGGTCTAATTAGTGCAATTCAACTTGACCCACTCTAGACTAATATTCAATTTGATGAATTGGGACTCAATTTGGTTAACTAGACTTCAATTAAATTTGTTAGTCTAGCTCGGTCATGCAATTACCCAAATTCAGAGCTAATTGACTCAAATCGATTTAATTCAAATTGAACTGATCCGATCAGACTAGTCATTTTCCGGTCGAAAATTTTGATAATCGATAATCCGATCGGACCAACCAAGGTCAGTCACATCCTCTTGAGTACAAAAATGACAAAAATGCCCTTAATCAAAAATGACAAAAATGCCCTTGATTAAGAATGACCAAAATGCCCTTCTTCAAGAATTAAGCAAATTAATTAAGGGATAAGCAAATCAATCATGGCCATTCATTTAAAATTGATCATGTCCATCCATAATGCCATGTCATCAATCCTTAGCCTCTAAGGAATTTTCTTAATCATTAAGGATGCATTTTGGACCATTTGATCAATCTAAGGGCTAGAATTCAAAGTTGGAAGGGGTATATAGTTTTTTCCCTCCAAAAATCAAAGGGGGGTGTCCATTTTCAGATCTGAATTCTCTCTCCTCTCTCTCTCTCTCTCTCTCTCTCTCTCTCTCTCTCTCTCCCTCTCCCACGATCAACTCTCTCTCTCGAGCTCCCTCTCGGCCGCCGGCCTCTCGCCCCCTTGCCGGCCCTTTTCCGGCGAACCACCGCCACTCCGGTGTCCCCCACGGCGGCTTGAGGCTGATCGCAAGGTCAGCCGACCTCGCTGGTGGCCGGAGCTTCCCATTCCGGCGGCATATCTCTCTCGGCAACATCACCGGCTTCACCGCCGGTGATCTGTCCAGCAGCTTCAACCGGCTGAACCGGTCCTCCGGCGACCTCCTCCGGCGATCCAGCCTCACCGACTACCTTCCTCGACGTCCTCACAGCACTGTGGTGGCTGGCCTCGCACCGAACGGCCACCGGATCGCACTTTAAACTTCATTTTTTGCTGATTCGTTCATTTGTGTGAAAACGAGTCGATTCTCACATTATCTCTTGTAATCCGTTATTGTAGATTGGCCGAGCTTTCCGAGGTGTCTCCGTGCCATTCCAGGTCTGAATACGGAGGCCAGATCGCTCGCTCGAGCGTTGGATCATCGTGAGACAAGGTAAGAACGTTTGAACTCAACTCTGTAATTTCGTGATCAGAAAAACCTGCTTGCTTGAAATGCTGATTTGAGGTTGTTAATGTCGAAATCTGATGAAGTGATAAACTAGAGAGTCGTAGTACTCGTCTTAAGCTTCGATTTGATATATCATATGCCTCGATCGGACTTCATTTGCCATGTCAAAACACATTTAGAAGTTAGGATCAGAATCTGGAATATTCTGTTCATGTCTGTTCTGATGATTCCCTGACTGACGTTGTGCTGTTCGATGACTTTTTTGATTTTCTACATTCATTTTCTGGAAAAACTTCCTTCATGAGAATTGTAAAACACATCTAGATCTGTTCACTGTAAAATTTTCAAAAATTTCTGAGCATGATAGACTAGTACGATTTGCAACGTCATATGCATGTGAATCTGGATTCATGTTGATTTCAGTCGACCTTCGTGTGTTCTTCGATTTTCATAAATTCGTGTGTTCGAGATATGAAAAAATTTTCTTCAGGAAAGTTCTTCCTAAGATCAAGATCTTTCAATTGATACTAATTTGATCAAAATCAGAGATCATTTGAATTTTCAAAAGGAATTCTCACTATTTGATCAGAATCTGTGTTCAGATCTGATTTTCATTCCTTTGAAGTTCAAAAGATGTTTCTCCGAATTTGATGAAGTTAGGGTCCTTTTTTGCAAAAAATCAAAACTTCAAAGTTGCTCATTGGGGTCTCATTATGTCAACTGAACATTTTGAGGACCTAATTGCAATTTTTGGAGGGTTGATTTGCTTGAAAAATCTTCTCGGGCTAAAATTTCATTTGCAATCGAGTCCCTCGCGAAAACCGAATTTTATAAAAATTTGGAGGGCTTTTTAGCAAAAACTCAAAACACGAAAGTTGTTTCACACAGGGAATCCTAACGGCACAAAAATTTTCGCGCCGTTTTGATAAGGTTTGTTATTTTTCCCGCCTTTATTTTGAAACTCATAACTGGGCCGTGTCCAGCCTGTCACTGAAATTTAATTGAGCATTTTCGGGAAAATTGGCTAGGATTTAGGAAAAATGGTCTTCATGACTTTTGTTCCTCATGTCATAAGCTTTCTAATGACACCTAATTCGCTTCATTTGAACGTCATTAGGATAGTTAATCATGCTTGAACAGAATTGATCCGAATTAGATGTTAATTGAATAAGTGGTCTTTCTCATAAAGCCCACTTCCCCTTGCTTGATTGGTTTTGAAATAAGGCCCATGGGCCTAAACGCATGTTTATTTTATTGCTATGCATGTGTTTGTTAGATGAATGTTAGGCCCGGTGTATGTTCGGCGGGTAGCCCATTCATGATCATTAGAACCCGACTTTAGGGGTTAATTGATATGAGTTATCGTTTTGTGAATACAAATGGTAGCTCATTATCATTAACCATTAATCAAACAATGTTAGGTGATTAGATGGGTGATGAATCGAATCGCATGAAAAACAAAGGCCGATCCCGAGGCCCGTGTTTAAGTAGTGAATTGATTGCATCATTGTTCTTTCATATGTCATTTATTATGAATGAATGTATGAATGTAAACATCGACACCCGAGAGGCGGTCCAAGGAAGAAAAATCCGAAGTTGAGAAGATCAAGGTGATTGACCGATGTCCAATCCGGTCTCAATTTGTACTCATTTGACGATGATTCTAAACCGATGTCCAATCCGGTTTCAATTTGTACTTAATTCATTCATCCCCGACCATGTCTCGAGATTTCAATTCGTATTGTAATAAACACCCGACGAGTTGCGGGTTCTTACTTTTTACTTTCTCGCACTTAGAATTAGCTCGTCCTTTCAATAATTCGAGTGTTTACTTTACGTTAGGTCTTTCAATACAATTGATTGTTTCTTTCTTTTTCTAGACTAAGATAGGATTAGTTTAGAATCTTAAATGAAAATGCAAAAACAAGATGCATGATCACCTAGTGGACTAAGACTTTGGCATGAAAATGGTAAAAAATAAATGCATGACGATTTAGATAACAACCATGTTAAGTTTAGCGGTACCGAAAAGGCGTTAATAGAAATATTAACGTAAGCTAGTCCCCGAACCTTTGATCTCTGGTTTTCGTAGAAACCGAAACGAAATTCCCGCGTTTCGGTTGGGTTTTCTAGCCAACCCCCGACCTAGGCTAGTGGCGACTCCTAAAAAATAAAATCAATCCGCTGTCACGCGAGATATGGATTTAGGGAAAATCCACGTTCATGATTAATGATTTATATGGCTAAACAAAAGATTTACACTTCAATAAAAATCATTTTTAAAGTGCCATATGAATCATCTCATGAACACTTATCTCTAAACCCGCCTCATCCGAGCTCGGACCCTCGAGGGGTAGGTCGCGACAACTATGAAGTCATATTTACCACTCGGTTGTCCGAGGGTATCAACAATTTCACCTTTTTTGATAGCCTTCTTCATAAATTCATGACCTCGATGGGCATTCTTACTCTCACATTTCAAATCACTATCGGAATATGTATCAATCCAAGGTTCATCAATGTCTGGCTCATATCCATCATCTTTTGGTTTAGAGCATGAGACTTCATCTGTGAACTTGCAAAAGAAACTTTCGGACGACAAGTCGATTATAGTGGTCTCGATGGACCCTTCGGGTTTCTTTTCTTGAAATGGCTGGATTATGCCTAAAGCAACCATCTTGGCTAGACAATACATTTTCTCCTCTCGGGATACATTTCCTTCTTTCAGTTGACATCTGACTACGGTCAATAGCTCTTCTAACTTTACCATATCGAACAAGAAATGTTTCTTATTCCCTTCTCAAAATATCACATTAACAGTTTCGGTATGATTGGGGAGTGGATTTTGTTGAATATTTGGTGTGGCATCTTTAAATGACAAGATTTTCTTATCCAGTAGGTTCTGAATCTTGACCTTGAGAGTATAAAAATTGTCCGCATCATGGTCCTTCTCACCTATGTGGTACACACAAGATTTTGCCAAATCAAACCCAGCAAACTTTGGTGGGTTGTCTCTCGGAATTTCTTTTGCTACGAGTCTTTATTCAATCAACATCGGCAGCAACTAAGGCATAGGTCTTGGCAACGGAGTGAATTGCCTTTGTGGAGCTTTTCCTTTTCAGTCAAAATTTCGGGAAGAACCCCCTGTTTCCATAACAAACCTTTGAAATGGTGAGTTTAATGGCTTTTGATTATTAGGATTTTGAATATAGGCAACCTCCACCGTTGGCTCCTTATCCTTCTTTGAGGTAAATCTGTGAGTCGTCATCTTGGATAATCGACCCTCTCGCATGATTCCTTCGATACGTTCTCCCAATTCCACCATTGCGGGAAAATTGATGCAAGTGTTATTAAACATCTTATCGAAGTATTCTCGAGGTAGAGCTCAAAGGAACAGTTGCATGATTTCTTTCTCGGACAACGGAGGTTTAACTTGGGATGCCGTAGTTCTCCACCTTTGGGCATACGCTCTAAAAGTTTCATTTCTTCTTTTATCAATCCGGACCAGCTCTTCACGGGTTAGAGCAATTTCAGTATTAAACTTGTATTGTTGGAGGAATTCATCTGCAAGGTCTTCCCAAGTGCAAATTTTCTCCAAATCCAATTTGATGAACCACGTTAAGGCGGAATCAGCCAAGCTATCTATCGCGACCTAAATTTTCCTCTCAGGCTAATGGATTATTAAGACTAAGCTTAACTCGGGCCCTCCTAAGCCCTACCAATTCGCAACTTAGGATTTAAGTTTTTAACATGCAAAAATTTTCATGCTTGGAGTCGCCACTAATCTATTTATGGTAGGTCGATTAGAAACCTAAATAAAATATAGGGAGATATGTTTTATTCCTACGAACCAGAGATTCTAAGCTCGGGGACTTGATTACGCTAGATCTAGTCTAACGCCCTTTCGGTACCTTTTCTTTTCAAAAAATGTTTTGGCAGACAGTTTAGATTCATTTTAACTTAATCACTAGCATGTGAGGTGATCATGCGGGTGCGCAAACCACCAAAGTAACACCTAATAATCAAAACATTAAATAAATTGCAAGATTGGAAGAATTACTTACCTCGAAGCAACGTAAGCTTCTGCATTGTTAGCTAGAAAATCACATCAACAATCCTAATATGATTTCTAATTAACAAGTAGTTCACTCAATATTTTTTTGATTTTCACCTATTTAAATGAAAGCTCACCTATATGTAATGACGTGCAAAAATTAACATGCGATTAATGCAGCCTAACATGCAAACTATATGACACGCGACAATATGACATATTTCTAATGACGGGCAAATGATTTGTTTTCGGTATTTTTATGAAATTCGGAATTAAAAATGCCAATTATCTAAGCAAGCAATTTTAGACTAAAGAAAGCAAATTAACCTATTCTAGAACACTCTTTTTGGTTTTTTTTAATCGAAATTCGAAATTAAAAGCAATCCGAAATGAACTATCAAGGTTAGTATAATATCTAATTAAACTAGGAAACAAATTACCCTAATTCCTAATTTAAATTAGAAATTATCTTATCTTTCTAGCAAATCTTGATTATCCTATTCTATTCAAAAAAAATGTTATCTAGATATATTCTAAACATGCAACATTATCTTCAAAGAAATCAATTCAAATTGCATCTAATCTTTTTGGCTTTTCTTTTAAAGAAACAAAATCAAATAAGAGATAAACACCACCATCAAATCAATATCCACACAATCCGCAAAATTTTTCTTATCAAATTTAAACGAGGCAAAGAAATTAAACTAACGGTCGTATATGTAGGGTTATCGATATCGACGGAAAATTGATTGGTCAAATTTGGAAAGCAAATAAATCTATTATCGTGTCCAAGTAATTATGGACAAGATAACGATTTTCCGTATCGGCGCGTATCGTACCTTAGGGATAAGGTCGGATAGTCATCCAGATACGTTGCTAAATTAGGCAAAATTCCTAATTTTAAGTGTTTCAAATATTGCAGATATCGCAAATATTATCCTAAGATTTAGCAATCCACCAAAGAATATCCACGAAATATTCAAACACCGAAAACTTAGGAAATTAAATATTTCGGAAAATATTCGGATAATGATCTTACCTAATTTGCGAATATCTTCCAAATTCGAACTCGGTGCCGAATCGGGCTTGCGGATCACGGGATGGGACGGCCAGCGGTGGTGCTTGGCGGGGGGGGGAGTGCTCGACCAAAAGAACCTGCAAAAAGAACGAAAAAACAACCGCCGAGGAAACCTGCTATGTCGCCGGTATTGCGATGCTGGTGTGACTTCACGGATTTGTGGATGTTGCTATCTTTCTCCCGTGAAGAAGCGCATGGGATGATGATGCCAGATGTGTCGTCCAGGGAGCACACTTGTGCACGGGATGGCTTTTTGCATGAATAATGGTGGTGTTCACGACGAGAAACAACCACAATAGCGCAGGGCAATAAACTGCTCGGAAACTCGTCGGGGAGCGACTGGGCGTCAACCAGAGCAGCAAGGACACAGCAACGTTGCTGAATGCTCGCCTGGAGGCTACGGGTAAGAAAGTTACCAGACCTGGATCACGGTGTCGGGAAGAAACTCCTTCATGTCACGTTCTTTTCCTCTCAATCCTTAGCGAAAGTCCTCCCACGTACTTGCTCTCTTCCTCTCACGAATGATTCTCTCTGGCTGTGTGTTTCTTGTGCTCTCTCTAAAAATTCTGCTCTGAAGATTATGAGAGCCCCCCTTCATTGAAGGGTATAATCACATATTTATATTGCAACCCTAGGTTAATTGACCGGACTTCCTAGTCCTAATGGGCTTAGGCTTAGGCCTTTATCCTTTAATTTTTATTTAATTCCAAGTTGGTTGAATTAATTCGGGCTTTTATTCAATTAAACTTGATGGGCTAATTTAAGCTCAAATTAAGACAACCAAGGCCTTTTTGACGTGTGATTTTCGGCCCCCATCCTTTGAGTGAGCCGAGTGCTCGAGCTCGATTTACGCGATGAATTTTCAGTTTTCTCGTCACCACCGGTCTGATACAAAATGCAACTAACCTATATGAACTTAAACTATATGATATGCAATTTTAATATTTTTGTTTAGGGGTTAAAATTTAATCCCTAATTTTCTATGCAAATTATTATTAAATGATCGGTCGAAATTTATGTGTCAACACTATCTTGAAAATTGTTGATCAACAGCGGAGTGTTATCGGAATAACGAGCCATCTTATTCAAATAATATTTCAAGTGGGTCTTAGGACACCCGGTTCCATCATACTTCCTTGAAAATTCAGGCTCCTTGTAGGAATCAAGGACTTTCACTTTTGTAAAAGGCGACAGCTTATCAAAGCCTTGGAGTTGGTAACCTTCAACAAGTGCAGGCGCTCTTCTAATTTTGCAAGACATCTCGTACTCTCTTCATCCATATGAACAATAGGCGACTCCTTAGGCGGAGCTTCCAAATCAATGACGGCGAGAATAGCATTAACGGGGACCTCTTCAGCAGGTCCTTTATCGACAGGATCTATCGCCGGTGCGTTAACAGGCGCATTAGGAGTAGAAGTTGCAGCAGCAGGAGCCACAGGCATGAAGTTCTTTACTTGATTTGCAAGATGAGTCAAGAGCATCATCATTTGCGCCATTTGATTCTTAATGGAAATAACGCGACTACAAGTGTTTTCGTTTTCCATCCTTACTTGGTGACGGGTGCGTATAATAGGACACGATTCAGCCATATTTTAATACCTTGTAAAAAAAAGAACATAAATCAGGTTAGTATGCAAAAAATGAATTAGGACGAAAATATAAAACCCTTCAATTTATATTTTCTTTGGATGAAATAGAGATAAGAAATATTCTCACGATCCCAATATCATGTGAATAATCTCTTATCACAATTTCTTCACAAGAAATTATACAATTAAAGGGGTAACACACAACGATTAATCAAGATGCCCCATCTATATTCCATTGGAATCTCGAAAAAGAAAGTACACTCAAAGGGAAATTTCACTATTAACAACAAAGTTCGTGAAATGCAATCCCTATAGATCAATCTAAAAACAAGAAAAGAATCCTATTACATTATTACTAAAATGAGTAAAAAGAAAACCCTATACATCAAATCTATAAAACGACAATTACATGAAAGGAGATTTCCTCATGGAATATAACCAAAATCCTAATAGATCTTCTTTAGGCGTGAGGCGAATTCGTTTGTTTTCTTGGGTCAAACCCTCAACCTCGGCTAAAGCATCATCTTTTTTCCTAAGAGCTCTTGCAGCTATAGTTTGTTGTTGAGTTGGCTTCTCGAGGACATTAGGGAGATCCACTTTGAACTCGGGCTCGAGACGACGGTGTATGTACTCTGGCAATACGTGATGTATCTTCATTTCTCCTTCCATCTCTGACTCGTCAGTAATAAGAATCAACTCCGGGTGGCATTTGTACCACATATCAATGATGGACTTGATCATTTCTTTCAAATCTGCCATTTGGTCCTTTTGGACGACATCTTTGCGATAGTCAAAATGGTATAACCCTAACTTGAGGAATGGCGGAATCTTTTGAAGCACGCGATATTGATTGATCACCCTAAAAGGGCAATATGACGTAGACCCCGTTAGGCCCAAAAGTGGGATTGGGTTGTCGGATCCGTTATTAAGGCGCACCTCGGGATTTCCAAGCCAACGAACATGCCATTGGATTTGATTTGGAACAAAGTTCTTGAAAAAATTAAACCAAGTTAAAAATGACCAATAAGGAAAGATTTCTTCATTTTCTCGGAAAAGCGAGATAGGATGACAATCTTTGGATACATCTATGATTTTCAAGCTCAAACCGAAGTCTTTGAGATGAGAGACCAACCAAATTTGGAGTAAACCTATTGGGGCTCTAAAGACACTATTTCTGTTTTGTTTAAACCTATTGAGTGATACGAAGGTCTCACCTAGGATCATATTGGAGAATCTTTTGAACATACAAACTTGATTGACAATGTGAACTACCAAAGGATCCATGGTCTTTTTGGTGAATGGAAATACCACAAAACCAAAGAATGCTAAGAGAAAAACTCGAGGAATTTGATTACCCGCTTCTTTTGGCAAGATAGAAAAATGTCGTTCTAAAAATGTAAAGGAGAGTGCATTGGAATTCCCTCTAAGAACGCTTTTGATTTGGATGGTGTCAACTCCTAAGAATTGACTCAAAAGAGTTATTGGATCTATATCTATCGGAGGACTAACTAGATCAAAAGACTCGACTCTTCCAATGGCAATATCGTACTCCTCAATTGTAGGGGTCAACTCATTTCAACCAAACACAAAAGTAGTTATCTTTGAGTTCCAAAAATGGGACAATGCCTTAATCATGGCAATACGAGGCTCGACATATAAAAGTACGGGAAGATATCCAATCCTCTTTTCCACGTAGTCTTTGTGCTTTAACTCGAGACTTTCCCATATGACCACGAGAGCTCTAGGTACGGTGATGATTCGAATCTTCGACATATCCATTTTGACTAACCTTAATTTGGGGCATCGAGATTAATCACCATGCATTATAGAAAGAAATATAACGCGGAATTGAAATGGCATAATTGAAATTGTGGAATGATACAATCAACCTTACCGTGAAGGAATAATGGCAAACACATTGACACATCGTATGAGGACATGTGAGTTTTGACATCTAAGGGTAGGATTCTAAAGGTTTAAGGTCCCCATCTTAATTAGATAAGAAGAGTTTACCCACCACTACTAACGTCGGTCGGTGCACTTCTTACTAACAAAGATGAGCGGTATTGAAGAATGGATTACCACATGCATTCACATGCGGATTCTACTCTTAATACCTCCTAAAGGTGCCCTAAAGTGATTCGGGATTTTAGACCGCGGGACGTGGGTGTATTGTGTCATGCTAAAGCAAGTAAACATGCATTTAAATCTAAAGCAAACAACACTTCAACATAATCTCATACATTCGACATTCATCCGAACGCCACCTACAAAACAAAGGGTTTACATTCACTCCACCCCTTATGTCTCCTACCTACAAAACCATTTAACACATGGTTAGTGGACTAACCTCATTTTCCACGTGACTTCGACATGCAGTTGATGCTACAAAATGTAGACAAGTGAGATAACAACCGACAAGTTTATTACGGTTTTAATCCACTTAGGTTTGTAACCTAGTCCCCAGCGGAGTCGCTAAGCCTGTCGCGACCTACCCCTCGAGGGTCGAACTCGATGAGGCGGGTATAGAGATAAGTGTTCATGAGATGAATCATATGACACATCATAAAAAATGATTTTATTGAAGTATAAATCTTTTGACTATCTATATGATCCATTGATTATGAACGTGGATCTTTCCTAAATCCATATCTCATGTGACAGCGGATCAATTTTATCTTTTTTTAGGAGTCATCACTAGCCTAGGTCGGGGGTCGGCTAGAATACCCAACCGAAACGCGGGAATTTCATTTGGGTTTCTACGAAAACTAGAGATCAAAGGTTCGGGGACTAGCTTACGTTAATATTTCTATTAATGCCCTTTCGATACCGCTAAACTTAACATGGTTGTTATCTAAATTGTCATGCATTTGTTCTTTACCATTTTCATGTTTAAAGTCTTAGTCCACTAGGTGATCATGCATCTTATTTTTGTATTTTCATTTAAGATTCTAAACTAATCCTATCTTGGTCTAGAAAAAGAAAGAAACAATCAATTGTATTGAAAGACATTTCGTAAAGTAAACATTCGAAGTATTGAAAAGACGAGCTAATTCTAAATACAAAAAAAGTAAAAATCCACAACTCGTCAGGTGTTTATGACAATATAAATTGAAAACCCGAGACATGATCGGGGATGAATGAATTGAATACAAATTGAAACCGGATCGGACAACGGTTTATCGCCATCATCCAATGAATACAAATTGAAACCGGATTGGACATCGGTCAATCATCTTGGTCCTTTACCATTTTGGATTATCTCCCATGGACCGCCTCTCGGGTATCGGTGTTTACATTGATAACATACATTCATGACAAACAATCCACAAAGGAATAACCAAAGGAAAACAATGGTGCTAACAATTCACCAATCAAACACGGGCCTCGGGATCGGCCTTTATTTTTCATGCATTTCGATTCACCACCCACCTAATCATCTAACATTGTTTGATTAATGGTTAACGATAATAGGCTACCATTTGCATTCACAAAACGGCAACTCATATCAATTAACTCTTAAAGTCGGGTTCTAAATGACCATAACGGGTTACCCGCCGAACATGCACCGGGCCTAACATTCAACTAACAAACACATGCATAGCAATGAAATAAGCATGCATTCAGGCCCATGGGCCTTATTTCGAAGCCAATCAAACAATGGGAAGTGGGCTTCATAAGGAGACCACTTATTCATTTATTATCTAATTTAGATTGCTTCTGTTCAGATGTGATTAACTACTTTAATGACATCCAAATGAAATGATTCAAGTGTCATTAGAAAGTTTATGAAATGAGGATCAAAAGTCAAGAAGACCATTTTTTCTAAATCCTAGCCGATTTTTCCGAAAATATCAAATTTGATCTCAGTGACAAGCTGGACTCGGTTCTGTTATGGATTTCAAAATAATGGCGGGAAAAATAACAAACCTTATCAAAACCATGTGAAAATTTTTGTACAGTTAGCATTCCCCATGTGTAACAGCTTTCATGTTTTGAGTTTTTGCTAAAAAGTCCTCTAAATGTTTATAGAATTTGATATTTGCGAAGGACTTAATTGCAAATCAAATTTTAACCCGTGAAGACCTTTTATGAAATTTTAATCAAATTGACCCTCCAAAAATTTCTATTAGACCCTCAAAATTTCCAATCAACATAATGAGACCCTAATGAACAACTTTGTAATTTTGATTTTTTGCAAAAAAGGACTCTAACTTTATCAAATTCGGAGAATTTGAAAATCGAAGAACACACAAAGGTCAGCCTGAAACTAGTCTGTTACCAGATTCATGCATACATGACGTTGCAAATCGTACAATGCTAACATGCTTGGGATTTTATGAAAATTTTATGATGAACAGATTAAGATGTGCTCTACAACTTTCATGAAGAAAGTTTTTTCAAAAAATAATCGTATAAAATCATAAAAAATCATCAAACATCACAACATCAATCAGGAAAAATATTAGAACAGACTTAAACATCATATTCCAGATTCTGATCCTAACTTCTAAAAGTGTTTTGACATAGCAAATCAAGTCCGATCGAGGCATGAAATATATCAAATCGAAGCTTAAAATGCGTTTTATGATTCTCTAGTTCATCACTTCGCGAGATTTCGACATTAATGAGCTCAAATCAGCATTTCAAACATGCAGGTTTTCCAGGATACGAATTTGCAGAATCACATTCAAGTGCACTTACCTTGTTTAACGATGCTCCAACGCGCAATCGAGCAATCCGGCCTCCGTATTCAAATCAAGAATAGCACGGAGAAGTTTCGGAAAGCTCGGCCAACCTATGATAATAGATTGCACAAACTATAGTGAGAATCGATCCGTTTTCGCACTAATGAATTAGTAATGGAGAATCAAAAAAAAAAAACGATCCGGTGGCTATTCAACAAGCAAACGGCCACCACAGCCGCACGAATACGCCGAGGAACGTTGCTGGAGGTTCGAGATCGCCAAGGGATACGCCGATCAGCCGGTTCAGCCGCTTGAAATGGCTGATCACATCACCAGCAGCAGCGCCGGTGATGTTGCCGAGAAGAAGATCAGGCCGGAACAGCAAGCTCCGGCCACCAGCGAAGATAGCTGGTCTTACGACCAGCCTTGTGCCGCCGTGGGGACGACGGTGGAGCGGCGGCTCACCAGAAAACAGCCGGCGATGAGGTGGAAGGCCGGCAACCGAGAGAGAGAGAGAGAGAGAGAGAGAGAGAGAGAGAGAGAGAGAGAGACGTGGACTAGAGAGAGAGAGAGAGAGGAGAGAGAATTCATATCTGAAAATGAGTGTCCCCCCCAAATTTTGGAGGGAAAAACACTATATACCCCCCTCAACTTTGAATCTTAGCCCTTAGATTAATCCAATGGCCCAAAATACATTTTTAATGATTAAAAATATTCTTTAAGGGCTAAGGATTAGTGACATAGCATCATGGATGGACGTGATCAATTCTAAATAAATGGCCACGATTGATTTGCTTATCCCCTAATTAATTTGTTTAATTCTTGAAGAATGGCATTTTAGTAATTTCTCTTAGGGGTATTTTTGTAATTTTCAATTAAGGGCATTTTTGTCATTTTTTGGTTCAAAAGGATGTGATCGGCCTTGGCTAGTTGAAATGGACCGTCGATCGCCGGATTTTCGATCGGAAAATGGCCAGTCCGATCAGACCGGTTGAATTTGAATCAAACCGGATTGAGCCGGTTAACCCCGAATTGGCTTGATTGAACTGGTTCAATCCTTAGTTCCTTTTGTTTCAATTTGATACAATTCAATCTCTATCATGATTAATTGACCCCATTAATATCGAATTCAATCAAATTAGATTGAACCGATTTGAAATTCATGCACAAATTGATCCAATTTAACTTGTTTGTCTCAATTGCTCTTGAATTTGGGTAATTGCATGACCAAGCTAGACTAACAAATTTAATTGAAGTCCAATTAACCAAATTGAAGTCACAATTCATCAAATTGAATATTAGTCTAGAGTGGGTCAAGTTGAATTACACTAATTAGATCAATTACTCTTAGACTTCTTAATCATTGGATTACTAAATTGATCAAATTGACTCAAATTCATGTGAAACTTCCAAAATTGATTTTGAATTGGGATTTCATATAAGAAATTAAGCTCATTCGTGCCATAATTGCGCCAATCATTAGAAATCGATCCAAATCACTGATTATGGCCAAAATTGAGGTTTTTTGTGTTTGGCTTGGAATCATAAAATTGGTTCAAAAATTGAATATAAGATGACCTCTAGATCAAATGTCGTGAAGAAAACTAATCTAAAAAATGACTAGAAATGAAGTAATTTCATTTTTGGCCGATTTGAACCAAATTTCGCAAATTGGGAAAAAAATGATTCTAAACTGATTTTTGTAAAATTTCAAATGCCAAAGGTAAATTGAATGTAAAATAAAATGATTTTTGGATTTTTGTATTTTTCAATTTTTTTGGTCAAAGGTTTGACCAAAAGTCAAACCCTAATTGACTTTTCACTAGGAGCTTGATTTTATGATCAAATCTCTGAATTTTTATGAAATTTCTACTTCTAAAGTGAAATTGGACTTGAAAGGAATCTTTTTATGCGAAAAGCCCCAATTTGACCCGGGGTTGACTTTTTGTCAAATAGTTGACCAAAAAAGTCAACTCGAAAGTCAACTATTTGACCTGTTGGGTTTTTGCATGAAATAAATAGAAAATCGCTTACAGAAGCTAGGCCAACAGACAGAATTAAAAAACGACACTTTTTGTTCAAGAAATGGGCTCCGTTGCAATCGAAAACCATAATATCGAATTTTCTATTTTTAATGACGTGTCGGCTAAAAATTAGGTGTCAATAGTCATGCCTTGATCCTACGAGCACGTGACATCCCACCTCGGTCGTCAAGAATACGACGTCCCAGGATTTGTCGCCGATCCAAACGAACGAACTAAAGAGCAACACACATGGAAGCAACTCAAACTCTCTATACAACATACAATCAAACAGGGTAAGAGAGAGACAATTGAAACACATCAATGAAACACTTTTATAAACATAGCGTTACTTATAACTGTAGAAAATACAAGCCTTACTAGAGGCCTCTATTACAAACCACGCACATTCAACAAGGGTCAAGTGGTTGGTTAGCCTAGCATCTCTACCAAAAAGGAGTACTCAATAGACGGGAGCACTAAACCTATCTGTCACCCCCATGATTCCCAAGTAGCATCCATGGATCTTCCAAATGCCCCCAAATGGTCTCCAAAAATTTCAAATTTAATATATGTTATACTTCAAGATATTAGGGACAACTTTCATGAGAACACCACCTCAGATTCAGCCCACACAAGTCTCCACAAAAATAACAAAACACAAGGCACAACAACAACCAAATCCAGAAAATAACCCAACAATAACCAATCATCAACCAAGCTCAACCAACCACTAAACCATCTCTAATTAGCCCCTAGTCAGCCCTCAAACATGCCATTGATAACCCATTATCCTAGTTAAGGTTTAGGGAGTACTTACTGGGAGTCCTAAGTCAAGACAAGCAAGCCAAGCCAAGTAAAGCCAAATCAAGCAACAGTAGCTCCGACGGTCGGACAAAAGGATCGGTGGCGGCACTAGTCACGGCGGTCCATAGCTGGGACGAACACGGTCTGGTGGTCACGGTGAGGGGTAGTGTTGGTCTCGTTTGGGGTTGGTGGTGACGGAAAAATGGAACGGAAAGAGGGAGAAAGAAGGAGTGTAGCGGTGGGGAGTAGTAGCAGCGGTGGCTGCTGTTCCAGCGGGTCTCCGCTGGTTATACGGTGGTTGGAATTGGCTGGCTAGTCGGGCAAGGTGAGGGGAAGAGCTCGACTGAAGGTGAGAGAGAGCAAGGGAGGAGAGATTGATGGAGAGAATGAAGGAGAGAGAAAGATACATGATCCATACTAACCCCTACTCACACCCAAAACCCCATTACCAACCCCACTCATATCTAAGGGTCCGAAACCCTTCCTCTTCCCAAAGTCAAGATCCAATGGTTCACAAAATTCCTCTCACTAATTTCCCAAAAATACCAAATTGAAAACTAAATAAATAAGCAAGAAGAGGAGGGGTAGAGAGGTCTATTAATTCAGCCAAAGGAGGGAAAATGCTAATGTCCAATTTGTCTTTCAACCTTTCAAATGAATTCAAATAGCCTCGGGGGTAAAACGGTCTTTTCGAATACCCGATCCAAATTACACTGTTTCGATAATTCCGAGCGATCTAATAGTTGGCCACGCTTGATGAGACGACGTCCGATAAATTTTCGTGGAATCATGAAAGTTTGACATCCCATTCTGGATTCTAATTCATGGCTAAAACCAATTAATCGTGACTTTAGTGTATCTCAAATTAATGGGCGACTTATAGGAGTTATGCGTATCGACCCTTGGTCGATTCCATATCGAGCTACATCTAAGCTTACTCGAGCCATGGCGACCTCAGTTGTTGTGTAATTATGAGGGTCAATCACTAGTTTTAATTGATGTAATCGTTCAGATTAGGCTTGGGATCGTTTGAAATTCATATAATGATCATGCAGAATCACCCGCCATCCAAATGTATAATATTTGCGAATCGTTCCATAGTCATCCTTGGATCAGTCTATAATGGCCCAAAATATCTCTTCGTCAATCTTTATGGTCGAAGTGTCAATCCATAGATAAGTTCTTAGGTCCACGTACTTATTTTATAGCTAGCCATTCCCTAATGGTTAGTCTTCTCAAGAGTGATCAATTTCGAGTAAGATTTAACTAAAAATATGTCGATGAGATAATCATTTCATAAATCTGGAAAATGGGTTGAATTTCAAAATATCACATTTCATGTGCATGTCTATGTTGTTACGATAGTCTTACCTGGTGAAGAAATTTTTTGAACCTTTATCTTGCAATTGATTTATGTTTTCGTGTTTTTCTTTGGTCGGTCCATGACACTAGGTTGATCGTGAGTCTTAGTCTATATACTATGGGAGCGATAGATCGTACTTAGTGGAGCCTACTCTGTCCGACTAACCGTAAGCTAGTTGAGGCCTAGATCGGGAGGTTACTCCCCTTATTAGAGGTCAAAGTCCGTACCAGTCTTGTTCGAGCATTAGCACACGTCTAGTGTCCGGAGACAACTACCTTTATATTCGATAAGCATGAGCTTACCCCGACTTTCGAAGAATATAGTGTGATCATTGGAAAACCTTTGGGTTTGGAATTAGTTACACCACCTCTAGGAATCGACTCCGCTTTAATCTTGTCCGAGCTTTTGGGTGTCGAAAAAGATGAAGTAAGAAAAATTTTGAAAGCAAATCGCGGGACATGTCCCTTTTCATTTTTGAGTCAATGCTTTAATAAAGCCACATCTTTTCAAAAGGGTAGAATCTTTTTACTAGTATTTTTCGGGTTCGTGATTTTTCCCCACTATAAGAATACATGTAACTCGTCAATCGCATGGTTGGCCCAACAAGTTTGTCTTGAAAAGAATTTTGTCAACACCATCTTAGCCGAGACTTTCATTTCTCTCACTAAATATAAGCAAGATGGTGACAAAACATTTCATACTCCCTTTAAACTTTTGCAAATTTGATTTTTGTCTCACATAAAAAGGTGTGGCGATTTATTCATAATACCAACCTTAGTGATTCTAACCATCCCATTTTGAGGTTTAAAGAAAAACAAAGGGACACACTCGATTATCACTACTCCGAGTGGATTACTTTCATGAAAAATGCTAGACCCCAAGGTTTCCAATGGCATGCTAATTGGTTCAAAGTTGAGGAAGCTCGGCTTATGTGCAATGGTGTCGGGCCAATTCCTCTATTGGCTTCACCGGTGCGATTGAATACTACCCGGCTAGAGTATCTAATGTGTATCAGATTCTAAAAGGGCTCCCTCCGATGTTACAATCGGAACTCATCCGAGCCGACTTTACTGATGGCGATGGTGACCACGAAGGGACCGTAGCCCAAATGAAGAAGATATGGAGGAAGTGTCGTCTCTTGAAAATAGCCTGACCTAAGAAAGAACTGAAGGGGAAGTAGAAGTCTTATTTTGCAACGACCGAGTATGTTCGATAGCACAAGAAATCGTAGGAGTTACTCCCTAAGATACCTAAGGTGCCTGTCAAGCCTACCATTTGTGCAAAGAACAAACATCTCAAGAGGAAGGCTGAAGAAGCTAAAGAAAAAGTCGAGATAGCTCGAGCATATGAGCAGTTGAAGAAGAAAGTTGCCTCCCATATGTTTGCAGATCAAGCCAAATAAAAAGGCTTGAATCTATATTTTCTTTCAATTTTAGTTTTGTCGTTGTTAAGGGGATTGAGTCATTTACTTTCTAACATATTTGTCTAGGGAATTTTGAGTTATTATCTTTCTAGTTATTGTAAAATAATTCTTCATTTCAATAAAAGGGTCACCTTTTCTGAATCAAAGCGATTAGGCCAATGCCATGGACCGGCATGTGATTTCTTCTTGACACTTGTGCTTGCTTGTTTCATTCGTGAATTAGGTAATTATGGACCGATCATGTTCGGCTATTTGTACACAATTGAGAGCTAGAATGGCCAATTAAACTGACTTATGAGATCGTGTCGTCGGTATTAAGGATCAGATGAAGCAATTCCTCACTGCAATCCGACATATTATCATCAACAAAGATAAATCTGATGGTGCGCCAAGTGCAGAGCACAACAAATGGGTCAATAAGCTTGAAGAAAGGGTGAAATAGCTGGAAGGCTCGCATGATTCGTCCCCAATTGACTTATCTGTTTATGCAAAGATCGAAATGCCAAAAAAGTTCAAGATGCTGGATTTTGACAAGTACAATGGCGCCTCTTGCCCAAAAGCTCACTTACAACTTTACCACGTACATACGACTCCATGCATTATAAGCGAGCTTGGCAGGTCCTGCCCTGACCTGGTATCTTATGAAGAGAATAAATAACCTCAAGACCTGGAAGGAAGTTAGCGAAGCATTCTTAAAGCGGTAAGGTTCATAACGGACATCATTCCCACCCGCGAGGACCTCGAATGTGCTTAGAAGAAAAGGATTGAGTCGTTCAAAGACTACGTTATCAGATGGAGGAATATAGTCGCACAGGTTATCCCTGAACCTATAGAGAGTGAATTAAAAAGGATGTTGATTAAGACTTTCCCGTATAAGTATCGTACTCGGATGGTGGCCATCCCAGCTGAAACTTTAATCAACTCATCTCTATAGGCAAGCAGATCGAGATAGAGCAAGAGATGGGTGGTTCATAGAGCCATCTTCTTCGACCAAAAGAATTAGTTCAAGAAAAAAGAAAGAACCGGCAGCTAAAGTAAATGTGACTTATACCCAACCGAGCCGGTAGAATTGCAATCCTACCCAAACAATCCAAGTGGTAAAGGCTCAACAACAAAACAAGGGTTGTCAACCCTTTCAAAAGAAGAACAACAAGAGGTAGTTCACCCCTCTTCCTGAGCCGTTGTCTCAAGTGCTGGCAGTCATTTAGAAGAAAGGTTTGCTTACCACTGAGCCCAAGTGGCCCAATCCCAAGCAATTCTATAACTACAGCCCATCCAAGAAATGTGATTATCGTATAGGCAAAATGGGGCATTCAACGATGATTGCCTTACCCTCAAGCACCAAGTTTAAAATCTGTTGGACACGAAGGCTTTCTCGTTCCAACCGCCAAGTCAAATGTTCAGAACAACCCGCTCCTTGATCATGCGGATAAAGTAAATGCCATATTCAATTTCGATGTTACCCGAATTAAGAGCGTGAAAGTGCATACTACCAACGTTTATAATGAGTTAGTAAAAGCCAGTTATTACCCAAGTAATGAGGTACTTCCCCTGACTGTCATGAAGGAAAGAATCTCCAGAATGGTGGAAGCCGGGATGATCGTTTATGCCAATCATATTGGCATCATCTCCTCTTATCTTCGAAGTGATTATTGATTGGGAGGAGGAGTTTACTACATTAAATATCGGGAAAGACAAGGTCGACCCTCTGCTTGAGGACATTCCTCTGCTCAAGGACGCATTCGAGGATGAAGGGATCGCAGTGGAGACACCTACAGCTAATGAGGGGATAGTGATCGAAATACCTCAATCATACGAGTATAGTGATAATAAGGCGGTCCCTTAGTCCTATAGCCTCGATGTCGACTTGGTTATGAGGTCTGGGCATATCTATGCTTGAGCTAATGCCTAACCTGCGAAGCTTGTCACCAATAAAGAAGCCAAGGAAATTTTGGCTATGATCAAGGCTAGTGAATACAATATAGTTGAACAACTGCATAAGATGCCCGCACAAATCTCTCTGTTTGTACTCCTCCATACGTCTGTCAAACATTAGAAAGCCCTGATGAAGGTGTTAAGTGAAGTCCACGTGCCTGAGACAATCGATCATGACAAACTAGAAGAATTTGTGGGTTCTATACTCCTCAAGAACCTCATAGCCTTTTTGAATAAAAAGTTCCCTCTAGAAGAGAGGGGGCATACCAAGGCACTCTATATTTCTATCAAATACAAGGCCTCACATATAGCCCAGGTACTCATTGATAAGAGATTAGCCTTAAACATCTGTCCTCTGGCAACTTTACACCACTATCGTGCCGCGCTTTTTTTTTTTGGGACTTTCAGGATTTGAGCGCTAAAGAGGTATTTCCGTGTAAGGGTCTCTCCTAGACCATACCTTACGTGATAGCGGATAGTAATTTCCTATTTAGTCTAAGTTTTTGATTTTGGAGTCGCCACTAGTCATTGTTGGTAGGTAGACTAGAAACCTAATCGGGGTATGGGAAAAATACCACGATTCTATGAACCAGAGATTCTGAGTATGGGGACTTGGTTACGTTATTTATCTCGAATGGAGATCCTTAACGCCCTTTCGATACCTAAGAACGATACGATGTCTAACGTGTCATATAAATTTCTAAGGCTTACCTACTAATTCTATCCATTCTAATTGCGAGGAAAACCAATCAAGTATTAAATGCACAATCAATGTCAATCAAATCAATCAAACCTAAATGGTCTCTAAAAATAAAAATCAATCAAAACATCCAAACCCTAATGAAGCTCTAAAAGCTTATTCATTTCATGATTTGTACTTTTTAGGGTTTTAGGGTTTTTAAGGGGTTATAACCCCTGAATTTGAGATCTTCTAAAAATGCCACTTGGGCACTTCCAAAAATTCAAATTTCACTTTCTAAGGTTGGCCATAATATTTTTGAATCATTCTGTGAATTTTTGAAATTTTTTATTTCTTTTTCGGATATTGAATTTTTGTGAATTTCATTAACCGAGAATTGATTTTTATGATTTTCTGAATTTTTTTATGAATTTTCTAATTTTCGAATTTTTTTTATTGATTTTCTAAATTTTTCACATTTTTTATTTGTATTTTCTTAATTTTCTGAATTTTTTATGAATTTTCTAATTTTTTTAAATTTTTTTGTGAATTTCTTATTGTCTATATTTTTGTGATTTTTTAATATATTTTTTTAGATTTTTAGATTTTTTATTTATTTACTTTTTTAAATTTCTCGCTAGGAAACGAACCGGACCGGCTTGATTCAACCCGGTTCGGCTTGGCCGAACTGGGCGTCGCCAGCGCCAGTTGCCGTTCACCTTCTTTGGCGAGCTCAGCACCAAAACGATGCCGTTTTGGACATTTTTCATTAGGGCATTACATCGAGCACCTAAGGTGCACAATTCCAAACTTAAAGTTCTTGAAACCTTGGCTTTAAACTCATCGTCGACAGCCTTCCGACGACTATTTCGCCATTTCTTTTGATCAATTATCAAGTTCATATCATCCTTTATCGATCTAGACTAACTAGATGACCGTTGGGCCATCGCCGGTCGGCGAAAAGCCAGTTAGAAAAACCTAAATCATCACTAACCTAAGCTAAAATTTTCAAACTTCAAATGACTAATCTAATCGCCTTAGCCATTTAAATCGATCAAAACAAATATTCAAAACATCAAACAGGGATTAATGGAGGCTAACTTGAGCAATTTAAGGCCACGGCAGCACTCCGGCGAAGAACTTCGAGCGCCGGCAAGGTGATCAAATGCACGGTCAACTCGATTTATACGCGTTTAACAGCTAAAAATGCAATCAAGCAACACAAAATATGATCAGGAACATGTTTTAAACATCAAAATGTGAAAAAATCATCAACAAAATCACATGAGCATAGAACTCAATTCTGAAAATTTTTGGGAAAACCGTGACTGTGATTGATTTTTACCTACTTCGTTTGATGATCAAAAGGTGTTTCTGAGATGTGCAGTGCCTATGGATCAGTTCCTCGACATTCTGGCTTCAAAGTGGTGGTCTTGGTTTCACCGAAGGGGCTCTAGATATGCCGATTGGGACTCGTTTTCAGGCTATGGTGATCAGTCAATCACTGTTAACACCTGATTTTTAGCTCATTTTTTTTCATATTTTCAAAAATATCAACATTAGAACTAGGAATCTTGGCCAAGCCTAAAAACCTAATTTTAAACCAAAAATAAATTTTTTAGCATTTTCCTGCAATTTTCCTTAATTTCTTTTAGTCAAAATAAGTGAGAAAATCAAGCAAAATAGCAAATGGAATCATAAAATTCCATAAAAATAGTCATTAGTCTTATTTTAAATCCAATTTCATTAATACATCATCAATTTTGAAAAATTTTAATCGGGTATGTGTTTTTCCAAAAATTGGGCAAAAATCAAACCCGAATTGAACAAAAAATGCAATTAAATCTTTTCTAGTCATTTTTAAGACTAGTCATTTTTAAGTCATAGTATCTTCACAAAAAATGATTCTAGGATCTTGAATTACATAATGGTCAGTCTAATTACAAAATTTGTCAAAGAAATCATAAAACCCCAAAATTCAATTGAAAATTAAGAATTTTGAGCCCAAATTGAGAATCGTGCCCAATATGAAATTGTCAAACCATGAGACCATCATTTCTAGGGTTAATTAGATGTGAGTAATTCAATTTTGGCATCAATTTTGCCTAATCAGGTCATTAGGACATCAAATTGAACAAAACCCTATTAACCCGAGTACAAAAATGTCAAAATCTTGGACATGATTTTAACAAAAATTGGGGAAAATCATATATTTGGGTTCAAAATGTGATAAGAAATTCAATTTTGGGATTTAATTTGAAAAAATTAATCGAAATTGAGCTCAATTTAAGTTTTTAATCAAAACTGGGTCTGCCGGGTCAACCCGACCCGCCCCAACGACTTGTCTTCTTCGCTCGATCTGCCTAGAACATGCCAAACCTAAAAAATTCTAACTCAAACCCGCGACTTTGTGAATCTTCCCCGGCCAATCTAGCACGTGTAAATTGACTTGGCCAGCTGGAGAATCTCTAGCTGGCACCAGAGAATCAATCCTAACCGATTCTAAGTTGGTTCTAACTGAATTTGGATAGGAAATCGAGCTACAAAAAACTGAAAAAACTGAACATTGCGAGAGGAGGCTGTTTGACGAAATGCTAGAGAGAGAGAGAGGAGAGAGAAACAACACGAAAACAAAGAAAATCCAAAGAGAGAATAGGGAGTTGAGGTCCCTTGATTGAGTGTCCGGCACCGGTGACCTGAATGGCGCCAGCAAATCGATCGTTCAAGGAGGACCTCCTCCTCTGTTGATCAGTGAAGAACTTATCGTGAGGCCTTGAAAATCCGGCTCGATCAGCAAATCTAAAGCTCTTCTGACGAATCCAAGACCACTAGTTTGAAGTTCAAGTGTCAAGGAACAACTTTATAGACGCGGACCAGTTCGGTGATTTCTTCTGATCATCAAACGAAGAAGGTAAACATCGCTCGTGGTCACGTTTTTTTAGAATTCCATAAAACCATTTTGACCTTAAAATGGATGTTCATGCAATTTTCTTTGAGATTTTGATTTTCTGGAGGTCTAGAATACATCTTTTTATCATAGTTACGTTGTTTGATTACATTTTGGGTCATTAAATGGTATAAAATCGAGTCGGCCACCATTGATGAACCACACCGGAGCTCGGAGACCATCGCCGGAGTGTCGTCGTGGACATAGGTCACCCAAGTTAGCATTTGCTGACCTTGTTTGATGATTTGGAACTTATTTTGATCGACATAGACGGCTAGGGCGAATAAAATAAGGGTTTAAAACTTCTTATGAATATGGTTTAGATTAGTAGCAGACTAGCATTTTTCGACCGGTTTTTTGCCGGCCGGCAACGATCTAAAGACAAGTTTGTAAGTTGAAGTTGATAGATGGTGATGAGAGGGAAACACAGAATCAGAAAATCAGTCAAAAGGTCGCTGGAGGATCGTCAGCGACGAGCTCAAACCGGCGACCTAAAAAATGTTCAATATAAAATCATGCCCACCAACCGTTCGATTAAATGTCTCAAAGAATAAAGAGTAAAACAGCACCATTTTTGGCATCGTGCCCGCCGGCGACGGTGATGCCCGATTTGGCCAAAGCTGAACCGGGTTGAACCGAGCTAGTCCGGTTCATTTTCCCAGCAGGAAATAAAAAAAATACTAAAATATAAACAAATGTAAAAAATTCATAAAAAATATTTAAAAAATATAAGAAATTTTAAAAATCACCAAAATATAAAAAATTTTAGAAAATCGAAAAAAATTCAGAAAAATAAGAAATTCACAGAAAAATTTAAAAAAAATCAGAAAATTCAAAAAAATTCAGAAAATACAAAGAAAAAATGTGAAAAATTTAGAAAATCAACAAAAAATTCGAAAATTCGAAAATTCATAAAAATTTTCAGAAAATCATAAAAATCAATTCTCAGTTAATGAAATTCTCAGAAATTCAATTTTCGAAAAAAAAAATTTCAAAAATTCACAGAATGATTCAAAAACACTATTGTCAACCTTAGAAAGTGAAATTTGAATTTTTGGAAGTGCCCAAATGGAATTTTTAGAAGATCTCAAATTCAGGGGTTATAACCCCTAAAAAACCCTAAAACCCTAAAAAGTGCAAATCATGAAATAAATAAGCTTTTAGAGCTTTGTTAGGGTTTGGATGTTTTGATTGATTTTCATTTTTAGAGACCATTTATGATTGATTGATTTGGTTGACATTGATTGCACATTTAATACTTGATTGGTTTTCCCCGCGATTAGAATGGATAGAATTAATAGGTAAGTATCGAAAATTTGCATGATACGTTAGACATCGTATCGTTCTTAGGTATCGAAAGGGAATTAAGGATCTCCATTCGGGATCAATAACGTAACCAATTCCCTGTACTCAGAATCTCTGGTTCGTAGAATTGTGGTATTTCTCCCATACCCCGATTAACTTTCTAGTCTACCCATCAACAATGACCAGTGGTGACTCCAAAATCAAAAACTTAGACTAAATAGGAAATTAGCATCCGCTGTCACGTGAGTTATGATTTGGGAGAGACCCTTACACAGAAATATCTCCTTAGCGCGCAAATCCCGAAAGTCTCAAAAAAGCATGGCACTATAGGCTTGGCGAATCCGCTGGGGAGTAACCTTTTATAAGTGAACTTAGGCCTAGATATA
Source organism: Syzygium jambos (assembly GCA_031216235.1). Classification (NCBI taxonomy): domain Eukaryota; kingdom Viridiplantae; phylum Streptophyta; class Magnoliopsida; order Myrtales; family Myrtaceae; genus Syzygium; species Syzygium jambos. The sequence continues at coordinate 21,101,435 of CM062225.1, forward strand.
ACAATATGCTTGTGTTTTGTGCTTGCAAGGATCCCAGGTATGTCCCGCTACTGATAGTGTTAAATGGTTTTGCAAATGGATGGTATAAGGGGTGTAGTCTTTGTTAATCCTTGTTTTGCAGGATAGTGTTGGGATTGAATGTAAATTAAATGAATTTTAGAAGTGCTACTTGGTTATTAATTACCATGCATTTCTTTAAATTGCTTTAGCACTACACCATTAGCACACACCACCCATGGCCCAACCCCAACTACAATTAGGATTACTCTTAGAAGGTATGTGTTTAAGCAAAACTATGAGCCGATTGCTCATTAGATCGTTTAAATATAATACCTATCACCGAGGTGGAATAATATTCCATTACTTTCGGCCGATTGCCTATTGGAATGGAATCTCTTGTCCATTAAGGTGGTAACCTTGAGCCTTTAGCACATCCTACCTTTTTAGGCGTCAAAACTTCACCGGTTGTATTCGTTTGTCTTTGTGGTTGGTATACCTAAAACCAAACAAAAATGCTCTGGTAAGCAAGTATCATTCCATTCCATTCTTTTACAATTATGCATGTTAGTTGGAACATTTTCAAACAAATGTCTAAATGACATTCAATGGTTAGTCTAATTGCCCTTTCATATTAGAATGCATGATTAGGGCGTCATACTCCGTTTGACCATTCTTTCATTCTTAGATGAAATGTATAGGTCCATGGCGGATTTTCCATGTAATTCAAGTGTTTATTCGTTCATTTCAATGTATTCGAAGTTGTAAATCATAATTTAGGACTTTATGGTCTAAATGGAGTATAACAGAATGTGCATTTACATCACACATTGAATTGGTCCATGATCTTAAATATATGCTGTTGTAAGGTCTAAACGGACTCCAAACGACATTTGCATTACTTTCTAGACATGTAAGTGTATTTTACCTCTATCTCACCTTAAAAGGACATATAATTGAAATGGGGACATTAAAATCAATTGGTAATCCATGGTGAATAATAATCAATTTCTTTTACATGCTTTAGATCGAAATGAGGAAACTAGATATACAAGTCATTCCTATTCCAAGGAATGAGCTTTTGGCATGGTGGGTGAACATGACAAAGGACAACAAAGCATACGTAAGGAAAAGGCTCGGGTATTTATTTAAGCTCATCAATCTGGAATATCAAGTGAGCTTAACCAAGCACTATCCCATTTCTGGGAAGTTACCACTGCCACATTGCAATCGAGCGAGCACGAGATGGTACCCACACTAAAAGAATATAAGGCAATCATTAGGATTGATTTCAAGTCAAGAACCATTGAGCCCCCAATTGGATGAAAACCCACAAGTGTTATAGCTGAATTCTCAAACTTGAAGACCTCTCTAGTGGAAAAGTTGATTAAGTCAAATACCGGGAGATTTCATCTATCTTACTTGGTGGCCAATTACTCCAAAATGCTGAAAGAAACTGGAAATACTTCTGCGAGGGTTTTTATTCTTGCCTTCTTCGGATTCGTCTTAATCTCCACATTAAGGACCGGATTAAATCCTCTCATTGCAGTAATTGCTAGGCAAGCTTGCCTAAAATGGGACTTCTCCAATATGCTCTTAGCGGAGACCATCATTTCATTAACAAATACCAAAATCAACAAAATGGTGTACTACAAGCTTCAGCTTGGTTACTTTCTGTGTGGTTTATTTCCCATATTCAACCTTGGGAATGTTATATGCGCATTCGAGAGATCGACTCATCTACCAATTCTATTGAATAGTATTTGAAACTCCAAGACAAAATGTCAAAATACTCTTTTCATGAGTGAGCAAACTTCACTAAAGCATTAACTCCCGACTAGTTTCAATGGAGAATTCAATGGTCGAAGATAACGAAAGCTCAAATCACTACCCATGATGGCAATTTGGTGCCTTTATTTGGATTGAGCGATGGAGCTGCTTATTGCCCACTAAAAGTCATACGATAATTCGGAATGGTTTAATAAATTCCACCTATTTGGCATCCTAAGGAGTTCACATTTGAGATATTACAAGAATCTCTACTGAAAAAGAAAACTAAAGAGCTGCGAATAAGAGTTGATGGGATCATGAATTCCTTGAAGAAATTAACCAAGCAAATAGTTCAATGGACTGAAGATTTGGAAGGAGAAATGAAGCTCTTTTTGGCGTCTAACGAGTATATAAGGTGGTTGAAGACTAAGCGACCAATCGACGTCGAACCCTATGTACCCTTGAGTGTTACTACTCATTTCGATGAGCCGTACATCCCAAAGTACATTGTGCCAAGCACGCCAAGTGTAGAGCCGTATGTTCCCGTGGAGGTTATAATGGATGTGGAAGAATGGGAAACACAAGCCAAGAAATATGAAGAAACCGAAGCTACCTTAGCTAGCAAGAAGCCTAGACTTGTTTAAGCTAGTGTTCCCCTATTTTGATGAATAGCATTGTAATAAAAATCTTCAAAATTGAAACAATTGCTTAATGAAGTTTCAAAGTATGTTTTGTAAAGAATTACCATGGATTACAATTTTTTGATTTGTATGATTCCTTGAGAAAGACATTGATGAAGAATTTTATACAAAGCTAAGGCTTGTATGAAATTTCTTATCCTTGACAATCTCATGAAACTATATAATTAAAAGAATGTAGGACTTCGTGATCATTTTACTATGCTGATTTCGGGTCTTTTTGGCAAAACAGGTTGTTTAGCAACGGAAGATAAAAGACCTCGGACTCGCTTACAAGTTAGAATGGCGAAAGAAGAAACTCGTGCTCGACTAGCTGAAGCCGAGAATCAAATTACCCAAATGGTTATGATGATGATAGAAATGAAGGCTTTTATTCTTACATCCCGTGGACAATATCCTACTACTCCAAATGTAGGAACTTTAAATGCTACTGAAACACCAATTGAAGAACCAGCCTTAAACAAAGAACCAGTTCGAGAGAACATTCCAAAGACTACGCTTGAGGTGGTAAATTTGGAAGAGAATGATCAACTCAAGAAGACATCCAAAACGAAGGATGAAGAAGAGTCCAAGAGATTGGCCAAAATTGAAGAGTGCTTAGCAAATCAAGGCTATGAACTTCAAAGATTCGATAAGTTTTCGCCATATATGAAGGTGTTTATTCCAGAAAATTATAAAGAACCAGAGTTCGTGAGCAAGTATGATGGCACGGGTTGTCCCAAAAGCCATTTGAAGTATTATCTCCATAAGATGGCAAGATATTCAGATAACACGCCACTTCTTATTAGTACATTTCAAGATAGTTTGAGAGGAGCGGCCCTTGCATGGTACACAACCTTTGACATAGAAGACTTCACTGAATGGGATCATTTGGCAGAAGAATTCATTCGCCAATATAAGTTTAATGTTGAAGTACTCCTAACTAGAGAAGATCTCGTCAGAACCAAGAAACGGAAGAATGAAGGTTCAGAACCTATGCTTAGAGATGGAAAGCTGTTGCCTCACAAGTAAAGCCCGCCATAAGTAAAGATGAGCTCATTGAGCTCTTTCTAAAATCATTGCCAATTGAGTATTATGACAACCTTCATGTATCAAGCTGTCAAACATTCACCATGTTGGTAAAAGTGGGCGAGAGAATTGAATGGGGGTTCAAAGAGAAGAAGGCTCAAGAAACAGTGGCACGAAGGCCTTACCCTATGAAAAAAAACAAAGAGTCCATCCGAGAAGTGGCTATGGTGTCTAGTCCAAACACTCATCAAGCATCATTTCCAAAACAATCAAATGTCGCTTTCGCTTGGAAAAATCCAAGGCAGTTCGAGCCAAACGAAAGGCCCATGAAGCAATACACACCATTACCCCTACCCTTGTCAAAACTATTGCCAATGCTCCTAGAAAGGCATTTGGTGGCCAAAGAAGTACCGAAAGACAATTCTGTGAGATTTTTTTTTTGTACGATGAATCAAAAACCTACACCTATCACATGGGAGAAATGGGAGATGATGTAGATAATTGTCCCACTCAAAAGTACAAGGTTCAACAGCTCATTGACAAAAAGATATTGAACTTCCAAGAGCCTGAGCCAAATGTACATCAGAGTCCTCTTTCTGAGCACAATACAGTAAACATGATCAAAGATGAAGAAATAATGATGAAGCCTCATAATGAAGATGAATATGAAGTCAAGATTAAAGCTTTTCGATTAGAAGATGCCCTCTTTCATCAAGAAGCACTCCTAAAAGGCGAGATTATAGACAACTTGGGAGAAGACTCCGGAAAATATAACTTCCAAGTGAAATATACCCCACTGTCATGGGCATTCAAAAATGAAGTAATTATACCTGATGGTTGGGGTGGTATGGATGATGAAATCAGCCCTGAGAAGAAAGCCCTGTTTAAGAAGAAAATGCTCCAAGATGAAACAAATAAGGATGAGAAGGAGAAAGAAAAAGTCCGACAGGATGAAAGACGTTTCACCCAAAAATCACCCAGGGAATGCGAAACCGTAGACTTACTCGGTCAAAATAATGGTAAGTACAATTATCATGTCAAATATACTCCACCACCATGGGCATTCAAAAATGAAAATATTGTACTTGATGGATGGGGTGGTATGGACGAGGTCCCGATCAATCAACTAAATTTCGAAGAAAATAAAGATCGAGAAGAGAAAAAGAAGAAAAAAAATTCGCCGAGGTGATAGGCGATTTGTTCAAAAAGCAAGAAGACAATGTGAAATTGTTGATTTTCTGGGTCAAGATAGTAGTCGGTATAATTACCGCATCAAATATACACCCCCTTCATGGGTATTCAAGAATGAAATGATCACACCTGCTAGCTGGGGTGGAATGGATGCTAACGAAGTCAATAGAAGCATGGTATCCATGATTACACCATTTCTGATCAAGCTTGATAAGGTAGATAAATTTAATGAAGAGAAAGGTCCTGTCGAACCAATCACTATCCAACTTCCCATTGATCAGCTAAGGATTAAAGAAGAAGAAATGCAGCCTGTGATTATCACTCTTCCTCCAAAAGAAAAGTTTGATACTAAGTGTGTACCATGGGATTACTCTCCTAAAGAAATTGATGCCATAACTCGATTAGGGAGATGCAATGTCCCTAAAGAAGGTGAGCATGAAAAGAAAGAAGTAATCGAAAAAGATGTCAAACAATTGTTTTCAGTCATGAAGACGAGTGAATTTAAGGTAATTGAATAGCTGAGAAAGATGTCAGCACAGATTTCTCTATTGGATCTTTTCAAGATTTCAGAAAGCCACAAAATGATGCTTATGAAGTTTTTCAACGAAGTGCACGTCCCGGAGACAATTAATGAAGTACAATTGAAAGACTTTGTTGACACTATTCTTCTGAAAGATAAAATTACCTTCTCCAATGAAGATTTCATAATCGACAGGCGTTCCCATTGTAAGGCGTTATATTGCCGTCAAGTGCCAGGGCAAAGAGGTGTCACGTGTGCTGATCAATAATAGTTCCGCACTTAATTTGTGTCCATTAAGCACACTGCATTGCTTGGGGATTAGCGAAGAACTCATCAAACCTTCTATAGTAACTATGCGCCCATTTGATGGAATGAAGAAAGATGTTATTGGCGATATCGAGCTCGAGGTGAACATAGGCCATGTGCCTTTCTTAATTGACTTCCAAGTGGTGGATATTCCGAGGACTTTCAACTTGTTACTCGGCAGACCTTGGATTCATAAGGCTAGTGCTATTCCTTCAAGTCTCCATCAGAAAGCTAGGTTCGTCATTAATGGCAAGATGATCACCGTACATGGGGAGATAGATTTGCCACTTATAAAGAGAGTGCATTACCGCATGTCAAACCCGAAATGAAAGAAGAATCAAGCTATCCTTCCTTCGAAATGATCTCAATGGTGCAAATTCCTGTTGGTTGCATCATAAAATCTCCAGAGTTCTCAATATCATCCATTATGTCTAGAATGGTGTTATGCTGGTATGGATTTACTCCTGATAATGGTCTTGGATCAAAATCCCAAGGAATCAACGAACCTATCACTCCGCTTGCCATAAGAATGAAACACGGAGTAGGTTATATTCTAGATAGCTCTAAGGATCACCATGGAGGCTAAGGCCGAGGTTGAAAGAACCATAGAGGCTGTAGAGGTCAAGGTGATCGCATCATTAATCCATCCATATAGAAGGGCAAAACTAAAGAGCTTCCTTATCATCGATCCACATCAAGGAAACTTTTCCTGGACCTTCTAAGCTACTTTAAGAAGAAGACTTATGTGCAGAGGAAGAATTTGTTTTGCCTAGTTTATTCGAAGAGAATACCATCAACGTTATCATAACTGAGGCAGAAGATACCTACGCATTGGAGTAGGAAAATTCTCTTGAACTTTTGCTACTAGCCTTTTCCATTGTGTTTTATTGATTACAATTTCAAATTTCTTGTGATTTCATTTGCAATTTTAGTTCAGTTGCAATTTACATTCTTGTTGATCTAGATGTAATCATGTTTTTCAATTCAATAAAAGTGATCAAATATTTTGTTAAGGACATGTAGAAACAAAACCAAACCTATGATGAACATTATCCTCATTCATGAGACTTGAGGCTTTGGGTTTCTATATTGCTCCTCTTTACGCAAATGATTTTAAGAGCAAGGAAGTCTAATGATACGAGGACTAGCTCTGTCTTTATATTCTTTCAAAATAAATTTCAAAGTACATTTCCAAAAAGTTTTTCATAGGACCACATGCGTTACTTACTTCGTATGCAATTACTAATCATGTTTGTTACATGTCAAGCATGAGCATTCGCATATCCATAATAGGTTCATATGTGGCCCAAATCTTTTCAAGGAGATCACTTGCGATATTGAAAAGGATAACGAGAATGAGGAATGGGTAAAAAATAATGGATTCGTCATGAAAAATCAAAGCCACTCACATTAGAGAAAATGATCACTATTAATCTGGGCAATAAAGAGAATCCCAAGGAAGTTAAGATTAGAGAAAGTCTTCCCTCAGCAGAAGCAGAAAGAATCATAGATTTGCTCAGAGAATATCAAGATATATTCTCATGGTCTTATGCTGACATGCCAGGCCTTGATCCGAGCGTAGTTGAACATGCTTTGCCAATTGATCCAAGTATTCCATCAAAGAAGTAAAAATTGAGGCGAACGAAGCCAGACTTGGCAAAGAAAATAGAAGAAGAATCGATGAAATTGCTCAAAGTTAATTTCATTGAAGTAGTACCATATTCAAAATGGGTTGTCAATATAGTACCCGTAATGAAGAAAGTTGGTCGAGTACAGGTGTGCATTGATTATCGCGACCTAAATAAAGCAAGCCCTAAGGATGATTTCCTGCTTCCACATATCGATGTATTAGTGGATAGCACTACTGGGTTCGAAATATTTTCATTCATGGATGGTTTCTCAAGATATAATCAAATCCTCATGAAGAAGGAGGATAAGGCAAAGACATCCTTAATAACACCATGGGGCACATTTTATTACAAGGTGATGCCTTTCGGTTTGAAAAATGCTGGTGCCACATATCAAAGAGCAATGATAACTTTATTCCATGACATGATGCACAAAGAAATCGAGGTATATGTGGACGACATGATTGCAAAATCTAAATAAGGAGAAGACCATGTTGAGGTGCTTCGCAAATTGTTCGAAAGACTTAGAAGGTACAAGTTGCAAATGAACCCCAACAAGTGTGTATTTAGTGTAAAATCTGGCAAACTGCTAGGATTTGTAGTCAGTAGCAGGGGCATCGAAATAAATCCTTCCAAGATCAAGGTAATATATGACTTAAAGACTGCTTCTACGGTAAAAGAAGTGAGAAGCCTATTGGGGCAATTAAACTATATTGCTCGTTTCATCTATCAGCTTTCTGAGACTGCTAAACCATTCTTCAAATTGTTGAAAAAAAATGCCAAAGTGAATGTTGACACCTAATTTTTAGCTCATTTTTTTTCATATTTTCAAAAATTTCAAAATTAGGACAAGAAATCTTGGCCAAGCCTAGAAACCTATTTCTAAATCAAAAATAATTTTTTATCATTTTTCTTCATTTTTCTTTAATTTCTTTTAGTCAAAATAGGTAAGAAAATCAAGAAAAATAGCAAATGGAATCAGAAAATTCCATAAAAATAGTCATTAGCCTTTTTTTTTAAATCCAATTTCATGAATACATAATCAATTTTGAAAAATCTCAATCGGGTATATATTTTTCCAAAAATTGAGCAAAATTAAACCCGAATTGAACCAAAAATCCAATTAAATTTTTTCTAGTCATTTTTAAGTCATAGTGTCTTCACAACAAATTCTTTTGGGACCTTGAATTGCATAATGGTTTTGTCCAATTGCACAATTTGACATAAAAATAAAAGATCCCCAAAATTCGATTGAAAATTAAGAGTTTCGAACCTAAATTGGGAATCGTGCCCAATATGAAATTGTCGAAATATGAGACCATCATTTCTAAGGTTACACTACAAAAAAACATGAAAATTGCGACGGAATTTTGCGACGAAATTTTTTCCGTCGCAAATTTGCGACGGATTTTGCGACGGACCATAGTTGCCGTCGCAAATTTGCGACGGAAATTTTTTCCGTCGCAAATTCCGTCGCAAATTTGCGACGGACTATATCTTTCGTCGCAAACTTCGTCGAAAATTTTGCGACGGAAAAATTTCCGTCGCAATTCCGTCGCAAATTTGCGACGGAAAAAATTTCCGTCGCAAATTCCGTCACAAATTTGCGACGGCAACTATGGTCCGTCGCAAATTCGTAGTTTATAGTCCGTCCGTGACCTGCAATCACTATCTCTCTCTCGCTGTCTCTCGCTGTCTCTCGCTTTTCTCCCTCTTTCATACGTCTGAAATCAGCAAAATCCTCGCACGCACGTATTAATCTTGGTGAAGCTTTTGTACCGGTAAGTGCGAAATTACTAGCTTCATGACTATTCGTCGTTGCATTGTAATTTTTTTTTAATATATGTTTATGTTTGCTTTTTTCGTACCTGCATCACCGTTTTAATGACCGGCGACCGGTGACACCTCGCCGGCCTTCGGATGAGGCGAACGGCCACGCCGTTTTGCGACGGAATGTGGTATCCGCCGCAAATTTGCGACGGACACTATGTTTCCGTCGCAAATTTGCGACGAATATTTTAAAATTCCGTCGGAAATTTGCGACGGATACTCGTTAGTCCGTCGCAAATTTGCGACGGAAGATGGTATCCGTCGCAAATTTGCGACGGAATTTTAAAATATTCGTCGCAAATTTGCGACGGACTAGTTGTCCGTCACAAATTTGCGACGGACTAACGATTCCGTCGCAAATTTGCGACGGAAAAAGGAGCATCCGTCGCAAATTTGCGACGGACTAGTTTTCCGTCGCAAATTTGCGACGGAATCGTTGGTCCGTCGCAAATTTGCGACGGAAAATCTAGTCCGTCGCGAATTTGCGACGGAATCGTTATTCCGTCGCAAATTCGCGACGGACTAGATTTTCCGTCGCAAATTTGCGACGGATGCTGGTTTTCCGTCGCAAATTTGCGACGGAATCGTTAGTCCGTCGCAAATTTGCGACGGATGCTCGTTTTTCCGTCGCAAAACCAGCATCCGTCGCAAATTTGCGACGGAAAATCTAGTCCGTCGCAAGTGCCCGCCGCAAATTTTGCGACGGAAATAGTACTCCTTCGCAAATTTGCGACGGATACTAGTTTACGTCGCAAATTTACGACAGAATTTTCATTTATTCATCGCAAATTTGCGAGGGATGAATTCCGTTTCCATCGTTCATTAAAAATTATTTAAAAATATTGATTCTTATGTGCTTATTCTTTTTTGGGTTTGTGCCTAATTGAAGGTCTCGCAATCCAAGTGGACTTTGCAGTTCTCATCAAATTGGGAAACTTTGTCCTACCAATATTTCAGTCAAATATTTAGGTAAGTCTTCTTTTCATTGTAATTTTTTCTATTTTTGCGATTACATATTAATTGGTGCGTGAATAACAAAAATTATAATTTCCAAAATTTTTCTTGTTTTAATTAAGAACAATAGATATGATATTTTTATTCTTTTACAAGAATTTTTAATTTTAATACAGACACAATGTAAAGAGAAAGGGCTTGGATGTATAATAAGAACTTACCTGGACGTCAAGGATTGACAGATGAGTTTCGTACAGGGTTGGAACTATTTTTAGACTTTGCTAGTAGTAAATATGAGTTTATGGATGGAAATAAGTTAAGGTGTCCGTGCAAAAAGTGCGGTAATGGTAAATTTCTTGTGTGTGATCGAGTTAGAGAACACCTTACTAGATTTGGGTTTACTCCGAACTATTATAATTGGACTTCCCATGGTGAACCATTTATATCTGATGAAGGATATGGAAGAAGTGGCCAATTTTCAGTTAGGGAAGAATGTGGCTATTATGAGCAATTGAATCCATACGAAAGGATGGTGATTGATGCAGCTAGTTATAATTTTGGCACAGAATCAAATCATGCAAGTACTAGTTTTACTCCTACACGTGAACAAGTGGGTACTAGTCATGCTTCACAATTGGAAGATATAGGAGTAACGGGTTTTGAGGAGAATGTGTATAATGAAACTTTTCAATCTAATCAGTTCTGGGATGTGTTGAAAGCAGCAGATGAACCTCTATGGGCAGGTTGTGAGGACCACACTAAGTTATCGGTAACAGCGCGGCTATTAAATATCAAGGCAGAGCATAATGTGTCTGCGGATTGTTTCAACTCTTTTGTTGAAGTAATGCGGGAATCATTGCCTCGTGATAACAACATGCCAAGTGATTTTTATGATATGAAAAGCCTAGTGGATAACTTAGGTCTTCCGGTTGTAAGAATTGATGTATGTAGTATGGGTTGTATGATATATTGGAGAGATGATGAAAATGCAGAATCGTGCAAATTCTGTAGCCAACCTAGGTACAAGATTAATAGGAGGCCGGGTCGTAATCAGAAGCGTAGACCATGCAAGCAAATGTTTTATCTGCCCTTAATCCCCAGATTACAAAGGCTTTATGCGTCTAAAGCCACTGCTGAACACATGACTTGGCATGCAAATCATGAAACAGAAGAGGGTCTAATGTGTCATCCTTCAGATGCGGAGGCATGGCAACATTTTGATAGAACATACCCTGAGTTTGCAATGGAGCCTCGGAACATCAGGTTAGGTCTATGTGCCGATGGATTTGCTCCATTTGGGAAAACAGGAAAAAGTTATTCATGCTGGCCAGTTATCTTAACGCCGTACAATCTTCCACCTGGTATGTGCATGAAGACACCTTATATGTTTTTGACATTGATCGTGACAGGGCCGCAAAATCCGAAAAAGTTGATAGATGTTTATATGCAACCATTGATTGAGGAGTTACAACAGCTATGGGTTGACGGTGTCCCTACGTATGACGTTTCAACCGATCAAACATTTGTAATGAAGGCCGCCCTTCTTTGGACGATCAATGACTTTCCAGCTTACGGAATGTTATCTGGATGGAGTACAGCTGGGATCTTAGGATGTCCGATATGTTTGGAGAGGTCAAAGTCATTTAGATTGAAACATGGGAAGAAGCCTTGCTATTTTGACTGTCACAGACAATTTTTACCGGCAAGTCATCCTTTCAGAAGGAATAAGAAAGAATTCACCAAGAATAGGACTGAAAGAACGCGTCCACCACTGAGGTTGACCGGCGATCAAATTTGGGAGCGTGTGAAGGACTTTATAACTGTTGTTGAGAACCCGCACGGTACGACTTTTGCGTACGGAAGTACGCATAAGTGGACAAAACGCAGTATATTTTGGGATTTACCATATTGGAAGGCCCATCTTATTCATCATAATCTTGACGTCATGCACATAGAGAAGAATGTTTTCGACAATGTCATAAATACTGTGATGGATGTCGCCGGAAAAACAAAAGACAACTTAAACGCAAGAAAAGATATGAGAGATATTTGCGAGCGGCCAATACTAGCTGTGGATGCAAGCAGCAGGGGACCAAAACCGAAAGCAGTTTATACATTGGATAGGGAGCAGAGGCGAGTTGTTTGTCAATGGTTGAAATCTGTGCGGTTTCCTGATGGATATGCTTCGAACCTCGGGAGATGTGTTGATTTGAATGAATGCAAGTTGACAGGTTTGAAGAGTCATGATTGTCACATCCTGATGGAAAGGCTAATTCCAATAGCTTTGAAGGAAGTTCTACCGAACTTTGTATGGGGCGCCATTGCAGAATTAAGCAATTTCCTCCATGATATTTGCTCGACAGTGTTAAAAGCATCGCACATGGAAAAACTAGAGAGAGATATTCCAGTTATTCTTTGCAACTTAGAAAGGATATTTCCTCCAGCGTTTTTTGATTCGATGGAGCATCTCTTAGTTCACTTGCCTTATGAGGCCAAAGTTGCAGGTCCCGTCCAATTTCGATGGATGTATCCATTTGAGAGGTAATGTTTTTTTTTATAATACAGCTCAAATTAGTTTATCATATAATATGTTCCGATAAGCTTCTTTGTATTTCAACTAGATTCTTATATCATTTGAAGAAAAAAGTGAAGAATAAGGCACGTGTTGAAGCTTCAATTTGTAATGCATATATTGTGGAAGAAGTGACAACATTTGCATCATACTATTTTGAGCCGCACGTTCAGTGCAAGAGCCGGAGAGCAGGCAGAAATGATGAGGGCCCCATTGATCCCAATTGCACGGCATTCTCTATTTTTAATTATCTGGGTCGACCAAGCGGCGCATGTCAGTTTCGTTACTTATCAGGCGAAGAATTTCATGCAGCCCATACTTATATTTTACTGAACTGCCCAGAAGTCGAGCCATACTTCAAGTAAGTGTAAATTCACCATTATATGTTTTGCGTGTGAAATATTTGCTAATAATGATGTGATTTTTAATATTAGGATTTTCCAAACTGAAATGTTTGGACTACAACCAAATGAGTTTGACCGTTTGTGCGATGAACAATTTGCATCTTGGTTCAAGACATATGTAAGTTGCCTATGTATCAAAATTAGTTTATTCAAATTATATACATCATTTAGTAAAATATATATTATTGACTTCGCATGTGTAACTTTAGGTTCACAGTCATTATGATGAATTTGGAGGGCAAGGATTGCTATATTATCTGTCATGGGGTCCACAATTAAAAGTTCGCAGTTGGCCAGCATATTTCATAAATGGATATAATTTTCATACTCAGGAATATGGTATGGGAAAATCCACAATGAATAGTGGTGTGTCTGTTCGGTCATCCGATGGTGACAGTTGGAAAGATGATTTTTATGGCTTGTTGGATGAAATCATTGAGATAGAGTACCCTGGACCATTAATGATGCGGGTTGTGTTATTTAAGTGCACGTGGTTCGACCCCGTCAAAGGAATGAAGGTGCATACGAAGTTCAATTTGGTTGAAATAAATCACAAGAAAAGGTATATGAAGTATGAACCATTTGTCTTGGCACAACAAGCAATTCAAGTATGTTATGCATCATATCCTAGTTTGAAACGTGACAAAGTTCATTGGTGGGCTGTATGTAAAATCAAAGCACGGAGGAAAATCGAGGAACATTGGAAGGATAGAGCCTACCAACAAGAGGAAGTGTGTAACACGGTTGAAATTGAGGAATATAACATACCAACTTTACGAGATCCGTGTGGAGCAATGATAGATGTGGATCCAACTGAAATTTGCGAATTAAATGTGCACGGATGTTCCGAATCTGATATTCAGACAGATGACGAGGACGAGGACGAGGACGAGGACGAGGACGAAGACGAAGATGAAGACGAAGACGAAGACGAAGACGAAGACGAAGACGAAGATTAAAAATTGGTTGTTATCATTATTGTTCTTGTTATTATTGTTATTGCGCTTTTCTATTATTATTCTTGTCGATTATTCTTTCTATTTTTATTTATCGTCCGAAATTTTGTCCCTAAATCCCCAAAATCGCAAATATTTTTAACGTGCCGTAACATTTCCGATATTGTAATTTCCATTGCAAAATTTGAGATGCTAAAATTTAACTGACATCGTGTCCGTCGCAAAATTTGCGACGGACAGAGCATTTCCGTCGTAAAATTTGCGACGGACAGAGCGTCCGTCGCAAAAATTTGCGACGGATATTGGGTCCGTCGCAAATTTTGCGACGAAATGCTCTGTCCATCGCAAATTTTTGCGACGGATCCCAATGTCCGTCGCAAATTTCCATAGGAAAAAATTTGCGACGGACCTCGCCTATCCGTCGCAAATTTGCGACGGACATTAGAGGTCCGTCGCAAAATTTCGAGCGGGAAGATTTTCCCGCTCGAAAATTTCGGCGGCATTTTCATTTCCCGCGGAAATTTTTTGCACATATAATTTGCGACGGACATTCGCGTTCCGTCGCAAATTTGGTCGGTGATATAATTGCGACGGACGTGGCTGTTCCGTCGCAAATTTGCGACGGACGTACTCTTCCGTCGCAAATTTGCGACGGAAGTGTTGGTCCGTTGCAAATTTGCGACGGGCGACTGTTCCGTCGCTATTTTGCGACGGACGAGCATTCCGTCGCAAATTTGCGACGGACGTGGCTCTTCCGTCGCAAATTTGCGACGGACTAACAATTCCGTCGCAAATTTGCGACGGAACAGCCACGTCCGTCGCAAATTTGCGACCTGCGCCTCCGTCGCAAATTTGCGACGGAACGCACGTTCCGTCGCAAGTTGCGACGGACGTGCACGTTCCGTCGCAAATTTGCGACGGAAAATGCACGTCCGTCGCAAATTTGCGACGGACCGTGCACGTCCGTCGCAAATTTGCGAGATTTGCACCTGTTCTTCCTCTTCTCCCCCTTCCCCGAGTCAGATCTGCAAGTGCAAAGGTAAGCTCTCGTCCGTCGCCGTCGCAGCCGTGGCCGTCGCCGCCCAGCCGTCGTCCGTCGTCGCCCAGCCGTCCCCCGTCGCCGCCGCCGTCGCAGCTCCGCCGCCCGTCGCCGCCCAGCCCGGCAGGGGCCCCCGCCCGTCGCCTGCCCTCGCCCCCGCGTCGCCTGCCCTCGCCCCCGCGTCGCCCCCCGCCCGTCGCCGGTCGCCCCCGCTCGTCGCCGGTCGCCCTCGCCCCCCCCCCCGCCCACCGCCGGTCGCGCCCTTGCCCCTGCCCCGCCCGTCGCCCGTCGCCCTCGGCCCCCCGCCCCCGCCCCGCCCCTCGCCCCTCGCCCCGCCCCCGCCGTCGCCCTCGCCCCCGCCCTGCCCCCGCCCCCCCCCGGCCCCCGGCCTCGCCGCCGCCCCGCCCCCGTCGCCGTCGCCGCCGCCCCGCACCGGTCGCCGTCGCCGCCGCCCCGCCCCTGTCGCCGCCGCCGCCCTCGTGACCATCGCCGCCGGACCATCGCCGCCAGCCAGCCGGCGGCCAGCCGCCGCAGACGCCGTTGCCGGACCATCGCCGCCGCCGCCCTCGCCGTCGCCCACGCCCGTGCCGGAACCGCCACTCTCCATTCCGCCCGTTTTTGTTGTCCTTGAACCAAGTAAGCCAACTCTAACCCTTAGTTAGCATAATTAGGTAATTAGTCGACCTTGTTTAGGGATTATATTTAAGATTATTTTTCATTGGCTAAATTACGGGTGCATTTTAGGATTGTATGTGGCTTTGATTGATGGTCGACTGGTTAATTTGTTTATTATGTGGATGTTTAAGCGTTAAATGACGATAGGATGATTGATTAAGCATTTTCACAGAAAATGCTTGAAAATTAAATAATTCATAAAAAATCATGAAAAATAATGAAAAATTTAAAAAATTGTATATGTTGACAAAAAAATTGAAATTTGACTGTAAAAGTTAGTTAAACTTTTTAACAAACTAAAATTTCATAATATGGATCAAAATTGCAAAAATTAATAGTGCTCACCTAATTTCAGTGAAATTAAGATTTTTTAACGTTACGCGGAAAAATTTATTTAAAAATTTAAAATTTCTATGAATTGGTAAAATAGCTTAGCATAAATGTGGTCACCCACTGTGAGGGAAATTTTTTTTTTGTGAAGAAAAATTACAAAAATATAAATTTTAAAAAATGCACATAATTGCCTAGAAAACATGTGGCCATCTACTTGCAGTGAAATTTAAATTTCTTTAGATGGCAAAACAATTTAGAATTTTAAAATTTTCAAAACTTCACGTAATGGCTTATAATACCTGTGGCCACCCACTTTTAGTTATATATAATTTTTTTAACGTGCCCTAAAAATTATTAAAATAAAGAAGGATTACAATTTGGGAAACTTTACCTAATAGCTTAGACTACCTGTGGCCACCCAATTTTAGTATGAACTTTTTTTTTTCACGGAAAAAAGTTTATATTAAAAATAATAACTTTCAAATTCATAAAATTTAAAAATTTCATAACTTTACAGAATGTCTTAGCATATCGGTTGCCACCAACTTTTAGTGAAATTTTTTTTAATGTCCCAAAAAAAATATAACAATAATGATAATTTATTTCATACAAAACTTTACAGAATTACGTAGAATATTTGAAATTTCACTTTCAGTGAAATTTGAATTTTTGTACGTGGTAAAAAAAATTTAACCAAAATGCATGCGATTCATATAGTGATGTTTGATACTTCTGGCCACCCATATCGTGCTCATACATTGATGTTTCATATCAAAATGAATGAGATTCATAGTATATTTGTTTGTAGGAAATTGCACATCATAAACACTCGCCATTGGCTCATTTGAAGGAAACATTTTCTCAGTCTTTCTATCAAAATGGTAAGCTTCGTCATGTACATCATTATGTGTTCGTAATACGTGTCAATAGTTCTTTACATATTCACATAACTTTCCTACTTGTCAGTTTAAACGTGGAGGTCACATGCCTAGAAGACAAGGCTCTTCCTCGTCTTCGTCCCCGTCCCTTTCCTCTTCTCCTGTCCCGGCATCTAACCCTCAACCACAATATGGTCCGTCACAATATGGCCACGTTGGCTCTTCCTCCCACCCTCAACAATATGTTACGGGACTTGGCCACATGCCAACCGAACGTTCTCCAGTTCAATCTCCTTTAGCTCCCTCTCCTTCCGTTCCACCCCATTATTCGGCGGAACAATCGAATATTGACGGAAACAGAGGTCAAGAAGATAACCGATTCTTCATATGCCCATTTGGAGATTCGTAAGTGCTTCATTTTTATTTTAGTATATGTCATATTTACGGCTTTAGATATTTATGTCAACTTAATTATCAATGTTGCACAATATTCGTATGAATGCAGATTCACGGATGCTATTACTGTTGTGAGGGAATTGAACAAAATAGTAAGAAACTTTTGGATGGGAGAGTATATGAATTACAGAAGTATTCCACAAGAAGTGAAAGAAATGTGGTGGAATGAGTTCAAGGTAAGTTTTACATATTTTATTTTCTTATTAATTAAGTTTGGTATAGTATATTGATGGTCAAGAATGATGTAAAGGGACCAGAACAACTCTGTAGTTTTCGATACGTAAAGGACCAGATATTTTCCCCGACATCAACTTTACAAAATCTGTCTATATGTGTCTGGTGCATGGTTATGGATATGTGATCATCATAATAATTATCAATTGTGTTTTTATTCATTGCAGCGGAAGTTCAAGTGGGAGGAAACGGAAAACAATGAAGTGAGAAGAATTTTCGATAAGAAAATAAGTGATTTTATGCGAAATGTCATGAATAGAGCGAAGGGCAAGCAAGCGAAGCCGTCTTTCTTTACGGCTGACAATTGGGTGACAATGAACACATTTTGGGCATCTGAACAGAGTCGGCAACTTTGTGAGCAGAATAAGAAGAATCGCTCTTCTAGTTCTAGTGAAGGGTCAGCCACATATGCTGGGGGCTCTATCAACATTGCCGAGCATCGCAAGCGACTGGTAAGTCTGTTAAATGAGTTATAAGTTCATTTAATTCGATTCAATTACTCAAATTTACATTTTGTAGGCACATGAATTGGGGACGGAACCGACATTTACAGCTACATTTGAACGCACATTTCAAAAGAAAGATAAGACATGGACAGGCGATCGAGCAAGAGCTGTTAAGGTACGTAAGGTTATACTTTGGCTTATATGTAAACTATAATGAAAACCGTGAATGCTTTCTATATTTATGGTATATATATATTTATATAATGATTTTATTTTCATTTACATTGTTAATGTAGGAAAGATATGATGATCTTTTACTGAGCAATGCTAGTGGTAGTGATGATTGTCCTGAGCCCCGCCCATCAGGTGATGATATGGCATTGTGGATGGCGGCAGCGGGTGGGCCGAAAAAAGGGAAAATATTTGGGCTGGGATCGTTGTCAAGGATGTTCATGCCGAATAGTCCTGGAAGTTCATCATCCGCTGGGACTGGTCGAAGGAAGTCACGCAAGGAGGAGCAATTGACCCAAGAAAATATTCGTCTGACTAATTTACTTGTTCAGAAGGATGAACGAATAGATAGCTTGGAAGATCAAATGAGATTAGTTATGGAACACCTTAACCTCCAGCGCAATGCCGGGCCTCCTGTACCTCCAGCCAATCCAATGGGTCATGGGCACATTGATGCCGAGAATGCTGATGTTGGTGCTGATGCTGATGATGATGATGATGATGATGATGATGATGATTTTCTCCAGTCTCCCTAGTAGCAATTCTGGGTAAGCTTGCGTCGCAAATCTTGGTTTTTCATTATTTCACTCATATTTATATGTAAGAACATTTATGTTCGTCCTAAAACGTATTTTTGATATTTCATACCTAGTTCCACATCCATGCTTCAACGCTGTTTTTATATTCTGTACTGATTTATGTATCGACATTTCCTCAGGTTTCGACAAAGGTGACTACTTTTGGTGTCCTGCCATCGTATCAAAGCCGCGTCTTCTTCTGTATGGTTTTTTTGCGTCTTCTATGGTTATCCCGTCTCTTAGTTCATGTTTTGAATGTATTGTAATATTGGATATCAAATAGCATTATGTCAGACTTTATAACTTTCCTTCTGTTATTTGTTTTAATTATATGTCATTGTGGCTGGTTTGTCAGAATTTATGATTTATTCGTTTTTCTGTTTCAATTATATGTCATTGTCTCCTTTGATTGAGATGGACAATAATTTATGGCCGAAATGATATAAAAATAACGATGAATATTTTAAGCCAAGTTTGCGATGAAATTTTCGACGATTTTGCGACGGATTGAGTTCGGCGCAAATTTGGGGCGAATTTTGCGACGGCAAAAAAAAAAAAAAAAAAAGTATTTTGCGACGAACTTTGCGACGGATTGAAGTTCGTCGCAAATTTGCGACGGAATTTGCGACGGATTTTGCGACGGACTTTGCGACTGATTGAGTTCGTCGCGATTTTGCGACGGATTTTGCCACGGATTTTGCGACGGATTTTGCGACGGCTATGGTCCGTCGCAAATTTTGCGACGATTTTTGCGACGATTTTTGCGACGAATTTTGTGACGGATTTAATTCGTCGCAAATTTGCGACGGATTTTGCGACGAATTTTGCGACGAAATTTGCGACGGATTTATGTTCGTCGCAATTTTGCGACGGAATTTGCGACGGACTTTTGCGACGGAATGAGTTCGTCGCAAATTTGCGACGGAATTTGCGACGGATTTTGCGACGAATTTTGCGACTAATTTTGCGACGGATTTAGTTCGTCGCAAATTTGCGACGGATTATTTGCGACGAAATTTGCGACGGATAGGGTCCGTCGCAAATTTGCGACGAATTTTGCGACGACTTTTGCGACGAAATTTGCGACGAATTTTGTTCCGTCGCAAATTTGCGACGAAATTTCGAATTTTCCGTCGCAAAAATTTGCGACGCGCTAGTAGCGACGGAATTTTGTCCGTCGCAAAATCCGTCGCAAAATTCGATTTGCGACGGATTTTTCCGAAATTTCCGTCGCAAATTCCGTCGCAAAAAACAAGTTTTTTTGTAGTGTTAATCAGAGGTGGGTAATTCAATTTTGGCATCAATTTTGCCTAATCAGGTCATTAGGACATCAAATTGAACAAAAACCTATTAACTCGAATACAAAAATGAGAAAATATTGGACTCAATTATAATAAAAATTGGGGAAAATTATATATTTGGATTCGGAATATGATGGGGAATTCAATTTTGGGGTTAAATTTGGAAATTGGGGTCAAAATCAGATCGAATTTGAGAATTTAGACCAACCCGGGTCAATCGAGTCGATCGGGTCAACCTGACCCGACCAGGGTTACTCACCTTCTTCGCCTGACTTAGCCAAAACGCACTAAACCTAGAAAAAACCAACTCACGCCCGAGACTTTGCCGACTCAGTGTGGGAAATTTAGCACGTTTTAATCGATTTGGCCAGCTGGAAAATATTCCATTGGCATCGAATAACCATTTTAACCGATCGAAAGTCGGTGGAACAAACTTTGGGTGGGAAAAAACCGATCAACAAAAATAGGAAAAAAACTGAACATTGCAAGGAAGTTCTTCGACGAAAGGTCGAGGAGGGAGAAGGGAGAAAAACAAAGAGAGATAGAGCAAAGTTGAGAGAGAGTGAGAGGAGTAGAGATCCCTGATCGAGTGACCGGCACCGGCCAATTGAACGGCGCCGGCAAATCGATCAAACAAGGAGATTTCCTTCTCGGGAAAGCATGATCGTGAAGGCTTGAAATTTGAGCTCGGTCGGCGTATCCGGAGCCTTTCCAATGATCCCAAGACCACCAACTTGAAGCCTGGGTGTCAAAGAAACTCTCCATAGCCGCAGATCAAGTCAAAAACCTCGTTTGATTCTTCAATGAAGCAGGTAAATATCATTCAAGGTCACGGTTTTTTCCAGAATTCAAAAAAATATGATTTGATTCAATCCTATTGTTCTTGCGATTTTGTATTCCTGGATGTGCAAAACTCATTTCTAATCATTTTTGGTGTTGTTTGATTGCATTTTTAGGCATTAAACTGCATAAACCGAGTTGGCCATCATTAAACCCCCTCGCCGGAACCCTCGAAGCTTCGCTGGAGCACCACCCGCGGCAAATAGCCGCTCAAGTTAGCTTCTCTCAACCTTGTTTGATATTTTGATAGCCATTAGACTTGACATAGACGCCTAGGGCGATTAGGATCAAGATTTGAATTTTGAAAAATCCATGTTTGAGCAGTTTACAGATTAGGTTGTTTAGACTAATTTTTCGTCAGTTGGCGAACGTCCGACGACACAACGATTAGGCTAGATTGGTAATAGGTAATATGGACTTCATCGTGGATCAATCAGAATGGTCGAAAGGTCGCCGGGGGCTCGCCGGAGACGAACACAAACTGGCGGCCTCAAGAACATATAACACAGAATCATGCACACCATATGTTCGAGGAAATGCTCCAATGAAGAAGGCCAGAAAACGGTGCCGTTTTGGCATCGTGCCTGTTGGAGAGGACGATCGACGCCGGCACCGGCGATGCCTAGTTCGGCTTGGCCAAACCGGGTTGAAACGGGCCGGTCTGGTTCGCCTCTTGGCCGGAAAATAAGAAAATAATAAAAAATATAAAAAATATAAAAAAAATAGTAAAAAACCCTAGAAAACAAAAAAATATAAAAAATTTCAGAAATTCGAAAATTTTTTATAAAATTCATAAAAAATTAGAAAATTCATAAAAATTCAGAAATTTTCAGAAAATTCATAAAAATTCAAAAAATTCAAAAAATACAAATAAAAAATTCAGAAAATCAATAAAAAATTGAAAAATTGGAAAATTCATAAAAAATTTTAGAAAATCGTAAAAAATCGATTCTCAGTTAAAAAAATTTTTTCGAAAAAAAAATCAAAATTTAAAAAATTTACAGAATGGTCTAAAAACATCATGGCCAACCATAAAAAAGTGAAATTTGAATTTTCGGAAGTGCCCAAATGGCATTTTTAGAAAATTCCAAATTTTGGGGTTATAACCTCTAAAAAACCCTAAAACCCTAAAAAAAATGCAAATCATGAAATGAATAAGCTTCTAGAGCTTCATTAGGGTTTGGTGTTTTGATTAATTTTCGTTTTTAGAGACCACTTAGGATTGATTGATCTGATTGACTTCAATTGTGTGTTTAATACTTGTTTGGTCTTTCCTGCGATTAGAACGGATAGGATTAGTGGGTAAGTCTCGGAAATTCGCATGACATGTTAGACATCGTATCGTTCTTTGGTACCAAAAGGGCGTTAGGGATCTCAATTTGGGATCAATAACATAACCAAGTTCCCGTACTCAGAATCTCTAGTCCGTAGAATTATGGTATTTCTCCCACACCTCGATTAGTTTTCTAGTCTACCTACCAATAATGACTAGTAGCGACTCCAAAATCACAAACCTGGACTAAATAAGAAATTACCTTCCACTATCACGTGAGGTATGGTCTGGAAGAGACCCTTATACGAAAATGTCTCCTTAGTGCGCAAATCTCGAAACCTCCCAAAAACGAAAAGCGCGGCGCGACAAGCTTGGTGACTCCGCTGGGGAGTTCCTAACTTTTCTAAGTGGACTTAGGCCTAGATAGAACGATACACTTGTGTTTTGTGCTTGTAAGGATCCTAGGTACGTCCCGCTAATGATAATGTTAAATGGTTTTGCAAGCGGGTGCTATAAGGGGTGTTACTTTTGCTAACTCTTGTTTTGCAGGATGGTGTTGGGATTGAATGTGTTTTGAATGAATTTTAAAAGTGTTGTTTGGTCATTAATTGCTATGCATGTTTTTAAATTGTTTTAACACTACACCATTAGCACATACTACTCGTGGCCTAATCCCGGCTACATTTAGAATTACCCTTAGGAGGTATGCATTTAGGCGAAACTATGGGTCGATTGCTCATGAGATCGTTTAAATACAATGCCAATCACCGAGATAGAATAATATTGCATAACTTTAGGCTGATTGCCTATTGGAATGGAATTCCTTGTCCATTAAAGTGATGACCTTGAGCCTTTAGCATATCCTACCATTTTTAGGTGTCAAAACCTCACTGGTTGCATTCACTTGTTTTTATAGTTGGTATACCTAAAACCAAACAAAAATATCATGGTAAGCAAGTATCGTTCCATTCCATTTCTTTACAATTATGCATATTAGTTGGCACATTTTCCAAAAAAAAAGCCTAAATGACATTTAATGTTTGGTCTAAATGCCCTTTCATTTTAGAATGCATGATTAAGACGTCATACTCCATTTGACCATTCTTTCATTTTTAGATGAAATGTATAGGTCCATGGTGGATTTTTCCATATAAGTCAAATGCTTATTTGTTCATTTCTATGTATTCAAAGTTGTAAACCATAGTTTAGGACTTTACAATCTCAATGGAGTATGACAGAATAGGCATTTACATCACATATTGAATTTATCCATAATCTCAACTATATGCTCTTTTAAGGACTAAACGGACTCAAAATGACATTTGCATTACTTTCGAGGCATGCAAGCCTATTTTACCTCCGTTTTACCCCAAAAGGACATATAATTGAAATGGAGGTATTAAAATTGATTTGCAGTCTATGATGATTAATGACAAATCTTTTTGCATGATTAGGCTCAATGGAGAAACTAGACATCCAAATAATTTCCATTCCTCAGAAGGAACTTGTTGCTTGGTGGAAAGGCATGTCCAAGGACAACCAAACTTATGTCCAAGAAAAGTTTGGATATCTTCTCAAACTTATGCATGTGTAACATCAAATCAGTTTAGTCCAAGCTTTGGCGCATTTTTGGGAGGCTTCCACCGCCACGTTCCATCTTAGAGAACATGAATTGGTACCAACATTAGAAGAGTATCAAGCCGCCATTAGAATTAATTCTAAACTTAGGGTCATAGAGCCACCCGTTGGACTTAATCCTATGAGCATTTTAGCCAAATTCCTCAACCTCAAAACTTCCAAAATAGAAAAGCTAATCAAATCAAATACGGGTAGATTTTCATTGTCCTTCCTAGCAGATAACTTTTCAAAACTTCCTAGGGAAATGGAAAATACTTCAGCTCGGATATTCATTCTAGCTTGCTTCGGTTTTATTCTATTCCCCGTGTCCAAAACAGGATTAGACCCTTTAGTAGCTATGATCGCAAGACAAGCATGTCTTAAATGTGACTTCTCTAATATGCTTCTTGCTCAAATCGTCATCTCCTTAAACACATACCAAAATCATGAGAAGGATATCTTTCAAGCTTTCACTGGTCTTTTGTCATTATGGTTCATTTCATACATTTGACCATGGTGTCGTTTCATGAATATTCGCAAAATTTGTTTGGCGATAAATCCAATCGAACAATATATTCGTCTCCAAAATAAATTACTCAAACAATCTTTCTTAGATTGGGCCAATTTCATTAGAGCATTAACTCCTGATCAAATCCAATGGCGGATCAATTGGCTAAATATTAATAAGGTGAAGATCACGAGCCAAGAGGGAAATGCGGTACCATTGCTTGGTTTAAGTGGAGGAGCAGCTTATTGTTCTCTAAGGGTTATTAGACAATTTGGGATACTTTAGCAAGTACCACCGGTATGGAATCCCGAAGAGTTCGCCTTGGACATCCCAAGTGGAATTATACTCGAAGAGGAGAAGAATGCCCTTCTTGCTAAAATTCACAAGATCATCTTATCTTTGGATAACCCACTCAAACAAATAATCGAGTGGCCAAAAAGCTTGGAAGAAGACATGAAGATTTACATGGCCTCCAAAGAATACATAAAATGGATAGAGAATAAGCATCCAATTGATGTCAAGCCATATGTCCGGTTGAGCATGGCACTAGACCCTGTAGATGAGTATGTTCCAGAATACATTGTTCCAAGCATACCTGGAGCGGAACCCTACGTCTCTGAAGAGATCGTGATTGATCCGAAAGAATGAGAGTATCGAGCCAAGGAATGGGAAGAATACTAAAAGGCGGAAGCTATCTTAGCTAGCAAGAAACCTAGGATTGGATGATTTAGATTCCCATTTGAGTTTAAAATCATGATGTCAAATAATTTCAAATTTTATATGCAATGATGAATTGATCATTTTCTAAACATGTTTAGATAATCTCAGAACACGATTTCAAAACATAAATGAATCACCATGGATTGCAATTCTTTGAATTGTATGATTCCTTGATAAAGACATTGATGAAGAATTTTATACAAGGCTAAGACTTGTATAGAATTTCTTATCCTTGACAATCTCATGAAACCATACAATTGAAAGGATGTAGGGTTTTATGATCATTTTACTATGCTGATATCGGGTCTTTTTTGGCGAATCAGGTTGTTTAGCAATGGAAGGTAAAAGGCCTTGGACTCGCCTATGAGTTAGAATGGCAAAAGAAGAAACCCATACTCGACTAGTGGAAGTCGAGAATCAAATGACTCAAATGGTTGCAATAATGGCGGAAATGAAGATTTTTATTCTCGTATCTCGAGGATCTTATCCTACTACTTCAAATGTAGGAGCTTCAAACGCAACCGAAACATCAATTAAAGACCTAGTCAGAAACAAAGAATCGGCTCAAGAAAATCCTCCAAAGACTATACCTAAGGTAATGAATTTGGAAGAGGATGATCAAATCAAAAAGGCATCCAAAACAAAGGATGAAGAAGAGGCCAAAAGATTGGCCAAAATTGAAGAATGCCTAGCTAATCAAGATTATGAGCTTCAAAAGTTCGACAAGTTCTCACCGTTCGCAAAGGTGGTTGTTCCATAAAACTATAAGGAACTGAAGATCGTGAGCAAGTATGATGGCACTGGTTATCCCAAAAGCCATTTGAAGTATTATCTCTGTAAGATAGCAAGATATTCAGACAACACGCCACTTATTATTAGCACATTTCAAGATAGTTTGAGAGGGGCAACCCTTGTATGGTATATAGCCCTCGACGTAGAAGACTTCACTCAATAGGATCATTTGGCAGGAGAATTTTTTCGCTAGTACAAGTTTAATGTTGAAGTACTCCCAACTAGAGAGGATCTCGTCAGAACCGAGAAACGAAAGAATGAAGGGTTCGGAGTTTATGCTCAGAGATGGAAAACTATTGCCTCACAAGTAAAGCCCACCATAAGTGAAGACGAGCTCATTAAGCTCTTTCTAAAATCATTGCCAACTGAGTATTACGACAAGTTTCATGTATCAGGCCGTCAAATATTCACCATGTTAGTCAAAGTAGGTGAGAGAATTGAATAGGGTTTGAAAGAAAAGAAGGCTCAAGAAACAACAGCACGAAAGCTTTATCCCAAAAAAAAGACAAAGAATCCATCCGAGAAGTGGTTATGGTATCAGGCTCAAGTACTCATCAAGCATAATTTCCGAAGCAATCAAATATTGCTTGGAAAAATCCAAGGCAGTTTGAGCCAAATAAAAGGCCCATGAGGTAATATACACCATTGCCCCGACCTTTGTCAAAGCTATTACCAATGCTTCTGGAAAGGCATTTGGTGGCCAAGGAAGTACTAAGAGACAATCCTGCGAGATTTTCTTGGTATGATGAGTCAAAAACTTGCACCTATCACATGGGAGAAAAGGAACATGATATGGATAATTGTCTCATTCTAAAGTACAAGGTTTAACGGTTCATTGATAATAAGATATTGAACTTCCAATAGCCCCGAGCTAAATGTACATCAGAATCCTCTTCTTGAGCACAATACAGTAAATATGATCAAGGATGAGGAAACAGTGATATCGAGTCCAACAATGAAGGTGAATATGAAATCAAGATTAAAGCTTCTCAATTAGGAGATGCTCGCTTTTGTCAAAAAGCACTCCTAAAAGACGAGAATGTAGACAACTTGAGAGAAGACTCTGGAAAAAAAAAACTTTCAAGTGAAATATACCCCATCACCATGGACATTCAAAAATGAAGTAATTGTGCCTAATGGTTGGGGTGGTATGGATTATGAAACTAGTCTTGAGGAGAAAGCTCTACCCAAGAAAAAAAAACGTGGCGCGATAGTGAAGTGGGATGCAGAATGTCAACAAGCCTTTGACAAGATCAAAGAATATCTGGTATGCCCACCAATGCTGGTACCACTAATCCTTCGAGTTCCGCTGATCTTATATTTGACGATTCACTATGAGTCGTTAGGAGTGGTGCTTGTACAAAGAAGACCAAATGATAGTAAAGAACAAGTCATTTATTACTTGAGCAAGAAGTTCACATCATTATAAATGAATTATCCAGCAGTCGAGAAGACATGCGTTGCATTGATTTGGGTATTACACAAATTAAGGCAATACACCCTCCATCATCAAATTTTGCTAGTGACTAAGAATGATCCGATCAAGTACCTTCTTGAGAAATCCTTCTTGGTCGGAAAATTAGCAAAATGGCAAGTCTTATTATCTGAATTTGACATCAAAAGTTCATCACAAAAGTCAATCAAAGGACGAGCAATAGCAAACATGTTGGCAGAAAATTCGCAGAATATTGCCATTCCTGAAGAACAACTTGATGATCGTATATTGACATTGGTCGATAATAAATGAATCATGTATTTTAATGGTGTAACCAACTTATCTGGATCAGAAATCGGGGTAGTATTAATCTCCCCAGAAGGCCGACACTATCCGATATCTACGAAACTGGTATTTCCATGCACCAATAATATGGCTGAATACGAAGCATGCATTCTCAGCTTGCAATCAGTCCTTTCAATGAAGGTAAAGAGGTTGCAGCTATATAGAGATTCTATGCTCATCATATTGCAAACAACTGGTGAATGGCAAACTTGAGATGCCAAATTAATTCCTTATCATAGACACTTAGAAAAGATGATAGAAAACTTCGAAGAAATAACATTCGATTATTTTCCAAGTGCTCATAATCATTTTGTAGATGCTCTTGCAACTTTGTCATCCTTACTACAAACTGAAGATGATATGGATATAAAATCATTGAGAATTAATATTCTTGAATAACCAGCTCATTACATGATGGTCCAGACAGAGTTTGACAACGAACCATGGTATCAAGACATCAAAAGGTATCTTCAAACAAAAGAATTTCCTAAAGGAAGCTAACCAGATAACAGGAAATTTATAAGGAAGATAATCAACAAATTCTTCCTCAGTGGTCAAACTCTTTACAAGAAATCATTTGATTCAATCATATTAAGATGTATGGATGCTACAGAAGCTGAACAGATCATGAAAGAAATTCATGAAGGTGAATGTGGACCGCACATAAATAGACATCTTCTAGCCCGAAAGATTATGAGGTTAGGATATTATTGGATGACAATAGAAACAGACTGCATCCAATATGTGAGATGTTGCCATCAATGTTAAGTTTATGGAGACAAAATCAATGCACCGCCAAATGAGCTATATCAAATGTCTGAGCCATGACCATTTTCAATGTGGGGCATTGATATGATTTGTCTAATCAACCCCAAGGCCTCAAATGGGCATCGGTTTATCATGGTTGCTATTGACTATTTCACTAAATGGATTGAAACAAACTCGTACACGAATGTTACTACCAAGAATGTTGCAAGATTCATTAGACGGGACATCATTGCTAGATATGGAATTCCAGAAGCAATAATTCCAGATAATGGCTCAAATCTAAATGACAAAATTATGGATGATTTACTTGAACACTTCCACATCTGACATTTGAACTTATCTCTATATCATCCACAAATGAATGAAGCAGCTGAAGCGGCAAATAAAAATATCAAGAAGATATTGGCCAAGACAGCTGAAAATTATCATGATTAACATGAAAGGTTGTTGTATGCTCTGATGGCATACCGAACTTCAATTTGAACATTAACTGGAGCAATTCCGTTTTCCTTGATTTATGGAATAGAAACAGTGCTACCTGTTAAAGTAGAAATTCCTTCATTAAGGATATTATCACAATTGAAGCTTTCAGAAGTTGAGTGGATTAAACAAAGATATAAACAACTCAACATAATCGATAAAAAGAGATTAAGAACTATATGCCATGGGGAGGACTATAAGAAAAGAGTGGCTAAATCCTTTAACCGAAAAGTGAAACCAAGGCATTTCAAAATAGAGAATTTAGTAGTGAATAAAGTCATCTTCAACAATTCAGATCCTCGTGGCAAATTCACTTTGAATTATGAAGGTCCATACATTGTCAAGAAAGTTTTTCCTGGACGAGCATTGATTCTTGTAGATATGACAGGAATAGAATTGGCCTATCCTGTAAATACAGATGCTGTCAAGATTTTTTATCCGCGAAATGAAGACAAACATTCAAGAAGAGATTTGGGTCACTTTAGAACATGTGTAATATCATGCATATCATGCATACCATGTATTTCATGAATATGTTTATTTGTTTTGCAGAAGAAAGTGAAAGGAGTCCGAACCAGTTAATGATTTTAGAATCCCTAATGGAGTTGTCAAATAATAGAGGGAAGTATCACTTCCAATTCAATTTTCCCGTTGATATCCCCTAATGTACTTTTCTTTTTATCATCCCCAGGGAAATAAAAAAAAAAGGGAGGAATAAAAAGAAGAATCCCCAGTGGAACCAAAGCAAAAACGTGCAAACAAGAGGGACCTTGATAAGTTGATCAGACAGGTATCTCTAAATCATGAGTGCATGTATTAAAAAGTTCCCTTTTTAAGAGAAAATCAAACTTTCTCTTCCCCAAATGGAATGACACTAAGATTGAGTAAAATAAAACACATTGTTTTGAAAAGAAAATACCTTAGTAATGTTTTGATCAAAAGTTTTGAAACACGCTTTCTTTGAAAATGCACTAAGCATCAAAATTCCCTAAAAAGGGACAATTTGACAAAAGGCTTTGAAATTTTTTTTAAAAAAAAAGTTTGGATCAAATCGAATGGAAAGACCTTCAGATGATGAAAGGTAAGCCATATCCAAACACGTCCTCTATACACTCAAAGTCAAAATGGAGAAGTGAGTGAAAAAAACTCATCCGAAGGAAATAGGGGATGTTCGCAATGATTACATGGATTGAAATGATGAAAGGCAATTATTTCACTATCCCAAACATATGCTTATCCCTTGCAAACCAAATTTAAGCCGAAACAATGGAGAGTTTTCTAAAACAACCCTGTTAATAACCACCCCACATTGGGGCAAATAAGGAGATTTGTGATTGACAGTTATGGAGAATAGGATCAAGAAAGATTTTATTGTGTACTCTTGCATCAATCTTTCTGTGATAACTTTAAATGAAGTCATATGAGAGCTCAAGACATCCCAGGAGGAAGAAAAGCACTTCATTTCTTATACCCAAACACATTACCCTTGGTAAAGCTCAATTGAGCCTGAATATTTATTTTAGAACCCTAAATTGGTGATCATCTCTTCACACTAAAGCATGAACATATGGTCCACTTTAAGAAATAAAAGGGCATGACATAGAGTCCTTAGAATTCGAAAAGATCAAAAGCAAAAAAATATGGGGCATGAAAAAGTAGTGTGCCTGGTAAAAGCAAGGCCAAATGCCCAAGGAAAATGAGAAAGAAAAAGAGAGTTCAAAAGAAAGCTCAAAATATAAAAAAAATTCATGACAAAGTAAAACCAAAACTACAAGAGATCATAGATCACAACAAGTGAGAATGAGCAAAAGAAAAGATATTGTAATGAATGTCTAGAGGACTATGATGTTTATAAAAGAAAGATCCCTAGTAGTTAAAAGAGGAAAGGGTTGTGATGTCAAGAAAATCACTAATTTTATAAAAACCCTGAATTCAAACAAATGAGCCTTTTAAACCTACCAAATACCAACAATACAACCTCTCTCCAAAGACTCTTCAGATTGAGATGTTGAGAGTAGAAACATGACTTTATGACAAGAAATCATCGCTCAAAGAAGTATATGCAATAATATCTTGTTTTGTCCTAGAGACTCTTAACTTATAGACCCAAAGTCAGATATGATGAAATCCTTTTTCTTGACCTCAAAATGCTTAACCTTTGAATAGCCATTGACCAAGTCAACATTACAGTCCTCCGAAAGACCTTATCGGATCAATTGGATTATATACATTGCAAACATCTCTGAACACCTAAGGATTGATTAAGAGAGATAAAATTAAGGGATATAAGACAAATCCCATTTCAATCAAATAGAGAAAAGACCAAGCTCATAGATCGAAACAAATCATTTCTAATGAAAGTCTTCCAAACGATCATTTCAAGCATTTCTTGAAAGATTGTAAGCATTTTGTTCAAATAATTCCTCGAAAAGGAAATTTGATTATTTGAAATGCATTAATGCAAAGAATGCATCTTTCTAGACCAAGTTTCAAAAGTTTTTGGTCAACCTAAAACCAAGTTTTCAAACAGTTTGTGATAAGCTAAGAAAAAACCACACTTCAAACAGTTTTGATTAATTTCAAAACTACTTTTCAAAATAGTTTTTGATCAACTAAAAACCATACAAAGGTTAGTAAAACCTCAAAAATCACATAACTCATGGTCAAGGCATTTATTGTTTGAAGTCTTTCCAAAGTCTTACAAGCAAGGAGCCACTAGGCAAATTCAAAGTCCTACAGGCAAGGAGCCCCTAGACAAATTCAAAGTCCTACAGGCAAGGAACTACTAAGCAAATTCAAAGTCCTACATGTGAGGAACCACTAGGCAAATTCTAAGTCCTATTGGCGAGGAGCCCCAAGGAAAATTCAAAGTCCTACAGGCGAGGAGCCCCTAAGCAAATTCAAGTCGTATAAGCGATGAGCCCCTAGGCAAATTCAAAGTCTTACTGGTGAGGAACCACTAGGCAAATTCAAGTCCTATAGGCGAGGAGCTCTTAGGCAAATTCAAGTCCTACCGGTGAGGAACTACTAGGCAATTTCCAAGCCATTTCACACAAGGCAAATTCAAGTCCTCTGATGATATCTAGGTGTCTATTGATCATGCCTTTTCTGGTGTCTCTGATGATATCCGGGTGCTTTGTTAAGGAACCCCTGAGCATTCGGGCTAGTTCTTAGTTACTCAATCATTAAGTACCCGCGACGATATTTACGTTTTTATCGATCAAGTCCTTTCAAATATTCTAGAAGATAACTAGATATTTTGTTAGGCACACTTTTCACACAATTCGAAAGGGTTCCCCCGTGTCGCACCTATGATGATAACTAGGTACAGCGGTCAAATCTTTACGAGTACCCATGATGATGTATAGGTATTTTGTAAAGGTCGGAATATTCTTTCAAAATCTAGGAAAAGTTCCCCCGTGTCGCATTTACAACGATAACTAGGTGCAGGGGTCAAATTTTCACAAGTACCTATGATGATATATAGGTATCTCGTAAAGGTCGAAATATTCTCCTAACCTATTGAGGGTTCTCCTATGTTGCACCTACGACGATAACTAGGTGCAGTAGTCAAATCTTCATGAATACCTATGATGATATATATGTATCTCTTAAAGGTCGGAACATTCTCCCAACCTATCGAGGGTTCCCCCGTGTCGTACCTACAACGATAACTAGATATTTCGTAAAGGTTGGAACGGTCTTCCATTTTGTCAAAAGTCTTTTCAAATACCTCAGATGATAACTAGGTGTTTTGTTAGGCACATCTTTCATACTAATTGGACAAGCTCCCCCGTTAAACACATACAATGATATCTAGGCGTAGCGGCTAAACTTTAACAAATACCTCAGATGATAACTAGGTATTTTGTTAAGGTTGGAACGAACTCCATTTCGTTGAATCCTTCTCTCGAGAACCCCAGGCGATAACTGGGTGCCCCGAACATTCTTCGTGTGTCTTGACTGAGTTGCAGGTCATCGAAGTCCCTCAACAGTTTATCAAGCAATATATTTGGGATAAGGCCCAACGATTGTCAAATGATACAGAATCAGAGTCATGCCTTGAATTACACTACCACTTCTATGAGGTAAGTAACTCCAGGTATACTTTATTCCTATTAGCATGCATCATGACTTATCGCATTTCAAAAAGGGACTAATACTCCCACTAAAAATAACATTTATTGTATCTGCATGATCAAAATTTAAGTATCATTTAGTCTTTGAATGCAACTTTTTTAAGCTCACCTTCAAAGAGGGGCAGCTGTTGACACCGAAATTTTGGTTAACAATTTAGGAACCAATTGCATAGAAATTTAGGGATTAAACTTTAACCCCTAAACAAAAATATGAAAATCGCATAGCATATAGTTTAGAATAACATAGTTCAATTACATTTTGCATTAGACCGGTAGTGGCGAATAAGTTCAAATTAGTCGTGCTACACTCGGTTAGGCAGTAGAAAAAAGGGGGGCGGGGGGAGGCCGAAAATTACAAGGCATGACGGGCCCAATTGAACTTAATTTGATCATAATTCAGCCCATTAAAGTTTAATCACAAGTTAGCTTTAGATTATTAGAGCCCATCACATTGGAAAAGAGGCTTAAATTAAGCCCACAATAGCAATATAAACCTAAGTTACACTATAAATACATTGTTATATCTCTTGATTAGGGGTCCCATAATTTGGAGCATTGAGAATTTTCAAAAACACACGAGTGAAAACACACGTGAGGGAGAGCTAGAGTGAGAACGAGAGAGAGAGCTCATGCGCATCCTTCATCGTGCCGCCCACACCTAACCCACTTGTTCCTCATGCCACCATCGCCGGTGTCGTCCCCGATGCTACATCGGTCGTTGTCGCAGCCACTCGAGTCGTGGACCCATGTTAGCAACGCCACTGCCCGAGCCCACAGCCCTCTGTTGATCTCGCTGACCACCGCCGCTGCTAACCCAAGCCTGTTGCCGCTGTTGCTGATCACCGATCCGAGTAGCTGCTGTCCCTACTAGCCACCCGAACTCCCACCATCCCACCGAGCTACCGTCCCTGCTAGCCATTACTAGCCACCCGAGCTCCCATCGTCATCGCCATCACCGCCGCGGCCCTGCCCTGCGCCTAGCATCATCGCCGTTGCCGGTTGACCCAACACCAAGCTGCTGCAGCCCAACTCCCTGCCACCTTCATGCCCCAAAGTCGGACCACCCACTGCCGCCTTTACTAGATTGCTAGCCTGAGCAGCACCTCCTACCGTTGCCCTTTGCTGCTGCTGTCGCTCTACCCAACACCAAGCTACTGCCGCTGTTGACTCCGGCCTGTCCCGATGCTAAGTCGCCACCATTGCTATTCCGTGATGCCTATCACACCCTGAACTCCATCAAGCCCGTGACATACCTCTATGGTCAAATATCGCGACATCCCAGGATATCGCCAACCCAGATCAACTCGTCAGAGATATAAAGCACCAGCGAAAGCCATAGACACCTAGACAATATTTGACCAGGGGTACACAAGGAGAATAAACATCCGTTATTAAATCAAACTTATACAATATTCACCACATACATTCCACATAATATACATACACACTGAACTTCTAAACTATGCACCACCGATATCAAAAAGATCAGTAGCTTGGGTATAGCCTACTCTAAAAATGAGACACTTCAAAATCCTTTACTTAACCCCTAAAACTAACCCCTACGCCCTCTAGATGGCATCCACTCCAAGTCCGACTCCTTAGAACTCGAGTCTGAATCCCTCTGAGCCTCTTGTTCGTCTGTTGGGTACTCTACCACCTTATAGTCGATGTGCATCGGTATCCCAAAATGCTTCGGCGGCGGTGGAGAAAGATTCATGGTTTAGGCCGGGGTTCTAAAATTGTTTGGCTAAAACAACCGTGAGAACACTTCTCAGCAAGTAATAACCTAAACCCCACCTAGGCTAACACGTACCTCCAGACCAATCAAATGCACTAACACTCAGTAATTACATAATAAGCACACAATTTGCACTTACCTGGGCTTTTAGTATGCGCAATCTGTAAGTTAGTCTCAATTATATAATTTTCAATCACATGCACATTTCAATTTAATTTCAGGCCCGATACATAAGTCGAACACATGGCATTTCTAATTCCACATTCCACACACTCGTTCCTGCCTTATCACACTATTTTCACCCCCGACTCGCCGGTGACCCACGTAATAGTATCGCCTCATGTTCACTGCGACCATCTCATATGCATAACACTCCGTAACCCGCGTAATAGTACCGCCTTAGGCTATGTATCTTGCCCGTGTAATGGTATCGCCTCAGGCTCAACATCCACCACCTAGGGCACAACCCCGCATTATGGTATCGCCTTAGGTTGGCTGTCTTCTGGTAATACCGGACATCGTCCCGCGTAGTAGTACCGCCTCAGGACGACTCAATTCCCCATATAATGGTACCGCCTCGAGGAGTTTCATGACCACACATACATCACACATAATTTCACTTATTTGCTCGCTCGATTTACATGCCAACATGCCAATATACTAGCCGATCAAATTCGGCCTATGCACGCAATAAACCATACGCATTTCAAATGCTTAACAAACACCCAATCATGGCCAATTGCCAGTCAATTCAATTCAGCCCATGCGTGCATATAACGGTACATAATTCAATCAATCAATTCACAATTCAATAAACATACAAGGCCATCATCGGGCTCACAATCACAGCCACTATCATGGGCATAAATTCAACATATTCAGGTGTATTTCAAGCCATAATAAGCACCACAACGAGCCACGACACCACTCAAATCAAACCGACACATTTAGTCCCCGAATTGGACCATATTGCTCATCATCGCGAGCCACAATTTCCAGCACCCAATTTAGCATTAAATCAGCCCCAAACCATCACAAATCTATCCACAAACCAGCCAATCCAACTCAATTCGCACGTGCACAATTAACTCGAGTTTTTGGATTTTACGCCGAATTCCACCATTCACGGGTGTCGTACTCCTACCGACAACCCCCAAACCAACACATACTGTATTTTAATCACCAAAATGCACTGATTCGGCCACAGCATGAACAGTAATTCGGTCACCACCAAAAATCACCATAATGGCACATTTAGGCCCGTTTTTCGTGCCATAAGACACAATAATCACTCAGAATCATTCCGATTACCTAAGCAATCAATTCTAACCTCAAATCCACCTCAAAAATCATCACAATTTCTACCAAAACACTCAGCCAAATCAGTCCAACCATTGTTCCACGATTAATCCCTAAAACTCGCTAAAACGGCCCCGAACTAACCCGAAAATACCCGTTATCCTAGGCGAGGGTTAGGATGTCACTTACTTGTGATTCCTACGCGAAATTGAGGCCTCAACGGTGGCTGGACAGAGAGAAAACGGCAGCGGCAATGACGACAAGCAGTAAGGGTTATCGACGACTCGCCGGCGGTCACAAGCGACGGCGATCGGCAGCGATGGGCTGCTGGTTTTCTTGGCTGAGCTGGGGATGAGATGGGCTGGTGAGGGGTGATTTGGTGAGAACAAAAATAGGGGAGAGAGAGGCGGTGAGGCGTGGTGGTGACAGGTCGCGGCTTCACGGGCGGACGGCGGTGATCCAGCTTGGCGGGGAAGCGGCGGCGATGACAGGCCTAGGTGGCCGGCCACGGTCAAGGTGAGGTGGGGAGGAAGCTCGGACAAGATGGAGAGAGGAAGAGAGATGGCCGAGAGAGTGGAAATGCGAGGGAGAAAGAGAAAATAGAAAGAAATAGTCTACTTAGGCCAATAATTGGTGTCTAATAGCCCTAGCAAATGACCATCCTACCCTCCTCTCTATTTCCAAATCGACGGCCACGATTCGATCTTATCCTAAGATTGACGGTCCAGATTAATCATAGCCAAAATATCCAGGGGCAAAATTGGAATTTCACAAAATTCCTAAGGGCAAAATTGTCCAAAATTTTCTATTTCTAAAGCTAGGGTGAAATGACCAAAATGCCTTTCCCCATTTACACTTGGCCTTCACAAAGTCTCAAGGGTAAAACGGTCATTTTCCATTTCACGCCGAAATTCGAATTTTCTCAAGAATCTGGACAAATCTAAGGCTAACCGGGCTAATGACAACATCGTCCAATTATCCTGTCATGACCTTCATAATTTCTGATGCCCAAACTTGATTTCTAATTAATGATCAAATTCAATTTACGTAACTTGAGCGTATCTCGAACTAACGGGTGGCTTTTGGGGAAATTCGCACCTTTGACCCGTGGCCGATATTGAATCATGCTACGTTCAAGTTCAATCGGGTCGTGACGACCTCGGTTGTCACTTAATCGCGAGGATCGATCGCTAGTTCCGATAGGCACAATCGTTTGGTATAGGTTTGGGGTCATTCGTCAATTCATCTCGTCGTCAAGCAGAATCACCCGCGATCCACTCGTATGACAATGGCGAATTGATCCCTAACTATCCTTGGATCTGCCTACATTAGCTCAAAATATCACCTCAATAATTTTCATGGTCGAAAGTCAGTTCATGATCGAGTTCTTTGGTCAAGCGAATTTAAATCCCTAATTAGTCTTTCCCTAACATTTAGTATCCTAGGAGTGATCAATTCTGAGCAAGATCTAACTACAAGTACATCCATAAATCATCCATTTCATAAATCCCAAGTGGGTCAGATTTCAGAATGTCGCAACGTCCGTCGCCGTCTTGTGCAAGGCCGGCCCGCCACCGACACTCATCTCCATTCACAATCCCAATCCGCTGTGAATTCAATCGATATCTATGATCATATAGATATGATCGTTAGCTCGAATCGTTTTCTCAATTTGAACATGATAAATAAATCTTGCGGATTACGTGGATTGTTCGAATGTGATTGCTATTTTTTTGCTTGATTGCTTTATCTTTGAAATAGAAGAAAATCCAAAAATATTAGTTAGAATTTGAATTAGAAATTTTGCATATTTAGAGAATCCTGAATATATCTAGAAGATAAGATAATTGTTTAATTTAAATTGGTATTTAAGATAGTTTATTTCCTAGTTTAAATTAGGGATTATTCAAGTCCTAATAGATTATTTAGGGTATTTTCGGATTTTGGATTTCCATAAAAATCCGCCAAAAAATCAGTCACTTTAGGATAGATTAAATTATCTTCTCTAGAATAGATTGCATGTTAACTTAGGCAATTTTTAATTCCGAATTTTAATGAAAAATACCAAAAAAGAAGTTGTCCCAAAATAAATAAAATTGCTTTTTTAGGGTAGATCTCATGTAAATTTGGGCATTTTCTTTATTCCGAGTTTAAATGAAAAATACCAAAAATACATTATTTGCCCATCATTAGAATTAGGTCATATTGTCGCATGACATATAGTTCGCATGCTAGGTTTGATTAATTGCATGTCATGTTTTGCACGTCATTGCACTTAGGTTAGTTTTCATCTTAATAAAGAGAAAACCCCAAAAAAATGCGTTGAGTGAATTACCTGTTAATTAGAAATCATATTACGATTATCTATGTGATTTTCTAGCTAACAATGCATATGCTTACGTTACTAAAAGGTACGTTGTTCTCCTAAGCTAGTAATTTATTTTCTGTTTTCTTTATTGGGTGTTAAATTGATGGATTATGCACCCGCACGGTCACCTCACATGTTAGCAACTAGATAATAAAATGGATCCAGACTACCTGCTCAAATATTGTTTTTAAAGAAAAGATACCGAAAGGGCATTAAACTAGCTTTAGTGTAACCAAGTGCTCGAATTCAAAATCTCTAGTTCGTAGGAATAAAGCATATTCCCATATGTTCTATTTGGGTTTCTAATCGACCCACTACAAAATAGATTAGTGGCGACTCCAACATGAAAATATTTGCATGTTAAAAACTTAAACCCTAAGCCGCGAATTGGTAGAGATTGGGAGGGCTCGAATTAGGTTTAGACTTAATAATCTATTAGCCGAACCCCTAGGTGGTGCACCGCGAAGGTGAGGTCACGACAACACTAGACCTCCATATTTTGATGGCAAAGAATATAATGTCTGGAAGAATAAAATGAAGGCTTTTATCAAATCCAAAGATCCAAAAGAATGGGACATTGTCCTAAGAGGAATCAATCCAACAACAACTACCTCTGCATCTTCAGTAAAAGGACAAGGAGATGGCGATACGACTGCACCTGTCACACTATCTCGAACAGAGATAGTCAAAAGAGAAGCCGTAGATGCAAAAGAAATCTATTCTCTCTATTGTGCTTTATCACCTATTGAGTATAATAAAATTTCTTCTTGTGAAACAGAAAAACAAATATGGGATAGGCTTTATATCACCTATGAAGGCACGAATCGAGTGAAAGAAACCTAGATAAACATACTGCTTGGACTATATGAATCAATCAGGATGAAGCTAGAGGAATCCATTGCTGAAATGTATAATAAATTCACAAATATTGTGAACGGCCTAGCATACCAAGGAAAACCAGCCTCTGTACCAATTAAAGTGAACAAATTGCTAAGAGGACTCTTGAAATATTTGAATAATATCAAAACCTTACTTCGAGAGACTCAAAATCATGCCTCTATCAGTTGATGAACTCATTAGGACTCTTCAGTCATATGACTTAGAACAACTTAATTAAGAATATGAGTTGAAAGGTAAGAAATCAATTGCTTTAAAGTCTAACATAGGTTATGGCAATACAAATTCAGAAGATGATAAAGTGTTGGCACTCCTAATAAAGAAATTCATAAAAATGTATACGAAAGGGAGAAAGTTCAAAGGAAAAAACCCTACAAACAAGCTGAGCAAAAGAAGACATTTGACAAAAGAGAAATAGGTAAGGATGTA
The DNA here is from genome assembly GCA_031216235.1 of Syzygium jambos. Taxonomy (NCBI): domain Eukaryota; kingdom Viridiplantae; phylum Streptophyta; class Magnoliopsida; order Myrtales; family Myrtaceae; genus Syzygium; species Syzygium jambos. The sequence goes on from CM062225.1 coordinate 21,141,088, forward strand.
ATTTGTTTTCATTGTAAGAAACGTGGACACATCAAACCAGATTGAAGAAAAAGAAAGAGAAGTTCGAAAAAGTTAGGAAAGCCTTGAAGGTTAAAACTTAGAGTGACACTGAGTGTGAAGAAAGTAATGAAGAATATGCAAATATTTGCTTAATGGCCCATCTAGACTCAGACTCAAATTTAGACTCATGTTCAAAATCAAAAAGAGAAATCGAGGTAAGTTATCCTGAAATTCCTATTGAAGTAGCAAATCATATTGATGAGTTGTGTTCATATTACAAATCTGCTCTTAAGAGGATCTCCAAATTGAAGAAGTAAAATTCTAAGCTGGGCAACAGGATATTTCTCAAAAAGATAAAATTGAGTTTTACAAAAGTAATTTCATAAAATCAAAGAAAATCGAGATTCACTTACAAAAGAAAATGTTGTTTTAAGAAAGGGATTTCAAAAATTACTACAAAATTTCCAATGGATCAAAAACTTTAGAACATATACTTTCCTTACAAGTTCCATACTATAACAAGTCTAGACTTAGTTTTATGGAGGAAAGTGATATTCTGATTGATTTTTCAAAAGTCAAGGATAGGCTTAAGCAAAGACCTTCCAAGCATGCTTATAAAAATCATTTTCAAAAGAACTTTGCAAAACCTGTTGGCTGAAATGCCCTCAAATGTTCAAATTGTGGTGATTCAAAGTGTTTTGAGAATGAATGTCTTAAAGTTTGGAGACCAATTCAGAGAAACTGGATAAGAACATCTTATTCTACTAACTCCCAAGGACCCAAACAAATTTGGGTACCAAAGACAACTTGAGGTTATTCACTTCTTGCAGGAACCAAGAAAAAGGAAGAACAAATGGTATTTGGATAGTGGTTGTTTAAGGCACACGACTAGAGATTTAAGAAAATGTGTTCGACTTACTAAAATCAATGGTGGAAGTATGTATTTTGGTAAAAATAACAAAGGAAAGATCATAGACAAAGGAACTATTAAAATTGAAACTCTCACCATCAATGATGTATCCCTAGTCGGGGGACTCACCTACAATCTGATAAGCATAAGTCAATTATACGATGTTGGCTACAAAATATGTTTTCAAGAAGACAAATGCCGTGGATCAAGAAGAGACAACAAGCAATCATTCACTGGACAAAGACATGGGAACATCTATCTCCTAGATGTAATATTTGATGACATTCAATGTCTTGTTTCTATTAAGGATGAATCTGACATGTGGCATAGAAATCTTGGACACGTCACAATGATAAATCATTTTAGTATTAACCGTGCTCTACAGTTTATTCACATGGACATTTTCGAAGATTGTTGAAGAAAAACTCCAATATGTTTTGAAGATTGACAAAACATTCAATAAGTTTCCATCAAATTTGACTCTAATTATTACAGGTGATATTCTTAGAGAAACAATGTTTAGATTCTGATTAATCTGAATATCTCGTCTAAAGTTTTGAGACATCATCAATGAATGTCAAGGATATCTTTAGAGTAATATGAAGACTTCCACAAAGAATGGATGTGAATATTGTCAAGGAATTTATAATCTTCAGACTCTATATATTCAGACTTAAGAAGTATGAAGACTCAATCTACAACATTCATTTTTGAGGCTCTATCAGACTCATTGATTAATGGATATATACATTGCAATGGCTACTAATCTGGCTTGGATTTTTTTATCTTCAATCTTTCAAGATTATTTTGCAACAGACTAATTCAAAGCAAACATTGGAGATTGTTTGACACGCAATCCAGGCATCATTCTCCTGCTAAAATGAAGAGCTCCACTTATGAAAAGTTTGATTTGGCTATATGCCACTAAATCATATGAGAGATTCTGATATCATCATTCAACGTCTACCGAATCTTCATTAAGCATTCATATCTAGCAAAATCATTGGAGAATGATCCTCTGAAGGTTGTCCAATTACTAAACTAGAAGTGAAGGAGTATAAAAGAAGATCCTGGTGCTGAAAAAAGTACAGAGGTCGTGAATCTGAAATTCCAAAGTATAGAGAGCTTCAACCTCATACACTTATCTTTGGGAGCTTCAACTTTGTAATCATTGAAGAGATTTAAAGAGGAGTAACTCTGATATTGTGAGAGAAAGTGACTCTGAGATAGTAAAACCTATCAAGATTAAGAGTTGAATCCTCATTTGTAACCTTTGATTGATTCATTAGTGAAATCCAGCTAATAGGTTGTCTGCGCAGACAGTGAACGTAAGCTTACTATAAGCTAAACCACTATAAATCTTATATGCAAATTTTTCTTTCCCTAAATTGATGTTAATCTTTCTCAATAAATATTTGCACACGATTATAATGTATCTACATACTTCTTAGACATTGTATGCTTTACTTATTTCACATTAAAATATCAAAATCTGGTTAAATCACCTATTCACCCTCCTCTAGGTGGTTGCACTAGCCTCAACACATGTACTAAACAATCATATTTCAAGAATAATTTATTTTAATAAAAGGCACCTTCAAAAGCTGAAGTCTAAATTCACGACAAGGGCAAAGAAGATTGATCAGAAGTCACAATCATCTCAATTATCCATTAACTTCCGTGCTCTGGCCGAAGTTTTTGAATTAAATACTTCTACACTTTCAGGAATTTCTTCAGCATAATATTTGAATATTCTTCTTTAGGACATTGGGTCAAACAGATTCCCAAGTCACCCTTATATATCATCCAATTCAATGATGTCAAATCATTTCTATAAGTCATAGAGATGATAATATTTATTATTTCCCTCAAAGGTCATGTCTAGATACATATTAAGTATTCATGTGGACCACTAAGTCAATTTGTCAATCTTAAAAACAATTGCTGGTAAGAACGTACGATTTTCACAGAAAAAAACATCAACCTTAATATAACTTTCGCTAACTTACATTTAGATGTAACGATTGTCAATTAAGCTGCAACAGTTATATATTTAAAGAACAACTGTGCCTGTATTTTCGTAAGCACTAATATCATGAGGCACAATACCGGAGTGGTCATATTAACATGGGCTCTTCAAGTGTTGCAAATTGCGCTTGCCAGTTTGTTGCATGGTTTCAAGATTGAGACTGCATCAGATGGACCAGTAGATATGAGGGCAGGTATGGGAATCACTAGCCCTAAAGTTACTCGTCTAGAAGTGATTTTAGCTAGTCCTAAATTTTTTACACTTTTGTCAATTGAGTTTTAAACTTTTCAATTTTATCAATTAATTCATAAACCATTTCACGTTTTTCCAATTGAGTCCATTTGACCAATTTTGGCCAAAAATCTCTGATGTGGACACCGAGCGTCCTGACGTGGACAACTTTAATAATATTTTAATATATTTTCTACCTAGGCCCGCGTGTCCCTCGCTTGAGGCTGGCAAGGGCAACCCTCATCTGAAGCTGGTGGAGGGAACAAAGAAGAAAGAAGAAAAATAAAAGAAAAAAATAAAAAGGAAAAAAGAAAAAAAGAAAAGAAGGAAAAGAGAAGTAATGGAAAAAAAGGATAAATAAACAAAATAAAAAAAAATTGCAAAAATATTAAAATATGATTACACGTTAGCGCTGGCCATGCTATGTAAAACGGTAGACATTCACGTCAGCGATTTCCAACCGAAATTAGCCTAATGTACTCAATTGACAAAATATGAAAAGGTTTGTGACTCAATTGACACAATTAAAAGGTTTAGGACTAAATTAACAAAAATATAACAAGTTTAGGATTTTTTAGACAATTTCCTAAGTCTCGCTTCCTGACTTCTTCTTCATCTCTATGTCTAAAGTTAGGAGGGTGAGATAATCTTTATAAGAAACACTGTCCGTCAAAAGTCTTCCATCCATCGATCGTCAGCTTTATAATTAGGAAGAGGGTGCATTCGTGTTTTCTTGCGAAAATATGTATCTACGTATGATGAATCTAATGAGTGCAAGACATCCCATTAGATTGGCGAAGAAATTCATAAGCTGTATCCATTTGAAAAAAAAAAACACAAACTAAACATGATAAGTGCTTGGAATGGCAAGTGCTTTGAGGTAAGAGAAGTAAATAAAGACAATCTGGGAGAATTTATACTTAAATATTAATAATTTGACCAAAGAACCAAAATTAGAATGACTTAAATTAAGAAGAAAAGATCATCATAAATAGTAATAATTTGACTAAAGAACCAAAATTAGAGCCCGTTGAAACAAATAGCGGTAGCAAATTTAGCTCTTCCGACACCCTCAACGAATATATTGCATTGCCTCCGGATTGCAACCAAAAACTCTTACATGTGGAACCCTAAGCAACTTCGCTCACTTTGTTACTATAGGTTAGTTGCTAAAAGAAGCAACGCTAGATATATTAGGAGTGATCTACAAAATGGATATCCAGTATTCAATCAACAGGTTACTGTATCTTTTATAATATCAATTTTGTAAATGAGTCTCAGTATGTATTACAGTTTTTGGATCAGATACACAGAATGTATGCATGCAATTGGAACATGTAAAAAAACTTTAAAAAAAAAACTATTCTTCGTGTTGATTTCCTAAGTAGCACATTCGACGGTCCTTGATGTGGAGCACTAGATGATACTGGCTAGCAAATTTCTTCATTATCCCGAAAGAATCGGTGGAGAGTTGGAATTTTAGAGGCTCGAGGAAACATCCAGATGTCTCACTTTTCTTCAATATTACCTAGCTGCTTACGTCTATAGTTTACTAAGTCCAAATATAATGCTGCAGCCCCGGCGGGAACGACAAATCTGCAGTCATGCCCATATTTATCTCATGGGCCATGCCTGCTTGCTAATATGCAGGAAAATTATCAAAAAGAAGTCATAAACCTATGCATTTTTATCAATTCGGTTATCAACATTTCAATTGTGACAGTTGACTCCTAAATTTTTTCATGTTTTGCCAATTGAGACTATCCGGCTAATTTTAATCGGAAAATGTTGACGTGGCGGTCCAATTAGTGTCGATCGTGCTATGTGGTGTATCGGCGTTGATGTGGACAACTTTTTACAATTTTTCTGAATTTTTTCTTTCCTTTTTGCCAATGGCCGGCCACTGGCTATAGTCCAAGAGGGCTAGGCGAGGTTGCCCTTGCCCGAATTTACAATGCCACCCTCGCTCTATCTGGCAAGGGCCACCCTCGCCTGGGTGAGGGTGACAACTGTATGATTCGTAACCATGGTTTGCTATCCATAAGTAATCAAAGCGATGTGTCAAAACGCTATAGGGGATCATAAGCTGGTCGGCTGCACACAAAGTACGAAGCTTTATATGACAAGACGCATGTCAGGTGTAATCTACAAAGAGACGCGTGTGAGCAAGGTATTTTATTCAAAAGAATTAAATTTCAAATTTCATCCTTTGGAAATGGAGCATATGTTGACACAAAAAATAATCTGGTCATCTATGCACATGTGCATGGCATGTGAATGAAGAAAGCATGTGAATAGGATGTGAGCAAGGATAGAGATAATCACAGGGAAAAGTGTCAGAAAAGTCCTAAACTTTTTCCATTGTTGCTAATTTAATCCTAAACCTTTTTTTTGTGTCAATTTAATTCTAAACCTTTTTTTGTGCCAATTCAATCCTAAACCTTTTATCTTTGTGCTAATTTCTTCCTTCTGGCTAATTTTGGTAGAATATTGCTGACATCGATGCCTACCAGCTTACGTGGCACTGTCGACGATAATGTGAACAACTTTTAATAATATTTTTCGAATTATTTATTTATTTTTTAAAAAATTTCCTTTTCTTTTTTTTTCATTCTCTTTCTTCTTCCTCCAGTCGATTGCTAGTCTGGCAACTGACCGGAGGCCAAGGCCGATGCTCGCCCCACCGGCCACTAGCAAGGGCGGCGAGGCTCGACCCTTGCCGGATGGTCGTGAGGGCAGCCTTGCGCTGGGCTAGGCAAGGCTTACTTCGCTGGTTATGGGGGAGGCTCGACCTCGCCAAATCCGGTGAGGTCGTGCCTCGCAAGAGCCTAGTCGCTAGCGAGGCTTGCCTTCACCAGTCGTTGGCGAGGGCTAGCCTTGCTAATGGCTAGCGGGGAAAGCCTCGCCATTGGTAGGCAGGGCTCGCCGACCCTGGCCTCCAACCAGTTGTTAGACCGGCGATCGACTAGAGGAAGAAGAAAGGGAAGAAAAAAAGAAAGAAAAGAAAAAAAATTCAAAAATATTAAAATATTATTAAAAATTGTCCATGTCATAGCCGGCGGTGCCATGTAGGCCGCCCGGCATCCATATCAACAATATCTGGCCAAAATGAGCTGAAAGGATTGAATTGACATAAAGACAAAAGATTTAGGACTGAATTGACATAAAAAAAGGTTTAGCACTGAATTGACACTAATTTAAAAGGTTTAAGATTTTTCTGATACTTTTCCCGATAATCATGTGTATAGTACATGAGTGAGATCTTGCGCATATTGGTCTATTGACGGGTGCAGGAGGCAACACGTGTCATTCAATGAAAATGATCTTTAATGCCACATGTCCAGTTGTCAAAGTACGATAATGAACGGATCATAACCACCAATATGGGCATCGGCAGTGAGTTCTTGTACCATTCAAAACTTGAAAACTATTGTGACAACTAGCATTGAAGATGCACACTATGGAGGGAACGGTTACCATTTAGAGACCTAGTTATGGAATGATCATCGATGACTACAAAACTATCTCCACACGAGGAAGGTAGTTATTCAAAACGTGGGCGAGTACAGTTTACGGAAATAGAGGAAAACAAATAAGGTCGATGGAAGTTACTTAAGGAAGCATAACTATTGGACATCATTGAGCAGCGATTACTACGTGGAAATAAAAGAGAATAGATGGGGCCGGTAGAAGTTGCTAGACATCGTCAAGAAACGTTTGCTACGTAGAAATAAAGGAGAATAGATGAGAGGTCAATGGAAGTTACTTAAGGAAGCAAAACTACTGGACATCATTGAGGGGCAATTACTACACCTTTACTATAAATATCACCTATTGTCCAACAAAGACACCCTCATATCAAAGAAAATGTTATATTTCAATTATCTTTAAGCATTCTTGCACAATATTTTCAATTTCCTAGTTGTAGCTTTCATATTTGCGTCGTTAATTAAATTCTAGCATGCATCATTATCCATGCATTGCGTCGTCAATTAAATTCTGACCTGATATCTAGGTTTAGTCAACTTTATCATTGATTAAATTTCGGCAAAGTTTGCTTACATTTATATCCACTGTACTTTCTAAACTTGTCATTGATTAAATTCGAGCACAGTTCATGCTTATATAGTTTCAATCGAAGTGAAGTTATTGATTTTAGAGTTTGCCTGGATACTTCCTGTCCGGAATCGCCACATAACCTAGTTTGCTCTCATTAAAAATCGAAGAACAACTTTCGACCAAAGATATTTCGTTGCGGAAGCAATTCTAGCAAAACAATAATAAACCCACATCAAAATATTCACAAAGATTCAAAACAAAAATCATAATAATAATTTGACATCGGCTCAAATTAATGATTATCAAGATTTTTTTTATACGAAAACTCTCGAGGAGGAAGACGACACTTCTCTTTCTCCCTTCACTGTTAACTCTTTCTTATGTCGCTTTTCTGTTTCTAGCTCTCTGTTTTTTACTTTTTTCCTCTCTATCTTTTTAGCCTTTCTTGCTTCGGAGTACGGAAAGAGAACACCTTTCGTGTGCAGAGTAATTGCCAATTGGGCCTCTCAAGGAAAGAACCAATAATTCTTTCGTCTTTTAGTGCTGGCCGAATATGCTTTGATCTTTCGATTTAGTTGTTCGGCTGCAGTAGGAAAATAAGATCCTCTTTTATTTAATTTTCTTTCTTCTTTTCTTTTGCAAATAGTCTTCTTTTGTTTGGCCGACACTTGTCTGTGAAAGAGATATATCTTTCCTCATATTTTGACACCCCTTATGCATTGCTTCATATCACTCCAAAATCTTCTCGTCCAAGTATTTATGGCAATATTACACCATAAAGATTTTCGTTTGGCTAAAATTAAGTTCAAGACTATTCACATAAACCCATCTGTCGCCGGTTCAATTAATGTGCAAACTATATGAAATTAACTACTAATACAAATGCCCTAATATTTATATGCAATTTAACTAATATATTTTGGTTTAGGGGCCGGGATCGATTCTAATTTTTCTACGCAATAAATAACTAAATTGATCGCTAAAATTTAGGTGTCAACACACAGTAGGTGCACTCATCCAGAAATAAACTACATCTCTAAGTGTTTGTGAAGAGTCCTTTGCGCATTTTGTTTCTCACCTAGACAAATGCATTCTCTCTATATACAATTATTTCTTGTGTTCTTACAAGTGGATTTTACACTCTTGCTAACTCCGTGGATTATCACTTAATTGATTCCAATGCGACAGTACAGAAGTGGACTCAAGAACACTATAAATGCTTAGATTTATCAATTTGAAGCGCTTATCGACTAAGTTCTCCTTATCATTTGGTCTTCTTGTAGGTATTCACATCATTTGCGGATTCAAATTTCACTGACTGCGTAAACATACTCGGGACTTGTAATAAATAAAAATCCTCTGTGATGATATCTATACAAACATATTCCATTCAGAACTTGTAAAAAATAAAATCCTAGGAGGAGAAATCCGTTTATGTAAAATTATGCAATCGACGGCCCTTGTCACGGTATCGGGCACAAAATGATATTGACTATTAAAATCTAGAAAAAGCAACATCCGCAGTAAAATATTAATATCCAAATGTCCCACGGAAAAATCCAAATGTCTCTATTTTCTTCGATATTAGCAATCTGCTCACATCTCCAAACTACCCCAGCACCAGGAAACGACGAATCTGCAATGACAACCATATTTATGAGGCGGGCCATGCCTGCCAACCTTTCGGTGGAGCCTTACTTGATTGCATGTATCCATGAGAATTTAATTTACTTGATGCAGTGTGTCGTGAAGTGAAGTTTGTACCAAACTCCCCAAGCTCTTTTCCTGTAAATTTAGATATCTCCACAACCCTTCTCTTCATTCACAAACATGAAGTCCTCTTTCTCGTTCCCAGCCGCTGCCCTCACTGGCATGGTCTTTGCCTTCGCAATCTTTCTCTATTGCTTTGCTTCGCTACTGATATGAACACAAAATAACAGAGGAAGCGTCGATGGCCGCAAAGAAGCCTCCTTGCCGGAAGCCGGTGAACGTGGTCTTTGATTGGCCATCTCCATCTCTTAGGAGGCCCGGTGCCACACCATATAGTCCTAGCAAACATGGCTGACAAGTATGGGCCAATCTTCACTGTCAAGATGGGCATTCATTGAGCGTTGATAGTTAGTAGTTGGAAGATAGACAAGCAGTGCCTTATTGTAAATGACACAGTCTTTGTGACTCGACCCAAGTCTGTTAGTTCCGAGGTCATGACCTACAACTATGCCATGTTTGGCCTTGCTCCCTACGGCCCTTATTGGCGCCATGTGCGTAAGACCGCCATGCTGGAGCTCCTCTCCAACCACCGGTTGGAATTGCTCAAGCACGTTAGGGAGTCAGAGGTCCAATCATCAATAAACCACAAATATAAGCGATGTGTGGAAAACTAGAGTGGTGCACCAAAGAAGGTGTTGATAGACATGAAGCGATGGTTTGGTGACATAACTCTAAATGTGGTGTTTAGGATGATAGTTGGGAAACGATACGAGGACGAACGAGACGAGAAGGGCCGATAGGCTTTGAGGGACTTCTTCAATTTAGCGGGGAGGTTTGTAGTGTCCGACGCATTCCCGGTTTTAAGGTGGTTGGATTTGGACGGGTACATGAAGATGGTGAAGAAGATGGCCGAAGAGCTAGACCGTGTGGTTCAAGATTGGCTAAATGAGCACAAAAGCAGAAGAAACACTAAAAAGGGACATGTTAATAACAAGGACAATGACCAAGATTTCATGGACGTGTTGCTCTCCAGTGTAGATGCTGCCGAAGAACTTCCAGATTACGATGCCGATACCTTCATTAAAGCAACATGCATGGTAAGTTTATTTAGCATAATCATTGCCCAGTTTCATTAAAAAGCATTTGATATGGTGGAGTTGATTTTTCCGAAATTCACAAAATAAATTTGTGTACATAACTTGTATAAACGTCTAAGTTTTGTTTTGTATAGATAGTCCTGGAGGCATGCCGTGTGTTTTCTATAGATTTTTCCTAGATTTCTCCATTTGTTTAACGGAAAATATTTTCCTGAAAAACATTTTCCATAATTTCCGGTGTTGGGGGCGGAAATTGAGTGGTCAAAGAAAATATTTTCTGGTCAATAGAAAATATCCTTTGAAAAGGAAAGGAAATCATTTTCCAATCTCCCCTCTCACGCTTTTTCTCCTCCTCTCTCTCCTTTTCCCCATTGTTCTCACGCAAACTAGGGTTTTCATCTCCAGAGCTGCTCCTCCTCCTGCCTCGCGCTTTGTCTGCTCCTCCTTCGTTGCTGCCTTGTGCATCCTCTCGTCCCTCGTCTTGTCCCATGGCCGGTGATGCTCGGCAGAGCTCAAGACCGGCGAGTTGAGGCGAGGCCTCTCTCGCCTAAGGCCAGCGAGCTCGAGCGACGCCAAGCCTAGCCTTGCCTTGCCAGATTCGACAATGCTCGACCGAGCTAGAGACCAGCGAGGCAAGGCCAAGCCTTACCAGATTTGGCAAGGCAAGGCAAGGCCTCGCTCGCCAAAGGTCGGCAAGCTCGAGCAAGGCTGAGCCTAGCCTTGCCTTGCCTCCCTAGATTCGGCGATGCTTGGCCGAGCTCGAGATTGGCGAGGCGAGGTTGAGCCTTGCTAGATCTAGCAAGGCTAGGCTTGGCATTACTTGAGCTCGCCGGCCTTGGGCGAGCTAGGCCTCGCCTCGCCTCGATGCTTAGCCGAGCTCTAGACCGGCGAGGCAAGGCTTGGCCTTGCTCGCCTGAGGCCGGTTGCTAGCCACAGCGAGCCTCGCCTGTGGCCAACAACCGGCAGAGGAAGAAAGAAAGGGAAATAAAAAAGAGAAAAAATGAAAAGAAATATTAAAATAAAAAATAAAAATTATTAAAAATGATGCATGGAGGAAAATATTTTCCATACCGAACAGCGGAAAATATTTTCCAAGTCTTTTTCAAATTTCAACCGAACACTAGAAAATTGTGTCATTTTTTAGGAAAATAACTTACTGAAAAATATTTTCTAGAAACGCAATATTTTTTACGAAACGAACGGAGTCTTCAAGAACCAACTTTTTCCCCCACTTTAAATGATCACATGGCATGCATGAGAAGCTGTACGTGCACTTTGTCATTTGGGCATAAAAACAAAATTGCCTTGCAGACACACTGGCTCTTTGGCTCGCCAGTCGCATTAGGATAGACTTCTGGCATAGTATGCATTGGGATCAGAACATGCGATAATGGCTCTGGATTTAAAATCTCTCAGCCACAAAGACAAGATAAAAACAATTTTCTCGCAACCGAAAAATAGAAAAAGAAAAAAATTCTAAATTCGGCTCCAATTAGACAATCCCTTGAGGTCAGGGAAGAGAGAAAGAAAGGACAATGATGCCAGTGTTGATAGAATGACTAGGTTCTTTCCCTCCACACGTAACAAATCAAATAATGTAATTCGACTATTTAAAGGTGGCATATAACACACCAACTTTGCAGCTGCATGAAAAAAAAATATTCCTTGAACTTGCGGTGTATTATGAAGCATTCAATATTTACTAATGCATCTGATCAATTCATGTCTCGTACGTATTTTGAATGAAAGTAACGTATCACCAGCTTTTTCAGTTATAAACTAAACGGATAATGTCATTACCCTGTGGATGTGATATAATTTTGTTCTATGTTATTGGTGTAGGTCACCAACATATTTATTAAAACCATTTGACAAGAGATTAAACGTAAGTACCGATCCTTATTTTACAACTAAGGCATCAAGATTCGTCATTCTAGTCATTGACAATCAATTACTTTGCAGGTACTAGTTTTAGCTAGTTCAGACACTACCACAGTTTCTCTGACATGGGCCTTGTCTTTGTTACTCAACCATCGTGAAGTCCTAAAGAAGGCCCAACACGAACTAGACACTCATATTGAAAGAGAAAAGCCGGTAAAAGAATCGGACCTCAAGAATTTGGTTTATATCCAAGCCATCCTCAAGGAAACCCTCCGTTTATACCCGGCGGTCCCACTCGGCGTCCCCCAGGAGACCATGGAAGACTGCACCGCGGATGGCTATTACGTCCCAAGGGGCACTCGTCTCCTCTTTAACTTGTGGAAGATCCATCGAGACCCACGCATATGGTCCGACCCTCTCAAATTCCGGCCGGAGAGATTCTTGACCACCCACAAAGATTTCGACATCCGAGGTCAGAATTTCGAGCTAATACCATTCGGAAGCGGCCGGAGAATGTGCCTCACAATCAATTTAGCCATGCAAATGATGTCGTTGTCCCTTGCCGCTCTTCTGCAAGGGTTCGACATGACGACATCAGCAGATGAACCGGCCGACATGGCCGAGGCGATCGGAATGACAAATCTCATAGCCACCCCACTTGAAGTCCTTGCGACTCCACGCCTTGCCGAGCACGCATACCAGTGACTTTCCTCTAGAAATGATGAAATGCTCATGCTCTGCCTCTGAAGCGCCTCTCTAGCTTGTTCCCACTTAGGTAGTGGACCATGTTTCTAAAAATAAATTGAAGTCAGTACTGATGTATTGATAATTTGTTAATCGATAGTTACACTATGGAGCATGTTTTATCGGCGAGGGTGATGTCAAGTTTCGTGATTTATTTTTTGCGTTTATTGGTGGTCACTGAGCATGCTGATGTGTTAGTATAACGTGGAATTACGTCTACAGAACATAGCTATAATTTTCTTTCAAGAACTCGACTTCCCATAGATTCATAAAAAATGAAAGTGTCCAGAAAATCAAAGATTTCCATCATGAATAATTTGAACGTGATATGTTTGCATAATAAAAGGCACCTTCAAAAGCCGAAGTCTAAATTCCCGACAAGGGCAAAGAAAATTGATCAAAAGTCACAATCATCTCAACTACCCAACTTCTGTGCTCTAGCTGAGGTTTTTGAATTAAATACTTCTACACTTTCAGGAATTTCTTCATAATATTTGAATATTCTTCTTTAGGACATTGGGCCAAACAGATTGCCAAGTCGCCCTTTGATATCATCCAATTCAATGATGTCAAATCATTTCTATAAGTCATTGTTGTCGTTTGGACTTCTAACGAAGAGCTAAAAGATGATGATATTTATTATTGCCCTCAAAGATCATATCTAGATACATATTAAGATCCATGTGGACCACAAGTTCAATTTGTCAATGTTAAAAACATTTGCCGGAAAGAACGCACGATTTTCATAGAAAAAACCATTGACCCTACTCTAACTATCACTAACTTACATTTAGGGTGCGTTTGTTTGAGAGAAAGTGTATTCCAGAAATTCATTTTCCGAAACTTCACCTGTTTGGTTCTCCGAAAATGATAAGTCAATAGAAAATACTTTCCGAAATTGTTGCTCTTAACTTTTTTAATTTCTTTTCTTTCATGTTTTCTATTTTCTATTTTTTTCTTCTTTCTTTTTCTTTTTCTTTTTTCTTCGCTCTATCGGTCGCTGGCAGGCCACAAGCAAGGTCGGCAAGCTAGCGTAAGGTCACAGCTTGCCGGGATCTGGCGAGCCTCAAGCTCGCCGGCCTCGCATGAGCTGGCCAAATCTTGGCGAACCCCGACCTCGCATCGGCGAGCCTTGACCTTGCACAAGGCTGGCGAGCTCAAGGCTCACTTGATACCAATAAGCTCGAGCTCCCCAGCGCGAGCTAGCGAGCTCTAACCTCGCTGGCCTTGCACGAGCCCGATTCTCACCAGATCCCGATGAGCTCGTGACTCGCCAGATCTAGGCCAGAACGAGCTTAGTTGATCCCAACGAGCTTGCAACTCGCCAAATCCAGGTGAGCTCGGGCTCAACTGAGGCCAGCGAGATCAATCGCCTGTGGCCGTCGCTGGGCGAGCTTCATGCGTGCCTGTGGCCGTCGCTGGCCGATCGGTCATAGCGGAGGAAGGAGGAAAAAAGTAAAGGAAAGAAAAGAGAAAAAAGATGTCACGCCCCGCACTTCTCGGTGCGCCACATCCCTCGCAGAGGTCGATTTGTGCGCGACGTCCCAGGACGCGTCGCCGACCCAACTCCCAACACAGAGACTTAAAGCACATGCGGAAGCAAATCAACACCCGTACCAAGATCAACACACAACCGAGGATAACCACATAAATCAACGACAACAATTGCAAAATAAACACTTGCACTAAGACTGGGAATCATATACAATATCCTTATACATCTCGAACATCAAAAATCAAAAATGGGTCAAGGCCACAACTGACAAAAAGGGGTAAGTGGCTCGGGGGTCAGTCTGCTACTAATGGTGGGGCGCTAGTCAAAAAGGTGCTGGCCCTACCAAATCTAAGGTGAACACTAAGCCCTACGGTGCCCAGTCTGGGTCGGAATCAGAAGACTCCGAGGATGAAGAGCTGTCAGGCATCTCCTCCTCGGACCCTGAAGAGTCCGACCCGGACTCAACCTCAGCAGCCTCCTCATCTAAAGCCATATCCTCCGGTTCGGCTTCCAGAACAAGATCCTCCTCGATCGGCTCCAGCTCTTCATCATCCACGTCCATATCCACCGGCTCGAACTCGTCCATCTCGTACTCTACTGGAACTCCATCAGAACTCATACCCTCCTCAGATGAGGAACCAGGATCCGTCACCTCACCATCGGGGCATCGGGGATATCTCGTGCCCATCCCGGTGAACGGAACATCAAAAGTCCGGAGAGGACCATGCTCTCCGAAGCCGTCCCGGAAACACCATGCCACGTACTCGTGGGTCTCGTAATGCGTCGCCCCCACCTCCACCCACACAATAGCATGATGCCTAACATACGATTCCCCGTTCCCTACCGGGTGTATCGACCTCGTCCGCTCTACCAAGAGCGGAATTCCGAAACGAACCGGAATCTCGGGCATCCTAACGCTGGGGGTCTGAAAATGTGGTTTAATACAACAATGAGAATAATCTCAGTGAGTAATTCCCTAAACCTAAACTAGGTTAACGTGCACCTCCTGACAAGTACGAAACGACACACCAATCAAAGCACAACTAACTTAGGCCCTCGGGCCTAAATCTGATCTTACTTGACCCTGCAGGTTAGGCATTCTATATATATAATCACGACTGTACCAAAACATTTAGATCGCGATACAAACACACATATCACTTAATTCCGATGTATGTAATGCACGTGCTCATGATCGCACTCATGTCATACATCAACAATGCAGTAATGCACACTCGCAAGCTAACACTCTGCCATTTACCAATTTCTCCTCCGACCCGCGTTAAACGCATCAGGTCTTTCACTTCGAGATCGATCTCTGGCCCGCGTAAAACGCATCAGGCTCATGACACATTACCCACGTAAAACGCATCAGGTTGGTCATCTTTCGGTAAACCAGGCATCGTCCCGCGTAACACGCCTCAGGACGGGTTCACTACCCCGCGTAAAACGCATCAAGGTTTATTGTGATCACACATTCACAGGCACTAATTTTATCTGAACCCCGCGTAAGACGCATCAGGGAATTTTAGGTGATCACAATGCACATGTCATTTGAGCATACTTGTGAATGCACATGTCGTGCCAATGCTCGTGATGTACATCCATGGCCATGAAATCCACACTTGGGCACTCGCAAATTTCACAATGAGCAATCAATTGCGCAACGCCACGTAATCAATTTACCACGCAATAAGCTCAATTCACATTTCGATATGCCCAACCAATATACCAGCATGACCATGAAAGCAATTCAAGACATTCTTGCACGGCACATAAATCACACATATAATTCGCACATCTAGCATTCAATTCAATTAATCACGAGCCCAATTAACCAAATCATCCAGCAAAGTCATGGCACAAATTCGACACATAACTTATACATATAAATCACCCAATTGGATCAGTATGAAATTTATGCACCCGAAGCTCGCCAAGCTAATCCATTCCTTGTCCCGCTAGACATTCGATAGGGCATCATCAAATTAACCACGTCCAAGGCTCAATTGGCCAGTCAATTACACAAATCAATCATTCCCGGTAATTGAACGTTCGACCTCAATCTAATCGCGCCGCGCCCAAATTTAATCCCGTCGTGGGCGACCATTATACCGTAAGGCTAATAATTATCGCCACAATGCTCCATTATACTCCCCAAATATCATTCTAATCAGCCGCCCCCAAAACCAAAATACGGCGCGCACTATAATCCCCACATCAAACCCGAACTTTCCCGAACTCGGGCCGATTTACTCCAAACTGTCCAGCCCATTTATCGCGCCTCTCGGGCCACTAAACCTCGACCAAATAATCATTCTTAATCACCAATAACACCACAAAACCAGCCCTTAATTATCTCCATAATTTAACCCCTAATTAACCCTAATTTAACCCCTAAACTTGTCTAGAAATGCAAATTATCCTAATTAGGGTTTAGGGTCAAGCTCACCGGGTGTCCAAAGCTTGAAACGGGCCGAAAACACGACGAAAAGGGCTGGGCAGCGGCGGTCCCTCGCCGGAACAGTAACGGCGGTGGCGGCTCCGACGAACGGCGCGAGCGGCGGTGACGGTCTAAGCTAATCCACGGCCTAGAGAGGGAGAGAGAGACACGGCCAGAGAGAGAGAGAAATGAGATGGCTGGACGGCTGGGCGAGGCGGCGGATCTGCGCCGGAACAGTGACGGCGGCGGCGGAGCTCCTCCGGCGAAGGGTCTTCCACGGCCAAAACGAAAAGAGGAAGAGAGGGGTAAGGGGGCTCACGGGTTGGAGAGGGAAGGGGGCTGCTGGCTGAGGTGAGAGAGACGGCGGCTCCCTGTGGCGGCACCGGAGGCGGCGACGGCGCTCCGGCGAAGGTGCACGGAGCCGAGGAAGGGGGAGGGCGAACCGGCGGCGGCGAGCGCAGCACGGCGGCGGATGGGACGACGGTGGCAACGTCCAGGGGTTGGGGCGGTGCCAAGGAACTGGCTGGACGGCGGCCGGGGCTCGCCGGACGCGGCGGCGAGTGGCGACGAGCCGAGCTCGTGCACTCGGGAGGGGAGGAAGCAGCGTCGGGCGCGGCGGCTGGCGGACGGTGCGGCGCGGTTGTCGGGCGGAGCCTGGCAGTGACACGGCGGCTCGACGAGCAGCGACGGCGCGCGGTGGGGCAGTCCAGTCGGCGAGCGGAACAGAACTAGGAGCAGCACCAGTCGGCCAAGGAGGGACCAACGAAGAAGAAGAAGAGAAGAAAGAAAAGAAAAAGAAAAAGGAGGAGAGAGAAGGGAGAGAAGAGACGGCTCTGCATGGGGGGAAAAGGGAGTGGACTTGCGCGGATAGGACAGGCACTGCAGAGGAGAGAGAGAGAGAGAGAGAGGGGGGGGAAACGTGCGCGGGTCAGAGGGGGAGAGAAAGAGAGAGAGAGGGGAGGGAAAATTAAAAAAAAAGTTAAACTCATTCAAATATTAAACACAAACCGAGGGTCCAAAATCAAAATCGAAAATGGTCTACCCGTCCAAAATAGGCATCGCACATAAAAAGGGACAAAGGCCAAATTAACTAAACTAAATTTTACCGAGGGAGGTCTACTAGTCCAAATTCGCACCTGGTCAAATACTCCAATTTTTCCATTATTCCTGACAATCTTGATACTGACTACATTAATGTCGACACCGTCCAATTTATTTCGTCCTGAAATTCCCAAAAATCGATTGCCAAGTTCGGGATCTAAATAACGACAAAAATTCGATCGAGTGCGATTCTAGCGAAATCTCTAATTTAAAATAATAACCGAGAGTGATCAGTTCTCGGGCGAGATTTTACTATAAGCACACTGACAAATCACGCGTTTTATAAATCCCAAAAATAGATCGAAATTCGGAATGTCACAAAAGAAAATAAAAAACTCATTTTTTAAAATAAAATAATTAAAAATTTGATTTTTGAAAAAATAATAAAAATTCAAAACTCGATTTTTTTTGCCTAAGATAAAATCATGAGATTGAAATTATTTTCTAATGAACTCCAAACATTAGAAAACAATTTCGATCGTATATCATCAAACAAAAGAAAACTAACCGTTCTCCTAGAAAATGCTTTTCGGGAAACCATTTTCCTTGATCATTGAGTTTTCCGTGAAACAAA
This sequence comes from Syzygium jambos, assembly GCA_031216235.1. NCBI lineage: Eukaryota > Viridiplantae > Streptophyta > Magnoliopsida > Myrtales > Myrtaceae > Syzygium > Syzygium jambos. Next base: position 21,159,362 of record CM062225.1, read on the forward strand.
TGTATCGTGATGTGGTAACGATTGTCAATTAAGTTGCAACGGATATATACCTAAAGAACAACTGTGTATGTATTTCAAGTGTTTGCCATTTGGAAGTGGCAGAAGTATGTGCCTCGGGGTGTCCTTTGCTCTTCAAATGTTGCAAATTGCGCTTGCAAGTTTGCTGCTTGGTTTCGAGATAGAGACCGCATCGAATGGACCAATAGATATGGAGGCAAGTATGGGAATAACTAGCCCTAAAGTTACCCCTCTAAAAGTGATTCTCGCCGGGAAAATTATCTTAAATCTATTGCATTTTTGCCAATTCAATCATATATCTTTCAATTTTGCCAATTGAATTATAAACATATTTCATGTTTTGCCCATTAAGTCTATTTGGCCAATTTTGGTCAGAAATCGCTGATATGAATGCAAGCCGTTCTGCGTGATAAGATCGAGGCTGATGTGGAAATTTTTTTAAATTTTTTAAATTTTTTTTCTTATTTATTATTTATTTCCTTTTTTTTCTTTTCTTCTCTATTCCTACTTTTTTTCCTTTTCTATTATTTTCCTTTTTCTTCCTTTTTCTGTCCGCCAGGCCTCGTCAATGGATGACGAAGGTCACAGACCTCAATAGAGAGCCGCCCTTGCTAGCCTCGAACAAGCGATGTCGATGCCTATGCTAGCAAGGGCAGTCCTTCACCAAATTGAGCAAGGGCGACGGTGGCCCTTGCCAGCCCAAGCTCGAGTGTCCCTTGCCAAAGGTTAGCGAGGGAGGCCACAACCTGAGGCCGGCGGGTCCCCAGTTATCAATGAGGCTTGGTGGTGGGCCGGCAGAGGGAAAAAGGTAAAAAGAAAGAAGAAAATGAAAAGACAAAAAAAGAAAAAAAGAAAAAGGAAAAGAAAAGAAAAGAAAAAAGAAATAAAAAAGTAAAAAAATTGGAAATATATTAAAATATAAATAAAATTTATCCGCGTTAGTACCGGCTGTTCTACATAGAAAGGTCGGCGTATATGTTATCAATTTCTAGTAAAAATTGATTAGATTGACCTAATTGACAAAATATGAAAATATTTAAAATTCAATGGGCACAATTTAAAGATTTATGAATTTAAGACTTTTTGACAAAATCGCTCCACGGCTTCCTCTTTGTCTCTATCTCTAAAGTTGGGAGGGTGCGATAATCTTTATAAGAAACACTCTGTTAAAAGTCTTCTATTTATCGTCAGCTTTATTATTAGGAAGAGGGTGCATCCGTGTTTTCTTGCGAAAATATACATCTACGTACGATGAATCTAATGAGTACAACAGAAAAATGTCACTTCGATGACAATGACTTATAGAAATGATTGCTATAAAACCAGCTTTCTTGCAAATAGATAACTCTCAATAGAAAAATGTCAGCACAAAATCAAATGCGCCCATTTAGTTATAAATTATATTGGCGAAGAAATTCATAAGCTGTATCGACTTTTTTTTAAAAACACAAACTAAAAATGATAACAAAAAAAAAACATGATAAGTGCTTGGAATGGCAAGTGCTTTGAGGTAAGAGAAGCAAATACAGACAATCTGGGAGGATTTCTACTTAAATAGTAATAATTTGACTAAAGAACCAACATTAGAATGACTTTTAAGAAAGAAAAATTTATCATTAATAGTAATGATTTGACTAAAGAACCGAAATTAGAGCTCAATGAAGCTAATGAGTAGTACAGTTTTTGGTAAGAAAAACATGGATCACTTGCACAGAATATACGTACACTTGGAACATGTTAAAAAAATCCTCCGTGTTGATTTTCTAAATAGCACATTCCACGATCCTTGTCGCTATGTGGAGCACTAGATGATATCGCCTAGCAAAATCTTAGAAAGCAAGATGCGCAATCAGTGGGGACTCGGAATTTAAGAGGCCGAAGGACATATCATGTCTTAATTTTCTTCGATGTTACCCATATGCTTTCGTCTATAATTTACTAAGTCCCGATATTACTGCAGCAACCGGGAACAACGAATCTGCAGTCACACCCATATTTATCTCATGGCCATGCCTACTTGCTAATATAGGGAAAAATTATCATAAAAGTCACAAATCTATTGCACTTTTACCAATTTAATTCTAAACATTTTAATTGTGCAAACTGAATCAATCTAAACAATTTTGATCGGAAAACGCTGATGTGGCGCCAATTGTCCTATGCGGCTTATCGATGCTGACATGGACAACTTTTTACAAATTTTTCTGAATTGTTTTCTATTTTTTCCTTTTGTGTTTTCTTTTCCTTTTTGCTTATGGCCGGCCAACGACGATAGCCGAAAAGGGCTCGGCAAGGTCACACTCGCCTGATCTGATGAGGATTGCCCTCGCCGGCCACAAGCAAGGGACGACCTCACTTGGGTGAGGGTCTCCCTTGCCCTACCCGGGCGAAGCCGCCCTTGACAACCATGATCATGCGAGGGTCGACCTCGCCTAGATGAGGATCGTCCTCACCCAATATGGCAAGGGGTGGCCTTGCCAAGGTGAGGTCACCCTCAATGGCCACAGGTAAGGACTGGCCTCACCCACAGCCGATGGGGGCCGCGATGCCCTTGCCTAGTGCCAAGGGTGCCAACACTCGGTCAAAGAAAAGGAAAGAAAACAAAACAACAACAAAAATATAAAAATAAAATATTTTAAAAATTTGACTGTGTCAGCGCCGACTGTCCTACCGACCATGCCACGTAGGACGATTCACGTTTACATTAGCAATTTCCAATCAAAATTTATTGAATGGATTCAATTAGCAAAATGTGAGAATGTTTAGGAATTAATTGACCAGAATGTGAAAATATTTAAGACTCAATTGATACAATTAAAATATTTAGGATTAAATTTGCAAAAGTACATTAGGTTGATGACTTTTTTGGTAATTTTCCCTTAATACACTAGTCGAGCATTATTTAGTGTAGGTTAGCAGAGTAGTATGCGTCTATCAATGAAAATTTAATCCAATCAAGGAGCTAAAAAATCCCAAGCTTTGATTTTTACATCTCTCTCCAAAAACGTTCTCCTCATTCACTAACATGGAGTCCTCTTTCTCGTTTCTAACCACAGCCCTCGTTGGCATGATCTTTGCCTTCGCAATCATTCTCTACCTAAAAGGCATAATGGGTGGGCTGCCCAAGATAGGCCAAACCCGGCCCACAAACCACAATGGCCCACAAGGTGGTTATTTACCTCTAATTATAAATAGTGACCCCCTTGAAAAATCAACGTGATTTTTCACATATGCGTAATAACACACCTCTTCGAAAGTAACGTCTTCTCTGGTTTTCCTTCGAAATGCTAGTGGGTACAAAAGACGATTGAATATCACTCTCAAGTGCAAAGTGGCATTTATTATACGGCAATATCGGGTAAGTTCGTTATGTGATATGCCTATACGATTGGAGTACAAGTTATAGATTATTGGGCACCTTTTCCGCATTGATCAAATACGTTTTGAATATGTCGATTGGGAAATGAGTTTTCCCAACATTGGTATCAAAGCCCGCTTACTTGTTTCTCGATCATGCATGTGTATGGCCTCTGAAATTTGAAGTGTATACCGCCTGTGTTTCGTTTTGGTCTCGTTTTTGGCCTATTTTCTTTGCGTCGATGAACTATTCATACATGTTTCGATTTGATTTTTTCGTCAAACTTGATTTGGATTACACAAAAAGAAAGTGCTTATCGAGACGAGCAAAATGAGGAGAGGTACGTTGCCAGAAGAGGCCGGACGTGCCCCCACGCATGGCCTAAAGCAACAACCTTGTCGGAACGTAGGGCGCATGCGCATGTCACCTACCACGCCAATAGTTAACATGCGCATGCGCCACACGTGTATATGTAGACGTGGCTGATGTCAACCACGCCGAGTATCCAATCGGGTCGATCCTGACTCAACCCAAAAACCCACTAACCCGACCCTATTGACCATTTAACGCGACTCGGTTGACCGTTGACCATTAACTAGTCAATGGTCGGACCGGTCAAACTAGTCAAATTGGACCGGCTCAAATCAGTCAGAATGACCCCAGCGGTTTTTTGGCTCGTACGAGCTCATTTGAACTCTTATTTGGGCGTTCTTGGTATCACCGTGTTCGTATCATAATGCTCTACTTTATGGTACATTCGTCTGACATGTTTACTGCACTTATGAATGTAAAAATGCATGACAAACCCTATGCAAGCGTACTTTGGGGTATATTCTTTGGCAATTTCTCTAGTATTTCTTTATGGTTTTCGAAATATAAGTGCTGGGTCACATGTATATGAATAAACATTTCCTATTTTAATGTATCATGGATTATGGGTAATCCTTTTGTTCTACAGTTGCTACAAGAATAATGGTACATACGAGACGTATTCCGATAATCCCAAGAATGGCGGCTCAAAAGGAGAGGCTTGAGAAACTTAGAATCAAGCTAGCTCTTTATCGATGGGATGCTGCTGATGATGTGATGACACACATCATCAAGGTCAACAAAATGATACAATATATCATTTGGAATGATTTCATAATATCGGAATATGTGATGATCGGAGCTCTAAAATGCACTATTTCTTAAGAGTTAGGAAGAATGCTTGATAAGGTTAGGGAAACCTTAGAGGGTCTAAGTTATAAGATGCTTATGGAGAATTTCTTGCAAGAGTACATAAGGGTCGGGGCAAGGAGAACGTCAAGCCTTGCATTGAATGGGTATCGGCATAAACCGTAGCCTGAATCTAGGGGTTTTTCCAGGAGCCTCTATTTTTGTTTCAAAGAAAATGAAATTCCCTGTCTATGTGTTGGATAGGTATACTTGATGTTGTTCTTTTAGGATTTGGAAACACTTGTATATATATTTCAAGTTGATATTACATATTCTTGGCGGTAAGTACAGCGTAAGTGCCATAACTTTTGTACGGAGGACACTTAAGTGCTATAACTTTTTTTTGCTCACTTGAGTGCTATAATTTTCAAAAACAAGATCACTTAAGTGCCACTTACGAGTTGATCGTGAGGGCCCAAAACTGCGGCTTTTCCGACCAAACAATGACCTTCCCGGCGAGGCGAGTACTATCAGCTTGAAGAGAGGGTGTCGGTGAATCATTCCACGGTCTCCGTTCGTCTCGAAATTTCCGTTTTAGTTTCCGTTGACGAAGGTAAAAATGCTTTGTAGTCACACTTTTAGCGAGCCGATTTGTGTGACTACGAAGCATTTTTACCTTCGTCAACGGAGGCTAAAACGGAAATTTTGAGACGAACGAAGGCCATTGAATGATTCACCGACACTATCTCTTCAAACTGGTGGTGCTCACCTCGCCGAGAAGGTCACCGTTTAGCTGGAAAAGCCGCGGTTTCGGGTCTTCACGATCAACCCCTCTGACAAGCTAGTCGGGAGGGCATGAAACCGCGGCTTTTCCGAACGAACGGTGACCTTCTCAGCGAGGCGAGCACCACTAGCTTAAAGAGGGGGTGTCAGTAAATCATTCCATGACCTCCGTTCGTCTCGAAATTTCTATTTTAGCCTCCGTTGACGAAAGTAAAAATACTTCGTAGTCACACAAATCGGTTCGATAAATTTTGTGACTACTAAGCATTTTTACCTTCGTCAACGGAGGCTAAAACGGAAATTTCCAGACGAACGGAGGCCATGGAATGATTCATTGACACCCCCTCTTCAAACTGGTGGTGCTCGCCTCACCGGGAAGGTCACCGTTCGACCGGAAAAGCCGCGATTTTAGGCCATCACAACTAGCTTGTCAAAGGGGTTGGTCGTGAGGGCCCGAAACTACAGCTTTTCCATCCAAACGGTGGCCTTCCCGGTGAGGCGAGCACCACCAGCTTGAAAAGGGGATGTCAATGATTCATTCCATGGCCTCCATTCGTCTCGAAATTTCCGTTTTAGCCTTCGTTGACAAAGGTAAAAATGCTTCGTAGTCACACAAATCGGCTCGATAAATGTGTGACTACGAAGCATTTTTACCTTCATCAACGGAGACTAAAATGGAAATTTCGAGACGAACGAAGGCCATGGAATGATTCATCGACAACCCCTCTTCATGTTGGTGGTGCTCGCCTCGCCGGGAAGGTTATTGTTCGGCCGGAAAAGCCGCGGTTTCAGGCCCTCACGACCAGCTCGTAAGCGGCACTTAAGTAATCTTTTTTTTTTAAGTTATGATACTCAAGTGAGCCAAAAAAAAGTTATGGTAGTTAAGTGTCCTCCGTACAAAAGTTATGGCACTTGCGCTATACTTTCCTTCATATTCTTGAATATTTGTGAATGTGTTATGAAATATATGGTTATGGAAATTTGTGGCCTTTTATTTGATATTGCCATATTATATGTTATGTTATCAGTGGGAACTTCTTAAAAGTTTGAATAACTTTTGAAGAACCAAATTCTTTTTACATAAGTGATTATGTTAATGATAATTTCAAATTATGATTCTTAGACAATGATTGGGAACATAGTGACCTATCGACTTTAAAACCTTTTGTGGAACTTTTCATTAATGTGACTAGTTTATGTAATTATGATGCTGATGAAGCATTAAGATAGGTATTAATAATTCGTACGTATATGTCTGAAATGTTCAGGTATAATCACTTCAGTAATTAAGAACATAGTGGCTAAACTTAATAAAAGAGAGAAATCGATTGGCGATAATTATGATATTTGGAATCTCAAAATACAGTATGTGCTGGAAGAGCAAGAAGCACTTAAACTCTTAACCAGGTTATGGAAGAACCTGAGGATGAGACTACTGCTCAGCACAAAAGGGATAAAGATGCCTATGCTACGTGGAAAAGGAAGAACTCTCTTGCTCGCATTACGTTGGTAAGCAACATAGACAATGATATCATGTGAGAGTTCGAACGTTTTAAGAATGCCAAATACATGTAGGCCGCACTGTCAACAAGATTTGATCAAACTTTTATGACTAAACTGAGAAAACTCACTATTCATTTTGACTCATACAAGATATCTCATGGAAAGACTATGAAACAGTATTTGAGGCAAATGTCGAATATGATAAGTGAGCTGAAGGATACTGGTCACATACTCACCGATAAACAATAAGTGCATGCAGTAATCTGCTCCTTGCCTCAAAGTTGGGAGCACATAAAGATCCACTTGACCCATAATGAGCATATCAAGACCTTCGAGGATGCTATGCGGCATCTTGAGCTGGAAGAGGATCGCCTCTTAGCGGCTAAGCTAGAAATCAACATTTACTTTGCTGATTCTAGCTCTCATGGAGTTTTGGGCTCCAAGTGGAAACACCGTATTGGGTCAAATAAGTGGAAAGGCAAGAAAGCAAATCCTTCAGGCAAGAAACTGAGGTTGAACCAACGGGAGAAAGGAAAGTGTCCTTTTAAGAAAAACATTTCAACGGTGAAATATTACAACTATGGCAAGAATGGTCACTTTGCTCGCGACTGTGGCAAGCCAAAGAAGGTAGAAACCCTTAGCATTCATGATAGTGCTATTTATGTGTCTAGTTTAGTCTTTCTAACTGAGTCTAATCCTTTATGGACCGTAGATTCGAGAGCCACGGATCATGTAGCAAAGGACATATAAGCTTTTGTGGAGTTTCGACCAGTTCCATAAGGAACGAAGTGGATATATGTAAGGAACAATTCCAGAGTGGAGGTCAGAGGCATTGGCACCTATCAACTGCTTATGAGCGGTGGACACACATTGTTCTTGCATAATGTGTTATTTGCTCAAGAAATTCGTTGGAACTTAGTTTCAGTGTTGGTTTTGTAAGACTTGATTTTAATATAAACTTCCATAACAATGGTGTGACTTGTCTTTAGGTACAAGTTATTATGGTTCTGAATATGTTTTGGATGGTTTCATTGTGTTAGATGTTAACTATTGTAAAGTTAATGTTAGTTATTCCTTATTTACATTATCTGATTCTTATGAGAATGATGTGAATGTGTGGCATACTAGACTTGGTCATATTGGCCAACAAAAAATGAATAAATTGGCCAAAGATGGCTTATTGGGCAACATTAAAAAGTTTAATTTGTCCATATGTGAGCATTGCCTAGAAGGAAAAACAACGAGGAAACCATTTCAAAAAAGAACAAGAGCTGAGTTTCATTTATAGTTAATCCATACAGATATCTGTGGTCCAATGAATGTAAGAGCAAGGCATAGAGCTGTTTATTTCATCACATTTATTGATGATCGTACTTGATTCGGACATGTCAATTTGATTTCTCATAAGTCCGAGGCATTAAATTGCTTTAAAAGATTTATGAGCTTAGTCGAAAATCAATTAGACAGAAAAATAAAAGCATTAAGATCCGATCGAGATCGAGAACAATTCAGAAATTTACGTGATGAAAAGGGAATAGAAAGCCAATTGACTATTCCACATGTTCCTCAACAAAATGGTGTTGTAAAAAAGTGAAACAGAACTTTAATGGAAATGGTTAGGTCAATGATAGCACAACCTAACTTATCTATCATTTTTTAGGGTGATGCTTTGTTAACTGTTACCTACATACTTGATCGTGTGCCTTCTTAATTAGTTACTTCTACTACATATGAGTTATGGACAGGCAGAAAGCCTGATTTAAGCTTTCTAAAACCTTAGAGTTGTGCTGTCTATACTCGTGAGTCCTCTCACAAGTATGGAAAATTAGGCCCAAGAGGCAAAAAGAGTATTTTCATAAGATACTCAGAACACTCAAAACGGTATGTGTTCATAGGTGAACAAGAAAGCGAAAGTATAACTGAATTCGAATTACGGGATATCACATTCTTAGAGAATGAATTTCCTAAAAAATGGCGAAATAGATGGAAATACCTCACTATATGAATTTGTGGTTTGTGGTAGTGAAGTCAGTAGGAGCATTGTGACAAGTGGACAGTTGAGTGCAAATTAGTCTCAATTGCAACCACTTAATGAAACGACACCACCATTATTTAATCCAAGTGGGAATGCAATAGAGCATGGTGAATTATCAGGAGTACAGTCTCCTATACGACAGTCAAGTCGTAATAGGATTTCCCGTCGATATTTTGACATTGAAGGAGAAGCTTTCATGATCGCCCCACAGGATAAAGATGAGTCGAAGAATGTGAATAAGGCTTTAATGTGCCATGATAAGGAAAAATGGATGCATGCAATGGAAAAAGAAATGGAGTCATTCAGATCAAACCAAACCTTTCAAAGGGACAAAAAGCCATTGGGAATAAGTGGATTCTCAAAATAAAGCGTAAGGCTGATGGCTCAATAGAGAGGAATAAGGCTCACCTTGTGGCGAAAGGATATAATTAACAGGAAGGAGTTGACTTTGAATAAATTTTTTTTTCTATGGTTAGATTTACCTCTATACGTCTTATTTTGACAACAGTAGCTAGTATGGATCTTAATTTACATAAAAATGGATGTAAAGATCGCATTCCTTAATGGAGAATTAAAAGAAGAAATTTATATGGATTAAACTGTTGATTTCATTACAAAAGGCTAAGAGCACAAGGTGTGTCGACTATTGAGGTCGATAGATGGCCTTAAGCAGTCCTCGAGACAATGGTATATACGTTTTCACAATGCTATAATGGCATATGATTTTATAATGATTAGTAAGGACAATTATGTATATATCAAAAGATTCAAAGATCAATTTGTGATCTTATCATTATATGTTGATGATATACTAATTGCCGGAAGCAATATGGAGTTTGTTACTACAGTTAAGAATTGGTTATCTTCTAATTTTGAGATGAAAGATATGAGTGAAGCTGTATACATTTTTAGAGTTAAGATTTTAAGAGATCGTTCAAATAAATCTTAATCCCTTTACAAGACACATATGTGAATAAAATCCTGGAGCGATTTCGTATACAAGATTGTAATCCAATAGATACTCCTATTGCAAAGAGAGAAATATTGAGTGACAAAATATGTCCCAAGACTCTATGAGAAAATGAGCAAATGGAATAAGTTCCATATGCTAGTGTTGTTAGAAGCTTGATATACGCTATGATGTGTACAAGACCTAATATTTGTTATGCGGCAAAAGTACACTATAAGTGCCATAATTTGTGTACGGCGCTCACTTTGGTGCCATAACTTTTTTTCGGATCACTTTGGTGCCAAGTCGGAGGAAAAACGATCACTTAAGTGTCATAACTTTTTTTTGGATCACTTTAGTGCTAAAATTTTTGAAAAATGATCACTTAAGTGCTAAAATTTTTGAAAAACGATCATTTAAGTGCTAAAATTTTTGAAAAACGATCACTTAAGTGCCAATCTCCGGCGAGACTCCGGCGAGCCATGTCAGCTTCAGAAATTAATGAAAAAAATGCCACGTCAGATTTCCGGCGAAAAATTGTGTACGGCACCGGAGTTGGCACTTAAGTGATCGTTTTTAAAAAATTTTAGCATTTAAGTGATCGTTTTTCAAAAATTTTAGCACTAAAGTGATCCAAAAAAAAGTTATGGCACTAAAGTGAGCGCCGTACACAAGTTATGGCACTTGTAGTGTACTTTTGCCTTTGTTATGCAGTTAGAATGGTAAGTAAATACCAATCCAATCCAGGTCAAGCACATTAGATCGTCGTCAAAGAATATTGAGATATCTAAAGGAAAGTGTCGACTATGCGCTGACTTATCAAGGAAGTGATCTGCACCTTGAAGGCTATACTGATGTTGACTGGGGAGGAGATTTAAAGAAAAGGAAATCTACCTCTGGATATGTGTTCTTACTGAATAATGGTGCCATATCTTGAAACAGTAAGAAGCACCAGTGTGTGGCCTTATCCACAATAGAAGTCGAGTTCGTGGCTTTATCAATAGCGACACAAGAAGCTGTTTGGCTTGAAAGATTTTTAGATCACTTAGGTGTTGCTGAGAATGCTGCAAACCCAGTATTGGTCTATTGTGATAGCCAAGCAACAATAGCGTATATTAAGGATCCTAAGTACCATGAAAAGACTAAACATATAGATATCAAATATAAGTATGTCAAGGACATGATTGCACGAAAGGAAGTAAACGTGCAGTACATATCTATGCAAAGAATGCTAGCAGATCTTATGATGAAGCCGATTCCTAGAAAAGTTTTCCATGGTCATGTGAGATCTCGGAACTATGGAGTGTAGGGTTTCTTAAGTGCTAAAACACGGCGGAATTTATAAATCGAAACCCTAGATAGGATCCATGCATATATTGAAATCCAAATAGAAGTTTAACCTGTACCTTTTGCAGATTGAAGGTAAATTGACAATCGATTATGTCTAGATTAGCGTCACAAGTGTTGCGCCTCTACCGATATCTATACACATGAACGAAAAGTCTCCAACGATCTAAGTGCTAGCTAAAGATCTTGGACTTCTTTTTTCTGATCGCCTTTGATCTTCGAGACTCTCTCAAAGATCTCTGAATAGAGAACGATTCTCTTCATATTCTCTTGGAGGCAATTTTTCTCACTTAGGGTTTTTTTGGTCATCCACACGCTATATCTATATATAGCCTCATTAATTACGCGAATTAAAAGAAGTGGGGCCGGGCAATTTGGGCCTGCCAAACTATCCACCTCCAATCATATGTTTAATCCTTATCTCGTAACGTGCACGACCGCGTAGATAAGTTGAATTGGAAAATAAATTAAAATCTACTTCTTATTTTAAGTAGATCTCGACGCACAGAAAATATTAACTCAGCTCGCTATTGTGTGCGACCTTGTAAGTTCACTAAACATTAGCAATGTGCTCAAAACCCTTTTTGACCCACAAGTCATAAGCGGTCTCTAGCAAGACATTATGACTACCTAAGTATAGTGAAGGTCGGTTTTCCGACATAACCTAATCCACAACTAATATTAGAGTATCAACCTTGATTGATTCTTAGGAAAGAACACTAACAATCTCCCACTTGCACTATAACCAATCATATAAACTAAGTCCCTTTGTCACTTGATTTCCAAGTTAAGCATAAGGCAGGATAAGTGTCATCCTTATATAGCTCAAACTCATTTTCCCGATACCGCAGCTAAACTATCAAAGTAAGTAGTTGACTCTTCAACTCACTTGAGTATGGCCATGCATTTCACAGTCTCAACTTTACGAGAGGCCAGGATATCATACCCTCGTTATATGAGAAGGACAAATCCCATCTTGTCTACTCATATCACTCAGCACGATTCATGACATGCCCAGCTATTACCTTTAAAATCACCTGCTATGGTTGACGTTTGGTAATGTTAAAGCATGCCAATCCACATCTAGAAAACTATGGCAAACTTAGGTTAAAGGACTATACTCTGTAGCTGTGATAAGAAACACCGATGACATTATATAATAATCCTACAATATTCTCATGGTGGGTCTGTCCAGTACAATGTTCTCCAACATGTATTCCATGTGATCAACTTTATATCTCTATATTCATGACCCGTGAAACTTGATCATCAGTTGACTCACATGCTAGTCTCAAGCACCATTAGCGTCCCAATGCACAATAGCAATTGACTAGGGACATTTAGAATATTAATATCCACTATATTAATAGAGTTTCACGATCAAATCACGTATTTGATTATCTATTAAGGATATTCATTATTCAGGGGATAAAGATTTTGCATTCAATGTCCTGCACTTCCTGCTGCGCTGCCTTGGTGTTGCTCTAGGAGTGTCTAGCTCTTCTCCATGCTACGACGGCCTTGACGATGTTGCTGGTGCTGATGTTCCACCGATGACCTGGTTTTCGCTAGTTTGCTGTTCTTGTTGACGGTCCTTTGGAGCTTCTCCGATTTTTGGTTCCTGCTGCTGGCTGGATTAGGTCCTTCAGGCCTTCGTCCTTGGCTGTGTTGTTGCTGCTCCAGAGCCTTTGGCATTCCTCCGAAGCTTCGGAGTGGTTTTTCCTTGTTTTTCGGGCTGTTCTTTGTTGTTTGGGTGGGCTTTTGCTTTGTAAAGTTCCGCTAAACCTGTCTTGACCTTGTGAGGACATGTTGTCCTAATTAGGTCAGGTGATGGTTTGGGCTCTTCTATGTATTTGGTTCTGAAAAGTATATATACACTTACCTTTACCAAAAAAAAAAAAAGATTTTGCATTCAATTATATACTCAAATTAAATCGAAATCAAATATAATATATATTTTATTAATGAACAATGAAAATGTATATCACATATACTCCCACTCACATCAAGACCAATTACTAATGTGTCTAAGGCCTAAAGCATTACAATGACGCTCATGCTTAGGTTGTGGAAGAGCCTTCGTCAACGGATCAGCTATATTAAACTCCGTTGCAACTTTGCACATCTTGACATCACCTCTTTCAATGAATTCTCGAATGAGATGATACTTCCTAAGTATGTGTTTGGTCTTCTAGTGAGACCTGGGCTCTTTAGCCAAAGCTATGGCCCCATTGCTGTCACAATAGAGGTCCACTAGATTTGAACTAGTGGGGCTGATTCCCAGTTCTTCTATGAACTTTCAAAGCCAAATAGCTTCCTTTGATGCTTATGAAGCAGCAATATACTCAGCTTCTGTCGTAGAATCTGCAAGAGTGTCCTGCTTAGAACTCTTCTAGCACACTGCTCCATCATTCACGCAAAAAACAAAACTTGACTACGATCGAAGGTCGTCTTTATCGGTTTGGAAACTAGCATCAGTGTAACCACTTATAGTGACCTATTCCTCACCTCCATAGACTAAGAATAAATCCTTAGTTCTTCTTAAGTACTTAAGGATATTTTTTACAGCAATCCAGTGAGGTTCCCCTGTGTGACATTCTGAATTTCGACCCATTTTTAAGATTTACAAAATGTGTATTTCGTCAGTGCGCTTATAACAAAATCTCGCTCGGAACTGATTACTCCTGGGTTATTTCTTTTTTAAATTAGAGATTTCGCTAGAATCGCACTCGATCAAATTTGGCCGTTATTTAGAGCCCAAACTTTGGTGTCGAATTTCTCGGAGTTTCAAGACGAATTTAATTGGACGATATCGATATTATTATGGCCAACCTCAATATTGTCTGCGATATGCGAAAAGTGAAATTTAGATCGGGTACGAATTTGGAATAGTAGACCTCCCTCGTAGTGTATTTTAGTTATTATCTTTTGGCCTTTTTCCTAATTTATAATTAGGATTTTTCATGGGCCGTTGGATCATTTTCAAATTTGAACGAGGATCGTCGGATCGCACTCAAGTGCGTTTGACTTTCTCTCTCTCTCTCTCCTCTTCTCCTCCCCTGTTGAACCCCACGCCGTTGCTGACCTTTCTGCTGACTCCCTCTGCTACTGTCTTCTTCCACCCACTCCCAAGATGATCTTCACGTTGCTCCTGTTTTGTTGACTGATGACCCCACGTTTCTGTTCTACTTTGTTTGCTGCTTCCGCTGACTTTCTTCTTCCTCCCACGCCGTCGACCTACTTTCCCGCTGACTTCTTCTCTTCCTTCACGCTCGCTGACTCCCTCACGTTGTTTCTACTCTTGCTGCTGACTTCTTGCTACACCTTCATGTGTTGCTTTGCTAACCATTGACCCATGCTGCTGCCAATGATGCTTCACGTTGCTGCTGCTTCCTTCTGCTGACTTCTTCTTCCTTCTCTTCTTTTCTTTGCTGTTTTGTTGCTGCTGCTGCTTGCTTCTTCAGCTTCTGCTTCCTATGGCTTTTGCTGCTTCCCATTCCAGCCGACCATAGCAGCTGCTCATCAACCACCACAGCCTCGCCTTCACAGCCGCTAGAGACATGCCGGAGCCATAGACCATAGCTGCTGCTCCTCACGCTAAACACCCCACCGAGACGCTTTCTGCCCCTTTTCCCTCTTGCCATCACCACCACTCGGCCATCACCACCACCCACGATCACCCTTACACCATCACCGACCACCTAAGCTGCCATCCGCTGTCCGCCCTCGCCGTTGCTTCGCTGGAATAGCCGTTGCCTTGCCAAGGCTCTTGTTTGCTCTCTTGTTAGGTTGTCTTGCTTAGGCTCTCTTGTAAGTGGCTTCCTAACTTTGGACTAGGCTAAGGGGTGACTAATGGACATGTTTAGGGGTGGATTAGGGCTGTGGATGGTTGGTTTAATGGTTGTATAAGCTTGATTTGCTTAATGGTGCAAGTTTAATGATTCTCGGATTTCTGGTTGTTACTATACCTCTGTGCTTTGTTATTTTTTTGGTGATCATCGTGGGCCGAATCTGAGGGAGTGTTCTTCATGAAATTTGTTCCCAACATCTTCAAGTATAACATACTTTAAATTTAGAATTTTTGGAAGTTGTTTGGGGTCATTCGGAAGTCAGTTTTCAGACCGTCACAAAACTGCCCGATTTACTGTTCATCCGACCTTCTTGTCTTTCTGAATTTTTATAAAATTTTCCAGGCCTTATTTCAACAAACTTCCTCACAAAAATTTTTAAAAACACTTGTGTCTATGACATATAAAAATTTCAGAGCTTTCAAAAGTGATTTGGGTATTGAATGAGTTGTATTTTGATGGTCTGAGGGGCTGCCCGAGCGAACCGGATTCTATCCAGATTTGAGTGTCAAAACGAGGTATTTACGGTTAGAACTAGATTTCAAGTTATTCACAGAAAATGTTTATCAAGATGTTTTATGCAACATATCCAAATTTCAGAATTTTTTGAGTTGATTTAATATTTATTTCAAATAGATTTCTGTCACTACGCAACTACCTAGTTTGGACCCGATTTTATATATTCTCGATTTTTCTCTCTCTCGAGAATTATTCGGTGTTATTGCGGCGTTTTGATGGATTTAGCTGACATTGGGCTAATTTATAAAGATAAGAATTGGTAATGATTGCTGAGTGTGTGCATGGTCACGACACGTTCCGTCTAGGCGGAGGTTCTAGACGATGCCCGACGGGGATTCGGATGCCATCTAGGCGGGAGTTATAGACGTTGCCGATCGCGGTAGAAGTCGGATCAATGCTCTTTTGTGGAATGCCATCTGGGCAGGGGTTTCGGACGTTGTCGTTGCCGAAGTAGTGGGACGATGCCTAGTTACGCCAAAAGACCAGCGGGAGTTCGGTAGCCTAATGGGTCGTTAATAATTTGGACTTAATGAGTGCGATTTGCATTAGGGAATGCTTTGTCTGAGTTAATTGATGAGCACATCTAGATTATTAACCATGTTATGCTTGATCATGCCATGAATTGCTTTGAGCATGCTTGATGGGCAATTGGCCATGTTATGGCGATATTCTAACGTGCAGGGCTTGTGTGTGTGCCAAGGCGAGGTAAGGACGCCTGTGATTGTTTATGGCACGTCGATTGTTTGAATCGCATGTTTAGAATTGTTTGGAAGTACGCTTTGGCCTAAGCGAGGCTTAGGTAGTTGCTTATTGAGAAGTGTTCTCATGGTTGTATAACCAAATCATTTCAGACCCGCGACCGTAATTGATAAGAAGATGCTGTCAGGATACTACGGGGATTAAGGATAGGTTGAGTTACCCATCTTTTGAGTGCACCTTTTTGTAGAGGAGTTAAGCTTACCAACCATCCGATCCTTATTGTTGTGTGTGGTTTGCAGATAGTGGCCCCGTAGAAGGCTTGCAAATGTATGTGTTGTAATCGACGTTATGTTTATAAAAGTGTCTTGTTTATGTGTGTTCCTTGTCTTTCTACTACCCCATTATTTATATGTTGTATGGAGAGTTCGAGGTTGCTTCCGCATGCGTTACTCGTTAGTGTTTCGATTGGGTCGGCGACAAGTCCTAGGATGTCACGTACATTATGACCACAAAGGGATGATCGCGCGCTCGTAGGGTTCGAGGCGTGACACCCTGGATCTGACTGGTATCTACTTGTCATGCTCAATGCATAAGCGACATGAGGACGAGTGCATAACATAGCATACATGATGGATCCCACAACTGATGCATAAGGAATCCTACTCATGCGGTCTCACTCACATTGTGTTGAAGGACACTGAGTCTTGCTAAGACTTATGCCATGTGTCATCGGGAGAAAACCTTTCTTGGAGTCTTGCATATTAAACCTATTGATGACTTTGTCAATATATGTGCTTTAACTCAGTTCAATAAGTCTCTTAGATCTATCTCTATAGATCTTATCCCCAAGATATAGTTTGCCTCTCCCATGTCCTTCATGGAGAAAAATTTTTCTAGTGATGTCTTAACTGACCGAAGCATAGGAATGTCGTTTCCAATGAGTATTATGTCATCCACATACAACACTAGAAACACAATTGCACTCCTACTAGACTTTTTATATACACAAGCTTCTTCTTTGTTTCTAATGAAACCAAACTCTTTGACAGTTTTATCAAAATGAATATTCCAGCTTCTTGATGCCTGCTTCAATCCATAAATAGAACGTTGAAGCTTGCATATCTTCCTAGTGTTATCTGGTGATGTAAAGCCTTCAGGTTGTATCATATACACATCTTCCTCTAGTTTTCTGTTAAGGAAAGCTGTCTTTACATCCATTTGCCATATCTCATAGTCATAATATGCAGCAAAAGCTAGGATAATCCGAATGGACTTAAGCATGGCCACTGGCAAAAAGGTCTCGTCATAGTCAATCCCGTGAGTTTGTTTGAAACCTTTAGCTACTAGTCGTGCTTTATAGATGTGAACCTTTCCATCCATATCAGTTTTCTTCTTGAAAACCCACTTGCACCCTATAGGTTTGACACCTTCGGGTGGATCAATCAAAGTCTAAACTTTGTTTTGATACATTGAATCTATTTCGGATTTCATGGCCTAAAGCCATTTATCGAAGTCTGGGCCCATCATAGCTTCTGTATAGGTCGTAGGTTCATCATTTTCCACTAACAATAGATGATGATATTCTATCACAAGAAAACCATATCTCATAGGCTCACGATGCGTTCTTTTAGACCTACGAACTATAGATGCCACTGAAGTAGACTCTGCAACTCTTTGTAGATCTAATTGAGGTTCCTCATGAACTGGAACACCCTCTTATGGCACAATAACCTTTTCGAAGTTTACGTTACTCCCACCGGTTCCTTTAGTAAGAAACTCTTTCTCTAAAAAGACACCATTTCGAGTAACAAACACCTTGTTCTTGAATGGATTGTAAAAGTAATATCCTTTCGTTTATTTAGGATATCCCGCAAAGAAGCATTTATCAAATTTGTGTCCAAGCTTATCAGAAAATAAATGTTTTACATAAGCTTCGCAACCCCAAATCTTTAGAAAAGACATACTAGGAACTTTTCCTGTCCACATCTCATATGGTGTCTTCTCTACAGCTTTTGATGGACATCTATTTAGTGTAAACGCAACTGTCTCGAGTGCATATCTCCTGAAAGATAATCGAAGATCTGAATGACTCATCATTGATCGAACCATGTCTAACAAAGTTCGATTTCTCCTCTCAGAGATACCATTCCACTGTGGTGTTCCAGGAAGGAGAGAGCTGTGAAATAATTCCACACTCTTTGAGATGGTTATTGAACTCTTGGCTTAAATATTTTCCTCCTCGATCATATCGAAGAGCCTTGATACTCTTGCCAAGTTGATTCTGTACTTCATTTTGAAATTTCTTGAACTTTTCAAAAGAGTCGGATTTATGTTTCATCAAGTAAACATATCTATATCTATTGAAATTATCAGTAAATGTAATGAAGTATTGATAACCTCCTTTAGCTGTAGAACTTAGTGAACTACAAACATCAGCATGTATAAGGGCCAATAATTCTTTTGTCCTCTCACTTTGATTAGTAAAAGGAGCTTTTGTCATTTTTCCAACTAAACAAGATTCACACGTATCAAATGAATTTAATAGTCCATCGCTATGAAGCTTGTGAATTGGTTTTTCGTTTATGTGGCCTAATCGACAATGCCATATGTAGGTTGGATTCAAATCATTAGATTTAAACCTTTTTGTATTTATATTATAGATTGACACATCAAGATTTAGAACATATATCCTCTCCACAATAAGGGCGATACCATAAAACAATTCATTAATATAAAATGAACAACTATTCTTCTTTATATCAAAACAGAAACCTTCCTTGTCCAAACAAGAAATAGAAATAATATTCATACGTATAGCATGTACATAATATCAATTATTCAGTTCTAAAATTATGCCAGAAGATAAAGCTACATCATATGTTTCTACGGCTAATGTAGCAACTCTTGCTCCATTTCCAGCACGTAGTTCCACTTCACCTTTTGTAAGTGTTCTACTTCATTTTAGTCCCTGCATATTCATACAAATGTGAGTACCACAACCGTATCCAATACCCATGAAGTAGAACTAGTAGTAGCATTTACTTCTATAACATAAATACCTAAATCGAAAGTCTCACTTCCCTTTTTCTTTAGATCCTTCAAATATTCTTGCAATTCCTCTTCCAATGTCCATTCTTGCCACAATGGAAGCATACAACATCAGCAGTCGGACCCCGTTTGGTCTTGGATTTGGGTTTGGGCTTAGTACCCTTACCCTTACCCTTGACCTTACCTAGCTTCTTAAAGCCTTTCCCCTTTTGAACCATGAGAACATTAGGGGTAGGGTCCTTCTTGATATTTTGCTCAGCATTTTTGAGCATCCTATACAGTTCAATCAAAGACTTATTCAGATTATGCATGTTATAGTTCATAACAAATGTGTCATCATCTTGAGGCAACGATTGAAGAATAATGTCAGTAGCCAACTCTTGACTAATGGGAGAGCCCAGCCGCTCCAGGTTTTCAATATAACTTATCATCTTTATGACATGTGGACTAACTGAGCTCCCACTTGCTAGCTTGCACTCAATTAAGGTCATTACCGTCTGGTACCTTTCAGTGCATGCCTGCTCCTAAAACAAATTTTTTAGGTTCATGATCATATCATAGGCATCTACGTTCTCAAACAGTTTCTGAAGGTCTGAGTTCATGATAGCTAACATTAGACATAATGCATCCAATGCATCATCTTTATGCTTCTGATAAGCATTCCTTTCAGCATGGGGAGCGTTGGAAGGAGGTGCCTTCTGGGGAAGTGGTTTCTCCAAGACATAATCCTTTTTCTGCTGCTTGAGAATAATTCTCAAGCTTCTATACCAGTCCAAGAAGTTTAAACCATTCAATTTGTCATTCTCAAGGACAGATCGCAGTGAAAAGTTTGATATAGAGCTATTTG
This sequence comes from Syzygium jambos, assembly GCA_031216235.1. Lineage (NCBI taxonomy): Eukaryota > Viridiplantae > Streptophyta > Magnoliopsida > Myrtales > Myrtaceae > Syzygium > Syzygium jambos. Next base: position 21,179,474 of record CM062225.1, read on the forward strand.
CTATTATCTACAATAAATATGCAAAGTGAATTGTTCATTAATATTATTTATAATAAACTCCCACTATATAATATGTGTCCCAATAAGTATAGTGGACCAAGATCCATATTTTACCAAGACTCGAGTAAACTTTGGCTTACCGCTCAAGATTAAGTTATTTAGGTAGATAACTCTTTGTCAATTGTATCGAATACAACTCTTGGCTATTGGGGTTGACATCTAATATCTTATCCCCAAACACTATGCCTTAAGACCCAAAATTATTTTGATAGCCTCGTTAAGTAAACCAATCTTGACCTATGGATAACCATTATCCATCCTATTTTACTCAAATAGTTAAAGACACCTTGCTTTGGCAGATCCATCTTTGACAATTCAAGTCTTAATAGGTGTATGATTAGAAAGGCATCATATTATTACTTAATTTTTATTAGGGACTTTTGATGTTTATACAGTGATAAATGTATGCATGTTATGAACAAAAACGAAGCATCACTTATCATAACAAAGGTACATCAATCATATGGAACGCACAATTCCATGCAAGGGTCAAAGGGGCTATGCCCCCTATTCGTCCCTTTAAAACATCCCTGCTAAGGCAGGTGGTTTCAACTAAACCGCCTCTAAGGCCGTCATGCTTCGTTCGTTCGTAATACCTTAAACATAATTCATATTTTTGTTTTTTTTTTAACAAAACACCTTTGGACCAGTCACATTAATCCACATTATTGCAGGAATTTAAATTCATTTCAATGTGAAATTACTCGAACTGATCATATCAATTCATATTCTCAATTCATCTAACTCTAATTTAGAATCAATTCAGGTATACATCGTATGTATCAACAATTAGGGTTCCTATTCAACTTCAATATATCGCAAGTGGCTCTAATACCACTGTAGGGTTCCTTAAGTGCTAAACACGCAGTGGAATTTATAAACTGAAACCCTAGACAGGATCCATGCATATATTGAAATCTAAACAAAAGTTCGACATGTACCTTTTGCCGATCGAAGGTAAATTGACAATTGATTGTGTCTGGATTAGCACCCCAAGTATTATGCCTCTATCGGTATCCATACACACGAACGGAAGTCTCCAATGATCCAAGTGCTAGCTAAAAATCTTGGACTTCTTTTTCCTGATCGTCTTTGATCTTCGAGACTCTCTCAAAGATCTCTGAACAAAAAACGATTCACTTCGTATTCTCTTGGAGGCGTTTTTTTCTCACTTAGGGTTTTTTTATAGCCCACACGCTATATCTATATATAGCCTCATTATCTACACGAATTAAAAGAAGTGGAGCCGAGCGATTTGGGCCCGCCAAACTATCTACCATTAATCATACATTTAATCGTTATCTCATAACATGCACGCCCGCGTAGATAAGTTGAATAGGAGAATAAATTAAATTCTACTTCTTATTTTAAGTAGATCCCGGCACACAGAAAATATTAACTCAATTCGCTATTGTGTACGACCCTGTAGATTCACTAAACATTAGTAATATGCTCAAAACCCCTTTTAGCCCATAAGTCATAATCGGTTTCTAACAAGACATTATGACTACCTAAGTATAGTGAAGGTCGGTTTTCCAACATAACCTAATCCATAACTAATATTAGAGTATCAACCTTGATTGATTCTTAGGACAGACCACTAACATGTAGAATATGATGTACTGCATATTGTAATTTTCCCCGAATGTTCACTATTAATGAAGTTGTTATTATCAATGCCTATGAGTTTATATGACATTTATGAATATTGATCTTGAGTGCATTATATTGAAAATGTATATCGGACAGATGAGAGATTAGTCTACTCATACGGGTAATCGCCTCTACTCACTGTGTGGTGAATAGAGATGAGATTGTTTTAAACTTGTTATATAGATGATAATTGAGAGCTCAAGCTTAAAGCATGGATGTTGCCTTAACATAATGTTAAGATGATGACATATAGATTATTATGTCCAAAAGTGAAATAACCTGCATATTTCACTTTATCTGTCTTTAATGCCAGATGTGAATTCTGATAGATGCTTATGAATAGAGTAGATTTGTGAACTCGAGTTAGACATCGAGTATGTCTGAACTATCATCTGTACAATATTGAGAGTAAAGACATATGCTCTATGGGAAAGGAAATAATACCGTAATACGTATTCCATATTACGTATGCATAAAATGACCGATAAGAGTTGGCAAAAGTTATTATCTTAACTTTTTAAGTTATGTGAGACTCTTGAGGAAAATAGTTCCTCAATTAAGTGCCCCCACGACTCTTATTTTCAAAATTTCTATTCAGTGTTTGCTATCTTAGGATGTTGTCGATGATCATGATAATTCGTTCTAACGGGGTATTTCTAGAAAAACGAGCTGGACTAAAATGGAGAGGTTTAAGGAAAGAGGAAGATCAATTTGTTCTATAATGCAACATTCTATTTTTGTATTCATAGGTCGACCAATTATGATTTTGAGTAAATCATAATTATGAATACAATATACGATATACTAAAAGAGATCAAGAGAGATACAAATATGACTGATTGATCTAGGAAACTGCATACTAATTCTACTCTAGATAATGCCCAATTTGAGCTGCTATATATTGTTAACAGATATATAGCAACGAGCTCTCGTAGTATGCTGGTCGCACCGATTATTTATCAATATGAACTTTGCAAAGAAGAGAGTTGTGTTTAGCTCATTGTGGGCAAGTAGGAGATGAAATGCATATTAGGTGGGCCGCCCAAGATGGGCCAAACCCGGCCCATGAAACACAAAGGCCCACAAGGTGGTTATTTGCCTCTTATTATAAATAGTAGACCCCCTTGGAAAACCAACGCAATTTTTCACATATGTATAATAACACACCTCTTTGAAAGTAATGTCTTCTCTGGTTTTCCTTCGAAACACAAGTGAGTACGAAAGACGATCGAAAATCACTCTCAAGTACAAAGTGGCATTAATATGTGGCAATACTGGGTATGTTCGTTATGTGATATGCCTGTACAATTGGTGATACAAGTTATAGATTATTGGGCACGTTTTCTACATTGATTGAATACATTTCGAATATGTCAATCGGGAAATGAGTTTTCCCAACACTACCTTTTGCCTTCGCTAACAAAGAATAACAGAGGAAGTGTCAGCAACCACAAAAAAGCCTCCTTGCCAAAAGCTGGCGGCGCATGACTTTTGATAGGCAGCAAAAGGATACTATAAGTGCCATAAGTTGTGTACGGAGATCATTTTGGTGCCATAACTTTTTTTCAGATCACTTTGGTGCCAAGTCGGAGAAAAAGAAATCACTTTAGTGACTCCGGCCAAAATTCCAGACAAAAAAAGAGCCATGTCAGATTTCTAGCGAGCCATGTCAACACCAGAAATTAATAAAAAAAGAGGCACGTCAGATTTCCAGCGACCATGTCAGCATTGGCATTAAAGTAATCGTTTTTCAAAAAAGTTAACACCAAAGTGATCCGAAAAAAAAAATTAAGGCACCAAAGTGATCTTCCTGCACAACTTATGGCACTTATAGTGTCATTTTGCCTTTGATCGGCCATCTCCATCTCTTAAGAGGCTCGATGCCACCCCATATAATCTTGGCAAACATGGCTAACAAGTGCAGGTTGATCTTCAACATCAAGACGGGTGTTCATCATGCATTGATAGTTAGTAATTGGCAGATAGCCAAGCAGTGCCTTAACGTGAACGATAGAGTCTTTATGAGTTGACCCAAGTCAGTCAGCTCCAAAGTCATGACCTATAACTATGCCATGTTTGGCGTCACTCCCTATGGCCCTTATTGGCATCACGTGCGCAAGATCACAGTGATTGAGCTCCTCTACAATCACTGGCTGGAATTGCTTAAGCACATTCGGGAATCAAAGGTCCAAGCATCAATAACCCACTTATATAAGCCACATACAGGAAGCTACAGTGGTGCACCAAAGAAGGTGTTGGTGGACATGAAGCGATGGTTTGGTGACATAACTCCAAATGTGGTGTTTAGGATGATAGTTAGGAAACGATATGAGGACGAACAAGATGAGAAGGTCGAGAGGCTTTGAGGAACTTCTTCGATTTGGCAGGGAGGTTCACAGTGTCCGATGCGTTCCAAATTTTAAGGTGGTTGTATTTGGACGGGTACAAGAAGATGATGAAGAAAACAGCCCAAGACCTAGACCGTATAGTTCAAGGATGGCTAAATGAGCACAAAAGTAGAAGAAACACTGACAAGAGACATGGTAATAACAAGGACAGTGACCAAGATTTCATGGACGTGTTGCTCTCCATTGTAGATGCTGCCGAAGAGCTTCCTGGTTCCAATGCTGATGTAGTCATTAAAGCTACATGCATGGTAAGTTTATTTGGCATAATCATTACCGGTCTCATTAAAAAGCATTGGATATGGTAGATTCTAATTTTTTAATTTCAAAAAATAGATTTTTGTGTGCATAACATGTATAAACATCTAGCTAAGATTTGTTTTGTATAGCTAGTCCCGGAGTATGGCATGTCATGTGTTTTCTAAAGCTTTTTCCTAGTTTTGAAGAACCAATTTTTTAGCCCTTTCAATGATCACCTGAGATGCATAAGAATTTCTTAGGAAAAATTGTCCAAAAAATTTAAAATTTATTGTACTTTTGCCAATTCAGTCACAAACCTTTTAATTGTAATAATTGAGTCATAAGCATTTTTACATTTTGCCAATTAAATCCATTAGGCTAATTTTGGTCAGAACTCGCTGATGTGGACGTTGGCCGTTCAACGTAGCACACATTGAAATGACGTGGTAATTTTTAATAATATTTTAATTTTTTTTTGGAATTTTTATATTTTTATTTCCTTTTCTTTTTCCTTCTTTACTTTTTTTTATTTTTTTATTGTTGAGGGCTGGCAGGGGCCACCGGCAACCAACGGAGGCCCGATGACCCCCGCGGGCCAATGGGCAAGAAGTATTGCCTAGTGTGTTTGATTAGTTCGTGTCTCGTAAAGTACTTTGAATGATAGTATAATGAATCATTGACCTTTTACAATTAAATATAAAAGGGATAATGTCATTACCTTGTACATGTCATATAAATTTAATCTTTGTGATTAATGAAGGTCACCAGCATATACATTGAACCGTTTGACAAAAGATTAAACACAAGTACTGATCAGGAATTTATGTTAAAGTATTTCATATTGTTTGACAATGGGGTTTATAGCTCTTTATATAAATGTGATCTCCCTCCACTTATTAATGTAAGCTTTTGAATTTGACCTTTTAATATAGTATTAGAGCCAGTTCTGCCGCTTTTGCATGTGTGTCCACCATTGTTAGTCAAATTCCACGTGTCGCTCATAATCCGACTTACACATGTAGAGGGTGTTGAAATATCTCACATTGCTATCTCCCTCCACCTATTTATTTAAGTTTTTGATTTGTAGTTTCTAACAGTTTACAACCAAGGCATCAACATTCGTGTTCTAGTTGCCGACAATCCATTACTTTGTAGGGATTTGCCTTAACTGGCGTAGACACTACCTCAGTCTCCTTGACATGAGCCTTGTCCTTGTTAGTCAACCATCGTGAAGTCCCGAAGAAGGCCCAACATGAACTAGACACTCAAATCGGTAGACAAAAGCAAGTAAATGAATCAGACCTCAAGAATTTAGTCTACATCTAAGCCATCATCAAGGAAACCTTGCATTTGTACCAGGCAGCCCCACTCGGTATCCCGCATGAGTCCATGGAAGATTGCACAGTGGATGGCTACCACATCCCAAAGGGCACTCGTCTCCTCTTTAACTTTTGGAAGATCCATCGTGACCAGCACATATGGTCGGACCCTCTTGAATTCTGGCCGGAGAGATTCTTGACCACCCACAAAAATTTTGACGTTCGAGGTCAGAATTACGAGCCGGTACTATTCGGAAGTGGCCGGAGAATGTGCCCCGGAATCAATTTAGCCATGCAACTAATTTCGCTGTCCCTTGCCTCCCTTCTACATGGATTCGATATCATTACATTGGCAAATGAACCGGTTGACATAGCCGAGGCAATCAGAATGACGAATCTCAAAGCTACCCCACTTGAAGTCCTCCCGCCTCCACGACATCCTGAGCACATATACCAATGACTCTCCTCTAGAAATGGAGAAATGCTCAGGCTTGGCATCTATAGTGCCTCTCTACCATATTCCCACTTAGGTGGTGAAGTATGTTTCTACAAGGGATAAGTGTATTCAAAGTCCTAAAACTTGTCACGAAAGTATAATTAAGTCCTAAAACTTGTTAGGAAAGTACAATTGAGTCCTAAAACTTTCAAAAAGTGCAAATAAGTTCTAAAACTTGTCACGAAAGTGCAAACAAGTCCTAAAACTTATGAAATTGATTCAATCAAGTCCTTCCATTGATTACACTTTTTGAAAGTTTTAGGACTTAATTGCACCTTCGTGATAAGTTTTATGACTTGATTGCATCTTCGTGATGAGTTTTAGAACCTCATTGCACTTTTTGAAAGTTTTAGGACTTGATTACACTTTCTTGACAAGTTTTAGAACTTGATCGCATTTTTTAAAAGTTTTAGGATTCAATTGCACTTTCCTGACAAGTTTTAGGACTTTTAATGCACTTATCCCTTTCGACAAATAAGATAAAGACGATACTAATAGTTTATTAGTCAATAGTTTCACTATGGAGCATGCTTGATCATGTCAACTTTTATGATTTACTTTTTGCGTTTAATGGTAGTCATTAAGCATGCTAATGTATAATTTTGGGTAACAATGTAGTAAGAAATATAGACTTTTATTTGGTGAGGGAATTACACGTTTATTTTCCTTTTCCGGGATAAGAGTTGTATATATATGGTACACAATAAAATCTGCAATCATGTTAAGCTCACAGTATGATGCGAACTAGGCTTGAATTGCTTGTGCAAAGTATGCTTCGAAAACAACATTAGTTAAATGTAATACCTAGAGCATAGTTTGCCTACAAACTCGGGCATGCCGCCCAATAAACAGAGGCTACAGAGAACCAAGTCTGAACTTTCAAAGAAAATAGAGGAAGAAGTCATGAAGCTCTTGAAGGTTGGGTTTATTGAAGCCACCCAATACTCTAGCTGGGTGGCCAACATCGTGCCGGTCATGAAGGAGGATGGCCAATTCGGGTTTGCATCGACCATCGCAACCTGAACAAGGCCAGTCCTAAATATGACTTCCTATTGCCACACATAGATGTTCTGGTGGACAGTATTGCTGAGTTCGAGTTGTTTTCCTTCATAGATGGTTTCGTGGATTATAATCAAATAAAAATGTAAGACGATGATAAAGTGAAAGCGACATTCACTACCCCTTGGGGGACGCTCCACTACAAGGTCATGCTCTTCGGCCTTAAAAATGATGGGGTAATATATCAATGGGCAAAGGTGACGCTTTTCCATGACATGATGCATAAGGAGATTAAGATCTATGTCGATGACATGATCGTCAAGTTTTGACCCAGGGAGAGTCACGTCGACACCCTGAAGAAACTATTTGAGAGACTCCATGAGTTCAAGCTCCATCTCAACTAGGCAAAGTGCATATTTGGAGCAACCTCTAGCAAACTACTCGGGTTCATAATGAGCAGAAAAGCCATTGAAGTCGACCCCTCCAAAGTGAAGGCCATGTTTGAGTTACAACCCCCATCAATTGTTAAGGAAGTGTAGAGCCTCTTGGGTAGGTTGAACTATATAGCCCGCTTCATCTCCTAGCTATATGAAACTACTAAGCCATCCTTCAAACTTCTAAAGAAGAACGCTCAAGTGGAATGAGACGATGATTGTCGGGAGGAGTTTAAGGAGCTGAAGCGATACTTGATGAAACTACCGGTGCTAGTCCCACCAATGCCGAGGCAGCCCTTGATCCTTTACCTTACAATTCATTGCAAGTCCCTAGGTGCGATGCTAGCCCAGAAAGGGCCTAATGATGCAAAAGAGCAAGCCATCTATTACCTGAGTAAGAAGTTCACCGTCTTGGAGTTAAACTATCTTGAAGCTGAAAAGACTTGTGCTGCACTAGTGTGGGTGCTCCACAGGCTGCGATAGTATACATTGTATTACCAGATGTTTCTTATGATTGAGAACGATCCCATCAAATATTTACTTGATCAGTCAGCTTTGGTAGAAAAGTTGGCCAAATAGCAGATTTTGATTTCAAAGTTTGACGTCCAAACAATGCCACATAAGTCAGTTAAAGACCAAGCAATCGCTGATGTATTGGCCTAAAGCCCTAAGATCCTAGACGATGATGGATGTTCCCTAGAAGATTGTATTTTGCTAATAAAGAAAAACAGATGGACCATGTTTTTTGATAGAGCCCTAAACCTATTTGGTTTCGGTGCTGGGATAGCTCTAATATCCCCGTATGGACAACATTATCCAATAGCTGTAAAATTGGCATTCCCATGCACCAACAACATAGCTGAGTACAAAGCTTGCATCCTCGGACTCCAAGGAGCATTGTAATGGTGGTAACCAAATTGAAGGTATATGGTGATTTTGCTCCAATCATCCTATGAACTATGAGAGAATGGAAAACGAAAGATGCTAATCTTGTGCCATATCACGAATATCGAAAGAAATCATGGAGAAATTCAAGGACAACTCCTTTGAGTACTTGTCGAGGTCCCACAATCAGTTCGCTGATGCACTAGCTACCTTATCATCTATGCTACAAGTAACTGATGGATTGGAAGTAGAACCTCTAACGATCGAAGTTTTGACAAAACTAGCCTACTGTATGGTCATGATCGAAGAGCCTGATGGAAAGCCATGGTATTACAACATCATGAGCTACATCTAAAGACAAGAATTTCCTGAGGGAGGTACTCCTACTGATAGGAAGTACATAATGAAAATGGCTTCAAAATTCCTCGTTAGTGGTGAAAAGCTATATAAAAGATCTTACGATTCAATCTTGCTAAGATGTGTGGATGCGGCTGAAGCTACCAGAATCATGCAAGAAGTGCACAAGGGAGTATGTGATCCGTACAAGAATGGCCACATGTTAGCCAAGAAGATCATGAGGTTAGGCTACTACTGGCTTAGCCTTGAAAGTGATTACATCCAATATGTCCGAAAATGTCATCGTTGTCAAGTTCGTGGGGATAAGATAAACGTCCCTCCGACTGAACTGCACCAGTTGTCCAAGCCATGATCCTTTTCAATGTGGGGCATCGATGTGATTGGCCCAATTAATCCCAAAGCGACAAATGGACATCGGTTTATCTTGATTGCAATTTGTTACTTCTCCAAGTGGATTGAAGTTGCGTCTTATGCTAATGTCACTACACAGAACGTTGTAAGATTCATCAGGTGAGATATAATTGCTCGTTATGGCATCCCCAAGGCTATTGTCATTGACAACGGAACAAATTTGAACAACAAATTTATAGATCAGTTGCTCAACAAGTTCAAGATCCAGCACTTGAATTCGTCTCCCTATCATCCACAGATAAATGGAGCAATTGCAGCCGCCAACAAGGACATCAAGAAGATCTTGGCTAAAACAGCCGAAAACTATCATGACTGACATGAAAAGTTGCCCTTTGCACTATTGGCGTATTGGACTTCGATCCGAACCTCTGTTGGGGCAACCCTTTTTTCTTTGGTGTATAGCATGAAAACAATCTTGCTCGTGAAAGTAGAGGTCCCTTCCCTCCAAGTCTTGTCCCAAGTGGAGTTATTCGAGGCGGAATGGATGCGACAAAGGCACGAGCAATTGAACCTAATTGATGAGAAGCAACTGAAAGTCATTTGTTATGGTCAAACCTACTGGTAGAGGATAGCTAGGTCCTTCAACTGAAAGGTGCATCCAAGATACTTTGAGGTAAATGATCCGGTCATGAGGAAAGTACTACCAATTGCTTCTGTTTTCGAGGGCAAATACGCCCTAAACTACAACGATCCATATGTGGTTAAAAAGGTGCTTCCAGAGGTGCCCTGATTCTCGCAGAAATGGACGGTCGTGAGTTTTCCACTCCTATTAATTCTGATGCTATAAAGATGCATTATCCCTGATAGAATCTAGCATTTTGCAGCAAAAATTTTCAAGTGTCTGGCTTTATATTCTAAGTTGCAAATATTTCACTGATGAATAAATGGTTTCAATCAACTTCAAGATGGAATATGTGCATTGACTTTAAATTATGCTTGGTTATTTTGTCTGTATGTATCATCGATTTCGCAAGAGCGAATCTACTTGGACAACTTAATAACTCATGTGGAATGAATTGAATGTGTTAAATGAGGTATATCGGAATGATGAAAGGCAAAACATACCCTATATATAGTCCTATACAGTAATCCTGTCACGCCCTGAACCCCTCAAAGCATGATTAACCCACGTACCAATCGATTTTGATGCGACGTCCCAGGACGCATCACCGACCCATCTCCCAAAACAGAGCATAAGGCACATGCGGAAATAATAATTAAAACACCCGTACAAAACAATACATGGCCATGGGTAGCAGGAACAACGAACAATTAAAAGCCTAATAATCAAGTCCTGCATTGAACTTCAAAACATATACAATGTCCGCGATACACCAATACAAATCTCCAAACAAAAGCGGGTCGACGGCCACTACTAACAAAATGACTAAGTGGCCAAGGAGGCAGTCTAAGGTGGGGCTACAATCAAAGGGTTACCTGCCCGATCTAAGGGAGGCTAAGATTGATCCTAGGAAACTTAATCATGATCAGATCCTGATGACTCGAACTCAGCCTCGATTATCTCATCTTCCGATTCCATCTGTTCGACCTCGCCAACCTGTTCGGGGATTCTGCTCTATGGGCTCCGGATCCTTATATAGATCGGGTACACCAGGTATCCTCTAACAGGGGTTTGAAAAACGGGATTTACACAATTATGAGACGAATCTCAGTGAGTAGGCCTCCTAAATCGAAACTAGGCTAACATGCACTTCCCGACAGGCAAATCAACACAACAACCGACAATGATGTCAATCAAATGACCTAGGCCCTTGAGCCCGAATCGCTTACCTTGCTGACCATGCAGGTTAGGCAATAACAATAGGATAATCACAACACATGCGTGTACACACTTGGCCACACGTACGCCACACGCATGCTCATGCTCAAAGTATTCATCTCGCATGCCAGTCACCGAGTCTTGCACACTCGCACACTGGCCCATACATTTTTATGCCTGCAGATGTCATCATTCCGGCTCACAATACACACTGGCTCAATACTCAATTATTATTATGACCCGCATAAAACGCATGAGGTCCAGTGTCTCTAGCCTGCTACAAAGTGCATGAGGCTCAACACTGTTCTTTCTTAATCACAACACTCTGTGGCCAACGTAAAAATGCCCTCGGCCCAGTGTCTCTAGCCCGCATCAAAACGCATCAGGCGTAACACCGATCTCCTTACGATCTAGAGCCCGCGTAAAATGCATTAGGATGGTCGTCTTCTGGACATACCCGGCATTGTCCCGCGTAAAACGCATCAGGACGGTACACCCCGCGTAACACACATCAGGGTGAATTGTGATCACACATACACACAACCAGTTATTATCTAAACCCGGCATAATACGCATCAGGGCATTTAGGTGATCACATGCTCATGTCAGGCACGTATTCTCGCACAATCTCATCTCATGCCCCATTCTCGGCATACACAATTCGTGGCCATGTAATGTCGTACAATGCAACATGAGCATTCAATTTCAGCATGGCATTTCAACAAACATGCCAAATCAACGTGCTCAAATAGCTAATTAATTGCCCATGTGGCCAACTAGTACCATGTGGCCTAATACATAATTCACGCACTTGGGCAATAAACATTCACACTAATGGTTAGCCAATCACACACCGCATTGCTCGAACACGCAATTAGGCGGCATGGCATTAAACAATTGAGCACGACAAAGTACCATTCAGCCACCGAGTCGCTTAAACGAGGCACCACAAAATTTAACACAATGAAGCACAATTTATACCCAAATCAGCCACTATATGGCCCAACCATTCACACATGGCAATTTACGAACAAACCACACATTAGCCGTACAAGGCCTAAGTAAACCTCAATGGACAGCCACTACTCGGTCCGAAAGAGAGAAAACCGGTGTCGCGACCTACCCCTCGAGGGCCGAGCTTGATGAGGCGAGTTTAGAGATAAGTGTTCATGAGACGGTTCATATGGCACCTCATAAAAATGATTTTACTGAAGTGTAAATCTTTTGTTTAGCCATTTGACCCATTGATCATGAACGTAGATTTTTCCTAAATCCATATCTTGCGTGACAGCGGATCGATTTTATTTTATATTTTTTAGGAGTTGCCACTAGCCTAAGTCAGGGGTCGGCTAGAATACCCAACCGAAACGCGGGAATTTCGTTTCGATTTCTACGAAAACCAGAGATCAAAGGTTCGGGGACTAGCTTACGTTAATATTTCTATTAATGTCCTTTCGGTACCGCTAAACTTATCATGGTTGTTATCTAAGTTGTCATGCATTTGTTCTTTATCACTTTCATGCCAAAGTCTTAGTCCACTAGGTGATCATGCATTTTTTTTTTTGTATTTTCAATTAAGATTCTAAACTAATCCTATCTTAGTCTAGAAAAAGAAAGAAACAATCAATTGTATTGAAAGACATTTCGTAAAGTAAACACTCGAAGTATTGAAAATACAAACTAATTCTAAGTGCGAAAAAAGTAAAAACCCGCAACTCGTCGGGTGTTTATTACAACACAAATTGAAAACCCGAGACATGATCGGGGATGAATGAATTGAGTACAAATTGAAACCGGATTGGACATCGGTCTATTACCATCATCCAATGAATACAAATTGAGACCGGATTGGACATCGGTCAATCACCTTGGTCTTTTACCATTTCGGATTATTCTCCCATGGACCGCCTCTCGGGTGTCGGTGTTTACATTCATAACATTCATTCACGAAAAACAACATATGAAAGAATAACCCAAAGAAGAACAATGGTGCAAGCAATTCACTAATTAAGCACGGGCCTCGGGATCGACCTTTGTTTTTCATGCGTTTCGATTCATCACCCACCTAATTACCTAACATTGTTTGATTAATGGTTAATGATAATGGGCAACCATTTGCATTCACAAAACGGCAACTCATATCAATTAACCCCTAAAGTCGGGTTCTAAATGACCATAACGAGCTACCCGCCGAACATGCATCGGGCCTAGCATTCATCTAACAAACACATGCATAGTAATAGAATGAGCATGCATTCAAGCCCATGGGCCTTATTTCGAAGTCAATCAAACAATGAGAAGTGGGCATTATAAAAAAGACCACTTATTCAGTTAATATCTAATTCGGATTGATTCTGTTCGGTTGTGATTAACTACCCTAATGACGTCCAAATGAAGTGATTGAGGTGTCATTAGAAATCTTATGACATGAGGATCAAAAGTCAAGAAGACCATTTTTTCTAAATCCTAGCCAATTTTCCCGAAAATATCAAATTTGATCTCAGTGACAGACTGGACTCGGTTCTATTATGAATTTCAAAATAATGGCGGGAAAAATAACAAACCTTATCAAAACCACGTGAACATTTTTGTGCAATTAGGATTCCCCTTGTGCAATAACTTTCATGTTTTGAGTTTTTGCTAAAAAGCCCTCCAAATTTTTATAAAATTCAATTTTCGCGAAGGACTCAACTGCAAATGAAGTTTTAACCCGTGAAGACCTTTCATGAAATTTTAAGCAAACTGGCCCTCCAAAAATTGTTATTAGGTCCTCAAAATTTCTAGTCAACATAATGAGACCTCAATGAACAACTTTGTAATTTTGATTTTTTGCAAAAAAGCACTCTAACTTTATCAAATTCGGAGAAACATCTTTTGAACTCCAAAGGAATGAAAATCAGATCTGGACACAGATACTGATCGGATCATGGGAATTCCTTTTGAAAATTCAAATGACCTCCGATTTTGATGAAATTAGTATCAATAGAAAGATCTAGATCTCAGTATGAACTTTTGTAAAGAAAATTTTTTCATATTTTGAACACACGAATTTATAAAAAGCGAAGAACACATGAAGGTCGATCTGAAACTAGTCTGTCACCAGATTCATATGTATATGACGTTGCAAATCGCACGAGGCTAACATGCTCAGAATTTTGTGAAAATTTTATGATGAATAGATCACGATGTGCTCTACAACTTTCATGAAGGAAGTTTTTTCAAAAAATGATCGTAAAAAATCATAAAAAATCATCAAACAACACAACGTCAATCAGGAAGGCATCAGAACATAGACATAGCAAATCAAGTCCGATCGAGGCATATGATATATCAAATCGAAGCTTAAGATGAGCTCTACGATTCTCTAGTTTGTCACTTCATTCGATATTAACAAGCTCAAATCAGCATCTCAAGCATGCAGGTTTTACTGGACACGAATTTACAGAATCATGCTCAAGTGTTGTTACCTTGTTTAACAATGCTCCAATGCTCGATCGAGCGATCCGGCCTCCGTATTCAGATCAGAAATGATACGGAGAAGTCTCGGAAAGCTCGGCCAACCTATGACAATAGAGTATACGAAATATCGTGAGAATTGATTCGTTTTCTCACAAATGGACTAATCAGCAAAAAATCAAATCAAAGATGCGATCCGGTGGCCGTTCAACGAGAAGCCGGCCACCACAGCGACATGAAAACGCCGAGGAATGCTATTGGATGTTCTGGATCGCCGGAGGGGGACACCAATCAGCCGGTTCAGCCGCTTGAACCGGCTGATCACATCACCGGCAGCAGCGCCGGTGATGCTGCCGAGAGGAAGAAGCCGCCGGAATGAGGAGCTCCGGCCACCAGCGAGGTCAGCTGGCCTTGCGACTGGCCTTGGACCACCGTGGGGGACGACGGTGGGGCGGCAACTCGCCGGAAAGTGGCCGGCGAGGAGGCGAAATGGCTGTCGCCGAGAGAGAACTCGAGAGAGAGAGATGGCGTGAGAGGAAGAGAGAGAGAGAGAGAGAGAGAGATGAGAGAGAAACCAGATCTGAAAAAATGAATCCCCCTTTAATTTTGGAGGGAAAAAACACTATATACTTCCCTCAACTTTGAATTCTACCCCTTTGATTAATCCAATGGCCCAAAATGCACCTTTAATGATTAAGAATATTCTTGAAAGGTTAAGGATTGGTGACATGGCATCATGGATGGACATGATCAATTCTAAATGAATGACCATGATTGATTTACTTATCCCCTAATTAATTTGCTTAATCCTTGAAGAAGGGCATTTTAGTAATTTCTCTTAGGGGCATTTTTGTAATTCTCAATTAAGGGCATTTTTGTCATTTTCGCGCTCAAGAGGATGTGACCGGCCTTGGTTGGTCTGAACGGACTGTCGATCGTTGAAATTTTCGACCGGAAAATGGCCAGTCCGATCGGATTGGTTCAATTTGAATCAAACCAGATTGAGCCGGTTAGCCCTGAATTTGGCCTGATTGAATCAATTCAATCCTTGATTCCAATTTTGCACAATTTGATCTCTATCATGATTAATTGATTCCATTAATACTGAGTTGGATCAAATCGGATTGGATCGATTTGTAATTCATGCACAAATTGACTCAATTTGACTTGTTTGTCTCAATTGATATTGAATTTGGGAAATTGCATGGCTAAGCTTAACTAACAAATTTGATTGAAGTCCAATTAACCAAATTGAGTCTCAATTCATCAAATTGAATATTAGTCTAGAGTGGGTCAAGTTGAATTGCACTAATTAGACCAATTACTCTTAGACTTTTTTATCATTGGATCACTAAATTGATCAAATTGACTCAAATTCATGTGAATCTTTCAAAATTGATTTTGAATTTGGATTTCATACAAGAAATTAGGCTCATTCGTGCCTCAATTGCACACATCATGAAGAATCGATCAAAATCACTAATTAGGGCCAAAATTAAGGGTTTTTGTGTTTGGCTTGGAATCACAAAATTGGTTCAAAAATTGAATATAAGATGACCTCTAGATCAAATGCCATGAAGAAAACTAACCTAAAAAATGACTAGAAATGAAGTAATTTCATTTTTGGCCGATTTGAATCAAATTCCGTAATTTGGGAAAAAGTTGATTCTAAATCGATTTTTGTAAAATTTCAAATGCCAAAGGTAAATTAAATGTAAAATAAGATGATTTTTGGATTTTCGTATTTTTCAATTTTTTGGTCAAAGGTTTGACCAAAAGTCAAACTCTAGTTGACTTTTTACTAGGAGCTTGATTTTATGATCAAATCTTTGAATTTTTCTGAAATTTCCACTTCTAAAGTGAAATTGGACTTGAAAGGAATCTTTTTATGCGAAAAGCCCCAATTTGACCTGGGTTGACTTTTGGTCAAAGGGTTGACCAAAAAGTCAATGCAAAAGTCAACCATTTGACTTTTTGGGTTTTTGCATGAAATGAATAGAAAATCGCTTACAAAAGCTAGGCCAACAGACAGAATTAAAAAACGGGCTCCGTCGCGATCAGAAACCATAATCTCGAATTTTCTATTTTTAATGACGTGTCGGCTAAAAATTAGGTGTCAACAGCTGCCCCTCTTTGAGTGGGAGTTCGAAGAGGTTCCGCTCAAAGATCAATTGGCACCTGCAAATTTTTAGTCGATTCCATTTGGGAAATGAAAGAAAATAAAGACAAAGACATTTGATCAGAGTCTTACCTGAAGCACTTACCGTTGGATTGTCAGATTATTCACGTGTTCTTCTCTCTCTCATGAGATGGAATGAAGGAAGAAAAGAAAGAGAAATGATTTTGTAGGAAACCTATAGTTTAAGGAAAACCAAGAACCAAAGGACAAGGTTTAAGGATGACCTAGAACCTAGTGTAAGGTTTAAGGATGACTAGGAACCTAATATAAGGTTTAAGGATGACCAAAAACCGAAAATGAAAGTTATGGTTTAGGATAACCAAAAATCAAGGATGAAAGCTATGGTTTAGGCTAACCAAAAACCAAGGGTATGGTTTAGGCTAACCAAAAACCGATCCACTAGGGAAAGATATTTTGAAAAAAGTTCCGAGATTGTTTAACAACAAATCAAACGGAATTTTTTAACTTTTGGTGAAAGGCACTGATTATCAAAATCCTTAAGAGGAAATTTTAACAAAATGATCTTTGAATAACCATCTAAAGAGGTTAGATAAAAATGCCAAATTGAAAATAACCTAATCAAAAAGGTCTTTCACACTGGCTCTCATAAAAGCTTTGATTCCCATTCATCGATGTGGGAGAGCTATTCAATTCTCACTAGTGATGCCTCACGAACCCATGTCAAAGGTTTTCGGAAATATTCACATTGAATACAAATTGGTTGATCAGAAAGGTCTTTCGAAAGGACCGTAATATAGGTTTGGTCATGGGCTTACACAAAGGATAGTTGCTTTGAGGCTAAAAACAGAAATATACCATCAATATCTTCAGCGGGTTTAAAAGTCAAGAACCTTGAAGATAAGACAAGATAGGATTACTTCCACTCCTTCTAGCGGTAGTTTCTTTGTGAAATCTTTACATTAACTCATACCATCCCAATCGGAAGAGACTTCGGAGAGGGTTGTAATGTCGGTTCGGGTTAGGCTCAAAAGGCTTGAAATTTGATAGAAGGGGTTTGAAAGAAGAATGATGATTATCTTGGCATCATTACCAAATCATTCAAATCTGACATCATTTGATTCTTGAAAATCAAATTGTCTCGAGAATCTATTTTTTTTGCAATATAAGAGCTTTGCTCTTTCTAAGCATCTTTTGCAATGAGAATTTTGCTTTTATCATAAGCATATTGCTTTTTCTTGCTCTTGCTTTTGCTTTTGCTTTTGACTTTGATACATTTTTTCATGGGCATCGGCCTTGCTTTTACCAGGCACACAGCTTTTTCATGCCCCCTAATATTTATCTTTTGAGCTCTTTGGACTCTCGAGATACTTTATACATATTCACCAATTTCTCTAAATTTCCTTTGTAAATCATATGCATTGCCCCAATGTGGGGAGATAATCAACATTTTGGGTTTTGAAATGAACATGCTTAAGGCTCAATTTGGTTAAGCAAATGATAATTGTGTTTGGGGTAGAGGAAAGAATGCTCTTCTTCACTTTGGGATGTTTCAAGCTTCCATAAAGATCCATCTGAAACTATCACAAGAAGGTTGATGCAAGTGAAAGCAATAAAATCTTTCTTAATCTTTTTGCTCCAAAAATAATCAACCATAACTTCTTATTTTGCCCCAATGTGGGGTGGTTCTTGACAGGGGTATTTTGAGAATTCTCCTTATTTGGCTCAAAGTGGCTAGCAAAGGATAACATGAATGTTTTGGATAGAGAAATGAAATGCCTTTTATCATTTCAATCCATGTATTCAATGTGAACGAACCTTACGTCCTACGACATGGCTTTTTTTCGCTCCATTTTTTCAAAACGTGTATAGGGATGTGTTTAATCAAAGGTTTGCCTTTTATCATCCTAGGCATTTTCATTTGGCATTTTTGAGAAAGCCCTTTTGAACAGAAAATGTCCTCACAAATAGGATCTACTTCTTAAGCTCTAGAGAGAAGATTGATTTGATGTAGCTACTTGCTTGAGGTTGATTCCTTGAGGTTTGGAATAGCCTCCCTGGGGAACAGCTGAGTACCTGCAAAATGAACAAGTATGCAAAAATGTCATGTATGCATGAGATGCATGATACAAATATCCTAAAGTGGCTTGGATTCAATCCAAAAGTAGCTCAAAGCTTTTTATTCAGGGAAAATATTTCTTGATAGCATCAGCATTCACAGGTTTTGGCAACTTTCGGCCATCCATTTCTACAAGAATTAATGCTCCACTAGGCAGCACTTTCTTGATGACATACGGTCCTTCATAATTGGGGTGAACTTTCCACGATCTGAAATAATGGGTAAGACTTTCCTCAAAACCAGGTCATTGATCTCAAAATGCCTGGATCGAACTTTACGGTTGAATGACTTAGTTACTCGTTTTTGGTAGTTTTGTCCATGGCACAGGGCTTTTACCCTTTTTTCATCAATCATATTAAGCTATTCAAATCTTTGTTGAATCCATTCTGCTTCGGAAAGCTTTATTTGCGAAAGTATCCTTAATGAAGGAATTTCCACTTCCACAGGTAAAACTGCTTCCATCCCATATACCAATGAGAATGGTGTTACCCCAGTCGAAGTGCGAATGGAAGTTCGATAAGCCATTAATGCGTATGGCAACCACTCGTGCCAATCTCGGTAATTTTCTGCCGTCTTGGACAGGATCTTCTTTACATTCTTGTTTGCCGCCTCAACAGCTCCATTCATTTGTGGGCGGTAAGGAGAAGAATTCAAGTGGCAAATGTGAAACTTATTGAGTAGCTCATCCACTACTTTGTTATTTAGGTTTGACCCATTATCCGTGATAATTACTTCTGGAACCCCGTATCGAGCAATAATGTCTCGACGAATAAATTTTGCCACACTTCTCGCAGTGACGTGAGCATAAGAATTGGCTTCGATCCATTTGTTGAAGTAATCAATAGCCACTAGAATGAAACGGTGTCCATTTGACGCCTTAGGATTAATTGGTCCGATAATGTCAATCCCCCACATTGAAAAAGGCCATGCTTCGGACATTTGATGTAATTCATTTGGGGGAGCATTGATTTTGTCCCCATAAATTTGACATTGATAACAACATCTAACATGTTGAATGCAGTCGGCTTCCATGGTTAACCAATAATAACCTAGCCTCATGATCTTCCTTGCTAGAAGATGGCCATTCATATGAGGACCACATTCTCCTTCATGTATCTCCTTCATTAATAAATTAGCCTCTTTGGTGTCTACGCACTTTAGCAGGACCGAATCGAAAGATCTCTTGTACAAAGCACCTCCACTAAGAAAAAATTTGGAAGCTAACTTAGCCAAGTATTTTCGATCCGTAGCTTGACTTCCTTGGGGGAATTTTCCTTCTCGAAGGTAATTCATGATGTCATAGTACCATGGTTGACCATCGAGTTCTTCTTCTATAACCATGCAATACGAAGGCTCTTTTAAGACATCGATTTGCAAAAGATCAATATTCAAACCATCGGTGACTTGCAACATCGAGGATAATGTTGCTAAGGCATCAGCAAATTGATTATGAGATCTTGGCAAATAATCAAATGAGATCTCTTCGAATTCTTCCACCAAGTCTTTAAGATACTCATGATAAGGAATCAGTTTCGAATCACGAGTTTGCCATTCACCTTCTGTTTGGAGAATGATAAGTGCGGAATCACCATAAACTTGTAATCTCTTAACCTTCATATCGATGGCTAATTGGAGACCGAGGATGCAAGCTTCATATTCTGAAATGTTATTGGTACAAGGAAATACTAACTTTGAGGCTACTGGATAATGCTGACCCGATGGGGATATTAAGACTGCTCCAGTACCTGAACCGGAGAGATTAACGGCTCCATCAAAATACATGACCCACTTGTCTTGTGACACCAGATGGATTCTTTCATCAATTTCATCCCAGTAGTCTGACTTTAAGGGACTTTCAGCCAACATGTCAGCTATGGCTCGTCCTTTAACGGACTTCTGCGGCATGCTTTGAATATCAAATTCAGAGAGCAATATTTGCCATTTGGCAAGCCTTCCAACCAGTGCAGGCTTTTCCAAAAGATACTTGATAGGATCGTTTTCATTCACAAGCAGGATGCGATGATGAAGAGTGTATTGCCGTAATCTGTGTAATACCCAAATTAAGGCTACACATGTTTTCTCAACTTTTGGGTATTGAGCTTCACCAGAAGTAAACTTTTTGCTGAGGTAGTAAATAGTGTGTTCCATTCGATCTTCCGGTCTCTTCTGCGCTAACATAGCTCCCAAAGACTCATCGTGAATGGTGAGATACAAAATCAAAGGTATACCTGAAGCAGGCGGTACCAAAACCGCTGCCTGTGAAAGATATTGCTTCAATTGTTAAAAGGATTTCTGACAATTTTCGTTCCATTCAACTTTGGCATTCTTTTTCAACAGCTTGAAGAATGGTTTGGCTGTTTCAGATAACTGGGAAATAAATCTTGCAACATAATTCAATCTTCCCAACAAGCTTCGGACTTTCTTAACAGTAGAAGGGGATTTTAAATCGCAAATAGCCTTCACCTTCAAGGGATCAATCTCGATGCCCTTGTTACTAACCATAAATCCAAGGAGCTTTTCAGACTTTGCTCCAAAAATACACTTAGCAGGATTAAGCCTTAACTTGAACTTTCTAAGTCGATCAAACAGTTTCTTCAAGACTTCAATGTGGTCTTCACCTTGTCGTGATTTAGCGATCATGTCGTCGACATAAACTTCAATTTCTTTATGCATCATATCATGGAATAGTGTCACCATGGCTTTTTGGTAAGTTGCCCCCGCATTCTTCAAGCTGAAGGGCATAACCTTGTAACAGAATGTTCCCCATGGGGTGATGAAAGATGTTTTAGTCTTATCTTTTTCTTTCATTCGGATTTAGTTATAGCCGGAGAAACCATCCATGAAAGAAAATAATTTGAATCCTGCGGTGCTGTCGACCAAGACGTCAATATGTGGTAATGGGAAATCATCTTTGGGACTTGCTTTGTTCAAGTCGTGGTAATCAACACATACCCGAACTCGCCCATCTTTCTTCATGACTGGGACAACATTAGCAATCCAGTCAGCATAATGAGTAACTTCAATGAAATCAACTTTTAACAGTTTCATGACTTCTTCCTCAATCTTCTTGGATAATTCTGGCTTCGTCCTCCTAAGCTTCTGTTTTTTAGGTGGAATGGCAGGATCAAGAGGCAGCGTGTGTTCTACAATGTTGGGGTCCAGACCCGGCATGTCAGCATAAGACCAAGCAAAGACATCCCGATACTCCTTCAATAGTTCGATCAGTCGATCAGCATATGTTTGAGAGCGACTTGCTCCAATTTTTGTTTCTTTGGGATTTTCAGAATCGTCCAAATTTATAACGATAGTTTGCTCTTCCGTGGGAGATTTAGATTCTTCATGTTGGAT
This sequence comes from Syzygium jambos, assembly GCA_031216235.1. NCBI lineage: Eukaryota > Viridiplantae > Streptophyta > Magnoliopsida > Myrtales > Myrtaceae > Syzygium > Syzygium jambos. Next base: position 21,201,573 of record CM062225.1, read on the forward strand.
CCATTCTCTTTTAATAGCCTGGGAATCTTCTTCATTTTCGGGATCAGAATAATCATATTCGTATGAGTTTTTTGGACATGAATCCAAGCCATGCATATGACTATTATGGTTATGCAAAGTGTCATGCCTGAGATGTAACAAAAAAAATGGTCAGTATATGAAAATAAGAAATGCAATGCATGAAGATGTGATGAAAACAACTTTTCGAATTCTAAATTTTCGAAAATTTAATGGGGAACTCGTCCTCATATCATTGGACATCCTTGTTCCAAAAAAACTATTTTGAAAACTATAGATCGTGCAAAAGTCCAGGCCTCAAAGCATCATCATAGGACTGGTTTGGTATACTTTCGCACGTCTATTAACAAAACATGAGAATGCTTTTATTGATATGCAGTAAATGTCATATAGTGTTTTGGATCCAAAGTTCGTGATCCGAATTATTACAACATATGAAATGAACGAAACAAATGAAATGAACAAATAGAATTCCCTCGCAGGGGAGAATTAAATAGATTACAATTGAAAATAACTAAAAACAAAGTAGAACATGGAAACATCCCTTACACAGCGGGATCGGTAGGTGGATCATCCTCAAAGCTCTCGGAAATGACACCCACAGAACTCACTTAAAATAAGTCGACGATATCATAGATGTCTATTTTTTCATCTTGGAGGAACTTTGGCGGTCCAGGGAAGAAATCTTTCAATGGAGGAGGGAGTAAACGTCGATAACTCTTTTCTTTAATGCTCGGGCTTTTCTGATTACCTTGATCTTGTTGATCGCCTTGGTAACCTAAGCCTTCTCGTTTCTTTCTCTTAGTCACCTCAATGGGTGTGAGAATGCCTTGGGACAGTTTTCCCAATCCTTTGCCAATAGTGAATCCATACTCTATCAACATTTTGCTAGACATAAGGGCCGCCTTTGAATAATGAGGCTTTCTCATAACAGTGCCTGCGGGCACATGAGATACTGACACTAACTCAAATGAGTGATAGCTTGATTCTCCTTTTACTTCTGGCTCCATATAAGGAATTGCAGTACTGTTAAAGGTTTCGGTATCCTTTTCGCAATGGACAATTATAATCTTGCCACACACGACAAAGCGGATCATCTGATGTAGGCTTGAGGGTATAACTCCCGCCGCGTGAATCCAAGGTCGTCCCAACAATAAACTGGAGTTACTTGGGATATCAAGCACTTGAAATTTCTGAGTGAACATAACTGGACCAATCATCAGTTGTAAGTCAATTTCTCCAAGAGCTTCCTTTTTCATGCCATCAAAGGCCCTGACTGGAGTTTTAGAAGGACGAATATTATCCATACCCACACCTAGACGACGCAAAGTTGATAATGGACAGATATTGAGAGCTGAACCATTATCAATAAGTACCCTTGATATCCTTGTATCAAAGTGTTGAACAGAGATGTATAATACTTTAGAGTGTGCTCGCCCTTCCGGCGGCAAATCCTTTTCGGAAAAAGAAATTTGATCCTTAAGAAGGATAGCACCTACAAACTCTTCCAACTGCACCTCTCCAATTGTCTCGGGTACATGTACTTCATTAAGAACTTTTAAAAGAGCATTCCTATGTTTCTCAGAAGACTTGAATAGTTCGAGTAACGAGATTTGAGCCGGCATTTTCCTTAACTGCTCGATCACTTCTGCTTCACTCGTTTTGAGAGTTTTGAGAAGTTGTTCCGCCTCTTCTTTGGTTATAGCCTTTTTCTCGACACCTTCACGAGATGGAAAACATCGGCTTGACCGAGTAACAGCGTCTATCTCATGAGACTCATAATTCCAAGGAACTGCCTTGGAGTCATAAACAGGAGGTATTCTTGCTTTCAAATTCTCGTCTTTCTTCGGTGGCAACTCGATCACAACAGGCTCAATATCTTCATTAGAGATCTCTATATTTCCGAAGCCATCAGCCATTAAATCTATGACCACAGGCTCTACAACATGTTCTTGGATTTCACAAGTAGCATTCAATTCAATTACAACAGGATCAATCATAGCTACTACGCTATCATCTTCAAATTCGGACCCCCATCTACTTGGGACAACAGTCTTAGGGTTGATAAAAGCGCTTGGAGGAGGAGAGTATTTTACCATGAAATCATATTTACCACTTGGCTGCTCGAGAGTGTCAACAATTTCGCCCTTTTCAATCGCTTTCCTAACGAACTCCCGATCCCAGTGGGAGGTATGGTATTCGAATTCCGAATCAGCATCGGAAAGAACTTCTCTATTATCTTCGTCATCGTTCCATCCAGTCGGAATAATATCTTTCAAGTCAATAAAGAAACTTGGCGGAGGTGAACATTTGACAAAAATGTCATACTTCCTACTTGGTTGCCTTAGAGTATCATCCACTTCATCACGCTCACGAGCGGTCGTTACAAATTCGCGATCCCAATGAATCCTTCTAGCACCAAGATTAGAATCTGTGTCAGAAATATACTCCTTGTCTTCATTAACGGGTATAGATTCAAAGACTTTAGATGTGTGATCCATGCTTTCATCATTCATGCCTCCCCATCTATCGGGAACGATATCCCTTGGGTCGACGAAGAAACTTGGAGGTGGCGTGTATTTGACTATGAAGTCATATTTACCACTCGGCTGTCCGAGGGTATCAACAATTTCACCTTTTTCGATAGCTTTCTTCATAAATTCACGATCTCGACAGGCATTCTTACTCTCACATTCCAAATCACTATCGGAATATGTGTCAATCCAAGGTTCATCAACATCTGGCTCGTATCCATCATTTTTTGGCTTAGAGCATGAGGCTTCACCTGCGAACTTGCATGAGAATTTTTCGGACGACAAATCAATTACAGCGGTCTCAATGGACCCTTCGGGCTTCCTTACTTGAAGAGGCTGAATTATGCCTAAAGCAGCCATCTTGGCTAAGCAATACATTTTCTCCTCCCGGGATACATTTCCTTCTTTTGGTTGATCCCTAGCTATAGTCAATAGCTCTTCCAACTTCACCATGTCGAACAAGAAAGATTTCTCATTCTCGTCTCCAAATATCACATTAACGGCTTCGGTATGATTAGGGAGCGGATTTTGTTGAACATTTGGTGTAGCATCTTTAAACGACAAGATCTTCTTATCCAACAGGTTCTGAATCTTGACCTTGAGAGTGTAACAGTTGTTCACATCATGGCCCTTCTCACCCATGTGATACACACAAGATTTTGTCAAATCAAACCTAGCAAACTTTGGTGGGTTGTCTCTTGGGATTTCTTTTGCTACGAGTCTTTGTTCAATCAACATCGGCAGTAATTGAGACATAGGTCTTGGCAACGGTGTGAATTGTCTTTGTGGAGCTTTTCCTTTTCGGTCAAAATTTCGGGAAGAACCCCCTGTTTCCACAACGGATCTTTGAACTGGTGTGCTTAATGGCTTTTGAGCATTAGGATTTTGAATATAGGCAACCTCCACCATTGGCTCCTTATCCTTCTTTAAGGTAAATCTGCGAGTCGTCATCTCGGATAATCGACCCTCTCGCATGATTCCTTCAATACGTTCTCCCAGTTCAACCATTACGGGAAAGTTGATGCAAGTGTTATTAAACATCTTATCGAAGTACTCTCAAGGTAGTGCTCGAAGAAACATCTACATAATCTCTTTCTCGGACATCAGAGGTTTAACTTGGGACGCCTTAGTTCTCCATCTTTGGGCATACGCTCTAAAAGTTTCATTTCTCCTTTTATCAACCCGGACCAGCTCTTCACGGGTTGGTGCAATTTCAGTATTAAACTTGTATTGCTGAAGGAATTCATCTGCAAGATCTTCCCAGGTGCAAATTTTCTCCAAATCCAATTCGATGAACCACGTTAAGGCGGAATCAGCCAAGCTATCTTGAAAATTGTTGATCAACAGCGGGGTGTTATCGGAATAACGAGCCATCTTGTTCAAATAATATTTCAAGTGGGTTTTAGGGCACCCAGTTCCATCGTACTTCCTTGAGAATTCGGGCTTCTTATAAAAATCAGGGACTTTCACCTTTGTAAAAGGCAATAGTTTATCACAGCCTTGGAGTTGGTAACCTTGCAACATGCATAAGCATTCTTCCAATTTTGCGAGACGTCTCGCACTCTCTTCATCCATGTGAGCCATAGGCGACTCCTTAGGTGGAGCTTCCAAATCAATAACGGTGGGAATGTCATTAACAGGGACCTCTTCAGTAGGTCCTTTGTCAACAGGATCTATCATCGGCGCATTAGGAGTAGAAGCCACAGCAGCAGGAGCCACAGGCGTGAAGTTCTTTACTTGATTTGCAAGATCAGTTAAGAGCGCCATCATTTGTGCCATTTGATTCTCGATGGTAATAACGCGGGTACGAGTGTCTTCGTTCTCCATCCTTGTTTGGCGACGGGTGCGTATAATAAAGCGCGTCTCAGCCGTACTTTAGTACCTTGTTGTTTAACAAAATAGAAATCAAATTAGTATACGGAAAATGAGTTGAGACGAAAATATAAAACCCTTCAATTTTATATTTTCTTTAGATGAAATAGAGATAAGAAATATTCTCATGATCCCAATATCACGTGAATAATCTCTTATCACAATTTCTTCATAAGAAATTATACAATTAAAGGGGTAACACGTGATGATTAATCAAGATGCCCCATCTATATTCCATTGGAATCTCGGAAAAGAAAGTACGCACAAAGGGAAATTTCACTATTAACAACAAAATTTGTGAAATACAATCCCTATAGATCAATCTAAAAACAAAAAGAGAATCCTATTACATCATTACTAAAATGAGTAAAAAAAGGAAACCCTATATATCAAATCTATAAAATGAAAATTACATGAAAGGAGAATTCCTCATGGAATATAGCCAAAATCCTAATGGATCTTCTTTAGATGCGAGGCGAATTCGTTTGTTTTCTTGGGTCAAACGTTCAACCTCGACTAAAGCCTCATCCTTTTCCCTAAGAGCTCTTGCGGCTATAGCTTGCTGTTGAGTTGGCTTCTTGGGGACATTAGGGAGATCCACCTTAAGCTCGGGCTAGAGACAACGGTGTATGTACTCCGGCAATGCGTGATGTATCTTCATTTCCCCTTCCAATTCTGACTCATCGGTAATGAGAATTGGCTCCGGGTGGCATTTGTACCACATATCAATGATAGACTTGATCATTTCTTTCAAATCCGTCATTTGGTCATTTTGGATGACATCTTTACGATAATCAAAATGAAATAACCCCAACTTGAGGAATGGCGGAATCTTTTGAAGCGCACGATATTGACGGATCACCCTAAAAGGGTAATATGATGTAGATCCCGTTAGACCCAAAAGTGGGATTGGGTTGTCTGATCCGTTATTAAGGCGCACTTCGGGATTTCCAAGCCAACGAACATGCCATTGGATTTGATTTGGAACAAGGTTCTTGAAAAAATTAAACCAAGTTGAAAATGACCAATAGAGAAAGATTTCTTCCTTTTCTCGGAAGAGCGAGATAGGATCACAATCTTTGGACACATCTATGATTTTCAAGCTCAAACCAAAATCTTTGAGGTGAGAGACCAACCAAATTTAGAGTAAACCTATTGGGGCTCTAAAGATACCATTTTTGTTTTGTTTGAACTTATTGAGTGATACGAAGGTCTCACCTAAGATCATATTGGAGAATCTTTTGAATATACACACTTGATTGACCATGTGAACTACCAAAGGATCCATGGTCTTTTTGGTAAATAGAAAAATCACAAAACCAAAGAAGGCTAAGAGAAAAACTCGAGGAATTTGATTACCCTATTCTTTTGGCAAGCTAGAAAAATATCGTTCTAAGAATGTGAAGGAGAGTGCATTGGAATTTCCTCTAAGAACGCCTTTGATTTGGAGAATGTCGATTCCTAAGAATTGGCTCAAAAGAATTATAGGATCTATATCTATCGAAGGGCTAACTAGACCAAAAGACTCGACTCTACCAATGGCAATATCGTATTCCTTAATTGTAGGGGTCAACTCATTTCGACCAAACACAAAAGTGGATGTCTTTGAGTTCCAAAAATGGGACAATGCTTTGATCATAGCAACTCGAGGCTCAATGTATAAAAGTGCGGGAAGATATCCGATCCTCTTGTCCACGTAGTCTTTATGCTTTGGTTCGAGACTCTCCCACATGACCACAAGAGCTCTAGGTATGGGGATGATTCGAATCTCTGACATATCCATTTTGACTAACCCTAATTTGGGGCATCGAGATTAATCACCACGCATTATAGAAAAGAATATAACGTGGAATTGAAATGGCGTAATTGAAATTGTAGAATGATACAATCAACCTTACCACGAAGAGAAAATGGCAAACACATCGACACATCGCATGAGGACATGTGAGTTTTGACATCTAAGGGTAGGATTCTAAAGGTTTAAGGTCCCCATCTTAATTAGATAAAAAGAGTTTACCCACCGCTACTAACGTCGGTCGGTGCACTTCTTACCAAGCAAGATGAGCGGTATTGAGGAATGGATTACCACATGCATTCACATGCGGATTCCACTCTTAATACCTCATAAAGGTGCCCTAAAGCGATCTGGGGTTTTAGACCGCGGGACGTGAGTGCATTGTGTTGTGCTAAAGCAAGTAAACATACATTTAAATCTAAAGCAAACAACACTTCAATATAATCTCATACATTCGACATTCACCCGAACGCCACCTACAAAACAAAGGGTTTGCATTCACTCCACCCCTTATGGCTCCCACCTATAAAACCATTTAACACATGGTTAGTGGACTAACCTCATTTTCCACGCGACTTTCACTTGCAGTCGATGCTTCAAAATGTAGACGAGTGAGATAACAACCAATAAGTTTATTACGGCTTTAATCCACTTAAGTTTGTAACCTAGTCCCCAGTGGAGTCGCCAAGCTTGTCGCGACCTACCCCTCGAGGGCCGAGCTCGATGAGACGGGTTCAGAGATAAGTGTTCATTAGACGGTTCATATGGCACCTCATAAAAATGATTTTACTGAAGTGTAAATCTTTTGTTTAGCCATATGACCCATTGATCATGAACGTGGATTTTCCCTAAATCCATATCTCGCGTGACAGCGGATCGATTTTATTATATATTTTTTAGGAGTCGCCACTAGCCTAGATCGGGGGTCGGCTAGAATACCCAACCGAAACGCGGGAATTTCGTTTCGATTTCTACGAAAATCAGAGATCAAAGGTTCGGGGACTAGCTTACGTTAATATTTCTATTAACGCCCTTTCGGTACCGCTAAACTTATCATGGTTGTTATCTAAGTTGTCATGCATTTGTTCTTTATCACTTTCATGCCAAAGTCTTAGTCCACTAGGTGATCATGCATCTTGTTTTTTTGTATTTTCAATTAAGATTCTAAACTAATCCTATCTTAGTCTAGAAAAAGAAAGAAACAATCAATTGTATTGAAAGACATTTCGTAAAGTAAACACTCGAAGTATTGAAAATACAAACTAATTCTAAGTGCGAAAAAAGTAAAAACCCGCAACTCGTCGGGTGTTTATTACAACACAAATTGAAAACCCGAGACATGATCGGGGATGAATAAATTGAGTACAAATTGAAACCGGATTGGACATCGGTCTATTACCATCATCCAGTGAATACAAATTGGGACCGGATTGGACATCGATCAATCACCTTGGTCTTTTACCATTTCGGATTATTCTCCCATGGACCGCCTCTCGGGTGTCGGTGTTTACATTCATAACATTCATTCACGACAAACAACATATGAAAGAATAACCCAAAGAAGAACAATGGTGCAAGCAATTCACTAATTAAACACGGGCCTCGGGATCAACCTTTGTTTTTCATGTGTTTCGATTCATCACCCACCTAATTACCTAACATTGTTTGATTAATGGTTAATGATAATGGGCAACCATTTGCATTCACAAAACGGCAACTCATATCAATTAACCCCTAAAGTCGGGTTCTAAATGACCATAACGAGCTACCCGCCGAACATGCATCGGGCCTAGCATTCATCTAACAAACACTTGCATAGTAATAGAATGAGCATGCATTCAAGCCCATGGGCCTTATTTCGAAGTCAATCAAACAATGAGAAGTGGGCTTTATAAAAAAGACCACTTATTCAGTTAATATCTAATTCGGATTGATTCTGTTCGGTTGTGATTAACTACCTTAATGAGTCCAAATGAAGTGATTCAGGTGTCATTAGAAAGCTTATAACATGAGGATCAAAAGTCAAGAAGACCATGTTTTCTAAATCCTAGTCAATTTTCCCGAAAATATCAAATTTGATCTCAGTGACAGACTGGACTCGGTTCTGTTATGGATTTCAAAAAAATGGCGGGAAAAATAACAAACCTTGTCAAAACCACGTGAACATTTTTGTGCAGTTAGGATTCCCCGTGTGCAACAACTTTCATGGTTTGATTTTTTGCTAAAAAGCCCTCCAAATTTTTATAAAATTCAATTTTCGCGAAGGACTCAACTGCAAATGAAGTTTTAACCCGTGAAGACCTTTCATGAAATTTTAAGCAAACTGGCCCTCCAAAAATTGTTATTAGGTCCTCAAAATTTCTAGTCAACATAATGAGACCTCAATGAACAACTTTGTAATTTTGATTTTTTGCAAAAAAAGACTCTAACTTTATCAAATTCGGAGAAACATCTTTTGAACTCCAAAGGAATGAAAATCAGATCTGGACATAGATACTGATCGGATCATGGGAATTCCTTTTGAAAATTCAAATGACCTCCAATTTTGATTAAATTAGTATCAATAGAAAGATCTCGATCTCAGTATAAACTTTTGTAAATAAAATTTTTTCATATTTTGAACACACGAATTTATAAAAATCGAAGAACACACGAAGGTTGATCTGAAACTAGTCTATCACCAGATTCATATGTATATGACGTTGCAAATCGCACGAGGCTAACATGCTCAGAATTTTGTGAAAATTTTATGATGAACAGATCAAGATGTTCTCTACAACTTTCATGAAGGAAGTTTTTTCAAAAAATGATCGTAAAAAATCGTAAAAAATCATAAAAAATCATCAAACAACACAACGTCAATTAGGAAGATATCAGAACAGACTTGAACAATATGTTTCAGATTCTTATCCTAACTTCTAAAAGTGTTTTGACATAGCTACTCAAATCCGATCCAGGCATATGATATATCAAATCGAAGCTTAAGACGAGCTCTACGATTCTCTAGTTTGTCACTTCATCAGATTTTGATATTAACAAGCTCAAATCAGCATCTCAAGCATGCAGGTTTTACTGGACACGAATTTACAGAATCATGCTCAAGTAACAATGCTCCAATGCTCGATCGAGCGATCCGGCCTCCGTATTCAGATCAGAAATGACACGGAGAAGTCTCGGAAAGCTCGGCCAACCTATGACAATAGAGTGTACGAAATATCGTGAGAATTGATTCGTTTTCTCACAAATGGACTAATCAGCAAAAAATCAAATCAAAGATGCGATCCGGTGGCCGTTCAACGAGAAGCCGGCCACCACAGCGACATGAAAATGCCGAGGAACGCTGCTGGATGTTCTAGATCGCCGGAGGGGGACACCGATCAGCCGATTCAGCCGCTTGAACCGGCTGATCACATCACCGGCAGCAGCGCCGGTGATGCTGCCGAGAGGAAGAAGCCGCCGGAATGAGGAGCTCCGGCCACCAGCGAGGTCAGCTGGCCTTACGACTGGCCTTGGACCACCGTGGGGGACGACGGTGGGGCGGCAACTCGCCGAGAGAGAACTCGAGAGAGAGAGATGGCGTGAGAGGAAGAGAGAGAGAGAGAGATGAGAGAGAAACTAGATCTGAAAAAATGAATCCCCCTTTAATTTTGAAGGGAAAAAACACTATATACTTCCCTCAACTTTGAATTCTACCCCTTTGATTAATCCAATGGCCCAAAATGCACTCTTAATGATTAAGAATATTCTTGAAAGGTTAAGGATTGGTGACATGGCATCATGGATGGACATGATCAATTCTAAATGAATGGCCATGATTGATTTACTTATCCCCTAATTAATTTGCTTAATCCTTAAAGAAGGGCATTTTAGTAATTTCTCTTAAGGGCATTTTTGTCATTTTCGCGCTCAAGAGGATGTGACTGGCCTTGGTTGTTCTGAACGGACTGTCGATTGTCGAAATTTTCGACCGGAAAATGGCCAGTCCGATCGGATTGGTTCAATTTGAATCAAACCAGGTTGAGCCGGTTAGCCCTGAATTTGGCCTGATTGAATCAATTTGATCTCTATCATGATTAATTGATTCCATTAATACTGAGTTGGATCAAATCGGATTGGATCGATTTGTAATTCATGCACAAATTGACTCAATTTGACTTGTTTGTCTCAATTGATCTTGAATTTGGGAAATTGCATGGCTAAGCTTAACTAACAAATTTAATTGAAGTCCAATTAACCAAATTGAGTCTCAATTCATCAAATTGAATATTAGTCTAGAGTGGGTCAAGTTGAATTGTACTAATTAGACCAATTACTCTTAGACTTTTTTATCATTGGATCACTAAATTGATTAAATTGACTCAAATTCATTTGAATCTTTCAAAATTGATTTTGAACTTGGATTTCATATAAGAAATTAGGCTCATTCGTGCCTCAATTGCGCACATCATGAAAAATCGATCAAAATCACTGATTAGGGCCAAAATTAGGGGTTTTTGTGTTTGGCTTGGAATCATAAAATTGGTTCAAAAATTGAATATAAGATGACTTCCAGATCAAATGCCGTGAAGAAAACTAACCTAAAAAATGACTAGAAATGAAGTAATTTCATTTTTGGCCGATTTGAATCAAATTCCGCAATTTGGGAAAAAATTGATTTTAAGTCGATTTTTTTAAAATTTCACATGCCAAAGGTAAATTGAATGTAAAATAAGATGATTTTTGGATTTTTATATTTTTCAATTTTTTGGTCAAAGGTTTGACCAAAAGTCAAACTCTAGTTGACTTTTCACTAGGAGCTTGATTTTATGATCAAATCTTTGAATTTTTCTGAAATTTCCACTTTTAAAGTGAAATTGGACTTGAAAGGAATCTTTTTATGCGAAAAGCCCCAATTTGACCTGGGAGTTGATTTTTGATCAAAGGGTTGACCAAAAAGTCAACACAAAAGTCAACCATTTGACTTTTTGGGTTTTTGCATGAAATGAATAGAAAATTGCTTACAAAAGCTAGGCCAATAGACAGAATTAAAAAACAACACTTTTTGTTCAAGAAACAGACTCCGTCGCGATCGGAAATCATAATCTCGAATTTTCTATTTTTAATGACGTGTCGGCTAAAAATTAGGTGTCAACAACCAGGAATATACAAAATCGGGTCCAAACTGGGCTATTGCACAGTGACCGAAATCCATTTAAAATAAATGGTAAATCAATTCCAAAAATTATGAAATTTGGATATGTTGTACAAAACATCTCAATGAAAATTTTCCGTGAAGGACTAGAAACCCAGTTCTAACTGTAAACACTTCGTTTTGACACTCAAAATCAAACAAAATCCGATTCGCTCGAATAGCCCCTCAGTCCATCAAAATACAACTCATTCAGTACACAAATCATTTTGGAAAGTCTTGAAATTTTTATATGTTATATCCACAAATGTCCCCAACAATTTTTGTGAAGGAAGTATTTTGAAAATAGGCCTGAAAAAATTTATAAAAATTCGAACAAATCCGAAGGTCGGGTGAACAGTAAATCGGGCAGTTTTGTTTCGGTCCAAAGATGGACTTCCGAATGACCTCAAATGATTTCCAAAAATTCCCAAATTAAAGTATGTTATACTTAAAGATGTTGGGAACAACTTTCATTAGAACACTTCTTCAGATTCAACCCACAATGATCATAAAAAAAATAACAAAGTGCAGAGGTACAGTAAAATCAGTAATCCGAGAATCAGTAACTTGCACAATTAAGCAAATCCAACTCATACAACCTCTAAACCAAGTCTCCACAGCCTTAAAACCATCCCTAAATTATCACCTTAGGCCCTTAAAATCACCACAACATTAGCCCAAATTAGCCCCCACTAATTACCTCTAAAACTTGTCCAAAGTGCACATAATCCTAATTAAGGGTTAGGATTTCCACTCACCTACTTACACTCCCCAAAATTCTAATCGATGGGAACGGGCGGCCGATTGCCGGTAAACGACGAAATCGGCGGCGGTGTTCCGGCGGCTCACGGCAAAGGTTTTGTTTAGTGAGGGTGGTGGCGGTGAACGGTGCTCCGACGAGCGGCTCCTCCGGCGAGGGCCTCTCACGGCCAAACAAAGAGAAAACAAAAAGAAAGAGTGGAAGTGGCGTGGGAGGGGGAAGATGATCGGCTGAAGGGGGAGGAAATGGGAGATGAGAGAGAGAGTCAAAGGGGTCTTATGGGTCAAAAAGTGACGCCACGTGTCGCAATCCGGTGCGTTAGACCAGTTTGCCCTTTGATCCAATGGCCATTAATCACTTTCATCCAATAATTGAGGGGCCTTTTGGTCAATCAATAATTCTGAATTTTGACTCATAATCATCCACAATAATTTTCCAAAAATTGCCAAAATTCGGAACCAAAAAATAGGCCATAAGGGCAAAACGGTAATTTTTCGGTCCCAAGTCGAAATTCTATTTTTCAATCGTACCAACCCCAAATGTGTGTGGCCAACATAATATGACATCGGATTCGCAAAAATAACCCTTTAAGCTCTCAAAAATCGGCTTCAAAGTATGGAGGGCAAAATAGTAAATTTTTCACTTCCAGGTCGAAATTTCATTTTTTGACCATACACACTCCAAATATACGTGGCCACCCTAAAACGGCATCGGCCTCGAAAAATAATCTCATACGGCCTCGAAAATCGACGTCGAAGTACAAAGGGGTAAAATCGTAATTTTTTCCAATTTCGGCCGAAATTCCAATTTTCGGCTGTACTAGCCCCAAATGTATGTGGCCACACCAAAACGACGTTGGCCTTGCAAAATAGTCGTAACCACCCATAGAATTTCGACATCGAAGTTCGGGTCCAATTTGGCGATCAAAATTGCTCAATTCAGAATTTTAAAGCCTCTTACTGACGGGTGGTTGTTTAGAGATTACGCATATCGACCTAGAGTCACTTGAGTCATGACGGTCTCGATTACCAGGATAGCATAAGGAATTATTGGTTATTCTAGGGGTCACGATCGTTTGGTTCAGGTTCGGGATTTATTTGCCACGCGCACTCTCGGTCGAGCAGAATCACCCGCGATCCGATCATACGTCGTTAGCCAAATCAAATCCATCACCTCCCTAGAATCGGCCCACACTGGCCCAAAATACTTTCCCGCCATTTCCCGGAATCTGTGCCCGATTCGTGATCGGGTCCCCGATTCACGTACCGTTTTTCTAGTTAGCCTTTCCCATTGGTCAGTATCCCGCGAGAGGCCAGCTCCGGGCGAGACGTACTAAAATCAAATGAGAAATAATATCCACTTCGTCGGATCCCGAAAATGGGTCGAAATTCAGGATGTTACAAATTCCCAGTGAGTTGAGTGGAAAAATTTCATGTCGGTAAGCTAAAGAGTTATCTCGCAAAAGGTGTGACACTCGAAATGACAAGAGGCATTTCTTTTCTCTACCTTAAACACAACAAGTTGTCCATTGTTACGCCACTTTGAGCCTAAACACTTGGAGAAATTCTTTCAAATTATCCCTGTCAAGAACCACCCTACATCGGGGCAAACTGGAGATAAGTCGACATCATAAGATGAAAAATGAATAGAGATTGTCTTGTTCTCACTTGCATCAATCTTCGAGTGTTGCATTTTCAAATGAACTCATACGAAGTTCATGTGCCTTAGAATGGCAAAGAGCATTTCTTTCTCTATCCTACACAAACTTTATCCTTTGCTAAGCCCAATTGAGCCTACAAATTCTTTTCTTTAAACCCGGTTGGTGTTCATCCTCTACACCAAGGCAAGGAAAGAGCCATCACTATCCAAGTAGCATATCTAGAGCGTCGACAAAAGACAAAGACCCTTGAGAGTTCAAATGTCGAGTCATTCAATCAGAATAGGCCAAAGTGTGGTTGGCCAACGTATGCATTATAGACAATGTATGTCAAGTGACGTAAGTCAAAAAAAAAGGGTGAGCATGAAAAAGCAGTGTGCCTGGTAAAAGCAAGACTGATGCCCAATGGAGAAAAATTGGTGTGTTAGAATTGTCCCCAGTGGGGTGGTCATAGTCATACAAGTTTAAAGAAGTTAAGCGGTGAACTTAAGGCCAATGTAGTATCTACCAAGAAGAAAATTCCTGGCAAAGAAGAAGACTAGTGCAAATGCCGAGATGATCACTAACTCTTTCGCCCCAACTATACACATTTTGAGCCTAATGATCCATTCGTTTCTCGACCAGTGAGCCAAGCCTACGTTACATCCCTTACGGAGTCTCTTCATATTACGACACTTGAATTGATATAGGAATTCAGATGCTTATAAGCTTAGCTCGAAGAAGTGCGAGCAAGACCATTTCTATCTCATTTTGCAGAGTTCTTGACTTGTAAACCCGGAGATGATTGTGGAGTATCATTCTTTCAATAGCCACAACTCGAAGAGTCCCATTTGTTAAGCCATTGATCAAACCTACATTACGATTATGATTAAGACCTCTCAAATTGGTAAGGTCGTACTACTTGCGAGAACACTCGGACCTTTGTCAATATGATGGTGGTGAGATGGAGTTATTCTCATAAATCAACATTTTCTAATGAGCGTGAATGAAAGCCCTTTCGAACAGGAGGTCCTTCATTTGACATTTTCAAGACACCTACTTGTGAGTTCAGATTGTCTTATCATGATTATCCCCAGTGAAATTTTTGCAATCTTAATTTGACAAAATCGTCATGCATGAAAACCAGTTGAATTTATAGTGCATGAGTATATGTATTCTTGATTGCCTATCAATGCACGTTACATGTTGCCTATAATTGCATCCAGCAGGAGACGCGTCCTCAAGAGTCGGAGATATCATCAGGTAAGTATATATCTAGCCCTTTTGGATGCCCGTGATTATCCAGGTATCCCTAATCTATTCGAGCAATCATCATGCCCTCATATTTGATCATTTTGTTGCAATCTTTAGATGCCTCTGATGATATCTAGGTGTCTATTGATCAAGCCTTTTCAGGTGCATTTGATGATATCCAAATGCTTTGTTAAGGAACCCCTGAGCAATCGGGCTAGCCCTTAATTCACTCAATCATTAAGTATCCGCAATGATATCCAGGTATTTATTGATTAAGTCCTTTCAAATATCCTAGAAGATAACTAGATATTTTGTTAGGCACACTTTTCACACAATTCGGAAAGGGTTCCCTCGTGTTGCACCTATGACGATAACTAGGTGCAACAGCCAAATCTTTATGAGTATCCATGATGATGTATAGGTATTTTATAAAGGTCAGAATATTCATAAAAAATCTAGGAAAAGTTCCCCCGTGCTGCACCTACGACAATAACTAGGTGCAGAGGCCAAATTTTCACGAGTACTTATGATGATGTATATGTATCTTGTAAAGGTCAGAACATTCTCCTAACCTATCGAGAGTTCTCCTGTGTTGCACCTACAACGATAACTAGGTGCAATAGTCAAATCTTCACGAGTACCTATGATGATGTATAGGTATCTCGTAAAAGTCGAAACATTCTCCCAACCTATCGAGGGTTCCCTTGTGTTGTACCTACGACGATAACTAGGTGCAGTGGCTAAATATTTACGAGTACCTACGACGATAACTAGGTATTTCGTAAAAGTTGGAACGGTCTTCCATTTTGTCAAAAGTCTTTTCAAATACCTCAGATGATAACTAGTTGTTTTGTTAGGCACATCTTTCATACGAATTGGACAAGCTCCCCCATTAAACACCTACGACAATATCTAGGCCCAGCGGTTAAACTTTAACAAATACCTCAAATGATAACTAGGTATTTTGTTAAGGTCGGAACGAACTCCATTTCGTTGAATCCTTCTCTCGAGAGCCTCAGACGATAACTGGGTGCCCCGAACATTCTTTGTTTGTCTTGACTGAGTTGCAGGTCATCAAAGTCCCTCGGCAGTTTATCAAGCAATATATTTGGGACAAGGCCCAACGATTGTCAGATTATACAGAATTAGAGTCATGCCTCGAATTACACTACCACTTCTGTCAGGTAAGTAACTCCAGGTATACTTTATTCCCATTAGCATGCATCATGACATATTGCACTTCAAAAAGAGACTAATACTACCACCAAAAATAACATTTATTGCATCTGCATGATCAAAAGTTAGGTATCATTTAGTCTTTGATTGAACCTCTTCGAGCTCACCTTCAAAGAGAGGCAGCTATTGACACCTAAATTTTGTTTAACAAATTAGGAACCAATTGCATAGAAAATTAGGGATTAAACTTTAACCCCTAAACAAAAATATGAAAATTGCATAGCATATAGTTTAGAATAATATAGTTCAATTACATTTTGCATTAGACTGGCAGTGGTGAATAAGTTCAAATTAGTCGCACGACACTCGGTTAGGCAGTAGAAAAAGGGGGGAGGGGGGAAGGCCGAAAATTGCAAGGCATGACAGGCCCAATTGCACTTCATTTGATCATGATTCAGCCCATTAAAGGTTAATTACAAGTTAGCTTTAGGTTATTAAAGCCCATCACATTGGAAAAGAGGCTTAAATTAAGACTGCAATAGCAAGATAAACCTAAGTTACACTATAAATACATTGTTATATCTCTTGATCAGGGGTCCCATAATTTGGAGCATTGAGAATTTTCAGAAACACACAAGCTAAAATACACACGAAGGAGAGCTAGAGTGAGAGGGAGAGGAGAGAGAGAGCCTATGCGCGTCCCTCATTGCGCCGCCCACTCCCAAGCTGTTTATTCCTCACGGCACCGCCGCTAGTGTCGTCCCCGGCGCTACATTGGCCGTTATCGCGGTCGCCCGAGTTGCAGACCTACGTCCGCGCAACCACTGCTCGAGCCCACAACCCTCTGCTAATCCCATTGACCACCGCTGTTGCTGGCCCAAGCTCGTTGTCGCTATTGCTGATTGCTGATCCAGGTAGCCACCATCCCTACCAGCCACCACCAGCCACCCGAACTCCCGCCATCCTACCGAGCTACCATCCCTACTAGCCACCGCCAGCCGCCCGAGCTCTCGCCACCGTCGCCATCGCCGTCGTGGACCTACCCCATGCCTAGCATTGTTGCTGTTGCTCGTTGACTTAACGCCAAGCTGTTGCAGCTTGACTCCCCGTCGCCGTCGGGCCCTGAAGCCGAACAACCTGTTTTCGCCTTTGTTGATTGCCAGCCTGAGCAGCACCTCCTGCCGTTGCCCTGTGCCACTGCTACCGCTCCATCCGACACCAAGCTACTGCCGCTGCTGACTCTGACCTGTCCCAATGCTAAGCCACCACCGTTGCTATTCCGTGACACCCGAAGGCTGCTCATCGCCGCTATCGCCATCCTACACAAGGTCGGCCCACTGCTGCTGCTTATCTCCATTCGCAATCCCTATCCACCGCAAATTCAATCGATATCTATGATCATATAGATATGATCGTTAGCTTGAATCGTTTTCTCAATTTGAACATGATAAATAAATCTTGCGGATTGCGTGGACTGTTCGAATGTGATTGCTATTTTTTTGCTTGATTACTTTATCTTTGAAATAGAAGAAAATCCAAAAATATTAGTTAGAATTTGAATTAGAAATTTTGCATGTTTAGAGAATTCTAAATATATCTAGAAGATAAGATAATTGTTTAAATTAAATTGGTATTTAAGATAGTTTATTTCCTAGTTTAAATTAGGGGTTATTCAAGTCCTAATAGATTATTTAGTGTATTTTAGGATTTCGAATTTCCATAAAAATCCACCAAAAAATGAGTCACTTTAGGATAGATTAAATTGTCTTCTCTAGAATAGATTGCATGTTAACTTAGGCAATTTTTAATTCCGAATTTTAATGAAAAATACCAAAAGAGAAGTTGTCTTAGAATAAATAAAATTTCTTTTTTGGGGTAGATCTCATGTTAATTTAGGCATTTTCTTTATTCCAAATTCAGATGAAAAATACCAAAAATACATTATTTGCCCATCATTAGAATTAGGTCATATCGTCGCATGACATATAATTCGCATGCTAGGTTTAATTAATTGTATGTCATGTTTTGCACATCATTGCACTTAGGTTAGTTTTCATCTTAATAAAGAGAAAACCCCAAAAAAATACGTTGAGTGAATTACTTATTAATTAGAAATCATACTAGGATTGTCTTTGTGATTTTATAGCTAAAAATGCATATGCTTACAACTAAAAGGTACGTTGTTCTCCTAAGCTAGTAATTTATTTTCTACTTTCTTTATTGGGTGTTAAATTGATGGATTGTGCACTCACATGGTCACCTCACATGTTAGCAACTAAGTAGTAAAGTGAATCCAGACTGCTTGCTCAAACATTTTTTTTAAAGAAAAGATACCGAAAGGGCATTAGACTAGCTCTAGCATAACCATGTCACGCCCTGCACCCTCCGGCGCGCCACATCCCTCGGAAAGGTCGATTCGTGTGCGACGTCCCAGGATGCGTCGCCAACCTAACACCCAACGCAGAGATTCAAAGCACATGCGGAAGTAATTAAAATCACCGGTATAAAGATAATCACATAACCAAGGATAGCCACAAAAACAAATAACAACGATTGTAGAATAAACACTTACACTACTACAGGGAATCATATACAATATCCATATACAACCTGATCATCAAAAATAAAAAATGGGTCAAGGCCACTACTAACAAAAAAGGATAAGTGGCTGGGGGGTCAAGCTACTACTACAGGTGGGGCACTGATCAAAAAGGTACTAGCCCTACCTAACTGAGCCAAAAGCTAACTCCTACGGTGCCCAGTCTGGGTCAGAATCAACAGATTTCGAGGATGAAGAGCTGTCAGGCATCTCCTCTTCGGATCCTGATGAGTCCGTCTCAGGCTCGGCCTCTAGTACGAGATCTTCCTCGATCAGCTCTAGTTCCTCATCGTCCTGCTCCATCGGCTCCAGAACAGCGTCCCCGTCGTCTGGCTTTATGTCCATTGGCTCGAACTCATCTACCTCGTACTCCACCGGTACACCGTCGGAGCTCGCGCTTTCCTCGGCTGAAGAGCTAGGGTCAGTCACCTCGCCATCAGGGCATTGAGGATACCGGGTGCCTAACTCGGTGAACGGGACATCAAAAGTCTGGAGAGGATCATACTCTCCAAGGTCGTCCCTGAAGCACAAAGCCACGTACTCGTGGGTCTGATAACGTGACTCCCACACGTCCACCCAAACTATAGTATAATATCTAATATATACCTCCCCGTTCCCTACGGGGTGTATCTTCCTCATCCGCTCTACATGATGCCGAATCCCAAAACGTACTGGAACCGTAGGTATCTCAGGGCTGGGGGTCTGAAAAATTGGTTTTAAACAACAATGAGAATAATCTCAGTGAGTAATTCCCTAAACCTAAACTAAGGCAAAAGTACATTACAAGTGCCATAACTTGTGTACGGCGCTCACTTTAGTGCCATAACTTTTTTTGGATCACTTTAGTGCTAAAATTTTTGAAAAACGATCACTTAAGTGTTAAAATTTTTGAAAAACGATCACTTAAGTGCCAACTCCGGTGCCGTACACAATTTTTTGTCGGAAATCTGATGTGGCATTTTTTTTATTAATTTCTGAAGCTGACGTGGCTCGCCGGAGTCTCGCCGGAGATTGGCACTTAAATGATCGTTTTTCAAAAATTTTAGCACTTAAATGATCGTTTTTCAAAAATTTTAGCACTTAAGTGATTGTTTTTTAAAAATTTTAGCACTAAAGTGATCCAAAAAAAAGTTATGACACTTAAGTGATCGTTTTTCCTCTGACTTGGCACCAAAGTGATCCGAAAAAAAGTTATGGCACTAAAGTGAGCGCCGTACACAAGTTATGGCACTTATAGTGTCCTTTTGCCCCTAAACTAAGCTAACGTGTACCTCTTGACGAGTACTAATCACACGCGATCCAAAACATAACTGACTCAGGCCCTCGGGCCTAAATCTAATCTTACTTGACCCTGCAAGTTAGGCATTCTATAAACATATATTCACAACAGTACCGCAGGAATAGATCGAGGCACATACACATATATCACTCGGTTCCGACGTATGTAATGCATATGCTCATGCTCGCACACACGTTCATGCCTCATCAATGCATTAATGTAAACTTACATGCTAGCACTCTACCATTTATCAATTTCTCCTTCGACCCGCGTTAAACGCATCAGGTCCACTTCGAGATCGATCTCTGGCCCGCATAAAATGCATCAGGCTCATGACACATTACCCGCGTAAAACGCCTCAGGTTGGTCATCTTCCGGTAAATCGGGCATCGTCCCGCGTAACACGCCTCAAGACGGGTTCACTACCCCGCGTAAAACGCATCAGGGTTTATTGTGATCACACATTCACAGGCATCAATTTTTATCTAAACCCCGCGTAATACGCATCAGGGCATTTTAGGTGATCACAATGCACATGTCACTCGGGCACACTTGTAGATGCACATGCCGTGCCAATGCTCGTGATGCACGCCCATGACTACAACGATCACACTTGTGCATTCACACATTTCACAATGAACATTTAATATCACTACACCACTTGTTCGATTTACCACGCAATATGCTCATTCCACATTTCACTATGCCCAGCCAACATACTACACCACCATGAAGACAAATCAAGTATTCTAGCACGACACGAAATTCGCACGTATAAGTCACACAATTAGCTCAACTTAAATCCACGCAATCAAGGCCTGCCAAGTTACTCCGTTCTTAGTCACACTAAGCATGTCACGGCATCACCGAATCACTCCCAATCAAGGACAATTCAACCACTAACTCAGTCCATCCAACATTTTCGCCAAGTACACTATTAAACCTCCAATCAATCGCGCCTCGCCCAATTCGATCTCAGCGCGGACAGCCCTCACACGGGCCTCTCTAGGCCGATAAATCTCCTTGAAATAGTCTATTTAGTTCCTCAAACAGCATCCAAAACCCGCACCATGAAAACAATACTAGGCGCGTGCTAACTTCCACGATTTAAGCTCGAACTTGACCGAACTCAAGCCATTCCGATCCGACAAATTCCAGCCAATCCTCAACGCATTCACAGCTGCTAAATTTCCTCAAAATAGTCACACTAAACCACCAAATCAACCACAACATCCGCCCCTAATGTGCTCCACCATGTAACCCCTAATTTACCCTAATCAACCGCTAAAACCTATCTAAAAATGCAATTTAGCCTAATTAAGGTTTAGGGTCAAACTCACCGGGTGTCCTAAGCTTGAAATGAACTCGAACACGTGACGAGGGAGCCTGGCAGCAGCGGGGCAGCGGCGGCGACGGCGACATCTCGACGGTGCGCGCGACGGCGACTCGAGGGCAACGAGCCTAGGCGGAGGGGCTGCTGCTCGCGGTGTACGGGAGAGAGAGAGAGAAAAATGGGACGGCTGGGTGGCTGGTCGAGGTGGCGGCGGCGGCAGAGCTCCTCCGGCGAGATTGGTCTCTTACGGCCAAATAAGAAGAAGGTGAGAGGGAGAGAGTGATGCGTGGGAGGAGGGGGCTGCTGGCTGAGGTGAAAGGGACGGCGGCTCACGGCGGTGGCATCGGAGGCGGCGACGGCGCTCCGGTGAAGGTGCACGGAGCTGAGGAAGAAGGGGGGCGAACCGGCGGCGACGGAGCAGCACAGCGACGGCTGGGACGACGGTGGCGACATCCAGGAGTTGCGGTGGCGCTGGGGAGCTGGCTGGACAGCGGTCGGGACTCACCGGACGCGGCAGCAAGTGGCGACGAGTCGAGCTCGTCCGCTCGAGAGGGGAGGAAGGCGGCGTCGGGCGGAGTTGCTGCGCGACGCGGCGGCGCGGGGAGGACGGCGTAGTGCTTAGCGAGGTGACAGCGCGGCAACGATGACAAGCAGCGGGGCGGCGTTGGACAGAGCAAAGGCCAGACGCAGCTCATCGGGAAAGAAGGAGACCGAGGAAGAAAAAGAGACGAAGGGAAGAGAGAGAAGAAAAGGAGAAGAAGAAGGAAGAGGAGAGAGAGAGGGGGTGTGTCAGAGAGGGGCGTGCATGCGTGATGGACGTTTGCATGCAGGGGGAAAGAGAGAGAGAGAGAGAGAAGGATGGAGGGGGCAGATGCACGGGGAAGAGAGAAGAGAAGACGTGCGGGCAGGGGGTTTCGGCGCGACAGAAGGAAGAGAGAGAAAGATAGAGAGGGAGAGAGAGAAAGAGAGAAAAAAATAAATTTCATTCAAATAATTATTGCGATTCAACGGCCCAAATTCAAAATCGAAAACGATCTACCAGTCTAAATTAAACCTCGAATATAATAAGGGTCAAAGGCTAAATTAATTAAATCAAACTATAACGAGGGAGGTCTACTAGTCCAAATTCGTACCCGGTCGAAAATTCACTTTTCCACTATTCCTGACAATCTTGATGTTGGCCACGATAATCTCGATACCGTCCAATTTATTTCGTCCCGGAACTCGAGAAATTCGACACCGAAGTTTGGGCTTTAAATAACGGTCAAATTCGATCGAATGCGATTCTAGCGAAATCTCTAATTTAAAATAATAACCGAGAGTGATCAGTTCTCGGGCGAGATTTTACTATAAGCACACTGATAAATTACGCGTTTTATAAATCCAAAAAATGGGCCGAAATTTGGAATGTCACAACTCTTCCCCCTTACAAAAATTTCGTCCTCGAAATTTACAATCCAAACCCGACTACTCAAACAAATAGAGGTATTAGTATCGCATCACTTCCTCGCTTTTCCATGTGACGCCTTCCGTCCCGTGATGTTCCCAGATAACTTTAACCAACGAAATCACCTTGCTCCTCAAAACCTTTTTCCTTCCTGTCCTCTATCCGAACTGACTTCTCCACGTACAACACCCTGTCGTCCACGTCTATTACTTCATGATTCAGAACGTGGGTATGATCCGATTCGTATTTCTTCAACATTGACACGTGGAAGACGTTATGAACCTGCGACAAGTTGGCGGCAAGGTGAGACGATAGGCCAACGTCCCAATCATTTCCAAAATCTCGAACGGGCCTATATACCTAAGACTTAGTTTCCCTTTCTTGCCAAACCGAGGTAGCCCTCTCATTGGTGAGACCTTAAGAAATACATGGTCGCCAACTTGAAACTCCAACGGTCTACGCCTTTGGTCCGCGTAACTTTTCTGACGGCTCTGAGCTATTCTCAACCTTTCCCGAATAATCTTTACCGTTTCCACCGACTACTGAACCAACTCTGGACCCATTATACTTCTTTCTCCTACCTCATAGCAACACAACGGTGTTCTGCAAGCCCTACCATATAATGCTTAGAATGGTGCCATTCTGATACTCTGCTGGTAGCTATTGTTGTAGGCGAATTTGACCAAATGCAGCTGTTCCTCCCAACCACCTTTAAAATCCAAAACACATGCTCGCAGCATGTTTTCTAATGTCTGAATCGTCCTTTCAAACTGGCCGTCCGTCTGAGGATGATAGGCCGTACTGAATTACAACTTAGTCCCCATGGCTAATTGCAGACTTTTCCAAAAATTCGCAGTAAATCAGGGATCACGGTTCGATGTGATTGATACCAGTACTCCGTGAAGACGAACTATCTGACGCACATATAATTCTGCCAACCTTTCTAGCTCAAAGTCCTTTCGCACCGCCAGGAAGTGCACTGACTTGGTCAGTCTGTCCACTATCACCCAAATAGAGTCGTGTCCCCTCTGGCTCCTTGGCAATCCCGTTACAAAATCCATTGTAATATGTTCCCATTTCCATTCTGGGATTTCCAATGGCTACAACATCCCACCAGGCTTACAATGCTGTGCCTTCACTTGTTGGCATGTCAAGCACTTAGCCACATGCCTGGTCACATCCGCTTTCATTCCGTTCCACCAATAGTGCTGTCGGAGGTTTTGGTACATTTTTGGGCAAAAGGACACTATAAGTGCCATAACTTGTGTACGGCGCTCACTTTGGTGCCATAACTTTTTTTCGGATCACTTTGGTGCCAAGTCGGAGGAAAAACGATCACTTAAGTGTCATAACTTTTTTTTGGATCACTTTAGTGCTAAAATTTTTGAAAAACGATCACTTAAGTGCTAAAATTTTTTAAAAACAATCATTTAAGTGCTAAAATTTTTGAAAAACGATCACTTAAGTGCCAATCTCCGGCGAGACTCCGGCGAGCCACGTCAGCTTCAAAAATTAATAAAAAAAATGCCACGTCAGATTTCCGGCAAAAAATTGTGTACGGCACCGGAGTTGGCGCTTAAGTGATCGTTTTTCAAAAATTTTAGCACTTAAATGATCGTTTTTCAAAAATTTTAGCACTAAAGTGATCCAAAAAAAAGTTATGGCACTAAAGTGAGCGCCGTACACAAGTTATGGCACTTGTAGTGTACTTTTGCCTAGATTTTTGTGCTGCCCGGGTGAATATTATAACTGCTCCTATGAGCTTCCGATAGGATCTCTTCCTTAAGTCCCAAATTATCGGGCACACACAATCGTCCTCGAAACTTAAGAATTCCGTCCTCGGACACTTGTAAGTCTGGTTTCCTCTTAGTTCCATCCATCTCTAGGATCTTATGAATCTCAAGGTCCGTAGACTGCAACGCCTTAATCTTGGCTTGCACTTCCGGTTCAATACTTAATGTCGTCATCAGACTAGAGAGGTGTCCTACCTCGAACTTAAATTCTGAGTCCCGCGCTCCCTCCAATAAAATCCACTCTTTGACCAATAAATGAGCGATGCTCGATTTCCGACTCAAGACATCTGCTACTCGGTTGGCCTTACCGGGATGATACAATATGTCATAATCATAGTCCTTTAACAGCTCCATCCAACACCTCTGCCTCATATTCAATTCTTTCTGCGAAAATAAATACTTGAGGCTCTGATAGTCCGTGTAGAGCTGGAACCTTTCTCCACATAAGTAGTGCCTCCAAATCTTAAGCGCAAAAATAATTGCTGCCAGTTCCAAGTCCTGGGCCAGGTAGTTCATCTCATGAGGCCTTAACTGTCTCGATGCATAAGCAACCACCCTTCCATGCTGCATTAGCACACATCCCAATCCCTTAAGCAAAGCATCACTATAAATCTCATACCCGCCCGGTCCTGAAGGAATCGTCAACACTGGCGCTGTCGTCAATCTCTGTTTCAATTCCTGAAAGCCTTCTTTGCACTTTGCCGTCCATTCAAACTTCGTTTCCTTCTTCAGTAATCTTGTCAATAGGGTGGCTATCGCTGAGAATCTTTCCACAAATCTCCGATAATAACCTGCCAGACCTAAGAAACTCCGAACGTCAGTAACTGTCGTCGGTCTCGGCTAATCCATTACTGCTTCGATCCTTGCCGGATCTACGAAGATTCCTTCTCCAAAAATTACATGTCCGAGAAATGCAACTCGATTCAGCTAAAACTCGCACTTGCTAAACTTAGCATACTGTGCGTGCTCCCTTAACGTCCGGAGAACCTTTTCCAGGTGTACCTCATGTTCCTCTGGACTCTTCGAATACACCAAAATATCATCTATGAAGACAATGACGAACTGATCCAAAAATTTCTTGAATACTCGGTTCATCAAGTCCATGAAAGCAGCAGGAGCATTAGTCAGCCCGAACGGCATCACTGTAAACTCATAGTGTCCATATCTAGTCCTGAATGCTGACTTTGGAGTATCCTCCTTTTGGATCCTTAACTGGTGATACCCTATCCTTAGGTCAATCTTAGAAAATACCGAGACTCCTTGCAACTGATCGAATAGGTCGTCAATCCTTGGGAGGGGATACTTATTCTTGACCGTCACTTGGTTCAGCTGACGGTAGTCGATACACAACCTTAGCGACCCATCCTTCTTTTTGACGAATAATACTGGCGCTCCCTATGGAGACGCGCTCGGTCGGATAAAACCTTTATCCAGTAGTTCCTACATCTGAACCTTCAATTCCTTCAATTTCGATAATAACATCTTATAGGGCGGCTTCGAAATCGGCTCAGTCCTAGGGGCCAACTCAATAACGAACTCTACTTCTCTTTCTGGTGGCAATCCTGGCAATTCCTGAGGAAAGACATCGGGAAAGTTGCACACCACTGGTATATCCTCGGGTCGCATCTCACCCATCGTCGGATCAACCACACTGGCTAAATAACCTTGACAGCCCTCGCCCAAGAATTTAGTTGCTTCCATAGACGAAACCCAAGGGATTGAGGTTCCTCCCCAACTCCCTACAAACTCAAATCTAGGGTGTCCAACCGGGCTAAACTGGATCACCTTACTACTACAGTCCATTACGGCATTCTGCTTAACTAACCAATCCATGCTCATAATCAAATCGAAGTCATACATCGGCATCACAGCTAGATTTATCCTGCTTTCTATACTACCAATCACTATCTCACAATTCGGGCATCCTATCGATATGCATATTTTATCCTTCAATGGCGTGGTCACACACAATTGTACTTCTAACATAACAGGCTTTAATCCAATCAATTCAACAAACTGAGCAGATATAAACGAATGTGATACCCCGGATCGAATAACGCATACGCTACATGATGGCACAGAGAAACCATAACCGTGACCAGCCCAGGTGCATTATCCACTTCCTTTCGTGCCATGGCATACACCCGTCCTCGTGCCAACGGCCTGTTCATAATAGCCGGTGGGGGATTTCCAAGCTGATTCCCAATTCGAGGTTGTTGTATCGGAGGTCGCGCGGGACGTTACTGGGGGCAATTCCTAATTTGATGGTCCAAACTCCCGCATTTGAAGCAAGCCCCAAGTTTGTTCTGCTGGTGGTTCGGCTTCCTGATATTCTTCTTGATCGATGGGATAAATCGCCTGTTTCTCACCATCAGTTTGTTCCCAAAACGGCGGTTGTCCTTAGCCAGGGCGAACCGCGATCCAGATGCAGCCGCTCTATCTACTTGCTCTCGCTCAATAGCCTAAGCCCTCTCATATAATTCCTCATAGGTCTTTAAGTTCACAGGTATCAGTTGGCTGCAAATGTCGACTTTCAGCCCATCCCGAAACCTTCGCGCCTTATCCTCATGGTGTTCCACCATCCTCGGTGCGAACCTCGACAATCTCGCAAATTCTGCCTCGTACTGATCCACGGTCAACAATCTCTGGCGGAGTCTCATGAATTCTGCCAATTTCCTTTCCCTAGCGCTCTCAGAAAAGAATTTTCCTAGGAAAGTCTCAGAAAATACGATCCAAGTTGGAGCGGTCCCTTCAGGAAATACCCCTCCTTTGGTGGCCTTCCACCAATCATTGGCATTGTCATGCAGTTGATATACCGCCAATGTCACCTTTTCGACCTTGGTACACCCTAGCACTTCGAAGGCCTTCTCCAACCCCTCAACCCAACGGGGCGCGGCCTCAGGGTCACCTTTACCATTGAACTTCGGCGGCTTTAATTTCAGGAACTGCTCTACTAACTTGGACATCGGCCTAACCACATTCACTGGCGCTGGAATTGGATCCTCCTGATTCTCCTGATTCCCATCATTTCTGTTGTTCCCATTGGCCCCATTAGCAGCAGCGATGGCAGCCTCGACAGCAGCGATAATCATGGCATCTCTCTCCTGGGCTAGTCTGCCTCACAAAATTTCAGCTTTCTCGAGAGCCCTTAAGATTCCATCTACTCTGGGGCCCTCCGTAACTATCAGTTGTGGTTCTACATGATCTGGTTCACAACCTCAGCCTCTACCTCTACCATGACCTCGGCTACTCATCCTTTCAAATTGCACACTCACCTACCTGCTATAATTCCAATCAAGAATTAGAGACTTAAGCCAAGCTAAACCGGTCTAAGGTCCTAGGCAAGTAACTCAATATAATAGCAGTCAATCACTCAGCATGCAATTAAGCATAGACAGCATGAGACTTCAATCACAAGAATACGTGTGCTGACCTCGAGTCCTGCTGCACCTACACTTTACGGGTCAACTAAAACAAGCACTCAATCAAACACAAGCAGTCAGGAGGTACACATAGCACACAAGGTCACCCTACTGGCTACCCAAGATCATCGCTCCTTATCACTCCGGGCTTCGACCTAATTAGATCGAGCTAACATTGCTCTGATACCAAATCAAAAGGGGATGTCACGCCGCGCACCCTCCGGCGCGCCACATCCCTCGGAAAAGTCGATTCGTGTGCAACGTCCTAGGACGCGACGCCGACCCAACACCCAACGCAGAGATTCAAAGCACATGCGGAAGTAATTAAAATCACCCGTATAAAGATAATCACATAACCAAGGATAGCCATAGAAACAAATAACAACGATTGTAGAATAAACACTTGCACTACTATAGGGAATCATATACAATATCCATATACAACCTGATCATCAAAAATCAAAAACGGGTCAAGGTCACTACTAACAAAAACGGGTGAGTGGCTCGGGGGTCAGGCTACTACTAAAGGTGGGGTACTGATAAAAAAGGTACTAGCTCTACCTAACTGAGGCAAAAGCTAACTCCTACGGTGCCCAGTCTGGGTTGGAATCAGAAGACTCCGAGGATGAAGAGCTATCAGGCATCTCCTCCTTCGACCCTGATGAGTCCGTCTCAGGCTCGGCCTCTAGTACGAGATCCTCCTCGATCGGCTCTAGCTCCTCGTCGTCCTGCTCCATCGGCTCCGGAACAGCGTCCCCATCGTTTGGCTCTATGTCTATCGGCTCGAACTCATCTACCTCGTACTCCACCGGTACATCGTCGAAGCTGGCGCTCTCCTCGGCTGAAGAGCTAGGGTCAGTCACCTCGCCATCAGGGCATTTAGGATACCGGGTGCCCAACCCGGTGAACGGGACATCAAAAATTCGGAGAGGACTATACTCTCCGAGGTCGTCCCTGAAGCACCAAGTCACGTACTCGTGCATTTGATAATGTGACTCCCCCACGTCTACCCAAAGTACAGTACAATATCTAATATATACCTCCCCATTTCCTACGGGGTGTATCATCCTCGTCCGCTCTACATGATGCGGAATCCCAAAACGTACTGGAACTGTAGGCATCTCAAGGCTGGGGGTCCGAAAAATTGATTTTAAGCAACAATGAGAATAATCTCAGTGAGTAATTCCCTAAACCTAAACTAGGCTAACGTGCACCTCCTGACGAGTACTAATCACACGAGATCTAAAACATAACTGACTCAGGCCCTCGGGCCTAAATCTAATCTTACTTGACCCTGCAGGTTAGGCATTCTATAAACATATATTCACAACAGTACCGCAGGAATAGATCGAGGCACATACATACATATCACTTGGTTCCGACGTATGTAATGCATATGCTCATGCTCACATACACATTCATGCCTCATCAATGCATTAACGCACACTTACATGCTAGCACTCTACCATTTATCAATTTCTCCTTCGACCAGCGTTAAACACATCAGGTCTACCACTTCGAGATCGATCTCTGGCCCGCGTAAAACCCATCAGGCTCATGACACATTACCCGCGTAAAACGCCTCAGGTTGGTCATCTTCTGGTAAATAGGGCATCGTCCCGCGTAACACGCCTCAAGACGAGTTCACTACCCCGCGTAAAACGCCTCAGGTTGGTCATCTTCTAGTAAATAGGGCATCGTCCCGCGTAACACGCCTCAAGACGGGTTCACTACCCCGCGTAAAACGCATCAGGGTTTATTGTGATCACACATTCACAGACATCAATTTTTATCTGAACCCCGCGTAATACGCATCAGGGCATTTTAGGTGATCACAATGCACATGTCACTCAGGCACACTTGTAAATGAATATGCCGTGCCAATGCTCGTGACGCACACCCATGACTACAACGATCACACTTGTGCATTCACACATTTCACAATGAGCATTTAATATCACTACACCACTTGTTCGATTTACCACGCAATATGCTCATTCCACATTTCACTATGCCCAGCCAACATACTACACCACCATGAAGACAAATCAAGTATTCTGGCACGGCACGAAATTCACATGTATAAGTCACACAATTAGCTCAACCTAAATCCACGCAATCGAGGCCCGCCAAGTTACTCCATTCTTAGTCACACTAAGCATGTCACGGCATCACCGAATCACTCCCAATCAAGGACAATTCAACCACTAGCTCAGTCCATCCAACATTTCCGCCAAGTACACTATTAAACCTCCAATCAATCGCGCCTCGCCCAATTCAATCTCAGCGCGGACAGCCCTCACACGGGCCTCTCTAGGCCGATAAATCTCCTTGAAATAGTCTATTTAATTCCTCAAACAGCATCCAAAACCCGCACCATGAAAACAATACTAGGCGTATGCTAACTTCCACGATTTAAGCCCGAACTTGACCGAACTCGAGCCATTTCGATCCAACAAATTCCAGCCAATCCACAATGCATTCACAGCTGCTAAATTTCCTCAAAATAGTCACACTAAACCACCAAATCAACCACAACATCCGCCCCTAATATGCTCCACCATGTAACCCCTAATTTACCCTAATCAACCCCTAAAACCCATCTAAAGATGCAATTTAGCCTAATTAGGGTTTAGGATCAAACTCACCGGGTGTCCTAAGCTTGAAATGAAGCCGAATACGTGACGAGGGAGCTTGGCAGCGGCGGGGCAGCGGTGGCGACGGCGACCTCCCGGCGGCGTGCGCTACGGCGACTCGAGGGCGGTGAGCCTAGGCAAAAGGGGCTGTTGGTCGCGGTGGACTGGAGAGATAGAGAGAAAAGTGGGATGGCTAGGTGGCTGGTCGAGGTGGTGGCGGCGGCGAGTCGGCTCCGGCGACGGCGGAGCTCCTCTGGTGAGATTGGTCTCTCACGGCCAAATAAGAAGAAGGTGAGAGGGAGAGAGTGATGCGTGGGAGAAAGGGGCTGCTGGCTGAGGTGAGAGGGACGGTGGCGACACCGGAGGCGGCGACGGCGCTCCTTCAAAGGTGCACGGAGTTGAGGAAGAAGGGGATCGAACTGGCGGCGACGGAGCAACACGACTACGGCGGCGACGTCCAGGAGTGGGGGTGGTGCTGGGGAGCTGGCTGGAAGGCGGCCGGGACTCGCCGGACGCAGCGGCAAGCGGCGACGAGCCGAGCTCATCCGCTCGGGAAGGGAGGAAGGCAGCGTTGGGCGAAGGTGCCGCGCGACGCGGGGAGGACGGCGTGGTGCTTGGCGGGGTGGCAGCGCGGCGGCGGTGACGAGCAGCGCGGTGGAGTTGGATAGAGCAGAGGCCAAACGCAACTTGTCGGGGAAGAAGGAGACCGAGGAAGAAAAAGAGATGAAGGGAAGAGAGAGAAGAAAAGGAGAAGAAGAAGGAAGAGGAGAGAGAGAGAGAGGGGTGCGTAAGAGGGGGGCGTGTATGCGTGATGGACGTTCGCATGCAGGGAGAGAGAGAGAGAGAGAGAGAGAGAGAGAGAGAGAGAAGGATGGAGGGGGCAGATGCACGGGGAAGAGAGAAGAGAAGACGTGTGGGCAGGGGGTTTTCGGCACGACAGAAGGAAGAGAGAGAGAGGGAGAGAGAGAAAGAGAGAGAAAAAAATAAATTTCATTCAAATAATTATTGCGATTCAACGGCCCAAATTCAAAATCGAAAATGATCTACCGGTCCAAATTAAACCTCGAATATAATAAGAGACAAAGGCTAAATTAATTAAATCAAACTATAACGAGGGAGGTTTACTAGTCCAAATTCGTACCCGGTCGAAAATTCACTTTTTCACTATTCCTGACAATCTCAATGTTGGCCACGATAATCTCGACACCGTCCAATTTATTTCGTCCCGGAACTCGAGAAATTCGACACCGAAGTTTGGGCTCTAAATAACGGTCAAATTCGATCGAGTGCAATTCTAGCGAAATCTCTAATTTAAAATAATAACCGGGAGTGATCAGTTCCCGGACGAGATTTTACTATAAGCACACTGACAAATTACGCGTTTTATAAATCCCAAAAATGGACCGAAATTAAGATTTGTCACAACCAAGTCTCCAAATTTAAAATCTCTAGTTTGTAGGAATAAAGCATATCTCCCTATATTCTATTTGGGTTTCTAATCGACCCAC
This sequence comes from Syzygium jambos, assembly GCA_031216235.1. NCBI lineage: Eukaryota > Viridiplantae > Streptophyta > Magnoliopsida > Myrtales > Myrtaceae > Syzygium > Syzygium jambos. The sequence continues at coordinate 21,233,805 of CM062225.1, forward strand.
TGCAAAATAAATTAGTGGCGATTCTAACATGAAAACATTTGCATGTTAAGAATTTAAACCCTAAGTCGTGAATTGATAGAGCTTGGGAGGACTCGAATTAGGTTTAGACTTAATAATCCATTAACCGAACCCCTAGGTGGTGCACTGTAAAGGTGAAGTCGCGACAACACTAGACCTCCATATTTTGATGGCAAAGAATACATTGTCTAAAGAATAAAATGAAGGCTTTTATCAGATCCAAAGATCCATAGGAATGGGACATTGTCCTAAGAGGAATCAATCTAACAACAACTACCTCTGCATCTTCAGTAAAATGAGAAGGAGATGGTGATACGACTACACCTGTCACACTATCTCGAACAGAGATAGTCAAAAGAGAAGCCATAGATGTGAAAGCAATCTATTCTCTATATCGTGCTTTATCACCTATTGAGTATAATAAAATTTCTTCTTATGAAACAGAAAAACAAATATGGGATAGGCTTTATATCACCTATGAAGGCACGAATCGAGTGAAAGAAACCCAGATAAACATACTGCTTGGACTATATGAATCAATCAAGATGAAGCTAGGAGAATCCATTGCTAAAATGTATAATAAATTCACAGATATTGTGAACGGCGTAGCATACCAAGGAAAACCAGCCTTTGTACCAATTAAAGTGAACAAATTGCTGAGAAGACTCTCGAAATATTTGAATAATATCAAAACCTCACTTCGAGAAACTCAAAATCATGCCTCTATCAGTGGATGAACTCATTGGGACTCTTCAGTCATATGAAGTAGAACAACTTAATTAAGAAAATGAGTTGAAAGGTAAGAAATCAATTGCTTTGAAGTCTAACATAGATTATGGCAATACAAATTCAGAAGATGATGAAGAGCTGGCACTCCTACTAAAGAAATTCATAAAAATGAATACGAAAGGGAGAAAGTTCAAAGGAAAAAAACCCTACAAACATGCTGAGCAGAAGAAGACATTTGACAAAAGAGAAATAGGTAAGGATGTAATATGTTTTCATTGCAGGAAACGTGGACACATCAAACCAGACTGAAGAAAAAAAAAGAGAAGTTCGATAAGTTAGGAAAGCCTTGAAGGTTAAAACTTAGAGTGACATTGAGTGTGAAGAAAGTAATGAAGATTATGCAAATATTTGCTTAATGGTGACTCATACTCAAATTTAGACTCATGTTCAGAATCAGAAAGAGGAATCGAGGTAAGTTAACCTGAAATTCCTATTGAAGTAGCAAATTATATTGATGAGTTGCGTTTAGATTGCAAATCTGCTCTTAAGAGGATCTCCAAATTGAAGAAGTAAAATTCTAAACTGGGCAACAAGATATTTCTCAAAAAGACAAAATTGAGTTTTTACAAAAGGAATTACAAAAGGCAAAACTTGTTGGCTGAAATGCCCTTAAATGTTCAAATTGTGATGATTCAAAGTATTTTAAGAATAAATGTCCTAAAGTCTAGAGACCAATTCAGAGTGTCACGCCCCGAACCCCTTTCGAGCACGCAACACACTTCTCTGGTCGAATGGTGCGATATCCCAGGGTATCGCCAACCTCAATTTAATTCATCAAAAATTTAAATCACTCGCAGAAACCTCAAATTACTCTGACAATAATAACGGGGGTAATCAGGGAGAATAAACATATTCATTACTCATCCAAACTTATATAATATTCACAATTTACAAACTACCAATGTACATAAGCACACCGAACTATAAACCATCGACATTCACAAGGATTGTTAGCCGGGGTATTCTATCACCAAAATTGTTACACTTCCAAAAAGTCTATTCCCAATCCCTACACTAACCCTTACTCCCTCTACTTGGCGTCCACTCTGAGTCTGACTCCTCATCCTCCGAATCTGGATCTCCCTGAACCGTCTGCTCCTCTGAGGATTCTGGTTTGGCCTCGATCTCAATCGGGTGGTTTGTATCACCCGACTCAGTTGGAACTTCGTCCCGCCCTCTTCGACCGACTCCTCAAGGAACTCGTCCTCTAGGACAAACTCGGGGTCAATCCACTGCTCATATGGAGGTATATACTCCGATTCTTCTTCAGGCTCAGCAGGCTCATCCTCAGGTTCTACCTTGAGTTCTTCCTCTTCTGGTCCTTCCTCGAGGATCGCTTCAAGATCCACATCCATTGAATCGTACCCTGCTTGAGACTCTTCAGGCTTCGGCTCATGCTCGGCCCCTGAAGGCTCCGGTGCTGCAGGCGCTGGCTGTAGTCCTGACTAAGCTAGACTAGTTTCCAGACTAGTCATCTTGCCATCCGGAGGAGGTATAGCAGACAGGTCCCAGTCTCCAACTCCATCAATGGGGATGTTAAATCCACGGATTGGACCAAACTCGTCTACCCCGTCTCAAAAGAACCATGCAATGTAGGTTTGGACCTGCCAAAGGGTATATCTACCCAAACTACGGTCGTATGCTTAACCCAAGCTAGGTTACCATCCGTCGGGTGTTCTACAACACTATGATTGATGTGCATCGGAACTACAAAATTCTCATGTGGCGGCGGCGGCGAATTCATTGCTCAGGCCGGGGTTTTGAAATTTTTGGTTGAAATAATCATGAGAATACATCTCAGCAAGCACACATCCTAAACTCCACCTAGGCTTATAATATTGTGCCTTCACTTGCTAGCACGTCAGACATTTGGCCATATGTCTGGCTATATCTACCTTTATACCATTCCACTAGTAGTACTATCTTAAATTCTGATACATTTTAGTACTACCTGGGTGGATACCATAACTACTACGATGCCCCTCTGATAAAATTTCTTCTTTAAGCTTTGCATCGTCAGGCACATATAATCGTCCTCGGAACTTTAATATCCCATCTTAGGATATCTGGAAGTCCTGCTTTCTCTTGGTGTCATCCATCTCTAAAATCCTTTGGATTTCTTGATCCAAAGACTGCAAAGTCTTAATCTTAGTTTGGATCTTTGGTTTGATCCGTAGTGTGGCCAGCAAACTCAAGATCTGACTTGCTTCGAATCTAAACTCTGAGTTTCTCACTTTTTCTAACAAAGCCCACTCCTTGACCATCAAATATACGATGCTAGACTTCCGGCCTGACGCATTGGCTACTCGGTTGGCCTTCCCGGGATGATATAATATATCGCAATCATAATCCTTCAACAATTCCATCCACCGACATTATCTTATGTTTAACTCCTTTTGAGGAAATAAATATTTGAGGCTCTGATGATCTGTATAAATTTGAAAATTCTCTTCACATAAATAATGTCGCCAAATCTTCAGGGCGAATACTATTGCGGCTAATTCCAAATCGTGCGTCGGATAATTCAACTCATGCGGTCTTAACTGTCTTGACGCGTAGGCCACTACTTGCCCATTTTGCATGAGTACACACCCTATCCTTTCAACGACGCATCGCTATAAATTTCATATCTTCCGGGTCCTGAGAGTATAGTCAATATCGGTGCCGTTGTCGACTTATATTTTAGTTCTTGAAAACTCCTTTCACATTTATCGGTCCATTCAAACTTCGTTTCCCTTTTCAACAAATGTGTCAACAGTGTCGCTATTGCCAAAAACCGTTCCACGAAACGACGATAATATCCCGCCAAACCCAGAAAGTTTCGAACCTCTATTATCGTCGTTGGTCTCGACCACTTCATTACAGCATCAATCTTTGATGGATCTACTGAAATTCCATCCCTAGAGATTATGTGTCCAAGAAATGTTACCCGATTGAGCCAAAATTCGCACTTGCTAAACTTGGCATACAGTACATTCTCTTTTAAAGTCTACAACACCCTGTTCAAGTGAAATTTATGCTCCTCTAGGCTCTTCGAGTACACCAATATGTCATCTGTAAAAACGATCACGAATTGATCTAAGAATTCCTTAAACACTCGATTCATTAGCTCCATAAAGGTAGCAGGGGCGTTCATCAATCAGAACGGCATTACTGTAAATTTATAATGTCCATATCTCGTCCTAAATGCCGTCTTCGGTATATCCTCCTTCCTAATTCTCTCAACTGATGATATCCTGTTCTCGAATCAATTTTAGAGAACATCGAAACCCTTTGTAATTGATCAAACAAATCATCAATCCTCGGCAAGGGATATTTATTTTTTATCGTCACCTGATTTAGCTGCCTATAGTCAATACATAACCTCAGCGACCCATCTTTCTTTCTCACAAATAAAACTGGTGCTCCCCACAGAGACACACTGCGACGAATAAATCCCTTATCTAACAATTCTTGCATTTGCACCTTTAACTCCTTTAACTCCGACAACAACATTTTATAGGGTGCCTTCGAGATTGGCTCAGTTCCAGGTACTAACTCGATTACAAATTCTACTTCTCTTTCTGGTGGCAATCCCAGCAATTCCTGAAGAAACACATTGGGATAATCGCACACCACAACTATATCCTCTAGCCTCGGCTTCTCAGCCGTCGAATCAACTACTACCTCTAGGAATCCTTGACACCCTTCACTCAATAACTTCGTCATTTCTAGCGACGAAATCCATAAAATCAAAGGTCCTCCTCGATTTTTCACAAATTTGAATTCCAAATGTCTAACGGGATTAAATTGGATCACCCTACTATTATAATGCACTACGGCCCTCTGCTTAGACAGCCAGTCTATACCCACTATCATATCAAAATCGTACATGGCTAGGACCGCTAAATCAATCCTTTTCTCCCTATCTCCAATCACAATCTTATAATTCGGACACCCCAAGGTAAATAGCATCTTATCATTCAAGGGAGTCGTCATGTATAACACAACATCAAGCAACTGCGGTTCTAAACCAATCAACTCGACAAATTGCTTAGATATAAAAGAATGTGACGCCCTAGGGTCAAATAAAGCATATGCAGCATGGTTGCACAGAGAAATCGTACCTGTGACAACCCTTGGCGCGTTCTCAATTTCTCTTCTGGCCATGGCATATACTCGTCCTTGCGTCTGTAGCCTATTCTGATTAGCTGTCTGGGCCAGTCTAGTCTGGTTCCCATTCCGAGGTGGCGGCAACGCAGGCGACCTATTCTGCCTGAGATTGTGGCAAAATCTTATGTGATGACCAAATCCACCGCACCTAAAACATGCTTCGCTCCGGGTTAGACAAGGTCCATTTCCATGCCTTTCCCCACATAACTGACATGGACCATTCTGATTTCGGGCCTGCTTCCCTGTATTTCTTCTAACAGGAGGGACAAAACGTCTATTATCCGACATCGGCCTCTTCTTGAGATTATGATTGACCCTACCCTGGATAACCTCGACCAAGAAGCGGCTACCCTGTTTACCTGATCCCGCTCAAGAGCCTGAGCTCTATCATATATGTCCTCATAAGTCCTCAACTGGCTGCGAATGTCGGCTTTCAATCTGTCCCGAAACCTTCGTGCCTTGTCCTCGGGATGCTCTATAATCCTCGGTGCAAACTTAGACAATCTAGCAAATTCTGTCTTATACTGGTCCATAGTTATTTGACCATGGCGGAGCCTCATAAACTCTGCTAGTTTTCTTTCCCTAGCACTCTCCGAGAAGTACTTTCCATAAAAACTCTCGGTAAACGCAGCCCAAGTCTGGGCGGTACCTTGAGGAAATACACTATCCCTAGTAGCTTCCACCAATCATTCGCATTGTCTTGCAACTGATACAAAGCTAGGGTTACTTTCTCAGTCTTGATACACCCTAATACCTTAAAAGCCTTCTCTAACTCTTCCACTCATCTCGATGCAGCCTCAGGGTCACCACTTCCAGTAAACTTAGGCGATTTCAACTTCAGGAACTGCTCTACTAACTGGTGCATTTGTCTATTAGCATTCACTTGCCCCTGCCCTTGATTCCCATTATTATTATTATTGGCAGCAGTGGCCGCAGCGGCCACAGCGGCCTCGGCAGCTTGGACAATCGTAGCAGCTCGTTCCTAAGTCTGCAATCCTATTAGATTACTGATCTGTTCTAGGTTCCTTATGACCGCTTCCATTCTAGGATCTTCTGTAGGTCGGGCTCGGGCTCGCGAGCTAGACGGACCCCCAGTTCCTCTACCTCGCGAACTCATCCTCACGATTCTATCACTCAACTATCTACTATATTTCCACTCAAGAATTAGTAACCTAGGCCAGCTAGATCTGTCTAGTCCTAGGTAGTGAATTAACTCAATAATTCACTCAGTAGGCAATCAATCACCACAAGCACAAGGCCACAATCAATAGGGTCTATGCACTCACCTCAGGTCTAGACGCACCTGCATTTCAATCGTTACAATAATTAATTCACTCAATCAATCACCACAAACAATCTGGAGGCACGTGTAGCTTATTCCACTTCCTAACTCACTAAGGTCTCCCTAAATTGCTACCCCAGGGTTTCTATCTCTTGTCACTCCAATTTCAACCAGTTTAGATCGAGCTGTCCTCGCTCTGATACCAAACCAAAACGTGATGTCATGCCTCAAACACCTTTCGAGCACGTAACACACTTCTCTAGTCGAATGGTGCGATATCCCAGGGTATTGCCGACCTCAATTTAATTCATTAGAAATTTAAATCACTAGCGAAAACCTCAAATTACCCGAATAATAATAACTGGGGTAATCAGGAAGAAGAAACATATTCATTACTCATCCAAACTTATATAATATTCACAATTTACAAACTACCAATGTATATAAGCACACCGAACTATAAACCATCGGCATTCACAAGGATCGTTAGCCTGGGTATTCTATCACCAAAATTGTTACACTTCCAAAAAGTCTATTCTCAACCCCTACATTAACCCCTACACCCTCTACTTGGTGTCCACTCTGAGTTCGACTCCTCATCCTTCAAATCTGGATCTCCCTGAACCGTCTGCTCCTCTGAGGATTTTGGTTCGGTCTCGATCTCAATTGGGTGGTTTATATCACCCAACTCAGCTGGAACTTCGTCCCGCCCCTCCTCGACCGACTCCTCAAGGAACTCATCCTCTAGGACAAACTCGGGATCAATCGATTGCTCATACGGGGGTATATACTCCGATTCTTCTTCAAGCTTAGCAGGCTCGTCCTCAGGTTCTGCCTCGGGTTCCTCTTCTTCTAGTCCTTCCTCGGGGATCGCTTCAAGATCCACATGCATTGGATTTTGTGGATTGTACCCCGCTTGAGACTCTTCAGGCTTCGGCTCATGGTTGGCCCTTAAAGGCTCCGATGCTGTAGGCACCGGCTGTAGTCCTGACCGAGCTAGATTAGTTTCTAGACTAGTCATCTCGCCATCCGGAGGAGGTATAGCAGACGGATCCCAGTCCCCAACTCCATCAAAGAGGACGTCAAATCCACGGACTGAACCAAACTCGTCTACCCCGTCTCGGAAGAACCATGCAGTGTAGGTTTGGGCCTGCCAAAGGGGTAATCTTATATCTACCCAAACTACGGTCGTATGCTTAACCCAGGCTAGGTTATCGTCCATCGGGTATTCTACAACACTGTGATCCGTGTGCATCGGAACTCCAAAACGCTCAGGCGGCGGCGGCGGCGAATTCATTGCTCAGGCCGGGGTTTTGAAATTTTTGGTCGAAACAACCATGAGAATACATCTCAGCAAGCACACACCTTAAATCCCACCTAGGCTACCATGTACCATGAAACAATCACGACAAACAATCACACTCGGCTATTACACCGCAGGCATACAATCAGTACTGACCTGGACTTTTTCTCGCATGTAACCTACACGTTAGTCACAATAGCACTATTCCACTCACATGCGTGTTTTAATTACATTTCATGCACACATTCCCATTCCATCTTTTCCACACCACTCGCCAGTGACTCGCAAAATTATACCGCCTCAGGTTCACTGCGATCATTTCACACTTGCCTCGTTAGTGGCCCGCGTAATAGTACCGCCTTAGGCTCACTATGACCAACTCATAACAACACTTCAAGGCCCGCGTAATGGTATCGTCTCAGGCCGTGAGTCTTGCCCGCGTAATGGTACCGCCTCAGGATCAACACCCACCACCTACGACACATCCCACGTAATGATACCACCTCAGGTTGGCCGTCCTCCAGTAATACCGGGCATCGTCCCGCAAAGTCATACCGCCTTAGGATGGATAACTATACCAGCGTAATGGTACCGCCTCAAGGATTTCTACAATCACATATATCACACCACACGCGATATCTCGCTCATTCACATGCTCAAAATCACTTGCCAATAAATTGGCCTACCACACATAGCCTGTGCACTCACCAATTCGCACACATTTCTCATGCACAATAAGCAATCGACTCGGCCATTTAACAGTCAATTCAATTCGGCCCGAGCATACACATAACAAAGCACATTTCAATCAATCAATTACATATTAATGCACCCAATTTAATCGCCACAACTCTGCCACATTATAAACACGCAATCAACATACAAATTGCCATTTTTCTACATCCAAACTACGGCGACTCAATTCCAACCCTTCACGACATTTTTACGCAATTAATCGCCGAATCCAAATACCCAATTTACACACCGGATAACACATCACAACACACATTCCAGCCAATCACAGCCCGCTTTCGGCCTCTAATTTTTCACCAAAATCTCCCAAATTCATTCCTAAGGCCCGCTAATCGATTCCGCCCCTAAAACCATACTAATCCACGTCTAATTAAACATGTTTCCACCTTAAATTTGTCCGTCTATACCCGAAATGCTAAATAAAGTTTAGGGCGTGACTTACCAAACTCTAGACTAACTCACCTAGAGCAGAAAACTGGCGGCGGTCAACGGTGAACGACAGCAAGCGGCAACGTGGCTCGGCAGTGGCGCGGACGGCGTGCGGTGGCGGCGACGACCTCCTTGCTGCGGCTCATTCATGGCCACAAGTAGAGAGAGAGAGGGGGGCGGGGACGACGGCATGAGGATGATGAGGCGGCGACAGGAACTGGCCGGCAGCAGCATCGCGGCGACGAACGGCCAAGGGGGAGAGGGCGATGGGGAGGGAGAGAAGGGGAAGTTGCCGGGAGGTGAGAGATAGAAAATGAGGTGAGAGAGTGTGGGTCTTGGTCTAAATAGTCCAATTTTGACCACTTTTGGCAATTTATCATCTTGCCCTTCTCTCACAAATCCAATCAACGGCTGAGATTCGATCTTATCTTGAAATCAACGATCCGAATCGAATCTTTTACAAAATATCCAAGGGCAATTTGATAATTTCATAAAATTCTAAGGGCAAAATTGTCCAACTCGAAAGTTAGGGCAAAATGACCAAAATGCTCCTCCCTTCTAACACTTGCCCTTAGCAAACTTTCAGGGGTAAAATGGTCACTTTTCCATTTTCTTGGCGAAATTAAATTTTTCTTAAGGATTCGGGAAAATCTGAAGCTATACGTTACAACCACAACGTCGTCCTACCGTCCCGTCGTGACTTCTTAATTTTCCGATGTCCAATTTGAGCTCTAATTAATAATTAAATTTTATTTAACGTAACTCGAGAATTTCTCAAACTAACGGGCGGCTTTTGGGAAAATTCGCATATTCGATTCGTGACTAATAGTAAATCGAGTCACATGCAAGTTCATTCGGTTTGTGACGACCACGGTGGTCACTTAATCGCGAGGATCGATCGCTAGATCCGAAGAGCACAATCATTTGGTATAGGTTTAGGGTCATTTGTTAATTCATTTCGTGGTCCGGCGGAATCACCCGCGATCCACTACTATGATAGTGGCGAACTGACCCCTAGCTATCCTTGGATCGACCTACAGTGGCTCAAAATGTTACCTCGATGATTTTATGATCGAAAATCAATTCACGATCGAATTTCCTTGATCACGCGAAATTAAGTCCATGATTAGCTTTTCCCTAATAGTTAGTATCCTAGGAATGATCAGTTTCAGGCGAGAACTAACTATGAGTACATCCATTAAATCAAGTATTTCATAAATCCCAAACGGATAAATTTCAGGATGTCATAACTCTTCTCCACTTATATAAATTTCGTCCTCGAAATTTACATATCCCACCACTACTCAAATAAATGGGGGTATTGACGTTGCATTATCTCTTCACTTTCCCAAGTCGCGCCTTCAGTCCCGTGGCATTCTCAAATAACCTTGATCATCGGGATCGTCTTCTTCCTTAGAACCCGTTCTTTCCGATCTTCAATCCTTACTAGTCTCTCAACATATGACATCTTGTCATCGACTTCTATCTCCTCATAATTTAACACGTGAGTTGGGTCCGGATCATATTTCCTCAACATCGATACGTGGAACACATTATGCACTTGCAATAAATTCCGCAGAAGTGCAAGGCAATAAGCTAACTCTCCAATCCGCTCTAAAACCTCAAAAGGTTCCACGTACCGCGGACTCAATTTCCCTTTCTTACCGACTCTGGATAGTCCCCTCATGGGCGATACCTTAAGGAATACGTGATCCCCTACTTGAAACTCCAAAGGTTTTCGCCTTTTGTCTGTATAACTCTTTTGACGGCTTTAAGCTGTTTTCAGCTTTTCACGGATCACCTTAACGGCCTCTATCGACTGTTGAACTAACTCTGGCCTGATTATACTTCTTTCCCCTACTTCATCCCAACATATGGGCGTTCTACAAGCCTTGTCATACAGTGCCTCAAAAGGTGCCATTCCGATGCTCTGCTGAAAACTATTGTTATATACAAATTTTGCTAAGGGTAGTTGTTCTTCTCACTTTCCCTGATAATCCAACACACATGCCCGAAGCATATCCTCTAAAGTCTGAATCGTCCTTTCAGACTAGCCATCCGTTTGTGGATGATAAGCTGTACTAAACTGTAGCTTCGATCCTAATGTCGGCTGCAAATTTTTTCAAAAATTGGCGGTAAATCTAGGATCACGATCTAAGGTAATAGTCATTAATACCCTATGCAAATGAACTATCTGCTGCACATTTAATTCAGCATATCGATCTAATGTGAAGTCGTTTCGCACGGTCAAAAAGTGTGCCGACTTCGTCAATCTATCGACAATCACCCAAATAGCATCATGGCCTCTTTAGCTCCTTGGTAATCCCGACACAAAATTCATAGTTATATACTCCCATTTCCATTCTGGGTTTTCCAAAGGTGGCAATAATCCTCCTGGCTTATAATGTTGTGCATTCACTTGCTGGCGCGTCATACATTTAGTCACATGTCTGGCTATATCTACCTTCATACTATTCCACCAGTAGTACTGCCTCAAATTCTAATACATTTTAGTGCTACTTGGGTGGATACTATAACTACTCCGATGCGCCTCTGATAAAATTTCTTCTTTAAGCTTCGCATTATCAGGCACACATAATCGTCCTCGGAACTTTAATATCCCATCTTTGGATATCTAGAAGTTCAACTTTCTCTTGGTGTCATCCATATTTAAAATCCTTTTGGATTTCTTGATCCAAAGACTGCAAAGTCTTAATCTTAGTCTGGATCTCTGGTTCGATCCTTAGTGTGGCTAGCAAACTCAAGACCTGACTTACTTCGAATCTAAACTCCCAGTCTCGCGCTTTTTCTAACAAAGCCCACTCCTTGACCATCAAATATGCGATGCTAGACTTCCGGCTCGACGCATAGGCTACCCGGTTGGTCTTCCCGGGATGATATAATATATTGCAATCATAATCCTTCAACAATTCCATCCACCGACACTAACTCATGTTTAACTCCTTTTGAGAAAATAAATATTTGAGGCTCTGATGATTTGTATAAATCTGAAATTTCTCTCTACATAAATAATGTCGCCAAATATGCAAGGCGAATACTATTGCAACTAATTCCAAATCGTGCGTCGGATAATTCAACTCATGCAATCTTAACTGTCTTGACGCGTAGGCCACTACTTGCCCATTTTGCATGAGTACACACCCCAATCCTTTCAACGACGCATCACTATAAATTTCATATCCTTCGGGTCCTGATGGTATAATCAATACTGGTGTCGTTGTCAACTTATATTTCAGTTCTTGAAAACTCCTTTTACATTTATCGGTCCATTCAAACTTCGTTCCTTTTTCAACAAATGTGTCAACGGTGTCGCTATTGCCGAAAACTCTTCCGCGAAACGACGATAATATCCCGCCAAACCCAAAAAGCTTCAAACCTCTATTACCTTCGTTGGTTTCGGCCACTTCATTATAGCCTCAATCTTTGATGGATCTACTACTAAGATTCCTTCCCCAGAAATTACGTGTCCAAGAAATGCTACCCGATTGAGCCAAAATTCGCACTTGCTAAACTTAACATACAGTGCATTCTCTCTTAAAGTTTGTAACACCCTGCTCAAGTGAAATTTATGCTCCTCCAGAATCTTCGAGTATACCAATATGTCATCTAAAAAAATGATCACGAATTAATCTAAGAATTCCTTAAACACTCAATTCATTAGATCCATAAAGGCAGCAGGAGCGTTCGTTAATCCGAACACATTACCATAAATTCATAATGTCCATATCTCGTCCTAAATGCCGTCTTCGGTATATCCTCCTTCCTAATTCTTAACTGATGATATCCCGTTCTCAAATCAATTGTAGAGAACACCGAAACCCCTTGTAATTGATCAAACAAATCATCAATCCTCGGCAAGGGATATTTATTTTTTATCATCACCTGATTTAGCTGCCTATAGTCAATACATAACCTCAGCGACCCATCTTTCTTTCTCACAAATAAAACTGGCGCTCCCCACAGAGACGCACTGCGACGAATAAATCCCTTATCTAACAATTCTTGCATTTGCACCTTTAACTCCTTTAACTCCGACAACAACATTTTATAGGGTGCCTTCGAGATTGGCTCAGTTCCAGGTACTAACTCGATTACAAATTCTACTTCTCTTTCTGGTGGCAATCCCGGCAATTCCTGAAGAAACACATTGGGATAATCGCACACCACAACTATATCCTCTAGCCTCGGCTTCTCAGCCGTCGAATCAACTACTACCTCTAGGAATCCTTGACACCCTTCACTCAATAACTTCGTCATTTCTAGCGACGAAATCCATAAAATCAAAGGTCCTCCTCGATTTTTCACAAATTTGAATTCCAAATGTCTAACGGGATTAAATTGGATCACCCTACTATTATAATGCACTACGGCCCTCTGCTTAGACAGCCAGTCTATACCCACTATCATATCAAAATCGTACATGGCTAGGACCGCTAAATCAATCCTTTCCTCCCTATCTCCAATCACAATCTTATAATTCGGACACCCCAAGGTAAATAGCATCTTATCATTCAAGGGAGTCGTCATGGCATACATGGTTGCCATAGAGAAATCGTACCTGTGACAACCCCTGACACGTTCTAAATTTCTTTTCTGGCCATGGCATACACTCGTCCTTGCGCCTGTGGCCTAATCTGATTAGCTGTCCGGGCCACTCCGGTTTGGTTCTCATTCCAAGGTGGCGGCAACGCAGGCAACCTATTCTGCCTGAGATTGGGGCAAAACCTTATGTTATGACCAAATCCACCACACCCAAAACATGTTTCGCCTCGGGTTAGACAAGGTCCATTTCCATGCCTTTCCCCACATAATCGACAAGGACCATTCTGATTTCGGGCTGGCTTCCCTATATTTCTTCTAACATGAGGGACAAAACGTCTATTACTCAACATCGGCCTCTTCCCGAGATTACGATTATCCCTACCCTGGACAAACCTCGACCCAGAAGTAGCTGCCCTGTCTACCTAATCCCGCTCAAGAACCTGAGCTCTATCATATATGTCCTTATAAGTCCTCAGATTCACCAGTACCAACTGGCTGCGAATGTCGGCTCTCAATCCATCCCGAAACCTTCGCACCTTGTCCTCGGGATGCTCTACCATCCTCGGCACAAACTAAGACAATCTAGCAAATTCCGCCTCATACTGGTCCACAGTCATCTGACCTTAGCGGAGCCTCATAAACTCTACTAGTTTTCTTTCCCTAGCACTCTCTAAGAAGTACTTTCCATAAAAACTCTCGGTAACGCAGCCCAAGTCTGGGCGGTACCTTCAAGAAACACTATCCTTGGTGGCATTCCACCAATCATTTTCATTGTCATGCAACTGATACATAGCTAGGGTCACTTTCTCAATCTCGGTGTACCCTAATACCTCAAAGGCCTTCTCTAACTCTTCCACCCATTTCGACGCAGCTTCAGGATCACCACTTGCAGTAAACTTAGGCGATTTCAACTTCAGGAACTACTCTACCAACTGGTGTATTTGTCTATTAGCATTCACCTGCCCCTGCTTTTGATTCCCATTATTATTATTATTGACAACAGCGGCCACAGCGGCCTCGGCAACTTGGGCAATCGTAGCAGCTCGTTCCTGAGTCTGTAATCCTATCATATTACCAATTTGTTCTAGGGTCCTCATGACCGCTTTCATTCTAGGATCTTCTATAGGTCGGGCTCGGGCTCGCAAGCTGGACGGACCCCTAGTTCCTCTACCTCGTGAACTCATCCTCACGATTCTATCACTCAACTATTTGCTATAATTCCCCTCAGGAATTAGTAACCTAGGCCAGCTAGATCTGTCTAGTCCTAGGCAGTGAATTAACACAATAATTCACTTAGCAGGCAATCAGTTACCACAAGGACAAGGCCACAATCAATAAGGTCTGTGCACTCACCTTAGGTCCAGACGCACCTACATTTCAATCGTTGCAACAATTAATTCACTCAATCAATCACCACAAATAATCTAGAGGCACGTGTAGCTTATTCCACTTCCTAACTCACTAAGGTCTCCCTAAATTACAACCCCAGGGTTTCTATCCCTTGTCACTTCAACTTCGACCATTTTAGATTGAGCTGTCCTCGCTCTGATACCAAACCAAACCATGATGTCATGCCTCGAACCCCTTTCGAGCACGCAACACACTTCTCTGGTCGAATGGTGCGATATCCTAGGATATCGCCGACCTCAATTTAATTCATCAGAAATTTAAATCACCAGCAGAAACCTCAAATTACCCGGATAATAATAACTGGGGTAATTAGGAAGAATAAACATATTCATTGCTCATCCAAACTTATATAATATTCACAATTTACAGACTACCAATGTACATAAGCATACCGAACTATAAACCATCGACATTCACAAGGATCGTTAGCCTAGGTATTCTATCACCAAAATTGTTACACTTTTAAAAAGTTTATTTTCAACCCCTACACTAACCCCTATGCCCTCTGCTTGGCGTCCACTCTGAGTTCGACTCCTCATCCTCCGAATGGATCTCCCTGAACCGCCTGCTCCTCTGAGGATTTTGGTTTGGTCTCGATCTCAATTGGGTGGTTTATATCACCCGACTCAGCTGGAACTTTGTCCCGCCCCTCCTCGACCGACTCCTCAAGGAACTCATCCTCTAGGACAAACTCGGGGTCAATCCACTGCTCATACGAGGGTATATACTCCGATTCTTCTTCAGGCTCAGTAGGCTCGTCCTCGGGTTCTTTCTTTTCTGGTCCTTACATGGGGATCGCCTCAAGATCCATATCTATTGGATCGTACCCCGCTTGAGACTCTTTAGGCTCCGGCTCATGCTCGGCCCCTAAAGGCTCCGGTGCTGTAGGCGCCTGCTGTAGTCCTGACCGAGCTAGACTAGTTTCTAGACTAGTCATCTCGCCATCCGGAGGAGGTATAGCAGACGGATCCCAGTGCCCAACTCCATCAAAGGGGACGTCAAATTCACGGACTAGACCAAGCTCGTCTTCCCCATCTCGGAAGAACCATGCAGTGTAGGTTTGGGCCTACCAAAGGGGTAATCTTATATCTACCCAAACTACGGTCGTATGCTTAACCCAGGCTAGGTTATCGTCCATCGGGTATTCTACGACATCATGATCGGTGTGTATCGGAACTCCAAAGCGCTCAGGTGGCGGCGGCGGCGAATTCATTGCTCAGGCCGGGGTTTTGAAATTTTTGGTCAAAACAACCATGAGAATACATCTCAGCAAACACACACCTTAAACCCCACATAGGCTATCACGTACCACCAAACAATCACGACAAACAATCACACTCAGCTATTACACCGCAAGCATACAATTAGTACTTACCTAGACCTTTTCCGGCGTGTAACCTGCACGTTAGTCACAATAGCACTATTCCACTCACATGTGTATTTTAATTACATTTCATGTATACATTCACATCTCATTCCATCTTTTCCACATCACTCGGCAGTAACCTGGGTAATTATACCGCCTCAGGTTCACTGCGATTATTTCATACTTGCCTCGTCAGTGGCCCGCGTAATAGTACCGCCTCAGGTTCACTGCGACCAACTCATAACAACACTTCAAGGCCCACGTAATGGTATCGTCTCAGGCCGTGTGTCTTGCCCGCGTAGTGATATCGCCTCAGAATCAACACCCACCACTTACGACACAACCCGCGTAATGATACCGCCTCAGTTTGGCCATCCTCCGGTAATACCGGGCATCGTCACGCATAGTCGTACCGCCTTAGGACGGATAATTATCCCCGCGCAATGGTACCGCCTCAGGGATTTTCGCAATCACATATACCACACCACACACGGTATCTCGCTCATTCACATGCTCAAAACTCACTTGCCAAAAATTGGCCTACCACACTGTTGACACCTAATTTTTAGCCGACACGTCATTAAAAATAGAAAATTCGAGATTATGATTTCCGATCGCGACGGAGCCTGTTTCTTGAACAAAAAGTGTCGTTTTTTAATTCTGTCTGTTGGCCTAGCTTTTGTAAGCGATTTTCTATTCATTTCATGCAAAAACCCGAAAAGTCAAATGGTTGACTTTTGCGTTGACTTTTTGGTCAACCCTTTGACCAAAAGTCAACCCCAGGTCAAATTGGGGCTTTTCGCATAAAAAGATTCCTTTCAAGTCCAATTTCACTTTAGAAGTGGAAATTTTAGAAAAATTCAAAGATTTGATCATAAAATCAAGCTCCTAGTGAAAAGTCAACTAGGGTTTGACTTTTGGTCAAACCTTTGACCAAAAAAATTGAAAAATACAAAAATCCAAAAATCATCTTATTTTACATTCAATTTACCTTTGGCATTTGAAATTTTACAAAAATCGATTTAGAATCAACTTTTTCCCAAATTACGGAATTTGATTCAAATCGGCCAAAAATGAAATTACTTCATTTCTAGTCATTTTTTAGGTTAGTTTTCTTCACGGCATTTGATCTAGAGGTCATCTTATATTTAATTTTTGAACCAATTTTGTGATTCCAAGCCAAACACAAAAATCCCTAATTTTGGCCCTAATCAGTGATTTTGATCAATTCTTCATGATGTGCGCAATTGAGGCACGAATGAGCCTAATTTCTTATATGAAATCCAAATTCAAAATCAATTTTGAAAGATTCACATAAATTTGAGTCAATTTGATCAATTTAGTGATCCAATGATAAAAAAGTCTAAGAGTAATTGGTCTAATTAGTGCAATTCAACTTGACCCACTCTAGACTAATATTCAATTTGATGAATTGAGACTCAATTTGGTTAATTGGACTTCAATTAAATTTGTTAGTTAAGCTTAGCCATGCAATTTCCCAAATTCAAGATCAATTGAGACAAACAAGTCAAATTGAGTCAATTTGTGCATGAATTACAAATCGATCCAATCCGATTTGATCCAACTCAATATTAATGGAATCAATTAATCATGATAGAGATCAAATTGTGCAAAATTGGAATCAAGGATTGAATTGATTCAATCAGGCCAAATTCAGGGCTAACCGGCTCAACCTGGTTTGATTCAAATTGAACCAATCCGATCGGACTGGCCATTTTCCGGTCGAAAATTTCGACGATCGACAGTCCGTTCAGACCAACCAAGGCCGGTCACATCCTCTTGAGCGCAAAAATGACAAAAATGCCCTTAATTGAGAATTACAAAAATGCCCCTAAGAGAAATTACTAAAATGCCCTTCTTCAAGGATTAAGCAAATTAATTAGGGGATAAGTAAATCAATCATGGCCATTCATTTAGAATTGATCATGTCCATCCATGATGCCATGTCACCAATCCTTAACCTTTCAAGAATATTCTTAATCATTAAGGGTGCATTTTGGGCCATTGGATTAATCAAAGGGGTAGAATTCAAAGTTGAGGGAAGTATATAGTGTTTTTTCCCTCCAAAATTAAAGGGGGGATTCATTTTTTCAGATCTGGTTTCTCTCTCATCTCTCTCTCTCTCTCTCTCTTCCTCTCACGCCATCTCTCTCTCTCTCTCTCGAGTTCTCTCTCGGCGACAGCCATTTCGCCTCCTCGCCGGCCACTTTCCGCGCCCCACCGTCGTCCCCCACGGTGGTCCAAGGCCAGTCGTAAGGCCAGCTGACCTCGCTGGTGGCCGGAGCTCCTCATTCCGGCGGCTTCTTCCTCTCGGTAGCATCACCGACGCTGCTGCCGGTGATGTGATCAGCCGGTTCAAGCGGCTGAACCGGCTGATCGGTGTCCCCCTCCGGTGATCCAGATCATCCAGCAGCATTCCTCGGTGTTTTCATGTCGCTGTGGTGGCCGGCTTCTTGTTGAACGGCCACCGGATTGCATCTTTGATTTGATTTTTTGCTAATTAGTCCATTTGCTATGCCAAAACACTTTTAGAAATTAGGATCAGAATCTGAAACATATTGTTCAAGTCTGTTCTAATATCTTTCTAATTGACGTTGTGTTGTTTGATGATTTTTTATGATTTTTTACGATCATTTTTTGAAAAATCTTTCTTCATGAAAGTTGCAGAGGACATCTTGATCTATTCATCATAAAATTTTTACAAAATTCTGAGCATGTTAGCCTCGTGCGATTTGCAACGTCATATACATATGAATCTGGTGACAGACTAGTTTCAGATCGACCTTCGTGTGTTCTTCGATTTTTATAAATTCGTGTGTTCAAAATATGAAAAATTTTCTTTAGAAAAGTTCATACTGAGATCGAGATCTTTCTATTGATACTAATTTCATCAAAATCGGAGGTCATTTGAATTTTCAAAAGGAATTCCCATAATCCGATCAGTATCTGTGTCCAGATCTGATTTTCATTCCTTTGGAGTTCAAAAGATGTTTCTCCGAATTTGATAAAGTTAGAGTCCTTTTTTGCAAAAAATCAAAATTACAAAGTTGTTCATTGAGGTCTCATTATGTTGACTAGAAATTTTGAGGACCTAATAACAATTTTTGGAGGGCCAATTTGCTTAAAATTTCATGAAAGGTCTTCACGGGTTAAAACTTCATTTGCAGTTGAGTCCTTCGCGAAAATTGAATTTTGTAAAAATTTGGAGGGCTTTTTAGCAAACACTCAAAACATGAAAGTTGTTGCACACAGGGAATCCTAACAGTACAAAAAATTTCACGTGGTTTTGATAAGGTTTGTTATTTTTCCCGCCATTATTTTGAAATCCATAACAGAATCGAGTCTAGTCTGTCACTGAGATCAAATTTGATATTTTCCGGAAAATTGGCTAGGACTTAGAAAAAATGGTCTTCTTGACTTTTGATCCTCATATCATAAGCTTTCTAATGACACCTGAATCACTTCATTTGGACATCATTAGGGTAGTTAATCACAACCGAACAGAATCAATTAGAATTAGATATTAACTGACTAAGTGGTCTTTTTTATAAAGCCCACTTCTCATTGCTTGATTGGCTTCGAAATAAGGCCCATGGGCTTGAATGCATGCTCATTCTATTATTATGCATGTGTTTGTTAGATGAATGTTAGGCCCGGTGCATGTTCGGCGGGTAGCCCATCATGGTCATTTAGAACTCGACTTTAGGGGTTAATTGATATGAGTTGCCGTTTTGTGAATGCAAATGGTAACCCATTATCATTAACCATTAATCAAATAATGTTAGATGATTAGGTGGGTGGTGAATCGAAATGCATGAAAAAACAAAGGCCCATCCCGAGGCCCGTGCTTAATTAGTGAATTGCTTGCACCATTGTTCTTTCATATGTTGTTTGTCGTGAATGAATGTTATGAATGTAAATACCGACACCCGAGAGACGGTCCATAGAAGATAATCCAAAATTGAAAAGGCCAAGGTGATTGACCGATGTCCAATCCGGTCTCGATTTGTACTCATTTGATGATGGTGCTAGACCGATGTCCAATCCGGTTTCAATTTGTACTTAATTCATTCATCCCCGATCATGTCTCGGGTTTTCAATTTGTGTTGTAATAAACACCCGACGAGTTGCGGGTTTTTACTTTTTTCGCACTTAGAATTAGTTTGTATTTTCAATACTTCGAGTGTTTACTTTACGAAATGTCTTTCAATACAATTGATTGTTTCTTTCTTTTTCTAGACTACGATAGGATTAGTTTAGAATCTTAATTGAAAGTACAAAAAAACAAGATGCATGATCACCTAGTGGACTAAGACTTTGGCATGAAAGTGATAAAGAACAAATGCATGACAACTTAGATAACAACCATGATAAGTTTAGCGGTACCGATAGGACGTTAATAAAAATATTAACGTAAGTTAGTCTCCGAACCTTTGATCTCTGGTTTTCGTAGAAATCGAAACGAAATTCCCGCGTTTCGATTGGGTATTCTAGCCGACCCCCAACCTAGGCTAGTGGCGACTCCTAAAAAATATAAAATAAAATCGATCCGCTGTCACGCGAGATATGGATTTAGGGAAAATCCACGTTCATGATCAATGGGTCATATGGCTAAACAAAAGATTTACACTTCAGTAAAATCATTTTTATGAGGTGCCATATGAACCATCTCATGAACACTTATCTCTAAACCCGCCTCATCGAGCTCGGCCCTCAAGGGGTAGGTCGCGACAGGCTTGGCGACTCCGCTGGGGACTAGGTTACAAACCTAAGTGGATTAAACCGTAATAAACTTATTGGTTGTTATCTCACTCGTCTACATTTTGAAGCATCGACCGCAAGTCAAAGTCGCATGGAAAATGAGGTTAGTCCACTAACTATGTGTTAAATGGATTTATAGGTGGGAGCCATAAGGGGTGGAGTGAATGCAAACCCTTTGTTTTGTAGGTGGCGTTCGGGTGAATGTCAAATGTATGAGATTATATTGAAGTGTTGTTTGCTTTAGATTTAAATGCATGTTTACTTGCTTTAGCACGACACAATGCACCCACATCCTGCGGTCTAAAACCCCGGATCGCTTTAGGGCACCTTTAGGAGGTATTAAGAGTGGAATTCGCATGTGAATGCATGTGGTAATCCATTCCTCAATACCGCTCATCTTGCTTAGTAAGAAGTGCACCGACCGACGTTAGTAGCGGTGGGTAAACTCTTCTTATCTAATTAAGATGGGGACCTTAAACCTTTAGAATCCTACCCTTAGATGTCAAAACTCACATGTCCTCATGCGATGTGTCGATGTGTTTGCCATTTTCTCTTCGTGGTAAGGTTGATTGTATCGTTCTACAATTTCAATTACGCCATTTCAATTCCACGTTATATTCTTTTCTATAATGCGTGGTGATTAATCTCGATGCCCCAAATTAGGGTTAGTCAAAATGGATATGTCAGAGATTCGAATCATTCCCATACCTAGAGCTCTTGTGGTCATGTGGGAGAGTCTTGAACCAAAGCATAAAGACTACGTGGAAAAGAGGATCGGATATCTTCCTGCACTTTTATACATTGAGCCTCGAGTTGCTATGATCAAAGCATTGTCCCATTTTTGGAACTCAAAGACATCCACTTTTGTGTTTGGTCGAAATGAGTTGACCCCTACAATTGAGGAATACGATATTGCCATTGATAGAGTCGAGTCTTTTGGTCTAGTTAGCCCTCCGATAGATATAGATCCTATAATTCTTTTGAGCCAATTCTTAGGAATCGACATTCTCCAAATCAAAGGCGTTCTTAGAGGAAATTCCAATGCACTCTCTTTCACATTCTTAGAACGACATTTTTCTAGCTTGCCAAAAGAATCGGGTAATCAAATTCCTCGAGTTTTTCTCTTAGCCTTCTTTGGTTTTGTGATTTTTCCATTTACCAAAAAGACCATGGATCCTTTGGTAGTTCACATTGTCAATCAAGTATGTATATTCAAAAGATTCTCCAATATGATCTTAGGCGAGACCTTCGTATCACTCAATAAGTTCAAACAAAACAAAAATGGTATCTTTAGAGCCCCAATAGGTTTACTCCAAATTTGGTTGATCTCTCATCTCAAAGATTTTGGTTTGAGCTTGAAAATCATAAATGTGTCCAAAGATTGTCATCCTATCTCGCTCTTCCGAGAAAAGGAAGAAATCTTTCCCTATTGGTCATTTTCAACTTGGTTTAATTTTTTCAAGAACCTTGTTCCAAATCAAATCCAATGGCATGTTCGTTGGCTTGGAAATCCCGAAGTGCGCCTTAATAACGGATCAGACAACCCAATCCCACTTTTGGGTCTAACGGGGTCTACGTCATATTACCCTTTTAGGGTGATCCGTCAATATCGTGCGCTTCAAAAGATTCCGCCATTCCTCAAGTTGGGGTTATATCATTTTGATTATCGTAAAGATGTCATCCAAAATGACCAAATGACGGATTTGAAAGAAATGATCAAGTCTATCATTGATATGTGGTACAAATGCCACCCGGAGCCAATTCTCATTACCGATGAGTCAAAATTGGAAGGGGAAATGAAGATACATCACGCATTGCCGGAGTACATACACCGTCGTCTCGAGCCCGAGCTTAAAGTGGATCTCCCTAATGTCCCCGAGAAGCCAACTCAACAGCAAGCTATAGCCGCAAGAGCTCTTAGGGAAAAGGATGAGGCTTTAGCCGAGGTTGAACGTTTGACCCAAGAAAACAAACAAATTCGCCTCGCATCTAAAGAAGATCCATTAGGATTTTGGCTATATTCCATGAGGAATTCTCCTTTCATGTAATTTTCATTTTATAGATTTGATATATAGGATTTCCTTTTTTACTCATTTTAGTAATGATGTAATAGGATTCTCTTCTTGTTTTTAGATTGATCTATAGGGATTGTATTTCACAAATTTTGTTGTTAATAGTGAAATTTCCCTTTGTGCGTACTTTCTTTTCTGAGATTCCAATGGAATATAGATGGGGCATCTTGATTAATCATCGCGTGTTACCCCTTTAATTGTATAATTTCTTATGAAGAAATTGTGATAAGAGATTATTCACGTGATATTGGGATCATGAGAATATTTCTTATCTCTATTTCATCTAAAGAAAATATAAAATTGAAGGGTTTTATATTTTCGTCTCAACTCATTTTCCGTATACTAATTTAATTTCTATTTTGTTAAACAACAAGGTACTAAAGTACGGCTGAGACGCGCTTTATTATACGCACCCGTCGCCAAACAAGGATGGAGAACGAAGACACTCGTACCCGCGTTATTACCATCGAGAATCAAATGGCACAAATGATGGCGCTCTTAACTGATCTTGCAAATCAAGTAAAGAACTTCATGCCTGTGGCTCCTGCTGCTGCGGCTTCTACTCCTAATGCGCCCACTAATGCGCCGATGATAGATCCTGTTGACAAAGGACCTGCTGAAGAGGTCCCCGTTAATGCCATTCCCACCGTCATTGATTTGGAAGCTCCACCTAAGGAGTCGCCTATGGCTCACATGGATGAAGAGAGTGCGAGACGTCTCGCAAAATTGGAAGAACGCTTATGCATGTTGCAAGGTTACCAACTCCAAGGCTGTGATAAACTATCGCCTTTTACAAAGGTGAAAGTCCCTGATTTTTACAAGGAGCCCGAATTCTCAAGGAAGTACGATGGAACTGGGTGCCCTAAAACCCACTTGAAATATTATTTGAACAAGATGGCTCGTTATTCCGATAACACCCCGCTGTTGATCAACAATTTTCAAGATAGCTTGGCTGATTCCGCCTTAACGTGGTTCATCGAATTGGATTTGGAGAAAATTTGCACCTGGGAAGATCTTGCAGATGAATTCCTTCAGCAATACAAGTTTAATACTGAAATTGCACCAACCCGTGAAGAGCTGGTCCGGGTTGATAAAAGGAGAAATGAAACTTTTAGAGCGTATGCCCAAAGGTGGAGAACTACGGCGTCCCAAGTTAAACCTCCGATGTCCGAGAAAGAGATTATTGTTGACACCTAATTTTTAGCCGATGCGTCATTAAAAATAAAAAATTCGAGATTATGGTTTCCGATCGCGACGGAGCCTATTTCTTGAGCAAAAAGTGTCGTTTTTTAATTCCGTCTGTTGGTTTAGCTTTTATAAGTGATTTTCTATTCATTTCATACAAAAACCCAAAAAGTCAAATGGTTGACTTTGGCGTTGACTTTTGGTCAACCCTTTGACCAAAAGTCAACCCCAGGTCAAATTGGGGCTTTTTGTTTGAAAAGATTCCTTTCAAGTTCAATTTCACTTTAGAAGTGGAAATTTTAGAAAAATTCAAAGATTTGATCATAAAATCAAGCTCCTAGTGAAAAGTCAACTAGGGTTTGACTTTTGGTCAAACCTTTGACCAAAAAAATTGAAAAATTCAAAAATCCACAAATCATCTTATTTTACATTCAATTTACCTTTAGCATTTAAAATTTTACAAAAATCGATTTGGAATCAATTTTTTCCCAAATTGCGGAATTTGATTCAAATCGGCCAAAAATGAAATTACTTCATTTCTAGTCATTTTTTAGATTAGTTTTCTTCACGACATTTGATCTAGAGGTCATTTTATATCCAATTTTTGAACCAATTTTGTGATTCCAAGCCAAACACAAAAACCCCCAAATTAGGCCCTAATCAGTGATTTTGATCGATTCTTCATGATTTGCGCAATTGAGACACGATTGAATCTAATTTCTTATATGAAACCCAAATGCAAAATCAATTTTGGAAAAATCACATGAATTTGGGTCAATTTGATCAATTTAGTGATCCAATGATTAGGAAGTCTATGAGTGATTGGTCTAATTAGTGCAATTCAACTTGACCCACTCTAGACTAATATTCAATTTGATGAACTGGGACTCAATTTGGTTAATTAGACTTCAATTAAACTTGTTAGTCTAGCTCGTTCATGCAATTACCCAAATTCAGTGCTAATTGACTCAAATCGGTTTAATTCAAATTGAACCAATCCGATCGAACTAGTCATTTTTCGAGTCGAAAATTTTGATAATTGATAACCCGGTCGGACCAACCAAGGTCAGTCACATCCTCTTGAGTACAAAAATGACAAAATGCCCTTAATCAAAAATGACAAAAATCCCCTTGATTAAGAATGACCAAAATACCCTTCTTCAAGGATTAAACAAATTAATTAGGGGATTAGCAAATCAATCATGGCCATTCATCTAAAATTGATCATGACCATCCATGATGCCATGTCATCAATCCTTAGCTATTAAGGAATATTCTTAATCATTAAGGATCCATTTTGAGCCATTTGATTGATCTAAGGGCTAAAATTCAAAGTTGGGGGAGGTATATAGCATTTTTCCCTCCAAAAATCAAGGGGGGATGTCCATTTTCAGATCTGAATTCTCTCTCTCTCTCTCTCTCTCTCTCTCTCTCTCTCTCTCTCTCTCTCTCTCTCTCTCTCTCTCTCTCTCTCCCTCTCCCACGATCAACTCTCTCTCTCCCGAAGTCCTCTCTCGGCCGCCGGCGTTCCAGCCCCTTGCCGGCCCCATTCCGGCGCGCCACCGCCACTCCGGCGTCCCCCACGGCGGTCCAAGGCTGATCGCAAGATCAGCCTCCTTCGCTGGTGGCCGGAGCTCCCTTTTCCGGCGGCATTTCCTCCTCGGCAGCAGTACCGGCAAGACTGCCGGTGATCTGTTCAGCCGGTTCAACCGGCTGAACCGGCCCTCCGGCGGCCTCCTCCGGCGGTTCCAAACCTCCGACTACCTCCCTCGGCATCCCCAAGTCGCTGTGGTGCCCGGCCTTGCATCAAACAGCCACCGGAGCACATCATTTTCCTTAACTTTTACTGATTCGTTCATTTGATTGAAGACGAGTCGATTCTCACATTATTTCTTGCAATCTATTGTCGTAGATCGGCCGAGCTTTCCGAGGTGTCTCCGTGCCATTCCAGGTCTGAATACGGAGGCCGGATCGCTCGCTTGAGCGTTGGATCATCGTGAGACAAGGTAAGAACGTTTGAACTCAACTCTGTAATTCGTGTCCAGTAAAATCCTGATTGCTTGAGATGCTGTTTTGAGCTAGTTAACGTCGAAATCTGATGAAGTGATAAACTAGAGAGTCGTAGAACTCGTCTTAAGCTTCGATTTGATATATCATATGCCTCGATCGGACTTCATTTGCTATGTCAAAACACTTCTAGAAGTCAGGATCAGAATCTGTAAATTGCTGTTCATGTCTGTTCTGATGCATTCCTGACTGATGATGTGCTGTTGGATGAATTTTATGATTTTCTATGATCATTTTCTGGAAAAATTTCCTTCATGAGAATTGTAGAACACGTCCTGATCTGTTCACCATAAAATTTTCATAAAATTTTGAGCATGTTAACCTTGTACGATTGACAACGTCATCTGCATATGGATCGGATTTCATGCTAGTTTCAGTTGACCTTTGTGTGTTCTTCGATTTTCATAAATTCGTGTGTTCGAGATATAAAAAAATTTTCTTCACGAAAGTTCTTCCTGAGATCAAGATCTTTCAATTGATACTAATTTCATTAAAATCGGAGATCATTTGTATTTTCAAAAGGAATTCTCACAATTTGATCAGAATCTGTGTTCAGATCTGATTTTCATTCCTTTGAAATTCAAAAGATGTTTCTCCGAATTTGATGAAGTTAGGGTCCTTTTTTGCAAAAATTCAAAACTTCAAAGTTGTTCATTGGGGTCTCATTATGTCAACTGAACATTTTGAGGACCTAATTGCAAATTTTGGAGGGCTGATTTGCTTAAAAAATCTTCTCGGGCTAAAATTTCATTTGCAATTGAGTCCCTCGCGAAAATTGAATTTTATAAAAATTTGGAGGGCTTTTTAGCAAAAACTCAAAACATGAAAGTTGTTTCACACAGGGAATCCTAACGGCACAAAAATTTTCGCGCGTTTTTGATAATGTTTGTTATTTTTCCCGCCTTTAATTTGAAATTCGTAACTGAACCATGTCCAGCCTGTCACTGAGACTTAATCATGCATTTTCGGGAAATTTGGCTAGGATTTAGAAAAAATGGTCTTCATGACTTTTGTTCCTCATGTCATAAGCTTTCTAATGACACCTGATTCATTTCATTTGAACGTCATTAAGATAGTTAATCATGCTTGAACAGAATTGATCCGAATTAGATGTTAATTGAATAAGTGGTCTTTCTCATAAAGCCCACTTCCCCTTGCTTGATTGGTTTTGAAATAAGGCCCATGGGCTTGAATGCATGCTCATTTATGATCAAGCATGTGTTTGTTAGATGAATGTTAGGCCCGATGCATGTTCGGCGGGTAGCCCATTCATTATCATTAGAACCCGACTTTAGGGGTTAATTGATATGAGTTACCGTTTTGTGAATACAAATGGTAGCTCATTATCATTAACCATTAATCAAACAATGTTAAATGATTAGATGGGTGATGAATCGAATCGCATGAAAAACAAAGGCCGATCCCGAGGCCCGTGCTTAATTAGTGATTTGATTGCATCTTTGTTCTTTCATATGTCATTATGAATGAATGTATGGATGTAAACATCGACACCCGAGAGGCGGTCCAAGGAAGAATAATCCGAAATAGAAGATCAAGGTGGTTGACCGATGTCCAATCCGGTCTCAATTTGTACTCATTTGACGATGATTCTAAACCGATGTCCAATCCGGTTTCAATTTGTACTTAATTCATTCATCCCCGACCATGTCTCGGGATTTCAATTCGTATTGTAATAAACACTCGACGAGTTGCGGGTTCTTACTTTTTCTCGCACTTAGAATTAGCTCGTCCTTTCAATACTTCGAGTGTTTACTTTACGTAAGGTCTTTCAATAAAATTGATTGTTTCTTTCTTTTTCTAGACTAAGATAGGATTAGTTTAGAATCTTAAATGAAAATGCCAAAAACAAGATGCATGATCACCTAGTGGACTAAGACTTTGGCATGAAAATGGTAAAAAAATAAATGCATGACGATTTAGATAACAACCATGTTAAGTTTAGCGGTACCGAAAGGGCGTTAATAGAAATATTAACGTAAGCTAGTCCCCGAACCTTTGATCTCTGGTTTTCGTAGAAACCGAAACGAAATTCCCGCGTTTCGGTTGGGTATTCTAGCCGACCCCCGACCTAGGCTAGTGGCGACTCCTAAAAAATAAAATCAATCCGCTGTCACGCGAGATATGGATTTAGGGAAAATCCACGTTCATGACCAATGGATCATATGGCTAAGCAAGA
The DNA here is from genome assembly GCA_031216235.1 of Syzygium jambos. Classification (NCBI taxonomy): domain Eukaryota; kingdom Viridiplantae; phylum Streptophyta; class Magnoliopsida; order Myrtales; family Myrtaceae; genus Syzygium; species Syzygium jambos. The sequence continues at coordinate 21,262,173 of CM062225.1, forward strand.
GATTTATACTTCGGTAGAATCATTTTTTTAAGATGCCATATGAAACATCTCATGAACACTTATCTCTAAACCCGCCTCATCCGAGCTCCGGACCCTCGAGGGGCAGGTCGCGACAATTATGCAGCTGTTTCTTCGAGCACTACCTCGAGAGTACTTCGATAAGATGTTTAATAACACTTGCATCAACTTTCCCGCAATGGTTGAACTGGGAGAACGTATTGAAGGAATCATGCGAGAGGGTCGATTATCCGAGATGACGACTCGCAGATTTACCTTAAAGAAGGATAAGGAGCCAATGGTGGAGGTTGCCTATATTCAAAATCCTAATGCTCAAAAGCCATTAAGCACACCAGTTCAAAGGTCCGTTGTGGAAACAGGGGGTTCTTCCCGAAATTTTGACCGAAAAGGAAAAGCTCCACAAAGACAATTCACACCGTTGCCAAGACCTATGTCTCAATTACTGCCGATGTTGATTGAACAAAGACTCGTAGCAAAAGAAATCCCGAGAGACAACCCATCAAAGTTTGTTGGGTTTGATTTGACAAAATCTTGTGTGTATCACATGGGTGAGAAGGGCCATGATGTGAACAACTGTTACACTCTCAAGGTCAAGATTTAGAACCTGTTGGATAAGAAGATCTTGTCATTTAAAGATGCTACACCAAATGTTCAACAAAATCTGCTCCCTAATCATACCGAAGCCGTTAATGTGATATTTGGAGACGAGAATAAGAAATCTTTCTTGTTCGACATGGTGAAGTTGGAAGAGCTATTGACTATAGCCTAGTTGTGTACTAGAAAAATGTCTTGTGGTAGATGGAAGCTGCTAGTCGTTGAGGAGCTCGTCGATATGGCGCGCCTATGCAAGGACTGGACGAGCCAAGCCAAAAATCACCGCTTTGCTTCCTCGCTTTGGATATTGGTCTCCTTTGTGTGTTGAACCATCTTCAGGCATGAGGGGGTTGTGAGTGGATGCTTGACCTAATAGTCAGACTGCACTCACGAAGAAGACCCCCAAAGAGCACCGCTCCCTCACCATCTTCAATTCTAAAGAACTTTGCGATCTCTCTCTCTCACCCTTTTGCTCTCTCTAAAAATTCTAATTTTCCGATTATGAGAGCCCCCGATTATGAGACATAAACATATATTTATAGTGTAAATCTAGGTCAATTAGCCGGGCTTTCTAGTCCTAATGGGCTTAGGTTTAGGCTTTAATTTAATTTTAAGTGGGTTGAATTAATTTGGGCTTTTCTTTAATTAAGCATAATGGGCTAATTTAAGCTCAAATTAAGACAACCAAGCCCTTTTGCGTGTGATTTTCGGCCCATGCTTTTCGAGTGAGCCGAGCCTCGTTCGATGCCCGAGCTCGATTTACATGATGAATTTTAAGCTCGCTTGCCACCGTCGATCCGATGCGGAATGCAATTAATCTATATGAGCCTAAACTATATGCTATGCAATTTTAATATTTTTGTTCAGGGGTTAAAAATTTAATCCCTAATTTTCTATGCAATTAATCTAAATGATGCAATTTTATAATGTTTGCCCAGTGGAACAGGCAGCATAGTTTCTTATTCCGTGTTGTCCAGTGGAATAGACAACACACCCCATTAAATGTTTGCCCAATGGAACAGACAACATAATTTTTCATTCTGTGTTCACCCAGTGAAATAGGTGGTACAACCAACCTCATGCTCACCCGATGGAAGAGGTGACGTGATCCTTTCCGTGTTGTCCAGTGGACTAGACAACACACCCCATTAAATGTTTGCCCAGTGGAACAGGCAACATAATTTTTCATTCTGTGTTCACCCAGTGGAATAGGTGGTACAACCAACTTCATGCTCACCCAATGGAAGAGGTGACATGATCTTTTTCGTGATTGCCCAGTGGTATAGGCAACACGTCCTCATTCTTTCTTCATATCATGCGCTATTTCGCATCTGTAGGAAACTACAGGTAACAGATAGGCAATCCAGTACCTCGAGAACCTTACTTCCAGTGGACCAGAAGTTTGGAAATCGAGGGAATTCACAGCATTATAAAGCTTTCCATCACTTGGACGCTTTTTGTGCGATCCGTATGTAAGACTCTTTCACCGCTCCACATGAAGTGAGAAGCCTTAACATACGTTCCTTATTGTTTGCATATCATGCATCATTGCATTTAAAAAAAAATCAAAATCATTCATCATTTTGCATAGTTTAAATTTAGGTCTCAGTCTTTGAGCGAAACCTCTGCGAGCCTCCACTCAAAGAGAGGCAGCTATTGACACCTAAATTTTGGCGCATCATTTAGTGTTAATTGCATAAAAAATTAGGAATTAAATTTTTATCCCCTGAACAAAAATATTAAAATTGCGTAGCATATAGTTTAGGTTCATATAGATTAATTGCATTCCGCATCGGATTGACGGTGGCAAGCGAGCTTAAAATTCATCATGTAAATTAAGCTTGGGTACCGAACGAGACTCGGCTCACTCGGAAGGCAAGGGCCGAAAATCACACGTAAAAGAGCTTGGTTGTCTTAATTTGAACTTAGATTAGCCCATCAAGCTTAATTAAATAAAAGCCCACATTAATTCAGCTCACTTGAAATTAAATGATTAAAGCCTAAGCCCAAGCCTAAGCCCATTAGGACTAGAAAGCCTGGCTAATTGACCTAGGTTTACATTATAAATACATGTTTATGCTTCATAATCGGGGGGCTCTCATAATTCCCGGAGCAAAATTTTTAGAGAGAGCAGGGGACGCCCACAATAGAAAAACAACCAGCCACCTCGGGCTTGAACATCTGCACAGGCGAATCAGCGCTCACGATCACTTGCGACACCAAATATCGCGGAATTTTTCTTAAGTGGTTTTTTGCAGGTTTTCCGGCAACGTTCCTTCATGGTAGTTCCATGCTGCGTCTCCCATCTAGGCGCTACATCCTTGCGACTACTCTGGTACTTGATCGAACAATCCCAGTGGACTTCGGCCTGACGCAATTGAAGTCCCAGCCTTGTCAAAACAGCCACTCGTCAACTCCAGCAACTTCCCAGACGTCATTCTTCCAATATCAATAATACTCGGTGGAGATTTTGATCAATGAACTAACTCCTACAAGCTTCTCTATCCAGCTGTTGCTGTCTCGCTCCTTTAGGTGTCCCTCAAGCAAAGCCACAGTTCAACAATCTCCTGCAGCAAGTGGAGTGCTGGGCCGAAGAGAATAACCAAAGAAAAGTCAAAGAAAGAGTCCAAGCGGTGGAATCTAAAGGACAAAGTCCTGGTCAAAGGAAGGAAGACCATTGAACGTGAAAGGAGTCTTGATCACGATCTGAGTCGGCCGGATTTAAGCCATCTTGCCGCTGCTGTTTCCCCCCAAATCGACGTCGTCGTTACCACCGTGGTGCCTGTGAGCCCGGAGCCTATTCGACCTACCCCACCGCCGCTGTCGTTCGCCGCCATTGTCGGCTACTCGCCGTCGATCCATCGGCCACCGTCTCAATCCGCAAGCCTCAATCCGGAACCGAGTTCGAATTTGGAAGATATCCGCAAATTAGGTAAGATCATTGTCCGAATATTTTCCGAAATATTTAACTTCCTAAGTTTTCAGTGTTTGAATATTTCGTGGATATTCTTTGGTGGATTGCTAGATATCTTAGGATAATATTTGCGATATCCGTAATATTTGAAAATACCAAAAATTAGGAATTTTGCCTAATTTAGCAACGTATCTGGACGACTATCCGACCTTATCCCTAAGGTACGATACGCGGTGATACGGAAAATCGTTATCTTGTCCATAATCACTTGGACATGATAATAGATTTTATTTGCTTTCCAAATTTGACCAATCAACTTTCCGTCGATATCTATAACCCTATAGATATGACTGTCAGTTTGATTTCTTTGCCTTATCTGAATTTTAAAAAAATCTTGCGGATTGCGTGGATTGTTTGAATGTGATTGTTATCTTTATTTGATTGCTTTCCTTTTAAATAAATAAAATCCAAAAATTTGTTAGTTAGATTTAAATTAGAAATTTTGCATGCTTAGGGAATCTTAATTATATCCAAAAGAATAAGATAATTATTTGATTTAAATTGGGATTTAGGGTAACATATTTCCTAGTTTAAATTAGAGATTGTTTTAATCTTAGTGGATTATTTAGGATATTTAATAATTTCAAATTTTAATAAAAATCCCAAAAAAGAATCACTTTAGGATAGATCAATCATTTTCTCTAGGATAGATTGCATGTTATTTTAGGCATTTTTTATTCCGAATTTCATTTAAAAATACCAAAAATAAATCATTTTTCCATCATTAGAATTAGGTCACGTCGTCGCATGGCATATAGTTTGCATGTTAGGCTACATTAATCGCATGTTAATTTTTACACGTCATTACATATAGCTTAGCTTTCATTTAAATAAGTAAAAATAAAAAAAACATTGAGTGAACTGCTTGTTAATTAGAAATCGTATTAGGACTATTGATATGATTTTCTAGCTAACTATGCAGATGCTTACGTTGCTTCGAGGTAAGTAATTCTCCCAATTTTGCAATTTATTTAATGTTTTGATTATTGGGTGTTACTTTGGTGGTTTGCGCACTCGCATGAACACCTCACATGTTAGTAATTAGGCTATAAAATGGATCCAGACTGCATGCGAAACATTTTTTTTGAAAAGAAAAGGTACCGAAAGGGCGCTAGACTAGATCTAGCGTAATCAAGTCCCCGAACTTAGAATCTCTGGTTCGTAGGAATAAAACATATCTCCCTATGTTTTATTTAGGTTTCTAATCGACCTACCACAAATAGATTAGTGGCGACTCCAAGCATGAAAACTTTTGCACGTTAAAAACTTAAATCTTAAGTTGCGAATTGATAGGGCTTGGGAGGGCCCGAGTTAGGCTTAGTCTTAACAATCCATTAGCCTGAGAGAAAATTTTAGGTCGCGACAGCTATAGCTAGAGATCAACCGAAAGAAGGAAATGTATCCCGGGAGGAGAAAATGTATTGCTTAGCCAAGATGGCTGCTTTAGGCATAATTCAGCCTCTTCAAGGAAGGAAGCCCGAAGGGTCCATTGAGACTGCTGTAATTGATTTGTCGTCCGAAAAATTCTCATGCAAGTTCGCAGGTGAAGCCTCATGCTCTAAGCCAAAAGATGATGGATACGAACCAGATATTGATGAACCTTGGATTGACATATATTCCGATAGTGATTTGGAATGTGAGAGTAAGAATGCCTGTCGAGATCGTGAATTTATGAAGAAGGCTATCGAAAAAGGTGAAATTGTTGATACCCTCGGACAGCCGAGTGGTAAATATGACTTCATAGTCAAATACACGCCACCTCCAAGTTTCTTCGTCGACCCAAGGGATATCGTTCCTGATGGATGGGGAGGCATGGATGATGAAAGCATGGATCACACATCTAAAGTCTTTGAATTTATACCCGTTAATGAAGACAAGGAGTATATTTCTGACACAGATTCTGATCTTGGTGCTAGAAGGATTCATTGGGATCGCGAATTTGTAACGACCGCTTGTGAGCGTGATAAAGTGGATGATACTCTAAGGCAACCAAGTAGAAAGTATGACATTTTTGTCAAATGTTCACCTCCGTCAAGTTTCTTTATTGACTTGAAAGATATTGTTCCGACTGGATGGAATGATGACGAAGATAATAGAGAAGTTCTTTCCGATGCTAATTCGGAATTCGAATGCCATACCTCCCACTGGGATCGGGAGTTCGTTAGGAAAGCGATTGAAAAGGGCGAAATTGTTGACACTCTCGGGCAGCCAAGTGGTAAATATGATTTCATGGTAAAATACTCTCCTCCTCCAAGCGCTTTTATCGACCCTAAGACTATCGTCCCAAGTGGATGGGGGTCCGAATTTGAAGATGATAGCCTAGTAGCTGTGATTGATCCTGTTGTAATTGAATTGAATGCTACTTGTGAAATCCAAGAACATGTTGTAGAACCTGTGGTCATAGATTTAATGGCTGATGGCTTCGGAAATATAGAGATCTCTAATGAAGATATTGAGCCTGTTGTGATCGAGTTGCCACCGAAAAAAGACGAGAATTTGAAAGCAAGAATACCTCTTGTTTATGACTCTAAGGCAGTTCCTTGGAATTATGAGTCTCATGAGATAGACGCTGTTACTCGGTCAGGCCGATGTTTTCCATCTCGTGAAGGTGTCGAGAAAAAGGCTGTAACCGAAGAAGAGGCGGAACAACTTCTCAAAACTCTCAAAACGAGTGAAGCAGAAGTGATCGAGCAGTTAAGGAAAATGCCGGCTCAAATCTCGTTACTCGAACTATTCAAGTCTTCTGAGAAACATAGGAATGCTCTTTTAAAAGTTCTTAATGAAGTACATGTACCCGAGACAATTGGAGAGGTACAGTTGGAAGAGTTTGTAGGTGCTATTCTTCTTAAGAATCAAATTTCTTTTTCCGAAAAGGATTTGCCGCCGGAAGGGCGAGCACACTCTAAAGCATTATACATCTCTGTTCAACACTTTGATACAAGGATATCAAGAGTACTTATTGATAATGGTTCAGCTCTCAATATCTATCCATTATCAACTTTGCGTCGTCTAGGTGTAGGTATGGATAATGTTCGTCCTTCTAAAACTCCAGTCAGGGCCTTTGATGGCATGAAAAAGGAAGCCCTTGGAGAAATTGACTTACAATTGATGATTGGTCCAGTTATGTTCACTCAGAAATTTCAAGTGCTTGATATCCCAAGTAACTTCAGTTTATTGTTGGGACGACCTTGGATTCACGCTGCGGGAGTTATACCCTCAAGCCTACATCAGATGATCCGCTTTGTCGTGTGTGGCAAGATTATAACTGTCCATTGCGAAAAGGATACCGAAACCTTTAACAATACTGCAATTCCTTATGTGGAGCCAGAAGTAAAAGGAGAATCAAGCTATCACTCATTTGAGTTAGTGTCAGTATCTCATGTGCCCGCAGGCACTGTTATGAGAAAGCCTCATTATTCAAAGGCGGCCCTTATGTCTAGCAAAATGTTGATCGAGTATGGATTCACTATTGGCAAAGGATTGGGAAAACTGTCCCAAGGCATTCTCACACCCATTGAGGTGACTAAGAGAAAGAAATGAGAAGGCTTAGGTTACCAAGGCGATCAACAAGATCAAGGTAATCAGAAAAGCCCGAGCATCAAAGAAAAGAGTTATCGACGTTTACTCCCTCCTCTGTTGAAAGATTTCTTCCCTGGACCGCCAAAGTTCCTCCAAGATGAAGAAATAGACATCTATGATATCGTCGACTTATTTGAAGTGAGTTCTGTGGGTGTCATTTCCGAGAGCTTCGAGGATGATCCACCTACCGATCCCGCTGTGTAAGGGATGTTTCCGTGTTCTACTTTGTTTTCAGTTGTAATCCATCTAATTCTCCCCTGCGAGGGAATTTCATTTGTTCATTTCGTTTGTTTCGTTATTTCATATGTTGTAATAATTCGGATTACGAACTTTGGATCCAAAACACTATATGACATTTACTGCATATCAATAAAAGCATTCTCATGTTTTGTTAATAGACGTGCGAAAGTATACCAAACCAGTCCTATGATGATGCTTTGAGGCCTGGACTTTTGCACGATCTATAGTTTTCAAAATAGTTTTTTTGGAACAAGGATGTCCAATGATATGAGGACGAGTTCCCCATGAAATTTTCGAAAATTTAGAATTCGAAAAGTTGTTTTCATCACATCTTCATGCATTGCATTTCTTATTTTCATATACTGACCATTTTTTTTGTTACATCTCAGGCATGACACTTTGCATAACCATAATAGTCATATGCATGGCTTGGATTCATGTCCAAAAAACTCATACGAATCTGATTATTCTGATCCCGAAAATGAAGAAGATTCCCAGGCTATTAAAAGAGAATGGATCCAACATGAAGAATCTAAACCTCTCACGGAAGAGCAAACTGTCGTTATAAATTTGGGCGATTATGAAAATCCCAAAGAAACAAAAATTGGAGCAAGTCTCTCTCAAACAGATGCTGATCGACTGATCGAACTATTGAAGGAGTATCAAGATGTCTTTGCTTGGTCTTATGCTGACATGCCGGGTCTGGATCCCAACATTGTAGAACACACGTTGTCTCTTGATCCTGCCATTCCGCCTAAGAAATAGAAGCTTAGGAGGACGAAACTAGAATTATCCAAGAAGATTGAGGAAGAAGTCATGAAACTGTTAAAAGTTCATTTCATTGAAGTTACTCATTATGCTGACTGGATTGCTAATGTTGTCCCAGTTATGAAGAAAGATGGGCGAGTTCGGGTATGTATCGATTATCGCGACTTGAACAAAGCAAGTCCCAAAGATGATTTCCCATTACCACGTATTGACGTCTTGATCGACAGCACAGCAGGATTCGAGTTATTTTCCTTCATGGATGGTTTCTCTGGCTATAACCAAATCCGAATGAAGGAAGAAGATAAGACTAAAACATCTTTCATCACCCCATGGGGAACATTCTGTTACAAGGTTATGCCCTTCGGCTTGAAGAATGCGAGGGCAACTTACCAAAGAGCCATGGTGACACTATTCCATGATATGATGCATAAAGAAATTGAAGTTTATGTCGACGACATGATCGCTAAATCGCGACAAGGTGAAGACCACATTGAAGTCTTGAAGAAACTGTTTGATCGACTTAGAAAGTTCAAGTTAAGGCTTAATCCCGCTAAGTGTATTTTTGGAGCAAAGTCTGGAAAGCTCCTTGGATTTATGGTTAGTAACAAGGGCATCGAGATTGATCTCTCGAAGGTGAAGGCTATTTGCGATTTAAAACCCCCTTCTACTGTTAAGGAAGTCCGAAGCTTATTGGGAAGATTGAATTATGTTGCAAGATTTATTTTCCAGTTATCTGAAATAGCCAAACCATTCTTCAAGCTGTTGAAAAAGAATGCCAAAGTTGAATAGAACGAAGATTGTCAGAAATCCTTTCAACAATTGAAGCAATATCTTTCACAGGCACCAGTTTTGGTACCGCCTGCTTCAGGTATACCTTTGATTTTGTATCTCACCATTCACGATGAGTCTTTGGGAGCTATGTTAGCGCAGAAGAGACCGGAAGATCGAATGGAACACGCTATTTACTACCTCAGCAAAAAGTTTACTTCTGGTGAAGCTCAATACCCAAAAGTTGAGAAAACATGCGTAGCCTTAATTTGGGTATTACACAGATTACGGCAATACACTCTTCACCATCGCATCCTGCTTGTGAATGAAAACGATCCTATCAAGTATCTTTTGGAAAAGCCTGCACTGGTTGGAAGGCTTGCCAAATGGCAAATATTGCTCTCTGAATTTGATATTCAAAGCATGCCGCAGAAGTCCGTTAAAGGACGAGCCATAGCTGACATGTTGGCTGAAAGTCCCTTAAAATCAGACTACTGGGATGAAATTGATGAAAGAATCCATCTGGTGTCACAAGACAAGTGGGTCATGTATTTTGATGGAGCCATTAACCTCTCCGGTTCAGGTACTGGAGCAGTCTTAATATCCCCATCAGGTCAGCATTATCCAGTAGCCGCAAAGTTGGTATTTCCTTGTACCAATAACATTTCAGAATATGAAGCTTGCATCCTCGATCTCCAATTAGCCATCGATATGAAGGTTAAGAGATTACAAGTTTATGGTGATTCCGCACTTATCATTCTCCAAACAGGAGGTGAATGGCAAACTCGTGATTCGAAACTGATTCCTTATCATGAGTATCTTAAAGACTTGGTGGAAGAATTCGAAGAGATCTCATTTGATTATTTGCCAAGATCTCATAATCAATTTGCTGATGCCTTGGCAACATTATCCTCGATGTTGCAAGTCACCGATGATTTGAATATTGATCCTTTGCAAATCGATGTCTTAAAAGAGCCTTCGTATTGCATGGTTATAGAAGAAGAACCCGATGGTCAATCATGGTACTATGACATCATGAATTACCTTCGAGAAGGAAAATTCCCCTAAGAAAGTCAAGCTACGGATCGAAAATACTTGGCTAAGTTAGCTTCCAAATTCTTTCTTAGTGGAGGTGCTTTGTACAAGAGATCTTTCGATTCGGTCCTGCTGAAGTGCATAGACACCAAAGAGGCCAATTTATTAATGAAGGAGATACATGAAGGAGAATGTGGTCCTCATATGAATGGCCATCTTCTAGCAAGGAAGATCATGAGGCTAGGTTATTATTGGTTAACCATAGAAGCCGACTGCATTCAACATGTTAGATGTTGTTATCAATGTCAAATTTATGGGGACAAAATCAATGCTCCGCCAAATGAATTACATCAAATGTCCGAAGCATGGCCTTTTTCAATGTGGGGGATTGACATTATCGGACCAATTAATCCTAAGGCGTCAAATGGACACCGCTTCATTCTAGTGGCTATTGATTACTTCACCAAATGGATCGAAGCCAATTCTTATGCTCACGTCAATGCGATAAGTGTGGCAAAATTTATTCGTCGAGATATTATTGCTCAATACGGGGTTCCAGAAGCAATTATCACGGATAATGGGTCAAACCTGAATAACAAAATAGTGGATGAGCTACTCAATAAGTTTCACATTCGCCACTTGAATTCTTCTCCTTACCGCCCACAAATGAATGGAGCTATTGAGGCGGCAAACAAGAATGTAAAGAAGATTCTGTCCAAGACGGCAGAAAATTACCAAGATTGGCACGAGCGGTTGCCATACGCATTAATGGCTTATCGAACTTCCATTCGCACTTTGACTGGGGCAACACCATTCTCATTGGTATATGGGATGGAAGCAGTTTTACCTGTGAAAGTGGAAATTCCTTCATTAAGGGTACTTTCGCAAATAAAGCTTTCCGAAGCAGAATGGATTCAACAAAGATTTGAACAGCTTAATATGATTGATGAAAAAAAGGGTAAAAGCCCTGTGCCATGGACAAAGCTACCAAAAACGAGTAGCTAAGTCATTCAACCGTAAAGTTCGACCCAGGCATTTTGAGATCAATGACCTGGTTTTGAGGAAAGTCTTACCCATTATTCCAGATCGTGGAAAGTTCACCCCCAATTATGAAGGACCGTATGTCATCAAGAAAGTGCTGCCTGGTGGAGCATTAATTTTTGTAGAAATGGATGGCCGAGAGTTGCCAAAACCTGTGAATGCTGATGCTGTCAAGAAATATTTTCCCTGAATAAAAAGCTTTGAGCTACTTTTGGATTGAATCCAAGCCACTTTAGGACATTTGTATCATGCATCTCATGCATACATGGCATTTTTGCATACTTGTTCATTTTGCAGGTACTCAGCTGTTCCCCAGGGAGGCTATTCCAAACCTCAAGCAAGTAGCTACATCAAATCAATCTTCTCCCTAGAGCTTAGGAAGTAGATCCTATTTGTGAGGACCTTTTCTGTTCAAAAGGTTTTTCAAGTTAAAAAAAAAAAGGCTTTCTCAAAAATGCCAAATGGAATTGCCTAGGATGATCAAAGGCAAACCTTTGATTAAACACGTCCCTATACACGTTTTGAGAAAATGGAGCGAAAAAAAGCGGCAAAAGTATACTACAAGTGCCATAACTTGTGTACGGCGCTCACTTTAGTGCCATAACTTTTTTTGGATCACTTTAGTGCTAAAATTTTTGAAAAACGATCACTTAAGTGCTAAAATTTTTGAAAAACGATCACTTAAGTGCCAACTCCGGTGCCGTACACAATTTTTCGCCGGAAATCTGACGTGGCATTTTTTTTATTAATTTCTGAAGCTGACGTGGCTCGCCGGAGTCTCACCGGAGATTGGCACTTAAGTGATCATTTTTCAAAAATTTTAGCACTTAAATGATCGTTTTTCAAAAATTTTAGCACTTAAGTGATCGTTTTTAAAAAATTTTAGCACTAAAGTGATCCAAAAAAAAGTTATGACACTTAAGTGATCGTTTTTCCTCCGACTTGGCACCAAAGTGATCCGAAAAAAAGTTATGGCACCAAAGTGAGCGCCGTACACAAGTTATGGCACTTATAGTGTCCTTTTGCCGAAAAAAAGCCATGTCGTAGGACGTAAGATTCGTTCACATTGAATACATGGATTGAAATGATAAAAGGCATTTCATTTCTCTATCCAAAACATTCATGTTATCCTTTGCTAGCCACTTTGAGCCAAATAAGGAGAATTCTCAAAATACCCCTGTCAAGAACCACCCCACATTGGGGCAAAATAAGAAGTTATGGTTGATTATTTTTGGAGCAAAAAGATTAAAAAAGATTTTATTGCTTTCACTTGCATCAACCTTCTTGTGATAGTTTCAGATGGATCTTTATGGAAGCTCGAAACATCCCAAAGTGAAGAAGAGCATTCTTTCCTCTATCCCAAACATAATTATCATTTGCTTAGCCAAATTGAGCCTTAAGCATGTTCATTTCACAACCCAAAATGTTGATTATCTCCCCACATTGAGGCAATGCATATGATTTACCAAGGAAATTTAGAGAAATTGGTGAATATGTATAAAGTGTCTCGAGAGTCCAAAGAGCTCAAAAGATAAATATTAGGGGGCATGAAAAAGCAGTGTGCCTGGTAAAAACAAGGCCGATGCCCATAAAAAAATGTATCAAAGTCAAAAGCAAAAGCAAAAGCAAGAAAAAGCAATATGCTTATGATAAAAGCAAAATTCTCATTGCAAAAGATGCTTAGAAAGAGCAAAGCTCTTATATTGCAAGAAAAATAGACTCTCGAGACAATTTGGTTTTCAAGAATCAAATGATGTCAGATTTGAATGATTTGGTAATGATGCCAAGATAATCATCATTCTTCTTTCAAACCCCTTCTATCAAATTTCAAGCCTTTTGAGCCTAACCCGAACCGACATTACAACCCTCTCCGAAGTCTCTTCCGATTGGGATGGTTTGAGTTAATGTAAAGATTTCACAAAGAAACTACTGCTAGAAGGAGTGGAAGTAATCCTATCTTGTCTTATCTTCAAGGTTCTTGACTTGTAAACCCGCTGAAGATATTGATGGTATATTTCTGTTTTTGGCCTCAAAGCAAATACCCTTTGTGTAAGCCCATGACCAAACCTATATTACGGTCCTTTCGAAAGACCTTTCTAATCAACCAATTTGTATTCAATGTGAATGTTTCCGAAAACCTTTGACATGGGTTCGTGAGGCATCACCAGTGAGAATTGAATAGCTTTCCCACATCGATGAATGGGAATCAAAGCCTTTATGAGAGCCAGTGTGAAAGACCTTTTTGATTAGGTTATTTCCAATTTGGCATTTTTATCTAACCTCTTTAGATGGTTATTCAAAGATCATTTTGTTAAAATTTCCTCTTAAGGATTTTGATAATCAGTGCCTTTCACCAAAAGTTGAAAAATTCCGTTTGATTTGTTGTTAAACAATCTCGAAACTTTTTTCAAAATATCTTTCCCCAGTGGATCGGTTTTTGGTTAGCTTAAACCATACCCTTGGTTTTTGGTTAGCCTAAACCATAGCTTTCATCCTTGGTTTTTGGTTATCCTAAACCATAACTTTCATTTTCGGTTTTTGGTCATCCTAAATCATAACTTTCATTATTGGTTTTTGGTCAGCCTAAACCATAACCCCTTACATTAGGTTCCTGGTCATCCTTAAACCTTACCTTTGGTTCCTGATCATCCTTAAACCTTACATTAGGTTCTAGGTCATCCTTAAACCTTACCTTTGGTTCCTGGTCATTCTTAAACCTTACATTAGGTTCCTGGTCATCCTTAAACCTTACCTTTGGTTCCTGGTCATCCTTAAACCTTACATTAGGTTCCTGGTCATCTTTAAACCTTACCTTTGGTTCCTGGTCATCCTTAAACCTTACCTTTGGTTCCTGGTCATCCTTAAACCTTACATTAGGTTCCTGGTCATCCTTAAACCTTACACTAGGTTCTAGGTCATCCTTAAACCTTGTCCTTTGGTTCTTGATTTTCCTTAAACCATAGGTTTCCTACAGAATCATTTCTCTTTCTTTTCTTCCTTCATTCTATCTCATGAGAGAGAGAAGAACACGTGAATAATCTGACAATCCAACGGTAAGTGCTTTAGGTAAGACTCTGATCAAATGTCTTTGTCTTTATTTTCTTTCATTTCCCAAATGGAATCGACTAAAAATTTGCAGGTGCCAATTGGTCTTTGAGCGGAACCTCTTCGAACTCCCACTCAAAGAGGGGCAGCTGTTGACACCTAATTTTTAGCCGACACGTCATTAAAAATAAAAAATTCGAGATTATGGTTTCCGATCGCGACAGAGCCTGTTTCTTGAACAAAAAGTGCCGTTTTTTAATTCTATCTGTTGACCTAGCTTTTGTAAGCGATTTTCTATTCATTTCATGCAAAAACCCGAAAAGTCAAACGGTTGACTTTTGCGTTGACTTTTTGGTCACCCCTTTGACCAAAAGTCAACCCCAGGTCAAATTGGGGCTTTTCGCATAAAAAGATTCCTTTCAAGTCCAATTTCACTTTAGAAGTGGAAATTTTAGAAAAATTTAAAGATTTGATCATAAAATCAAGCTCCTAGTGAAAAGTCAACTAGGATTTAACTTTTGGTCAAACCTTTGACCAAAAAAATTGAAAATACAAAAATCCAAAAATCATCTTATTTTACATTCAATTTACCTTTGGCATTTGAAATTTTACAAAAATCGATTTAGAATCAACTTTTTCCCAAATTGCGGAATTTGATTCAAATCGGCCAAAAATGAAATTACTTCATTTCTAGTCATTTTTTAGGTTAGTTTTCTTCACGGCATTTGATCTAGAGGTCATCTTATATTTAATTTTTGAACCAATTTTGTGATTCCAAGCCAAACACAAAAATCCCTAATTTTGGCCCTAATCAGTGATTTTGATCAATTCTTCATGATGTGCGCAATTGAGGCACGAATGAGCCTAATTTCTTATATGAAATCCAAATTCAAAATCAATTTTGAAAGATTCACATAAATTTGAGTCAATTTGATCAATTTAGTGATCCAATGATAAAAAAGTCTAAGAGTAATTGGTCTAATTAGTGCAATTCAACTTGACCCACTCTAGACTAATATTCAATTTGATGAATTGAGACTCAATTTGGTTAATTGGACTTCAATTAAATTTGTTAGTTAAGCTTAGCCATGCAATTTCCCAAATTCAAGATCAATTGAGACAAACAAGTCAAATTGAGTCAATTTGTGCATGAATTACAAATCGATCCAATCCGATTTGATCCAACTCAGTATCAATGGAATCAATTAATCATGATAGAGATCAAATTGTGCAAAATTGGAATCAAGGATTGAATTGATTCAATCAGGCCAAATTCAGGGCTAACCGGCTCAACCTGGTTTGATTTAAATTGAACCAATCCGATCGGACTGGCCATTTTCCGATCGAAAATTTCGACGATCGACAGTCCGTTCAGACCAACCAAGGCCGTTCACATCCTCTTGAGCGCAAAAATGACAAAAATGCCCTTAATTGAGAATTACAAAAATGCCCCTAAGAGAAATTACTAAAATGCCCTTCTTCAAGGATTAAGCAAATTAATTAGGGGATAAGTAAATCAATCATGGCCATTCATTTAGAATTGATCATGTCCATCCATGATGCCATGTCACCAATCCTTAACCTTTCAAGAATATTCTTAATCATTAAGGGTGCATTTTGGGCCATTGGATTAATCAAAGGGGTAGAATTCAAAGTTGAGGGAAGTATATAGTGTTTTTTCCCTCCAAAATTAAAGGGGGGATTCATTTTTTCAAATCTGGTTTCTCTCTCATCTCTCTCTCTCTCTCTCTCTCTCTCTCTCTCTCTCTCTCTCTTCCTCTCACGCCATCTCTCTCTCTCGAGTTCTCTCTCGGCAACAGCCATTTCGCCTCCTCGCCGGCCACTTTCTGGAGAGTTGCCGCCCCACCGTCGTCCCCCACGGTGGTCCAAGGCCAATCGTAAGGCCAGCTGACCTCGCTGGTGGCCGGAGCTCCTTATTCCGGCGGCTTCTATTTCTCGGTAGCATCACCGGCGCTGCTGCCGGTGATGTGATCAGCCGGTTCAAGCGGCTGAACTGGCTGATCGGTGTCCCCCTTCGGCAATCCAGAACATCCAGCAGCATTCCTCCGTGTTTTCATGTCGTTGTGGTGGCCGGCTTCTTGTTGAACGGCCACCGGATTGCATCTTTGATTTGATTTTTTGCTGATTAGTCCATTTGTGAGAAAACGAATCAATTCTCACGATATTTCGTACACTCTATTGTCATAGGTTGGCCGAGCTTTCCGAGACTTCTCCGTGTCATTTCTGATCTGAATACGGAGGCCGGATCGCTCGATCGAGCATTGGAGCATTGTTAAACAAGGTAAGAACACTTGAACATGGTTCTGTAAATTCATGTCCAGTAAAACCTGCATGCTTGAGATGCTGATTTGAGCTTGTTAATGTCGAAATCTGATGAAGTGACAAACTAGAGAATCGTAGAGCTCGTCTTAAACTTCGATTTGATATAGCATATGCCTCGATCGGACTTGATTTGCTATGCCAAAACATTTTTAGAAATTAGGATCAGAATCTGAAACATATTGTTCAAGTCTGTTCTGATATCTTTCTAATTGACGTTGTGTTGTTTGATGATTTTTTATGATTTTTTACGATCATTTTTTGAAAAATCTTTCTTCATGAAAGTTGCAGAGGACATCTTGATCTATTCATCATAAAATTTTCACAAAATTCTGAGCATGTTAGCCTCGTGCGATTTGCAACGTCATATAAATATGAATCTGGTGACAGACTAGTTTCAGATCGACCTTCGTGTGTTCTTTGATTTTTATAAATTCGTGTGTTCAAAATATGAAAAAATTGTCTTTAGAAAAGTTCATACTGAGATCGAGATCTTTCTATTGATATTAATTTCATCAAAATCGGAGGTCATTTGAATTTTCAAAAGGAATTCCCATGATCCGATCAGTATCTGTGTCCAGATCTGATTTTCATTCCTTTGGAGTTCAAAAGATGTTTCTCCGAATTTGATAAAGTTAGAGTCCTTTTTTGCAAAAAATCAAAATTACAAAGTTGTTCATTGAGGTCTCATTATGTTGACTAGAAATTTTGAGGACCTAATAACAATTTTTGGAGGGTCAATTTGCTTAAAATTTCATGAAAGGTCTTCACGGGTTAAAACTTCATTTGCAGTTGAGTCCTTCGCGAAAATTGAATTTTATAAAAATTTTGAGGACTTTTTAGCAAAAACTCAAAACACAAAAGTTGTTGCACATGGGGAATCCTAATTGCACAAAAACTTTCACGTGGTTTTGATAAGTTTTGTTATTTTTCCCGCTATTATTTTGAAATCCATAACAGAATCGAGTCTAGTCTGTCACTGAGATCAAATTTGATATTTTCCGGAAAATTGGCTAGGATTTAGAAAAAATGGTCTTCTTGACTTTTGATCCTCATGTCATAAGCTTTCTAATGACACCTGAATCACTTCATTTGGACATCATTAGGGTAGTTAATCACAACCGAACAGAATCAATCCGAATTAGATATTAACTGAATAAGTGGTCTTTTTTATAAAGCCCACTTCTCATTGTTTGATTGGCTTCGAAATAAGGCCCATGGGCTTGAATGCATGCTCATTCTATTATTATGCATGTGTTTGTTAGATGAATGTTAGGCCCGGTGCATGTTCGGCGGGTAGCCCATCATGGTCATTTAGAACCCGACTTTAGGGGTTAATTGATATGAGTTGCCGTTTTGTGAATGCAAATGGTAGCCCATTATCATTAACCATTAATCAAATAATGTTAGATGATTAGGTGGGTGGTGAATCGAAATGCATGAAAAAACAAAGGCCCATTCCGAGGCCCGTGCTTAATTAGTGAATTACTTGCACCATTGTTCTTTCATATGTTGTTTGTCGTGAATGAATGTTATGAATGTAAACACCGACACCCGAGAGACGGTCCATAGGAGATAATCCAAAATTGAAAAGGCCAAGGTGATTGACCGATGTCCAATCCGGTCTCGATTTGTACTCATTTGATAATGGTGCTAGACCGATGTCCAATCCGGTTTCAATTTGTACTTAATTCATTCATCCCCGATCATGTCTCGGGTTTTCAATTTGTGTTGTAATAAACACCCGACGAGTTGCGGGTTTTTACTTTCTTCGCACTTAGAATTAGTTTGTATTTTCAATAGTTCGAGTGTTTACTTTACGAAATGTCTTTCAATACAATTGATTGTTTCTTTCTTTTTCTAGACTAAGATAGGATTAGTTTAGAATCTTAATTGAAAGTACAAAAATACAAGATGCATGATCACCTAATGGACTAAGACTTTGGCATGAAAGTGATAAAGAACAAATGCATGATAACTTAGATAACAACTATGATAAGTTTAGCAGTACCGAAAGGGTGTTAATAGAAATATTAACGTAAGCTAGTCCCCGAACCTTTGATCTCTGGTTTTTGTAGAAATCGAAACGAAATTCCCGCATTTCGGTTGGGTATTCTAGCCGACCCCCGACCTAGGCTAGTGGCGACTCCTAAAAAATATAAAATAAAATCTATCCGCTGTCACGCGAGATATGGATTTAGGGAAGATCCACGTTCATGATCAATGGGTCATATGGCTAAACAAAAGATTTACACTTCAGTAAAATCATTTTTATGAGGTGTCATATGAACCGTCTCATGAACACTTATCTCTAAACCCACCTCATCGAGCTCGGCCCTCAAGGGGTAGGTCGTGACGCACACGTAGCCCGTGCACGCATCAATTCGCACACATTTCTCATGCACAATAAGCATTCGACTTGGCCATTTAACAGTCAATTCAATTTGGCCCGAGCGTGCTCATAACAAAGCACATTTCAATCAATCAATTTACATATTAATGCACCCAATTTCATCGCCACAACTCACCCACATTATAAACACGCAATCAATATACAAATTGCCATTTTTCTACATCAAAACTACGGCGAGTCGACATTTTTACACAATTAATCGCCAAATCCAAATACCCAATTTACACACCGGATAAAACATCACAGCACACATTCTAGCCAATCACAGCCCGCTTTTGGCCTCTAATTTTTCACCAAAATCTCCCAAATTCATTCCTAAGGCCCGCTAATCGATTCCGACCCTAAAACCATACTAATCCGCATCTAATTAAACATGTTTCCACCTTAAATTTGTCCGTCCATTCCCGAAATCCTAAATAAAGTTTAGGGTGCGACTTACCAAACTCTAGACTAACTCGGCTAGAGAAGAAAACGGGCGGCGGTCAACGGTGAACGACGGCAAGCGGCGGCGGGGCTCGGCAGTGGCACGGACAGCGTGCAGCGGCGGCGACGGCCTCCTTGCCGCGGTTCACTCATGGCCACAAGTAGAGAGAGAGAGAGAGGGGGGCAGGGACGGCGGCATGAGGATGGTGAGGCGGCGACAGGCAGTGGCCGGCAGCCGAGTCGCGGCGACGAATGGCCAAGGGGGAGAGGGCGATCGGGGGGGAGAGAGGGGGAAGTTTCCAAGAGGTGAGAGAGAGAAAATGAGGAGAGAGAGAGTGGGTCTTGGTCTAAATAGTCCAATTTTGACCACTTTTGGCAATTTACTATCTTGCCCTTCTCTCACAAATCCAATCAACGGCTGAGATTCGATCTTATCTTGAAATCAAAGGCTCGAATCGAATCTTTTCTAAAATATCCAAGGGCAATTTGGGAATATCATAAAATTCTAAAGGCAAAATTGTCTAACTCAAAAGTTAGGGCAAAATGACCAAAATGCCCCTCCCATCTAACACTTGCCCTTAATAAACTTCCAGGGGTAAAATGGTCACTTTTCTATTTTCTTGTCGAAATTGAATTTTTCTTAAGGATTCGAGAAAATCCGAAGCTATACATTCCAACCACAACATTGTCCTAATGTCCCGTCGTGACTTCTTAATTTTTCGATGTTCAATTTGAGCTCTAATTAATAATTAAATTTATTTAACGTAACTCGAGCGATTCTTAAACTAACGGGCGACTTTTGGGAAAATTCGCATATTCGACCCGTGACTAATAATAAATCGAGTCACATGCAAGTTCATTCGATTCGTGACAACCTCAATTGTCACTTAATCGCGAGGATCAATTGCTAGATCCGAAGAGCACAATCGTTTGATATAGGTTTAGGGTCATTCGTTAATTTTTTTCGTGGTCCAGCAGAATCACCCGCGATCCACTACTATGATAGTGGCGAACTGACCCTAGCTATCCTTGGATCGGCCTACAGTGGCTCAAAATGTCATCTCGACGATTTTATGGTCGAAAATCAATTCACGATCGAATTTCCTTAGTCGCGCGAAATTAAGTCCCTGATTAGCCTTTCCCTAATGGTTAGTATCACAGGAATGATCAATTCCGGGTGAGAGAGAACTAACTACGAGTACGTTTATTAAATCAAGCATTTCATAAATCCCAAACGGACAAATTTTAGGTTGTCACACGGAGAAACTGGATAAGAACAGCTTATTCTACTAACTCCCAAGGACCCAAAAAAATATGGGTACCAAAGAAAACTTGAGGTTATTCACTTCTTGCAGGAACCAAGAAAAAGGAAGAACAAATGGTATTTGAATAGTGGTTGTTCAAGGCACATGACTAGAGATTTAAGAAAATTTGTTCAACTTACTAAAATCAATGGTGCAAGTGTGTATTTTGGTGGAAATAACAAAGGAAAGATCATAGGCAAAGGGACTGTTAAAATTGAAACTCTCACCATTAATGACGTATCCCTAGTCAAGGGCATCAACTACAATATGATAAGCATAAGTCAAATATATGATGTTGGCTACAAAATATGTTTTCAAGAAGACAAATGCCGCGAATCAAGCCGAGACAACAAGCAATCATTCACTGGACAAAGACATGGGAACATCTATCGTTTAGATGTAAAATTTGATGACATTCAATGTCTTGTTTCTATTAAGGATGAATCTGACCTGTGGCATAGAAATCTTGGACACATCACAATGATAAATCATGTTAGTATTAACCGTGCTCTACAATTTCTTCACATGGACATTTTCAAAGATTATTGAAGTAAACCTCCAATATGTTTTGAAGATTAACAAAACATTCAATAAGTTTCTATCGAATTTGACTCAAATTATTATAGGTGATATTCTTAGAGAAACAATGTTTAGATTCTGATTAATATGAATATCTCATCTGAAGTTTTGAGACATCATCAATGAATTGTCAAGGATATCTTTAGAGTAATATGAAGACTTCCTTAAAGACTGGACGTGAATATTGTCAAGGAATTCATAATCTTCAAACTCTATATATTCAGACTTAAGAAGTACTTAGACTCAGTCTACAACATTCGTTTTTTAGGCTCTACCAGACTCATTGATTAATGGATATATACATTACAATAGCTAGTGATCTGGCTCGGATTTTTTGATCTTCAATCTTTCAAGATTGTTTTGCAACAAACTAATTTAATGCAAAACATTGGAGATTGTTTTACACTCAATCCAAGCATCATTCTCCTACTAAAATGAAGAGCTCCATTTATGAAAAGTCTGATTTGGTTGTATAGGCGACTAAATCATCTGAGAGATTCTGATTTCATCATTCAACGTCTACCGAATCTTCATTAAGCATTCGTATCCGGCAAAATCATTGGAGAATGATCGTTTGAAGACTATCCAACGACTAAATTAGAAGTGAAGGAGTATAAAAGAAGATCCTAGTGCTGAAAAAAGTATAGAGGTCGTGAATTTTAAATTCCAAAGTATAGAGAGCTTCAACCTCATACACTTATCTTTGGGAGCTTCAACTTTGTAATCATTGAAGAGATTTAAAGAGGAGTAACTCTGATATTGTAAGAGAAAGTGACTCTACGATAGTAACACCTATCAAGATTAAAAGTTGATATCCTCATTTGTAACCTTTGATTGATTAATTAGTGAAATCCAACCAGTAGGTTGTCTGCGTGGAGAGTGAACGTAACCTTACTATAAGCTGAACCACTATAAATCTTCTGCGCATATTTTTCTTTCCCTAAATTGATGTTAATCTTTCTCAATAAATATTTGCACACGATTATAATGCATCTACATACTTCTTAGACATTGTATGCTTTACTTATTTTCACATAAAAATATCAAAATCTGGTTAAATCACCTATTCACCCTCCTCTAGGTGGTTGCACTAGCCTCAACACACGTACTAAACAATCATATTTCAAGAATAATTTATTTTAATAAAAGGCACCTTCAAAAGCTGAAGTCTAAATTCACGACAAAGGAAAAGAAGATTGATCAAAAGTCACAATCATCTCAATTATCCATTAACTTCCGTGCTCTCGCCGAAGTTTTTGAATTAAATACTTCTACACTTTCAGGAATTTCTTCAGCATGATATTTGATTATTCTTCTTTAGGACATTGGGACAAACAGATTCCCAAGTCGCCCTTATATATCGTCCAATTCAATGATGTCAAATCATTTCTATAAGTCAAAGAGATGATAATATTTATTATTTCCCTCAAAGGTCATGTCTAGATACATATTAAGTATTCATGTGGACCACTAACTCAATTTGTCAATCTTAAAAACAATTGCTGGGAAGAACGTACGATTTTCACAGAAAAAAACATCAACCTTAATATAACTTTCGCTAACTTACATTTAGATGTAACGATTGTCAATTAAGTTGCAATAGTTATATATTTAAAGAACAACTGTGTATGTATTTTCGTAAGCACTAATATCATGAGGCACAAATACCGGAGTGGTCATATTAACATGGGCTCTTCAAGTGTTGCAAATTGCGCTCGCGAGTTTGTTACATGGTTTCGAGATTGAGACCGCATCGGATGGACCAGTAGATATGAAGGCAGGTATGGGAATCACTAGCCCTAAAGTTACTCGTCTAGAAGTGATTTTGGCAAGGAAAATTGTCCAAAAGTCCTAAATTTTTTGCTTTTTTGTCAATTGAGTCTTAAACTTTTCAATTGTATCAATTGAGTCCTAAACCATTTCACATTTTCCCAATTGAGTCCATCTAGTCAATTTTGGCCAAAAATTTTTGACGTGGACACCAAGCATCCTGACATGAACAACTTTAATAATATTTTAATATTTTTTCTACCTAGACCCGGGTGTCCCTCGCTTGAGGCTAGCAAGGGCAACCCTCATCTCAAGCTGGCGGAGGGAAAAAACTATAAAGAAAGAAGAAAAATAAAATAAAAAAATAAAAGGGAAAAAAGAAAAGAAGGAAAAGAGAAGTAAAGAAAAAAAGGATAAATAAACAAAATAAATAAAAAATTGGAAGAATATTAAAATATGATTACACGTTAGTGCTGGCCATGCTGCGTAAAACGGTAGGCATCTACGTCAGCGATTTCCAATCAAAATTGGCCTAATGTACTCAATTGACAAAATGTGAAAATGTTTATGACTCAATTGACACAATTAAAAGGTTTAGGACTAAATTGACAAAAATATAACAAGTTTAGGATTTTTTAGACAATTTCCTAAGTCTCGCTCCCCGACTTCTTCTTCATCTCTATGTCTAAAGTTAGGAGGGTGAGATAATCTTTATAAGAAACACTGTCTGTCAAAAGTCTTCTATCCATCGTCAGCTTTATAATTAGGAAGAGAGTGCATTCGTGTTTTCTTGCGTAAATATGTATCTACGTATGATGAATCTAATGAGTGCAAGAGATCTCATTAGATTGGCGAAGAAATTCATAAGCTGTATCCATTTGAAAAAAAAAACACAAACTAAACATGATAAGTGCTTGGAATGGCAAGTGCTTTGAGGTAAGAGAAGTAAATAAAGACAATCTGGGAGAATTTATACTTAAATAGTAATAATTTGAACAAAGAACCAAAATTAGAATGACTTAAATTAAGAAGAAAAAATCATCATTAATAGTAATAATTTGACTAAAGAACCGACATTAGAGCCCGTTGAAACTAGGGGTGTAAAAAAAACCCAAGCCAACCCGGCCCGGCTCGACCCGGCCCGGCCCGACCCGAAATTTTAGGGTATTTTGGGGTCAGGTTTTATTTTCTTTGGGTATGGGTTTTAGATGTAGGTATTTATTAAGATTGAGCCGAGTCAGGCCGAGCCAGGCTTTTTTGACTTGGCACCACTTTCCCCCCCTCTCCCCTTCGCTTCTTCTCTCTCCATCGTGAACTTCTGTCTCCCCCCTTCCAGTTCAGCCATGGTCTTCCTCGCCTCCCACGCCCCCCCGATCGGGAAAGCTTCGATCCTCCCTCTTCGATTCCGACCATTTCCCCCCGGCGCGATCGATTCCCTCTTCGCCGTCGATCTCGGCGAGTCGCCGCCCAATTCATCCAGAAAGTCTTCTCTGGTTCGAAAGAAGAAAAATTCATCCCCAATCGCTTCTTCTTCTCTTCTTCTCCTCAAAACCCAGCGAATTTGCAGAAACTCTCCCATGCTTCTTCTTCTTCTTCGACTGAACTCCTTTGGTTCAGCTCAAGACCAAACGTGGGGTTCTCGTTTTGCTTTCGGCCGGGGGAGATGGCGTACGTGGACCATGCCTTCTCGATCTCGAACGAGGACATGATGATGGACTCCCCTTACGCCGTCAACAGCAGGTCCCCATCAAGGAGATCACCCTCGCCGTCTCCCTCCTCGTCGTCGGCACCCTCGGCACCGTCCTCGGCACCCTCATGGCCACCTACCATGTCGGCGGCGACGGTTCCCACGGTAACCTCTCCGCTTCCGCTCCTCAATCTTCTATTCTCCCTTTTTTCATGCTTGATTCATTGTGTTTGGACGACTCGCGGTGCAGGGGTGTACTTCGCGGTTCTTGACTCGCGGTGCAGGGGTGTTCTTCGTAGTTCTTGGTTTTCGGGGGCGAAGAAGCGCATCAGTTAATCCTCTTCGTTGACCCCCAATTCATCCCGGACTCCATGAGACCCTAAACCCGACCCGGACCGACCCGACCCAACCCTATTCTTGGAGTATATACTAAACAGGATCTTGAGTTGGGTCAGGTCAGGTTGGGTCGTGCGTGACCCTGTATATTTCAGGTCGGGTCGGGTAATATGAAAACCCGATCCGACCCGACCCATTGACACCCCTAGTTGAAACTAATAGCAGTAGCAAATTTAGCTCTTCCGACACCCTCAATGAATATATTGCATCGCCTCCGGATTGCAACCAAAAACTCTTACATATTCGCTCACTTTGTTACTATAGGTTAGTTGCAAAAAGAAGCAACGCCAGATATGTTAGGAGTGATCTACAAAACGGATATCCAGCATTCAATCGACAGATTACCGTAACTTTTATAATATCAATTTTGTAAATGAGTCTCAGTATGTATTACAGTTTTTGGATTAGATACACAGAATGTATGCACGCACTTGGAACATGTAAAAAAAATTAAAAAAATATTCTTCGTGTTGATTTTCTAAGTAGCATATTCGACGGTCCTTGTCACTATGTGGAGCACTAGATGATATTGGCTAGCAAATTTCTTCATTATCCCAAATGAATCTGCGGGGAGTTGGAATTTCCGAGGCTCGAGGAAACATCCAGGCTGCGTTTGGTCGTCCGGATTTCTAAACAAAATAGGACTAGATAGGATAGGATAAGAAATCCTGGGATTTCTTCATAGCCTGTCTACGGTTTGGTGGACTACGGATTTAAAGTCGGATAGGATAATTTTTATTTTATTTTTTTGCTATTCACAGGTCCAGAGGAGTCGGTGAAGGAAAAAAAGCCGAGAAATTTTTTTGATGAAAGCGCACAAGGTGTGGGGATGAAGATGACGGCGAGCGGAGCGTAGGATTTTTGAAAAAATAGGCATTAGAAATCCTATCTGGGTTTATCCTACCCCTCCCCCCCGGATTTTTTTATCCGGTCTATATCCGACCTTATCCTATCCTGGACCACCACCAAACACAAGATAGGATAAAACATATCCTATCCTGGCTTTTATACGGTCGACCAAACGCAGCCCCAGATGTCTCGCTTTTCTTCGATAATGACCTATCTGCTTACGTCTATAGTTTACTAAGTCCATATTTATTACTGCAGCACCGGGGAACGACGAATCTGTCTCACTTTTCTTGAATAATGACCTATCTTCTTTCGTCTATAGTTTACTAAGTCCAGATTTATTACTGCAGCACCGGGGAACGACGAATCTGCAGTCATACCCATTTATATCTCGTGGGCCGCGCCTTCTTTCTTATATGCAGGAAAATTATAAAAAAAAAGGTCATAAACCTATTACACTTTTACCAATTCAGTTCTAAACATTTCAATTGTGACAATTGAGTCTCAAATCTTTTCATATTTTGCCAATTGAGTCATCTAGCCAATTCTAATCAAAAAATGCTGACGTGACAGTCTAGTCAATGTCATTCGTGCTATGTGGTGTATTGGCGCTGGTGTAAATAATTTTTTACAATTTTTTTGAATTTTTTCTTTTTCTATTTTTTTTCTTTCCTTTTTGCCAATGGCCGATCTCAAGCGATGGTCGGCCACCAGCTATAGTTGGAGAGGGCTGGGCAAGGTTGCCCTCACCTGAATTTGCAAGCTCGCCTTCTCTCTATCTAGCAAGGGCCACCCTCGCCTGGGCGAGGGTGACGATTGTATGATTCGTAAACATGATTTGCTATCCATAAGTAATCGGAGCAATGTGTCAAAATGCTATAGGGGATCGTGAGCTAGTCAGTTGCACACAAAGTACAAAGCTTTAAAAGATAAGATGCATGTCACGTGTTATCCGCAAAGAGACGCACGCGATCAAGGTATTTTCTTCAAAAGAATTAAATTTCAAATTTCATCCTTTTGAAATGGAGCACATGTTGATACCAAAAATAATTTGGTCATCTATGCAAATGTGCTGGCATGTGAATGAAGAAAGCATATGAATAGGACGTGAGCAAGGATAAAGATAATCACGGGGAAAAGTGCCAGAAAAGTCATAAACCTTTTTTACTGGTGCCAATTTAATCCTAAACTTTTTTTTGGTATCAATTCAGTTCTAAACCTTTTGTCTTTGTGTCAATTCAGTCCTTCTAGCTAATTTTAGCTAAATATTACTGACATGGACATCAATTGGCTTACGTGGCACCGTCAGTGATAATGTGGACAACTTTTAATAATATTTTAATATTTTTCAAATATTTTTATTTATTTTTAAATTTTTTCCTTTTCTTTTTATTACTTTTCTTTCTTTTTTTTCATTCCCTTTCTTCTTCCTCTAGTCGATTGTCGGTCCGGCGACTGGCTGGAGGCCAGGGCTGGCGAACCTCGCCTACCAATTGGTGAGGCTCGCCTTGCCGGCCACTGGTGAGGGTAGCAAGGCTCGACGCTCGCCGGATGGCCGGGAGGGCGGCCTCGTGATGGGCTGGGCGAGGCTCACCCTTGCCAACCAAGAGGGAGGCTCAACCTCGCTAGATCCGGCAAGGTCGTACCTCGCAAGAGCCCTATTGCTGGCGAGGCTTGCTTTCGCCATCGCTGGTGAGGGCTAGCCTCGCTAGTGGCTGGTGAGGCAAGCCTCGCCATTGGTAGGTGGGGCTCGCCAGCCCTGGCCTTCAGCCGGTCGCCGGATCGGCGATCGGCTGGAGGAAGAAGAAAGGGAAAGAAAAAAAAAAAGATATTAAAATATTAAAATATTATTAAAAGTTGTCCACGTCATTGCCGATGGTGCTATGTAGGCTGGCCGGCGTCCACGTCAACAATATTCGGTCAAAATTAATTAGAAGGACTAAATTAGCACAAAGACAAAAGATTTAGGACTGAATTGGCACTAAAAAAAGGTTTAGGACTAAATTGACACCAATGCAAAAGGTTTATGACTTTTCTAACACTTTTCTCAATAATCACGTGTATAGCACATGAGTGAGATCTTGCACATATTGGTCTATTGACGGGTGCAAGAGTCAACACGTGTCGACCAATGAAAATGATCTTTAATGCCACATGTCTAGTTGTCAAAGTACGATAACGGACCATTCATAACCACCAATATGGGCACCGGCAATGAGTTCTTGTACCATTCAAAACTTGAAAACTATTGAGACAACTAGTATTGTAGATGCACATTATGGAGGGAACGGTTACCATTTAGAGAACTAGTCATGAATGATCATCGATAACTACAAAACTATCTCCACACAAGGAAGGTAGTTATTCAAAATGTGGGGAGTAAGGTTTACAGTGTTGACATCTAAATTTTGCTCAATCATTTAGGGCTTAATTGCATAGAAAATTAGGGATTAATGTTTAATCCCTAAACAAAAATATTTTCATTAATTTAATTGGCATATAGACTATAGGTGCATTTACACTAATAAGGCACATTGGAGCTTTCTTTCTTTGTTTAATTTAAAAAAAAAATTAAATTTAAAAAAATTTAAAAAAATTTTAAAAAAAAATCGATCGGGCCGATTTGATCCGACTTGGTAGGGCCATCCCCTTTTTCAATTATTTCAGTTGTTTGAGCCGAGCCCTTTCTGTTTATTTATTTATTTTTATTCTTCTTGGGCTTGTTATTTGCTTTCTCTTTTATCCCGTCGGCCCGCTTTTGGTTTATTTTTGGCCCGTTAGCCCCGGCCCAACTTGGCCTTTCTTCTAGCCTTCAGCCCAGCCCCTCAACCACTCCTTCCTCTCACGTTCATGCTCAGTCGGACGGGACAAACAGGAACGACAAAAACGCTCTGCGCGAGGAAGATGTGGATTGCGATTTCAGATTGGAGGAAGTGCCGTGCAGTGCTCCAACCTGGCCACACAAGGACCAAGAAGACTGGCAGCCGTTTTAGCCAAAAACGGACATGATTTAGTCCTAGGAGGAGGACTGGCTGTTGGGCACAGAGAGTAACAGAGAAAGCACATTGATCAATGATGCCTCGGAGCTCGAAATGGGAGGCTAGGGTGGCTGGCATGATGGATTTTGAAGGCGGTTGATGGGAGAGGACTCGAGAGAGAGAGAGATGGGGGGGTCCATGGGAAAAAGGTGAAAAGAAACACAAAAAGGGGGCTCTCGCATTTTTTCTCTTCCGGGGGGTGGCCTTCGCACAGACTCACTCAAAAGAGGAAAACCTACAATCTGTACATGCGGAGGGGAAGTGAAGAGAGATTTTGACCAGAGGGAAGAGGGTGGAGATTCAAAAGGAGCAGAGAGAACAGTTTGGAGAGGGGGAAGTGACCGAGAAGAAAAAAACAGAGACAGGGAGAAGAGAAAAGAGAGAAAGAGCTCGGCTTGATAGAGGGGTCTTTCTTCGACGAGAGCGTTCCGGTCCCTTCCCGGTGACCGGCAAATCTCGTCCCCCTCTCGGTCGTTCACCCGTCACCTTGAATCATCCACTTAAACGAACGCCTCTTTTCGAGAGCGTCCATTTAGGTGTCAAATCATCGAAGAAATCGCACTTAGTTGCCACAAACGAGCAGAGTCAGCTGCGCATCTCGTCACCATCGTTGATTCCGTGCCGTTCACGACCAGGTGAGACTCGCGCCACCCTTGTTTTTTTCCTTGCCTCTCGGATGCCGGGCACGTCGAGCCTATTTCGATGGTCGCCCGGCCCCCATTGATGGATATTCATGCTCGTTTGATACTCAAAGAAGCCGTTTTAAACATTTCACACCGAGAACACGCCATGAGTTTTGCTAAAATCGGATCTGTAACCCCATTCCTCGGTTGTACCGCACATGTTTGATGAGGTGTCTCAGTGAAACAGTTTAAGCTTGGAGTGTCGAATCTGGTCGTGGTGTTTTTTTAAAGTCTTTTTGTAAAATGAAATAGCTCTTTGGTGTAATATGGTTGTTTATAACTTTACATATCACATTTGAGCCAAAAACCACGTTCACGACCAGTTTTAAGCCTTTATCCGAACTCGCCTACCACTTGTTTGATAGAACGTCTGAACGAAGGCCGAGACCAATATCACCAAGATCCGTTTATGTAATCTTCATTTATGCTTCGTTCGAGCTCGGATTGATATTTCGTGCCTGCTCTGGTGTTCTTCCTGTGTTTTTGTGCCACTGTTCGTGCATCGTCCGAGATGGTCTCACATACGCATCCTCCCACCGGAGAGATTTCCCCGCATCGACGAAGCCCACGGCTCGAGGCCACCTTGGCTAGCGTGTTCCTCCTCATCTTTAGCGTGCATGTGTTGTTTTTTTTTTGGCTGTTTATTTTGCTAGAGTGGTGTTTGAGTTGGTATGTCTCTTCGGTGATAACGGTGTCGCCGGAATCGCTTCGGTGATAGTCGGGTAGTGGCCGTCGGCGGTGGCGTGACGACCGACGAGGGGTGGCCGTCGACGTTGGAGGTCGACGGCTGGCGGTGGTGTTCGGTGGCCGGAGGTGAAACTCTGGGTGTAAGAGGGAAGCTCTCGGGGAGAGGGGGTTCTGGGAAAGAACAGAGCGTGCATGGGGGGGAAATGGCCATGCAGGGGATGAAGAAAAAGAATAAAAAATTAGAGAGAAAGAAAAAAAAGGAAAGGAAAGGAAAATCAAAAGAAAAAATTTTTTTTTGAAAAGAAATGAAAATGAGGTCTCCGGTCGGGTCGGGTAGTCGGTCGGATCGGGTCAGGGGACCCGGTCCGGAATCTTTATTTTATTAATAAAAAATTTCAAAAAATATTTAAAAATTCAAAAAAATATTAAAATATTAAAAAAATATTAAAAATTCCAGAAAATTCGAAAATGTTTAAAAACCCAAAAAAATATAAAAAAAAATTAAAAAAAATTCAGAAAATTGAAAAAAAAAACTTTTAAAAAATTCAGAAAAATTTGAAAAATTCCAAAAAAAAAATCAGAAAATTAGGAATTGTTTAGAAATCAGTTTTGGGCTTAATTTCACTAGATTTTAGGTTTAAAAAAAACTCAAAAAAAAAATTAAAAATGAGAAAAAAACCCTCTAAAAAATTCCTCAAAAATCGGATAAGCCATTAGGGCTTTATCTTAGGGCTTTTGATTGTATTTTCTTTTTTAGAGACGATGTTAGGTCGTTGGTTGTTTATTTTCTTTATAATTATCTAGTTACGCACTTTTAATATATTGATTGTTATTTTCTATGTTTAGAACGGTTAGGTGGAATTCTAACTTTGTCGCTAGGCTGCCCGGTATGTTAATTCGCAAGTGATCAAGTTTAGATACCGAAAGGGCACTAGTTAGATCGCTAGTGTAATCAAGTTCCCGAATTTTGGAATCTCTGATTTTCGCATGTATCGAGACAACGCTCCCGTGTCTCGATCAGGGTTTCTAGCCAGCCCTTAATTATGGTTAGTGGCGACTCCAATCGAATGCATAAATTTAAAAATTCTCGTCGCACGAGGTATGAGGCTCGGGAGTGCCTCGGTCTTTGAATCAATGAACCATTTGGTTTGTCTTTCAAATGAACCAATCATTGTTCAAATCCATCGACAAATACCTCTTGGCCTAAACCCAATCGGTTTGGGTAGGTCGCGACATACAGAAATAAGGGAAAACAAATAAGGTCGATGGAAGTTACTTAAGGAAGCATAACTGTTGGACATCATTGAGCGGTGATTACTACGTGGAAATAAAAGAGAATAGATGAGGTCGGTAGAAGTTGCTGGACATCATCAACAAACGTTTACTACGCAGAAATAAAGGAGAACAGATGAGGTTAGTGGAAGTTTCTTAAGGAAGCAAAACTACTGGACATCATTGAGGGGCAATTACTACACCTTCACTATAAATATCACCGGTTGTCGAACAAAGACACCCTCATATCTAAGAAAATGTTATATTTCAATTTTCTTTAAGCATTCTTGCACAGTATTTTCAATGTCCTTGTTGTAGCTTTCATATTCGCGTTGTTAATTAAATAATGGCATGCATCATTATCCCTGTATTGCGTCGTTGAGTAAATTCCAATGTGATATCCAGGTTTAGTCAAACTTTGTCATTGATTAAATTCCGGCAAAGTTTACTTACATTTATATCCACTTTACTTTCTGAGCTTTGTCGTTAATTAAATTCCAGCACGGTTCATATTTATATAGTTTCGATCAAAGCATAGTTGTTGATTCTAGAGTTTGCCTGGATACTTTATGTTCGGAATTGCCACAAAACCCAGTCTGCTCTTATTAAAAATCGAAAAACAACTTTTGGATAAAGATATTTCGTCGCGAGAGCAATTTTGGCAAAACAATAATAAACCCACATCAAAATATTCACGAAGATTCAAAACAAAAATCATAATAATAATTTGACATCAGCTCAAATTAATGATTGTCATGATTTTTTTTATACAAAAACTCTCCTAATTGCATAAATCCCAACATATCAAAGAAATCAAGTTAGAATTGGGCAACGGCGTCAGGAGGAAGACTTCAGGAGGAAGACGACACTTCTCTTTCTCCCTTCACTTTTAACTCTTTCTTATGTCGCTTTTCTGTTTCTAGCTCTCTTTTTTTTTTTCCTCTCTATCTTTTTAGCCTTTCTTGCTTCTGAGTAGGGAAAGAGACCCCCTCACTTGTCCCTATGAACACCTTTCATATGCAAAGTAATTGCCAATTGGGCCTCTCAAGGAGAGAACCAATAATTCTTTCGTCTTTTAGCGCTGGCCGAATATGCTTTGATCTTTTGATTTAGTTGATCGGCTGCTTTGATCTTTGACTCCAGCTATTTTATTGAAACTTAGGTGAAACTCACCTGGTTAACGCTTTATGTCGAGTTGATTCATGCCGGCCAGTTTTGGCCTTTTAGGCAAGACCGGGCAGAAGTGATAACTAGCTAGCTAGGTGCGTTGGTTGTACGTGGCCATCTTTGGCTTATTATGCATAATCAAAACAGATATAGAAAATTAGTGGATATATCTGACATATCTCTATAAGATATTTAAATATCTCTAACATAATGGTTGGGCGCCGGGTGCTTCATGAACTATCATGCTACACCATTTAGTTGTCCATCAGAGGGCTTGTCCACGGATATTGATGCAAAGACTTATTACATCAAACACAAGTTAGTGGAAAAGCCTCTTTTTCGTCTTCCACAAACAATCTTCAGATAGTCTATACAAAGAACATATAAACTCCTAAATAAATTATGTGTAATACTTTAACATTCCCTCTTATATGTAAACCGGATTAGAAATGACACGTGAAATTTGACAAACGGTGCCACACACATGAAATAAGTTGGAGCTGAATCTATTATGATATTGTGTTAGAGAGTCCAAACTAAAAATTTAAACTTATAGGTGGAAACCAAATGTATGTAAAAAACTTAAGAATCTCTTAGGCAAACGATGTAAGACACTTTAATAAGCTCTACTATGTACATCTATGATATTGTGCCACACCCCTTATGATATTGTCGCGTCCGATGTGTTGCCATTTTTTAGGTGGTTCGACATCAGAGGTTATGTTAAGGCGATGAAGAGGATGGATGGCCAAAGAATTGGACGATGTGTCTGGAGGGTGGATGGATGAGCACAAGCACAAGAGGCTGTTGACATCTAATTTTTAGCTCATTTTTGTTATATTTTTAAAAATTTCAAAATTAGGTCTAGGGATCTTGGCCAAACCTAGAAACCTATTTCTAAACCAAATTTTTTTTTTTGCATTTTTCTGCATTTTTTTTGAATTTCTTTTAGTCAAAATAAGCAAGAAAATCAAGAAAAATAGTAAATGGAATCAAAAATTTCCACAAAAATAGTCAATAATCTTATTTTAAATCCAATTTCATAAATACACTATCACTTTTATAAAATCTCAATCGGGTACATGTTTTGCCCAAAATTGGGCAAAATTAAACTTGAATTGAACCAAAAATGAAATTACATTTTTTCTAGACATTTTTAAGTCTTAGGGTCTTCACAACAATTGATCCTGGAACCTTTAATTGCATCATGGTCAGTCCAATTGCACAATTTGACATAAAAATAAAAAATTCCCAAAACTTGATTGAAAATTAAGAATTTTGAACATAAATTGGGAATTGTGCCCAAAATGAAATTTTCGAAATGCGAGATTATCATTTCTAGGGTTAATCAAGGGTGGGTAATTCAATTTTGGCATCAATTTTTCCTAATCAGGTCATTAAGACCTCAAATTGAACAAAACCCTATTAACCCGAATATAAAAATGAGAATCTTGAGCACAATTATAATAAAATTGGGGAAAATTATATGTTTGGGTTCGGAATATATGGGAAATTCAATTTTAAGGTTGAATTTCAAAAATTGGGTGGAAATTGGGTTTAATTTGTGAATTTAAGTAAAATCGAAACTGCCAAGTTGGACGGGTCAACCCGACCTCACCCGCACAGTTCGTCTTCCTTACCCCGTCACCCAAAACCCACAAAAAACCTAGGAAAACAGACTTAAACCCAGAACTTTGTCGATCGTTTCCCATCAATTCAACACGTGGAAATTGATTAGGGCAGCTGGAAAATGTCCGGCTGGCATCGTTTAACAACCAAAACCGATTAGAATTCGATTCCAACTAAATTTTGAGCGGGAAATCAAAGATAAAAAACAAGAAAAACTGGAGAACGTGGCAGGGAAAGTGTCCGACGTTTTTCCCGAGAGAGAGAAGAGAGAGAAAGAGAGCGAAATGTGCAAAATATAGAGAGAGAGGGTTGAGGATCCCCTCACGAGTGTCCGGCGTTGCCATACACGGTGGAGTGCCGGTGAATCGTGTTTGGCCGTGATTCTCCCCTCACCGTTCCAGTCAGTCAGGCTGATCGGGAACGCCTGAAATTGAGCATCGTCCGGTTGACTCGGACCTGTTCTGGCGAAGGAGGGACCACCAGAAGGAAGTATCGAAGTCAGGGAACAACCCTTGAGGCTCAAATCAGTTCGAAAATTTCGTTGAACCATTGAATGACATAGGTAAAAATCGTTCACAGCCAACTTTATGAAAATTTTCCAGAATTCGGTTTTTGTTTCAATGTGCATTTTTAAGAGATTTCATTGATGAATCTTGGCATATTAATGTCTTTTATTAGTTTCTAATCAATTTTGTGTGATTTGACTATGTTTTTGGGTACTAAAAACGCATAAACCGAGTCGGTCTCACCATTAAACCCCTCACCAGAGCTCCGGTGATCCCGCCAGAGCATTGCCGTGGCTGTAAGGCCATTCAGGTTAGTATTCCCTGACCCTTTGTTGGTGTTTGTTGGTGATAGGAATCGTTTTAGACGGCTAAGGCAAGTAGAATAGGGATTTTGAGCTTTGATGAGCACAGTTTAGGTTAATGGTAAATTGGTATTTTCCAATGAAATTTTCGCCGGTCGGTGACGGTCCAACGGCCAATTGGCTGGTTTAGTTTGGTAGAGGGTAATATAGACTTGATCCAGAACCAAAAATCATTGGAAAAGGACGCCAGAAGCTCGTCGACGATGAAGTCAAACCGACAACCTTGAAAACCCTAACACATAA
Source organism: Syzygium jambos (assembly GCA_031216235.1). Classification (NCBI taxonomy): domain Eukaryota; kingdom Viridiplantae; phylum Streptophyta; class Magnoliopsida; order Myrtales; family Myrtaceae; genus Syzygium; species Syzygium jambos. The sequence goes on from CM062225.1 coordinate 21,297,583, forward strand.
TTCATGCACGCCAAGTGTTTGATAAAATGCCCAAATGAAAATCATTCAAAACAGTGCCGTTTTAGGCATGTGCCCGCCGGAGAGGATGATCGGTGCTGGCACCGGCGACGGCCGGTTCGATTCAACCCTCACCGGGAAAATTCAAAAAAGAAAAGAGAAAAAAATTTAAAAAATACAAAAATCATAAAAAAATAAAAAATCATAAAAAAAATTAGAAAAATTTGCAGAAAATGTATAAAAATCAGAAAAATTACAGAAAATTGCGAAAAATTCAAAAATTTTGGAAAATCCATAAAAATTTTGAAAATTCGGAAAAGACAAATAAAATTTTGAAAATTTTTGAAAAATTGGAAAATTCACCAAAAATTTCCAGAAAATCATAAAAAAAAATCATTTCCCGGTTTAAAAAAAATTTCCGAAAAAAAAAATCAAAAATTTGAAAATTCACAAAAAGGTCCAAAATCATCGTGGCCAGCCATAAAAAATGAAATTTGAATTTTTGAAGTGTTCAAATGGCACTAAAAAGAAAATAAAAAATTTTGAAAATCCACGGAATGATTAAAAATCAATGTAGCCAGTCATAAAAAGTGAAACTTGGATTTTCCAAAATGCCTAAGTGGCATAATTTGGAAAATTCCAAATTTAGGGCCAAAACCCCTAAAAAACCGTAAACCCTAAAAAATGAAATGAACAAATTATTAGAGCTTTGTTAGGGTTTGGGTAGATTTTCATTTCTAGTGATCAAATTAGGGTTGCTGTGATTGACTTGCCATTAGATGTGTATTTGATTCTTGGATGCTTAATTGTGACATCCCGAATTTCGGCCCATTTTTGGGATTTATAAAACGCGTAATTTGTCAGTGTGCTTATAGTAAAATCTCGCCCGGGAGCTGATCACTCCCGGTTATCATTTTAAATTAGAGATTTCGCTAGAATCGCACTCGATCAAATTTGGCCGTTATTTAGACCCCGGGCTTGGTAGTCGATTTTCGGGAGTGTCGGGACGAAATAAATTGGACGGTGTCAATATTATTGAAGCCAACGTTGAGATTGTCAGGAATAATGGAAAAAAGGAGAGTTTTGACCAGTGCGAATTTGGACTAGTAGACCTCCCTCGTTATAATTTGGTTTAATTAATTTGACATTTGTCCCTTTTTATGTGTAAGGCCTTTTATGGATCGGTAGATAATTTTCGGTTTTGAATTTGGGCCATCGGATCGCATTTAAAATAAGAATGAAGTTTATTTTTTTTATGATATTCTCTCTCTCTCTCTCACCCCCACCTGCCGCGCACGTTCCCCGGTCAAACCTGTCCCCTCCTCTCTCTCCTTCTAATTCTTTATTCTTTCTTCTCTCTCCTCTTTCTTCTCTTTCTTCTCCTTCCTCTCTCCCCCCGACACCATGTCTGCTTCTGGCTCCTTGCTCCTGCTCCTGTTCTGCTCGACCAGCCCAGCCACCGCGCACCGTCTGACCGCCGATCAAGCTCACCCCCAGCCTCGCCGCCGTCGCCCTGGCCGAGCCGCGCTGCCGTCGGTCGCCGCGACCGCCTGTCGCCGGCCTGCCCGCGAGGCGTGCGAGCAGCAGCTCATCGCTGCGACCGCCGCGGTCCGGCACCGCCCAGCCGTCCGCCGACCGGCCCCTTCGTCCTCCGACCACCCGAGACGCCGCCGTGCCACTCCCGGTCGCCGCACGACCTTTTTCCCCCTGTTTTTCTCTCTCCCGAAGCCCTCCCCTGTTTAGGGCTTCCAGCCTCGCCGTCGCCGCGTTCCGCCTTTCCGGCCGCCGCCGCCTCGCCGGCCGCCGCCGCCTCGCCTCGGCCACCCAGCCGCTCTCCTCAATCGCCTCCGCCGCCCTGCTGCCCCCCTTGGCTGCCACCACCTCCCCTCTCCGCTTCGTCTTCCTCCCCGACGCTCCCCTGTTCTGGACGCCCGAGCCGCCGCTCGCCGGAGGAGCTCCGCCGCCGCCGGAGCTGTTCCGCCGCCACCACCGTCTCACCCAGCCTCGCCTAGCCATCCCGCACTCTCTGGCCGTGTCCCTTCCCACTCCCTAAGCCGCGGAATCGTTTAGTTCGTCGGCTTGTTCGCGCCGTTCGCCAGAGCCATCGCCGCCGTTACTGTTCCGGCGTGGGGTTGCCGCTGTCCAGCCGCCATCGCCGCGTGTTTGGCTCGGTTTGAAGCTTAGGACACCCGGTGAGTTTGACCCTAAACCCTAATTAGGATTATTTGCATTTCTAGACAAGTTTAGAGGTTAAATTAGGGTAATTTAGGGGTTATTGTGCATAGGATGGTAGCGGTTGATGCTGCGGCTGATCTGGTGAATTATAATGACCGTTTGATAAGGTTTCGCGGCTATGTAAGTGCCGAGAGATGGCTGGTCAGGTTTGGAATGGAATAGCCCAATTTTGGGGAAATTCGGTTCTAGAATGCGGATGCTAGTGCGCGCCTTATTTGGCATTATGGTGGCTGATTAAAATGGTGTCTTGGGGAGTCCAATGGAATATTTTGAGGTCATTAGATGATCTGATGTAATTGATTTAGTGGCTGTCCATATCGGTTTAAATCGGTCAAAGCGCGATCAATTTGGGGGTTAGTTTGTGGAGGCTGTTAAGAGCGGAGATTGTGTCCTATTTGGTGGCTTAGCATAATGCTTTAATTGGGGTATATTGACCCGTATAGTGCTATAAGGTGGCTATGCATGGGTGCCTTAAATTGGGCGAAAATGTGAATGTGACGGATGTAAATTAAAGATCAAGTGGGGCTATTCTCGCGGTGAATTCTTGTAGTTGTTTTGGTGGCTGTTCTATGGGCTTAGCGTGATAAATTAATGAAGGTTTAGTGGCCCGATAGGTATCGTTCAATGGTTGGACGGATTGGGTCGGAATGGCCCAAGTTTGGGTAAATTCGGGCTTAAAATGTGGATTATAGTGTGTGCCTTATTTAGTCTTGTGATGGCTGAATTGAATGATGTCTTTGGGAGTTTAATGGAGCATTTTGAATATGATTATTGGCCTAGACATTGCGGTATAGTGGCTGGACACGACGGGATTTGATTTAGGCAAAGCGTGATCAAATTGGGGTTTAATTGTGCAATTATAAGGAATGATCGCATTGATCAATTGACTAGCTAATTGAGCTCTGGTGGTGATTGATCTATGATGCCATGTCGCACGTCTAGCGGGACTAGAAATGGAATAGCATGGCGGGCCTTAATTATATTGAATTTCATTTCGTTAAGTATGTGCAATAGGTGCCGGGTTTAGATGGACTAAACCGGAATGAATTGGGCGTGCCAACAACGTGTTGAATTGATCGAATGGCGAATAATATTATTTGACACATTTTGGCATTAATGATTAACTTGGGTCCCATTTCACGTGATTCCGTTGTTTGTATTTTGATATGGATGGGATTGTGAGTGGAAATTGTAATTCAATGCGCTTGGCATATCAAGGCATGGCCTTCGGGTCGATTTAATTGTGATGACCATTGGGTCATGGCCTTCGGGTCGATTTAATTGTGATGACCATTGGGTCATGGCCTTCGGGTCGGTTTATTCAACTGTTGGCCTTCGGGTCGGGCCTTCGGGTCGTTATAAATCGTGGCCTTCGGGTCGGCTTAACTATTGTTGGCCTTAGGGTCGTGGCCTTCGGGTCGGTATATCTGTTGGCCTTCAGGTCGGAATTATTTGATTTATTCCTGATAATGGCAATTGTGTACCGAGATGGTTTCTTGAGTACCTGTTCAACAGTTTGCACGTGATTATTGTTGATAAATTGCCTAACCTGCAGGGCTGGAGTATAAAAGAGTTAGGCCGTGGGCCTTGGAATTTATGGTTATTTAATGATACGTTACTTAGCGTGTTTAATTAACCTGTCAGGAGGTGCACGTTAGCCTAGTTTAGGTTTAGGGAATTACTCACTGAGATTTATTCTCACGGTTGTTGAAAACCGAATTTTTTTCAGACCCCAACCTTGAGGATGCCAGGTACACTGAAACGTTTCGGGAGGAGCCCCGGCTAGATATGGGGTTTGATTGCCGAGCCATGTACCCACTTTTGATTTTATGTGTGTGGGCTGTATACGAATATTGTATATGTTTCCCGATGTCAAAGTAAGTGTATAATTATTCGTACTGGTTGTTGTATGGCTATCCTTGGTTAAGTGTATTTTAATGTATGGGTGGTTTTAATTGCTTCTGCATGTGCTTTAAATCTCTGTGTTGGGTTTGGGTCGGCGACATGTCCCGGGGCGTCGCACACGAATCGACCGTTGCAGGGATGCTCGGGCGCCGTAGGGTTCGGGGCGTGACATTAATTATTTGTCCATGATTAGATTAGTGAAGTGACCTTAGGGATCCGTGTGATACGCTAGACATGCCATATTATTCTTAGGTACCGAAAGGGTATTTACGGTCTCAATTTGGGATCATTAATGTAACTAAGTCCCTTATCTAGAATTTTTGATTTGTAGGATTGCAGTACTTCTCCCGTACCACAATTAGGTTTCTAGTCGACCTACCGTAAATGACTAGTGGTGACTCCAAGTTTAAGTTTAGATCAAAAAGACCCCGCTGTCGCGTGAGGTATGGTCTGGGAGAGGCCCATATAGAAAAATACCTCCATTGTAAAGCACACGAGCGCGTGGCACGATAGGCTTGGCGACTTCGCTGGGGAATCTTAAATTTCTAGGTGGACTTAGGCCTATATAGAACGATATGCATGTGTTTGTGCTCGTAAGGATCCCAGGTACGTTCCACTAATGATGTGTTAAATGGTGATGCAGGTGGGAGGTACAAGGGGTGTAGTCTATGCTTACCTTTGTTTTGCAGGATGGTGTTGGGATTGAATGTGATTTGGACCAAATTTTAGAAGTGCTGTTTGGTTATAAATTATTGTACTTGCCTTTAAATTGCTTTAGCACTACACTTTTCGCACACACCACCCGTGGCCCAACCCCGGCTACATTTAGGATTACCCTTAGAAGGTATGTGTTTAGGCGAAACTGTAAGCCCACTGCTCATAGGATCGTTTAAATACAATACCGATCACCGAGATGAAATAATATTCCATTACTTTAGGCCAATCGCCTATTGGAATGGAATCCCTTGTCCATTAAAGTGGTGACCTTGAGCCTTTAGTATATTCTATCCTTTTAGGTGTCAAAACCTCATTTGTTGCATATGCTTATCTTTATGGTTGGTATACCTAAAACCAAGCAAAATGTGTCAGTAAATAAGTATCGTTCCACTTCTCTCATCTTTTCAATTATGCAAGTTAATTGATACCATTTTGTTAAAAAAATGCCCAAATGACCATCAATGTTTGGACAAAATGCATTTTCATACTAGAATGAATGACTAGGATGACATGCTCCATTTGGTCACATTTTACATTTCTAGATGGAATGTATAGGTCCATGATTATTTTCAATGTAATTCAAATAGATTGAATGCTCAAGATGTGACAAGTACAATCCTATTTGCCGAAAATCTATTTTTGATATATTCGAAGTTGTAAACCATAGGGTAATACTTTATGGTCAAAATGGGGCATGTCAAAAGGCATTTACTTTAAACATTAGTTTCATTCATATTTTCAAGTATATGCTCTTTTAAGGCATAAATGGATTAGAAATGGCATTTGTGTTATGTCATAAGAATGCAAATGTGCTTTACCTCCATTTTGTCTATAAAATGACATATAATTAAAATGGGGGCATTTAAAATTAATCCATGGTGACTAATAATGAACTATTTGCATGATTAGATCGAAATGGGGATACTAGACATACAAGTCATCTCGGTTCAAAGAAAAGAGCTTTTGGCATGGTGGATGAACATGACTAAAGACAACAAAGCCTCCGTGAGGGAAAGATTAGGATATTTGTTCAAACTCATCAATCTAGAGTACCAAGTAAGCTTGATTCAAGCATTATCCCATTTTTGGGAAGTTACCACTGCCATATTCCAATTAGGCAAGCATGAAATGGTACCTACATTAGAAGAGTATAAGGCGACCATTGGGATTGATTTTGAATCAAGAATCGTTGAGCCCCCAATTGAATTGAAACCCACAAGTGTCATAGCCGAATTTCTGAACTTAAAGACTCCTCAAGTGGAAAAGTTGATCAAGTCGAACACCGGGAAGTTTCCTTTATCATACTTGATGGCTAATTACTCTAAATTGCCAAAGGAAACTGGGAATACTTCCGCAAGAGTCTTCATTCTTACTTTCTTCGGGTTCGTCTTATTCCCTACATCAAGGTCCAGATTAAATCCTCTTGTTGCGATGATTGCTAGGCAAGCTTGCCTAAAGTGAGATTTTTTCAATATGCTTTTAGCAGAAACCATCATTTCTTTGAATAAATACCAATGTCACCAAAAAGGCATACTTCAAGCCTCAGCTGAGTTACTTTCTGTATGGTTTATTTCCCATATCCGACCTTGGGAACGTCATATGCGCATTAGAGAGATTGACTCATCTACCAACCTTATTGAGAGATATTTGAAGCTCCAAGACAAATTGCCAAAATATTCTTTTCATGAGTGGGCAAATTTCATTAGGGCATTGACTCCCGACCAATTCCAATGGAGAATTCAATGGCCAAAAATAGTGACAGCTCAAATTACTTGTCAAGAAGGCAATTTAGTGTCATTGCTTGGATTGAATGGTGGAGCCGCTTATTGCCTACTAAGAGTGGTACGACAATTTGGAATGATTCAACAAGTTCCACCTACTTGGCATCCCGAGGAATTCACATTTGATATACTACAAAAATCTAAATCAGAGAAAGAAAATAAGGAGTTGCAAATGAAGATTCGGAAGATCATGTATTCCTTGAAAAAATTAACCAAGCAAATAGTGTAATGGCCTGAAGATTTACAAGGAGAAATGAAGCTCTTCTTAGCATCCAAAGAGTACATAGAATGGTTGAAGGCTAAAAGACCGATTGATGTCGAACCATATGTACCTTTGAGTATTATTATCCATTTTGATGAGCCGTACATTCCGGAGTACATCGTGCCGAGCACGCTAGGTGTCGAGCCATACTTTCCCGAAGAGGTTACAATTGACGTGGAAGAATGAGAGACACGAGTCAAGGAATATGAAGAAGCTGAAGCTACGTTAGCTGGCAAGAGGTCTAGACTTGTTTAAGCTAGCGTTCCCCTATTTTGATGTAAAGCATTATAACATGAATCTTCAAAATTAAAACAATTACTGGATGCATGATTGTTTGATGAAGTTTTTAAAGCATATTTTGCATAACAAAAAAATAATCACCATAGATTACAATTCTTTGAATTGTATGATTTCTTCAGAAAAAAAAAACATTGAGAAGAAGTTTTATACAAGGCTAAGGCTTCTGTAAAAAGTTCTTGTCCTTGTTAATCACAAGAAAACATATAATTGAAAGAATATAGGTCTTCATATTCATTTCATCAAATCTAATATTGCTATGGTTTTCATGAAGAACTAGGTTTTCTAGCAACGGAAGGCAAGAGGCCCAGAACTTGTTTACAAATTAAAATGGCCAAGGAAGAAACTTGCACTCGGTTAGCTGAGATGGAGAATCAGATGACGTAAATGGCTGCCATGATGGCAGAGGTGAAGGTCTTTATTCTCGCATCTCGAGGGTCTTATCCTACTACTTCGAATGTAGGAATCTCAAATGCTATCGAAGCACCAGTTGAAGACCCAGTCAGGAACAAAGAGCCAGTTCAAGAAAATCCTCCAAAGACTATGCTAGAGATAGTAAATTTGGAAGAAGATAATCAAAGCAAGAAAGCGTCCAAAACAAAGGATGAAGAATAGGCCAAGAGATTGACTAAAATTGAAGAATGCCTAGTAAGCCAGGACTATGAGCTTCAGAGATTTGACAAGTTCTTGCCATACGCGAGGTAGTTGTTCCAGAAAACTACAAAGCACCAGAATTCATGAGTAAGTATGATGGAACTGGCTATCCTAAAAGCCATTTGAAATAGTATCTCCGCAAAATGGCGAGATATTCAGATAATATGCTACTCCTTACCAGTACATTTCAAGATAACTTGAAAGGAGCAGCTTTGGCATGGTATACCGCTCTTGATATAGAAGATTTTACCGAATGGGACTATTTGATAGGAGAATTCCTTTGCCAATACAAATTCAATGTCGAAGTACTTCCAACCTGGGAGGACTTAATCAGAATCAAGAAACGAAGAAGCGAAGGATTCAGAGCCTACGCTCAAAGGTGGAAAGCCAGTTATAAGTGAGGATGAGCTTATTGAACTCTTCTTGAAGTCGTTACCAACTGAGTATTATGACAAGTTGCATATATCGAGCTGCCAAACATTCACCATGCTGGTGAAGGTTGGCGAAAGAATTGAATGGTCATTAAAGGAGAAGAAATCTCAAGACGCGATAGTAGGGAGACTGTATCTTGAAAGAAAGGATAAAAAAACTATACGTGACGTGGCTATGGTATCTAGCCCTAATGTTAATTAGGCTTCATTCCCAAAGTAGTCCAACGTTCCCTGGAGAATTCCAAAACCATTCGAGCCAAAGAAAAAACCCGTAAGGCAATTCACCCCGTTGCCACGGCCCTTGTCGAAATTATTACCAATGCTGTTAGAAAGACATTTGGTGGCCAAAGAGGTGCCAAGAGATAATCCTATAAAGTTTCCCTAGTACGATGAATCGAAGACTTGCACATACCATATGGGAGAAAGAGGGCATGATGTGGATAATTGTACAGTCTTGAAATACAAAGTCAAGAAACTCATAAACAAGAAGATACTAAGCTTTCAAGAACCAGAGCTAAATGTGCATCAGAACCCTCTTCCTGAGCACAATATGGTAAATATGGTCCTTACATAGAGAGAAATAATAAGGCCTAATGAAGAAGATGAATATGAAGCTAAATTAAAGATAGCCCGACAAGGAGATGCTCTGTAACATCCTGAATTTTGAACCGTTATCGGGACCAATAAAGTGTATATTCATTCTCGTGTAATTTTAGTGAGTCTCGCCTGAACCTGATCAGTCTCGGGACACTGACCATATGAGAAAGGCTAAATAGGAACATGTACGTGGACCGAGAACCCGATCGCGACTGAACGCTGATTTCGAAGAACGTTGAGGAAATATTTTGAGCCAATATAGGCCGATCTTAGGAAAATGACTGGTTGATTTTGTCAGTAACGAACGATCGGATCGCGAGTGATTTCGCACGACCGAGAGTACACCTGGCGAATGAAACCTAATTGTAATCCAAACGATCGCGACCCTGGTGCTAGTGATAATTCCTCTCTTTCTCTCGAAATTTAGACCGTCACGATTCGGACAATCTTAGGTCGATACGCGTGACACCTAAACAGCCGCTCGTTAGTGAGAGACCCTAAAACCGCAAAACGAGCATATTGAGATTACAATATTGGGCCCGAGTTTCGATATCAAAATCTCAAGGGTAATTACGACTATTTTGCAAGACGGACGTCAATTGGTAATGGCCATTCGTGTTTGGGATTAAAACAGTTGAAAACGGAAGATTTGACAGAAAGTGAGAAAAAGACCATTTTGCCCCTGAGAACGCCGAGGCCGATTTCGGAGGCCGTTTGAGGTTATTTTTCGCGGCCAACGTCATTTTGGGGTATCCGAGTGTGTTTGGAATGATTCTGGACAGAAAGTGGAATTTCGGCAAAAATTGGAAAATAATATTATTTTATTCCCGGAAACTTCGCAGAGGATTTTCGAGGGCTTAGAAAGCGAATTTCGCGATTCCGACTCTGGATTAGGTATCACATGAATATATAGGACTGGTAGGAGCGAAAATCGGAATTTCGGTTCGGGGCGGAAAAATGACCAAAATGCCCTTAGGCCATTTTTGTTTAATTCCGAATTTTGGATTAATTTTGGAGATTAACCAAGGTTGGTTAAGGTTAATTAGGGTTGGTTAACCATGGTTAGGGGCAAATGACCATTTTGCCCTTGCATTATTGGTCTAGAGGCAAGCATAGCCATTGGATGAAGGGCATTTTGGGCAAATAGGCTAAGATTGTGACATGTGGCATCCACCCACTCTCTCTCTTGACCATCTTTGACCTTCATTCTCTCTCCTCAGCCTTCTCTCTCCCCACGCTTCACTCTCTCTCCTCCCGAATCTCTCTCTCCCTCTCGGCTGTTCCATTTTCTCTTCCGCCGATCACCGCCAGCCAACTGTGCACGCCGGAACAGTGGGCTTCGCCGGAGCTGCTGGCCGCCGGCCACCGTGTGCCACCCCTAGGCCTCACCCTCAGCCCAGTCGCAACACCATCTCCCTCTCTCGTCGCCCGTGTCCGCCGTTCCAGCTGAAGCCGAGAAGGACGCCGTCGCCGTCGCTGGGCACGTCCGCCTGGCCGCGCCGCCGTGCGCCTCCCTCCGACCAGCCAAGCCTCCGCCGTCTCTCTCCCGTCACCCCAGCCACCAATCCGACCGACCCCTCCCCTGTTTTGGCCGAGACTTGCCGTGAGCTTCGCCGGACCGCCGTGGGCCGCCGGCTTGCCTTGGAGCGCCGCCGCCGATTGTACCGCTTGCCGGTCGTCGGCCGCTCGTTCCCGTCGTCTCGTGTCGTCATTAGGCGAGTAAAACCACTAATCGCTGAATTAGTTTTAATTGTGCTTGATTAGGGGTTTAATTATGATAATTAGGGCCTAATTGAATGTGTTTTGTGTAATGGATGATTAGTGGACTTAATTAGGCCTAATTACAATGGTTTAGTGTTAATTTAGAGAGGAATAGTGGGCTGAAATGGAGTGGGCTTCATGGGCTCCGAATTTGCATTAATTGGCCCAATGAGAATTTAAATGGGCCCAATTGGAAATTAAATGAGCCCAATTAGAATTTAAATGGGCCCTTGAATGAGAAGTTGAGTTGGGCTTGTTGAGGCCCATTGGAGAAAATTAGAAATTTAATGGGCCTTGATGTGGATTGATTTGAATTGGTTTAAGCCCATTGGAAATTAAACAGGCCTTCGGGTCGATATATAATTGTGACCGACGGGTCAGGCCTTCGGGTCGATATATAATTGTGACCGACGGGTCAGGCCTTCGGGTCGATATATAATTGTGACCGACGGGTCAGGCCTTCGGGTCGATATATAATTGTGACCGACGGGTCAGGCCTTCGGGTCGATATATAATTGTGACCGACGGGTCAGGCCTTCGGGTCGATATATAATTGTGACCGACGGGTCAGGCCTACGGGTCGAATATAACTGTGGGCCGACGGGTCGGGCCTTCAGGTCGAATAATTGATGACCATTGGGTCATGGCCTTCGGGTCGATTAAATTGTTAATGAATTATATTGATACTGGAAGCCTAACCTGCAGGGCTGGAGAATGAAATTAGGACTAAGGGCCCGAGTGATAATAATGTGATTTAATTACTGGTTTAGTGTATTATGTGTTTTATTTACTTCTGGAGGTGCACGTTAGCCTAATTTAGGATTAGAGTTTTTACTTGCTGAGCTTATCTCACGGTTGTGGTGAAACCGATTTTCAGACCCCCGTCCATAGCATGACGAGGAACGGTCCTCTTTTTGGATACCCGTACCGTATTCAGAGATCGAATAGTGTACACCCGTGTGGGGATGGAACAGCTTACGTTAGATTTCAGTCGGCAGTGTTAGTAGACGTGGGAGAAGACTTCCATCATACTCAGGAGTATGTGGCTTGGTGCCATAGGGGTACAGACGGATTATTAGGACCCCCGATGAGGACTTTTGACGTGCCAGTAGATGTTAATGGCGTCATGATTCCCCAAATGGTGAGTGGAGAAGTCTCTGATCCTCCCGCCTCCCTTAGTGGAAGCAGCGTGGGCGATACGGTGGATGGACCTATACCCGAGGACGAGGTGCAGGGTGAGGAGCAAGTTATAGCTGACGACATTGTGGAGGAAGAAGAAGAGGAGCAGAATCTGGAAATAGTAGGCGAGAATGGTGAACCAATTGGGGAAGTGGCCGAAGTTGGATCAGATATGGAAATACTGACGGATGAAGACTCATCTGAGGAGTCCGCAGCATCATCCAACCCAGGTCGGGATCCTTAGAATAGAACGGCATGATAGGAGTTTAGATTAACCCCTCTTTTTGATGTAACTCTCCCTAGATAGTTAGCCGTCACCCTAGGCCACCGATCCTTTTTGTTTAGTGGCCTTTTTTATGTATTCTTTTTGGTTGTAAATAAATAGATTGTATAAGTATTTAAAAGGGTGTATTTATGTTAGTGTTTATTAGTATATTATTGTCTTTGACTATTCATGGTTATGTTTACATGTCTGGGTGTATATATAATATATACGTGTTTCCGCATGTGTCGTGTATTTACTCTGATTTGGGTTTCGGGTCGGTGACGCAATCCTGGGAGTGTCACATTTTATTTCGACCTACGCGGATGATCATGCTTCGTGGGGTACGGGGCGTGACATCCCCGTTTGAATTGGTATCAGAGCAAGGACAGCTCTGTTTGACCTAGTTGAGCCTTGGAGTGATAAGGAGAAATGACTATGGGTAGCTATAGGGTGACTTAGTGTGCTAAGTGTACCTCCAGAATGATTGTGTTTGACTGTTGTGGTGGTTGATTGAACCAGTATTGTGCAGGTGCGGCAGGACCCAAGGTAAGTTTGTAAGTCCTTGGGTGAAATTCGTGTGCTGTTGTGTTAGCCGCATGTTGAGTGCTTAATTGCTTTTGTGTTTATACCTGCCTAGGGCTTAGACCGGTTAGTTGGTTTAGGTCTCTAATTCCCGGATGGAATTATAGCAGGAAGTTGAGCACTCAGAGTTCTAGATGAGTAGTGAAAGAGGAAGGGTAGGAAGAACCCCAAGGAGGGGCGCAGGCAGAGAAGCTCGTGGTAGAGGTCGTGGTAGAGCCAGAGCGATAGAGAATATAGTTGCGGGTGCTAGAGAGGAAGAGAACCCTAGAGTGGGTGTTGGGGCTGCAGCAGATCCCAGAGCTGATGTTAGGCAGGCGGAAGATCCGCGTATGGAAGGAGTTCTCAGAGCTTTAGATCGAATCGGAAATGTGATGGATAGGCAGGCACAGGAAAGAGAAAATGCGACCGCTCAGGCTGCTGAGGCCGCAGCCGTCCATGAGAACCAAGCTCAAGCCCAGCCAGTACAAGCTCAACCAATGGTGGCACCGAGACCAATGCACCAGTTGGTGGAGCATTTCCTCAAGCTAAAACCGCCTAAGTTCACGGGTAGAGGTGACCCCGAAGCCGCCCCGCGTTGGGTGGAGGAATTGGAAAAGGCATTTGAGCTGTTAGAGTGTACTGAGAGGGAGAAGATCTCCTTGGCATCGTATCAACTGCAGGACAATGCCCATGATTGGTGGAAGGCGGTCAAGGATAGAGTGTTTCCAGAATTCATGGAACCGACCTGGGCGATCTTTGTTGAACATTTCTATGGGCAGTTTTTCTCTGAGAGTGCCCAGGAGAAGAAAATGGCGGAATTCATGAGGCTTCGTCAGGGATCGATGACTGTGGTGCAGTATGAGGCAGAGTTCATCAGATTGTCCAAATTTGCCCCGAGAATGGTTGAGAATCCCTTGGACAAGGCTCGAAGGTTCCGGGATGGACTGAAACCGGAACTTCGCACTCAGATGCTTTTGTTGAATATTCGAGATTATAGAGAGTTATATGAGCGAGCCCAGACTATGGAACGGGATCAGATTGAAAGGGCATCAGCATCGAGTTCAAGGTTTATTCCTAATCGGGACAATCGTCGCTTTGTAAGGAGGCCAATGGCTAGCAATAGACGGTTTGTTCCGCCCCCGAGAAGGATTATCGGGAAGCCCAGTCAGACGCAACATAGGATTGGAGCTTGTTTTCGCTGTGGGAGTGTGGGGCATCAGATTAAGAATTGCCCCCAGCAACGACTTTTGGGACCCCCAGGTCAACCACAGCAGCCGCTTAGAATTGGGAATCAGGCTGGAAATCCCCCACCGGCTATTCAGGGCAGACCGCCTGCGCAAGGACGAGTATACGCGTTGGCGCGAAAGGATGCTGAGGACGCGCCGGGTGTGGTCACAGGTACCGTTTCTCTTTGCAATCATTCAGCATATGCGTTATTTGATCCCGGGGCAACCCATTCGTTTATTTCTGAGCAGTTTGTTAGATTGGTTGGTCTGGAGCCTATTCTACTTGAGATTATGTTGTGTGTGACGACCCCACTGCATGATAGGGTGTTAGTATCATTGGGGTGCTTGGACTGTAAAATTGTGATTGGAAATGTTGAAGAAAGAATTGATTTAGCTGTGTTAGCCATGTATGACTTTGATGTAATCATTGGTATGGATTGGCTGAATAAACAGAAAGCCGTTATGGATTGCGGCAGCAGGACGATCCAATTTAATCCGATTGGTCGTCCTAAGTTTGAGTTTCAGGGAAACCGAGGAGGAACCTCGATCCCTTGGATTTCCTCAGTGGAAGCAACAGAGATGCTTGAGGAAGGTTGTGAGGGGTACTTGGTGAATGTTAAGGATCCGACATTGGTGGAGCCTAAGTTGGAAGAAATTTCTGTAGTGTGCAATTTCCCCGAGGTTTTTCCTCAAGAATTGCCGGGTTTGCCACCCGAACGGGAAGTGGAATTTGTAATAGAGTTGGCCCCAGGAACTGAGCCAATTTCTAAGGCCCCGTATCGGATGTCGTTGTCAGAACTGAAAGAGTTGAAAGTTCAGATGCAAGAGTTACTAGATAAGGGATTTATTCGTCCTAGTGCGTCTCCATGGGGAGCGCCAGTCCTGTTTGTAAGGAAAAAAGACGGGACGTTGAGATTATGCATAGATTATCGGCAGTTGAATCAGGTGACCATAAAGAATAAGTATCCACTGCCAAGGATCGACGACTTGTTCGATCAGTTGCAAGGGGCGTCAGTGTTCTCCAAGATTGATCTACGGACAGGGTATCATCAGTTGAGAATTCGGAAAGAGGATATACCCAAGACTGCATTCAGGACGAGATACGGGCATTATGAATTTACAGTCATGCCATTTGGTTTAACGAATGCCCCTGCAGCTTTCATGGATCTGATGAACAGAGTTTTTAAGGAATTCCTGGATCAGTTTGTCATAGTGTTCATTGACGATATTCTAGTGTATTCGAAGAATTCAGAGGAGCATGAAGTGCATTTGACGGAAGTTCTACGGACGTTGAGGGAACATGCGCTTTATGCGAAATTCAGCAAATGTGAATTCTGGCTTAGTAAGGTAGCCTTTCTTGGACATATCGTGTCAGGAGAAGGAATATCAGTGGATCCAACTAAGATTGAAGCAGTACTTAAGTGGCCCAGGCCGACGTCAGTGACAGAGATCAGAAGTTTCTTAGGATTGGCTGGCTATTATCGACGCTTCGTGGAAGGATTCTCGTCGATAGCCATGCCATTGACGCGATTACTGAAAAAGGAAAGTAAGTTTGAATGGGACGATAAGTGCGAACGAAGTTTTCAGGAACTTAAGCATAGGTTGACGACAGCTCCAGTTTTGACTATTCCCTCTGGACCTGGTGGATTTGAGGTTTATAGCGATGCTTCGTTCAAAGGACTGGGTTGTGTGTTAATGCAACATGGAAAAGTAGTTGCGTATGCGTCGCGTCAGTTGAGACCTCATGAAGTGAATTATCCGACGCATGACTTAGAGTTGGCTGCCATCGTCTTTGCACTTAAGATTTGGAGGCATTATCTGTGTGGGGAAAAGTTTCAGATTTATACGGATCATCAGAGTCTCAAATACCTGTTCTCACAAAAAGAGTTGAATATGAGGCAGCGTAGATGGATGGAGCTTCTAAAGGATTATGACTGCGATATCATGTATCATCCTGGGAAGGCAAATCGAGTTGCAGATGCATTGAGTCGTAAGTCTAGCATGGCACACATGATGATCAAGGAGTGGGCGTTATTGGAAAAGATCCGAGACTCAGAATTTAGATTGGAATTAAGCCATGTGTCGAATCTGCTGGCTACTTTGAGGATCGAGCCGGAGATTCAAACTAAGATTAAGGCTCTACAACCCACGGATCAGGAAATCCAGAAAGTTGTGGGAATGGATGCCTCGGCAAGGAAGCCAGATTTTCAGGTATCAGAGGATGGAATCCTAAAGTATAGGGGACGATGGTGTGTGCCGGATGATATTGAGCTTAAGGAAGAAATATTGAGAGAAGCTCATCGCAGCAATTACAGTATCCACCCTGGCAGTACGAAAATGTATCAGAATTTAAGGCAACATTATTGGTGGAATGGATTGAAAGCGGATGTAGCCAAGCATGTGGCTAAGTGTTTGACGTGTCAACAAGTAAAGGCACAGCACTGTAAACCTGGAGGATTGCTGCGACCGTTGGAAATTCCCGAGTGGAAATGGGAACATATCACCATGGACTTTGTAACGGGACTACCAAGGAGTCAGAGAGGGCACGATTCCATTTGGGTAATAGTGGATAGACTGACTAAATCAGCGCATTTTCTGGCAGTGCGCAAGGATCTGGAGTTAGAAAAGTATGCAGAGCTGTATGTAAGACAGATTGTTAGGCTTCATGGAGTACCAGTAACAATTACGTCAGATCGTGATCCGAGATTTACAGCGAATTTCTGGAAAAGTCTGCAGACGGCCTTGGGGACAAAAGTGCAGTTTAGTACAGCTTATCATCCGCAGACTGATGGGCAATCAGAAAGAACCATCCAGACCCTTGAGGATATGTTGAGGGCTTGTGTAGTGGATTTTCAGGGTAAATGGGAAGAACAGCTGCATCTGGTGGAGTTTGCATACAATAACAGTTATCAACAGAGTATTCAGATGGCACCGTTTGAGGCTTTGTATGGCAGAGCATGTAGGACTCCCGTGTGCTGGGATGAAGTGGGAGAACGGAGCATTACAGGACCCGAGTTGGTACAGCAGACAGTGGAAGCTGTTGAGATCATTCGAGAGAGGTTAAAAACAGCACAAAGTCGACAGAAAAGTTATGCCGATCGGAGACGACGACATCTAGAATTTCAAGTTGGGGACCATGTATTTTTAAAGGTGTCGCCTATGAAAGGGTTATCCCGATTTGGCAAGAAAGGAAAGTTGAGTCCGAGATTTGTTGGGCCGTTTGAGATTCTGGAAAAGATTGGGGATATGGCATACAGGTTGGCCTTGCCACCGAATTTGTCCCAGATACACAATGTCTTCCACGTGTCAATGTTAAGAAAATATGAACCGGATCCGACACACGTTCTAAGATATGAAGAAATAGACGTGGACGACAGGGTGTCGTACGTGGAGAGACTAGTCAGAATCGAAGATAGAAAGGATCGAGTGCTTCGGAACAAGACAATCCCGATGGTGAAGGTCGTTTGGGAACACCACGGGACAGAAGGCGCTACTTGGGAAAGCGAGGAAACTATGCGACGTCAACACCCCCAGTTGTTCGAAGAACAGGGTTGAAGTTCAAATTTCGAGGACGAAATTTTTGTAAGGGGAGAAGAGTCGTAACATCCTGAATTTTGAACCGTTATCGGGACCAATAAAGTGTATATTCATTCTCGTGTAATTTTAGTGAGTCTCGCCTGAACCTGATCAGTCTCGGGACACTGACCATATGAGAAAGGCTAAATAGGAACATGTACGTGGACCGAGAACCCGATCGCGACTGAACGCTGATTTCGAAGAACGTTGAGGAAATATTTTGAGCCAATATAGGCCGATCTTAGGAAAATGACTGGTTGATTTTGTCAGTAACGAACGATCGGATCGCGAGTGATTTCGCACGACCGAGAGTACACCTGGCGAATGAAACCTGATTGTAATCCAAACGATCGCGACCCTGGTGCTAGTGATAATTCCTCTCTTTCTCTCGAAATTTAGACCGTCACGATTCGGACAATCTTAGGTCGATACGCGTGACACCTAAACAGCCGCTCGTTAGTGAGAGACCCTAAAACCGCAAAACGAGCATATTGAGATTACAATATTGGGCCCGAGTTTCGATATCAAAATCTCAAGGGTAATTACGACTATTTTGCAAGACGGACGTCAATTGGTAATGGCCATTCGTGTTTGGGATTAAAACAGTTGAAAACGGAAGATTTGACAGAAAGTGAGAAAAAGACCATTTTGCCCCTGAGAACGCCGAGGCCGATTTCGGAGGCCGTTTGAGGTTATTTTTCGCGGCCAACGTCATTTTGGGGTATCCGAGTGTGTTTGGAATGATTCTGGACAGAAAGTGGAATTTCGGAAAAAATTGGAAAATAATATTATTTTATTCCCGGAAACTTCGCAGAGGATTTTCGAGGGCTTAGAAAGCGAATTTCGCGATTCCGACTCTGGATTAGGTATCACATGAATATATAGGACTGGTAGGAGCGAAAATCGGAATTTCGGTTCGGGGCGGAAAAATGACCAAAATGCCCTTAGGCCATTTTTGTTTAATTCCGAATTTTGGATTAATTTTGGAGATTAACCAAGGTTGGTTAAGGTTAATTAGGGTTGGTTAACCATGGTTAGGGGCAAATGACCATTTTGCCCTTGCATTATTGGTCTAGAGGCAAGCATAGCCATTGGATGAAGGGCATTTTGGGCAAATAGGCTAAGATTGTGACATGTGGCATCCACCCACTCTCTCTCTTGACCATCTTTGACCTTCATTCTCTCTCCTCAGCCTTCTCTCTCCCCACGCTTCACTCTCTCTCCTCCCGAATCTCTCTCTCCCTCTCGGCTGTTCCATTTTCTCTTCCGCCGATCACCGCCAGCCAACTGTGCACGCCGGAACAGTGGGCTTCGCCGGAGCTGCTGGCCGCCGGCCACCGTGTGCCACCCCTAGGCCTCACCCTCAGCCCAGTCGCAACACCATCTCCCTCTCTCGTCGCCCGTGTCCGCCGTTCCAGCTGAAGCCGAGAAGGACGCCGTCGCCGTCGCTGGGCACGTCCGCCTGGCCGCGCCGCCGTGCGCCTCCCTCCGACCAGCCAAGCCTCCGCCGTCTCTCTCCCGTCACCCCAGCCACCAATCCGACCGACCCCTCCCCTGTTTTGGCCGAGACTTGCCGTGAGCTTCGCCGGACCGCCGTGGGCCGCCGGCTTGCCTTGGAGCGCCGCCGCCGATTGTACCGCTTGCCGGTCGTCGGCCGCTCGTTCCCGTCGTCTCGTGTCGTCATTAGGCGAGTAAAACCACTAATCGCTGAATTAGTTTTAATTGTGCTTGATTAGGGGTTTAATTATGATAATTAGGGCCTAATTGAATGTGTTTTGTGTAATGGATGATTAGTGGACTTAATTAGGCCTAATTACAATGGTTTAGTGTTAATTTAGAGAGGAATAGTGGGCTGAAATGGAGTGGGCTTCATGGGCTCCGAATTTGCATTAATTGGCCCAATGAGAATTTAAATGGGCCCAATTGGAAATTAAATGAGCCCAATTAGAATTTAAATGGGCCCTTGAATGAGAAGTTGAGTTGGGCTTGTTGAGGCCCATTGGAGAAAATTAGAAATTTAATGGGCCTTGATGTGGATTGATTTGAATTGGTTTAAGCCCATTGGAAATTAAACAGGCCTTCGGGTCGATATATAATTGTGACCGACGGGTCAGGCCTTCGGGTCGATATATAATTGTGACCGACGGGTCAGGCCTTCGGGTCGATATATAATTGTGACCGACGGGTCAGGCCTTCGGGTCGATATATAATTGTGACCGACGGGTCAGGCCTTCGGGTCGATATATAATTGTGACCGACGGGTCAGGCCTACGGGTCGAATATAACTGTGGGCCGACGGGTCGGGCCTTCAGGTCGAATAATTGATGACCATTGGGTCATGGCCTTCGGGTCGATTAAATTGTTAATGAATTATATTGATACTGGAAGCCTAACCTGCAGGGCTGGAGAATGAAATTAGGACTAAGGGCCCGAGTGATAATAATGTGATTTAATTATTGGTTTAGTGTATTATGTGTTTTATTTACTTCTGGAGGTGCACGTTTGCCTAATTTAGGATTAGAGTTTTTACTTGCTGAGCTTATCTCACGGTTGTGGTGAAACCGATTTTCAGACCCCCGTCCATAGCATGACGAGGAACGGTCCTCTTTTTGGATACCCGTACCGTATTCAGAGATCGAATAGTGTACACCCGTGTGGGGATGGAACAGCTTACGTTAGATTTCAGTCGGCAGTGTTAGTAGACGTGGGAGAAGACTTCCATCATACTCAGGAGTATGTGGCTTGGTGCCATAGGGGTACAGACGGATTATTAGGACCCCCGATGAGGACTTTTGACGTGCCAGTAGATGTTAATGGCGTCATGATTCCCCAAATGGTGAGTGGAGAAGTCTCTGATCCTCCCGCCTCCCTTAGTGGAAGCAGCGTGGGCGATACGGTGGATGGACCTATACCCGAGGACGAGGTGCAGGGTGAGGAGCAAGTTATAGCTGACGACATTGTGGAGGAAGAAGAAGAGGAGCAGAATCTGGAAATAGTAGGCGAGAATGGTGAACCAATTGGGGAAGTGGCCGAAGTTGGATCAGATATGGAAATACTGACGGATGAAGACTCATCTGAGGAGTCCGCAGCATCATCCAACCCAGGTCGGGATCCTTAGAATAGAACGGCATGATAGGAGTTTAGATTAACCCCTCTTTTTGATGTAACTCTCCCTAGATAGTTAGCCGTCACCCTAGGCCACCGATCCTTTTTGTTTAGTGGCCTTTTTATGTATTCTTTTTGGTTGTAAATAAATAGATTGTATAAGTATTTAAAAGGGTGTATTTATGTTAGTGTTTATTAGTATATTATTGTCTTTGACTATTCATGGTTATGTTTACATGTCTGGGTGTATATATAATATATACGTGTTTCCGCATGTGTCGTGTATTTACTCTGATTTGGGTTTCGGGTCGGTGACGCAATCCTGGGAGTGTCACATTTTATTTCGACCTACGCGGATGATCATGCTTCGTGGGGTACGGGGCGTGACATGCTCGCTTTCGCCGCGAAGCATTCTTAAAAGGGGAAGTCATAGACAACTTGGGAGAAGACTCTGGTAAATACAACTTCCAAGTAAAGTATACTCCACCACTGTGGGCTTTTAAAAAGGCAAAAGGACACTATAAGTGCCATAACTTGTGTACGGCGCTCACTTTGGTGCCATAACTTTTTTTCGAATCACTTTGGTGTCAAGTCGGAGGAAAAACGATCAATTAAGTGTCATAACTTTTTTTTGGATCACTTCAGTGCTAAAATTTTTGAAAAACAATCACTTAAGTGCTAAAATTTTTGAAAAGCGATCATTTAAGTGCTAAAATTTTTGAAAAACGATCACTGAAGTGCCAATCTCCGGTGAGACTCCGGCGAGCCACGTCAGCTTCAGAAATTAATAAAAAAAATGCCACGTCGGATTTCCGGCGAAAAATTGTGTACGGCACCGGAGTAGGCACTTAAGTGATCGTTTTTCAAAAATTTTAGCACTTAAGTGATTGTTTTTCAAAAATTTTAGCACTAAAGTGATCCAAAAAAAAGTTATGGCACCAAAGTGAGCGCCGTACACAAGTTATGGCACTTGTAGTGTTCTTTTGCCCTTTTAAAAATGAAATGATTGTGGCCGATGGTTGGGGCGATATGGACAATGAGCTTAGCACGCAAAATGAGACTCCATCTTGTGATACGGAGGATCAATTTGAGGAGCAAAAAGAAAGGATCCGGCAGGGTGAAAGGCGATTTACCCAAACATCACTTGAGCAGGGTGACACTGTAAACTTCTTTGATCAAGACAATGAAAAATACAACTTTCGTGTTAAGTACACACCCCCACCCTAGGCTTTCAAAAACGAAACTATTGTGCCTGATGGATGGGGAGGCATGGATGAAATCCCAATCAACAAATTAAGTCTGGAGGAGAAAGAAGATCAAGACGAGAAAATGAAGAAAAAGGCTCGCCAAGGAGACAAGCGATTTGTTTGCAAGGCACAAAAACAAGGTGAAATTGTTGATTATCTAGGACAAGATAATGGCCGTTATAACTACCGTGTTAAATACATACCACCTTCATGGGCATCTAAAGAGGAAAATATCGTGCCTGACGGTTGGAGTAAAATAGATACTATTGAAGCTGACAAAAGCATGGTGTCAATGATTACATCACTATTGATCAATCTCGATGAAATAGATAGGCTTGACGAAGAAAAGAACCATGTTGAACCAATTACTATTGAGCTCCCGATCGGTCAACTAAAGATCGAAAAGAAAGAAGTGCAGCCTGTGATCATCACTTTGCCTCCAAAGGAGAAATTCGATACCAAATGTATACCTTGGGATTACTCACCTAAAGAGGTTGATGCAATAACCAGATCGGAAAGATGTTATATCCCAAAAGAAAGTGAGCACGAAAAGAAAGGAGTAACTAAAGAAGATGTCAAATAGTTGCTGTCAGTCATGAAGACAAGTGAATATGAAGTAATTGAGCAATTGAGGAAGATGCCGGCACAGATTTCCTTACTAGATCTTTTCAAGACTTCAGAAAGCCATAAAATGGTGCTTATGAAGCTTCTTAATGAAGTGCACGCTCCGAAGACAATCAATGAGGTACAGTTGGAAAACTTCGTTGGTGCCATTCTCTTAAAGGATTAGATTGCCTTCTTTGATGAAGATTTCCCAATTAATGGGCATTCCCATAATAAAGCTCTGTATATTGCTGTCAAATGCCGAAGTAAGGAAGTGTCATGGGTACTGATTGATAATGGTTCCGCACTTAATTTATGTCCACTAAGCATATTGCACCGCTTGGGAATTAGTGAAGAACTCATCAAACCTTTAAAGGTGACTGTACGTTCGTTCGATGGGATGAAAAAGGATGTTATTGGCGACATCGAGCTGAAAGTAAATATAGGCCTTGTGCCTTTCTTGGTTGATTTTCCAGTGGTAGACATTCCAAGGACCTTCAACTTACTGCTAGGAAGGATTCCTTCAAGTCTTCATCAAAAGGTTTGATTTGTTATTAACGGTAAAATGATTACCATGCACGGGGAGATAGACTTTGCCACTTACAAGGAAAGTGTCATACCTTATGTCGAACCTGAGGTAAAAGAAGAGCCCGGTTATCATTCCTTCGAGATGATCTCCATGATACAAATTTCTACTGGTAGTGTCATCAAGATTCCAGAAGTTTCAGCATTGTCTATTATGTCTGGAAAAGTGTTATGTCAATATGGATTTAACCATAATGGTGGTCTTGGGACAAAAGCGCAGGGAATTAAGGAACCCATTATCCCATTTGGCACAAAAAAGAAGTATGGAGTGGGGTATAAGGTCACTAGTAGTCATCATGGAGGCCGAGGCCAAGGTCAAAAGAATCATGAAGGCCGTGGAAACCGAGGTGACCGAACCATCAACCCATCAACATGGAGAAAGTAAGGCCAAAGAGCTACCCTATCATCATATTCATATCAGAGCAAACTTTCCTGGGCCTTCCAAACTGCTTTCGGAAGAAAATTTATGTGCAAAGACCGAACCTGACACGCTGGGTTTATTCGAAGAAGACATTATCAATGTCATTATAACCGAAGATGAAGGCACCTACGCACTGGAGTAGCAAGATTCATTTGAACCCTTTCCTTATTGTTGCCTTTACAATTTATCTGTTTCATGTTGATGTTGTTTCAATTCAATTGCAATTTACGTTGTTTTCAATATAGATGTAATTGCATTTTTCAAATTCAATAAAAGTGTTCAAAGTTTTGTTAAGGACATATGAAAATAAAACCAAACCAATGATGAATATCGCTCTCACATGTGAGGCTTTGGATTTCCGTATGACTCCTCATTGTGAAAACGGTTTTAAGAGTAAGCATATCTAAGGATATGAGAATTAGCTCTATTCTCTTGATCTCTTCAAAACAAGATTTCAAAATAGTTTTTCAAAATGGTTTTTTGTTAAACCTCATGCATCAATTCATTTCATATAATTACTAATCATATTTGTTGCATGTCAGGCAAGAGCATTCACACACCCATAGTAGATTCATATGTGATTCAAATCTCTCCGAGGAGATCACTTATGATATTAAAGGGGATAATGAAAATGAGGAATGGATCAGAAGAGAATGCATTCACCATGAAGAATCAAAGCCACTCACGTTAGAAAAAACGATTACTGTTAATCTGGGTGATAAGGAAAACCCTAAAGAAGTCAAGATTGGAGAAAGTCTTCCCTCAACAGAATCAGAAAGAATAACGAATTTGCTCAAGGAATATCCAGATATATTCGCATGGTCCTATGTTGACATGCCAGGCCTTGATCTAAGTATAGTTGAACATGCTTTGTCAATTGATCCAAGTATTCCACCGAAGAAGCAAAAATTGAGGCGAACAAAGCCAGAATTGTCAAAGAAAATATAAGATGAAGTGATGAAATTACTCAAAGTTGGTTTCATCGAAGTAGTGCCATATCCAGAATGGGTTGCCAACATAATACCCGTAATGAAGAAAGATGGTCGGGTGCGAGTATGCGTTGATTATCGTGACATGAATAAAGCAAGCCCAATAGATGATTTTTCTCTTCCACATATTGATGTATTGGTGGATAGCACGGCTAGGTTCGAAACATTCTCATTCATGGATGGTTTCTCAGGATATAATCAAATCCTCATGAAGAAAGAGGATAAGGCGAAAACGTCCTTCATAACACCATGGGGCACATTTTATTATAAGGTAATGTCTTTCGGTCTGAAAAATGCTGGTGCCACATATCAAAGGGCGATGGTAACTCTGTTCCATGATATGATGCACAAAGAAATTGACGTATACGTGGACGATATGATCGCAAAATCCAAACGAGGAGAAGATCATGTTGAGGTGCTTTGCAAATTGTTCAAAAGACTCAGAAAGTACAAGTTGCGACTAAACCTCAATAAGTGTGTATTTGGGGCAAAATCTGGCAAACGGCTAGGATTTGTGGTCAGCAATAGAGGAATCGCAATCGATTCTTCCAAGATCAAGGCAATACATGACTTGAAGACTCTTTCTACAGTAAAAGAAGTGAGAAGCTTGTTAGAGCGGTTAAACTACATTGCCCGCTTCATCTATCAGCTTTTTGAGACTGCTAAACCATTCTTCAAACTGTTGAAGAAGAATGCCAAAGTAAAGTGGGATAAAGAATGTCAACAAGCTTTTGACAAAATCAAAGAATATATGGTATGCCCACCAGTATTAGTACCACCAATCCCTAGAGGTCCACTGATCCTATATTTGACAATTCACTATGAATCATTAGGAGCAGTGCAGGTACAAAGAAGACCAAATGAAGGTAAAGAACAAGCCATTTATTACTTGAGCAAGAAATTCATAACATCGGAAGTGAATTATCCAGTGGTTGAGAAGACATGCATTACATTAATTTGGGTGTTTCACAGATTAAGGCAGTATACCCTTCATCACCAAATTTTGCTAGTGACTGAGAATGATCCGATCAAGTATCTTCTAGAGAAATCCTCCTTGGTCGGGAAATTAGCTAAATGGCAAGTCTTGTTGTCTGAGTTTGACATCAGGAGTTCATCCCAAAAGTCAGTCAAAGAACGAGCAATAGCAGACATGTTGGCAGAAAATTTGCAGAATATCGCCAATTCTGAAGAACAACTTGATGACCACATATTGACATTGGTCGATGACAAGTGGACTATGTATTTTGATGGCACAACCAACCTATCTGGATTAGGAACTGGGGCTGTACTGATCTCCCCAGAAGGCCAACATTATCCAGTATTTGCAAAACTGGTATTCCGATGCACCGATAATATCGCTGAATATGAGGCGTGCATTCTCGGCTTACAATTAGCCCTTTCAATGAGGGTAAAAAGGTTGCAAGTATATGGAGATTCTATGCTCATTATATTACAAACTAGCGGAGAATGGCAAACTCGGAATGCAAAGCTGATTCCTTATCACAAATACCTAGAAGGAATGATGAAGGAATTCGAAGAAATAGTATTTGATTATCTTCCAAGAGCTCATAATCATTTTGCAGATACTCTTGTAACCTTATCATCCTTACTCTAAGCTGAAGATGGTATGGATATAAAACCATTTAGAATTAATATTCTTGAACAACCAGCACACTGCATGGTAGTTCAAGCAGAATTTGATAATGAACTATGGTTCCACGATATCAAGAAATACTTACAAGAAGGTGAATTCCCTGAAAGAAGCCAGTCAGGTGATAGAAAGTTTATCAGAAACATAGCCAACAAGTTCTTTCTTAACGGACAGGTTCTTTATAAGAAATCATTCGATTCGATCCTGTTAAGATGTGTTGATAGCAAAGAAACTGAACAAATTATGAGAGAAATCCATGAAGGCGAATGTGGTCTGCATATGAATGGCCATCTCTTAGCCCGCAAAATCATGAGATTGGGATATTATTGGATGACGATGGAAACAGATTGCATTCAGCATGTGAGGTGTTGTCGCCAATGTCAAGTTTACGGAGACAGAATTAATGCATCGCCGAATGAGCTGCATCAAATGTTAGAACCATGGCCATTTTTAATGTGGGAAATTGACATGATTGGCCCCATTAATACCAAGGCTTTAAATGGACATCGCTTTATCTTGGTGGCAATTGACTATTTCACTAAGTGGATTGAAGCAAATTCATATACAAATGTCACCGCTAAGAATGTAGCAAAATTCATCAGGCGAGACATCATTGCTAGGTAAGAAGTTCCAGATGCAATCATTACCGACAATGGTTCAAATTTGAATAACAAAATCATAAATGATTTGCTTGAACACTTCCATGTTCGACACTTGAATTCATCTCCATATCGTCCACAAATGAACGGAACAGTGGAAGTGGCGAACAAGAATATCAAAAAGATATTGTCCAAGACAGCTGAGAATTATCGTAACTGGCATGAAAGATTGCCTTATGCTCTGATGGCATACCGAACTTCAATTCGAACATCAACTGGGACAACTCCATTTTCCTTAGTATACGGGATGGAAGCAGTGTTACCCATTGAGGTAGAAATTCCTTCATTAAGAATATTGTCCCAATTAAAACTCTCAGAAGCCAAATGAAGCCAACAAAGATATGAACAGCTCAACATGATTGATGAGAAAAAATTAAGGGCTATATGTCATGGACAAGCTTACCAGAAAAGAGTTGCTAAATCTTTCAATAGAAAGGTGAAATCAAGACGTTTTGATATAAATGATCTAGTAATGAAGAAAGTCATTCCTAATAATTCAGATCCACGTGGGAAATTCACTTCGAATTACGAAGGTCCTTATATTGTCAAGAAAGTTCTTCCTAGAGGGGCACTAATTCTTGTAGATATGACAGGAACAGAACTAGCCTATCCTGTAAATGCAGATTCTATCAAGATTTTCTATCCATGAAATGAAGACGGACATTCAAGAAAATTGGCACCAATCATAACATGTGCATATCATGCATATCATGATTTCATAGAACATGTTTGTTCATTTTGCAGGATATGACAAAAGGAAATCTGAGATGACTCAAGGCTTCTAAAATTTTTTCAACGGAATTGAAAAGCAAAAGGGAAGTGTCATTCTCAAATTCGGTTTTCTCAATGTTGTTCTCTAATGAATGTTTCCCTTTTTATCATCCCCAGAGAAACTGGGAGAAGAGATTAAAAGAGATAATCTTTCATGAATGATCAAGACAAAACAAACTAGAGGGATCTCATCAAACCGATCGGGTAAGTATTTGTAACCTATGAATTTGAGCTTGAACATCTCATTTTCAAATCTCCAGTGGAACGAATTAGTGTAGAAGCAAAACAATCGAGAGGGACGTTGACAAGTCGGTCAGGTAAGTGTCCCTAACTCGTAAATTTGGGTCTTGAAGAGGTTAATTTGCTGGAAAATGAAATTTCTTTCCCCAAGTAGATTAACATGAAAAGGTTATTTCAAAAAGTTTCGAAATATGCATTCTTTGAATATGCATTACGCATCAGAATTCCTTAAAAAAAAAGGGAAGTTTTGACAAAGGTCATGAAAATTTCCATAGAAAAAGTTTGGATCAAATCAAATGGAAAGACCTTCAAATGATGAAAGGTAAGCCATATCCAAACACGTACCCTATACACTCAAAGTCAAAAGTGTTGAAATAAGTGAGAAAACCTCATTTGAAGGAAATATGGGATATTCACAATGATTACATGAATTGAAATGATGAAAGGCAATCATTTCACTATCCCAAACATATGATTATCTCTTGCAAATCAAATTTGAGCCTAAAGAGTGGAGAAATTTTCAAAAAAAAAAAGCAACCCTGTTGAGAACCACCCCACACTGGGGCAATCAGGAGGTTCACGGTTGACATTTATGGAGAATAGGATCAAGAAAGATTTTATTGCACACATTTGCATCAATCTTTCTGTGATAACCTCAGATGAATTCATATGAAAGCTCAAAACATCCCGAAAGGAAGAAGAGCAATTTGTTTCTATATCCCAAATACATTTACCTTTGACAAAGTCCAATTGAGCCTGAATATTCATTTCAGAACCCTAAGTTGGTGATCATCTCTTCACACTAGAGCATGAACATATGATCCACTTTGATAAATAGAAAGCAAAAGGGTAGTACACAGAGTCCTTAGAATGCAAAAAGATCAAGGACGAAAGAGTCTGGGGCATGAAAAAGTAGTATGCCTGGTAAAAGCGAGGCCAGTGCTAAGAAAAATGAGCAAAAGAAAAGGAAAAAGCATTCAAAAGAAAGAATGACAACAGTTAAGTCAAAAGCAAAGCAAAAGTTGTGAAAAATCAAAAGTCACAACAAATCAGTGATTGAAAAAATCTCGATGAAAGTTTAGGGGATTTTTATGTTCATGCTAAGAAAAGATCTCCAGTGGACAAAGAAAAGGGTGGTGATGCCAAGAGGATCACCAATTCCATAAAAACCTTGAAATCAAAAAAATAATAATTGAGCCTTTTTGAGCCTACCCAATACCAACATTACAACCTCTTTCCAAAGACTTTTCAGATTGGGATGTTGAGAGTGAAAGTATGATATTATGATAAGAAGTCATCACTCAAAGAAGTGTATGCAATATTACTTTGTCTTATCCTCGAGATTCTCAACTTGTAAACCCGAAGTCAGACATGATGAAATCCTTTTCTTGGCCTCAGAATGCCTATCCTTTGAATAGCCGCGAACCGAGCCAACGTTACAACCATTTGAAAGACCTTATCAGATCAATTGGATTGTATACATTGCGAATATCTCCGAATACCTAAGGATTGGTTAGAAGAGATAAATTGAGGGATATCAAAAAAATCCCTTTTCAATCAAATGAAGAAGATATCAAATTCATAGATCGAAACAAATCCTTTCTAATGAAGGTCTTCCGAATGATTATTTCAAGCATTTCTTGAAAATTTGTAAGCATTTTGCTCAAATACTTCCTTTAAAAGGGAATTTGACTGCTTGGAATGCATTTAATACAAAGAATGCATGTTCCAAAATCAGGTATCAAGAAGTTTTTGATCAACTTAAAATCAAGTTTTCAAATAGTTATCTAAAAGAAAAACCACATTTCAAATAGTTTTGATTAATTTCAAAACTACTTTTCAAACTAGTTTTTGGTCATCTAAAAAAACCATATCAAGGTTAGTAAAACCTTAAAATCACAAAACGTACAATAAAGGCATTCATTTCTTTGAAGTCTTTCTAAAATCCTATTTGGTGAGGAACCATTAGACAAAATCCAAGTCCTATTGGCAAGGAGCTTTTAGGCCATTTCAAAATCCTACGAGTAAATTACATGGCAGGTCTCCAAAATTCAAGTCCTGTTTGACGAGGAGTCACTAGGCATATTTCAAGTCTATTTAGCGATGAGCCACTAGACAAAACAGGTATTCTAAAGCAAATTGCATTTTTGTAGTTTCTGAGTGATGATTCTCATGAGTGATTGCGATTTTGCAGCTTTGAATATGGTGATTTTTATAGTTTTGCCAAGTGTTCACAGGTTTGTAGTTTCGAAGCCATCACCCTCCGAGTGTTCACGACCTGTAGCTTTGGATAACTTCTTAGGCCTAAAGCATGGTCTCATTATAGTTCTTCTAAGTGATCGCGGATTTGTAGCCTCAGAGAATTGACCCTTTGTAAGTGATCACAAACCATAGCTTCAGAAAATTATTACACAAATCCTATAGGCAAGGAGCCCCTAGGTAAATTCAATTTCTACTGGCAAGAAACCACTAGGTAAAATCCAAATCCTACAGGCGAGGAGCCCCTAGGTAAATTCAATTCCTACTGGTAAGAAACCACTAGGTAAAATCCAAATCCTATAGGCAAGAAGCCCCTAGGTAAATTCAATTCCTACTAGCAAGAAACCACTAGGTAAAATCCAAATCCTATAAGCGAGGAGCCCCTAGGCAAATTCAATTCCTACTGATGAGGAACTAATAGGTAAAATTCAAAGTCTTACCGGTGAGGAACCACTAGTAAAATTAAAGTGCTACAGGTGAGGAACCACTAGGCAAAGTTCAAAGTCTTAATTAGCAAAGAACCACTAGACAAATATCTAAAGTCTTATTGGTGAGGAACCACTAAGCAAACTCAAGTCCTAAGGCGAAGAGTCTCAGGCATTCATAATTTGTAAGTTCATTCTCAAATTGAGAAAACAGAACAATCATCATAATCATCACCATCATCCATTCCATGCTCTTGGATGAGCAACAAAGAAACTCTCACAGATAAGTAAGTTTCTCTCTCTCACGAATCATAAAGAACCCTTTCAAAATGTGTTCTAAAAGAGAACTTTTGGATTAGATCACGAATCTCAAAAGCAAAGACCCTAATCAGTTATTATGAAATTTCCATCTTGTTTAGTGAGTTGACTAAAAATTAAGGTGTCACATTGTCTTTGAGATCAACCTCTAACGATCTTAATCTCAAAAAGGGGTAGCTGTTGACACCTAATTTTTAGTTCATTTTTGTCATATTTTTAAAATTTTCAAAATTAGGTCTATGGATCTTGGCCAAGCCTAGAAACCTATTTCTAAACCAAAAAATAAATTTTTAGCATTTTTCTGCATTTTTTTGAATTTCTTTTAGTCAAAATAAGCAAGAAAATCAAGAAAAATAGTAAATGGAATTATAAATTTCCAAAAAAATAGTCAATAATCTTCTTTTAAATCCAATTTCATAAATACACTATCAATTTTAGAAAATCTCAATCGGGTACATGTTTTTTCCCAAAATTGGGCAAAATTAAACTTGAATTGAACCAAAAATGAAATTAAATTTTTCCTAGACATTTTTAAGTCTTAGGGTCTTCACAACAATTGATCTTGGAACCTTTAATTGCATCATGGTCGGTCCAATTGCACAATTTGACATAAAAATAAAAAAATCCCCAAAAATTGATCGAAAATTAAGAATTTTGAACCTAAATTGGGAATTGTGCCCAAAATGAAATTTCCGAAATGTGAGATTATCATTTCTAGGGTTAATCAAGGGTGGGTAATTCAATTGTGGCATCAATTTTGCCTAATCAGGTAATTAAGACCTCGAATTGAACAAAATCCTATTAACCCGAATATAAAAATGAGAAAATCTTGAACATAATTATAATAAAAATTGGGAAAAATTATATATTTGGGTTCGAAATATGATGGGAAATTCAATTTTAAGGTTGAATTTCAAAAATTGGGTGGAAATTGGGTTTAATTTGTGAATTTAAGCAAAATCGGAACTACCGGGTCGGACGGGTCAACCCGACCCAACCCGCACAGTTCGTCTTCCTTACCCAGTCGCCCAAAACCCACGAAAAACCCAGGAAAACAGACTTAAACCCAGAAGTTTGCCGATCGTTTCCCGTCAATTCAACATGTGGAAATTGATTAGGCTAGCTGGAAAATGTCCAGCTGGCATCGTTTAACAACCAAAACCGATTAGAATTCGGTTCCAATGGAATTTTGAGCGGGAAATCAAAGATCAAAAACAAGAAAAACTGAAGAATGTGGCAGGGAAGGTGTTCAACGTTTTTCCCGAGAGAGAGAAGAGAGAGAAAGAGAGCGAAACGTGCAAAATATAGAGAGAGAGAGGGTTGAGGATCCCCTCACGAGTGTCCGGCATTGCCATATACGGTGGAGTGCTGGCGAATTGTGTTTGGCCGTGATTCTCCCCTCACCGTTCTAGTCAGTTAGGCTGATCGGGAACGCTTGAAATTGAACATCGTCCGGTCAACTCAGACCTGTTTTGGCGAAGCAAGGACCACCAAAAGGAAGTATCGAAGTCAGGGAACAACCCTCGAGGCTCAGATCAGTTCGAAAATTTCGTTGAACCATTGAACGACATAGGTAAAATCGTTCACAGTCAACTTTATGAAAATTTTCCAAATTTTGGTTTTTGTTTCAATGTGCATTTTTAAGAGATTTCATTGATGAATCTTGGCATATTAATGTCTATTATTAGTTTCTAATCAATTTTGTGTGATTTGATTGTGTTTTTGGATACTAAAAATGCATAAACCGAGTCGGTCTCACTATTAAATCCCTCGCCGGAGCTCCGGTGATCCCGCTGGAGCATTGCCATGGCTGTAAGGCCATTCAAGTTAGTATTCCCTGACCCTTGTTTGGTGTTTGTTAGTGATAGGAATTGTTTTAGACGGCTAAGGCGAGTAGAATAGGGATTTTGAGCTTTGATGAGCACGATTTAGGTTAATGGTAAACTTGTATTTTCCGATGAAATTTTTTCCGGTCAGTGACGGTGCAACGGCCAATTGGCTGGTTTAGTTTGGTAGAGGGTAATACGGACTTGATCCAAAACCTAGTTTGGTAGAGGGTAATACGGACTTGATCCAAAACCAAAAATCATCGGAAAAGGACGCCAACAGCTCGCCGACGGTGAGCTCAAACCGGGGACCTTGAAAACCCTAACACATAATTCATGCACGCCAAGTGTTTGATAAAATGTCCAAATGAAAATCATTCAAAACGGTGCCGTTTTAGCCATGTGCCCACCGGAGAGGATGATCGGCGCCGGTGCCGGCGATGGCCGGTTCGATTTCGGCCGAACCGGTCCGAGCCGGTCCTATCCGGTTCAACCCTCGGCGGGAAAATTCAAAAAAGAAAATAAAAAAATAAAAAAATCCTAAAAAATAAAAAATCACAAAAAAATCATAAAAAATTAGAAAATTTTGCAGAAAATGTATAAAAATAAGAAAAATTACAGAAAATTCAAAAATTTTGGAAAATCCATGAAAATTTCGAAAATTCGGAAAAGACAAATAAAATTTTGAAAATTTTTGAAAAATTGGAAAACTCACCAAAAATTTCCAGAAAATCATAAAAAAAATCATTTCTCGATTTAAAAAAATTTTTCGAAAAAAAATTCAAAAATTTTAAAAATTTGAAAATTCACAAAAAGGTCCAAAATCATCGTGGCCAGCCATAAAAAATGAAATTTAAATTTTTGAAGTGTCCAAATGGCTCTAAAAAAAATCAAAAAAAATCAAAAATTTTGAAAATCCACAAAATGATTAAAAATCATTGTGGCCAGTCATAAAAAGTGAAACTTAGATTTTCCAAAATGCCTAAGTGACATAATTTGGGAAATTCCAAATTTAGGGCCAAAACCCCTAAAAAATCCTAAACCCTAAAAAATGAAATGAACAAACTATTAGAGCTTTGTTAGGGTTTGGGTAGATTTTTATTTCTAGTGACCAAATTAGGTTTGCTGTGATTGACTTGCCATTGGATGTGTATTTGATTCTTAGATGCTTAATTGTTTGTTCATGATTAGATTAGTGAAGTGACCTTAGGGATTCGTGTGATATGTTAGATATGCCATATTATTCTTAGATACCAAAAGAGCATTAATGGTCTCAATTTGGGATCGTTAATGTAACCAAGTCCCTTATCCAGAATCTTTGGTTCGTAGGATTGCGGTACTTCTCCCGGACCACAATTAGGTTTCTGGTCGACCTACCGTAAATGACTAGTGGTGACTCCAAGTTTAAGTTTAGATCAAATAAACCCCGCTGCCGCGTGAGGTATGGTCTGGAAGAGGCCCGTATAGAAAGATACCTCCATCGTAAAGCACGCGAGCGCGTGGCGCGACAGAGGGCTTGTGGGGGAGGTCGAAGGTGACCGAGATTTCATGGACGTGATGCTTTCCATTCTTGGTACTGCGGACGAGCTGCGCAGCTATGATGCTGATACTATCAATAAAGCCACTTGTTAGGTGAGCTTTCCTAATTTGAAGAAATTATTTTATGACCCGTACTTATATTATAAGTGAATCTGAACCATTAAGTACGAATGGCCACATGTGGATTCCACGTCGATTTCATCGGAGGGGATGATCTCGAATTCAACCTATCATGTGTAGTAGGAAAATTATCAAAAAAATTGTAAATTAATTGTATTTGTAACAATTTAGTTCTAAACTTTTAAATTTGATCAATTTAATTCTAAACTTTTTGAAGATTTGCCAATTCAGTCTTAAACCTTTCAATTGAGCAATTTTAGTTTCGAAACTTTTAACAGTCTGCCAATTTAGTCCTAACCCTTTTGACCATTTGCCAAATTAGTCCTTCCAGTTAATTTTAGCTGAAAATCGCTGACGTGGTAGTCTAGTCAACGTCGGCCATCCTACATGATATAGTCGGTAGTTACATGGATAATTTGAAAAAAAATTAGACTTTGATGAAATTTTTTCTTTTTTTTCTTTTTTTTTCTAACCCTAGGCCAACAAGTTCACCGGCAATCCTCACCGGCCATAGGTGAGGGCTAGGGACCATAGGAGAGGGTCGGCAACCCTCGTCGGCATGGTCCAGGACCTTAGCGCCCTCAAATCCAGGCAAGAGTGAGGATTAGTCAATGACCTTGGCGGCATAGGGGTTAGAAAAAAAAAGGAAAGAAAAAAGAAAAGAAGAAGAAATGAAAAGAATAAAAAAATAAAAAAATTCAGAAATTTAAAAAAAATTAAAAAATTATCCACATTAACACCGGCTGTGTCACGTAGGATGCTCGGTGATGACTAGACCGCCACATTAGCGATTTCTTGCCAAAATTGGCTACAAGAACTAAATTGCTAAATCGTTAAAAGTTTAGCACTAAATTGGCTCAATTAAAATATTTGGGACTAAATTGCAAATTGAAAGGTTTAGGACTCAATTGGCACAAATACAATAGGTTGATAACTTTTCCCATGTAATTTCTTCTCCCAACCGATCATTGCTTAATACTAACTATTTTTGTTTGCATAATAATTCATCTATATTCTTTCATGTACTAAACAATCATATTTCAAGAATCGTTTCCCTAGTGAAAGGCACCTTTACACCTGAAGTTCAAATCGACGACAAAGCCAAAGAAAATTGATCAAAAGTCACAAATATCTCAACCACCCGTCAACTTCCGTGCTCTAATCTGCAGTGTTTGAATTAAATATTTCTGAACTTTCGGGAATTTCTTCCGCATAATGTTATAAAATTCTTCTTTAGGACCAGTCCTTCGGTCCAACGTTGGACTATGCAGATTGCTGTGTGGTATCATCCACCTCTTTGACGTCAAAGATCACTCTTATAAGTTATTATGGAAGTCATTTTCACTTGGACTTCTAACAAAGAGCCAAAAGATGATTGCCGTGAAAGATCATGTCTAGATTCATGTTAAGCACCTAACGTGGACCGCAAATTCAATTCGTCAGTCGTAAAAATATTTTTTGGGAACTTGTGGTTCACGAATAGAATAAAAGAAAACTATATCTGAATCAAGTCGGGAGAAGAAGGTATGACTATTACAGCAAAAAACATCATCCTTACTCTAACTATAACTAAACTAAGTTTAGATGTATTAGAAATTGTCAGTTTTGTTGCATCAGTTATATATTTACGTCAATAATGACATGTATAGAGAACAACTGCGCATGTATTTTCCTAGGCACTTATATCGGAAGGCACAGACACCACGTCAGTCGCATTAACATGGGCTCTATCCCTTCTGCTCAACAATCGACATGTCTCTTTTTTTTTTTTTTTCCTCTCTATCTTTTTAGCCTTTCTTGCTTCTGAGTACGGAAAGAGACCGCCTCACTTGTCCCTATGAACACCTTTCATATGCAAAGTAATTGCCAATTGGGCCTCTCAAGGAAAGAACCAACAATTCTTTCGTCTTTTAGTGCTGGCCGAATATGCTTTGATCTTTCGATTTAGTTGATCGGCTGCAGTAGGTATTTAATTTTCTTTCTTCTTTTCTTATTGCAAATAATCTTCTTTTGTTTGGCCGACTCTTGTCTATGAAAGAGATATCTCAAAATATCATCTATTATCTTTCCTCATATTTTGACACCTCTTACGGATTGCTTCAGATTACTCCAAAATCTTCTTGTCTAAGTATTTATGGCAATATGCCGCCATAAAGATTTTTGTTTGGCTAAAATTAAGTTCAACACTATTCACTTAAACCCATCTGTCGCCGATTCAATTAACATGCAAACTATATGGGCATTCACTACTAATGCAAATGCCCTAATATTTGTATGCAATTTAACTAATATTTTTTGTTTAGGAGCTGGGATCGATCTCTAATTTTTCTATGCAATAAATAACTAAATTGATCGTTAAAATTTAGGTGTTAACACACAGCATGTACACTCATCCTAGAGATAAACTACATCTCTAAGTGTTTGTGAAGAGTCCTTTGCACATTTTGTTTTTCACCTAGACAAACCCATTCTCTCTAAATACAATCATTTCTTGTGTTCTTACAAGTGGGTTTTACACTCTTGCTAACTCCGTGGATCATCACTTTATTGATTGCAATGCGACAGTCACAGAAGTGGACTCTAGAACACTAAAAATGCTTAGATTTATCGATTCGAAGCACTTGTCGACTAAGTTCTCATCGTTTGGTCTTCTTATAGGAATTCACATCATGTGCGGATTCAAATTTCACTGAATGCATAAACATACTCGGGACTTGTAGTAAATAAAAATCCTCTGTGATGATTTCTATACAAACGTATTCCATTCGGGACTTGTAATAAATAAAATCCTAGGAGGAGAAATCCATTTATGTAAAATTATGCAATACGGCCCTTGTCACGGTGTCGGGCACCAAATGAAATTGACTATCAAAATCTAGAAAAGCAAAATCCGTGGTAAAATATTAATATCCAAGTGTCCCAATTTTCTTCAATACTTATCTTGCGGGCCACGCCTGCTTACCAATGTATTGGTCTAGCCTTACTTGATTGCGTGTATGGAAGAGAATTTAATTAAATCGGAAGATTTAGATGCAGTGTGTCTTCAAGTGAAATATGTATCAATCTCCCCCAAGCTCTTATCCTCTCCATGTATATATATCTCCACAACCATTCTCTTCATTCACAAACATGGAGTCCTCTTTCCCGTTCCCAGCCGCTGCCCTCGCTGGCATGGTCTTTGCCTTCG
Source organism: Syzygium jambos (assembly GCA_031216235.1). Taxonomy (NCBI): domain Eukaryota; kingdom Viridiplantae; phylum Streptophyta; class Magnoliopsida; order Myrtales; family Myrtaceae; genus Syzygium; species Syzygium jambos. The sequence goes on from CM062225.1 coordinate 21,334,972, forward strand.
CAAACTTTTTCTATTGCTTTGCCTCCCTACTGATAAGAACACAAAATAACAGAGGAAGCATTGACAGCCGCAAAGAAGCCTCCTTGCCTGAAGCCGGCGGCGCGTGGCCTTTGATTGGCCATCTCCATCTCTTAGGAGGCCCGGTGCCACCCCATATAGTCCTAGCAAACATGGCTGAGAAGTACGGGCCAATCTTCACTGTCAAGATGGGTATTTATTGAGCGTTGATAGTTAGTAATTGGGAGATAGCCAAGCAGTGCCTTACCGTGAATGACGGAGTCTTTGCAACTCGACACAAGTCTGTTAGCTCCGAGGTCATGGCCTACAACTATGCCATGTTTGGTCTTGCTCCCTACGGCCCTTATTGGCGCCATGTGCGTAAGATTGCCATTATGGATCTCCTCTCTAACCACCGGTTGGAATTGCTCAAGCACCCTAGGGAATCAGAGGTCTACGCATCAATAAACCGCATATATAAGTGATGTGTGGAAAACTACAGTGGCACTACCGCCGAATTTATCCCAAGTGCATAATGTGTTTCATGTGTCTATACTAAGGAAATATGAACCAGACCCAATCCACATACTAAATTACGAAGAAATAGACGTGAACAACAGAGTGTTGTATGTGGAAAAGCCAGTACGGATCGAGGACAGAATAGAGCGAGTATTGCGGAACAAGACAATTCCGATGGTCAAGGTGATTTGGGAGCATTATGGAATCGAAGGTGTGACATGGAAAAGCGAAGAATTGATACGACACCAATACCCCCATTTGTTCGAATAGTTGGGTTGGATTGTAAATTTCGAGAACGAAATTTTTGTAAGGGGGAAGAGTTGTGACATTTCGAATTTCGGCTCATTTTTGGGATTTATAAAACGTGTATTTCGTCAGTGCGCTTATAACAAAATCTCGCTCGGAACTGATCACTTTTGGGTTATTTCTTTTTAAATTAGAGATTTCTCTAAAATCGCACTCTATCGAATTTGACCGTTATTTAAAGCCCGAACTTTGGTGTCGAATTTTTTGGAGTTTCGTGACGAATTTAATTGGACGGTGTCGATATTATTGTGGTCAGCGTCAATATTGCCTGTGATAAGTGAAAAGTAAAATTTTGACCGGGTGCGAATTTGGACTAGTAAACCTCCCTTGTAATGTGTTTTATTTGAATATCTTCTGGCCTATTTTCCTATTAATTAATTAGGATTTTTGTGGACCGTTAGATCGATTTTGGGTTCAAATCGTGACCGTTGGATCGAGATCGAGTACGTTGACTTTTTTTTTCTCTCTCTCTTTCCTCGGTCACCTCCCCACTGCGCACGTCTACCCCATTCATGCAGACGTCCCTTCTCCCTTTTCTTCCGCTCACGTCTTCTCTCTCTCTCTCTCTCTCTCTCTCTCTCTCTCTCGCTCCTCCTTCTCTATCTTTTTCTTTTTCTTTCTTTCTTCTTTTCTCTTCTTTTTCTTCCTTTTCTTCCTTTGTCCCTGTGCCGCTGCTCCTGCTCCCCTCTGCTGACTACCGCTCGCTGATGCCCGACCGTCGCCAGCCGTCTTCCTTGTGCCGCCACTCGCCCAGCCGCCGTGTCGCCGCGACCCCCCTCTCTTTTCCCTTCCATTGTTTTCTTTGCCCCGACTCCTCCCATGTTCTGCCTTGCCCGCAACCGCCCCACGCCGCCATTTTGACTGCCATCGCCCCCACCGGCTCACCGCCACCATCCCAGCTCCCCCCCAAGCCGCTGTCGCCCCTGTTGCTCTGACGGCGACACGTCTGCCTTCCCCTGTTCTGGCCGAGCCTCTACCGCCCCAACTCGACGGCTACGTGCTCGCCCCAACTCGTCGTCACCAATGCCGTTGGCCGTTCGTCACAGACCGGAGCTGTCGCCGTCGCCCCTCCTCTTTCTTTTCTCCTCTGTTCGCGTGGCCTTTGGCTGCGTCGGAGCCGAGGCCGACCAGATCCGCCACTTGCTGCCCGTCCAGCCTCCGACGTCGTTGCTACCTTGCCGTCCGCCCCAGCAGCTCACTGTTGCACCGTCCCCACCCCTGCCCCTGTTACTGTTCCACGGAGTACCTTAGCTACTGCCGCTTCTGCCTCTTGCTCATCCTCCTTGGCCCACCCATCACCCCTATTCCCATCGTTATTGCTACCCAGCCGCCGCCATCGTTGCCCAGCCGTCTGCTGTTTTGATGAGGTCCCTACCACACGTTGCTACTGCTGCTTCTCACCACTGTGAACCCAGCCGCTCGCTCTTGCTGCTATCAAATCACCGCAGCCGTTGTCCTAGTGAACCTCCTTGCGGCCCAGCCCCATTTCTTGTTCAAGTCGAGGTAAGCTGTGACGCCCCGACCTCGGGGTCATTCATGTGACGTCCCATTCATTATTATCTTTCTTTAAACACAAGCAGAAGCATAATTTCGAGACAATCGCATTAAAAACAACAGCGGGATTAAGACAAACAGCATCATGAGCAAACCTTGTATTTACAGGACACGGAAATATATTTTACAAGTCAACTTAGCCGATTTTAGCCAATTACACAACAATAACAAGTGACTTGGGTGTCCTAGGCCCACTACTTCGGATTCACAGCTCCCAGCTTTCCCTGAACTCCAATATGGCTCAAACTCCCCCTATCGCTACCGTCCGTTTGACCATCCTATGGACCCGAGGGTGGGAAAAACCGGGGATGAGTCGGGGAGACTCAGCAAGTGAAAACACTAATATCAAGCGAGGATATATCGATCGTCGTTAACATAAGTCGGCCCTTACCGCACCCGCATCGATAGCAGATCAATAGCAAAGTTCAAACAAGAGAACATCACGCATAGCCACATCGTGCATACTTTACAAACCAAAGCTCGGTTCTATCTCAAAACAACATCAAACATGAAACATGATCAAATCGAGAAATGAACCAACTATGACCAACCAAACAACCGAGAAACGGTCCAAGCAAACCACGTCACAACGTATCTCAACATCCTTTCCCAGTATTAGGGAATTCACTTACCCAATGATATCAAACGAGAACTAGAGAAAATGAGGCGTGTGAAGGACACACGAGTCTCGGCGATTCTCGAACGATTCATGAACACTCGGGCCTTGGACGTGGCTTTCTCACTCGAGCAAACAACAAAAGAGAGATGGGCTCACCGGTAAGCTTTTTCTTTCTTTCTCTCTTTCTTTTTCTCCCTTTCTCGGTCATGAACAAGAAGCAAGGAAGGTCAAAGAAGAAGGTGATGGCCGGCTAGTACCATTCGGGAGTGGCCGGAGAATGTGCCTTGGAATCAATTTAGCCAAGCAAATGATGTTGCTGTCCCTTGCCGCTCTTTTGCAAGGGTTTGACATTACGGCATTGGCAGATGAACCGGTCGACATGGCCGAGGCGATCGGAATGACAAATCTCAAAGCCACCCCACTCGAAGTCCTTATGACTCCATGCCTTCCCGAGCACGCATACCAATGACTCTCCTCTAGAAATGATGAAATGCTCACGCTCTGCATCAGAAGCGTCTCTCTAGCTTGTTCCCACTTAGGTGGTGGACCATGTTTCTAAAAATAAATCGAAGTGAGTACTGATGTATTGATAATTTGTTAATCGATAGTTACACTATGGAGCATGTTTGATCGGCAAGGGTGATGTCAAGTTTTGTAATTTACTTTTTGCGTTTAATGGTGGTCATTGAGCATGCTGATGTGTTAGTATAATGTGGAATTACGTCTACAGAACATTGCTATAATTTTCTTTCAAGAACTCGACTTCCCATAGATTCATAAAAAATGAGAGTGTCCAGAAAATCAAAGATTTCCATCATGAATAATTTGAACGTGATATGTTTGCATAATAAAAGGCACCTTCAAAAGCTGAAGTCTAAATTCCCGACAACGGGAAAGAAAATCGATCAAAAGTCACAATCATCTCAACTACCCAACTTCTGTGCTCTAGCCGACGTTTTTGAATTAATACTTCAACACTTTCAGGAATTTCTTCATAATATTTGAATATTCTTCTTTAGGACATTGGGCCAAACAGATTGCCAAGTCCCCCTCTGATATCATCCAATTCAATGATGTCAAATCATTTCTATAAGTCATTGTTGTCGTTTGGACTTCTAACAAAGAGCCAAAAGATGATGATATTTATTATTTCCCTCAAAGATCATATCTAGGTACATATTAAGATCCATGTGGACCACAAGTTCAATTTGTCAATGTTAAAAACATTTGCTGGGAAGAACGCACGATTTTCATAGAAAAAACCATGAACCTTACTCTAACTATCGCTAACTTATATTTAGGGTGCGTTTGTTTGAAAGAAAGTGCTTTCCGGAAATTTGTTTTCCGAACTTTCACCTGTTTGGTTTTCCAAAAATGATAAGTCAATAGAAAGCACTTTCCGATCAAGGTAAAACTTTTATGTATAATATTAGAAGAGTGAATTTCCCATATGAGGAGGTGAAAACACTTTCCAAAATTATTGCTCTTAACTTTTTTGATTTCTTTTCTTTCATTTTTTCTTTTTTTTTCTTTTTTGGTTTTTGTTTTTCTTCTTTCTTCTTTCTTTTTCTTTTTTCTTTGCTTTGCTGGTCGCTGGTCGACACAAGCAAGGTCGGCGAGCTGGCATAAGGTCGCAACTCGCCGGGATCTGGCGAGCCTCAAGCTCACTGGCCTCACGCGAGCTCTCCAAATCTCAGCGAACCCTAACCGCGCACCGGCGAGACTTGACCTTGCACAAGGTTGGCGAGCTCAAGGCTCTCCTAATACTGATGAGCTCAAGCTCGCCGGCATGAGCGGGCAAGCTATGACCTCGCTGGCCTCACGCGAGCTTGACGCTCACCAGATCTCGATGAGCTTGCGACTCGCCAGATCTAGGCCAAAACGAGCTCGGTTGATCCCAACAAGCTCATAGCTTGCCAAATCCAAGCGAGCTAGGGCTCGGCCGAGGCCGGCAAGCTCAATCACCTGTGGCTATCATTGGGTGAGCTTCAAGCGCGCCTGTGGCTGCCGCTAGCCGATCGATCGTAACGGAGGAAGGAGGAAAAAAGTAAAGGAAAGAAAAGAAAAAAGAAAAGAAAAGAGAAAAAAATTAAAAACCTGATTTTTTAAAAATAAAATAATTAAAAATTAGATTTTTTTAAATAATTAAAATTAAAAATTAAAATTTCAATTTTTTTTTGCCTAAGATAAAATCATGAGATTGAAATTATTTTCTAATAAACTCAAAACATTAGAAAACAATTTCGACCGTATATTACTAAACAAAAGAAAACTAACCATTTTCTTGGAAAATGCTTTTCTAGGAAACCATTTTCCATTATCATTGAATTTCCCATGAAACAAACGTACTGTGATGTGGTAACGATTGTCAATTAAGTTGCAACAGTTATATACTTAAAAGAACGGTTGTGTATGTATTTTTAAGTGTTTGCACTTTCGAAGTGGTAGAAGTATGTGCCTCGGAGTGTCCTTCGCTGTTCCGGTGCTGCAAATTGTTCTTGCAAGTTTGCTGCATGGTTTCGAGATAGAGACTGCATCGGGTGGACTCATAGATATGGGGGCAAGTATGGGAATAACTAGCCCTAAAGTTACCCCTCTAGAAGACTCTTACTAGGAAAATTATCTTAAACCTATTGCACTTTGACCAATTCAATCTTATATCTTTCAATTTTGCCAATTAAATCATAAAAATATTTTATATTTTTCCTATTGAGTCCATTTGGCCAATTTTGGTCAAAAATGGCTGATGTGGATGCAAGCCATCCTACATGTGACATTTCGAATTTCGGCCTATTTTTGGGATCTATAAAACGTGTATTTCGTCAATGCGCTTATAATAAAATCTCATCCAAAACTGATCACTCTAGGGTTATTTTTAAATTAGAGATTTCTCTAGAATCGCACTCGATCAAATTTGGCCATTACTTAGAGCCCGAACTGTGGTATCGAATTTTTTAAAGTTTCATGACGAATTTAATTGGACAGTATCGATATTATTGTGACCAGCGCCAATATTGCCCGGGATATGTGAAAAATGAAATTTTGATCGGGTGCGGATTTGGATTGATAGACCTCTCTCATAGTGTGTTTTAATTATTATCTTCTAGCCTTTTTCCTAAATTATTAATTAGGATTTTTGTGGACCGTTAGATCAACTTTGGGGTTTGAACGAGGACCGTCAAATCGAACTCGAGGACAAAATTTAACTTTTATCCTCTCTCTCTCTCTTCGGTCACCTCCCCCTTGCGCCCGTCCTCTCTCTCTCTCTCTCTCTCTCCTCCCCATGCAACATCCCCTCCCCTCTGCATGCAGACCTACCCTTCCTCCTTTCTCTCTCTTCCCTTTTCTTCTTCCCCTTTTCTTGTTCTTCTTCCTCTCTTCTTCTTCTTCTCTAGTCTTCCGCCCCGACTGTTTCTGCTTCTACTTCTGCACACCCGACCAGTCATCGCCCCTCGCCGTTTGCCTCGGGCCGCCGTCGCCCCGACCAAGCCATGCCGTCTGTCGCCGGCCTGCCCGCGCTGCACGCGAACAGCAACTCACCGCTACATCTGCAGTGGCCCGGCACTGCCCAGCCGCCCGCCGGCATGTCCTCCATCGCTTGGCCACCTGCAACGCCATCGTGTCACCTCAGGCTGTCGCGCGATCTCCATTTCCCCCTGTTTCTCTCTCCCCGGCCTCTCCCCTGTTTTGAGCTCTCCTGGGCTCCGCCTCGTCTAGCCACCAGGCGCCGTCGTTCCGGTCCCTGCCACTGCTCCATTCACCACCACCATCGCCCCAGCTTTTCCCCCCAAGTTGTCGTCGCCCCTACTGCTCCGGTGACGACACGGCTACCCCTGCTTCGCCTTTCTTATTCTGGCTGAGCACATCATCGAGCTTGTCGCCGCCGCCGTGTCGCCTAGCTTGCCAGCTAGCCAGCCAGTCGGCCAGCTAGCCAGCTCGCTAGCCAGCCAGCCTAGATCGCCCCAAGCCATGGCCAAGCTCGCTTGGCCGTTGCTCGGGCCATGCCCGAGCATGTCCAGCCACTCGCCGATGCTGCCCAGCCGCTGCCCTTGCCATGGTTGAGTGTGCCAAGCCATGGCAGAGTGCCGCGCCGAGCCTAGCCGGCCATTTTGTCCGTGCCGAGCCCATTACTGTTCACCGGGGCCATTTCGGGCTCGTGTGGATTTTTCTCGGGTCAAATTTAGGTAAGTAACTTTCTAAACCCTACTTAGTATAACGGGTATTTTTAGACATGTTTAGGGTGTGATTAGTACCGGTTTAGTGGCTAAACTTGGATTATGACCAATTTATGAATGTGGTTAATTAGTAGATTAAGTTGTGATGATTATGTGGCATGACTAGTGGCTGATTTATGTGGGTTCGATGATGGGATTGTCGTGGTGTTTGTGGGTGAAATTAACGTTTGATTGGGCCAACTTGAGTGTCGAATTGGTGGGCTAGTGTGATGAGTTTGTGATTGGAATTAGACTTGTACGACGTGTGGGAATGGCGAAGTGTGATGTGGTGTATGTGCATGTAAAATATTCAGTGAGGGACGAAGCCCGGATTGATCAAAGGGTTGACCTGAGACATGTTGAGGCGGGTCATGTAAAAGTGTAAAATGTCCAATCAAGGACGGAGCCCGGATTGATCGGAGGGCTGGCCTAAGGCGTGTTGATGCGGGTCGTGTGAAAGTATGAAATGTCTAATGAGGGACAAAACCCAGATTGATCGGAGGGCTGACCTGTGGGGTGTTGACCCGGGTCGTGGAAAGTTGCTCAACCTCGAATACGAAATGAGTGTGATTGAATTGAGTGAATATACGTGTGTATGGCGCCCGAATGATGGCAATGTGTTCTTGAGTTATTATGATATTCATGTGATTTGACTAATATACAATGCTAGCGTGCGAATCAGGTCATGGTAAGTGTGAATTGGCGAGTGTGTTATATCGGTAGTTAGATTGCATGTTAGACTCGTCTGGGTACGCATTGGCCTAGGTGGGGTATAGGTTGTCTGCTTATTGAGATTTATTTTCATTGATACAGTGCAAACCTTTTCAGATCCCCAACCTTGAGCATGTCGTCGCCTCGGCGTTTTGGGGTCCCCATGCATACGGTGCATGAGGAGACCGAGTATCCGGTGGGCCCGGATCATACGTACATTAGGCACCTTACCACTGTATGGGCAGATGAGGGTTTAGAAGACCTGCAGCGCCATATCTATTTGGCTTGGTCTCATTGAGTCAGGTTGGAGACTACTAGGCCAATCCGTGGTTTTAAGGAGCTGCAGCATGCTAACAAGGACGCGGTGAATTGGGAGCCCTGGGATAAGTATACCCCCAATGGTGAGGTGACGGACCTCGACAATCCACAGGAGAACCCTGGCCTAGGACCTGAGCTCGTACCTGAACCCGAGCCCGTACCGGAGCCCGAACTCGAACCTGTGGCCCCTGCAGACCTTGAGCTTGAAGAGGAATTCGAGGAGTCGGAGCCCGAGCCCGAGGAGGAGCCTATGGTATCCAAGCACAAGGAGGAGCCGATCGAGATCGACTCAGACATGGAGTCGGAGCCTTGAGGGTCTGATTCAGATTGGGCACCGTAGGGGTATTTAGGTGCTGGCCTAGAAACCCTTTTTGGTAGAGTCCCTTTTTGTGCAGTTAATTAGTCCACCCGGCTGCCTGACCCTTTTTTATGACGAAGGTGGATACTAACCCTAGAAGCTTAATGTATAAATTTTTATGATATCAAGCTAATGATATGGGTTTATTGATTTTGTGTGAATGCTATCCTGTTGTCATTATTTATTATCTGGGATATTTAATTTCCGCTTCCACTTGCGTTTGTCTTCGCATGTTTCGTTTGGGTCAATGACGCATCCCGGGACATCGCGTTCAATACGGCCATCGAAAGGGTGACGCGAGCCCGTTGGGATTTGGGGCGTGACACTATGTGGTAAGATTAGCATTGATGTAGACGTTTTTTAAAATTATTTTAATTCTTTTCTTATTTGTTTATTTATTTCCTTTTTTTCTTTTCTTCTCTATTCCTTCTTTTTTTCCCTTTTCTATTATTTTCTTTTTTCTTCCTTTTTCTCTCCGTCAGGCCTTGTCAATGGACGACGAAGGTCGCTAACCTCAATGGAGAGTCGCCCTTGCTAGCCTCGGACGAGCAATGTTGATGCCTATGCTGGCTAGGGCAATCCTTCACCAAATCGAGCAAGAGCAACGGTGGCCCTTGCCAACCCAAGCTCGGGCGTCCCTTGACAAAGGTTGGTGAGGGCGGCCCTAACTTGAGGCCGGTGGGTTGCCAATTATAAATGAGGCTTGGTGGTGGGCCGGCAGAGGGAAAAAGGTAAAAAGAAAGAAGAAAATGAAAAGCAAAAAAAGAAAAAAACGAAAAAGGAAAAGAAAAGAAAAGAAAAGAAAAAATTAAAAAGTAAAAAAAATGGAAATATATTAAAATATAAATAAAAATTATCCACGTCAGTACCAGTTATTATACATAGGAAGGTCGGCGTCTACGTTATCGATTTCTAGTCAAAATTGGTCGGATTGACCTAATTGACAAAATATGAAAATATTTGAAACTCAATGGGCATAATTAAAAGATTTATGAATTTAAGACTTTTTGACAAAATCGCTCCACGACTTCCTCTTTGTCTCTATCTCTAAAGTTGGGATGGTGCGATGATCTTTATAAGAAACACTGTTTGTTAAAAGTCTTCTATTTATCGTCAGCTTTATTATTAGGATGAGGGTGCATTCGTGTTTTCTTGCGAAAATATGCGTCTACTTATGATGAATCTAATGAGTACAACAGAAAAATTTCACTTCGATAACAATGACTTATAGAAATGATTGCTATAAAACCAGCTTTTCTTGCAAATAGATAACTCTAAATAGAAAAATGTCAGCACATAATCAAATGCGCCCTTTTAGTTGTAAACTATATTGGCGAAGAAATTCATAAGCTGTATCGATTTTTAAAAACAACACACAAACTAAAAATGATAACAAAAAAAACCATGATAAGTGCTTGGAATGGCAAGTGCTTTGAGGTAAGAGAAGCAAATAAAGACAATCTGGGAGGATTTCTACTTAAATAGTAATAATTTGACCAAAGAACCAAAATTAGAATAACTTTTAAGAAAGAAAATTTTATCATTAATAGTAATAATTTGACTAAAGAACCGAAATTAGAGCTCAATGAAGCTAATGAGTAGTACAGTTTTTGGTAAGAAAAACATGGATCACATGCACGGAATGTATGTATGCACTTGGAACATGTGAAAAAAATCCTTCGTGTTGATTTTCTAAATAGCACATTCGACGATCCTTGTCACTATGTGGGGCAGTAGATGATATTGCCTAGCAAAATCTTAGAAAGCAAGATGCGCAATCAGTGGGGACTCGGAATTTAAGAGGCCGAAGGACATATAATGTCTCAATTTTCTTCGATGTTACCCATGTGCTTACGTCTATAATTTACTAAGTCCAGATATATTACTGCAGCACCGGGGAACAACGAATCTGCAGTCACACCCATATTTATCTCGTGGCCATGCCTACTTGCTCATATAGGGAAAAATTATCATAAAAGTCACAAATTTATTGCACTTTTGTCAATTTAATTATAAACATTTCAATTGTGCAAATTGAGTCCATCTGAGCAATTTTGATCGGAAAATACTGATGTGGTGCCCATTGTCCTATCTGGCTTATCAACACTGACGTGGACTTAACATTCTCAATTTCAGTCCTTGGGAAATGGTTATGGTTTAAGTTTGGTAGTTTTTCAATTGGAACCAAATTTTTTACTCTTTTTTTGAAAAACCTAGTTTTGGATCCTTTGTACCCTTTCGTTTTGTTATTTTGGGGAGACTTTTGTGATCCAAATTTTCAAACACTTTTTTCTTGAAAGTTTCTCCAAACATCTTAAAGTTTTACATACTTTAATTTTAGAATTTTTGGACTTGATATGAGTGGTACGATGACCTGATTTTCGAACTGTGTAAAATTGCCCAGGATGGGTATTTTGGTGATGTTCACCCTTCCTTTATTTTCTACAAGCTCGGGATGATTTTACAAAAGTTTCCTTCACAAAAGTTGTTGAGAACTTCCTTTTCTATAAAGTATATAAATTTGGAAATTTTTCGAGATGATTTGGATTATGGACAGAGCTTACTTTGAGAAACAAGAATTCTGTTCTAATGAACTATTTTTAGTCTATCTTTGAACTACTAAAAATGGTGTTCACAGAGAGATTCAGATTTTGTGTTCTTCATAAAAAATGTTTGTTAAGGCCTTGTTTATGGCACATTCAAATTTGAGAATTTTCGGAGTCCATTTACTATATTTTCAAGTCCGATTTCGTGGACAGTGCAAAGCTATCCGATTTTGTTAGATTTCAAAGATTCAGCATTTTCTATATGAGAACGTTGGAATTTTGACTTGATGTCTTTTAGTGATTTTAAATTACACGTTATGATCTTTCAAATGAGATATGTTACACTTTTATTGGAGGTCATATGAAGGGGAAAATGAGGCTTTACATATAGTGGCAGAAGCTGAAATGTTTTCTTCTGGAATGATTCTATAATGGAATCTTGATAAGCAAGGCCATTCGACCAAGGGGGGAGAGAGAGAGAGAGAGAGAGAGAGAGAGAGAGAGAGAGAGAGAGAGAGAGAGAGAGAGAGAGAGAGAGCCAATGAGGTGAAAATAAGGTTGGCCTTTTTATCATTTTAGTCCATTAATGACATTAAATACATGCCATCATGAATTTTGACTACGAGGCTTAGTCCATTAATGAGCATAAATGACCTTATCTCTTAGTGACATAAACCATGACCTAATCTCTTGATGACCTAAGCCATGACCCAAGCAAAGGCCATTTCATATAAGGAAAGGGAACCCCACGTGAAGACCCTTCTCTCACGCCAATCTCACCATCTTCTTCCTCTCCCTTTTTATTTCTTGTTTTCTCATCTTTTGGCTCGAGAAGCTCATGCCCAAATAAATTCCGAACCAGCTCGTGTTTCTTCTCGTTCCTACCCAAGAGCCCACGGTTTGGCCTTTGTAGGCCTAAGTTTGCTCGGCCAAGCAAGAAGGAAGCAAGGAGGAAGCCCGAAAATTTCCCGAGCTCACCCATCTCTAGCCCGTTCTCTAATTTTATTAGTTGTTGTGTAAGTGAATTCCTTAATATCGGGAAAAGAAGTTGCGATACGTTGTAACATGGGTTGCTTGGTCTGTTTCTTGGTTTCATGGTTGTTTGTTCTTTCTTGACTAACGATGTTCACGTGTGGCACTCACGTTTGATGTTTGTTTTATTGGTTTTGTAGCATGACTTTGCTATTTGAGTTGACATCGATGCCGGTACGGTAAGAGTCGACTTGTGTGAACGACGATTGTCTCGTCCTCGCTTAATATTAGTGTTTTCACTTGCTGAGTCTCCCCGATTCGTCCCTCGTTGTTTCCCTTTTTCAGGTCCGTAGGATGGCATCTCCCCCAGTCCGCGTTGGCAATCTCGTGGAGCAGAGAGCCGAAGTGCTCACCGTGATAGATGTCAGAGAAGACCGTGCCTACCGCCGCATTACGACACTTGTGACAATCCGATGAGGGCCTAACGAATTTGGTGCCTCATCCGTACGTGGAGTGGTATCGCTATGCAAATGAAGAATGGGTTGGATCCCTATGTGGGTTCAATGACACTTTGGCGGTACGGGCGGGCCGACTCCGGGATAAAGCCACGGGTGGAATGTGTGATGGCCTAGCGGACGAGACCGGAGTGGAGGTGAAGAAGTGAGAAGCGAGAATCCGTAGTGGGTATAGGATAACCCAAGTCAAGTTTTGCTATTCATAGTCGGCTATGAAATATGTGTTGTTTGCCATGGCTCGAAGGGCTTGTTAAAATATGTTTGCATGCATTGTAAATATAAGGTTTGCTCATGATGTTTCTTGTCTTATTTTCGCTATGTGTATTGAATGTGCTTGTCCCGAAATTATGCTTTCGCTTGTATATAAAAAAAGATAATAATGAACAGGACATCACGTTAATGACCCCGAGATGGGAGCGTTACATGGACAGTTTTTTACAATTTTTTATGAATTGTTTTCTATTTTTTTTTGTCTTTTCTTTTCTTTTTTGCTAATGTCTGGCCAACGATGATAGCAGAATAGGACTTGGCGAGGTCACACTCGCCTAATCTGATGAGGGCCGCCCTCATCGGCCACAGGCGAGGAACGGCCTCACCTGGGTGAGGGTCTCCTCTACCCTACCCGGGCAAGACCGCCCTTGACAACCATGATCATGCGAGGGTCAACCTCACCTAGACGAAGATCATCCTCACCCAATATGGCAAAGGATGGCCTTGCCAAGGTGAGGCCACCCTCAATGGCTATAAGTAAGGGCTGGCCTCACCTACGACCAGTGAGGGCCGTGATGCCCTTGCCTAGTGCTAAGGGTGCCAACACTCAGTCAAAGAAAAGGAAAGAAAACAAAACAACAAAAAAAATATAAAAATAAAATATTTTAAATTTTTTACTATGTCAGCGCCAACCGTCCTTCTAACCATGCCACGTAGGACGATTAGCGTCCACATCAACAATTGCCGACCAAAATTGATTAGATGAATTCAATTGGCAAAATGTGAAAATATTTAGGACTCAATTGGTACAATTAAAATGTTTAGGATTAAATTTGCAAAAGTACATTACGTTTATGACTTTTTTGGTAATTTTCCCTTAATATACTAGTCGAGCATTATTTAGTGTAGGATAGCAGAGTAGTATGTGTCCATCAATGAAAATTTAATCCAATCAAGGAATTAAAAAATCCCAAGCTTTGATTTTTACATCTCTCTCCAAAAACCTTCTCATCATTCACTAATATGGAGTCCTCTTTCTCGTTTCTAACCAGAGCTCTTGTTGGCATGATCTTTGCCTTCGCAATCATTCTCTACCTAAAAGGCATAATGGGTGGGTCACCTAAGATGGGCCAAACCCGGCCCACAAACTACAAAGGCCCACAAAGTAGTTATTTGCCTCTACTATAAATAATAGACTCCCTTGGAAAATCAACGTGACTTTTCACATATGTGTAATAACACACCTCTTCAAAAGTAACGTCTTCTTTGATTTTCCTTCGGAATGCTAGTGGGTATAAAAGACGATCGAAGATCACTCCTAAGTGCAAAGTGGCATTTAATATATGGCAATATCGGGTATGTTCGTTATGTGATATGTCTATACAATCGGTGATACAAGTTATAGATTATTGGGCACGTTTTCCGCATTAATCAAATACGTTTCGAATATGTCGATCGGGAAATGAGTTTTCCGAGCATTGGTATTAGAGCTCGCTTACTTATTTCCCGATCATGCATGTGTGTGGCCTCTAAAATTTGAAGTCTATGCTGCCTATTTTTCGTTTGTGTCTCGTTTTTGGCCCATTTTCTTCATGTCAACGAACCGTTCATGCATGTTTCGATTTGATTTTTTTTTGTCAAAACTTGATTTGGATTACACAGAAAGAAAGTGCTCGTCAAGACGAGCAAAATGAGGGCGGCATGTTGCCGGAGGAGGCCAGACGCGCCCCTACGCGTGGCCGAATATAGCAGCCTCGCCAGAACGTGAGGTGCACACGCGTGTCACCTACCGCACCAATAGTTACCACGCGCATGCGCCGCATGTGTACGTGCAGACGTGGCTAACGTCAACCACGCTGGTTATCCAATCGAGCCGATCCTGACCCGACCCGACCTAGAAACTCGCTAACTCAACCTGACTCGAAACCCCTTGATCCGACCTTATTGACCGTTGACCCGACCCAGTTGACCGTCAACGGTCAAACCGGTCAAATCGATCAGAATGTCCCCAATGCGGTTTTTTGGCCCATACGTGTAACATCCTGAATTTTGAACCGTTATCGGGACCAATAAAGTGTATATTCATTCTCGTGTAATTTTAGTGAGTCTCGCCTGAACCTGATCAGTCTCGGGACACTAACCAGATGAGAAAGGCTAAATAGGAACAGGTACGTGGACCGAGAACCCAATCGCGACTGAACACTGATTTTGAAGAACGTTGAGGAAATATTTTGAGCCAATATAGGCCGATCTTAGGAAAATGATTGGTTGATATTGTCAGTAATGTACGATCGGATCGCGAGTGATTTCGCACGACCGAAAGTACACCTGACGAATGAAACCTGATTGTAATCCAAACGATCGCGACCCTGGTACTAGTGATAATTCCTCTCGTTCTCTCGAAATTTAGACCATCACGATTTGGACAATCTTAGGTCGATACGCGTAACGCCTAAACAGCCGCTCGTTAGTGAGAGACCCTAAAACTGCGAAACGAGCATATTGAGATTACAATATTGGACCCGAGTTTCGATATCAAAATCTCAAGGGTAATTACGACTATTTTGCAAGACGGACGTCAATTGGTAATGGCCATTCATGTTTGAGATTAAAACAGTTGAAAACTGAAGATTCGGCAGAAAGTGAGAAAAAGGACCATTTTGCCCCTGAGAACGCCGAGGCCGAATTCGGAGGCCGTTTGAGGTTATTTTTCACGGCCAACGTCATTTTGGGGTATCCAAGTGTGTTTGGAGTGATTCTGGACAAAAAGTGGATTTTCGACAAAAATTGGAAAATAATATTATTTTATTCCCGGAAACTTCGCCGATGATTTTCGAGGGCTTAGAAAGTGAATTTCGCGATTCCGACTCTGGATTAGGTATCACATGAATATTTAGGACCGGTATGAGCGAAAATTGGAATTTCAGTCCGGGACGGAAAAATGACGGAATTGCCCCTAGGCTATTTTTGATTTATTTCGAATTTTGGATTAATTTTGGAGATTAACCAAGGTTGGTTAAGGTTAACTAGAGTTGATTAACCATGGTTAGGGGCAAATGACCATTTTACCCTTGCATTATTGGATAAGAAGCAATTTCAACCCTTGGATTAAGGGTATTTTGGTCTTTTAGTCTAAGATTGTGACATGTGGCATCCACCCACTCTCTCTCTTGACCATCTTTGACCTTCTCTCTCTCTCCTCAGCTCTCTCTCTCCCCGCATTTCTCTCTCTTCCCTCCCGAATTTCCTTCGGCAGCTGCTCCATTCCGGCCGATCAGCACCGCCGGCCACTGTTCATGCCGGAATAGGGGTCCTCGCCGGAGCTGCTGGCCACCAGCCGCCATGTCCCGTCCCCTGGCGCCGTCCCTGGCCTAGTCGCAACATCTTTCCTCACTTCCGCCGCCCGTTCGTAGCCGTTCCAGCCGAGGCCGAGGAGAACGCCGTCGCCGTCGCCGGGCGTGTCCAGCCAGGCCGCGCCGCCGTGCGCCTCCCCTCCGACCAGCCTAACCTCCGCCGTCTCTCTCCCATCACCCCAGCCCCCAATCCGACCGACTCCTCCCCTATCCTTGGCCGAGCTTGGCCGTGTGCTTGCCGGACCGCCGTGAGCCGCCGGCTTGCTTTGGGGCGCCGCCGTCGATCGTACCGCTCGCCGGTCATCGGCCGCTCGCTCCCGTCGTCTCGCGTCACTAATAGGCGAGTAAAACCACTAATCACTAAATTAGTCTAAATTGTGCTTGATTATGGGTTAAATTATGATAATTAGGGCCTAATTAAGTGTGTTTTATGCAAGGATTGATTAGTGGACTTAATTAGGGCTAATTATAGTGGTTTAGTGGTAATTTAGAAAGGATTTATGGGCTGAATTGGGGTGGGATGCTTGGGCTCCGAATTTTGTATTAATTGGGCCCAAATGAGAGAATTTTAAATGGGCCCAAATTAGAGAATTTTAAATGGGCCCAAATGAGAGAATTTTAAATGGGCCTTGATTGTTGGAAATTAAATCGAATTGTTGAAGCCCAATTAGAAAATGGAATGGGCCTTGATGTGAATGGACTTGAATTGTGGAAGCCCATGAGGAATTAAATTGGGCCTTTGATTGTGGAATTGTTTGAAATTGTTTGAAGCCCATTAGGAATTAAATGGGCCTTTGATTGTGAAATTCCACGTTGGTTTTGATATGACTTATGAATGAATCGTGACCGACGGGTCAGGCCTTCGGGTCGATTTATAACTGTGACCGACGGGTCAGGCCTACGGGTCGAGTGTGATTGTGACCGACGGGTCAGGCCTACGGGTCGATTTATAACTGTGACCGACGGGTCAGGCCTACGGGTCGAGTGTGATTGTGACCGACGGGTCAGGCCTACGGGTCGATTTATAACTGTGACCGACGGGTCAGGCCTACGGGTCGAATGTGATTGTGACCGACGGGTCAGGCCTACGGGTCGATTTATAACTGTGACCGACGGGTCGGGCCTCCGGGTCGAATGATTGATGACCATTGGGTCATGGCCTTCGGGTCGAGTTAAATTGTGATGACCATTGGGTCATGGCCTTCGGGTCGATTTAATTGTCTATGAATTATATTGATATCGAAAGCCTAACCTGCAGGGCTGGAATATTGGAATCGGGCTGTGAGCCCATGTGAACTTATATTGATTTAATTACTGGTTCAGTGAATTGTGTGTTTTATTTATTTCTGGAGGTGCACGTTAGCCTAGTTTAGGATTAGAGATTTTACTTGCTGAGTTTATCTCACGGTTGTGGTAAAACCGATTTTCAGACCCCCGTCCATAGGATGCCGAGGAGGGCCCCTCTTTTTGGATATCCACATAGGATTCAACGAGGTGTTAGTGTTCATCCTTGTGGAGATGGATCAGCGTATGTTAGATATCAATCGGTTGTACTGATAGATGTGGGAGAAGATCACAATGAGACTCAGGAGTACGTAGCCTGGTGTTATAGGGGAGCTAATGGTGTCACTGGACCTCCGATGAGGACTTTTGATGTTCCAGTAGATGTTAATGGCGTCATGATTCCCCAAATGGTGAGTGGAGAAGTCTCTGATCCTCCCGCCTCCCTTAGTGTAAGCAGCGTGGGCGATACGGTGGATGGACCGATACCGATGGACGAAGTACAAGGTGGTGAACAAGTTATAGCTGACGATATGATTGAGGAGGAAGACGAAGAATTGAATCTGGAAGTAGTGGGAGAGAATGGTGAGCCAGCTGGAGAAGTGGCAGAAGTAGGGTCAGACGAGGAAGTTCTGTCGGAGGAGGACTCGTCTGAGGAATCAGCAGCGCCATCCAATCCTGGAGAGGAGCCGTAGGGCAGATCCCAAGAGTAGGAGATTAGATTAACCCCTCTTTTTGATGTAACTCTCCCTGGGTAGTTAGCTGACACCTATAGGCCACCGATCCTTTTTGTTTAGTGGCCTTTTGTTGTATTCTTTTTGGTTGTAAATAACTAGTTTGTACCGATTTTAAAAAGGGCGATTATATGTGAGTATTTCTTTAGTATATTAATGCCTATTGCTATTTATGGTTATAATTGCATGTCTGGGTGTATATATACATATATACGTGGTTTCCGCATGTGACGTAGTTTTTCTCTGATTTGGGTTTTGGGTCGGTGATGCAATCCTGGGAGCGTCACATTTTATTTCGACCTACGCGGATGTTCATGCTTCGTGGGGTACGGGGCGTGACAATACGAGCTCGTTTGAACTCTTATTTGAGCGTTATTGGTATTGGCGTGTTCATATCGGAATGCTCTACTTTATGGTATATTCATATGACATGTTTGCTACACTTATGAATGTGAAAATGGATGATGAACCCTATGTATGCATATTTTTGGGTATATTCTTTGGCAATTTCTCTATAGTTTTCGAAATACAAATGTTAGGTTATATGTATGTGAATAAGCATTCCCTATTTTAATGTATAATAGATTATGAGTAATTTTTTTGTTCTGCATTCGCTACAGGAATAATGGTACATATGAGACACACTTCGATAATCCCAAGAACGGCGGTTCAATAAAAGAGGCTTGAGAAACTTAGAATCAAGCTAGCTCTTTATCGATGGGACTTGGTGATGACATGATGACACACATTATCAAGGTCAACAAAATGATACAAGATATCATTTGAAACGATTTCATAATGCCTGAATATGTAATGGTCGGAGCTCTAAAATGCACTATTTCTGATAAGTTGGGAAGAATGCTTGATAAGGTTAGGGAAACTTTAGAGGATCTAAATTATAAGATGCTTGTGGAGAATTTCTTACAAGAGTATATAAGGGTCGGAGCAAGGAGAACGTCAACCCTTGTATTAAATGAGTCTCGGCACAAACCGTGGCCCGAATCTAGGGGTTTTTCCGAGAACCTCTATTTTTGTTCCAAAGAAAATGAAATTCCTTAGGGAATTTCATGAGTTTTTTCCTATCAATGTGTTGGATAGGTACACTTGATATTGGTCTTTTAGGATTTGGAATTACTTGTACATATGGTTCAAGTTGATTTTACATATTCTTAAATATTTGTAAATATGTTATGAAATGGCAAAAGTACACTACAAGTGCCATAACTTGTGTACGGCGCTCACTTTAGTGCTATAACTTTTTTTTGGATCACTTTAGTGCTAAAATTTTTGAAAAACGATCACTTAAGTGCCAGCTCCGGTGCCATACACAATTTTTTGCCGGAAATATGACGTGGCATTTTTTTTATTAATTTCTGAAGCTGACGTGGCTCGCCGGAGTCTCGCCGGAGATTGGCACTTAAGTGATCGTTTTTCAAAAATTTTAGCACTTCAATGATTGTTTTTAAAAAATGTTAGCACTTAAGTGATCGTTTTTCAAAAATTTTAGCACTAAAGTGATCCAAAAAAAAGTTATGACACTTAAGTGATCGTTTTTCCTCCGACTTGGCACCAAAGTGATCCGAAAAAAAGTTATGGCATCAAAGTGAGCGCCGTACACAAGTTATGGCACTTATAGTGTCCTTTTGCCGTTATGAAATATATGATTATGGAAATTCGTGGCCTTTTATTTGATATTTCCATATTATATGTTATGTTATCTGTAGGAAGTTCTTAAAAGTTTGTATAACTTTTGAAGAACCAAATTCTTTTTACATAAGTGATTATGTTAATGATAATTTCAAATTAGGATTCTTAGATGATGATTGGGAACATAGTGACCTATCAACTCTAAGACCTTTTGTGAAACGTTTCATTAATGTGATTAGTTTATGTAATTATGATGCTGATGAAGCATTAAGATAGGAATTAATGGTTCGTGCATAAATGTTTGAAATGTTTAGATACAATGGCTTCAGTAACTGAGAATATAGTGGTTGAACTTAATAAGGGAAAAAATTTGAATGGCGATAATTATGAGATTTGGAATCTCAAAATTCAGTATGCGCTAGAAGAGCAAGAAGCACTCGAAGCTCTTAACCAGGTTATGGAAGAACCTGAGGATGGAACTACTGCTTAACACAAAAGAGATAAATATACCTATGCTGCGTGGAAAAGGAAGAACTCTCTTCCTTGCATTACATTGCTAAGCAACATGGACAATAATATCATGTGAGAGTTCGGACGTTTTAAGAATGCCAAAGACATATGGGCCGCACTGACAATAAGATTTGGTTGAACTTCTGTGACCAAACTGAGATAACTCACTATTCGTTTTGACTTATACAAGATGTCTCATGGAAAGACCATGAAACAACATTTGAGGCAAATGTCGAATATGATAAATGAGCTTAAGGATGATGGTTATATACTCACTGATGAATAATAAGTGCAAGCAGCAATTCGCTCCTTGCCTCAAAGTTTGGAGTACATGAAGGTCCACTTGACCCACAATGAGGGTATTAAAACCTTCGAGGATGCTATGCGGCATCTTGAGCTGGAAGAGAATTGCCTCCTAGCGGCTAAGCCAGAAGCTGATATTTACTTTGCTAGTTCTAGCTCACATGGAGTTTCGGGTTCCAAGCGGCAACACCCTACTGGGTCAAAGAAGTGGAAAGGCAAGAGAGCAAGTCCTTTAGGTAAGAAACTGAGGTTGAACCAACGGGAGAAAGGAAAGCGTGTCACGCCCCGAACCCTACGAGCGCGCGATCATCCCTTCGTGGTCGTAAAGTACGCAACATCCCAGGACTTGTCGCCGACCCAATCCAAACACTAACGAGCAATGCATGCGGAAGCAACCTCGAACTCTCCATACAACATATAAACAATGGGATAGTAGAGAAACAAAGAATACACATCAACAAAACACTCTTATAAATATAACATCGATTACAATACATACATTTGCAAGCCTTCTACGAGGCCACCATCTACAAACCACGCACAATAAAAAGGATCAGGTAGTTGGTAAGCTTAACTCCTCTACAAAAGGGGCAATCAAAAGATGGGGTAACTCGACCTATCCTCAATCCCCGTAGTATCCTGGCAGCGTCTCCGGATCAATCATGGTCACGGGTCTGAAATGGTTTGCTTAAACAACCATGAGAACATTTCTCAATAAGCAAGGTTTGAATGAATGGATAAGTGTGAAAGGAGTGTCCAAGAGTTAAAGCAGAGATTGACGACCGCACCAATATTGACAATCCCGTCAGGACCGGGAGGATATGAGATCTACAGTGACGCATCGCTAAAGGGACTATGATGCGTGTACCAGTTCAGCGCGGTACCAGTGGGGAATACTTGACTTTTGGTGGCCTTCCACCAATCATTTGCATTTTCCTGAAGCTGGTAAATTGCTAGAGTTACTTTCTCCTCTTCAGTGCATCCCAGCATTTCAAAAGCTTTTTCTAGCTCTTCTACCCATCTTGGCGCAGCCTCGGAATCACCTTTCCCATTGAACTTTGGGGGCTTAAGCCTCAGAAACTGTTCTACTAGTTTGGACATTGGCCTGATCGCATTTACTCGTACTGGACCGGGATTTTCACCAATCACATTATTCCCTTAGCCCCTATTATTCCCAATAATCTCGCTGGCAGCCGCAGCGGCGACATTAGCACTTCTTTCCCCCGTCTGTCTACCCGATAATATTCCTGCTTCCTCAAGCGCTCTCCAGATTTCATTCACCCTAGGATCCTCCATAGCTCCAGCTAACGGGGCTATGCGACCTCGACCTCGACCTCTGCCTCGACCTCAACTGCTCATCTTACTAATTCTCACAAAAGCTCACCCGCTATAATTCCACACAGGAATTAGAAACCTAGGCCAACTATATCAGTCTAAAGCCCTAGGCAATAAATCACAACAACAATTCACTAAGCAGGCAGCCAATCACATACATCAATTAATCTCAGCCAACATGATTCGTGCACTTACCTCAAGTCCTGACGCACCTGCACCTCACATGTTATTGCATACGTCACTCAGCAATCACAATCAAACAGTTTGAGGTACGCATGGCACGCGAGTCTCCTTAATTGTCTACCCCAAAGTTATCGCTCCTTATCACTCCAGGCTTCGACCAATTTGTATCGAGCTGACCTTGCTCTGATACCAAATCAACGGGGATGTCACGCCCCGAATCCTACGAGCGCGCGATCATCCCTTCGTGGTCGTAAAGTACGCGACATCCCAGGACTTGTCGCCGACCCAATCCAAACACTAACGAGCAATGCATGCGGAAGCAACCTCGAACTCTCCATACAACATATAAACAATGGGATAGTAGAGAGACAAAGAATACACATCAACAAAACACTCTCATAAATATAACATCGATTACAATACATACATTTGCAAGCCTTCTACGAGGCCACTATCTACGAACCACGCACAACAAAAAGGATAGGGTAGTTGGTAAGCTTAACTCCTCTACAAAAGGGGCAATCAAAAGACGGGGTAACTCGACCTATCCTCAATCCCTGTAGTATCCTAGCAGCGTCTCCGGATTAATCACGGTCGCGGGTCTGAAATGGTTTGCTTAAACAACCATGAGAACACTTCTCAACAAGCAACTACCTAAGCCTCGCTTAGGTCAAAGCGTACTTCCGAATAATTCTAAACATGCAATACCGACATCCAACATGTCATAACAATCACAGGCGCCCTTACTTCGCCTTGGTACATACGTGAGCCCTGCACGTTAGAATATCGCCATAATATGGCAATTCGCTCCTCGAGCACATAATACAATCACATGACGTAAACGTGCATAAAACGGTTATTAATCCAAACATGCTCAACAACAACACAAGCACATTGCATTCCCCAATGCATAACACACGATTATAAATGTCCAGATTATTAACGGCTCCTCAGGCCACCGAACTCCCGCCGGTCTTCTGACGTAACCAGGCATCGTCCCGCTACTTCGGCGACGGTAACGTCTGGAACCCCCGCCCAGACGACATTCCACAAAGGAGCATCGATCTGGCCTCTACAGCGATCAGCAACGTCTAGAACCCCCACCTAGACGGCATCCGAACCCCCGTCGGGCATCGTCTAGAACCCCCGCCTAGACGGAACGTGTCGTGACCATGCACACACCTCAGCAATCATTACCAATTCTCATCTTTGTAAATTAGCCCAATGTCAACTAAATCCACCAAAATGTCATGGTAACACCAATCAGTTCCCGAGAGAGAGAAAAACCGAGTATGCACAGAATCGGGGCCAAACTGGGCAGTAACATAGTCACCGAATTTCCTTTAAAATAAATAGTAAATCAATTCCAAAAATTATGAAATTTGGATATGTCGCACAAAACATCTTGATGAACATTTCTTATGAAGGACTCAAAACCCAGTTCAAATCATAACTATGTATTTTTTTCCTCAGAAGTCAGACTAAAAATCGGTTCCTTTGGACAGGTCACCCGTCCCCAAAACACGTTTCACTCAGCACCCAAAACACCTTGGAAAATTCTGCAATTTTTATATGATATAGACACAGATGTTATTAAAAATTTTCGTGTGGGAAGTTTGTCAAAATAAGGTCTGGAAAAATTTATAGAAAATCGGAAAGACCAGACAGTCGAGTGAACAGTAAATCCGGCAGACTCCAGACGGTCCAAAGATGGACTTACGAATTGCCCTAATTGATCTCCAAAAATTATGAATTTAATATATGTAAAACTTCAAGATGTTACAAACAACTTTCATGAAGAACACTTCCTCAAATTCGGCCCACAAAAGTCACAGTAAAAATAACAAAATCTAGCGATGCAGTAGCAACCTTACCGGAAAATAACCAACAAGAACCACCAAGCAAACCAAGCACAACCAGCCACTAAACCAACTACCTACAGCCCTTAAACCATCCCTAACATGTCCATTAGTCACCCCTTAGCCTAGTCAAGGGTTAGAAAGCCACTTACAAGAGAGCCTAAGGAAGACAACCTAGCAAGGGAGCAAACAAGAGCCTTGGCACGGCAACGGCTACTCCGGCGAAGCAACGGTGAGGGCGGACAGTGGATGGCAGCTCAGGTGGTCGGTGATGGTGGCTGAGGATGGCTAAGCAAGGGGGCTAGTTGGTCTGGTGAGCAGCAGCAAGAAAAGCAAGAAGTAACGAAGCAAAATGAAGAAGAAACAGCAGCAGCCGCAGAAACAAAAGTGAAGAAAACCCAGAAGAAAGAAAAGAAAAGGAAAAAGGGAGAGAGAAGGGAGAGTTGGTTAGTAGCAGAGGACATGGGGGGGAAAGAAAGAGAAGTCAGCTGCATGTGGGGGTGTCAGCTGGCGTGGAGGAAAAGAGGGGTCAGCGGTCAGCAGAAGAAGCATGGGTTCAGCAGCAGCAAGGGTAAGGAGTCAGCAGAAACAAAAGTAACGTAGGGGAGTCAGCGGACGTGAAGGAAGAGAGGAAATCAATGGGAAAGAAGTGTCAGCCGGCGGGGGAGGAGGAGAGGGGAGAGAGAGAACAAAAGTTATAATTTGTCCTCGAGTGCGTATCCAACTGTCACGGTTCAAACTCGAAATCGATCTAACAGTCCACAAAAATCCTAATTATAAATTAGGAAAAAGGACAAAAGATAATAACTAAAACACACTACGAGGGAGGTCTACTAGTCCAAATCCGCACCCGATCAAAATTCCACTTTTCCACTATTCCTGGCAATCTCGACGCTGGCCACAATAATATCGACACCATCCAATTAAATTCGTCCCGGAACTCCGAGAAATTCGACACCAAAGTTTGGGCTCTAAATAACGGCCAAATTCGATCGAGTGCGATTCTAACAAAATCTCTAATTTAAAAATAATAACCGAGAGTGATCAGTTCCCGGGCGAGATTTTACTATAAGCACGCTGACGAATTACACATTTTATAAATCCCAAAAATGGGCCGAAATTCGAAATGTCACAAAGCGTCTTTTTAAGAAGAACATTTCAAGAGTGAAATGTTACAACTGTAGCAAGAAGGTTTACTTTGCTCGCGATTGTGGCAAGCCAAAGAAGGTAGAAACCCTTAGCATTCATGATAGTGCTATGTATGTATCTGGTTTAGTCTTTCTAACTGAGTCTAATCCTTTGTGGACCGTAGACTCGGGAACCACAGACCATGTAGCAAAAGATAGAGAAGCCCTCATGGAGTTCTGACGAATTCCATAAGGAACGAAGTGGATATATGTAGGGAACAATTCTAGAGTCGAGGTCAAAGGTATTGGCACCTGTCAACTACTTATGAGCGGTGGACACACATTGTTCCTACATGATGTGTTATTTGCTCCAGAAATTCTTCGGAACTTAGTTTCAATGTTGGTTTTAGTAAGACTTGATTTTAATGTAAACTTCCATAACAATAGTATAGACTTATCTTTAGGTACAAGTTATTATGGTTCTGAATATATTTTGGATGGTTTCATTGTCTTAGATGTTAACTATTGTAAAGTTAATGTTAGTTATTCCTTATTTATATCATCTGATTCTTATGAGAATAGTGTGAATGTGTAGCGTGCTAGACTTGGTCATATTAGCCAACAAAGAATGAATAGATTGGCCAAAGATGGCTTATTGGGCAATATTAAAAAGATTGATTTGCCTATATGCGAGCATTGCCTAAAAGGAAAAACAACGAAGAAACCATTTTGAAAAAGAACAAGAGCTGAGTTTCCTTTGCAATTAATCCATACAAACATCTATGGTCCAATGAATGTAAGAGCAAGGCATGGGGCTGTTTATTTCATCACATTTATTGATGATCATACTCAATTTGGACATGTCAATTTGATTTCTCATAAGTCGCATTAAATTGCTTTAAAAAATTTATGAGCTTAGTCGAAAATCAATTATAAAAGCATTAAGATCCGATCGAGGTCAAGAACATCTATTTGATCAATTCAGAAATTTATGTGATAAAAAGGGAATAGAATGGCAACTGACTATTCCTCATGCTCCTCAACAAAATTGTGTTGCAGAAAGGAGAAACAGAACTTTAATGGAAATGGTTAGGTCAATGATGGCACAAGCTAACTTATCTATCAATTTTTTTGGGTAATGCTTTGTTAACTGTTGCCTACATACTTTATCGTGTGCCTTTTAAACAGTTACTTCTACTCTATATGAGTTATGGACAGGCAGAAAGCTTGATTTAAGCTTTCTAAAACTTTGGAGTTGTGCTGTCTATACTTGTGAGTTCTCTCACAAATATGGAAAATTAGGCTTAAGAGGCAAAAGGAGTATTTTTATAAGATACTCAGAGCACTCCAAATGGTATGTGTTCATAGGTGAGCAAGAAAGCAGAAGTATAACCGAATTCGAATCACGGGATGTCACATTCTTAGATAATAAATTTCCTAAAAATGGCGAAATAGGTGAAGATTAGTCACTATATAAATTTGTGTTTTGTGGTGGTGAAGTCAGTAGGAGCATTGTGACAAGTGGGGAGTTGAGTGCAAACCAGTCTCAATTGCAATCACTTAATGAACACCCCTATTATTTAATCCAAGTGGGAATGCAGTGGAGCGTAGTGAATTATCAGGAGTACAGTCTCCTATACAACAATCAAGTTGTAATAAGATTTCCCGTCGACATTTTGACATCGAAGAAGAAGCTTTCATGATCACCCCACAAGATAAAAATAATTCGAAGAATGTGAATGAGGCTTTAATGTGCCATGATAAAGAAAAATGGATGCATGCAATGGAAGAAGAAATGGAATCATTAAGATCAAATCAAGTTTGGAAATTGGTTGACCTTTCAAAGGGACGAAAAGGCATTGGGAACAAGTGGATTCTCAAAATAAAGCGTAAGGCTGATGGCTCAATAGAGAAGTATAAGACTTGTATTGTGACATCCCGAATTTCGGCCCATTTTTGGGATTTATAAAACGCGTAATTTGTCAGTGTGCTTATAGTAAAATCTCGCCCGGGAGCTGATCACTCCCGGTTATCATTTTAAATTAGAGATTTCGCTAGAATCGCACTCGATCAAATTTGACCGTTATTTGGACCCCGGACTTGGCAGTCGATTTTCGGGAGTGTCGGAACGAAATAAATTGGACGGTGTTGATATTAATGTGGCCAGTATCAAGATTTTCAGGAATAATGGAAAAAGGGGGAGTTTTGACCAGGTGCGAGTTTGGACTAGTAGACCTCCCTCGTTATAGTTTGGTTTGATTAATTTGACATTTGTCCCTTTTTATGTGCGAGGCCTTTTATCGACTGGTAGACCATTTTCGGTTTTGAATTTGGACTCTCGGTTTGCGTTTAAAATAAGAATGAAGTTTATTCTTTTTAATTCCTCTCTCTCTCTTTCTCTCTCTCTCCCCCACCTGCCGCGCACGTTCTCCCCCCCCGGTCAAACCTGTTCCCTTCTCTCTCTCCTTTTTCTTTTTTCTTTCTTCTCTCTCCTCTTTCTTCTCTTTCTTCTCCCTCCTCTCTCTCCCCGACGCCATGTCTGCTTCTGGCTCTTTGCTTCTGCTCCTGTTCTGCTCGACCAGCCCAGCCACCGCGCGCCGTCCGACCGCCGATCAAGCTCGCCCCCAGCCTCGCCGCCGTCGCCGCGTCGCCCCGACCGAGCCGCGCCGCCGTCGGTCGCCGCGACCTCCCGTCGCCGGCCTGCCCGCGAGGCGCGCGAGCAGCAGCTCGCCGCGGTCCGGCGTCGCCCAGCCGTCCGCCGGCCTACCCTCCGTCGCCCGGCCACCGTGAAGTCGCCGTGCCACCTCCAGCCGCCGATCGACCCCCTCTTTCCCCTGTTTTTCTCTCCCCCGAAGCCCTCCCCTGTTTAGGGCTTCTAGCCTCGCCGCCGCCGCGCGCCGCCGCCCCAGCCGTCGCCGCCACTCCGTCCACCACCGACTAGCCCCCGGCAGCCTTGCCCAGCCACTTGCAACCATCATTCCTCCCATCTCCCCCTCACTCTCCCTCTCTCGGTCTCTCTCTCCCTCTCTCATGCCACCACCGCCGCTCGCCAGAGGAGCTCCGCCGTCGCCGGAGCTGTTCCGCCGCCACCGGCGTCTCACCCAGCCTCGCCGAGCCGTCCCACACTCTCTGGCCGTGTCCATCTTAGCCATGGAATCGTCTAGTTCGTCGCCGCCGTTCGCGCCGTTTGCCGGAATCGCCACTCGCTGTACTGTTCCGGCGCGGGATCGTCGCTGTCCAGCCGCCATCGCCGCGTGTTCGGCTCGATTTGAAGCTTAGGACACCCGGTGAGTTTGACCCTAAACCCTAATTAGGATTATTTGCATTTCTAGACAAATTTAGAGGTTTAATTAGGGTAATTCAGGGGTTATTGTGCAAAGGATAGTTGGGGTTGAGGTTGCGGCTGATCTGATGAATTATATTGACCATTTGATGAGGTTTCGCGGTTACGTAAGTGCCGAGATATGGCTGGTCTGGTTTGGTATGGAATAGCCCAAGTTTGGGGAAGTTCGGGTCTAAAATGCGGATGCTAGTGCGCGCCTTATTTGGCATTATGGTGGCTGATTAAAATGGTGTCTTGGGGAGTCCAATGGAATATTTTGAGGTCATTAGATGATCCGATGTAATTGATTTAGTGGCTGTCCATATCGGTTTGAATCGGTCAAGGCGCGATCAATTTGGGGGTTAATTTGGGGAGGCTGTTAAGGGCGGAGGTTGTGGCCTATTTGGTGGCTTAGCGTAATGCTTTAATTGGGGTATATTGACCCGTATAGTGCTATAAGTTGGCTATGCATGGGCGCCTCAAATTGGGCGAAAATGTGAATTGGACAGATGTAAATTAAAGATCGAGTGGAGGCTATTCTCGCGGTGAATTTTTGTAGCTGTTTTGGTGAATGTTCTATGGGCTTAGCGTGATAATTAATGAAGGTTTAGCAGCCCGATAAGTATAGTTCAATGGCTGAATAGATTGTGTTAGAATGGCCCGGGTTCGGAGTAAGTTCGGGTATTAAATGTGGATTTTAGTGTGCGCGTCATTAGTTCTTGTGAGGGCTGATCCAAGTGAAGTTTTGGAGAGTTTAATGGAGCATTTTGAAGATGATTATTGGCCTAGACATTGCGATATAGTGGCTGGACACAACAGGATTTGATTTAGGCGAGGCGTGATCAAATTGGGGTTTAATTGTGCAATTACATGGAATGATCGCATTGATCAATTGACTAGCCATATGAGCTCTGTTTGTGATTGATCTATGATGCCACGTCGCACGTCTAGCGGGACTAGAAATGAAATAGCATGGCGGGCCCTAATTATATTGAATTTCATTTCATTAAGTATGTGCAATAGGTGCCGGGTTTAGATGGACTAAACCGGAATGAATTGGGTGTGCCGACAACGTGTTGTTTTGATCGAGTGGTCAATAATATTACTTGGCACATTTTGGCGTTAATGATTAACTTGGGTCCCATTTCACGTGATTCCGTTATTTGTATTAGGATATGGATGGGATTGTGAGTGCGAAATGTACGTGCCTTATGTGATACAGCTGTGGCCTTCGGGTCGATTTATATCTGTGACCGACGGGTCAGGCCTTCGGGTCGATTTATATCTGTGACCGACGGGTCGGGCCTTCGGGTCGAATTATATCTGTGACCGACGGGTCGGGCCTTCGGGTCGAATTATAACTGTGACCGACGGGTCGGGCCTTCGGGTCGATTTAACTGTGGATGACCATTGCGTCATGGCCTACGGGTCGATTTAATTGTTGATGACCATTGGGTCATGGGCTTCGGGTCGATTTAATTGTTGATGACCATTGGGTCATGGCCTTCGGGTCGATTTAATTGTTTATGAGTTATAATGATATTGAATGCCTAACCTACAGGGCGGTGATACAAACAATTTAGGCCGTGGGCCTTGGAATTTGTGGTTATTTAATGATACATTGCTTAGCGTGTTTAATTAACCTGTCAGGAGGTGCACGTTAGCCTAGTTTAGGTTTAGGGAATTACTCACTGAGATTATTCTCATTGTTGTTTAAATCCCAATTTTTCAGACCCCCAGCATTAAGGATGGCAGGCATACCAAAGAAATTTTTGGAAGGAGCCCCGACCGGTTGTAGTGGCCTTTAACTGCCTTTGATTAATGAGCATGGGCTGCGATTGATTATTGTGTCTGGTGCCCAGTACCATTGCCAATGTAATTATTCGTGCTGGTTATTGTATGGCTATCCTTGGTTACGTGTATATTATTGTTTGGGTGATTTTGATTTGCTTCCGCATGTGCTTTAAGTCTCTGTGTTGGGCGTCGGGTCGGCGACACGTCCTAGGACGTCGCAGTCAAATCGACCTTGGTGAGGGATGTGGCGCGCCGTGGGGTTCGGGGCGTGACATCCCCGTTTGATTTGGTATCAGAGCAAGGTCAGCTCGATCCAATTAGGTCGAAGCTTGGAGTGATAAGGAGCGATAACCTTGGGTAGCCAGTAGGGAGACCTTGCATGCTACGTGTACCTCCTGATTGTTTGTGTAGTGATTGACTGGTTGTCGAACTGACCGTAAAGTGCAGGTGCGGCAGGACTCGAGGTAAGTACGTGAATCTCCTTGGTTGAGATGTTGTGCTATTGTGTAAGATCGCATGCTGGTTGCTTGACTGCTGTTATGTATACCTGCCTAGGACCTTAGACTGGTTGAACTTGGTTTAGGTCTCTAATCCCTGAATGGGATTATAGCAGGTAAGTAAGTGGTGTGACCGCGTGAGCTTGAGTAGTCGAGGTTGAGGTCGAGGTTGAGGTCGAATAGGTCCGCAAACTGGAGTTGCAGAGGATCCCAGAGGAGATGGGATTTTGAAGGCACTTGCAGAAGTTGGAATCATAATGGGACAGTAAGCTCAAAAAGGAACTACCGCTAGCTGATAAGGCTGTTGTCGCTACTGTTATCTGTAATCAAGGGATAGGAATTGGGAATCGTCGGATACATCACATGGTGAAACAGTTTCCAAAACTTAAGTAACCCAAGTTGGAGATTATGGTGGTTCTGAGGTTGCGACTCTCTAGGTTAAGAATTGGAGAAAGCCTTTGCACTGCTGGAGTGCACGAAGGAAGAAAAGGTGGCCCTAGTGGTATACCAACTTCAGGGTGTAGCAAATGACTGATGGGAGGCCACCCGAGGTAAGATTTTCCAGGTAAGCACGATCCCAAATTGGACTACCTTTGTTGAGATCTTCAATGGGAAAATACTTCTCTGAGACTGCACAGGAAAGGAAAATGGCAAAGTTTCTAAGGCTCCGTTAGAATCATATAACTGTGGATTAGTATGAGGTTCAGTTCTCAAGGTCGTCTAAGTACGCACTAAGGATGGTCGAGGACCCTGTGGATAGGGAGAGGAGGTTCCGCGATGAACTAAGGCTGGAACTCCGTAATCAGCTGGTGTTATTGAACTTAAAGGATTTCAACAAACCATACGAGAGGGCTCAGATGGTTGAGTAAGATATGAATGAGATAACTACCGCCTCTGGATCATGGTACGTGCCGACTAGGGATAATCGCAATTTTGGTGAGAAGACTATGACTGGGAATAAGTGGTTTGTTTCTCCTGTAAGAAAGAAAATTGAAAAGTTGAACTACTATTATAGCGCCGCATGTCAGTCTTGTGGAAAGAGGCACGGGAAAGGCCCTTGCCCAAGTGGACTTGGAGTGTGTTTTGGAGATGACCAACATGGTCGTCAAGTAAGAAACTGCTCGAATTGACAAGCTAGGCCGCCAACGCAACAACAGCAATCACAAGTAGGATATCAAGCAGAAGTTGCCCCTAGAATAACCAGGACCGACTGTAGGCACAAGGAAGGGTATGCGCTATGGCTAGGACAGAAGGGAAAGATTTGTCTTAAGGATCTAAATGCAACGTGTAATGATGTATTAGAAGTGATTTGTTTTGAAGTTATATATCCGAATGGTCATGTGAGACATATAATTGCTCTTGGTGAATAGACGCAATCAGTTATGGATTTTAGAATTGCTGATGACATCCTTTGGCCAGATTTGAATGAACGAGTTATCGCTTGGAAATTTCGAATTTTGTAAAGAATCGGGGTGACTTGCTTTGGGAGACCGTGGGATTGAAAATTGATGGATGGGGCTTCGTCTTTAAGAGATGGAAAGATAATTATTTTGTGATTGAGTTGGCCCTAGAATAGAGCCGATATCTAGAGCGCCGGTTTTATTCGCGAGGAAAAAGGACGGAATCGTTAAAGTTGCTCATTGACTACAAACAGTTGAATTGGGTGGCCATTAAGAATAAGTATCCGTTGTTAAGGATTGATAATCTGTTGGATCAGATACAAGGGGCATCGATCTTCTCAAAGATTGACCTAAAGACTGTCTATCATCAATTGAGGATTAAGGAGGATGCGCCGAAGGTGGCATTTAAGACGAGATATGTGTACTATGAGTTTACGATGATACCATTTGGACTGACTAATGCCCCTGCTGCTTTCATGGACATAATGAATCGAGTATTAAAGGAGTTTTTGGATCAGTTCATCATTGTTTTCATATATGGTATCTTGGTGTATTTGAGAAGTTCCGAGGAATAGAAGGAACACTTGAAAAAGGTTCTACGGACGTTAATAGAGCACGCACTGTATGCTAAGTTTAACAAGTGCGAATTTTGGCTGAATCGAGTTGCATTTCTCGGACATATAATTTCCGGAGAAGGAATCTTCGTGGGTCCAGCAAAGATTGAGGCAGTAATGGAAAGGCCGAGATTGACAACAGTTACTGAGGTTCGGAGTTTCTTAGGACTGGCGGGTTATTATCGGAGATTTGTGGGAAGATTCTCGGCGATAGCCATTCCGTCGACGAAGTTGCCTAAGAAGGAAACAAGGTTTGAATAGACGGAAAAGTGCGAAGAGAGTTTTCAGGAATTGAAGCAGAGATTAACGACGACGCCAGTGTTGGCGATTCCTTCGGGACCGGGCGGGTATGAGAGCTATAACGATGCTTCACTCAAAGGATTGGGATGCGTGCTAATGCAACATGGAAGGGTGGTTGCTTGTGTATCGAGACAAGAAAGGCTAACCGGGTCGCGGATGCCTTGAGCAGGAAATCGAGTATCACACAATTGTTGGTTAAAGAGTGAATTTAATGGAAGGAGCACGGGACTCGGAATTTAAGTTCGAGGTAGGACGCCTCTCCAGTTTGACGACAACATTAAGGATTGAGCCGAAAGTGCAAGTCAAGGTCAAGGCGTTGCAGTTTACGGACTTTGAGATTTAGAAAATTTTGATTATGGATGACATTAAGAGGAAACCGGACTTTTAGGTGTCCGAAGATGGAATTCTTAAGTTTCGAGGATGTTTGTGCGTGCCCGATAATCTGGAACATAAGAAGAGATTTTGTCGGAGGCTCATAGGAGCAATTATAGTGTTCGCCCGGGCAGCACTAAGATGTATCAGAATCTTCGCCAGTACTATTGATGGAGTAGAATGAAAGCGGATGTGACTAGGCATGTGGCTAAGTGTTTGACGTGCCAACAAGTGAAGGCATAACATTGTAAACCTGGCGGGATGTTGTAGCTGTTGGAAGTCCCAAAATGGAAATGGGAACACATTACGATGAATTTTGTAACGGGACTGCCAGAAGCCAGAGGGGACACGACTTTATTTGGGTAATAGTGGACAGATTGACCAAGTCAGCGCACTTCCTGGCGGTGCGAAAGGACTTCGAGCTGAAAAGGCTGGCAAAGTATATGTGCGTCGGATAGTTTGTCTTCACGGAGTACTGATATCAATCACATCGGACTGTGATCCCTGGTTCACTGCAAATTTTTGGAAGAGTCTGCAATCAGCCATGGGGACTAAGTTGCAATTCAGTACGGTCCATCATCCTCAGACGGATGGCCAGTCTGAAGGGACTATTCAGACCTTGGAGGATATGCTGAGAGCGTGTGTGTTAGATCTTCAGGGCAAAATAGAAAGAGTGTTACGAGACAAGAAAATTTCGATGGTCAAGGTAAATTGGGAACACCATGGGACTGAAAGTGCGACGTGGGAAAGTGAGGAGCTGATGCGACACCAGTATCCCCATTTGTTTGAATAACTGAATTGGATTGTAAATTTCGAGGACGAAATTTTTGTAAGGGGGGAAGAGTTGTGACATCCCGAATTTCGGCCCATTTTTGGGATTTATAAAACGCGTAATTTGTCAGTGTGCTTATAGTAAAATCTCGCCCGGGAGCTGATCACTCCCGGTTATCATTTTAAATTAGAGATTTCGCTAGAATCGCACTCGATCAAATTTGACCGTTATTTGGACCCCGGACTTGGCAGTCGATTTTCGGGAGTGTCGGAACGAAATAAATTGGACGGTGTTGATATTAATGTGGCCAGTATCAAGATTTTCAGGAATAATGGAAAAAGGGGGGGTTTTGACCAGGTGCGAGTTTGGACTAGTAGACCTCCCTCATTATAGTTTGGTTTGATTAATTTGACCTTTGTCCCTTTTTATGTGCGAGGCCTTTTATGGACTGGTAGACCATTTTCGGTTTTGAATTTGGACCCTCGGTTTGCGTTTAAAATAAGAATGAAGTTTATTCTTTTTAATTCCTCTCTCTCTCTTTCTCTCTCTCTCCCCCACCTGCCGCGCACGTTCTCCCCCCCCGGTCAAACCTGTTCCCTTCTCTCTCTCCTTTTTCTTTTTTCTTTCTTCTCTCTCCTCTTTCTTCTCTTTCTTCTCCCTCCTCTCTCTCCCCGACGCCATGTCTGCTTCTGGCTCTTTGCTTCTGCTCCTGTTCTGCTCGACCAGCCCAGCCACCGCGCGCCGTCCGACCGCCGATCAAGCTCGCCCCCAGCCTCGCCGCCGTCGCCGCGTCGCCCCGACCGAGCCGCGCCGCCGTCGGTCGCCGCGACCTCCCGTCGCCGGCCTGCCCGCGAGGCGCGCGAGCAGCAGCTCGCCGCGGTCCGGCGTCGCCCAGCCGTCCGCCGGCCTACCCTCCGTCGCCCGGCCACCGTGAAGTCGCCGTGCCACCTCCAGCCGCCGATCGACCCCCTCTTTCCCCTGTTTTTCTCTCCCCCGAAGCCCTCCCCTGTTTAGGGCTTCTAGCCTCGCCGCCGCCGCGCGCCGCCGCCCCAGCCGTCGCCGCCACTCCGTCCACCACCGACTAGCCCCCGGCAGCCTTGCCCAGCCACTTGCAACCATCATTCCTCCCATCTCCCCCTCACTCTCCCTCTCTCGGTCTCTCTCTCCCTCTCTCATGCCACCACCGCCGCTCGCCAGAGGAGCTCCGCCGTCGCCGGAGCTGTTCCGCCGCCACCGGCGTCTCACCCAGCCTCGCCGAGCCGTCCCACACTCTCTGGCCGTGTCCATCTTAGCCATGGAATCGTCTAGTTCGTCGCCGCCGTTCGCGCCGTTTGCCGGAATCGCCACTCGCTGTACTGTTCCGGCGCGGGATCGTCGCTGTCCAGCCGCCATCGCCGCGTGTTCGGCTCGATTTGAAGCTTAGGACACCCGGTGAGTTTGACCCTAAACCCTAATTAGGATTATTTGCATTTCTAGACAAATTTAGAGGTTTAATTAGGGTAATTCAGGGGTTATTGTGCAAAGGATAGTTGGGGTTGAGGTTGCGGCTGATCTGATGAATTATATTGACCATTTGATGAGGTTTCGCGGTTACGTAAGTGTCGAGATATGGCTGGTCTGGTTTGGTATGGAATAGCCCAAGTTTGGGGAAGTTCGGGTCTAAAATGCGGATGCTAGTGCGCGCCTTATTTGGCATTATGGTGGCTGATTAAAATGGTGTCTTGGGGAGTCCAATGGAATATTTTGAGGTCATTAGATGATCCGATGTAATTGATTTAGTGGCTGTCCATATCGGTTTGAATCGGTCAAGGCGCGATCAATTTGGGGGTTAATTTGGGGAGGCTGTTAAGGGCGGAGGTTGTGGCCTATTTGGTGGCTTAGCGTAATGCTTTAATTGGGGTATATTGACCCGTATAGTGCTATAAGTTGGCTATGCATGGGCGCCTCAAATTGGGCGAAAATGTGAATTGGACAGATGTAAATTAAAGATCGAGTGGAGGCTATTCTCGCGGTGAATTTTTGTAGCTGTTTTGGTGAATGTTCTATGGGCTTAGCGTGATAAATTAATGAAGGTTTAGCAGCCCGATAAGTATAGTTCAATGGCTGAATAGATTGTGTTAGAATGGCCCGGGTTCGGAGTAAGTTCGGGTATTAAATGTGGATTTTAGTGTGCGCGTCATTAGTTCTTGTGAGGGCTGATCCAAGTGAAGTTTTGGAGAGTTTAATGGAGCATTTTGAAGATGATTATTGGCCTAGACATTGCGATATGGTGGCTGGACACAACAGGATTTGATTTAGGCGAGGCGTGATCAAATTGGGGTTTAACTGTGCAATTACATGGAATGATCGCATTGATCAATTGACTAGCCATATGAGCTCTGTTTGTGATTGATCTATGATGCCACGTCGCACGTCTAGCGGGACTAGAAATGAAATAGCATGGCGGGCCCTAATTATATTGAATTTCATTTCATTAAGTATGTGCAATAGGTGCCAGGTTTAGATGGACTAAACCGGAATGAATTGGGTGTGCCGACAACGTGTTGTTTTGATCGAGTGGTCAATAATATTACTTGGCACATTTTGGCGTTAATGATTAACTTGGGTCCCATTTTACGTGATTCCGTTATTTGTATTAAGATATGGATGGGATTGTGAGTGCGAAATGTACGTGCCTTATGTGATACAGCTGTGGCCTTCGGGTCGATTTATATCTGTGACCGACGGGTCAGGCCTTCGGGTCGATTTATATCTGTGACCGACGGGTCAGGCCTTCGGATCGATTTATATCTGTGACCGACGGGTCAGGCCTTCGGGTCGATTTATATCTGTGACCGACGGGTCGGGCCTTCGGGTCGAATTATATCTGTGACCCACGGGTCGGGCCTTCGGGTCGATTTAACTGTGGATGACCATTGCGTCATGGCCTACGGGTCGATTTAATTGTTGATGACCATTGGGTCATGGGCTTCGGGTCGATTTAATTGTTGATGACCATTGGGTCATGGCCTTCGGGTCGATTTAATTGTTTATGAGTTATAATGATATTGAATGCCTAACCTACAGGGCGGTGATATAAACAATTTAGGCCGTGGGCCTTGGAATTTGTGGTTATTTAATGATACATTGCTTAGCGTGTTTAATTAACCTGTCAGGAGGTGCACGTTAGCCTAGTTTAGGTTTAGGGAATTACTCACTGAGATTATTCTCATTGTTGTTTAAATCCCAATTTTTCAGACCCCCAGCATTAAGGATGGCAGGCATACCAAAGAAATTTTTGGAAGGAGCCCCGACCGGTTGTAGTGGCCTTTAACTGCCTTTGATTAATGAGCATGGGCTGCGATTGATTATTGTGTCTGGTGCCCAGTACCATTGCCAATGTAATTATTCGTGCTGGTTATTGTATGGCTATCCTTGGTTACGTGTATATTATTGTTTGGGTGATTTTGATTTGCTTCCGCATGTGCTTTAAGTCTCTGTGTTGGGCGTCGGGTCGGCGACGCGTCCTGGGACGTCGCAGTCAAATCGACCTTGGCGAGGGATGTGGCGCGCCGTGGGGTTCGGGGCGTGACATGTATTGTGGCGAAAGGATATAATCAATAGAAATGAGTTGACTATGAAGAAACTTTTTCTCATGTGGTTAGATTTACCTCTATTTGTCTTATTCTAGCAACAGTAGCTAGTATAGATCTTAATTTACATCAAATGGATGTAAAGACTGTATTCCTCAATGGAGAATTAAAGGAAGAAATTTATATGGAATAACCTATTAGTTTCATTACGAAAGGCTAAGAGCACAAGGTGTGTCAGCTATTGAGGTCGATATATAGCCTTAAGCAGTCTTCAAGACAATGGTATATATATTTTCACAATGCCATAATGGCAGATGAATTTATAATAATTAGTGAGCACAATTGTGTATATATAAAAAGATCCAAAGATCAATTTGTGATCTTATCATTATATATTGATGATATATTAATAACCAGAAGCAGTATAGAGTTTGTTAATATAGTCAAGAATTGGATATCTTCTAATTTTGAGATGAAAGATATGGGTGAAGCTGCATACATTCTTGGAGTTAAGATTTCAAGAGTTTGTTCAAGGAAATCTTTATCCCTTTCACAAGAGACATATGTAAATAAAATCCTTGAGTAATTTCGTATGCAAGATTGTAAATCAATAGATACTCCTATTCCAAAGGGCAAAGCATTGAGTGACAGAATGTATCCTAAGACTCCATAAGAAAAGGAGCAAATGAAATAAGTTCCATATACTAATGTTGTCGAAAGCTTGATGTATGCTATGATGTGTACGAGACCTAATATTTGTTATGTAGTTAGAATGGTAAGTAGATATCAATCCAATCCAGGTCAAGTACATTGGATCGCTGTCAAAAGAATCTTGAGATATCTAAAGGGAAGTGCCGACTATGCGCTGACCTATCAAGGAAGTGATTTGCACCTTGAAGGCTATATTAATGCTGACTGGGGAGGAGATTTAAAGAAAAGGAAGTCTACCTCTAAATATGTATTCTTACTGAATAATGGTGCCATATCTTGGAGTAGTAAGAAACAACAGTGTGTTGCCTTATCCACAATGGAAGCCGAGTTCGTGGCTCTATCAATAGCGGCATAAGTAGCTATTTGGCTTGGAAGATTTTTTGATCACTTTGGCGTTGCTGAGAATGCTGTAAACCCAATATCGGTCTATTGTGATAGCCAAGCAGCAATAGCGTATACTAAGGATCCCAAGTACCATGGAAAGACCAAGCATATAGATATCAAATATAACTATGTCAAGGATATGATTGCACGAAAGGAAGTGAACGTGCAGTATATATCTACGCAAAGAATGATAGCAAATCCTATGACGAAGCCGATTCGTATAAAAGTTTTCCATGGTCATATAAGATTTTAGGACTGTGTAGAATATGATGTACTGAATATTATAATTTTCCCAGGATGTTCACTATTAATGAAGTTGTTATTATCAATTCCTATAAGTTTGTATGACGTTTATGAATGTCAATCCTAAGTGCATTATATTGAAAATGTATGTCAGACAGATGAGAGATTAGCCCACTCATATAGGTAATCACATTTACTCACTGTGTGATAAGTAGAGATGAGACTATTTTAAGTTTGTTATCTAAGTGATAATTGAGAGCTTAAGCTTGAAACATGGACGTCACCTTAACGAAATGTTAAGATGAGGACATATAAATTATTATGTCTAATAGTGAAGTGACCCACATATTTCATTTTATCTTTCTTTAATGCCAGATGTGAGATTTGATAGATGCTTATGAATAGAGTAGATTTGTGAACTCAAATTAGATATTAAGTATGTCTGAACTATCATTTGTATGGTATTGAGATTAAATACATACGTTCTATGGAAAATGAGAGAATACTGTAATATGTATTTCATATTATGTATGCATAAGACGATTGATAAGAGTTGGCAAAAGTTATGATCTCAACTTTTTAAGCCATGTGAGACTTTTGAGAAAAATAGTTCCTCAATTAAATGCCCTCACAACTCTTACTTGTTTTCAAAATTTCTATTTAGTGTTTGCTATTTTAGAATGTTGTCGATCATGATAATTCGATCTAACAGGGCATTTCTAGAAAAGTAAGCTGGACTGAAATGGAGAGGTTTAAGGAAAGAGGAAGATCAATTTGTTTTATAATGTTACATTCTATTTTTGTATTCATAGATTGACCAATTATGATTTTGAGTAAATCATAGTTGTGAATATAATATACGAGATACTAAAAGAGATCAAGAGAGATACAAACGTGACTAATTGATTTAGGGAGCTACATACTAATTCTACTCTGGATAATGCTCAATTTGAGCTGTTATATATTCCTAGCTGATGTATAGCAACGAGTTCTCGTAGTATGATGGTTGCACGGATTATTTGCCAATATAAACTTTGGAAAGAAAAGAGTTGTGTTTAACCCATCATGGGTGAGTGGGAGATGAAAGGCATAATGGGTAGGCCGCCCAAGATGGGCCAAACCCGGCCCATGAAACACAAAGGTCCACAAGATGGTTATTTGCCTCTTATTATAAATAGTTGACCCCCCTTGGAAAACCAACACAATTTTTCACATGTGTAATAACACAACTCTTCGAAAGTAACGTTTTCTTTTATTTACCTTCGGAATGCAAGTGGGTACAAAAGACGATCGAAGATCACTTTCAAGTGCAAAGTAGCATTTAATCTGTGACAATACTGGGTATGTCAATTATGTAATATGCCTATACGATTTGTGATGCAAGTTATAAATTATTGGGCACATTTTCCGCATTGATTGAATACGTTTCGAATATGTCAGTCGGAAAATGAGTTTTCCCAACACTACCTTTTTCCTTCTCTAATAAAGAATAACAAAGGAAGTGTCAACGGCCACAAAAAAACCTCCTTGCCAAAAGCTGTTGGCGCATGGCCTTTGATTGGCCATCTCCATCTCTTAAGAGGCCTAGTGCCGCCCCATATAAGCCTGGCAAACATGGCTGACAAGTACGGGTCGATCTTCAACATCAAGACGGGTGTTCATCATGCATTGATAGTTAGTAATTGGCAGATAGCCGAGCAGTGCCTTACGTGAACGATAGAGTCTTTATGAGTCCACCCAAGTCAGTCAGCTCCAAAGTCATGGCCTACAACTATGCCTTGTTTGGCCTCACTCCCTACGGCCCTTATTGGCATCACGTGCACAAGATCACAATGACTGAGCTCCTCTCCAATCACCAGCTGGAATTGCTTAAGCACATTCAGGAATCGGAGATCCAAGCATCAATAACCCACTTATATAGGCGATGTACGGGAAGCTACAGTGGTGCACCAAAGAAGATGGTGGACAAGAAGCGATGGATTGGTGACATAACTCTAAATGTGGTGTTTAGGATGATAGTTGGGAAACAATATGAAGACGAATAAGATGAGAAAGGTTGAGAGGCTTTGAGGAACTTCTTCAATTTGGCAGGGAGGTCCACAGTGTCCGACGTGTTCCAGATTTTAAGGTGGTTGGATTTGGACGGGTACAAGAAGATGATGAAAAAGACAGCCCAAGAGCCAGACCGTGGGGTTCAATGATGGCTAAATGAGCGCAAAAGCAGAAGAAACACTGAGAAGAGACATGGTAATAACAAGGACTGTGACCAGGATTTCATGGACGTGTTGCTCTCCGTTGTAGATGCTGCCGAAGAGCTTCCTGGTTCCAATGCCGATACAGCCATTAAAGCTACATGCATGGTAAGTTTATTTGGCATAATCATTACCCGTCTCATTAAAAAGCATTTGATATGGCAGATTCTAATTTTTGAATTTCAAAAAATAGATTTTTGTGTGCATAACATGTATAAACATTTAGGTAAGATTTGTTTTGTATAGATAGTCCCGGAGTATGGCATGCCATGTGTTTCCTAAAGCTTTTTCCTAGTTTTGAAGAACCAATTTTTTAGCCCTTTAAATGATCACCTAACATGCATAAGAATTTTTTAGGAAAAATTGTCCAAAATATTCAAAACCTATTGCACTTTTGTCAATTTAGTCATAAATATTTTAATTGTGACAATTGAGTCATAAGCATTTTTACATTTTACCAATTAAGTCCATTCGGTCAATTTTGATCAGAAATCGCTGATGTGGACATTAGCCATCCGGCATGGCACACATTGCAATGACATAGATAATTTTTAATAATATTTTAAATTTTTTGAATTTTTATATTTTTATTTTCCTTTTCTTTTTCCTTCTTTACTTTTTTTTCTTTTGTTATTGTCGAGGACCAACAGGGGCCACTGGCAACCAATGGAGGCCCAGTAACCCCACTGGCCAATGGGCGAGGGATTGCGATCCCTTGCCAGCCGTGGGCGAGGGTCGTGAAAATATAAATTGACATGCAGATTTATATATATAAATTGAAATTTGAATAATAATTTGTTTTTTTACAGGAAATAAAAAAAAAGTCATTTCCAAATAAGCACCTCTTGTAGTTTGGTTCCAAAACTCTCAATTTCAAGATTTTGGTTTCTACTCTTTTAAGTTTTTTGGTAAGTGTGAATGTTCTAAG
This sequence comes from Syzygium jambos, assembly GCA_031216235.1. Classification (NCBI taxonomy): domain Eukaryota; kingdom Viridiplantae; phylum Streptophyta; class Magnoliopsida; order Myrtales; family Myrtaceae; genus Syzygium; species Syzygium jambos. The sequence continues at coordinate 21,377,304 of CM062225.1, forward strand.
TTGGTTTTGAATATACCACAATAGCATTCAGTTTGAAGGGATGTTAAAGTTTGTAATTGATACTTTTATACGCTACAACATAATCCGTGCAACCATTTTAATTACACAAATTATCTTTAACATGGTTCTTTCCTTCCACACAGAACAATTAATATCTTGTGAATCAATTATTTGTGGGTGGCATATAACAAACACTACGGGCGTCCAAACATTTTTCTCTTATAAAATTTGCAGTTGCATGAAAAGGAGAAAAATGTTCTTCGAACTTAAGGGATACTATGAAGCAAGAAGTATTGCCTAGTGTGTCTGATCAGTTCGTGTCTCATAAAGTACTTTGAATGATAGTATAATGAATCATTGACCTTTTAAAATTAAATATAAAAGGGATAATGTCATTACCCTGTACATGTGATATAAATTTAATCTCTGTGATTAATGAAGGTCACCAGCATATACATTGAACCGTTTGACAAAAGATTAAACACAAGTACTGATCCATAATTTATGTTAAAGTATTTCACATTGTTTGACAATGGGGTATATGCTCTTTATATAAATGTGATCTCCCTTCACTTATTAGTTTAAGCTTTTGGATTTGACTTTTTAACATGGTATTAGAGCCAGTTTTGCCGCCGGTTCTGCCGCTTTTGCATGTGTGTCCACCATTGTAAGTCGTATTCCACGCATCACTCATAATCCGACTTACACATGATAGAGGGTGTTGAAATATCCCACATTGTTATCTTCCTCCACCTATTTATTTAAGTTTTTGGTTTGGAGTTTTTAACAATTTACAACCAACGCATCAACATTCGTGTTCTAGTTGCTGACAATCCGTTACTTTGTAGGGACTTGTCTTAGCTAGCGCAGACACTACCTCAATCTCCTTGACATGGGCCTTGTCCTTGTTACTCAACCATCGTGAAGTCCTGAAGAAGGACCAACATGAACTAGACACTCAAATCGGTAGAGAAAAGCAAGTAAATGAATCAGACCTCAAGAATTTGGTCCACATCCAAGCCATCATCAAGGAAACCTTGCATTTATACCCGGTGGTCCCACTCGGCATCGCGCACGAGTCCATGGAAGACTGCTCGGTGGATGGCTACCACGTCCCAAAGTGCACTCGTCTCCTCTATAACTTTTGGAAGATCCATCGTGACCAGCACATATGGTCGGATCCTCTCGAATTCCAGCCAGAGATTCTTGACCACCCACAAAAATTTCGACATTCGAGGTCAGAATTACAAGCTGGTACCGTTCGGAAGCGACCGGAGAATGTGCCCCGGAATCAATTTAGCCATGCAACTAACTTCACTGTCCCTTGCCGCTCTTCTGCATGGGTTTGACATCACGACATTGGCAGATGAACCGGTTGACATGGCCAAGGCAATCGGAATGACGAATCTCAAAGCTACCCCACTTGAAGTCCTTGCGACTCCACGACTTGCCGGGCACATATACCAATGACTCTCCTCTAGAAATGGAGAAATGCTCAGGCTTGGCATCTGTAGTGCCACTCTACCATATTCCCACTTAGGTGGTGAAGTATGTTTCTACAAATAAGATGAAGACGACTCTAATATATGGATAGTTTATTAGTCGATAGTTTCACTATGGAGCATGCGTGATCATGTCAACTTTCATGATTTACTTTTTGTGTTTAATGGTAGTCATTAAGCATGCTGATGTGTTAGTTTGGGTAACAATGTAGTAGGAAATATAGACTATTATTTGGTGAGGGAATTACACGTTTATTTTCCTTTTTCCGGGATATGAGTTATATATATATATATATATATATATATATATATATATATGGTACACAATAAAATCTGCAATCATGTTAAGGTCGCAGTGTGCTGCGAACTATGCTTGAATTGCCTGTGCAAAGTATGCTTCGAAAACAGCATTAGTTAAATGTAATACCTGATTGAAAAATATTACTAGGATATGGAGGGTATTACTTGAGTAGACTATCGAGGACTTATGCGAAACTTTGAGTATGGCTTTATATATCTATCTTTCCCTTTGTCCATTTAAGTTTTTAGATCATATGAAAAAGTCACTCTCGGTTGTTAAAAGTATGTCTCGAGTTTCTGTCGAGATGTAAGAAAAGGAGTGAAAATAAGTAGATAAAGAATTTAGGTGTCGGAGGAATACTTCTTGGACACCCACCGAGGCGTCACTGCAATTGGAGAACTAGGGCCAGGTGCCCAGGCTTCAGGCCACTGGCTCGGAATGGCTAATGGCTACTTACAATTTGACGAACGCCCAGCCAGATAAGGCCAGCTGCTGAATTCCAAGCAAGAATCTGACCAGCTAAGGCCACACGCTCGGGCCTATCAAAGAAACCAACTCTAATATCGTTTCCAGGCAAAAGGACACTACAAGTGCCATAACTTGTGTATGGCGCTCACTTTAGTGTCAAAAGTTTTCGCCGGCTCACTTAAGTGCCAAATCGGAGGAAAAATGTTCACTTAAATGCCAAAAGTTTTTTTTTGGATCACTTCAGTATTAAAATTTTTGAAAAATGATCACTTAAGTCCTAAATTTTTTTGAAAACAATCACTTAAGTGCCAGTCTCCGGCGAGCCACGTCAGCTTCAGAAATTAATAAAAAAAATGCCACATCAAATTTCCGGTGAAAAATTATGTACGGCATCGGAATTGGCACTTAAGTGATTTTTTTCAAAAATTTTAGCACTAAAGTGATCAAAAAAACTTATGGCACCAAAGTGAACGCCGTACACAAGTTATGGCACTTGTAGTGTTCATTTGCAATCGTTTCCATTATATGTTTAGACCATCTAGAGAGGTGTTTAAGGCTTCTCTGAGAGATCCTTTGTAAAGATACTATGAGATAAGCACTAAAGCAATCAGAGTTTTTGACAGGTTCTGGTATAATATGCCATCTGCGTTGTACGTTTCAATCCATAAAGAAATCTTGTAATGCTTTTTACGTGAACATAGGTCAGACTAACAAAAGATGGAAATCTGATGTTTAATTTTTTTTCCTGTTAGTTTGAATTCGATCTTTGTTTGCGATCCAAATGGGTGTCAAAGCTGGGTTATAGTCGACGTAGATTCAAGGTAACTAAAGAAGAATTAAAAAATGACAGGTTTGATAGAAAGTGTAGCACCTCACAATTTTGTATCCTTGGAATTCCGACCTGGGGGCACCTCGGTTCCTAGATTCTTACCATTGCAGGTTATGTATGCAAGGTATTGTGCTAAAGCATTATACAAGCATTGTATTTAAAGCAAACACCGCTTTTATATTATTGGAAAAATTGTTAGATAACATGAAAAATAAGAATAATTGTTGGAAATCTCTTGAAAAAGATGAGAAAATAATATCAATGTCTGAGACCTAGTCACTATCCCTAAGGATAATTCCGTTCCTTGGAATACAAAACTCGGTGCATAAAGCTCTAGCAGCTATCCTCTCAAGATACAACAGTTCTTTTTCTATACTCCGCACTGAATATTAAAAAAAACATGAACAACTTTATGTGCATATCCGAGCAAAGAAATGAAAGATAGATAAAAGAAAGAACAAAGAATATTCTTGTTTTGATATGTATATATATATATCACTTTTCAATTATGCTCAAAGTAATAATTTATAGATACAAGAAACAGAGCCGTTAAGAACGTTATAAAACAATTGGTAATTATTAAAAAAAGTGACCGTTATATGGCCGTTGCAAAACCGTTACAAAATGATGACTTTATGGAAATCATAAATTATAACAAATATTTCAAAAATGCTGAAATATCCAACAATCCCCCACATATTTCAAAAAGTTTTGAAAAGAAAAAAATAGAATAATGCAGGGTTATTGGAGCATAATGCATCGAAAAAAATAGAATAATGCAGGGTTACCATCATTGTTAATTTTCTTCAACTGGCTTGTCCCATTCCCCTCGATGTATAGTCAGAAGATAGGCCAAAAATCATTTCTGACTTAACATAATCGATGGACATAATTCCATCTTTAAACAATTGTTTTACCACATCATGTCTCAATCGGACGTGTTTTTTTTACCATTGAAAGTTTCATTCTTTGCAATGGCTATTGCCTCTTATCAATCACAATGTCTGGACATAGAAAGTATCGTTTCATTCCTAAAGGAACATTGCTAAGAAGTTTTTCAACTACTTAGCCTCATTTTTAAATGTGAGTTTGAGATGTCACGCCCCGCACCCTACGGTGCGCCACATCCCTGTCGCGGCCGATTCGAGTGCAACGTCCCAAGACGCATCGCCAACCCAACACTCTCACAGAGTACAAGACACATGCGGAAGCAATATAATACCCGAATAGTTTAAAACCACATGACCAAGGATAGTCACACAACAACCATCGTGAACAAACATACACTTGCATTAACATTGGGAAGAATAAACAACATTCATTTACAGCTTACGCTCAAAAATCAAAAGTGGGTCAATAGCCACTACTGACAAAAATGGGTAAGTGGCCCAGGCAGTCAGGTATACTAGAACTAGGTGGGGCTCCGGTCAAAAAGGTACTGGCCCGACCTAACTAGGATCTGATATCTACTCTAGGGCTCCCAGTCTGGGTCAGAACTTGACGAGTCAGAAGAACTCTCGGATGACTCCGACTCCATGGACTCCAAATCGATATCGATCTCGGATGACTCTTCGTCTGAACCGTCCTCCTTATGTACTGCCCCCAGCTCGAGGTCTGGTTCCATCGGCTCTCGCTCATCCTCCGAATCCATCGGCTCCAGGTCTGAGTGTCCATCCTCTGACTCCTCTTTCATCTGCTCTAATTCATCCATCTCCCAAACCTCCGGATCGTGCCCTAAGCCAGCACTAGAGCTCCCCTCGGGCACACGATCAGGACTCACCAAGTTCCCATCGGGACATTGAGGGTCGACATCCCCTGACTCGCCATAGGAGACCTCAAAAGATCGAAGGGGCCCATAAGTCTCGGAAAGGTCCCTGATACACCACCCTATGTACATGTAGGCCTGGTCCAGCTGCTTGCCCATATCAACTCAAACTGTAGTCAAGTATCTAACATAAAAATCCCCGTTCCCAGGGAGGTACACCATGTCCTCCCGGTCTATCCGATAAAGGATCCCAAAATGAATAGGTACTGCAGACATCTCAAGGCCGGAGGTCTAAAATTTGGGTTTAAACCACAGTGAGAATAAATCTCAGCGAGTAGGCCCCCTAAACCTAAACTAGGCTAACATGCACCTCCGGACGAGCACTAAACAATACACAATCCCAAAACATAAATGACTCAGGCCCTCGGCCCCAAATCCAATACTTACTTGGCCATGTAGGTTAGGCACTTTATAAATTCACAGTAATAACATAGAACCCAATCGTGACACATACATAACATCACTTGATCACAATGCATGTCATACATATGCTTATGCTCATGCTCACACTTGTGCTCATGCTCATCAATGCATTTTCGCACACTTGCACTCTTGCACACTTGCCATTTATCAATTCTCCTTCGACCGGCATAAAACGCATCAAGTCCGACCCGCATAAAATGCATCAGGTCCATCACTTCGAGATTGATCTTTGGCCCGCGTAAAATGCATCAGGCTCATGACACAAACCCGCGTAATACGCCTCAGGATGGGTTCAATATCCCGCGTAAAATGCATCAGGATTTTATGTGATCACACGGACACAATCACCAATTATTATCTGAACCCCGCGTAAAACGTATCAGGGCGATTTAAGTGATCACAAGCTCATGCCGTTTGTGCACGCACGCATAATGTACATGTTATGCCCATACTCAGTATGCACGCTCATGGCCACAAAATTCACACTCGGCATTCGTGAAATTCACACTGGACACTCAACATGATTCGGCTATTCATTCTAAACAACGCCACAACATGCTCAATCCACTTTCAATATGCCCAACCAACACAATAGCACGTCCATTTAAGCAATTCAAATCACTCTTGCATGGTACATAATCCACACATATAAATCACACAATTATATCAACATGAATTCGCGCACTCAAGGCCCGCCAAGCTATTCCTTTCTTGGTCACACTAGACATATGATATGGCATCATAAAATTGATCACAACCAAGGACAATTCAGCCACTCAACTAGTCAATCTAAACCTTCCCGGTATTTACACAATTAAACCCCAAATTGATTGCTCTTAGTCCAATTCAATCTCAATATGGACAGTCACCAAGCAGGTCACTCTAGGCCAACAAATATCCTCAAAATACTCCATTAGGCTCCCCAAGACATCACCCAAATCAGCCACCATGAGGACAATGCGAGGCACGCTCAATATTCCACAAATGAACCCGAACTTAACCAAACTCGGGCCGATTCAATCCAATATTTCCTAGCTATCACACGGCACATTCTAGGTCGCTAAACCTCATTAAAATTAACACACTATGCTACTAAAATAGCCACAAGATCAGCCCCTAATATTCTCCACAAGTTAACCCCTAAATTATCCTAATTAACCCCTAAAACTCATCTAGAAATGTAAATTAGCCTAATTAGGGTTTAGGGTTGTACTCACTTGGATTCCTAAGCTCCTAATGAAGGCTGGATAGGTGGGGAAAATGGGCGGGCTGAGCTGATTCCACTGCGGCAACAGGCGGCCCGGCGAACGACGCGAGCGGCGGCGGCGATCTAGGCGGTCCCATGGCCTAGAGAGGAAGAGAGACATAGCGAGAGGGAGAGGAGAGGAGGACAGAATGGTGATGGTGAGGCGAGAGGGACGGACGGATGGTGCGGCGCCGACGTGCGGCGGTGGCAGTCCTCCGGCGAGCGGCGCACAGCCAAGAGAGAGAGAGGGGGCTCACGGGATGAAGAGGGAGGAGGGGGCTGGCCGGTGATGGTGAGGTGAGAATGAGGGGGAGAGAGAGAGACTAGAGTGTATAAAAAGAGTGAGTGAGTAGAGTGGTTGAGCTACTAACCCACAAATGACCATCATTCCCCTAATCCAAGGGTTGGGATTAATCTAGACAAAATATCTAAGGACATTATGGTCCTCAATTTTCAGCATTATTAGGCTGAAACAAGCTAATATAAAACCCTAAAATAATCTCCAAATATACCCAAAATTCGGAACATTATAATTAGGCCTATGGGCAAAATCGTTATTTTCCTATCCCTAGTCAAATTTCAAATTTTCGACTCTACTGAACCCAAATATGATTAGCCACATAAAAATGACGTCCTCCTTGCAATAATAATCGTGTACGCCCATGAAATTCAGCACCAAAATCCGGAATCAATTCCACGATCAATTTCACTCAATTTGCGATTTTAGCTTCTCTCACTAACGGGCGGCTGTTTAGGGGTTACGCGTATCGACCTAGGATTACTCGAGTTGCAACGGTCTCGATTTTCCAGAGAACACGAGGATTTATCACTAGTTCCGGGGGTCACGATCGTTCGAAGTAAGTTCGAGGTCATTCGCCATGAGTGCTCTCGGTCGTGCAGAATCACCCGCGATCCGATCGTACGTCGTTGGCTAAACTAAATCCGTCACTCTCCTTAGATCGGCCCACATTGGCACAAAATATTCCCTCGTCGCTTCTCGGAATCGGACTCAATTCACGATCGAGCTCTTGGGTCCACGCACCGTTTTCCTAGTTAGTCATTCCCTAATGGTCAGTATATCGAGAATGATCAATTCTGGGCGAGACTCATTAAAACGAAATGAGAATCTATTTTATTAATCCCGGAAGTGGGCAAATTCAGGACATTACAACCCTTCCCCCTTTACAAAAATTTCGTAATCTAAATTTACAATCCAAACCCGACTACTCAAATAAATGGGGGTGCTGACGTCGCGTTATTTCCTCGCTTTCCCAGGTGGCGCCTTTAGTCCCGTGATGTTCCTAGACAACTTTGACCAACGGGATCGTCTTGTTCCTCAAAACCTGCTCCTTTCTGTCCTCGATTTGCACCGGTCTCTTCACGTACGACACCCTGTTGTCCACGTCTATTACCTCATGATTCAGCACGTAGGTCAGATCCAGTTCGTATTTCCTCAACATTGACACGTGGAAAACGTTATGAACCTACGACAAATTCGGCGGCAAGGCGAGACGATAGGCCAACATTCCAATCCTTTCCAAAATCTCGAACGAGCCTATATATCTTGGACTCAGCTTTCCTTTCTTGCTAAATCGAGGTAGTCCTCTCATCGGTGAGATCTTGAGGAATACATGATCACCAACCTAAAACTCCAACGATCTACGCCTTCGGTCCGCGTAACTTTTTGACGACTCTGAGCTGTTCTTAGCCTTTCCGGATAATCTTTACTGTTTCCATCGATTGCTAAATCAACTCTGTATTCGTTATACTTCTTTCTCCCATTTCATCCCAACACAACGGTGTTCTGCATACTCTACCATAAAGTGCTTCAAACGGTGCCATCCTGATATTCTGCTGAAAGCTATTATTGTAGGCAAATTCCATCAAATGCAATTGTTCTTCCCACTTGTTCTGAAAATCTAATACACACGCTCTCAGCATATCTTCTAAGGTTTGAATAGTCTTCTCAGATTGGCCATCCGTCTGTAGATGATAGGTCGTACTGAATTGCAACTTGGTTCCTATGGCCAATTGCAGACTTTTCCAAAAATTCGCAATAAATCGGGGATCACGGTCCGAAGTGATTGATACTGGTACTCCATGAAGATAGACTATTTGCCGCACATATAAATCTGTAAACCTTCTAGCTTGAAGTCCTTTCGCACTGTCAAGAAGTGCGCTGACTTGGTCAATCTGTTCACTATCACCCAAATAGAGTCGTGTCCCCTCTAACTCCTTGGCAATCCCATTACAAAATCCATCATAATGTGCTCCCATTTCAACTCTGGGATTTCCAACGGTTGTAACATTCCATCAGGTCTATAATGCTGTGCCTTCACTTATTGGCACGTCAGACACTTGGCCACATGCTTGGCCACGTCCCCTTTCATTTCGTTCCACCAATAGTGCCGTCGAAGGTTCTTGTACATCTTCGTGCTGCTCGAATGGATACTATAATTGCTCCTATGAGCCTCCGATAGAATCTCTTTTTTAAGTCCCAAGTCATCAGGCACGCACAGACGTCCTCGAAACTTGAGAATTCCGTCCACGGACACTTGGAAGTCCGATTTCCTCTTATTGCCATCATCTCCAGAATCTTCTGAATCTCAAGGTTCGTAGACTGCAATGCCTTAATCTTGGTTTGCATTTCTAGTTCAACCCTCAACGTCGCCATCAGACTGGAGAGGTGTCCTACCTCGAACTTAAATTCTGAGTCTCCTGCTCTTTCCAATAAAATCCACTCTTTGACCGATAAATGTGCGATGCTCGATTTCCGACTTAAGGCATCCGTTACTCGGTTGGCTTTACTAGGATAATACAAAATATCACAATCATAGTCCTTCAGCAACTCCATCCAACGCCTTTGCCTCATATTCAATTCCTTCTGCAAGAATAGATACTTAAGGCTCTGATGGTCCGTGTAGATCTGGAATCTTTCTCCACATAAGTAGTGCTTCCAAATCTTGAGTGCGAAAATGATTGATGCCAGTTCCAAGTCGTGGGTCGAGTAGTTCATCTCATGAGGTCTTAACTGTCGCGATGTATAAGCAACCACCCTTCCATGTTGCATTAGCACGCATTCCAACCTCTTAAGCGAAGCATCGCTATAAATCTCATATCCTCCCAGTCCTAAAGGGATCGTCAACACTGGCGCTATCGTTAATCTCTGCTTCAACTTCTGAAAACTTTCTTCACACTTTTCTGTCCACTCAAACTTAGTCTCCTTCTTAAGCAACCTCGGCAATAGGGTGGCTATTGCTGAGAATCTTTCTACAAATCGCCGATAATAACCTACCAATCCTAAGAAACTCCGAACCTCAATAACTGTCGTCGGTCTTGGCCAATTCATTACTGCCTTAATCTTTACTGGATCCACGGAGATTCCTTCTCTGAAAATTATGTACCCAAGAAATGCTACACGATTCAACCAAAACTCGCACTTGCTAAACTTAGCATACAGTGCATGCTCCCTTAGCGTCCTTAGAACCTTTTTCAAGTGTGCCTCATGTTCTTCGAGACTCTTTATATACACTAAAATATCATCGATGAAGACAATGACGAACTGGTCTAAGAATTCCTTGAATACCCGGTTAATTAGGTCCATGAAAGCAGCAGGGACATTAGTTAGCCCAAATGGCATTACCGTGAACTCATAGTGCCCATATCTCGTCCTGAATGCAGTCTTTGGGATATCCTCTTTTTGGATTCTTAACTGATGATACCCTGTCATTAGAAAATACTGAGACTTCTTGTAATTGGTCGAATAGGTCGTCGATACTTGGGAGGGGTTACTTATTCTCTATTGTCACTTGATCCAGCTGATGGTAATCGATACACAGCCTCAACGATCCATCCTTCTTCCGGACGAATAATACCGGCGCTCCCCATGGAGACGCACGCGGTCGGATAAAACCTTTGTCTAGCAGTTCCTGCATCTAAACCTCTAATTCTTTCAACTCCGACAATGACATCCTATAAGGCGGCTTCGAGATTGGCTTAGTCCCGAGTGTCAATTCGATAACAAATTCCACTTCTCTTTCTGGTGGCAATCCCGGCAATTCCTGAGGAAAGACATCGGAAAAGTTGCACACCACTTTGTCGGCCGTGCGGGGGTTCCCTGGGTTATCAAAAAAAAAAAGTTGCACACCACTGCTATATCCTCTAGCCACGCTTCTCCTGCCATCGAATCAACCACACTTGCTAGATAACCCTAACAGCCCTCATCCAACAACTTAGTTGCATTTACTGATGAGACCCAAGGGATCGAGGTTCCTCTTCGATTTCCTACAAACTCAAATCTAAGGTATCCAGTCAGACTAAACTGAATCACCCTACTATTGCAATCCATTACGGCATTCTGCTTGACTAACCAATCTATGCCCACAATCAAATCAAAATCATATATTGGCAAAATCGTCAGGTCTATCTTGCTTTCTACACCACCAATTACTATCTCATAATTCGGGCATCCTAACGATATACATATCTTATCCATTAATGGCGTAGTCACACACAACCATACTTCTAACAAAACAGGTTTTAATCCAACCAATTCAACAAACTGAGCAGATACAAGGGAGTGCAACGCCCCTGATCAAACAAAGCATATGCTACATGATGGCATAGAGAAACCATATCTGTGACCACACCTGGCGCATTCTTTACTTCCCTCCACACCATGGCGTACACCCGTCCTTATGCCAGCGGCCTGTTCAAATTAGCCGGTAGTGGATTCCCATACTGGTTCCCAACTCGGGGTTACGATAGCTGCATCAAGGGTCCTGCAGGGCACTGTTAGGGGCAATTCCTGATCTGATGGTCCATACTCTCGCATTTAAAGCAAGCCCCAAACCTGTTCTGCTGGTGGTTTGGCTTTTCGATATTCTTCTTGATCAGTGGGACAAATCACCGATTTTCCGCCATCGGCTTCTTCCAGAGACGGCGGTTGTCCCTGCTCTGGGCGAACCGCGACCCAAACGCGGCTGCCCTATCAGTCTGATCTCGTTCTATAGTTTGCGCCCCCTCATACATCTCACCGTAGTCCTTGATGTTCAGCGATATCATCTGACTTCTCAGATCAGGTTTTAGCCCATCCCGAAATCTCCTAACTTTATCCTGTGGATCCTCAACCATCCTGGGCGCGAAACTCGACAGTCTCACAAATTCTGCCTCGTATTGATCAGCTGTCATCGATCCCTGGCGGAGTCTCATGAACTCTGCTAACTTTCTCTCCCTGGCACTCTCAGAGAAATACTTTCCGTAGAAATTCTCAGTAAATGCGGCCCAAATCTGGGCGGTGCCTTCCGGAAACACTCTACCCTTGATGGCCTTCCACCAATCATTTGCATTCTCCTGTAGCTGATACACCGCTAAAGTCACCCTTTTAGTATCGGTGCACCCTAGCACATCGAAAGCTTTCTCTAACTCCTCCACCCAACGTGATGCAGCTTCGGGGTCACCTTTCCCGTTGAACTTTGGCGGTTTCAATTTCAAGAACTGCTCTATCAACTTAGACATCGGCCTAATCATATTTGCCGGTCCTAGAATTGGATTCTCATTGATCCCTTGATTCCTATTATTTCTATTATTCCCATTGGCTCCATTGGCAGTAGCAATGAAAGCCTCGACAGCAGCGGCAATAGTGGCATCTCTCTCTTGGGCTAGCCTACCTCCCAAAATTCCAGCTTCCTCGAGAGCCCTTAAAATTCCATCCACCCTTGGATCCTCGGCAACCCTTACTTGTAGTTCTACACGGTCCTACTCATGACCTCGGCTTCTACCTCTACCACGGTCTCGACCTCTACCTCTTCCTTGGCTACTCATCTTTCCAATTCGCACGCTCACCTACCTACTATAATTCCATTCAGGAATTAGAGACCTAAGCCAAACTAAACTGGTCTAAGGAGATACACTCAGCATGCTGTTAAGCATAAATAGCACAAGACCTTAACCAAGGAGATACACGTGCTTACCTCGGGTCCTGCCGCACCTGCACCTTACGGGTTAGTTCATATAAGCACTCAACCAAAACACAGACAGCCAGGAGGTACACATAGTACACGAGGTCACCCTACTGACCACCCAAGGTCATCGCTCCTTATTACTCCAGGCTTTGATCGAATTGGATCAAGCTGGCCTTGCTCGATACCAAATCAAACGGGGGATGTCACGCCCTGCACCCTACAGCACGCCACATCCCTGCCACGGTCGATTCGAGTGCGACGTCCCAGGACACGTCACCGACCCAACACCCTCACAGAGTACAATACACATGCGGAAGCAATATAATATCCAAATAGTTTAAAATCACATGACCAAGGATAGTCACACAACAACCATCATGAACAAACATGCACTTGCATTAACATTGGGAAACATATACAACATCCATTTACAGCTTACGCTCAAAAATCAAAAGCGGGTCAATGGTCACTACTGACAAAAAGGGGTAAGTGGCCCGGGCGATCAGGTGTACTAGAACTAGGTGGGGCTTCGGTCAAAAAGGTACCAGCCCGACCTAACTAGGGTCTGATATCTACTTTAGGGCTCTCAGTCTGGGTCAGAACTCGACAAGTTGGAAGAACTCTCAGACGGCTCCGACTCGGACTCCATGGACTATAAATCGGTATCGATCTCGGATAACTCTCCGTCTGAACCGTCCTCCTCATGTACTGCCCCCAGCTCAAGGTCCAACTCCATCGACTCTTGCTCATCCTCCGAATCCATCGGCTCCGGGTTTGAGTGTCCATCCTTCGGCTCCTCTTCCATCTGCTTTGATTCGTCCATCTCCCAAACCTCCGGCTCATGCCTTAAGCTAGCGCTAAAGCTCCCCTCGGGCACACAGTCAGGACTCACAAAGTCCCCATCGAGACACTAAGGGTCGACATCTCTTGACTCGCTATACGAGACCTCAAAAGATCGAAGGAGCCCGTAAGTCCCGGTAAGGTCCCTGATACACCACCCTATGTACATATGGGCCTGGTCCAGCTGCTCGTCCGCATCGACCCAAACTATAGTCAAGTATCTAACATAAAAATCCCCGTTCCCAGCGAGGTACACCGTCTCCTCCCGGTCTATCTGGTAAGGGATCCCAAAAAATGAATAGGTATTGTAGACATCTCAAGCCCGGAGGTCTGAAATTTGGGTTTAAACAACAGTGAGAATAAATCTCAGCGAATAGGCCCCCTAAACCTAAACTAGGCTAACATGCACCTCTTGACGAGCACTAAACAACACACAATCCCAAAACATAAATGACTCAGGCCCTCGGGCCCAAGTCCAATACTTACTTGGCCTTGCAGTTTAGGCACTTTATAAATTCACAGTAATAACACAGAACCCAATCGTGGCACATACATAACATCACTTAGTCACAACGCATGTCATACATATGCTTATGCTCATGCTCACACTCGTGCTCATGCTCATCAATGCATTTTCGCACACTTGCACTCTTGCACACTTGCCATTTACCAATTCTCCTCCGACCCGCGTAAAACGCATCAGGTCTGACCCACGTAAAACGCATCAAGTCCATCACTTCAAGATCGATCTCTGGCCCGCGTAAAATGCATCAGGCTCATGACATAAACCCGCGTAAAACGCATCAGGTTTGCCATCTTTCGGTAATCCAGACATCGTCCCGCGTAACACGCTTCAGGACGGGTTCAATACCCCGCGTAAAATGCATCAAGATTTTATGTGATCACACGGACACAATCACCAATTATTATCTGAACCCTGCGTAAAACACATCAGGGCGATTTAAGTGATCACAAGCTCATGCCGTTTATGCACGCACGCATAATGTACATGTTATGCCCATACTCAATATGCATACTCATGGCCACAAAATTCACACTCGGCATTCGTGAAATTCACACTGGACACTCAACATAATTTGACTATTCATTCCAAACAACGCCACAACATGCTCAGTCCACATTTCAATATGCCCAACCAACACAATAGCACGTACATTTAAGCAATTCAAATCACTCTTGCATGGTACACAATCCACATGTATAAATCACACAATTAGATCAACATGAATTCGCGCACTCAAGGCCCGCCAAGCTATTCCTTTCTTGGTCACACTAGACATATGATATGGCATCACAAAATTGATCACAACCAAGGACAATTCAGCCACTCAACTAGTCAATCTAAACCTTCCCGGTATTTACACAATTAAACCCCAAATTGATCGCTCTTAGTCCAATTCAATCCCAATATGGACAGCCACCAAGCAGGTCACTCTAGGCCAACAAATATCCTCAAAATACTCCATTAGGCTCCCCAAGACATCACCCAAATCAGCCACCATGAGGACAATGCGAGGCACGCTCAATATTCCACAATTGAACCCGAACTTAACCAAACTCGGGCCGATTCAATCCAATATTTCCCAGCCATCACACAGCACATGCCCCTAATCCAAGGGTTGGGATTAATCTAGACAAAATATCTAAGGGCATTATGGTCCTCAATTTTCAGCATTATTGGGCTGAAACAAGCTAATATAAAACCCTAAAATAATCTCCAAATAGACCCAAAATTCGAAACACTATAATTAGGCCTAGGGGCAAAACCGTAATTTTCTGGTCCAGGGTCAAATTTCAAATTTTCGACTCTACTGAACCCAAATATGATTGGCCACATTAAAATGACATCGTCCTTGCAAAAATAGTCGCATACGCCCATGAAATTCAACACCGAAGTCCGGACTCAATTCCACGATCGATTTCACTCAATTTGTGATTTTAGCGTCTCTCACTAACGGACGACTGGTTAAGGGTTATGAGTATCGACCTAGGGTTACTCGAGTTGCAACGGTCTCAATTTCCCAAAGAACATGAGGATTTATCACTAGTTCCATGGGTCACAATCGTTCGGAGTATGTTCGGGGTCGTTCGCCACGCGCGCTCTCGGTCGTGCGGAATCACCTACGATCCAATCGTACTTTGTTGGCCAAACTGAATCCATCACTCTCCTTAGATCAGCCCACATTAGCACAAAATATTCCCTCATCGCTTCTCGGAATCGGACTCGATTCACGGTCGAGCTCTTGGGTTCACGCACCATTTTCCTAGTTAGCCATTCCCTAATGGTCAGTATCCCGAGAATGATCAATTCTGGGCGAGACTTACTAAAGCAAAATGAGAAATAATCATCTATTTTATTAATCTTGGAAGTGGCCAAATTTAGGACGTTACATGAGAAGAATTTTCCCTTTCCTCAAGAACTTGATAGTTCTCAAATTGCCAAAAAAATATTTTCTTCTCCTTCCCCTTCTAGAGTATAGAATGATAAAGCATTATATATATACTTAGTGGAACCTAAGTCTACCGCTCATTCTTTCACTTAGCGACAATATTGGCTTGGGAATGAGAGCATCAATTGCGTCATCATATCATCTGCCAAATTAGCAAGATTGTCATTTCCCCCACAATTTTTGTTTGGCTAATTTCCAAATTATAGTTCTCCACCAAGGTGAACTCATATCCATTATCGGATTTTGTCTCATTCGAATCTATCCTTCAGTTAGCATCACTCCAGTGGAAAATTCACTATGTATGATGTCATAGTTTATATTCATGTGGCTGTAAAATTACAACTCTGAAGTACATATCTAACCTTCACAGCCAATGTGAACTCATACAAAAATAACAGGGTATCTTCGGCAAACAAAATTATGTCCCTTCCATATCAAAAAATAAGATATGGCCATCAAATCTCCAAGAGCAATTAGCACAATACCATATCTGCGTGAATGACAACTTATATATTTTTGAAGGCAAATTTAAAGACACCCAATCTTAGCCAAAAATAACTTGATCATCGATCTTCAACCAACCAGCTTTATAGAAAATAATAAGCACATAAAAGCTTTTGCAAACATCACATCAGTTTGCTATTACACAGAGTCTAAGATTGGAATTAGAAAGGAAACACACAGTCATATCTACAAAGTAACATAACAATGAATCAGCCACGATTCAATAACCTCTACACACGACAAAATTTATAAAATTGCAAAAATCTGGAGATTCCTAATTTCCAATGTAAAAGCCAATCAAGTCTATAATTATTATCATGCATGATTCAACATAAATTGGCAGAGTAAAGATTCCCACAAAGAATATCTTCACATCATCACCTTTGTCAACAGTACATGTTGCTCCAAAAATGTTAACCAGAATGGAAACCCAAAATGAATAATAAATCCACATAATAACTGCAATTAAGTTCAATTATGAACTGCAAAACTTTCTTTGGGTGTTAAATATAAACTACCGAAAAAATACTGCATACTCAATGCAAAAACGTGTAACCGATTTAATTATGCAATAAAAAGCTGTTTCATAACTCTGTCGAAATTTATGTGTGGAAAAATCAATCATTGCATAAGTGACATTACACTTTTTAAAACATGAATTTCCCGGCTATTACAAAATATAAACCTCTTTGACTATTTTAAACATTGGTTAAGTAGGAATCTAATAAATTTAGGAATAGAGTCATGATAGTTTTGACAAGAAAAATGTTTTGACTAAAACTTTGGTAGTCATAAATATAAGGCAAACAATGTTTCACAAAAACATTGTTCACGTCAAACTCAGAGAAGACTTCGTAATGACTGAAAATGCGAAACATGGAAAATACATATACAATGAATACCACCAAAGGCAGGGTGCAAAAAGCATACTCACGCAATCATCAACGTCTATTACGCTATTCCAGCCATAAAGGTTATTAATGGCAATTCAGAGATATACCACTTTAGCAAGCACAGGTTGAGAGAATATGGCAACAACTATTCAATTGACTAATGATACACCCCAATATTTGCCAATTGATCATCAATCAGTTATTCCCCTCTCTTTCTATCAAGCGTAATTCCACTTCGTCAAGAATGCAAGAATCTGCTACCATTCCAATGCCAGAGAAATTCTATATTTTTTTTTCTATTTTCACGAGCTTTTGTAATGAAAACACAGAATATTTATTTCCACATGGCATACACACGACAATAAATGCAAAAAGCAACCACAAATAGAATTTACCACAACATTAACATAGCTTCAAATATTTTGCTGAGAAAAGCAACTATGAGGATGATATACGGTGCTTTAGACTAATCTCAGCGGCCAATGCCTCTTGTCAATAAAAAACTCGACAATAGGTGTAAACCAAAAATATACACACGCAAGGTTACTGAAATTCAAAAGAATAAAATGTTGGACTTAGCTTATTCGTTGGAGACGAAATTCTCTAAACTAGATGAACGCATTCCTATAATCCTCGATAGGAGAATCAAATTGGCCGCCTTGAACTCCATTAAGCAAGCCCTCGGAATTCATCACCCAGAGGCCATTGCTCAACCTCACCTCCACCTCACATGGATTGAAGTTCAGGCTCACCGCATCGCTTCCCCAATTGCGATGTCGCCAAATCACATCGGAGCTCACGTTGTAATGCACAACAGAAGCATTATCCTTAAGATTGTTGGAAAATTTGTTAGATAACATGAAAAATAAGAATAATTGTTGAAATATATTGAAAAAGATGAGAAAATAATATCAAAGTCTGAGACGTGTTAATCACTGTCCTTAAGGATAATTCCGCCCCCACGGAATACGAAACTTAGGGCGTAAGGCTCTAGCGGCTATTCTCCCAAGATATAATAGACCTTATTCTATATTCCGCACTGAATATTAGAAGGAATAGGAACAATTTTATGTATATATCCAAGTAAAGAAAGGAAAGATAGATAAAAGAAAAAATAAAGAATATTATTATTTTGATATGTATATATATATCACTTTCCAATTATACTCCAAGTAATAATTTATAGGTACAAGAAAGAGAGTTGTTAATAACCGTTAAAAATAATTGGTAATTATTAAAAAAAACTGATCGTTATATGCCCGTTGCAAAACCATTACAAAATGATGACTTTATGACAGTCATAAATTATAACAAATATTGCAAAACTGCTGAAATATCCAACATATATAATCCACACATACATTCCATAGATCCGAACACCACTTACAAAATAAAAGGTTAAATAAACACGCCACCCCTTATAACTCCCACCTACAAGAACATATAACACATGGTTAGCAACTAACGTCGTTTTCCTCGCGACATTGACATGCTCTACCGATGAAGACCAAGTTAGAAAATAATCAACCAAATTATTACGGTCTAAGTCCTTTAAGGTTTATAACTAATTCCCCAGTGGAGTGGCCAAGCTGTCGTAACCTACCTTTTTCGAGAGCCCTCTCAGGGGATAGGTTTAGAGGTATTGCTCGAAAGACAGTCCGAAAAATATATCAAATCAAATGATTCTAGGATCCAAATAGTCCATCAATTAAGAGTGTGGGCTCTCCCAAGCAATACCTTGTATGACGTTCAGATTTTCAGTTTTTAGTTCTTTAACACCCTAGGTATTTTCTAGGAGTCGCCACTAGCTATTTAGGGTCAACTAGAAATCAAATAAGAGGCGAGAGGTTTGTCTTACAATCTACACAACCAAAGATTCTAGTCTAGGGACTTGATTATGCTAATCGTCTAATTAGTACCCTTTCAATGCCTCTAACTTGGTGGGAATGTTCATCTAAGTGATCAACGACTTTCAACAATTATGATCCTAAAAGTCATTTAATGTCACTAAGTGTTCATGCAATGTTATTGCAAAGTTTATTATGACCTTAAACTAACCCTAACCATTATTGAAGAGAAATTAACAAACAATTTATTTAAATGGTAGTGAGATGAAGAAAAACTCAAGCAATGAAATGACTTTAAAGTAAATGCGGAAAGAAAACCCAATACAAGTTGAGCAAATAATATACATGGCCATGTTATAAGCCTCAGGATAGGATCCCTCAAGAGCTAATTCAAATCAAGTTCAGTTTCTAATCATCTACTAAGACTAAACTTATGTCAAAGGAGTAGCTCATCGCGGCGTGAGGTTGTAGAGGAGCAGCTTGTTGCGGCGTGAGGTCGCAGCCGTGGAGGTGATTCGACCGTGACTCTACTCCCCCTCTCTTTCACTTGTATATCTCTCTATGTGCTTTGAATTTTCAGAATAATGAATTACCAACCTCTAGGTTATGAGACATATCTATGTATAAGATTAACGTACGTTTTGAAGGGCTTAGATTAGGCCTTAATTGAAATAATGGACTGTAATTATTAGAGCCTAAATCTAATGGGCTGAAATTAGACTGAACTAAGCTTGGATTTGGCCCGTTTCCCCTTGTGAATTTCGGCCAGAGCTTATCCTCAATGTGGTAAAAAATTGGCCCTCTTGTGTCACGCCCCGAATCCTACAGCGCACGAGCATCCCAACCGAGGTCAAACTTGTGCGACATCCCAAAACGCGTCGCCGGCCCAACACCCAACACAGAGATCAAGGCACATGCGGAAGCAACATAAACACCCGTACAATTTAAAATACATGACCAGGGATAGCACAAACAACAAACAACATTATAAATATACACTTGCATTAATAATAGGGAAACATATACAATATCCATTTATAGCATAAGCACAAAAACCAAAAGCGGTCAATGGCCACTACTGGCAAAAAGGAGTAAGTGGCCCGCGCAGTTAGGGATACTAAAACTAGGTAGGGCTTCGGTCAAAAAGGTAATGGCCCAACCTATCTAAGACTAAGGCTAAACCCTACGGAACCCAGTCTGGGTCAGATCCCAAGGACTCAGAGGAATTGTCAGACAGCTCGACCTCGCAGTCTGGAGAATCCAGCTCGGACTCGGCCTTTGCTAGCTCCTCCTCAGAATCCATCTCCTCAGGCTCGCCCTCCTGCTTGAGGTCCTACTCCATCGGCTCTGGCTCCTCGTCCGACTCCACCGACTCTAGGTCAGAGTCCCAATCCACCGGCTCCTCGTCCATCGGGTCAAACTCGTCAACCTCCCAGATAACAGGCCGACGCCCAAAACTAAAACTCCCCTCGGATGTATACTCGGGGCTCGCTAGGTCTCCATCCTGACACTGAGGATCTACATCACCTTGCCCGTTGAACGGGACATCAAAAGTCCTAAGGGGCCCGAAAGTTCCAGAATAGTCTCTAAAACACTAGGCTATGTATTCATGGGCCTGGAAATGCTGCTCGCCCACATCGACCCATACTGTGGTAAAGTGTCTAATATAGGTATCCCCGTTCCCAACGGGGTACTCGGTCACGTCCCGGTCTATCCGAGACGGAATCCCAAAACGTATAGGTACCTCAAATATCTTCAGGGCCGGGGGTCTAAAAAGTTAGGTTTTAACAATAATGAGAATGAATCTCAGCGAGTAAAACCCCCTAAACCTAAATTAGGCTAACATGCATCTCCTGACAGGCAACAATCACATACAACCAGTAATAATCAACAACCAATTGACCTAGGCCCTCGGGCCCAGATCGAGAATACAATGACCCAGAAGGGTTTGACAGTTCATAATAATACTCATGGCAAATACGCGAACACACTTAGTCACACGTACACCATATGTATGTTCATGCTCATTAATGTCTGCAACCCACACGAGTCACCGATGCGCACATGCCTGCACAACTGCCAATGCACTCTTACACATATATGCCACCAATATGTTTATGCTCATGATCTGGCCCAGTAATGCACATTGGTACACTACTAATTTTTCAATTAGAGTTCGACCCGCGTAAAATACATTAGATCTGACCCGCGTAAGACGCATCAGGTCTATATTCATATCCAACACTTCCTGGCCCGCGTAAAACGCATCAGGCCCAATGTCTCTAACCCGAGTAAAACACATCAAGCGCAACACCGATCTCCATTTATGGACCAAAACCCGCGTAAAACGCATCAGGCTGGCCGTCTTCGGGTAAAACCAGGCATCGTCCCGCGTAAAACGCATCAGGACGGGTTCAATACCTCACGTATCACGAATCACGGCTTATAGTGATCATACGTACACACAGTCAATTTTATCATAACCCCGTGAAGGCAATTAGATGATCACATGCTCATGTCAGGCACGCATACTCGCACAATTCATGATTCAAGCCAATGCTTAGCATGCGAAATGTCACGCCTCGAACCCCATCGAGCCCGCGACATCCCTCTCCTCGGTCGGAAGAGTGCGACGTCCCAGGAATAATGTCGCCGACCCAACGATCCATCAGAGTTAAATCGCGGCGGAAGCAATCAAAAATCCCGGACATTAAAATTGGAAAACACCAGGAAGGAACAAATCGCCAAACCACCAAGCATATATTACACTTCCAAATATTTACATCATCCGCCAATACAAACCACAAAATAATTTATAAGCACACCGAGTTATAAACTCCAAACCACCAAAATATCAAGATCAGCTCTCTAGGTCAACACTATCCAAAAATGGGGCGCATCCTCCTCCCAGAACTATCCCCTACGCCCTCTCGAAGGCATCCACTCTGACTCACTGTCCTCGGCATCACCACCTGAATCCTTCGCAGCTGTTTGCTCACCTGACGACTCCGAGTCGACCTCAATCTCGACATTCAGGCGGGGGCTCTGAAATGGTTTGGTTGAAACAACCATGAGATCACATCTTAATAAGTCACAACCTAAGCCCCACCTAGGCTATCACGTAATTCCAAACACATCCAAATGCGCAACCAAACAACCACACAACCAGCAATTAAACATTCACACATACCTGGACTCTCTGCATACGCACCATACACGTTAGCCCACAATCCCAACATACAATTCTTGCACACATGCCATCACACACTTTCCACATATCAATACACACGCCAATCATACCACAGCAATACATCACAGCCGCGCGCGTGCCTCGATTATAAAGCAAAACCCACTTAGGCGCGTCCCATACCATACCTAGCAGATTTTATCCCATAATCGCGCACTGCATCACGCGATACAAACACACTCGCACACTGTCTCACACCATGCATCACTTTCGCAATTCTCACATGTCAAGCCAAATCCCGCTCGTTCTCAACCTTTCCACCACTACTGCGCTCGTGTAAAAAGCATCAGGCCAACGGTCTTCTGACCTCGTCAGGCATCAACACCCCGTCAGGCTGGGCATCGTCACCTCGTCAGGGACGGCATCGTCCCGCGTAAATGAACACGCCTCAGGACGGAATCCTAGACATACTTTCCTTCTACCGCGCCCGCGTAAAACGCATCAGGCCAACGGTCTTTTGACCACGTCAGGCATCGTCACCCCGTCGGGCCGGGCATCGTCACCTCGTCAGGGACGGCATCGTCCCGCGTAAACGAACATGCCTCAGGACGGACCTTACCCTGCGTAAACGAACACGCCTCAGGGTATTACTTTTCCCATCAATCCTACATTTCCGTACCTTTGTTTCACACTCTCCACACTTATCACACGGCCGCACATACACACGGTCACACAAATTCACATCTCGCACATACTTTTCACAATTACCCACCGTCATCATGCGAACATCACACAAACACCCAAGCTTGGCACGCGAACTCAATGCGCAATCACGCCGCCACACCTCATAGCCACACAATCACACATACGAGCTCATTCAAGCAGCAAACTACCCGTCAAAATGCCACGATAACACCGAATAATTCTCGAGAGAGAGAAAAATCGAGAATATGTAAAATCGGGTCCAAATTGAGCAGTTGCGCAGTGACAGAAATCCATTTGAAATAAATAGTAAACCAACTCCAAAAATTATAAATTTTGGATATGTCATAAAAAACATCTTGATCAACATTTCTTATGAAGAATACGAAATCCGGTTCAATCTGCAACCATGCCGTTTTGTCCCTCAAAGTCAGACCAAAATCTGTTCGCTCTAACAGACTGTTTTGTCCTCAAAATACATTTCTTTCAACATTCAAATTACCTTGAAAAGCTTTGAAATTTTTATATGTTATAGCTACAAATTCCCCCAACAATTTTTATGAAGGAAGTATTTTGAAAATAGGCCTAAAAAAATTTATAAAAAATCGAACAGACCCGAAGGTCGGGTGAACAGTAAATCGGGCAGACCCATTTCGGTCCAAAGATGGACTTCTGTATGGCCTCAAATGATTTCCAAAAATTCCCAAATTAAATTATGTTATACCTCAAGATGTTGGGAACAACTTTTATGAAGAAAAATTTCTCAAATTCGGCCCACAAAATTCTATACAAAAATAGCAAACCGGGCGGGTACAGTAACCGTGAATCCGCGATTCACCCCGAACCTCACGGATTCAAACCCGAACCGATTTCTACCGAATTTCAACCGCCAAAACTCATTTCCCGACATCTAATCCAACCCGCAACATCCACTAACAGCCATGATTAGCCATCAATAACCACAATCAGCCACCAAAAACCACAATCCACCGCCAACAACCATTATTAACACCTTAATCAACCTCTAATTCCCCTAAACCGCATCCAACGAGTCCGAAAATACCCGACGTCCTAGGCAAGGGTTAGAGTGCGACTTACCCAAACTCTAGGCTAACTCGGCTAGAGTAAAAAGGGGGATCGGCTGATCGGCATCTCACGGCGGCGACGATCGGCGAAATGGCGACGACGGCGGTCCGACAAGCTCATTCATGGACGAGCAAGGAGGAAAATGGAAAGGGAAGAAATTGGCATGAAGGGGGAGGGCTGGCCGGAAGAGAAGAATGAGGGAGAGAGAGAAATTTTGGTCTTAAAGGGGGGTTTGACCACTTTTCCAAAATTCCAATATTGCCCCTCATTCACTTGGTCAATATTCTCCTAAGCCAAAATATCCAAGGGCATTTTGGTCCAATATTTTGGGACTGATATTTATCCACAATTAATCTCCAAATTCAATTTCCAAAATCCCCAAAATTCGGAATACCCAAAAATAGGCTTAGGGGTAAAATCGTAATTTTCCGGTCCTGAGCCGAATTTTCATTTTTCGATGCTACTGACCCTAAATATCATTGGCCACACTAAAATGACGTCGTCCTCACAAAATAGTTGCACACGACCCCGAAAATCGTCATCCCAGTCCGGATCAACTTTCGCAATCAAAATCGCTCAATTTCAATTTTAGGGTCTCTCACTAATGGGCGGTTGTTTAGGGATTGCGCGTATCGACCTAGGGTTATTCGAGCCATGCCGACCTCGATCGTCACTGAAGGTCGACTCATGATCGAGTTCTTAGGTCCATGTACATTTTCCTAGATAGCCATTCCCTAAAGGTTAGTATCCCGAGAATGATCAGTTCCAGGCGAGACTTACTAAAATGAAATGAGAAATAACATCTATTTCATTGATTCCGGAAATAAGTCGAAATTCAGAATGTTACACGAAATGCGTGGCCATGCAATCCGATACTCGGACAACAACACCATGCACAATCAGCACTCAATTTCGCATTGCACATCAACAACTTATGCCAAATTCAATGTGTAATCCAACATGTTCAATTCACCTCAAGACGTGCTCAAATACACTTAGTATGTCTAATGAATCACTTGATTCAAATCAGCCATGACATGCCCAATTAACGCATCAATATGCCCAATTTAAACAACTCAGTACAATTAAGCTCCGGCATTCAATTGGCACATAAAGCAAGCGATTAGCACAACGCGAACTTGCGCACTCGAGGCCCACTTGCCACTTCATACTCGGCCCCTATAAATACGTGACATGACTTCGTGGAATTGGTAACAACCAAGCACAATTCAACTACCAATCGGTCAAACCAAGCACCCTCGACAATGACGCGAATAAATCCTAGTTTGTCCAAACTTAGTCTAATTTAATCCCAATATGGAACCTCTAGGCCTCCAATCCACCTCCAATTCAACATAATAATCCACTAAAATCATCACAATACCAGCCGCTATGATCAGCCTACTAATTACTTCTAAAATGACACTAATTAACCACTAAAATACCCTAAACCTATCTAGAAATGCTTAATCATCCTAATTAGGATTTAGGGGAAATTACTCACCTAGTCCTAAGCTCCAAAGGTGACTAAACAAGGCTGGGGAAGTGGGCGGACCGAGCTGGTTCGCGGCGACGCACGATGGCGACGAACGGCCTTAACTGTAGCGCGAGCGGCGGCGGCTTGCGGATGGCAGTCTACGGCGGGGGCTGCCCGCATGGCTGGGGAAAGGAGAGGGAGAATGGGATGGCCGAGATGGTGGTGGTGCAAGGCAGCGGCGGCACTCGGCGAGCAGCAGCGGTGGCTCTCCGGCGAGTGGCACACGGCCGAGAGAGGGAGAGAGAGGGAACTGGCAAGAGAGAGAGGGAGGAGAGGGGAGAGTGGCCGGCTAATGAGGTGAAAAATGAGAGGAGAGAGAGAGATTGGGAGAGATATACACACTAGCTAGTGGGGTGGTTGACCAACTTGCACTAATTGACCATCTTGCCTTTTCACTCAAGGGCTTGGATTAAAACTTGCTAAAATATCTAGGGGCAATATGGTCTATAATTCCAGCATTATTGGGGCTGATATAAACCAATTTAAAACCCTAAAATTCGGAATCCAAGCTTTTGGGTCCAGGGGCAAAATCGTAATTTTCCGGTCCCGGGTCGAATTTCCAATTTTTGACTCTACCGATCCCAAATATAATTGGCCACACTTATACGATGTTGTCCTTGCAAAAATAGTCGCGTACGCCCATGAAATTCGACACCAAAGTCCGGACTCAATTTTACGATCGATTTCGCTCAAATGCAGTTTTAGCGTCTCTCACTAATGGGCGACTGTTTAGGGTTTACGCGTATTGACCTAGGGTTACTCGAGTCGTGACGGTCTTGATTCCCAAGAGAACACGAGGATTTATCGCTAGTTCCGGGAGTCGCGATCGTTCAGAATAAATTTGGGATCATTCGCCACGTACACTCTCGGTCGTGCGGTATCACCCGCGATCCGATCGTACATCGTTGGCCAAACCAAATCCGTCACCCTCCTTTGGATTGGCCCACATTGGTACAAAATATTCCCTCGTCGTTTCTCGGAGTCGGACTCAATTTACGGTCGAGTTCTTGGGTCCACGTACCGTTTTTCTAGTTAGCCATTCCCTCTTGATCAGCATCCCAAGAATGATCAGTTCTGGACAAGACT
Organism: Syzygium jambos; assembly: GCA_031216235.1. NCBI lineage: Eukaryota > Viridiplantae > Streptophyta > Magnoliopsida > Myrtales > Myrtaceae > Syzygium > Syzygium jambos. Next base: position 21,404,014 of record CM062225.1, read on the forward strand.
TGCTAAAACGAAATGAGAAATACATATTCATTTTATTCATCATGAAAGTGGGTCGAATTCAGGACGTTACATCTTGTAGGCTAGATTACTGACGGGCTTTGATTCATTTATGGCTTATTTTAACTAAGCTCAAAGCCTTTAAACGTTATAGTCTTTATCCAACTTAATTGAAGCTTAATCCCCATGATTTTGGGCTTGAAAATTTAGGCTATGCCCCCCTCCTATGCTGGTTGAATCTTGCTTCCATTACGGGCCAAGTCCATGTGATTAATTCAAGCCCATTTACCACCGTCAGTCCAATGCACATGCAACTATATAATAAATGCTTCTAAAAACTATATGCTGTGCAATTTAGTTATATTATTTTTCCATTAGTCCCTAATTTTCTATAGCCAAAATTTAGATGTCAACAATGAGGAACGAAGAAATCAGCACTTAAAAAATAAAAAAAATATCATATGCATGTCATATACTTTGAATGTTAGGAAATTGCATGTCATATAATTAGACTTTATTTTAAGATAAAATAAAATTCCAAAAATACTTGATTATTTTGGTGTCCAATTTCTTTACTTTCTTACAATTTGCATGCTTTTTTTGTTTATTGTCATTTTTAATGGTTGCGCACTTGCATGATCACTCATTGCATATTAGTGTCTAGGTTAAAATTAATCCAAGTTGCTTGCAAAATAAGTCCCCAATCCATTTAATCTCTTGTTCGTAGAAGTAAAGTACACTTTACTTGAGTTTCTAATTGACCCACCAAAAATAAATTAGCGGTGACTCTTAAATGAAAATGATTTGCATGATAAATAACACCAATTCGCAACTTAGGTTCAAGTTATTTAATTTTTTTTTTATTATGGAATCGTTATTAATCGACTTTTGATAGGTCGATTAGAAACCCAAGTAAAGTGTGGGAGTGTACTTTACTTTTACAAACTAGAGATTACATGGATTCGAAGACTTAATTATACTATATTAAATGCCCTTTCGGTACCTTTGCTCTTTTATTTTCAAAAAAATATTTTGCGATTTTCACTAACATGCAAAAGGTGATCATGTAGATGCACAATCAAGCAAGCAATTGCAAGAATGAAAAGCAATTAAACATAACAAAGCAATCAAGCGTTTTTTTTTTGGGTTATTTTATCTTAAACTTAAAGACTAACCTATATGACATGCAATTACCTAACATGCAAACTATATGACATGCACATGATATTTTTTTGTATTTTTACATTAAACTTCGAAATTAATAAATACCCTAATTAAACAATCTAAAAAAATAGTTATCCAATCTATATTAGGGATTATTTTGACCAAAACCCCTATCATATCTTAGAAAAGCATTTTAAACATACAATATTGTTTAAACGTGCAATGCTATCTAAATTTTCCTATCTATTAAAGAAAATTCATTCTAGAATTTATTCTAATCTATTCTAGACTTATCTAAGCATGCAATCCTATTTAAACTTGGCAATGTTACCTAGAGTATCTTACCTAAAATGAATTTTTTGATATTTTCATTAATTTTGTGATTAAAAATCAATGAAAATAATATATCTAGGACAGAATATTATTCAATTTAAACTAGAAATAATCTAAGTTAAATCCTTTATTTTTCAGACAATTATCTTAACTAAACAAATATTATTGTAACATGCAATCTAATCTAACTAACAAAATCTATCTATCATGGGTGTTATCTAAAAAATCTATCCTAATCTAACATGTGATCTTTTTGTACTTTTTAAATAATGAAAGAAATCAAACAGAATAAATGTCTAATCAGACAAGATAAACTCAAATATCAAAAATAGCATTTAATCAATTCACATTGGACAACATTATCAACTTGAAATTTTTGCGAATGAGGATACATAACTAATCTTAAGCCTTAAAGATCAAATTATCGACACTCCCCACGCAATGTATAATCCTATCCAAAGCTTTATAGATAGAATTATTGATTAAATGCACGTTGCAAATTAGGAAATAATCCTAATTGGATATGCCTATCACTCAAATATTCAAATTTAGATAAGAATCCAATTAAAATAGGCAATAAAATATAATAGTCAAATTCTGATTTGATTATTACCCAAATTCAAAGATTTGCTTCCAACTCGAACCGGCTCGTGGTGGTAGTGACCAGCGGTGGGGAGCTTTTGCGGTGACAACAAAGAAGCAAGGAAGTTGATGAACAACAAGCGATGACCATGACTTGCAAAGAGCAAACTCAAGGAGACCGAATAGGAGTAGTGTGTCAAAGGAAATGATGACGTGTCTTGATTCAGCTACAATCTCTTCATCACTTGCTCATCAAGCAAGATCAATTTTTTCCAAAGAGAGGAGATCATGATTGTGTCCTTGTAACCCTAAGCTTGTATTATAAAAAGACACCGCACTGCATAGCCAAAGTATGCAACAAAAAAAATTTCTATCACTGAAACACAAAACACATATTGGCAATTGCCACCCATTCTCATCTTGTTAGTTCATTGCTTTAACATAGTGAACAACTCGATGAGGGCAGCCAATCTGCTGGGTCGCAGCTGTTCTGTTGCTGGCAGTGCACCGAGACAGCGAACTGCACTAATGGCTTCAAAGTGCAACTGCACGGCAGCCTGCTGCTTACTGGACACGATGGGGATCGCCTGGAGAGTCGGACTGGTTCAGGTGCTCGCCAGAGCTCCGAGGATGGTGACAGGAAAGCGCCGTGGTGTGCGCGTGGGCAGCAAGCACAGCAACGAACGAGAGCTGCTGTGATGGTTCGCTTGGGCTGCTGTGCTCACCGGAAAACCTGTAAAATTTCAACTGAGATCACAAGACCGGCATTCGCTGCCCATGACAGGCTCTGGATATCTCTGGGCGTGCTGGATCAGGAGTTTGGGCGTGTCCAAGAAGACCGCAGGGCACCGGAACTGCTGCTGAGCGAGGATCAGGGACGGAAGGAAACAACCACCGACTGCTAGAGACATCGGACAAGTTGTCCGACGGCCTGGGAACTGCACCAGATCTGGCGGGTCTTGGCCGGAGCTGCTGGCGCTCGTGGTGCAAGCAGCGTCTCAGGCGGTGGCTGCTGAAAGAATATCGGCGGTGGCACAAGGTTGCAGTCGAGTCCTTCGTTGAAGCGGACGAAACACCAAGGAAGAAGGAGGAGACCACTTTTCCTTTCTTCCTTTTTTACTCTTTACTCCCTGTTCCTTTTCTGTATGAGGTCCTTAAATACGTGAGAGGGGCAGGGCCATCAAGGAAAGAAAGCCAATCGTATTTCCTCTTATGGATGTTTCAAAGATATCATATTTTTCCTTTCTTCCCTTGTATTGCTTTGTCCTTTCTGCTCGTCGATATATATGGACGTGTGAAAGATCTTTAAAACAAGTATATTGCCTTGGCTCCTTTGGAAAATATGTCCAGTTTTTGTGATCATGATCAATATATCTTTTAATTTTTACCCTCGTTCGTATCGCTCTAATTGATGTTTTCTCACCTTAAAGATTCGGCCATGTTAAAGGAATAATTGGGCTTAGCCGAATTTTGAATCGTGCGGGCTTAGTCCAATTGGTTCAGCCAAGTTCAGTACCTCTCGTTAAGCCTATCCACCACCAGTCCAATGCAAATTACATGGGCTTAATTAGCTACTAATGTGAATCCCCCTAATATATATATGCAATTTTGATTAGTATTTTTGTTTAGGTTTCGGGGTCAATCCCTAATTTTCTAATCCAATGAATAATTAGATGGATCGTTAAAATTTAGGTGTTAACAATTCTTTCGACTTCATTAGTCTCTAAATACCTTCAAGAACACTAGATTAACTTTGGTACTTTCGAATCACCATGAGCTACTTGTCATATTGGCACTTGTTCTCTTGATTGCCACTGTCACGCCCCGTACCCCACGAAGCATGAACATCCGCATATAGGTCGAAATAAGGTGCGATATTCCCAGGTTACGTCACCGACCCGAAAACCCAAATTAGAGAAAACACGCCACATGCGGAAACGACGTATATATAATAAATATATACACCCAGACAATTTTAAAACAACCATGAATAGCAAGGACTAACCATTAACAAACGATAAAAAAAAAAACAACATGTACGTTCATTATAACACTTATATACAATATTCATTTAAAAACCAGAGATACAACAAAAGGGCCACTCATATAAAAAGGGATTGGTGGCCTAGGGGGATCGGACTAACAACCAAAGGGCTACAGCCAAAAAGTATCAACCCTTGCTCCTAAAACTGAGGTCTGCCCTAGGGTATCCAGTCGGGGTCAGATCCAGACGTCTTGGAAGAACCCTCGAACTGCTCTGGCTCCTCCTCTGAACTCATAGCCTCAAACTCTGTCTCGGGCTCAGCCTCAAAATTCATGACTGAGGATCTGAAATGTCGAGTTTACCACAACCGTGAGAAAACTCAGCAAGTACAAACCACTAATCCTAAACTAGGCTAATGTGCACCTCCAGACAGGTAAAACAAACACATCAAACAATGAACCAACATATCAGTATAAATGCTCCAGGGCTCAAAGCCCAAGTCACTATCTCAGTCCTGCAAGTTAGGCATTTGATATCAAATTAAATCAGGTGCAACTATACCGACCCAAAGGCCCACAGTTGAATATAACGACCCGTAGGCCCGACCCGAAGGCCACAATTTGATATAACGACATATAGGCCCGACCCGAAGGCCACAATTTAATATAACGACCCGTAGGCCCGACCTGAAGGTCATAATTTGATATAACGATCCGTAGGCCCAACTCGAAGGCCACAATTTGATATAACGACCCGTAGGCCCGACCCGAAGGCCCGACCCGAAGGCCAACAGTTGATAAATCGACCCGTCGGCCCGACCCGAAGGTCATAAGTGATTATAACGACCCGTAGGCTCGACCCGAAGGCCACAATTGACTATAACGACCCGTAGGCCCGACCCGAAGGCCACAATTGACTATAACGACCCGTAAGCTCGACCCGAAGGCCAACAGTTTGATAAATCGACCCGTAAGCCCGACCCGAAGGTCACAAGTGATTATAACTCAATTTCACTCAATCAACGGCATAATGTGTGAATCGTATGCCTAGAAATTCAAGCCAATTACCTAAGCCAACATGCCGAACACAATCATTCACCAAATCAATGAATTCAACCATCCTTGGCACATTCAATATATTTCCACTTTGGTTCAACGAATCCCACATTCATTCGCGCATTCATTCCAAGGTAGTTTAATGCGTTAAAGGCCCGCCCTGGGCAAATCCATCTCAATAGTTGTTCTTATCAACACGGGGCCACTTAATAGGCTTTAGACAAGTCCCAATCAATTCATAACATGACTAAATTTCCAGCCCTCAATCAATAGACCATTCAATGCTCAACTTGGTTAAATTTCACAATTTCGGTACTGTATGAATAGTACCAGGGCAGAACCCATTTTGCCCACTAAATCATTCTTAAACAATCTTATTAAGCCCTAATCATATATCCTAAACACCCAACAACCAAATACACCTAAATAAGCTTCAAATAAGCCTAATTAGTCCTCAAAATATCCACTTCCAAGTCATCAGCACTTGAACTTAATTAGTGAAACACTTAGACAAAATTACACAAATTCAATGCCCCATGAACAGTACCAGGAAAAATTAACATTTAGGCACTAATCCACCTTTAAACCAACTCATTAGGGCCTAATCACTTACCCTAATCATCCAACCACCATATACACATAATTAAGCCTCAAATGAGCCTAATTAACACTTGAATTGTCCAATTCCAAGCCTTGAATCATTGAATTCAATTAGTACAGAAATTAGACAAAATTGCACATTTTCGGTACTTTGTGAACAGTACCAGAACAAGGCTTCATTTGGCCATTAAACCACACCCAAACAACCTCATTAAGACCTAATGACCTATCCTAATCATCCTACACTCAAATAAACATCATTAGGCCCCAAATGAGCTTAATTAACCCCTAATTACCCCCTAAGAAACACAATTATACTAATTAAGGGTTTATGGGTTTATACTCGCCTATTAGCGACTTGGGACGACAGGAACGGGCGGTCGATCACCGACGAACGGTAAGGATCGACGGCGGCGTTTAGGGTGCGAGCCGGCGGTCACGGCGACGACGGGAATGGCGATTTGCTGTTGTTTTTCTTCTGTTTAGGCTGAAACTGGGGCTGATGGTGGCTGCTCTTGGGTGAAACTAGCTGCTGGTGATGCTGGCTCGGCGGGGGCAGCTCCGGCTGGTACTGTTCCGGCGTGAACAGTACCAGAAAATGCAGAACGTGTACTGTAGAACTAGAAACGTGAAGAAGAAGAGGAAAATTCTGGGGAAAAAGATGGTCAAATGGTTCTGTATGTGAGAGAGAGAAAGAGATATGTCTGGTCAAATAGGTCAAAGGTAGATTTGTGGAACACATGTGTCAAAATCTAGGCCAATTGGACAATTTTTCCCTTGATCCAATGGCCAAGATTAATCTATATCCAATTATTTAGGGGTAAAATGGTCATTGGTCCTTAACCCAAGCTGACCAGACCTGGTTTAGCCTTAACCAACCTTGGTTAAACCCCTAATTAAGAATAATTTTCGGAATTATCCAAAAATGGCCTAGGGGCATTTTCGTAATTTTCCGATCCCGAACCAAAATTCCAATTTTTGTCCATACCGGTCCTATATATGCGTGGCTAGCATAATATGGTGTCGGATCCCTAAAAATCATTCTTTAAGCCCTCGAAAATCGACTGCGAAGTTTCGGGAATAAAATAATATTATTTTCCAATTTTTTGTCGAAATTCCAATTTTTGGCCATAACGACTCCTGGTATGCATGGCCACCCAAAAATGACGTCGGCCATGAAAAATAACTTCATTTGGCCTCGAAAAGCAACGCTGGCGTCCCGAGGGGCAAAATCGTAATTTTTCACCCTCGGACCGAAATTCCAATTTTTACTCGTACTAACTCCAAACGTATGTGGCCAGTGTAATATGACATCAAATTCCCAAAAATAGTCTCTTAAGCCTTCGAAAATCGACATCGAAATTCGGGTTGTTACAACCACTATTTAGTTTTTGGTCTTTACTGATATCTTAGGAAATATTGGCATATGCACTTATCATAGTAGATATTACTACCAAATACAATTTTGGAATCATCAAAATTCCACAAGGATGGTTTTTCAGCAGCCTTCCCATTTTTTATGATGACAAAACTGCCTTACAGATGTAAAAATATATAGATATGAAAGCTCCATTTGTTTTGCAGAAATTGAATGATTTGGAAAATATTTTCCAAAAAATTATCGATTTTATCTCTTGAAATAATTAGTCAATAGAAAATATTTTTATTATCAATAACATTTTATGTCTAAACATTCTCATAGATAATGTAGATATTTTTCATTCATTCATTTTCGTAAGAGATATAAGAATTCATTTTTTGAAAAAAAAATTTCAAATCATTCATTTTTCATAAAAAAAACAGAGCCAAAGTATCTGTGAGTTAAGTAAAGGGTGTGCTTTTCAAGTAGATATCTTGTCATAAAGGAATCACTTAAGCAGATAGTTGATGTCTCTTGATATTTTCAATGTGGATAGAAAGACAAGCACACCGCATTTCAAAAGATAGGAGAGCATAAACTTCTAGAGATTTTCATGATAGATGATAGAACTTGTTGGAACAAAAATGTGTTTGGAGGTAATGGAATTGGAATGTAGTCGGACTTTGAGACGTATAATCACTCTCTTTTAGGATCAATTTGCCCCACGAAGTTGCTATAGGTTACTCGCAAATTCCCTTTTGGATACAACAAAGTCACAGTGAGAACACTATATAGCAATTCCAGTAAATCTCCCAAAACTCTCTGCGAAATAATTGAGAAAATGAATGTCTTGTTTTTCTCTTAATGAAGACGAAAATGAAGGGAGTTCTGTTCTATTTTTAATTGAACATAATTGTTCAATATATAAGCAAATAGAACACACCTCTTGGTGTCTAACTGTCAATACGAACACACCATTCATGTCCGAAAAGTTGCAATTCGAACATAACCCTTCGTGTCTAAAAACCACCGTTCGAACACAACTGTTCATGTCTGAAAAGTTGCAATTCGGACACAACTCTTCGAGCTTGAAAAATGTCAATTTTGGACATATCTTTTCGTGTCCTAAAATGGACAGTTTTGTCCGAACAAACACAACCTTCCAAAGGTTATAAGAGAGCCTCATTACCATTAGGTAGAAAATAAAAATTCAAAATTAAATTATTAAAAAACAATTGACATTCTATTGCGAACAGTCATATTGTTTCAATAAGATAAAAACAATTATTTTATAATAATAAATTCGAAATTTAATAAATATATATATTGTTGATTAAGGCTTATTTTGGTCCATGGGGCACAAAGTGCTAAGTGCACGTAAAAATCGAGCACTTGCACGCGGGTATTATGGGGTTTAGCACATTCACCCCTTCTCTCCATTTACATAAAGGATAATACCTTAACTTATAAATAGACCAAAACTTTATTTTCTTTCCTATGTGGAACAAGGAAATAGCCTTTTTTGTTTGTTTTACAAACAAACACTGATGGAACTTGGCATAAGCTAATGATTAAGAAATTTTCATTATGAGACAGGCATTGAGAGACAACATAATCTCACATGAATACTCAATATGAAGGCTCAATGTTTCTCCGTGTGTTGTCTATTCATAAGTTTCAAAATCTACAATGATCAGATATCCGAATGTTAATCTCAGCAGCAATAAAGATTTCAATATTAGCCAACCTATGTTGCACAAAGTAGTTTGAGCAAGAGCATCAACAGTCGCAACAATAGAACAAATAATTATCACATCACGTCGAATAGAGCTTATAATCACCGCATCGCTTAATCTCCCCCTTTTTGTCAACATCAAAAGGAGCGAGACAATGAAAGAATGAGAACAAAGGAGATCCAGCAATACCAACAGAAAACAAAAACCTCAATCCTACAATCCCAAAAAAGAGAAAAAGAAAAGCATGAAAGGGTAGAAGCAGTAACTACTCAAAAGATTATTAATTTATTCTAGCCTATCGATGACTGTTAATCTAAGAGAATAGACATAGGCTTGATTTAAGCTGAACCAATATAAAGATTTGCGTGCATCATCTTCTATCTCTTTACTTATTTCCATATTTATCTTATAGAAGCATACCATACTTATTATCATCAATTTACTCTTGCATTTCAATAATTTCACAAAAATATATCAAGTTTGATAATCAACCAATTGACCCCGCTGTCTAGGTTGCATTTCCAGCCACAACATTATCAACTCAACTTTATATCCTTACAATCGACAATGCATCTCTTATTTATAGACGGACTAAGACATAGAAATTGGGAAAATTTAAACTAGGACATATTATACTAGGAAACGCCAAGTTTGGAAATAGTAAATTAGGAAATAGTAAATAAGGAAAGTTACTCTAATTAGGAAATGTACTTAAAATGTGAGATCTACCCGAGTTAGAAGACAACACTCTAGCCTTCGATTCAGCTGAATGATCCTTTATTCTTTAACTTCTAAAAACTACATCTTGGATGCCTTCTCATCATCAGACCCATGTAGCGGCCGAAATCTCCCTTTGCTTGTATAAGCATCAAATGGGCTTGGTTAATTGATGAAACTTGAGCCGAACTTCTGAGTTGAATTTCTTCAATGGGATTTGATACTCATGCATTTGGATTCGAATGCATGTAATGCATATACACACTTGCATCATGTAAAAAAGAGAAAAAAAACCTCCATGTTAATATTCCATAAAGGCATATTCCAATCGTACTTGTCACACTCGTCATGGCATTTATCTCCCCTCCAGCCACGTGCTATCATTTTTTGTAGTGGTTTTGAAACTTGATAATGACTATCTGGTGTAACTTACCAATCATCTTTATCCAATGATATAAATCTCGCTATACTCATCTCCATGTGTGTTATAGTTTTACTTTTGATTGACTTGTTATACCACGTGTCACTGTTACATTATATAACTGCCATATAAAATACCTTCTCAAAGGAGAAGATGTAACAGTCTGAATTTTCGATCCTTTTCCCGGGATTTAAGAAATGAAATTGATCAATGCACTATAGTGAGATCTCACCCGAGACCCGCGCATTCTCGGGATGCTAACCTTAGGGGTAAGGCCAGTACGGGATTGAGTTCGCACGACTAAAGAACTTGACCTGGGTTTGATCTTCGACCATATGGATTGACGGGGGAATGTTTTGAGCTAACCGAGACCGATCTATTTGATTGATCGTGTCCAAAGGGCACTAGTGACAGACCCTCGCAATTATATGACAATCGAAGTCGCCTTGGTTTGAGCAAACTTAAACGTGATTTGACTTAGTGTCTGTCACGGGTCGAGAGCGCGTAATTCCAATGAGCCACCCGTTAGCCAGAGATAAGCTAAAGTCGCGATTGCTCGATTTTAGTCATTTCTTGGAATTCGGGCCCGGGAATCGAGAATTTTGAAAGTGACAATTTTGGGCGGCCGATGACGTTTTTGGCTTGGCCAACCTTGGGGCCACCCATTTCTACAAAAAAATGGATTTCGGTTCAGGACCGGGAAGATTACGGTTTTGCCCCTGTGGGCACCGAGGCTGGATTCGGAGGCCGTTTGAGGTTATTTTTCGCGGCCAAGGTCATTTTGGGGTAGCCACGCGCATTTGGAACAGTTTTTGACAAAAATTGGAATTTCGACAAAAATTGGAAAAATAATATTATTTTATTCCCGAAACTTCGCAGTCGATTTTCGAGGGCTTAAAAAGTGAATTTCGCGATTCCGACGCCATATTATGTTGGCCACGCATATATGGAACACGTATGTGCGAAAATTGGAATTTCGCCCCGGGACCGGAAAATTACCATTTTGCCCCTGGACCCTGTATTGGGAATTCCGAATTTTGGATAATTTTGGGCAATAATTGAGGATTAAAATAAGTGAAAAAGAAATTGGAATTATTGAATTACCACTTTGCCCTTGAATTATTGGATAATGATTAATGTGGGCCAAGTGTTCAAGGGTATTTTGGGCATTTTGAAAATTTTGGTCCAAATTAGTCAAACTCTCTCTCTCTCTCTCTCTCTCTCTCTCTCTCCTCCCATTCTTGTTCCCCAAGCCGGTCACTCCCCCCCCCTTTTTCCACGATCACTCTCTCCCTTTTTCTCTCTCTCATTCTCTTCATTTTTGTTTCCTCTCCACCGTTGCTGCTGCTGCTGGTGTTGCTGCTGCTGATCTGCACGTTTAAGCCTGTTCTTCTCGCCTTTCTTAGGTAAGTGACTTCCCCAATCGACACCTAGGACCTCGGGTATTGCTAGGCTCGTTTAGGGTTCGGTTTAGGTGATTTTCGTGGTTATTTTGGACTGATTTAGTGGCTGGTGTGGTCGGTGGTGTGTGTTGGCTGATTTCCGGATTAGTTGCTGCTGCGTCGCTGGTTTTTGTTATTTTTACTGTGACTTGTGTGGTCCGAATTTGAGGAAGTGTTCTTCATGAAAGTTGTTCATAACTTCTTGAATTATAACATATTTTAATTTGGGAATTTTTGGAAGTCATTTGATGCCATTCGGAACTTCCTCTTTGGACCGAAATAAAACTGCCCGATTTCCTGTTCACCCGACCTTCGGGTCTGTTCGAATTTTTATAAATTTTTCCAGGTCTATTTTCAAAATACTTTCTTCACAAAAGTTGTTGGGGACACTCGTGGTTATAACATATAAAAATTTCAAAGCTTTTCAAGGTGATTTGTGTGTTGAAATAAATGTATTTTGAGGACAAAACGGTCTGTTTGAAGGAACTGATTTTGGTCTGATTTCAAGGGACAAAACGGCATGGTTTTAGATTGAACCGGATTTCGTGTTCTTCATAAGAAATGTTGATCAAGATGTGTTTTATGACATATCCAAAATTTAGAATTTTTGGAGTTCGTTTACTATTTATTTTGTTTGGATTTCGGTCACTGTGTAATCAGCCCAGTTTGGACCCGATTTTGTTCACTCTCGGTTTTTATCTCTCTCGGACTGATTAGGCAATGAAATTTTGAGGTTTAGGGAGCTTGGATTAGGGCTGTGATGTTGGGGTTTGATCGGAATTAATTTGTGCGATTAATTAATGGGATTGTGCTTTGAATGGAAAATTGTGCGTGGTTGTGTGATTGTGCTTGTTGGTTGGCCTGGAAATCGTTGTGGGCTGATTTGGTTTGTGCATTGGGCTGAATGTGGTGTGGTGGCGTGCCGTGTTTGTGTAGCCGTGAAGTGTGGTGATATGGTGATGTGAATGTGCATTGAATTCGCGTGCCAAGAGCGTGTGGTTAAGTGGTGCGTGTTCGTGTGACGAGAATGCGAAATTATGGAATGTGTGTGAAGTGTGTATGTTTGGCAGTGTGTTTGTGTGGTGGCGTGGTACGTGTGGAGAGTGTGGAACGAAGGTTTGGAAATGTGGGATTGGTTGGAAACGATCCGTCCTGAGGCGTGATTGTTTACGCGGGACGATGCCGTCCCTGACGAGGTGACGATGCCCGGCCTGACGAGGTGTCGATGCCTGACGTGGTCAGAAGACCGTTGGCCTGATGCGTTTTACGCGGGCACGGTAGAAGGAAAGTGTGTGTAGGATTCCGTCCTGAGGCGTGTTCGTTTACGCGGGACGATGCCGTCCCTGACGAGGTGACGATGCCCGGCCCGACGGGGTGTCGATGCCTGACGAGGTCAGAAGACCGTTGGCCTGATGCGTTTTACGCGGGCGCGGTAGTGGTGGAAGAGTGAGAATGAGCGGGAATTGGCCTGAGGTGCGAGGTGTGAGAAAGTGACGCATGGTGTGAGTTGGTATGCGAGTGTTTTTTTGTATTGATTGCTATGGCGCTCGATTATGGGGTAAAATCTGCTAGGCATGGTATGGGACGTGCCCAAGTAGGTTTTTGCCTTATAATCGAGGCACGCGTGTGGTTGTGACGTTTTGGTATGATGTGTTGGCTGCGATATTGACTAACGTGCAGGAGCGTGTATGTTGGATTCCAGGTAGGGTCGCGTGTGGTTGCTAGTTTGGTTGATTGTTGTGTGTTATGTATGTTTCATCTGGCGGTACGTGAGTGCCTACGTGGGGTTTGGGGTTGTACACTTATTGAGATTCGTCTCACGGTTGTATAACCGCCACTTTCAGACCCCCAGTCGTAAACCCGGGAAGTGCGCCTTTTCTTTTGGAAGTTCGAGGAAACGCTTTTGGTGCCCGGTGGAACTGCAGGCGAGTGTCCAAATATCCAAGCCAGGGAAACAGGAGCGGATTGGATAGGAGGCGACCAGTAGGCCTTCCCTAGGGTATTTTAGGGGTTGTTTATTTTGGGTTATCCGATAGTGAAGTTAAGATAACCAAACCCCTGAACTCTTGTTAAAACGGTGACGGAGAATGTTCGTCTGTATTTATGTCTGTAATACGATGTTTGTATATATTTGTTGCTGTGTGATTGTTGTGGTGTTCTACCCCGTTGTCGTCATCTTTCTGTCCGGGGTTTTTATATTCGCTTCCGCATGTGGCTCTGATGTTTGGGTTGGGTCGGCGATGTTCCTGGGACGTCGCATTATTTCGACCGGAGCAGGGGATGTCGCGAGCTCGATGGGGGTTCGGGGCGTGACAACCCCGTTTTGAATTGGTATCAGAGCAAGGTTTACTCGATATCAGTTAGGTCGAGACCTGGAGTGATAAGGAGCGACGACTTCAGGGTAGCCAGTTAGGGAGCTCTTTGTAGATTGCGTGTTTATGCTGGTTATGCATGTCCTGTGAATACGCGCCTGTGATTGCTGAGTGGTTTATTGTGATTGTGATGTTGGTTGAGACGAAGGTGCGGCAGGACTTGAGGTGAGTACGAGAACCCTGTTGAGTGCTTAGTGGTGTTGATTTGATATTAGGTGATTGATTTGATGGTGAGTTGTTGGTTGTTGAATGCTGCTTGTCGAGTTTTGTGCCTAGGATTTAGACTAGTGTAGTTGGCCTAGACCTCTGATATCTGTGTGGACTTATAGCAGGTAGGAGAATAGTAGGAAGCTGATACAATGAGTAGCCAAGGAAGAGGTGCAGGAAGAGGAATAGGAAGAGGTACAAGAAGGGGTGCAGGAAGAGGAGTACGGGGTCGAGGTGGTGCTAGAGCTAGAGTCGTAGAGGATTTGGGTATGGATGCTAGAGTGGTAGGAAACCCTGGAGTTGGTATTGGAGCTGCAGTGGACCCCAGAGCTGATGTTAGACCTGCAGAAGATCCGCGTATGGAAGGAGTTCTCAGGGTATTAGAGAGGATTGGGAATATGATGGATAGGCAAGCCCAAGAGCGAGATAATGCGACCGCCCAAGCTGCTGAGGCTGCAGCTGCTGTAGTTAATGAGAATGCTGATGTTGGAGGAAATCAAGCCCAGCAAGGGCAGGTTCAACCAGCAGGGGTTAGACAGATGCCCCAATTAGTGGAACAATTCATTAAGTTGAAGCCGCCTCAGTTTCATGGTCGTGGTGACCCCGAGACTGCACCGAGATGGGTGGAATCATTGGAGAAAACTTTTAAAGTTTTGGGGTGCACCGATGAGGAGAAAGTAATGTTGGCGGTGTATCAGTTACAGGAAAATGCTCATGATTGGTGGCAGGCCACCGAAGGTAGAGTATTCCCCGAGGGAACGGCTCAGACTTGGGCTGCATTTGTTGAGAGTTTCTATGAGAAGTATTTCTCGGAAAATGCCCAGGAAAGGAAGTTGATGGAATTCATGCGTTTACGCCAAGGACAGATGACAGTTGATCAATATGAAGCGGAGTTTGCGAGGTTGGCAAAGTTTGCCCCGACAATGGTAGAAAATCCACGGGATAGGGCTCGAAGATTTCGGGACGGATTGAAGCCGAATCTTCGGAGTCAGATATTGTCGCACGATCTTAAGGATTATGGAGAAATGTATAGGCGAGCTCAGATTATGGAACAGGATATGACGGAAAGAGCCGCCGCGTCTGGATCACAACACATCTTAGCCGGGGACGATCGTCAGCAAGGGAAAAGGCCGATGATGGAGAACCGACGTTTTGTTCCACCGGCGAGAAGAAATATTGGGAAGCCGGCACATCAATCTAATTCCGCCTGTAGACGATGTGGGAGATATCATGGGAATGGTCCCTGTCCAAGTGTGACTGGGGCATGCTTTGGGTGTGGTGGAATGGGCCATCACATAAAGAATTGTCCAAATCTTCAGGTTCGACCGCCTCCAGCATCGCAGACACCTCGGATTAGGAATCCGACTAGTGCAACCCCGCCGGCTAATTCGAGCAGACCGCCGGCACAAGGACGTGTCTACGCCTTGACGCGAAAGGGAGTTGAGGATGCGCCAGGCGTAACCCCAGGTATGGGTTCTTTGCATAATTATGCAGCTTTTGTTTTATAGATTCGGGGGCGTCGCACTCGTCTATGTCTGCTTGATTTGTTATATGGCTGGATTGAAATGGTTTTCAGAAGTATCAGCATGTGTGATTATGCCATTGATGATGTGCATGCTGTTGGGATGTTTAAACGGTGAAATGGTGTTTGGTGGTGTAGAAAGCGGAATAGATTTGGCTTTGTTGGTTATGTGTGATTTCGATTTGATTGTAGGTTTGAATTGATTAGTCGAATAGAATGCTGTAATGGAATGCAGTATCAGAGTGATTCAGTTTAGTCCGGCTGGACACATTAGATTTGAGGTTGTAAGGAGTTGAGAAGGAACCTCGATAGTTGCGTTGTTGTCGGGATTTAAGTAAGAAATCTTATTGGATGACCAGTTTGGAAGGACTATACGGACTGTAAAGGATATGTTGGGAATATGTATATTGGATTTTAGGGGCAAATGGGAAGGAACCAGTTTTAAGGATTAAGACGGTCCCATTGGTCAAAGATGTTTGAGATTATTACGGGACAGAAGGTACCATTTGGGAAAAAGGATAATGAGACGTCATCTCCCCCATCTGTTTGGATAGCAGGTATAGTTGTAAATTTCGAGGACGAAATTTTTATTAGAGGGAAAGAATTGTAACAGTCTGAATTTTCGATCCTTTTCCCGGGATTTAAGAAATGAAATTGATCAATGCACTATAGTGAGATCTCACCCGAGACCCGCGCATTCTCGGGATGCTAACCTTAGGGGTAAGGCCAGTACGGGATTGAGTTCGCACGACTAAAGAACTTGACCTGGGTTTGATCTTCGACCATATGGATTGACGGGGGAATGTTTTGAGCTAACCGAGACCGATCTATTTGATTGATCGTGTCCAAAGGGCACTAGTGACAGACCCTCGCAATTATATGACAATCGAAGTCGCCTTGGTTTGAGCAAACTTAAACGTGATTTGACTTAGTGTCTGTCACGGGTCGAGAGCGCGTAATTCCAATGAGCCACCCGTTAGCCAGAGATAAGCTAAAGTCGCGATTGCTCGATTTTAGTCATTTCTTGGAATTCGGGCCCGGGAATCGAGAATTTTGAAAGTGACAATTTTGGGCGGCCGATGACGTTTTTGGCTTGGCCAACCTTGGGGCCACCCATTTCTACAAAAAAATGGATTTCGGTTCAGGACCGGGAAGATTACGGTTTTGCCCCTGTGGGCACCGAGGCTGGATTCGGAGGCCGTTTGAGGTTATTTTTCGCGGCCAAGGTCATTTTGGGGTAGCCACGCGCATTTGGAACAGTTTTTGACAAAAATTGGAATTTCGACAAAAATTGGAAAAATAATATTATTTTATTCCCGAAACTTCGCAGTCGATTTTCGAGGGCTTAAAAAGTGAATTTCGCGATTCCGACGCCATATTATGTTGGCCACGCATATATGGAACACGTATGTGCGAAAATTGGAATTTCGCCCCGGGACCGGAAAATTACCATTTTGCCCCTGGACCCTGTATTGGGAATTCCGAATTTTGGATAATTTTGGGCAATAATTGAGGATTAAAATAAGTGAAAAAGAAATTGGAATTATTGAATTACCACTTTGCCCTTGAATTATTGGATAATGATTAATGTGGGCCAAGTGTTCAAGGGTATTTTGGGCATTTTGAAAATTTTGGTCCAAATTAGTCAAACTCTCTCTCTCTCTCTCTCTCTCTCTCTCTCCTCCCATTCTTGTTCCCCAAGCCGGTCACTCCCCCCCCCTTTTTCCACGATCACTCTCTCCCTTTTTCTCTCTCTCATTCTCTTCATTTTTGTTTCCTCTCCACCGTTGCTGCTGCTGCTGGTGTTGCTGCTGCTGATCTGCACGTTTAAGCCTGTTCTTCTCGCCTTTCTTAGGTAAGTGACTTCCCCAATCGACACCTAGGACCTCGGGTATTGCTAGGCTCGTTTAGGGTTCGGTTTAGGTGATTTTCGTGGTTATTTTGGACTGATTTAGTGGCTGGTGTGGTCGGTGGTGTGTGTTGGCTGATTTCCGGATTAGTTGCTGCTGCGTCGCTGGTTTTTGTTATTTTTACTGTGACTTGTGTGGTCCGAATTTGAGGAAGTGTTCTTCATGAAAGTTGTTCATAACTTCTTGAATTATAACATATTTTAATTTGGCAATTTTTGGAAGTCATTTGATGCCATTCGGAACTTCCTCTTTGGACCGAAATAAAACTGCCCGATTTCCTGTTCACCCGACCTTCGGGTCTGTTCGAATTTTTATAAATTTTTCCAGGTCTATTTTCAAAATACTTTCTTCACAAAAGTTGTTGGGGACACTCGTGGTTATAACATATAAAAATTTCAAAGCTTTTCAAGGTGATTTGTGTGTTGAAATAAATGTATTTTGAGGACAAAACGGTCTGTTTGAAGGAACTGATTTTGGTCTGATTTCAAGGGACAAAACGGCATGGTTTTAGATTGAACCGGATTTCGTGTTCTTCATAAGAAATGTTGATCAAGATGTGTTTTATGACATATCCAAAATTTAGAATTTTTGGAGTTCGTTTACTATTTATTTTGTTTGGATTTCGGTCACTGTGTAATCAGCCCAGTTTGGACCCGATTTTGTTCACTCTCGGTTTTTATCTCTCTCGGACTGATTAGGCAATGAAATTTTGAGGTTTAGGGAGCTTGGATTAGGGCTGTGATGTTGGGGTTTGATCGGAATTAATTTGTGCGATTAATTAATGGGATTGTGCTTTGAATGGAAAATTGTGCGTGGTTGTGTGATTGTGCTTGTTGGTTGGCCTGGAAATCGTTGTGGGCTGATTTGGTTTGTGCATTGGGCTGAATGTGGTGTGGTGGCGTGCCGTGTTTGTGTAGCCGTGAAGTGTGGTGATATGGTGATGTGAATGTGCATTGAATTCGCGTGCCAAGAGCGTGTGGTTAAGTGGTGCGTGTTCGTGTGACGAGAATGCGAAATTATGGAATGTGTGTGAAGTGTGTATGTTTGGCAGTGTGTTTGTGTGGTGGCGTGGTACGTGTGGAGAGTGTGGAACGAAGGTTTGGAAATGTGGGATTGGTTGGAAACGATCCGTCCTGAGGCGTGATTGTTTACGCGGGACGATGCCGTCCCTGACGAGGTGACGATGCCCGGCCTGACGAGGTGTCGATGCCTGACGTGGTCAGAAGACCGTTGGCCTGATGCGTTTTACGCGGGCACGGTAGAAGGAAAGTGTGTGTAGGATTCCGTCCTGAGGCGTGTTCGTTTACGCGGGACGATGCCGTCCCTGACGAGGTGACGATGCCCGGCCCGACGGGGTGTCGATGCCTGACGAGGTCAGAAGACCGTTGGCCTGATGCGTTTTACGCGGGCGCGGTAGTGGTGGAAGAGTGAGAATGAGCGGGAATTGGCCTGAGGTGCGAGGTGTGAGAAAGTGACGCATGGTGTGAGTTGGTATGCGAGTGTTTTTTTGTATTGATTGCTATGGCGCTCGATTATGGGGTAAAATCTGCTAGGCATGGTATGGGACGTGCCCAAGTAGGTTTTTGCCTTATAATCGAGGCACGCGTGTGGTTGTGACGTTTTGGTATGATGTGTTGGCTGCGATATTGACTAACGTGCAGGAGCGTGTATGTTGGATTCCAGGTAGGGTCGCGTGTGGTTGCTAGTTTGGTTGATTGTTGTGTGTTATGTATGTTTCATCTGGCGGTACGTGAGTGCCTACGTGGGGTTTGGGGTTGTACACTTATTGAGATTCGTCTCACGGTTGTATAACCGCCACTTTCAGACCCCCAGTCGTAAACCCGGGAAGTGCGCCTTTTCTTTTGGAAGTTCGAGGAAACGCTTTTGGTGCCCGGTGGAACTGCAGGCGAGTGTCCAAATATCCAAGCCAGGGAAACAGGAGCGGATTGGATAGGAGGCGACCAGTAGGCCTTCCCTAGGGTATTTTAGGGGTTGTTTATTTTGGGTTATCCGATAGTGAAGTTAAGATAACCAAACCCCTGAACTCTTGTTAAAACGGTGACGGAGAATGTTCGTCTGTATTTATGTCTGTAATACGATGTTTGTATATATTTGTTGCTGTGTGATTGTTGTGGTGTTCTACCCCGTTGTCGTCATCTTTCTGTCCGGGGTTTTTATATTCGCTTCCGCATGTGGCTCTGATGTTTGGGTTGGGTCGGCGATGTTCCTGGGACGTCGCATTATTTCGACCGGAGCAGGGGATGTCGCGAGCTCGATGGGGGTTCGGGGCGTGACAGAAGAACCTTATCTCCTAAACGTGGTTGCTGAAAGGAGCAAAGCTAGATATATTAAGATTTGTCTATTAAATAGATACCCAAAATTTCAAACAACAGTTCACCGTATCTTTTCAAATATCCATTTTACAAACGAGTCTTAATACGCTTTGTGTTTTCTTTTCTTGCAAGAAAAAAATTAATCAGATATACATAATGTATGCATGCACTCGGAACATGTAAAGCAGTGTTGATTTCTCAATAGCAAATTCTACGGCTCTTGTCACAGTGCCGAGCACTAAATGAGATCGCCCAGCAACATCTAGAAAGGCAAGAAGCCCCAGTAAATCACGAAACATGGTCAATTATTAATATACCCTTCGGTTTCGGAGCGGCCATTTTAGCTTCGTCTATGATCTTTGAGCTTCTGAGCAGAGATTCCTGAAATCCTGCCATTCTCCACAGAAACATTAACGTGCAATAGTGACAACAAAACGTCATCAATAGTTCTGTACACAAATTCTCATTCTCCAGTTAAAAATATAAAACATGCTGTTCGGTCACGAAAAACCCTAAATTGGTAAATCTGTAACAGATTTACTCTAAACTAATTTTTTGATCACCAAAAACACCAAACTAGTACACATGTGACAAATTTACCCTCAACTAATTTTTTGACCACCAAAAACTCCAAATTTGTACACTTGTGATTAATTTACCCATCGTAAAATTAAATTAATACCACAGAAAATCACAAATTGATAAGCATGTAACAAACATATGGGTAAAATCACAAACTGATATATCCATAAACTGTTAAGTGTCATCCAACTCAGCAATTTGACGGACAGAGGAAGTGTTGATGGCCATAAAAAAAGCCTCCTTGTCATAAGCTAGTGGCACTAGACCTTTGATTGGCCATCTCCACCTCTTAGGAGGCCCGGTGTTGACCCATATAGTCCTAGGAAACATGGCCGACAAATATGGCCCGATCTTTATTGTCAGCACTGTCATTCATCGAGCATTGGTAGTTAGTAACTGGGAGATAGCCAAGCAGTGCCTTACCGTAAACGACAGTCTTTGCAACTCAACCAAAGTCGGTTAGCTCCGAGGTCATGGCCTACAACTATGCCATGTTTGCCCTCTCTCCCTATGGCCCTTACTGACGCCACGTGTGTAAGATCGCCATGCTTGTGCTCCTCTCCAACCACCGGCTGGAACTGCTCAAGCACGTCTGGAAATCGGCGATCCAAGTATCGATAAATAACATATGTAAGCGATGTACGGAAAAATATAGTGGCTCACCAAAGAAGGTTTTGGTGGACATGAAGCAATGGTTTGGTGACATAATTCTAAACGTGGTGTTCAGTATGATAGTTGGGAAACGTTATGCGGATGAACGAGACAAGAAGGGTCTAGATGCTTTGAGGGAATTCTTTGTAGGGTTCATCAACGAAAAACAACGCAGCGGAATATAGAATCCTAGACAGGATCCATGTGTATATTGAAATCGAGAGGGAATTTCGAAACATACCTTTTGCAGATCGAGGACAAATCGATAACTGATTGTGTCTGGATTAGCGCCCCAAGTGTTGCGCCTCTACCGGTATCCACACACACGAACGGGATTCTCCAACGATCCACGTGCTAGCGAAAGATCTTGAAGTTTCTTTCTTGTACGCCTTTTGATTTTCGATACTCTGTCGAAAAAACCCTAGACAGAGAACGATTCTCTATCTATTTATATATCCTCATTATCTAGCGGAATTAAAAGAAGTGGGCCAGGCGATTTGGGCCCGCTAAATCATCCACTTTTAATCGTACGTTTAATCGTTATCTCATAACGCGCACGACCACATAGATAATTTAAATAAGAGAATAAATCAAAATCTACTTCTTAAGTAGATCAAGGCGCATAGAAAATATTAAATCCGTTCGCTATTGTGTGCGACCCTGTAGGTTCACTAAACATTAGCAGTGTGCTCAAAATCCTTTTGGCCCACAAGTCATAAGCGGTCTCTAGCAAGACATTATGACTACCTAAGTATAGTGAAGGTCGATTTTTCCGACACAACCTAATCCACAACTAATATTAGAGTATCAACATTGATTGATTCCTAGGGCAGACCACTAACAATCTCCCACTTGCACTAGAACCAATCATATAAACTAAGTCCCTTTGTCACTTGATTTCCGAGTTAAACATAAGGCAGGACAAGTGTCATCCTTATATAGCTTAAACTCATTTTCCCGATACCGCAGTTAGACTGTCAAAATAAGTAGTTGACTCTTCAACTCACTTGAGCATGGCCATGCATTTCACAGTCTCAACTCTACGGGAGGCCAGGAAATCATACCCTCGTTATATGAGAGGGACAAATCCCATCTTGTCTACTCACATCACTCAGCACGATTCATGACATGCCCAGCCATTACCTTTATAATCACCTGTTACGGCTAACGTTTAGCAATGTTAAAGCATGCCAATCCACGTCTAGGAAACCATGGCAGACTCAGGTCAAAGGACTATACTCTATAGTTGTGATGAGAAATACTGATGACATTATATAACAATCCTACAGTATTCTCATAGTGGGTCTGTCCAATACAATGTTCTCTAACATGTATTCCATGTGATCAACTTTATATCTCTATATTCATGATCCGTGAAACTTGGTCATCAGTTAACTCACATGCTAGTCTCAAACACCATTTACTTCTCAATGCACAATGGTAATTGACTAGGGACATTTAGAATATTAATATCCACTCTATTAATAGAGTTTCACGATCAAATCACGTATTTGATTATCTACTAAGGATATTCAATATTCAGGGGATAAAGATTTCGCATTCAAGGATACTTTGGAAAGCGGTCAGCTTTCGCCTCGTCTGCCTAGACAGATGCTGCTGTTATCCTTCTGGCTGCATGGGCTTCCTCTTCGCTGTTGTGCTGGTCCTCCCGAAGGTCCTGTGGAGCCCCTCCTGCTGTTGCTGCTGGATATCTCCGGCGTCTACGACTTTGGCCCCTGCTGGCTTGCCGCTGCTCCGAAGTCCTTGGCATACCACCATTTCCTTGGAGTGGTCTTTTCTTTGTGTTCAAGTGTTCTTGTTCTTGATTAGTCTAGCTTTTGCTGTTGTATAGTTCCGCTAAACCTTTCTTGACCTTATGTGGACACTTTTGTCCGAATAAGGTCAGGAGGTGGTTTGGGCTCTAGTTTGTATTTGGATTTGAAAAGTATATCTACATTTACCTTTACCAAAAAAAAAAAAGATTTCGCATTCAATTATGTACTAAAATTAAATCGAAATCAAATATAATATATATTTTATCAATGAACAATGAAAATGTATATCACATATACTCCCACTCACATCAAGACCAATCACTAATGTGTCTAAGGCCTAAAGCGTTACAATGACGCTCATGCTTAGATTGTGGAAGAGCCTTCGTCAACGAATCAGCTATATTTAATTCTGTTGCAACTTTGCACATCTTGACATCACCTCTTTCAATGAATTCTTGAATGAGATGATACTTCCTGAGTATGTGTTTAGTCTTCTGGTGAGTCCTAGGCTCTTTAGCCAAAGCTATGGCCCCATTGCTGTCGCAATAGAGGTCCGTTGGATTTGAACTTGTGGGACTGATTCCCAATTCTTCTATGAACTTTCGAATCCAAACAGCTTCCTTTGATGCTTCTGAAGCAGCAATATACTCAGCTTCTGTCGTAGAATCTGCAATAGTGTCCTGCTTGGAACTCTTCCAGCACACCGCTCCACCATTCACGCAAAAGACAAAACCTGATTGCGATCGAAGGTCGTCTTTGTCGATTTGGAAACTAGCATCAGTGTAACCACTTACAGTGATCTGTTCCTCACCTCCATAGACTAAGAATAAATCCTTAGTTCTTCTCAAGTACTTAAGGATATTTTTTGACAGCAATCCAGTGAGGTTCCCCTGGATCTGACTGGTATCTACTTGTCATGCTCAATGCATAAGCAACATCAGGACGAGTGCACAACATAGCATACATGATGGATCCCACAGCTGATGCATAAGGAATCCTACTCATGCGATCTCGCTCATCTTGTGTTGAAGGACACTGAGTCTTGCTAAGACTTATGCCATGTGTCATCGGGAGAAAACCTTTCTTGGAGTCTTGCATATTAAACCTATTGATGACTTTGTCAACATATGTACTTTGACTCAGTCCAATAAGTCTCTTAGATCTATCTCTATAGATCCTGATCCCCAAGATATAGTTTGCCTCTCCCATGTCCTTCATGGAGAAAAATTTTCCTAGCGATGTCTTAACTGACTGAAGCATAGGAATGTCGTTTCCAATGAGTAGTATGTCATCCACATACAATACTAAAAACACAATTGCACTCCCACTAGACTTCTTGTATACATAAGCTTCTTCTTTGTTTCTGATGAAGCCAAACTCTTTGACAGTTTCATCGAAACGAATATTCCAGCTCCGCGATGCCTGCTTCAACCCATAAATAGAACGTTGAAGCTTGCATATCTTCCCAGTGTTATCTGGTGATGTAAAGCCTTCAGGTTGTGTCATGTACACATCCTCCTCTAGATTTCCGTTAAGGAAAGCTGTCTTTACATCCATTTGCCATATCTCATAGTCATAATATGCAGCAAACGCTAAAATAATCCGAATGGACTTAAGCATGGCCACTGGCGAAAAGGTCTCGTCATAGTCAATACCATGAGTTTGTTTAAAACCTTTAGCTACTAGGCGTGCTTTATAGATGTGAACATTTCCATCCATATCAGTTTTCTTCTTGAAAACCCACTTACACCTTATAGGTTTGACACCTTCGGGTGGATCAATCAAAGTCCAAACTTTGTTTTGATACATTGAGTCCATTTCGGATTTCATGGCCTGAAGCCATTTATCGGAGTCTGGGCCCATCATAGCTTCTGTATAGGTCGTAGGTTCGTCGTTTTCTATTAACAATAGATGACGATGTTCTGTCACGTGAAAACCATATCTCATAGGCTCACGATGTGTTCTTTCAGACCTACGAACTATAGGTGCCACTGGAGTAGACTCTACAACTCTTTGTAGATCTAATTGAGGTTCCTCATGAACTAGAACACCCTCTTGTGGCACAATGACTTCTTCGAGGTTTACTTTACTCCCATTGGTTCCTTTAGTAAGAAACTATTTCTCTAAAAAGATACCATTTCGAGCAACAAACACTTTGTTCTCTGATGGATTGTAAAAGTAATATCCTTTCGTTTCTTTAGGATACCCCACAAAGAAGCATTTATCAGATTTGGGTCCAAGCTTATCAGAAAGTAAACGTTTTACATAAGCTTCACAACCCCAAATCTTTAGAAAAGACATACTAGGGACTTTTCATGTCCACATCTCATATGGTGCCTTCTCTACAGCTTTTGATGGACTTCTATTTAGTGTAAACGCAGCTGTCTCGAGTGCATATCCCCAGAAAGATAATGGAAGATCTGAATGACTCATCATTGATCGAACCATGTCTAACAAAGTTCGATTTCTCCTCTCAGAGACACCGTTCCATTGTGGTGTTCCAGGCGGAGAGAGCTGTGAAACAATTCCACACTCTTTGAGATGGTCATTGAACTCTTGGCTTAAATATTCTCCTCCTCAATCAGATCGAAGAGCCTTGATATTTTTGCCAAGTTGATTTTGTACTTCATTCTGAAATTCCTTGAACTTTTCAAAGGAGTCGGACTTATGTTTCATCAAGTAAACATATCCATATCTACTGAAATCATCAGTAAATGTAATGAAGTACTGATAACCTCCTCTGGCTGTAGAACTTAGTGGTCCACACACATCAGTATGTATAAGGGCCAATAATTCTTTTGTCCTCTCACTTTGATTAGTAAAAGGAGCTTTTGTCATTTTTCCAACTAAACAAGATTCACACGTATCAAATGATTCAAAATAAAATGAATGTAATAGTCCATCGCTATGAAGCTTGTGAATTCGTTTCTCGTTTATGTGGCCTAATCGACAATGCCATAGGTAGGTTGGATTCAAATCATTAGATTTAAACCTTTTTGTATTTATATTATAGATTGGCACATCAAGATTTAGAACATATATCCCATCCACAATATGAGCGCTACCATAAAATAATCCATTAAGATAAAACGAACAACTATTGTTCTTTATATCAAAATAGAAACCTTCCTTGTCCAAACAAGAAACAGAAATAATATTCCTGCGTATAGCAGGTACATAGTAGCAATTATTCAGTTCTAAAATCATGCCAGAAGGTAAAGCTACATCATATGTTCCTACGGCTAATGCAGCAACTCTTGCTCCATTTCCAACTCGTAGTTCCACTTCACCTTTTGCAAGTGTTCTACGTTTTAGTGCCTGCATATCCATACAAATGTGAGTACCACAACCGGTATCCAATACCCATGAAGTAGAACTAGTAGTAACATTTACTTCTATAACATAAATATCTGAATCGGAAGTCTCACTTCCCTTTTTCTTCAGATCCTCCAAATATTTCTTGCAATTCCTCTTCCAATGTCCATTCTCACCACAATGGAAGCATACAGCATCAGCAGTCGGACCCGATTTAGTCTTGGATTTGGGTTTGGGCTTAGTGCCCTTGCCCTTGCCCTTGCCCTTAACCTTACTTGGCTTCTTAAAGCCTTTCCCCTTCTGAACCATGAGAACATTAGGGGTAGGGTCTTTCTTAATATTCTGCTCAGCAGTTTTGAGCATCCCATGCAGTTCAGTCAAAGACTTATTCAGATTATGCATGTTATAGTTCATAACAAACGTGTCATAATCTTGAGGCAATCACTGAAGAATAATGTCGGTAGCCAACTCTTGGCTAATGAGAGAGCCCAGTCGTTCCAGGTTTTCAATATAACCTATCATGTTTATGACATGTGGGCTAACTGAGCTTCCACTTGCTAGCTTGCACTCAATTAAGGTCTTTACCGTTTGGTACCTTTCAGTGCGTGCCTGCTCCTGAAACAAATTTTTCAGGTTCATGATCATATCATAGGCATCCACGTTCTCAAATTGCTTCTGAAGGTCTGAGTTCATGGTAGCTAACATTGGACATGATGCATCCAATGCATCATCTTTATGCTTCTGATAAGCATTCCTTTCAGCATGGGGAGCATTGGAAGGAGGTGCCTTATGAGGGAGTGGTTTCTCCAGGACATAATCCTTTTTCTCCTGCTTGAGAACAATTCTCAAGCTTCTATACCAGTCCAAAAAGTTTGAACCATTCAATTTGTCCTTCTCAAGGACAGATCGCAGTGAAAAGTGTGATGCAAAGCTATTTGCCATTATCTACAACAAATATGCAAGGTGAATTGTTCATTAATATTATTTATAATAAACTCCCACTATACTTTTATAACATGTGTCCCAATAAGTATAGTAAACCAAGATCCATATTTTACCAAGACTCAAGTAAACTTTGGCTTACCGCTCAAGACTAAGTTATTTAGGTAGACAACTCTTTGTCAATTGTATCGAATACAACTCTTGGTTGTTGGGGTTGACATCTCATATCTTATACCCAAACACTATGCCTCAAGGCCCAAAACCGTTTTGATAGCCTCGTTAAGTAAACCAATCTTGACTTATGGATAACTATTATCCATCCTATTTTACTTAAATAGTTAAAGACACCCTGCTTTGGCAGGCCCATCTATTGACGATTCAAGTCTTAATAGGTGTATGATTGGAAAGGCATCATATTATTACTTAATTTTATCATGGACTCTTAATGTTTATTTAGCGATAAATGTATGCATGTGATAAACATAAGCAAAACATCAATCATAATAATAATGGTACATCAATCATATATATGGGAACGAACAATTCCATGCAGGGGTCAAGGGGGCTGCGCCCCCTTGCGGGGTCGAGGGGCAGCGCCCCTCGCGGGGTCAAGGGGCAGAGCCCCTTGCGGTGGTCTCGCTAGACAGAATTCTCAATTCTGTTTTCCAGGAGAGCCCCGAAAACATAGACAGAATTCTCAATTCTGTGTTCTCGGGAGACTATCCGTCGCTGCCACCTCCCGCGCCGTCACCGTGCCCATTCGGCCGAGCGCCTCGACGCACCGACTAACTTGGCGCGCCGCCGTCTCCGCCTCGGGCATCGGGCTCAGGCGCGACGCCGCGTCCGCCTTGGGCATCGGGCCCAGGCGCGACGTCGCCTCCGCCTCGGGCATCGGGCCCAGGCGCGACGCCGCCTCCGCCTTGGGCAACGCGCACAGGCGCGATGCCAGCCCCGCCTCGGGCAACAGCCCAGGCACGATCGGAACATGATCAACCCATCCCTGCTTCGTTCCTTCTCAATTGATCATATCAATTCATATTTCAAATTCATCTAACCCTAATTTAGACTTTTCAGGCATACATCATATGTATCAACAATTAGGATTTCCGTTTCAACTTCAATATATCACAAGCAGCTCTGATACCACTATAGGGTTCATCAACGAAAAACAACGCAGCGGAATATAGAACCCTAGACAGGATCCATGTGTATATTGAAATCGAGAGGGAATTTCGAAACGTACCTTTTGCAGATCGAGGACAAATCGATAATTGATTGTGTCAGGATTAGCGCCCCAAGTGTTGCGCCTCTACCGGTATCCACACACACGAACGGGATTCTCCAACGATCCACGTGCTAGCGAAAGATCTTGAAGTTTCTTTCTTGTACGCCTTTTGATTTTCGATACTCTGTCGAAAAAACCCTAGACAGAGAACGATTCTCTATCTATTTATATATCCTCATTATCTAGCGGAATTAAAAGAAGTGGGCCGGGCGATTTGGGCCCGCTAAATCATCCACTTTTAATTGTACGTTTAATCGTTATCTCATAACGCGCACGGCCACATAGATAATTTAAATAAGAGAATAAATCAAAATCTACTTCTTAAGTAGATCAAGGCCCATAGAAAATATTAAATTCGTTCGCTATTGTGTGCGACCCTGTAGGTTCACTAAACATTAGCAGTGTGCTCAAAACCCTTTTGGCCCACAAGTCATAAGCGGTCTCTAGCAAGACATTATGACTACCTAAGTATAGTGAAGGTCGATTTTTCCGACACAACCTAATCCACAACTAATATTAGAGTATCAACATTGATTGATTCCTAGGGCAGACCACTAACATTCTTCGACTTGGCAGGGAGGCTCGTAGTGTCCGATGCGTTCCCGATTTTAAGGTGGTTGGATTTGGACAGGTACGAGAAGAAGATGAAGAAGACGGCTTGAGAGCTAGATCGTGTGGTTTAGGGATGGCTTAATGAGCATAAAAGCAGAAGAAACAGTAACAAGAGACATTGTAATAACAGGCACAATGATCAGGATTTCATGGACGTGATGCTCTCCATTGTAGATGCTGCCGAAGAGCTTCCAGGTTACGATGCCGATACTTTCATCAAAGCAACATGCATGGTAAGTTTAAAAATCATTAACCCAGCTCATTAGAAAGTATTTGATACGGTAGATTTGATTTTTTAAGTTGGTTTTAATTTTACCACGACGCTCAATTTGAAGGGATGTTAAAGATTTTGAGTAGGACTTTCATAATCCAGAACATAATCTGTATAAACTTCTTTGTTGCACAAATTATCTCCACCCCGTTAAATTTGGATAGTTAAAAGCAAAAATAACCAACTATCAAATCAGCCCTGGTAAACATGGCTTACATAACAAAGAAGTTACAGTGCTTGTCTAGCAAAAATTAAAGGTAAGTACTTATCCATAGTTTACAATCAAGGCATCAAGATTCGTCACTATCCATCGCTTTGCAGGCACTCATTTTAGCTGGGTCAGACACAACTACAGCATCTCTGGCATGGGCCTGGTCTTTGTTACTCAACCATCGTGAAGTCCTAAAGAAGGCCCAACACGAACTAGACACTCATATTGAAAGAGAAAAGCCGGTAAAAGAATCAGACCTCAAGAATTTGGTTTATATCCAAGCCATCCTCAAGGAAACCCTCCGTTTATACCCGGCGGTCCCACTCGGCGTCCCCCAGGAGACCATGGAAGACTGCACCGTGGATGGCTACCACGTCTCGAAGGGCACTCGTCTCCTCTTCAACCATTACAAGATCCATCGGGACCCCGCAAGTCTGGTCGGACCCTCTCGAATTCCGGCCAGAGAGATTCTTGACCACTCACAAAGATTTCGACGTTCGAGGTCAGAATTTTGAGTTCCAACCGTTTGGTAGCGGCAGAAGAATGTGCCCCGGAATCAACTTAGCTCTGCAACTAATGTCACTGTCCCTTGCCACTCTTCCGCACAAGTTCGACATCACGACATCAGCAGATGAACCGGTTGATATGACCCAGGCGATCGGAATGACGAATCTCAAAGCCACCACACTCGAAGTTTTTGCAACTCCACGCCTACCCGAGCACGTTTACCAGTAACTCTCTCCCCTAGGGATGTTGTTGTGCTCAGGGTCTATCTGAAGCGCCTCTAGCATTGTTCTCCCTTGTATATTGGACTATGTTTCTAAAAATAAATTGGAGACACTTATGATTTGATGGAGAACGGTGTATCAATGAGGGTGACGTCAACTTTCCAGATTAAAGTGTTTGCATGTTCAATGGTAGACATGAAGGGCCTGTTTGGCAACTTGCCAAATAGTAAAAATTTATGTTCTTTTGTTCCCAAAATCCGTTTGGAAACAAAAATCCGTTTGTTAAATCTTTTGTATCCGAGCACAATTTTTCAAAAAATTGTTTCCAGAAATAGTTTTGGAACAGAATTAAGAAGCAAAAAAAAGTAGCTTCTTGATTTTAGAACAAATTTTTCATTCTTGATTCTTCTTGATTTTCTTTTTTTTTTTTTGTTGTTGTTCTTTGACCTGCCCGCCACCCGCCACCTGCCGGCCGCCTGTTAGGCCGCCAACGACCAGCCATAGGCCAAGGCCGACGAGGGCATTGTGCACCTTGCCGGTGGCCGGCGAGGCCTCGCCCAACCAACGCGAGACTGACCTCGTCGTCGCCACCCAAGTGATGGACCTGGGTGGCGACAACGAGGCTAGTCTTGCCTTGGTTGGGCGAGGCTCGACCTTGCCCAGATTTGGCGACAGCAAGGTCGGCCTCTCCTTGGCTGGGCGAGGCTCGACCTTGCCATCGCGACCGGTGAGGCCGGCGGCGAGGGCCGCAGCGCCCTCGTTGGCCCTGGCCTGTGGCCGGTCGTCGACTCCAGCGACCGGCCATGGCCAAGGAAAGGAAGA
Organism: Syzygium jambos; assembly: GCA_031216235.1. NCBI lineage: Eukaryota > Viridiplantae > Streptophyta > Magnoliopsida > Myrtales > Myrtaceae > Syzygium > Syzygium jambos. The sequence goes on from CM062225.1 coordinate 21,434,943, forward strand.
GAAGGGAAAGAAAGAAAAAAAAAAGAAAGAAATATTAAAAAATTCAAAATATTATTAATAAAATGAAATTTTGTGTAGTTACCAAACACATTTCTATTCTTTTTCTATTCTAAGAATAGAAATTTTGGATAGTTACTAAACGCCTTCAAATTCTTAGAAATTATTTCCGGGCACAAAATAAAAAAAATTATTTTTGAGCAAAATCTGTTCCTAGGCACAGAATGGTTGCCATGCGCAGCCTAAACACGCTGGTGTATTAGTTTGTGTAACAATCTAGTAGGAAATATAGATTATTAAATGGTAATGGAATAGGACGTTTATTTTTCCCATGGTAAAGTAGTTGGAGATATACGGTGTACAATAAAATCTTTTATAATGTTAATTTTACTATGTGCTGCAATCTATGCTTGAACATGTTGCCCGTGCAAAAGTATACTTTGAAAACAATATTAGTTAAATAAATCTAGTAACTGATTGAAAAATTTAAATAGGATATGGAGGGTATTACTTGGATAGGTTATCGGGGACTTATGAATTATGATACTTTGAGTATTTGAGTATGGTCTTTGTATCTATCTTCCCCTTCGTCCATTTAACATTTTAGATCATATGGAAAAAGTCACTCTCGATTGTTGAAAGTCCGTGTCAAATTTTAGTCGAGATTGAAGGAAATATGTGAAAAAAAGTGGATATAAAAATGGGAGCGCCCGAGGAATAAATCTTGGACACCCACAAGGCGCCATTGCAATTGAAAAACTAGGGTCAGGCACTCAGGCTGCCGGCCACTGCCTTGGGATGTGGCTAATGGCTACTTGCAATTCGATGAGTGCCCGGCCGGACAAGGCCGCTGGCCAAACTCGAGGCAAGCATCTAATCAGCTCAGGCTACACGCTTGGGCCTATCGAAAGATTAACAAATATTTAGTTGAACTTGCAAATTGAGATTTGAGAGTACGAATAAACAGATAAATCAACCTATAAAAGAATCTATCATGCAGACTGATAACTCCTGTCTAGAAAAGTGAAATACAAGTGTCAATGTGTTGCTCCGGTGCTTGAACCTGAAAAGATGGACCCTAGATCCGCGATAAGAGGATCGTGCTCTCACGCTCAAAGTTGAGGGGACCACGTCATTGGGTAATGTTCCAATAAAACACATAACATAATTTAAACACCTCAGATTAGCCATTATTGCTCTTTTTAAATCGAATAATTTTGTATCGCTAAAACATTGGCTTGTCCTATTAGGGATTTCATTAACAAGTGGCTCCACAAGTGTCACGGAGCCACTCCTTAAACACCAAAGTAAAAATTATTATCATTTTCAATACAATATTTCTCTCATATTGTGTATCATCAGTGCAGTGAAAATGAAAATCGTTCTTTCTCAAATACAATTAAAAATGGTATTTGTTAACAATATCCCTGTTATTCACATGAATTCATTACTAGTTTCAAAACAACGTAATTTTTTTTTTGATCGCTAAATAGGAAAAATAATAGAACGCCATCCAACTATGGAGACTAATGAAAGTAGGGGTGAGCTTATGTAACCACTCGAACCAGGAACCACTCGGACTGAACTAAACCAGCCGATTTGGTCCAATTCCCAGGAGCACTAGTCCAGTTCCCGATTCCACAAAATGAAACTGGTGATTTTTTGTCCGGTTCCTGATTACAGGTGGGAATTAGACCACTCGGATTGGACAGATTTATTTATTTATAATTTTTTTATTTCTTAAATAACAATATTATCACGCACGTATACACATTCCCCTCGCCCACGTTCACTAGGGACACATAACCGAGAGCAAGGAGAGACAAAAAAACCCATCGCAAAGCCTTCACTAACCCACTCGCAGCCACCGCATAGCCATTGTCCCCCACCTGCCGCCATTCATCATCCTCGGCCAACACTCCCACTACTCTGATGAGCGTCCTATCCAATCTCTGTTTTGCGTCTTGGAGCCTCGTTGCAGCTCCATCGCCGCTTCGCCTACACCAACGAAGTAGCTCAGCAGGTCTGGTGGTTCCCGTAGCCTTGTTGACATGCCCTCCACAACGCAGCTGCGTCCAACCTTCCCCATCACCGCCTGCATGCCGTCATCGTTGCCCATCATTCCTGACGTGCAGCCACATTTGGCCACCATTCTTGCCGCCATGGCCATGTCTCTTGGCATCCACTAGTAGTCACTGTAGCCCCCTCGAAGCCTTCATTGCTGTCATTCTCAGTTTTCCTGAGCAACCCCTATTTTGCTCTATTTTTTGGCCAAGAAAGCCCGAAGTGCTTTACTAGTTTCATTGGACCACCCGAAAACCGGACCATCCTAGGATCAGGTGATCCGGTCGGATTCAGAGAACGGGAAACTAGTCCCACTGGTCCGGTTCTCAGTTCCGGGCGGGAACCAGACTGCTTAGGGAATTGATCACCCCCAATGAAAAGGATAAGAATATATAGAAAATAAAAGTCTTAGCTTTATCAAAAGGACAAAAAACACTTCCCAGATAGGACAGGAGAAGTTGAAATGAATTGAAGAAATCTTGGCCAAAACAATTAGGATATTAAATTAAGGCAAAAAAAGTTGTTTTTAAATAAGGCTGAGAAGAGTAATCTCGCAAGTTTCTATTACTAGCTATTTTGAGAGTGCTATAACCTAATACAATTTTCATTTCCTCATCTAAACAATTGTTTCACCGGAATTTCTCTCATTACAAAATATCTTTCATCGAAAGTTGTTCTTCAGTTTTAATTAAGGAGACCAAGGTTCTGCAACAACTCCGAACAAAAAATATCACAGGCACAAGCGAAAGGAATAAACACCTTCAAAGTCAAATCATATAGACTCAAACCATGCCAAAATTTAATCGACAACAAGATCCAAAAGGAGTAGACTCGATCAGGTAACCAAACTTAACTAGACTCTACCAAAACTTAATCAACGACATAACCTGAAAACGTAAAGATACTACGCCGAAATTTAATCAATGAAATGAATAGGAAAACTACAACTAATTTAAAGTATAGTGCAAGAAAGCTAAAGATAATTGAAAGATAACATTCGGTTTGATTTATGCGCGGGGCCTTCTGATGGATGATTGGTGATTTTTATAATAGTTTTGAAGTAAATTGCCTTTTGACGGTTTTCGATGGCTGCATTCTCTTGAGCAACTCTTGTCAATTGGCTCCATGTTTCTATATCTCCTCTCACACCCATGTTCTCAAATGGTTGCTTTTGTCGTATATGAATTGCTCCATGGTCTTTTTTCTTGTAACGATGGCCGTCCCATGATCCTACTTTCAAGCGATAACCGTTCCCTCTAAAAATGTGTGCCCTTGACCTCAATTGTCTTGCTGATTTTAAGTTTCAAATTATTCATCACCAATGCTCATATTAGCAGCTACCGACCATTAGTCATCGTATTTCGATAATTGGATATGTGGCATTAATGAATACCAATGTCGATTAACACATGTCAATTTCTATGTTTGTCGATAAGCTGGCGTATGTGCAGTGACACCCATGCGCCATGCACGTGTTTGTTCTCACTCACACACTAAACATGTGCTTATCAATAATTAGATTATTTTTGGTGTCAACACTTAGCTAGTTGTGATATCCTGAAATCTAACCCTTTTCGAGATATATGAAATGATAATTTCATGAATGCATAGTTAGTTAAATATCGCTCTGAATTGATCACTCATGAGAGGACTAACCAATAGAGAAAGGTTGTTAAGGAATTAAGTATGCACAACCTAAGAACTCGATCATGGATTGATACTTCGACCATAATGATTGACGAGAAACAATTTTGAGCCATTATAGACCAATCAAGGAACGGTTATAGAATGATTCGCCAATAGTATACAATCGGATCGCGAGTGATTCCGCCTGACCATTGTATGAATTGCGAACGACTCTAAACCAATTCCTAACACCCGTGTACTTCAAAATTAGCGATTGACCTCTCGCAATTACATTACAATCGAGGTCACCCATGACTCGAGGAGGTTTAAACATGGTTTGATATCAAATCAAACATGGGTCAAATACGGGTAACTCTTAAAAGTTACCCGTTTATTTGAGATATACTAAAGTCCCAATTGATTGATTTTGACTATGAATTATAATCCGAATTTGGGTGTCAAACTTTCAAAGATTTCAAGACTAACCTATTGGACATTGCCTCATTAATCCTCCAATTTGTCGGTTTGCTCGAAATTCTCGGAAAAGGAAATTTTGGGCCAAGAATTGGAGCCCACGAGAAAGTGGGCCAAGCGAAGGCCCATTGGGCCTCATGCCTAATGTGTGCTTCAGCCACTTGGGCCCAAACAAGTTCGAGTGGGCCCAATGAGGCCCACTAAGCTCACTTTACCATTTTCAAGCCCTATAGCAAATTTAAGCCCAATTTGAGCCTGTGAACTTTTCTAACCAATTCCTATTCAATTGGGCTCATTCTAAGGCCCGTCTCTTGACTTTGGCCCAAGGGTAAAATGGGAAATTTGTGCCAAAAATGTGAAATGACCAAAATACCCTTCTTGCATTATTGAACAAGGAGACAAAGGGAGATTGAGCATTGATGAGTGAAGACTTTGGGGAATTAGCATTGATAAATGAAGTCTTTTGGGATGAGAAAATATCTCCCAAACTCTCTCTCTCTCTCTCTCTCTCTCTCTCTCTCTCTCTCTCTCTCTCTCTCTCTCTCTCTCTCTCTCTCTCTCTCTCTCTCTCTCTCTCTCCGCCACATCTCTTCTGCCCCCTCTCTCCCTCCTCTTCTTTCCTTCAACCAAGCTCCGCCCCCTTGGCTGCTGTTTTGCCTCTGTGAAGCCACCCACCACCACCCATCAAGCGCCGTGACCGTCCGTCGCCGTGCGCCGCCCGTCCGAGCCGCTTTCCTCGACGGTCCACCCTCACCGCAAGCCAAACCAGCCCCCACCAAAGCTGCTGAGCTGCTGTCCATGCCATCATCGACACCTCATGTCATTTCCGAACCGAGCCACGCGTAGCCCTCACTGCCTCCTTCGTGTTCTTGTCATCGGAATTGTTAGCGGGCGAGTTAACATTCTAATCCCTTGATTAGTACGTTAAACTTGATTAGGATTAGTTTATATTAAGTTAAGTAGGTGATTAGTGATTAATGGTGATTAATTAGTTGATAGATTATCAACTAGCGATAGGTTATCGGAAAGTTAGACGATAAGCTATGCTAATTAAGCAATAAGCTATCGAAATTTTGGCGATAAGCCATCGCTAAATAGGTAATAGGCTATCGAGGAAGTGATAATAAGCTATTGTCAAAAGGACGATAAGCTATCGTTATTAAGTGATAAGCTATCACCAATTAGGTGGTAAGCTATCGATATTTGAGCGATAAGCTATCACCAAGGGGCGATAAGCTATCAATAATTGGATGATAAGTTATCACAATTAGGGCGATAAGTGGATTTTATATGGGTGTTTTCTGCTTGATTTAAGTGTTGAATTATGCTCGTTTCATACTATTTAATGCTTGCTTTACCCTGAAAAATAATTGCCGTATGCGAACCTTGTTATTTAATTTTTAGAAGGATTTTTGTGGTCATATAAATAGTAAAACACGAGGTGTTGAATTTATATGTCAAGTTTTATAATTTAAAAAGGGCAAGAATGTTTAAAAAGGGAAGCATGCAAAGTTTGACAGTTTAATTATGTGTATATGATCACGTGTGAATTTATTACTGCATTTTTGGGCATGAAAGTTGCAATATTTTGATATGTGAGTACAACCACGTATACTTTGGTTAAATAAGGAAAAATGAAATTGGCTTGAGTGATTTAAGTGCTTGCGTAATCATATAATGAGAAACTGTTACCCCCATATGAGTGCGGGCATGTCTTAAATGGCCGTGATGAAACCCTCGTCTGATTGCGGGTGTGTCTTGAATGGCCATGATGAAACCCCTACTTGATTGCGGGCATGCTTTGAATGGCCATGATGAGACCCCTGATGGATTTCGAGCGTGCCCTGATTGGCCGTGATCAATACCCTGTTAAATCAGAAGACCCTCGTGCGAGGACGGGCATGCCCTAAGTGGCTGTGATAGATGTTGGTCATGTTGGAAGACCGCCAAACCTTAGGGTTATGTCGTGGCCCTGAATGGTCTTAACAATCGGAACATGCATGGGTGCATCGTTCATAAAAAGTCGTTATGTGTCTGATTATGTTATATGCTCATTGTACTATTATGGCACATGATGATTTATAATGTGTAGGGCATGTTTTAAGACAAAGTAAAGATGTCTGCAAATGTGTGATGGCGTGTTTGTGTATGCTATGCTTAGTTGCCTGACACTGTGTATAACTGAGGCAAAGCAAGGGGTTGCATTGCTATTGATCTGTCGTCATTATATTATTGCATATTTTAGGTGCATCTGAGACTAGTGGACTTCCTAAACGAGGCTTAGATCATTAACTTGCTGAAATTTACATCTCATTTGTTATTATTAACTGTTTTCCAAGACCTTAGGATGGCAAACCACCCGATGCGGTTTGGGGTGCCGCAGGATATGGATAGTATTATTACTACCCATCATTTTCCTGGCAAGTCACATCTTTTGAGCACCACCTGTCTACTGTGTGGGTGGATGAGGGCCTAGCTTTTGGGTCCCTCATCAGTTGTGGGCATGGTTCATCCGTGAGGGCGAGGACCTATACAGTCCTCTGACAGGATTTGATGGTCCTCCTGATGGGTGCCCTGGGCAAGAGATTTGGAATCCTATGGACATTGACCCACCTGACGAGTCAGTGGAGAATCCCAAGACCAAACCGAATCCTATGTGCCCGTTGGATTACGATCCGTCAGAGCATGACCCCGACTCGCCCTATTTGACTTGCTGAACCAACTATGTTGATAGTCCTTGAAGGACATGCCTAGGATCGGTTCTTTTTGGGGATGACCCGCTTTTGAATGGAGTAGATTGAGCCCCAGCTCAGTATCTTTTTGGTAGACTTGTAAGGAAGATGCCCTTGAAGGGTTTGTAAATGTGTTTCCTTAGGGTTAATCCAGTAATTAAATAAAATGGCGTTTTGGCATGAAAGTTGTTGATTATTATTACTATCTCTACTGTTTACTGTTATGACTGGGTGATTATTGTCGCTTCCGCATGCATAATCGAAAGAAAAAAATGAAAGGTCGGCAACGAGTCTTGGGACCTTGTATGCAAATGACCTAAGTGAATAGGGGTTGTTGCATGCTCAAGGATCGGGGCGTGACATAATTGAAGTGAACACAATTTCGAAAGTTGAATATGTCATTCAACCAAGAGATCATGTCACCTATATGTTTGTCTAGCCGTTGTCACAGAATTTCGGAGGAGCCACCAAAGTAGTCAAATTGGAGGGAGTTTGTTAACATCAGATTAAAGATTCGAGGGATGTGAGATGTTTAAACAAAACTACTCATTTTTGCTAATGCACAAAGATAATCCAATTTCCAGATCTTGTAGTTTCTTTCGAGCACATTCACTCGTTTTGGCACCCGCAACAAAAGTTTGATAGACTTATACCTTCGTTCTACGGAGGAAGCTCAAGTCCAAACCAATTGGCATACTTAAATCTACCTTTACACAAAAGCTCAAACAATTGAGTTATGGACCAACCAAATAAACTGACACTTTCACCCCTCATCAATTTTACTGTGTGGGATTTCTCGTACTGCTTAAAACCTAACACTCACACACACACAAAAATTAACACGGGAAAAATTGTCCAAAAAATCATAAACATATTGCACATTTGCCAATTCAGCCTCAAACCTTTTAATTGTGCCAATGTAGTCATAAACCTTTTCATATTTTTCCAATTGAGTCCATCCTGCCAATTGTGATTGGAAATCGTTGACGTTGACTCCGGCCTTCCTACGTGGCACGACCGGCGCCGACCAATTTTATCCTGAAATTATTGACGTGGACACAAACTGGTGAGGGTCGCGGCCCTCGCCGGCCACTAGGCAAGGATCGCGGCCCCCACCGGACACTAGGTGAGGGGTTGCAACGCTCAACTTGAACGAGGGATCGCAGTCCTCACCTAGCCATGAGCGAAGGCCGCGAGCCTCGCCCAGTGGCTGGCGAGGGCTCATGGTCCTCGCCTAGCTATGAGCGAGGGCTCACGGTCCTCACCCAGCTGTGAGCGAGGGCTATAAGCCCTCACCTAGTGGCTAGTGGGGGTTGATCGGCCTCGGTCGATGGCTAGCGGCCCCCTGCCAACCTTATAAAAAAAAGGAAAAAAAAAAGTAAAGAAGGAAAAATAAAACGAAAGAAAAGAAAAGAAAAAATATAATATAATATAAAAAATTAATTAAAAAATCCGAAAAAATTAAAATATTATTAAAATCTGTCCATGTCAGCGCCGGTATCCACGTCAACGATTTTCGGTCAAAATTGGCTAGATGGACTCAATTGACAAAATGTAAAAAGGTTTAGGACTCAATTGGCATAATTAAAAGATTTAGGACTAAATTGGCAAAAGTGCAATAAACTTAGGATTTTTGGATAATTTTTCCCGTTAACATGTGCTATGCAAGATTTGAAGGCTTAAAGCAAAGATGATCCCCGATATGCCTCATACACATTTGACAATTAAGTCGGTTTTTGACAGCTGACTCTTGCTTATGAAAGGGTGAGTGCCAAATGAGGAATGACCATCTCTCTCTCTATTGGGAACGGAGTATACTTACAGTTTTGAATTGTCCACGTACATTTTAAAAGCATTTGCTGTATATCATCACGTCATCGAAGCCTTTAGTTATATGTCAAAAAGTTGCCAAGAGGAACTTAAACATATAGTCATGAGCAGGAAAAACGGCATCACAAATGTCATAATTTTTGTACGGTGCTCACTCGAATGTTATAACTTTTTTTTCGAACACTTGAGTATCATAACTTTTAAAACAACATTTATTTAAGTGACATAACTTTAAATTGATTACTTAAATAACATAACTTTTGAATAGCGTTCACCTAAGTGCTAGAAATCCGACGTGGCATGGCACTTGTCTTGAACCTTTAAAAAAATTAGGATTAATATCACGAAAAACCCCAAACTGGTACACCTGTGATAATTTTACCCCAAACTAATTGTTGATCACAAAAAACCCCAAACTGATGCACCTGTGACAATTTTATTCCAAACTAATATTTTGACCACTAAAAACCCTAATCTGATACATTTGTAACAAATTTAGCCTTCGTTAATTTCCGTTAAATTGGATTAATACCACAAAAAATCACAAATTGGTACACCTATAATAAACGAAGGGTAGAACATAAAACTAGCACATCAATCAATTACCGCGTGTCATTTAACAAAGTAATTTGACAGTAAAATTTAACGAAAACAAATTGAGGGTAAAATTATCACAGGTATACCAGTTTGAGGTTTTTTATGATCAAAAAATTAGTTTGCGGTAAAATTATCGCAAGTGTACCAGTTTAGGATTTTTTTGGTATTAACCCAAAAAATTATAGCACTCAACTGATCGATTGAAAAGTTGTATAACATTCAAATCATCATAAATTAGGTTATGATACTCAAGTGAGCTCCATACATAAGTTATAGCACTCAACTGATCGAAAAAAAAAATTAGGACACTTGTTGTATTCTTTTTCCTATCGTGAGTAAGTGTTGAAAGTCCTTCGGGTTATAATAGCAACTTCTGACTCATATGAGGTCTGGGACTCCAAATCTGAAATGGACAAAACCAAGAAAGGATCAGGGAAATCGCCCCATTCCTTGTACTCTCGCCTCGCGGCATATATGAATGCAACAAAATAACATAACGAAGCACGACGAAAGATATCATCAGAACCCAAGCAAGTGAATTACCGTAGTTAAAGACAACGCAATATTCACTTCTTTTTTGCGATCTTTATTCAATTCAGTCACAGAGTTCGATGAGAAATATTTCACATAACGTTTTGAGAAGACTTCCGATTTCTTCAACGGCAAGAAACTGATGTGCCATCTGCCAGGTGAAGAGTGCAGCCTTGCGGAGCGAGGCAGCAGTTGCACTTGGGACTCAGTTTTTCATCACGGTGGACGGGCACGTCATATAGTCCACATCCAAGCAGTACTGTGGACAAGCTACAGCGCTAATCACCGTCATCCCGGGATTCATTTCCAGTAGAAGTGCACCTATCAAGAAACAAAGATGTTTACTTTATGCGATCACCGATTTGAAGGCATCAGAGTCATGGAGTCAAGACGTGTGCGTGCAAGGAGATCGACGGGGGGTGGATTAAGAATATTAAGACTCACCACATAGGAGGAGAAGCACCAGACAACATGCATTGCTCCGAGCCATGATGTTCCTGATGAGTTTTCTGATAGCACTTCACTGGGGTCGTGCTTTTATAGGGGAAATGGAAACCTAAAGTCATGACTCTGATTCGGATGATGATACATTAATGTCTCCATTGTATAATTATGAGCCGTATCATGCTCGAAGTCTGCAAAACTTAGACTTTTCGGGCTTCAACGAGGTTACACCTGGTGCATCAGTGTTTGAAATTTGAACAGAAGATAAGGTGCCAAATCCAAGTCAGTGGCCGTTGTTTGACTTAATGATTTTCATTCAAAACACTATTGAATGAAGGTAGTCTTACCATTCCAATTGTTTCTTCCGGTTCAAGTTTCAAGAAGAAAATTATGGCCGTTCCAATGGAATTCTAATGTCAAAACTTCAGTTCACTATAGATCCTTGTCTTAGTGCAAACTGGTGAAGAGTCCGGGCTTTAACCCTAGTCATCCTAAAATTGAAAAATCTCACTTATAACATTAAATATAGTATTTTCACCAAAATATGAAATGGTTAGTCAGTCACCCGTGAACACTTTAATATATAATAAGTATAAGTGTACTAGAAGTCTTAAAACTTATTGCAAAAAAGCAAGTGAGTCATAAAACTTTCAAAAAATACAATCAAGTCATAAAACTTATTAAATTAGGGAGCTCTACCCTACCATTTTCTTCTTCTATTTCGGTTTTTTTAAAGATAAATTTCAGCTTTTTTTAATTTTTTAATCTAATTAAAATAAGATTTGAAGAAGAATATAGTAGAAGGGTTAATACCACAAAAAACCCCAAACTGGTACATCTATGACAATTTTACCCCAAAATAATATTTTGACCAACAAAAACCCCAAACTGGTACATCTATGACAAATTTATCCTTAATTTATTTCCGATAAAATTTATTGTTAAATTGCTTTGTTAAATAACATACGACAGTTGACTGATGTGCCAATTTTTTATTTTACCCTCCATTTGTCACAGGTATAAAAGTTTGTGATTTTTTTTATTAATTCAATTTAATAGAAACTAACGGAGAGTAAATTTGTCACAAATATATCAATTTGGGATTTTTAGTGGTCAAAATATTAATTTGGGGTAAAATTGTCACAGATGTATCAGTTTTGGGGTTTTTTATTGTATTAACCCTGATAAAAAAAAGGCCATGTAGGAGAGAGAAATTAATTTAAAAATGCCATGTCATCTTTTTCCGTTAAACAAATTGATGGTGTTAACGGAAGGATTTAATTGCACCAATTTGATAAGTTTGAGGACATAATTGCACTTTTTGAAAGTTTTAAAACTCAATTACACTTTCGCAATTAGTTTTAAGACTTCTAATGCACTTGTCCCTATATAATAAAAAAATAATACTTTGAGTATGATGATAATGAATCAAATGGCACATTTTATTTCAACCTAGGACTTTCATAGAAAAAAACAACTGTGATAACCATGCTTGCTCTTAATTTATTTAATAACAACATGATATGGCAAAATTGATTTTAACGTAGTATAGTCAAATACCTTCGACCAAAAACAAAGTGATTACCAACTTGTCGATAAATATTTTATTTTCAAAATTGAATCTGAATCTCCCTAATCAGATTACTTAATGAAAATTGTCCAAAAAGTCATATACTTATTGTGCTTTTCCCAATTTAGTTATAAATCTTTCAATTTTGCCAATTAAATCCTAAGCATTTTCACATTTTGCCAATTGAGTTCATTCGGCCAATTTTGGCTAGAAATCATTGACATGGACTTCGACCGTCTTACGTGACACAACCAGCGCTAATATGAGCAATTTTTAATAATATTTTAATATTTTTTCAAATTTTTTATTTGTTATTTTCCTTTTTTTATTTTCTTTTCTTTTTGTGTTTTTTTTCTCTACCGGCAACCCTCGTCGGCCGCGCAAGCCTCCCCCAGACTGGGTGATGGCTCCCTCGCCTGCGATTGGCGGAGCCACGGAGGCCCTAGGCAAGGGCTTCATAGCCCCACTAGCCGCTAAGGCCCTCGCCCACGGCCGGTGAGGGTCGCCGGTGCCCTCACCGACAGAGGAAAAAAACACAAGAAAAAGAAAATAAAAAAGAAAAATAAATAATAAATTGAAAAAAAATATTAAAATAAATTATTGAAAATTATCCACGTCAGCACCGACCATGTCGCGTAAGACGCCGGTGTCTGTGTTAGCGAATTCAAGTCAAAATTGACCGAATGGACTCAATTTGTAAATTGTGAAAAGGTTTAGACTTAATTAACAAAATTGAAATGTTTGGATCTAAATTATAAGTTTATGACTTTTTTGGCAATTTTCCCTCGTTACTTAAGTTTCTTCATATATTAATTTGCATCTTCAAATGGTTGTTTTTGCCGTATGTGAACTGCTCCATGATCTTCTTTTCTTGTGACGGTGGTTGTACCACAATCCTACTTTCAAGCAATGATTGTTCCTTCCAAATATGCGTGCCAATGACCTCAACTATCTTGCCAATTTTAAATTTCAAATTATTTATCATCGATGCTCATATCAGCTACTACCGACCATTTGTCATCGTGTTTCAATAATTGGATACGTGGCATTGATGAATATCAATATCAATTAACACATGCCAATTTCTATGTTCATTGATAAGCTGGCATATGTGCAATGACAATCATGTGCCATGCACATGTTTGTTCTCACTCACGCACTAGGCATGTGTCTATCGATGACCAGATTATTTTTTGTGTCAACAATAACAAAAATTTCGCAGCTCACATAGATCCACATTAAGCGGTTTATATCAGCCAAAAGAAATCCACAAATATAAACCGACGTATAAGACTGGCAGGTGGTGGCCCATATGAGTTCCAAATTTGTGACTAGCAGGAGAGTTGACTTTTCGCCTCAACGTTAAAAGGAAAGACCTCAAGACCCTGCTCTGTCACACCTCCGTCGGGCCATGACCGGAGAATTGACTCTTCGCCTCAACGTTAAAGGGATACTCTATTTTTCAAATTTCTTATTTTTACTTTTATCTAATTTGCATATTTACTGTATATACCTAAGCTCATATACATGTATAGCATTCGTCTAGTTTTGAACTTTAAGGTGAAAATGCATTTTGTATAGATAATCACATATTATTGTGCAAGCTTGTCATTGAATTGCAATTATTCATGGGAAAAGATACTCCGAGTTAAACCACTGGGAATGAGGTAGTCTAGTGGTAGATGGGCCACATTGTATTCCATGAGATCACAAGTTTGAGTCATATCGAGAGTGATGAACCTTTGACCAACTTGTTCATTAGGTTAATATATTTCATGTAGAGAGATTTCCTAGATTGTGGCACGCCGGTGGAACGGAGATACCTAGGCTCATCAATCTCGAGCCTTTGTTTTCGATAAGACAAATCAGTTATAACTTAAATGAAATACTTCGTTGTGGTGCATGACTATTATAATAATGCTAATAAGAACATAAATTTTCGCCTAGAAGATCATTTATGCATTCGAAAATTTTAGGGATCAAGTCAATTGACAGAATTTGACCCATAAGCAAAACAGGAACTTTACCTAAACTTGCATTTCTTTTTCCTGCTGCATTACTTCTGCATGTAGAAACTAGGGAAATTGCAGTTTATAAATACTCAAGTTCCCCTTCTCATAGACCACTTATGAATTTTGTAAAGGCTAGGGGTCAAATTAGCCAATAACGGTGAAATTTGACCTCTAACCTAAAATGTTGACATTACGTTATCATGCATTCATATTTTTCACTACATGTCTTCTACATGTAGCAACTAGAGACATTTTATTGAAGATATCAGACCCGAAGGAGTGAATCTTAATAACAAAGGCGTTAGCGCTCAAGAGCCAATCAAACCCAGACCTACACTCATTCACACTTTCGGTAATTTTTGGCCCGGCCTCTCCTGTTCGTTTCAACCCCAAAAGGAACTTAAAAAATTGCAAGCTAGGTTCTTCGAGTCTATTTTCCAACGACATATGACTCGCATGTTAATTTCAATTATAGCTTCCTAAAATCGATTTTTTTCCGAGAAGGTGTCGGCTGATGCCTGCGAGAAGAGGGCAGTCCAATAACTATGATTTAAGGCCCCAAAAAGGGGACTTCCAGATATTTAGTTTGGCCTAAAAATTTTGCAACTTATATTGACAATTTAGCTCACTCCCTTCCAAATTTCAGCCAAGATGAGCGAATGACTAACGTATGCTCGCCATTTTCGCATGACAAGGTATGATTTGATTTGACGGATTTTTAGTTGTCGGTTAGATCCCTTTATTTAAGGGTCGGCCATGTGGGAATTCTGGAGGGAAATCCATGTGTATGTAAGAGAGGGTTTTAAGGGATTTGATTGGACTTGATTGACTTTGTCTTGGTGGATTGATGGCTTTGACCTTGATTGATTAAAATAACAGGAGGTCAAGCTATTGACCAGTGGATAGAGACTTGAACTAATGGGTGAATACCGCCGGATATTGAGCTTAAATTTATGGGGTATAAACGGGCATTTACCTCTCTTGGCCGGCCTCTACAACTAGAGAAGGGAGATATTTTATCCTACCTTTTAACTAGGGACTATCCTTAAATTTTTGGTGTTGATGAAGGTGTGACCTCACTAAAGAGAGAGCTTGTGCTCCTGCAAGGGCTTAGCAGCCCATCCACTTATTTGAGAAATGCGAACTTCACGAATGTATTCATTATTTTAATGTGCCGGTACTCGCTCATTTTGCACTCCCTAATTTCCTTCCCACTTTTGTCTTCTCAAGAGAGACGAAATACTCTCCAATTGTTTTACATCATAAGGATCCCGAGGTCTGGATGAGACTCAAGATGATATAGTTTAAGGTCTTGCTTAGGACTAAGCCATTTTCCTCTTTCATCTTGAGAGCTAGAACAAATGAGTAAATTCCAAACTGGTAACTTACACCAAACTAATTTTTAAAATCCCAAACTGATACACTTGTGATAAATTTGTCCTAAACTAATTTTTGGATCACCAAAAATTCAAAACTGGTATACACGTGAAACATTTACTCTTCATTAATTTCTGTTAAATTTTACCATGAAATTACTAAACTAAATAACACATGCTAATAACTCAATTGACGTGGCAAATCCACGGGGAAATTCATAACTCTCTCTCTTTGTTTCTTCAATTAGCCCTAATTTAAAAACAAATATGGCTCATCCTTTGTCTCCCTCAAAGCACATAAAGTTCTCGATCGTCTTCCAACAAACTTCATTGATAGAGCTAGAAAATGACATGCTTCTCTTTGAACCACTTCCAATTGAAGCCATTGAACATCCTAATTTGGTGATTTGGATGACTTAGCCAAACAAGCCCGAACAAAAAAATCGAAGACGAGAAGATTATCAGAGATAAAAGTATGCTCAAACGAGTTCCATTACTTAATAACAAAGACAGCAATGAAGGAGTGTACTCAATGAAGAGCAAGACGAAGAAGGATTAGAGTGCTCAGAGAGAGAGAATAAGTCTTATTTATTTTCAAATTATGGCTAACTGAAGAAACAGAGAGAGAGAGAGAGAGAGAGAGAGAGAGAGAGAGAGAGAGAGAGAATGAGCCTTATTTATTTTCAAATTATGGCTAACTGAAGAAACAGAGAGAGAGAGAGAGAGAGAGAGAGAGAGAGAGTTATGAGTTTCCACGTGAACTTGACGCTTCAATTGAGTTATTGCCATGTATTATCAAGTTCAGCAAATTCATAATAAAATTTGATAGAAACTACAGAGGTAAATGTGTTACACGTATAACGGTTGGTGTTTTTGATGACTCAAAAATTAGTTTTAGGTAAATTTGTTATATATGTATTAGTTTGGAGTTTTGATGATCCAAAAATTAGTTTGATTTAAATTTATCACAAGTGCAACAATTTAAAGTTTTTCGTAGTATTAACCCGAAAGCAAAAGGGGAGATTTGGGAGGAAAAACCAGATTGGTCGTGGGTTAAGGGAGTGAACCAAGCTTTTGGTGTTTCGTTCCTCTCTAACTTCATCAATTATGGTGGGTTCATCCTCTATTCTCATTTTCAATTTTGTTTTAGTTCTTCCGCCAAGGATTCCTAGTCCGGAACCGTAGTTGAAAGCCAAGGTACGGTAGCTCCCCTCGCCCTCGCAGGCATCACAAGCTCAGGAACTCGATTTACTAGTCCATCGACTCAGTTATAATGCTTTAGTTCTTAAAGCTTAATCTTTTATGTTATATATATGGTTATGTTAAGTCTAAAATTGTTCAGCTGGTCTGTCTCCTCCTTGTCGAGACCCTACGCTATTTTCTTTGTTGTTGTTTTTTTTTTATAACCGAAGTATTCGCGTGGCCGGCAAGCTAGGGCTCAAATCAGCGGTGATGCCCGACTAGTCCTCGAGGGGGGCTAACGCAGCATCCCACCGCCACGACCCCCCGCTTAAATTACCGATGAGCGAGTTTGAACTCAAGATCTCTCGTGAAAGGAACTGAGCGCAAACCAACGCAGCCACCGATGGGTGGGTATATTTTCTTTGTTATTTTTTTTTATAACCCAGGGAACCCCCGCATGGCCGACAGCCGGGGAGTAAACCCTGGGAGCGACACGTGCTAGCCACCACACACGTGCCACCGGTTAAGTCACCCTGCGGCGCCCGGAATTCAAACACTCAACCTTTTGCGAGAGGAAGAGTGCACGCTCCAGCAGCGCCACCCAGGCGGGTGGTTTTGTTGTTTGTTCTTGCTAGCTTTAAAAACATGTATCTCTTGGCATTTAAGCTCATCTCCTTCCTAATATAAATGTCCTTATTCATGTTAGGTTAGGCTGTGTTATCAATTATTATGGAGGCCTCAGCAACTTCGAATTTGGGATCATAGGAGGCAGCCTCAGTAGCTACGGGCATGATTGTTGCTTTCGCCATGTGGCTACTTCATGGTTGTCTAAACCAGAAATTAGAGATAGGTTAAGTGGATGATGGGACAACATACGGGGGAAAGTTGTCCAAAGTCCTTAACCTATTACATGTTTGTCAATTAAGTTCTAAATCTTTAATTTTGCCAATTGAGTTCATCTAGCCAATTTTAGCTGGAAATCAGTGATATGGACTCTGGCCATCTTATGTGGCATGGCTGGCGATGACATAAACTATTTTTAATAATATTTTAATATTTTTTCTGAAAATTTTTTCTTTTATTTTATTTATTTTTCTTTTTTTTTCTCCCTTCTTCTACCTGCATCCGGTTGCCAGGCCTGAGCGATGGCCCGTAACCAACCAAAGGCAACCACTAGCGAGGGTCGTCCTCACCGGGATTTGGGGAGGGGCAACCTTGCCGAAGGCCAATGAAAACCTCACTTGAGGCCGACAAGTGCGACACTTGTTGGTTGTTTCCTTTGGCCGATCGTCGACCATTGCCCAGGCCAAGCTGCCGGTTTGAGGAAGAAGGAGGGAAAAAAGGAAAAAATATTTAAAAATTGAAAAAATATTTAAAATTGTTCACGTCAACACTAGTCATGTCAGCCGGGCCACATAAGATGTCTGGCGTCCACATCAGTGATTTCCAGCCAAAATTGATCGGATGAACTCAATTAGCAAACGAGAAAAAATTTATGGTTCAATTGATAAAATTAAAAGATTTATGACTCAATTGTAAAAGTACAATAGGTTTATAATTTTTTGAATAATTTTTCCAAAGAGACGGCGAGTGTTGCAGCTATGGGCCAACAATGGAGCATAGCGCATGTTGAGGAAAGATGACCTGGAGTGAACACGAAGGGCGAAGATATAAATACATACATATATAAGGGTTTTTAGGTCTTTGTGGTAATTTCTTGAAAAGTATAAGGGCATTTTTCAGTAAATCTTGGGTAGCCTAGTGTTTGTACTAGGTCTTGTCACCCGCAAAATGGAGAAGGAGCAATCCTTTTACGTAGGGATTAGACAAGGTTACCGTAATTGCGTGATATAATCGATCAATCACCTTTATCTAGGTCTTGTATCGTTGCGTAGTATGATTGTCACATAAAATACCTCATTTAGGGAAAAGACCCCTATCTCCTAATGATTGGATGCTGTAAAGAGCAATGATAGATACAATAAGATTGGAAGAAGGACACTAGAAGTGTCAAAAAGTTGTGTATGGCTCACTGTAGTGTCAAAAGTTCTCGTCGGCTCACTTAAGTACCAAATTGGAGAAAAAACAGTCACTTAAGTGCTAACGACAAGAAATTTCGGTCAAAATAATTACGTGGCTTTTATAATTAAAAATAGGGGGAAGAACAGCATTGGTGCTAAAACTTGTGTACGGAGACCACTTTAGTACCAAAAGTTTCAATCGGATCACTTAAATGCTAAAAGTTGTGAAAAATGATCACTTAAGTGCCACTTCGCCGAAAATCCGACGTGACATTTTTTTATTAATTTCTCAAGCTGATGTGGCTCGCGGGAGGCTAATGTGACATTTCTTTTCTTTCTTTTTTCCTTTCTTTTCTTTTTTTTCCTTTTCTTTCTTTTTTCCTTTCTTTTTCTTTTCTTTCTTCTTATTTTCGGTGGCCTACGTCTGGCCATGGCCGGCCTCGCCGGGCATCGCCTTCCTCCGAGCAAGGCCTGGCAAGGCCACCGTGGCCTCGGTGAGGCTCGCCTCGCCAGATCTGGTGAGGTCGGGCCCTTGTTGAGGCCATGACTGCCTCGCCAGGCATCACCTTCCTCCAGGCGAGGCTCGACAAGGCAGCCGTGGCCTCAATGAGGGCCGGCCTCGCCGGATCTGGCGAGGCGAGCCCTCGCCGGGGCTCGCCCTGCCCAGGCAAGGGTCGAGGTCGCCTGGGCAGGGCGAGCCTCGGCGAGGGCTCGCCTCGCCAGATCCGGCGAGGTCGGCCCTCGTTGAGGCCACGGCTGCCTCGCCAGGCGTCGCCTTCCTCCGGGCGAGGCCCGACGAGGCAGCCGTGGCCTCGGCGAGGGCCGGCCTCGCCGGGGCTCGCCCTGCCCAGGCGACCTCGACCCTTGCCTGGGCAGGGCGAGCCCCGGCGAGGGCTCGCCTCGCCAGATCCGGCGAGGCCGGCCCTTGCCGAGGCCACGGCTACCTCGCCCGGAGGAAGGCGACGCCCGGCGAGGTCGGCCATGGCCAGTGGGTGGCCTCCGGCCACCGGCCATCGTAGAAGAAGAAGAAGACATAAATGAAAAAAGAAAAGAAAGAAAAAAATCAGAAAAAATTATTTAAAAAATTGAATTATACACATGGAAATGCCTTGTGTCATTAAAATATAAATATAAAAGTCACGTATTAAATTTGACTGGAATTTCTCGCCGTTGGCACTTAAGTGATCGTTTTTTCTTCGATTTGGTACTTAAGTGATCGCCGGCGTAAACTTTTGGTACTTAAGTGATCCAAATGAAATTTTTGGCACCAAAGTGGCCTCCATACACAAGTTTCGGCACCAATGCCGTTCTTCTCCCATTAAAAATATAAGTTGAGTTGGCATATTTGTTAAAAAAATCCAATCCACGTGGATTTTTGCCTCTCTCTCTATAGAGTCTCACTCTCTCTCTTGCGTTGTGTGTGCTTTTGGGCTCCATTTTTAGCTTTCTCAAGATCAACATACTTCTCTCTCTCAGTCCCTCATTTTGGGTTTGATTCACTTTCGGCTTCTACTAAACTCCTTCCTACTTCTGTTCAATAGATTTCAAAGTGCGATCGCTTCTTTGCCCCCAATCCCAACGCTTGGGGGTTGTCTGCTGGCAATCGCTAGGGTTTGTCGTACTTTGCCGGCTTCAGAGAGTTGCTAGATCTTACTGAGAGTTGACACAAATGTCAGATTTGGGTGAAAAGGTTAGTGGTCGCAATGATCGGGACTTCGTGTGAGACCATCTTGTCGAGATCTCGAAATTCTTGCGTTGGTTAGGCAGCTAAAATCGCTTGATTTGGTTCGCTATTGTTGAAGGCATCAACGGATTGTTCCAACAAAACTTCGATGGAGGGGAAGAAGACATGCGCCAATGCTCTTGCCTTTTTTGTTTCTCGTTTAGGGTTTTCTTGAATTTTATTTCTTTGCGGTGAATTAATGATCTTCGGGCATCTGTGGGTTTTGGTGCAGAGGTGGAAGAGCCATCATCATCTATCTTCGGAGACGATCACGGCTCGATGGTATTCAGTGCAGAGGTGGAAGAGCCATCGTCCATCGTTGAAGACCATCGCGATCTCCGCAATGATCACATCATTCGTTAGTTCTCGAAAATTATTGAATTAGATGATCGGCACTGAAATGATCACTTTTTAACAACGATTAGTACTAAAGTGATCATTTTTTAACAATGACGGGCACTGAAATGTTCACTTTTAAAAAAAATTGGCTCTCAAATTATCACTATTTACAACTTTTAAACAACATAGTTTAGGGGCTATATGCTGACTGGATACGCCGTCGTTTAGGGGTTTTGGTGCAAAGGTGGAAGAGCCATCATCATCCATCTTTGAAGACGATCACGGATCGATGGTATTCCACTACAAAAAAACAAGGGTTTTGCAATGAATTTTGCCATGAAAAATTTGGCAAAATTCGTTGGAAAACGAATTTCCAACGAAATTAGCGATGAACAAAAATTCATCGGTAATTCATCGTCGCAAATTTTTGCGACAAAAAATTTAAATTTTCGTTGGTAATTATTTCGTCGCAAAATTCGTGGCTAAATTCGTCTCTAATTATTTGTGGCAAAATTCGTTGGTAATTATTTGTGGTAAAATTCATGGCAAAACTAATTTCCGACAAAAAAAAATTCGTCACTAATTCGGCGTCGGAAATTTTGGCGACAAAAAATTTTAATTTTTCGTTGGTAAATTGCGACGAAAAAAAATTCGTGGCAAAATTCGTAGATAAATTCGTGGCTAAATTTGTTGCAAAATTCGTTGCCAAATTCATCGCTAATTATTCGTTGCAAACATCGTGACAACATTCGTCACTAATTATTTGTGGCAAATTTCGTGGAAAATGAATTTCCCATGAAATTAGCGACGAACAAAAAAATTCGTCGCAAATTTTTTTCGAAAATTTTGGCGACAAAAAATTTTAATTTTCGTTGGTAATTTGCGACGAAAACCAATTCGTGGCTAAATTCGTGGCAAAGTTCGTTGCAAAATTTGTGACAAAATTCGTCGCTAATCATTCGTTGGAAAAATCGTGGATAAATTCGTCGCTAATTATTCGTGGCACAACGAATTTCCCACGAAATTAGGGACGAAAAAAAATTTGTTGCAAATCAAATTTTTGCGACAAAAAATTTCAATTTTTGTTGGTAATTTGTGATGAAAACAAAATTCGTGGCTAAATTCGTGGGAAAATTCGTTGCAAAATTCATTGCAAAATTTGTCGCTAATTAGTCATTGCAAAAATCGTGGGGAATCGTGAATTTTTCCGACAAAAAATTTCAATTTTCGTTGGTAATTTGCGATGAAAACAAAATTCGTGGGAAAATCCGTTGCAAAATTTGTCGCTAATTATTCGTTGCAAAAATCATGGGAAATCGCAAATTTTTCTAACAAAAAATTTCAATTTTCATTGGTAATTTGTGACGAAAACAAAATTAGTGGCTAAATTCGTGGGAAAATTCGTTGCAAAATTTGTCGCTAATTATTCGTTGCAAAAATCGTGGGCAATCGCTAATTTATCGGACAAAAAATTTCAATTTTCGTTGGTAATTTGCGACGAAAACAAAATTCGTGGCTAAATTCTTGGGAAAATTCGTTGCAAAATTTGTCGCTAAATATTCGTTGCAAAAAATGTGGGAAATCGCGAATTTTTCCAACAAAAAATTTTAATTTTCGTTGGTAATTTGCAACGAAATCTATTCGTGACAAAATTTGTCGCTAAGTTTGCGACGAATTTTATTTAGGGACAATTTCGATTTTAAATCTAATTATTAGCAATATTAATTTCTACAATGTTTAAGTTGCAAAGTCTCATACGATGATATTCGATATTCAATCTCATAATACAAAGATGTAGCTAAGCACTAATGAACATCATGTAATACATTCAAAACATTGAAAGAATGCGGGACAACCATAAAACATTGGTAGCTTTGGTACTCGACAGGACATCAGGAACAATCACCTTTATCGACACCTGATGAAATATGGATACATAAATAAAGATATCGAATTTGTCCAAAATATTAAAAAAGCATTTATGCATGGACGTGAAACTAGCTAAAAAAAAATAAGTAGGAGGATTTTAAAAAAACGTCTAAGGACCAATGTTCTTACATTTGAATATAAGTCAACTTTCATATCCATTAAAAGAACATATGAAACCAGCAGCAACGTCACAATTCTAACTCCTAAAGCCGAGAGATGAGGACGTCACTGGAAGCTTGTCCTCGGACTGACGAGGCAGCTCGGCGCAAGGGGACGACCATAACGACTGGTCGGCCCCGAAGAGAATGAACTAGGAAGGACCGACAATAAAATCATCATCATCACCAATCGCCGCATCATTGTGTGGCTCAGCATCATACCCATCACCTGTTAGATTAATATGAGGTAGAGGAGGAACCTCATTGCGATTAATGTCGAGATGTCGCATGATAATTTGCAATTGTTGTTACATCACCCTTATTTCTTTGTCCCTCTATCCAAGTAAATGCTTCATTTCTTCGTCATTCTGTACAAGCAATTGTTTCAGTTGGCTCAATTCTTGGGTCATATGCTCCTCATGTCGTGTCCTTCTTGAAACAGCTCCATTGGAGGATGAAGTTGTAGCAGCTTTCGTTTTGTACATCCTTGACAAGGATTCCATCCTAAATATTTTTCCTCCTTTCATCCCACCCGCTGCCTCCACCTATAATGCCATACCGTCAACCAATAGCTCAGACATGGCAACACCATCACCACCCACCACCACCACCATCATTACCACCACCGTCACCACCATCACCACTAACAATGCTCATTAAAAGTTTATCATATTTTTTCTATATTAACAATATAAATGGAAATAAAATAAATTCATATATATTACCATATATATTAAAAACATTCATCATTTTTATTCTAGTTTTCATAAAGTCCAAACTATAAACTTTCATACCTTAATAGTTTTTGCTCGAGCGCCAGTCCATGTCTTATCCTTTTTTTGAAATGTGCATTCAAATGTAGTTGTAAATGTGGGTTCTGTCCCCAATTCATCTACCTACAAAATATAAACATAAATGAGTAACCATTGAAATAAATGAACTGACATGTTTAAGCAGACTTACCATTATTCTTTTATGCTTCCCGATGCTGATAGAGCCCCCAGCAATTTTTAATGAGAAATTGAGAAATTGAAACAAACAAACCATCGCCTCTGATAAATAGCAATTTTTGGCCCTCGTCGGAGGAACCTATTAAAATTTTGACCACATCAGATTCCACGAAATATAAAAGGAAGCATATTAAATGTGCATAACGAATTACATCAAGCATCAAGTCTGATGCCACATTTGTGCAAATTTATGCCCCGAATATCCCATTGCGCAAAGTTCTAGTACAGACCTAGAAAAAAGATCACAAATTACGTTCAACAAGCAAATTTGCCACGAATGCAACCCATTAATTTGTTTCTTGTTTAAGTTTCATTTTACCTAAGTTTAGATCTTAGCAGAAAAATCATTAAAAAAAATCGACAATAGTGCCGGAATCACGGCCGCGACCCCCCTCCAGCCAACTCGGCCGCGACCCCTCCTCCGGCCAACTCGGCTGCATCCCCCCCCTCCGACCAACTCGACGGCAACCCCTCCTCCGGCCAACTTGATTGCGACCCCCCTCCGGCCAACTCGATTGCAACCCCCCTCCGGCCAACTCAACCACAACCCCCCTCCGGCCAACTCAGCCACGACCCCCCCTCCCACCGGTCAACTCAACCACGACCCCCCCTCCGCCCAACTTGGCGGTGAGCCCCTCTTCCCGGAATCACAGCCACGACACCACTTTATTCAAGGAATAGATCTTGCTTACCTACCACGCTGGGCGAACTCGCCGACAAGGTGGACGGTGAGCACGCCGGCATCGACGGCAAGGAGGACGGCGTCAACTCTGGGCGAACTCGATGGCGACGAGGATGGCAGGTGGATGGCGAGGAGGACAGCGTCGACTCTGGGCTAACTTGACGGCGATGAGGACGGCACTGAGGACGGCGAGAAGGACATTTGCAACAAAAGTCAAGTCTCAGCGCAAATATAGTACAATGAACAATTTTCGTGGCAAAATTCGTGGGAAATTTCCCACGAATTTTGCCACGAAATTCAAATTTTCGGCGTTGGCGAGCTTTTTTGAAATTCGTGGCAAAATTTGTGCGAAATTTCCCACAAATTTTGCCACGAATTTAAAAACCTCGAGGCAATATATAATTCTCATTTATACTTGGAATTCGTGGCAAAATTTGTGGGAAATTTCCCACGATTTTTGCCACGAATTTCAAATTTCCAGGCAATTAGTGCACTATAGACTATTTTCGTGGGAAATTTCCCACGAATTTTGCCACGAATTTAAAAACCTCGGGCAATATAAAATTCTCCTTTATACTTAAAATTCGTGGCAAAATTCGTGGGAAATTTCCCACGAATTTTCCCACGAATTTCAAATTTCCGGGCAAGTATTGCACAATAGACTATTTTCGTGGAAAAATTCGTGGATTTAAAAACCTCGGGCAATTATTGCACTATATAGTATTTTCGTGGCAAAATTCGTGGGAAATTTCCCACGAATTTTGCCATGAAATTCAAATATTCGGCCTTGGGGGGCTTTTTGAAATTCGTGGCAAAATTCGTGGGAAATTTCCCACGAATTTTGCCACGAATTTAAAAACCTCGGGGCAATATATAATTCTCTTATATACTTGAAATTCATTGCAAAATTTGTGGCAAATTTGCCACGAATTTTGCCATGACAAAAACATTCAGGCGTTTACAGCCTTTTTTGAAATTCGGGCCATATTTGCCACGAATTTTACCACGAATTTCAAAATCTTGGGGCAATTATTCTCTTATATACTATTTTCGTTGCAAAATTCATGGCAAATTTGCCACGAAAATAACTTTCTGGGCAATTGTTAGTAAAACTTCGTTTTTGTGGCAAAATTTGCCACAAATTTGCCACGAATTTTGCAACGACATTAAAGTCTTGGGAATTATTCTCCTATGTAATTTTTTGGCAAAAGTACACTACAAGTGCCATAATTTGTGTACGGCGCTCACTTTAGTGCCATAACTTTTTTTTGGATCACTTTAGTGCTAAAATTTTTGAAAAACGATCACTTAAGTGCTAAAATTTTTGAAAAACGATCACTTAAGTGCCAACTCCGGTGCCGTACACAATTTTTCGCCGGAAATCTGACGTGGCATTTTTTTTATTAATTTCTGAAGCTGACGTGGCTCGCCGGAGTCTCGCCGGAGATTGGCACTTAAGTGATCGTTTTTCAAAATTTTTAGCACTTAAATGATTGTTTTTAAAAAATTTTAGCACTTAAGTGATCGTTTTTCAAAAATTTTAGCACTAAAGTGATCCAAAAAAAAGTTATGACACTTAAGTGATCGTTTTTCCTCCGACTTGGCACCAAAGTGATCCGAAAAAAGTTATAGCACCAAAGTGAGCGCCGCACACAAGTTATGGCACTTATAGTGTCCTTTTGCCGTAATTTTTTCATGGCAAAATTCGTGGCAAAATTGCCACGAATTTTGCCACGAAATTCAAGTGTCGAGGCAAATATTGCTCTAGGTACTATTTTCGTGGCAAAATTCATGGGAAATTTGCTATGAATTTTGCCACAAAAATAAGGCCTCTGGCGGAGATGGCCTTTTGTTGAAATTCATGGCTAAATTCGTGGGAAATTTGCCACAGAAATATAGTCGCGTGGCTTTTTCCCGACTATTTCAATTCCGTGGCTAAATCTGAGGCTAATTAGCCACGGATTCTAATAATAACAATAACAACAATAATAATTACGACTACAACAATAATAAAAATTATGATAAAAAAACACATGTCGCAATAATAATAATAATTACACTTAATTAGTAAAAAGTCTCAAAAATCATAATCTTCGTCTCCATCTCCGTCTTCATCTCCGTTTTCATCTTCATCTTCTTCATGAGCATCATCTTCATCCTCTGTTTCATAATCAAATTCTGTACCCACTTCAAAATTTGATTCGCAAATTTCAGTTGGATCCACATTGATCATTGCTCCACATGGATCTCGTAAAGTAGGAATATTATATTTATCAGTTTCAATAGTGTTACGAACTTCCTCTTGTTAATATGCTGTGTCCTTCCGGTGTTCCTCGATTTTTGTTCGTGCTTTGGTTTTACATACAGCCCACCAATCGGTTTTGTCACGTTTCAAACTAGGATATGATGCATAATATACTTGAATTGCTTGTTGTGCCAAGACAAATGATTCATATTTCATATATCTTTTCTTGTGATTTATTTCAACCAAATTAAATTTCGTATGTACATTCATTCCTTTGACGGGGTCGAACCACATTCACTTAAATAACACAATCCGCATTAATAGTCCATGGTACTCCATCTCTACGATTTTATCCAACAAGCCATAAAAATCATCTTTCGAACTGCCACCATTGAAAAACTGAACACACACTACTATTCATTGTGGCTTTTCCCATTCCATATTTTCGATTGTAAAAATTATACCCAGTTATGAAATATGCTGGCCAACTTCGTACTCTTGACTTTGGACCCCACGATAAATGATATAGCAATCCTTGCTCTCCAACATGATCATGATTACTGTGAACCTAAGGTCACACACGCAATATCAATAATATATATTTTAATATATGATATATAAAAAATTCGAATAACTTGGATTTCGTCCATATACAACTTACATATGTTTTGAACCATGTTGCAAATTGTTCCTCGCACAAATGGTCAAACTCATTTGGTGGTAGTCCAAACATTAAATTTTGAAAAATCCTATTAGCAAATACCATTTATATATTAGCAAATGTTTGATACACAATACATATACTTACAAATGTACACTTACTTGAAGTATGGCTAAACTTTTGGACAGTTCAGTAAAATATATGTATGGGCTGCCTGCTTTTCTTCACCTATTAAGTGACGAAACTTACATACGTCGCTTGGTCGACCCAAATAATTGAAAATAGAGAATGATTTGCAATTGGGATCAATGGGGCTCTCATCGTTTCTTCCTGCTCTCCGCCTCTTGCAGTGTTTGTGCAGCTCAAAATAGTATGATGCAAATGTTGTCACTTCTTCCACAATATATGCATTACAAATTGAAGCTTCGATACATGCCTTATTCTTCACTTTTTTCTTCAAATAATATAAGAATCTAGTTGCAATAGAAAAAAATTTATTGGAACATAATATATAATGAAGTAATTTCAAATTTATTTTAAAAAAATACTTACCTCTCAAATGGATATATCCATTGAAATTGGACGGGACCTACAACTTTAGCCTCATAAGACAAGTGAACTAAGAGATGCTCCATTGAATTAAAGAACGATAGAGGAAATACCCTTTCTAAGTTGCAAAGAATAATTGGAATATCTTTATCTAGTTTCTCCATGTGTGATGCTTTCAACGCTGTTGAGCAAATATCATACAGGAAATTACTTAACTCTATAATGGCACCCCAAACAAAGTTTGGTAGAAGTTTTTTGAAGGCTATTGGAATTAGTCTTTCCATAAATATATGACAATCATGACTCTTTAGGCCTATCAAATTGCATTCATTTAAATCAACGCATCTCCCGAGATTCGAAGCATATCCATCAGGAAATCACACCGATTTTAACCATTGACATATAACCCGTCTCTGCTCCTTGTCCAATGTATAAATTGCTTTTGGTTTTGGTCCCCTGCTGCTTGCATCCGTATCTAATGTTGGCCGATCGCAAATATCTCTCATATCTTTTCTTGCGTTGAAGTTGTCTTTTATTTTTCCAGTGACATCCACCACAGTATTTATAACATTATCAAAAACGTTCTTCTCTATATGCATGACGTCAAGATTATGATGAATAATCTGATTTCCCAAATGGGGCAAATCCATCAGCACACAGACCTAACCTGATATTTCGAGGCTCTATTGCAAACTCGGAGTATGTTCTATCAAAATGTTTCCGTGCCTCTGCATCTGAAGGATGACATATTAGACCCTCTTCTGTTTCATGATTTGCATGCCAAGTGATGTGTTTAGCATTGGATTAAAACGCATAAAGCCTTTGCAACCTGAGGATTAAGGGCAAATAAAACATTTGCTTACATGGTCTACGCTTCTGATTACGACCCTGCCTCCTGTTAATCTTGTACCTAGGTTGGCTACAGAATTTGTAAGATTCTGCATTTTCGTCATCTCTCCAATATAACATACAACCCCTATTACATACATCAATCCTTACAACTGAAAGACCTAAATTATCAACTAGCTTTTTCATATCGTAAAAGTCAATTGGCATGATGTTATCACGAGGCATTGTTTTCCGCATTACTTCAACAAAAGAGTTGAAGCAATCCACATACATATTATGCTCTGCCTTGATATTTAACAGTCTTGCTGTGACTGATACCTTCATGTGATTGTCACAATCTGCCCATAAAGGTTTATCTGCTGTTTTCAATACTTTCCAGAACTGATTAGATTGAAAAGTTCCATCGTACACATTCTCATCAAAACCTGTAACTTCTATCTCTTCCAATTGTGATGCATGACTAGTTCCCACTTGTTCAAGTGTAGGAGTAAAATTAGTACTTGCATGATTCGATTCTGAAACAAAATTATGACCGGCTTCATCAAACACCATCCTCTGGTATGGGTTCAATTGGTCATAATAGCTACATTCTTCTCTAACTAAAATTGGTCCTTTCTTCGATATCCGTCATCAGATATAAATGATTTACCATGGCAAGTCCACTTATAGTAGTTCGGAGTAAACCCAAATTGAAATTTTCCATTACTGCACTTTTTACATTGACATCTTAACTTATTTCCATCCTTGAATTCGTATTTACTACTAGCAAAGTCCAAAAATAATTTCAACTCGATACAAAACTCATCGGTCAATCCTCGACCTCCAGGTAAGTTCTTATTATACATTCAACCCCTGTCTCTTTGCATTGTGTCTATATAAAAATAAAAAAATTCTCGTAAAATATTAAAAATATCATATCTGTTGTTTAATATTGTTGATTAAAACCATAAATTTCTAAAAATTAAAATTTTGTTTTTTTACGAAACAATTACTTTCAAATTGAAAAAAAATGAAAAAATTACCATGTCAAGAAGACTTACCAAGTATTTGACTGAAATTTTTATAGTAGAAAGTGATCAATTTGATGACAATTGTAACGTTCACTTGGATTGCGAGACCTTTAAATAGATACGTACCTAAAATAAAAACAAATTACTTAAGATGCATTTTTTAATTATTTTTTATTTTTTTCTCTTTCTTTTTCTTTTCCTTTTCTTTTTATTTTTTTCCATTCTTCTTGGCCGATCGCCGGTCCGGCGACTAGCGAGCTCGAGCTCACCGGCCATGGCGAGCTCAGCCCTCGCCGTTAGCCCATGCGAGGCTAGCCCTTGCCGGCACTAGCGAGGGCCGAGCTCGCCATGGCTGGCAAGCTCGAGCCTGCCCAAATCTAGGCGAGTTCTGGATGAGCTCGAGCTCACCGGCCATGGCATGGCCCATGCGAGGCTAGCCCTCGCCGGCACTGGCGAGGGCCAAGCTCGCCATGGCCGACGAGCTCGAGCTCACCCAGATCTCGAGCTCACTGGTCATGGCGAGCTCGGTCCTCGCCGTCAGCCCATGCTAGGCTAGCCCTCGCCGGCACCGGCGATGGCCAAGCTCGCCATGGCCGGCGAGCTTGAGCTCGCCCAGATCTCGAGCTCGCCGGCCATGGCGAGGCTAACTCACCTGGGTGTCGGCGAGGTGGACCGGTGAGGGCCAATCCGCTGGACCTCGACTCATGGCCAGTGATGTCTCCGGCGACCGGCCAAACCAGTAAGGAAGGGAAAAAAAATTTCAATAACACCAAAAAATACAAATCCAGTGATGAATAGTTTTACGACGAACCATTTTCGTCACCAATTAGTAATGAAATTAGCCACGACATTTACCGGCGGAAAAGCTTTACCAAGATTGATTTGCGCGTGTGCAGATAGGTAAATCGAGAGAAATGAAAGAGAGAGAGGGAGAGAGAACATTGAGGGGGATATGAGGAATCAGTCAAGAGAGAGAAATTGGGGGTGGGATGGATATCATAAAAATTATTTTCCGTGTCGCAAATCAGCGATAAATTTTTTTTTCGTCGCAAATTAGCCACGAATAACTTTCCGTATCAAAATTCATCGCAAATTTGCCACGAATAGCTTTCCGTCGTAAAATTCGTTGGAAATTAGCGACGAAAAATTTTTGGTCACAAAATTCGTTGGAAATTAGCGACGAAAAATTTTTGGTTGCAAAATTCGTCGGAAATTTGCAAAAAAAAATTTTTGTCGCAAATTTCCGACGAATTTTGCGACCAAAAATTTTTCGTCGCTAATTTCCAACGAATTTAGTTTTCGTCGCAAAAGTTGTCGCTAATTTCCGACGAAAAATTTTTTGTCGCAAATTTTCGTGGCAAAATCCTAGTTTTTTTGTAGTGTTCGATGCAGAGGTGGAAGAGCCTTTGTCCGACGTTGAAGACAATCGCGATCTCCGCAATGATGACGCTAGAGTTGGCACTTAAATAATCGTTTTTTTTTAAGTTGCACTTAAGTGATCCGAAAAAAACTTTTGGCACTAAAGTGAGCGTCGTACACAACTTTTGGCACTTCTACTGGCCTTCTTCCCAATGAGATTGGTCTACAAAATGGATATGCACTAGCAGTTGGCTGTATAGGAGTTTAGATAAGCTTAACGATTGTTTTCTACGAAAAACATGGATCATACACAGAGACTGTATCCATACAATAGGAACGCGTATAAAGTTAAAAAGAAAAGAAAATTCCTCCTCCTCGATTTTCTGTGTAGCATATTCGGCGGTCCTTGTCGCAGTGCCGACCGCCAAATGATATCGCCTAGCAAAATCTATAAAATTTTCCCTGTTCGGACTTTCGAAATTCCAGAGGCTCGAGGGAACATCCAAATGTCTCAATATTTCCTTCGATATTAGCTATCTGCTTCCGTCTTCAATTAATAAAATTTGTTTCTAATCCAATCAAAACACTAGATATCACGTATTATTGAATGAAACACATGTCATAATCCCAAGCTTTGATCCTATATATATCGAAAACCCTACTCTTCATTCGCAAACATGGAGTCCTCTTTCTCGTTTCCAAGCAATGCCCTCGTTGGCATGATCTTTGCCTTCTCAATGTTTCTCTATTGTGTCACTTCTCTACTGATAAGAGCAAAACATAATGGAGGAATAGTCGATGGCCACAAAAGTGCCTCCTTGCCAGAAGCCGGCGGCGGCGCGTGGCCTTTAATCGGCCATCTCCCTGTGTGAGGAGGCCCGGTGCCGCCCCATATAGTCCTAGGAAAAATGGCTTACAAATATGGGCCGATCTTTACCGTCAAGATAGGGATTCGACGAGCGCTAGTAGTTAGTAATTGGGAGATAGCCAAGCAGTGCCTTACCGTGATCGATAGTCTTTGCGACTCGACCCAAGTCGGTTAGCTCCGAGGTCATGGGCTATAACTACGCCATGTTTGGCCTCGCTCCCTACAGCCCTTATTGGTGCCACATGCGCAAGATCACCATGCTCGAGCTCCTCTCCAACCACCGGCTGGAATTGCTTAAGCATGTCCAGGAGTCGGAAGTCCAAGCATCAATAAACCACATCTACAAGCGATGTACGGAAAACTATAGTGGCTCACCAAAGATGGTATTGGTGGACATGAAGTGATGGTTTAGCGACATAACTCTAAATGTGGTGTTTAGGATGATAGTTGGGAAACGATACGAGGGTCAACAAGACGAGAAGGGTCAAGACGCTTTGAGGGACTTATTCGACTTGGCAGGGAGGTTCGTAGTGTCCAACGCATTCCTGATGTTAAGGTGGTTCGATTTGGATGGATACGAGAAGATGAAGAAGATGGCCCAAGAGCTAGACTGTGTGGTTCAAGGATGGCTAGATGAGCACAAAAGCAGAAGAAACACTAACAAGAGACAAGGGAATAACAAGGACAATGACCAAGATTTCATGGACGTGATGATATCCATTGTCGATGCTGCCAAAGAGCTTCCATGTTACGATGCCGATACTTTCATTAAAGCAACATGCATGGTAAGTTTATTTAGCATTATCATCCCAGTTGAAAAGCATTTGATATGGTAGATTGGTGAAAATTTCAAATTTTAGATTTTCTGCCAGAAACTTTACATAGATCACAAGGCCTGCAACGGATTCACTTAGAATTATTCTTAATCCAAAACACCACAAACTTTTGCAAGATGTAAACGTTAGTACATAAATTCACATGTTATTTTTTATAATTTTTTTTAAAATTCTTTAATAATTTTAAATTTTTGACAGGAAAGAAAAAAAGTTCCTTCCAAACAAACATACCGTAAAATTCTTCTAGAATGTATTTTGGTTCCAAAACTCTTAATTTGAGCATTTGGTTTCTAATCCATTTAAGTTTTTGGTAAGTTTTAATGTCGTAAGTAGTACCCACGGCATACAGTTTAAAGGAATGTTAGAAATTTAATCAGGAGTTTACATGCTGCAGACTAGTTTGTATAACCTTTTGTTGTTGCACAAATTATCTCAACGATCATTGATTTGGATAGTTAAAAAAATAAATAACCAACTACCAAATGAACCCTGTTAATAATTTTATGCACAGTTCCTTTATTTTTATGAAATTGTTAAAAGATTTGGTTTTTAGGTACCTGGCAGTCGCGAAAAAATGTGTTACAAACACGGTACATTGCAATGCAGTATATGTGAGAATATAACTTGATATCGACATAAATTAATGAGCTCAGATTCACGTTAATAGTGATTAATATGTGTGTATTTCACCCTTAATTTGACTTTTACCATGTGCATATGCGTTGTTAATTTCTTGACGCGTATCTAACAAGTGAGTTCCAAATAATTGTATGGGTATCAAAGTCATTTCTGCTGATCTTATGTAAAAGTAGTTTTTTTTCCTCTTAAAACTAGGTTAATAGCTAGCTACTTCATTATGTAGATTTATCATTTTCAACGAGTGGTGTTTTTGAACTTCTTTTTCGATGTCTCACTTGTTAGAAAATTTTCGTTCAAAAGATTAAAGAAGGAAACACTTACCCATTATATCTCCACTTATCTCGCTAAGAGAGACAAGAGGTACTTATGTTTTAATAATAGGTTGTTTCGAAGTACCAATTATTTCCTGGCAGAAAACATAAAAAAAAAAAAAGAAGTTTGGCCTAAAGAAGAAATCATAAAGATTCGAATTCATTATATATCTATCATTTTGTTTCTCTTAGACGAACATTAAAAAAGTATGGGTTAATACCATAAAAAATCCCAAACTGGTACACTTGTAACAAAAATACTTCAAACTAATTTTTTGACCGTAAAAAACCCCCAAACCAGTATAACTATGACAAATTTACCCTCCGTTAAATTAGATTAATGCCATAAAAAATCACAAACTGGTAAATCTATGACAAACAAAAGGGTAAAACCCTAAATTGGCACCCCAGTTAACTGTCACGTGTCATTCAGCTTAGCAAATTGATAGTAAAATGTAATGGAAACAAATTGAGGGTAAATTTATTACAGGTGTACCAGTTTAAGGTTTTGGCGGTCAACAAATTAGTTTGAGGTAAAAATCTCAAACTGATACACCCGTGACAATTTGATCCCAAACTAATTTGTTGACTGCCAAAACCCCAAACTAGTACACTTGTGAAAAATTTACCCTTGATTTGTTTCCGTTAAATTTTACTGTCAAATCGTTTTGTTAAATGACACACGACAGTTAACTGACGTACAAGTTTTATATTTTACCTTTCGTTTGTCACAAGTATACCAATTTGTAATTTTTTGTTGTATTAATCTAATTTAACGGAAACGAACATACGGTAAATTTGTCATAAATGTACCAATTTAGGGTTTTTAGTGGTTAAAAAATTAGTTTGGGGTAAATTTGTCATAAGTGTATCAGTTTTGGATTTTTAGTGGTCAAAAAATTAGTTTGAGGTAAAATTATCGTAAATGTATCGTTTGAGATTTTTCATGGTATTAACCCAAAATTATTCATAATACAACTCTTGAACTTAAAGAAATTGGTTGAAATAATTTTACGTGTTACTGTATTCTTTTTGGGTCAAGGCACAAATTTATCCCTAATTAATTAGATTATTGAATATTGTCTTGTGAATCACGGAGTCTACATATGACATCTCAATATAGATAAGAGCAAACTCACTTTATGTTCTCTGTCATTAGGGGGGAAAAGTGCCAAAAAAGTCGTAAACCTTTTATATTTGTACAAATTTAGCCCTAAACCTTTTTTTGTGCAAATTCAGTCTTAAACCTTTTGCATTAGTGCTAATTTAGTCATAAATCTTTTTTTATGCCAATTCAGTCCTAAACCTTTTACATTTGTGCCAATTCATTCTTAAACATTTTTGTTTTTGTGCTAATTCAGTCATTCCGGCCAATTTCGGCCAGATTTTACTGATGTGGACACCAGCAAACGATCACCAGCGCTGACATAGATAACTTTTAATAATATTTTAATATTTTTTTGAATTTTATTTATTTTTTTCTTTTTATCATTTTTTTTTCTCTCCCCTCCCTCCTTCCTCTAGTCGGTCGCCGGACCAGCGACCGGCCAGAGGCCGGTGAGGTCCTCGCCGGCCACTGGCGAGGCTCTCCCTCACCAGCGACGGTGAAGGCGAGCCTCGCCGTGGTTGGGTGAGGCCTGACCTGGGCAGGTCTAGCGAGGTTGTGCCTCGCCCAGCCACCGGTGAGGTCGAGCTCGCCATAGCTAAGCGAGGTTGGACCTCGCCAGACCTGGCCAGGTCAGGCCTCGCCCAGCCGCCGGCGAGGCCCGACTTCGCTGAAACTTGCGAGGTTGAGCCTCGCCAGCAGCTGGGCAAGCCTCGCCTTTGCCGTCGCTAGCGAGGGCGAGCCTCACCAATAGCCGGTGACTGGCTAGAGGAAGGAAGGAGAGAAAAAAAAAGAAAAGAAAAGAATAAAAAATAAATAAAAATTCAAAAAGTATTAAAATATTATTAAAAGTTGTCCACGTCAGCGCCAGTGACCAGCTAACATCCACGTCAACAAAATCCGACCAAAATTGACCAAAATGATTGAATTAACATAAAGACAAAAAGGTTTAAAACTGAATTGGCATCAAAAAAATGTTTAAAATTAAATTGACATTAATGTAAAAGATTTATGACTTTTTTGACACTTTTCCCATCATTAGAGCAAAAGAACACAAATTGCCTTATCCGCACACTCGTGTCTTTCGCTGGCCAGGTTCGAATGGGGCAAGTTTCTGGCCCGACATGCATTGGGATCAGGATCATGTAATACTGCCAGCATTCAAAATCTCGTGACCACAAACAAGAAATAAAAAGAAAAAGCCTTTTATCTAGCAACCCAAAAAAATTGAGACAATAGCATATTTAACACCAATAAGATAAATCCCTTTAAGGTCAGGGAAAACAGAAACGGGACAATAATTCCAATGTTGATAGAATAGCTACGTGGTTGCCTTCCGCTTGAAACAAACGAGGGAAAAATGTCAGAAAAATCATAAAATTATTATATTGACGTCAATTTAGTTCTAAACTTTTTAATGATATAAATTTAGTCCTAAACATTTTGATCTAGAGTCAATTTAGTCATTTTGATTAATTTTGACCGGATACTGTTGACATGAATGTCGGCTAGTCTACATGGCATTGACGCAGATACTTTTAATAATATTTTTATTTTATATTTAATTTTTTCTTTTGTTTCTTTTTTTTCTTCCTTTTCTTCTTCCTCTAGCTGGTCGTAGGCACGACCTTGCTCCCTTGCTAGATAGGGTGAGGGTGAGCCTTGCCAACCCAGTGCAAGGCCACCCCCGCTAGTGGCCGCAAGGTCTCACCGCCCTCACCTCTGGCCGGTTGCCAAGGTCCAACGACCAGCTAGAGAAAGAAGGAAGGGAAAGAAAAAAAATAAAAAAGAAAAAAAAGAAAATTTTTGTAAATTTTTGAAAAATATTTAAATACTATTAAAATTTATCCACGTCAACACCAAATGCCCTACGTGGCATGGCCTGCGTCCACGTCAGTAATATCCGACCAAAATTAGTTGAAATAACTGAATTGGCTACCAAATTGATGCCATTAAAAGATTTATGACTAAATTGACATAAATATAATAGGTTTAGGATTTTTGACACTTTTCCTAAACAAATCATATCATACCACTAAGAGGTCCCTGACCCAAAAAACACAAAGGGATCTAAATGTTTTCCAATGAAAGAAAAACTTGCAATTGCCTAAAAAAAGAGAAAAAGTCTTCGAACTTCAGGTGTACTATGAAGCATGAAGTATTAGTGTGTTTGATCAGTTCATGTCTTATATGTGCTTTGTATGCTAGCACGTAACACCGATTTTTTGTAAATTGCATGAAAAACGATTGGTCGTTCTAGTTGTTGACTATCCGTCTTTACAGACACTCATTTTAGCTGGTTCAGACGCTACATCAGTTTCTCTTACATGGGCTCTGTCTCTATTACTCAACCATCCTGAAGTCATAAAGAAGGCCCAACGCGAAATAGATGCTCAAATCGGTAGAGAAAAGTCGGTAAAAGAATCGGACCTCAAGAATTTGGTCTACATCCAGGCCATCCTCAAGGAGACCTTGCGTTTATGGGCAGGCCCACTCGGCCTCGCGCACGAGTCAAGTGAGGATTGCAATGTGGATGGCCACCACATCCCAAGGGGCACTCGTCTCTTCTTCAACCTTTGGAAGATCCATCGGGACTCACGCATCTGGTCCGACCCTCTCGAATTCCAGCCGGAGAGATTCTTGACCACCCACAAAGACTTCGATGTCCGAGGTCAGAATTTCGAGCTGATACCATTTGGGAGCGGCCGACGAATGTGCCCCGGAATCAATTTGGCCCTTCAACTAATGTCATTGTCCCTTGCGGCTCTTCTTCACGGGTTCGACATTACGACATCGGCAGATGAACCGGTTGACATGACCGAGGCGATCGGAATGACGAATCTCAAAGCCACCCCACTCGAAGTCCTTGCGAATCCACGCCTTCCTGAGCACTTATACCAGTGACTCTGCTCTAGAAATGGTGAAATGCTCAGGCTCTACATCTGAAGCGCCTCTCTTGCATGTTCTCGCATATCAGTAGTGGATTATATTTCCAAAAGTAAATTGAAGAGAATGCAGATTTGATGGGTAATATATTAATCGATAGTTTCACTATGGAGTATGCTTCATCGGTGAGGGTGATTCAGAATTTCAGTTTTTCATTTGTTTGCCCCAAATTAAGGATTTGGGATTAAATCACAAATATTCTTCAAATTAGTTGAGACCACCAAAAATCTCAAACAATACACCCATACCATATTTACCCTAAATTAATTTTTGGGTCACAATAAATTTCAAACTGATAAACCTATATCACATGTATGCTAAAGTGATGCTTATGTCATAAAAAATCCCAAGCCAGTACACTCGTCCAAATTTATCTCAATTTTTCCTTAAGATTTTGGTAAATTTGTCACAGGTATATCGGTTTAAGACTTTTTGTGACACAAAAGTTCAGGGAAAAGTGTCAAAAAAGTCCTAAACCTTTTGCATTAGTGCCAATTTAGTCCTAAACCTTTTTTTTGTGCCAATTCAGTCCTAAACCTTTTGCATTGGTGCCAATTCAGTCCTAAACCTTTTTTTGGTGCCAATTTAGTCCTAAACCTTTTAAATTGGTGCCAATTCAGTCCTAAACCTTTTGTTTTTGTGCCAATTTAGTCCTTCCGGTCAATTTTGACCGGAATTGGCTGACGTGGACGCCGGCCGGCCGGCGACCGGTCACCGGCGCCGACGTGGCGCTGACATGGACAATTAAATAATTTTTTTAATTTTTTTTTGAATTTTTCTTTTTTTTCCTTTTTTTTCTTTTTTTTCCTTTTTTTCTTTTTTTTTTTTTTGGTCTTCTTCTGGCCGGTCGCCGGTCCGGCAACCGGCCAGAGGCCAGAGGCCGGCGAGGTCGCCCTCGCCGTCCACTGGCGAGGGCGCCCTCGCCGGCCTCTGGCGAGGTCGGGCCTCGCCTGCGGCTGGCCGAGGCTCGACCTCGCCAGATCCGGCGAGGTCGGGCCTCGC
Source organism: Syzygium jambos (assembly GCA_031216235.1). Lineage (NCBI taxonomy): Eukaryota > Viridiplantae > Streptophyta > Magnoliopsida > Myrtales > Myrtaceae > Syzygium > Syzygium jambos. Next base: position 21,473,620 of record CM062225.1, read on the forward strand.
CCGACCATGGCGAGGCTCGAGCCCTCGCCGGCGAGCCTCGCCATGGTCGGGCGAGGCCCGACCTCGCCGGATCTGGCGAGGTCGAGCCTCGCCCGACCAAGGCGAGGCCCGACCTCGCCCCAGCGGCCGGGCGAGGCTCGCCGGCGAGGGGTCGAGCCTCGCCATGGTCGGGCGAGGCCCGACCTCGCCCGGCCAAGGCAAGGCTCGACTTCGCCCCGGCGGCTGGGCGAGGCCCGACCTCGCCAGATCCGGCGAGGTCGGGCCTCGCCCGACCATGGCGAGGCTCGCCGGCGAGGGCTCGAGCCTCGCCATGGTCGGGCGAGGCCCGACCTCGCCGGATCTGGCCAGGTCGAGCCTCGCCCAGCCGCCGGCGAGGCCCGACCTCGCCAGAGGCCGGCGAGGGCGCCCTCACCAGTGGCCGGCGAGGGCGACCTTGCCGGCCTCTGGTCTCTGGCCGGTCGCCGGACCGGCGACCGGCCAGAAGAAGACCAAAAAAAAAGGAAAAAAAAAGAAAAAAAGGAAAAAAAAAGAAAAATTCAAAAAAAAATTTAAAAATTATTTAATTGTCCACGTCAGCGCCACGTCGGCGCCGGTGACCGGTCGCCGGCCGGCCGGCGTCCACGTCAGCAAATTCCGGTCAAAATTGACCGGAAGGACTAAATTGGCACAAAAACAAAAGGTTTAGGACTGAATTGGCACCAATTTAAAAGGTTTAGGACTAAATTGGCACCAAAAAAGGTTTAGGACTAAATTGGTACCAATGCAAAAGGTTTAGGACTGAATTGGCACCAAAAAAAGGTTTAGGACTAAATTGGCACTAATGCAAAAGGTTTAGGACTTTTTTGGCACTTTTCCCCAAAAGTTCAGGATATATAAGATATGGGTATACCAGATTGAGATTTTCTATCACACAAAAATTAGTTTAGAGTAAATGTGGTATAGACATACTAGTTTGGGATTTTTGGTAGTATTATCCTAGATTGAGAAATTGGGGCAAAGAGGAAGGCGACTTCAAAGGAGAGAAGCTGAGGAACGCAACGTTGATTGCCTAACCTTGCTTCATAGGAAAGAACATTGTGTCATAAAGGGAGAAAGAATATGTACATTTGTGATTATGCATAAGTGAAAATTTTGAAATTTCACAAAGTGTTAAATGTTATAGTTTTAACGGGGCTAAAAAACGGTTGACAAAATTATCTAAATAGTTCTAAACCTGTTACAGTGGCGGTCAATTCAATTATAAACTTTTCAAATTTAATTCTAAATTTCTTGACGATTTTTCAAGATAGTCCATTCGGTCAATTTTGACTGAAAATAACTGACGCAATCTAGTTAACGCCAGTCGTTTTGCGTGGCATAGCCGGCAACTTCGACAAAGCTCAAAACAACATCGACCCCCGCACAGACCAAATTGGCCCTCACCAAAGGACGTAGCTATTTCGAGCACTCTCTAACACTCCGTCCTCCTCCTCGAATCTAAGCTTGTCGAATCAGAACATGAACAACATGCCTATTGCCAAAATCTTTGAACCACCATATTTGCACGTCCCACGAGACCATGACAGAGGACACCGCTGACCTCGACCCTCTCACTCCCCTCTAAATTTCCACTTCTAACGCTTCACCTGCGGCACCCCTCTTATGTCGACCTCCAACCACCACCTCGTTTAGTATTTGTGGTACGATCGATCAAGATCTCTATGTTCTTGCTACAAAATCTCGCAACCATCACAAATGCCCTATGGTCAAACATGTGTTCTCACCTCAGAATCAAGGCCTGGACTCTCAGTTGGGCCTCTATGCCCGGCCATGGTGCCATCGCCAGATCTAGGTAAGGCAAGGGCATCACAACCCTCGCCTGCGGTTGACAAGGCAACACGAAGGCCCACACCTTGTGGTTGATGAGGCCACAAAGGCCCCAGATTATGGCCCTCACCGACCTCGCCAGCCTGTACAAGAGTAGAAAAGAAAAGAAAAAATAAAAAAAATTATAAAAATTGTCAAAACAATGTTGTTTCAATCACTAATGTTCCAAAGTCAACACAAGCTATGCCACGTAGAATGATTGGCTAGTGCTAACTGGATTGCCATGTCGGCGATTTCCCATCAAAATTGGATCGACTACGTTAGCAAATAAGGCAAAGATTTAAAACAAAATTGACTAAATTAGAAATTTTATGACTAAATTGGTCATCGTACGACAGATTTAAGAAAATACTAGGGGAATTTTTAAACAGATTTAAGAAAATACTGGGTGATTTTTTAAGACAGTTTTGAATATCGGGCAAACATGGGAGACTCAATTCACATACTTGAGGCATGACGGAACGCCAACCGGTTCTCGAATAGAGTCCCTTCTTAGCCATTCATTTATCAGTCGGATAGGTAAGTGTCGCAAAAGTATAAAGGACAAATATGCGCCCTCAGTGAAATTGGAGGAACGACGAGACTGGAGAGATGCTTCTACTTATCAAGAACCAGTGCAGGAATATCCAGACATGGTCCCAAGTTGATGGAGGAACACGGGAGCTATCAGATCAACAGCTAAATTGCCCTAAATGATCCATTCTAACTAGACAAACAACCAATCCTAATGGTCCGCAGAAGATCCCCGGTGGACACAATGAGAAGCATCATGGATATGTCGGCTTCAAATAATCGGGAGGCTAATTACCAGGTCGAATAATGACGACTATTGCAGACTCCATAAACGCGAACAGGGAACGAGACCAAAAGAAGTACCATGAACTTAGAAGGAATAGTAGCACAATAAGCTGAAGAATGATACAAACATGGGGTTCTCTCATCCAACAGTAGAAACCAGGAGAACTACAGTAATAAATTAGTTAAGGACCAATTATAACAAATGAGAAATCATTCAGCCTACCAAATCTATATTACACCCAAAGAAAGAATATAGGACACTATTGACAGATTATACGGTACAAAACTCTTTCTCTAACTACAAGGATGCGAGAAGATCTCTCATTTCTGCTACGGATGGGATGGTCTCGTTCGGATAGATCTTGGCAACAAGTTGGGCAAAACTTTCATACTTGTCAAGAAACTCCTTCTGTCAAAATTAGCAATCACAGCATTAAGCACCCAACCAATCAGATGACTCTCTGACCTTCGAGAAAGTGCATATCGTAATAGTGCTTGACATTTTGGTAAGATAGAACGATAGAAAGGAAATATTTGAAAGTCGCATATCATGTAGTAATGATGACAATCGGGTTTTCATGGCAAACCATGCTGCGAAGTTTTTCGTTTTCAGGGATGAGATACTTCTACCTTGCACTTATCCCAAAGGGAAGGCAATAATTCATCTGAAGTTAAGTTCTTCTGCAATTTCTTGTACATTGCACCGATGGACTTGTCAACCTATATAACGAAAACAAAACCATTACCGAAGTGAACTTCATGCAAAGCATGATGAGAATATTCAACAACTTACACCAGATAAACTGGATTTTAGCATCTTCCGAAGATCCATTTTGGACAATCCAAGTTGGAAAGGAATCTGAAATTTGCAGGAGAGAATAATTTCAGCTAATAAATTTAAAATTAACAAATAAAAAATAGAACTACTTGATAAAGTCTGCAGGCAATAAATATCATCATACGTCTCCCTTTGCTGTTTCATGATTGTCTGTAGAGAGATGATTAGTCCACTTTTCAGAGCCTAACAATTGGGTGAAAAATCACACTTCCTTTGTCATTTCCATCTTGTACAGCTATCTTGCGCCATTTATGCCATGCATCTTTCTCTTCATTTGAAAATTTTTCCAAAACCGTAAAGTGGAGGCACTAAAAACCTTAAATTTTGACCCTTCTTTATCAAAACAAATTACCACAAATGCATGTCCAATGAGGTATAGACAATGAGCTATGCAATAAATGACCAATAGTCCCACAAATTTCAGAATTAACAATCTTAACATTTTCCTAGAAATCAACATAAGCAATCCATGTTCTCCACAATGGTGGAAGGTGTTGGACAACTACATGAAGATCATATGCAGCAATGTGCATTACTCCTTTAAAAGACATCAATATTACTTTAGGAGTCCCTTTAGGAGTAAAAGTAATCTTTCGGGAACTTTTCAAGGCATATCCCCTCTAGAATTCCCGACCATGGCATGTTGAACGGGTAATGAAAAGGTTGAAAGTTTACATGGGTCTAGACAGATGCTGGCTCCTTATGCAAATGACCACAAAAAAGGCAATGCCAGCCGGAAAACTATAAATCTTTAAGAAGTTTCCGCGTTGGTTTGGTGCATGCTCGAATGTCGCAGCTGGCACTAAAAATACTGCACCAATTCTCTTCCATGATTTAATATATGGATAGAAATAGTCACATGAAACGAGATAATAGAACCCACAGTAACAACATCAAATTCTATTTTCTAGTATAAAAGTATTGTGCCAAACAAACATTTCAAACCTCCTGGAAATTCTGATCTTTGTAAACAAATGTAGCACTCCTATTATGAAATTAAGAGACGGCCAATTCCATCAAATTTCCAGCTCTCCGTCAATGGACCACAACCAAACCACAAAGACACCAACCTCAACTCAAACATAAACGGCTCACATAGTACCCAAATGAAATAAAAGGAATGCAAAATGTGGCAACATTAGGTAGTTTCTAGTGAAAAATGCACAGATACCAAGAGATCAGTAACATGTTCATGCAGCAACGAAAGAAGATGCAACCACTCAACCACCAACCTCTTCAGGAGAAATAGTGTACATCAAATCCTCAATTTTTCGAGCAAATTGGAAAAGCCGTTCGAATTGCTGCCATAAACAAACTAGTGAGGATGAGCCTCAGAGAAAATCTGAAAAAAAAAACGTAAGACATTATAATTGCTAGATTAAAAGAGCTGGATAGGCAGATTCTCACGTAGTATATAATCATGCTGATAAATCGCGTACAAGCTTGTTCATAAGCTTCACTTGCTTGATGATAAAACTTTGCTAACGTGGGTACGACATTGGCTAAATCATATAAGCTGCAGGTAAATCTTGTTGCTCAGAATATCATATGGTGTAGTAGTTAAGAAGCGAATTAATTATGCTAAACAATTAATACCAGATGAGTTGTGAAGACTATCCTGAGAAAGTCATACCTGTTCTGGAATGCAGCATAGTTCTCCAAAAGAAAGATGTCAGCATACTTAGGATCAGTTTGAGCTATTTTCTCCAATGTGACAAACATAATACTAACCTGTCCATCCATAATTAAATATTAGAAAAACACTGGTCGAAAGCACAAAACAGAACATACTTCTTTCCACCTCTCATTATCGTACAATAACCAGGTTGGTCAAAGGAAGGAGCACGTATGATTAGAAAAAGTAACTAACGAATTTAGTGTATGCTTGGTCAACAAGATCCCTGGATTGTCCCTGAATGTACTGTTCCATACGTGTAGCAAGAGTTGCAAATCTGGGAAGCACATAGTCATGGCAAGGGATTAAGACATTTCAAAACCAACAGCTATTTGTGGACCTTCTACATCAATGGCATTATCATCATAGACAGACAAGAAAAGCTAGTAAAATATGAGCAAGACAAAACTATTGCTACTAAAATAAGGAATGAGCTGTACAAAGATTTAGAATATGTAGTTATCAACTACTAACGTTAATTGACATGCTTCGGTAGCTATCTTCCCCAGTGGTATTAGGTCAAAACCGTTGTTTCTCCTTCGATGCATATTTGATAATTATTAAAAAAATTGAGCACCTCCAGCCACAAAAATCTACACCAAATAGTTTCAGCAATCAGCTAATGCATTTAAAGGAGACTAAAGGAGCAACCCTAGCATGTTGATCAGATCATGGACGTAAGCAGCAGACATGACATTTCAATATTTCAGGGATTCTGTTTCATTGTCATTCGCTAAAGTCACCATGCAGAGCATCATCACTTATTTAACTTTGCTGTTCCATCAGTCAAACCTAATTCGTTAATTCAGTATATCTACCTACAGTAGGTGCTCATGGAAATGTACTCTGGTAAGTGTGTTTGGAGATGCCTATACTATTTTTAAGTTGCTTTACCTTGTTCTTTTAGCAATTGAACTTTGCCTTTACTATTTTTAATTTTGAACCCTTCAAATCTTCATAAATCCATAGTTATGGATACTTGAATTCATGTATAATTTCTCCATATTTTTTCTCACATTGGGCAACTTAAGATCGGTAACTTAAAATATTGTAAGATGCTCCAGATAAGCAATTAATTTTCAAACACAGAGGCACATTTTCCACATTCAGAGTGTCATCTACAAATTAAAATCAGATAGTAAGCACTTTGTGCCGAGTCCAACCAACATTTGCCCACTACTGCTTTGTCTTCCTGGGCCTGAACCTACTACTCAATTCACATGCTTCTCCACAAAAAGAGGCAGAGTTACTCAGACAAAGAAGTAGCTGGGGGCGCTATGAAACAACTGCATTCTTCAAGTGCCAACACTGCAGAATGAGGAAGACAGAAATATGTGTCTTGTCTAAGGCCAAATCTGCCTCGTAACCTGAGTTCTTCTTGCCTTCAGTTTCTCATTAACTTGAGTGAGTGTAACAATCACTCCTCAGAATGACCACATATACATGCACACAGGTATGCATCACTTAAGTTGTGAGAGCATCAGTACGAGATTCTATCTACAAATAAAAAAGCCTATGAAAACACTGTACCTTGGAATGTATGATAAAACTCCCGTTTGCTTAACATTTCGCTCGTTTCTTTCAATCTGGTGACAAGCTTCATCAACAAACTGCACATACATTTTGCAAATGATTACACAGGATAATATTAGCAGTGCATCAGACGACATATGCTTCCAAATCAGAGATAACTTACACGGCCGAATTGCATAGATATCCTTGACTCCAGATCATCAAGCAAGAGACGCACAAAACCTGCAGCATCAGCTTTCTGACCAGAAATATATCGCTCTGTGATCCCATGCATGGATATGCAACGCAAAGGATCTATTTTGTATGCCCAATCCACCACAGCATAAAAGTCCTCCTACAATTTAAATGCACCAACAATTATCTTCCCGGGTCAAGCTGAAACTTCTCCTAATATAATCAATCAAGCTATAATAGATGCCACTGCTGGGCATTGAAAAAAATGACAATATGATGTAAAATATAACCCATCACCATAGATCGATAAATAAAAGAAGACAGTGCTCTCCAGGAGACACATCTTCGACCACCTTGAGTAGACTATTGACAAACTTTCAAAAGCAGCAGACGAAAGTTGACGCAGAGAAACTGTTATCGGAAAAGCAGTTCACAAGTAATTTTGAGCTTTTTAATTCTGAATTTCATATCTGAAGGATTCTTTCAATTATAGTTAAATATGTCAAATGTATGAGAAATTTATTTGAAAAAATAATTTACTCAATACAGTTAGAGATAGCATTGTGTTTAACAAAATACTACATTGCATTGAAGCCAAAACCAACTTTATCCACAACTAAGGTCATCACATTCACAGCATTGTCACAACATGAAAGCTCCAACACCAGAAATGGCCACACCAAATGGACTCTAATTATACAGTTGACACTACAACCAAAGTAGTACCAACATGCGACACAACACAACACGACACGCTGACACGTCAATTCTCAAAAAATAGAGAATTCCAACACATTGTATATTAAGTGTATATTTTTATATTTACCTGATAAAATATCATTTTTATGATTATTCCAATCAAATTAATTTGATTCAAATCCACAAATAAATATATAATAATAATAAAAAGAGTGTTGTACGAGTGTCGGTGTCCAACACATGTCCAAATCCGACACGGAGGCCCCCGGAGAGTGTCCGTGCTTCCTAGACGGCAACTATATAAGATAAATAAAAACCGGAAATTGGTTAAAAAACTACTAATATGGGAAGGGATATTTGGTAAATAAGCATGAAACCCTCCTCTCTAGTTAGGGGATAAGTGCAATGAAAGTCCTAAAACTGGTCACGAAAGTGCAATTGAGTCATAAAACTTTCAAAAAGTGCAATCAAGTCCTAAAACTTGTCACGACAGTGTAATTAAGTCCTAAAACTTTCAAAAAGTGCAATCAAGTCCTAAAACTTGTCAAATTGCTCTAATCAAGTCTTCCGTTGATTGCATTTTTTTAAAATTGTAAGACTCAATTGCACTTTCATGACAAATTTAAGAGCTTGATTGCACTTCTTGAAAATATTAGGACTAGATTGCACTGTCGTGACAAATTTTAGGACTTGATTGCACTTTTTGAAAGTTTTAGAACTCAACTGCATTTTTGTAATAAGTTGTAGGACTTCCGTTGCAAACTCACCAAAGAATTTCATTACTTTCGATTACATGGTCCCAAGGATTGCTACATCTTAAGTAAGGAAAAGAGTCCGCAGTTTGGATTAATGAAGAGTTAGTTCGTGTTTCCACCCTCTTATGCTACTCCAATTCATTTATCCAGATCATGTTGATAGGCAGGAGCATTGGCATAAATATGAGGACAGTATATCCACAGGTCACAATGTGAATGTATTAGTAGTATAGAATTTTGAATGTCCTAAGGAAGCAATGATTTTCTCATGTATGAGGCACCTTAAGTGAAAGGAAATGATTTATAAAGTAGTTTTACATTTGTAAATTCAAGCGTTTAATCTATAAACATGCATATGCCGTGTCAACATGTCACACTATTTGTCATATAAGTGAGTTAGACTCCAAGGTAAATACCTGGACCAGCCAAATTTGAGTCCACTTAACATGGCATATCTCAAATGATGGCAGCGCATCCCAAGCGGAAATTTTACAAATATTGCCTTGTCTAGGACCATCACATGGAAGTTATAACCGTTTACGAATTACATACTAATTTTTTTTCTAATTTTCAAGAAACTTAGCTGGTGTACTTGAAACATGTTTCGTCTCATAGGTTTTTCCTCACGTCTCTTGCTACAACTTAGACATAGGTAACTTGCTCTCCAATTGTCACACAATTGCATGAAGATATTTAAGTACTTCCTGTTTCCTTTTCTTCTTGTTGAACGACATCTCTTTGGTGTTCCCCATATCAAACTGACATAAGAACCAGTCATGACGACAATTCATGGTTCAACTGGTTTTATCGATGATGTATCCACATTGACATCCCATAGTAAATGCAATAAAAGAATTTATAATATTCCTGACTTGACACAGACAAGACCTAGAAAAGCCAGAGTGGCAATTGCACTTCATTTAGGTGGGCACCATTTCAATTCTCCTTCCACTCAGAAGTGGGCATGACCACCTTTACAGGGATTAAAAGCAAACCTTGTCAATACATGAGCAAGAGAATGTGTGGTCCACCGGGTATTGCATCAGATTTTTTTTCCCACAAAAATGAGGATTGAATCCTTATAGGTTTACTTACCAAGCTCTAGAAGTTTAAATTTAATTGAACCTATATTGAATAGTTTGCTAGGACTCCGATTTAACTGTGTGAAAGGCGGTTCATACCATGTCTTAAGCAAAACAAATCACAGAATTGTACGCAGGCCAAGGAAACTGGTTGGACTGACTGGTCAAGCGTGCTATTCATATTGCATTTGTGCCTTCCTCTTCTTTTTTTTCTTATCTGATGTTGGCTCATAAAATCAATATTGCCAATCCTTCCCATTGCTATTTTAACGACATTGGATCAGCAAATGCAGTCAATCCTACTTTAATCCTCCAAATCGTTTCTTTTTTGAGTCTCTTCATATCAAGAGGATAAATATTCAACTATATAACAAAGTTAAACCTATTTGAAATATTGAGCTCTGTACAAGTTTTGGTTTAGGATATTTGACTAATGGTTCACAGCTTTAAGTATTCTCCTTTGTTTTATCAAAGGAGGTATTAACTATTCTCATCACCCACAAAGTACATCTCCTTAAACAAAGATAACATGCACCTTTTGACATTTAAGCAAGTGCTCCTAACTCAAATTCAAAAATATCTGGTCTAACACCAACTGTACCATGACAGGCATTTGTAGTATACATATACACATGCATATACACATGAATCTACCTACATATATGCATGCATATGTATATTGAATGGGTATAACCATTTTAACTAATAGGACTCCAGAAACTTTAGAAGTCACACTATAAATGTTGCTGAACCAAGTTGAGGTAATTTTTTTGGTCCGAGAATTATTTTATTGAAATATAAATGCAAGAATTTGCAGAAAATAACAGAAAAGTCAGTGAACTTTACTTGGATACCATCAAGCAAATCCTGTAGGGACTCATTTAGTGCTACTAGCTCCGCAGAGTCATTCCCTGGAGTGCATAATATCATCAATTTTGTTGAAATGTTTGTTACCATATGAAAGCAATACAATTCAAGCAGAAATTATTAGATAATCATTGTCAACTAGAAGTTTACCAGCTTTACTGTCATTTTCATCAATGTCCATGATTCCCAAATCGTCTTCGTCGTCGTCATTAGATCCTGCTTTATTGCCATTACTGACACCTCCAGGTGGAACAAGTGCTGGAACTTCAAAGCACATAAAGTGTGCAAAGAAAGAACTCTGCAGTTGAAACAAGGTAAGAGCATTTCATTGCCAATTAAAAGGAAAACCAGACTAATAATACACATGCAGGTATAATAAAACCTCATCTACGAGGAGAGGGATGAAGATTGTAAGCATCTTCGCATACGCCTCAGACACAGTGGAGGTATCTGAATTGTTCACATTCTGGCCAGGACCGGTAGTGCCTTCAAGCCAGACTGTTGGATTTCTTGATGCTTTTGTACTAGCACGAAGCTCATTTGCAAACTCACGTGCCTGTAAATGGTTGATAAAACTCTCATTGACCATTCAACTAGACTTCTTTAGTGAGATTGATGGCACACGGCCATTCAATTAAACAGAGAAAGTTCATAAGGACACAGTACAAGAACTTACACAATTAAAAAATGATTTGGCAATGTTCTCAGAAAAAAAAAATTAACCGAAGGACAAGTTTCACCACTTCACATGGTGGATATGCTGCTCTAGTGAGACCATCTAACTTTATCGTAGCTTTGTAACAGGTGACTAGCACAAGGGCGTGGTATCTTAAATAACCATCGTAGCTCTGTATTAATAATTGCCGCAATTATAGAGAGAAATCAAACAAATGGAAGCTAATGGAGACCTAAACTAAATTATATTATGGCCAAATACACGGGGGCTACAACAGAATTATAAGTAAAAGCTGTAAAAGGGTACATCTTAAACCAACAGAATTATGAGTAAAAGCTGTAAAAGGGTACATCTTAAACCATCATGTTAATAGATGGAAATCCATATCAGGACTTACATAATGGTAGCAGCAGCCACAGCAGATATACCATCATTGCACCACGAATACTTTTCTCACTTGTCATGGCTGCCAAGGCCTCATTAAGGCATAAGACTCAACAAAAAGCCATAGGGGCCATTTTATTGCGGTTGCTTAAATTTACACTCCCCATTAGTATCTCAAGAATAACATCTCAATTAAATCAGAAATTTTGGCATATCACGCCTCTTTTTAGGTATGTATATGCTATCAAACTTACTTCTGAAAGTAAACTTGAGAGGGGCGTGAGATGGAAAGCCAAGAAAAGCTCACATCAGTTACAAAGAAGTAAAATTAGTTGGGCCACATTGGATAGGATTAGGAGGCCTAGTCTTGCTTCTGTATCTCTTTGTTTATTATGTCAGCAAAGTAGTGAATTTATTAACCATCTATTCCTCAAATATAGCTTCTCTTCTCAAGCGTGGAAGAAAATACTTCAGCCTTTCTGTAAATAGAGATCCTGGAGATTGGATCTCAGAGTTTTACATGGGTAAAGCCAAATTTGAGCGGGTGCAGATCACAAAAATTTTCAGGAATTGTTGCATCCACTTTATTTGGAAGGCTAGGGATCAGATGCTCCGTTCTAAAGTTGTTCAATCAATTGAAGTAGTTCTGAAGCTAGTTTTGTTTGCTGTCAAATATAGATTTGATGAAGTACTTCCCACGTTCATTCTTGTTCACATGAAACAGCTCATGTTGTTGGGACTTGGTCAGGGCCTTGTGAAGGCATTAGTCCACCCAAAATGAAAAGTTTACAAGGAAGTGGTAACTTACAAATGGGGGAAATAGAAAAAAAGAATTGGACAGACTGAAAACCGTAACTCTTCAGCTCATAATGGATCGATGGGTGAAGTTACTGTTGCTATCGGACATCTTAGGCCAGGTAGAGTGACCACATTAAACACTAGCACTTTGTAAGCTTTGAAAAACACAACATTGTTAAGAAGAAATATGCTAGCTATACGTTGTGGATCTGTTTCCAAGAGCTTCATGGTGCTTTACCTGTGAGGTTCAGCTTCCAGGTAAGGGAGAGCGGTAAGATATATGCTTAATATACATTCTGGACACAATTCGTTACAGTTTCAAACTCAAATTGCCTAGGACACATTCAATATTATATATGAGATGCTAGCCACGATGGGCTCTCTGCACCTTCCATGTTGGACAAGGAACGGCCCTTGAGACATTATCTTTAGTGCAAAAAAGTCACCTATAACTTCATAAATGTTTTATTCCTCCTTGTTAACAGTACTCACACTGGAATATCAAGATCATAGAGCTTTATAATTCTAATTACAGTTAAGCTTTTATAAATCAGCAGTTAGTTTTATCGAATTCACTACTGTTTTTCTCGTAGGAATGTTAGGTCGCAGATATACGTGAGATATCATCAAAATAAATGAAACTAAAGAAATTTCTGGCCATCCTGTGCTTGACAAAGATCACTTGCACAACATCCACAACCGCAACAACCACAGCATGCAACCCAAGAAGGCGATTTAGAACCGTAGCAAATACCCTAAATGAAGTGCATAAGACCATTTCCATCTCATTATTGCAATGGAGTATGCTGCCATAATGCAGCCTGCATTAACTAATACACACCAGGTAGGCTCCTTTGAAGTTGAAGAATAGAAACTAATTGAAGAGGCAAGAGAAATATGGAAAGTATCTCTGACAAACATAGATGTAATATAGAACGTTAACATGGTCAAAGTAAAGTAAACTTTGAGTAAACAGATTAGCAATTTCATATACTGACCTCCCTGCGAAGAAGCAAATTGAGGGAGTTGCAATAAGCTTTTCTCAAAGGACCCAGACAGTTCTTATCAAGACTCTGTGAAGACACAGGAGTTTCAGAAAACATAATAAAGACGGCAAACAGACATGACAAACTTGCAAACAAGACGTTTAACTAGTAGTCTAGGATGTAACCTTCAAATGTTGCAGGAGGCGAGCATAAGTTCTGCATTTATAGCGCAAGTCAGCATGATCAGGTCTCTTCAATTGTCCCCGCTGTTAACAAGCAAACCAATCTTAGAACTCCTGAAGTAAATGTCCAAAATATAGAGGATAAAACGCAATTAAATCACCTGAGAAAAATAACTCTTATCACTTATCATGAAATCCACCAGACTAGCAAAGTAGCTTCTCAAAAACTCAGAAGCTCGTCGCACAAATGTACTTTTCAATTTTTCAAGTTCTGCTCTCTTCTCCTTGACCTGAACCCATGATACACATCTTAGAGAGAAATCATTATGCACTCAGAATTATGATAACCATAAATAGACATAATAATAGTCAATTCATATTATAAAATCACAGAAACAAATGTCCGCTTGGTTTAAAAAATATTCATAAGAGATGTCACAATATAATTGATTGAGAAGCGCAGTCAGCCTGCAACACAATCACAGAAATAAGTAGAACCACTCTTCTTGAAGAATGAACAATTAGAGAGCTATCACAATGAAAGGGCAGATAAAAAGTCTAAGAGACAAATGACTACATTACCACACATGCACAAGTCTTCAAAGAGAGAGGCGGAGAGGGACAAAGTGCTAGGTTCATATTTCTCCCCCCACCCACCCCCCCCCCAAAAAAAAAAAAACCCCTCCTCTCTCTCCCTCACCCTCTAATCACATAACAAATTGCTAGGTTCATAATCCGCAACCCAACATAGAATAGCCATATACATTGCAACACAGTAGCTAATACCACATCTAGTAAGTATACAATCTATTAATAGAATGCAAAGGTAAAGTGCATACTGCTCGCATATTAGCGTAACCAGGATCCAAATTAGGAACTTCAAGGCCCCGTAATGCACTTGTCAGCCACTCACATGCTTCAACATTTTGGAGCATATGGCCCTCGTCAAAAGAACCTCCTGTTAGACATGCTGCATACTACAAGAAGTAAAGTTCTATTAGGAGTCGTAAACTCAAGACTCTGAAAAGCCAGAAGTCTCATTTAGATTTCTCAGCTAATGGAATGAATTCCAAAAACGACATACCTCAGATGGTACACGCAACCGTTCAAGAAGCTTATCAAGTTCTTCAATAAGTGATTTATTATTTACAGACTGCATCCCCAATTTGTTATTTCGAGTCTCTATCTGGATGCACATATTAAGTAAAAATAGTGTAAGATAAAGACACCAAAACTCCAAGGTAACAATAAGCAGAAATCAAAATCAATATCAAAGCCTAATCTGAAAAGAGTGTGCAGGTAGCATGGAGCCTGTAAACAACAACAGAACAGATCATCTGTAGTGCAAAAAATCAACTTGCTCAAAGGACATGAATATTATAGTTCCAGCATAACCAAAAGTACTAGCTAAATAACACCTCTTGTAAGTCAATGCCAAAGAAAACACAAACGCTAGTAAAAGTGCAGAATAACAGAATGATCTTGTCTCCGAGCAGTATCTAACTTTCTTAACACAATAACTGGAAAAGACAGATGAGATGCTATTTAAATGCCTGCCAGCCCACCTCAAAAGCATACTCTTCAAAAATAAAGCATCCAAATGTTAAATCATGGCAGAAAAGAGCAAAGAAATAAGAGATGGCAAGATAGTTCAATACATCAATTCCATTTCCTAGATATTCTGCAAGTCTGCTTCTGAAGGTAATTTTTAAGCACTCTTTCTGATAAATTTTTTTGTATATTTACATTAATATTTCCAAAACTTAAGGAAATATCTAGTGCATCGAGTTGTCAATGTTTCTATGTCTCCAAAGATCTAAGGTGTTGATATCAAATAAGAGTTAAATCCTAAATACCATGAGTAAAAGCTAGCATGGAAAAGTCAAAGCAAAATTCACCCCAAAAACGCACATACTTCTGAATATGCTAGCATTCTAACAAAAACCAAATAAGGACTGCAACGTAACCAAAAACAGTCATCGGAAACGAAATTCAGTGTACTGGTCTCTACCGATTCAATGTCCTCTCTCATGTGTCTTAGTTTTACATTGAAGATGCCTAACCATTCATCCATATCTTCAACACAGTTTGTTGCTGCCTCAAGTCCTTGCAGTACCTGCAAGACCATATGATTGAACAACAAATGAGTCTTCAACATAAAGCGCACAGTCAGACCAAAAAAATAATAAGAGTTCAAAGGGCCACCATCTCTAAGCTACCCATGGGAAAGCATAAGCTCATCAACTGATACCATAACAGTTAAGTTCAATGAAACATGCTAACGAGACACTGCTTCCTCAGCTGAGGTCATCTACCATTATTACTTTTAATTTGGGTGTTGATATATAGTAAGAGACAAAATGATCAGGCTCAGGTGAAATTCATGAGAAGCATATGAGTGCAAGATTAAGATTTACTTTATGTGTAGTGTGCTTTTGTCTTTGCCAGAGTTAGTTAACAAGGTGTATTTTTTAAAATATAGTGGCACAGACAATCTGAGGGACATACCAACAACTAAAACTAAACCATCAGATACATTCAACATATACAAAATAATATTACCTCGTCTACTAAGGGTTCACTTTCCAAAATGGCATGAACGTTTGCCGCTTCTAATGCAAGAAGCTCTCGTTTCAACCTTTCAGAGAATGCCTCTGCTTCACCAATTCCCATGACATAGCTGCACAGGATTTTTATCGCATTATCATGATGCTTTATTGCAACATAAGCAGCTAAAAGAGATGATCAGAAATGGATTGTATTCTAATCTCACAATATTGGAAAGATGACAAACACCTGGAATGATCATATGCAAACGAAACATAGCCAATGAAATTCACTATTGGTGATATCAGTTCTTCAACATTAAGAATTGTCAGATCAGTTAGCACATTCAACCTCTTCAACCCAATATCATATAAAATACAAATTCAAGTCAATGCATGCTTACATGCTCTAAAGGCAGGCTTAGATGAAGAGGATGTAACCTATTCAGCACAGGACTGCCATTCTAGAGTGATATGACTGTCATCTACTCCATAACATACCACTAAACGGCAATACCACTGCCAGAAATTAAATATATGTCAATCCCAGCAACCAAATAGGCAGGTTAAGAGTGAAAAACAAGCTCTTGGACAAGCTTGAGTGCAGTTAAAGAATTAAACAACCTACTCTTAAATACTTCTTTCCTTTTCAGCGGGCGCTTCACACAGATTTTACCCTCCCCTCCTCGCTCCTATATCTTCCAATCCCCACTTTCTATGCGCATTCTTATCTTCTTTTCACTCCATTACCAAGGTCTGAATCTTTATTTTCATGACCACGTACCTCCTCGTACTTTTGGACCATGTAAAGCAAAGGAGACCTAAGCAACTTTTACAGGATTTTAACAAATTCTCTACCTAAAGTGTTATACATCACAATTCTTACAAAATCTCCACCTTTTTCTACTCATTGGAGAACATAAAAGTGAATAGGGCCATAACCCAAGCACACAGAAACCACACAAGCATTGGTACTTTATAAGCACTTAGCGGCTTTTTAAGTTTAAGAAAACCAGAATATACTGTACAACAAAACAAACGCCAAAATACATGAATATTAGGACTGTTAGTTGCTCTCACACCCCTCTATCAGAATTTTCCCTTTCCTAGTCTGATTTCAAGCAGAATATATCAATCTTCAAATTTTCAGCTAATAAAGTATAATTGTACTTCTCTAGAGGGACCTTTTCTGCAGCATGAAATGGTCTGAAACAGATCACAGCACCAAACGAACCCCAGAGAAGGACATCGAAGCACCAAGGCATGCTTCAATCATAACATCCAAGGATATGACATATCAGAGACCCTTCCCTTCCAAGATAATTATAACTTAATTCATGGTAGATTGTGACCAGAAGAACCAGAAAATGGTAAAGTGACTTCTGTTGCATCCCAACAACTGCACCAAGGGGAAGGTGACAGATCATAAAGGGACATGAATGGACCTCCATTGACATTAAGAGTGACCAAGTTGAGCAATCCAAGAAAATTATTAGTCAATATCAATAAAGGAAATGTGGTGTAAGATTGAAAAAAAATGAATCATCGAGTTTGCTATGGAAAGGATTAGCAAATCCCAGTACAGATGAAAGGTTTCACCAGGTTAAGATCCAAAAAGCATTTAATTCAAATAAGAATCATGACAAAAGGATGCAACCAAACCACCTTGAAGTAATGTTATTTCTTACTTAACTAGAGACATGAACTAGATCACTGCCAAAACATCCAGATATAAATGAGGAAGACCATTTTCACCAGAGTAAAGATAAAGAAAACATACGTTCCCAAAAGGGCCTCCATGTCTTCTTCCTCGGCTTGGGAGACTAGTTCTTTTTCAACTGTAACTTTCAAGTCACTTTCTGTTACAGCAGTAACAACAGGCCCGTCTTCCAGGTTTCTTTGAGTAGTGACGGTTGGTGTATTTTCCTGCATGAATCCTTGTTTTAGTCCCAGCATCAAAGAAGCCAATTATATATAAAAGAACAGGACTTGAAATAGTAGTTTTCAAAAGAGCATGACATTAATCAAATAAGAAGATGACTTGGTTCATTAAAAACAATCCTCAAAACGAAATACAAGTGATGCAGGATCATAGGAAAAAAATGATACTGGTCACGAATTATTGTAGCAGCTTTGTTCGAGAGCTCTTTTGTGACTTTATTTCCTTTTCAGAGTCCTACTAGTATTGGCTTTACTTTCTTAGATGGGATTCCAGTAAACATAGAATTTTATGCCTATGTATTAGTATTTATGGGTTGTTTGAAATGTGAGAATTTTCACATTTGAACAAAGTTTCTTTTCAAGAAGTTGTTCTTTCTTTTCCTCGGTCTTGAAGTCCAAAACACGATCTTTAGATTGTGATTACTTTGGAGATGTCTGTGTTTTTCTTTTCCAGATCTGTTCTCCAACCAGAAACTCATTAGGATTATTTGCCTACTTACTCAACTATGTTCAGTATGTCCAAACTTGAAAACTAATCATACAAGGAATATGACAAAAAGTAAGTCAATATGTGTGCATTGCAGGGCTATATGATAATGATTTGACCTATCAAATATATTAACCCAGAAGCATGTGCATGTTTGCATGTCCATGTGGACTTTTCCATGTCATGCTACTTGTATATTCTTTCAGAGAAATCCATTGGAAATTTTTAATTAGTTCATGTAATCATGCTAACTCCCCACTTCGTTATAAGGTAATATCCTGTTGCATTACATAAATAAAGGACTATACCTTCAAAACTCGCATCAACAGATTCTCTTAGAATTATGAAGAACGTCGGTGATGCAACAAGTCCACACATTGGAATGTGAAAATTTGCTCACCTTCTGGTCAAAAGAAAAAAGAAACTAGCTCACCTTAGCCCAAAGAGCCATTTCGACAACATCTATTCCAACTACTTTTGGTAGGCGACCAAGGACATCTTTACAGATATTTAAGATGCAAAGTAAAAGGCGGTTCCTGTAGAAGAATCATTGAAGAGAATTTAGTGGGCGATCATAACTAAGAAACTTAAGTTAGATGCAGGGAAATAATGATACTGCAAGGGACTTCCCCTATGTACTTAATGTGTCATTACCTGTCATCAATATTGCGCATTGTCCATTGAGTTGGAGCAACACTCTGGCTTCTGAGGTTATCAAATCCCTATAAGAGGCTCAATAAGAAGCCAAATATGATAAATGGAGAAAAAATGGAATAACAAATTTCAGAAGTAAAATATTATATAGCTGTTTCCAACTGTTATATTCTTTTGTCTGCAAGTAAGAAAGACCACATGATTTATATCAAAATAGTTTGATTTAAAGCTATGGCCTTACCAAAATAAATGTGCATCCACTGGGGTCATTTGTTATAACTTCAACCTTTGAAAGATGCTTGAGTTTGTACAGCTTTGCAGGCTACATTCTCAGAAAATAGTGGAAACTTTTACAGTTAACAGCATTTCAAGATTTGATCATGGAGTAGAAAACTATAATTTGTGGAAGCAAAGAGCAGGGTCTTTGAATATGCTCCATCTAAACATGATTTGATCACTCCTTTTTTATAAAAATGAAATAATCATGCCTCGTATTAGATTGTCCAACTCTTATTTCCTGATAAACACGGTACGTGCTTATATTTGGTACTGCCAGTTAGATGTGATGATTGATCTCTGATATGAGTTGGCCAATTCAATTGTCAAGGGACCAGTCATAAAAGGAACATAATATTAATAATGCATATAACTGACAATTTGGCCAGCAAGGGACCAGTCCTATCGAGAAGATGTATAAAGCTATTAGCACCAACGTAGCCATGACTGAGAACCATATATGATTTACACAACTCACAGACTTAAAAAGTTAATAACAAAAGCAAGATGTAACAAAAGATTGGCTTAAACTCTGCTCTCAAGTCATTCTAACATGCTTAGAACTTCTTTAACAAACTCATAACATCTGATGGACCCAATGTACAAGTCCGTGTAGAAGCATAGACCACATTGGTAAAATTGAAAACCATACAGATGCCATAGTTCTCTGCGTAAGCATTGTGGATTGCACAAACAGAGAAATAAAAGCCAGTTTAGGGATTCATACTCTTGGAAAATGTATCACTGGCAAATGGGCAAATTAAAATCCTACATCTTCTACAAGAACCTACTGTCTGTGCTTAGTCTTTTCAGCATTGGGAAACCACCCCCCCCCAACACGTGCACGCACGCCCTGTCAGAGAGTTCTTACTAATACTGAGGGAACAATGAATATAGTAACCTCAACGTGAACCCCTACTTTCATTTAGCATGAGTGCATTTTGGGTTATCAAATAGATGCTGTATTATTAAGTACAAATATGTGAAGGAAATTGAAATACCTCCAGTACTCCTCCAGTGGAATATTTAAGTACCCGGAGAAAAGCTTTTGTTCTCTGACCTTTTGACTTCGCTGCATGAATCACGATGCAGAGGCTGACATTTAGCACCCAAAAAAATAAATAAACAATAAAGATACTTCCAAATTAATCTTTGACAGAGTAAAACCATTGGGAAAAGAATCATAACGCTGAATGGTAACCAGGAGAAGGGGGAGTTTCCCTTCACAATGCCCATGTTTTACATCTAGCCAGCTCACCACCTCTAGACACAAAAGACACTCTAAGATTTGCAGCAGTTAAGGAACACAACCTGATTGTATCAGTGAACCTGATCAAGACATTTTCTTATAAAGGAACCCATGTATGTGAGGTTTTGTGGGACCACTGCCAACTTTTCTAAATGCTTCGGCTATTAGATAATGTCTTGAGGTCAAATCTTTCCAAAACCCATTTGTCTCCTCTATTAAATATGCCCATGCTTAGTACTACGCAAAAAAAGACTAGACTAAGTGTGAGGGGGAGTGATAAAATATTTAAATATTAAACCGCGTCTTCATCTACCGGCTTAAGTTTTTAGAACGGTTGGCAGTGCTCTCACAAAATTCTCACAGTGTAACATCGGATAGTCAAGCATTCACAAGCAGGCATCAAAAGTAGATGGCTACAGTGAATAGTTCCAAAATACCCAGTAAGCACTCAGCTCAAACATACACCCTAATGGTCGTTATCATTCAGCTCAGTACGATCAATGGTCTCATACAAACGTGCCTACATAGTTGCTAAGCTTACCTACATAGCTCTTTATTCCCTGCTCTGTCGAAACTATCTTCGTTCAGAAAGTTCTTCGATACATTTCGACTTCCGGAAAAACAGACAACTAATTAAAAAAGACTCAGCAATCCCCCGTACTGTCATTGTTCCCATTCTTAGATCAAGCAATCAGTCATTCCCTGAACTGAATTGAACGTACAGCGTAAACAACCATACTAAGTCGGTTCCATGCTAAGACTGATGATCCCGGGGCGGCATTTCACCGTCGTCCTAAAAACCGATTCGTTCTCGAAGCTAAACGCAGGACCGAGCCGAGAATTAAGGTCAGAGATCACTGAAGACAGAGGCAATTCGATCGATCGAAAATCCCAAAAGGAGGGGAAACAAAGGGAAGAGAGAGCTGCGGGATGAGGAGCGCACTGGAGAGGGCGAGGACCCTCGGCTTGGCCATGTGGCGGCCGAGCTTGCTGGACTTGCCCCAGATCCCCCGGCTCTTGGCGACGCGGATCGACATCACGATCTTCTCCTTGGTGCCCTCGATGGCGGCCTCGCAGGCTCGCCGGAGCTCCTCGTCGTCGGCGCTGGATTTCGCCATCGGCGTGTGGCCACCCCCCTCCTCCGGCTCTGCGCCGCGCGCTGCTGCTGCTGTGGTGCTGATTCAGGCGAACGACGCGTGTGAATCTCGCTCGTTCCGGTGAAGAAGACGAGCGTGTTTGAATCTCAATGCCGAGCGTGAGCGAAAAAATTGATTAATCCACTTCGGAATGATTATCTTGCGGGTTTGGATCCTGTCCGAACCGCCCCGGCTTGCTTATCTCTCGGGTCTTGGGTTCCTTTTTGCCTTTTTTTATTTTTTTATTTTTGGTTTACAATATGCTAGACATTGATATCGCACGAGAAGGAACTGAAGAAGTGATAAAGAAAGAAGCAACATTTTAAAAAACAAATAATAATAAATACGGAAATAAGTATCGTAAAAACCTTGCGCGGCCATTTACTCTTTAAAAAAAGTTACATTTTATGATTTTTTTTTAACAATCGATGCAGCTGATGATGATTGCTATACATCGTTACGAATGCATTACAGTGACGTGGAGATTCAAGTTAAGATAATGTTGATGCAAAATGATACTTAAATTAAAAGGGAGCAAACCAAACACTAAGCTACATGTCAATAGGAGAATATTGAGATGCACGTGTGAATTATGTTATAGAGCAGTTAATATATCATATAACCTAATTAGGCTATCATTAATTGGTTTGAGCTTTTGAGTAAATATGGGTCCAACTAGATATGTTAAGGGGCTCAAACTCAAGCTCTCTATTAGCGATCTTCCCTCAGTGAAGATATTGAATTTCTACTGTGCACCTCCAACAAATGGTATGAAAGTAGGAGGTCCTGAGTTTAAATCTTTTAAGACCATATTTGCCTCTCTCTAAGTAAAAGTGTTAGAATAATTAAATATTGAACTACATTATCGTCTAATAGCTTAACCTTTTAAATCAGTTGGCAATAACCCCACAAGATCTCACAGTTTCAAGAACTCATTGGTGATTTGAGAGTTGATTAGCAAGTCAGTCCAAACCATCTTTACGTATTTTCCATTGTTCTTAGATCTCTCTTCTTTCTTTCGTAGTTCTTTTATGGGTTTTCTCTTCATTTTCCCTTGAAAGTAATATTGCATTCTTAGATCATCTCCACTTAATGTCTTATATTCAGTTTTCTTCGTGTCCTTCCAACTTGGATTTGAAAAAGGATACGCATGCTTGATTTAAAATAAAAAAATTGGTATCTTTGGCTTGCCAATCGTCTTGCTGGGTTGGAGTTGTGGAGCATCAATAGAAAATGTAATGTAAGTGCTCTTCCATTTTAAATCATAACGAACAGAGAATGGTTTTGAAGTTCGCATGTTGAACTTCCCGCCTCTCTAATTCGATAAGGATGAATTTGAAAAACGTTTTGGTTGAGCATCTTCAAGACTGACATAATCTAGTCTATGTCACTTATCTAAGCCTTGATGAAGCAACCATAACCAGTTTCTGCGAGCATTTGCTAGTCCTGAATTACTTACAGCCAAAAGTATTACCTGTAAATTGCTGGTAACTGTGGGATTTCTTGATTGCGCGAAACAATTGCCCTGAAAATAGAAGCTGGTTTTACTTCTAAGCAAAAAGCGTGCACATCAAGCACCATAATCTACTTCAGGCATATCATGTTTTACCAATTTGGGCTACAGTAATAGTACTCGCAATTCGTCATCAATCCACTTCTTACATTCACCCCAATCCATACCATCCCCACTTAAAGTAAACAATCTGAGCCACCTCGAAAAACCTTGCATCGAAAAAAGATGCTTTATCTCATTCATTCATTGAAACCCTCGAAAATAAGAGCAAATGAAGGAACCGATAATTTCAACTCGAGAAGAAAAAAGCAATAACCAAAGCAGAGAGTTACAAAAGAGAGCTTTATATCAACCATTGGATCAATGACACAGAAAGTTTCCACTCCGTCAAATTTCTAGTGTTGAAGGCTTGAAGCTGTCAACTGCCAAGAATTTGAACTATCCTTCTAAGTAGACAAATGCATCCACGAAGTAACGCTACTGCTGCTATATTACAGGTGAACATGAATTTAAAGTGCAGGATTTTGAATAATCAATACAAATCATAGTCCCAGCAAGCGATCCGCACAAAAAAATTTCAAACCTCAACGCTTGGAATATTGAGGAGCTTTACGAGCTTTCTTGAGACCAACTTTCTTCCTTTCAACTACTCTCGCGTCCCTAGTCAAAAGTCCTTCCTTTCTCAAAGGTGATCTGTGGTCTTCGCTCACCTTCAGCAATGCACGAGCAATGCCCAAGGAGATCGCTTGAGCCTGACCAGAGAGGCCACCACCATGAGCTTTAACGAATACGTCATAACTGGTTTCATAACCCAGAGAAACCAATGGTATTTTGACATATTGAAGCCACAATGGGTTGCCCTGAAGGTACTCCTATGAACAATTCATATTTGCCCCATCACAAAGATGCTATGGCCATTAATAAACATTAAAAAGCAATGGAATTAACAGAACACATATTATCTCATTATCCAAAAAATAACTCAATAATCCACTGCGTAAGGCATTATACAATTGACTAAACCAGAAGCCATGACACCTTGTTATTCATACTGTTAGTAATCCAGTGCAGAAAGCTTTTTGAGGGAGATGGTCATACTTTCTAGGTTGACACATCATATTTCCATCACGACAAATTTAACACGACCTTTCAAAAGTACCAAGAACAAAACGCACAATTTTTACCACTCTGATAAATTTAACACGACCTTTCAAACTTATTAAAAACAATGCACAACGTTTGGCACATGTGACAAAAGTAGCATGTGTTAGTATCTAGTGCATGATCGGAAGGTCTAGAGCTTTATCCAAAAGGTCCTATTCTGGAAAATAAAAAGAATAAATCCAATACTTGTTTCCAGGAGGGAGAACTATTTATGCTTGTTTAGAAAAAATAATAGGATTTCAGTGTTATCATATACTGAGAACAACATTAAGATGAAAGTGGACCGTATTCAGGGGGTTGAGAATGTGCTGGTACTAGCCGTAAATAGCTATCAACGCAGTGTGAGTCAGGGGTGGACAAGTGGACAACTTAATGATAAGAATGGACGGGACACTGGAGGATGCTATTTTTGTCACAGTGGTAGGAGCTTGTGCCTTTTTTTGGTGCATTTGAAATGTCGTGTTAAATTCATCACAGTAGTAAAAGGCTGTGTTTCTTTCTTCTTCTTTTTTGGTACATTTGAAAGGTCATATTAAATTTATATAGTAATAAAATATTGTACCCTTTTTTTTTTCTTTTGCACTCGGCCAAAGGTATTCACATGGTTCAAATAGGACACATGCACAAAAGAAGAAAGCAAGCATTGCAATTGGTGTAAACATAAACAGAACATAGTACTCAAACAACTATTTGTACAATTCAGATAGCTTAACTGAATGGCCTTAGACACGCTTAAAGAATTTCATTTAGAATCTCTCACCAAGAAGGCAGAAAAGAAGCACAAATCCCTCTTATAATCCTAACTAGTTACAAAAAAAAATGCTCCACAATACGCTAAACAGCTTACATATTTCTACCAACAACAACAATAACCAGGCAGTTGTTTGATTTAGCAGTCTGTATAAGCAAAATTAAGACCTCCAACAGAAGCTCCTGGCCATATATTCATGAAACCAATTGGCAGATGGATATGGAAGAGGGCAAGGATTGAAGTCTAAACTCTCTAATCCAGAACTTATCCTGCAGTGAAACAGTTTTCCCCAAGCGAAAAGGAAATAAGAAAAGTGGATCTCAAACAGACTGTGATGCAGATCTGCTTATTTGTAGGGATAGGAAACTGGTTCATCCGATATCAACAGAATCCAAAACATAGAAACTTCCCTTCCTTTTTCCCTCAACCTATGTTTCAATAGGTAATCTTGATAGTATCCTCACTTCATGTATCCACTCCCCTTTAATTATCGCACTTTTGCTTTTATTGGTGATGAAGCAGCTCTTTGGACTTCGACAAGACAGGAAAGGAGTTTTCTAGCTTCCCACACCCACTTCCCCCAGCAAGTACAAAATCATGTGATGATTGAAGCAAGAAAGTTGACATAAAAGATGTGGAGAAATACAACGGACTATCATCAAGCCTATCTTCATCTACACCCCCACCCGTCCAGAACTTTGAACCTTCTAGAACATGGGAATGTGTTATTCCCCACTAAAGCTTCTCTATAGTATTCAACTTCAATGAGCAGATGTCACCGTGGTACAGTCTTTCCGCTTAGATGCTTACATGGAAAAGTATAACCACAGCATTAAGCTCTTTCAATCATCCACCTCCCCATACTACCCATGTAAACTTACAGACTCCTATAGGCCATTCAGAAAGCTATTAACATGCGATGGTCATTTTACATTGTAATATACTCAATTACTCAAGTCTCATTTTCCATGAAAGTCCTCTTAGATTCCAATGATGGGTCCAATACTTATCAAGCTGAAGGGGATTTACCCTTTTGCTCAACGACTAAAAACTGTAAGAAGAGTTTAATTAGTCGGAAAAAGAGAGGAAGCTTAAGGAGAATTCACTCTCGTGTCAGAAGAATCAGCACCCATTTCCCATGAAAGATCTAAAAACAAAAGGGTGAGAAAGTTATCAGTTGAGATAGGCAGGACACCACAGTTAAAGGGCTTCATGTGCCATGGCAGCTACCTCAGGAGTTTTCCAGAGTGACACACATTTTCTAAGCAGTCAAACTGTTAAAGACACCACCCAATCACTATAAATTGCATATCGTCCCGCATCCGCATTCACGAGCAAAGCTATGGATTGCATCATGTTGAAGCTCACTTCACGTCAACAGATTAAAACAAACGGCACACGATGAGACAGAACTTAACAATTACTCCAAGCATCAAGTTCTTTTTCACAACAGGCAATAACCCGACTGAGCACTACAATTCTTCATCCCTGAACCCCTCCAAGGCTCCAAATCCAAAAGAGATGCTCGACCCTCGACCTTCTCACGAAGGCAGACAAGATAAAAACGTACAAAAACACAACCATTTCAAGTCGGGCCGACCCAAATCAACGAAGCACCGGGATTTACCTTCGCGTCCCGATAATTGATGATGACTTTGCCGGTGCCCTCCTGCAGAACGACCCGGGCGATGGCGCACTTCCGGCGCCCGGTGCCGAAGATCGACTGGGCGGCGAACCCGCCGGGGAGCCGCGACTTGACGTACTTGCGGAGGTCCGCGGCCGCGGGCTCCGGCGACGGCGGGGCGGCGGCGGCGGCGGCGACGGCGAGAGGGGGGGAGGGTCGGGAGGCGAGCGAGACGGCGAGGGGCTTGGGGCGAGGTAGGGCGAGGGCGGTGGGCTTGTGAGAGACCTGGGAGGAGAAGGAAAGAGAGGAGAGGGAGGAGGCGACGGAGGATACGGTGAGCGCCATTATCTTCTTCTGGTTTCAGCGGAAGGTGAGCTCGTGTCCGGATAATATTTTGGTTCTTCCTTCCTGAGGAGGTTGCTGTTCTTCTTAGCTCGTTCCATGTAAAAATGCTAGAATGATAAACCATTGGTCAATCATATTTTAACTTTTATTAGACAATGCTCCTTTTATTTCGTGAAAAATATTACATTAAAAGTCATTTTTCAGAAAAATAAAAATATTTTCCGGTATTTAGCTAAGACTTAAAGGTGAATTGAAAAATATTTTTCATTATTTGATAAGGATGATCTCATTTGATTTTTCTAAATAGACACTCTATTTAGGCGCTAGTGACTTGCGCATGAATGACCAAGGAACCCACCATGGGCATCGAGCTCTCAAGCCCAAATCCCTGATTCTTGGGCACGAAGGAAAATATTTTTTGCGAAATAAACGGAGCTTAAATATGATAAGATCATAAAATTGTACAACTTAACATATCCCTTAACAAATTCATTTTTGTAACTTGATTTTGATATACTTAATATGATCGAGGCACATAAATATAGCTTGGCACATCAAAAGCTTGTTAAGGCTCCATTTATTTTGCGAAAAAATGATTGATTTGGAAAATATTTTCTTGAAAATGATCGTCTGTATCACTTGAAAAATTAGTCTATTAAAATATTTTCATTTTCAACAATAATTTACAACTAAATATCATCGTTAAGAATAAATATTTCGGTTAATCATTTTTGTGAGTGATATAAGCGGTCATTTTTATGAAAATATTTTTTAAATTATTCATTTTTCATGAAATAAACCCTCTATAAGACCATGTGGACTTGATGGTAGATCATGGAAAAATGATTTTGTTTTCGAATGTCAAGACATAAATTGTCTCTAAACTTTAACCCAATGTGTAATGTGATCTCGAATTTTTTATTTGTTTAATATGGACTCTGAACTTAAGCCCAATGTGCAATATCGTCCCTAAACTTTTGGTAGATGTTCAAATTAGAGCCTACTGTACTATATAAAAATGTTCAATATTTTTCCTAAACTTAAATTAACGGAATGATAACATTGGATTTTTTCATATAGTTTATGGACAAGTTCAAACATTTACCAAATATTCAAGAACCACGTTACATATTGGGTCAAAGTTCATGAACAATTTTATCATTATCTCTATCTTTTTCGAATCACGACATGTTGTTGCCAATCAAGTGTAGATTTAGGTGATGACAAGCCGGAGCAAATTGTCTGGTCAGTATTTGGGCAGGTTAACAGACAAAGATGACAATCGTAAGTTTTGGACTTGAGAATGATCTTCCACCAATTGAGCCTCAGCGCTAGTCGTAATTCGTATAGAATAAGCCCAAAGCTCTATATTAGCGATTCTTGAGTTACCTAGGGCTAGGCACCGAGTCGTGCAAGCTCGGCAAATTATCTTGTCGAGCCTAGGCACAACCTGTAAGACTAATTGGCCGTGTTAACCCGAGCCGAGACCTGGCATGAGTGGCCCGAGCCCTTTTTCTTTCAAATTACTTTAATTGCTACTTGACGGGGCCGCCGTCTCAGTCCCTATGGTGGAACTCGTCGTATTGGATCAACATGAGTTATGACATTATTTCGCCGAAATTACATTCGCAATGAAATATCTTTCACCGAAAGTCGTTATTCGATTGTTTATAAGAAAACAGGTTATGTGGTGACTCCGGATAGGAAATATCACAAGTACACAAGGTAACCGGCAATTTCACTTAAAATGGAATTAAATGTACAAAAAAATTGCAAGAATTTAATTGACAACAAAGCTCGAGAACATAAAGATGCAATGTTGGAATTCAATCAACGGTGAAGATCTGAAAACTAAAGTTAAGATACATGCCGAAATATAATCGACAATGAAGTTTATGGGACTACAACTATAACTACAGTGTAGAATTTGAAAGATAACTAAAAGATAACAAGTGTTTTGTGTGTTGTGTGAGGGCTCTGAGTACGATATGACTGTTTAAAGTTTACAATCGACGGTTACGAATGAAGCTTATAAATGGAGGTTACAAATGGTTATCGAACAGTTACATTGACAATTATATTGACTCCATTATCTTGGCGATTACTTTATTTCACTACATGAATGGTTACTTTTTTTATGGATGCATCCAATTATCAACTCCGCTATTTGTCAATTCTTTAGGTTGTCGATTCCTTCAGGCTATTGATTCCCTCGTTCATAAATAACCAAATGCTGCTCTCATCGACTAAGTCTGTCACTTGTCGATAATAATAAAAAAATTGATCATCTTTTTGGTGTAAACAAATGCCCCTTTTAAGAAGAATGGAATGATTGATCAATCATTCGATTCTTTTAAATTAGATAATAAGAAATCATCGGGTGCCCTCTTGTCATCAGCAAATTTAATTTTATTCCGGCTTAATTATCTTTATGAGATTGATTATCTAACTCCTATTTTTCAATGAAAGGCACATTTTGTATATAGTCTTTATGTGACCCTTTATCTTTGTCCAGTAGTTACTCATACTTCGACATTCTCGTTGCTAATTAGACTAAATTGGCAAAACTTTGGCCTTCGAATTTTTCTCTAAAATTAAATTTCAATCCACTGAAAGCCAAATTTGCGAATTCTTTCTCGGCAAGTGAAGTAAGGCATCTATTTCTAGCCCTCTTGAATTGAACAATAAACTAATCCACTAACTCATTATTGTACTATCAATTTGGCTAAATTAGCAATCAAAATTTCAAGTATCATTCTATAAAACTGAGAATGGAATTATCTTTTCATATCAGCTCAAGTATGGATTAAATTAGGAGATAAATTCGTATGCTAAATAAGGCCGTTTTTAATCAAGACAAAGCGAACAACCTAAATCTCAAAGAATGCATATGATCCTGGCTGCCCACAGTGGGCAATAAATCAACCAATGTGTTTGGTAGTCGATTGATTATCTTCGCTGGTGAAAACAATGAAGTTAGAAGTTTTGAATTCTCTTAGGTAAGGTAGGTGTCAACCTAATAACGATGTAGCTTTCTATATACTAGCGTGACTCTATCATCACATAATTATTGTAATACAAGTTTAACCACTTGATCGGGATTCACAAGTTGACCTAGGTTCAAGGTAGATAGGTGGATAGACTTGACCTTCTTACCCTCTAGATTAAGGACAGATAAGATTTTCAAGCTTTTGTAAAATTTTCACTGGTGGTGGGATCACCTGACCTAAATTATTTTATTGTTCAATTGACTAAGTAGAGGAACATACCCGAAAAACTGTTGTATTGGGTTGGATCAATATGATCTGATTTGATGTCCCGGGCCTGGAGATGACACCGTTGATTGCATTGACGACCATCAACCTGTTCACATCAGAGATATGTGTCGCTATGTGATTTGCCATCTTATTTTGCTATTCCTCAAACAGCCTCTTCATGGCAACCACCAAAGTGGTTTTGGTGCTAATTCTCTCATTTGCTCCTTTGTAAAGTGTTGCAAGCTTTTCACGTTGGCCCTCTGGCTTGGCTCTCTACTAGAGCGGTTGAGGTCTCGAATTGGGTAGTCGCATCATCGAGTTTGTTACTCGCAACATGATCAAGATTCAAACTGATTCCTAGCATAAGACACTAGAAATACCAAAAGTTATATAGGGCACTTACTTTAGTATAAAAAATTTTCATCATATTACTTAAGTGCCTCCAACAAGAAATTCTGGCCAAAATGATTATGTGGATTTTATAATTAAAATTTTTATGTGACTTGGCATTTTTTTATATTAAAAATGAGTCCACTGTCATATTTTTATATTGAAAACCGAGTCACATATCTCCTCCTTGCTCGTCCTTCTATCGCTCTTAATCACAGAGTTGAGCTTCTATCATCGGATCTTGCTAATCCGCTCTAATCAGCATCGCATCTAGCACCTCATCCTCTCTCCTGGTAGGAAAAAAGACATCCATGAACTCTCATTTTTATGCAACATGCATTGAATTAGGTCTCTCTAGGGCACTGCTGCTGCCGAGGTCTCCTTCTTGGTGTGTCTAGCCCTCCAACGATATCCAACTCTTCTTTCTCACTTGTCTCTGCTGTCATAACCCTCCTCATTGCCGATTTGACTCTAGGTGGAGTTGTTACGATCGCCGTTGAACACTATCCGACACCATTTTTCTTCATTACCTTATGGCGCTAAATCTACCTTGTTTCACTCTGTATTTCAACCGAGAGGACTCCTACTGAATAGCATTGAAGTAGTTATTGATGAATTGGTCTGGATTTCTATTGATGTAATATTATGGAATTGGATCGTTGCTCTAGTTTTGCATATAAGACCCTCACCTGAGATGCTCACCATATGTTCGATGAAATGCTGCAATCAAATTTGCATAAATTTGTCAAGATTCTAGATTAATTGGAGTGTGTTTCAACATGTCTCGTGTGGTTAATGCTTCTCATTAACTTGAGCACAATTTCTACTATATTCCATTGTTATCGAACACAAGCTCAACCTGCCTTTGTACTGTTTGTGGTTGTATTCACTAAATTGGATGATCTTCCATGGTGAGCGTTGGCGAGAAAATTGAACGGAGGCCACCTATGTGCACATCACCAAACATCTAAGTGATATCCTGAAATAATTTTTATGGGAGGGTCGATGTTGGGGATCAACTTCTTCCACACCTCCAAAAACGTGTGTTAGCCATCTACACCGTCGAGACATCTTCCATATAGAAGGGGCAGGGCATGTCCCTTTTAGCGTACACATGACAACCATTCTGTGCTCGGGAACTGATTCTGCTCAGAAATGATTCTTTTTTATTCTGTGCCCAGGAATAATTTTTGAACATTTGAAGGCGTTTGGTAACTGCCCAAAATTTCTATTCCTGGAATAGAAAAAGAATAGAAATGTGTTTGGTAACTGCAGAAAATTTCTATTCTAAATTTTTTTCAAGTGCTTTTTAGAACTTGGTATTTAATTCTTGTGAGTGAAGGAAACATGGTGAACATGGTGATATGTATATAATTGGTATATACATGGTGATATGTATAAATATGATATATAGTTGGTATAAACTCTTCCCTCTATCACTCCTATAAGTGAATACCGTATTTTGACTATACCGTATTTTGACTCCTAGGAAACTATTTCGTCTCTCCGTGAGAGGCAATAGAGTAGAAAAGAAGATGCTATGGCTACATTTCTTTTCGAAGTGACATTTTAATCCCTTCAACTCTGATTAATTTTACCATCTTGAAGCCATAGCCAACACTTCAATCATGCTTTCCTTGTTATTAGTCTACTAGTGTTTGTCGCCTGTGCAAGGCATTATATGGGCTGAAACAATCTCCTTGTGCCTGGTTTGGTCATTTTAGTAATGCAGTTATTCGGTTTAGCTTGCATCGTTGTACTGTGGATCATTCTGTATTTAGTTCCACTTCTTCTGCAGGATGTGTTCTCCTAATTGTATATGTGGATGATACTGGTAGTGACTCTATGGGCATACAAAAGTTGAAATAGTTTTTACGGACAAAGTTTAATACAAAAGATATGGGTCATCTGCGATATTTCTTGGGCATTGAAGTGGCCTACTCACATGATGGTACCTCATTATCACAGCGAAAACATGTTTTGGATATCCTCAGTGAGGTTGGTTTTTTTGGGGCTAAGCCTGTCGATACTCCGATGGATCCTAATGTGAAACTTGATGCAGAGCATGGAGACTTACTTCATGATCCTAGTAAGTATAGGAGGTTAGTGGGTAAGCTCAACTATTTAACTGTCACACGACCATATATTTAGCGTGGTTAGTCAATTTATGAGTGCTTCTCGCACTACACATTGGGAGGCAGTGCTACGTGTTGTTAAGTACTTGAAGGGAGCATTAGGTAAAGAAATTTTGTTCAAGAATCATGAACATCTTAATGTCACTGGCTACTTTAATGCTGATTGGGCAGGATGCCCTATTAACAGGAGATCAACTTCTGGCTACTGTGTGTTCTTGGGAGGCAATCTTGTGAGTTGGAAAAGTAAGAAGCAATAAGTAGTGTCTCGATTAAGTGCAGAGGTAGAATATCGAGCCATGGCTCATATGACTAGTGAGTTACTTTGGTTAAGGATGTTATTATCCGAATTTAGCATCCATCTTCAGCTTCCTCAGTATTGTGTTATGATAACCAGTTCACCATGCATATCGCTTCAAATCCAGTTTTTCGTGAGCGCACGAAGCATATTGCAGTAGATTGTCATTTTGTACGAGAAAAGATTCAAAACAAGGACATAACACTTTAATACACATGGACCGAAGACCAACTTTCTGATCTTTTCACTAAGTCATTGCGGGATAATAGAGTGACTACTTTATGTAACAAGTTGGGGCTCTGTAATATTTATGCCCCAACTTGAGGGGGAGTGTTGAAGGGTATTTTAGTCTTTTCATTGTCAATGAACCCTAATGCTTGCTATATATATTGATGTAATTCGTAATTATGATATAATAAGAAATTCTTGTCTTTCATTTTCACTCATCACTACCCGTTGCGTCCAACCGATTCTCACTAGGGCAAATTGTTCCTCTTGCATCTACATTAATTTTTACTCACTGCTCTTGTGAATTTTCGCCTTCCTCGTGCCCCTGCGATTCGCATTCCATTCCCATTGAAAACAAAGGTCAAAGGTAACTCACAATCAGGACCCATAATCAGAGGATACCCATAGAAACAGTTGGATCCTCCCAATTCAATCATCATCTGCTAATTGATGCTTCCCCATACTTTGCCTCGAACACCTCGATGCACAGTTAGTCCAATTGCTTGAGTTGTATTATGACCTTTCATGGATTCTGCTATAGGAGACTGTGCAACATATATCCGAACAATAACAACACCGAGAATACTTGTCCAATGACGAGTGGTACTTGAACTCAAGTCATGCGCAACCACAGAATACACTGCTCCACTATTGTCCTTCACCTTGATGCTCGAAGAACCTGGAGTTAGAATGGAAACACTATTGCAAATCCAAATATTAGGTGAGTGCTTGTATTGAAGGCTTTAAGATGAATATGATCTAAATCCTTTTCCTTTTGTTCTTTATGGAGAAAATTTTTGTGGATCTTTTATTAGTTAAAACTTTAGGTATCACAAAGAAGTGCTGG
Source organism: Syzygium jambos (assembly GCA_031216235.1). Classification (NCBI taxonomy): domain Eukaryota; kingdom Viridiplantae; phylum Streptophyta; class Magnoliopsida; order Myrtales; family Myrtaceae; genus Syzygium; species Syzygium jambos. Next base: position 21,507,771 of record CM062225.1, read on the forward strand.
TAGGAACTTATGTAAGTCCAACTTCACCCTAAGCAACTACCTAAGCAATCTGGTATAAACAATTTTGACCGGATTAAAATTGCATCTTGAGTTACTAGATTTTCGTTGATCGACTCATGTCATACCATCAGTAAAGTACATGTAATGAAATAAAAGGAAATGAAAAAGTTGTAAAAACTACGGGATATGTCATTCTGTGACTGCATCGCATAAAAATTGCAAAAAGCTATTCAAATTGCCGGTCTAAAAGGACGACAAAGCATCTAGCCAGAGACAAAGACACATCTCAAATTAACGTGTAAGAAAAAAAAAGGACCATTCACTCCATGCACTAGAAAAAATGGAGGACAATGAATAACTGTTTGATCCATGACAAGTTAACTGACAAGACGTCAATTATCCAAGATAAAGGCTTAAGTTATACACAGTGGAAACTTGCATATGAATGTAAACAAGAGAGGCACACAAAAACTCAAGACACATAAGGATCCTCTCCCATCATCATCTAGTATTTAAAAATAATATTACAAAAGTCGGAAACACAAATCATGGAATGTCGGGCAGATTGTAATCCCTTGCCATTTATTTGCAATGCTTTTCCTAAACATATTTATCTCAGCTACTGGCTCATGTTATGTATCATCTGCAACCTCTACTTCTCTAGCTTCAAACGGGTACACTGGATCTCCATAAAGGGAAAAGCTTCTGTCCATCATGTCCTGGTCATGAATGTAATTATGGATAGCATAACATGTAATCACAATAAGTGCTTGCTTTTTAATTGTAAATGGAGGCATGTGTTTTAAAATGGTGAAGCGGTTCTTTAATGCCCTAAATGATCTCTTAATGACATTCCTTAGTGAAGAGTGCCTATGGTTATACAATTCTCTTGCTGTTTTTGGCCGTCTTCCATGCCCCTATAATCGTTCAAATGATACCGTTTACCTTTAAACGGTGTTAAAAATCCCGAAAGTGATGCATAACCAGAATCTACCACGTAGTATTTGCCTATAACATGATATATATAAATTTGTTATGATATGTAACCATAATACAATCATAAAGAAAGTTTTTTCTTATAGACAAAGCAAATACCTAGTGGTGGTCGAGGAAATTACAGTCAAGGAGTCTCAAGTGCTACCGAAAGCATCCGACAATCGTTGGCAAATCTTTCCCACCTAGAATACACGAAAGTAAACTTTATATCAAATGAATAAACACATAACACATTATGGGTGGTATTCCCTTTCCAACCTCTAAATGGAACCTGTTGAGACACAGAGATGGAAGCATTGATATATGTGTCATCAATAGCACCTGCGCAGCTCTGTGCATTTATGAAAATCTAATGTTATACAAGATTATCAATTACATGTATTTAATAGTGTAAACTCTAAAAATAAAAATCATACCTTGAAATATCGTTCATAATTAGGATCCATAAGAATTTCTTGTGGGACAACATCAAAGGACGATAGTTTGATAATCTCATTTGAGAGTTTGAGAATTGCTTTCAACACTATATTGAAATACTTACTAATTGTTTCTCTTGAACGTTTGAATCTTTCACATACATCTCTATTGGAATTATTGTGACAAACCATATATAAGAAGATCCCAACTTGTTCATCTATCCTAACAAACTGACTATATTTCAACCAATCTTTTGCCCTCATTAATTCACATAGGTTTAGAAAAACATGTCTCTCCATTTTGAAGATTCATATATTCTATCTAAATGTCCATAAACAATTTCCCTTATCCATTCAATCCTGATAGTTTGCTATCTCTAATAAGTTCTTTTGTATGTATGGACATGTCCTCCGCAATGATGCACAACCATGCTATCAATATGTGAACATCATCATCATTCAAGAATTATTCATCTAGATTTACCTATCCATTAGACACACTATTTGATCCCTCTTCCATAGTACCTATATCATCACACAAATACAAGAACATTAATATAGATATGTAAAAAAAAAATCAATAACAACCAATAACAAAAGTCATAGAGTGAAAGCAAACCAAATATATAAATAACACCCAAATAGTTTGTTGTACCTATGGCACCACAAAAGTACAAGAGTCTCGAGATCAATATCTCTAAAAACCAAATATCAAGTATTAAGATAAGTCATACAATCAAATGAAACTCTACGTAATCCACAGTACATTTCCCAACATCTACCAAAGAGATTGAAAAAGTGCAGTTTTCTATTCAGCTGTGGTTTTAATGAAAGCCTCCCTCCATGTGGCACTAACACATGCTCGTTCCACTGCTTTGCTGTAAAGATCTGGTCCCAAGTCAGGCATGCTAAGTAGGCTATCAATGACAGCGGATACAAAGAAGTCCACAGGTGGTTATGTGACCTATGAGGTGGTAGAGCCACTCGCAAATTGACTTGTCTTAGTTTTGATCAGCTCCTGTGTAGCTTTGCAAGTGTCAGCAATGCAAAATGAGGTATTCTTTCTTCTTCTCTTGGCATTTGGAGTCCTATCCAATTTGTGCTTGTCGTGAAATGGATCAATTGCCGAATGTAAAGACTGTCTCATCAATGTGGTGATCACTTAAGTCTTTTGGAGCACCATCTGCATCGCCACCACCATTGTTCCTCTGATACTGTCAAATCTTTGACATTTCCTATAGCATGATCCCCAGTAGCAAATGTACCACCAAATACAATACATAACTCATGATACTAGGGAAATCCATCCTTCTTGAATTTTGTCCATCCATTATTATCCTGCAATTTTCACAATAATGATATATCAACAACATAATCAAACATTTAAAACTTACATCTACAATGACATCAAAATAATCAAAAGTTAAAAGATACCTTAATGTGAGATTTCGAAATACTTGGATCGTTGACAACTATAGTTTTATTCACGTCATCCCAGCCAAATCCGAATTGCAAAAGAAGCTTCTTAAAACTACCATACTATTTTCTCAGTTTGTTCACCTTGTTCTTCAACTGAAATAGGGTATATTGGCATCCTAACTATTTAATGAATTCAGTTCGTATATTATTCCACCCAACTTTGTTGTAAGTACAAGATGTGCGATTTCCCTTTTTGACCTCCTCAACCAACAAACTTACAAACAGGTTGATTAAAGGCTCGGTCCACTTTGCATTGAATATCTCTTTCTGAGATGCTATGTAACCTTGATAGGTTGAGAATCATATAAGTCATGCACTAAATCAATAACATAGTCATGTAGAAGTTACAAGCAATACATGCAACCATTCTCAAGAGAAGCAGCAGCATGAGAAAATAGTGTAACACTCATGCGTCAAAAGATACCCATTATTGAAACACTTGGAATATGATGCATGAAGACAGAGGATTGCATATTAAGACCTTATAAAAGATAATACTGTTAACAAGCTCACACAGAATATCACCAATACATGACCATTGAAATGGACAAATAATGCAATTTTGAGAATTTATCACCTCTACCATTGTTACGGAATAGCCATAGCAAAAGCAGTAAAACCTGCATTTTGTAGACAATACCATGTCACTTTTTGCTATCTTGTAAAACAGGCTGAGACAGCCATGACTGTAGTTTAGCACGGCTGAACTCCCTCAAAGGTGAGATTTTCTGGTCATCTAAGAAGTTAAGTGATAAAATTGCAAAATAAATGGACTTTGGATTCACCTACTCCTTTATGGACCGATTCTTAAGCCCTTGAATTACAGAGCATGGAAAAATGCCAAAGAAACTTTTTGTACAAGCCATGTCTTCCTATGATGGAAAGAGATGAAAAAAAGTTTAAGCATTCCAATCCCTTGATCCAACGATGTTCTTGTCAACATATAACTCATTGTAAAGATACTTCAAGTACAAGAAGCTTGTTCACTGACAACTATTGAAAAGTACACCCAAGCAAAAGTGCAAATTCAGTCTGCCTGCCTACACACTAGAATGTTAATACTTCTAATGGTCTTCTTATGTGCATACTACACAATATAATACACCTACAGAAGTAATACAGATTGTCCACCATGGATAACCACAAGAAAGTCTGCCTTGGCCTTGTCAGCAGTCCACAAGATTATTGGCAATTTCATGAAGTTAACATAGTATTGTCATACTGCATTCCAAGCCAAGGATCATAAGAAAAGCTCACATATCAATGAAACCTTTTTAACAAATGGTTCCTCTTGTTTTCTTTGCTTGGCATAACAAATGGCTCCATCAATCTCTAACTAATAATAATCAGAACTAGAATAGTGAAGAGAGAAATCATTTCAATAACAGGTGAGGATTTTACCGTTGCGAATCAACTTGGACAAATTAAAGAAAGCAATCGACAGAAGCGTGGAGCTGAATCTAGGTGAAATGAACTTCTACTCAAATTGACTAATCACCAATCAGCCTGTCCAATCTGATGAACAAAAACAAAAGAACCATTTAATAAATGAAAATCACCCCCCTAATGCAAAAAGGATCGCCGTTGTGAAAAGAAACATAAAATTAACACAAGATAATTACCAATGACCAATACCATATCACCATAGTTGCATAAAACAACCTCAGAAGTTAGAAAAAGAAAAAAATTGGGAATGGAACCAATTGTACAATCGATGACGAAAGTTCAGGATTTGAGGAAAACCCAAGATTACAACATGCAAAATGCGAAGTGGGCAGGCGTCAAAAAATGGGAAATTTATGAAATTTGAGGCAGCGTATTGAATCTACGGAGATTCAGAGCCACGTAAAATAAGCAGACGTAGGGACAAGATGGTGTTCTCACCAATTTGGGGGGAGGGATTAGAGTTCACATAAAGGAACAAAACGGTTGAGATGTGACCCCGAGAGGCTAACGTAGGTGAGGACGGTGTTGGCTCGCAAGCCTTGCCATCACCCAAATCAATGAGCACTGCTGCAGCCCTTGTCGATCTGGGCGATAGCGTCCCTCCATAGTTGCAAGTCACAAACAAGAACTCACCTCGAACGAGAAGGAGCGGCCTCGTCAGTGAAGGATTAGCAGTTGTGAAACTCCACGAGTAGAATGAGCTATGGACAGGAGAAGAAACTGATTCTACCTTGTTGTTTTTTATTCTTGTTTTTGTTCTCAGAATCAAGAAACTACTTTTTTTTCTTCTTGATTCTATTTCAAAACTGATTTTGAGAACAAATTTTTGTAAATTTATGCTCGGGAACAAAAAGTTTACCAAATGCATTTCTGTTCCAAAACTGATTCTGGGAACAAAAGAATAGAAATTTTCACTGTTTGGCAACTTGCCAAACGGGCCCTTAGCATTAAAGTGAGTACCATACACAACTTTGAGCATTTCTAGTGTCCTTCTGCCTTGATTCCTTGTTCTGACCATTATACTTCCTCAAATCAGCCAACCGGTTCCACAGGGCATGCCAAAAAGATATTTCAATACCTTTTAATCGAAAATCGTTCTTCAGTTACTTTATTAGAGGAGATAGATTTTGTAGTGACTTTAGACGGAAAATATCACAGGTACGCAAAAATTGATAATTTCACTTAAATTGAACTAAAAGTACACAAGTTTTTCTGAAATTTAATCGACGGCGAATCCCGAGAACAAAGATTCTAGAAGATATGAAACTATAGCTAAGATACACGCCGAAATTTAATTAATGATGAAGTATCTAGGAACTACAACCATAACTACAAAACAAAAATCGAAAGATAACAATTTCTTTTAGTTGTGCGCGGGGGGTTGGGGGGGGGAGATGTGTCTATTTAAATGCCACAATCTACAGTTACCAACGGGCTTACAAATAGTTACCGAAAAGTTACATTGACGGTTACATGAACTCCACTCCCTTGATAGTTTCATTGACTCCACTATTTTGGCGATTGCTTTTTTTCATTACGTTGACAATTACTTCTTCGACAATTGCATCCGATGGTCGACTCCACTATTTATCGATTTCTTCAAGTTGTCAATTCCTTAAAGCTGTTCATTTCCTCGTTCATAAATGACCAATTGCTGCTCTCATCGACTAAGTTTGTCACTTATCGATAATAACCAAAATTGATCATTTTTTAATGTAAACAGACAAACATATTCTAAAGCCAACTCAACGCTAATATCTGTTCCACTTGCACCTCCCCGACCATTCCCAAATTCTCATAATATGCGAAAAAAGAGAGGTTTGAGCCCCTCCGGCTTGAACCTTGAATCCAAGACTGGGGATGACAAGAAAACAAATGGAATGTCCTTGTAATATTTGAGTAATTTTGCCTTCATGGCCACTATTGTTGCATTAAAAAGGATCACCCTCCTAGTTCGTCAATACAACCCACATCATGTATAGAAACGGAATGGCTCGGTTGCTTGACAAATAATTGCTAGTGCTCAAAGCATTCTTCGCATCATTGAGAACTTGTAACAAATCCCTAAAGATTTCAGCAACCCTCCAATTTTGTTATATCAATGGCATGGGAGACGGGCCTTTACGCTGTGATAGGTAGAGTAGAGCGTCAATTCACCCATTTCCTTGCATTTTGAATACCACCTCGTTTTTACATCCATAGAGAATTTTTCAACTTGCCTTCCCAGTTTTGTGTATTGGACCTCTAACTCTTGATGCGCCAGTGCGGTGGATCTAATGCACTAAATACACTCACATATGTTGTACTGAAGTAACAAAAGACAAAAAATCAAAAAGGTAACAGTGTAGAATCTTCTACAAAAAAGCGTGAAGATAACACATCAAGTAGAGTATCCGCGAGGTAATCATTTTGAGATTTTTTTTCTGATTTGATTTTTATTCAATTTCCATGTAGATCAATTGTTATCTTTTATCTTTAACTTTCATCGTAATTATAAGTGGTAATATCTCTATTTATACTCAAGAACATATCAATGAAAAGTATGTTGCATCAACTCAATTCTTTGTTTGTTTTGTGGTATCATAGCCACGCAAGGGTACATTGATCTTTTCTTGTAAATAAAATCGACACAATCATGTACTCCTTCTTCAAACTTAAGATTTTCATATAGTTCAAACATCAATCTGGCAAATTTTGTTACATTGAAGCTCAATGAAAACAACTTTTCACTTTGGGAGATACTTGTATTGTCTTTAATTGAAAGTCGTGACCTACTTGGTTTCCTTACCGAACACTACAAAAAAACCGCCGTTTTGCAACGAATTTTCCAACGAAAAATTTTGCAAAATTTGTTGGAAAACGAATTTCCAACGAAATTAGCGACGAACAAAAATTTGTTGGTAATTCGTCGTCACAAATTTTTCTGACGAAAAATTTAAATTTTCGTTGGTAATTTCCGACGAAATTTTTTCGTCGCAAAATTCGTCGCAAAAATTCGTTGGAAACTTCGTCGGAAAATTCGTTGGAAAGTTCGTTGGAAATGTCATCGCTAATTATTCGTTGCAAAAATCGTGGCAAAATTCGTCAGTAATTTTTCGTGGTAAAATTTCCTACAAAATTAGCGACGAAAAAAAATTCGTTGCTAATTCGGCGTCGGGAATTTTTTGCAACAAAAAATTTGAATTTTTCGTTGGTAATTTCCAATGAAAACAGGGTCTGTTTTCGTTGGTAATTTTTCGTGGGAAATTTCCCACGAATTTTCCAGCGAAATTCAAATTTTCGGCTTTTTCCAACGAAATTCAAATTTTCGGCTTTTTTTACTATTCATTGGAAAATTCGTGGGAAATTTCCTACGAATTTTCCAACGAAATTCAAATTTTCGGCTTTTTCCAAATTTGTTGGAAAATTCATGGGAAATTTCCTACGAATTTTCCAACGAAATTCAAATTTTCGGCTTTTTTTACTATTCGTTGGAAAATTCGTGGGAAATTTCCTACGAATTTTCCAACGAAATTCAAATTTTTGGCTTTTTTTACTATTCGTTGGAAAATTCGTGGGAAATTTCCCACGAATTTTCCAACGAAATGCAAATTTTCGGCTTTTTCCAACAAAATTCAAATTTTCGGCTTTTTTGACTATTCATTGGAAAATTCGTGGGAAATTTCCCGCGAATTTTCCAACGAAATTCAAATTTTCGGATTTTTTCAAATTCGTTGGAAAATTTGTGGGAAATTTTCCACGAATTTTCCAACGAAATTCAAATTTTCTGCTTTTTTTAATATTCGTTGGAAAATTCGTGGGAAATTTCCCACGAATTTTCCAACGAAATTGAAAAAAGCTAAATTTCGTGGGAAAATTCGTGGAAAATTTCCCACGAATTTTCCCACGAAATTGAAAAACCTGGTATTTTTCCACGAACAAAAAAAATTTGTTGGAAATTTTTTTTCGCAAAATTTTGCGATAAAAATTTGAATTTTCGTTAGTAATTTGCGACGAAAATTAATTCGTGGCTAATTATTCGTTGCAAAATTCGTGACTAAATTAGTTGCAAAATTCGTTGAAAAATTTGTCGTAAAATATTCGTTGCAAATATTGTGGGAAATCTCGAATTTTTCCGCAAAAAAATTTCAATTTTCGTTGGTGAATTGCGACGAAAAAAAAATTGGTGGCTAAATTCGTGGGAAAATTCGTTGCAAAATGTCGCTAAAAATTCACAAATTTTGCAACGAATTTAAACATAATCTAATATTTTATTTTTCGAATTTCAAACCCAATTAAAAGAAAAATTAATTTCTAGAATTTATATTTAACATTGAACACTTAATAACGTCAAAATATTATAATAATATGAAAATGAAATACATTCATCAACGTTTTCCACAATAATGACATAAATATTTTTCTTTATAGTACACATAATGAGAGAATAAATAATCTTGCACAATAAATAATGACGACAAAAATGAATAAAAAAAACTATCATGATTTTAGCGACAATCCCCATCATATAAATACTAAACAAAACTACTCAAGATACGGTCCATGTGTGATGCTCACTTCCTGCTCCAGTTTTAACAGATGCAAGTTGAAATGTCGCTGCAACCTCTCATTTGCATAACTTATGTAGAAATTGCCACGACAGCCTCTCTCTATATATGCTGTACTTTTGAGGTTCTACCTGCACCAAAGTGTTATCTTAGCCATAATTTTTTGGAATAGATAACTAAAAAATAAGAGTAGGCTTCATTAAATCTGCAGATTCACTCTGCATCTTTAAATTCCGATACCAAGTTAATCACCATAAAATTTCGTCATACTCACCGAGGCATATCTTACGGATGCAACTCAAAAATGGGCAAGAAGAGAAGTTACAAATATCAAATTCAAAATCCAATAAAATGCCAAAAACTACAAAATGAATAGTCAAGAAAGTATACTATTAGATCAAAGTGCAGCATAAGTGGGCTCGGAACGAGCATATGGCGACGGAGGAGGAGGCAACGGCGGCGGTGGCAGTGATGAAGGCCATCATGGCTGGCGGAGGTGAGGAGGGAGTGACGGAGAGGTGTTTGGCAGAAGAGGGGGGATATGAGGAATAGCAGAGAGAGAGAGAAAAATTGGGGTTAGGACGGGGAGATTTGCCACGAAAGGGCGGGGAGTAAAATTGGCGACAAAGTCTTCTGTTCGTCGCTAAAATTAGCGACGAAAATAAGAGTTCGTCGCTAAGTCGCCAAAATTAGCGATGAACATAAGAGTTCGTAGCTAATTAGCCACAAAAAAAAATTCGTCACAAATTTTTTATATTTTTTAAATTGGTAATGTCAAGTTCATGGCTAAATTCGTTGCTAATTAACCATGGATTTTTTTCGTGGCTAAATCCGTTGCTAATGATGATAACGAGTTGTTTGATTGGAGTTATTTCGAGCACTTGAATATACTCTTCCTGCCAATTTTGAAAAAAATGAAAACATGTTAAATTAATGAATCATTTTTTGGGTATGAGATTAACTTTTTTCTCTTAATGGGAGATTGCAAAAGAACGTTGTGTTAGCCTGTTCGCGCTCCACCCGATACCATTTGATATGTTTATTTTTTAAAGGAGAAATTATACTTTTCTTCCATATACTATCATGCATTTTTAATGAAGTCTCTGTCCTTTTAATTTTAATTTGGTAATAAAATCTTTCTAATTTTTTTTCAAATCCCTTCAACATCAAATCCATTCGAATTTAGCTGATATGACCGTCGAACATTGCTAATGAATGACGCGAATAAAATATGTGAATTTCTACATGGACATGTACCAAATCATTTTGCTAAATGGTGTTGGACTTAAATGAAAATTTGTGCAAATAAAAGAACTTGGTTAGATAAATAAAAAATACACTAACAAAAAAAGTACGAAATAAATGGATAAAAGGTATATTATATTCTTTTTGAAAAATACCAAATGCATAGATTACTTTTACTTTTGGAGAGTACTATGCATCTTCGCTTTAGTTATCACTACACCCCTCTGCCAAAATATAAAAAATATCATTTCCAACCTAAGAAAAATGTATTGTTTAAAAAAAATGAGTCGACGGAAAATATTTTCCCAAGTCAATGGAAGACTTATGCTTAAATTTGAGAAAATGATTTTTTCTTTTGAGAAATTGGAAAACATTTTCAAATATATGATTAAGTGTCAGCACTTCAATCTGAAACTCTACGGTTGGGCACGAAAATCCTAATGTTGGTTCCCAGGTCTCGGCATTCGAGACCAAGTATCCATTAGCCTGGAGCCCGGGTCCCTAGCACCCACGCCTAGGTCTATCGAGGGTGGGGTTGAACCCTGGTGCCTGTAGGCTCACAAAAGCTGTGCTCGAGTCGCTAATGCTCGGGCTTTAGTCCACAAAGGCCGTACGCGGGTCCTCGACGCTCAGGCTCGGGTCCGTGATCAATGAAATGTTCACTTTTATAAAAATATGACTAAAAAATTTGTAGTTTTAATTATTTTGTAAATTTGAAATTTCTTTCTCTTCTTTTTTTTGTTTCTTTTTCCTTCTCTCTCACCCATTGGCTAACCACGAGCACAGTTAGCAATAGATCGTGGGCCTCGCCCGAGACTGGTGAGGTCATCCCTTGCTTGTGGCCGGCTACTGTCCATCAGCCGAGAAAGAAGGGAAAAAAATAAAAATAAATAAAAAATTCAAATTCTTTGGTAATTTTTAGATTTTCCCTGCCAAATGGTGGAAAAAAAATTTATTTCATTTGCAAGCTTCAACCAAATACCAAAAACTATTATCATTTTCATGAAAAATGACTTCTCATAAACATTTTCAAGAAAATATTATATTTTCCACGAAATAAACATAATCTAAAATCATGATCGAACGTGTTGGGATTTGTTGAGGCAGTTGTCGTGGCTAATTTGCGATGAAATTGGCGACCAAATCTGGGCATAGTCGACTACGAGGAGGAAGGCGAGGAGGAGATTTGGTTTGGGCTTCTTCTTTGGCAAGGAGGAGAGCGAAGAGGATGACTTTGCATTTGTTTGCCGGCATTTTTTTGAAATTCGTGGCAAATTTTTCATGAATTTTGCAACGAATTTTTTTAAAAAAGCATTTATTCTACTATGTTTTGTTTTCATGGCAAGTGGCAAATTTGCCATGAATTTTGCCACGAAAATCAAAAAAACGCATTTATTCTATTATGCACTATTTTCGTGGCAAATTTGCCACGAATTTTTAAAAAAAGGCATTTATTCTACTATGTTCTATTTTCGTGGCATTTATTCTAATATGTTCAATTTTCTTGGCAAAATTCATGGAAAATTTGCCACGAATTTTTAAAAAAGGCATTTATTCTACTATGTTCTATTTTCGTGGCATTTATTCTAATATGTTCAATTTTCTTGGCAAAATTCATGGAAAATTTGCCACGAATTTTTAAAAAAGGCATTTATTCTATTATGTTCTATTTTCATGGCAAAATTTGCCACGAATTTTAAAAAAGGCATTCATTCTAATATGTTCTATTTTTGTGGCAAAATTTGTGGCAAATTTGCCACGAATTTCCAAAAAAGGCATTTATTCTAATATGTTCAATTTTCGTGGCAAAATTCATGGCAAATTTGCCACGAATTTAAAAAAAAAAGGCATTTATTCTAATATGTTCAATTTTCGTGGAAAAATTCGTGGCAAATTTGCCACAAATTTTAACAAAAGACATTTATTCTAATATGTTCAATTTTCGTGGCAAAATTCATGGCAAATTTGCCACGAATTTTAAAAAAAAAAGGCATTTATTCTAATATGTTCAATTTTCGTGGAAAAATTCGTGGCAAATTTGCCACAAATTTTAACAAAAGACATTTATTCTAATATGTTCTATTTTCGTTGGAAAATTTGCCACGAATTTTCCCACGAATTTTAACTAAAGGCATTTATTGCAATATGTTCTATTTTCGTTGGAAAATTCATGGCAAATTTGCCACGAATTTTCCAACGAATTTCAAAAAAACACATTTATTCCAATATGTTCTATTTCGTTGGAAAATTCGTGGCAAATTTGCCACGAATTTTCCAACGAATTTGAACAAAAGGCATTTATTCAATATGTTCTATTTTCGTTGAAAAATTCGTGGCAAATTTGCCATGAATTTTCCAATGAATTTCAAAAAATCGCATTTATTCCAATATGTTCTATTTTCGTTGGAAAATTCGTGGCAAATTTGCGACGAAAAATTTTTTCATCGGAAAATACCGACGAAAAATTTTTCGACGCAAACTTCGTCGGAATTTAGCGATGAAAAATTTTTTGTTGCAAATTTCCAACAAATTTAGTTTTCGTCACAAAAGTCGTTGCTAATTTCCGACGAAAAATTTTTCGTCACAAAATCCTAGCTTTTTTGTAGTGAGTAGTGCCTCAGCGAGTGCGCCGACCAGTACACGGACGCGGTGGAGTAGGTAGAGGCGTCGATCGCGGAGAGAGAGAGAGAGAGAGAGAGAGAGAGAGAGAGAGAGAGAGAGAGAGAGAGAGAGAATGTGTAAATTGAGAATCGTTGTGAAATTGGCCGAATAATGAGCGCGAAAATGTTGAATAAGGAATGAGTAGGGTTTTCATTGCAAAATTTGTGGGAAATTTCCCACGAATTTTGCAATGAAAATTGTACAAACTAAAATAATTGCTCGGAAAATTTAAATTCGTGGGAAAATTCGTTGAAAATTTCCAACGAAAAATTTTTCGTCGCTACTTTCCAATGAATTTGCGACGAAAAATTTTTCGTCGCTAATTTCCAACCAATTTTGCGACTAATTCAAAAAAACCCGGTATTGTTCAGCATTTTTTAAATTCGTGGGAAAATTTTGCAACAAAATTAGTACATGCGGCATCTTTCAAATTCGTTGCAAAATTCGTGGGAAATTTCCAACGAATTTTCCCACGAATTTTAATTTTCCGGGTAATTATTTCAGTGTGTACGATTTTCGTTGCAAAATTCGTTGGAAATTTCCAATAAATTTTTTCACGAATTTAAAAAATGCCGAACAATACCGGGTTTTTTTGAATTCGTTGCAAAATTCGTTGGAAATTAGCGATGAAAAATTTTTCGTCGCAAAATTTGTTGGAAATTTTCAACGAAAAATTTTTCGTTGGAAATTTCCAACGAATTTTGCGACGAATTCAAAAAAACCAGGTATTGTTCGGCATTTTTTAAATTCGTGGGAAAATTCGTCGGAAATTTCCAACGAATTTTGCAACAAAATTAGTACATACGGCATCTTTCAAATTCGTTGCAAAATTCGTGGGAAATTTCCAACGAATTTTCTCGCGAATTTCAATTTTCCGGGCAATTATTTCAGTGTGTACAATTTTCGTTGCAAAATTCGTTGGAAATTTTCAACGAATTTTCCCACGAATTTAAAAAATGCCGAACAATACCGGGTTTTTTTGAATTCGTCGCAAAATTCGTTGGAAATTTCCAACGAAAAATTTTTCGTCGCAAAATTCGTTGGAAATTTTCAACAAAAAATTTTTCGTTGGAAATTTCCAACGAATTTTGCGACGAATTCAAAAAAACCCGGTATTGTTCGGAATTTTTTAAATTCGTGGAAAAATTTGTTGGAAATTTCCAACGAATTTTGCAACAAAATTAGTACATGCGGCATCTTTCAAATTCGTTGCAAAATTCGTGGGAAATTTCCAACGAATTTTCCCGCGAATTTTAATTTTCCGGGTAATTATTTCAGTGTGTACAATTTTCGTTGCAAAATTCATTGGAAATTTCCAACGAATTTTTCCACGAATTTAAAAAATGCCGAACAATACCGGGTTTTTTTGAATTCGTCGCAAAATTCGTTGGAAATTTCCAACGAAAAATTTTTCGTCACAAAATTCGTTGGAAATTTCCAACGAAAAATTTTTCGTCGCTAATTTCCAATGAATTTTGCTACGAAAAATCTTTCGTTGGAAATTTCCAACAAATTTTGCAACGAAAATTTTTTCATCGCTAATTTCCAATGAATTTTGCAACGAAAAATTTTTTGTCGCTAATTTCCAACGAATTTTACTTTTCGTTGGAAAATTTGTCACAAATTTGCGACGAAAATTTTTTCGTCGCAAATTTTCGTGGCAAAAATCCAGTTTTTTTGTAGTGGAAGAGATAGTTGCACCACCGCAAACTTGGACATTAGAAAATGTAGCCTAAGTCAATAATCCAGAATATATATCATGAGTGCGCAGTGACCACCTCGTAAAATCTTAAATCATGGGCACACTCTCAGAAGAGGTTCTCAGACATGCTGTTGGATGTCAAACAAAAGAAGAAGAATGGAAAGCTCACACCGATCATTTCAAGCAAATCTATATGCAAATGGTTCACTTGACCAACTAAAAGTCTAACTTCTTGTAAAAAGCTCTCATCAAGAGGATGGCGTTGACTTCTGAGAAACGTTTAGTTTGGTAGTTAAACAAGCCACCATTTGCATTGTCCTATATGTTGCTATTGTTCAGAATTGAGAAATTCACCAATTTGATTTCAAGAATGCCTTCCTACACGGTGATCTCGATGTTCCTGTCTATATGGAACAACTACCGGGCTTCCGTAATTCATCTCGACCTGAGCATATTTTGCTTAATTTAGTGTGTGTTATATGGCCTCAAACAAGCTCCTAGGGCATGCTTTGACAAATTCAGCGAGTTTCTTTTCTTATATGGATTTTCTACGGCGCTACTGATCCACCACTCTTTGTTTATTGTTGCATGGTCATATTATCATTCTATTGATCTATGTGGATGATATAGTTCTCAATGGTGGTTCGCTTGAATTATTAAATCAACTCGTGCATGCACTTGGTCAAGTGTTTTCCATGAAAGATGTGGGTGCTCTTCATTATTCTTTGGGCATTGAAGTCAATTGCTCCACCGATAGATTCACTCTCACAACAAAAAAATACCTTGGATCTTTTAGGTTAAACATCAATGGTGCAATGTAAGCCGATTGCTACTCCAGTAGCTACTAAGTAGCCACCATGGTGATAAGCACTATGTTGATCCATCTCATTTTTGAAGCATTGTAGGGTCTCTTCAGTACCTTACCCTTACTCGTCCTGATCTCTCGAAGCATAGTTTGTGAACATATGCATGCCCAATTTTTGCTCGCTATTAGATGGTAAAACATATTCTCTGATATGTTTGTGGTACTTTACACTTTGGGCCTTACGTTTTGTCTCATAGTTCTCTCAATTTATTTGGCTTTTCTGATGGGGGGGGGTGGGTGCAAGCTCCCCAGCGTTCTACTACTAGTTATTGTATTTATCTCAGCTCAAATTGTATTGTATTTCATGGTGTGCCAAGAAACAACTTATTGTGGCTCGAACCACAACTAAAACTAAATACTTGGCTATGGCTTCACAACTGCTGAACTCCCTTGGATTTCATACATATTACGTGATATTGGGATCTACCAACGTCAACCTTTGTTACTTTTCTCATACAACATGTCAGCATTACACAACTAATCCAAATTTCATGCTTAGACAAAGCACATTGAGATTGATTATCATTTTATTCGGGAAAAGATCGCTCTTGGTTCTATTGTAACTCACTATGTTCTATCTTCCTCACAAGTTGGTGATATTTTCACCAAACCATTGACTCGATATAGTTTTGTCGGTTTATGAACCAATCTCGGTCTCTAGTTCTCCCAATTGACCGGTTTGAAGGGAAGTATTGAAGTAACAAATCAAAAGACAAAAAAAAACAGAATAGTTATAATGTGGAATCTTCTACAAATCAACGTAAAGATAATACATCAAATAGAGCATCCACAAGTTGATTATTTAAGGATTTTTTCTGGTTTGTTTTATATTCAATTTTCATGTGGATCAAATTATTATATTTTATTTTTAACTTTCACCATAATTAAATGTTGTGATATATCTATTTATACTATTGGGTGTATCAATGAAAAAGTATGTTTCATTGACTCAATTCTTTATTTTATTTAGGGTTAATATCATAAAAAAAACCCCAAACTAGTACACATGTGATAAATTTACCCCGAACTAATATTTTGACCACTAAAAACCCAAAACTGGTACATTTGCGACAAATTTGCCCACTGTTACACTACAAAAAAACACCGGATTAGCGACGAAATTTGCGACGGAAAATTTGGAAAAATCCGTCGCAAATCGAATTTGCTGCTAATAGGTCGTCGCAAAATTTTGCGACGGAAAATTTAAAAGTTTGTCGCAAAATTGCGACGAAAATAAATTCGTCGTAAAATTAGTCGCAAATTAGCCACGAATACAATCCGTTGCAAAATTCGTCGCAAATTTGCGACGAACTCTATCCGTCGCAAAATTCGTCGCAAAATTCATCGCAAATTTCGTAAGAAAATTCGTCGCAGATTTCGTCGCAAAATTAGTCGGAAATTTCGTTGTAAAATTCGTTGCAAAATGTAATCGCCACAAACTAGCGACGAAATGTAATGATCGCAAAATTCTGCTTAAAATATTCGTCGCTATTTTTACATCATTTCGGCCATAAATTCTTGTCCATATCAAACAAAGGAGACAATGACATATAATTGAAACAGAAAAACGAACAAACCATAGATTCTGACAAACCAGCCACAATGACATATAATTGAAACAAATAACTGAAGGAAAGTTGCAGAGTCTGACATGATGCTATTTGATATCCAATCTTACAATACATTCAAAACATGAACTAAGAGGCGGGACAATTATAGAAGACGCAGAAAAACCATACATAAGAAGACGCAGCTTTGGTACAATGGCAGGACACCAAAAGTAGTCACTTTTGTCGAGACCTAAGGAAATGTCGATACATAAATCAGTCCAGAATATAAAAGAAGCGTTTATGCATGGATGTGGAACTAGGTATAAAATAACAAGAGGGTTAACAAGAAAACGTTTCAGGACGAACATAAATGTTCTTACATATGAATATGAGTGAAATTATGAAAAACCAAGATTATGAAGCAAGTTTACCCCCGATTTTGAGAATTTTAACTAGAAAGTCTGGAGAAAATCATCATCATCATCATCATAATTCTCGGCATCAATGTGTTGGTCATCATTGTGCCTGTCACCTATTAGATTGGCTGGAGGTACAGGAGGATCGTTATAGCGATTGAGGTTAAGGTGTTGCATAACGAGTGCTATTTGTTGTTCCAAGTTATTTATTTGTTCGTCCTTCTGAACAAGTACATTTTTCAGACGATCCACTTCTTGGGTCAATTGCTCATCCTGTCGTGACCTCCTTCGACCAGTCGTAGTGGATGATGAACTTCCACGATTATTCGGCATGTACGTCCTTAACAACGATCCCATCCCAAATATTTTCCCTTTTTTCACCCCACCCGTTGCCTCCATCCATAATGTCATATTATCAACTGATGGCCTGGACTCAGGATAATCATCACTACCACTAGCACTGCTCATTAAAAGTTCATCATATTTTTCCTACATTAACAATGTAGATGAAAATAAAATCACTATATATATATCTACCATAAATATTGAAAGCATTCACGGTTTTCATTATAGTTTACATATAAGCCAAAGTATAACCTTACATACCTTAACAGCTTTTGTTCGATCACCAGTCCATGTCTTATCTTTCTTTTGAAATGTGTGTTCAAATGTAGCTGCAAATGTCGGTTCCGTCCCCAATTCTTGTGCCTACAAAATGTAAACATGAGTAATTGAATTAAATTAACTTATAACTCACTTAACAGACTTACCAGTCGTTTGCGATGCTCCGCAATGTTGATAGAGCCCCCAGCATGTGTGGCTGACCCATCACTAGAACTAGAAGATCGATTCTTCTTATTCTGCTCACAGAGTTGCCGACTCTGTTCAGATGCCCAAAATCTGTTAATTGCCTCCCAATTGTCAGTTGTAATGAAAGACGGATTCACTTGCTTGATCTTCGCTCTATTCATGACATTTCGCATAAAATCACCGATTTTCTTATCGAAAATTCTTCTCACTTCATTGTCTTCCGCTTCCTCCCACTTGAACTTCCGCTGCAATGAATAAAAACACAAATTGAAAGTTATTATGATGATCACATATCCATAACCATGCACAAGACAAATATAGACAGATTTTGTAAAGTTCATGTCAGGGAAAATATTTGGTCCTTTAGGTATCGAAAACTACAGAGTTGTTCTAGTCCCTTTACATCATTCTTGACCATCAATATACCACACCAAACTTAATTGGTGAGAAAATAAAACATGTAAAACTTACCTTGAACTCATTTCACCACATTTCTTTCACTTCTTGTGGAACACTTCTGTAAGTAATATACTCTCCCATCCAAAAGTTTCTTACTGTTTTGTTCAATTCCCTCACAACAGTCAGAGCATCCGTGAATCTGCAATCATGCGGATATTGTGCAACATCGATAATTTAGTTGACATCAATATCTAAAGCCCTAAATATTACATATACTAAAATAAAAATGAAGTACTTACGAATCTCCAGATGGGCATATAAAGAATCGGTTATCTTCTTGACCTGTGTTTTCGTCAATATTCGATTGTTCCGCCGAATAATGCGGTGGAACGGAAGGAGAGGGAGCTAAAGGAGATTGAACTGGAGGAGATTCAGTTCGCATGTGACCAAGTCCCGTAACATATTGTTGAGTGTTAGAGGAAGGGCCAACGTGTCCATATTATGACGGATCATATTGTGGTTGAGGGTTAAATGATGGGACAGGGGAAGAGGAAAGGGACGGGGATGAGGACGAGGAAGAGGCTTGTCTTCTATGCATGTGACCTCCGCGTTTATACTGACAAGTAGGAAGGTTATGCGAATATGTACAGAACTATTGACACGTATTACGGACACATAATGATGTACATGACGAAGCTTACCATTTTGATGGAAAGACTGAGAAAATGTTTCCTTAAAATGAGCCAATGTCGAGTGTTTATGACATGCAATTTCCTACAAATAAATATACTATGAATCTCATTAATAATTTTTGCCATTTTGTGATATTATGAAATTTTAGTTTTTTAAAAATTTTAAAAAACTTTTACGGTCAAATTTCATATTTGTTGCCAACATATACCGTTTTTTTAATTTTCCATAATTTTTCATGATTTTTTTATAGAATTGTTCAATTTTCAAGCATTTTCTGTGAAAACGCTTAATCAATCACCCTATCGTCATTTAACGCTTAATCATCCACATAATAGACAAATTAACCAGTCGACCATCGATTAAAGCCACATACAATCCTGAAATCGACCCGTAACTTAGCCAACGAAAAGTGATCCTAAATAATTCCTAAACAAGTCTGATTAATTACCTAATTATACTAACTAGGGTTTAGGGAGTTGCTTACTTGGTTCAAGCACAACAAAAACCGGCCGATCGGATAGTGGCGGTCCTGGCGCGGGCGTGGGCCCAAATGGTGACTAGTCGGTTGGGCGGCGGCTGGCCGGCGGCGATGGTGGTTGTGCTCCGGCGAGGGCAGCAACGGGCGGGGGGCTGCTCCGGCGAGAGCCTCGGCGGGCTGATGGTGGGCGGCGACGGCAACGGCGGCGGCTGCGGGCCGACGGTGTGGGGCGGCTCTTGGCGGGCGGGCGAGGGCGGCGAGGCTAGGCGGCGACGGCGTCGGTCTGTTGGTCGGCGGCGGCGAGGCTTCGGGCTGCTGCTCGGACGTGGCGAGGGCGACGAGGCGGGATGGGGGCGAGGGCACGACCGGCGGGGGGCGGGCGACGGGCGGCTAGCCAGCGACCAGCGATGGGCGGGGGGCTTGCGGGGCGATCGGCGACGGGAGAGAGAGCTGCGGGGCGGTTGCGAGGCTGGGCGATGACGGCGACGGCTGCAACGGCGAGGGCGCGACCGGCGGGGGGGGGGGGCGGGCGACGGGCGGGGGGGCTGCGGGGAGGCTGGCCAGCGACGGCCGGCGGGCGGGGGGCCTACAGGGCTGGGTAGCGACAGGCGGGGGAGCTGCGGGGCGGCTGCGAGGTTGGGCGGCGACGACGATGGCTGCGATGGCGACGGCAATGGGGGAGCTGCGCAGATCGGGCTTGGGCGGCGTCGGGGAAGGGGGGAGGAGGAGGGTGTATAAAAGTCGCAAATTTGCGATGGAACTCCACTGTCCGTCTTAAATTTGCGACGAACAATGGAGTTCTGTCGCAAATTTGCGATCGATAAAATATTTTCGACAGAAATAAAAATCTGTCGCAAATTTGCGACAGATTAAATTATCCGTCGCAAAATTTCGAAGTGTAAAAATTCCCTCGCAAAATTTGCGATGAACTAAAATGGTCCGTCGCAAATTTGCGACGGAACTCCACTGTCCATCGCAAATTTGCGACGGACTTTCTGGGTCCGTCGCAAATTTTCGCCCGACAAAAAATTTTCGACGGAAATAAAAATCCGTCGCAAATTTGCGACGGATTAAATTATCCGTCGCAAATTTCGAATGGTAAAAATTCCCTCGCAAAATTTGCGATGGATCATTTTAGTTCGTCGCAAATTTGCGACGGACAGGTTGAGTCCGTCGCAAATATGTACATACTAATTGATAGTTGTAAATTTGTCGGTCGCAAATTTGCGACCGACAGTGGAGTTCCGTGCCAAATTTGCGACG
The DNA here is from genome assembly GCA_031216235.1 of Syzygium jambos. Lineage (NCBI taxonomy): Eukaryota > Viridiplantae > Streptophyta > Magnoliopsida > Myrtales > Myrtaceae > Syzygium > Syzygium jambos. Next base: position 21,528,737 of record CM062225.1, read on the forward strand.
GAAACTTTAAGTCCGTGGCAAATTTGCGACGGAAACTTTAAGTCCGTCGCAAATTTGCGACGGACTTTTTAGGTCCGTTGCAAATTTTCGATCGACAAAAAATTTCCAACGGAAATAAATTATCCGTCGCAAATTTCGAACGGTAAAAATTATTTTGCGACGGAAATTTTTAGTCCGTCGCAAATATGCACATACTAAATGATCTTTGTAAATTTGTGACGTCTTTTTCTCGGTCAAAAATTTAGCATCTCATTTATTTAGGTCCTAAATTTGCTATGCCTTTTTTTTTTCAGTCCAAAATTTTGGCATCTCAAATTTTGCAATGGAAATTAGAATATCGGAAATGTTAGGGCACGTTAATAATATTTGACTTGTCGGCATTTAGAGACAAAATTTCGGACGATTAATTAAAATAAAAAGAATAATCGACAATAACAATAATAAAAAAGCACAATAACAATAATAACAAGAACAATAATGATAACAACCAAAATAGCACTTGTCGCATTAATAATTACACATCTGTAGTGTTTTGTGACAAAAATTTTAATCTTCGTCTTCGTCTTTGTCCTCGTCCTCGTCTTCGTCATCTGTCTGAAAATCAACTTCTGAACATTCTTGTACATTTAATTCGTAAATTTCAGTTAGATCCACATCTATCATTGCTCCACACGGATCTCGTAAAGTTGGTATGTTATATTCCTCAATTTCAACCGTGTTACACACTTTCTCTTGTTGGTAGGCTCTATCCTTCTAGTGTTCCTCGATTTTCCTCCATGCTTTGATTTTACATACAGCCTACCAATTAGCTTTGTCACGTTTCAAATTAGGATATGATGCATAACATACTTGAATTGCTTATTGAGCCAAAACAAATAGTTCATACTTCATATACCTTTTCTTGTGATTTATTTCAACCAAATTGAACTTCGTATGCACCTTTATTCCTTTGACGGGGTCGAACCACGTGCACTTAAATAACACAACCCGCATCATTAATGGTCCAGGATACTCTATCTCTATGATTTCATCCAACAAGCCATAAAAATCATCTTCTGAACTGCCATCATTGGATGACCGAACAGACACACTACTATTCATTGTGGATTTTCCCATTCCATATTCTTGAGTATGAAAATTATATCCATTCATGAAATATGCTGGCCAACTTCGAACTCTTAACTGTGGACCCCATGACAGATGATATAGCAATCCTTGCCCTCCAATTTCATCATAATTATTGTGAACCTAAGGTTACACATGCAAAGTCAATAATATATATTTTACTAAATGATGTATAAAATTTTAATAACTTGGTTTTGGTCCATAGGTAACTTACATATGTCTTGAACCATGCTGCAAATTGTTCATCGCACAAATGGTCAAACTCATTTGGTTGTAGTCCAAACATTGAAGTTTGGAAAATCCTAATATTAAAAACCATTTAAATATTAGCAAATATTTGACACACAAAACATATATTTGCAAATTTACACTTACTTGAAGTATAGCTCGACTTCTGGGCAGTTCAGTAAAATATAAGTATGGGCTGCATGAAATTCTTCGCCTGATAATGTCGCGACCGAACTCCCGAGCCCTTTTTGGACAACATGCAAAAAGCAGGGGGGCTCGCCTGATACGTCCTAAGTCTAGGTTTAGGACTTAATTCGGGCTCTCCCAAGCCCATACCATATCGCGACTTAAGGTTTAAATATTTAACATGCAAATGGTTTATACCAAGGAGTCGCCACTAATCGATTTGGGGTAGGACGATTAGAAACCCAAATAGGGTGATGGGAGAATCACCCTATTCCTACGAACCAAAAATTAACTGGGTTCGGGGACTTGGTTACACTAGTCAGATAACTAATGCCCTTTCGGTACCATTTTACCCTGTTCATTTTTTGAAAACATTTGTCAAGCAGTTTGGATTGATTTTAGGACCTTTCTCCTAACATGTAGGTGTTCAAACGAGTGCATAATCAGAAACGATTAGCAGTCATGCAGCCTATAGTTCTAACCCTAACTAAGCCAGATGACATTCAAAACACGGCAGTTTATGCAATTGTATTAAAAAACATGCATAATAACAACGCGACGGTAATAATAAAACATGCAACATACTACCACGCGATTTCAGGCTTATTGAATTTAAATAAAACAACAACATGCATAATTATAAATGATTAAAACACTCAGACAAGAAAGAAAAAAAAAATTTCGAATTTTTTTTTAAAAATAAAATAAAATAAAAAGAAAATACTTCTTCTTTTTTTTGAAATTTTTTTTAAGAAAAAATTTTTAAAAAAATTTATTATTTTTCTTAAAAAAAGGAAAAGAAAAACCTTTTTTTTAATTTTTTTTATTTTTTTAATAATTATTATTTTTTTAAAAAATAAAATAAAATAAAAATATAAAATAAACCGGTCGGGTCGGGTCGGGTCGCCGGATTTGGATCGGCCCGGGTCAACGAACCCGGACCGGGCGTTGACCCGGGTCGGATCGGCTGATCCGGGTCGGACGAAACCGACCCGAGTCAACGGATCCGACCCGATCGTTGACCCGGGTCGGGTCGAATGATCCGGGTCGATCAGAACCGATCCGAGTCAACGGATCCGACCCGGGCGTTGACCCGGGTCGGATCTGCTGATTCGGGTAGGATCCGACCCGATTCGCAGACCCGCGGGGAGAGTCGCCGGCGGAGCCAAAATTGGCCGTCCGCCGGCTGACCCAGGCCGGCGTCGCCCCCTGGAACGGCCCCTGGGGCCTCCACCAACGTCTCCGACCACCTGGATCGCCGTCCGGCATTCGGTTCGCCGGCCGGCGAGCCAAATCAGAATAGGCTTCTCTGGGGGATTTTATCGAGCACCTGGCAGGCGCGGTGGAAATCAGCCGATTTCGACCTCCTCCGGCGGCACGGTCGGCTCCGACGGCTGCAGCTGACGTTCGACTGCATGTGGGGACTGGGACCGGCGATGGCATGGGCCGGGATTCGCGCGAAACGGCCGGCGCGAATCCCGGCCGGACTGTGTCCACGAACAGGGGAAAACAGAGGTGGCTCTCGGCCAGGGGGAACTCACCGGTCGACGGAGCGTCTGGGCGGCTTCCGGCTGGTCTGGCGGCGTCGAAGACCGTTGCTGGTTCTTCTTTAGCTTCGGCGGACTCTCGGCTCTCTCCTTCTCTCTCTGTTCTCAGCTCTCTCTCACTCTCTGTCTCTCTCTCTGTGTTCTCTCTCCGTCTGGCCGACCGAGGCTCTGGCTTCTTCACGACGACAACGACGCTGCTGGTTTGCTCCGGCAAGGCCTCGACCACGTTCTCTCTCTCTCTCTCTCTCTTCTCTGTGCGTATGTCTCTCTCTCTGAATTTTTTGGAAAATGGCCGACCGGGACCTCCTCTCTCTCTATGGCTATTTATAGCCGGCGACGACGACGCTGCTCTGCTCCATTGCGTATGCAATGACGATGGCCTGCCCCGGCCTAGGCTCCGCGAACCGCGGCCATAGGCCGGTGCAGAGAGGGAGGCTGGCGGTGAAGCAGAGCAGAGGAACAGAGAGCTGAGAGGGAGGAGGGGATAAGGGAGCCGGGAAAACGGGGGGGATGGGACTGGCCATTAAGGCCAGTCTCACTAGCGTGCTCGTCCGGGACTCTTCTGGGCTGAGGATGGCGATGACGCGGCGGCTCCGGCGACGTCGGCGTGACGCATAAAACAGGGGAGAACAGGGGCAGTGAGAGTGACGCGGCGGAGGGGTAGAGGAAGCCGGGCCGAGGCTGGGCCGGGCCCAGTCCCGCGCGGGAGGAAAGAATTTGGGAGCTGGGCCTGGGCCCGCGTGGGAGGAAAGAACAAAAGAAAAGAACAGGGCCGAGGCCCGCGCGGGGGGGGGGGAAAGGAAAAAGAAAATGGGCCGGGTCGGCCCGGACCCGACCCGGCCCAGCGCGATTTTTTTTTTAAATTTTAATTACACATTCTAATATACCCTATTAAATACAAACATGCCTAATTTCTATATGCAATGCATTTAAATAGAAATATTTTTTTGTTTTAGGAACTAAGAAATTAATTCCTAAAATTTTGTGCACTTAATTTTGGGCAAATTAAAAATAGGTGTCAACAGCTGCCCCTCTTTGAAGGTGAGCTCGTAGAGATTGAGCTCGCAGAGGTTACGTTCAAAGACAAAATGACACCTAAATTTTGCCCATGCATGTTTAATGAATGCTATTTTTGGCGAGACCGTGGATCTCATTTTTGTAATGCGATATAAGATGATGCATGTTAAAGCAAATAAAAACATACCTGGGGCTACTTACCTTGCCGAAGGGTAGAGTAATTCCAGATAATTGATATTGTGTGTCGATGACCCGAACCTTTCTTCGGTCGCCTTGACGGGGAATTGTTTGTCTAGGACCCGAACCTTTCTTCGGTCGCCTGGACTGGGGATTGTTTGTCTAGGACCCGAACCTTTCTTCGGTCGCCTTGACTGGGGAAATCGCTTGACTAGGACCCGAACCTTTCTTCGGTCGCCTTGGGTGGATTTCGTTTGTCGAGGACCCGAACCTTTCTTCGGTCGCCTTGACTGGAGAGAAATCGCTTGCACAGGACCCGAATTTTTCTTCGGTCGCCTTGGTTGGATTTCATTTGTCGCGGACCCGAATCTACCTTCGGTTGCCGTGACTGGGGAGAAATCGCTTGCACAGGACCCGAACCTTTCTTCGGTCGCCTTGGCTGGATTTCATTTGTCCAGGACCCGAACCTTTCTTCGGTCACCTTGACTGACTGGATTTTGTTTGTTTGCCTGGTGAGTCCTTGCCATCAGGTCTTGGAAAGCTCAAACGATGAGCACCTCGGGGTCCTCGCCCAAGGATTTGATGGTTTGCCTGCTGGGTCCTCGCCATCAGGTCTTGGAAAGCTCAAACGATGAGCACCTCGGGGTCCTCGCCCAAGGATTTGATGTGAACAGAGGGAGTCAGTTCCGTGCTCAAAAGGGTGAATAGAGGGGTCAGTCCAATGTTCAAAGGGTACCATAACAATTGTAGGTACATGGATTTTTGGAACCAGGCATGGGTAGAATATACTTACCTGGATACGTACCTGCCTCTTAAGGGCATGTCTCCCGTCAGACAAGTTTTTTTTTTGTGCAAATACATATGCATTCATCGGAGAAATAGACAACTGAGACTATTCTAGAATGTCATACGAAATATCTTGACTAGCTAGTCAAGATGCTTTTCTTTTTCAAAGGAACACCAGGTTTACCTTCTGGGTAGTTTGAAAAGAAATCTGATGATTTTGAGATCGGGTAAGGGTAGAATGTACTTACCTGGGCGCATTCCCGGAGGTTTGATGTATCATCTGCTGAATAACCAACCTTTTTCGGGGCATCTCTCTTGGGATGATAATGAGGGCTTTTTCAGTGCCCGAAATTTTGTACTCTATCACTGGGGATTAAAACTCTGGACTGTCAAAGATGATTAGCACAAACATGCATGCATTCATCAAGGATAGACAAGCTGGGTTATTCCAGAGTGTGCATTTGAATGTTCATGCATGACGGTTTTACCATATTTGCATCACCAAAAATCCACCGAAGGTCAATCAAGACAACTTTTTCGCAAGGTGGACTTTCTCGAGATGATGAACGAGAGACCTTCAGTCAGAAAGGACTTTCCACTCGCTCTCATTGAAAAGGGTTGTTTGTCCCGTCCATTAATGCGGGAATATCGAAAACACTTAATCTGATCGCTATCACATCAACAAGGGTCTGAGTTTTCTCGCAAGCGGTACGACGTTGCCAATCTGAGAGGTCTTCCTCAGGGTCGTAATGTATGCTTGGTCAATGGCTTAACAAAGGAGACTGTCCGAGTCAAGGCCATGAAAGAAAATACTCTGTAATTATCTCCGGGTTTACAAGTCAAGAACCCTGCAAAAGAGATAGAAAATAGTCTTGCTCGCACTTCCTCGAGCGTTGTTTATAAACATTTGAAATCCCGTGTTAATTCAAATGCCCCAGTCAGAAGAGACTTCATGAGGGATGTAACATGGGCTTGGTTTGCGGGTTGAGGAACGAAATGATCGTTAGGCTCAAAAATGTGTGTGAGGGTAAGAATTGGTGATCATCTAGCATTGTCACCGGTCTTCTTATCCGCCGTCAGGATCCTTCTGGAAGACTTCTTGGGTAATCCTGTGTTTTAGCATCTTTGACAACTTTTTCTTGAGGAGGTTTTGCGTCAAGCATTTTCCTGGATACCATTCTATCTCTGTCCCAAATGCTTTCTCAAGAATAGGTTCGTCTTTCTTTATCATGTGACAGATCTTTATCAAGACAGAGTTCTTAAAGTAAAAATTTATATCAAAGAACTCAAGTTTGAAACTTTTGGGATTGTCTATTCTACACCACTTAATGCCTTTGAGATATTTGAGAGCGCTTTCATCACGCCCATAGATCTCCATTTATGGGCATTGGCCTTGCTTTTACCAGGCTCACTGCTTTTTCATGCCCCCAGTTTTCAGCATTTTTTTGCTGTTCTTTTGATGCTGTCATGACTAGCCTAAACAAAGTTGAACAGAACAATGTTTTTAGGCTCTTGGAGTCTTCATCTTCATTCGGTACTTGAGACCGTGATGCTCAAACTGTGGTGACTTTTGCCTTGCCCCGGTGTGGGGGATGATCACCAATTGGGTTCGTATGAAATGAAATTGCCGGCTCAATTGGGCTAGCAAGGGATATAAGTGTATGGGATAGAAAAAGAACTGCTCTTCATCATCCTATGGAACTTAAATTATCATGAGAGTTCATCTGCAATAAAAACACTTAAAGATCAATGCAAGTGAGAGCAAGAAAATTTCTATTCATCTTTTTTCACCTTGTGTGAGCTGTTGCAGCTGATGATCATAGAAAATTTTAGATATTACAAACTCCTCATTCTGCTTGTCTTGCTTAGTGAAAACATCACTGTTATCAATAAGATATTGACATTTTGGACAAGCATTAGTTTGCTGCTTCTCTCTTGACAAAGCCCTCTTAGCCTCAACTGTCCGGCCGTCAATGGTGTGCTTGCCTTGGAAGACTCTACCAAGGATCACCGACTCCGTGACAACAAGGAGGTCGAAGCCACGGGGGCGGTGATCAAAAGGGAGAGAGGCTCTTCTTGCTCCCTCTGAATTTGAGTCCTCCCTGTAATGCTAGTTTACCTCAAGCTGCCCCAATGTGGGGTGGTTCTTGACAGGGATAATTTGAAAGGAACCTTCGAGTGTGTGGGCTCAAAAGGGTTAAGCAAATGATTAATAGCAGTGTATGGGGCAAAGAAATGAATTGCCTCTCGTCATTTTGGCTGTCGTACCTTATGCAAGAAATCCCTTCACCTTGTAGAAATGAAACCTTTTCACTCATCTTGCAAGGGTTTAGTACTTGAGAACGTGTATGGATTAAGGGTTGCCTCTCATCATCCTGACACACCTCGTTCAATACATCGGAGTAATTTGACACCATTCGTTGAGTTGTCTAGATTTTCACGGGGAATTGGTGAATTAAACAGGTAAAATTGCCATGCAAAGTTACTTTCCACGAAATGCACTTGAGGAAGAAAATAATATGCATTTTCTTTAATTATTTCTTTCTTCTTGTTTCTTCCTACTCTTATGAGAAGAGTTTTTTAGGGAAAGAGATATTTACCTATGCTATGACAGTGAGGCATACCTGTAAGGTAATAAGAAAGATCGTGTTAATGAATGGCTTTTTAAGGGGTAGGAATTGGAAACGATATAACATTACCCTTCGTGATTCCATTCATTGGAGATTCAACTGACAACTCCTTGAGTTTTCTCAGATGTTGATAATTCCTTTTTGACAAAAACATGAGCTTATGTTAAAAGTGAGATGATTGAGGGTAAATTGAGAACGATACAGATTACCCTTCTTCCATTTTGCCTTCAAAGCTAGCAGAGTTTTTTCTCATCTTTACTTTGTTCAGCCTTCTCTAGCACAGTTTGCTCCTCCATGCTTTTAGTCTCGAAGCTCGAATGAAATCCTCTATAATTAGGGGTGCCTTCAATTGGAAAATCCTATTGTCGGCGCATGCTGTGCCAACGCGATTCTGGCATGCTGAGGCATTTCTCGAAAATCCTCTGATTCCGGTCATGCACAGGGCATGTGCAATTGCTTGCATGAGAATCTTCGCAGCAAAGCTAATCTCTACTTTAAAGGTCTTTGACCGATGTGGGCATGACTGACGTCGAGACCTCCATGATTGGTGGGACTAGGATTGACTCTATCTTGTCATATGCAAAGTCCTTTCCAGCTGCTTGCACAGAATCTTTACGCAAATTCGTCCTACATAAAAGGAAAGAATGTGTCATTTCTGTGCTAAAGTGGATGATCTTTAGGAACTAAATACACCCTTTTTGATGGACTGGGGGGATTGCATGCCCCATAGTCTACTCTTCCAATTAAGCACTTCTTCGTCATGCTTCATTTGAAAGGTTCCAACATTGGTGCTCCATCCGACTTGCTAGCACGTCAGGGTCTAGCATGCTCCCCATTTCATTATCTGCAAAAGGGATGGAATGTCATTTCCAAAATTTGTTAAGGAATAAGACATACCTTTTTCTTTCAAAAGGGGTAATCTTTTCTTGATTTGTCTCCGATTTTTGTACGAAATGATGTATCGCTTATCATGGTGTCAAGGAATGCTCAGCACTCCCTTTGACTTTCTGGAATTGATATCTCACACTAGAAGTAATGAGATTTGCCCCACATTTCATTTTGAAGGTTGGCTTGATCTTTGCTCGGACTGCCCCTATCAAATGAGTTGGTCTGGTAGCGTTACCTGTGTTCTTCAGTTTGTTCTATTTCCAAATGTCCCTTTTGTAATAACAAATCAAAAAGGAGTATGTCCTGAGACACAAAGTGGGCGAGTTAGAAAAACAAACAAGGTTATGAGTATGCACGTTTTTCCACCACTATTCTTTTTGGTCCTTTTGAAAAATGATAAAACGTTTGTTTTATTTTCAAAAGCTTAAAAACAAAGAAGCATGAGGAAGCCCGGGCCTCAGAACACTTTCCTTTACATGGCTGGATATCATCAACGGGCCGGTTTGGGATACTCCCTCAGGCCCTCAAAATAAAATATTTGTAATTCTTTTGAATAATTCAGGCGAATTACATTTATTGGAATGGAAATTACAGTACTAAAATTCCAAGCATAATTACAAATTCAGAAAACTGGGAATCCTAGAAAACAGCTGAGACTTTAGAAAGTAAGAAAAGCTCCCAAGTATGGGAGGATCCAAACTATTAAATATGCCTCTATTCTAAGGGAGGAAAATTGAGTATTCAGTTTACTCAATGACGACATTTGCGCTTCCTGCTTGATTGGGTGGTGCGTCGCAGAATGAAAACATCTTTGCATCCAATAATTTCTGGACCTTATTTTTCAGGACAACACAGTCATTGACGGAATGTCCTATTTCACCCAAATGATAGTCACATGCCTTGGAGGGATCATAGTTGGGGAAACGCTCAGGATTTTTACGCTTTGGCTCTTTAGCAAGCAACCTCTTTTCCAAGAGAATAGGCAGGATCTGAGACATAGGCAAAGGGAGTGGCGTGAACTACTTTTTATTATTTCGCCTTTGGGGTGGAAGGATACTAGGTTTGTATTGTTCACGTTGCATGAACTTTAGACGTAGGGTGCTCAATTCCTTAAGATCAGGGGACTCGTGGACATTGTCAGCTATGGCATCTTTACCTTTTTGGTTGACACCGGAGGGCTTCATTTGAATCATCACCGCTGGTCTTGGATAGCAAAGCGGAGTCACGGTGAGTTGGTCTAAGCGGTTTGACAGATGTTCCACTTGTTTTGAGAGCTGTCGAAGAAAGGCGAAGACTTGCTTCATTTCGGTCTCCATTTTATTGAGACGGGCATTTTCTTCGGCCATTTTTTTGTAACTACCTGCAAAAACGCTGATATAAATGAGTATAATGCCTGATAAAAAATCATCTTATGACCTAGTCATAATATTATTGCATATGTTCTTTATTTGCAAAGAACAAATAAGCAAAAAATGTTTTTATTAATATTACATTACAGGTGGCATCCCCGGGGTTCGAACCCCGGTCGCCTCGGACCGTGACGCTTACATCCCAGATACCACTGGGCCGAAGGCCGCGGTGGTGTCATTGAAGCGCAAAAAATTTTATTTAAAGCATAAAAAGCGGCCCGAATTATATTAACATTGGTACAACCCAAAAACACTTTTAAAGAAGAAAACCAAAATCCCTGAACATAAATACTAGGGAAATGCACAAAAAAGGGCTTTTAACAAAAAGGGTGCCCTTCCCGGATGCTCATTTTATAAACGATGGGAAAACTACAGTATTCTCAGAGCTGCTTATTTTCACGGATAAGTTCCGCAATAAACGTATCCCTCATCTCGTCGGTCCCATTGTGCCAGAAATTTTCTTAGGAGCGGGGACAAATTGGGCATCAGTTCTTCCCATCGTATATAGAATGCAATCAACGGGTAGCCTAATAATAAAAAATCAATTGAATTAGTAGGCTGCATAATAAAATGAGAAGGGATAGAATATATACATTTCCTTGAACCATGGCAATCACAACGACATGCACATGAGGAGTGAGGCTCGATTTCTATCTGGACTGGCTCAACAAAATGAAATTAAAAGGGTACCTGACCGCTGCAGTCTCGCGTTGGTGTCAAGTCCTTTTAACCTCGGCCAAATCGAAAGGAATATCTTATAGTCACGTGAATAGCGGCTAAAGATATTTCTTTATGATTTTTTAGAAATGAATTTCGGGGAGAAGAAAGGCAACCTCTACATCGCGGACTCGCGTTCGAGGTCGTATCTTTCTTAACACCATCCTAAAATGTCCTATTGCGGCCCAGGTTCGGCAGCGTGGTTGTGTGTGCAATAGTGTAGTGCTAAATCATTAAAGCATGCACAAAAATTTATAAACAATCAATTTGAACCTGCAAGAACAAATAACACCTTAATGTCAGGCTCATACCTGGAATCCTTGCTGCCAAAAATTATTTTGAACAGGGCAAAAATTTTGGCTTAAGTCCACTTTAGAATACAACAGTCCCCAGTGGAGTCGCCAGTCTGTCGCGACCGAACTCCCGAGCCCTTTTTGGACAACATGCACAAAGCAGGGGGGCTCGCCTGATACGTCATAAGTCTAGGTTTAGGACTTAATTCGGGCTCTCCCAAGCCCATACCATATCGCGACTTAAGGTTTAAATATTTAACATGCAAATGGTTTATACCAAGGAGTCGCCACTAATCGATTTGGGGTAGGACGATTAGAAACCCAAATAGGGTGATGGGAGAATCACCCTATTCCTACGAACCAAAAATTAACTGGGTTCGGGGACTTGGTTACACTAGTCAGATAACTAATGCCCTTTCGGTACCATTTTACCCTGTTCATTTTTTGAAAACATTTGTCAAGCAGTTTGGATTGATTTTAGGACCTTTCTCCTAACATGTAGGTGTTCAAACGAGTGCATAATCAGAAACGATTAGCAGTCATGCAGCCTATAGTTCTAACCCTAACTAAGCCAGATGACATTCAAAACACGGCAGTTTATGCAATTGTATTAAAAAACATGCATAATAACAGCGCGACTGTAATAATAAAACATGCAACATACTACCACGCGATTTCAGGCTTATTGAATTTAAATAAAACAACAACATGCATAATTATAAAGGATTAAAACACTCAGACAAGAAAGAAAAGAAAAAAAAAATTTCGAATTTTTTTTTAAAAAATAAAATAAAATAAAAAGAAAATACTTCTTCTTTTTTTTGAAATTTTTTTTAAGAAAAAATTTTTAAAAAAATTTATTATTTTTCTTAAAAAAAGGAAAAGAAAAACCTTTTTTTAATTTTTTTTTATTTTTTTAATAATTTTTATTTTTTTTAAAAATAAAATAAAATAATAATATAAAATAAACCGGTTGGGTCGGGTCAGGTCGCCGGATTCGCATCGGCCCGGTTCGGCCCGGGTCAACGAACCCGGACCGGGCGTTGACCCGGGTCGGATCGGTTGATCCGGGTTGGACGAAACCGACCCGAGTCAACGGATCCGACCCGATCGTTGACCCGGGTCGAGTCGAATGATCAGGGTCGGTCAGAACCGATCCGAGTCAACGGATCCGACCCAGGCGTTGACCCGGGTCGAATCTGCTGATTCGGGTCGGATCCGACCCGATTCGCAGACCCGCGGGGAGAGTCGCCGGCGGAGCCAAAATTGGCCGTCCGCCGGCTGACCCAGGCCGGCGTCGCCCCCTGGAACGGCCCCTGGGGCCTCCACCAACGTCTCCGACCACCTGGATCGCCGTCCGGCCGTCGGTTCGCCGTCCGGCCGTCGGTTCGCCGGCCGGCGAGCCAAATCAGAATAGGCTTCTCTGGGGGATTTTATCGAGCACCTGGCAGGCGCGGTGGAAATCAGCCGATTTCGACCTCCTCCGGCGGCACGGTCGGCTCCGGCGGCTGCAGCTGACGTTCGACTGCATGTGGGGACCGGGACCGGCGACGGCATGGGCCGGGATTCGCGCGAAACGGCCGGCGCGAATCCCGGCCGGACTGTGTCCACGAACAGGGGAAAACAGAGGTGGCTCTCGGCCAGGGGGAACTCACCGGTCGACGGCGCATCTGGGCGACTTCCGGCTGGTCTGGCGGCATCGACGACCGTTGCTGGTTCTTCTTTAGCTTCGGCGGACTCTCGGCTCTCTCCTTCTCTCTCTGTTCTCAGCTCTCTCTCACTCTCTGTCTCTCTCTCTGTGTTCTCTCTCCGTCTGGCCGACCGAGGCTCTGGCTTCTTCACGACGACAACGACGCTGCTGGTTTGCTCCGGCAAGGCCTCGGCCACGTTCTCTCTCTCTCTCTCTCTTCTCTGTGCGTATGTCTCTCTCTCTCTGAATTTTTTGGAAAATGGCCGACCGGGACCTCCTCTCTCTCTCTGGCTATTTATAGCCGGCGACGACGACGCTGCTCTACTCCATTGCATATGCAATGACGATGGCCTGCCCCGGCCTAGGCTCCGCGAATCGCGGCCATAGGCCGGTGCAGAGAGGGAGGCTGGCGGTGAAGCAGAGCAGAGGAACAGGGAGCTGAGAGGGAGGAGGGGATAAGGGAGCCGGGAAAACGGGGGGGATGGGACTGGCCATTAAGGCCAGTCTCACTAGCGTGCTCGTCCGGGACTCTTCTGGGCTGAGGATGGCGATGACGCGGCGGCTCCGGCGACGTCGGCGTGACGCAGAAAACAGGGGAGAACAGGGGCAGTGAGAGTGACGCGGCGGAGGGGAAGAGGAAGCCGGGCCGAGGCTGGGCCGGGCCCAGTCGCGCGCGGGAGGAAAGAAAGGGGGAGCTGGGCCTGGGCCCGCGTGGGAGGAAAGAACAAAAGAAAAGAACAGGGCCGAGGCCCGCGCGGGGGGGGGGGGAAAGGAAAAAGAAAATGGGCCGGGTCGGCCCGGACCCGACCCGGCCCAGCGCGATTTTTTTTTTTAAATTTTAATTAGACATTCTAATATACCCTATTAAATACAAACATGCCTAATTTCTATATGCAATGCATTTAAATAGAAATATTTTTTTTGTTTTAGGAACTAAGAAATTAATTCCTAAAATTTTGTGCACTTAATTTTGGGCAAATTAAAAATAGGTGTCAACAGATAAGTAACGAAACTGACATGCGCCGCTTGGTCGACCCAGATAATTGAAAATAGAAAATGCTGTGCAATTGGGATCAATGGGGCCCTCATCATTTCTGCCTGCTCTCCGCCTCTTGCACTGAACGTGTGGCTCAAAATAGTATGATGCAATTGTTGTCATTTCTTTCACAATATATGCATTACAAATTGAAGCTTCAACATGTGCCTTATTCTTCACTTTTTTCTTCAAAAGATATAAGAATCTAGTTGAAATAGAAAGAAGCTTATCGGAACATATTATATGATAAACTAATTTGAACTATATTTTAAAAAAAACATTACCTCTCAAATGGATACATCCATCGAAATTGGACGGGACCTGCAACTTTGGCCTCATAAGGTAAGTGAACTAAGAGATGCTCCATCGAATCAAAAAACGCTGGAGGAAATATCATTTCTAAGTTGTAAAGAATAATTAGAATATCTCTCTCTAGTTTTTCCATGTGCGATGCTTTTAACACTGTCGAGCAAATATCATGGAGGAAATTGCTTAACTTTGTAATGGCGCCCCATATAAAGTTCGGTAGAACTTCCTTCAAAGCTATTGGAATTAGTCTTTCCATTAGGATGTGACAATCATGACTCTTCAAACCTGTGAACTTGCATTCATTTAAATCAACACATCTCCCGAGGTTCGAAGCATATCCATCAGGAAACCGCACAGATTTCAACCATTGACAAACAACTCGCCTCTGATCCTTATCCAATGTATAAATTGCTTTTAGTTTTGGTCCCCTGCTGCTTGCATCCACAGCTAGTATTAGCCGATCGCAAATATCTCTCATATCTTTTCTTGCGTTCAAGTTATCTTTTGTTTTTCCGACGACATCCATCATAGTATTTATGACATTGTCGAAAACATTCTTTTCTATGTGCATAACGTCAAGATTATGATGAATAAGATGAGCCTTCCAATATGATAGATCCCAAAATATACTGCGTTTCGTCCACTTATGTGTACTTCCGTACGCAAAAGTTGTGCCGTGCAGGTTCTCAACAACAGTTGGAAAGTCCTGCACATGCTCCCAAATTTGATTGCCAGTCAACCTCAATGGTGGATACGTTCTTTCAATCCTATTCTTGATGAACTCTTTCTTATTCCTTCTGAAAGGATGACTTGGCGGTAAAAATTATCTATGACAGTCAAAATAGCTGGGCTTCTTTCCATGTTTTAATCTAAATGACTTTGACCTCTCTAAACATATCGGACATCCTAAGATCCCAGCTGTACTCCATCCAGATAACATTCTGTAAGCTGGAAAGTCATTTATCGTCCAAAGAAGGGCAGCCTTCATTACAAATGTTTGATCGGTAGAAACGTCATACGTAGGGACACCTTCAACCCATAGCCGTTGTAACTCCTCAATCAATGGTTGCATATAAACATCTATCAACTTTTTCGGATTTTGCATTCCTGTCACGATCAATGTCAAAAACATATAAGGTATCTTCATACACATACCAGATAGAAGATTGTACGGCGTTAAGATAACTGGCCAACATGAATAACTTTTTCCTGTTTTCCTAAATGGAGCAAATCAATCGGCACAGAGACCTAACCTGATGTTCCGAGGCTCCATCGCAAACTCAGGGTATGTTCTATCAAATGTTGCCATGCCTCCGCATCTGAAGGACGACACATTAGACTCTCTTCTGTTTCATGATTTGCATGCCAAGTCATGTGTTCAGCAGTGGCTTTAGACGCATAAAGCCTTTGCAATCTGGGGATTAAGAGAAGATAAAATATTTGTTTGCATGGTCTACACTTCTAATTACGACCCGGCCTCCTGTTAATCTTATACCTAGGTTGGCTACAGAATTTGCAAGATTCTGCATTTTTATCATCTTTCCAATATATCATACAACCCCTACTACATACATCAATCCTTACAACCGGAAGACCTAAGTTATCCACTAGGTTTTTCATATCATAAAAATCACTTGGCATGATGTTATCACGAGGCAATGATTCCCGCATTACTTCAACAAAAGAGTTGAAGCAATCTGCAGACACATTATGCTCTGCCTTGATATTTAATAGTCGGGCTGTCACCGATAACTTAGTGTGGTCCTCACAACCTGGCCGTAAAGGTTCATCTGCTACTTTCAACACATCCTAGAACTGATTAGATTGAAAAGTTTCATTATAGACATTCTCATCAAAACCCGTTACTCCTATATTTTCCAATTGTGAAGCATGACTAGTACCCACTTGTTCACGTGTAGGAGTAAAACTAGTACTTGCATGATTTGATTCTGTAACAAAATTATAACTAGCTGCATCAATCACCATCCTCTCGTATGGGTTCAATTGCTCATAATAGCCACATTCTTCCCTAACTGAAAATTGATCACTTCTTCCATATCCTTCATTAGATATAAATGGTTCACTATGGAAAGTCCAATTATAATAGTTTGGAGTAAACCCAAATCTAGTAAGGTGTTCTCTAACTTGATCACACACAAGAAATTTACCATTACCGCACTTTTTACACGGACACCTTAACTTATTTCCATCAATGAACTCATATTTACTACTAGCAAAGTCTAAAAATAGTTCCAACCCAGTACAAAACTCATTTGTCAATCCTTGACGTTCAGGTAAGTTTTTATTATACATCTAAGCCCTT
The DNA here is from genome assembly GCA_031216235.1 of Syzygium jambos. Taxonomy (NCBI): domain Eukaryota; kingdom Viridiplantae; phylum Streptophyta; class Magnoliopsida; order Myrtales; family Myrtaceae; genus Syzygium; species Syzygium jambos. The sequence goes on from CM062225.1 coordinate 21,545,098, forward strand.
TCTCTTTGCATTGTGTCTGTATTAAAATAAAAAATTCTGGTAAAATATTTAAAATATCATATCTATTGTTCTTAATTAAAACCATAAAATTTTGGAAATTATAATTTTTGTTATTCACGCAACAATTAATATGAAATTGCAAAAATAGAAAAAATTACCATGTAAAGAAGACTTATCCAAATATTTGACTGAAATATTGGTACGAGAAAGTGGTCAATTTGATGAGAATTGCAACATCCACTTGGATTGCGAGACCTTTAATTAGGCACATACCTAAAAAGAATAATCACTTAAGAATCATTTTTTAATAATTTTTAATGTGCGATGGAAACGGAATTCATCCGTCGCAAATTTGCGACGGAAACCAAATTTCCGTCGCAAATTTGTGACGGAATTTTCATTTATTCGTCGCAAATTTGCGACGGAAATTATTTCCGTCGCAAAACGGCGTGGCCGTTCGGCCTCATCCAAAGGCCGGCGAGGTGTCGCCGGTCGCCGATCGTTAAACCGGTGATGCAGATACGAAAAAAAACAAACATAAACATATATAAAAAAAAGAAATTACAATCCAATGATGAATAGTCACGAAGCTAGCTATGATACTTACCGGTACAAAAGCTTCACCGAGATTAATATGTGCGTGAGCGGATTTTGCTGATTTCAGACATATGAAAGAGGGAGAAAAGCGAGAGAGAACGAGAGAGAGAGATAGGGTTGGAATATCACGGGCTGATAAACTACAAATTTGCGACGGACGTTCGTTTTCGTTGCAAATTTGCAACGGATTTATTTTCCCTTGCAAATTTGCAACGACTTTTTTGCCGTCGCAAATTTGCGACGGATTTGGCGACGGTTTTTTTTTTCCGTCGGAAATTTGCGACGAACTTTTTTGCGACGGATTTATTTTCCGTTGCAAATTTGCGACGAATTTTTTTTCGTCGCAAATTTGCGACGGTTTTTTTTTCCGTCAAAAATTTGCGACGAACTTTTTTCTGTCGCAGATTTGCGACGGAATTAGCGACGGTTTTTTATTTCCGTCGCAGATTTGCGACGGATAAAAATTCCGTCGCAAATTTCCGACGGAAATAAACCGTCGCTAATTTGCGACGGAAAATATAATCCGTCGCAAATTACATGTTTTTTTTGTAGTGTTAGTTTCCGTTAAATTGAATTAATACAAAAAAAATTTTACAAACTATTACACTTGTGATAAACGGAGGGGTAAAATATAAAAATGGCACATCGGTCAACTGTCATGTGTCATTTAACAAAGTAATTTGACAGTAAAATTTAACGGAAACGAATTGAGGGTAAATTTATTACATATATTCCAGTTTAGGGTTTTTTATGGTCAAAATATTAGTTTGGGGTAAAATTATCACAAATGTACCAGTTTGGAGTTTTTCCTCGTATTAACTCTTTTATTTTATGTTGAACACAGAATCATAAAACTGGCGGAGAATGCCTGGGACGTACATGTCCACCAACTGGTCAATTCTTGGCAGTGGAAAACTAACCACAGGACAAGCCTTGTTGAGGTCGATGAAGTCCCCACACATACGCCACTTACCGCTCAACTTCTTGAACAGCACCACATTAGCTAATCATCCAGAATACATGACATTCTCACAAATCCCGCCTTCAACAATTTGCTGGTCTCCCCTTAATAAGCTGCTGACGCTCCAGCCTAAACGATCATTTTTTCTGTCTAACAGGCTTGTACTCTGGCAAGACGTTCAATCGGTGAGCCATGAGCGGTAGGTCAATCCCGGGCATTTCTAATGGCTCCCAGGCAAAGGCATCTGCGTTACTTCATTGAAAATCAGTCATCTGTGTGGCCACAGTCAATGGCAAGTTCATCCCAATCCTTGTCCTTAAAGCGCACATATACTGCCTCCTCTCCTGGAGTGGGCCGACTGTAGATAAACGGATCTCTAGCATTCATTTCTGCTGTCATTGCTTGATCTAGAGATTTGCCCCTGGTTGCCACCATATAACATTGACAGACCATGGACTGATCGCCACGAACCTTCCCTACACCATTGTCTGTTTCGAACTCCATTAGGAAGTGATAGGTCGAGATGATACCACGAATGGCATTAAGTGTTGGTCGCACGTTGATGCTGTGGCATGCGACGGGACATTAACCACCAAAAAGTCAGTATACATGTGAGCTTGCCTTGGGACCGACTCAATAGCAGCAGGAAGTCGGAGTAGGCCCTCTACCCTAACTGCCTCAACAGATAATCCATAAAAATGGGCCTTCTTGCAGTCTTAATTTTTCCTGATGTCCACCTATCTTCTTAATAACATCTAGAGATAGGACATTTGCTGAGCTACCATTGTCGACAAAAAGGCGCCCAACCTCATACTCATCACGGGGAATCTGCGTACATTTCAGATTGTCGTCAGATGAGGTAATGTGAAACATGGAACGACATTTTTGGCTTGATGACCCACCAGTAATTGAAAATGTACGCCCATGCCTGACGGGAGAGTGCCATTGAGTTTCACCGTCGGTCCTCCGCTTATGACCTCAACTCTATCATGTTTGCCTGATTGTCCTCCAAATGGGATTGTTTCCCCTCATTTCCTCCGCCAGTACGATTTCCATCTCCAGAGTGTGTTGGACCAAACTTTCTTCTCTTTACGTACATTCATTATCATGTGGCCGTTGCGGATATGTTCTTGATTTGATTGTGCTGGTCATTCCACTCTTCGGTATTATGGCCATTGTCTTCATGAAAGTAGCAGGAGGAGCCTTCAGTTGACTAGGCCAATGGACGATTTCTTCATTCTGGATTGCCATCAAAATTTGTGCGAGGGATTTTGTTATCGGGTCCATCACCTTAGGCCTTCTTAACTGACTCGCCCTCTTTCTCTTATCTTGCCCAGATGCCGATGGGATGGCCATGGTCAACATTGGCATTAGATCTGACATCTCTTCAGCATTGATGTACTTGGTTGCTCGGGCAAAAAACTAGTAAGGAGTTGTCGAGCGCTTCTTGTTGATGGAGAATTAAAAGTGCGACTGTTGAAGGTTTGCAATGGCTGCAAGGAGAGTGGCTGCAGGGGGAAGATTTGGGACTTTGATGGCAACCTCATTGAACTGCACAAGTACTCTCTGAGGGGCTCTCCAGATTTTTCCTTTGCAGCCAAAACGGAACTTCCCCGTCTTTTGAAACTAACTATTGCTAGAAAAATGAGTCAAGAACAAATTGGCCATCTGACGGAACGAGCTGACAGAGTGCGGTTAAAGGTTACTGTACAATATTCTCGCCGCCTTAGTCAAAGTGGCCGGAAAGACGAGGCACACAATTGCGTCAGGAGTGGTATGCAGCATCATCATTTGCTTGGAAGGCCTCAAAATGATCGAGGGGATCTCACCAGCCATTGTAAGTGTTCAAATGAGGGAGTTTAAATCCCTTCGGTAAATTTGCCGTCGTTATGTCTTTGATAAAGGGGGATCATTATAACCAGAACTAACCCTCGACTGCTTTGGTTCATTAAGCCTCTAGAGAACATCCCCTATCTTATGCTCCATTTTGCTAAAACTGCAGCCTGACTCTTTGCTCTCCCTTTGAGCTAGATGCTTCCTCCCCAACACCAAGCTTCACTCCCCAAGCTCATTCTATCATCTATCGGGGCTTTTCTAGGAATTGCTAACCCAGGAGCCTGTCCCTGGTGCCCTCCATGAACAGCTGGCAGATCCTGATCGACCTTGCTTTCCAGTGAGTTAAATTGCCCATTAGTTACATAATTGCCTCTGCAGGCAGGAGCATATCCTGGTGGAGCGAAGGATTCATAATCATAGGATGGTTGTGGACGAGGATAGGGAGGATGTTGAAAATAGCCATATGGCCCAGGATATGGTGTTGCTTGTGGGATTGTCTTGAGAATGGTAGAGACATCAGTCCGTGAATGTCATGGTCGGTTTAGGCATTTTAGGAAGAACTGGGAAAGCTGGGTTCGTCATCCAATTCTGGGAACAAAGCAAACAAGAAGCAACAGAAGGAATGATTCTGGAAATTCCAGGCGAACACTACACAACTGTTGTTTCCACAGACGACGCCAAATCGTCAATGCTGAATTTGGATAACCACCATCCCGAGTGTGGTTCAGATCCTTTCAATGTATCTGAAATATAGAAATTGGGTCAAAGCGTCCGGGTTTAGGACCTAGATTAGTCATCTGATGATTAAGTCAGTAATTTGGGAGAGGAAAAAGATATAAAATATACAATCTAGGATTCTTAAGAGTCCAACACCTTACCTGAATCAACTCCTTTACCTTATGTAGACATTTTTCTTAGTGCAGTGTCGGGTGTGGCTAACAAATGACAATTCTCAATTTAAGTGGACAGACTTCACTATTGAGGAAACTTGCAGTTCCCACAATAGGTAGTTCTCCATAATGGTCAAATGTTTTGTGGACCATTGCATGCGTGACATTTTAATTAGTGGAGACACCAATATAATTGGCAATTAGACGGGGTTTAAGTGATGCTTAATCTAGACTCAACACGCTCAGGTTGTGCTCGGTTCGAAGATGGCTAGGCCCCGACGGGTCGGTCTTGTTTCCTTGACACGCGGGATCCTTTGACAGGTCGTTAAAAATTTTCCTCATCAATTATAAAGGAAAAAACGCAATCGTGAGCTGAGACGTCTATTGCTTAGGTGCACTAAGAAGTAAGACTGATCAGATCGGCAATCGTCCAAATTTTATAGCATCAACTCATTATGGCATATTGAACTTGAAACCCAATTGAGAAAGACAAGTCTAATGACAAAACTGGTTGGGCAACCACCCTTAAATTCAAACTGATATATCAAAATGCTAATTCAGCTACATCATTTCTTTCCCCTTGAGATCATATTTCTGTCCCGCAAATGGACTCTGAAGTTAGATGAGTACTTGCTGAACCACGGTTGAGTTGGTGGAAGTCAATTTGGAGAAACCCGTGGCAGTGACATCCTTTTGCTGGCCTGTTGGCCAGAAATATGCTGCTATGCTGCTACTTGTATCCACTACCACTCATTGTCTCGACTATGATTTGCAGCGTTCAAATAGATCAATGCTCTCCGACAGATCCTCCCCACTTCTTCACGCGAGTTTCTGCCTCTTCAGCCTGACAAAGAAAGGGGTGCATAAAACAGTCAATATTGAGTCAAGATTATCATGGGCACCATCTTGAAAAGGATAACGTGCCAAGAGCAAGGATCACCAACCTCTCTGTTCCAGTTGGTAATTGAAGTAATAACTATGAGGATTAGGGTCTGTAAACAAATGCCTCCAATCATACCTGACCAGATACCCTGCAAGCTCAGAAGAAGAGGCACACATCAGAAGGGAAAAGATGAGAAATTCAAATAGATCAACACTCTAATGCGTGTTTCATTTGTTTTTTGGGTAATCACTGCATAATTGGCAGATTAATTATTTGGGATATCGACATCATAAGTCCCACTATGGAAGTGATAACTCCATGCCAAAGACCATCCAAAAGCTTTCACATGCATAATCGATGTAACCAAAATCACTCCAAGATGAATGGTCTCTGGAACATTACCTCGACCCCGAAACCAAATGTGAAACCGAGAAGTATGCCAGCAGGTAATCCAACAATATAGTAGCATCCAATGTTGATGTATGCGACAATCCATTGCCATCCCGCTCCAACAGCGACACCTTCACAAGAAAAATAGAGAAGAAATCTGAAAAATCAAGGCGGACAAACCTGGTTTTGTATTATGAAAGAATAGGCTTCAGTATTGAAATTTGCATATCACTACATGCTAGCTGTTGTAATGACCACGCATTTTGCACCCACAATGAAAATTCTCAGAATCAAAAGGCAAATAAATCTAAATTATCTACATCACCAGAATTCTTAATGAAATTCTGCAATAGATGCAAGGAGAATGGTTCTCTTGATCCTCACCAGACAAGACAGGTTGGAGACTGTTGAGTAGAACGGTGATACCAAGCAAGATAGCAAGTTTTGTGGTTTCAGCAGCAACCTCATCACTTGTCGTGAAGAGGTAAGGGAAAACATATCTTGTCGCAAGCACCACGGTCATGCACACCACCCCAATGGACACAGAGGTGACGGAAACCACCCATACAGCCAATTTCGCTGCTTTGGCATTGCCGGCTCCAAGCTCATTTGATACTCTCACACTGTCAACTTTCACATGGTCAGTCAGTCATACACAATATTGTTGCTCTCGAATGAGCTGCTAGTGACTCGGATCTCTACAGAAAGCCCAATAATAAAAAAGAGCAGAGAAGAGCATTGCACCTAACCGCAGCATTGAATCCAAGTGCAATCATCGCATCCCATCCTTGAATGTTCATGCTGCATAAGAGGATCAATCAATTAAGGAAATTGCCCTAAGAGAAGATAAAACAATTTCATCATTGGTCCTACGTTTTGGTGCATGCAACCATTTTAATTCCCAACTTGGCTATAAATTTACACTAAAAAAGACGAAAAATAAATCACTAAGCAGTGTACCAAATAGAAATGGCATCAACTGGAATCAGGGGATTTTGCAATCGTCCTGTAATCACCACCAGGATCATCAAGTACCAAAACTCCAAGCTGCCAGAAAAGTTTCAACCGCGTAAATCATGTCATTTCTTTATGGCACTGTCCCACTCGGTCAATGAGAGAGTAGGGAAGAGAATTATACATACCACAACATCACAGCAGAGGCCAGAGAAAGCTTGACAAAGCCCCATAAGTCGGCGAATGCCAGCCATGAGAATCCACCCCAAGCGCCATCTGATTTGGTGATGAAAATGTACAGCAATTGGCCAATAATGATGAGCCACCATGATGTGTTCAGGGTTATTGCTGCTCCAACCAAACCGTATCCGAGCTTTAGTATGAACAGCCAGCTAGCTACCGCGTGTATCACCAGTACTATGGCTGAGATCCAAGCCATCACCATGACCTTCCGTTGCGCTTGTAAGAATTTCTGGATTGGAAAATTCAGCGCATATGCAAACAACTGCGGAAGCATCCACAAAGCAAATTTACCTGAATGGAAACATAAACATGGTCATCAACTAAAGTCAATCAGCTGCACCATAATGCAAAGAGAAGGATTATATTGCGTCGCCACGAGATTATTTCACGTTAAGACCGTCAATGATTGGAGCAGGGCTTAACCTTGAAATTTTTTTGAATGTGACCTGAACAGTGCTGTGTCCTCCCACTTCAGTAGTATAAATTTTTAAATCAATCATATGATTTCACTTCTAGTTCGAACAACTCAGAGATATTTAAAGACGATCACCATTCACGGACTACATGGAGCACACTACCAAATGGGAGAGATTCCAAGTTTGAACCTCACACACCCAGCTCAACAATTGATCCGTCCTACAAATGATGCTGTTTCTATTTCTCCATTGATGCCAGGTAGAGAAGTGGCCCATTATGCCAAGATTGTTCAACCTGTTCATGCTTACCCGAAAGAATGAAGAGCCACTATGACCGACCAGCATTATGCTCGCATGCGATACGGATTAAACTTAAGTGCACCTTAAGGCACTGTGTATGCCGTTCATGGCGGTAAGTTTGTTTGCAAATGCTCCCACAAGTGAATAAAACCACAGCAAAAATGACTCGGGAAAGATTGTCACTGACCAGCAGCTTCAGAGATTTCAGTGGTCTCTCCAATGAGCTCAAGAATAGGAGGAGACCACACGTAGATAGGAACCAAAAGGCAGGCCGTGGTCAGCAAAATGACCCATGATCTCTGCATGTACACCCCCAACATCCTGATCTGGCCCGCGCCATATGCTTGCCCACACAGTGTCTCCAATGCACTTCCCATTCCCAACTGCAACAAAAGCACCCACTAAAATTTTCACATCGCAAATTACCACAATAATGAATCGTTTCCATTAGAAGAGTAAGCAACTGGTGACTTCAACCGAGTTAACTCTGTTAAAAGCAGGTATTAATATGCCAGCTTGATATTTCTGGGGCCAAGTAGGCCCTTTTGTCAGGTTCCCGTGCCTCTCTCTCTCAAACTTGCCTCATTTACTTTTACTGGAAAGCGCTGTTGTGCTTATAGCCTAAAGAAGACATGTCGATCCTCCACTTTAGCTGGGGAAATCAGATGCAGAGCTTCACCTGTGCATCAAAAGGTGTTTTTTTTTCCTTTCTCGGAACGAAATCTAAGCTTCTGGGTACTTCAATCAAGGAAAAGCACGACCCTTTACACCCGATTTGGTGCCTACACACACCTTCATTTCTCTATGCAGAACACGAAATGACGACCGAGTTCAAGTTCTAACAACAATAGGAAAGACTCCTGCCCCCAACCGAAGCGAAAAGAAAGAGCCAGAAAGTTGCCAGTCATTTCAAAAACATGATCGACTACGCATGCTTCACAGTGTGTCGGTAACTCCTAGAAAACAGAGTGTTGCAAGGCACACAGCAAGAAAGACTGGTATGACAAGACTTTTATATAAGTGGGCCAAGATCAAATAAGCCAAATAGAACCGAATGCCATGCTAAAGAACAAGAGGTGGTTTGAGTGTTTGTTGAAATTCTATAAGAAAACTTGTTCTAAGGAATGAAGCTGGAAGAAGCAGAACGAATTGATCTGCGTGTCTTCGCTAATGTCATCTCTCTCAAACGCCAAAACGAATATGTTGTTTTGTTCTCTTCTCATTTTCCTTCAAACAGAAATAAGCAGAAGAGTCCAAAAAACAGAGGAACCCGCGCTCGCTCTTTTCTCCCGTTTCCTTCTCTTCTGGGGAGCACGCCAACAAGCAGAGGAAGCGCCAAAGCCAATAAACCAGCAGAAAAAAAGAAAAGAAAAGAAAAGGAATGCGACGTTACCATGACGCCGAAGGCGAGGCCGGCGATGACGGAGTTCTCGACGGAGACGGCAGCGAGGTCGATCTCGCTGACGAGGCCGGCGAAGGTCTGGGTGAGGGCACCGAGGGAGTACTGGGAGATGGCGGTGAAGATGGCTGGACCCGCCAGCTTCCAGAGCCGCTTCGACTCGCCCCCGAACTCCTTCACCGCGCTCACCCCCTTGCCGCCGCCGCTGCCGCCGCTGCCATTGACCCCGTTGCTGCGGTTGCTGCTCGTCAGAAGCGGGCTCTCCAACGCCATTTTGCTGGGGTGGGGGGTTTGGCGGTGCAAGTGCGCGAGGCTGCCTCGTGACGCTGCTGTGGGCTATCGGATTCGCGGGAGTGTATTTATGAAGGTGGGTGTGGGGGTTTGAGAGACGGGTGGGGGTTTGAGGGAGGAGATGGGTTGACTTGATGATGAAACGGAGGGAGAAGGGGAGAGGGAGAAGCTGTGCTTCAGGGGAGAACAGTTAGGTGGTGGAAGCGAAGGTGACGACGATCCCCGCGTTTTGAAAGGTGGTTCGCGCTTGCTTTCGATCAAATTGGCTGACCGTGAGTCCTCCCGGTCCCAGCCAAGTCGCCACCAAAAAAGGTGGGTGGACGCACACGCGCGCGCACCGTCTTGCTACGCAGACAGCACTGCGCGCTTCGCACCGCGCACAGACAGTCCCTCCCCCCCCCCCCCCCCTTCTCTCCCCTTATCTCTCTCTTCATGAAACGTACTAGAAGATTGGCGTTAGTCTCTCGCTTTATGTGTTTCAAAATTGACATTTTCAATTCTTTTATGCTCTTTTCGTTTGAAGGGCTTAGACTTGCAAAATGTTTGTTACGCCTCACTTAATTATAGGGGTTTTGTTTTTTTTTTGGAACGCTTCATAAAATACGGCCCAATTCCTTAAAAAACTCCCAACTTTAACCCTTGACCCAATTATATCCCAAACTTTTTTTTGTCTCATAAAAAACCTCAAACTTTTACTTTTGTCCCAAATCTACCTAATTAACTTTTCGTCCAATTTTTTAATATTATTTTTTCGAATTTTTTTTATTTTTTCTTTTCTTTTCTTTTTCCTTTCCTTTTCTTTTTTTTTTTTGTTTCACCTTTAACCTCCCGTCGATCGCCGGTCCGGTGACCGGCCAGAGGCGGGGCCGATCTGGCAAGGCTCGGCCCTGCCGGCGACTGGCGAGGTCGGCCTCGCCCAGCAACGGCGAGGCCGAGCCTCGCCAATCGCCGGCGGGGCCGACCTCGCCGGCCCCAGCCTTTGGCCGGTCGCTGGACCGGCGACCGGCCGGAGGTTGAAGGTGAAACAAAAAAAAAAAAAAAGAGAAGGAAAAATTTAAAAATTCGAAAAAATAAAAAATAATATTAAAAAATTGGATGAAAAGTTAATTGGGTAGATTTGGGACAAAAGTAAAAGTTTGGGATTTTTTATGAGACAAAAAAAAGTTTGGGATATAATTGCGATAAAAGCAAAAATTAGGGGTTTTTTAGGGAATTGAGCCCATAAAATACTGGAAAAAATAAGGAGTGAATGACGTAATGCAAATCATGATATATATATATCCACGAGAAAAGAACAAATTTGTGGGCTCGATGCTTTTATTGTTGAAAATATTTGAATGATTGATAATTTTCGCCGTAAATCAATCATATAACAAGGTTGCAATTCTTGCTCAAATCGTCACGAGTCAATAAAATTATTGTCAGCACGCTCCCACAAATTGACAATCTTGTTATGTGATTCCATGCCTCCTTTGTAAGAGTCAACATTGATGCATACTGATTGCGCGTGCGCAAATTGCCATGCTCATACCGTGCGTAAGGTAAAAAAGGAAAGCCTTCCGTGAAAAAACAGTATTAATGAAAAGTAAAAACACGAGCCGAAAAATGCGGAGAGGGAGAGACACGAGCTAATTTTTCTTTTTCCTTTTTTCGGGATATGTTGAATTTCGTGAAGGAATTCGTCGGTAGAAATCGCCGACCTGTGTCTCATTTTCTCCGTCGAGGGATGGAAAGTGATCTTCTTAAAGATAATGGCCAGAGTACAAATGTCCTGTGAAAAGCTGTTTCCGATTTTCATCAGAGCGGTCGCAGCGAGTAACATGAGTGTTTAAAGATAGTTATGCAATCGAACTCTTGTTTTCTTGTATTAATAGTGGATTTAATAAAAAAACTCCATCGACGGGGAGAGTGCCACGTCCGAAATTTGTCCATTCCTTGAGAAAGAGACGAACTTCATTTCCGGGCGCAAAGAGCGGCGCCACCGGTAGTCCCCGGTGGCCCACCGGGGGGGGGGTGGGGACAGATGGGCCCCGCCGAGTGAGTCAGCGACCGATGACGTGGCGAGACAGGAGAGCCGTGACCGTGAGTGAGGAGGAGATAGGTGACCGGCTGTGACGTTAGACTCTCGGCTCGCCAACGGGAAAAAGATTGAAATCTTGACTGCCGCGTGCAACTGCAAATGGATATATATGCGAACGTGTCACCAAGCTCCGCTCACAGTCTCCCCGGTTGGTAAGTATTATCTGTATTGCCCTTTCCATGTATATATATTTTAATTTTTGTGGGTCCAAAGAGGAAAATAGATAGACGCATGAGAAGGATCGGATATGCGATACGGGTTTTTTTGGTATAATAGCATGAAAAATTCCATGCTAGTAAATTTATAATAAATTCATTATAAATTAATTTTTATCACAAAAAATCACAAACTGATACGCTTGTGACAATTATACTCTCCGTTAGTTTTCGTTAAATTTCGCCTATTAAATTTTTGAGTTTGATGACACGTGACAATTGATGATCGTACCGGTTTGGGGTTTTACTCTCCGTATGTCACAAATATACCATTTTGTGATTTTTTGTGATATTAATCAAATTTAAAAGAGGGCACTAGTTTGGGGTGTTTGGTGGAAAAAAAAAACAGTTTAGGGTAAATCTATCATAGGTATACCAGTTTTGGATGTTTAGCGGCAAAAAAATTAGTTTAGGGTAAATCTGTCATGGGCGTATTGGTTTTGAGTTTTTCATGGTATTAACCCTTTTTTTTACGTTATTTTCATTCAATCAATAATTATTGAGCTAAAACATTATGTCCATATTATTGCTCTATTTATTTCACGAAAAATGAATAATTTTAGAAAAATATTTTTCTTAAAATGATCTATTGTATTACTTACAAAATGGATGAGCGATTTTTTTTTATCATGCATGAAAAATGTTTAGAAATAAATTATTATCCATAATGAAAATATTTTTCATTGACTAATTATTTCAAATAATATAAACGATTATATTTATGAAAATACTTTTCAAATCATTTATTTCTTACGAAACAAAAGTAGCCTAAAGGAAAACGACAGACTTTTCATAACTTCTATCCCAAGGGGAATGATAATTTACCATCATTGCAAAACTAACACGAACTTTCAGAAAGTTTCGGATAGATAAGCAACCATTTTTTTAGTTGCTGCATATTCAACACCAATGTTCAAATGTCTCGAAAAACACGCAATCTTTTTCGAATTGTTGCGAATTTAGTGTTCCAGAAGCGTATAAAGGTTTGTGACAATTGGACCACGTTGACTTCCAAGTCATTGGAGAGACCGGTGGTTTGAAGTGAGGGAGGGAAATGCATTTGGATTGGTGGCAATTTGGTAAACACGGTACGCAATACACAATCGATACTGTATAGGTAGGATGGTAGAGAGATTTGGTAACAAATGTTGACATTACGCCTCCTCTCTCACCCCCATAGTGCAATCGAAGAAAAAAAGGGATGTTTTCTGTAAAACGACATTGATTTTTTACCCGGACATGCATAAAGATTATACTAGCAAAATCATCATACTTCACAGGTAACATCGATAATCTCTATGAGTAACGTACATATGGAAATCATGTGGTACGGAGTAAAAGGGAAAATTACCAAAAAAAAATTATAAAATTTATTATACGGTGGCCAATATAGCCATTAATTTTTCAATTTGACAATTTAGTCTAAAATTTTTGACGATTTGCCAATGTAATACATTCTATCAAATATTTATCGAAAAGTGGCCGACGCTGACATGGACAATTTTAACGATAATATTAAAAGTATTTCTGAATTTTCTGAAGTTTTTTCTTTCTTTTCCTTTTTTTTCCTTCACCGGATTTCCAACTTGTGGGGTCACTAGGGCCCCGGCTACAGCTGGCAACCCTCCCTGGCCATAGGAGAGGGTGTTGCGGCCCTTGCAGGCTATCACATTAGTAATTTCCAGCCAAAATTAACCGGAAGAGTTTACACTGATAAATCGTCAAAAGGTTTAGGACAAAATTGCCTAAATTAAAAAGTTTCGTACGACGCTCATCTTAGTGCCAAAACTTTTTGTTGGCTCACTTAACCACCTAATCAGAGAAAAAATGATTACTTAAGTGCCTTCAGTGACAAATTCTGACAAAAAATATCACACGACTTTATAATAAAATGTTTAATCTAACATGGCTTTTTTATATTAAAAATGAGTCAAACGTGCACTTCTGAGGTGGCTAGCTTGCGCCTAAACGACGTCGTATGAAGCTCAGCCTAAATGACATCACACGAAACTCATCTCAGAGTAGAAAGATTTGTGAAGCTCCATTCAATGCATGCATTTTGTTCTTAATCCTAGATAAACCGAGAAAAAAGGGTTTTGAGTCCTACCTTACCGAAGAGAAATCTTGATTGCGATTGAAGGTTGCGATGACAGGAGGAAGTGCTGGAAGCTTTTTTCCGGTTAAGATCGACTTCAGTGATGATGCTTGAACCAAGATTGAAGCTTCTCAAGCTTCATGGCGGGAAAACAGAGAGAAATAGAGCATTCGATGTGCTTTCTCAAACGCAGCGGTAGTGACGATGAACAGACGAGCAATGATGCAGAAGATTGAAGTCTAAGTCCAAAATTAATATTTGACCGAGCGTCGGACTGCTCAAAGCTCTTGATCACCATTAAGGAGACAGAGCACTATGATGTTATGCAAGAATAACTTGAAGGCGAATCTCTAAAATAGTTACGCCACTTTCCTTAATAAAACCCAAGTTCACCTCCCCCCCCTCCCCTCTATATGACATCCACCAAATCCGAAGCTTTGTTGAAATGAATTTGAGTTGCTTGCTTGAGTCGCTTGTCATTCCTGCTTTCTATTGCGAGATTCAGTTATTAATTCGGGGGAAAATCGAATTGGGGTTTCAAATTCTGGAAAATTCTTGATTGTTCGATTTAGGGTTTATATTTGGGACAGAACACGTAGACGACATTGTTTAGGGGTGTATATGTTGACTGGGCATGTTGGCGAGCCACATCTCGAAGAATTTAATAAAATATTGCCACGTCAAATTTCCGGCAACCCCGATCGGAGTTGGCACTTAAGTAATCATTTTTTTTAAATGGGGCAGTAAACTGATCCGACGAAAACTTTTGGTACCAAAGTGAGCATTGTACAAAACTTTTGACGCTTTTAGTGTTTTTGTGATTGAATTGCCATCTGTACAATAGATTTATGACTTGTTTTGGTAATTATCCCATGAACAAGAGTTTTACTAGCAAAGCCAATAACTAGAGGCCTGGAAGCTCTTAAGTTGGAGCTCAGAATATCCAAAGTCGGAGCATCTAAAAGATCAGCGTCCTCCTTGGTTCTTTTAAATAAATAAATGGGGGGACGGGCCAGACTATTCAGGAAGTAAAGCTCTTCTTCGTTTTTTCGAAACATTAAGTTAAGTGTCGGACGGACTAAAGAACCATTTTATACAAGCTTTCTTTTTGAAGCATCTGATTCTCACATCAAGATGAAGTGAACCATGAACCGCGAATGACAGGATGAGTCAGTTTTTTTTGGGGGGATAAGCTTGCTTCTTCGCAAGCTTATCCCTGCCCCGACTGGCAATTGCTGGCTTTCCCCATCTCTCCTAAACTTCCCCCAGCCTTGAAAAAAAAAGAGGTGCTACACTAATTGTAGTATGAGGAGATAACGAGTGAAGAAGAATCATGATACCGAGTTTGATCAGACAACAAAAAATCAGAAAATAATAGAGCAAAGAGGTTTCCAGCGATTTCGACAACCATCCCACAGCCATTCGGAGAAGAGTTGAGTTGCGTTGAGATACTTACAATTACCCGAGCTAATCCAGTCAACCTTTCATTTTTATATTTGAAATTTGTATTTCTCTTGTATTTGTTAGTGATTTTGGCTTTCTTAGATTTTATTTCTGTTGAGGTGTACGTATGAAAGTATTAGGTGAAAGAAGTACTACATCAAAGATTGTGCTGTAAAATTTAAAAGTTAATATATCTTAATCATTCATAACTTATTGGTTTAAGTCTATCAACATTTTGAGCTCCCATTTTCCTTATCTTGCTTTCTGATTATTATCATCCACAAGTCATTCAAGTTTGTTGAGACTTTTCTATTTTTTTCTAAGTACTACGATTAAAACATCACTAAAGTACGACTAGTAAATTCTCCTAATTAGTGTACGTACCAGCAAAAATCGAACATGAAGAACTTCGGCTTCTTAAAACATCTCTTAAAGGCTTGCTAATCGTCATGTGGGCTATGATCAAATATTGTTTAACAAGCCCCTAACCAACCTTTCAGCACACAATATTCCAAATAGATATGTTAAATATGTCTTGAATTTTATGTATTTGGTCCGGTTCATAACCCGACCTGACATATTTTTGTGTGACCCGAAAGTGGAAAGAAAATTGAGATTTGGTTCGCGACGCGAAGGGTTGGGCCGATAGGCCCAACCCGCAGCAAGCGAACAAATCTCCATAGCGGACCGCCTAAGCTGGAGGAAGCGAACTAATGTTTCGGGGGGTTCGAGGGCTATGCCCCCCGAGAAAATTTTTTGGGAGCATTTTTTTATACTGCGGCTAGGTTTTCTCATTGATGTAGAGAGAATTTTGTTTTCAGAGAATTTTCGCGAGCCGTGAGGTTTTGTCGTTGTTTCGACTTCTGAAATTTGTACTCTCTTTGATTATAGTGGAATCTTGTCTTGTCTCGCCCGTGGACATAGATCACCTTATGATCGAACCACGTAAAATTCCTGTGTTCTGTCTTTTGTTTTTCCGCATCGGTTTTCAACAAGATATAATTTCTCTGTCTCGCAATATAAATCGAATGCTACCGAACTATTTCACGCGACATCATTCCTCCCACCGCAAGAAGTTAGGCAAAAAAAGAAAAGAAATGGAAATAGAGAAGAAACAAAGGAAAAGAAAATATAATCTATGTGATTATATTATAATATAATATCAACGCGTGCATCATGTTTCTCAACGAGAAAGTGTGGGTTATACTTAGCAGAGACCCAATTTTTTAGGTCCCAACCGAACATTTGGCTGGTGATATCTGTAAGGGTGCGAGAAGAGTGGGTAGACAAGTCCACAGTCAAAGAATCTATGTTCATGGAGCTTAACTCCCATCATTCTAATCTTCAGACAATCTCGACACGTGACTTTGAAAGCACTTTTAAGTTAATTGTTTTGTACCATCTATTTGTCAATTTCCATCGAGGATGTCTGTTGTTTTCCATTTTTCATATAAAGAAAGCGATTCTGATATTAAATTTAAAGAAGGAAAAGAAGAAGAAGAAGAAAAGAAAATGATTCTTGGTGGGGGCATATTGAGCTGAAAATCTTAGGCGGGCTAAGGTTGGGTGGCAACCACTTTTCTTGACTTGGACCTCTTGACCATTGCAATCCCATCTCATTTTCTAAGAAGCGATTTTACTACAAGGTTGTCTTAAGAGGCTACAAGTTACATGAATTTTAGGTTTGTCGATTCTACTACTCGTGAGTACAGAGAACTGAGGATGGGGTTTTGTGAATCCAATGACCACGCGGTCGGACCATCTAGTTAGTTATTGAGGAACCCAAGCACCTCTAAAATAAGCAAATAAGGACAAAAGACTACCTACAGGACCCACATCCCTTAACTTCTCGCTTTGAAAGAACTAGGGATAGGAAAGTTGTTTCGTCTTTGCCTAGAGATTTGTTAAGGGGTTTGGACGCTTCGGATTTGAGAAGTTGGGTGACGAATCTTTCACTGGAATCTCCAAGTCGTTGATATGTGGCAGTGTCGCCACTTCGGCCCCACTTCGCTGCACTACAATGCTCGCCTTCATCTGTAATTGCTCTTCCGATCACGGGCTCTAATGCCGCTTGCTTGAACTGCAGCGAAAGCCTACTATTTTAACCTAGGAACATCATCAATAGAGAGTTGAAGTTTGAGCCTATTTACAAAATTTGGATTAGCCTTTACTTGTAAGTATAAGCCAATGCATTATAGAGTAACATTTATTTTTTTACTATTGGATTAAATTTATGGTATGTTTGATAACTTTTCTGTTTTCGAAAATAATTTCTGTTTGGAAATAATTTTTTTCTATTTCTATTGCCTGGATGAGTTTCTGTACAGAAGAACGCGTTTGATAACAGTGTAAAATTTATATTACCTGAATAGAAAAAGAATATAAATGCGTTTGGTTTGACCCTAAAAATTTTTACTCTCAATTTTTTATTTAATTATAAAAATATCAGTGAAAACTTAACAATTCATGTTGGGATAAAACTGTACTAAAAATATAATCAAAATATATTATGATATGAAATTGGATGACCTTAATACAATTATAATGAAAATTACTCATTATAGACAAAGTAAACACCAAGTGGTGGTTAATGAAATTGCAGTTTAGGGTTAGGGGTTTGGGGTTAGGATTTTTGGATTTAGGTTTTACGGTTTGGGGTTTATGGTTTTAGGATTGGGGTTTGGGTTTGGGATTTAGGGGTTTTAGGGATTCGGGTTTTGGCTTTTGGGTTTTGGGGTATGGGATTTACAGTTTTAGGGTTCGTGGTTTTGTAGTTTAGAGTTTGGGGTTTATGTTTTTAGGGTTTAGGGTTTGGGGTTTAGTGTTTCGGGTTTTGGGTTTTAAGGTTTGGGGTTTGAGTTTTAGGGATTCAGGTTTTGGGTTTTGGGGTTTTAGGGTTTGGAGTTTTAGTGTTTTAGGGTTTGAGGTTTAAGGTTTGGTATGGAAATATCTTGTGAGAGAGCTCTGATCTTGTTTCTCTTTTTGTTCTCGAAATTAAGAAGCATATATTTTTTTTACTTTTTGGTTCTGCTCCAAATCTATTCTTTGGCAAATTTTCTGTTTTAGGAAACAAAAAGATTAACCGACTCTACCAAACAGATTTCTATTCTTTTTTTGTTACGGGAAACAAAAGAACAGAAAAACTAGAAAATTTGGAATGTTACCAAACAGACCCTTAGCATATCTCATGTGCATCTTAACAAATATCATATCCTGCCCATCTCATTTGTTTTGTCTTTGCTCCCCAATCATTGGGGTAGTACCAAATCGGTGAGGCCACTTGTAGCCAAGTGTCATGGATCGTGATTATCTCGTATTCCTGTACCCTTGTGAGTAGTGCTAGGAGTTATTGGGTGAAGAGTGAGGATGTAGAAGGGATAAATACAACTGGGTAGTTAAAGTGGTGTCAAGACGGTTAGTGCTAAGAGTTCTAGGATTGAACGAATATACTCTAAGGAGCTCTGAAGGCGGAGGTGACCCCCCGTGCACAAACTAGTCAGGAGCTGATGCCGCTTTCCTGATGAGGTCATGGTAGGCCGAAACCAGTTGTCATACTTAAAGTATTTTGTGTGTTTTGCTCAATGGATTAGACACCCCAGCTATGCTTAGCACAGTACGATTTGATATGAAAAAGCTATTTGTCGTATTGTTCTTTGGAGCAACTAGAGAACGAGGGCTAGCTTGGTGCGAACAACGTGCTGAGCACTGCACGGGCTATTCCGCGGCCAAGGAACCATCGGCCTGTGACAGATGGTATTGGAGCAGGATCCATCTAGTAGGTTAGTGAGTTGAAGAAAACCTGTGGTCTACCTGGTTCTACGAGGGCGATGAGTGAATCGCTAGAGCCAAAAGAATGCTCGGACTAAGTGCGACTCTCGACTTGCTTCTAGGATAACAATGGGGCACATGAAAGAACTGATTCCTCACCGAATAAGGAAAACGTTCCTAGATCAATTAGGTGAGTCTCAAGATGGGTTTGCTACCACATTATCAACAAGGAGAAAAATCTCCGTTGGTTTGTTGGGATCATGAGAAACCGAAAAGTAGGCGAAGAAAGATGTTGCCAAAATGGTGTAGTTGCCGAAAGATGCTACACTTGTCAAGGAAAGCACAAGTGATTGAGGGTGTCGAGTGCCTCTAATCAAGAGAAGCAACTAGTGTAGAGAGGTTGTTTTGTTGGACGAGTGTCCACCACTCATGTAAGTCCCAAAAAAACGGCATTGATGATGAGAATTGACGTAGGGAAGTGATAGAACAGCCCGCAACAAGAGCATTGCAGAATTGAGTGAGAGAATGTCATGGATTGTGATTCTCTTGTAGTCCTGTACCCTTGTGAGTGGTGCTCGAGATTATTGGGTGAAGAGTGAGGATGCAGAAGAGATAAATACAATTGGGTAGTGGGAGTGGTATATAGACGGTTAGTGTTAGGAGTTCTAGGATGGAAAGAATATACCCTTAGGAGTTTTGAAGGCGGGATTGACCTCTTGTGCAAAAATTGGTTGGGAGCTGATGCCGCTCTCCTGATGAGGTAATGATAGGCCGAAACCAGTTGTCGTACTGAAAGTATTATGTGTGTCTCGCTCGATGGACTAGACACTTAAGTTATGATGGGCATGGTAGATCCAATATGAAAAAGCTATTCACCGTGTTGCTCTTTGGAACAACTAGAGACAAGGGCTGCCCTGATGTGAATGACTTGCCGGGCGCCGCACAAGCTATTTCGCGGCCAAGGAACTGCTGGCCCGTGACACAAGCGTTGGGCAAATGGTAGGCCGTCTAAGGCTACACATTGATTGTGACTTTAACACAATCTTAAGCAATTTTATACAAACTTTGTTTTAAGACACTTGAAATTTGACACAAAAAAAGTTGAGTTTTGACCAAAAAATGAACTATGGGTTTTGAAAGTCAAGCGACGTGAGATATTATAATAAAGAACGTTCACCCTACCGATAGGTGTGTGCCCTTCAACCAAAAAGGCATGCCTTATTGTCGTCAGAGGCATGCCCTTTATCTTTAAGGGGCGCTCGCTTCAAGGTAGGAGCTGCATGCCCTTTATCCTTAGGGTCGCACCATTTGATTTAAGGGGCATGCATTATACTAAGAGATGTGTGCCACGGGCCGGTAGTTCTTTGGTTGTGTAATAGCCCGTGTGGTGCCTAGTGGGTCGTTCACATCAGGCTAGCCTTCATTCCATAGTTATTCCAAAGAACCATATGGTGAACACCTTCCTCATATCGGATTGTACCATGCTTAGTTTAGCTTGGGTGTTTAGTCTATCGAGTAATACATGTAGAATACTTTAGAAATAACAATTAGTTTCGACCTGCCATGGCTTCATTAGGAGAGTGGCATCGGCTCCTGACTAGTTTATGCATGAAAGGCCAACCTCGCCTTCAGAGTTCCTAAGGGTATATTCATTCTAACCTAGAAATCCTAGTACCAACCGTCCTGATATCACTCCTGCAAATGAATTGTATTAATCCCTTTTGCATCACTTATTCTTCATTAGATAACCTCAAGCTCCACTCACAAGGGTACACGACTATGAGAGAATCACGGTTTGTGACATTCTCCCCCACTCAATTCCGCAACGCCCTAGTTGCGGGCTATTATGTCGCTTCCCTACATTCTTCAACTATTAATGTGCCACTCTGGATCGTACATTGAATAGTCTTCAAGCATTGATGTGCCACTTTGGATCATACATCAAATGGCAATGCTCACCCAACATAACATGCCACTCTATTGGTAGGTTTTCTCGATCAAAGCCGTTTGGCACTTTCGATCACTTGTGTTTTCCCTAACAAGTGTGGCATTTTTTAACAATTGCACCTTTTGGCAACATCATCCTTCGCTTACTCGATTTCTCATGATCTCAACATACCAATGTAAGTTCTCTTCTTGTTAATAACGTGGTGGCATACCCATATTGAGATTATTGATCCAAGAATGTTTTCCCTATTCACTTAGGAAGCGATTTTTCTTGTGCCCACATTGTCATCCTAGAAGCATGTCGAGAGCTGCACTTTGTTCGAGTACGTTTTGCCCCGGCAATTCACTCTTTGCCCTCGTAGGACCGGGTAGACCACATATTTTATCCAACTCAACTCACTTACTAGAGGGATCTTGCTCCAATACCACATGACACGGTCGGCAGTTCCTTGGCCGCAGAATAGCCCGTGTGGCGCCTGGTGGGTTGTTCACACTAAGCTAGCCTTCGTTCTATAATTGTTCTAAAAAGCCGTATGGCGAATAGCTTTCTCATATTGGATCGTAGCGCGCCTAGTTTAGCTTGGGCGTTTGGCCCACCGAGCGACACGAGTAAAATACTTTAGGAACAATAACTGGTTGCAACCTACCATGGCCTTATCATGAGAGTGGTATCAACTCCTGACCAATTTGTGCACAGGAGGATAATCTTGCCTTCAGACCTCTTAAGGTATATTCATTCTAACCCAGAACTCCTAGCATCAACCATTCCGACACCACTTCCATAAACCAATTGTATTCATCCATTCTGCTTCACTCACTCTTCACTTGATAATCTCAAGCTCCACTCACAAGGGTAGACAAGTACAAGAGAATCATGGTCCATGACACATGTATCTTAGCTCGAAAGGTGCACACTTTACTTCGAGAAGCGGACACATTAGGCATCAAGGCAAAGCAAGCGTGTGCCGTCTGTCGCCTTGAGGCTTGAGTGCCTCAGAATATTTTGGAATTCCGTCCATTCCATCGTTTAATTTCTCCAAGGATTTCTTCAAGGTATGCCATCCTAATGCCCTATTCTTCCAATAAGCAGTCCTAAATTCCTAATGCCACAACATCATACTAGAAACTTCACATTTGCATCAGTTATCCAAATGCGTCAAATTTCATATTCTCTCTTTTACGATATCATAAACGCCAAAAATTATCTTTATGGTATTCGAAAGTTTATGCTTCGTTATTATCCTAGCTTGAATAGTCGCATTAGAACCCATAGTATATAAGTCTATGCCGGGTACAAAATCGCAGGGATTGGGCTCGAATGTAGGGTGAGAGCCATGGTGATGTAACTGGCGGCCCAATACGCCTTGATGACATCAAAATTTGTCACGTTGTTTGGTAAACTTGATCTACCACCTATAGCATTGTATGCTGACAGCAACCGAGATTTTAGACCGCAGCTGAGGAAAATGGACGATTTTCTTCCACAAATATTACCAAGACACCCGATCAAAAGTTTTACACATGAGTTAATACTAATGATATCAATAAGTAATTACCAATCCCATGTGTGCTTTTTTCTTAATATTGATCGACTTCTGGCTGGACAAGCTTGTGCCAAGGCTCGCTGATACTGCAGCAACTCCTCGAGAAAGTTGCTTTCTCACCTGAGCAATTAGACATGAGTATCATCTTTCTTAGTTTCGGCAAACTAGAAAACAGAAACTTGATTGATTCCAGCTCTGCTTTGCAACCACCAACGCATCATTTCGACTACTATTACTAGTTTGAGGCAACACCTGTGGCCAATCTTCCCAAAAGATGACTGTTGAACCAGCGGTCGTCCATTCCTTGGCTTGAACCTGCACATTTTTTTTTGGTCGAGAATCTGCACATTTAACTTTCAAAGAAATGTTCTTGATCAATTTGTATGTGTATGTGATGATGATCCCCGAATCATAAACTTAATGATGCCAACTGATGACGTGATATGATGGCAATGCATTAGCAAAGATATGCATCAGAAAACAAACCGTAGAGACCTGAGAATATAATGGGGCTGTCTTGAACTGACCTCAGACATTACTGCTTTCCGAAGTGGGGAACTTCTAATCAGGCACATTACCGCCAAAATCTTCTCTGTGCTACCGAACTTTATGCCACAGAAAGTCTCTCCAAATGGAGGCACCGATTAGGCAGCGTCTCCAGGACCTTTCCAAGTAGCCAAATACTGCATGTGAGGTACAAAATTGCAATGCTAAATCAGAACAAGAGCTCAGCACAATAAATACTTGGAAACCCATGTTTACAATTTCCTCAGTTACTCTAGCTGGAAGTGCACTGTACCTTGAGGAAGTAATCTTTAAGCCCAAGACTTCGAGCTTTGCGCAGATGATGGAGAAATTGCTTGAGCTGGCATCAACAAATCCACTCGTGTTTGTGGTACCGTGACAGAAACTTCCTGTAATTGACTTCAGATCAAATCGTTCGCAACTCTTAAAGTGACATCTTGAAGTGTCCCTCTTAGACCAAGGGACTGAAGATTGCGCCCTTTGACGGGGATGCACGCAATCCTGTGCATGTTCTTCAAGTTCTATCTCTTACGCATGGCACGGAAGCTAAAAATTAGTGCCTCAAGTGCATTCTGAGTCAGAAAGGAATTTTCAATATCCAAACTTTTTTATTTCCCTGAATCCT
The DNA here is from genome assembly GCA_031216235.1 of Syzygium jambos. NCBI lineage: Eukaryota > Viridiplantae > Streptophyta > Magnoliopsida > Myrtales > Myrtaceae > Syzygium > Syzygium jambos. Next base: position 21,568,500 of record CM062225.1, read on the forward strand.
TAGAGAAGACGGGACCTTCAAAAAACACCCGTGCAGCTCCAAAGGGATCATATCCATGCACCAAAATAAGCGAAGGAGTATCACAATGCCCTCCGTTCCAGATATTAAGGACAAGTTCTTTTAGAAAGACTCTGGATAGATGAAGAGTCCAGCGGTCAATATCGGTCCCGTTGTGGAACTCGAACCTACTTAATGGGCCGGTATAAGCGAGAGGACATTGTCGATTATCTTTACCGAGAAATCGTTGATAGATGGCTGATGAAAAGAATCTCCATCGATGCATTGGTCATCAAAGACCATTTGCACCTCAACTGGCTCGATATAATACTAGTCCTGACTACGTCCTTCGTGGGCAAGGATGACAGGATTTGGTCCCTAATGTGACCCGGCAAATGGCTGATCTTGCCTAACTCTTCCTCCAGCATCTCTTTTGTGCCCGATTCTCTAGAAATCTTCAACAAGAAAAGAAATATGGAATGACCGATTAAGTTGTGCTGCGACCAACCCGTCCCGATTGGGGGGAATAAATATGTAATGGTCTAAGGCTACGTTTGGTAGTAGGGATAAAATTCTGGATATGATAGATTTTATCCTATCTAGTGTTTGGTGCTTATCCAAGACAAGATAAAATTGGATATAAAAGGGATATAGCCCGGATAAAATTATCCCATGGAAAAGGCGAGGTAAATTTGGATAAGATTTGTAATATCCATAATATAAAAGTTATTTTCTCGAATAACAAACTTGTTAAATTAATAAAATTAAAATTATATTTGAATATAATAATATTTGAATTTTAATATACAAAATTCAAAATAAAAAAATAACAATAAATTCGTTTTTATATATTCTTATTTTTATTTATATATTCATTTTTTTCTATCTTATGATATAAATTTCATCTATATATACATTTAGTATTTATATTTATTACATATTTTAGGTATATTTTTATAGTTTGCTATTTAATAGAATTTTATTAGAAAATGATGGGAGGGAAAAAAGAAATAAAAAAGAAAATAATTAAAAAAGAGAGGGAAAAATAATTAAAAAAAGCAAATAAAAATGAAGTAGGTAAGAGTGTCGTGAGAGATTTTTATCATCTCCGTTTGTGCAATTTTCAGGTTCATTTACACTGATATGATATTCATAGCAAATAATGGAAATGGTAATATGTGAAAATATCCAGTTTTATCATTGCGATTTACCAAACAATAAATAGGATATAGCAAATCCCTTGGATTTTATATTCTATTCTATCCAATCCTATCTTATTCTATCCTAGTTAAAAATCCAAACGACCAAATGCAGCCTAAAGGTATTTGTCGATGGATGTGAATATTGATTGATTCGTTTGAAGGACAAACCAAATAGTTCATTAATCCAAGGACCGAGGTGCTCCCAAGCCTCATACATCGTGCGACGAGAATTGTATAAACTATGTATTCAATTAAAGTCGCCACTAGCCATAATCAATGGTTGGCTAGAAACTCTCATCGAGACGTAGGAGTGTTATCTCGATACATACATAATCAAAGATTTTAAGGATTGGGGATTTGATTATACTAGTGATCCAACTAGTGCCTTTTCGGTACCTAGACTCGACCGCTCCCTAACTAACGCACCATGGCAGTCTATCGAGAAGCCTAAAGCTCATCCTAACCATGCTGAAAATGGAAAATAACAACCAATGTATTAAAGGTGCGCAACTAAATAATCGGCATAAAAATAAACAACCAGCGACTTGACATTGTCTTAAACAGGTAGTGTGCGACTTGACATTCTGCCTTTGTCATTCCTTGTGGGACGTGGAGGGGAATCACGGCCGAGTGCAAGGCCGAGTGGTCGAGGGAGGGCCCCGGGCCAAGGCCTGGGTACTGGGCCGTGTGCCCCGGGCAGACTTGGTCATGTGGTCGGGAGACCGGGCCACGACCAAGTACCCAGGCACAGACGGGCCAACATTGAACACACGCGAGCCCAAGTGGAAAAATAAAGAGAAAATAGAGAAAGATTAAGAAGGAGGGTTCGGGTTGATATAAAAATAAAAGGGAGATAGATTAAGGTTCAGGGTTGCCAAGCCGAGGCAAGCCGGCTTTCTCTCTAATAATTAAAATTTTTTTAAAAAAAATTTATTTCCTAATGACTTTGTCTCTCCTAATTTAGCCCATTTGTCATTTAAGCGTTGATTTAATGATATAGGCAAAATTAAGTGTCAACAAGTTGAAAATTGTACATCGTAATAAATCGACCAAATACATTCACAAAAGAAAGAAGATAAACTGACCAATGGACTAGGTTATCTTGATTGCATCATGTGCATTTGCAACATGGATTATATATATATATAAAATCAATTGCGACTAACTAGGCAGTAGTGCTCACAGAGAAATGCGTTGATTCTTGGAGTAACTGAATTATTCTTGATTAAGGATTTCGACTGACTTCTGCACCAATCTATATTCAGTCAACCTTTGAGAGAGAGAGAGAGAGAGAGAGAGAGAGAGAGAGAGAGAGAGAGAGAGAGAGAGAGAGAGAGAGAGAGAGAGAGAGAGAGAGAGAGAGAGATGTAAGTGCAATTATATGGAACAAAGGGAAGTGCAAAATGTGGGAAGGGAAGTAGTGAAGTGGAGAGACGGGGGAACAATGATTTTTAACATAATCCTAAGGGAAGGTGAATGTGTCAATCAGGTACAAATTTGGGAATTTTGATATAAGAAAAGTTTGAGGTAAACGTATCACAGTGAGTATAATTCGGAGTTTCTTGTGAGTTTGGAGTTTTTGTGGCTTTTTCCCTTTTTGCTACTATATTTTTGTTTTTTCTGTTTTGGGTCTACAACCACAGTCCAACCTACCCAAGTTTAAGTCATTAATTTTCTCTCTCACATGTGTTGAGAATTACTACGAAATTACTCGAATTACAAGCGTGTCCGGTCCTTCGCTCAATGAGGATATCTAGATTCTAATTGTCACCTGTGTGTAATCTCGACAGCTCCAGAAACACCAATTTATATGTTTTGGTCATTACTCAAGAGTGCCAACCGTCAATTCCCTCTGTCGCGTCGAAATTGACCCCTGAAATTAGCATGCATCTTCCAGGCGAAGTGTCTACTCAAGCCACCCAACTGTCGTTCAATTCGCATGGACATAAGGACAAGAAGTGGTCGGTGTTGCTCGAGTGACCATAGGTTTGAACCCATACTTCTTCTTATGTTATACAGTGAAGGGAAACCTGCGATACTTGCTAAAAATTTGCTTTCCATTGCATTCTCACTGTCCCATAGCAAATGCCATCCCATCTGGACCCACACCCTTGTCTACATAAGAATGAGAATGTCAATATCTACATTTCATTGCCACTCAATTCATTCCGGGTTTCATTAGTTCTTATACTCAATCCTTGCATTTTCTCATTAAAGAGGAAAAATTACTTGCAACATGTTGATATCAGCTTAAATTGTTGAGCGTAATCCATTATGAACCGTCCATTTTTCCACAACAGAAACGACAAAATTGACCTTCAGAGCTGATTCCCAATCACACGGTACCATCGACAGCAACTAACTGTTAGTTTCACACCAAATTTTTTTTAATAGCTCGGCTTATGCATTCATGGGATCAAGAAAGATCAATTCAGCTTGTGCCGATGCTTGCGGAAATCGCAGCAACTCCCTGAGCAACTTCCCATCCCCACTTCTGGATTTAGGCTTAATTCTCATGTTTTGTAATCCCGTCAAACGAGAAAGCAGAAACTTGATGAAGCGAAGCTCTGGTTGGCCAACAGAAATGTCATTCAGTGATGCAAATCTCACTTCTTGGAAGCTAGATGACCGGTGATCTTCCCAAGAGTTGGCTGCTTTTCCAACTGCCGTCTGTTCCCCGGTGCATTTCTCGAAAATCAAATGGTAATCACCGAAAATCAAACTCAATAATTAAAAGCACCAAGGTAACATGATGATACCTGAAAAGAAAATCAAATCAAACTATATCTAACATATATTCTAAAACTTGATGCATCACCCTTCGAATACACATTTATCTTTCTTTAAATGACGAACGTTTTCACCAAATAGAATAGGATACGTTGAATTGTTTCATTATTATGTAAAATCCACTTAGACTATAGTGATAGGTCATTGGAATTATCCAGCTAAACACTAATCTCGACGATCATACTCACCTGAAAGCCTACTTGTTTCAATCGGGGAGAGCTTCGGATTAAGCACATAACAATCAATATCTCCTCCATATTATTGAAGTCTATGCATGTGAAGAGGTACTTCAAATGAACCAGTGAATTGGGCAATGTATGCAGAACATTTCCAACAGCCAAATACTGCACATATCAGCCAAAATCAAGCGTCAATAGATACTAATGATTTAGTAACTGAACCAACATATTATCATCCCAAAAATAATAATAACGAATTTCAGAATCTATATGCTCAAAATGTAACTTCAGTGAGTACTTTAGAAGCTTGAGAATCCGGATTCTAGGGGGATTTCGAAAGATTTTATGCAAATTGCTCAGGTTGGCATCGTTGGCTCCACGTCTATTGGCAATATCACCATAGACATCTACCATAACCAACTTCAAACAGTCCATATCACCGATATCGACATCCGGAAAAGCTCCTCCAAGGTAGAGATACTCGTGGTTGTGAGATTTGATGTTAACTCGCGTAATCCCCTCTATGTTAATCAAAATTAGAAGATTTAGTAGGGGACAGTGAGAGATCAGAGCCTCAAGCCCATCCGGAGACAGTTGAACGTGCTTGAGAAGAAAATTCTCAAGTTCTTGAATCCTTCAAACGTTGACTGGATTTTCACTAAACAATTGAAGAGTTCCAAATGAATAAGTCCTGGCAATTGAATAAGGAGGTGGGAATCTTGTACTACTGCCCTTTCCAGATGTCGAGTATGATTTCCTTGATGGACATAGATGAAGAATCCATTGGTCAATGTCACTCGTGGCGCAAAATTCTTTGTGAGAGAGTATGAACTTCTATATGGGGCTAGTATGAAGTAAGAGGACCTTATCAATTATCTTCACCAAGTTTTCATGCAGAGATGCTTGAAGAGAAGGAACTCCCCTGGCACTAGTACATTGGTCATCAAACCCAAGTTCTGGTAGAGAGGATCATTTGTACCTCCACTTTCTTGACAAAACACTAGTCTTGACTGTATCCTTAATCAGCAAGTATGATAGAATTTGGTCAGTTATGTGATCCGGTAACTAGCTTATCTTGTCTGATTCTTTCTTCGTTCTCTTTTTCATATGTGATACTCTGGAATTTCCAACAAATAGTGATGCAGAAAAAATAGGTCAACTTGATAAATTAGAAAACCCTAATGATTCTACGTTAAAATAGGAAATATACAAACTAACAAGGAATCTAACCTACTAAATCTGAAATATTTATATGGATGATTGCTCAAAATTGAAGAGAAATAACCTAATATCCTGACTTAATTTGTAAAATAAGAAGACAAGGAAATAAATAAATAATTGTGGCAAAGAAAATGTAGCTTCGCATCGAATAGCATCAGAAATCAACTTTTGCTCTTTTTTGGCCATCAATTAGAATTCCATTAATTGCATGGTTTACTAGAAGCAACTGCTATGGTTCCCTCCCGAAATCTCGTGGGACTCATGTGGAGACGTGAAATCCAAGGAGCCAATGAAGTGTTTGACCCTCTTGACAAGTTATAAGACTCCTTTCCAAGAAGCATGTAACGGGTGTTCCGCCCTTTTCTCAGCTCCGTTGCCTTTTTAAAAGCGTGAATACAAAAAGTAATCAATTTGGGAGAAATGAAAACATTGGGTTAATGGCGTTGCCCATCTCATGAAAAGGAACCGTCCTGATAGTGATGTAGAAAGAATAAAGCACTCAAGTTGCTTATTGTATGTAGACGTATATGCGTCACATCAAGATGCGTAGCAAAACTGTATGAGCATTTGTTATCCCATTATTGTCTTACAAGTAAACCAACTCGAGAAAGAGCACAAATGCAAATGTGGATACAATTGGATAGTATTCATCGAGTTTTTTTAGAAAAATATCCAATTTTTTTGAATCCAATGGACAGGTCTCAAGATATCGCCCTTTCTAATCACATCTTATCAAGTGATGGTATCACAAAGATGCGCTCACAAGATTTTCGTACTTTAGAAACCACATCGATTAGAAATATGACGAAACAGACTGCAACTTTTTAGTATAAAATGTTTGTGTGGCTCCTTTCCAGACAGGCGACACCCCACTCTAGACAATTTCTTCAAGATTTTTCACGAAAATAAAGCTAGGTTGATCAATGTCCCATGGAAAATATACAAACAGAGAGACTGACAGAAGATGAATGAAGAGGATTCTCATTAATTTCTTTGAGTAATGCACAAACTCTGTATCACAATCTATTCAAGTTCCACACAGCATAGTAAAACAATTGCAGTAACTCCTTATTCCGTATCGAAGATCACCTCTGCTCGCGCCGAGGCTCGCTGGAACCGCAATAACTGCCTGAGCAACTTGCCTTCTCCGCACGTGGAGTTAGGCCAGATCGTCATAGTTTGCAGGTTTGGCGAACTAGTTAGTAGAAACTTAATGAATTCCTGCTCTAGCTCACTGCCAGAAATTCCACCCATCAATACATCTGTAAGTTGTTCTAGGCAACACCAGTGGTTGTCCTCCCAAAAGTCGGCAATTGTCCCACTCCGTGTAGTCTGTTGAGGCTCGGCACAAGACTGCGTTTTTACAGATTAAAGAGCAACTTTAACATAAAGATGCATACAGAGAGTGCCGAATCCGGTCGATTTATCAAGAGATGCAAATAGCTTGATTTGTCTATTTCCTTTATGCATTATGATCCCCATATTAAGATATGGTTTTTACTTTGTTGGCTGAAACAAATTACTATACTGTCATACATTCTGAGAATGTACTCTTTAATCACTATAAAGTACAGACTAGCTCCCTTTGTCATCAAATTCAATGAGTAAAAGCACCAAGGTAACCTGTTGATCACCAAAATAGAACAAATCAAATTATAATTATCATATATTTTAAACCATGATACAGAGAAAGGCATCACTCTTCTCACACGTTGATAAATGATGAACACTCTCGCTAAAAACCAAAGGATTCGGCGATTTGTTCCATTATGATATGTCATGGCATACAACTTATTCTGTAAAATCCACTTAGGCTATAGTGACAGACCATTGTACTTCAAGTTTGGTTCACTATGTGCTTCAATTTTTTTGCCAAGCAATAAGAAAATTTGGACAAGAGCACACAAATAACTAAATAAGATCTGTGATGATAATTTCAAAGAAACACTAGATTAGTCTGCTAAACACTACTCAATGATCATTCTCACCAGAAAGTTCACTTGTTCCGACTGAGGAGAGCTTCTCAGTAGGCACATAACAGTCAAAATCTCCTCCACATTATTGAAGTCTACGCATGTGATGAGGTACTTCAAATGAACAAATGCATTAGGCAGTGTCTGTGGAACCTTTCCAATAGCAAAATACTGCACAAATTAGCCAAAATCAAGCCTTAATAGATACCAATGATTTAATAATAAAACCAACAAATTTTCATCCAAAAAATAATGGTGAATAGAGTCCTAGCAAATTTCAGGATCTATGCGCTTAAAAACGTACCTTGAGTGAGTAATTTATGAGCATGGGACTCTGAATTTGGGACAGATGTCGGAAAAATTTGGGCAAATTGCTTAGGTTGGCATCGCTGGATCCACGTTTGTTAGCAATACCATCATAGAAATGTACCATGACAAACTTCAAACAGTTCATATCATCGAAAGCGACGTCCTGAAAAGCTCACACTCAAGGTTGGGAGCTTTAATGTTGACTCGTGTAATCCCCTGTAGGTTCCTCAACGTTAAATGTTTTAGAAGGGGACAGCGAGAAATAAGAGCCTCTAAGTCCGTCCCGAGATAGCTCAATGTGATCGAGAAGCAGCCTGTTCAAGTTCTTGAATCCTTCAAACTTCCACGGGATTTTCACAAAACAATTAATGAGATCCAAATGAATCAAGTCTTGGCAATTGAATAAGGAGGTGGGAATTTTGTAATTATGCCAATTCCAGACGTGGAGTATAATTTGTTGGATGGAAACTCCAGATAGATAAAGAATCCAATGGTCAATGTCACTCGTGGCGCAAAATCCTTTGTGAGCAAGCTCAAACTTTTGCAGTGGGCCAGTATGAAGCAAGAGGACCTTATCAATTATCTTCACCAAGTTTTGCGGAGATAGTTGATGAAAAGTTCCATTGGCCCCGGTAAATTGGTCATCAAACACAAGTTGTGGAAGAGAGCACCATTTGTACCTCCACTTTCTCGATAAAATACTAGTCCTAATTGCATCCTTAATCAGCAAGCGTGACAGGATTTGGTTGGTTATGTGCCCTACTAATTGGCTTATCTTGTCTGAGTGTTTCATTCTTCTCTTTTTCATCTGAGATACTATGAAATTTCCAACAAATAGTGATGCAGTAGAAACGGATATCTTAAATTGGAAAAACTCTAATGAAATTATAACTTTAAAATGGGAAATATACAAAAAAAATCTAATCTATTAAATCTTAAATATCTTTCGACCCAAAAAAAAATCTTAAATATCTAAATGGATGACTACTAAAAATTGAAGAGAAATCGCCTAATATCATAACTTAATTTGTAAAATAATAAGACAAGGAAATTAGTGAAATTTGTAGTAAAGAAAATGTACCCTCAGCATCGAATAGTATTAGAAATCAACTTTTGCTCTCTTTTGGCCATTATTTGTATGTAAACGTATATGCGTCACATAAAGATGCGGAGCAAACCTGTATGAGCATTTGTCATCTCATTATTGTCTTATAAGTAAACGAACTAGAGAAAGTGCACGAATGCAAATGACGGAACAAAGACGACGATAAAACCTCCAATGATCAGTTTGAAGCGAGGATTCGAGTTCAGATACTTTACTTAACAGACCTTCGACATAGATACCACTTAGATCAGTCTTTTATTGCGGACCTCAATCCAATATTTGTAAGCCAAAAGAACAAAAGAGTGAGTCAGAGAAGAATGAAACACGAGATCACAATGTGGCTCTATGAAGGTTGAGGGACGTCAAAGAAATGCTTACTTCAAGCACAAAGAAAGGCTTTTATATTCTCGCTACGCACACCTTCATATTCTAGAGCGTATATCAATGCATCATTAACTACAAGCAGATCAGTTTAGAGGAGCCAATTACGTGGAAAAGCTGCTACGCTGTGTCCACGTAAGAAATTTATGGTCAAATGATTTATTTATGACAGAAAGTTGGACCGCTCGTCTCTATCATGTGAATAAAGCAATGAGAATGAGAGCACTTCGATTTTCCAAGCTTTCTATTGGGATAGTGGAGAGAAATCGAGGAGGCAAACTGAGTACCCCAAGAGTTTCATGATGATGTGTAGATCGATACACAACTGTTCATATGCAGTATTTGAAGACAGACGTGAAATGATTGAGGACTTCTATCGTGATGATAAAGTCAACCTTTTTGGGAGCATGCGGTACGTTTAGGGTGCGTTTGGCAACGTGCCAAATAGTAAAAATTTCTGTTCTTTTGTTCCCAGAAATAGTTTGGGAACAGAAATGCGTTTGGTAAACGCATTTGTTCCCGGGCACATTTTTGCAAAAATTTGTGCCGAGAAACAGTTTTGGAGGAGAAACAAGAAGTAAAAAAAAGTTGCTTCTTGTTTCTCGGCACAATTTTGAGAATCAGTTTTTTTTCTTTTTTTCTTTTCTTATTTTTGTGTTCTTCTTCGTTGGGCTGGGCCGGCCGCCGGCCGCCGGCGACCGGCCACAGCCTAGGGTCGGCGAGGGCGTCAAGGCCCTCGCCGGCCGCCGGCGGAGGCGAGGGTCGCCCTCGCCGGCGAGGGTCGCCCTCGCCGGCGAGGGCGAGGGCTGGACCCTCGCCGCCTGGGCGAGGCGGCCCTCGTCGTCGCGACCCACGGCGAGGTCGGCTTCGCCGTGGGTCGCGACGGCGACCCTCGGCCTCGCCAGATCTGGGCGAGGCCGAGCCTCGCCGTCGCGACCCATAGCGTCTGGCGAGGCCGAGCCTCACCGTCGCGACCCACGGCGAAGCCGACCTCGCCGTGGGTCGCGACGGCGAGGCTCGGCCTCGCCAGATCTGGGCGAGGCCGAGGGTCGCGACGGCGACCCACGGCGAGGTCGGCCTCGCCGTGGGTCGCGACGGCGAGGCTCGGCCTCGCCAGATCTGGGCGAGGCCGAGGGTCGCCGTCGCGACCCACGGCGAGGCTCGGCCTCGCCAGATCTGGGCGAGGCCGAGGGTCGCCGTCGCGACCCACGGCGAAGCCGACCTCGCCGTGGGTCGCGACGGCGAGGCTCGGCCTCGCCAGATCTGGGCGAGGCCGAGGGTCGCGACGGCGACCCACGGCGAGGCTCGGCCTCGCCCAGATCTGGCGAGGCCGAGGGTCGCCGTCGCGACCCACGGCGAAGCCGACCTCGCCGTGGGTCACGACGGCGAGGGTCCAGCCCTCGCCCTCGCCGGCGAGGGCGACCCTCGCCTCCGCCGGCGGCCGGCGAGGGCCGTGACGCTCTCGCCGGGCCTGGGCTGCCGCCGGCCGCCGGTCGCCGGCGACCGGCCATGGCCAAAGAAAAAAATAATTAGAAAGAAAAAAATTAAACAATTCAAAATATTATTAAAATATTATTTGGGAACAGAAATTTTGTGTAGTTTACCAAACGCCTTAAAATACCCAGAAATTATTTCCGGGCACAAAATAAAAAAAAATCATTTCTGTTCAGAAATTGTTCCGGGGCGCAGAATGGTTCTCATGCGCACCCTTAGAAGCATTTGGTATTTATTTTATTTTTCCTTTTTTTCAATATAATGTAGTTTTTTTTATCGGATCCATATAATGTAGTTAATTACTTAGTTTTTTGAATTGCATAAATGAACAGACAGAAATCCCATGCCAATCAATTGAACAAATGCATTAAATTAGAAACTCTTATAAATAAACGTTAATTTGTATTAGTAAATCCGCGAACAAAAGAATTATAATGTCTAGGAGTTTCTGTTACATATATATATATATGTATATAGGATGAATAAAATTTCTTAATTCTTGGATGTTTTTCATTGCTATTATCAACTAAACTAAGGGTGCATTTTTTTGGTCAAAAAACTAATGGTGTTCATTTTGTGGAAATAAATAATTAGGAAAATATTTTCCTAAAAATGATCATTTGTTTCACTTAAAAAAAATGAGTAAACGACAAATATGTTTATTGTCCATAAAAATGGGGAAATTTTCAATTAAGGACCCCAAGTATCAAATAAGGGCCTGAAGTGCCCAATTAGTCTCAAGTAAGGGCTTGGGCTCGCCGGCCGGTCAAATGCTCGCCCGCCGACGAGCATGATTATTGTTTCGGCAACCAAAAAAGGGTAGTTTTGTCTTTTTTTTCCTTTTCCTTTTATGTTTTTTTTTTCTTCTCTTCCTTTAGCCGGGGCCAACGGAGGTTGCCGGCCTTAGGCATAGGCCACCCTCGCCGGCGTCGGGCGAGGGCCGCCCTCGCCTAGGCTGCGTGGGTGAGGATCGCCCTCGCTCGACGCCAGCGAGAGTCGTTCTCGCCCACTCAGCCCAATCGAGGGCCGCCCTCGCCAGCGTTGGGCAAGGGCAAGGGTTGCCCGATGTCAGCGAGGTTGGTCCTCGACTGGGTTGGGCGGGCGAGGGCAACCCTTGCCCTCGCCCGATGCCGGGGAGGGCGGCCTTTGCTTGAGGCCGGCAAAGGTGGCAATGGTCGGCGAAGGGAAGAGAAGAAAAAAAAAACAGAAAAGGCAAAGGAAAACGGAAAAGGAAAAAAAAAGAAAAAGACGAAACTGCCATTTTTCGATCGCCGGAACAGTAACCAGGCTCGCCGGTCGGCAAACATTTGACTAGCCGGTGAACTCAGGCCTTTACTTGAGACTAATTGGGCACTTCGGGTCCTTATTTGAGATTGATTGAGCACTTCATACCCTTATTTGACACTATGTCCACTTGGGATCCTTTTTTGAGAAAAAGACCACACTTGGGGTCCTTAATTGGAATTTTCCCATAAAAATGTTTAGACAAAAATTAATTTCAATGATAAAAAATTTTCATTGACTAATTATTTCAAGAAATACAAGCGATCATTTTTACCTAAAATGTTTTCTAAATCATTTATTTTTTCCGAAACAAATAGTGCCCAAGTTTGATTTTGGTTGCTCATATTTTATGGGCTTAACTATTAATTCAATTAACCTTTTGACCAGATGTTCAGTATTACTCTTTTTCGTTTTCTTTTTTTGGTTATTAACGACTTCTGGAAAACATTTAAATAACTGATAAAGAGTTCATTATAAATCGGTATAGCCATTGCAAAAGGTGGAAAAGTATCTGGCTTAGTATGTCTGTTCGAATTTCCTTTTACCTTTTTCCTCTTCATTTTATGGTCTGAGTTTTTCTTTTCTCCTTTCTTGGTGAATGGACGACTATTGAACTCTTCCAAGCCATATATAGATCCTTGAATTTAATTCCCTCTAACTTTAAAAAGATGGATCTTCACGACGCTTCTACATTCAATTCCAATAGCCCAGGACTCTACAACTAAATATTGTGTTAGGGGTATGCCAATTTTGTAAAATGAGATCAAATCTCCACTATTGCCTTCATTCGGTGCCACTGTTATATTAGATGAGTCCCATTTGAGGCCTGCCTTATCCCATGATGAATGTCAGTTGGCTCACATGCACCAAAATCATACTTGACATTGCCTCTCTACATTTGGAGAACGAGTAAAGGAGTCCCAGTTTAACCTAAAGAATGTATATAGAGAAGATAAATTGTTACCCGAGCTTTCACGAGTACAACCAACTCGGGAAACATCAACATTTAACGGCATGAAAGGGATGTCATAAACCCATAGATGATCAGCACATCTGTAAGAATTTTACATCCCTTTGACACCATTCTCGAAGACAAGCCGCGTGAAGAATTGATACTAGTCCCTTCGTCTTCGACCTTTGGATGTCTATGCACATTAAATATCAATGCGAGAGGGGGGCAAGCTCAAATGATTCTCTCCATCAATAAACTTCTCTTAGAGAAGCAGTCGACGTGGCACAACATACTGCCTTAAATACCACTTTAGACAGGCGGGTTTTTCTCCTTTTATTTTGTATGCATTCTGTGTAATGTTTTGTCTACACGGGCTACATTTGGATGTGCGGAATTTTGAAATTTATCTGATGCCAATAATATTTAAAAAAATTGTTTGAATTCTGGAGCTCGTCTCTTGCTATTGCCAATGATAGATATCTTATAATCAAGATTATTCTGAAAAATCTTATAGATTTGCAAGTTTGAATTTGAGTTTCTTCAGGTTTATTTTCGTCTTCATTAGGAATTTGATTATATTTTTGCCCCGTTGAATTGACCTTTTGGGTTATAACTTGAGATTTCTAAAATTTGACCATATTTGACCTGATACCAAATCTCAATGACATTCAACTTGAGGGTATAGTTGGATGGTACTTATCAAGATTTTTTGAAAGATATTCAACTGTTCTAAATCCGTCTCATCATATCACACTTTTTAATCACAGCTGTTTGATCTTAAAAGTGTCAAGAAATCTGTGATTTTTCATGGTGAAGTGATAGTATCACGAAGAACCAGTCACAACATTTTCGATGCTTTAAGAATCATGTGACTTAGATTTACGGCGAGAAAATGCAACTTCTTAGTATAAATGTTCGTTTGGCTTGTTTGAGGAAGGTGACAATCAAGTCTAAACAATTTCGTCTGAAAAACATACATACTATCAAATGTTAATGAAGTTTTCTAAAGAAAAAGACGTGGATTTAGTCCGCGGCACATCCAATTAAGGTGTGCCATGCAGTCAGGGTAGTACCAGATCAGTAAGACCATTGGCAGTCAGGTGTGGGGCAAATTGCTGGCTCAGCTAGGCCTACACGTTGATCGTGACTTTGACACAATCTCAAGCAATTTTGTACTGACTTGTTTCTTAAAACTTCAAATTTTACCTGAAAAGTTATGAGTTTTGACCTAAAGATTATCCCAGGGCTTTGAGCCGATGGTTAGGTCGACCAAGCTTTTCAATGAACTACCGGTCAAAGACAAGCTAATCGGTCAAGCCATCTGTCGACCTAAGCAAGCCAACTCGTTGGTCAAAGAAAACACATCTTAACGCAAAGAACATGCACCTATAAACCAAAAAGGCGGGCCCCCTCGCCGCAAGCCACGTTCCCTTTACCTGAAGGGGCATTCCCTTTATCTTTGAGGGGGGGCATGGGCTTCACAGTAAGAGCGACTAGCCCTTTTATCCCAAGGGTCGTGCCCTTCGATGTGAGGAGCGTACCCTTTATACTAACAACATGCATCTTAACTCAAAGGTGCGTACTTTACCTTGAGAGGCAGACTCCTTAGCATCAAGGGCATACTGTCACAGGACAATTCTTTCAATCACGAACTGTGCGGCACTTAGTTTGGCCTCAGTAAGCCTTACTCTCACTCACTCTCACTCTCACACTCAAGGAAGGGAAATCTTAGAGAAAGAAAGTAGAGAGAGAAACTCTAGAGATTGCTTGTATTACTTAAATGAAGTGGGTGATACAAATGAGGGGTAGTGCTCCCCTATTTATACAGAAGTCCAACTAATTACAACCATTGATCTTCTATATGATCTAATGATAAAAGATGTCAATCCCTGTCTAATTGATCCTACTGTACAGATCCACTTAATCTAACGGTGGAGGATATTGATCCTCATCACATTAATCTAATGGTGGAAATTGGCTCTATCCACTGGTTGTGGGCATCAATCCTTGTTAACAAATCTTATGGTAGAGATTGAGTCTCTTTACAATCTAAAGGCTTTGATGTGCCCCTTCAGAACGATGATGTGGTGTTCCTTTGGATTTAGACATGCCGTTCTTTGGTCCGTGACATTCTCCGCCACTAAATTTGGCGACACCCACGTCGCCTCGTCGTGGAAAAGTTGGATTTGATCGAGGAATTGCCATGGAGACTCAGCCGATTCCCAAATCACTTCACTTTTGGGTAGTCCTCTCCACTTCACCATATCTTTATGAAGACAGGGGTAATGTTTTCAATGAGCATACCTTTTGGCTATGATGGATTTGACTTCCTGATCTTGTGTGACTTGAATTCCGATCGGTGCTCAATGTGATTTCGTGCGGTCGGGGATCATCCGTGTCTTTGTGATTCGAATTGAGCATACTTACATGGAAAATCGAATGGAACTTATCTTTGGGGGAAAGCTCAAGCTTGTAGGCAACCTTTGTCACTCGGTTTAGCATTTAGAACGGACCTTCATAGTGCTGAATGAGGCTTTTATAAAGTTGGCCCTTTGTCTTTTGTAATAAATGGAGTTTCATGAGGACAAGGTCTCCAACATGACATTTGGCCGGTCTCCTCTTCATATTGGCAAATTTCTTCATCTGTTTGGTTGCCTTATGAAGGCATAATCTGGCAAGATTGCTATCTTCTTGCCATTGGCAAACTTGAAGATGGAAGGACTACTACCTTTGTATCGCATGGATAAGGCATTTGGGTTCAGTGGTTGATTTCCCATCACAATCTCGAATGGACTCTGGTTGGTTGACTCACTCTTATGTAAGTTGAATGAAAATTGCGCCACATCAAGTAGTTTGTGCCGATCTTTATGGCTTGCGCTCACAAAATGCCGCAAATAGAGCTTGATGAGAGCTTTGGTCCACTTTATTTGTCCATCAATTTGTGGATGCATGCTAGTAGAGAAGTTCAAATCCAACTCGAGTAGCTTCAACAACTCCATCTAAAACTTGCCAATGAGTCGGCCATCTTGATCACCAACAATATTCCTTGACAAACCCCGATACTTCACTATATTATTTAGGAACAATCGGGCGGCTTCATTCGTGGGGCATTCTCTAGTAGCCAGGATGACTCAGAGAAGAGATCAACGATTATCATGATGCTGACGAATCCGTTAGTCTTGGGTATGCCGATAATGAAATCCAAGGAGATGCTCTCCTATGGGTGCTTGGGAATGGAAAGAGGTTCCAAGAGACCCGCCAACGTCTTGTGCTCTAGCACTACAAAAAAAACGGCTTTTTGCCACGAAAATTTTCCAACGAAAAATTTTCGTCGCAAAATTGCGACAAATTTTCCAACGAATCTCAAAATTCGTTGGAAAATTCCAACAAAAAATTTTTCGTTGGAAATTTCGTTGGTATTTTGCAACGACTAAAATTAGTTGGAAAATTCGTTGGTAAATTCCAACAAAACAGTTTTCGTTGGAAAATTCGTTGGTAATTTCCAACGAAAAATTTTTCATCATAAAATTCGTTGGTAATTTCCAACGAAAAAAATTTAGTTGGAAATTACCAACGAATTTTCCAACAATTTTAAAAAATTGAATTTTTTAGACATTTTTTATATTCGTTGGAAAATTCGTTGGTAATTACCAACGAATTTTCCAACGAATTTATAATTTTCCCGCAATTTTTCAAATTGTGCGATTTTCGTTGGAAAATGCGTTGGTAATTACCAACGACTAAAAATTCGTTGGAAATTACCAACGAATTTTCCGACGATTTTTGAAATTGATTTTTTTCGACATTTTTTAAATCCGTTGGAAAATTTGTTGGTAATTACCAACGAATTTTCCAACGAAATTATAATTTTCCGGCAATTTTTCAAATTGCGCGATTTTCGTCGCAAAATGCGTTGGTAATTTCCAACGAATTTTTATTCGTTGGAAATTACCAACGAATTTTCCGACGATTTTTCAAAATTAATTTTTTTCGACATTTTTTGTATCCGTTGGAAAATTCGTTGGTAATTACCAACGAAATTTCCAACGATTTCTTATTTTCCGGCAATTTTTCAAAGTGTGCAATTTTCGTCGCAAAATGCGTTGGTAATTCCCAACGAATAAAATTTTGGTTGGAAATTACCAACGAAATTACCGACGCTTTTGAAAAATTGATTTTTTAAGACATTTTCATATATCCGTTGGAAAATTAGTTGGTAATTACCAACGAATTTTCCAACGAATTTATAATTTTCCGGCAATTTTTCAAATTGTGCGATTTTTGTCGCAAAATGCGTTGGTAATTTCCAACGAATAAAATTTCGTTGGAAATTACCAACGAATTTTCCGACGATTTTTCAAATTGATTTTTTTCGACATTTTTTATATATCCGTTGGAAAATTCGTTGGTAATTACCAACGAAGTTTCCAACGAATTTATAAATTTCCGGCAATTGTGCGATTTTCGTCGCAATATGCGTTGGAAATAATTCGGTGCAATTATTGACCGGAATGGTGAAATTCGTTGGAAACTTTTACGTTGTTGCAAAGTTCGTTGCAAAACATGTTTATATAATCGGCAACAATCATTTTACGTGTAACGATAATTTTTTACTCATGAGACTCTCTTTCTAGTCTTCCTCTTCGGCGTGCACCTCGCGGTCCTCCTCGCGGCCGCCGCCCTTGCCGTCCGCCTTGCCAGCCACGGTAATTTCACCGAACAGCGCAAATACTTGATAATACTTGGGAACTTTTTTTGGCATAGTGTTTGTCGACAATGTTTTTTAGTATAGTTTAGTTGTGTTCAATTTTCGGTGCATTAATTTAGTTGTCTTCTAATTTGGTTCCAAACATTGTGTTCTAGTTTAGTTCGGTGTGCTGCAAAAAGGTTTTCGTAGGAAAATTCGTGGAAAAGTTCCCACGAATTTTCCAACAAATTTTCAAAAGTTTTTGGATTTCCAAAAAAGATAATTTCGTTGGATAATTCGTGGGTAATTTCCCATGAATTTACCAACGAATAGTAAATTCTAATTAAAAATTACTATTTTGAAAATTCGTTGGAAAATTTGTGGGAAATTTCCCACAAATTTTCCAACGAATTTAAATCACCGGTAAGAAAGTTCACTTGAACAAAAATTTGTTGGAAAATTCATGGGAAAATTCCCACGAATTTTCCAACGAATTTTCAAAAGTTTTTGTTGTTTTCCGCAAGAAACTATCGTGGGAAAATTCGTGGGAATTTTCCCACGAATTTTCCAACAAATTTTGTAATTACGGTTAAAAAGTTCATTTTGTTGAAATTCGTTGGAAAATTCGTGGGTAATTTCCCACAAATTTTCCAACGAATGTGCAAACGTATTTTGGTTTTCCGGAAAAAATATTTCGTCGGAAAATTCGTGGGAAAATTCCCACGAATTTTCCAACGAAGTTAAATTTCAGGTTGCCTTGTTCATGTGCACTAAATTCGTTGGAAAATTCGTGGGTAATTTCCCACGAATTTTCCGACAAATTGTGTAATTCGGTTAAAAAGTAAAAGTTGTTTAAATTCGTAGAAAAATTCGTGGGAAATTTCCCACGAATTTTCCAACGAATTTGAAAAATTATTTTGGTTTTCCGGAAAACATATTTCGTCCGAAAATTCGTGGGAAAATTCCCACGAATTTTCCAACGAAGTTAAATTTCGGGTTTTAAAGTTCATGTAAACAAATTCGTTGGGAAATTCGTGGGTAATTACCCACGAATTTTTCTAACGAATTTTCAAAAGTTTTTTGTTTTCCGATAAAAACTTTTGTTGGAAAATTCGTGGGAAATTTCCCACGAATTTTCCAACGAAATTTTAATTTTCCGGCCAGTAAGTTGAGGTGAACTAAATTCGTTGGAAAATTCGTGGGAAATTCCCACGAATTTTCCAACGAAACTTTTATAATTCGGTTAAAAAGTAAAAGTTCTTGAAATTTGTTGGAAAATTCGTGGGAAATTTCCCACGAATTTTCCAACGAATTTTCAAAAGTATTTCGGTTTTACGCAAAAAATATTTCGTTGGAAAATTCGTGGGTAATTTCCCACGAATTTTCCAACGAATTTTCAAAAGTATTTTGGTTTTCCGCAAAAAATATTTCGTTGGAAAATTCGTGGGTAATTTCCCACGAATTTTCCAACGAATTTGTATTATTAAGTAAATATAATGTGATTTTTATTCGTTGGAAATTTCCCACGAATTTTCTAACGAATTTATATCAAACCTTATTTTTCCACATATTGTCGAAATTCAAGGGAAACTTCGTTGGAAATTTCCGACGAATTTTCCGACGAATTCAAAGAACACATTATTTTTATTCATATTCGAAAATTCATTACAAAATTCGTTGGAAATTTCTATCGTCTTTTGCAATGAATTTCGATATTCGGTACATTAATTTTGTTGTGTAAATTTTTCGTTGAAAAATTCGTGAGAAATTTCCCTTCATTTTTTCAAATAAGTCAAAACACCTTCTTGTTCGGGTTAATATAAATTCGTTGGAAAATTCCTCCGAAAATTTACAACTATTTTTGCATCGCGTGCAAAAAACCAATTCATTGGAAGAAAATCGTTCCAAAATGGTTTGTATACATTGCGTAGGAAAATTTCCCACCAATTTTATAACGCATTTAATACCACATTATTGTTCGGCATAATAGAAAATCGTTGCAAATTTCGTTGGAAATTTTGTCATATCTATGAGATGCCCATAACCTTGTCGGTCGCCGGCCCGGCTAAGAAGAAAGGGAAAAAAAGGGAAAGAAAAAGAAAGGAAAAAATAAAATGTATTTTATAGACGAATCTTATGTAATTAATTTTTTTTTAGGTACGTGTCCATTGGAAGTCGTCGCTAAGCAATTGAACGTTGCAATTCTCATCAAATTGTCCACTTTCTATTACAAAGATTTCAGCCAAATACTTGGTAAGTTTTCTTCACATGGTAAATTTTCCGAATTTTTCAAGTTTAAAGTAATTGTTTCATGAACAACATAATTGTATGTTTTGCATTTTATGGTTTTTATTAACAATATTAAACAATATATATGATAATTCAGGACAATTTTTTTATACAGAGAAAATGCAAAGAGACAGGGGTTGGATGTATAATAAGAATTTACCCGGACGGCGAGGATTGACTGATGAGTTTCGTATCGGGTTAGAACTTTTTCTGAACTTTGCTAGTACAAAATATGAGTTTATGGATGGAAATAAATTAAGGTGTCAATGTAAAAAGTGCAGTAATGGAAAATTTCAAGACATT
The DNA here is from genome assembly GCA_031216235.1 of Syzygium jambos. Taxonomy (NCBI): domain Eukaryota; kingdom Viridiplantae; phylum Streptophyta; class Magnoliopsida; order Myrtales; family Myrtaceae; genus Syzygium; species Syzygium jambos. Next base: position 21,588,666 of record CM062225.1, read on the forward strand.
GATAAAGTTAGAGAACATCTGTGTAGATTTGGATTTACTCCGAACTATTATAATTGGACTAGCCATGGTGAACCATTTATATATGATGACGGATATCGAGGAAGCGATCAATTTACAGTTAGGGAAGAATGTAGCTATTTCGAACAATTGAACTCATATCAGGGGATGGTGTTTGATGAAGCCGGTCATAATTTGTATTCAGAATTGAATCATGCAAGTACTAGTTTTACTCATGCACCCGAACAAGTGGGAACTAGTCATGGAGCAGAATTGGAAGAGATAGGAGTTACAGGTTGTGATGAGAATGTGTGTGACGGAACTTCTCAATCTAATCATTTCCAGGAAATGTTGAAAACAGCAGATGAACCTTTATGGGCAGGTTGTGATAACCACACACAGGTATCAGTGACCGCAAGACTTTTAAATATCAAGGCAGAGCATAATGTGTCCGTGGATTGCTTCAACTCTTTTGTTGAAGTGATGCGAGAAACAATGCCTCGTGATAACATCATGCCAAATGACTTTTACGATATGAAAATGTTGGTGAATAACTTAGGTCTTCCAGTTATACGAATTGATGTATGTGCTATGGGTTGTATGTTATATTGGAGAGATGATGAATATGCAGAATCTTGCAAATTCTGTGACCAACCCAGGTACAAGATTAACAGGAGGCAGGGTCGTCATCAGAAGCGTAGACCATGCAAGCAAATGTTTTATTTGCCGTTAATCCCAAGGTTGCAAAGGCTTTATGCGTCGCAAGCCACTGCTCAACATATGACTTGGCATGCAAATCATGAAACAGAAGAGGATCTAATGTGTCATCCTTCAGATGCAGAGGCATGGCAACATTTTAATAGAACATACCCCGAGTTTGCGCTTGAGCCTCGAAACATCAGGTTAGGTCTGTGTGCTGATGGATTTGCCCCATTTGGGAAATCAGGAAAAAGTTATTCATGTTGGCTAGTTATCTTAACGCCGTACAATCTTCCACCCGGTATGTGCATGAAGACACCTTATATGTTTTTGACATTGATCGTGCCTGGCCCGCAAAATCCGAAAAAGGCCATAGATATTTATATGCAACCTTTGATTGAAGAGTTACAACGGCTATGGGTTGAAGGTGTCCCTACGTATGACGTTTCTACTGACCAAACATTTGTAATGAAGGCTGCGCTTCTTTGGACGATAAATGATTTCCCCGCTTATGGAATGTTATCTGGATGGAGTACAGCTGGGCTCTTAGGATGTCCGATTTGTATGGAGAGATCGAAGGCTTTCAGATTAAAACATGGTAAGAAGGCCTGCTATTTTGATTGTCATAGGCAATTTTTGCTGCTTAATCATACATTCAGAAGGAATAAAAAAGAGTTCATCAAGAATAGGATCGAAAGAACACATCTACCATTGAGGTTGACTGGGCAGCAAATATGGGAACGCGTGCAAGAGTTTCCAACTGTTATTGAAAACCCGCACGGTGCAACTTATGCGTACGGAAGTACTTATAAGTGGACTAAACGCAGTTTATTTTGGGATCTACCATATTGGAATGCCCATCTTATTCATCATAATCTTGACGTCATGCACATAGAGAAGAACGTTTTCGACAATATCATAAATACTGTGATGGATGTCACTGGAAAAACAAAAGACAACTTGAACGCAAGAAAAAATATGAGGGATATTTGCGATCGCCCAACACTGGATGTGGATGCAAGCAGCAGGGGACCGAAACCCAAAGCAGTTTATACCTTGGACAAGGAGCAGAGACGGGTCATTTGTCAATGGTTGAAATCGGTGCGCTTTCCTGATGGATATGCTTCCAATCTCGGCAGATGCGTTGATATGAATGAATGCAAATTGACAGGTATGAAGAGTCATGATTGTCACATATTCATGGAAAGATTAATTCCAATAGCCTTCAAAGAAGTTCTACCAAACTTTGTATGGGGCGCCATTACAGAGTTAAGTAATTTCTTGCATGATATTTGCTCAACAACGTTGAAATCATCACACATGGAGAAACTAGAGAGAGATATTCCAATTATTCTTTGCAACTTAGAAAGAATATTTCCTCCATCATTCTTTGATTCAATGGAGCATCTCTTAGTTCACTTGCCTTATGAGGCCAAAGTTGCAGGTCCCGTCCAATTTCGATGGATGTATCCATTTGAGAGGTAAATGTTATTTTAATTAAATGTGAAATTACTTAATGATCATATTCTGTTTCGATAAACTGTTTGCTACTGCAACTAGGTTCTTATATCATTTGAAGAAAAAAGTGAAGAATAAGGCATGTGTCGAAGCTTCAATTTGTAATGCATATATTGTGGAAGAAGTAACAATATTTGCATCATACTATTTTGAGCCGCACGTGCAGTGCAAGAGGCGTAGAGCTGGAAGAAATGATGAGGGTCCCATTGATCCCAATTGCAAATCATTCTCTATATTCAATTATTTGGGTCGACCTAGTGGCACATGTAAGTTTCGTCACTTAACAGGTGAAGAAAAGCTCGCAGCCCATACATATATTTTATTGAATTGTCCAGAAGTTCAGCCATACTTCGAGTAAGTGTACATTTGCCTTGTTTACGTCAAATAATTGTGTCGAACCGTTGCTAATATATAAATGGTATTTCTTATTAGGAATTTTCGAAATTCAATGTATGGACTACCACCAAATGAGTTTGACCGTTTGTGCCAGGAACAATTTGCAACATGGTTCAAAACATATGTAAGTTGAAAATGGACGAAATCCTGTTGATTCGAATTTTTTATACATCATATTTTGAAATATATATTATTGACATTACGTGTGTGTCACCTTAGGTTCAAAATATTGATGCTCAAGTTGGACAGGAAGGAATGCTATATCATCTGTCGTGGGGTCCAAAGTCAAGAGTAAGAACTTGGCCAGCATATTTCATTAACGGGTATAATTTTCACACTCGCGAATATGGAATGGGAAAGGCCACAATGAATAGTGGGGTGTGTGTTCAGTCATCTACTGGTGGCAATTTGCAAGGTGATTTTTATGGCTTGTTGGATGAAATCATAGAGATTGAGTACCATGTATCGTTAATGCGAGTTGTCTTATTTAAATGCATGTGGTTCGACCCCGTGAAAGGAATGAATGTGCATACCAAATTTAATTTGGTTGAAATAAATCACAAGAAAAGATATATAAAATATGAACCATTTGTCTTGGCACAACAAGCAATTCAAGTCTATTATGCATCATATCCTAGTTTAAAGCGTGACAAAGCCGATTGGTGGGCTGTATGTAAAACCAAAGCAAGAAAGAAAATCGAGGAACACTGGAAGGACACGGCATATCAACAAGAGGAAGTTCGTAACATGAACGAAACTGCTGAATATAACATTCCTACTTTACGAGATCCATGTGGTGCGATGATCGATGTAGATCCAACTGAAATTCGGGAATCAAATTTTCAAGTTGGTGCACAATGTGATTTGGAGACAGAATATGAAGATGAGGATCAGGAAGAAGTTGAAGATGAAGATGAAGAAGAAGACGAAGACAAAGACGAAGATGAAGACGAAGAAGAAGAAGAAGAAGAAGGTGAAGATGTAGATGAAGATGAAGATTATGATTTTTGAGACATTTTACTAATTATGTCTAATTACTAGTAATAATTTATGTGTGTTTTGTTGTTATAGTAATTTTTAATATTTCCGTCGTCGTAATTATTATTGTCATTGTTCTCGTTGTTGTTAGCATGACAATTTGTCGCTAATTCGCCTGATATTACAATAATTTCACAATTTCGTATATTACTTTTGTATTGTAATAATTTCATATTGGAAAACCTTATTTTCGGTTAATTTTAAAAACGTTGCATAATTCATTCGAATTTTTCGACAAACTTTGCAACAAAACTAAAATTTCGTTTACCAAATTAAAGTAGTTGGAAAATTTGTTGTCATTTTCCCACGAATTTTCCAACAACTTTCGCATAATTGGAACAAATTTACCAACAAAATTCCAACAACATGGCATATCATTTTCCTCGGAAATTTACCAACAAAATTCCCAACGCTGTTACACTATTAATAATTTTGTTGGAAATTTGCAACGAAATTTCCAACAAAATTGGAACAAATACAATTATTCCACCTGAATTTCAATTTAGTTGGAAAATTCGTTGGATTTTCCAACGAATTTTCCAACAATAACAGGAAAAAAAGCGAAAAGTCAAATTCGTTGGAAAATTCGTGGGAAATTTCCCACGAATTTTCCAACGAATCCATTCTTGTCCGCGAAAATTCAAATTCGTTGGAAAATTCGTGGGAAATTCCCACGAATTTTCCAACGAAATATTCTTTCTTTAAACAAAAAACGGAATTATCAAATTCGTTGGAAAATTCGTGGGAATTTCCCACGAATTTTCCAACGAATTTGATAAAACGCGCAAATATTCACCGTTATTTTAATTTCGTTGGAAAATTCGTGGGTAATTCCCACGAATTTTCCAACGAATTTTCCAACAAATTTAACTTTCCATCCAAAAAGTACATTTTGAATATTCGTTGAAAAATTCGTGGGAAATTACCCATGAATTTTCCAACGAAATATTCTTTCTTTAAATAAAAAACGGAATTATCAAATTCGTTGGAAAATTCGTGGGAATTTCCCACGAATTTTCCAACGAATTTGATATAACCCGCAATTTTTCACCGTTATTTTAATTTCGTTGGAAAATTCGTGGGTAATTTCCCACGAATTTTCCAACGAATTTGGTAATTCCGTTTTTTATTTAAAGAAAGAATATTTCGTTGGAAAATTCGTGGGTAATTTCCCACGAATTTTCCAACGAATATTCAAAATGTACTTTTTGGATGGAAAGTTAAATTTGTTGGAAAATTCGTGGGAAATTACCCACGAATTTTCCAACGAAATTAAAATAACGGTGAATATTTGCGCGTTTTATCAAATTTGTTGGAAAATTCGTGGGAAATTCTCACGAATTTTGCAACGAATTTGATAACTCCGTTTTTTGTTTCAAGAAAGAATATTTCGTTGGAAAATTCGTGGGAATTTTCCACGAATTTTCCAACGAATTTGAATTTTCGCGGACAAGCATGAATTGGTTGGAAAATTCGCGGGAAATTTCCCATGAATTTTCCAACGAATGTGATAAAAGCCGCACTTTTTCACCATCAGTTTTATTTGGTTGGAAAATTCGTGGGTAATTTCCCACGAATTTTCCAACGAATATTCAAAATGTACTTTTTGGATGGAAAGTTAAATTTGTTGGAAAATTCGTGGGAAATTACCCACGAATTTTCCAACGAAATTAAAATAACGGTGAATATTTGCGCGTTTTATCAAATTTGTTGGAAAATTCGTGGGAAATTCTCACGAATTTTGCAACGAATTTGATAACTCCGTTTTTTGTTTCAAGAAAGAATATTTCGTTGGAAAATTCGTGGGAATTTTCCACGAATTTTCCAACGAATTTGAATTTTCGCGGACAAGCATGAATTGGTTGGAAAATTCGCGGGAAATTTCCCATGAATTTTCCAACGAATGTGATAAAAGCCGCACTTTTTCACCATCAGTTTTATTTGGTTGGAAAATTCGTGGGTAATTTCCCACGAATTTTCCAACAAATTTGACTTTCCATCAAAAAGTACATTTTGAATATTCGTTGGAAAATTCATGGGAATTTCCCACGAATTTTCCAACGAATTAGATATAACCCGCAATTTTTCATCGTTATTTTAATTTCGTTGGAAAATTCGTGGGTAATTTCCCACGAATTTTCCAACAAATTTGACTTTGTATCCAAAAAGTACATTTTGAAAATTCGTTGGAAAATTCGTGGGAAATTACCCACGAATTTTCCAACAAAATATTCTTTCTTTAAACAAAAACCGGAATTATCTAATTCGTTGGAAAATTTGTGGGAATTTCCCACGAATTTTCCAACGAATGTGATAAAACCCGCACTTTTTCACCGTTAGTTTTATTTGGTTGGAAAATTCGTGGGAAATTTCCCACGAATTTTCCAACAAATTTGACTTTCCAGCCAAAAAGTACATTTTGAATATTCGTTGGAAAATTCGTGGGAAATTACCCACGAATTTTCCAACGAAATATTCTTTCTTTAAATAAAAAACGGAATTATCAAATTCGTTGGAAAATTCGTGGGAATTTCCCACGAATTTTCCAACGAATTAGATATAACCCGCAATTTTTCTCCGTTATTTTAATTTCGTTGGAAAATTCGTGGGTAATTTCCCACGAATTTTCCAACAAATTTGACTTTGTATCCAAAAAGTACATTTTGAAAATTCGTTGGAAAATTCGTGGGAAATTACCCACAAATTTTCCAACGAAATAGTCTTTCTTTAAACAAAAACCGGAATTATCTAATTCGTTGGAAAATTTGTGGGAATTTCCCACGAATTTTCCAACGAATGTGATAAAACCCGCACTTTTTCACCGTTAGTTTTATTTGGTTGGAAAATTCGTGGGTAATTTTCCACGAATTTTCCAACGAATTTGATAAAACCCCCACTTTTTCACCGTTAGTTTTATTTTGTTGGAAAATTCGTGGGTAATTTCCCACGAATTTTCCAACAAATTTGACTTTCCATCCAAAAAGTACTTTTTAAAATTTCGTTGGAAAATTCATGGGAAATTACCCACGAATTTTCCAACGAAATATTCTTTCTTTAAACAAAAACCGGAATTATCAAATTCGTTGGAAAATTCGCGGGAAATTCCCACGAATTTTCCAACGAATTTGATAAACCCACACTTTTTCACCGTTAGTTTTATTTGGTTGGAAAATTCGTGGGTAATTTCCCACGAATTTTCCAACAAATTTGACATGCCAATGAAAAAGTAGACTTTTGAAAATTCGTTGGTCAATTCGTGGGAAATTACCCACGACTTTTCCAACGAAATATTTCTTTCTGTAAATAAAAACCGGAATTATCAAAATTCGTTGGAAAATTCGTGGGAATTTCCGACGAATTTTCCAACGAATTTTGCAAAACGTGTACTTTTACACCGTTATTTTAATTTCGTTGCGAATTTTCCAACGAATATTCAAAGTTTTTGTTAAGCGCGGAAATTTATTTCGTTGGAAAATTCGTGGGAATTTCCCACGAATTTTCCAACAAATTTGAATTTTAGGTTTTTTTCCTTGTTATTGTTGGAAAATTCGTTGGAAAATCCAACGAATTTTCCAACCAAATTGAAATTTCAGGTGCAATAATTGTATTTGTTCCAATTTTGTTGGAAATTTTGTTGCAAATTTCCAACAAAATTATTAATAGTGTAACGGCGTTGGAAATTTTGTTGGTAAATTTCCGACGAAATTTTTTTCAAATTTGTTGGAAAATTTGTTAGAAATTGTATTTTTGTTGCAAATTACGTTGGAAATTTTGATTCGTTGGAAAATTCGTTGGAAATTCCAACGAATTTTCCAACGAAAATAAAAAACCTACCTCCTTTTCTTCGGTAACACTATTATTTGTGTCTACCGAGTACTACAACGTAATTGCTTTCTCCTCCTTGTCTTCGACGTCCACCTCCACGTCGCCGGCCTCGCCGTACGCCTCGCCGTCGCAACCCTCGCCGTCCGCCTCGCCGTCGCCGCCCTCGCCGACCGCCTCGACGTCGCCGTCCGTGGTAAGTACAAATCTGTACTGTTGGGGCCGCGGGGAATGGGGGGCTGAGGCCGAGATGCCGTGTGGCGGCCGCGCGGGGTAGTGGCCGGGGGGTTTCGCGCGGGGGGGGGGGTCGGGGCCGGGCGGAGGGGTTCTCGCGGCGGGGGAGGGGTGTCGCGGCCGGGGGAGGGAGAGGGAGTCGCGGCCTCGGGGGGAGAGGGAGTCGCGGCCTCGGGGGGCGGGGGGGGGGGGGGCGAGGGGTGTTGCGGCCGGGGAGGGTCGCGGCCGCGCAGAGGGGGGGTAGCGGCCGGGTGGGGTGGGGGTCGCCGCCGGGGGGCCGGGGGGGGGGGGGGTCGCGGCCGCTGCCGGTGGGGGCGGACCGGGGGGGGGGGTCGCCGCCGGGGGAGGTGGGGGGTTGCGGCCGGGGGAGGGGGATTCCGGGGCCGCGCGGGTGGGGGTTGTGACCGGGGGGCGGCGGCGGCGGCCGGATTCCGGGGGGAGGGCGGTTCGCGGCTGGAATCCGGCCGGGGGTGTGGCGGCCGGATTCCGGCCGGGGGGTGGCTGCCGGATTCCGGCCGGGGCGCCGGTTTCCGGCGGCCGGAATCCGGCGGGGAGGGTGGCGGCCGGATTCCGGTCGGGGGGCCTGCTTTCCGGCCGCCGGATTCCGGTCGGGGGCTGTTTCCGGCCGCCGGATTCCGGCCGGGGGCGCTTTCCGGCGGCCGGGTGAAGGGATCGCCGACGCAATTTTAATTTGGTCTCGGACTTATTATTTGGTTTGCAAATTAAATATGCTTCATATTTCGGTTTACTGACATCTGATGTGATCAATATTGTAATAGGTTCTTTCGATTAGGACCAGTGACTTGGCCATTTATCAGAGGCGGTACTCTGTTAATTTCTATTTCTTAAATTTATTTCTTGATATCTAATACAAAATGGTAAGGAAAAATATTTCATTTTATGTCCCTAATGCCTGTTTATATTTTTTTTAAATATTTGTCTAACATATGTAATATTTGTCAGTATAATTGAGGAGGTGACATGCGGGGTGGGGCTGCACAGAGAAGATCGGGCCTCTCGGCGTCTTCATCCTCGTCCCCGGCCCTATCCTCTTCCCCCGCCCTGCCAACGAACCCTGTTCTACCATATGACCAGCAACAATACGGACACATTGGCCCATCCTCCGACCCGCAACAACATGTTCAGGAAGAACTGCCGGACATTCCATCTCCTTGGGTGCCACATTCTTCATCAGTGCAACACTCAAATGAGGAAGAAGATACCCGATTCGTTATATACCCATGCGGAGATTCGTAAGTAATTTATTTTTGTACGTATATTTAATTTATGGATGTAAATAAAATTGTCCATGTAGGTAATTTTTCATATGCTTGATTGTCTTATTATCTTTATTGTTATAATATGTTTTCAGATTTACCGATTCTACGCATGTTGTGAGGGAACTTAATAGAATAGTCAATAACTGTTGGATAGGGCAGTTTTCAACTTTCAGCAGCGCTCCTAAAGAAATAAAGACTTTGTGGTGGAATGAGTTCAAGGTTAGTGTTGTTTTTATTCATTTTCTCACAACGTAAGTTCGGCATAACATACTGATGGTCAATCATGAAATTTGGCACGAATTGTCTGGTGCATTGTCAGGGATATTTCACTTGTGACCATTATATTTACTTTTCGTTGATTTTGCTATTGATTGTAGCGTAAGTTCACGTGGGATGAAATGGAAGAGGCTGAGGTTAGAAGAATCTTTAAGAAAAAAGTGGGTGATCACATGCGTTATGTGATACATAAAGCGAAGAGAATGAAAGAAAAGCCAGATTTCATTACAGCGAACGATTGGATAGAAATGACGAGAACTTGGGAAACTGAGAAGCATAAGAAAAGATGTGAACAGAACAAGAAGAATCGAACTTCTAGTTCTAGTGATGGGTCTGCGTCAGCCACATATGCTGGGGGCTCTATTAGCATCGGCAAGCATAAGAGAAGAATGGTAAGTCCATGTAAACTTGTAAGTTCATTTAATTCAATGGTGACTAATTTTTATTAAATTTTTGTAGGCGGATGAATTGGGGACGAAACCCACATTTACAGCTACATTTGAACGCACATTTCAGAAAAAGGATAAGACATGGATTGGCGATCGGGCAAAAGCTACTAAGGTATGTAATATTATAGTTTGGAATTTTATGGAAACTAGAATGAAAATCATGCATGTTTTCAATATTTATGGTAATATATACGAATTTATTTTATTTTTATCTATACTGTTAATATAGGAAAAATATGATCAACTTTTGATGAACACTGCTAGTGGTTCTGGTGGTGGTGATGATGGGGGTGGTGGTGATGGTGTTTCTGTGTCTGAGCCATCGGTTGACAGTATGGCATTATGGGTGGAGGCAGCGGGTGGGATGAAAGGGGGAAAAATATTTGGCATGGGATCATTGTCAAGAATGTTCAAATCGAAGGGTGCTGCAACTTCATCCTCAAATGCACCTTTTGCAAGGAGGACACGTCATGAGGAGCACATGGCCCAAGAAATGAACCAATTGAAACAGTTACTTGTTCAGAAGGACGAAGAATTGAAGTTTTTACTTGATCAGAAGGACGAACAAATTAGAGTGATGAATGCACAACTGCAATATGTCATGCGACGCCTTGACATCGATCGAAATGAGGTTCCTCCTGTACCTCCTGTTAATGTAGTCGGTCATGGGCATATTGATGAGCCACACGATGATGCGGCGATTGGTGATGATGCTAATGATGATTTTATTGTCAGTTCCCCTTAGGTAAGAACATTTTTCTTATAGCTAGTTTCACTTCAATGCATAAATGCTTTTTTTTATATTTTGAACATATTACATATTTTTATTTATGTTTTCATATTTCATCAGGTGTCGATACAGCTGACTGTTCCTGATGTCATGGCTAGTACCGGAGCTGGAAAGGTCTTATGGTTGTTTCCCGTCCTTTCTATTTTTTGAATGTATTAATGGATGTTCTTTTTTGCTTAGCTATCTTTGTGTATTATGAGATTGAATATCTATATCATCATTTGATATTCTGCAATTTATGCATTGAAGAAATTAATATTGCATATCTAATTAGATTTCAATTCGAAATTGTCCTGATATTTCGTCGCAATTTAGCGAAAACAAAAATATATTGCAATTTATCGGAAAAAAATATTGTCGCAAAGTAGTAACGATATTTTTCCCCAATAATTACGGACGTATTTTGTAACGAACAATTAACGGGGTAATTTGTAACGAAATATTTATGGTTTATCATGAAATTACCAATGACATATTTGCAACAAATTCTCCAATGAATTTTTCCAACGAACGTTTTCCAACCAAATTTCCAACAAACTTTTTTCCAACGAATTTTTTCCAACGAAATTCTTTCCAACGAAAATTTCCAACGAATATTTTCCAACGAAATTTTTCCAACGAATATTTTCCAACGAATTTCTTCCAACGAACTTTTTGCAACGAAAATTTCCAACGAACATTTTTGCAACGAAAATTTTCCAACGAAATATTTCCTACGAATTTCTTCCAACGAAAATTTTTGCAACGAAAATTTCCAACGAAATTTTTCCAACGAATTTCTTCCAACGAACTTTTTGCAACGAAAATTTCCAACGAAATTTTTTGCAACGAAAATTTCCAACAAAATGTTTTCCAACGAAATTTTCCAACGAAGAATTCCAACGAAAATTTCCAACGAATTTTTTGCAACAAATTTTCCAACGAAATATTTATTGGTCCTAAACAAATTTTCACAGAGAATTTTCCCTTGGAAATTTTTTTTTGGCTCAAAATTTCCAACAACGAATTTCCTACGAATTTTTTTTCGTTGAAAAATTTGTTGGAAAATTTTTTTCCAACAAATTGTACAGAGTTTTTCGTTGGAAATTTCGTCGGAAATGTCCGAAAATTTTCCCGCGATTCATCACCAAAATTTTTTTTTTTCGAAATTATGTTTCTCACGAATTTACCAATGAATAATTAGCGACGAAATTTCCAACGAAATTTTTTCAACAAATTTTCCAACAAATTTTTTTGCAACAAATTTTCCAACAAATTTTTTCAACAAATTTACCAACGAAATTTTTCCAACAAATTTTCCAACGAAATTTTTGCAACGATTTTTCCAACGAATAATTACCGATGAATTTTGCCACGATTTTTCCAACGAAATTTCAAATTTTTTGTTGGAAAATTTTTCGACGACGAATTACCAACGAATTTTTTTTCGTTGCAAAATTCGTTGGTAATTTTGTCGGAAAAAAACCGCTTTTTTGTAGTGTAGCTTGTCTTGTTGGCACACAAGACAAGTCCTCACATACACTTCCAATAATAATTCTACTCAACAAGAGCGAGTGTTCGATGCACACCTGGATGACCCACACATTTGGAGTCATGGCATTCCTTCATGACTTCCCTCCGAAGGTTGTTGCGGTACATGACATAAATTCGATGGCCCTGGGTGTACAAAAGGCCATCCTCATGCCAAAATCTCCACGTCTTTCCCTCTTTGATATGTTCTAAGAGATTCGTAGCGGAGGGATCATGAGACATACCTTGCCGGATTTGATCCAGGAGGATACTTTGTGGGAGACTCACGGCTTTGAGTTTGGACCGTTGACTTAGAGCATCTGCCACTGTATTAGTCTTGCCAGCCTTAAACTCGAAGGTGAAGTCGAACCCAACGAGGAAGTCTTGCCACCGAGCTTGCTTCGGAGATAGCTTCTTTTGAGTTTGAAAGTAGCTCGTGATGATGTTATCGGTTCAAATCACAAATTTTGATCCGAGAAGGTAGTGTTGCCAAGTTCTCAAGTAATGCATCACGCCCGTCATCTCCTTTTCATGGATGGTGTAGCTCTTCTCCATATCGTTAAGCTTTTGACTTTCATGAGCGATAAGATAAGCATTTTGCATTCCAATGGCAAAGTCTGAGGTATCCGTGTGGAATTTAAATGGCTTGGAATGGTTAGGTAATGCCAAGACGGGTTCCTTAGTTATAGCCTTTTTCAAGGCCTCCAAGGCTTGATGACATTGCCCACTCCAATCCCACAATCAGCCATTCTTCAACAAGTCGGTCAAGGGTGTTGTAATGTGAGAGTATCCACGGATAAACCGTCACTAGTAGTTGGCCAACCCAAGGAAAGACCAGAGTTTGAGAACCTTGGTTGGCAGTTGCCACCTTAGAATGGATTTCACCTTTTTTTGATCCATTGGAATGGTACCATTGCTAATGATGTAACCCAAGAAAGTCACCCCCAGTTGGGTGAACAAGAATTTCTCCCTTGTAACAAACAACTCATTTTCTTTTAGCACCTCAAAGACTTGTTGCAAATGCTCGGTGTACTCCTTCAATGTTCGGCTATAGACTACTCTATCATCAAGGAAAGGTTGTGGTACCTTGTTCATGAGAGTACAAAATGTAGCCGAGGCGTTGGTGAGACCGAAGGGCATCACGAGGAACCCATAGGATCCACACTGCGTCACATAAGTGGTCTTTGGTTTATCCCCCTTGGCTATTTGGACTTTGTTAGGGCTAGTGCTATCACCTAGAGAGGTGAATAGGTGATTTTACCAAATTGAATGATTTAAACGTGCGGAATGAATATAGTCAAGGTCAATAACTAGTATGTACATTATCAGATGGATGCTAATTACAAATTTGCATATAAGTTGTCGTCAGATGATTGCGCCTGATGACTAAGATGATGTTCTGACAAACTTATTTGACAGATATGTATGCAGTATAATGTCAGTAATAATAAATGAAAGTTCAGGCATAGAGAATACTGCATACAGATCTTTATAGTGGTTCGGCTTTTATTAAGCCTACGTCTACTCTCAACGCTGGCAGCCTGTTGGCTGTGTTTCACTATTGAATCATCAGAAGATTACAAGTGTAGTGCTTCTTAGATGATAGACTATACTATCACGTATACTCTTCACTCAAGTAATTTTCTTTTTAAAAACACAACGTGGAAAATAGTGATCACAAGTATATAAGATCGAAGCTCTATTCAGACTTTGGAATTCTCGATTCTGGTTATTCTATCTTGTACGACGTTTGCACTCCTTTTATACTCATCTACTTCCAATCTATCTATTGGACAGTCTTCAGAGGATTGATCTCTAAATCAACCCGTTAGAGATTCTTCCCAAAATAGGATGTGTAACCGTTAGAAAAAGAACCATTATTTCCGAGTGATTTGATCACTCATACAATCAAGATTTCCATAAGTGTAGTTCTTCGTGTTTAAGGAACGATGTTGTGATTACCAATTAGGATATCTTAAAATATCAATTTGATTATCCTGCATAAATATGCCAAAAATAACACTTATTGAATCTGATGAGTAATTTTAAGTCTGATGACAAAGTCCTTTCATCAACTAAGTCTGATAACTCAGCATTTACCTACATCAAATAACTTAAGTATAATTCCGATCATTAATTTATTCCTTAAAACTCATTAGGGATTTTACTCAATAATCTCCCCATTTTTTTATGATGAAAAAACTATCTATATGTGATGTAAACAAAATATAGTCTATTCGGATGATATAACCTTTGAAGCATATAAAACATTGTTAAGCTCTGAAATATATCAGTTCATATTCTGCCGCTCCCATGCTTTATATTCATATCACTGGCATTCACATCCATCCTTTATAATACTTCTCCCCCTTTTTAACATCAGCAAAAAGGATAAATAGCATAATCAATTAAAATGCAATAAGATTTCAGTATAAAAGTCAAACTACCATTGCCAAATCATAAGTCAATATTCAAAGGTAACACCAAGTCAAACACAGAACAAAAATCAATATGGAAATTTGAAATAGATAGTTCAGAAATGATAAGATGCGAAGAGATGTGATCAATTTTGCTGATTTTCTGGAGGGGTTGAGGGTTCTGCGGGTTCAGATGAAGAGGTTCCAAAAGGTGTGTTGACACTTAATTTTTAGCTCATTTTTGTCATATTTTCAAAATTTTCAAAATTAGGTCTAGGAATCTTGGCCAAGCCTAGAAACCTATTTCTAAACCAAAAAATAGTTTTTTTAGCATTTTTCTGCTTTTTTCCTTAATTTCTTTAGTCAAAATAAGCAAGAAAATTAAGAAAAATAATAAATGGAATCAGAAAGTTCCATAAAATAGTCATTAGTCTTATTTTAAATCCAATTTCATAAATACATTGTCAATTTTATAAAATCTCAATCGGGTATATGTTTTCCCCAAAATTGGGCAAAATTAAACCCAAATTGCACCAAAAATGCAATTAAATTTTTTCTAGTCATTTTTAAATCATAGTATCTTCACAACAATTGATTCTGGCACCTTGAATTGCATAATGGTCAGTCCAATTGCACAATTTGACATAAAAATAAAAAATCCCTAAAATTTGATTGAAAATTAAGAATTTTGAACCCAAATTGGGAATTGTGCCCAATATGAAATCGTCGAAATGTAAGACCATCATTTCTAGAGTTAATCAGGTGTGGCTAATTCAATTTTGGCATCAATTTTGCCTAATTAGGCCATTAGGACGTCAAATTAAACAAAACCCTATTTACCTGAATATAAAAATGAGAAAATCTTGGGCACAATTATAATAAAAATTGGGGCAAATATACATTTGGGTTCGGAATATGATGGGGAATTCAATTTTGGGGTTTAATTTGAAAAATCGATTGAAATTGAGTCCAATTTGAGTGTTTGGTCAAAACTGGAACTGCCGGGTCGAACGAGTCTACCTGACCCGACCCGAAAAGTTCATCTTTCCTACCCAACTTTGCCCAGACCAAGCTAAACCCAGAAAAAGAAAAAAACGACTCAAACCTGCGACTTCATCAATCATTTCCAGTTATTTGAACACATTTTGATTGATTTTGCCAGCTGGAAAATGTCCAGCTGGCACCGGTTAACGACCTAAACCGATTGGAATTCGGTTCCAACTGAATTTGAGTGGAAAATCAATCAACAAAAAAAGAGAAAAACTAAAGAAGGAGAAGAGAAGGTGTTCAAAAAAATTCCGAAGAGAGGAAAGAGAGAGAAAGCGATTGCTAACGAGAGAGAACGAGTGACGACATGAGTTGAGGCTTCCCGGACCGAGCGATTAGCACTTTTCCAGCCGGAAAAGCGCTGGCAAATCGGTTTAAGTGGTGAGCTTCCTCATCAGCGAACTAGTGTTGGAGTTGATCACGAAGCTCTGAAACATAAGCTCGGCCGATGCATCCAGGGACTTTCCGACAAAGTGGAGACAATGGTTCGATAGTCCAGATATTGAAGAACATCTTTGCGGCCACATATTAGCTCAGAATAGCCATTTGATCCATTTCTGAAATAGGTAAAGTATGATCATAATCATAGTTTACCAGATTTTCCAGAAAATGAGTTTTAGTTCAATGTAGATGATCATATGATTTCTTTGATAATTTCATGTTCCTGAATGCTTTAAACGTGTTTTTGAACATTTTTCCTGATGTTTTGATTGCATTTTGGCCATAAAATCTTTATGAAACCTCCTCAGCCATTTCTAGAAATCTTCGCCAGAGCTGTTTTTGTCTCACCAGAGCGTTCTATGGCCATTAGCCTTTCAAGTCAGTGATTCCCAACCCTTGTTTGATGCTTTGAGTTTTGTATTAGACTCGATCAAGATGGCTAGGGCGTAAGATATGTGAATTAGATAATCGGAAATGTGAAATGAAAAGGTTTATCAACTAGGCATTTTCTGATCGGTTTTCGCCGGCCAGCGAGTGTTCGACGACGAGTTGGTAGCACGAAGATGATAATAGATATTATAAGCTTTGAGCAGAACCAAAAATTAAACATTAAAAGTCGTCAGATGGTCGCCGGAGAAGAGATCAAAGTCTCGGCTTTGAGAACATTAAGGCCAAAATCATGCCCGCCAAGTGCTCGGCGATATGTCGAAATGAAAACGGCCAAAACGGCGCCGTTTTGGCACCGTGCTCGCCGCAGAAGACGATCAGCGCCGAAGCCAGCCAATTCGATTCTTCGGACCTGTCTGACCCGGTTTGACTCGATTTGATTCTCGACGGGAATTTTTGAAATATTAAAAAATAAAGGAAATTCTAAAAAAAATTCTTAAAAAATTTGAAAAAATTTGAAAAATTCACAAAAAATAAAAAAATAGTAATTATTTTGAAAAATTAGAATTTTCGAAAATTTTAAAAAAACTAAAAAATTTTAGGAAAATTCATAAAAAATTGAAAATTCGAAAATCCATAAAAAATTTTCAAATTTCAGAAAATTGAAAAATTTTGCAGAAAAAAAAAATTCAGTTTCTCGGTTAATGAAATTAGGATTAAACATTTTCCGAAAAAAATCGAAAATTCCAAAAATTCACAGAATGGCCCAAAATCGTTGTGGCCAACCTCGGGAAGTAAAATTTGAATTTTCGGAAATGCCTAAGTGGCATTTCTAGAAAAACTCCTAAAAAATCCTAAACCCAAAAATACACCATTAAAAATGAATAAGCCTTTAGGGCTTCATTAGGGTTTGGGTGTTTTGCTTGATTTTCATTTTTAGTGACCAAATTAGGGCTGCTATGATTGATTTGCCATTGATTGCACATTTAATTTTTAGGTGCTTAATTGTTTAATCATGATTAGATTAGTAAATTGACCTTATGAATCTATGTGACACGTTAGACATGCCATATCATTCTTAGGTACTGAAAGGGCGTTAATGGTCTCAATGTGGGATCGTTAACGTAACCAAGTCCCTTATTTAGAATCTCTGATTCGTAGGATCGTGGTATTTCTCCCGTATATCGATTAGGTTTCTAGTCAACCTACCATAAATGACTAGTGGTGACTCCAAGTTAAAATTTAAATCAAATAAACCCCGCTGTCACGTGAGGTATGGTCTCGGAGAGATTCAAGTTGAAAAATACCTCTATTCTAGCACGCGAGAGCGTGGTGCGACAGGCTTGGCGACTCCATTGGAGAACCTTGGGTTTTAAAGTGGACTTAAGCCTAAAATAGAACAATATGCATGTATTTGTGCTCGCAAGGATCCCAGGTACGTTCCAATAATGACGTGTTAAATGGTGATGCAGATAGGAGGTACAAGGGGTGTAGTCTATGCTTACCTTTGTTTTGCAGGATGGTGTTGGGATTGAATGTGATTCCACCAAATTTTAGAAATGCTGTTTGGTTATAAATTGTTGTGCTTGCCTTTAAATTGCTTTAGCACTACACTTTTCGCACACACCACCCTTGGTCAAACCCCGGCTACATTTAGGATCACCCTTAGGAGGTATGTATTTAGGCAAAGCTGTGAGCCGATTGCTCATGGGATCGTTTAAATACAATACCGATCACCGAGATGGAATAATATTCCATTATTTTAGGCCGATCACCTATTGGAATGGAATCCCTTGTCCATTAAGGTGGTGACCTTGAGCCTTTAGTATATCCCACCCTTTTATGTGTCAAAACCTCACTTATTGCATATGCTTGTCTTTGTGATTGGTATATTTAAAACCAAGTAAAAATGTATCGGTAAGTAAGTATCGTTCTACTTCTCTCATCTTTTCAATTATGCAAAGTTAGTTGACACAATTTTGTTAAAAAATCCCAAATAACAATTAATGTTTGATCAAAATGTCTTTTTATACTAGAATGAATGAATAGGGTGACATGCTCCATTTGGTCATATTTTTCATTTCTAGATGGAATGTATACGTCCATGGCGATTTTCAATGTAATTCAAGTAGATTGAGTGCTCAAGATGTGACATGTACAATCCCATTTGCCAAAAGTCTATTTTTTTTTATGTATTTGAAGTTGTAAACCATAGGATAGGACTTTATGGTTAAAATGAAGCATGACAAAAGGCATTTGCATTAAACATTGATTTCATTCACATTTTCAAGTATGTGTTCTTTTAAGGCATAAATAGATTAGAAGTGGAATTTGTATTACGTTATAAGTATGCAAATGTATTTTACCTCCATTTTTTTTTCCATAAAAAGACATATAATTAAAATGGGGGCATTTAAAATTGATGTGTAATCCATGATGATTAATAATGAACTTTTTTGCATAATTAGGCTTGATGGGAAAACTAGACATCTAAGTGGTTCCCATTCCACGAAAAGAGTTCATGGCTTGGTGGAAGGACATGACAAGAGATAACCGAGTTTATGTCCAAGATAGGTTGGGATACCTTCTAGACTTGATCCATGTAGAACATCAAGTCAGTTTGGTCCAAGCATTGATGCATTTTTGAGAGGCTTCCACCGCCACCTTCTAATTTGGAGAGTATGAATTGACACTGACTTTGGAAGAATATCAAGTCGCCATTGGAATTGATTCCAAACCTAGGGTCGTAGAGCCACCCGTTGGACTTAATCCCATAAGCATTCTTGCAGAATTCCTTAACCTCAAAACTTCCAAAATCGAACAGTTAATCAAATCAAACACGGGTAAATTTCCATTATCTTTTCTAATGGACAATTTTTCAAAACTTCCTAGGGAAATGAGAAACACATCAGCCCAGGTATTCATTCTAGCTCTCCTCGGCTTTGTTCTATTCCCCGTGTCTAGAACGGGATTAGACCCTTTAGTGGCTGTGATCGCAAGATAAGGATGTCTTAAATGGGATATTTCTAATATGCTTCTTGCCCAAACCGTCATCTCCTTAAACACGTACCAAAATCATGGGAAGGGTATCTTTCAAGCTTCTAATGGTCTTTTGTCATTATGGTTCATCTCACACATTCGACCTTGGTATCGTTTCATGAACATTCGCAAAATTTATTCGGCGATAAATCCAATCGAGCGATACATTCGTATCCAAAACAAATTACCCAAACAATTTTTCTTAAATTGGGCCAATTTCATTAGAGTCTTAGCTCCTAATCAAATCCAATGGTGGATCAATTAGCCAAAAATTAGCAAGGCAGGGATTACAAGCCAAGAAGGGAACGCGGTACCATTACTCGGGCTGAATGGGGGAGCCGCTTATTGTCCTTTGAGAGTTGTCAGACAATTTGGGATGCTTCAACAAGTCCCACCGATATGGAACCATGAGGAGTTTGCTTTTGACATTCCAAGTGAAATTATATCTGAAGAAGAGAAGAAAGACCTTCAAGCTAAGGTTCACAAAATTATCTTTTCTTTGGATAATTCACCTTCATAAATAGTGGAATGGCCAAAGAACTTGGAAGAAGACATGGAGATTTATATGGCATCCAAGGAATCCATCAAGTGGATGGAAAGTAAACGACCAAAATGTGGAGCCATACATTCCATTGAGTATTATAATGAATCCCGAGGAGGAGTATGTCCCAAAATCATTGTCCCACACGTGCCTGGAGTTAAGCCTTACATCCCCGAAGAAGTCGTGATCGATGTCGAAGAATGAGAATCTCAAATCAAGGAATGGTAGAATTACTACGAGGCGGAAGCTACCTTAGTTAGCAAGAAGCCTAGACTTGGATGATTTAGAATTCCCATTCGATTTTAAAATCACTTTGTAAAGCAATCTTAGATTTTATATGAAATACTCATTTTTCAAAATTCGTTTGGATAAATTCAAAGACATGATTAAAAAGAAGGATCACCATGGATTACAATTCTTTGAATGGTATGATTCCTTGAGAAAAACATTGATGAGAAGTTTTATGTAAGACTAAGGCTTATGTAAAAGTTCTTATCCTTGTTAATCACAAGAAATCATACAATTAAAAGAATGTGGATTTTCATATTTGTCACGCCCCGTACCCCACGAAGCATGATCATCCGCGTAGGTCGAAATAAAATGTGACACTCCCAGGATTGCGTCACCGACCCGAAACCCAAATCAGAGTAAATACACGACACATGCGGAAACACGTATATATTATATATACACCCAGACATGTAAACATAACCATGAATAGTCAAAGACAATAATATACTAATAAACACTAACATAAATACACCCTTTTAAATACTTATACAATCTATTTATTTACAACCAAAAAGAATACATAAAAAGGCCACTAAACAAAAAGGATCGGTGGCCTAGGGTGACGGCTAACTATCTAGGGAGAGTTACATCAAAAAGAGGGGTTAATCTAAACTCCTATCATGCCGTTCTATTCTAAGGATCCCGACCTGGGTTGGATGATGCTGCGGACTCCTCAGATGAGTCTTCATCCGTCAGTATTTCCATATCTGATCCAACTTCGGCCACTTCCCCAATTGGTTCACCATTCTCGCCTACTATTTCCAGATTCTGCTCCTCTTCTTCTTCCTCCACAATGTCGTCAGCTATAACTTGCTCCTCACCTTGCACCTCGTCCTCGGGTATAGGTCCATCCACCGTATCGCCCACGCTGCTTCCACTAAGGGAGGCGGGAGGATCAGAGACTTCTCCACTCACCATTTGGGGAATCATGACGCCATTAACATCTACTGGCACGTCAAAAGTCCTCATCGGGGGTCCTAATAAGCCGTCTGTACCCCTATGGCACCAAGCCACATACTCCTGAGTATGATGGAAGTCTTCTCCCACGTCTACTAACACTGCCGACTGAAATCTAACGTAAGCTGTTCCATCCCCACACGGGTGTACACTATTCGATCTCTGAATACGGTACGGGTATCCAAAAAGAGGACCGTTCCTCGGCATGCTATGGACGGGGGTCTGAAAATCGGTTTCACCACAACCGTGAGATAAACTCAGCAAGTAAAAACTCTAATCCTAAATTAGGCTAACGTGCACCTCCAGAAGTAAATAAAACACATAATACACTAAACCAGTAATTAAATCACATTATTATCACTCGGGCCCTTAGTCCTAATTTCATTCTCCAGCCCTGCAGGTTAGGCTTCCAGTATCAATATAATTCATTAACAATTTAATCGACCCGAAGGCCATGACCCAATGGTCATCAATTATTCGACCTGAAGGCCCGACCCGTCGGCCCACAGTTATATTCGACCCGTAGGCCTGACCCGTCGGTCACAATTATATATCGACCCGAAGGCCTGACCCGTCGGTCACAATTATATATCGACCCGCAGGCCTGACCCGTCGGTCACAATTATATATCGACCCGAAGGCCTGACCCGTCGGTCACAATTATATATCGACCCGAAGGCCTGACCCGTCGGTCACAATTATATATCGACCCGAAGGCCTGACCCGTCGGTCACAATTATATATCGACCCGTTTAATTTCCAATGGGCTTAAACCAATTCAAATCAATCCACATCAAGGCCCATTAAATTTCTAATTTTCTCCAATGGGCCTCAACAAGCCCAACTCAACTTCTCATTCAAGGGCCCATTTAAATTCTAATTGGGCTCATTTAATTTCCAATTGGGCCCATTTAAATTCTCATTGGGCCAATTAATGCAAATTCGGAGCCCATGAAGCCCACTCCATTTCAGCCCACTATTCCTCTCTAATTTAACACTAAATCATTGTAATTAGGCCTAATTAAGTCCACTAATCATCCATTACACAAAACACATTCAATTAGGCCCTAATTATCATAATTAAACCCCTAATCAAGCACAATTAAAACTAATTCAGCGATTAGTGGTTTTACTCGCCTAATGACGACACGAGACGACGGGAACGAGCGGCCGACGACCGGCAAGCGGTACAATCGGCGGCGGCGCTCCAAGGCAAGCCGGCGGCCCACGGCGGTCCGGCGAAGCTCACGGCAAGTCTCGGCCAAAACAGGGGAGGGGTCGGTCGGATTGGTGGCTGGGGTGACGGGAGAGAGACGGCGGAGGCTTGGCTGGTCGGAGGGAGGCGCACGGCGGCGCGGCCAGGCGGACGTGCCCAGCGACGGCGACGGCGTCCTTCTCGGCTTCAGCTGGAACGGCGGACACGGGCGACGAGAGAGGGAGATGGTGTTGCGACTGGGCTGAGGGTGAGGCCTAGGGGTGGCACACGGTGGCCGGCGGCCAGCAGCTCCGGCGAAGCCCACTGTTCCGGCGTGCACAGTTGGCTGGCGGTGATCGGCGGAAGAGAAAATGGAACAGCCGAGAGGGAGAGAGAGATTCGGGAGGAGAGAGAGTGAAGCGTGGGGAGAGAGAAGGCTGAGGAGAGAGAATGAAGGTCAAAGATGGTCAAGAGAGAGAGTGGGTGGATGCCACATGTCACAATCTTAGCCTATTTGCCCAAAATGCCCTTCATCCAATGGCTATGCTTGCCTCTAGACCAATAATGCAAGGGCAAAATGGTCATTTGCCCCTAACCATGGTTAACCAACCCTAATTAACCTTGACCAACCTTGGTTAATCTCCAAAATTAATCCAAAATTCGGAATTAAACAAAAATGGCCTAAGGGCATTTTGGTCATTTTTCCGCCCCGAACCGAAATTCCGATTTTCGCTCCTACCAGTCCTATATATTCATGTGATACCTAATCCAGAGTCGGAATCGCGAAATTCGCTTTCTAAGCCCTCGAAAATCCTCTGCGAAGTTTCCGGGAATAAAATAATATTATTTTCCAATTTTTGCCGAAATTCCACTTTCTGTCCAGAATCATTCCAAACACACTCGGATACCCCAAAATGACGTTGGCCGCGAAAAATAACCTCAAACGGCCTCCGAAATCGGCCTCGGCGTTCTCAGGGGCAAAATGGTCTTTTTCTCACTTTCTGTCAAATCTTCCGTTTTCAACTGTTTTAATCCCAAACACGAATGGCCATTACCAATTGACGTCCGTCTTGCAAAATAGTCGTAATTACCCTTGAGATTTTGATATCGAAACTCGGGCCCAATATTGTAATCTCAATATGCTCGTTTTGCGGTTTTAGGGTCTCTCACTAACGAGCGGCTGTTTAGGTGTCACGCGTATCGACCTAAGATTGTCCGAATCGTGACGGTCTAAATTTCGAGAGAAAGAGAGGAATTATCACTAGCACCAGGGTCGCGATCGTTTGGATTACAATCAGGTTTCATTCGCCAGGTGTACTCTCGGTCGTGCGAAATCACTCGCGATCCGATCGTTCGTTACTGACAAAATCAACCAGTCATTTTCCTAAGATCGGCCTATATTGGCTCAAAATATTTCCTCAACGTTCTTCGAAATCAACGTTCAGTCGCGATCGGGTTCTCGGTCCACGTACATGTTCCTATTTAGCCTTTCTCATATGGTCAGTGTCCCGAGACTGATCAGGTTCAGGCGAGACTCACTAAAATTACACGAGAATGAATATACACTTTATTGGTCCCGATAACGGGTCAAAATTCAGGATGTTACAATATTCATTTCACCAATTGTAATATCCTGATGGTTTTCATGAAGACAGGTTTTCTAGCAACGGAAGACAAGAGACCCCGAACCCGTTTACAAATTAAAATGGCCGAGGAAGAAACTCGCACTCGACTGGCTAAAATGGAGAACCAGATGACACAAATGGCTGCCATGATGGCATAAATGAAGGCCTTCATTATAGCTGCGAAGGGATCTCATTCTATAGTTTCAAATCCAGGAGCTGCAAATACTGTTGAAGTACCTGTTGAAGAGCCAATGAGAAGTAAAGAACCAGTTTAGGAAAATCTTCCAAAATCTGCACCTGAAATAGTGGATCTGGAAGAAGACATTTGGCTTAAAAAGACATCCAAGGATGAAGAGGAGGCCAAACGATTGGCCAAAATTGAAGAATGCCTTGCAAGCCAAGGATATGAGCTTTAAAGGTTCGATAAATTCTCGCCTTACGCAAAGGTGGTGGTTCTAGAAAACTACAAAGAACTGAAGTTTGTGAATAAAAATGATGGAACTGGCTATCCTAAAAGCCATTTAAAATATTATATCCGCAAGATGGCAAGATATTCAAACAATATGCCACTTCTTACTAGCACCTTTCAAGATAGTTTGAAGGAAGTAGCCCTGGCATGGTATACCGCTCTCGACATAGAAGATTTTACCAAATGAGACCATTTGGCGGGAGAATTCCTTCGCCAATACAAATTCAATGTCGAAGTACTTCCAACCCCGGAGGACTTAGTCAGAACCGAGAAACGAAGAAGCGAAGGATTTAGAGCCTACGCTCAAAGGTGGAAAGCTATAACCTTACAAGTTAAACCGGCTATAAATGAGGATGAGCTTATTGAACTCTTCTTGAAGTCGTTACCAATTGAGTACTACGACAAGCTGAATATATTGGGCTGCCAAACATTCGCCATATTGGTGAAGGTCGGTGAAAGAATCGAATGGACATTGAAGGAAAAGAAATCTCAAGAAGTTAGCACGGAGATCATATCCTGAAAGAAAGGATAAAGTTGAACAATTATATAGTCTTGAAATATAAAGTTCAGCAACTCATAGATAAGAAGATATTAAGTTTTCAAGAGCCAGAGCCAAATATGCATTAGAACCCTCTTCTTGAGCATAATGTGGTAAATATGGTTCTTATAGAAGGAGAAATAATATGGCCTAATGATGAAGATGAGTGTGAGGCCAAATTAAAGACTGCTCGACAAGTAGATGCTCACTTTTGTCGAGAAGCATTCTTAAAAGGGGAAATTATAAACAACTTGGGAGAAGATTATGGCAAATATAACTTCCAAGTAAAGTATACTCCACCACTGTAGGCTTTTAAAAGTGAAGTGATTGTGCCCGATGGTTGGGGTGGTATGAACAATGAGCTCAGCAGACAAAATGAGACTCCATCATGTGATGAAGTGGATTAATTTGAAGAGAAAAAAGAAAAGATTCGGCAGGGTGAAAAGCGATTTACCCAAATATCACTTGAGCAAGGTGACACTGTAAACCTCATTGATCAAGATAGTGGAAAATACAACTTCCGTGTTAAGCATACATCTCCACCCTGGGCTTTTAAAAACGAAACTATTGTGCCTGATGGATGGGGAGGCATAGATGAAATCCCAATCAACGAATTAAGTCTTGAGGAGAAAGAAAATCAAGACGAGAAAATGAAGAAAAAGGCTTGCCAATGAGACAGACGATTTGGTCCCAAAGCACTAAAACAAGGCACAATTGTGGATTATTTGGGACAAGATAGTGGCCGGTATAACTACCGTGTCAAATACACACCACCTTCATGGGCATCCAAAGATGAAAATATCATGCCTAACGGTTGGGGTGGAATGGATACTATCGAAGCTGACAAAAGCATGGTGTCTATGAGTACACCATAATTGATTAATCTTGATAAAGTGGATAGGCTAAAGGAAGAGAAGGATCATGTTGAACCAATTACTATTGAGCTCCTAATTGGTCAACTAAAGATTGAAGCGAAGGAGGTGTTGCGACCTGCCCCTCGAGGGCCGAGCTCGGATGAGGCGGGTTTAGAGATAAGTGTTCATGAGATGGTTCATATGGCACTTTTTTAAAATGATTTTACTGAAGTGTTTAGCCATATAACTCATTGATCATGAACGTGGATTTTCCCTAAATCCATATCTCGTGTGACAGCGGATTGATTTTATTTTTTTAGGAGTCGCCACTAGCCTAGGTCGGGGGTCGGCTAGAATACCCAACCGAAACGCGGGAATTTCGTTTCGGTTTCTACGAAAATCAGAGATCAAAGGTTCGGGGACTAGCTTACGTTAATATTTCTATTAACGCCCTTTCGGTACCGCTAAACTTAACATGGTTGTTATCTAAGTCGTCATGCATTTGTTTTTTACCATTTTCATGCCAAAGTCTTAATCCACTAGGTGATCATGCATCTTGTTTTTGTATTTTCATTTGAGATTCTAAACTAATCCTATCTTAGTCTAGAAAAAGAAAGAAACAATCAATTGTATTGAAAGATATTTCTTAAAGTAAACACTCGAAATATTGAAAAGACGAGCTAATTCTAAGTGCGAGAAAGAAGTAAAAAGGTGAAAACCCGCAACTCGTCGGGTGTTTATTACAACACAAATTGAAATCCCGAGACATGATCGGGGATGAATGAATTAAGTACAAATTGAAACCGGATTGGACATCGGTTTGGCACCATCCTCAAATGAGTACAAATTAAAACCGGATTGGACATCGGTCAATCACCTTGGCTTTTTCAACTTCGGATTTTTCTTCCTTGGACCGCCTCTCGGGTGTCGATGTTTACATCCATAACATTCATTCATGACGAATGACATATAAAAAAAAACAATGGTGCAAACAAATCATTGAATTAAACACGGGCCTCAGGATCGGCCTTTGTTTTTCATGCGTTTCAATTCATCACCCATCTAATCACCTAACATTGTTTGATTAATGGTTAATGATAATGAGCTACCATTTGCATTCACAAAACGGCAACTCATATCAATTAACCCCTAAAGTCGGGTTCTAGTGACCATGAATGGGCTACCCGCCGAACATGCACCGGGCCTAACATTCATCTAACAAACACATGCATGATGATAGATAAGCATGCATTCAAGCCCATGGGCCTTGTTTCAAATCCAATCAAACAATGAGAAGTGGGCTTTATAAAAAAGACCACTTATTCAATTAAAGCCTAATTCGGATTGAATCTGTTCAAGAATGATTAACTATCCTAATGACGTCCAAATGAAGTGATTCAGGTGTCATTAGAAAGCTTATAACATGAGGATCAAAAGTTATGAAGACCATTTTTTCTAAATCCTAGCCAATTTTCCCGAAAATATCAAATTAAATTTCAGTGACAGGCTGGACTCGGTTCAGTTATGAGTTTCAAAACAAAGGCGGGAAAAATAACAAACCTTATCAAAACAGCGCGAAAATTTTTGTTCCGTTAGGATTCCCTGTATGCAACAACTTTCATGTTTTGAGTTTTCGCTAAAAAGCCCTCCAAATTTTTATAAAATTCGATTTTCGCGAGGGACTCAATTGCAAATGGAATTTTAACCCGAGAAGACTTTTCAAGCAAATTGACCACCCAAACATTGCAATTAGGTCCTCAAAATTTCCAGTTGACATAATGAGACCCCAATGAACAACTTTGTAGTTTTGATTTTTTGCAAAAAAGGACTCTAAATTTATCAAATTCGGAGAAACATCTTTTGAACTCCAAAGGAATGAAAATCAGATCTGGACACAGATTCTGATCAAATTGTGAAAATTCCTTTTGAAAATTCAAATGATCTCTGATTTTGATGAAATTAGTGTCAATAGAAAGATCTCGATCTCAGGAAGAACTTTCGTGAAGAAAATTGTTTCATATCTCGAACACACGAATTTATGAAAATCGAAGAACACACAAAGGTCGACTGAAATCAGCATGATACCAGATTCACATGCATATGACGTTGCAAATCGTACTAGGCTAACATGCTTAGAATTTTATGAAAATTTTACAGTGAACAGATCAAGATGTGTTCTACAACTCTCATGAAGGAAGTTTTTCCAGAAAATGATTGTAGAAAATCATAAAATTCATCGAACAGCACAACGTCAGTCAGGGAATCATCAGAACAGACTTAAACAACAAATTACAGATTCTGATCCTGACTTCTAGAAGTGTTTTGACATAGCAAATCAAGTCCGATCAAGGCATATGATATATCAAATCGAAGCTTAAGACGAGTTCTACGACTCTCTAGTTTATCATTTCATCAGATTTCTACGTTAACAAACTCAAAACAGCATCTCAAGACAACAGGTTTCACTGAACACGAATTTACAGAATTGAGTTCAAGTGTTCTTACCTTGTCTCACAATGATCCAACGCTCAAGCGAGCGATCCGGCCTCCGTATTCTGATCTGGAATAGCACGGAGAGACCTCGGAAAGCTCGGCCAATCTACGATAACGGATTACAAGAGATAATATGAGAATCGACTCGTTTTCACACAAATAAACGAATCAGCAAAAATCAAGTTTAAAATGTAATCCGGTGGCCGTTTGGCGAAAGGCCGGCCACCACAGCAACTTGAGGACGCCGAGGGATGTAGTCGGAGGGGCTGGATCGCCGGAGGAGGTCGCCGGAGAGGCGGTTCAGCCGATTGAACCGGCTGAACAAGTCACCGGCAGGATTGCCGGTGATGCTGCCGAGGGAGAAAAGCCGCCGGAGGAAGGTGTTTCGGCCACCAGCTGAGGTGGCTGGTGTTGCGACCAGCCTTGTGCCGCCGTGGGGGACGCCGGTGTGGCGGCGGCTCGCCGGAAAGGGGCCGGCAAGGGGCCGGAAGGCCGGCGGCCGAGAGGGAGTGGCGAGAGAGAGGGCTGATCGTGAGAGAGAGAGAGAGAGAGAGAGAGAGAGAGAGAGAGAGAGAGAGAGAGAGAGAGAGAGAGAGAATTCAGATCTGAAAATGATTATCCCCCTTTGATTTTTGGAGGGAAAACACTATATACCCCCTTCAACTTTGAATTCTAGCCCTTAGATTGATCAAATGGTCCAAAATGCATCCTTAATGATTAAGAATATTCCTTAGAGGCTAAGGATTGATGACATGGCATTATGGATGGACATGATCAATTCTAAATGAATGGCCATGATTGATTTGCTAATCCCTTAATTAATTTGCTTAATCCTTGAAGAAGGGCATTTTTGTCTTTCTTAATTAAGGGCATTTTTGTCATTTTTGATTAAGGGTATTTTTTTCATTTTTGCACTTAAGAGGATGTGACTGATCTTGGTTGGTCCGACTGGATTATCGATCATCAAAATTTTCGACCGGAAAATGACTAGTCTGATCGGATCAGTTCAATTTGAATTAAACCGATTTGAGTCAATTAGCTCTGAATTTGGGTAATTGCATGATCGAGCTAGACTAACAAGTTTAATTGAAGTCTAATTAACCAAATTGAGTCCCAGTTCATCAAATTGAATATTAGTCTAGAGTGGGTCAAGTTGAATTGCACTAATTAGACCAATCACTCTTAGACTTCCTAATCATTGGATCACTAAATTGATCAAATTGACCCAAATTCATGTGAATCCTCCAAAATTGATTTTGAATTTGGATTTCATATAAGAAATTAGGCTCATTCGTGTCTCAATTGCACACATCATGAAGAATCGATCAAAATCACTGATTAGGGCTAAAATTGGGGGTTTTTGTGTTTGGCTTGGAATCACAAAATTGGTTCAAAAATTGGATATAAAATGACCTCTAGATCAAATGTCGTGAAGAAATCTAACCTAAAAAATAACTAGAAATGAAGCAATTTCATTTTTGGCCGATTTGAATCAACTTCCGTAATTTAGGAAAAAGTTGATTCAAAATCGATTTTTGTAAAATTTCTAATGCCAAAGGTAAATTGAACGTAAAATAAGATGATTTTTGGATTTTTAATCTTTTCAATTTTTTGGTCAAAGGTTTGACCAAAAGTCAAACCCTAGTTGACTTTTCACTAGGAGCTTGATTTTATGATCAAATCTTTGAATTTTTCTAAAATTTCCACTTCTAAAGTGAAATTGGACTTGAAAGGAATCTTTTTATGCAAAAAGCCCCAATTTGACCTGGGGTTGACTTTTGGTCAAAAGGTTGACCAAAAAGTCAAAGCCAAAGTCAACCATTTGACTTTTTCGGGTTTTTGTATGAAACGAATAGAAAATCGCTTATAAAAACTAAACCAACAGACGGAATTAAAAAACGACAGTTGTTGTCAATCAGTTGTTTTGTCCCAAAAGAACTAGATCGGGACAAAAGAACTAGATCGGGAATATGTTTTGTCCAAAAGAAGGTGAGCACGAAAAGAAATGAGTAACTGAAGAAGATGTCAATCAGTTGTTGTCAGTCATGAAGACAAGCGAATATGAGGTAATTGAGCAATTAAGGAAGATGCTAGCATAAATTTCATTACTGGATCTTTTTAAAACCTCAGAAAGTCACAAAATGGTGCTTATGAAGCTTCTTAATGAAGTACATGTTCCCGAAATGATCAACGAGGTGCAACTAGAAGATTTCATTGAGGCTATTCTTTTGAAAGATCAGATAGCTTTTTCTGACGAAGATTTTCCAATGGATAGTCGTTCACATGACATGGCCTTATATATTATCGTCAAATACTGAGGCAAGGAAGTATCCCGCGTGCCGATTGATAATGGCTCCGCGCTTAATTTGTGTCCATTAAGCACATTGCATCGTCTAGGAATTAATGAAGAGTTTGTCAAGCCTTCAAAGATGATTGTATGTTCGTTCAATGGGATGAAGAAAGATGTTATCGGTGACATCGAACTGGAAGTAAATATATGCCCGGTGCCTTTCCTAATCGATTTTCAAGTGATAGACATTCTAAGGACTTTCAACCTACTGCTGGGAAGGCCTTGGATTCATATGGCTGGCGTCATTTCTTCTAGTCTTCATCAAAAAGTTAGGTTTGTTATTAATGGTAAAATGATTATCGTGCACGGAGAGACGGGTTCACCACTTACAAGGAAAGTGTCATACCTTATGTCGAGCCTGAGATAAAAGAAGAGCCCATTTATTATTCCTTTGAGATGATTTCTATGATACAAATTTCTGCTGGTAGTGTCATGAAGTCTCCAGAATTTTCGGCATCATCTATTATGTTTGGAAAAGTATTATGCCAATATGGATTCAACCTTGATAATGGACTTGGGACAAAAGCGCAAGAAATTAAAGAACCCATTATCCCATTTGGCACAAAGAAAAAGTATGGGGTGGGGTATGAAGTCATTAATAATCACCATGGAGGCCGAGGCCAAGCTCAAAAGAATCATGAAGGCCGTGGAAGCCGAGGTGATTGAACCATTAATCCATCAACGTGGAAGGGTAAGGCTAGAGAGTTACCCTATCATCAGATTCATATCAGAGAAAACTTTCCTGGGCCTCTCAAACTATTTTTAGAAGAAAATTTACATGCAGAAGTAGAGTTTATCTTGCTGGGTTTATTTGAAGAGGATATTATCAGCGTTGTTATAACTAAAGACGAAGACACCTACGCACTGGAGTAGGAAGATTCTTTTGAACCCTTTCCTTATTGTTGCCTTTACAATTTGTCTATTTCATATTGATGTTGTTTGCAATTTCAATTCAGTTGCAATTTACATTACTTTCGATATAGATGTAATTGTATTTTTCAAGTCAATAAAACTGATCAAATGTTTTGTTAAGGACATGTAGAAATAAAACCAAACCTATGATGAACATTATCCTCATTTATGAGGCTTGAGGCTTTAGGTTTCTATATTGCTCCTCATTGGGAAAACGGTTTTAAGAGTAAGGATGTCTAAGGATATGAGGATTAGCTTTATTCTTTTGATATCTTCAAAATAGCTTTCAGAATAATTTTTCAAAATGGTTTTTCATTAAACCCTGTGCATCAATTCATTTCATATGCGATTACTGATCATGTTTGTTACATGTCAAATGGTATGAGTGTTTGGATAATCATCATTTGAGTTTTAGAAATGAATATTCAGGCTCAACTTGGCTAAGCAAATGGTATGAGTGTTTGGATAGAAAAATGAATGCTCTTCTTCATTTTGGGATGTTTTAAGCTTCCATAAGGACTCACCTGAAGTTACCGCAAAAAGATTAATGCAAGTAAGGGCAAAGAAGTCTCTCTCATCTTTTCCTCCAAAGATTGTCAATCAAAACCTCCAAATTTGCCCCGTTGTGGGGTGGTTCCTGACAGGGGTATTTTGTAGAAATTCTCCACATGTAACGGCTCAAAGGGGCTTGACTATGGTCACCAGTAGTGTGTAGGGTATACAAAAGAAATGCCCCTTTTCATTTTGGTCTATGTACTACTTGCGAATAAATCTCTTGTCCTTGAACAACGCGAGTTTTTCTTTTCGCTTCTCTCAAAGGGTTTATGGGACGTGTTTGGGAATGGTTTGCCTTTCCTCATTCTAAGTATTTCTCACTTGGCATTATTAACATCTCCCTTTCATTTTGTTGAGATCATCACGAATTGATTAATATCCACAGGGAATTTTGATTCAAAATGAATGATCCGTCAAGCACAAAGATAATTTTTTAATAAGGATGATATTCAAAATTTTTGTGAAGAGCTTGCTTTTTCAGTCTTCACTTTAGTGCTTGTTTTTTTTTTTTCAAAACCATCAAAGACTTTTCTTTGTGATGAGAATTATCCATTTGATTTCCATTTGAATTTTGGGAGAAGGGTACTTACCTGCGTCATGGCGACTTGGTAAACCTATAAAGAATAAAAAGGAATGTGTTAGTTAAAGACCCTTTAAAGATTGAAAAATTGGAAACGATACAACATTATCCCTCGTTGGCATTTGTCCTTCAAGTCTTTGATGCTTCCTATCAAAGGAAAAAAGAATCGTGTCAAAAATTGTATTAAAATAGACAACTGGAAACGATACGATTTACCCTTCATTTGAATTTGCTTCCTTGTATGTTTGGCAACTCCCTTCATCCGCTTTCTTCCACCTTGACCTTTCCAATGCCATCGAATTCACTAAGTCCCAGTGAACGTTAGAGACTGAAGGAGAGGGATACTCCCTGCTTCGACGTTTGAGGGCATTACTTCATGGATGCTTTCCCCGATACATTCCTCTATCTGCAAAATGAGAGATGACCCAAGTCATTTCCATTCTTGGTTGAGCTAATTCAGGAACGATATACACCATTTTGTTTTGGGGACAGCTCAATTCTGGACTAAGTTGTCCTCTTCGTGCAATCTCGTCGCTTGAGCTTTTCCTTTGCAACTCCTTCCTCAAAGTTGCTTGATATTCCCTCTTAAATGTTCGGAGGCATCGTTCACAACCTGACCTGCCCTACATTTATCTGTCCGGTATATGTCTCTTTTGCATCCATCCACTTGTTGGAGGAGAAGGAACTTACTCACAGTCTTGATTATACTAAAGCTATTTGCCCCAGCTAGATGACACTCGCCCCAGTCAGATGCTTTCTCTTCCGAAGACTTTAGTATGTTCAATACTCTTTCATGCCTTCTTACAGACACTTGTTTGATTTTCATTGTTCTTTGCTTGGGTCTTCCACTTTTGATCATCTTGACTATTTGTGCCCCTGACTATTTTCACATGTCCTTAGTTTGATGGACAAAAGTTCTTCAAATGCACTATCTTGCCCCATTATGACGCAACCTTTCATTTGTCATCATGGGATGGACGGTTTGGCCTCGTCATGTCTTTCTAACTGGAAGCATTATTGCTATGGTCAAACACATTCTTTCGCCCCTTTACCTGTTTTGACAAAAATGAATGAACAAGTCAATTATTGTACAAGAAGTTCTAATTGGAACGATTACAGATTTACCATCTCACGGTGTCGTTTTGCAAATTAACCTGCGAAATTAGCCAGGTGAAGAGATGCAAGTTTATGCGAGTCTTTTTGAAACTCGATTTCGAATTTTTTTTTTTTCATGATCAAGCGAGTGAATGCCAAGGAGCGGTCGTCATGTATAACCTGTGAAAGAATGACAATGTTAGTACGTGAATGAAAAAGCGGTCTTTCACTGATGCCGCCTCTTATGACGAAAGCGAGGCAACAATACATGCCTCCATGGTTCCTATTTGTGGGCATTTAGTATTTCACCAAGATTTCATCACAAGCGGAGACATCATTAAAAGATCGAATTGTGGCTATCAATCGAGCGCCCTTTTTATTCTAAAAGTTTCATCGCAAAATACGGCATCAATTTTGAAAGACTGATTTATGATTTTACTTTTGCAAAAATGAGGTGATTCCTATTTTAAAAAAAATAATGCACAAAAAGTGATTTGAATTTTGATTCCAAAATGTGAACAAAAAAGAATTTTATTGAAAATGTGATTTCAATTTTATGCCCCAAGATGCAATCCTGACTTGAAAGAATTTCTGCACAAAAATGCGATTTTAAGTCCATAACTGAAAGTTTAGACAAAATCATCTATTTTGGCGGGGCCAAATCACAGGTGTTTGAGATTTATGCTCAAGGTTCACTGTCAAAAATGATTGCCAGGAATTTTGCAATTATAAGCTTAGATTACCTAGGGCATTCGATTGATTTCCATAAATTTCAAAAATGAAAATTTCAATCCAAAAGTAAACAAGTAAAGAGAGGAACCATACTTACAGTGAATGACAGTGGACGACAAACTTTTATCACACAAACATGCAAATGTAACGTGCGGCTGGACTTCTACTCTAGACGGCTTAACAAATTGGAATTACGAGAGTGGGATGACTAGTCGCCGCCTCGCGCGCTAAGCCAAGTTCTCGTAACTCCGGCTTGGTCAAGAATGATACCCCGATGCAACGCGGCCTCGCGAGCAAAGGTAAGCATTTTTGACACCAAGAAAGAAACTTTTGGGATTGAGTTGGGCAACCTCTACTACGCGGCCTCGCGGTCGAAGTCGTATCCAACTCAATACCATCCTAAACATTCCTAGCGCAGCCCAGGTCCGGCAGCATGGTTGTATGTGTAACAGTGTAGTGCTAAAACATTTAAAACATGCACAACAGTTTATAAGCAAACGATGCCTCAAGCATTCGAAAAAATAAACACTTATTTCCCAAATCCCAAACCTGCAAAATAGAGGGTCAATGGCAAAAACATTCACGTTAGGGGCGTATTTGAACAAGAAAAATGGCCTAAGTCCACTAAGAAGTCCCCAGCGGAGTCGCCAAGCTGTCGCGACCTCCCCGAAACGGCCCCGCCGCCTAACGGATTTTGGCTAATGGATTACTAAGTTAAACCTAGCTCGAGCTCTCCCAAGCTCATACCAATTCGCGACTTAAGTTTAAGTTATTAACATGCAAATCAATTTCATTTAGGAGTCGCCACTAATCGGTTTTTGGTGGGTCGATTAGACACCCAAGTGAAGCGCGGGAGAAATACTTCACTTCTACGAACCAGAGATTCAATGGGTACGGGGACTTGATTACACTAATTGACAAATTAGTGCCCTTTCGGTACCTGATCTTGTTCAACTCACCACCTAACATGCTCTCGCTAATTTGGGGTCTCAAAATTCCATTCCTAACTAAGCTGAGGGGAACAACAATCAAATCTAAACCTAGACATGCATAATCACCTACGTGCGAGGTTAAATTAAATGCGCAATTCAAAGTGTGTGAACAAAGCATCGTGAGATTAAATGTGACCCTAAACGCATAATAGGATAAGAAAACCCCATTTCAAAACCCAAATAAAACTTATGATTTTTTTTTTAAAATTTTATATATTTTTTTGGAATTTTTGAAAATTTTTCGGAATTTTTTGAATTTTTTTTTCGAAAAAGGAAAATAATAATAATAAAATAAAATAAAATAAAATTTGAGCTTTTCTTTTCCTTTTTTTAAAAAAAAATTTAATTTAATTTAATTTTTTTAAAAAAAATATTAAAATAATACAATATTAAAGTAAATCGGACCCGGGCGTGCCGGGCCGAGCCCGCAGACGAACCGGGCTCATTTGTTGAGCCCGGTCTAATTTTCGAAATCAACTCTTTAGAGAAAGGCCCAGCTCAGAATAATTTTTTTTATTTTAAAACAAAACAAATACAGGCCCAAAGCCCACTAAAAAGAGAAAGACCAAAAAAAACAATTTAGCCTAATTTACGGACTCGGCCCACGCGCGAAAGGCCTAAAACCAAATAAAAACCTAATAAACCTAAAGCCAAGCCCAACACCTAAACCTACCCGGTTATGACCCGACTCGCCGACCCGGACGCGACCCGACTCGGCGAAACCCTACCCGACTCGCGGCCGCTGCACCGCGCCCGGGAGGCTCACCTGAACACCGGCCGTCGCTCCGACGTGGAGCGCACGTCCGGCCACCGCTCCGACGGGGAGCGCACGCTCGGCCTCACGGCTGGGCCCTTCGGCCGTCGCCCGTGTGCATCGCCACCCCGACGAGGAGTGGCGAGCGTCCTCCGCCCGCGATGACTGCTCGGTCCGCCGCGACGAGCCGCTCCCGTCCGCGTCGCCACCACGGCGACCGGTGACAAAAACCGAACCGACCGAGCCCCGACGAGAGACTGGCCGAAACGAGCTCCCTGCTCGTGCGTCGCCCCCCTTTTGCGGACCTTCATCGTTCGCCGACGGTGAGCCGGCTCGATCAACTGCAAGGAGGCGGACGGATCTCCTGTCCTAGTTCGAGAATGCATTGCGCACAGAGGAAAACAACGCACAGATCTCACTCAGGCAAAACATCAAACAGCTGGAGTGCGCGACGAAAACGAGAAATTCCAGACTCGATCGAGACTCAAACGTGTCCGAGGTTCAGACAGAAAGACACATCAAAGAGGTAGGATCAAGCACGTAGTATCACGGACCGGAACTCGCGCGAGCCGGACGGCCGCGAGCTCCGGCCAGTGAACTCGAAGAAGCAGAGGACGCCCACTAGCAGACTAAAAACAGAGGAAAGAGGGGCGGCCTTCATGGCGCTCCCTATCCAACTCGAGGGCGGCGAACGGGGACGACAGATCGGACTTCGTCCGGTGGTCCCGCACGCCTCCGAGCCGGAATCCTCGGGAAACCGGCCCCAACTCAAACCAAATGAAGAAAAACCCGACGAAAACTCGGGGCCGGAACCTACCGCGAGACGTCGGAGCTCCGCCAGTCGCGGTTGAGGCGCGACGGCCGTGGACGGGAGGGGCTCCGCCTTGAATCTCTCGGTTCTCTCTCAGTGACCCTCTCTCTCGCCCTCTCTATCTCCGCTCCTCTCTCTCTCCCCCTCTCTGTCTCCGAACCGTTCTCTTTTTTTGCTCCCCTTTTTTTTTGCTTCGTCTTCCTCATGCCTCTTTCACGCAAGCAGGGGGGGCAGAGAAGTGGGCCAGCGTTGACTGATTCAACGCTGGCCTTTCTCCCTTTTTTTTAATTTTTAATTTTTTAAATTTTTTGTAATAATTTTAAATAAACAAAAAGAAGTAAAATAAAGTGAAAATATGATTCACTAAATCTATTAATGCAAATGCGCCTAATGTCTATATGCCATGAAAATATTTTTGATTTAGGGGTTAAAACTTAAACCCTAATTTTATGCAATAAAACCCTAAATGGTTTAGCAAAATTTAGGTGTCAACAAGTCTTCAGAGGATTGATCACTAAATCAACCCGTTAGAGATTCTTCCCAAAATAGGATGTGTAACCGTTAGAAAAAGAACCATTATTTCCGAGTGATTTGATCACTCATACAATCAAGATTTCCATAAGTGTAGTTCTTCGTGTTTAAGGAACGATCTTGTGATTACCAATTAGGATATCTTAAAATATCAATTTGATTATCCTACATAAACATGCCAAAAATAACATTTATTGAATCTGATGAGTAATTTTAAGTCTGATGACAAAGTCCTTTCATCAACTAATTCTGATAACTCAGCATTTACCTACATCAAATAACTTAAGTATAATTCCGATCATTAATTTATTCCTCAAAACTCATTAGGGATTTTACTCAATAATCTCCCCATTTTTTATGATGACAAAACTATCTATATGTGATGTAAACAAAATATAGTCTATTCGGATGATATAACCTTTGAAGCATATAAAACATTGTTAAGCTCTGAAATATATCAGTTCATATTCTGCCGCTCCCATGCTTTATATTCATATCACTGGCATTCACATCCATCCTTTATAATACTTCTCCCCCTTTTTAACATCAGCAAAAAGGATAAATAGCATAATCAATAAAAATGCAATAAGATTTCAGTATAAAAGTCAAACTACCATTGCCGAATCATAAGTCAATATTCAAAGGTAACACCAAGTCAAACACAGAACAAAAATCAATATGGAAATTTGAAATAGATAGTTCAGAAATGATAAGATGCGAAGAGATGTGATCAATTTTGCTGATTTTCTGGAGGGGTTGAGGGTTCTGCGGGTTCAGATGAAGAGGTTCCAAAAGGTGTGTTGACACTTAATTTTTAGCTCATTTTTGTCATATTTTCAAAATTTTCAAAATTAGGTCTAGGAATCTTGGCCAAGCCTAGAAACCTATTTCTAAACCAAAAAATAGTTTTTTTTAGCATTTTTCTGCTTTTTTCCTTAATTTCTTTAGTCAAAATAAGCAAGAAAATTAAGAAAAATAATAAATGGAATCAGAAAGTTCCATAAAATAGTCATTAGTCTTATTTTAAATCCAATTTCATAAATACATTGTCAATTTTAGAAAATCTCAATCGGGTATATGTTTTCCCCAAAATTGGGCAAAATTAAACCCAAATTGCACAAAAAATGCAATTAAATTTTTTCTAGTCATTTTTAAATCATAGTATCTTCACAACAATTGATTCTGGCACCTTGAATTGCATAATGGTCAGTCCAATTGCACAATTTGACATAAAAATAAAAAATCCCTAAAATTTGATTGAAAATTAAGAATTTTGAACCCAAATTGGGAATTTGTGCCCAATATGAAATTGTCGAAATGTAAGACCATCATTTCTAGAGTTAATTAGGTGTGGCTAATTCAATTTTGGCATCAATTTTGCCTAATTAGGCCATTAGGACGTCAAATTAAACAAAACCCTATTTACCTGAATATAAAAATGAGAAAATCTTGGGCACAATTATAATAAAAATTGGGGCAAATATACATTTGGGTTCGGAATATGATGGGGAATTCAATTTTGGGGTTTAATTTGAAAAATCGATTGAAATTGAGTCTAATTTGAGTGTTTGGTCAAAACTGGAACTGCCGGGTCGAACGAGTCTACCTGACCCGACCCGAAAAGTTCATCTTTCCTACCCAACTTTGCCCAGACCAAACTAAACCCAGAAAAAGAAAAAAACGACTCAAACCTGCGACTTCATCAATCATTTCCAGTTATTTGAACACATTTTGATTGATTTTGCCAGCTGGAAAATGTCCAGCTGGCACCGGTTAACGACCTAAACCGATTGGAATTCGGTTCCAACTGAATTTGAGTGGAAAATCAATCAACAAAAAAAGAGAAAAAACTAAAGAAGGAGAAGAGAAGGTGTTCAAAAAAATTCCGAAGAGAGGAAAGAGAGAGAAAGCGATTGCTAACGAGAGAGAACGAGTGACGACATGAGTTGAGGCTTCCCGGACCGAGCGATTAGCACTTTTCCAGCCGGAAAAGCGCTGGCAAATCGGTTTAAGTGGTGAGCTTCCTCATCAGCGAACTAGTGTTGGAGTTGATCACGAAGCTCTGAAACATAAGCTCGGCCGATGCATCCAGGGACTTTCCGACAAAGTGGAGACAATGGTTCGATAGTCCAGATATTGAAGAACATCTTTGCGGCCACATATTAGCTCAGAATAGCCATTTGATCCATTTCCGAAATAGGTAAAGTATGATCATAATCATAGTTTACCAGATTTTCCAGAAAATGAGTTTTAGTTCAATGTAGATGATCATATGATTTCTTTGATAATTTCATGTTCCTGAATGCTTTAAAAGTGTTTTTGAACATTTTTCCTGATGTTTTGATTGCATTTTGGCCATAAAATCTTTATGAAACCTCCTCAGCCATTTCTGGAAATCTTCGCCAGAGCTGTTTTTGTCTCACCAGAGCGTTCTATGGCCATTAGCCTTTCAAGTCAGTGATTCCCAACCCTTGTTTGATGCTTTGAGTTTTGTATTAGACTCGATCTAGATGGCTAGGGCGTAAGATATGTGAATTAGATAATCGGATATGTGAAATGAAAAGGTTTATCAACTAGGCATTTTCTGATCGGTTTTCGCCGGCCAGCGAGTGTTCGACGGCGAGTTGGTAGCACGAAGATGATAGTAGATATTATAAGCTTTGAGCAGAACCAAAAATTAAACATTAAAAGTCGTCAGATGGTCGCCGGAGAAGAGATCAAAGTCTCGGCTTTGAGAACATTAAGGCCAAAATCATGCCCGCCAAGTGCTCGGCGATATGCCGAAATGAAAACGGCCAAAACGGCGCCGTTTTGGCACCGTGCTCGCCGCAGAAGACGATCAGCGCCGGAGCCAGCCGATTCGGTTCTTCGGACCTGTCTGACCCGGTTTGACTCGATTTGATTCTCGACGGGAATTTTTGAAATATTAAAAAATAAAGGAAATTCTAAAAAAAATTCTTAAAAAATTTGAAAAAATTTGAAAAATTCACAAAAAATAAAAAAATAGTAATTATTTTGAAAAATTAGAATTTTCGAAAATTTAAAAAAAAACTAAAAAATTTTAGGAAAATTCATAAAAAATTTAGAAAATCCGTAAAAAAATTCAGAAAATTCAGAAAAATCATAAAAAAATTGAAAATTCGAAAATCCATAAAAAATTTTCAAATTTCAGAAAATTAAAAAATTTTACAGAAAAATAAAAAATTCAGTTTCTCGGTTAATGAAATTAGGATTAAACATTTTCCGAAAAAAAATCGAAATTTCCAAAAATTCACAGAATGGCCCAAAATCATTGTGGCCAACCTCGGGAAGTAAAATTTGAATTTTCAAAAATGCCAAAGTGGCATTTCTAGAAAAACTCCTAAAAAATCCTAAACCCAAAAATACACCATTAAATGAATAAGCCTTTAGGGCTTCATTAGGGTTTGGGTGTTTTGCTTGATTTTCATTTTTAGTGACCAAATTAGGGCTGCTATGATTGATTTGCCATTGATTGCACATTTAATTTTTAGGTGCTTAATTGTTTAATCATGATTAGATTAGTAAATTGACCTTAGGAATCTATGCGACACGTTAGACATGCCATATCGTTCTTAGGTACTGAAAGGGCGTTAATGGTCTCAATGTGGGATCGTTAACGTAACCAAGTCCCTTATTTAGAATCTCTGATTCGTAGGATCGTGGTATTTCTCCCGTATCTCGATTAGGTTTCTAGTCAACCTACCATAAATGACTAGTGGTGACTCCAAGTTAAAATTTAAATCAAATAAACCCCGCTGTCACGTGAGGTATGGTCTGGGAGAGATCCAAGTTGAAAAATACCTCTATTCTAGCACGCGAGAGCGTGGCGCGACAGGCTTGGCGACTCCATTGGAGAACCTTGGGTTTTAAAGTGGACTTAAGCCTAAAATAGAACAATATGCATGTATTTGTGCTCGCAAGGATCCCAGGTACGTTCCAATAATGACGTGTTAAATGGTGATGCAGATAGGAGGTACAAGGGGTGTAGTCTATGCTTACCTTTGTTTTGCAGGATGGTGTTGGGATTGAATGTGATTCCACCAAATTTTAGAAATGCTGTTTTGTTATAAATTGTTGTGCTTGCCTTTAAATTGCTTTAGCACTACACTTTTCGCACACACCACCCTTGGTCCAACCCCGGCTACATTTAGGATCACCCTTAGGAGGTATGTATTTAGGCAAAGCTGTGAGCCGATTGCTCATGGGATCGTTTAAATACAATACCGATCACCGAGATGGAATAATATTCCATTATTTTAGGCCGATCACCTATTGGAATGGAATCCCTTGTCCATTAAGGTGGTGACCTTGAGCCTTTAGTATATCCCACCCTTTTATGTGTCAAAACCTCACTTATTGCATATGCTTGTCTTTGTGGTTGGTATATTTAAAACCAAGTAAAAATGTATCGGTAAGTAAGTATCGTTCTACTTCTCTCATCTTTTCAATTATGCAAAGTTAGTTGACACAATTTTGTTAAAAAATCCCAAATAACAATCAATGTTTGATCAAAATGACTTTTTATACTAGAATGAATGAATAGGGTGACATGCTCCATTTGGTCATATTTTTCATTTCTAGATGGAATGTATACGTCCATGGCGATTTTCAATGTAATTCAAGTAGATTGAGTGCTCAAGATGTGACATGTACAATCCCATTTGCCAAAAGTCTATTTTTTTTTATGTATTTGAAGTTGTAAACCATAGGATAGGACTTTATGGTTAAAATGAAGCATGACAAAAGGCAGTTGCATTAAACATTGATTTCATTCACATTTTCAAGTATGTGTTCTTTTAAGGCATAAATAGATTAGAAGTGGAATTTGTATTACGTTATAAGTATGCAAATGTATTTTACCTCCATTTTTTTTTCCATAAAAAGACATATAATTAAAATGGGGGCATTTAAAATTGATGTGTAATCCATGATGATTAATAATGAACTTTTTTGCATAATTAGGCTTGATGGGAAAACTAGACATCTAAGTGGTTCCCATTCCACGAAAAGAGTTCATGGCTTGGTGGAAGGACATGACAAGAGATAACCGAGTTTATGTCCAAGATAGGTTGGGATACCTTCTAGACTTGATCCATGTAGAACATCAAGTCAGTTTGATCCAAGCATTGATGCATTTTTGAGAGGCTTCCACCGCCACCTTCTAATTTGGAGAGTATGAATTGACACTGACTTTGGAAGAATATCAAGTCGCCATTGGAATTGATTCCAAACCTAGGGTCGTAGAGCCACCCGTTGGACTTAATCCCATAAGCATTCTTGCAGAATTCCTTAACCTCAAAACTTCCAAAATCGAACAGTTAATCAAATCAAACACGGGTAGATTTCCATTATCTTTTCTAATGGACAATTTTTCAAAACTTCCTAGGGAAATGAGAAACACATCAGCCCAGGTATTCATTCTAGCTCTCCTCGGCTTTGTTCTATTCCCCGTGTCTAGAACGGGATTAGACCCTTTAGTGGCTGTGATCGCAAGACAAGGATGTCTTAAATGGGATATTTCTAATATGCTTCTTGCCCAAACCGTCATCTCCTTAAACACATACCAAAATCATGGGAAGGGTATCTTTCAAGCTTCTAATGGTCTTTTGTCATTATGGTTCATCTCACACATTCGACCTTGGTATCGTTTCATGAACATTCGCAAAATTTATTCGGCGATAAATCCAATCGAGCGATACATTCGTATCCAAAACAAATTACCCAAACAATTTTTCTTAAATTGGGCCAATTTCATTAGAGTCTTAGCTCCTAATCAAATCCAATGGTGGATCAATTAGCCAAAAATTAGCAAGGCAGGGATTACAAGCCAAGAAGGGAACGCGGTACCATTACTCGGGCTGAATGGGGGAGCCGCTTATTGTCCTTTGAGAGTTGTCAGACAATTTGGGATGCTTCAACAAGTCCCACCGATATGGAACCATGAGGAGTTTGCTTTTGACATTCCAAGTGAAATTATATCTGAAGAAGAGAAGAAAGACCTTCAAGCTAAGGTTCACAAAATTATCTTTTCTTTGGATAATTCACCTTCATAAATAGTGGAATGGCCAAAGAACTTGGAAGAAGACATGGAGATTTATATGGCATCCAAGGAATGCATCAAGTGGATGGAAAGTAAACGACCAAAATGTGGAGCCATACATTCCATTGAGTATTATAATGAATCCCGAGGAGGAGTATGTCCCAAAATCATTGTCCCACACGTGCCTGGAGTTAAGCCTTACATCCCCGAAGAAGTCGTGATCGATGTCGAAGAATGAGAATCTCAAATCAAGGAATGGTAGAATTACTACGAGGCGGAAGCTACCTTAGTTAGCAAGAAGCCTAGACTTGGATGATTTAGAATTCCCATTCGATTTTAAAATCACTTTGTAAAGCAATCTTGGATTTTATATGAAATACTCATTTTTCAAAATTCGTTTGGATAA
The DNA here is from genome assembly GCA_031216235.1 of Syzygium jambos. Classification (NCBI taxonomy): domain Eukaryota; kingdom Viridiplantae; phylum Streptophyta; class Magnoliopsida; order Myrtales; family Myrtaceae; genus Syzygium; species Syzygium jambos. The sequence goes on from CM062225.1 coordinate 21,632,747, forward strand.
ATTCAAAGACATGATTAAAAAGAAGGATCACCATGGATTACAATTCTTTGAATGGTATGATTCCTTGAGAAAAACATTGATGAGAAGTTTTATGTAAGACTAAGGCTTATGTAAAAGTTCTTATCCTTGTTAATCACAAGAAATCATACAATTAAAAGAATGTGGATTTTCATATTCATTTCACCAATTGTAATATCCTGATGGTTTTCATGAAGACAGGTTTTCTAGCAACGGAAGACAAGAGACCCCGAACCCGTTTACAAATTAAAATGGCCGAGGAAGAAACTCGCACTCGACTGGCTAAAATGGAGAACCAGATGACACAAATGGCTGCCATGATGGCATAAATGAAGGCCTTCATTATAGCTGCGAAGGGATCTCATTCTATAGTTTCAAATCCAGGAGCTGCAAATACTGTTGAAGTACCTGTTGAAGAGCCAATGAGAAGTAAAGAACCAGTTTAGGAAAATCTTCCAAAATCTGCACCTGAAATAGTGGATCTGGAAGAAGACATTTGGCTTAAAAAGACATCCAAGGATGAAGAGGAGGCCAAACGATTGGCCAAAATTGAAGAATGCCTTGCAAGCCAAGGATATGAGCTTTAAAGGTTCGATAAATTCTCGCCTTACGCAAAGGTGGTGGTTCTAGAAAACTACAAAGAACTGAAGTTTGTGAATAAAAATGATGGAACTGGCTATCCTAAAAGCCATTTAAAATATTATATTCGCAAGATGGCAAGATATTCAAACAATATGCCACTTCTTACTAGCACCTTTCAAGATAGTTTGAAGGAAGTAGCCCTGGCATGGTATACCGCTCTCGACATAGAAGATTTTACCAAATGAGACCATTTGGCGGGAGAATTCCTTCGCCAATACAAATTCAATGTCGAAGTACTTCCAACCCCGGAGGACTTAGTCAGAACCGAGAAACGAAGAAGCGAAGGATTTAGAGCCTACGCTCAAAGGTGGAAAGCTATAACCTTACAAGTTAAACCGGCTATAAATGAGGATGAGCTTATTGAACTCTTCTTGAAGTCGTTACCAATTGAGTACTACGACAAGCTGAATATATTGGGCTGCCAAACATTCGCCATATTGGTGAAGGTCGGTGAAAGAATCGAATGGAAATTGAAGGAAAAGAAATCTCAAGAAGTTAGCACGGAGATCATATCCTGAAAGAAAGGATAAAGAACCTATATGTGACGTGGCTATGGTATCTAGCCCCAATGTTAATCAAGCTTCATTCCTAAAACAGTCTAATGTCCCTGGGAGAAAACCAAAATAGTTTGGGCCGAAGAAAAGAATCGTAAGGCAATTCACTCCATTGCCACGGTCCCTGTCGAAATTACTACCGATGTTGTTGGAAAGGCATTTGGTGGTCAAAGAAGTGCCAAGAGATAATCTTGCAAAGTTCCCTTGGTATGATGAGTCAAAGACTTGCACATATCACATGGGAGAAAGAGGACACGATGTGAACAATTATATAGTCTTGAAATATAAAGTTCAGCAACTCATAGATAAGAAGATATTAAGTTTTCAAGAGCCAGAGCCAAATATGCATTAGAACCCTCTTCTTGAGCATAATGTGGTAAATATGGTTCTTATAGAAGGAGAAATAATATGGCCTAATGATGAAGATGAGTGTGAGGCCAAATTAAAGACTGCTCGACAAGTAGATGCTCACTTTTGTCGAGAAGCATTCTTAAAAGGGGAAATTATAAACAACTTGGGAGAAGATTATGGCAAATATAACTTTCAAGTAAAGTATACTCCACCACTGTAGGCTTTTAAAAGTGAAGTGATTGTGCCTGATGGTTGGGGTGGTATGAACAATGAGCTCAGCAGACAAAATGAGACTCCATCATGTGATGAAGTGGATTAATTTGAAGAGAAAAAAGAAAAGATTCGGCAGGGTGAAAAGCGATTTACCCAAATATCACTTGAGCAAGGTGACACTGTAAACCTCATTGATCAAGATAGTGGAAAATACAACTTCCGTGTTAAGCATACATCTCCACCCTGGGCTTTTAAAAACGAAACTATTGTGCCTGATGGATGGGGAGGCATAGATGAAATCCCAATCAACGAATTAAGTCTTGAGGAGAAAGAAAATCAAGACGAGAAAATGAAGAAAAAGGCTTGCCAATGAGACAGACGATTTGGTCCCAAAGCACTAAAACAAGGCACAATTGTGGATTATTTGGGACAAGATAGTGGCCGGTATAACTACCGTGTCAAATACACACCACCTTCATGGGCATCCAAAGATGAAAATATCATGCCTAACGGTTAGGGTGGAATGGATACTATCGAAGCTGACAAAAGCATGGTGTCTATGAGTACACCATAATTGATTAATCTTGACAAAGTGGATAGGCTAAAGGAAGAGAAGGATCATGTTGAACCAATTACTATTGAGCTCCTAATTGGTCAACTAAAGATTGAAGCGAAGGAGGTGTCGCGACCTGCCCCTCGAGGGCCGAGCTCGGATGAGGCGGGTTTAGAGATAAGTGTTCATGAGATGGTTCATATGGCACTTTTTTAAAATGATTTTACTGAAGTGTTTAGCCATATAACTCATTGATCATGAACGTGGATTTTCCCTAAATCCATATCTCGTGTGACAGCGGATTGATTTTATTTTTTAGGAGTCGCCACTAGCCTAGGTCGGGGGTCGGCTAGAATACCCAACCGAAACGCGGGAATTTCGTTTCGGTTTCTACGAAAACCAGAGATCAAAGGTTCGGGGACTAGCTTACGTTAATATTTCTATTAACGCCTTTTCGGTACCGCTAAACTTAACATGGTTGTTATCTAAGTCGTCATGCATTTGTTTTTTACCATTTTCATGCCAAAGTCTTAATCCACTAGGTGATCATGCATCTTGTTTTTGTATTTTCATTTGAGATTCTAAACTAATCCTATCTTAGTCTAGAAAAAGAAAGAAACAATCAATTGTATTGAAAGACATTTCTTAAAGTAAACACTCGAAATATTGAAAAGACGAGCTAATTCTAAGTGCGAGAAAGAAGTAAAAAGGTGAAAACCCGCAACTCGTCGGGTGTTTATTACAACACAAATTGAAATCCCGAGACATGATCGGGGATGAATGAATTAAGTACAAATTGAAACCGGATTGGACATCGGTTTGGCACCATCCTCAAATGAGTACAAATTAAAACCGGATTGGACATCGGTCAATCACCTTGGCTTTTTCAACTTCGGATTTTTCTTCCTTGGACCGCCTCTCGGGTGTCGATGTTTACATCCATAACATTCATTCATGATGAATGACATATAAAAAAAAACAATGGTGCAAACAAATCATTGAATTAAACACGGGCCTCAGGATCGGCCTTTGTTTTTCATGCGTTTCAATTCATCACCCATCTAATCACCTAACATTGTTTGATTAATGGTTAATGATAATGAGCTACCATTTGCATTCACAAAACGGCAACTCATATCAATTAACCCCTAAAGTCGGGTTCTAGTGACCATGAATGGGCTACCCGCCGAACATGCACCGGGCCTAACATTCATCTAACAAACACATGCATGATGATAGATAAGCATGCATTCAAGCCCATGGGCCTTGTTTCAAATCCAATCAAACAATGAGAAGTGGGCTTTATAAAAAAGACCACTTATTCAATTAAAGCCTAATTCGGATTGAATCTGTTCAAGAATGATTAACTATCCTAATGACGTCCAAATGAAGTGATTCAGGTGTCATTAGAAAGCTTATAACATGAGGATCAAAAGTTATGAAGACCATTTTTTCTAAATCGTAGCCAATTTTCCCGAAAATATCAAATTAAATTTCAGTGACAGGCTGGACTCGGTTCAGTTATGAGTTTCAAAACAAAGGCGGGAAAAATAACAAACCTTATCAAAACAGTGCGAAAATTTTTGTGCCGTTAGGATTCCCTGTATGCAATAACTTTCATGTTTTGAGTTTTTGCTAAAAAGCCCTCCAAATTTTTATAAAATTCGATTTTCGCGAGGGACTCAATTGCAAATGGAATTTTAACCCGAGAAGACTTTTCAAGCAAATTGACACCCCAAAAATTGCAATTAGGTCCTTAAAATTTCCAGTTGATATAATGAGACCCCAATGAATAACTTTTTAGTTTTGATTTTTTGCAAAAAAGGACTCTAACTTTATCAAATTCGGAGAAACATCTTTTGAACTCCAAAGGAATGAAAATCAGATCTGGACACAGATTCTGATCAAATTGTGAAAATTCATTTTGAAAATTCAAATGATCTCTGATTTTGATGAAATTAGTGTCAATAGAAAGATCTCGATCTCAGGAAGAACTTTCGTGAAGAAACTTTTTTCATATCTCGAACACACGAATTTATGAAAATCGAAGAACACACAAAGGTCGACTGAAATCAGCATGATACCAGATTCACATGCATATGATGTTGCAAATCGTACTAGGCTAACATGCTTATAATTTTATGAAAATTTTACAGTGAACAGATCAAGATGTGTTCTACAACTCTCATGAAGGAAGTTTTTCCAGAAAATGATTGTAGAAAATCATAAAATTCATCGAACAGCACAACGTCAGTTAGGGAATCATCAGAACAGACTTAAACAACAAATTACAGATTCTGATCCTGACTTCTAGAAGTTTTTTGACATAGCAAATCAAGTCCGATCAAGGCATATGATATATCAAATCGAAGCTTAAGACGATTTCTACGACTCTCTAGTTTATCATTTCATCAGATTTCGACGTTAACAAGCTCAAAACAGTATCTCAAGCCAACAGGTTTCACTGAACACGAATTTACAGAATTGAGTTCAAGTGTTCTTACCTTGTCTCACAATGATCCAACGCTCAAGCGAGCGATCCGGCCTTCGTATTCTGATCTGGAATAGCACAGAGAGACCTCGGAAAGCTCGGCCAATCTACGATAACGGATTACAAGAGATAATATGAGAATCGACTCGTTTTCACACAAATAAACGAATCAGCAAAAATCAAGTTTAAAATGTAATCCGGTGGCCGTTTGGCGAAAGGCCGGCCACCACAGCAACTTGAGGACGCCGAGGGATGTAGTCGGAGGGGCTGGATCGCCGGAGGAGGTCGCCGGAGAGGCGGTTCAGCCGATTGAACCGGCTGAACAAGTCACCGGCAGGATTGCCGGTGATGCTGCCGAGGGAGAAAAGCCGCCGGAGGAAGGTGCTTCGGCCACCAGCTGAGGTGGCTGGTGTTGCGACCAGCCTTGTGCCGCCGTGGGGGACGCCGGTGTGGCGGCGGCTCGCCGGAAAGGGGCCGGCAAGGGGCCGGAAGGCCGGCGGCCGAGAGGGAGTGGCGAGAGAGAGGGCTGATCGTGAGAGAGAGAGAGAGAGAGAGAGAGAGAGAGAGAGAGAGAGAGAGAGAGAGAGAGAGAGAGAGAGAGAGAGAGAGAATTCAGATCTGAAAATGATTATCCCCCTTTGATTTTTGGAGGGAAAACACTATATACCCCCTTCAACTTTGAATTCTAGCCCTTAGATTGATCAAATGGTCCAAAATGCATCCTTAATGATTAAGAATATTCCTTAGAGGCTAAGGATTGATGACATGGCATTATGGATGGACATGATCAATTCTAAATGAATGGCCATGATTGATTTGCTAATCCCTTAATTAATTTGCTTAATCCTTGAAGAAGGGCATTTTTGTCTTTCTTAATTAAGGGCATTTTTGTCATTTTTGATTAAGGGTATTTTTGTCATTTTTGCACTTAAGAGGATGTGACTGATCTTGGTTGGTCCGACCGGATTATCGATCATCAAAATTTTCGACCGGAAAATGACTAGTCTGATCGGATCAGTTCAATTTGAATTAAACCGATTTGAGTCAATTAGCTCTGAATTTGGGTAATTGCATGATCGAGCTAGACTAACAAGTTTAATTGAAGTCTAATTAACCAAATTGAGTCCCAGTTCATCAAATTGAATATTAGTCTAGAGTGGGTCAAGTTGAATTGCACTAATTAGACCAATCACTCTTAGACTTCCTAATCATTGGATCACTAAATTGATCAAGTTGACCCAAATTCATGTGAATCCTCCAAAATTGATTTTGAATTTGGATTTCATATAAGAAATTAGGCTCATTCGTGTCTCAATTGCACACATCATGAAGAATCGATCAAAATCACTGATTAGGGCTAAAATTGGGGATTTTTGTGTTTGGCTTGGAATCACAAAATTGGTTCAAAAATTGGATATAAAATGACCTCTAGATCAAATGTCGTGAAGAAATCTAACCTAAAAAATGACTAGAAATGAAGCAATTTCATTTTTGGCCGATTTGAATCAACTTCCGTAATTTGGGAAAAAGTTGATTCAAAATCGATTTTTGTAAAATTTCTAATGCCAAAGGTAAATTGAACGTAAAATAAGATGATTTTTGGATTTTTAATCTTTTCAATTTTTTGGTCAAAGGTTTGACCAAAAGTCAAACCCTAGTTGACTTTTCATTAGGAGCTTGATTTTATGATCAAATCTTTGAATTTTTCTAAAATTTCCACTTCTAAAGTGAAATTGGACTTGAAAGGAATCTTTTTATGCAAAAAGCCCCAATTTGACCTGGGGTTGACTTTTGATCAAAAGGGTGACCAAAAAGTCAACGCCAAAGTCAACCATTTGACTTTTTCGGATTTTTGTATGAAACGAATAGAAAATCGCTTATAAAAGCTAAACCAACAGACGGAATTAAAAAACGACACTTTTTGTTCAAGAAACGGGTTCCGTCGCGATCGGAAACCATAATTTCGAATTTTTATTTTTAATGACGCATCGGCTAAAAATTAGGTGTCAACAGGAGGTTCCGCCTGCGATCATCACTTTGCCTCCAAATGAGAAATTTGATACTAGATGTGTACCATGGGACTACACACCTAAAGAGGTTGATGCAATAACTAGATCGGGAAGATGTTTTGTCCCAAAAGAAGGTGAGCACGAAAAGAAATGAGTAACTGAAGAAGATGTCAATCAGTTGTTGTCAGTCATGAAGACAAGCGAATATGAGGTAATTGAGCAATTAAGGAAGATGCTAGCATAAATTTCATTACTGGATCTTTTTAAAACCTCAGAAAGTCACAAAATGGTGCTTATGAAGCTTCTTAATGAAGTACATGTTCCCGAAATGATCAACGAGGTGCAACTAGAAGATTTCATTGAGGCTATTCTTTTGAAAGATCAGATAGCTTTTTCTGACGAAGATTTTCCAATGGATAGTCGTTCACATGACATGGCCTTATATATTATCGTCAAATACCGAGGCAAGGAAGTATCCCGCGTGCCGATTGATAATGGCTCCGCGCTTAATTTGTGTCCATTAAGCACGCTGCATCGTCTAGGAATTAATGAAGAGTTTGTCAAGCCTTCAAAGATGATTGTATGTTCGTTCAATGGGATGAAGAAAGATGTTATCGGTGACATCGAACTGGAAGTAAATATATGCCCGGTGCCTTTCCTAATCGATTTTCAAGTGATAGACATTCTAAGGACTTTCAACCTACTGCTGGGAAGGCCTTGGATTCATATGGCTGGCGTCATTTCTTCTAGTCTTCATCAAAAAGTTAGGTTTGTTATTAATGGTAAAATGATTATCGTGCACGGAGAGACGGGTTTCACCACTTACAAGGAAAGTGTCATACCTTATGTCGAGCCTGAGATAAAAGAAGAGCCCATTTATTATTCCTTTGAGATGATTTCTATGATACAAATTTCTGCTGGTAGTGTCATGAAGTCTCCAGAATTTTCGGCATCGTCTATTATGTTTGGAAAAGTATTATGCTGTTGACACCTAATTTTTAGCCGATGCGTCATTAAAAAATAGAAAATTCAGGATTATGGTTTCCGATCGCGACGGAGCCTGTTTCTTGAGCAAAAAGAGTCGTTTTTTAATTCTGTCTGTTGGTTTAGCTTTTATAAATGATTTTCTATTCATTTCGTACAAAAACCCGAAAAGTCAAATGGTTGACTTTGGCGTTGACTTTTTGGTCAACCCTTTGACCAAAAGTCAACCCCAGGTCAAATTGGGGCTTTTTGCATAAAAAGATTCCTTTCAAGTCCAATTTCACTTTAGAAGTGGAAATTTTAGAAAAATTCAAAGATTTGATCATAAAATCAAGCTCCTAGTGAAAAGTCAACTAGGGTTTGACTTTTGGTCAAACCTTTGACCAAAAAAATTGAAAAATTCAAAAATCCCCAAATCATCTTATTTTACTTTCAATTTACCTTTGGCATTCGAAATTTTACAAAAATCGATTTAGAATCAACTTTTTCCCAAATTGCGGAAGTTGATTCAAATCGGCCAAAAACAAAATTAATTCATTTCTAGTCATTTTTTAGATTAGTGTTCTTCACGACATTTGATCTAGAAGTCATTTTATATCCAATTTTCGAACCAATTTTGCAATTCCAAGCCAAACACAAAAACCCCCAATTTTAGCCCTAATAAGTGATTTTGATCGATTCTTTATGATGTGTGCAATTGAGACACGAATGAGCATAATTTCTTATATGAAACCCAAATTCAAAATCAATTTTGGAAGAATCACATGAATTTGAGTCAATTTGATCAATTTAGTGATCCAATGATTAGGAAGTCTAAGAGTGATTGATCTAATTAGTGCAATTCAACTTGACCCACTCTAGACTAATATTCAATTTGATGAATTGGGACTCAATTTGGTTAATTAGACCTCAATTAAACTTGTCAGTCTAGCTCGGTCATATAATTACTCAAAATTCAGAGCTAATTGACTCAAATCGGTTTAATTCAAATTGAATTAATCCGATCGAACTAGTCATTTTCCGGTCGAAAATTTTGATAATTGATAATCCGGTCGGACCAACCAAGGTCAGTCACATCCTCTTGAGTGCAAAAATGACAAAAATGCCCTTAATAAAAAATGACAAAAATGCCTTTAATTGAGAATGACAAAAATGCCCTTCTTCAAGGATTAAGCAAATTAATTAGGGGATTAGCAAATCAATCATGACCATTCATTTAGAATTGATCATGTCCATCCATGATGCCATGTCACCAATCCTTAGCCATTAAGGAATATTCTTAATCATTAAGGATTCATTTTGGACCATTGGATCAATCTAAGGGCTAAAATTCAAAGTTGGGAGAGGTATATAGTATTTTTCCCTCCAAAAATTGGGGAAGTGTTCATTTTTCAGATCTACTTTCTCTCTCTCTCTCTCTCTCTCTATCTCTCTCTCTCTCCCACGATCAACTCCCTCTCTCTCTCGAACTCCCTCTCGGCGCAACCCACTCCAGCGCCTTGCCGGTCACTTTCCGGCGAGCCACCGCCCCACCGGCGTCCCCCACGGTGGCCCAAGGCTGGTCGCAAGTCCAGCCGCCTCTGCTGGTGGCCGGAGCTCCTTCTTCCGGCGCCTTTTCTCCCTCGGCAGCATCACCGGCAATCCTGCCGGTGATTTGTCCAGCCGGTTCAGCCGGCTGAACCGGCACTCCGGCGACCTCCTCCGGCGATCCAGCCCCTCCGACTACATTCCTCGGCGTCCTCAAGTCGCTGTGGTGGCCAGCCTCGCATCGAACAGCCACCGGATCACATCATTTTCCTCAACTTTTACTGATTAGTTCATTTGTGTGAACAAGAGTTGAATCTCACGCTATCTTATGCAATCCATTGTCGTAGGTTGGCCGAGCTTTCCGAGGCCTCTCTGTGTTATTCCATATCAGAATACGGAGGCCGGATCGCTCGCTTGAGCGTTGGATCATCGTGAGACAAGGTAAGAATGCTTAAACACAACTCTGTAATTTCGTGACCAGAAAAACCTGCTTGCTTGAAATGCTGATTTGAGGTTGTTAACGTCGAAATCTGATGAAGTGATAAACTAGAGAGTCGTAGAACTCGTCTTAAGATTCGATTTGATATATCATATGCCTCAATCGGACTTCATTTGCTATGTCAAAAGATTTTTAGAAGTTAGGATCAGAATCTGGAATATGTTGTATAATTCTGTTCTGATGATTCCCTGACTGATGTTGTGCTGTTGGATGAATTTTATGATTTTTTATGATCATTTTCTGGAAAAACTTCCTTCATGAGAATCGTAGAATACATCCTGATCTGTTCACCATAAAATTTTCATAAAATGTTGAGCATGTTAGCCTAGTACGATTGGCAACGTCATATGCATGTAAATCTGGTTTCATGTTGATTTCAGTCGACCTTTGTGTGTTCTTCGATTTTCATAAATTCGTGTGTTCGAGATATGAAAAAATTTTCTTCACGAAAGTTCTTCCTGAGATCAAGATCTTTCAATTGATACTAATTTCATCAAAATCGGAGATCATTTGAATTTTCAAAAGGAATTCTCACAATTTGATCAGAATCTGTGTCCAGATCTGATTTTCATTCCTTTGGAGTTCAAAAGATGTTTCTCCGAATTTGATAAAGTTAGGGTCCTTTTTTGCAAAAAATCAAAACTTCAAAGTTGCTCATTGGGGTCTCATTATGTCAACTGGAAATTTTGAGGACTTAATTGCAATTTTTTGGGGGGTCAATTTGCTTGAAAAGTCTTCTCGGGTTAAAATTCCATTTGCAATTGAGTCCCTCGCGAAAATCGAATTTTATAAAAATTTGGAGGACTTTTTAGCAAAAACTCAAAAGATGAAAGTTTTGCACACAGGGAATCCTAACGGCACAAAAATTTTCGCGCTGTTTTGATAAGGTTTGTTATTTTTCCTGCCTTTATTTTGAAACTCATAACTGAACCGAATCCAGCCTGTCATTGAAATTTAATTGAGCATTTTCGGGAAAATTGACTAGGATTTAGAAAAAATGGTCTTCATGACTTTTGTTCCTCATGTTATAAACTTTCTAATGACACCTGAACCACTTCATTTGGACGTCATTAGGATAGTTAATCATACTTGAACATATTCAATCCGAATTAGGCATTAATTGAATAAGTGGTCTTTTTATAAAGCCCACTTCTCATTGTTTGATTGGTTTCGAAACAAGGCCCATGGGCTTGAATGCATGTTCATTTTATGCATGTGTTTGTTAGATGAATGTTAGGTCCGGTGAATGTTCGGCGGGTAGCCCATTTATGATCATTAGAACCCGACTTTAGGGGTTAATTGATATGAGTTACCGTTTTGTGAATACAAATGGTAGCTCATTATCATTAACTATTAATCAAACAATGTTAGGTGATTAGATGGGTGGTGAATCGAATCGCATGAAAAACAAAGGCTGATCCCGAGGCCCGTGTTTAATTAGTGAATTGATTGCATCATTGTTCTTTCATATGTCATTTATTATGAATGAATGTATGAATGTAAACACCGACACCCGAGAGGCGGTCTAAAGAAGAAAAATCCGAAGTTGAAAAAGCCAAGGTGGTTGACCGATGTCCAATCCGGTCTCAATTTGTACTCATTTGGTGATGGTTCTAAACCGATGTCCAATTCGGTTTCAATTTGTGCTTAATTCATTCATCCCCGACCATGTCTCGGGATTTCAATTCGTGTTGTAATAAACACCCGACGAGTTGCGGGTTCTTACTTTTTACTTTCTCGCACTTAGAATTAGCTCGTCCTTTCAATACTTCGAGTGTTTACTTTACGTAAGGTCTTTCAATACAATTGATTGTTCCTTTCTTTTTCTAGACTAAGATAGGATTAGTTTAGAATCTTAAATGAAAATGCAAAAACAAGATGCATGATCACCTAGTGGACTAAGACTTTGGCATGAAAATGGTAAAAAACAAATGCATGACGATTTAGATAACAACCATGTTAAATTTAGCGGTACCGAAAGGGCGTTAATAGAAATATTAACGTAAGCTAGTCCCCGAACCTTTGATCTCTGGTTCTCGTAGAAACCGAAACGAAATTCCCGCGTTTCGGTTGGGTATTCTAGCCGACCCCCAACCTAGGCTAGTGGCGACTCCTTAAAAAATAAAATTGATCCGCTGTCACGCGAGATATGGATTTAGGGAAAATCCACGTTCATGATCAATGAGTTATATGGCTAAACAAAAGATTTACACTTCAGTAAAAATCATTTTAAAAAAGTGCCATATGAACCATCTCATGAACACTTATCTCTAAACCCGCCTCATCCGAGCTCGGGCCCTCGTGGGGCAGGTCGCGACATATGCCAATATGGATTCAACCTTGATAATGGACTTGGGACAAAAGCACAAGAAATTAAAGAACCCATTATCCCATTTGGCACAAAGAAAAAGTATGGGGTGGGGTATGAAGTCATTAGTAATCACCATGGAGGCCGAGGCCAAGCTCAAAAGAATCATGAAGGCCGTGGAAGTCGAGGTGATTGAACCATTAATCCATCAACGTGGAAGGGTAAGGCTAGAGAGTTACCCTATCATCAGATTCATATCAGAGAAAACTTTCCTGGGCCTCTCAAACTATTTTTAGAAGAAAATTTACATGCAGAAGTAGAGTTTATCTTGCTGGGTTTATTTGAAGAGGATATTATCAGCGTTGTTATAACTAAAGACGAAGACACCTACGCACTGGAGTAGGAAGATTCTTTTGAACCCTTTCCTTATTGTTGCCTTTACAATTTGTCTATTTCATATTGATGTTGTTTGCAATTTCAATTCAGTTGCAATTTACATTCCTTTCGATATAGATGTAATTGTATTTTTCAAGTCAATAAAAGTGATCAAATGTTTTGTTAAGGACATGTAGAAATAAAACCAAACCTATGATGAACATTATCCTCATTTATGAGGCTTGAGGCTTTAGGTTTCTATATTGCTCCTCATTGGGAAAACGGTTTTAAGAGTAAGGATGTCTAAGGATATGAGGATTAGCTTTATTCTCTTGATATCTTCAAAATAGCTTTCAGAATAATTTTTCAAAATGGTTTTTCATTAAACCCTGTGCATCAATTCATTTCATATGCGATTACTGATCATGTTTGTTACATGTCAAGCATGAGTATTCACACATCCATAATAGGTTCATAGGTGACCCAAATCTCTCTGAGGAGATCACTTGTGATATTGAAGTAGATAATGAAGATGAAGAATGGATCAGAAGAGAATAGATTCGTCATGAAGAATCAAAGCCACTCATATTAGAAAAAACAATTATCGTTAATCTGTGTGATAAAAAGAACCCCAAAGAGGTTAAGATTGGAAAAAGTCTTCTCTCAGCATAAGCAAAAAGAATAACAGATTTGCTCAAAGAATATCAAGATATATTCGCATGGTTTTATGCTGACATGCCAAGTCTTGATCCAAGCATAATAGAACATGTTTTGCCAATTGATCCAAATATTCCACCAAAGAAGCAAAAATTGAGGCGAACAAAGTTGGAATTGGCAAAGAAAATAGAAGAAGAGGTGATGAAATTACTCAAAGTCGATTTTATCGAAGTAATGTTATATCCAGAATGGATTGCCAACATAGTACCCGTAATGAAGAAAGATGGTCGGGTACAGGTGTATGTTGATTATCGCGGCCTAAATAAAACAAGCCCTAAGGATGATTTCCCACTTCCACATATTGATGTATTAGTGATATCACTGCTGGGTTCGAAACATTTTCATTCATGGATGATTTCTTAGGATATAATCAAATCCTCATGAAGAAAGAGAATAAGGCGAAAACATCTTCATAACACCATGGGGCATATTTTGTTACAAGGTGATGCCTTTCGGTCTGAAAAATGCTAGTGCCACATATCAAAGGGCAATGGTAACTCTATTCCATGACATGATGCACAAAGAAATCGAAGTATATGTGGATGACATGATTGCAAAATCCAAACAAGGAGAAAATCATGTTGAGGTGCTGCACGAATTGTTCGAATGACTTAGAAAGTACAAGTTGTGGCTAAACCCCAACGAGTGTGTATTTGGGGCAAAATCTGGCAAACTGCTAGGATTCATGGTCACTAACAGAGGAATCGAAATTGATCCTTCCAAGATTAGGGCAATACATGACTTAAAAACTCCTTCTACGGTAAAAAAAGTGAGAAGCTTATTGGGGCGATTAAACTACATTGCCCATTTCATCTATCAGCTTTCTGAGACCACTAAACCATTCTTCAAACTGTTGAAGAAAAATGTCAAAGTAAAATGGGATGCAGAATGTCAACAAGCCTTTGACAAGATTAAAGAATATCTGGTATGCCCACCAGTGTTGGTACCCCCAATTCCTGGAGTCTTGCTGATCTTATATTTAACGATTCACTATGAATCACTAAGAGCGGTGCTTGTACAAAGAAGACCAAATGATGATAAAGAACAAGCCATTTATTACTTGAGCAAGAAATTCACAACATTATAAGTGAATTATCCAGTAGTTGAGAAGACATGCGTTGCATTAATTTGGATATTACACAGATTAAGACAGTACACCCTTCATCACCAAATTTTGCTAGTAACCGAGAATGACCCGATTAAGTATCTTCTTGAGAAATCCTCCTTGGTTGGGAAATTAGCAAAATGGTAAGTCTTGTTATCTGAGTTTGACATCAAAAATTCATCCCAAAAGTCAATTAAAGGATGAGCGATAGCAGACATGCTGGTAGAAAATTTGCAGAATATCGCCAGTTCCGAAGAACGACTTGATGACCATATATTGACATTAGTTGATGACAAATGGACCATGTATTTTGATGGTGCAACTAACTTATCTAGATCAGGAACTAGGGCAGTACTAATCTCCCCAGAAGGCTAACACTATCCGGTATCTGGGAAATTGGTATTTCCATGCATCAATAACATCGCTAAATACGAAGCGTGCATTCTCTGCTTACAACTAGCCCTCTCGATGAAGATAAAGAGACTTCAAGTGTATAGAGATTCTATGCTTATCATATTGTAAACAATTGGAGAATGGAAAACTCGTGATGCAAAGCTAATTCCCTATCACAAATACTTAGAATGAATGATGGAGAAATTCGAAGAAATAACATTTGATTATCTTCCAAGAGCTCAGAATCATTTTGCAGATGCTTTTGCAACCTTATTATCCTTACTCCAAGCTGAAGATGGTATGGATATAAAACCATTGAGAATCAATATTCTCGAACAACTAGCACACTGCATGGTAGTTCAAGCGGAATTTGACAATGAACCATGATTTCATGATATTAAGAAATACTTACAAGCAGGAGAATTTTCTGAAGAAAGCCAGTCAGGCGACAGAAAATTTATTAGAAAGATAGCCAACAAGTTCTTTCTCAGTGGACAGGTTCTTTACAAGAAATCATTCGATTCGATCATGTTAAGATGAGTTGATAGCAAAGAGTCTGAACAAATCATGAGAGAAATCCATGAAGGCGAATGTGGTCTGCACATGAACGGCCTATTTCTAGCCCGCAAAATCATGAGATTGGAATATTATTGGATGACAATGCAAACAGATTGCATTTAACATGTGAGGTGTTATCGCCAATGTCAAGTTTATGGAGACAGAATCAATGCACCGCCGAATGAGCTGCATCAAATGTCAGAACCATGGCCATTTTCAATGTGGGTAATTGACGTGATTGGTCCAATTAACCCTAAGGCCTCAAATAGACATCGTTTTATCTTGGTGGCAATTGACTACTTCACCAAGTGGATTGAAGCGAATTCATATATAAATGTCACCGCTAAGAATGTGGCAAAATTCATTAAGTGAGACATCATCGCTAGGTATGGAGTTCTAGAAGCAATGATTACCAATAATAGTTCACATTTGAATAACAAAATTATAATCTGCTTGAACACTTCCACATTCGACACTTGAATTCATCTCCATACTGCCCACAAATGAATGGAGCAGTGAAAGCAGCAAATAAGAATATCAAGAAGATATTATCCAAAACAGCTAAAAACTATCGTGACTGGCACGAAAGATTGCCATATGCTCTGATGGTATACCAAACTTCAATTCGAACATTAACTGGGGCAACTCCATTTTCCTTAGTATATGGGATGGAAGCAGTATTATCCGTCGAGGTAGAAATTCCTTCATTAAGGATATTATCCCAATTGAAACTCTCAGAAGCTGAATGGAGCCAACAAAGATGTAGACAGCTCAACATGATTAATGAGAGAAGATTAAGGGCTATATGTCATGGACAAGCTTACCAGAAAAGAGTTACTAAATCTTTCAACAGAAAGGTGAAACCAAGATGTTTTTGAAGTGGATGATCTAGTAGTAAAGAAAGTCATTCCCAATAACTCAGATCCACGTGGGAAATTCACTCCAAATTATGAGGGTCCATACATTGTCAAGAAGGTTCTTCTTGGAGGAGCATTGATTCTTGTAGATATGATAGGAATAGAACTAGCCTATATTGTAAATGCAGATGCTGTCAAGATTTTCTACCCATTAAATGAAGACAAACATTCAAGAAAAGATTCGGGTCATTTTAGAACATGTGCATATCATGCATATCATGCATGCCATACATTTCCTAAACATGTTTGTCTGATTTGCAGAAGAAAGCGAGTTTAAATTTGAACTAGTTGACAATTTCAAAATTCCCAATGGAGTTATCAAATGGTAGAGGGAAGTATCATTTCCCAATTCTATTTTCCATTGATATTCTCTAATGTGCTTTCTTTTTTATCATCCCCAGAGAGAGAAAGAAAGGGAGCGACAACAAAAGAATCCATAATGTAACCAAAGCAAAGGCATGCAAACAAGAGGGATCTATATAAATTGATCAGATAGGTATCCCTAAATCGTGAGGGCATATGAGGTCGCCTTTCTAAGAGAAAAATCAAACATTTTTCTTCCCCAAGCGGAATGACACTAAAGCTGAGCAAAAACAAAACAAAGTGTTTTGCGAAGAAAAATACTTCAAAAATGTTTCAATCAAAGATTTTGAAACACGCTTTCTTTGAAAATACAATAAGCATCAAAATTCCCTAAAAGGGATAATATGACAAAAGGCTTTGAAAAATTTCATAGAAAAAATTTGGATCAAATCAAATGGAAAGACCTTCAGATGATAAAAGATAAGCCATATCCAAACACATCCCCTATATACTCGAGTGAATGGAAGGATGAATATTAGAATGAGAGAAAACCTCATCTGAAGGAAATATGGGATATTCGCAATGATTATATGGATTGAAATGATGAAAGGCAATCATTTCACTATCCCAAACATATGCTTATCCCTTGCAAACCAAATTTGAGCCAAAACAGTGGAGAAGTTTCCTTAAAACAACCCTGTTAAGAACCATCCCGCATTATGGCAAATCAGGAGATTTATGGATTGACAACTATGGAGTATAGGATTAAGAAAGATTTTATTGCATACTCTTGCATTAATCTTTTTGTGATAACTTCATATGAAGTCATATGGAAGCTCAAAACATTCCAAGAGGAAGAAGAGCACTTCATTCATATACCCAAACACAATACCTTTGACAAAACCTAATTGAGCCCGAATATTTATTTCAGAACCCCAAGTTGGTGATCATCTCTTCGCACTGGAGCATGAGCATATGATCCACTTTAATAAATAGAAAACAAAAGGGCAGAACACAGAGTCCTTAGAATGCAAAAAAATCAAGGACAAAGGAGTTTAGGGCATGAAAAAGCAGTGTGCTTGGTAAAAACAAGGCCAATGCCCAGAAAAATGAGCAAAAGAAAAGAAAGAACAACATTCAAAAGAAAGAATGACAAAAGTCAAGTCAAAAGCAAAGCAAAAGTTATGAAAAATCAAAAGTCACAACAAATCAGTGATAGAAAAGATCTCGATGAAAGTTTAGGGGACTCTCGTGTTCATGATAAGAAAAGATCCCTAGTGGACAAAGAAAAAGGGTGGTGATGTCAAGAAGATCACCAGTTTCGCAAAACCTTGAATTCAAAAAACAATTGAGCCTACCCAATACCAACATTACAACCTCTCTGTCACGCCCCGAACCCCTTGACACGCAACATCCCTACCTTGGTCGATAAACTGCGACGTCTCAGGAAGCGTCACCGACCTATGCCCATAATTCAGAGATCAAGCATAAGCAGAAGTATTAAATAAACAAACCCAGACAACTACAATATGAGCCAAGGATAGCCATACATCAAACACCAACGTAGAAAATAATTACACATTTATATTAATATTAAAAACCATTTATATAATATTTACAAGTACAACCAAAAGATACAAACGATCAATAGCCACTTGGTTCAAAAAGTGGTAAGCGGCTAGGGGGGTCAGGCTAAAACTTGGGAAGAGGGCTACAGTCCAAAAAGTAGCGGCCCTCACTACTAATTAAGGACACGAGGTGGCCCTAAGGCTCCCAATCAGGGTCGGACGACTCGGTAGAATCATCTGGCAACTCCTCGGAGGCATCGTCACTAGAGCCTGACTCCTCCGAATCCATGGCCTGTGCTCGCTCATCCTCGGTTTCTGGCTCCAACTCCGGGTCAAGGTAAAGCTCGAACCCCTCCTCGTCTAATCCTAACTCGTTATTTTCCTCAGCTCTTATCTCCACATCGGGCCCTACCTCAGCTACCTCTCCGATTTCTTCCTCGTCATCTATGTCCATATTCTCAAATTCCTCTTCTTCGTCTTCGAGCTGATCAGCATCTTCGGCGATTACTTGAGACTCCCCCTGCATGGGCTCATCCACGCTGTCTACGTCATATACATCCTGAGGATTAATTATCTCACCATCAGCCATTCGTGGAATCATCAATTTATCTTGGTCAATTGGCACATCAAAGGTCTTAAGGGGTCGCCCGAGGTTGCCATCTGCGTCTCGCAAGCACCAGGCCACGTACTCTTGGGTCTGATAAAAATACTCTCCTACGTTTACAAACACCACGGAACTACATCTCACATAGGATTCCCCATTTCCTGCGGGGTATGTACTGGTATATTGGTATATCTGTACAGGTATTCCAAAAAGCGGCGGATTTGACATCTTTATAGCTGGGGGTCTGAAAAGTTTCGGTTACACAACTGTGAGACGAATCTCAGTGAGTTCAATCCCTAATCCTAGGCTAGGCTAGCATGCAATCTCCTGACCGGAACACAATTATTTAAAACCATAATGCAACAACAGTCAAACAATTCTCTGACCCTGCAAGTTAGACAGTTTAATATATAATAACCACGGCACATACGTGGCACACATTATCACACGTACGCCAATCACATGCTCGTGCACCGAGTCTCATACACTCGCATGCCAGTCCATGCATATTCATGCATACAAATATCGTCGACATGTCACGTGCATTACCCGGCCCACTGGCCCACACTGACACACTGGCAATCGCCCAATTTATTATTTATTACGACTCGAGTCAACAACATTCACGACCCAATGCGTCTAACTTGCTTCAAAGTGCATGAGGCGTAACACTGATCTCCTTACGAACCAGAGCCTGCTTCAAAGTGCATGAGGATGGTCGTCTTCTGGACGTACCGGGCATCGTCCTGCTTCAAAGTGCATGAGGACAGTATCGAACCGAAGGTCACGACCCGAAGGTCCTTAGGTGATCACACAACTCATTATTATCTGAACCCAGCGTATGATGCTTCAGGGTATTTTAGGTGATCACACACTCATGGCAGACACGCATTCTCGCAGAATTTCATCACATGCCTCACTCTAGGCATACATAATGCATGTCCATGTTATGCGATGCAATGCACCATGAGCACAATGAAATTCAAACACTCAGTATCACAACACGTGCTAAATTGGCCCAATTAATACCGTGTGGCCCAACGTGCGATTCACAATTCAATAATTAATTGCAAGTCAAACAGTGTTCAATTGCACTTCACAAAAATCAGCCACACATGCGACATGATAGTACGCAATCAATCACAATTTAGCACGAATTACATACAATCAGTCAACCCGGACATATCTGACAATTTCACCAATGGGCTCCTAATCTGGCCATTTAGTCCAATTATTCTCCTCAATAAATTCTCATTGATTCACTACATTTTTCCCGATAATAATTTCTATAAATCAGTACACTAAATTTTTTTTCTCTGCCAGTACTAGCATTCGTAAACCAATCTAGAAAAATGCACTATCAGTGCTAATCCGAGTTTAGGAATTTTACTCACTTAATCTTGGACCACAACGACGAAGAACGGCGGCCGATCACTGGTGAACAGTGAAACCGGCGGCGGCGTTCCCGGCGACGACGTACGGCCGGCGGTGTACGGAATCGTACGGACTGTACGGATGTCTTACGGTCACTATACGAAAACAGCGATGAATAGTGACGTACGGACGTTAGGAACGTCACAGTGGCAGCAGCTCGGCCGTACAAGCTCCGGCGTGACGGCGGTGATGACCGGGAGAGAAAAAGAGAGAGAAAGAGAGAGAAAGGGGTCGGACAGGGGCAAGGCCAAGGCTGGGGACTGAGGTGGTCGAAGGGGAGGCACGGTGGCCGACGGCTTGCTCCGGCAAGGCCAAGCCGAGAGAGAAAATGAGAGAAAGAGAGTGATCGGAAGGGAGAGAGGGAGTTCTGGCCGAGATGAGGGTGAGAGGAGAGAAAGAGAGAGTCTTATCTTGGTCAAACATTAGGGGCTAGGGGTGCCAAGTGTCAAAGATCTAGCAAAAATGATCATTTTACCCCTCATCCAAGGGCCACCATTAAATCTTATCCAATAATTCAAGGGCATTTTGGTCCTTTGCTATAATAATTAGGATAAGTCCAATTTTAATTAATTTCCTTAATTATCCCCCCAAATTTGGAATAAAAAATAGCCCATGGGCAAAACCGTCATTTTTTCGGTCCCGGGGCGAAGTTTCATTTTTCGCCCGTACCAACCCTCCATGTGCATGGCCAACATAAGGTAGTGTCGGAATCGCGAAATTCATCGCGCAAGCCCTCGAAAATCTACGTCAAAGTTTGAGGGGCAAAATCGTAAATTGTTTTCAATTTTTGTCGAAATTCCAATTTTTGGCCATAACGACTCCTGGTATGCGTGGCCACCCTAAAATGGTGTCGGTCTCGAAAAATAACCTCATTTGGTCTCTAAAAGCAACGCTGGTGTCCCGAAGGACAAAATCGTAATTTTTCACCTCCGGATCGAAATTTTAATTTTTACTCATATTAACTCCAAACGTGTGTGGCCAGCGTAATATGACGTCAGATTCCCAAAAATAGTCTCTTAAGCCTTCGAAAATCGACATCGAAATCCGGGCTCAATTCCGTAAACAAAACTCGCTAAACTTTCAATTTCAGGGTCTCTCACTAACAGGCGGCTGCTTAGAGGTTACGCGTATCGACCTAAGGCTATCCGTATCGTAATGGTCTCATTTATTGAGAGAATGAGAAATTATCCCTAGTTCCAGAGGTTACGATCGTTCGATTCAAGTTCAGGACTGGTTGGTCATGTGTACTTTCGGTCTTGCAGAATCACCTGCGTCCCTATTGTACATCGTAGGCCTTGGGCAAACCCAATCCATTACCCTTTCCTACGATCCGCCCATGTTGGCCCAAAATATTCCCTCAGTATCTCTCGTGATCGGTGTCCGTTTCATGATAGGGTCCTCGGTCCACATACTGTTTTCTAGTTAGCCATACCCCATTGGTTAGTATTTCAAGAGTAATCAGCTCTAGGCGAGACTTACTAAAATGAAATGTGAAATAATATCAGTTTTATTGATTCTCGAAATTATATTCAAATTTGGGCTGTTACACTCTCCCCTAAAAACTCTTCAGATTGGGATATTGAGAGTGAAAATATGATTTTATGACAAGAGGTCATCACTCAAAGAAGTGTATACAATATTGTCTTATCTTATCCTCGAGGTTCTTACCTTGTAGACCCGAATTCAGACATGATGAAATCCTTTTCTTAGCCTCAGAATGCCTATCTTTTGAATATCCATTGACCAAGCCAACATCACAACCTTTTGAAAGACCTTATCGGATCAATTAAATTGTATACACTGCGAATATCTCCGAATACCTAGGGATTGGTTAAGAGAGATAAAATTGAGGGATATCAGAAAAGTTCCCTTTAAATCAAATGAAGGAAAGACCAAGTTTATAGATCAAAACAAATCCTTTCTAATGAGGATCTTCCAAACTATTATTGCAAGCATTTCTTGAAAGTTTGCAAGCATTTTATTCAAATAATTCCTTGAAAAGGAAATTTGATTGTCTGAAATGAATTTAATACAAAGAATGCATATTTCAAGATCAGTTTTCAAAAAGTTTTTGGTCTTAAAATCAAGTTTTCAAATAGTTTGTGACAAGCTAAAAGAAAAATCACACTTTAAACGGTTTTGATTAATTTCAAAACTACTTTTCAAAATAGTTTTTGATCAACTAAAAACCATATCAAGGTTAGTGAAACCTCAAAATCACAAAACTCACAGTTAAGGCATTTATTGTTTGAAGTTTTTCCAAAGTCCTATTTAGTGAGGAGCTACTAGGCAAATTTCAAGTCCTATTTGACGAGGAGTCACTAGGCAAATTTCAAGTCCTATTTGACGAGGAGTCACTAGGCAAATTCCAAAGTCCTATATGGCGAGGAGCAACTAAGAAATTTCAAAGTCCTATTTGGCAAGAAGCCATTAGGCAATTTCAAGTCCTATTTGACGAGGAGTCACTAGGCAATTTCAAGTCCTATTTGACGAGGAGTCACCAGGCAATTTCAAAGTCCTATTTGGCAAGGAGCCACTAGGTAATTCCAAAGTTCTACTGTAATATCCTGAATTTTGACCCGTTACCGGGACCAATAAAGTGTACATTAATTCCGAATTTTGATCAAAGTTGGGGGGCTAACTAAGATTAAGAAGACTTAACCAGGTCTGGTCAACCTTGGGTTAGGGGTTAAATATTCGGAAGGGGATGTCACGCCTCGTACCCCACGGAACGTAAACATCCCACATAAGGTCAAATAGTGGTGCGACGCTCCCAGGTTACGTCACCGACCCGAAGGAACAAATAAGAGAAAACACGACACATGCGGAAACGATGTATATATAATATATATATATACACCCGGACAACGTATAAAGTAACCATGAATAGCAACAGACAACAAATTAAGAACGATTTAAAACCATATATATGTATTCATTATAAAACTTATTTACAGTATCCATTTCTAAACAAAAGTACAACAAAAGGGGCCATGATAACAAAAAGGGATCGGTGGCCTAGGGATATTGAACTAACTACTGGAGGGCTACAGTCAAAAAGGTCGGCCCTCACTCCTAAAGCTGAGACCTAGTCTATGGCTCCCAGTCTGGATCAGAGCTCGATGACTCAGAAGAACTCTCAGGCTGCTCCGGCTCCCCCTCGGAACTCATGGCCTCTGACTCGGTTTGTGGCTCCGGGTCCTGCTCCTCATCCTCATCTACATCTATCGGCTGAGGGGCTTCAGCGCCCGCCTACTCCGGAACGGGATCCACTACCTCAGGCTCAAAAGCTAATCCACCAAGCTCCTCGTGCTCCTCCTCGATCTCCAAAATCTCTACTCCAGCATCGGAATCAGTATCATCCATACCAATATCTACAACGTCGCCATCCGGACACTGCCTATCCATATGACCTTCTCAATTAAATAGAACGCCTGCCAATCTGATGGGTCCTGGACCTCTCCATCACTGTCTCTAAAATACCAAGACAGATACTCGTGGGCCTCATAATGATTCAATCATACATCTACCCATACTATAGTATAATGCTTAAGGTATCTCTCCCAGTTCCCCACGGGATGCACGGTCATGGTACGCTCGATATGGTGGGGAATCCCAAAGCGTAACGGCGCGTCGTTAAAGTTCATGGTCGAGGATCTGAAATATCAGTTTTACAACAGCCGTGAGAAAACTCAGCAAGTAAAAACCACTAATCCTAGACTAGACCAACGTGTACCTCCATACGGGTAAATCAAACACATCAAGCAATGAACCAATATATCATTATAATGCTCCCGGGCTCAAAGCCCAATTCACTATCTTAGCCCTGCAGGTTAGGCATTTGATATCAAATTAAATCAGGTACAATTATACCGACCCGAAGGCTCACATTTAGATAAAACGACTTGTAGGCCCGACCCGAAGGCCACAATTGATAAAACGATTCGTAGGTCCGACCCGAAGGCCACAATTTGATGTAACGACCCGTAAGCCCGACCCGAAGGCCACAATTGATAAAACTCAGACATGTACATTATGCACTCAATTTCAGTCATACCATAGCGTACTTTTGTAAACCACATGCCCGGGAATTCAAAGGTAATTACCTATGCCAAATCACCAATCAAAATTACGTTCAAACTAGACATATTCCACTCATTCTCGGCATTCCCAATCATTTCCATTCTAGTTCAATCAACTCCACGTTCATTCCGCGCATTCATTCCAAAGTAATTTAATGCACCTAAGGCCCGCCTTGGACAATTCATTTTCAACCATTACTCTCACCATCGCGGGGTCATCCAATAGGACTTATACAAATCCTAACCAATTCCTAAATTGTCTAATTCCGAGCCTTTAATCAAAGAACTCAATTTGTGCACAACTTAAACAATTTAGTGCAATTCGATACTGAATGAACAGTACCAGGGCAGATTATGTCTTGTGCACTAAATCACACTTAAACAATCTCATTAGGGCCTAATCACATACCCTAACCACCCAACAACCAAATACACCTACTTAAGCCTAATTAGCCCCTAAATTACTTAATTCCAAGTCCTTACTCAATGAATCCAATTAGTGCAACACCTAAGCAAATTTTGGCATTTTCGGTACTGGTGAACAGTACCAGGGCAGAACACCAATTAGGCCATATTCCACTTCTAAATCACTTCATTAGGCACCAATTAGGTCCCCTAATCACCCCTCACAACATTAGACCTAATTAGACCCTAATTAAGTCTAATTAACCCCCTAATTACCCTCTAAAAAGCACAATTAGACTAATCAAAGGTTTAGGGGTTTATACTCGCCTAAATTAACTCGAGACGACGAGAACGAGCGGTCAATCACCGACACGTGGTAAAAATCGACGGCGGCGTTCCGGGGGCAAGCCGGCGGTCACGGCGGCGACGGGCGATGATGATTTGCTACTGGTCCTCTTGGCTTGAAGCTAGGACGGGGGCTGAGGGTGGCGGTCTAGGATAGAGAGAAGTCAATGGTGGTTGAGGTGACGGCTGGTGGTGCACGGTGGCCGGCGACGTAGCTTCCTGGCGGTGGTGACGTCAATGGGAAGAACCGGCGAGGAAGAGGGGGAAATGGGGGTCTCGGTTGATCAGAAAATGGGGGGGGGGGAGAGAGAGAGAGAATTCAGGTCAAATAGGGTCAAAAATAGCTTAGTGGGATCCATGTGTCACAATCTAATGCCTTAGGACAACTTTGCCCCTAATCTTATGGTCACCAATGGTCCTTATCCAATAATTTAGGGGTTAAATGGTCATTTATCCCTAACCCAAGGCTGACCAGACCTGGTTAAGTCTTCTTAACCTTAGTTAATCCCCCAACTTTGGTCAAAATTCGAAATTAATGTACACTTTATTGATCCTGGTAACGGGTCAAAATTCAGGATGTTACACCTCTTCCCCCTTTACAAAAATTTCGTCCTCGAAATTTATACTCTAAACTTGTTCCTCGAACAACTAGGGGTGTTGACGTCGCATGGCCTCTTCACTTTCCCATGTAGCGCCTTCTGTCTTGTGGTGCTCCCAAACTATCTTGACCATCGGGATCGTTTTATTCCGCATCACTCGATCTTTCAGATCTTCAATTCTGATTGGCTTCTCCACGTACGACACCCTGTCGTCCACATCTATTTCTTCATATCTCAGAACGTGTGTCGGATCTGGCTTGTACTTTCTCAACATCGATACGTGGAAGACGTTGTATACTTGGGACAAGTTAGGTGGCAGGGCAAGTCTATAGGCCATGTCGCTAATCTTTTAAAAAATCTCGAAAGGTCCAACAAACCTCGGACTTAGCTTTCCTTTCTTGTCGAATCGAGATAACCCTTTCATAGGCGACACCTTAAGGAAAACATGATCTCTGACTTGGAATTCCAAAGGTCGTCGTCTCCTATCGGCATAACTTTTTTGACGACTTTATGCTGTCTTTAGCCTCTCCCGAATGATCTCGACAGCTTCCATTGTCTGCTGTATCAACTCTGGGCCGGTAATACTCCGTTCACCTACTTCGTCCCAGCATACTGGAGTCTTGCATGCTCTGCCATACAATGCTTCAAATGGGGCCATTTGGATACTCTGCTGATAGCTGTTATTATACGCAAACTCTACCAAATGTAGCTGTTCTTCCCATTTTCCTTGAAAATCCAACATACAAGCCCTCAACATGTCCTCAAGGGTCTGAATCGTCCTTTCTGATTGACCATCAGTATGCGGATGGTAAGCTGTACTGAATTATACCTTTGTTCCCAAAGTCGTCTGCAGACTCTTCCAAAAATTTGCCGTAAACCTCGGGTCACGATCTGATGTGATCGTCACTGGTATTTCATGTAGCCTAACAATCTGTCTCGCGTACAGCTCCGCGTATCGTTCTAGCTCAAAATCCTTCCGTACAGCTAAAAAGTGCACTAACTTCATAAGTCGATCCACAATCACCCAAATGAAATCATGCCCTCTCTGGCTTCTCGGTAATCCGATCACAAAGTCCATGTTGATGTGTTCCCATTTCCACTCGGGAATATCCAACGGTCGCAGCAATCCTCCTGGTTTGCAATGTTGCGCCTTTACCTACTGGCAGGTCAAACACTTAGCCACATACTTGGCCACATCCGATTTCATTCCGTTCCACCAGTAATATTACCGTAAATTCTAATACATCTTCGTGCTGCCAGGGTGGATACTGTAATTGCTGCGATAAGCTTCTCTTAGTATTTCTTCCTTAAGCTCGACATCATCCAGCACGCACCAACATCCTCTGAATTTCAAAATTCCATCGTTTGACATTTGGAAGTCTGACTTCCTCGTAGAAGCATCCATGTCTACGATCTTTTGAATTTCCTGATCCGTGGATTGTAGCGCCTTAATCTTGGTCTGAATCTCAGGCTCGATTCTCAAAGTGGCCATCAGATTCGACATATGGCTTAATTCCAATTTAAACTCTGAGTCTCGGATTCTTTCCAGCAATGTCCACTCCTTGATCATCATGTGCGCCATGCTTGACTTGCGACTTAGCGCATTCGCTACTCGGTTCGCCTTTTCAGGGTGGTACATGATATCACAATCATAGTCTTTCAACAGTTCCATCCACCGACGTTGCCTCATAGTCAGCTCTTTCTGCGAGAACAAGTATTTGAGGCTTTGATGATATGTATAGATTTAGAATTTTTCTCCGCACAAATAATGTCTCCAAATTTTGAGTGCAAAAACAATGGCAGCCAACTCTAGGTTATACGTCGGATAATTCATCTCGTGTGGCCTCAATTGTCGTGACGCATACGCAACTACTTTTCCATGCTGCATCAGTATACACCCAAGTCCCCTAAGTAAAGCATCACTATAGACCTCAAATCCACCAGGTCTAGACGGAATAGTTAACACTGTGGCTATCGTCAGTCTGTGCTTTAGTTCCTGAAAACTTCGTTCGCACTTGTCATCCCATTCAAACTTAGCCTCCTTTTTCAGCAATCGCGTTAGTGGCATGGCTATCGACGAAAATTCTTCCACAAAATGTCGATAATAGCCAACCAATCCTAAGAAACTCCTTATTTCCGTTACTGACGTCGGTCTGGGCCACTTAAGCACTACCTCGATCTTAGTCGGATCCATCGATATTCCTTCTCCTGATACTATATGTCTAAGAAATGCACCTTGCTAAGCTAGAATTCGCACTTGCTGAATTTTGCATAAAGTGCGTGCTTCCTTAACGTCCGTAGCACCTCAGTCAAATGCACTTCATGTTCTTCCGAGCTCCTTGAATATACCAGAATATCGTTGATAAACACAATGACGAACTGATCTAGGAATTCCTTGAATACTCTGTTCATCAAATCCATGAAAGTTGCCGGGCATTTGTCAAACCGAATGGCATGACTGTAAATTCATAATGCCCGTACCTGGTCCTAAAGACAGTCTTGGGTATGTCTTCCTTTCGGATCCTAAGCTGATGATACCCAGTCCGTAAGTCGATCTTGGAGAATACTGATGCTCCTTGTAATTGATCGAACAAGTCGTCAATCCTTGGCAGTGGATACTTATTCTTTATAGTCACCTGATTCAACTGCTGATAGTCTATACATAATCTTAACGTCCCGTCCTTTTTCCTCACAAACAGGACTGGCGCTCCCCATGTAGACGCACTAGGACGAATGAATCCCTCATTTAACAATTCCTGCATTTGGACTTTCAACTCCTTCAGCTCCGATAGGGACATCCGATATGGGGCCTTAGAAATCGGCTCCGTACCTGGGGCCAATTCTATTACGAATTCCACTTCCCATTCTGGCGGTAAGCCCGGCAATTCCTGAGAAAAGACCTCAGGGAAATTACACACTACGGGGATCTCTTCCAACTTAGGTTCCGCCAACATTGGATCATTCACATGCACCAGGTATCCCTCACAACCTTCATCGAGCATCTTAGTCGCCTCAAGCGAAGAAATCCAAGGGATCGAGGTTCCTTCTCAGTTTCCCTGGAATTCAAACCTAGGATGTCCAATTGGATTGAATTGGATCATCCTATTGCCGCAATCCATAACGGCTTTTTGCTTCATCAGCCAATCTATACCGATGATTACATCGAAGTCATACATGGGTAACACAGCCAAATTAATCCTTTCCTCTACATTCCCAATCACAATTTTACAGTCCAAGCACCCCAATGATACCAACACCCTATCATGCAGTGGGGTTGTCACACATAGCATAATCTCAAGTAATACGGGCTCAATACTAATCAATCTAACAAACTGTTCTGAGATAAACGAGTGGGTTGCCCCGGGATGAAATAACGCATAAGCAACATGATCATAGAGAGAAATGGTACCTGTGACCATGCTTGGCGCGTCCTTGGCATCCTTGCGCGCCATTGCGTATACTCTTCCTTGTGCAGAAGGTCTGCCCTGGATAGCTGGTGGGGGATTCCCCGCTTGATTTCCCATCCTAGGCTGGTGATGCTGACCCGGGGGTCCCAAAGGGCGTTGCTGAGGACAGTTCTTTATTTGATGCTCCAAACTCCCGCAGCGAAAACAAGCCCCAAATCTATTCGGTGGCTAGCTAGGTTTCCCTATATTCCTTCTCGGTGGTGGAACAAACCGTCTATTGCTGGTCATCGATTTCTTTCCGAAGCGACGATTGTCCTGATTCTGATTAAATCTTGATCCTGATGCTGCTACCCTTTCCATATGATCTCTCTCCATGGTTTGGGCTCGTTCATACAGTTCTCTATAATCCCTGATATTCAATAGGAGCATCTGAGTGCGAAGGTCCGGTTTCAGCCCATCCCGGAATCTTCGAGCTTTGTCAAGAGGATTCTCTACCATCCTTGGAGCGAATTTTGATAATCGTGCAAACTCTGCTTCATAGTGGACTACTGTCATCGAGCCCTGATAAAGTCTCATGAACTCCGCCATCTTCTTCTCCTGGGCACTCTCCGAGAAATATTGCCCATAAAAATTTTTCACAAACACTGCCCAAGTCTGTTCCACATTCTCTGGGAATACTCTGTACCTGATTGCCTTCCATCAGTCATTAGCATTGTCTTGCAGCTGATGGGTTGCGAGGGAAATTTTCTCAGTCTCTGTACATCCCAACAAATCAAACGCCTTTTCTAATTCCTCCACCCAACGTGGAGCGATTTCTGGGTCACCTCTGCCCGTGAACTTGGGCGGTTTCAGCTTGAGAAACTGCTCCACCAATTGGTGCATTGGTCTCACTGCTACCATTGGTTGAGCCTGAGCCTGCTGGCTTTGAGCTTGCTGAGCCTGATTCCCGTTAATGGCAGCAGCTGCTGCAGCTTTAGCAGCCTCAGCAATGACTGCGGCTCTCTCTCGGGCCTGCCTGCCCATGACATTCCCTATTTCCCTTAAGGTCTCAATGACTTGTTCCATTCTGGGGTCTCTGGCCTCTTGGCCACCAGTACTGGACTGCACTTGAGGTTCCTTGCCCCTTCTTCTGCTCATTCTTTCCAGTCTGAGTGCTCAACTACCTGTTGTAATTCTGTTCAGGAATTAGAGACCTAAACCAACTATCCGGTCTAAGTCCTAGGCAGGTATCAACACCAAAGCAATCAAACACTCAGCATGCGACTTAGTACAACAGCACCAAGATTTCACCCAAGGGCTTGCACACTTATCTTGGGTCCTGCCGCACCTGCATAACACTGATTCAATTAATCACCAGAACATTCAACACAAGTAGTCCGGAGGTACACTTAGCACACAAGGTCACCCTACAGCTACCCATGGTCACTACTCCTTATCACTCCAGGGTTCGACCAGATTTGACCGAGCTGACCTTGCTCTGATACCAATTCGGATGGGGATGTCACGCCCGGTACCTCACGGAACGTAAACATCCCACATAAGGTCAAATAGTGGTGCGACGCTCCCAGGTTACGTCACCGACCCGAAGGCACAAATCAGAGAAAACACGACACATGCGGAAATGATGTGTGTATATATATATATACACCCGGACAATGTATAAAGTAAACATGAATAGCAACAAACAACAAATTAAGAACGATTTAAAACTATATATATGTATTCATTATAAAACTTATTTACAATATCCATTTATGAACAAAAGTACAATAAAAGGGGCCACGATAACAAAAAGGGATCGGTGGCCTAGGGGTATTGAACTATCTACCGGAGGGCTACAGTCAAAAAGGGTCGGTCCTCACTCCTAAAGCTGAGACCTAGTCTATGGCTTCCAGTCTGGATCAAAGCTCGATAACTCAGAAGAACTCTCAGGCTGCTCCGGCTCCTCCTCGAAACTCATGGCCTCTAACTCGGTCTCTGGCTCCGGGTCCTGCTCCTCATCCTTATCAACATCCATCGGCTCAGGGGCCTCAGCGTCCGCCTGCTCCGGAATGGGATCCACTAACTCAGGCTCAAAAGCTAATCCACCAAGCTCCTTGTGCTCCTCCTCGATCTCCAAAATCTCAGCTCCAGCATCAGAATCAGTATCATCCATACCAATATCTACAACGTCGCCATCCGGACACTGCCTATCCATATGACCTTCTCCATTAAATGGAACGTCTGCCGATCTGATGGGTCCGTATACCTCTCCATCACTGTCTCTAAAACACCAAGACAAGTACTCGTGGGCCTCATAATGATTCAATCCTACATCTACCCATACTATAGTATAATGCCTAAGGTATCTCTCCCCGTTCCCCACGAGATGCACGGTCATGGTACGCTCGATATGGTGGGGAATCCCAAAGCGTAACGGCGCGTCGTTAAAGTTCATGGTCGAGGATCTGAAATATCAGTTTTACAACAGCCGTGAGAAAACTCAGCAAGTAAAAATCACTAATCCTAGACTAGACTAACGTGTACCTCCAAACGGGTAAATCAAACACATCAAGCAATGAACCAATATATCATTATAATGCTCCAGGGCTCAAAGCCCAATTCACTATCTCAGCCCTGCAGGTTAGGCATTTGATATCAAATTAAATCAGGTACAATTATACCGACCCAAAGGCCCACATTTAGATAAAACGACTTGTAGGCCCGACCGGAAGGCCACAATTGATAAAACGATCCGTAGGCTCGACCTAAAGGCCACAATTTGATATAACGATCTGTAGGCCCGACCTGAAGGCCACAATTTGATATAACGACCCGTAAGCCCGACCCGAAGGCCACAATTGATAAAACTCAGACATGTACATTATGCACTCAATTTCAGTCATACCATAACGTACTTTTGTAAACCACATGCCCCGGAATTCAAAGGTAATTACCTTTGCCAAATCACCAAGCATAATTACGTTCAAACTAGACATATTCCACTCATTCTCGGCATTCCCAATAATTTCCATTCTAGTTCAATCAACTCCACGTTCATTCCGCGCATTCATTCCAAAGTAATTTAATGCACCTAAGGCCCACCTTGGACAATTCATTTTCAACTATTACTCTCACCATCGCGGGGTCATCCAATAGGACTTATACAAATCCTAACCAATCCCTAAATGTCTAATTTCGAGCCTTTAATCAAAGAACTCAATTTGTGCACAACTTAAACAATTTAGTGCAATTCGATACTGAATGAACAGTACCAGGGCAGATTATGTTTTGTGCACTAAATCACACTTAAACAATCTCATTAGGGCCTAATCACATACCCTAACCACCCAACAACCAAATACACCTAATTAAGCCTGAATTAAGCCTAATTAGCCCCTAAATTACTTAATTCCAAGTCCTTACTCAATGAATCCAATTAGTGCAATACTTAAGCAAATTTTGGCATTTTCGGTACTGGTGAACAGTACCAGGGCAGAACACCAATTAGGCCATATTCCACTTCTAAATCACTTCATTAGGCACCAATTAGGTCCCCTAATCGCCCCTCACAACATTAGACCTAATTAGACCCTAATTAAGTCTAATTAACCTCCTAATTACCCTCTAAAAAGCACAATTAGACTAATCAAAGGTTTAGGGGTTTATACTTGCCTAAATTAACTCGAGACGACGAGAACGAGCGGTCGATCACTGACACGCGGTAAAAATCGATGGCGGCGTTCCGGTGGCAAGTCGGCGGTCACGGCGGCGACGGGCGATGATGAATTGCTGCTGGTCCTCTCGGATTGAAGCTAGGACGGGGGCTGAGGGTGGCGGTCCAGGAGAGAGAGAAGTCAATGGTGGTTGAGGCGACGGCTGGTGGTGCACGGTGGCCGGCGGCGTGGTTTCTCGGCGGTGGTGACGTCAATGGGAAGAATCGGCGACGAAGAGGGGGAAATGGGGGTCTCGACTGATCAGAAAATGGGGGGGGGGGAGAGAGAGAGAGAATTCAGGTCAAATAGGGTCAAAAATAGCTTAGTGGGATCCATGTGTCACAATCTAATGCCTTAGGACAACTTTGCCCCTAATCCTATGGTCACCAATGGTCCTTATCTAATAATTTAGGGGTTAAATGGTCATTTATCCCTAACCCAAGGCTGATCAGACCTGGTTAAGTCTTCTTAACCTTAGTTATTCCCCCATCTTTGGTCAAAATTCGAAATTAATGTACACTTTATTGGTCTCGGTAACGGGTCAAAATTCAGGATATTACATCTACAGGCGAGGAGCCCCTAGGCGAATCCAAAGTCCTACAGGTGAAGAACCACTAGGCAAATTCAAGTCCTAAGATGAAGAGCCGCGGGCGTTCATGGTTCGTGAATTCATCCTAAAACCGCGAAATCAGAATAATCATCATAATCAGCATTACCATCAATTCATGCCCCTGGATGAGCAACAAAAAAACTCTCACAAACAGGTAAGTTTCTTTCCCTCAATCATTAAGAGCCTTTCAAAAAGTGTTCTGAAAAGAGAACCATTGGATTAGATCACGAATTTCAAAAGCAAAGATCCTAATCAGTTGTTGTGAAATTTTCACCTTATCTTGTTTAGTGAGTTGACTAAAAATTCAGGTGTCACCTTGTCTTTGAGATTAACCTCTAATAAACTCAATTTCAAAGATGGACAGCTGTTGACATCTAATTTTTAGCTCATTTTTGTCGTATTTTCAAAAATTTTAAAATTAGGTCTAGGAATCTTGGCCAAGCCTAGAAACCTATTTGTAAACCAAAAAATAGTTTTTTTTTAGCATTTTTCTGCTTTTTTCCTTAATTTCTTTTAGTCAAAATAAGTAAGAAAATCAAAAAAATAGTAACTGGAATCAAAAAATTCTATAAAAATAGTCATTAGTCTTATTTTAAATCTAATTTCATAAATACATTATAAATTTTAGAAAATCTCAATCGGGTATATGTTTTTCCCAAAATTGGGGAAAATTAAACCCAAATTGAACAAAAAATGCAATTAAATTTTTTCTAGTCATTTTTAAATCATAGTATCTTCACAACAATTGATTCTGGGACCTTGAATTAAATAATGGTTGGTCCAATTGCACAATTTGACATAAAAACCAAAAATCCCTAAAATTTGATTGAAAATTAAGAATTTTGAACCCAAATTGGGAATTGTGCCCAATATATAATTGTCGAAATGCGAGACCATCATTTCAGGGTTAATCAAGTGTGGATAATTCAATTTTGGGATCAGTTTTGCCTAATCAGGTCATTAAGACATCAAATTAAACAAAACCCTATTAACCCGAATATAAAAATGAGAAAATCTTAGGCACAATTATAATAAAAATTGGGGCAAATTATACATTTGGATTCGGAATATAATGGGAAATTCAATTTTGGGGTTTAATTTGAAAAAATCAATTGAAATTGAGTCCAATTTGAGTGTTTGGTCAAAACCAGAACTGCCGGGTCAGACGAGTCAACCCGACCTGACCCGAACAGTTCATGTTCCCTACCCGACTTTGCCTAGACCAAACTAAACCCAGAAAAAAAAATGACTCAAACCTACAACTTCATCAATCATTTCCAGTTATTTGAACACGTTTTGATTGATTTTGCCAGCTGGAAAATGTCCAGCTGGCACCGGTTAACGACCCAAACCAATTGGAATTCGGTTCCAATTGAATTTGAGCAGGAAATCAATCAACAAAAAATGAGAAAAACCGAAGAAGGAGAAGAGAAGGTGTTCGAAAAAATTTCGAAGAGAGGAAAGAGAGAGAAAACGATCGCTAACGAGAGAGAACGAGCGACAACGTGAGTTGAGGCTTCCCGGATCGAGCGATCAGTGCTTTTCCAAAGCGCCGGCAAATCGGTCCAAGTGGTGAGCTTCCTCATCGGCGAACCAGTGTTGGAGTTGATCACGAAGCTCTGAAACACAAGCTCGGCCGATGCATCCAGGGACTTTCCTACGAAGTGGAGACCACGGTTCGATAGTCCAAATATTGAAGAACATCTCTGGGGCCACATATTAGCTCAAAAAAACCATTTGATCCATTTCTGAAACAGGTAAAGTATGATCATGATCATAGTTTACCAGATTTTCCAGAAATGAGTTTTAGTTCAATGTAGATGATCATACGATTTCTTTGATAATTTCAAGTTCCTGAATGCTTTAAACGTGTTTTTGAACATTTTTCCTTGCTATTTTGATTGCATTTTGGCCATAAAATCTCCATGAAACCTCCTCGGCCATTTCTGGAAATCTTCGCCGGAGCTGTTTTTGTCTCACCGGAGTGTCCTATGGCCATTAGCCTTTCAAGTCAGTGATTCTCAACTCTTGTTTGATGCTTTGAGTTTTGTATTAGACTCGATCTAGACGGCTAGGATGCAGGATATGTGAGTTAGATAATCAGAAATGCAAAATGAAAAGGTTTATTAACTAGGCATTTTCTGGTCGGTTTTCGACGGCTGGCAAGTGTTCGCGGCGAGTTGGTGGCATGAAGATGATAATAGATGTTATAAAATTTGAGCAGAACCAAAAATTAAACATTAAAAGTCGTCAGATGGTTGCCGGAGAAGAGATCAAAGTCTTGGTTTCGAGAACATTAAGGCCAAAATCATGCTCGCCAAGTGCTCAGCGATATGCCGAAATGAAAACGGCCAAAACGGCGCCGTTTTGGCACCGTGCTCGTCGGAGCCAGCCAATTCGATTCTTCGGACTGGTTCGACCCGATCTAATTCTCGGCGGGAATTTTCGAAAAATTAAAAAATAAAGGAAATTCTAAAAAAATTCTTAAAAAATCAGAAAAAATTAAAAAAAATTCACAAAATATCATAAAAAAATTCCTAATTTTTTTAGAAAATCAAAATTTTCGGAAATTAAAAAAACTCAAAAATTTTAGGAAAATTAGAAAAATTCATAAAAATTCAAAAAATTTGAGAAAATTCATAAAATTCAGAAAAATCATAAAAAATTGAAAATTCAAAAATCCATAAAAAATTTTCAAATTTCAGAAAATTCAAAAATTTTGCAGAAAAATAAAAAATTCAATTTCTCAGTAAATGAAATTAGGATTAAACATTTTCCAAAAAAAAATCGAAAATTCCAAAAATTCTCAGAATGGCCCAAAATCACTATGGCCGGCCTCAGGAAGTAAAATTTGAAATTTCGGAAATGCCTAAGTGGCATTTCTAGAAAAACTCCTAAAAAACCCTAAACCCAAAAGTACACCATTAAATGAATAAGGCCTTAGGGCTTCATTAGAGTTTGGGTATTTTGCTTGATTTTTATTTTTGGTGGCCAAATTAGGGTTGTTATGATTGATTTGCCATTGATTGCACATTTAATTTTTGGATGCTTAATTGTTTGATCATGATTAGATTAGTGAATTGACCTTAGGAATCCATGTAACACGTTAGACATGCCATATCATTCTTAGCTACCGAAAGGGCATTAATGATCTCAATTTGTGATCGTTAACGTAATCAAGTCCCTTATTCAGAATCTCTGATTCGTAGGATTGTGGTATTTCTCCGGTATCTCGATTAGGTTTCTAGTTAACCTACCATAATTGACTAGTGGCGACTCTAGGTTAAAATTTAAATCAAATAAACCCCGCTGTCACGTGAGGTATGATCTAAGAGAGACCCGTGTAGAAAAATACCTCCATTCTAGCACACGAGAGCGTGGTGCGACAAGGTGCAGATTGGAAAGACACTTGGACAAGATGGAAACTAAAAAGTTGGTTCAATTGTTGCTCAATATGTGATGAGAACTAATAAATATGGCCTGCAGTGTTAATTGCTGCAATTTGAACATCAGTTCTAACTTGAGCCTTCAAATTGTTGAATCTTGCTTCTATTAAGTCCCTGATCTCCTGAGTTCCTTTTTTTAAGTTCATTGCATAGTTCTCGGACTTCATTCTGAATTGCAGCTTGTTTCCATCTTAGATCAGTAATGGCTGCATGGTCTGACATGGATGAGGAGACGTTGTATCGAGAAGGAGTATGAGTGGTTTGAATGTCAACAGATGCTGCTTCTTTCCCTTTGCCTCTTGGTTGATCTTTAGAAGGACTGCTTTCATAATCATCTCCTTCAAGGGGAAAGTCTGCAGAAGTTGCTGCTAAAGGAGCTGCTTCTTATGCATT
Organism: Syzygium jambos; assembly: GCA_031216235.1. Classification (NCBI taxonomy): domain Eukaryota; kingdom Viridiplantae; phylum Streptophyta; class Magnoliopsida; order Myrtales; family Myrtaceae; genus Syzygium; species Syzygium jambos. Next base: position 21,669,852 of record CM062225.1, read on the forward strand.
CTGATTGTGATCCTCCTGTATGTCGGGCAGATTAAAATCATTGTCCTCAACTTTTTGAGCATTTTCTTCTTCAAACTCCTCCTGCATGTTATTTTCTATAATCTGTTCATTCTCAGGCTCCCCCTGTCTCCTAGAAAGTCCTTCCTCAGCTTCTTTTTCTACAGTAGCCATGTTTTCTTACTGATTTTTCGTGATTATTTTGTTGATAATGTCACTTAGTGAGTTCATCAAGTGTTCCTCCTCATCTCACAGTTTTTGAATTTCAAGCTGAGTGGCAGCATGTCTATTTGCACGGGCTTTATATTTGGCATCTTGAATAATTAGACATTACATAAGCCTTGACTCCTCAAGACTTCTTTTATTAGCTGGAGATTGTTCAGCAGATTGGTCATCTGATATCTGTATCTCATCATAATCGCTGGCCACAGCTTGAGTTCTTTTGGCTGGTCTTTTAGTTTTGGAGGCTGTCGGCTGCACTTTCCTCTTTCTTACTAAGGGTTGAATAGATTCCTTCTCATCATAATCATGGAAGATCTTAACAGAGCCCTTATTCTGTGTACTCATCACTTTTGCTGGAATAATATTACCCTTCTTATCCTTCCAATTTTCACCATCAAATCTATATCCCATCTCAGTCATCATGAGTTCTTCAATAGTCATAGTTTGAAGAGGTTTACCTTTGAGTTTTGTAGGAATGGAGATTTTCAAATACTCAAAGATAGCGGTGATTAAAGCTCTATAAGGGAGTTGACATTTACTCTTTTTGATAGTTCTATACATTTAAAGGAGAATCATATGTGATAGAGAAATGGGAAAGGTGGTTTGAATTGCCTAAATCAACTTGTCCTCATATTGAGAGACATCAGTTTTGAAAGATTCTTTGGGTCTGAGATAATTAATGATGATTTTGTGCAGGACAATGGAATTTAGAGGAAAAAGAGAATGAGATACATAAGAGGTGGAGCCTCTGATGAAAGAGATCGATATGCCAAATCTGAAGTGATAGGAATAAGAAAAAATTCTGTATGTTTTACTCCTAGAATGACAAAGAGATCAAAAGCTGATAGCTTGTAATCTTGTTGAAAAATAGAGAACTCAATTTCAGCAGAAGAAATGAATGACAGATTTGAATAAAAGTAAGTCGTGAGTTCTGGGTAGACTTTGTGAGAGAGAGAGAGAGCACATTCTTTGAAAATCAAGACTTTCAATCAAACTCTGAATTTTGATATTAAAATTTTCAAAGAAGTTGAAGTCTATAACTCTGTTATTCATTATTCCTCTGGCTATGAGAAAATTGTAAGCAACCTTATTAGTTTTGATTCTAAACAGACTATCGTTTCTCTTGTCATCAAGAGGAATTCCAAAAATTGGCACAAACTCAACAAATAGTTTCTCATCATTATCCTCCTTCCTACTATCAATGTTTTTTCTTTTCTCCAAAGTCTGCAGTTCCTCCTTACCAACGAACTCATCTTCTCCAGCATTCGAATATTCTCCAACTTTCTCTTTTCCTTTTCGAGAAACTCCTTTCTTTACGGTCACAGGGATGTCCTGAATATTAGAGGTTTCTTTAAGAACTATCCCCTTTTCAGCAATAGGTAATCTACCAAGCCTTACACCCTTCTCATATTTCTCCATAACTTCATGCTGAGACAGAAAACCTAATGTTTTACACACGGCATTTACAGTACTCTGATCACTCCGATTTTCTCGAAGTACTCTAATGGTTTCTATCAGTCATCTTGCCATAACAAAACGATCATGTTCTTGAACAGGGATATGTGGAGATTTATTACCTGCAGACGACTCTTTCTCAGAGCCCGAGTCAGAGATATCAATTTTCTTTGCTTCTCCATCTATGTCTGCTCTGGTGAGCATTCCCACGATTCTGTTCGATCGTCTGGAACCCTTGATTCCTTTCTTTGATTTAGTGGTCAATTTCGGTGCCATTGATGAGATTTTTGAGTTTCCGAAGAAAAAGATGAGATCTTTTAGGGTAAGACGTGTATTTGGAGATCTTTAGGGTTTCAGAAAGTAGAATGTGTGTTCAGAGAGAGTGTAAGAGTGAGAGAGAAGATGAAAAAGGTTTTAAATTGAGAAGTACTATATATCGGTTTTTATAAAAACCTTTTTAGAAACTATCAATTGACAGTTATGGGAAATTTCGGAAATTATATTCCAAAAATTTTGGGATTATAATCCTCAAACGATATCAATCAAAGCAACTAATTTCAAACAATCATTATATTAAAAATATATGAGATATACATACCTTTTATAAGATGAGTTGCGTGCCAAAATCAGACACTTTACATATATGTTTGATCAAATAAGTCATCAGATGCAATGAGAGTTTATTTTGCAGATCTCAATAAAGTGGGTTAATGATATTTAGTTTATCTCTAATAAGCTTAAAACTTTTCTTCTCTAGAGGATTTGTAAAAATGTCAGCTAATTGCTATTTAGTGTCTATAAATTGAACATGTATATCTCCTTTTGAAATATGATCACGGATAAAATGATGCTTAATATTAATATGCTTAGCTTTAGAATGCAGAATAGGATTTTTGGTCAGATTGATGACGCTGGTATTGTCACACTTGATCTTCACAGTTGAGTCTTAGATGTTGAAGTCTCTCAATGGTTGTTTCATCCAATGAATTTGAGCACAACAACTACCAAGTGAGACGTATTCTACTTCTGTCGTTGAAAAAGCTACAGTTTGTTGCTTCTTTGAATACCAGGAAACAAGCATGTGTCCTAACAATTGACACGTTCATGAAGTACTTTTCCTATCTATTTTGCAACTAGCATAATCAACATCAGAATATCTAATAAGAGTAAAATTTGATCCCTTAGGATACCACAACCCAAGTGTAGGATTGGTGCTAACATATTTGATAATTCTTTTGACTGCAGTAAGATGAGATTCTTTTGGTTCTGATTGAAATCTTGCACACAAACAAACACTGAACAGAATATCTTATCATGAAGCAGTTAAATATAAGAGAGAACCAATCATGCTTCTATATAATTTTTTATTTACCGGTTTTCCTTTTTCATCCTTGTCTAATTTAATGGAATATGACATTGGAATATTTGTCTTTTTGCAATTTACCAAACCAAACTTTTGCATAATTTCACTAGCATACTTTTCTTGATAAAGAAATGTGCCATTTTTGGTTTGTTTAATCTATAATCTAAGGAACAAAGTTAACTCTCCCATCATGCTCATTTCAAATTCACTTTGCATCATTTTAGAGAAATTCTTACACAATTGTTTTTTTTGGGTAAAGCTTACACAATTGTTCGTCTACGTAGACTTGAACAATTAAAATATCTTTACCTTTTCTTTTGATGAATAGGGTAGTGTATACATTACCTTTTATGAATCCATTTTGTTCTAGAAAACTGCTCACTTTTTCGTACCAAGCACGTGGTGCTTGTTTGAGACCGTATAATGCTTTTTTGAGAGTATATACTTGATCAGGCTTGTGAGGATCTTCAAAACTTGGAGGTTGTTCTACATATATCTTCTCTTTGATGTAGCCATTTGGGAATGTGCTTTTTACGTCCATCTCCAAGACTTTGAGTTTGGGTAGGTCCGAAAATGTCCATATGAAGCAACTGCAAAGCTCGGTTAGTGCTTACATAATTTATTAATTTAAATGAATTTCTTACCTGCTTACCTTTAGAGCAAGCTGAATATAATTCTGTGCTTTTAAAATTTCGTTCTGGCAATCCTTTGATAAGTTTCTTGGAAGCTATTTTGGAAATTAACTTGATACTGACATGTCCGAGCATCCTGTGCCACTGATCAGATTCTTCTTTTATGAAAATGAGACATTGCAAGTCATCGGACTTTGTGTCTAGCAGGTAGATGTTTCCATGTCTTCGATCCGTAAATAATTGCTTGTTGTCTTTACTTATCCCAGAGCATTTGTTTTCTTGGAAAGTAATTTTGTAACCAATATGACATAATTGACTAATGCTAATTAAATTGAAATTCAAACTTTTAACAAGTGAGACTTCATTGATGATGAGATTGTCGATTCTAACAGTTCCCTTGCCAATTATTTTTCCTTTGTTGTTGCCTCCAAAGGATATATTTCCCCCTTTAATTCTTTCTAACTTGATGAATTTCAGAGGATTTCTGGTCATATGTCTTGAGCTTCCACTATCAAGGTACCACTTGTTCTTTCTATTCTTTGGTACCTGCACAAGATAAGTAACTCACTTTTTCTTTGGTATTCATATTTTCTTGAGTCCATTTTGGTTAGAATCAGTCATTCTCATAATATCTCTCTGAATAGGTCTCTAAACCTTAGGACAGTCACTCTTAAAGTGATTTGAATCACTGCAATTTAACATTTTTGGGAAGTTTGACCATTGAATTTTACAAACTGCTTTTGAAAGTGATTTTTATAATCAAATTTAGAAGGTCTTTTCTTAAGTCTTTCTTTGACATTCAAAAAAGAATTTTTTAATTCAGTATTTTTCTAAAAACCCAAACCTGATTTATTATAATAAGAAACTTGAATTGACAAAATATGTTGAAGATTTTTCGAACCCATTGAGAATTTCTTGGTTATATTAGAAATGTCATTTTTCAAAAGTTTTTTTTCATTAGAGATGCGATCAAAACTTTCCTTAGAAATATTTTTCAGATCAGAAATTTCCTTTTTAAGTGAATCATTTTCCTTTTCAAGAAAATCTTTACTCTTGTTGATAAGATTAAACTCTTTTTGGAAGAAATCAATCTTATCCTTCTACGAAATATCTTGCTATTTTAAAATATTGTTTTCCTTTTTTAAACATTCAATCGACTTATCAATTTCCTTATTTTGAGTCGTGTTTCTTAGAGACACAATTTCCTTCTTCAATACAGAAATCTTTTTGAAGGCAATTTTATTAACAGAGATTAATTCATCAATATAATTTGCAACTACTTCAGGAATATTTGAATTACTTACCTCATCTTCTTCATCAGAACTTGATTCTGAGTCTGATTTTGCCATCAAACAAATATTAGCAAACTCTTGTTCGCTTTCATCATCCTCTGAATCACTTCATGTTTCGGCTTTGAATGCCTTCTTATATCGTTCGTATTTTCCTTTGTTCTTTTTGAGAAGAGGACGTTTGGGCTTTATGTGTCCATTCTTTTTCCAGTGGAAACATATCACATCTTTGTTTTCTTCATCTTCGATACTAGATTTCTTCTGAAAATTTAGCTTCTTGGCTTTTGATAGCTCATAATTCTTGAATTGCTTCTTTGACTTGTTCATCTTCACCTTCTTTGCCATCTTTCTCAATTTCTTGACCATTAGAGCCAATTCTTCATCTTCATCTTCATCTAAATCTGTATCTATGTCATCAGAATCAATGTTAGTTTTTAAAGCAATGGACTTTTTACCTTTGGGTTTTTCAATTTCTAAGAACTTTTCAGTTTCATAGGATTGAAGAGTTCCGATAAGTTCGTCCACCATGAGTGGTCTGATCCCCTAAGTTTCTCTAATAGAAACTTTAATGTTGTTCCACTCTTTTGAAAGAGCTCTTAGCAACTTGTTTACCTTCACAAGTTCTGAGATGAGATTGTTTTGGAATTCAAGCCCATTTACGATCTCAGTGAATCTGCTCGGCATCTCAGAAATTATTTCATTTGGTTTTTGAGTGAAAGATTCGTACTTCCCAAGGAGAATGTTGAGATTTGTCTCCTTGACTTTTTCTGTTCCTTCATGGACAAGCTTGAGACGATCCCAAATTTCTTTAGCAGTTTTAAGATTTGCAATTCATTTGTCTTCAATACTTACTAGACTATTGTATATGGTCTTTCTGATCTTTACATCCAGACGGATTCTTCTGGAAATTTCCTTGGCCAAGAGAGGTAAGGCTTGAGGTCTGATTTGCTTTCTAACTCTTTCATAAGAAGGTGTCTCATTTTGCCCTTTTGAAGTTTCTGGGGAGTTTGTTTCGTTTGGGATGATTCCATGTTCAACGATGTCCCATATGTCTTGATCTATTCTAAAGATGAATGTCTTCATCTTGTTTTCCCAGACACTATACTCAATTCTATTGAAATAAGGTGGTCTATTATTGTGATCTGACTCAGCATTATTAGCCATCAAGAATCGTTAGCTCAGAAGTAAAATAACAGTTCAAAGAAAAATGAGCACTAGGCTCCGATACCAATTGTTAGGGTTAGTGCTATCACCTAGTGTGACATTCTATAATTTTACCCACTTGGGATTTATGAAATGGATGATTTTATGAATGTACTTGTAGCTAGATCTCGCTCGAAACTGATTATTCCTAGGATACTAACCGTTAGGGAAAGGCTAATTGGGGATTTAAATTCGCGAGACCAAAAGAACTCAATCGTGAATTGACTTTCGACCATAGAATTGTCGAGGTGACATTTTGAGCCAAAGTAGGCCGATCCAAGGATAGTTAGGAATCAATTTGCCGTTATCATATTAGTGGATCGCGGGTGATTCCGCTTAATCACGAGATGAACTGACGAATGATCCTAAACCTATACCAAACGATCGTACCCGTCGGAGCTAGCGATCGATCCTCGCGATTACATGACAATCGAGGTCGTCACGATCCGAGAAAGTTTAAATGTGGCTTGATTTAGTATCGGTCATGGGTTGAATATGCAAATTTCCCCAAAAGCCACTCGTTAGTCTGAGATGCGCTTAAGTTATGTTATTTAAAATTTAGTCAATAATTAGAAACCAAGTTGGGCATTGAAAATTTAGAAAGTCACAACAGAACATTTGGATAATGTTGTTATTAGCGTGATTAGCCTTAGAATTGTCCGAATTCTTCAGAAAAATCGAATTTCGGTGAGAAATGGAAAATGACCGTTTTACCCTTGGCACTTTGTTAAGGCCAAATGTAAATGGAGAATGGCATTTTGGTCATTTCACCCTCACTTTAGAAATGACAATTTTTGGACAATTTTGCCCTTGGACTTTTTGTGAAATTCCCATTTTACCCTTAGATATTTTGGAAAAGATTCAATCTCGACCGTTGATCTCAAGATAAGAACGAATTGTGGCCGTCGATTAGAAAAGTAGAGAGGGGCAAGATGGTAATTTTGCAAAAAGGGGGATAATTATTGGGTTATTTAAATCATTTTCTCTCTCTCCCCCTCTCGTTTCTCCCTCTCTCTCTCTCGGTACACTCTTCCTCTCCCCCACCGACCAACCGCCCCCTTTCCCCTTGCCGTGCGACCGTTGCCCGGCCACCGTCCGCCTCGTCGCCGCCCGTTCGACATTGGCTTGCCGCAGCCACACCTCCACCGTTACGCCGCTGTCTCTCTTTCCCTCTCGACCGATCTCTCTCTCCCTCTCGTGGTCGTGATTAGCTAGCCAAGCAAGCCACCGCCACCGTCGCCGATCATCGCCGTCTCGCCGGACCACCGTAGCAGCTGTTTAGCCGCCGCGTGACCGCCGGCTTACCACTCTCTCTCTCTCTCTTACTTCAACGCGCTTAGGATTCCAAGTAAGTTATAATCTAAACCCTATTTAGGATATCGGATATTAACGGATTAGTTTAGACACGGTTTAGTTGGTTTTATGGGATGATTTGGATGAGGGGCCTTAGGGATGAATTTGTGGCATTTTGGGGGAAAATTAGAGGCCAAATAAGGGTTGAGAATGATTAGTTTGAATGCTGGAAAATTCTGTTTGGCGCTTGAAATGAATAGTTTGATTCGGCAATTAATTGCATGAAATTGCCATGTAATGCCGTGATTGTTGTGCCATGGTTTTTGTGGTGAAAAATGTCGTGCTATATGATAGTTATATGTATGTATGTGGGCTGAATTGTGACGGTTGAACTGGGTGCATTTGAGTGCATGTACTTAATGCCTAAGTATGTGAAAGTGTGAAATTTGAGGCGTGCGATGTGCGTGTGATCACTAAAAAGCCCTGAGACGTGTTTACGCGGGGTACAGATAAAATACGACGTGTTGGTATGTTCGTGTGATCACTGAATCCCTGAGGCATGTTTACACGGGGAATTGAACCAGCCTGAGGCGTGTTTACGTGGGTCGTGATACGACTGTGAAGCCTGAGGTGTGTTTACGCCGGCTGTGGAAAGAGAATGAGAATGAGATGTATGATGTGGCAAGTGAGAATGCGATCGGGCCTGAGGCGTGTTTACACATGTTGCGATAGGAATGTGTGATGTGGCAAGTGGAAAGTGAGATCGGACTTAAGGCGTGTTGTCACACCCCGAACCCCATCGAGCACGCAACACACTTCACTGGTCGAATAGAGCGACATCCCGAAAAATCGCCGACTCAATTAAACTTATCAGAGAATTATCGATCAGTGAAAGCCACAATCAATACCTCGATAAATATAACTGGGGTAAACAGGGAGAATGAACATATTCATTGCTCATCCAAACTTATATAATATTCACAATTTACAAACCACCATATACACAAGCACACCGAACTTCTACACTATAAACCACTGATATCCAAAATGATCGACAGCCTGGGTATCTTATCGCCCAAAAATGGAACACCTCAAAAAGCCTATTCCCAACCCCTACACTAGCCCCTACTCCCTTTGCTTGGCGTTCACTCCGAGTCTGATTCCTCATCATCTGAATCTGAATCCCCCTGGACTGTCTGCTCTTCTAAGAACTCCGGCTCGGTCTCGATCTTGATTAGGTTGTTTATATCACCAGACTCCGCTGGAACCTCTACCCGCTCCTCCTCGACTTACTTCTCATCAGAATCGTCCTCTGGCACAAATTCGGGATCGTACCATGGCTCATACTCGGGTACGTCCTCTGGTTCTTCTTCAGGCACATCTTTTGGAATCTCTTTAGGTTCTGCCTCAGGTTCTTCCTTTTCTGGTTCTTCCTCTGGGATCACCTCAAGGTCCACGTCCATTGGATCACACACTGCCTGGGACTCTTCCGGCTCTAGTTCGTGCTTGGCCCTCAAAGGCTCAGGTGCTACAAGTGCTTGCTGAAGTCTAGATTGTGCTAGACTAGTCTCTAGACTCGTCATCTCGCCGTAAGGAGGGGGTATAGCTAATAGGTCCCAATCCTCAACTCCATCAAAGGGGACATCAAATCCACGGATGGGGCCAAACTCATCTACCCCGTCTTGAAAGAACCAAGCAGTATAGGTATGGGCCTGTCAAAGAGGTAACCCTACGTCTACCCAGACTATCGGGTATTCTACAACACTATAGTCGGTATGCATCGGTACTCGAAAAATGCTCAAGTGGCGGCGGTAAAGGATTAATTGCTCAGGTCGGGATTCTAAAATTTTTGGTTGAAATAACCATGAGATTACATCTCAATAAGTACACACCCTAACCCCATCTAGGCTATCACGTACCTTCAGACAATCACAATCACAATCACACTCAACCATCACATCGCAGGCACACAATTTATACTTACCTGGGCCTTTCTTGCGTGCAATCTGCACGTTAGCCACAGTAGTATAATTTTCAATCACATGCACGTTCTAATTAGGTTTCACACGTTCGTTCTTGCCTCATCACTCTTTTCACCACACTCGCCAGTGACTCGTGTAATGGTATCGCCTCAGGTTCATTACGACTAACTCATACTCAACTCGCTAGTGACCCGCGTAGTAATACCACCTCAGGTTCACTGCTACTAACTCATACTCAACTCGCTAATGACCCACGTAGTAGTACCGTGCGACTAACTCAAAACAACACTTCAGGACCCACGTAATAGTATTGCCTCAGGTCGTGTATCTTGCCCGCGTAGTGGTACCACCTCAGGCTTAACACCCACCACCTACGACACAATCCGCGTAATGGTACTGCCTCAGGTTGGCCGTCCTCCGGTAATACCAGGCATCGTCCTGCGTAGTCGTACTACCTCAGGACGGATCAATTCCCCGCATAATGGTACCGCCTCAGGGATTTTTGTAACCACACATATCGCACCATACGTGATTTCTCTCTCGTTCACACATTCAACACCCATATGCCAACATATTGGCCAATCACACTTGGCCCGTGCACGCATCAAACCATGCATTTCTCAAGCTCAATAAACACCCAAACATGGCCAATTGACAATCAATTTGATTCGGCCTATACATTTACACAACGGCCCACAATTAAATCAATCATTTTGCGATTCACAAACATACAAGACCACTCACGGGCCCACAATCACAGCCACATAATGAGTACAATTTCAGCATTTCCACACTCATTTCAAGCCATAATGAACATCACATTCCAGCCACTTCATAACACGTCAAACCGATGCTATATGCCCTTAAACCGAGCCAAATGCTCGTCGATTCAATCCACAATGTCCAGCACTTTACTTTGCCTCAAATCAGTCCCGAAACCTCACTATTTCGACCTCAATTCAGCCAATATCAATCCTCAAACCGATCCACTAAATTAATTCCAAAACAACCCCTAATTTAGCCAAAATCGCGTCCAATTAAATTTGATTCCACCCCTAATCGCGTCTATCGATACCCGACATCCTAAATAGGGTTTAAGGGAGACTTACCTAAACTCTAGACTAGCTTGGCTAGAGTGGGAAGGGGCGGTAGGCCGGCGGTCCGGCGGTGGCAAGCGGCAACGGCGTGCAGCTCCAACGGACGGCGATGGCTGGTGGTCTGCTGGCTGTCCACGGTTGAACAGGACCGTAAGGGGGGCTGGTGGTGGTGCTTGGTGAAGTGGAACAAGAGAGACAGAGATGGTGGGGCGTGGTGGTGGCGAGCGGCCACGGCGAGCAGTGGCTTCCCCGGCGTGGCTGCTTCGGCTGAACGGGAGGGTGGCGCTGGGTGCTAGCTTGGCCGGACAGCCACGGGCACGGCGAGGGGAAGGGGCAGCTGGTTCGGTCGGGAGGAGAGAGGAGAGATTGAGCCGAGAGTGGGAGAGAGAGAGAGAGAGGAGAGATAGAGAACTTTGGATTTAAATAGTCCAAAGCCAATTATTGGTGCCCAAAAGACCATCTCACCCCTCTCTCACAATCCAAATCAACAGCCTAGATTCGATCTTATCTTGAAATCGACGGTCCGGATAGAATCTTTTCCAAAATATCCAAGGGCAATTTAGGAATTTCTGAAAAAGTTCAAGGGCAAAATTGTCCAAAAATCTCTAATTCTATGGCTAGGGAGAAATTACCAAAATGCCCTTCCCAAATTACATTGGCCTTAACAAATTCCCAAGGGTAAAATGGTCATTTTCCATTTCTTGTCGAAATTCAGTTTTTCTGAAGGATTTGGACAAATCTAAAGCTACTCGGGCAAATGACAACATCGTCCAAATGATTTGTCGTGACTTTCTAAATTTTCAATACCCAACTTGGTCTCTAATTAATGCGTAAGTTCTGAATAACATAACTTGCACATATCTCGTACTAACGGATGGTTTTTAGGGAAATTCGCACATTTGGCCCGTGGCCGATACTGAATCATGCCACGTACAAGTTTACTCGGGTCGTGCCGACCTTGATTGTTACTTAATCGTGAGGATCGATCGCTAGATCCGACAGGCATGATCGTTTGGTATAGATTTAGGGTCATTCGTCAATTTATTTCGTGGTCCAGTGGAATCACTCGTGATCCACTAGTATGACAGTGGCGAACTGATCCCTGGCTATCCTTGAATCGGCCTACAGTGGCTCAAAATGTCACCTCACCAATTTTTGTGGTCGAAAGTTGGTTCACGATCATGTTCTTTGGTCGCACCAATCTAAATCCCTAATTAGCCTTTCCCTAACGGTTAGTATTCCCGAAGTGATCAATTTTGAGCGAGATCTAACTACAAGCACGTCCACAATTTTCGCTTTCCCACGTCGCGCCTTCTGTCCCGTGGTGTTCTCAAACAACCTTGACTATCGGGATCGTCTTGTTCCTTAGAACATGTTCTTTTCAATTTTTAATCCTTACTGGCCTCTCAACATATGACACCCTATCATCGACTTCTATCTCCCCATAATTCAACACGTGAGTTAGGTTCGGTTCATATTTTCTCAACATCGATACGTGGAACACATTATGCACTTGCGATAAATTGGGCGGAAGTACAAGGCGATACGCTAAATCTCCAATCCTTTCTAAAACCTCAAAAGGTTCCACGTACCTCGGACTCAACTTTCCTTTCTTACCGAATCTGGATAGTCCTCTCATGGGCGATACCTTAAGAAATACGTAATCCTCTACTTGAAACTCCAAAGGTCTTCGCCTTCTATCTACATAACTCTTTTAACGGCTTTGAGCTGTTTTCAGCCTTTCACGAATCACTTTAACAGCCTTAATTGACTGTTGAACTAACTCTGACCCGGTTATACTCCTTTCTCCTATTTTGTCCCAACACATGAGCGTTCTACAAGCCCTACCATATGGCGCTTCAAAGGGCGCAATTCCGATGCTCTATTGAAAATTATTATTATATGCAAACTTTGCTAAGGGTAATTGCTCTTCCCACTTACCCTGAAAATCCAATACACATGCCCTAAGCATATCCTCTAAAGTCTGAATCGTCCTCTCAAATTGGTCATCCATTTGCGGATGATAAGCTGTACTAAACTGCAGCTTCGATCCTAATGTCGTCTGCAAACTTTTCCAAAAATTGGCGATAAATCTAGGATCACGATATGAGGTAATCGTTACTGGTACCCCATGCAAACGAACTATCTGTTGCACATACAACTCAGCATATCGATCTACTGCGAAGTTTTTTCGCATAGTCAAAAAGTGTGTCGACTTTGTTAATTTGTCAACAATCACCCAAATAGTATCATGACCTTTTTAGCTCCTTGGTAATCCTGTCACAAAATTCATAGTTATATGTTCCCATTTCCATTCTGGAATTTGTAAAGGTCGCAATAATCCTCCGGGCTTACAATGTTGCGCCTTTACTTATTGGCACGTCAAACACTTGGCCACATGCCTGGCTATATCCACCTTCATATCATTCCATCAATAGTACTGCTTCAAATTCTGATACTTTTTGGTACTACCTGGGTGGATGCTATATCTACTACGATACGCTTCTGACAAAATTTCTTCCTTAAGGTCCACATCGTCAGGCACATATAATCGTCCACGGAACTTCAGTATCTCGTCCTCGGATATCTGAAAGTCTGGCTTTCTCTTGGTATCATCCATCTTCAGAATCCTTTGGATTTCTTGATCCGTAGACTGCAAAGTCTTAATTTTAGCTTGGATCTCCGTTTCAATCCTTAGAATAGCTAGCAAACTCGAGACTTGACTTACTTCAATTCTAAACTCCAAGTCTTGTACTTTTTCCAACAACGCCCATTCCTTGACCATCAAGTGTGTGATGCTTGATTTCTGAATCAATGCATCTGCTATCCGGTTGGCCTTCCCGGGATAATATAAAATATCACAATCATAATCCTTAAGCAACTCCATCCATCGACGCTATCTCATATTTAATTTCTTTTGAGAAAACATATATTTGAGACTTTGATGATCTATATATATCTGAAATTTCTCTCCGCATAAATAGTGTCGTCAAATCTTCAAGGAAAATACTATTGCGGCTAATTCCAAATCGTGCGTCGGATAATTCAATTCATGTGGTCTTAACTGTCTTGACACGTAGGCCACTACTTGCCCATTTTGCATGAGTACACACCCTAGTCCTTTCAACGATGCATCACTATAAATTTCGTACCCTCCGGGTCCTGATGGAATAGTCAACACCGGTGCCGTTGTCAATCTATGCTTTAATTCCTGAAAACTCTTTTCACATTTATCGGTCCATTCAAACTTCGTTTCCTTTTTCAACAAATGTGTCAACGGTGTTGCTATCGTTGAAAACCCTTCCACGAAGCGTCAGTAGTATCCTGCCAAACCTAAAAAGCTTTGAACCTCTGTTACCATTGTCGATCTCGACCACTTCATTACCGCCTCAATCTTCGTTGGATCCACTGAGATTCCTTCCCAGAGATCACATGTCTGAGAAATGCTACTTGATTGAGCCAAAACTCGCATTTGCTAAATTTAGCATATAGTGCATTCTCTCTTAAAGTCTGCAAAACTCTACTCAAATGAAACCCATGCTCCTTTAAGAACTTCGAGTACACCAATATGTCGTCTATAAAAACGATCACGAATTGACCTAATAACTCCTTAAACACCCGATTCATTAAATCCATAAAGGCAGTAGGGGCGTTCGTCAATCCGAACGGCATTACTGTAAATTCATAATGTCCATATCTCGTCCTAAATGTTGTCTTCGATATATCCTCCTTCCTAATCTCAAATCAATTTTAGAAAACACCGAAGCCCCTTGTAACTGATCAAACAAATCATCAATCCTCGGCAGGGGATATTTATTTTTTCACCTGATTTAGCTACCTATAGTCAATACATAACCTCAACGATCCATCTTTCTTTCTCACAAATAAAACTGGCGCTCCCCACGAAGACGCACTCAGACGAATAAATCCCTTGTCTAATAATTCTTGCATTTACACGTTTAACTCCTTTAACTCCGATAACGACATTCTATAAGGTGCCTTCGAGATTGGGTTAGTTTCAGGGGCTAACTCGATTACAAATTCTACTTCTCTTTCTGGTGACAATCCCGGCGATTCCTAAGGAAACATATCGGGATAATCGCACACCACGGCTATATCCTCTAGTCTCAGCTTCTCAGTCGTTGAATCAACTACAGCCGCTAGAAATCCTTGACACCCTTCACTCAACAACTTAGTCATTTCTAGCGACGAAATCCATGGAATTGAGGGTCACTCTCGATTTCCCATAAATTTGACTTTCGGATGTCCAACGGGATTAAATTAGATCACCCTGCTACTACAATCCATTACGGCCCTCTGCTTAGACAGCCAATCCATACCCACTATCATATCAAAATCGTACATGGCTAGAACCGCTAAATCAATTCTTTCCTCCCTATCCCCAATCACAATCTTACAATTCGGGCACCCCAACGAGACTAACATCTTATCATTCAAAGAAGTTGTCACGCATAACACAACATCAAGCAACTGCGGTTCCATACCAATCAACTCAACAAATTGTTAAGATATAAATGAATGTGACACCCTGGGGTCAAATAAAGCATACGCAGCATGGTCGCACAGAGAAATCGTACCTATGACAACTCCTGGCACGTTCTCAACCTCTCTTATAGCCATGGCGTACACCTGTCCTTGCGCCTATAGCCTAACTGATTAGCTGTTTGAGCTGCTCCGGTCTGGTTCCCGTTTTGGGGCAGCGGCAACGCAGGCGATCTATTCTGCCTGAAGTTAGGGCAAAACCTTATGTGATGACCAAATCCACCACATTCAAAACATGCTCCGCCCCTGGTTGGACAAGGTCCATTTCCATGTCTTTCCCTTCACACTCGACATGAACCATTATGATTACGGGCTGGCTTCCCTATATTCCTTCTAGCATGAGGGACAAAACATCTATTACCCATCATTGGCCTCTTTCCTAACTGACGATTGTCCCTACCCTGGGCAAACCTCAACCCAGAAGCGGCGGCCCTATTCGCTAAATCCCGCTTAATCGCTTGAGTCCTATCATAAATCTCATTATACCCTCTCAAATTTAATGAAATCATTTAGCTGCAAAGGTCCGGTTTCAAGCCGTTTCGGAACCTTCGAGCCCTATCTAATGGGTCCTTAACCATCTTCGGGGCGAACTTAGACAAACGAGCAAATTCGGCCTCATACTGATCCACCGTTTTTTGCCCCTGAAGCAACCTCATAAACTCATATAGTTTTTGTTCTCGGGCACTCTCAGAAAAATATTTACCATTTAAGGCTTCTACAAACATCGCCCAAGTCTGGGATGTACCAGCCAGGAATATCATTCCTCTGGTGGCTTTCCACCAATCATTTGCATTCCCTTGCAATTGATATACTGCTAATGTCACTTTCTCCTCGTCTGTATATCCCAATACTTCAAAAGCTTTTTTTAACTCCTCCACCCATAGTGATGCACTGTCAAGATCGCCTCTACCATCAAACTTAGGCTCCGTTCGTTTGCGGAAAAATATTTTTCTGAAAAACATTTTCCGTATTTTCCGGTGTTCGGGGCTGGAAAATGTTTTCCGTGGGAAAATATTTTCCTTCCCCACCCCCAAATCTTTTATTGTTTTGAGGAAAATAATTTCCTCTTTTCACAAAGAGAAAATTATTTTCTCCCAAAGTGAAAGCAAAATTGCCTATGGGAGGGAAAATATTTTTCGTGGGAGAGAAAGTTGATCGCCGGTCACCACTGTCGGCCGCCGGTCGCCGGCCACCGGTCGCCGATCGCCGCCGTCGGCCGCCTCGGCCACTGGTCGCTGCCGCCACCGCCGATCACCGGACGCTGCTTGATCGGCGGTCACCGAACACTAGAAAATATTTTCCGAAACTTTTTCAGATTTTAGCCGAACACCAGAAAATTATGTTCCAGGAAAATGAATTCCGAAAAAATATTTTCCAAAAAGAGAATATTTTCCGACAAACGAACGGAGCCTTAAGTGGCTTTAATTTAAAAAACTGTTCAACTAATTGGTGCATCTGCTGTAACAGCCCGAATTTCGACTCAATTTTGGAATCAATAAAATGAGTATTAATTCTCATTTTATTTTAGTAAGTCTTGCCCAGAACTGATCGCTCTCGGGATACTAATCAATGGGGAATGGCTAATTAGGAAAACGGTACATGGACTAGGGACTCGACCGCGAATCGGGCCCCGATCTCGAGAAACGATGAGGAAATATTTTGGGCCGATGTGGGTCGATCTTAGGAAAAGTAATGGATTTGATTTGGCCAAGGCCAATGATGTACGATCGGATTGCAAGTGATTCTGCACGACCGAAAGTGCTCGTGGCTAACCAATTTCGAACTTGAACTGAACGATCGTGACCTCTGGAACTAGCGGTAATTTCTCTTCCTCTCGATGATCGGGACCATCATGACTCGGATAATCCTAGGTCGATACGCGTAATCCCTAAACAGCCGCTCGTTAGTGAGAGACATTGAAAATTGAAATTGAGCAAGTTTTGATCGCGCAATTGGGCTCGGATTTCGCTGTTGATTTTCTAGGGCTTATGCGACTATTTTCGTGATTCCGACGCCATATTATGTTGGCCACACACATTTGGGGTTGATACAGACGAAAAATGGAATTTCGACCCGGGGCCGGAAAAATGACCATTTTACCCCTAGGCCAAAATTAATTCCGAAAATTTTAGAAATTAAGAAAATTATTTTAATATTGGATCAGCTCAATTATTGGGGCTAAAGACCCTTTTGCCCCTCAATTATTTGAATAAGAACAACGAGGGCCGTTGGATCAAGGGCAAAATGAGAAATCGCCAAGGATCGCGACACGTGTCCACACCAGCCACTATATTTGACCAATCTTTGACTCTCTCTCTCCTCATTTTCCCCCTCTCCCTAGGCCAAGACCCCCACGATCAGCTCCTCCTCCTCCGCCGGTCCCCCTTCGCCGTTCGCGAGCAAGCCGCCGGAGTGCCGCTGCCGTCTGTAGGTGCTGCTGCTTCGCCTGTCACGGTCTTGTCACCACCATCCCATCTCTCTCTCTCTCTCTCCCTCGATCACCTGGAGGCCGATCTGCCAGGAAGCCATCTACCACCGTGGATTGCCGGGCCGCCACTTGCAAAGCCATACGCCGCCGGTGCCGTCGCCGACGTCCTCACCACCAGCCGACCGTACCACTTCCCTTTCGCCGCCTCGCCTTCGCCGTCGTTGCCACCGTATGGCTCGGCCAAAGGACCGCCGTCCGTACGCCGCGCCGCCGTACCGCCGTCGTCGCCGCCGTTGGAACGTCGCTGCCAATTTCACCATTCATCAGCAATTGGCTGCCCGTTCTTGTCGTCCTAGTTAGATTTAAGTGAGTATGACTTTCTAAACCCGGTCTAGAACAGTATATATTTTTAGACGGGTCTAATTTAGATTATTGGTATAATTTGAGGAGATTTTGGTACCGATGAGTTGAAGTTGTTGTCCCGATAAATTGGTGGATCATTGGGCTGAATTGAATGAGAAATTGGGACCCGTAATAAGCCGAGTAATGGCTGCCCATTTGGTGATTTATTGAGTTGAATTGTCTGGTTAGAATGGACTAAATGAATATTATGTGCCAGAATTGCCGAAATTGTCTAGGTTGATTGATTATTGGTTAATTATGCTCAATGTTGGTTAAATTGATATTGCCGTATCATATGTTCGTGTGGCCGACCAATGCACAGTGTGTTTGGCCAATTGATGGCGTGAAATAATTATTTGAATTGTGAATTATGCATTAGGCCATACGGTATTAAATAGGCCAATTGAGCACGTTATTGTGACATTGATCGATTGAATACTTGAGTGTGATGTGTGATGCTCATGTTGCATTGTATTGCATTGAATGGCCATGCATTGCATATTCCGAGAATGGGGCATGAGATGAGTATTGTGAGAGAATGCGTACCTGACGTGAGCATGTGATCACCTAATCGCCCTGAGGTGTGTTACGCAGGGTTCAGATAATAACTGGTTGTATGTATATGTGATCACAACTTCGCCCTGATGCGTGTTACGTGGGATGTGCCGTCCTCATACACTTTGGAGAAGGATGACGCCCGGTATGTCCAGAAGACGACCAGCCTCATGCACTTTGAAGCAGGCTTGGGGTCGTGAGGAGATCAGTGTTACGTCTCATGCACTTTGAAGCAGGCTAGAGATACTGGGCCGAGATCAGTGCTGCGCCTCATGCACTTTGGAGCAGGCTATATACACCGGGCCGGGGGCGTTTTACCCTGGCCATGAGTTTTGTGATTAAGAAAAAGACCTGAAACGTTTTACGCAGATCGTATTTAATTGAATTTGAGCATTAAGCCAGTGTATGGTGTGAGCCAGAATGATCATGGCATGTTGATGACATTTGCATGGGCAAAAGTACACTATAAGTGCCATAACTTGTATACGACGCTCACTTTAGTGCCATAACTTTTTTTTGGATCACTTTAGTGCTAAAATTTTTGAAAAACGATCACTTAAGTGCTAAAATTTTTGAAAAACGATCACTTAAGTGCCAACTTCGGTGCCGTACACAATTTTTCGCCGGAAATCTGACGTGGCATTTTTTTTATTAATTTCTGAAGCTGACGTGGCTCGTCGGAGTCTCGCCGAAGATTGGCACTTAAGTGATCGTTTTTCAAAAATTTTAGCACTTAAATGATTGTTTTTAATAAAATTTAGCACTTAAGTGATCGTTTTTCAAAAATTTTAGCACTAAAGTGATCCCAAAAAAAGTTATGACACTTAAGTGATCGTTTTTCCTCCTACTTGGCACCAAAGTGATCCGAAAAAAAGTTATGGCACCAAAGTGAGCGCCGTACACAAGTTATGGCACTTATAGTGTCCTTTTGCCCATTTGCATGCATAAGAATGCATGGGCCAGTGTGCGGGTGTGCAAGACTCAGTAAAGACATGTGAAATGAACACTATTGAGTATGAGTATGTGTTTGGCATACGTGTGACTATGTGTGCCACGTATGCGCCGTGATTATTATATATCGAAATGCTTAACCTGCAGGGTCAGTGATGTGAGTGGTGATTGTGATGATGTGTTTTTGAGTGTTTTGTGGTTTGTCAGGAGAATATATGTTAGTTTAGCCTAGGTTTAGAGGATTTTACTCACTGAGATGCGTTCTCATTGCTGTATAACCCAAACTTTTCAGACCCTCGTCCCTGATTATGTCGGAGCAACGCGCACTTTTTGGGATCCCGACATAGATACAGCAGTCAACCAGTGTCTTTCCCTCTGGCAATGGGGAGGCTTATTTGAGATATTGATCGGTGGTCTTTATTAATACTGGGGAATACTTTTACTAGACTCAGGAGTACATCGCTTGGTATCTTCGAGACGTTGACGGGAATATAGGCCAACCTCTCCGAACCTTCGACATTCCACTTGATGGGAATGGTTTGATGCAACCTATCATTGCAACGTTGAGGTGATCAATCCTCAAGATGTTTATGATTGTGATGGTATAGATGTACCCATGGATGGAGAGCCACAGATCCTTCGGTAATAGTTGAAGACCCAGACCAGTTTGCTAAAGAAGAAGATGAAGAGGATGCCATAGACGTAGATGAGGACGGGGAAGTAGCAGAGCTAGGATCGGATGAGGAGATAGGATTATACCTTAATCCAGAGTTAGAGCCGGATTCTGAAGACGAGAGGGCTGCGGTAGAAGACATGGATTCCGAGGAGTCTGAGCCCCCTGAGAGCTCTTCTTCGGAGTCCTTGAACTCTGACTGGGAGCCTTAGGATAGTCCTAGCACATAGTAGGGAAGCTCGTTCCTTTTTGATAGTGACTTCCCTATAGTTGGCCTAACCTTCCCCAAGCCACTTACCCTTTTTGATATAGTGGTTGTTGACTGCTGATGTTGTTAGCTTTTGATTGTACAAAAGACGTTGTAAAAAGGCTTTCTATAGTAATACAAAATGTATTTTTGTAAATGTATTCCTGTTTAGTTCGTTATACTATCTTGGTCTCATGAATTTTTATCGTACGGGTGTTTACTTATTGCTTCCGCATGTGCCTTATCTCTGTTTGGTTGTTAGGTCGGCGACGCGTTCCTAGGAGCGTTGCACCATTATCGACCGAAGGTAGGATGTTGACGCTTCGTGGGGTACGGGGCTTGACATCTGCCTATTCGCATTCACCTGCCCCTACCCTTCATTCCCATTATTATTATTGGCAGCAGAGGCCACTGCGACCTCGGCAGCTTAGGCAATTGTAGCAGCTCGTTCCTGAGTCTACTGTCCTATCAGATTACCGATCTGTTCTAGGGTCCTCATGACCGCTTCCATTCTAGGATCTTCTGTAGGTCGAGCTCGGGCTCGCGAGCTGGACGGACCCCCGATTCTTCTACCTCATGAACTCATCCTCGTGATTCTACCACTCGTCTATCTACTATAATTCCATTCAGGAATTAGAAACCTAGGACAACTATGCCAGTCTAGTCCTAGGTAGTGAATTAACGCAATAATTCACTCAGCAGGTAATCAATCACCACATGCACAAGGCCACAATCAATAGGGTCTGTGCACTTACCTCATGTCCAGACGCACCTGCATTTCAATCGTTATAACACCCAATTCACCCAACAATCACAACAAACAAGCTGGAGGCACGTGTAGTTTATTCCGCCTTATGACTCACTAAGGTCTCCCTAAATTACTACCCCAGGGTCTTTACTCCTTATCACTCCAAACTTCGACCAACTTAGATCGAG
Source organism: Syzygium jambos (assembly GCA_031216235.1). Classification (NCBI taxonomy): domain Eukaryota; kingdom Viridiplantae; phylum Streptophyta; class Magnoliopsida; order Myrtales; family Myrtaceae; genus Syzygium; species Syzygium jambos. Next base: position 21,691,140 of record CM062225.1, read on the forward strand.
CTGTCCTCGCTCTGATACCAAACCGACAAGTGATGTCACGCCTTGAATCTCATCGAGTACGCAACACACTTCACTGGTCGAATAGAGCGACGTCCCAAAAAATCGTCGACCCAATTAAACTTATCAAAGATTTATTGATCAGTGAAAGCCACAGTCAATGCCCAGACAAATATAACTGGGATAAACAGGGAGAATGAACATATTCATTGCTCATCCAAACTTATATAATATTCATAATTTACAAATCACCATATACACAAGCACACCGAACTTTTACACTATCAACCACCGATATCCAAAATGATCGATAGCCTAGATACCCTATCGCCCAAAAATGGAAGACCTCAAAAAGCCTATTCTCAACCCCCTACACTAGCCCCTACGCCCTCTGCTTGGCGTCCACTCCGAGTCTGATTCCTCATCATCTGAATTTGAATCCCCTTGGACTGTCTGCTCCTCTAAGGACTCTGGCTCGGCCTCGATCTCGATCGGGTTGTTTATATCACCCAACTCTGCTGGAACCTCTACCCGCTTCTCCTCAACTAGCTCCTCATCAGACTTGTCTTCTGGCACAAACTTGGGATCGTACCATGGCTCATACTCGAGTACGTAGTCCGGTTCCTCTTCAGGCACATCTTCTGGGATCTCTTCAGGTTCTGCCTCAGCTCCTTCCTCTGGGATCACCTCGAGGTCCACGTCCATTGGATCATACCCTGCTTGGGACTCTTCTGGCTCCGGTTCGTGCTTAGCCTCTGAAGGCTCAGGTATTGCAAGCGCTTGCTGAAGTCTGGATTGTGCTAGACTAGTCTCTAGACTTGTCATCTCGTCGTCGGGAGGGGGCATAGCTGATGGGTCCCAATCCCTGACTCCATCAAAGGGGACATTAAATCCACGGACGGGGCCAAACTCATCTACCCTATCTCGAAAAAACCAAGCAATATAGGTATGGGCCTGCCAAAGGGGTAACCTTACGTCTACCCAGACTACTATGGTATGCTTGATCCAGATCATATTATCATTTATCAGGTATTCTACAACACTATAGGTCAGTGTGCATCGGTACATCAAAATGCTCAGGTGGCGGCGGTGGAGGATTCATTACTCAAGCTGGGATTTTGAAATTTTTGGTTAAAATAACCATGAGATTACATCTCAATAAGCACACACCCTGAACTCCACCTAGGCTATCACGTACCTCTAGATAATCACAATCACAATCACATTCAACCATCACATCGCAGGCACACAATTTATACTTACCTGGGCCTTTCTTGCGTGCAACCTGCAATGTTAGCCACAGTAGTATAATTTCCAATCACATGCACGTTCTAATTACGTTTCACGCATTCGTTCTTGCCTCATCACTCTTTTCACCACACTCACCAGTGACCCGTGTAATGGTACCGCCTCAGGTTAACTGCGACTAACTCATACTCAACTCGCCAATGACCCGCGTAATAGTACTGCCTCAGGTTCACTGTGACTAACTCATACTCATACTCAACTCGCCAGTGACCCGCGTAGTAGTACCGCCTCAAGTTCACTGCGACTAACTCAAAACAATACTTCAAGGCCCGCGTAATGGTACCGCCTCAGGCCGTGTATCTTGCCCTCGTAGTGGTACCGCCTCAAGCTCAACACCCACCACCTACGACACAACTCGCGTAATAGTACTGCCTCAGGTTGACTGTCCTCTGGTAATATCAGGCATCATCCCGTGTAGTCGTACCGCCTCAGGACAGATCAATTCCCCACGTAATGACACTGCCTCAGGGATTTTTATAGCCACACATATCGCACCACACGCGATTTCTCACTCGTTCACACATTCAATACCTATATGCCAACATATTGGCCAATCATACTTGGCCCGTGCACGCATCAAACCATGCATTTCTCAAGCTCAATAAACACCCAACACGGCCAATTGACAATCAATTCGATTCGGCCCATACGTTCACACAACGACCCATAGTTAAATCAATCAGTTTACGATTCACAAACATACAAGACCACTCACGGGCCCACAATCACAACCACATAATGAGTACAATTTCAGCATTTTCACACTCATTTCAAGCCATAACGAACATCACATTCCAGCCACTTCATAACACGTCAAACCGACGCTATATGCCCTTAAACTGAGCCAAATGCTCGTCGATTCAATCCACAATGTCCAGCACTTTACTCTGCCTCAAATCAGTCCCGAAACCTCACTATTTCGACCTCGATTCAGCCAATATCAATCCTTAAACCGATTCGCTAAATTAATTCCAAAATAGCCCATAATTTAGCCAAAATCGCATCTAATTAAATCCGATTCCACCCCTAATCGCGTCTATCGATACCCGACATCCTAAATAGGGTTTAGGGGGCAACTTACCCAAACTCTAGACTAGCTTGGCTAGAGTGGGAAGGGGCGGCAGGCCGGCGGTCTAGCGGTGACAGCGTGCGGCTCTGGCAGATGGCATGCAGCTTCGGTGGACGGCGTACGACGAACGGCAGTGATTGGTGGTCTGTTGGCTATCCACGGCTGAACAGGACCGCAAGGGGGGCTGGTGGTGATGCTCGATGAAGTGGAACAAGAGAGAGAGACGGTGGGGCATGGTGGTGGCGAGCGGTGGCTTCCCCGGCGTGGCTACTCTGGTTGAACGGGAGGGCGGCGATGGGTGCTAGCTTAGCCGAACATCCACGAGCACGGTGAGGGGAGGGGGCGGCTGGTTCGGTCAGGAGGAGAAGTGATAGAGTGAGCCGAGAGTGGGAGAGAAAGAGAGAGGATAGAGAGAGAGAACTTTGGATTTAAATAGTCTAAAGCCAATTATTGGTGCCCAAAAGACCATCTTGCCCCTCTCTCACAATCCAAATTAACAGCCTAGATTTGATCTTATCTTAAGATCAACGGTCCGAATCGAATTTGTTTCAAAATATCCGAGGGCAATTTGGGAATTTATGAAAAATTCCAAGGGTAAAATTGTCCAAAAATCTCTAATTCTAAGGCTAGGGAGAAATTATCAAAATGCCCTTCCCAAATTACATTGGCCTTAACAAATTCCCAAGGGTAAAATGGTCATTTTCCATTTCTCGCTGAAATTCAGTTTTTCTGAAAGATTCGGACAAATCCGAGACTACCCGGGCAAATGACAACATCGTCCAAATGATCTGTCGTGACTTTCTAAATTTCCATTGCCTAACTTGGTCTCTAATTAATGCCTAAGTTCTAAATAACGTAACTTGCGCATATCTCGTACTAACGGGTGGCTTTTGGGGAAATTCGCACATTTGACTCGTGGCTGATACTAAATCATGCCACGTACAAGTTTACTCGGGTCGTGCTAACCTCGATTGTCACTTAATCGTGAGTATTGATCGCTAGATCCGACGGGTACGATCGTTTGGTATAGGTTTAGGGTCATTCGTCAATTCATTTCGTGATCTAGCGGAATCACCCGCGATCCACTAATATGACAATGGCGAACTAATCCCTGGCTATCCTTAGATTGGCCTACAGTGGCTCAAAATGTTACCTTGACAATTTTCGTGGTCGAAAGCCGATTCACGATCGAGTTCTTTGGTCGTGCGAATCTTAATCCCTAATTAGCCTTTCCCAAGTGGTTAGTATTCCCGAAGTGATCAATTTCGGGCGAGATCTAACTATAAGCACGTTCATAAATTATTCATTTCATAAATTTCAAGTGGATCAGATTTCAGAATGTCACACGTGTTTACACGGGTCGCGATAGGAATGTGGGGCCTGAGGCGTGTTTACGCGGGCCGGGGAAAGAGATTGAAAATGAAAATGATGTGGTAATGCATGAATGAGTGTGAAATGTGGGGTTCGGAAATGTCATGTGTATGACATGTGCTTTTGGGCATGAGAATAGTCGGGAATGTGCTTGTGGTTTGAAATTCATGTATTTGAGACTAATGTGTAGGTTGAGCCGAGGTAAGTACATTTGTGTGCGTGATACATATGTATTGAATGATTGCGTGTTTGGACCTGTCTGGAGATACGTGGTAGCTTAAGTGGGGTTTAGGCTGTCAACTTATTGAGATTCGTCTCATGGTTGTTTAACCAAATTATTTCAGAACCTCGCCCTTAACCATGAATCCACCACCGCCACCATCGCCCCAGCATTTTGGTATACTAATACACACCGAGCATTCAATTAAGAGTATCCAGTAGATGACAATTTGGCTTGGATCAAACATACGATCGTAGTCTGGGTAGACATAAGGCAACCCCTCTGGCAAGCCCACACCTATACCGCTCGGATGTTTCGAGATAGGTTTGATGAGTTTGGCCTTGTTCGAGGTTTTGATGTCCCCTTTGACGGAGTGGGGGACTAGGACCCATCAGCTATACCCCCTCCCGATGGCAAGATAACTAACTTAGATACTAGTCTTGCCCAGTCCGGACATCAGCCTACGCCTGCAGCACCTAAACCATCAGTGGCTGAGCCCAATCCGGAGCCAGAGGAATCACAGGCAAGGTATGATCCTATGAAGTAGATCTAGGTGTGATACCAGAGAAGGAGCCCGGAGAAGAAGATCCCGAAGAAGAGCTTAAGGAAGTACCGAAAGAAGAACCTGAGGACGAGCCAGAAAATGAACTAGAGGAGGAGCCGGAAGAGAAGCCTGATGAGGAGGAGCGGGTAGAGGTTCCACTAAAGTCGGGTGATATGGATAACCCGATTGAGATCGAGGCTGATTCGAAGTCCTCAGAGGAGCAGATGGCTTAGAGGGATTCAGACTCGAGTTTTGAGGAGTCGGATTCGGAGTGGACGCCATCTCAAGGGCGTAGGGGCTAGTTTAGGGGTTAGGTAAACATTTTGAAGTATCTCATTTTTAGAAATAGAATATACCCAGACTACTAACCTTTTTGGAGTTGATGACGTGATCCGGAGAAGCCAGTTTGTATGTGTATTATAGGTTGATGTAAATTTGGTGAGTGCTTGAATTGACTAGTGGTGGTGTAATGGATGAGAATGAATATTGTATATATCTCAAGGTGTAATGTTATGTTTGGTGGCTTAGTGAATTATATCTCCTTATTACCCTATGATTGTACTATCCGGGTTTATGTTCTTGTTTTCGCCATGTGCAAACTCTGATGTGATCGCTTGGGTCAGCGTCGTTTCCTGAGACGTTGCACTGATTCGACTGAACAGGGATGTTGCGAGCTCGATAGGGTTCGGGGTGTAACACCTAGAGGGGGTGAATAGGTGATTTTACCAAATTGGATGATTTAAACGTGCGGAATGAATATAGTCGAGGTCAACAACTCGTATGTACATTATCAGATGGATACAAATTACAAATTTGCATGTAAGTTATCGTCATATGATTGCGTCTGATGACTAAGATGATGTTCTGACGAACTTATTTGACAGATATATATGCAGTATGATGTCAGCAATAATAAATGAAAGTTTAGAAATAGAGAATACTACATATAGATCTTTATAGTGGTTCTGCTTTATCAAGCCCTCGTCCACTCTCCACGCTGGTAGCTTGTTGGCTCTATTTCACTATTGAATCACTAGAAGATTGTAAGAGCAGTGCTTCTTAGATGATAGACTACACTATCATATACACTCTTCACTCAAGTAATTTTCTTTCTAAAAACACAACGTGGAAAATAGTAATCACAAGTGTGTAAGATCGAAGCTCTATTCAAACTTTAGAATTATCTATTCTGGTTTTTCTATCTTGTACGATGTTTGCACTCCTTATATACTCCTCTACTTCCAATCTATCCGTTGGACAGTCTTCAGAGGAAATGATCTACAAACCAACCTATTAGAGATTCTTCCCAAAATAGGATGCATAGTTGTTAGAAAAAAAACCATTATCTCCGAGTGATTTGATTGCCCATATAATCAAATCAAGGTTTTCATAACTGTAGTTCTTCGTGTTTGAGGAACGATCTTGTGATTACCAGTTACGATATCTTAAAATATCAATTTGTTTATCCTGCATAAACATACCAAAAATAAAACTCATTGAATCTGACAAGTAATTTTGAGTCTGATGACAAAGTCCTTTCATCGACTAAGTCTAATGACTCAGCATTTACCTGCATCAAATAACTTAAGTGTAATTCTGATCAGTAATAGATTATTTCGTCATTCCTCAAAACTCATTAAGGATTTTGCTCAACAGACTTGATAGTAACCTAACAGCTTGGAAAACCATCGAGCACCTCTAAGTTGATCGAAGAAGTCAGCTATGAATGAAGTTGGATACTTGTTCTTCACCATTAGCTTATTGAGCACCTGGTAGCCGATACATAGCCGTGAGGATCCATCTTACTTCTTTTGGAAGAGGACGAGAACACGAAATGGGGCCTTAGAACGCCGGATGAATCCAACATCAAGAAGCTCTTTGAGTTGTCACAAAGGTCCTCCAATGGTGCCATTGGGAAGGAGACATAGTCAGGGACAAGTATCGGGCATCAGCTCGATTTTAGGATCCACCTCTCTCTATGGTGCCAACTTCTTGGGAAACTTCGGGGACATCACATCTTTGAAAGACTCAAGCAAGGTCGCCACTTTGGGAGGGAGTCCACCATTGTCTCCTCTGTCTTCCTCAAACTTGAGGGTGGTAACGTAAGTTTTTCCCATTCTTCCTCACCCTCTTGGCAAGTTGCATGATCGAGAAGTACATGGTGGCTTGACTCGATTGACGGGACATAGGCACCACATGTTGCGAAGTCCCATTTGCGATGTGCAAATAATTTCCACTCAGACCAATCAAAGTATTGACTCGATCAAGAAAATCTATCCTTATGATAAACTTGTAGTCATCAAGGAGAATTACCTCGTGTGTTTCCTTGCCTTCTCATGTGCTAATGCGAAGGTCCACATTTCGAGCGAGATCCGTGGATAGGATCTCCTTTGAGTTGATGGTTTTGAGTCATCCTCCCGCCTTTTCTTGGCTACAAGATTGGATATGAAGAGGTAGGAGGCCCCAGTATCCACTAGGGCATTCATCTTCGTTCCAACAACAAAGATGTCGATCAACATTAGGCCCCTCTTCTTTGAAGTTTGGCCTTTGATGGCATTAAGAATCTGTTAAGGACCTTATGCAAGTACCTTCCCTTTTTTTGGCCTTTGTTGACATCTAAATTTTAGTTAATCATTTACGAATTTATTGCATAGAAAATTTGGGATTAACCCCGACCCTTAACAAAAATAATATTCATTAAATTGCATATAGCTTAAGAGCATATTTCATTTAATAGATAAGTTCATTAAAATTGCATTAAATTGGACTAGTGGTGGATGAGAAGTTTTGAACTTAGAGTAAATTATATATAGCATTGAACCGATCAAGATCCGGGACAATGCGGTCCGACTGATGTTGACTAGCCGATTATCCCGGGATATTTTCTAGCCAATTTTGGCTGTCCGATAGCCCAATCCGACTAGCAAAATAGCCGGCCGACCAGCGCCCTTCCACAAATACTGAAATTACAAAATTGCTCTCCATTCTTGAAATGACCAAAATATTCATAATCCTTGTCATTTAAAATCAAACGATGGGAGCATTCCTTAATGATTAAGGAATTGATCTTGGTCATTCATTGCTTAATCAATCTTGATCATCCATTATGACACTTCATCAATCCATGTGAAAGGATTTAAACTAATGAGGACATATCTTAACTGTTAAACTTTCAACCATAACCATTGGATTCCAATAGTTGAGATTCAAACTAAAGGGACTTGTTAGGAAAATCACCGATATGGTGATTGTTGGGAAAATCCCCTATGTTGTTTTGAAGATGCTAAAGACAATCAAAAGCTACTAATATGTGCATTAGTTAAGTATTACCGGGTGATATATACATGAGCCAGAATGCAAATGTTGTCATAAACAGCACCAAAACATTATGATATGAGGAGTGCTCTGCCACTATCAAGAAGCTCTGTCGATATCTAAGGTAAAAAAGATATCGGGTAATTGAATATGTCTACAAGCTGGAAGGAACTTTAGATAAGGTGAACATTTGGAAGGACCTTGATCAAAGGTGAACAAGCTGAGAAGAATGGGGATGTTCATGATCGCATAGTGGTACAAAGATCAGGTGAATAGTTGGATGGACCTGATGATGGTGAACAAATCTACAATGAGGATGTTTGGTAAAGCTTGGAAGGACCATGAAGATGAACATCTTGGTAGAATCGAAATTGCCAATATGCTTGGAAGGACAAAAAAGATCAACATCGATATCGGGTGAGAGCAACTGCCTTAAATAGATAAGGTTGAAAGCTGTGATGATCTTTAAGGACTACATGATATCCATGGTGTGATCCATTGGGAGAGGATCGTAAGATGTCCTTGTACGTATTTTGTAAAGATCAGCTTGTTGATGGTGTTTTTGTCGATTTGAGACATCAAGTCATTAATGATATTGGGTTAATGGACATTTGAGGATGTTTGAGATTATAGCTGTTGAAGGGTGGAAATGCACAATAGAAAGATTAAGAAGTCTATAAAGGAACATGAGCAGGCGTCTATTAGAATTGTCAGAGCAGTCAGCATAGGGAACAGTAGTTACAGGACCTATTTTTGAGTAGCTTGTAAATGTTCAGGATAAAGGGCTGTATGGGCAACACCATCTCTAGATATCAACACCAACGGATCTCTAATGGCTAGTTGATCTTTCAAGACATCTCCAACGGGAAGATTGAAGATGGCTATTTAAGATAAGAGCTTCCAGGCCAAAATGTTAGAGAGAGCACAATGTAGAATCTGAATATTTGCTCTGAGCTACTTTATTTGTTGATATTGTTTCATTCTCCTGAAAGATCTTCACTGTGATAATCTTGCCGTATAGTAATTGTGTGAAATATCAAGTGTACAAGAGTAAGTGTAGTAGTTGAGTCCTGATAATGTGATCTATTATTTGTAAAGGATAAGCACTTGTCAATTATATCTTGTTGAGTAGATTACTAGTGCAATCTAGCCCGTATTGCGGCTGTTAATTTAGAGAGTGGATGTAGGCTTGAAGATAAAGCCGAACCAATATATATATGCTTGTGATTCTTCTATCTCGTTAATGTTAGCATTACTTGATCTTTATTATCATGATTTGTCAAACAGCAGAATGCACCTGATTCTATAAACTGTTTCTGGCAATGTTTGAAGTTTAACTTGTTATATTCCACAAATGTTTTTAATAGTTCTTAAACAACTTATTCACCCCCTCTAGGTTGTATTGTTAGCCCTAACAATTGGTATCAGAGCCTCGTTGCTTGTTATTTGAAGTGTTTTGTTTCAAAGCCTAAAGATCTTGTTTTGGCTAACTCTACAAGAGGCAGTTTTTCAAATTTCTATTTGTTGATGATCTATTTTTTTCAACTCAAAAATTCTGAACTTACTTCATTGCTTTAAAGAAATTCCTTGTTTAAATCACATTTTTCCAGGTTTGAATTTTATTAAAGGATTTTCAATATCTTCAAAATTTCACGAACTCTCCTTCTTGGCTTTGAATTTTTTGTGATTACTTTTGATTTAGTTTTTTGGACAAAAGAATATCCCAATCCAAATGTGTAGTCTTGCTTTCTAGTATTACTACGTACTTGGATTCTTGTGACCAAATGAATTTGTTAAATCTCGGAGTCTAAAGATCATCTTATTTGTTTCTTAACCGACATGATCTTTACAAGCGATAGGAAAGACAACCTGATTTCTAGCTCATAAATGTGTTCGTCCACAACAATCATTATGGAATGAAAGGTGCAGCAAAAGCAATGGTCTTGATGAATAAGCAAATAGTTGATGTGATCAAACATGGAACAACAACTCAAATATCGGCAAGACCTCTTGTTTGTGTAGCTAAAGAAGAACAACCACCAGCTCCACTTGCTTATGCTCTTGATGATATCCAGAGCAGACTTGCACTGATTGTTTAAAGTTTTTTACTTCATACATTGTACATTTCTTATATGTTATTTCAGACTATTTCTTCTTGTGTGAGATTTGGAATCAACTCCGAAGTCCCATTTGAAGGAATCAATGGAGAAAGGGAAATGAAGCGAAACATCTTACTTGGATATTTTGAGACTTTCAAGATGAAACCACATGAAGATATCAAAGAAATGCTCATGCGCTACAAAGACATCGTGTATGGACTTGCTGAACATGTCAAAATCTACACAAATGAAGAATATGCAATCAAGATTCTTCAAGCATTATCACAAGAATGTGTTCATGAGAAAATAATCAACCTGTGAGCTCAAAGGCTACAACTCTTGATCTTGGATGTGCTTATTGGAACTCTCATGACTTATTAAATAGAATCCAACATTGAGCCGTGGAAATCCAAAGGTAAAAAAGTTTATTGCTTGTAAAGCTAACACTTTTCATGTAGACTTTGAAGGATTGGCTCCAACAACAACAACAACGATGATGATGATGATGATGATGATGATGATGATGATGATGATATGGCCTCATTGATTCAAGAGCTCCTAAGATTCTTGAAAGGAAAGAAATCCAAAGACAATCATATCATCTATCCAAAGTTTAGAAAAAAGAAGAAAATTTGAAAAGAAAATGCTTTGAGCAAATCGGATTGGAAATCAGTTGATATCAGTAATCAGCTCAAAGATCACTAGAAGCAAATTTCAACACCTACTATATTTTTCTACTGAGTATCACCAAATCTGATCATGTTCAAATCTTGATGCTATCAACAAAAGATTTCAAGTAAGGATTAATAAAAATCAGATTCAAAGGTATGGTATGTGTTAAATTTATACCTTGGATAAGAGTATCAAAATTTCATGATTATCCTCTAACTTGCCTTGCAAATATTTTGATGGAGTTATCACGATTCTTGATGATACTTGCTGAGTTGTTGATGATTATATATGATATATATCTATAATATTTCTAATCATAAATATAAGTCATTACATGCATTTATTGCAAGATATAGCATGTGTAATGCTTATATAGGAAAGAGGCATCAACATCTCATTTTACCAATGATGCTAGTGCTACATGTTATATTCTCATTGCATTTGAGATTATTTTTGCTTGAGGAAAATCCTCTAATATTGAAAGCAACCATTGCATGGTTTCGTGTATTCGGTTGTGAGTACTACATTATCGAAAATATTGATGATGGTTTGGTTAGTTCAAACCAAGAGCTCATGAAGGAAGTGGAAGAATCAATAAACATTAGGTTCGAAGATAAGTTAACAGGTGCACAAATTGATGTTTATAAAGAACAAGTGCCACTGCATGTACCAACTAATGATATCTATCAAGATCAGCAACCTGAAGCACAAAGTTTGAAATATGCACATTACCAAAGGATTGAAGATACAACTCAAGTCATCCTAAAGATCATATCCTTGGAGATATTAGCAAATGAGTAAAGATCATATGATGATTCAAAAAGCAAATGTTTGTAGAGCAACGATGAAAAGATCTAAAAAGGATCAACGACATGTACCAGCTCAAGAAAGCACTTTACAAACTCAAACAAGCACCAAAAGCGAGATATGAAAGGTTAAGTACTTTTCTCGTTGAAAATGAGTTTGAGAAAGGTAAAATTGACACAATACTATTTATTAAGAGAAATGATGATCATATTCTGTTGATTTAAATAGATATATCATCTGTGGATCTACTAATGATCTATTGTTCAAGGAATTTTCAAATATCATGAAGAGCAAACTTGAAATGAGCATGATGGGAGAATTGAACTTCCTCCTTGGTGACAAACCAAAGCTGGCCCTTTCATATTCCTAGAAAAATGTGTCAGAAAATTGGTAAAGAAGTTTGGGATAGAAAGTTGCAAAAAACATGATACGCCAATGACACCATCAAGCAAAAGTAACAAGGATGAGAAATGTATGATTAAAATGCTTATAGTTGCTACTCTTATTTATTCAAACGCTAGGGCACATTATACATTACTTGAGATATTATGTTATTAACATCATTCGTGCAAGAGTTTGATGAGTTCATGCATGTTGAAATTGAGATAAGCTTGAATGAAGAACTCGAATCTTGTTCTCAAATTTCAAAGGCAAAGATCATGAGGACGATGTTGTTACAAATAGAAGCAAAACCTTCTATTCAGCACCTAAAAGAAGTGATATCAACACTGAAAGTGGAGACATTAGCACTCAAATTAGCATAAAAATCGTGATAGCACCCATGAAAGTTGAAGCAGGAGGTGACATAGAAGATGTTTGGAATTGTGAAAATTGAACCCCCGATGAAAGCTATTTGCAAAAACTATAATGATGATAGGGGGAGGAAAACAAAAGGATGAAGAGCAACAAGAGGAAAAACGCAAAAGAAAAGGGAAAATGATGATCATATCAAAGGAGCAATATATAAGGAAAAACAAAGATCAAGTATAGGCAAATCTTGATGAACTTGAGCTGAATGCAGCCCAGATCTTGATTATCTTTTTGAGGATGGAAGAAAAGGTGAATGCATGTGTAGAACCTACTAAGTTCTACATAGTACGATTAGTGCATCTTCCATATCTCTTACTCTTCGTCATTTGTGAATCACATGATGATATTAATGAGCATGATGTGATAATGTTGAGATGATTGTTCATAACATATGCGAATAATGATAATATTCTTTGCGTGTTGATGATGATTATATGTTGATGATAATAATCTTAAGAGATGATAGCATGTAGACAGGGAAAGCAACATTGTTCTTGTTAATAGTTCATATCAATTGTTAATATGTTGTCTCTCAATACTTGTCTTTCAATATGATTTCATGATTAAATGCTTTTATTTATCATTTCTTTATATTATCATGAATTCTAATTGTTTCTATTATTACTTAATGATTATCAATATATGGAGACGTTGAAATCTGCTCATACAAATTGTTAAAAGTATCTAAACCTGTTTGAGCAGATCTTCATATTCCCTTTGCAATATCATATTTTTCATTAAAGGGAGAGCATTACTATGATTGTATGCATCTATATTTCTTGATATATATATTTCTTGATGTATATGATGTTTGATTTACCGAACACGAGCTTCATTCCACATCTTTTTTGTTCTTCTGATCATGTCAAAATGGAAAAAGGTTAGATTGTGAGAAATGAGCTAAATTGTATAAATACATCATTAGAGCCTTTTTTATTATGACAAAAAGGGGGAGAGGTTTGATGAATATGCATATGTGTTTGGAGGAGTATTACTTCACATGATGATTGTTCATTTCTACTCGAAAATCATGTGATTTAGTAACTTGCGTAGAAACATGAACTATTGTTAATTTCTATTCTTCGCTCATAATGTTCTTACTTGCCATCTCTTGTTTATATTCATTGAATATCTTGATATTTGGAGATTGCATTGTTTGATTAGTATGCCCTAAACTAAATTATTATTTTTGGCAAAATAAACAAATGTTTTTTACTTTTCACGCACTGAATAACTCAATATCTTTTATTGTATGTTAAGATATCTGCATATTCAAAAGGATTGTTTTGTCATCATAAAAAAGGGGAAGATTTGTGACACTCTGAAATCCAACCCACTTGAAATTTATGAAATGAGTAGTTTATGGACGTGCTCGTAGTTAGATCTCGCCCGGAATCAATCACTTCGAGAACACTAACCATTAGGGAAAGGCTAATTAGGGATTTAAATTCGCACAACCAAAGAACTCGATCGTAAACCGACCATCGACCATGAAAATCGTCGATGTGACATTTTGAGCCACTATAGGCCGATCCAAGGATAGCCAGGGATCAGTTCACCACTGTCATAGTAGTGGATCGCGGGTGATTTTGCTGGATCACGAAATGAATTGACAAATGATCCTAAACCTATACCAAACGATCGTGCCCGTCAGATCTAGTGATCGATCCTCACGATTAAGTGATAACCGAGGTCGTCACGACCCGAGTAAACTTGTACGTGGCATAATTCAGTATCGGCCACGGATCAATAATGTGAATTTCCCCAAAAACTATCTGTTAGTATGAAATATACGCAAGTTATGTTAATTAAAACTTAGTCATTAATTAGAGACCGAGTTGGGAATTGGAAATTTAGAAAGTTACGACAGATCACTTGGACGATGTTGTCATTTGCCCAGGTAGCCTCGGATTTATCGGAATCCTTTAGAAAAACTGAATTTTGGCGAGAAATGGAAAATGACCATTTTACCTTCGGAGATTTGTTAAGGCCAATGTAATTTGGGAAGGGCATTTTGGTAATTTTGCCATAGCCTTAGAATTAGAGATTTTTGGACAATTTTGCCCTTAGACTTTTTGAGAAATTTCCAAATTACCCTTCGATATTTTGGAAAAGATTCGATCCGGGCCGTCGATCTTAGGATAATAATGAATCTCGGCTGTTGATTGGGTTTATGAGAGAAGGGCAGGATGGTCAATTGGCCCCCAATAATTGACCTTAAGTTATTTAAGTCCCTAATTTCTCTCTCTCCTTACTCTCTCTCTCTCTCTCCCACTTTCGGCCCATTCTCTCTCCTCTTCTCCCGACCGAGCCAGTCACCCCCTCCCCTCACCGTGGCTGTGGCCGTCTGCCTAGACCAGCTGCCATCGCCGCCCTTCCGTCTACCCAGAACAGCAATGCCAAAGCAAGCCGCCGCTCACCACCGCCGCTCGTCCCACCTGGCCGTTCACCCCCGCCGTCCCTCTCCCCCGTTCCGCCTCATCGAACACCACCACTAGCCCTCCCTATGGTCCTATTCAGCCGTGGATAGCCACCAGACCGCCAGTCGCCACCGCTCGCCATATGCCGTCCGCCGGAGCCGCACGCCGTCGCCGCTTGCCACCGCCGGATCACTAGCCTGCCGCCCCTTCCCACTGTAGCTGAATCAGTCTAGAGTTCGAGTAAGTCACGCCCTAAACCCTATTTAGGATGTCGGGTATTGATAGACGCGATTAGGGGTGGAATCGAATTTAATTAGATGCGATTTTGGCTAAATTAGGGGCTATTTTGGGGTTAATTTAGTGGACCGGTTAAGGATGGATATTGATTTATTTTAGATGGTGAAATGATGATGGTTCGGGGCCGAAATGATGTGAAATTGGGTTTTGGAAATTGGGTTCGTATTGACAAGCATATGGTTCAATTTAAGGACAAATTAAGTCGGTTTGACGTTTTGTGATGTGGCTGGTTGGTAAGGCTTGATATAGCGTGAAATGAGCATGGAAACGTTGAATTTGTGCCTATAAACGTGGCTATGTTTGTGGGCCCCGTGAGTGGCCTTGTGTGTTTATTGTACCGTGATTTGATGGATTGAAATGTGCTTTGTTATGTGCACGCTCGGGTCTAATTGAATTGATTGTCAATTGGGCGTGTTTGAGTGTCGATTGAGCATGAGAAATTCGTGGTTTGATGCATGCACGGGCCAAGTGTGAATGGCCAATATGTTGGCATGTGAGTGTTGAGCATGTGAATAAGTGAGAAAGCGTGTGTGGTACGGTATGTGTGATAATGGAAATCCCTGAGGTGATATTATCACGAGGGGAATTGATCCATCTTGAGGCAGTACGACTACGCGGAACGATGTCCAGTATTACCGGAGGACGGCCAACCTGAAGCGGTACCATTACGCGGGTTGTATCGTAGGTGGTAGGTGTTAAGCCTGAGGTGGTACCACTATGCGGGCAAGATACACGGCTTGAGGCGGTACCATTACGCGGGCCTTGAAGTGTTATTTTGAGTTAGTCGCAATGAACCTGAGGCAGTACTACTACGTAGGTCACTGGCAAGTTGAGAATGAGTTAGTCACAATGAATCTGAGGCGATACTACTACGTGGGTCACTGGCGAGGCAAGTGTGAGATGGTTACAGTGAACCAGAGGCGGTACCATTACACGGGTCACTAGCGAGTTGTGTAGAAAAGATGTGATGAGTCGGGAATGAGTGTGGGAAATGTAACTCGAACGTACACGTGATTGAAAATTATACTATTGTGGCTAACGTGCAGGTTGCATGCAAGAAAGGCCCAGGTAAGTATAAATTGTGTGCCTGCGATGTGATGGCTAATTGTGATTGTGATTGTCTGGAGGTATGTGATAGCCTAGGTGGGGTTTAGGGTGTGTGCTTATTGAGATGTAATCTCATGGTTGTTTCAACCTATAATTTCAGAATCCCCGCCTGAGCAATGAATCTCCCGCCGTCGCCATCTGAGCGTTTTGGAGTACCGATGCACACCGACCACGATGTGGTAGGGTATCCTATAGATGAAAATATGATCTGGGTTAAGCATACGACAGTAGTCTGGGTAGACGTAGGGTTACCCCTTTGCTAGGCCCATGACTATACTGCTTGGTTCTTTCGGGACATGGTAGATGAGTTTGGTCCCGTCCATGGATTTGACGTCCCCTTTGATGGAGTTGGGGATTGGGACCCGTCTGCCATGCCTCCTCCCGATGGCGAGATGACTAGTTTGAAGACTAGTTTAGCGCAGTCTGGACTACAGCAAGCGCCTATAGCACTTGAGCTTTTGGGGGCCGAGCATGAACTAGAGCCTGAAGAATCACAGGCGGGGTACGATCCAATGGACGAGGATCTTGAGATGATCCCAGAGGAAGAACCCGAGGCAGAACCTAAGGATGAGCCTGCTGAGCCTCAAGAAGAACCGGAGCATATATCCGAGTACGAGCAATGGCTCAACCCCGAGTTTGTGCCAGAGGACGAGTCTGATGAGGAGCCAGTCGAGGAGGAGCGGGACGAGGTTCCAGTGGAGTCAGGTGATATAAACAACCCGATCAAGATCGAGGTCGAGCCAGAGTCCTCAGAGGAGTAGACCGTCCAGGGGGATTCAGATTTAGATGACGAAGAGTCAGACTCAGAGTGGACGCCAAGCAAAGGGCATAGGGGCTAGCGTAAGAGTTGGGAATAGACTTTTTGAGGAGTTCCATTTTTTATGATAGGGTACCCAGGTTATCGATCCTTTTTGACATCGATGGTTAATAGTGTAGTAGTTCGGTGTGCTCGTGTATATTGTGGTTTTGTAAATTGTGAATATTATATGAGTTTGGATGAGCAATGGATATGTTTATTCCCCTTGATTACCCCAGTTATATTTGTCTGGGAATTCGTGATTTCCGCTGGTTGATATAAATCTCTGATGAATTGAAATTGGGTTGGCGATACCCTGGGATATCGCATTATTCGACCAGAGAAGTGTGTCGCGTGCTTGATGGAGTTCGGGGTGTGACATCACTATTTGGTTTGGTATCAGAGCGAGGACAGCTCGATCTAAACTGGTCGAAGTTTGAAGTGATAAGGAGCAAAGACCCTGGGGTAGTAATTTAGGGAGATCTTAGCTAGTCATAGGGCGGAATAAGCTATACGTGCCTCCAGATGGTTTGTTATAATGGTTGGGTGAATTGAGTGTTATAATGATTGAAATGCAGGTGCGTCTGGACCTGAGGTAAGTGCACAGACCCTATTGATTGTGGCCTTGTGCTTGTGGTGATTGATTGTTTGTTGAGTAAATTATTGCGTTAATTCACTGCCTAGGACTAGACTGGTATAGCTGGCCTAGGTTTTTAATTCATGAGTGGAATTGTAGCAGGTAATTGAGTGGTAGAAATCGTGAGGATGAGTTCACGAGGTAGAGGAATTAGGGGTCCGTCCAGCTCGTGAGCCCGAGCCCG
The DNA here is from genome assembly GCA_031216235.1 of Syzygium jambos. Classification (NCBI taxonomy): domain Eukaryota; kingdom Viridiplantae; phylum Streptophyta; class Magnoliopsida; order Myrtales; family Myrtaceae; genus Syzygium; species Syzygium jambos. The sequence goes on from CM062225.1 coordinate 21,708,793, forward strand.
ACCTACAGAAGATCCTAGAATAGAAGCGGTCATGAGGACCTTAGAACGGATCGGTAATTTGATAGGATAGTAGACTTAGAAACGAGCTGCTACGATTGCCCAAGCTGCCGAGGCCACTGTGGCCGCTGCTGCCAATAATAATAATGGGAATCAAGGGCAGGAGCCAGTGAACGTGAATAGATAGATGCACCAATTAGTTGAGCAGTTTTTAAAACTGAAGCCTCCTAAGTTTGATAGTAGAGGCAATATTAACGATGCATCGTTGTGGATGGAGGAATTAGAAAAAGCTTTTAAAGTCTTGGGGTGTACAGATGAGGAAAAAGTGACATTAGCCGTATATCAATTGCAAGGAAATGCAAATGATTGGTGGAAAGCCATCAGAGGAATGATATTCCCGGCTGGCACAACCCAGACTTGGGCGATGTTTGTGGAAGCCTTTAATGGCAAATATTTTTCTGAGAGTGCCCAGGAATAAAAACTATCTGAGTTTATGAGATTGCGTTAGGGGCAGAGAACGGTGGATCAGTACGAGGCCGAATTTGCTCAGTTGTCTAAGTTCGCCCCAAAGATGGTTGAGGACTCATTAGATAGGGCTCGAAGGTTTCAAGATGGCTTGAAACTAGACCTTCACAGCCAAATGATATCATTGAATTTAAGAGGCTATAATGAAATTTATGATAGGGCTCAAGCGATTGAGCGAGATTTGGCGGATAGGGCTGCCGTTTCTGGGTCAAGGTTTACCCAGGGTAGGGACAACCGTTAGTTAGGGAAGAGACCAATGACGAATAATCGACGTTGTTACCAATTGTTGTAAATATAACGCGGAAACGACAGGATCTTGCAAATCAAATCAATGCGAATATATCAGAGAAATAAACGAGAAACGATAAAGGACACCAGAGATTTACGTGGTTCGGTCCGAATATCGGTACCGACATCCACGGGGAGAGCCAGCAACAAATAATCCACTATAATCGGAGAATCAGAGTTACAAATCGCTCAAACACTCGAGTATTTCCCACACCTAGATTTAAGCCCAAACCCACTATATATTGGATTTAAACTCACAGCAAAAAATCTTCGACTCCTCCGTACGCGATCAAGGAGAGGTTACTGTGCCGTTCCTCCCTTTATTCGCATTCATTCCCGTGGAGTCTACTATGCGGCTCTGCTGTTTGTGCGGCGGCTTCAATGAAAGAAAAACTCTTACTGTTCGGCTACCACTCGCAAGGCAAAGAAACCCTTGGCTAGAAGGAATATAGGGAAGCCGGCCCGTAATTAGAATGGTCCATGTGTGGGGAAAGACATGGAAATGGACCTTGTCCAACCCGGGGTGGAGCATGTTTCGAATGTGGTGGATTTGGTCACCATATAAGGTTTTGCCCCAATCTTAGGCAGAATAGATCGCCTGCATTGCCGCCATCCCTAAACGAAAATCAAACTGGAGCGGCCCAAACAGCTAATCAGAATAGGCCACAGGCGCAAGGATGGGTGTACGCCATGGCCAGAAAAGAGGTTGAGAAAGCGCCAGGGGTTGTCACAGGTACGGTTTCTCTGTACAACGATGATGCGTATGCTTTATTTGACCTGGGGCGTCATATTTCTTTATATCTGAGCAATTTATTGAGTTGATTGGTATAGAACTACAGTTGCTTGATGTTGTGTTATGCATGACGACTCCCTTGAATGATAAGATGCTAGTTTCATTGGGGTGTCCAAATTGTAAGATTGTGATTGGGGATAAGGTGGAAAGGATTGATTTAACGGTTCTAGCCATATATGATTTCGATGTGATAGTGGGTATGGATTGACAGTCTAAGCAGAGGGCTGTAATGGATTGTAATAGCAGGGTAATCCAATTTAATCCAGTTGGACATCCGGAATTCAAATTTGTAGGAAATCGAGGGGGATTCCATGGATTTCATCGCCAGAAATGACTAAGTTGTTGAATGAAGGTTGTCAAGGATTTCTAGCAGCTATAGTTGATTCGACGACTGAGGAGCCAAGGCTAGAGGACATAGCCATGGTGTGCGAATATCTCGATGTGTTTTCTCAGGAATTACCGGGATTGCCACCAGAAAGAGAAGTAGAATTTATAATCGAGTTGATATCTAGAACTGAGCCAATCACGAGGGCACCTTATAGAATGTCGTTGTTGGAGTTAAAGGAATTAAAGGTGCAAATGCAAGAATTGTTAGACAAGGGATTTATTCGTCCGAGTGCGTCTCCATGGGGAGGGTCAGTTTTATTTATGAGAAAGAAAGATGGATCATTGAGGTTATGTATCGATTACAGGCAGCTAAATCAGGTGACGATTAAAAATAAATATCCCCTACCGAGGATTGATGATTTTTTTGATCAATTATAAGGGGCTTCGGTGTTCTCTAAAATTGATTTGAGAACGAGATATCATCAATTGAGGATTAGGAAGGAGGATATACTGAAGACGGTATTTAGGACGAGATATGGACATTATGAATTTACGGTAATGCCATTCTGATTGACGAACGCCCATGTTACCTTTATGGACTTAATGAATCGGGAGGAGTTTTTAGATCAATTTGTGATCGTTTTCATAGACGACATACTGGTATACTCGAAGAGCCTAGAGGAGCATGAGTTTCACTTGAGTAGAGTGTCGCAGACTTTAAGAGAGAACGCACTGTATGCTAAGTTTAGCAAGTGCGAATTCTAGCTCAATCGAGTAGCGTTTCTAGGACATGTGATCTCTGGGGAAGGAATCTTAATGGATCCATCGAAGATTAAGGCAGTAATGAAGTGGCCGAGATCGACGACGGTAAAAGAGGTTTGAAGCTTTTTAGGTTTGGCGAGATATTATTGTCATGCCCCGTACCCTACGGCACGCAAACATCCCTACCTTGGCCGATATGGGCGCGACATCCTCGGAATCGTCGCCGACCCAATGCCCAAATCAGGGAACAAATACAAGTGGAAGCAATAAATAAACCCTAACAATTAGAATATGAGACGAAGGATAACACCACATCAACATAAACAACTGAAAATATGTACGCTTTGTATTACTATTAAAAGCTGTTTTACAATGAGTATACATATCCACTAAAAGACCAAAAACAATCAATAGTCGCTACTAATTAAAAAGGTGTAGGTGGTTAGGGTGAGTCACTAAGCCTATAAGGAGGACTACAGTCAAAAGGGTACAATCCTCCCTACCAAACTCGAATCCTGCCTACGGCTCCCAGTTAGGGTCTGAAGACTCCGAAGAATCCTCTGAGGATCTCTTGGTTGACTTGGAATCCTCTGATTCTGTGGCCTGAGCAGCTGCCTAATCATCTTTCGAATTCAGCTCCAACTCAAGATCCAAATACAACCCTAACTCTTCATCTTATCCCACCTCAGCGATCTCTCCGTCCTGTTCCGGGTCTAACTCCATCGGCTTCGGCTCCTCATCCATCGACTCGGGGTCCTCATACCACATCTCGGTTATCGGATTCACATCGACCGGCTCGCCTATAGTCGGGGGATCCACAATCTCGCCATCAGCCATCAGAGGTATCATTACCCCACCTATATCTACCGGAACGTCGAAGGTCCTGAAGGGTCGCCCAATGTTTCTGTCTGCATCCTTCAGATACCAAGCTACGTATTCTTGAGTCTAGTAAAAGTACTCACCCACGTTCATGAAGACCACGGAATGATATCTCACATATGCCTCCCCGTTTCCAACGGGGTACACCCTCGAAGTCGAGTGGATCCGCATAGGGATCCCAAAAAGAGATGGCAGCTTCGGCATACTCAAGGTTGGGGGTCTGAAAAGGTGGGTTATTACAGCCATAAGACGAATCTCATCAAGCACAACCCCAAACCTAGGCTAGGCTAACATGCATTCTCCCGACAGGTATTACAATTAGCACAACATTACAAATCACAATCATCCTCTGACCCGGGCCCTCGAGCCCAGATCACTTACCTGGCTGACCCTGCAGGTTAGCATTTCAAATTAATGCTCAACTCACATACATGAACACACTATTCATACGTACGCCATACGCATGCTCATGCTCATCAATGTTCGTATCACATGCCATTCACCGAGCCTCGCATATTCACACACAGACCCATGCATTCTTATGCATGCTTATGCTATCATCATGTCATACTCATGTCTCGGCTCACTAGCCTACACTAGCACACTGACAAATGCTCAATTTATCATTACGACCCGAAGGCCAACAATTGTTTCCGACCCGAAGGCCACGACCCGAAGGCCCATAACACTTCACGGCCAGCGTAAAAACGCATCACTTGGCCCAGTGTCTTTAGCCCGCTACAAAGTGCATGAGGCGTAACACTGATCTCCTTACGAACCAAAGCCTGCTACAAAGTGCATCAAGCTGGTCGTCTTCCGGACGTACCGGTTATCGTCCTGCTATAAAGTGCATGAGGACGGCATACCCCGCGTAACACGCGTCAGGACGAATTGTGATCACACATACACACGGCCAGTTATTATCTGAACCCCGCGTAAAACGCATCAGGGTATTTTAGGTGATCATATGCTCATGTCAGGCATGCTTTCTTACACAATTTCGTCACACGCCTCATTCTCAGCATACCCAATGCATGACCATAAAATGCAACGTAGTGCAACATGAGCATCAGTAAAGCACATGCACTCAGTCAAACCAAAGCCACCACACAGTGCCTAATTGATAAATAGCATGCTTACTTAGCCAATTAGTACCGTGCAGCCCAATTCACAATACATAATTCGACAACCACACTTCGCACGAATCGACCACACGAACACACAACATGGCATTCTACAGTTAAGCACAATTAAACACCAATCAGTCAACAGCCAATCACCCCGGATAATCTCGACCATTCAGCTAACAATTCTTGTTGTCCGATATAATCCGGTACATTTCTCAACATGCGAACAGCCACTATTCCATCAATCCAAGCCTAATAATTATCTATAATAATCTCACTAAATTCCTCGGATTTTATTTCTACCAATCGATCCTCAATCCTGTCCTAAATATACACCGATAATACCTAAACCAGTCCAGAAATCGCACCGTCCGTCCTAATCAGGGTTTAGGAGGTATACTTAATCCTAGACCACGACGACGAGGAACGGCGACCGATCACCGGTGACCGGTGGAATCGGCGGCGGCGTTCCGGTGACGACGTATGGACGGCGTACAGACATGTACAGACGGCGATGTATAGTGACGTACGGGCGGCTGGAGGGTCACGGCGGCAGTAGCTCGACTGTTCAAGCTCTAGCGCGGTGGCGACTTGCTCCGGCGAACGGCGGTCTCACACGATCGAGGGGAAAAACGGGAGAGAGAGAAGAGGAAGGTGGGATGGACGGGATGGTGGTGAGTCGAGGTCAGGCGGAGCAGCGGCACCGGTAGACGGCGACGGTCCGGTGTGCTCCGGTGTACAGACGGTGGTCGAGAAGGAGGAAGAGGGAGAGAGAGACTTGGCCTAATAGGGAGTGAGGAGAGAGAGAGGCCATTCCAAGCTGGTCAATATATTGGGGGCTAGTGGCACCAAGTGTCGCCAATCCGACGGTTTTGACCAAAATACCCCTAATCTAACGGTCTATATTAGTTCCAGCCAAGTAATTGAAGGGCAATTGAGTCTTTGAGTCCAATAATTGAGCTGATAATTACTCTTAATTATCCTAAATATTTTCTCAAAAATTCGGACCAAAAATAGGTCTAGGGGCAAAATGGTCATTTTTCCAGTCCCGGATCGAAATTCTATTTTTCACCCATACCAACCCCAAATTTGAGTGGCCAACATAATATGGCGTCAGAATCGTGAAAATAGTCTCTTAAGCCCTCGAAAATCGATTTCAAAGTCCTGAGGAATAAAATAATAATTTTTTTCACTTCCGAGCCAAAATTCCAATTTTTGACCGTAGCAACTTTGTATGTGCGTGGCCACCCTAAAATGACATCGGTCCCGAAAAATAGTCTTATACGGGCTCAAAATCAACGTCGGTGTCCAAAGGGGCAAAATCGTAATTTTTGACTTTCGGGTCGAAATTCCAATTTTCGACCGGACTAACTCCAAACGTGTGTGACCATCATAATGTGATGTCAGAAGCATGAAAATAGCTTCTTAAGTCCTCGAAGATCGACACCAAAGTCCGGGTCCAATTTCGTGACCTAATCTTGCTAATTTTCTAATTTCAGGGTCTCTCACTAACGGGCGGTTGTTTAGGAGTTACGCATATCGATCTAGGGTTACTTGAGTCATGACGGTTCCTATCATTGAGAGAATGAGAAATTATTACTAGTTCCAAAGATCGCGATCGTTCGTTTAAGTTCAGGACTGGTTGGCCACGTGTACTTTCGATCCTGCAGAATCACCTGCGATCCGATTATACTTCGTTGGCCTTGGCCAAACCATATCCGTTACTTTCCTAATATCGGCTTACATTGGTCCAAAATATTCCCTCATCATTTCTCGTGATCAGTGTCCAGTTCACAATCGGGTCCCTGGTCCATGTACCATGTCCTAGTTAGCCATATCTTATTGATTAGTATCCCGAGAGTGATCAGCTCTGGGCGAGACTTACTAAAATGAAGTGCGAAATAATATCAATTTTATTGATCTCGAAATTACATCGAAATTCGGGCTGTTACAACTTTTCCCCTTACAAAAATTTCGTCCTCAAAATTTGCAATCTATCCTCATCTACTCAAACAACTGGGGATGTTGACGTCTCATAGCTTCTTCGCTTTCCCAAGTGGCACCTTCCGTTCCGTGGTGCTCCCAAACAACTTTGACCATCGGGATCGTCTTGTTCCTCAGCACACGATCTTTTCTATCCTCAATCCTGACTAGTCTTTCCACGTACGATATTTTGTCATCCACGTCTATCTCCTTATACCTTAAGACGTGGGTCGGATCTAGTTCATACTTTCCTAATATCGACACGTGAAAAACATTATGCGCTTGGGATAGGTTGGGAGGCAAGGCAAGTCAATAAGCCATATCGCCGATCTTTTCCAATATCTCAAATGGTCCGACGAACCTTGGACTGAGCTTTCCTTTCTTGCCGAATCGAGATAATCCTTTCATTGGCGACACCCTGAGAAATACATGATCTCCCACTTGAAACTCCAAGGGTCGTCGTCTCCTGTCGGTATAACTTTTCTAGCGACTCTACGCTATCCTCAGTCTATCCCGAATAATTCCAATGGCTTCCACCGTCTGCTGTACTAACTCTGGGCCTGCTATAATTCGCTCACCAACTTCGTCCCAATATAATGGCGTTCTACAGGCTCGACCATATAAGGCTTCAAATGGTGCCATTTGAATACTCTGTTGGTAGCTGTTATTATAGGCAAATTTCACTAGATGCAATTGCTCTTCCCATTTGCCCTGGAAATCAATTACGCAGGCTCTCAACATATCCTCAAGGGTCTAAATTGTTCTTTTCGACTGGCTATCTATCTGCGGATGATAGGTCGTACTAAATTGTAACTTGGTTCTCATGGCTACTTGCAGACTCTTCTAAAAATTAGTCGTAAATCTCATATCACGATCCATTGTGATCGTCACTGGCACTCCATGAAGACGTACTATTTGCCGCACATACAATTCTACGTACCTTTCCAGCTGAAAGTCCTTTCGTACTGCCAAGAAGTGCGCTGACTTCGTTAAGCGATTCACTATGACTCATATTGAGTCATGTCCTCTCTGGCTTCGCGACAATCCCGTCACGAAATCCATCGTGATGTGCTCCCATTTCTACTCAGGGATCTCTAACGATCTCAATAAGCCACCTGGCTTGCAGTGATTTGCCTTCACTTGTTAGCACGTCAAACACTTGGCCACATTCGCCTTTATTCCATTCCATCAATAATGTTGTCGCAAGTTCTGATACATTTTCGTACTGCCTAGGTAGATACTATAATTGCTTCTATGAGCTTCCGAGAAGATTTCCTCCTTAAGCTCTACATCATCCGGCACACACCCTTCCTTGGAACTTTAAGATTCCATTCTAGCTTACTTGGAAGTCTGACTTCCTCTTTGTAGCATCCAACCCAACAATCTTTTGGATATCTTGGTCTGTAGACTGCAGTTCCTTGATTCTAACTTGAATCTCTGGTTCAATCCTTAATGCAGCTAGCAGGTTGGACACTTGGCTCACTTCAAATTTGAACTCTGAATCTCTGAGCCTTTCCAATAACGTCTACTCCTTGACCATCAGATGCGCCATACTAGATTTGCGACTTAGGGCATCAGCAACTCGATTCACCTTACCAGGGTGATACAATATGTCGCAATCGTAGTCCTTTAGAAGCTCCATCCATCGGCGCTGCCTCATATTTAATTCCTTCTGCGAAAACAAATATTTAAGGCTTTGATGATCAGTATAAATCTGAAACTTCTCTCCACACAAATAATGTCTCCAGATTTTGAGGGCAAAAACGATAGAAGCTAATTCCAAATCATGCGTCGGATAATTCATCTCATGGGGCCTCAACTGACGAGACGCATATGCTACCACTTTTCTATGCTGCATCAAAACACATCCCAGCCCTCTCAAAGAAGCATCACTGTAGATCTCAAATCCTCCAGGTCCATACGGAATGGTCAACACTGGAGCGGTTGTCAACCTGTGCTTTAGTTCTTAGAAGCTTCTTTCGCACTTATCATCCCACTCGAATTTAGTTTCCTTCTTAAGCATCCTTGTCAATGGCATAGCTATTGATGTGAACCCTTCCACAAATCGTCTGTAATAGCCAGCCAAGCCTAGGAAGCTCCTAATTTCAGTTACTGATGTTGGTGTAGGCCACTTAATCACTGCTTCAATCTTTACTGGGTCTACAGAGATTCTGTCTCCAGAAATAATATGTCCAAGAAATCCTACTCGGCTGAGCCAGAACTCGCACTTACTCAACTTGGCATACAACGCATGTTCTCTTAAGGTCCGTAGCACTTCAGCCAAGTGTACTTCATGCTCTTCGGGGCTTTTAGAATATACCAGTATATCATCAATGAAGACTATAACGAACTGATCCAGGAATTCTTTGAACACCCGATTAATCATATCCATGAAAGTGGCCGAGGCGTTCGTTAGTCCAAAGGGCATAATCGTAAATTCGTAATGCCCATATCTGGTCCTGAAAGCAATCTTGGGGATGTCTTCATTTATGATCCTTAGCTGATGGCACCCGGTCCTCAAATCTATCTTAGAAAACACTGAGGCTCCTTGTAATTGATCGAACAGATCATCAATCCTCGGTAGCAGATATTTATTCTTCACCGTCACTTGGTTCAACTGCCGGTAATCTATGCACAACCTCAGAGTTCCATCTTTCTTTCTAATAAACAGGACTGGCGCTCCCCATGGAGACACACTCGGATGAATGAAACCCTTGTCCAACAATTCCTGTATTTGCACTTTTAACTCCTTCAATTCCAATAAGAACATCCGATATGGTGCCTTCGAAATCGGTTCTGTCCCAGGGGTCAATTCAATCACAAACTCCATCTCTTGCTCAGGCAGTAAACCCGGCAATTCCTGAGGAAACACCTCGGAGAAATTGCATACTATGTGTATATCATCCAACTTAGGTTCCATCACTGTCGGATCCATAACATTCACCAGATATCCCTCACATTCATTATCTAACAACGTGGTTGCCTCAAGCGAGGAAATCCAAGGGATTGAGATTCCTCCTCGGTTTCCTTGGAACACAAAACTAGGACGTCCATCTGGGTTAAATTGGATCATCCTATCGCTGCAATCCAATACAGCTTTCTGTCAAACTAACCAGTCCATACCAATAATCACATCAAAATCGAACATGGTCAATACTGCCAAGTCGACACTCTCTTCCTTACCTCCAATAATTATCTTACAATTAGGATATCCAAAAGAAACTAGCACCCTATCACTCATGGGTGTTGACACATAGAGCACATTCTCAAGCAACACTGGTTTTATACCAACCAACTTAACAAACTATTTCTGAAATGAAAGAATGGGTCGCCTCTGGATCAAACAATGCATAAGCGGTATGATCACATAAGGAAATCGTACCTATGACCACGCCTGGCGCATTTTCAGTTTCCTTGCGCGCCATGGCATAGACCGTTCCTTGAACTGGTAGTCACCCCTAGCTAGCCGATAAGGGATTCCCGGCTTGATTTCCTACTCGGGGCTGCTGTTGGGACATCATCATAGGCGGTCCCGAGGGACGCATTTGCGGGCAATTCTTGATCTGGTGCCCCATGCTCCCACATCTGAAACACACTCCAAACCTACTTGGCTGGGGATTCGGTTTCCCAATATTTCTCCTAACTGGCGGAACAAATCATTGATTGCCGACCATTGGCTTCTTCCCAAGATGATGATTTTCTATATTCTGGGCAAACCGTGATCCTAAAGCGGCTGCCCTTTCCTGTTGATCCTGCTCCATAATATAAGCTCGTCTATACATTTCTCCATAGTCCTTGTTGTCATGCGACAATATCTGACTCCGAAGATCCAGCTTCAATCCATCCCGGAATCTTTGAGCTCTGTCTCGTGGATTCTCTACCATTATCTGTGCGAACTTCGCCAATCTTGCAAATTCTGCTTCATACTGGTCAACAGTCATCTGACCCTAGCGTAATCACATAAACTCCACCAACTCTTTTTCCTGAGTGTTCTTCGAGAAATACTTCTCATAGAAATTCTCAATAAATACTGCCCAAGTCAGAGCTATTCCTTCAGGAAATACTCTCCTTTATGTAGCATTCCACCAATCATTGGCACTGTCCTGTAACTGATAAGCCACTAACATTACTTTCTCTTCGTTGGTGCACCCTAAAACCTTGAAAGCTTTCTCCAATTCTTCCACCTAACTTGGCGCCATCTCGGGGTCACCTCTACCATGAAACTTAGACGGCTTCAACTTGATGAATTGTTCCACTAACTGGGGCATCTGCCTAACCCCCACTGGTTGAGCCTATCCTTGCTAGGCTTGATTTCCTCCAACACCAGCAATCGGCGCAGCCTCAGCAGCCTGCGCATGAGCTGCGGCTCTTTCCTAAGCTTGTAACCCTGAAATATGCCCTATCTCCCATAGGGTTTCCATCACTTGATCAAACCTGGCGTCCCTGGCTTCTTGGCCTCCAGTACTAGATTGACCCTGGGGTTCCTTGCCCCTTCTTCGACTTATCTTGCTACTCAGTTAAACAACAACCTGCTATAATTCCACTAAGGAATTAATGACTTAAACCAATCTAACCCAGTCTAAGTCCTAGGCAGGTATCAACAACAATCAAACAATCAGCATGCGGCCTATCAGCATAACACTTCACCCAAGGAATTCGCATACTCACCTCGGGTCTTGCCGCACCTGCACTTTACGGGTCAAGCAGCCAAGCAATTCAAACACAATCACAAGCTATCAGGAGAATCATGTAGCACACAAGGTCCCCTACTGGCTACCCAAGGTCTCATCGCTCCTTATCACTTCAGAATTCGACCTAATTGGACCGAGCTGACCTTGCTCTGATACCAATTCGAACGGGGATGTCACACCCCGTACCCTACGGCACACAAACATCCCTACCTTGGCCGATATGCACGCGACGTCCCAGAAATCGTCGCCGACCTAACGCCCAAATCAGAGAACAAACACAAGCGAAAGCAATAAATAAACCCTGACAATTAGAATATGAGACAAAGGATAACACCACATCAACATACACAGCTAAAAATATGTGCATTTTGTATTACTATTAAAAGTTGTTTTACAACGAGCATACATATCCACTAACAAACCAAAAACAGTCACTAGCCACTACTAATCAAAAAGGTGTAGGTGGCTAGGGTGAGTCACTAAGCCTATAAGGAGGACTACAGTCAAAAGGGTACAATCCTCCCTATCAAACTCGGATCCTGCCTACGGCTCCCAGTCAGGGTCTGAAGACTTCGAAGAATCCTCTGAGGATCTCTCGGTTGACTCGGACTCCTCTGATTCTGTGGCCTGGACATCTGTCTAATCATCTTCCGAATTCGGCTCCAACTCGGGGTCCAAATATAGCCCTAACTCTTCATCTGATCTTAGCTCTACATCTGATCCCACCTTAGCGATCTTTCCGTCCTGTTCCGGGTCTAACTCCATCGGCTCTGGCTCCGGTTCCTCATACATCGGCTCGGGGTCCTCATACCACATCTCGTGTATTGGATTCACATCGACTGGCTCGTCTATGGTCGGGGGATCCACAATCTCGCCATCAGCCATCTGAGGTATCATTACCCCACCTATATCTACTGGAACATCTAAGGTCCTGAGGGGTCGCCCAATGTTTCTATCTGCATCCTTCAGGCACCAAGCTACGTATTCTTGAGTCTGGTAAAAGTATTCACCCACGTTCACGAAGACCACGAAATGATATCTCACATATGCCTCCCTATTTCCAGTGGGGTACACCCTCGAAGTCGAGTGGATCCGCATAGGGATCCCAAAAAAAGGCGGCAGATTCGGCATACTCAAGGCTGGCGGTCTGAAAAGGTGGGTTATTACAGCCGTAAGACGAATCTCAGCGAGTACAACCCCTAAACCTAGGCTAGGCTAACATGCATTCTCTCAACAGGTATATTATAATCAGCACAACATTACAAATCACAATCATCCTCCGACCCGAGCCCTCAGGCCCAGATCACTTACTTGGCTGACCCTACAGGTTAGCATTTCAAATTAATGCTCAACTCACGTATGCGAACACACTATTCATACGTACGCCATACGCATGCTCACGCTCATCAGTGTTCCTATCACATGCCAATCACCGAGCCTCACATATTCACACACTGGCCCATGCATTCTTATGCATGCTTATGCTATCATCATGTCATACTCATGTCTCGGCTCACTAGCCCACACTAGCACACTGGCAAATGCTCAATTTATCATTATGACCCGAAGGCCACGACCCAAAGGCCCACGACACTTCACGGCCAGCATAAAAACGCATCACTTGGCCCAGTGTCTCTAGCCTGCTATAAAATGCATAAGGCACAATACCGATCTCCTTACGAACCAAAGCCTGCTACAAAGTGCATGAGGTTGGTCGTCTTCCGGATGTACCGGGCATCGTCTTGCTACAAAGTGCATGAGAACGACACACCCAGCGTAACACACGTCAGGGCGAATTGTGATCACACATACACACGGCCAGTTATTATCTGAACCCCCCGTAAAACGCGTCAGGGTATTTTAGGTGATCACATGCTCATATCAGACACACATTCTCGCACAATTTCATCACACGCCTCATTCTCGGCATACCTAATGGGTGACCATAAAATGCAACGCAGTGCAACATGAGTATCAGTAAAGCACAGGCACTCAGTCAAACCAAAGCCACCACACAGTGCTCAATTGATAAATAGCATGCTCACTTGGCCAATTAGTACCGTGCGGCCCAATTCACAATACATAATTCGATAATCACAACAAGCCGTTAGTTGACCAACCACACTTCGCACGAATCGGCCACATGAACACACAACATGGCATTCCACAATTAAACACCAATCAGTCAACAACCAATCACCCCGGATAATCTCGGCCATTCAGCTAACAATTCTTGCTGTCTGATATAATCTGGTACAATCCTCAACATGCGAACAGCCACTATTCCATCAATCCGAGCCCAATAATTATCTATAATAATCCCACTAAATTCCTTGGATTTTATTTCCACCAATCGATCCTCAATCCTGTCCTAAATATACATTGACAATACCTGAACCAATCCAGAAATTGCATCGTCAGTCCTAATTAGGGTTTAGGAGGTATACTCACTTAATCCTAGATCACGACGACGAGGAACGGCGGTCGATCACTGGTGAACGGTGGAACCGGCGACGGCGTTCCGGCGACGACATACAGACGGAATCGTGAGTGGCCAACATAAAATGGCGTCAAAATCGTGAAAATAGTCTCCTAAGCCCTCGAAAATCGGCTTCAAAGTCATGGGGAATAAAAAAATAATTTTTTTTCACTTTCGAGCCAAAATTCCAATTTTTGACCGTAGCAACTCTGTATATGCGTGGCCGCCCTAAAATGACATTGGCCCCGAAAAATAGTCTCATACGGGCTCAAAATCAACTTTGGTGTCTAAAGGGGCAAAATCGTAATTTTTGACTTCCGGGTCAAAATTTCAATTTTCGACCGGACTAATCCCAAACGTGTGTAGCCAGCATAATGTGATGTCAGAATCATGAAAATAGCTTCGTAAGTCCTCGAAGATCGACATCGAAGTCCGGGTCTAATTTCGTGACCTAATCTCACTAATTTTCCAATTTCAGGATCTCTCGCTAACGGGCGGCTGTTTAGGAGTTACGCATATCGACCTAGGGTTACCTGAGTCATGACGGTTCCGATCATTAAGAGAATGAGAAATTATCACTAGTCCCAAAGGTCGCGATCGTTCGGTTTAAGTTTAGGACTGATTGGCCACGTGTACTTTCAGTCCTATAGAATCACCTGCGATCCGATTATACTTCGTTGGCCTTAGCCAAATCATATCCATCACTTTCCTAAGATCGGCTTACATTGGTCCAAAATATTCCCTCATCATTTCTCGTGATCGGTGTCTAGTTCACAATCGGGTCCCTGATCCACGTACCATGTCCTAGTTAGCCATACCCTATTGGTTAGTATCCTGAGAGTGATCAGCTCTGGGCGAGACTTACTAAAATAAAATGCGAAAAAATATCAATTTTATTGATCCCGGAATTACATCGAAATTCGTGCTATTACAATTATCGTCGTTTCGTGGAAGGGTTTTCGGCAATAGCGACACCGTTGACACATTTGTTGAAAAAGGAATTTAGGTTTGAATGAACCGACAAATGTGAAAGGAGTTTTCAGGAATTGAAGCATAGATTGACAACGGCAACGGTGTTGACCATTCCATCAGGACCCGGAGGATATGAAATTTATAGCGATGCGTCGTTAAAAGGATTAGGGTGTGTACTCATGCAAAATGGACAAGTAGTGGCCTACGCATCAAGATAGTTAAGACCGCATGAGTTAAATTACCCGACGCATGATTTGGAATCAGCTGCTATAGTGTTCGTCCTGAAGATTTGGCAACATTATCTATGCGGAGAGAAATTTCAGATATATAGAGATCATCAGAGTCTCAAATATCTGTTTTCTCAAAAAGAGTTAAACATGATACAGCATCGGTGGATGGAGTTGTTGAAGAATTACGATTGTGATATATTGTATCATCCCAGGAAGGCCAACCGGGTAGTCAATACTTTGAGTCGGAAGTCAAGCATCGCACATTTAATGGTCAAGGAATGGGCTTTTTTGGAAAAAGAGCGAGACTCGGAGTTTAGACTTGAAGTAAGTCAAGTCTCGAGTTTGTTGGCTACGCTTAGGATTGAATCAAAGATCCAGGCTAAGATTAAGACTTAGTCTGCAGATCAAGAAATCCAAAGGATTTTAGAGTTGGATGATACTAAGAGAAAGCCGGACTTCCAGATATCCGAAGATGGGATACTGAAGTTTCATGGACGATTATGTATGCCTGACGATGCGAAGCTTAAGGAAGAAATTTTATCGGAGGCGCATCGTAGTAGTTATAGTATCCACCTAGATAGTACTAAAATGCATCAGAATTTGAGGCAGTACTATTGGTGAAATGGTATTAAGGTAGACATAGCCAGACATGTGGCCAATTGTCTGACGTGCCAGCAAGTGAAGGCACAACATTGTAAGCCCGGAGGATTATTGCGACCTTTGGAAATCCCAGAATGGAAATGAGAGTATATAACTATGGATTTTGTGACGAGATTACCAAGGAGCCAAAGAGGCCATGCTACTATTTTGGGTAATTATTGACCGATTGACCAAGTCGGTACACTTTTTGGCTGTGCGAAAGGAATTCGCATTAGATCGATATGCTGACTTATATATGCAACGGATAGTTCGTTTGAATGAGGTGTTGGTGACGATTACCTCATATTGTGATTCTAGGTTGACCGCCAATTTTTGGAAAAGTCTGCAGACGGCATTAGGATTAAAGCTGCAGTTCGGTACAGCTTACCATCCATAAATGGATGGCCAGTCTGAAGGACGATTCAAATTTTAGAGGATATGTTTAGGGCATGTGTATTGGATTTTCAAGGTAAGTGGGAAGAGCAATTGCCTTTAGCAGAATTTGCCTATAACAATAGTTTTCAGCAGAGTATCGGAATAACGCCATTTGAAGCGCTATATGACAGGGCTTGTAGAATGCCCGTGTGTTGGGACGAAATAAGAGAAAGAAGTATAACCGGGCCAGAGTTAGTTCAATAGTCGGTTGAGGCCATTAAGATAATTCGCGAAGGGCTGAAAATAGCTCAAAGCCATCAAAAGAGTTATGCAGACAGAAGGTGAAAATCGTTGGAGTTTCAAGCAGGGGATTACGTATTCCTTAAGGTATCGCCCATGGGAGGACTGTCCAGATTCGGTAAGAAAGGAAAGTTGAATCCGAGGTACGTGGGACCTTTTGAGGTTTTAGAAAGGATTGGAGATTTAGCGTATCGCCTTACACTTCCGCCGAATTTATCGCAAGTGCATAATGTATTCCATGTATCGATATTGAGGAATTATGAACATGACCTAACTCACGTATTAAATTATGAGGAGATAGAAGTTGATGACAAGGTGTCATACGTCGAGAGAGCAGTAAGGATTGAGGATCGGAAAGAACGGGTTCTAAGGAACACGAAGATCCCAATGGTCAAGGTTGTTTGGGAATACCACGGGATAGAAGGCGCAACATGGGAAAGTGAAGAGCAAATGCAGCATTAATACCCCCACTTATTTGAGTAGTTAGTGTGATTTGCAAATTTCGAGGACGAAATTTTTATAAGGGGGGAAGAGTTGTGACATTCTGAAATCCAATCCACTTGGAATTTATGAAATGAGTAGTTTATGGATGTGTTCGTAGTTAGATCTCGCTCGGAATTGATCACTTTGAGAATACTAACCATTAGGGAAAGGCTAATTAGGGATTTAAATTCGCGCGACCAAAGAACTCGATCGTGAACCGACCATCAACCATGAAAATCGTCGAGGTGACATTTTGAGCCACTATAGGCCGATCCAAGGATAGCCAGGGATCAGTTCGCCACTGTCATAGTAGTGGATCGCGAGTGATTCCATTGGATCATGAAATGAATTAACGAATGATCCTAAACCTATACCAAACGATCGTGTCCGTCGGATCTAGTGATCGATCCTCACGATTAAGTGATAACCGAGGTCATCACGATCCGAGTAAACTTGTACATGGCATGATTCAGTATCGGCCACTGGTCAATAATGCGAATTTCTCCAAAAGCCGCCTGTTAGTATGAGATATATGCAAGTTACATTAATTAGAACTTAGTCATTAATTAGAGATCCTAGTTGGGCATTGGAAATTAAGAAAGTCACGACAGATCACTTGGACGATATTGTCATTTGCCTGGGTAGCCTCAGATTCATCCGAATCCTTCAGAAAAATTGAATTTTGGCGAGAAATGAAAAATGACCATTTTACCCCTGGAGATTTGTTAAGGCCAATGTAATTTGGGAAGGGCATTTTGGTAATTTCGCCATAGCCTTAGAATTAGAGATTTTTGGACAATTTTGCCCTTAGGCTTTTTGAGAAATTCCCAAATTACCCTTAGATATTTTGGAAAAGATTCGATTCGGACCATTGATCTCATGATAAGAATGAATCTCGGCCGTTGATTAGGTTTGTGAGAGAATGGTAGGATGGTCAATTGGCCCCCAATAATTGACCTTAGTTTATTTAAGTCTCAAATTTCTCTCTCTCTCCTCACTCTCTCTCTCTCCCACTTTCAGCCTACTCTCTCTCCTCTCCTCCCGACCGAGCCAGTCACCCCCTCCCTTCACCATGGTTATGGCCGTTCGCCTAGGCCAGCTACCATAGCCGCCCTTCCGTCTAGCCGGAGTAGCAATGCCGGAGTAGGCCGCCGCTCGTCCCACCTGGCCGCTCACCCATCTCGTCCCTCTCCCCTGTTTCACCTCACCGAGCACCACCACCAACCCTCCTTACGGTCCTGTTCAACCGTGGATAGCCAGCAGACCGCCAGCCACCGCCGCTCACCGTACGCCGTCCACCAGAGCCGCACGCCGTCGCCGCTTGCCACCACCGGACCACCAGCCTGCCGCCCCTTCCCATTCTAGCCGAGTCAGTCTAGAGTTTGAGTAAGTCACACCCTAAACCCTATTTAGGATGTCGGGTATCGATAGACGCGATTAGGGGTAGAATCGGATTTAATTAGACGCGATTTTGGCTAAATTAGAGGCTGTTTTGGGGTTAATTTAGCGGACCGATTGAGGATTGATATTGATTGATTTTAGATAGTGAAATGATGATGTTTTGGGGCTGAAATGATGTGAAATTTGGTGCTGAAAATTGGGTTCGTATTGACAAGCATATGGTTCAATTTAAGGACAAATTAAGTCGGTTTGACGTTTTGTGATGTGGCTGGTTGGTAGGGCTTGATAGAGCGTGAAATGAGCATGGAAACGTTGAATTTGTGCCTATGAATGTGGTTGTGTTTGTGGGCCCGTGAGTGGTTGGCCTTGTGTGTTTATTGTACCGTGATTTGATGAATTGAAATGTGTTTTGTTATGTGCACGTTCGGGCCGAATTGAATTGATTGTCAATTGGTCGTGTTTGAGTGTCGATTGAGCATGAGAAATGCGTGGTTTGATACGTGCATGGGCCAAGTGTGAATGGTTAATGTTGGCATGTAAGTCTTGAGCATGTGAATGAGTGAGGAAGCATGTGTGGTGCGGTACGTGTGATAATGGAAATCCTTGAGGCGATATCATCACGTAGGGAATTGATCTGTCCTGAGATGGTACGAGCACACGGGATGATACCCGGTATTACCAGAGGATGGCTAACCTGAGACGGTATCATTACGCGGGTTGTATCGTAGGTGGTAGGTGTTAAACCTGAGGCGGTACCACTACGCGGGCAAGATACACAGCCGTTAGAGCTTGGTTTTGCCGCCGCTTTCGCTCTAACCGTGTTAGTTTAGAGCTTAGTAAGTCGCGATCTAAACCTCACCTAGTATATCGGGTTATTTCGGGCCTGTTTAGATGCGATTTGGTGGAAATTAGGAATTAATTGGATTAGTGGGTTTTAGGTGCAAAATCGGGAATTTTTGGTGGAATTTAGAAGTCGATTGATGGCTGTGATTGGCTGTTTAGGGTGCTGTGATGGGCTGTTCGGTACGCGGTTAGTACCATTAAGACCGGCTTGTAATTTGATGGAAGTGTCGTGAAGAGCCGAGAATGAAATATTGTGATTTTGGGTGTGAAAATGGCAAATTGATGGCTGTGTTGTGTGGTTCTAAGTGCTGTGATGTGCTGTTGGGCATGTGGTTTGCGCCATTAGATCCGGCTCGGAATTTCATGAAAGTGTCGTGAAGGGCCGGGATTGAAATATGATCATTTTGAGTGTGAAAGATGCCGATTTGGGTGTTGGTTGTATGTTGTGGTGTGACTGGATTGGAGTGTTTGACTTGGGCGCGTCTGAGTGCGCGTATTTGATGCTCGAGTGTGTGCACGTGTGAGACTTGTGATGTGCAACGTGCGTGTGATCACTAAAAAGCCCTGAGGCGTGTTTACGGCGGTTTAAGATAAAATCTGGTATGTTGGTGTGTATGTGTGATCACTAAATCCCTGAGGCGTGTTTACGCAGAGAATTGACCCGGGCCTGAGGTGTGTTTACATGGGTCGTGATACAACTATGGGATCGGGCCGAGTATTATAAGCTCGGATCACGATCTTATAGGCCTGTCGCATTTGGCGCGGGCTGAAGAAAGTGGAAATCGGTCCGAGGCATGATCAGCTCGGGTGAGACCGGGATCGAACCAAGGCATTGTAAGCTCAGGTTTCGGTCATGTAGGCCTGTCACATTTGGCGCGAGCTGAGGAATGGGATCGGATCGAGGCGTGTGATGCTCGGGGCGCGATCGTGTGGGCCTAAGGCGTGTTTACGCGGGCCAAGGAAAGTGAGATCCGGCCTGATGCGTGTTTACACGGGTTGCGATGGCAAGTTACTGAAAATGATGTGATTGGTGCGTGACCGAGTGTGGAATGTGGGATTGGAAATGTGGTGTGTTCGATGTGTACGTGGGCTTGAGCATGCGAGTGATTTGTAGTGCGTGTGGTTGAGATGCGTGTGAGAATTGCTTGTTATGATTGCGGACTAATGTGCAGGCTATCTATGCCAAGAATCCAGGTTAGTATGATCGTGTGGATGATGATGTTTATATTTATTGCTTGGTTGTGTCAGGATATGCCTGGAATACGTGGTAGCCTAGATAGGATTTAGGTTGTGACTTATTGAGAAGTGTCTCATGGTTATTTCAACCAAACCATTTCAGAGCACCCGCTCGAGCCTTGAATTTTTTTCGCCACTACCGCCGCAGCATTTTGGAGATCCTGATGCACACCGAGCATTCAGGAGTAGAATATACCTTGGCTGCTAATCCCTTTTGAGGTCGAGGACGTGATCCGTGGAAGCCAGTTGGTGTGCGAGTATTATAAGTTTGATATTAAACTAGGGAGTGCTGGACGTGAATAAGTTGGTGGTGTAATCAGGAAATCCATTCGGGTGTGTACTATTAGTTGATGTAAATCTGATGAGTGTTGGAAGTATTTGGTTGTAAAGAATTGGATGCTGTATTTTTATATATCGAGGCATAGTATTATATTTGGTGGTTTAGTAATTTGCTTTTCCCTGGTTCTCCAATATTATTGTCCAGGATAATATGATTTGTTCCGCCGCGAATTTACTCTGATGGAATCTTTGGGTCAGCGACGTTTTTCCTGGGACGTCACACTAATTCGGCTAGAGAGAGGGATCTCGCGCTCGATGGGGTTCGAGGCGTGACAAAAAGCTCATCGACTTGTCGTTGTAGCTCCATTGTTTCTTCTAGATTCCATCAATAAATAATTTTGTTGGGTAGAGAAGAAAAAGCAATTTGATGCTCAATACCTCTTATGGAGAGGTAATCCATGTGGTAATTCCGTAATAAAAACATATTTAAACTCATTGATTAGGGTATACATTTGGGGTGTATGGGTCTCTCTTCTCATTTTTTCGATTTTCAACCAAAAGTAACCCAAAAACATTTTTCTATTTGCTAATGGCTCTCTCTACCCGTGTTTCACTCATGAAAAAATTTCTTTGCTATTGTTTTCCTCCCAATGTTGATTTTTGTGGATCATGAGTGGGCTTAAAGGTGCAAGGGTGATGAGTTTTTGCTCTTTCCAAAATGAGTAAGTGTTTTTCTATCCAACATAGATGGCTATTCTATCAAATTGCCAAGACCTTCCCAATAATAAGCGACATGCATCAAAATGAGTAAGTGTTTTTCTATCCAACATAGATGGCTATTCTATCAAATTGCCAAGACCTTCCAAATAATAAGAGACATGCATCCATGGGAATGATATCACATAGAACCTGATCTCGGTAGCCTTTCCCATTTGAAAATGGAATCAAGGCTTGGTTAGTTACCTGGAGATCGTTCCCTTTGTTTAGCCACTGCAACTTATACGGTTAAGAGTGTTTAGAAGTGGGAAGATTTAACTCTTCGACACTACGTTGGTGCAGCTTTCACCATCAGTGATCAAATTACACCCCTTCCCATTAATGGTGCAATGGGTTTGGAAAATATTCTCCCTTTGCTCGTCCGCCTTTAGAGTAATTGTGCAGTGCAAAGCTCTCCTGATAACAAGCAATTCTCCTTCATCTAGCCGCTTGGCGATTTCATCTTCCTCCTCAAATTCGGACACAATCTTATCGGGGTCTTCCATAACTTTTTGAAGCCCTATGTCGATCTTGTCAATGTCTTGGAGAGTCATACCTCTTCGAATAGGATAACCGGCTTTGAAGTGTCCATAACCACGATACTTAAAGCACTTTCAAGCACTTCCGCCATCGATCTTTCTAGAGAGTTCTTTACAGACTCTGTGGCCTTCTCTTTGCATTTATCTTTCATCGACGAATTCTCGGCCTCGCTAGAAGAAGCACCCCTAAAGAAGGGTGTCCCTCTTGTTG
The DNA here is from genome assembly GCA_031216235.1 of Syzygium jambos. Taxonomy (NCBI): domain Eukaryota; kingdom Viridiplantae; phylum Streptophyta; class Magnoliopsida; order Myrtales; family Myrtaceae; genus Syzygium; species Syzygium jambos. The sequence goes on from CM062225.1 coordinate 21,730,908, forward strand.
ATGATTTAGTTGACAAACCCTTGCCACGCTTCAGTTGTTTCTCCACCTTCATGGCTAGCTTACAAACATCTTCAAAAGACCAATATGGCTAAAGTTCAACCACATCAACAATCTCTCTATTTAAGCTATTAAGGAAATGAGTGATGGTTTGCTCTGACATTTTTGGAATATCTCACCTCATAAGGTTTTGTTCAAACTTCCTAATGTATTATTCAATGCTCATTCCACTCTGTTAAAGGCAATTCACTTTGAGGAACATGTCTGGCTTATAGTTATCAGGCAAGAACCTTTTTTTCATAAGTTTCTTAGCTTTTCCCAAGACCTGATTCGGCTTTTTCCATCACGAACTCTCTAGTTCTTCAAAGCGAAGCATCTTTCTTTAACTTGAGAGCAACAATCTTGCAACGCTTTTCGTCTGAGTATGAGTGGAAGTCAAATACTCATTTGATATCATGTAACCAATCGATAAATTCGTCAGGGTTAAGGTTTCCCTCAAATTCTGACATCTCTACTTTTACTTCACGATCATTCTCCTCACGCCTTCTTCTTCTTCTAACTCAATGATCCGAATCACTTGAGTTGCTTTCGGTGTCATTGGATTCATTACCAGAGTGTTGATGAGGATCTGGATCGTCATGGTGTGGTTAATTAATAGGGCGTATCGATGGTGGCTATTGTCTCACCTGATTCTCCAGGAGGTTGATAACTCGATCCATCTCCTATTGGAGTTTCTCTATGGCATGGTCACACCTTTAAGTGTGTGCCTACTCTAGGGTAAAGGCTCTTGGAGCTGGATCACCCTTTTTTGGGAACGAAAATATGAACTGGAGTAATAGAAGAAATCATTAAAAATGAGTTCAATATTGAGCTCTAATACCAATTTGATGCGGTTGTGGGTACGAGTGCAAGCAAGCGATGTCAAAGGAAGTACAGATAAATCAGCGTATCTGGAATGGATGTTGATAGAAAAATGTAAACACGTGATATGAAGGATAGATTACAATCACCACCAAGGTCTAAAGGACGTGCCACCAGCCAATGATTATGATCAAGATTGACGAAGTTTATCACAAAGGCTTAAAGGATGAACCTACTGAGGATAAAAGACTTCAAAATAGGAGAAGCTCATCATCAGGGCCTAAAGGACGAACCACCAACTATGAATATAGGGTTTCTTGGTGCACCACCAAGGAATAATCCACGTTCTGAGGATAAAGGAACCAGCATAGGAGAAATCCATCAACCATGGATAAAGACTTCTTGGCTCACCACTAAGGAATAATCCACCTTCCAGAGATAAAGAATCGGAAAAGATAATTGCTCACATAAACGAAAATCTCATATGTTTTCAATATTCAAGTTTCTCCCTTTTACAATGAGATTACACCTCAATTTATAGAGATATTGCTAAACAATTGAGAAGACTCTTCAAATTCTCAAAAACTGAATAGACTCTTGGGGGAAATCACCTAATTATGACTCTTAAATCTTTGGGAAGGGAGCTGACGTCGCGGAGGAGAAGGGGGGCGGCGGAGTCTTGGTCCATGGTGCCGGAGGCGGAGCCGGAGCCGGAGGAGGAGGGGGCGCAGCGGGGGAGGAGGCGAAGGGGGAGACGGGGCGAAGGAGAAGGGGCAGCGGGGGAGGAGAAGAACATCAGAGGGAAAATGTTGGAGAAGAACATCCTATTGGTGCTTTGAACATCAGCGGAGAGAGAGAGAGAGAGAGAGAGAGAGAGAGAGAGAGAGAGAGAGAGAGAGAGAGAGAGATGAATTTTAAAATTGAACGAGCGCGAAAATGTAGTAGGGTTTTTCGTTGCAAAATTTGTTGGAAAATTATACACACTAAAATAATTGCCGGAAAATTAAAATTCGTTGGAAATTTCCAACGAAAATGTTTTCGTTGGAAATTTCCAACGAATTTGCCAACGAAAATTGTACACTATGAAAAAATTACCGAAAAATTAAAATTCGTTGGAAAATTCCAACGAAAAAAAAATTCGTTGGAAATTTCCAACGAATTTACCAACGAATTTGAATTTCCGGCAATTATTTTAGTGTGTATAATTTTCGTTGGAAAATTGGTTGGAAATTTCCAACGAATTTCAATTTTTCGGCAATTTTTTCATATTGTACAATTTTCGTTGAAAAATTCGTTGGAAATTTCCAACGAAAAATTGTACACTAAAAAAAATTACCAAAAAATTCAAATTCGTTGGAAAATTCGTTGGAAATTTCCAACGAATTTTCCAACGAATTTGAATTTCCGGCAATTATTTTAGTGTGTATAATTTTCGTTGGAAATTTCCAACGAATTTTCCAACGAATTTTCCAACGAATATAAAAAATGCCGAATTAAATCAATTTTTTTAAAATCGTGGGAAATTTCGTTGGAAATTTCCAACGAATTTTTTTTCGTTGGAAATTTCCAACGAATTTTTTTTTCGTTGGAAATTTCCAACGAATTTTCCAACGAAAATTGTACAATATGAAAAAATTGCCGAAAAATTGAAATTCGTTGGAAATTTCGTTGGAAATTTCCAACGAATTTTCCAACGAATATAAAAAATGCCGAATTAAATCAATTTTTTTAAAATCGTGGGAAATTTCGTTGGAAATTTCCAACGAATTTTTTTTCGTTGGAAATTACCAACGAATTTTCCAACGAAAATTGTACAATATGAAAAAATTGCCGAAAAATTGAAATTCGTTGGAAATTTCGTTGGAAATTTCCAACGAATTTTCCAACGAATATAAAAAATACCGAATTAAATCAATTTTTTTTAAAATCGTGGGAAATTACCAACGAATTTTGCGACGAAAATTGTACATTATGAAAAAATTGCCGAAAAATTGTACACTTGAAATAGCCAACATGCATGATTTGGTCTCATCGATAGTGCCAAGATAGATAATGCAGAGAACTAGGGTTTATTCATTATATTGCCGTTCGGAATCAAACAACGAGCAACCTTGTAAGTATAGTTGAGAGAGAGAGAGACTTTGTTCAAAGAGAAGATTTACACTAATTTGGATTGTAGCTTGTAATTAATTGTGAAATCTGCATTAACTTCCGGGTTTGGCAGAAACCATTTACCGGGAAAAATAAAAAATTCATTTCGCAAGATTCAAAAGATCTTGCCTGTCTCCTTACCCAAAAAAAAAAAAAGATCTGGCTTGTCTTAATAGTTCGTATTCCCCTCATAATGCCGAGATTCATGTCCCATCCTTTTTTGACTATGTCAAAGAGAAATTTAACTTTTAAGAGCACTTGTGAACACAATTTAAGGGATCTTGAAAATTCTTATTTCCACTTTTAATTAACTAAACTAATGTCCTAAGAGAACTTATTAACAAAACCCTTCATTTTGATCATGTTCACAGTCAATATTGTATCAACCGACCAAAAAAAAAAGTCAATATTGTATCTACCCTTGATATTAATGAATTGGTGGTGTTTAGGTTCACAATAAGCAATCACGTATGAGTTACTCATAGGATTTGTTTAATTAAATGAGTCGTGCGTACCCAATCAATCATGACACAACCTATATTGACCACTTTGCTTGGACTTGCAACTTTTTTCCTTCAAGGCTTCGTTTGTTACTCAAAAAATAAATTATTTAGAAAATATTTTCCTAAAAATGAACGTTTGTATCGCTTGAAATAATTAAATCAATGAAAAATACTTTCATTATCGATAATAATTTATATGTAAATATTTTCGTGGACGATAAAAATATCTTTTTCATTTCATTTTTGTAAGTGATACAAATGATCTATTTCTAGGGAAATGTTTTCCAAATCATTAATATTCCGCAAAACAAACACACCATATATTTATGAAGATAGCACAAATGGATATAATACGCTCACAAATTTATTTTAACTTAAGTAACTCAAAAAATTTTCTAAATTTAGATATTTTCATAAAATAAAAAAATTTATTAGTTTTCTTACTTTTCCCCTAAAATTAGTTTTTTTATGTAAATAATCACTTTTAGAATGTGATTTTTGTGAATAAGGGCCCCGTAAAACTGAATGTTATATAAAGGAATATAAAAAATGCCGAATTAAATCAATTTTTTTAAAATCGTGGGAAATTTCGTTGGAAATTTCCAACGAATTTTTTTTTCGTTGGAAATTTCCAACGAATTTTCCAACGAAAATTGTACAATATGAAAAAATTGCCGAAAAATTGAAATTCGTTGGAAATTTCGTTGGAAATTTTCCAACGAATTTTCCAACGAATATAAAAAATGCCGAATTAAATCAATTTTTTTTAAAATCGTGGGAAATTTCGTTGGTAATTTCCAACGAAAAATTAAATTTTCCAACGAATTTTCCAACGAATATAAAAAATGCCGAATTAAATCAATTTTTTTTAAAATCGTGGGAAATTTCGTTGGTAATTTCCAACGAAAAATTTTTCGTTGGAAATTACCAACGAAATTTCCCACGAAAATTGTACACTATGAAAAAATTGCCGAAAAATTGAAATTCGTTGAAAATTTCGTTGGAAATTTTCAACGAATTTTCCAACGAATATAAAAAATGCCGAATTAAATCAATTTTTTTAAAATCGTGGGAAATTTCGTTGGAAATTTCCAACGAAAAATTTTTCGTTGGAAATTACCAACGAATTTTGCGATGAAAATTGTACACTATGAAAAAATTGCCGAAAAATTGAAATTCGTTGGAAATTTTGTTGGAAATTTCGTTGGAAATTTCCAACGAATTTTCCAACGAATATAAAAAATGCCGAATTAAATCAATTTTTTAAAATCGTTGGAAAATTCTTTGGAAATTTCCAACGAAAAATTTTTCGTTGGAAATTACCAACGAATTTTGCGACGAAAATTGTATACTATGAAAAAATTGCCGAAAAATTGAAATTCGTTGGAAAATTCTTTGGAAATTTCCAACGAATTTTCCAACGAATATAAAAAATGCCGAATTAAATCAATTTTTTTAAAATCGTTGGAAAATTCGTTGGAAATTTCCAACGAAAAATTTTTCGTTGGAAATTACCAACGAAATTTCCCACGAAAATTGTACACTATGAAAAAATTGCCGAAAAATTGAAATTCGTTGGAAATTTCGTTGGAAATTTCCAACGAATTTTTCAACGAATATAAAAAATGCCGAATTAAATCAAATTTTTTTAAAATCGTGGGAAATTTCGTTGGAAATTTCCAACGAAAAATTTTTCGTTGGAAATTACCAACGAATTTTGCGACGAAAATTTTTCGTTGGAAATTTCCAACGAATTTTCCAACGAAAAAAGTTTCGTCGGAAATTTCCAACGAATTTTGAGATTCATTGGAAAATTTGTCGCAAATTTGCGACGAAAATTTTTCATTGGAAAATTTTCGTGGCAAAAATACGTTTTTTTTGTAGTGTATGAATTAAGAGACTTAAATGCATATGACTTTTATTGGATGCGTAGAAATGAGTGGAGCTTGGTTGATCGATGAAACCCAATCCTCCCACATCAAATTTGGGTTGGCTTCTGGATCAACGGGGTTGAGAAAGATCACTTCCGCTTGCACCGAGGCTCGCCGGAAACGCAGCAACTCCCTAAACAACTTGCCTTCTCCACTTCTGGAATTAGGCCTGATCGTCGTCATTGTTTGTAGTTTCGGCGAACTAGCAAGTAGAAATTTCATCATTTCCTTCTCTGGCTTACTACCACAAATTCCGCCCATCGATACAACTTGTACTTGTTCTAGGCAACACGCCTGGTGGTCTTCCCAAAAGTTGGCCATTGTCCCGATCCATGTAGTTTATTGATTCTCAGCACGAGACTGTTTTTAATGATCAAAAGAGCAACTTTAACAAAACGATGCATAGAGAGAGCTTAATCTGGTCATTTAATAAAGTGAGCAGAGAACTTGATTTGTTTATTTCCTTTATGAATCATGATCCCCGGATTGCGATATTTTCTTTTTTGGGTGAACCGGATTACTATACCGTCTTTTATTCTGAGAATGTATAATATAGTTGCTGTAAAGTATAGGGTAGCTCTCTTTTTCATCAAATTCGATGATTAAAAGCACCAAGGTAATATGATGATCACTAAAAATCAAATCAAATGAAATTATTTCCAACATATATTTTGAAATTTGATACAAAGGAAGCATTAGACTTCTGATAACCATTTATCTTTCTTTAAATCATGAACAATTTCGCTAAATAGAAAAGGTTTCATCAATTTGTTTCATTCTGATATGTTAAGCATATGTCAATTTGTTTCGTCAATTTGTTTAATTCTGATATGTTAAGCATATGCACTTCGTCAGTAAAGTCCATTTAGACTACGGTGATACATCCTTGGACTTTAAGTTTGACTCACTATTTGCTAAAATATTTTTGCCAAGTAATGAAAATTTGTGGAGAAGATCACACAAATGCCTAAATAAGATCTTTGATAATAGTTTCGAAGTAATACCAGATTAGTCTGCTGAACACTAATCTCAACGATCATACTCACCTAAAAGTCTACACGTTTCAATTGAGGAGAGCTTCTGATCAGGCACATAACGGTCAAAATCTCCTCCGGACTATTGAAGTCTATGCATGTGAAGAGGTAATTCAGATGAACGAGCTCATTAGGTGGTGTCTGTGGAACATTTCCAATAGCCAAATACTGCACAAATAAGCCAAAATCAAGTGTCAATATAATAATGATTTAGTAATAGAACCAACATATTTTCTTCCAAAAAATAATATTGTACAAAATCCTAACAAATTTCAGAATTTATGCGCTTGACATGTACCTTCAATGAGTAATTTTCAAGCTTGAGACTCTGAATTTTGGGCAGATTTCGGAAGAATTTGTGCGAATTGCTTGAGTTGGCATTGCCAGGTATGCATTTGTTAGCAATATCATCATAGAAACCTACCGTGACTGACTTCAAACAGTTCAGCGACATCCCGTAAACCTCCTCGAAGAAGAAGCCACTCGAGGTTGCCAGCTTCAACTTTAATTTGATTAATCCCCTCCAAGTTACACAAGTTCAAACGTTTTAGTAGGGGGCAGCGAGAAATCAGAGCCTCCAGCCCATTCGAAGACATGTCAACGTACTGAAGATCCAAACTTTCCAAATTCTTGAATCCTTCAAATGTCGATGGGATTTTCACAAAACATCTGTGTAGTTCCAAATGAATCAAGTCTTGGCATTTGAATAAGGAGGTGGGAATCTTGTAATCAAACCCTTTCCAGATGTGGAGTACAATTGCTTTAATGGAGACTGTAGATAGATGAAGAATCCAGTGATCAATGTTACTTGTGGCACAAAATCCCGTGTGAGAGAGCATGAACTTCTCTATTGAGCTAGTATGAAGCAAGAGGACCTCGTCAATTATCTTCACCACGTTTTCAATCAGAGATTGTTGAAGAGAAGGAACTCCCCTGGCCCTAGTGTACATTGCTCATCAAACACAAGTTGTGGAATAGAGGACCATTTGTACCTTCACTTTCTCGACAAAATATTAGTTCCCACTGAGGCAAGCACGACAATATTTGGTCCATTATGTGCCCCGGTAAATGGTTGATCTTGTCCAACTCATTCATCATTCTTATTTTCACCTGTGTTACTTTAGAATTTCAGACAAACAGTGACGTATTAGAAATGATTGGATGCAAAATTAAAACCTCTAATTAAATTCTAAATATAAAATAATAAAATATAAACTGATAAGATAAACGAACGTACTAAATCTTAAATATAAAAATGGATAATTACACAAAATTGAAAAAAAAATCATCTAATATCCTAACAAAGTTAAAAAGATAAGGAAATAAGTAAAAAGTGTAATCTCCAAAGATGTACACTCCGCATTAATTTTTCTTTCTTTTGGCCATCAATTGGAATTCCCTACCATGCATGGCACCTTACTAAATAAGTAACTGTCATGAATGCACAGGATGCATTTTCAACCTTGAAATCTCAATCCTTGGATCAAGTGGAACTCATACGAAGCCGTGAAATTCAAGGGCCTAAATTTTGTAAGTGCACATGCTCGGAGTTCAGTAAGTTCGTCCTCTAAAAAATCCGCCGCTACTACTTTCTTAAACTCCTTGCCCAAGGTCCGAGACAAATGACTCATGTTACTTTTGCACAAATAAATACCATGTAAAGTTCGGCTAAAAATAAACAGATGAAGTTCGGTTACATTGCTCACCGGAGGAATATGTTCTTGCTTGGCGATGGATTCAGTCAATCTTTGAGAGAGAGAGAGAGAGAGATAAAGTGTAATTGTATGGAGCAAAAGGAAGTGCTAAATGCAGGAAGGAAAGCAGTGAAGTGGAGAGACAGGTTAAAAAGGGCAGCCGGTTTGGCTTTTTAAAGTGGAAAAATTAAAAAAAGCCAAAAGCAACCCCTTATGTAACAAGTTACTTTAGAACTCCTTTGTCAACAAGTTTTTGACAGTGTCCCGCCCCTTTTCCAACTTTGTCGCCTTCTACTTGTCTCCTAGCATGTCTTCTATCTATTACTAGAACAACTCGGCAGTCTTTTCTCATAACTATTCATTGAAATTCCATGGCGTGCGGTGCGTGCCCCTTCAATTTTTCATCAATGTTGCTCCAAAAGTGGCGCCCCTCATTTCCCTAAAAGTGAGTTCTTGGACCTCTAGTCATGGTAAAAAAATGATTTTTAAGAAGTTAAAATTGCGGAAATGAAGTTGGATGACCCGACCTGCTTGGAGTGCCTCGATGTAGACCAAACTCTTGGCTTCATGATCTTAGGAACTTACCCTGTCAATATTGAACTTGTTGCGGCAAAGTTCTTGCCACAAGTTGTCCGACACCGTGAAGGTGCATGGCAATTCCATCGTCACTGCCATCTGTAGATCAAGATGCATCAACTGCGTCTGTCATCTTCTGTAGATCTGCATGAGGAAGCTTTAAGAGCAATGATCGTTTCCTTTTTAGATTCCTTTTCATCGGAGTGTTCAATCTCAACTTCATATGCCATGAAGGATCCAATTAGCTAATCTAGTGAGAGTTGATAGATCTATGGGCTTTTATAGTGCGGTCTTCTTGGGCCTCCACTTCTTTGGTCAACACCTTAGAATTGTCTTCTTCACTAGATTGGCCATTTGTGAAGGTTTTCCAAGATTGCCATTCACACTATCTAGTGAACATTTGTATGATGTTCTCTTCTAACTTCATCTTGAAGAGCTCGTAATCGTTGACCAGTATCTTGGCTCTAATCTCCTCTACACAAGTAGTACCTTCATGTGTCACGATAAGTTATCCCAAATTTCTCCTGCTGAGGTACATGAAGAAACACAATTAAATTCAATCGGAGATAAGGCACAATATAAAACATACCTAGCTTTGAAATTTAAAGAAATATTTCTATAATCTTCCACAATAAACTCTTTTTCTTTCTTCTGATGCAGCCAAAGGAAGAAATCACCCATTTTGCACAATCCTCCAAAGCTCATAAATCACGGATTTATATAAACATAGTCATCTTGGCACTTGTAATATGAAAAGTTAGAGCCATCGACTGGAGGTGGACTCGAGATTGAATTTCCTTCATTTCATCTTTGACTCTGAAGTAAAAACACTTCCTGAAATCTTGAGCACGAGACATTGATACCAAATATAAGGTCCAGATATAACAATCAAAAGGGGGGTGAAACGACCGGGGGTGATTTTTCAAATCTTTTCACCTGAGAGAAGATTTAAAAATTTTTACGAACCGTAACTTTTGGATCTTCTAAAAGCTGTGTGAGTGAATCATTGAAATTGATCTTATGCATGTATAGGCTACAACAAAGAGAAAAATGGATAGAGATTACGAAAACAAGATTCATAGCGGTTCGGCCTTCATTTTGCCTAATACACTCGGCCAGCTTTAGCAGCCCAATCAGGCCATATAAATTGGTATGAACAAGTATTACATTTCACCTTCTACAATACTAGTTTCTCTATTGACGACCCGCAGCAGAATTATCCTTTTTTTTGGTTGCTGATTCACCCACAACAGCATTAGAGCTCTCACGTTTTCCATTGATCCCACGAATGGATTTACAAATTCCTTCGTTAAACATTTTGACAAAATGACAATTCCCTGTGTTTCTAGGCGGCAGTGGGCAGAGACAAACAAACTCCGGAAGAGCTCTGACCGAGCGATTGCAAGGTTGAAGATGATGAACAGTTATTTCGAAGAGATGAATAGCCACGTCAGCGACACGTCAAAGTTTTAACAGAGATTTTTAACAGAAACCTAATTGAGGGTAAATGTGTCACTCGGATACAAGTTTGGGGTAAATGTGTCGCAATAGGCATAGTTTGAGATTTTTGTTGGTTTTTTTCCAAAAGTAAAAGGGATTGATTTTCAATTTCTGAAAGGATTGCAAAGCCATAAGTGGCATTATCTCCCCCGAAAAAATTAAAGAGTGCAGCTGGCTGAACGGCACTGTTACAAATTCAGTGTAATGGCATTCAGAATGTAAAACTTCCTAGCTAATTGCCAAAAAGGGCCCTTAATCCGTTAGGCTGCATTTGGTAGGCAAGATAAAATTTAGTTCTTGCTCCAGATGGGATAAAGCCAGATATAAGGGAGATATAGCCTGGATAAAATTATCCTGAGAGGAGGTGGGATAAAGTTGGATATGATTTCTCATATTTATGGCATAAAAGCTATTTTTCTCCAAAAAAAACTTTTTAAATAATCAAAATAAATTAATATTTGAGTTATAATATTAAAAAAATAATTTAGAATAACAAAAAACAAATTTCGTTTTTATATATTCCTATAGTATTTATATAATTGAATTTCTTTCTACTCTATAATGTATATTTAATATCTATATTATTACATATTTTAGGTATAATAGTACAGTTTATAAGTTGATAAAATTTTTATAAAGGATTGTTGGAAGGGAATAAAAAATTTAAAAGAGATGGAAAAATTTTAAAAAATTGAGTAAATAAAAATGAGGTAGAAGAACCCATATTTTAATAAACAAATTCAAATTTGAAAAGGATATTTCTAATTCTCAAAAAATGAGGGGCAATGAAATTTCTAAAAAAACCTACCCTCACTCGTCTCCTACTCCTCTTGTGTATCTTTGGTTCACGTTGAAGCTTTATGACTTCATAGTTTTTTAGTTTACGTCAAAGTTCCATGAAAGTAGCGAGAGAGCCTAAGCTTCTTCTCATTTGTAGCTCTCAGGTTCATGTCTAAAGTCCACAAAAGCAACAACAGAGTCGAAACTCCTCCATAATTTTGTGGTTCATGTTAAAGTTTCACAAAAGTAGGGAGATAGTCCAAATACTATACTCTTCATAATCACAAAAGTAAATGATCATATTTTTACTCTCTTACTATATTTGGCAGTGAATTATGAGAGATTTTTACAATATTTGTTTGTACATTTTCAGATTCATTTATATTGATATGTTGTAAATAGCAAACAACGGATATGATAAAATATGAAAATATACGGTTTTATTACTGCGATTCACCAAATAGCGGATAGAATATGACAAAATCTTTGAATTTTATATTCTATCCCTTATCCTAGTTAGAAATCCGAACGACTAAACTCGATCTTAAAGAATAATAAAAGCCAGAATCTTATCATATGGTGCAATATTAAACACATATAGGGAACAAAAGTTAAAATAAAATCCAGCCTTTCGTATTTATTTTAGGTCTTGCGCCTTATACTAAAATGATTAAGCAAAATGTCGCACGCAATTTTACATAAGGGAAAGGAAAATTTTAATTGATTTTAAGGACTACATAATTAACAAATAAAAAAAAGTAAAAAATAATTAAAAAATAGGATACCGCAAGTCTTAGTTAGATAGTTATGTCTTAGAAATAGATTTAATTGAATTTCAATCGGTTTGAATTCATCTGGTTTTTTTGTTTTCAATTTTTTTTGGTCAGAGGATTCATCTAGTTTAGGGAATCATTTTCTTAAAATTTTAAATAAATTGAATTCTACATGATGTTTTTCTTTTGGGTTAATAACACAAAAAACCCTAAACCAGCACACTTGTGACAAATTTACCCCAAACTAATCTTTTGACTACCAAAAACTCCAAACTAGTACACTTATGACAAATTTACCCTTAACTAATTTTTTAACCATAAAAAATCCAAAATTAGTATATTTGTCAGAAGTGAGCGGTTCCTGGTCCGGTCCAATCCAACCCAAGTGCTGGGAACCAGATCAAGAGGACCGATTCCCAGTTTTTAGGACCAGGGACCGGACCGGCTAGTCTTGGGACTGTCGACCAGATCGAACCATTGGTTCCAAAGGGACCAATATTAAATATTATTTGTGAACCGGGAACCAATTGTTCCGTTCTTTCTTTTTGTACTTCTAATTTGATCTCATAAGGCCATAGAAAAAATTGAAAAAATATATATAATATATGAAAAAATTGAACAATCCATTCCAATGGAACCGATATTAAATATTTTTTTATATATATTACATATTATATATATGAAATAATTAGAAAAATATATATTTATCAGTCCGATCCAGTTGGTCCAGTTCGGTCTAGTTCCCATCCTAGAAATGGGAACCGGACCGCCCGGGAACCGGTTCCACTTTTAGGAATCGAGAATCGAACCGATATTCCCGAGAACCGGACCAAACTGATCGGTGCGATCAGGTCCGATCTAGTCCTGGTTTGAGCGGTCCATCTTGCTCACCCCTAATATTTATGACAAATTTACCCTCCATTAAATTGAATTAATACCAAGAAAAACCCCAAACTAGTACACATGTGACAAACGGAAGGTAAAACCCAAAATTGCTACACTCGTCAACTGCCACGTGTTATCAAACTTAGAAATTTGACGATAAAATTTAATAGAAACTAATAGAGGGAAAATTTGTTATAGATATACCAGTTTAGGATTTTTCAGGGTATTAACCCTTTTTTAGCTAAAATGGATGAAATGATAAAAAAAATAATAACTAGAAAAAATGATAAAATATTAAAAATTAAAAATATCCATTATGCTAGCTTGACATTTGGGGGTGAATGATAAAATTTCTCATCCCTGACCATATTTCCGGCTAGAAATATATTCTATTTCTATTTTTTGGACGAGTTTCTAAAAAAAAAGTAGTGTTTGATAACGACACAAAATTTCTACACCTGGAATAGAAATTTGTTTGATAAGTTATTATTAAATTTATGTTCTAAGAATAGAAATTCATTTGATAAGTTATTCTTAAATTTTTGTTTCTAGTGGTAGAGGTGGACGGCAGGCGGCGGAGGACGGTCGACGAAGGTGGACGACGGGCGAGCAGTGGAGGATAGCCGGCAAGTGGTGGCGGCAGATGGCTGGCAAATGGGTGGTGACAAGTGGGTGGCGAGGGCAAGCAATAAAATAAAGTTGTTATTTTTGTTTTTTTCCAAAAATAGAAAAGTAGAAAATTTTAACTTCTCATTTCTGTTCCAAACATATTTCTAGGCTAAAAATTTATTTCGAAAATAGAAAAAAAAATTATTTACCAAACAGATTTCTGTTCTAAATATATTTCTGAAAACAAAAAAAATAAAACATAGGAAATCAAAATAATTATCGTTTACGCCCTTGGCGTCCAACTCAACATTTCAGCCAGCACCTAAGAAAGTTGAGCTAATCATAACTTGACCCATTTCTTCATCGTCATTCCGTCCGAACACATTAATAAAGAGACTATAGTGACCATTTAAAGAGAAGTGTACAGACCATTTTTTTTGGTTAAAAAAAAGTAAAATAAAGAGATTATGATTAAAGATCATAACTCCCACGTGTGATTTCATCTTAACTTGGGTTGGCTTCCGGATCAGGAGGATTAGAAAAAGATCACCTCCGCTTGCGCTGAGGCTCGCCGGAACCGCAGCAACTGCCTGAGCAACTTGCCTTCTCCGCTCGTGGAATTAGGCCAGATCGCCATCTTTTGTAGGTTGGGCGAGCTAGTAAGTAGAAACTTCATCAATTCTAGCTCTGGCTCATTGCCAAAAATCCCACCCATTGGTACAACTAGTACTTGTTCTAGGCAACACACACGGTGGTCTTCTCGAAAGTCGGCCATTGTCCCAATCTTTGTAGTCTGTTGATCCTTGGCACGATTCTGTATTTTTTACGATCAAAGAGTAACTTTAATATAGAGATGCGTGGGTTGGCTGAAACGGATTATTATAGTGTCATTCATTCTGAGAATGCATAATTTAATCATTATAAAGTACATATTAGTTCCCTTTTCCTTAAATCAATTATCAAAAGCACCAGGGTAACATCATGATCACCGAAAATCAAATCAAATCAAATTAGACCTAACGTATAATCTAAAACTTGATACAAATGAAGCAACACTCTTCTGATACCCATTCATATTTCTTCAAATGATGAACAATTTCGCTAAATAGAAAAATATTTGTCGATTTGCTTCATTATGATATGTTATAGCGTACCACTTATTAAGTAAAATCCACTTCAACTAAAGTGACAGATCATTGTAATTAAGTTTGGTTTACTATGTGCTTCAAATTTTTTGCCAAGTCATAAAAGTATGTGAAAAATCAGACAAATAACTGAATACGATCTCTGATAATAGTTCTGAAGAAATACAAGATTTGTCCACTAGACACCAATCTCAATGATCATACCTCACCTGAAAGTCGATATGTTTCAACTGACGAGAGCTTTTGATCGTGCACGTAACAGTCAAAATCTCCTCCACACTATTGGAGTCTATGCATGTGAAGAGGTACTTCAAATGAAAGAGTTCATTAAGCGGTGTCTGTGGAACATTTCCCATAGTCAAATACTGCACAAATAAGCCAAAATCAAGTGTCAATATATGCCAACAATTAAGTAATAGAACCAACATATTTTCATCCCAAAAATAACAGTGAACAAAGTCATAACAAATTTCAGAATTTATGCGCTTAAAATGTACTTTCATTGAGTAATTTCAAGCTTGAGACTCTGAATTTTGGGCAGACTTCGGAAGAATTTGTGAAAATTGCTCGAGTTGGCATCGTGGGGTCCACGTTCGTTGGCAATATCATTAGAGAAATCTACCCTGACTGACTTCAAACGGTTCATAACACCCAAAACGACATCCTGAGAGCTCCTTCAACATCAAGCCACTCAAGGGTGCTAGCTTCGAAGTTAATTTGCTTAATCTCCACGAAGTTTCTCAATTTCAAACGTTTTAGTAGGGGGCACCGAGAAATCAGAGCCTCAAGCCCGTCCGGAGACAGCTCAAGAGTCTGAAGATCCAATATTTCCAAGTTCTTGAATCCTTCAAACGTCAACGGGATTTTCACCAAACATCTATATAGTTCCAAATAAATCAAATCCTTGCAATTGAATAAGGAGGTGGGAATCTTGTAATACTGCCCTTTCCAGATGTCAAGTACGATTTCTTTGATAGAGACTCTGGATAGATGAAGAATCCAATGGTCTATGTCACTCGTGGCGCAAAATTCTTTGTGAGAGAGCTTGAACTTTTGTATTGGGCCGGTGTGAAGCAAGAGGACCTTGTCAATTATCTTCACCAAGTTTTCTTGCAGAGATGTTGGAGAGAAGAAACCCCCCTGGCCTTGGTACATTGGTCATCAACACACAAGTTGTGGAATAGACGACCATTTGTACCTCCATTTTCTTGACAAAATACTAATCCTCACTACGTCCTTAATCGGCGAGCGCAATAGGATTTGGTCCATTATGTTCCCCTGGTAACTAGCTGATCTCATCCAACTCATTCGTCATTCTTTTTCTAACCCGCGATATTTTGGAATTTCTAACAAACAGTGACGCACTGAAAATAGTTAGATGCGGGTAAATTAAAAATACTCTATTGAAATTCTAAGTATAAAATAGATAAAATAATAAGAAAAAAACAACTACTCAAAACTGAAAAAAAAAATCATGTGATATCCTAACGTAATTTCCCAGATAAAACGATAAGGAAATAAATAAAAACTGTCATTTTCGAAAATGTACGCTCCACGTCAATTTTTCTTTCTTTTGGCCATTGATTGGAATTTCCTCAAATGCATGGTAACTTTTTTTTTTTTTTGTGGATCGAACAAATGCATGGTTACTTACTGAAGAAGTGTTATAATTGCATAGGATGCATATTCACCCACCGAAATCTCGATCCAGGGTTAAGTGGGACTCAAGTGGAGCCGTCAAATTCAAGGGTCTAAATTTTGCGAGTGCTCATGCACGTAGTTCATGAGTTCGTCCTCTAAAAAAACCATTTACTACTACTATCTAACCATCTTGCCCTAGGCCCCGAGCTAGAAGTTAGAATCCATTTGTCGTTGCTCACCGGAGGATTGTTGAAGTGACTGTACTGTTCTTGCTTAGCGATTTATGGAACTTCTGCAACAAACTGCATTTAGATAACCTCAGAGAAGAGAGAGAGATCTTGTTGATCTGCAACACCCAGTTGAAGGCGTTAGCATATGGGCAGAGTGAAGTGCACCTGCAAAGAGTCGAGAAGTGGTGAACTTGGAGACACAAGGAGAGCAGAAGAGCAGTTTGTTTTTGTAGCAGTCACGTCATGTGACAGTGACATTGAAAAAAGCAAGCCAATGAGAAGGAAGAGATTTCAAGATTCAAGCGCAAATTTAGTTGAAATGCATACTGTACGAAAGATCGGCTACATTACGTCAATCTTGTGATCCATAATGGTCATCCTCGCTTAAGCCACTTCACTGTGATTGTACTAGATCCACATAGATCAAGGTGAAGCAAGAATTTCCCGGGCCCGCCTTTCATTTTCAGTCAAAAAGATAATTGCAAAGTCTCCTAAAGATAAAACAGCTACTTCATAATTCATGGCTCATTTTTTCTTTGTGCTTTCCCTTTTTAAAGTGGGAAGTGTGAATGCCCCAGGTAGTACAATGACACTATCAATTATATTACTCCCTGTGAAGACTAACGTGATGAGAAAATATTGGGTACCACTAGGGATTCCACCGTGGAGAAATACCCACTCTGGCGCGACGACACCTGTCCGAGGGGCCCCACATGTTCAGAAGGCTCCAGCCGCTCCACGGTGAAATAACGCCCACGGCTTGGAGCTGAGCTGAGCTGAGCTGTCTCAGCCCTCTCTCTCTTTTACGCTCCCCATCTCTCTCTGCTTTTTAAAAAACAGCCCTCTCTCTCCACTCTCTCTCTCTTTCGCGCTCTCCATCGAATTCCAGACCTGGAATTCGCTCTGCGCTCCGTCACGCCGTGCCGACGCCGACGCCGACGCCGACGAGCGAGGTCCGCCGCTGCCGGCGAGCGACGTCGGTCGCTACCCACGAGATCCACCGCTACCCACGAGATCCACCGCTGCCCACGAGCGACCCATCGCCTTCCCTCGATCGGCACAGCGAAGCTCTGTCCCAGAGGATGAGGAACGACGTCTGCTTCGCCTGCAAGAGACAGGGCCACTGGATGAAGTACTGCCTCGGCAAGTCCCCCGCCGGATCCCAGCCGTCCTCCTCCTCCTCCGCGGCTGCCGCCGCGGGCCCTCCTTGTCTTGATCGGAAAAACGGAGCTCCGTCTCAGGGGACGAGGAGCGACGCCTTCTTCGCCTGTAAGAAGCAGGGCCACTGGATGAAAGACTGCCCCGACAAGTCCCCCGCAAAGTCGCGGCCGTCCGCCGCCGACGTGCCGGTGCTCGAGTGCCCGTGCGGTGCCGGCGCATGCGACGTCCGCACCTTCCATTCCCAGCAGAACCCGGATAGGAAGTTTTACAAGTGCCCCGGTAGAGCCCCTGTTAGTCCAATCTCACCTTTCAAGTCAAAATTTCTACTCTTTTATTTGTCCTGCATTTCTTCAAAAGTCCGTTCTTTTTTATTTCAATGTTTGTTCGAGTTTCTGCATCTTTCTTTCTCTCTAGTGTTTTTTTTTTGTGAAAAGGTAACTCCTTTTCTTTTTGGGTATTTTTGTTTTCGTGCATCTCGTTCTGATTTCCTCTCATTTTGTTTTTTTTTTTGGGTGGTGAGTTTGTTTGTAGAATGGTGTTGATGGGTGTGATTTCTTTGCGTGGTGCGACAAGTACAGTGCTGCGATGTGTCCCTGTGGTGCTGGGAGATGCAGGATCAACTTTTTTGAGGATCCTCCACATAAGGGTAGAGAATATTATCTTGAAGGCCCAATTTCACTAAAGCATTCTGTCTTGGTTAATACTTTTTCAGGGCACATTGGTTGTAGCATCACTGTCCATAGAGAATTAGATAGCACCACTCTTCATAGAGCATTAGAGGCCTTTTTCCATTCTAAGAAATTTTTCTCCTGTAGTTGGGGTTCAAAGAAATTATTGGATAACTGCTCTTCGATTTATGGAACAAAATGAATAAGCTAGGAGCAATAAGTAGGCAGTGCTGCAGCTTATCAGCTTAATGCATCGTCATAGCCATCATAGAATCGTCCATTTTCAGGTGTAGATTTTAGGACATTTATGCTACTTTGAGGGAGCAATTTAACGGTTACTCTGGCTCATTAGGAGCTATATGTATATGTATAGTTGTGGGTCAATCTGCTTTCTTTTTCCACTGATGAATGGTGGAGTAAATCAAACTTCTTAGAACCTTTTTGAGAAGTTTCTCTTTGAATTTCCCTGCAATTTTTGAAGGTGTGGAAGAGCCACTTGTTTAGATATCTAGTTGGTTGCTTTTCTTTCACAAGAATTGTGACTTTATCTGTGCTTCAGAAAACCTACGTGTAAATATCGCTTGTTGTTGTGTTTTCTCATCATTAGGATAGATGAAATTACGATATGATATATTCGAGTAATTGCTATTAAAGTAGAGGTGGAGATAAAATGTGACTACATCATTGCACCAGCTAAGTTGGCTGCTTTTTCTACAGGTGATCCACCAGAAGTCAAGAATTTCCTATGATGACATCACAAATGACCTTTGCCCTGTAACTTTCTCAACTTCTTCATCCTTTCTCTTCTGCTTGATTGTACTGCATTTTGGAACTTTGACATCAGGAGATATGAATAGCAAGACGATATTCTGGATAATTTTGTGAACAGATGACTGGCGCTAGCAATATCCAATGTTTTTTTCTTTTTCTTTCTTAGAAATCTCAAAGATGATTGTCTGTCCATCAATGAGAATCATGGATTAACAAATATAGAGTAGACATGTCACTAAATAAGTTAAAAGCTGGTGGACGATGTACATTGTGTGTTAACTTGTAGAAAATTCTTGATCGCTATATTTTGTCCTTATTAAAGCTTTTTGTCTTTAGGTCCTGAGTGTTCAGCAGCTATATCGGATCTGTACACTATACTGGGATGACAACTACAACACTCGAAGTGTCTCTCCTGATGTATGTTTCCAACCTACAATTAGGTGCTCTAAGAAGATTCTCTTGCTGTTATACTGACAACCACAACCTCACTTTTTCTTCTTTAGGTAATTTCTAGCATGAGGATCCTCATGACAGAGGATTCTAGCAATGAAGCAAGCAACTCTTTTCTGTTGGACGACACTTCCAGGTAAATGTCTAACACCATAGATTGAAGATGGTGTTGTTCTCCTTTACACCATCATATTCTGATTGTACTTAATGCCTCGTGTGAAGCATACCTTTCTCGGTCGATGACATCTCCAGTTCCCTCCAAGTGAAGGATCTTTTTGACGTAAAACCCGCTGCAGATCTACTTGAGAATCCAGCCTTCCAATTTTTACGGGAATAAGGCTGTTTTCTTTGTTGTCCCAGTATTCCCGAAGAATTGCCCGAAATTTCTCATCTTTTGGTTTGTCGCTCTGTAAATCATCTCCAGTTTTGTCCTTGTATGCTAGGTTTTGCTCCAGTTCGTCCATTTCCTGGTTCAGTCGTCGCTCTTCAAATTAGAGCTGTAAATTTATTTAGGCATTATCATTTAGGCTATGGGGTAGGGATGGGTTACACCTTAGAATCCTTCTTTTCTTTTTTCCTTCTCAACTACTCTCTCTCGATCTCTCTCCCCATGTGTCACTGGAGGATTAGAATTCTTTGCAGAATGGTAGTGGCTTTACGTGTCCAAGATAGTTTGGTGGGAAGAGCTGGTACAGAGAAGATTTAGAGCCTTCCCAAGTACCCACTTGTACAAAACTATGTAAAATGTAAAGGTAACATTAGGAGCAACCATCTTTGAGATTAGAGAGAGTTTGTGGTTCGTTATCTGCAAATGCGCTCTTTCTCGCATAACCTAATATCCAGTCGTGATCATATGAATACGACCATGAACTTTGCGACGTACTTGTTCATTTTACGCTCGATCTTAGATTACCATGAATCACTTTCTCTGCTAAAATAACGGTTCGCCTTGCAACTAATCCAACGCACGTCTTCAGTTGATAAAAGAAACCAGATCCTGCAACATTTGAATCAGTAATAGCACAATGGCAGAGTGTAATGCTTCAAGGAGAGAGGGAGAAAGATGAGTTATAAATTAACACGCTGTTCCAGTTTAACAGAAAAACAGAGTCTGATGTTCACATATCATGATTACAGAACAGACAATCATATTAGCTTCACTCACACCAGTTAAAACTATACTGTACATACATATATAGGGGACAAAAGACATGACTCAATAGGCACTGGCACACAGTTAAACTCGGAACATGCGCATCGTAGTAGTTTAAGGTTGGTTTGTTACCACGCATATCGTTCTGATTTCCTCTCATTTTGGTTTTTTTTTTGGGTGGTGAGTTTGTTTGTAGAACGGTGTTGATGGGTGTGATTTCTTTGCGTGGTGCAACAAGTACAGCGCTGCGATGTGTCCCTGTGGTGCGGGGAGATGCAGGATCAACTTTTTTAAGGATCCTCCACATAAGGGCAGAGAATATTTTTCTTGCCATATTAGAAAGGTTCGATTTCTTTCCCTTTTTGACACGCTTAATTTTCTTTGAGTGCCGATATGGTTTGCCCTGAACATGGTTGTTATGTTTGTTGTTGGCTGTGAAGTTACTGAAGTGGGGGTGTGGAGTTAGAGGATCATTCGTTTCTGTCAGAAGCCTTTGATGGGTTTGGCTTGAGATTGGAGGTGCAGTCCGTTGCATGTTCTTTTTTCACTCTTTTGGGACGTTTCGATCAGCCTACTTTTTTCACTATTCCACGATCGTTAAGAGATCCACATTTCAACTTACTTAGAAGTTGAATGGGTTGAGAATCCGGTGTAGTAATAAAGAGAAGCTGATGTGAAATCTAAGAACAGGTGTGTGTTTACTTCAGGCCCTTTTTCGAGGTTTTTGAAGTTTCATGCAATTCCAGCTTCCTTAAGAGCAGGTCAAAAAGTTTTTTATTCCCTTCTAAAGTTAGCTTTACTTCTTCATGTTATCAGATACATATAGAAGAGATTGTGAGTCAATTAATCACCTATTCCTTATTGTCGTTGCCATTCGGCTTTGGTATTCAGAACCAGAAAAATCTATTCTACTTTTGATCATGCTGAAGTTAGTTACAGGCTTGTGCAAAAGCTTGGGGGGTATTGGTGGTAATAAGAGATTCGAGGATTTTAAATATGGGCAGGTATTCCATATTGCCGGAAAAGGGGAATGCTTTTGTTACATCTCGCTCATCGCTTTCATTCTGTTTCAGGGGTGTTTGATTTATGAACCACCAACTACTCTCCTGTTGCTTGCGGAATGTTGCTCTTTCTTCTACTCGGAAGCGTGAAAGCTACTCGCCCTCTGCTTCTCTCCTTGCTCTGGTAAACCGTGAAGCCAAAGAGTACACTTGGAACTGAAAGCAGGTCGAACCATTTCTTTTCTTCCGATATATAATGTTAACGTCTTTGTGAGGAAAAAGTTGAACATTCCTTGCTCAACTAAAATTTCAACCGAGGACCTAGAAGCTGAAATCTTTCTACATCTGTTGCAAGATTACTTGATGTATTCTTTCTATCTATCTTAATCTATGGTATAAATTTCTCGCAAAACAGTATTTAATGAGCAGATTGTTCTCGGTAGGTAAATAATCACTTATGAGATAGGGAGATTAATGGCATGTCCATCACATGGATTTGTTTAAATACATGGATTGTAACATCTTATCTTGTGTTGCGATTGATCATTTGAGTAGCTATAGGGAAAAAAAAAAGTATGTCATTAGCTCTAATTCTGTGCTTTGTGCCTTTCGGGGATTGAAACTGTACCTGCCTACTAATGGAAGAGGGCTAATTCTTTTGTGCACTAAAAATAATGCAGGAGCAGTACTTGGTTTAGATTAAAACTGCATGCTCATAGTATGGGAAACTCTGATGACTCATCTGTCTTGCTTTCTGTTAGGATTGGAGCAGGAAACTGTGCAATTTATATCTCTCTTCCATATATTTTTTGTGGTTAACTGCATCATGTCTGACATCTCCTGTTGATGACATCTTCTAGTTGATTTTGCTTACCTTTCTTAAAGTTCTAATGAGAGTAAGGTGCTTTTCATGTAGTGAAGAATCTAGAACTTCTTTGCCCACGTGGGAATCCTCTGCAAATTATGATGTGCAAGATAGCCTAGGACTTGGAGTTGATGAGCAGAAGGTTCAAGCTTTTGCAGCTTCAAAATTCGGGGCAAGAGAACTCCGTTCCCTGATTTTTAAGGTCCTCTTTTTTTATCCATTTTTATGCCTGCATTTATTTCGTGATCTTTATTCTTTACCCTTTTAGTCCTTCCATACTTCTACCAACTCAATTTTGTTTTCCCCCTTTTCAATATCATAGGGGGGAGGTTTGATTACTTTGGCAAAGATTTCTCAGCTGGTAAGCGCACCATTCACCTGAGAATCTTTACTTTTTTTTTGGGTCAAAGAGAATCTTTCCTTCACTAGGTCCATTTAATATGTTTTAACCTAGTTTCCTCTTTAAGGTAGATTGCAAGAAGATTATCGGGGAAAGTCCTCTTAGAAGCTGCTAACTATCAGATAAGAAAGAAAGTTGTCAAGAAAGTAAGTGCTTGGCAAATTTTGTATTGTCATTAACTTCATCAAGTCCTCACGACATGGAAATTGAATACACATCCTGTTCATTTGGTTACTGGATGATCTAATGCTTGTGGAATATATGCGTAAGAAGTGAAAGTGCGTAAGAAGCATTATCCTTCTTCCAATGGGATAAACAATTGTGGATCAAAATTGAGTAGATTAGAAGACAAAGCATGCAGCGAGTATGCAGGGGGTCTCCTTCATAATTGAATGATTCTCTTGAAGTCTCTATACTCACTTTATAAATGACCTAGCAAATTAAGGTTTTGCGCTGTAGTTAATGAAAATTTTGTATTTATTTGGCATGGCGCTTGAACTAATAATTATAAGGAGATTGAAAATCTTACTTATTTAATTATGTTTGTTGGGATATAGGGCGGATAGTTGGCTGCTATAAATCTTGTATCTCGTGCGGCCTTGCTTGCTGCAAAGAAGGTGATGACATTTGAATTTGCAGACACACTGGAAAGTTATTATAGTGCAACAACGCATGGTCATTTACTCCATAGATATTTTATCAAATGCGAACTCATCATTATGTTTGTGCGTGATTGGTTTTGGCAAATACTAGCAAGGCACGTAGCAATAGAAATTTTACTTTCGGCTGGTAAAAGAGAATTTATGTATAGGTTGTTAACTGTGCTTGTAGTACTGCATCGACTATTTGGAAAGAGTTGGTTTCTTCCACTAACCATAAATCATCGAAGGTTATGTGTGTAAACAACAGCTCACCAAGGAGGTATTACTCGATGTAATTCACATCATGTTCTGAGAGAGAGCTTGCTTTTGTTACTATCTAGCTCTTTGTTAAAAGTAAAATAAGGAAGGAAGTTTTCTTTTTTTGGGGTCTAGTACAGAAGATGAGCTACATTATGTTTAGTCGTGCGAGTGTGTTGAGGTTGTTCTATTTTGTGTTTGCCTCAGGACTCTGAAGAAGAACGGTTGGTGGGTTCCTTTGCCCTAGGTAGAGTTGAAGTGTATTGCTTGGTGGGTGTTTGTTTACCCTCGATTTGAGGTTGAGCTTGGATTTACAAATTACAAAATAGGTGGATTTGAGTTTGAGCTCTGATTTGCCTAGACCTCTTATTAGTCTCTGCTGCCTCATACGAGGCATTGCTGTGACTGTTTTCGGCAAATGTTGACACTATGTTTGTGTATCCCTTCTTGAAAATATTATAAACAAAATGTTGGTTCTTGGATATCAAGACATAGATGGGGTAAAGCCAATATAGGCGTGTTAGAATGCTCATCGGTTCTTATTTTGGGTAATTCTGAGGTTATTGATTGGAAGTTACTTGGCTGCATATATTGTGATGCACTTAATCTCGGAAAGTAGGCGAGAGTTCTTAAGAACCGTGTCTCTTTTCCAAATAACTTTGTTTTGCTTTAGGCATGGAAATTCTCTCTTAGAATTTGTCGATTTAGTTTAGATATTGGCTTTAGCTTCAGAGGACTTGTGGGACTTCTATTTTAGTGAACTGACATGCGTATAATCCATTTTATAGTTGAAACACAGCAGAGATATGAATTAGAAAGCTTATGTTGTCCACAGAAGCTGAACTTTGGAAATACTATGGTGGTGTTGACTTTGTGACCTTATTTCCTCTGGCTAGGTATCGTGGATCATTGAATTAAGAACCGTTCAACATTCTTGACATGGATTTATTGAAGTCTGTGTTCAAGTTTTGGCCAATTTTGAAGTTTCAGAATGTGTAGAGAATTAATGAAAGGATTGGCGAATTCGTCACTGTCAATGACGTCAATTCCTCCGACTAACAACGATACATTTGTGTTTTGCTATTGGGGAACAAGATATTACCGCTGCCCAAGATATAACTACAACAGATGGGAAAATTGCGGTTTTTCTATGTGGGTTGATGTGGAAACTAGTCAATCGGCAATGAGTGTGTCCAAAAATTATCACCGGATCAATGTCGAAGAAGAACTAGTGTCGACTCATAATGAGGATGATGGCAATTTCATGGATGTTAAAATCAAAGCTCTGAAGGCACAAGTAAAACGTGATAAACAAGATACGGCAAAGCTAAAGAAAGAAAATTCGAGATTGAAGAAACTGTGTTGTCGATGTTTATAGTAGCTCACATGTTATTTGGAAATTTGAAGGTCAAGGATGTCATGAGTTTGCCATAGTGTGCTATTGTGAACGTTTTGCTATTTGTCGACATTGCATCCTGTTTGTGGGAAGAAAGTGGTTGTTTCTTTTTCAATAAATAAATTCCACATTTGAGGTCTGAATATTAGTTTCTTCTTTTTGTGTATCTCTACGATCTTAATTTCAATGTTCCTTGCACGGAGTGTGGAGCACTGGTCACGCACTGATCATTGCGCGCTCTCAACTTCAAAAACTCATATCCGGTAAACCGTAAGTTCAAATCGGGTTCCGTAAAATCCCACGGTCCTGCAATACCCTAAACTACCAATTCTATATATTCGCCGCTCGAATAACACAAATGGACATAAAGACTAGCCAAATTATCCGCAACGCGGAGCTTGAGCACGAAAGTTGGTTGCGTTATAACTTTCTCCACTAAACTCCGTTCCAAGTGAGCTTATAGTTAAAAGAAAGCTCATTCATAGCACTATAAGAATTCTAATTTGGTCGTCCCAAAATCGAGTCATCAATTTTGCTCCACGCACTCTGTAGTTAATTCCAATAATGAATGTCTGTCAATAATGATGTTACATGTGGCCTAGTTTTACACCATCGGAGAATGAAAGACGGCAAATGCCCCCATACTACCCGGGGGATAAAAAGGAAAAGAGGGGGGGGGGGCAAAGAGGACATTATTCGGTTAAATGAAAAACAAATCATGGCCTCAAGCAATTACGGGGGATACGGACAAGTAAATTGCATGGTATGTGATGTTCTAAACAAGAATGCCTTTCCTTATCTGCATCACCTCCTCAATAGCTTGAGCGCATCCCCTACCAGATGCAGCAAACCGGTGACGAGTACCTGTATATACCAATTAGATAAATAACATTTCAAATGGTCTCACACAAGAGCATGTAAACCACTACATACACAATATCTCTTTCGCACTAACAGTAGAAACACATGTATCTTCCATTTGGTCCCACAAATGGTTTGGCAAGACTATTCCAGTAGCAACCTATGGACATCATGTTAATGACAGGAGCGTAAAGAAGGGTTTTCCTTAACACAGTCCCTCGGCCACATTATTGTCAATGGCAAGGAAGGCATCACCACACTGGATGCGAAATTCTGATCTGCCATACTGCCGTGGGAAACATCTTCATAAAGAAAGTCGTGAGGGGGCAAGGAGTCTACACTGTCCGTCTTGGAACTCTTGTCAAGGGAAACATCTGCTCATGTATAAAAAAAATGTTATAAGCTCATGCGAAACTTCATCATTTTCTCATACATGGATCAGTAAACTTTATTGTGGTGGGAGCTTTTTTAATTGAGTGGATGATGGCAACTGGCAACACCAACCTTAAACCAGTAGAGGCAGTATCATTTTATCGATTTGATAATAACTAGGAAGTACTAGATTGCTAATTAATTTATTTGACGCAACAACTCAATACAGACCCACCTTAATCTCGTAGACCAGTTACAGCTTGCTGTGAACTACAATTAACATTAGCAGAAGCATGTGGAAGAAAGCTCTTTCACATTATGAAGACACCTATCCTGTATAATTCTATCAAATTGAAGAAACAAGGAAAGCAAAGAAATAGATGTAAGCAGAATATAATCTTCAATCAAATTCTATAGGTGCCACCATGCTACCTAAATAGACACATAGCAGGAAGCAACTCAAGAATGAGGCAGGACAACAAGGTCTGGAGAGAGAGAGAGAGAGAGAGAGAGAGAGAGAGAGAGAGAGAGAGCAAAAAGAACTAGCCAGAAACAAGATGCATTTCCAAGAATTCTCATCCAAATAAAAATGGCTGAAATCAATCAAAGCAGTACTTGGACAAATTACAGTCACATGCTTGCAGAAGCATGCCCAAATCACATAGATGGAGAATCCCTAATCAGGTTACCTGACATGAAAGACCTCACAGGAATTTTATGAGTGCTAAAATACTATTGGAGGGGTTGCAGGGGAGCCACGACACTTTGGGTTGGCCAGCGACCGTTTGATTCCTCTGTACCTACTATTCAACATCTCTCTCCTTTTCCAACTGCCCCATATGATCATTTCAGAGATGCCATCCCCCCATCTTAAAAGTATTACGAGTTAATTCAGAAAACTTTCACCATTCAGATTGCTAGAAACTGTCAATATATAATAACCAAAGTACTTGCAAGCCTAATATCAAAGCAATACAGAGACGAGCAGTGTACAAGATAACACTAAAGTTGCTAGTTTTAAGGAAGCATCATGTAGAGAATAAGAGATTTCAAGTTAGACCTCCAACCAAGGAATCTAAAAGGCAGAGAACAAAGAGAATGACAGATTGCTGCCAGGAGGAAGTAGATAGGGAATCTAGTCATGCACTGAAAGCTTTTACGGAGTTTTATAGTAAACGCTATTAGAAGAAAGTTTTCCTTACGCAAGCACTCTTTCTGAGTATGATATGCATGCATTATCATAAGAGGAATACTGAAGTGCACACATGTCGCTATCATTCATCACAATGTCAAATGTGAGAAGAAAACTTTCCATCAAGGGTTTTTCTTGCATAAATTTTATCGTGAATCACTCAATTTTTAAGTTCCTAATAGTATAATTCTAGAAGGTTCTGTCAGCAGCTCCACCATGTTCTGAGTTTCAGACAATGAAAACCAGCCTCTTCAAGTAACTTTCAGTAAATTAAGCACAACAGTGGAGTTATGTGCATGGATATATAGTCACGTCACACAATCTCGGCTTATAGGCTTGAATAAGAAAGAGAGGGACAGAGTGACAGGGGAAAGGAATGTGTAGAGAATTCATTGCATTGTGAAGGTTCGAATTCTCAATTCCTTTCTTCTCAATTATCATTTTGTTTGATGTCATTGTAAGTAGGATAGCTCCTTACTATTTGGTAATTGCATCGAATATCAAGAGAATAACAACCGCAGCCCGAACAAAAAATCTCGAGTGAAACAATTTTAGCCAAATGGTTAAGTAATACTTAACAATCTGCAGTACTTGCTGAACTTGTATTTTTATGCCAGGCTCTGAACATAATCTCCCTCACATATTCCAAGCTGCACAAATGCATTAACAATCTATCTAATGAACAAGACACAAAAGTTAAAACCAAAGGCATTAGTTCGTTGAGAAATCCAAGTGTCTCTTGATATGTTCCTCACAATCTGATTCGTCCATGTTCTTCCCCCAACCAATGAAGAGATCTTGGAGGAATTGCCAAGTGAAAATTTTGTCCATTAAGCAAAAGGGAGGCAAAGGCCAAGAATTTTCGTTGATGAATATGCAAGGAAAAATAAAATAAACTCAGTTGCTTTTCCTAGAAAGCAAGTTGAAGCTATTACCATCAGCTTAGTTGCAAATCCACCTTCATAATTTCTTGAAGATGGAACACCTTCCATCACTCCAGGAACTGGATTATAAGAATCACTGTCATGCATAGAAATGTTGTCACCAAAAGGATAGCCACAAAGAAAATTCATAAGATACATGATGAAAGAGTTTAGAGTTTATAAGAACACCTAATGAAACAGCATAAAGGCATTTCACAAGATAATAACTTTCAGACTATGATACCTATAATTGAACTTAGCTGGCTGCATGAAAGAGATCGAATGAGCCATTTTACTTTTTTATAGTTCTTATAAACCACAGACTTAAGTATATTACATTCCTACCGTACAAAACTATGTAAAATGAAAGCGATGAGCGAGATATAACAAAAGCATTCCCCTTTTCCGGCAATGTGGAATGCCTGCCCATATTTAAAATCCTCGAATCTCCTATTACCACCATCTTCATCGAATGTTCCCTCCATTTATAACCGGTTGTTCTTTGAGATCCCCAAATTTATTTCTTCCACACCCTCTACTAATCAACAGTTTTGTTCCAATGAAATTCCATCACATCCCAATCCAAATTACAGACCAAACAAACCTGGGAACTGCAACACTTCTCAAGCAGACTCAAAAACTGGACCTGGCCTTTTCTACCTTGAAAACATTCATGACGATTGTGCAGTTGAAGGAAGGCATGATGAGTTTGCCGCAAATGTGGAAAAGATATATAGGATTCGGAGGAACTTTCACTCTAGAGCTCCCAAAATGGAGCTCGCCTTACAAGAGTCTGGATTTATCATGCGGTTAGGATTGACAGAGCGCGTGTTGAACCACTGTGGTGATGCAGGCAATTTGGGTTACAGCTTCTTTGTGTGGGCTTCAAAGCAGCCGGGTTATAGACATAGCTACTACGTCTATAAAGCAATTAGGATTTTAGGGAAAATGCGGCATTTTGGTGCTGTCTGGGCATTAATTGAGGAGATGAGAAAGGAGAACCCTCAGTTGATATCACCAGAGCTGTTCATTATCTTGATGAGGAGGTTTGCGTCATCCATAATGGTAAAGAAAGCAATAGAAGTCCTGGATGAGATGCCCAAGTATGGCTGTGAGCCAGATGAATATGCATTTGGTTGCTTGTTGGATGCTTTGTGTAAAAATGGTAGTGTCGAAGAAGCAGCTGCTTTATTCGGAGAAATGAAATATCGGTTCACACCAGGTATTAAGTATTTCACATCACTGCTCTGTGGCTGGTGTAGAGAAGGGAAGCTTATGGAGGCAAAACATGTGTTGGTGCAAATGAGAGAGGCTGGTTTTGAACCAGATATTGTTGTCTACAACAATCTCCTGAGCGGGTAAGCACGAGCACAAAAAATGGTGGATGCATACAATCTGTTGAAAGAGATGAAGCGAAAGGGTTGTGAGCCTAACGCAGCTTCTTATACTACTCTAATACAAGCCCTATGTTCCAGAGAAAAAATGGAGGAGGCTATATGCATGTTGCTTGAGATGCACAGGAGCAACTGTGAGGCGGATGGTGTGACGTACACTACACTGATTAGTGGATTTTGCAAATGTGGTAAACTTGATAATGCTTACGAGCTACTGGATAGGATGATACAGCAAGGTCATATCCCATGTGCAACAACATATTTGCATATCATGTTGGCTCATGAGAAGAAGGAAGAGCTGGAAGAGTCTTTGGAACTCATTGAGGAAATGAAGAAGATTGGTTGTGTTCCTGACGTTAGCATCTACAATGTGGCGATCAGGTTAGCATGTAAGCTGGCTGAGATTAAGGAAGGTGTTGAGCTTTGGAATCAAATGGAAGCAAGTGGGCTTAGTCCAGGTCTGGACAGTTTTGTTATCATGATTCATGGACTCGTTGCACATGGTCATCTAGTTGAAGCATCCGATTATTTTAAAGAGATGGTGGGAAGAGGTCTTCTATCAGCTCCTAATTATGGCACATCGAAAGACTTGCTGAATTCTCTTTTAAGAGGTGAAAAACTTGAAATGGCTAAAGACGTTTGGAGTTGCATCTTGACGAAAGGATGTGATCTCAATGTTTATGCCTGGACAATCTGGATTCATGCACTCTTCTCAAATGGGCATGTTAAAGAGGCGTGTTCATATTGTTTGGACATGATGGAAGCAAATGTAATGCCGCAGCCAGATACATTTGCTAAGCTCATGCGGGGCCTTAGAAAGCTGTAAAACAAACAAATTGCAGCAGAGATAACCGAGAAAGTGAGAAAGACGGCTGCGGATAGACAGATCACTTTCAAGATGTACAAAAGGCGAGGCGAGAGAGACTTGAAAGAAAAAATCGAGGCAAAAAGGGATGGGAAGAAGACGATGGCTCAGAGATGGGAAGAAGACGATGGCTCTGAGTTCCTTACTCAACTAGAAGTACTTGGAAAACACATCATTAATACTTATTTCCTTGTCATTATAAACTTCACGTATCTAGTGAGGACAATCAAGGACTTGCTTCAAAGTAGAGCGTACTTGGTACTTTGAGATTCTGAGAGAGACCAGATGCCGGAAAATCAGACACACACCATGTCGCTTTTCCTGATAATAGATGGCTCTACCTATGAAAGTGTGAAGAACCAAGTATTCCACACTTCAGGTAAACCTCTATACGCACGAGCATTAGAGAATGCCAACCCTGCCAAAGGAAATTAATAAGAAGAATTAATTATATAAACTGTGGAGGCCGTTTGCATATGAAAGAGCTCAATTTGACTTTCAGAACATAAAGGAGATAAAAGGATATGAAAAACCAACCACACCAATCTCGAAGACTGCATCGTTTATGAAATTCCAAGATCCAACAACCAACACAAGCGCAGAAAAAATCCTTCTTTCACAATTAATTTTAACCCGCTCAACCACACAGAGCATCAAGTATGCCTCTCATCGCAACAAAAATCAAAACCTTTTTCCTTCCTCTCCTCCTCTTCTTCTTCTACGCGCCAATCCCAACACAACCCTTCATCAACCCCAATCCACCAAACTTCCAAACCCCGAAAAAGCAAACACCCATGAGTTGTCTAATGTAACAGAGGCACATAAAAGAACACCCAGAAACATACCCAACGAGACGCGTGCCTGCCGCCAACCTCTCCAGTCAAAACAGCACATAAAAAAAAGGAAAGAAGGGCAGAGAGAGAGGAGGAAGGAGGGAGGGAGGGAGGGAGGGAGGGAGGGGGATTGGAGCGCGACTCACTCGTGAAGCATTACCTCAGAAGCTTGGTTTCCAAACTCTGGAGCGCCACTTGTTGATATGGGCCTTGTCCCCTCCTGCTGCTCCTGCTGCTCCAAGCTTACTGGCTCGAACTGCAAGACAGAAATCGTCGAAGTGAGGCGGCGTCGGCGTCGGGCGAGGAGATGGACCTCGCTCGTCGGCGTGAGGGAGACGGAGCGCAGAGTGAATTCCAGATCTGGAATTCGAAGTACAGCGCGAAAGAGAGAGAGAGTGTGGAGAGAGGGCTGTTTTTTCAAAAAATTTCTCCCAGCGACTCGGCTCGGCTCACGCTCTGTGCCGTGGGAGCCGTGAAGCCTTCCTGACATGTGGGTCCCCGCGGACACGTGTCGCCATTTCAGACTTGGTATTTCTCCACGGTGGAATCCCTAGAGGTACGCAATATTTTCTCTGCGTGATGGGGCTTGGTCACTGTATTAGATGCTGCAAAGGCCAGAGGCCAGTCAGAGCCATAAAGAAACTAATCGTTTTGCTCCTATATCGTGATAAAGTTGAAAAAAGAGAGTAAAATATATGTAGAATTTGGAGTATCTATATTAGAATTGAAATCACATATCTGGTTTTAGGCGGTCTTCATCTTTAAATCAATCAATGCGGACAAAGTCGTACGAACCAGGAGCTAGGTCATCCTCTCCTCCTCTCTTAGAGGTCCCAATGGATAAACCATACTTTAATGGAACGAGGGGGTGGAGAGGGGATCATAATCTATTTATAGTGGGCATTCTAATTTCTAATGGTCTCATCCACATAGGTCACTTCTAAAAACTAGCCCACACTGACGGTCCCATCACATTGTAATATCGAAACCCAGATTGCTAAGCCCACTATAACTTGATCACATAACTGGGCTTGGACTATTACCATTGTCTCATATGTCTTATTTACTCTATAACGGTATGTTATTCATAAATTAAAATATGTATGCGACTAATGTTAGCCCACATCTATAAGAATTTCCAACATTTCTCCCTCTTGAGCAATATTAACTACAAACTACTTTGAAAAATGGCCCCTAAGCGGTAAAACCACAAAAGCTGAATCCGCTAAAGAATAATAGAAACCTGAATCTTATAATTTAGCACAATATTGAACACTTGTAGCGAACAAAAATTAACATAAAACCCAGCACATGCTAAAACGATTAAGTAAAATGTCATGCACAATTTTATAAAAGAGAAATGAAAATTTAACTGATTTGAAGAACTAAATAAAAAAAATAAACAAAAAAATAAAAATTAATTAAATATATAGGAAAGTGCAAGTCTCAGTTATATAGTTTTATCTTAGAAATAGCTTTAATTGAATTTCAATCGGTTTGGATTCATCTAGTTTCTTTATTTTCGCTTGTTTTTTTGTTAGGGAATTCATCAAGTTTAGGGAGTCATTTTTCTTCAAATTTTGAATAAATTTGAAATTTAGATGTTGTTTTCTTTGAGCTAAAATGGATAAAATGACAAAATATGACAACTGTTAAAAAGTAAAAAAAAAAATCCCATTTGCGTTTATATTAGGATTACATTTAGGGAATACCTCAATATATGGTTTCGCTTTTAATATTGTTTAGTAAATTTTTGGCTTGGTAGATGATTCCCTTTAGCTGAAATTAGATTTTAAATGTCATTTTGAAAATTGGCTGACGAGTTCCCGTCCTAGGGCTTAACAACAAGACAATGCAATATTTGTTGCTTGACTGGTATTAAATTTATTTTCTCGCATCTTATTTTGGTCGTCTTTACTCTTGTGCTTTACACATGTGGCTTTCATTACTTTTGATTTGATATGATTTTTGCCTCATATGATTAATAGAAAAATATTTTCAAAAATAACCACGCGTGGACATTTAGTAGCTCTTAACTAGAGACTTAACATGAATAAAACCACATGATTCACATTTTTGATTAAAAAAAAAGAGTTAATACCATGAAAAACTCCAAACTAGTACACATGTGACAAATTTTCCCCAAACTAATTTTTTGACCACCAAAAAACGCCAAATCAGTACACTTGTGACAAATTTACCCTCAATTTATTTCCGTTAAATTTTATTGTCAAATTGTTTCACGGCAATTGATTTATGTACTAATTTTATGTTTTGCCTCCGTTTGTCATAGGTGTACCAGTTTGTGATTTTTGTGATATTAATCCAATTTAACAGAAACTAATAGAGGGTAATTTGTCATAAATATACCAGTTTGAGGTTTTTAGTGGTTAAACAATTAGTTTGGGATAAATTTGTCACATGTGTACCAGTTTAGAATTTTTAGTAGTCAAAAAATTAGTTTGAAGTAAATTTATCGTAAGTGTATCAATTTGGGATTTTTTATGGTATTAACCATAAAAAAAAGAGTTTATATACTGAAATGACGCTAATTAGACCATTAGCGTAACTAATTCTTGACCCTAAATCTCTAGTTCTTAAGAAATGGAACATCCTCCTAATGTTCCTGCCTATCCACTTGGCTCCTACTTAGCCCCAAAAAGACTAGTGGTGACTCCAAGTTAGTTAGACTTATCATCATGTATTCAAATCGAACTAACGTCGTGCACAATAAGATTTAGGAGAACCAGTGCCAAGCAAGAGCGAGCACTTCGATTAGAACGATTCCCCATTTTTTCTCGGTAAACCGCTAAACCTGCTTCCCCCTAAGTAACCCATTAGGGAGGATCGCAATAATGTTTAATTCCTAAGACCACAAACCTTTAATTTTCTGGAATAATGCAATGCACGAAGCTAATGAATATTAATGCCGATGTGAGACATGAAAATATGCATTTGTAAGAGTCTACAAAAGCTTGACATGATGAAGTCGCGAGAAACTAAAGAACGACGACCTGGAATTTAAGAAAAAGTTTGTCTTCAGAGCAGCTTAGAGACGGGCAAACAGACAGAGACACCACATTAATAAAAAGGGTTAATATCACGAAAAATCTCAAATTGTTATACTTGTAACAAATTTACCCCAAACTAATGTTTTAACCATCAAAAACTCCAAATTGGTATACTTGTGTCAAATCTATCCCAAACTAATCTTTTGACCACAAAAAATCTCAAACCGACAATTTTGTAACAAATTTACCCTTAGTCAAATTAAATTAATACCAAAAAAAAAATATAAACTGGTACATCTGTGACAAGCGGTGGATAAAACCTCAAACCAGTACATCCGTCAATTGTCACATGTCATCAAATTAAAAAATTTAACAATGAAATTTAACGAAAACTAACGGAAGGTAAAATTGTTACAGATATACCAATTTGGGGTTTTTGGTGATCAAAAAATTAGTTTTTGGTAAAATTGTTAAATATGTACCAGTTTTGAGTTTTTTGTGGTATTAACCCTTAATTAAATGCCTATCACGAACCATTTAAAGAAGTGTACAGGCCCTTTTTTTTAACGTAAGATAAAGGGATTGATTTTCAATTTTTGAAAGGATTACAAAGCCATAAGGGGCATTATCTCCCCTGAAAAAAATTTAAAGAGTGCAGCAAGCCTACTTTTTAAACTCACAGAAGGTCTCCCCAATGGCCACCCTTTCCATTTGGGAAAGGGGAGATGGGAAGTTCGAATCCCCACCTTCTCAGAGGGGCTGGGGGTTAGGACTATTAGTTTCAGGTGTGTGATTTGACTCTCATGCTCTGTAAAGAGGCGGAGCAAAAAGTTTGAAAGTGAATGAGAGTTAGAGTAGGACAAACAAACAAAAAATTCACAAAAGGTCTCTGATTTAGTAATCTTCTTTTTTTTTTTTTGCATAACTATGTGTAATCTTGGGTAAATAACTTGTTGTTTTAACTAGGAAAAAGTACCGAAAAAGTACAGAAAAGGTCTTAAACATTTCAATTAGATTAATTTAGTCCTAAACCTTTTTGCATTGATACCTATTAAGTCATAAACATTTCAATTGAACCAATTTAGTCCTAAACTTTTTTGCATTGGTACCAATTCAGTCCATTCGGCCATTTTAGACCAGAAATCGTTGACGTGGATGCCGGCGGTTCTACGTGGCACAACTAGCGGTAACATGAACAAATTTTATAAATTTTTTTCTTTTTTTCCCTTTTCTTTTTTTTCTTTTTTCTTTTCCTAAACCAACCATTGCCGGCCACAATCAAGGGCCAGTGACCCTTGCCTAGTTTGGAAGAGGGCCTCGTGCCCTCGCCGACCACAGGGGAGGGCCAATGCCCTTGCCTAGATCTAGGCTAGGGTCGCAACGCCCTTGCCCGCCACGAGCAAGGGCCTTCATACCCTTGCCTGTGGCCGACAAGGGCATGACGGCCCTCGCCGTGGCAAGCGAGGGCCGTAATGTCCTCGCTTGGTCTGGGTGATGGCATTGCAGCCCTCACCGGCCCACAGGCGAGGGTCAAAACCCTCGCCTGGATCTGGGCAAGGGTGTCACGCCCTGTTTCTAGTCGAGAGTGCAACATCCCACCTTGGTCGTACAAATGCGACGTCCCAAGACTCGTCACTGATCCTTCATCTTATATTTTAATTACGCATGCGGAAGCTATAACAGCATTTACCCAGACAACAACAATAAACAGGGATAGATAGGAAAATAGCTCACAACAATCAAACTAAAACAGCATTTACCCTAGGAAACATTTTCTTACAAGCCCACTTCGGGTATTTACATACAAGGCTACAAAACGATACCAAGCTGAAGGTCAATTTACTTCGGCAACAGCAGGTCAATCAAAAAGTCAACTTCCAGGAAGTTCTATCCATGTAAAGGGTCAGTGAGTCGAAGTAGGACGAGTCGAGGTCGTGCTCCAACAGGTACTCGAGAACGGGATCAGGCTTGAGCTCAGGATCCTCTACTGACCCGTTAGGTGGGTCAACATCCATAGGGTCCCATATCTCGTGTCGAGGACCCTCTTCTGGAGGACTGTCGAAACCCAGAAAGGCCCAAACAAATCCTCACCATCCCTAACAAACCAGGCCTGGAACCAATGAGGGACCCAATAAGCCAGTCCCTCGTCCATCCAAACTATTGCCCAATAATGCTAAAAAACGTATGGCTTGTCGAGGAACACATGCGTGGAAATAACAGTATCCATATCTTGAGGTACCCCGAGTCGTACCGGGTGCATCGATATGCTAAGGTTATGAAAGACGTTTAACAACAACAAACGAGATAGAAATCTCAATAAGTTAATAGCCTAAATCCCGCTTAAGAGGCCATCTCGCCTAGCCAATCAACCACGCATCGGATACAGGCCAATCGCAACTCGATAAGCAATTACAAGCATCCTTACCTTACCTTGGCGCACACATCATGCATGACATTGGTCATCGAATGTAACAACAATGCAACAAGCATAACACATACTTGAAACACTTGTCGAGATTTCCCATGCATCATGCATCCACACTTGCGCGTGTCTCGATTATAAAGTAAAATCCACTTGGGCACGTCTCATGCCATGCCTAGCAGTTCATAATCAAGCACTATGCAAACATGTGTGTTCCATTTATTACGACTCCCCCTAAGCCATTACACATCAAGCGATCTACAGCAAGATGGCAGTCTTCTAGCATGACCGGGCATCGTCTCACTCCGTCGGGCACGGCAATATCAAACGATCTATGGTAAGACGACATTCTAATACGACAACATCAAACGATCTACAGTAAGATGGTATCCCGTAAGGAGTATCGAGTCTGGCATCGGGCCACGACTCGGCATTTGGATTATTGGCAATCTAGATAATCTCCAAACATCCAACAAATCGGGTATTGTCAAGCGATCTATAGCAAGACCCCGATAAATCAGGCAACGCCAAGCGATCTACAGCAAGATGGCTCCAACATGAAACCAAACGAGCACCCAAGCATTCAAGCCAATTTTTATCTTTTCAATTAGCCAATGCAAACATGGATCGTGCTCACAACAATGCCACACCACAATTTCATGTGATCACATATGCAAATAATCAGTCGACTTTGTAAAAACATCATTTCAAAACATGCTTTCCTTCCCAAAGCATCGAATTCATTTCTTAAGCATAGCGATAAAATAATCTATTTCCAAAAGTTAGTAATCTTTCCTTGAAAATAATCGTACAAATCATTGCGCTAAACAAGCTAATTCATACGGCGATTTTCAACATTAGCATCACAATTTAAGCATAAAACAATCATAATTCTTTATAAAAAAAGAATTATTCGAAAATATTAATATTTAATTTTTGGAAATTAATTAATTTAATAATAAAATATTAAATTCCGAAAATTAATTTATTTAATTAAGAATAAATTATAAAATAATTTGATAACTTATTATTAAAATAGTGATAACTTATCGCCCAACAACTGATAGCTTATCACTTGAATAGGGATAGCCTATCACCCAAATAAGAATGACTTATCAATCAATTACCGATAACCTATCATCCATTCACCGATAACCTATCATCATTTCCATTGATAACTTATCATCCAATGATATCATATCACCAAAGGTTAACCAATAATCCTCCGATAACTTATCCCCTAATCGCACTTAAATAACCACTAATCACCATTAACTAAATCTAAAATATCCTAAGCAAGTTTAACACCTTAAACAAGGGATTAGGAGTTAACTTACTCGTCT
Source organism: Syzygium jambos (assembly GCA_031216235.1). Taxonomy (NCBI): domain Eukaryota; kingdom Viridiplantae; phylum Streptophyta; class Magnoliopsida; order Myrtales; family Myrtaceae; genus Syzygium; species Syzygium jambos. The sequence goes on from CM062225.1 coordinate 21,769,198, forward strand.
AACGATAGCGACGACGCTAGGATGATGGCGACCACACGAGCTGTCCGCAATGGCCTCGGCTTGGCGCGGCGAGTGGCGGACGGCAGCAGACGGGTGCGACGGAGGGGCGGCTACCGGTGGCTCTTCGGTGGTGGCTCGGGGGCTATTCTAAGCGTGGAACAGTGGCTGGTGGTGGTGGCTTGGTGTACTGCACAATGGTGGATGAGTAGCGGAGATAGACGACGAGCAGCGCAACTTGCGCTGGGCTGGAATAGGCCGGCAACAGGCTGCTATGGGGCGGTGCTGCTCGACCATAAGTGGAGTTGAGACGGTGGTGGTTTGACGGCGAGAAAGAGTGGCGCACTGCAGTGGTCAATTCAAACAAGAATGGATCGGCGGTGGGCTGGGAATGGAGAAGCCAAGAAGGAGAAGAGAACGAAGAAGAAGAAGAAAATGATGGGCTGGTGGGGAGTCGGTGGTGGTGCAGCCAAAGTGGGAGAGAGAGGGAGAGAGAGTCAAATGATTATCCCAAAAAAAAATCTTCCAATAAATCTTCTTTATTTGACACTTGTCCCACTATGGCATTTTTGTAATTTCTCAACTTTGTCCCCCAAAATTAGCACTTTGTGCTTGGCCTATGTACCGATTACGGGTTGACTTATCCTTGTTGGGACTTATTGGCTGGCCCCCTTGAGCATGAGTCCCAATGGGATCTTGCCCGGCCCATTTCCGTTTCTTGCTTCAAATTCCTGATTCTTTGATCCTTATCTGAAGTTGTAATTTCAATGGCTAACTCGTAGAATTATGAGGCGATGTGCTATGATTCGGTTGTGAAATCCTTGAACATTCGATACTCAAAATCGTATCATAATTCGTGATTAAAATCAATCAATCACAACTACAGTACAACTCAAATTAACGTGCGGTTTTTAGGAATAGATTCTCAGTAGCCTTTCCCATTTGGTTGGTATTATCTAAGTGATCAGGTCATGACGAAAATGAACTAATAGAGTATCAATGAAATCACCATTTCATATATTTGGTTGAATTTTCAGTATATAACAGAGGGTGTCGGGCCCTCGCTCGTGGCCGGCAATGGTCAACCAATGACCTCACCAGCCAACAGTGTATAGAAAAAGAAAATAAAAGAGAAAAAAAAAGAAAACAACATTAAAAAACTCTGAAAAAAATTATAAAATTTGTCAACGTCAACATTGGTCATGCTCGGAACAAAAGAAGAACAAAAACCCGTTTGGTAACTTTTCATTTTCTCCAAAATTCGGGTACTGTTCACGCTGCAGAATGCTCTCCATAGGGCTTCTCGCGGTTACTGTTCACCTGCTGCTCTCCGGCTGATTCCGGCCATCTCCGGCGAGCTTAGGAGCTGGAACTCGGTGGCAAGGGACATTGAACCGTCCTCGCCCTCCTCTCCGTTGGAATTCACCTAGCTCGCAGCCCTGAAGGTGGTATCACAGATCGCATCTCTCGCCCGCTGGCGCTCTTCCCGGTTCTGAACTCCCGGAGAACGTTTGCTGTTCCCGACCGGTCCGTCGGTCTTGTGGCCTGAAATTCGAAGGGTAAGCTTTTCGGCCACCCTACTCTCACCCCTCTGGAAGACGTCTCTCCTTGTCCAGTACGGGAGTTGGGCTTCTTGATCTGTCGTCGCTGACTGGAGCCTCTTCCGTGGGTGCTTCTCGTTTGATTGAGATCGAAGCTCAGGTTTGCTTTCCGAATTTTTGTATCCCCTGAGCTGGTGTGACTGTGTTCAGAAGATAACATTAATTGGGTGGCCCTGCTGTTGCGCAACTCACTCTGCTCCTTGGCCTATCTGGATTGACTGGTAGATGTATGTGTTAATGCCCATACGAAGGTTTCAAGCCTGGACTGAAGTTGTTGGTTGACTTGTCGCTGCTTAGCTAACCTCCTAGCCTTAGTCCTCACTTTGTTATCTTCCTGCTGGTTGGTATTGGAGGTGGTGACATTGAGCTGCATTTATCTTGGGACTTTCTGGTGTATACACTGCTTGATCCTGCCTGGTTCTGATAGCTGGGGCAAATTGAGCTGGTTGTTTGACTAGTTGGTGCCTGGGTTATGTCTGGACTGCTAGTTGCTGACTGGTGTTGTGGTATCTGATTCTACAACCATGGTGCTGGATTCTAGAAACCCCTCCCTTGTTGGTATAGCCCAAATTCAGGACCCTGGAAATGCTTCCCAACCTGCTATTTCAAAAGGCAAATCTGTAGCCTTCAACCATAAGGGTGATCCTTCCCCTGGACACAGGCATGTTCAGAAAGGAAACTCCAGACGTAGTCGAAGCAGGGGAAGATCCAAGAACCGCAGCAACTCCTCTCGGCGTGCCCCTTCTGCTGGGCCTTCAAACATTCCTGACAAAAATTCAAATGCAACAACCAAAGGGAACTCGGCAACTCAGAACTCCAACCGACAGCCCCTTCACACTTCTATGACCAGAACCTAGGCCAACGTAGCTAAGGTCTTAACTAAGGGGTATAGCCTTCCTTTTATTCCCCCTACGATGGAGAATGGTGAGATCATAGTCGACATCACTCCTGAGGTAATGGCTGAGGAAAATCCTTGCTGGAAGGAATGCATCGTTGGGCATTTTATAGGGAAGAAAGTTCCCTTCAAACTCACTGAAGAGGCAATCAAGAAGGCTTGGGCTAACCAAGTAGTGGATATAAAATTACATGAGAACGGCTTTTATTTCTTTCGCGTCCCAAATGCTGATTACCGAAGAAGGATCCTTGACTTGGGACCTGTCTCTATCTTTAGCTGTACACTGATGCTCCAACAATGGCATCCGAAGATTAAACTCAGGAAGGGCAAGCTAGACACACTCCCGGTCTGGATCAAACTGCGGGATATCCCTTTCTCACTTTGGTCGCCAGCCGGTATTGGGCGCATAGCGAGTGCTGTGGGTAAACCGCTTTATGTGGATATACAGACTGAGAATATGACCAGAATCTCTTACGCACGTGTCTGTGTTGAGATAAAAGCCACCAGCCCTCGTGTGGAAAGTGTGAAATTCAGGTGGGATGGGGAAGTGAACTCCATAGACGTCGAGTACGAATGGAAACCCCTTGTATGCTCTACATGTGGGATTTTCGGACACAAACCAGAAACCAAGGGGTTTGATTGTGCCCCTCAGCAACCAGAACCCCATGCTGTACCTGCTTCCCGGCCCCAAACAGCAGGCGAATGGACTCTAGTCACTCGGAAAAAAGGAAATGCCCCCTCCGTTTTGGGCTCTGTCCAGCGGCAATCTTCCACTGCTTTAGCCTCAGATCAGGGGCAGGCTTCTTCATCCCTCCATTTGGATAGCCACCTGGACACAGAAGATCCCCAACCTGCTGCTACGGAACCTGCTGCTGATGGCGATCCCCTGCTGCTGTTACCACAAGGAGCCTCTGATGCTGCTGCTGCCCAGCTGCAACCTACAGGAATTGCTGCTGAACCAACTATATCAGACTCCGAGCTGGCCAACCCCAGAGACCTTGAGGCAGTCCCCTGTTCCTCACCTGCCATGAGCCCGGCGACCATACTGGATAAGCAGACCCTGGACTCATCTCCTGGGCCAGGACCAGCTAGCACCCCAGACCTTCAGTTCCTTGACTCAGCTTCTGATTCCCTGTCTTCCATTGATGCCTCCTCTGCCTCTCCACCAGTGGACAAGGCCGAGGCTCTTGAAGGAACAAAGGGGACAGAATCTGTTTGCACTTCTCCACCAAACACGCGGTCCCGTGCTTTGGCTTCTTACGCCAATGAAGAGACATCTAATGCCCTGCTTGGTGTAGCAACCAACCCATCTTGCCCCGCCAAAGCCCCTGGTCCCTCTTCCTCAAAATCTAAGAAGAGGAGACCGAGGACTACGCATCGGTAATTTTACTCTCAAGACTATGTTTTTTGGCGTCTGGAATATAAGGGGACTTGTTAATCCCCTAAGACAAGCGGAGATTCGGGCTTTCATTAGGGCCAATCGTCTCTCTTGCATCGGTATAGTTGAAACAAAAGTTAAGGCCTCCTTTTTTGCGCAAATCTCTAGAGGCATTATTGATCGTTGGCAATGGACTGCAAACTATGAATTTTCCCCTCTTGGCAGAATTTGGTATGGTTGGGACCCAAATGAGATTGAGATGACCCAACTCCACTCCTCTAGCCAGCTGATCCACATGCATCTAAAATTTTTGAGTACACACGAGTCCTGCCTTTTTACTGTTGTCTATGGGGAGCACACTTTTGCTCATCGGCGTCCACTTTGGTCTGACCTCACTTGGCTCTCTACATGCAACTTGCCATGGATTGTTGCCGGAGACTTCAACGCCATTAAAGACCCGTATGACAGAGTCGGCAGCTCAACCCCTTGGATCCCAGTTTTTGAAGAATTTGGAGATTGCCTCAATCAAGCTGGACTCGAGGACCTCCGATATGTGGGATGCAGATATACCTGGTCTCACTCCTCTGGGCATAACCGGAAACTTCGTAAGATAGACCGGGTACTCACCAACAACCTGTGGCACCAGTCCTTCTCATTCTCAGAAGCTTCCTTTCTTGTGCCGGGCATCTCTCATCACTCCCCGATGGTGGTCAAGATCCATCAGCCTCAAGGTTCCAAGAAACCTTTTAAATTCTTCAATTTTTGGACTTCCCACCCCAACTTCCTGGAGTTGGTTGCCCAAGCCTGGGATTCTCACCTTGTTGGATCTCACATGTATGTGGTATGCAGCAAGCTTAAAATTCTCAAAGCTAAGCTGAAGCACATGAACAGGACTTCTTTCTCTTCTATTTCTGCGAGAACTGAACAGGCGAGAACAGATTTAAGTGCTGTCCAAGAAGCTCTGGAACTTCAACCTTTCGACCAAGGCTTGTTTGAAAGAGAAACGGAGCTCCTCCGAGCGTTCTCCTCCTTGCGGCAGCAGGAAGAATCATTCTACCGTCAAAAATCCAGAATTCGGTGGCTGAAAGAAGGTGATCTCAACACCAAATACTTCCATCACTTTGTGAATAAAAGGCGTATGCATAACCGGATTCTCTCTGTATCCACTAATGATGGGGCCTTATTAACTAACCCTCCTTCAGTCATAAACCATGTTGTCAACCACTATCAACAGCTGCTCAATGGTGGTTCTGCTTCCTCCCAGGCATCCATTTGCGACATAGCTGAAGTCTTAGGCCGAGTCCTGGATGACACCCAGAGGTCCTACTTATCTCAGCCAGTCTCCGATGGGGAAATACAGACTACCCTATTCTCACTGGCCAAAGGCAAGGCGCCTGGGCCGGATGGCTACAATGTTGAATTCTTCAAAGCCTCCTGGGAAATCATTGGCCCTTCTATCCTTAAGGCGGTTAAGGATTTCTTCCAGTCCGGCCAGTTGCTCAAAGAGATAAATAACACCATCTTAACCTTAGTGCCAAAGATTCCAAATGCTTCAGCCATGACGGACTTTCGGCCTATTGCATGTTGTAACACTATTTACAAATGTATCTCAAAAATATTAGCTAGGCGGGTTGCTCATGTCCTTCCTTCTCTGATTAGTCTGCCCCAAACGGCTTTCGTTAAAGGACGCAGAATCAGTGATAACATCATGATTGCACAGGAACTTTTTGTGGATTTCCACCATGAGGCGTACCTCCCTAAGTGCGCCATTAAAGTGGATTTTCAAAAGGCTTTCGATACTGTTGATTGGAGATTCATTGAAACAACACTCAAGGCCTTTAATTTTCCTGACTTTTTCATCAAAATGATTATGGCGTGTATCACTACTGCTAAATTCTCCATCTCAATCAATGGGGAATTGCATGGGTTCTTTTCTAGCAGCCGTGGTATCCGTCAGGGCGATCCACTTTCGCCATATCTCTTTATCCTTGCTATGGAAGTTCTATCTGGAATTCTAGCGAGGAAAACAAATACTTCGGACTTCCACTGGTTTTGGCGGTGCAAAAAGCCGCGCATTTCTCACCTCTTTTTTGCAGATGACGTCCTCTTATTCTCTGAAGGACATCTCAAATCAGTCCAAATAATTAAGGATTCCCTCGATTTGTTTGCTAGTTGGTCTGGGCTTACGCCGAACAAAAACAAGAGCAACTTATTCCTCTCCGGGGGATCTCCGGCGTTGCAAGCCCAACTAATACATTGCCTTGGCTTTCAGCAAGGCACTCTCCCCTTTCGTTATTTAGGGGTGCCTATCATTTCGTCCAGATTGCGGAAAGAAGATTGCAAGACCCTAGTTGATTCTATAATGGCTCGGGCCCGTTCATGGACACAACGTTTCCTATCCTTCGCGGGAAGGCTGCAGCTCATAAAATCTGTACTTCACTCCATCCAGGTATATTGGGCTACCATCTTCTCCCTTCCAAAAGAGGTCTTAAACAAATTGAGACCATCCTGAGGCAATTCCTATGGAAAGGCCCCGACCTTGGCACCGGGGGAGCCAAGGTAGCTTGGTCTAATATATGCTTGCCTAAGGAAGAAGGAGGACTTGGAATTCGGCGACTGGAGGATTACAACCGAGCGATGACGCACAAACACATTTGGCTCCTCTTCTCAGACAAGGAATCAATGTAGAGTAAATGGATTCACTCGGTTTTCTTAAAAAAATCCAACTTTTGGGTAGTTTCCAAGCCGACATTCTGTTTCTAGACCTGGAAGAAAATCCTCGACTTGAGGCATTCCGCCCGGAACTTATTCCGATGGGAGATAGGAAATGGCCACTCCGTATCCTTCTGGTTTGATTGGTGGCACTCCAAGGGCCCCCTCTATCTTTTATTCAGCAACACTGATATTTATCAATCACGAATCCCTCGGGAAGCAACGGTACGGCAATTCTTTGTCAGTACTTGGCAAGACTCTATTACACTTGGCACTTTTGTGAGTTGGCCTGATCCCCTGCCCGTATTAGTGGATGATGTACCGGACAGGCTGGTATGGATTCCACATCCTTCGCGCTCCTTCTCCATAATGTCTGCTTGGAGCCATATAAGAAGGAAAGGAAATCCGGTTGTTTGGCACTCTTTTATCTGGGACCACCACATTGCTCCCAGACATGCTTTTCTTTTATGGATTATATCTCTCAACCGGTTGCCCACCCAAGTCTTCCTTATACAAAATAGAAGGATTGATACAGCTGCTTTATGTGTCTTCTGTGGTTCTAGGCCGGACTCGGCCAACCACCTATTTTTTGATTGTCCCTCCACAGGTAGGCTAGCTTCCTTCTGGGCGACAAAGTGCAACCTCCCATGGCGCAACCGCCCTTGGCATGATTTCATTCTTTGGGCAATGAAGATATGCGGTGGAGATTCATTCGCACACCGCCTTTCCCGATTTTCACTTGGCGCACTAGTCCACATTATTTGGACTGAGAGAAACAATGCACTGTTCAGGAACAAGAGCGTATACATCCCGGGTATGCGCAAGCATCTTCTCAAAGTTGTAAAGGACAAGGCCATCTCTTTTGGGAAAGTCCACGACTCGCCTCGGAATCGTGCTCTCCAGAGGAAATGGGAGTTACCAACCTCAATCTTTGATGCGCCACGGATGCTTAACCCTTAGCTGGATGACCATTGGATCCATTGAAGCTTCCCCTGCTTTTCTCTACACCGGGGGACCTTCGGTGCCTTCTTTACTTGGATGGTTGCTGCTGCCGTTTTCGGTATATGGGTTAGATTACTTTTCCCTGGAGGCACAGGCGGTACATCAGCTGGCTTGTTCGCTATCCCCCCCTGGTGTTCCTCTTGGCTGTGTTACTGGTACCCTGTTGGAGGCTATAATAATTTGCTGCTGCTCCTTTGCTTTCGGCGTCTTGTGCTCCTGTTTTGCTGGCCTGCTAATGCTGCAAGTGATTGCACCTATGGTGCTCTCTCGAAGGACTGGTGGATCCATCGCTGAACTGCTGCAGCTGCTCCGTCTATCCGCTGTCTTGGAACTCCTGCTGGCTGTGTTGATCCTACTGCTGGAGTTTTCGAATGACCTCCATGCTTCGGTCTACTGCTGTTCCCGAAGAACCTTTGGAGCTCACCTATTTTGCTGCTGTTGTTGGCTATGCTCGAAGTCCTCGGCTTTGAAGTCTTGGCTGCCTTGTTTCTGCTCCGGTGTCCTTGCTTTCCGCTGATACTTTGGAAAATGTTCAGCTCTCGCTTCGTCTGCCTCGACATTTTGATGCTGCTGCTGTCTCTCTGGCTGCATGGGCTTCCTCTTCGATGTTGTGCTGCTCCTTCCGAAGGTCCTGTGGAGCCCCTCCTACTGTTGCTGCTGGATGTCTCCGGCGTCTACGACTTTGGTCCCTGCTGGCTTGCCGCTGCTCCGAAGTCCTTGGCATACCACCTTTTCTTTGGAGTGGTCTTTTCTTTGTTTTCATGTGTTCTTGTTCTTGTTTAGTTTAGCTTTTGCTATTGTATAGTTCAGCTAAACCTTTCTTGACCTTGTGTGGACACTTTTGTCCAAATAGGGTCAGGAGGTGGTTTGGGCTCTAGTTTGTATTTGGATTTGAAAAGTTTATATACATTTACCTTTACCAAAAAAAAACACTGGTCATGCCGTGTAGAACCACCGGTGTCCACATCAGCGATTTTTGACTTAAATTGGTCGGATGGATTGAATTAGTATTAATGCAAAAAGATTTAGGACTATATTAGTCCAATTAAAAGATTTAAAATTGAATTCATATCAATATAATAGGTTTAAGACTTTTTTAGTACTTTCCTGTTTAAGACTTTTTTAGCACTTTTCCTGTTTTAAAGGGCACTTCCATGGAAACCTGATGAACAAGCCATTCTGTTCCTAGGGAATGACTTTGGGGCCAGGAGTAGGCCATCACTTTCCATAAGGTCACAGCACCGTCTTCTTCGCATCTCTCAAAAATAAACGCTGAGAAGTCTTCAAATTACCCACACAAAAAACTACTCTTCGTGGCTCATCTTTCTTTCAAATTACCTTTCGTGAATTTGAGAATGTGAAAGATGTTGTACATTAATATATTCTGACCCAACCCAGAAGAAAACCTTCGAATTACAGTACTCAGTGTGAAGACTCATACAATCAAAGGCAAAGGCTAATCAAGGCCATAAGAAAAGCAACCAGTTTCTTCCAAATTTGACTATATGTGGAATGAGAATCTCCTCACGAGAGGCTAACGCAAGATGAACGAAGAGGATTCTCATTTTCTAAGTAATACAAAAAACTATCTAACAGTATATTCAAGTTCAAGACAACATAGCAAAACAATTGCGGTGACTGTTACTCCCACGTGTGATTCATTCTTAACGAGGGCTGGCTTCCGGATCAATAGGATCAGAGAAAGATCACCTCTGCTTGCGCTGAGGCTCGCCGAGACCGCAGCAATTCCCTGAGCAACTTGCCTTCTCCACACGTGGAATTAGGCCGAATCATCATCTTTTGTAGGTTCGGCGTGCTAGTAAGCATGAACTTCATCAATTCCAGCTCTGGCTCACTGCCATAAATCCCAACCATTGATACAACTTGTACTTGTTCTAGGCAACACGCGTGGTGGCCTTCCCAAAAGCCGGCCATTGTCCCAATCCTCGTAGTCTGTTGATCCTTGCCACGATTCTGTGTTTTTTACGATCAAAGAGCAACTTTAACACAAAGATGTGTAGATAGAGAGAGCGCTTAATCTATTCATTTTATCAAGAGAGACGGAGAGCTTGATTGTCTATTTCCTTTATTATGATCCCTGTGCTACAATATCTTTTTTTAATTTGCCGAAACGGATTATTATACCGTTATTTATTTTGAGAATGCATAATTAAATCTCTATGAAATACAGATAATGCATAATTAAATCTCTATGAATTACAGATTAACTCTCTTTTTCCTCAAACCAATGATTAAAAGTACCAAGGTAACATCATGATAACCGAAAATCAAATCAAATGAAATTTCCCTAACATATATTCTTTAACTTCTTACAAAGGAAGTAACACTCTTTTGATTACCATTTATCTTTCTTTAAAAGATGAAATATTTTGCTTAATAGGAAATGATTCGTCAATTTATTTCATTTATGATATGTTATGGCATACAACTTATTTAGCAAAAACCACGTACACTACAGTGATGGATCATTGTACTTTAAGTTTGGTTCTGCTTCTAATTTTTTACCAAATAATAAAAAATGCGGAGATCTGACAAAAAATAAATTATAAAAATAATGTGGAGAAATCACACAAATAACTAAATTAGATCTGTGAAAATAGTTTCAAAGAAACACTAGGTTAGTCCGCTAGACAATAATCTCAATGATCATACTCACTTGAAAATCTATTTGTTTCAACTGAGGAGAGCTTCTAATCAGACAGATAACAGTGAAAATCTCCTCTACACTATTGAAGTCTATGCATGTGAAGAGGTAATTCATATGAACAGTTTCATTAGGCAGTGTCTGTGGAACATTTCCAGCAGCCAAATACTGCACAAATCAGCCAAAATCAAGGATCAGTAGATACGAATGATTGAAGATACAACCAACACATTCTCATCCCAAAATTAATAGTCAACAGAGTCCTTGCAAATTTCAGAATTTATGCGCTTAAAATATACCTTGAGTGAGTAATTTTCAAACTTGAGACTCTGAATTTTGGGCCAATGTTGAAAGAGTTTGTGTAGATTGCTCGAGTTGGCATGGTTGGGTCCACGTTTATTAGCAATATCATTAGAGAAACCTATCGTGACTGACTTTAAACGTTTCATAAAACTGAAGCCAACATCCTGAAATGCTCCTCTAACATCAAGCAACTCAAGGTTGTGAGCTTTGATGTTCACTCGCGCAATCCCCTCTAAGTTCCTCAACTTCAAACATTTTAGTAGGGGGCAAAGAGAAATCAGAGCCTCAAGCCCATCCTGAGACAGCTTAACGTACTGAAGATCCAAACTTTCCAACTTCATTAATCCTTCAAATGTCGATGGGATTTTCACCAAACATCTATATAGTTCCATATGAATCAACTCTTGGCAATTGAATAAGGAGGTGGGAATCTTGTAATACTGCCCTTTCCAGATGTCGAGTATGATTTCTTTGATGGACACTCTGGATAGATGAACAATCCAATGGTCTATGTCACTCGGGGCGCAAAATTCTTTGTGAGAGAGCTTGAACTTTTGTATTGGGCCAGTATGAAGGAAGAGAACCTTGTCAATTATCTTCACCAAGTTTTCATGTAGAGATGGGAGAAGAGAAGGAACTCCTCTCGCATTGGTACATTGATCATCAAACACAAGTTGTGGAACAGAGGACCATTTGTACCTCCACTTTCTCGACAAAATACTAGTCCTCACTGCCTCCTTGATCGGCAAGCGCAACAGAATTTGGTCCGTTATGTCCCTTGGTAACTGGCTGATCTTGTCCAACTTATTCGTCATTCTTTTTCTCACTTGCAATAATCTAGAATTTCGGACAAACAGCGATGCATTTGAAATGATTGAACAAGTAAATTAAAAGAAAAAAAGACACTCTAATGGAATTCTAAGTTTGAAATAACAAATATATAAATTAATAAGAAAAACCAACATACTAAATCTTAAATATATAAATGGATAACAACTTGAAATTGAAAAATGGATAATCACTCGAAATCATCTAATATCCTCACGTAATTTCTAAGATAAGAAGATGAGGAAATAAAATAAAAAAAATTGACATATTTGAAAATTTACGCTCTGCATCAATTTTTCTTCCTTTTGGCCATTAATTGGAATTCTCTAAAATGCATGGTCAATTACTAACGAAGCAAATGTTATGATTGCGTAGGATGCATGCGCTCACCTGCAAAATCTCAATCCATCGGTTAAGTGGGTCTCATGTGTGGCCGTAAAATCCAAAGTCTAAATTTTGCGATTGCTCATGCACGGAGTTCATGAGTTCGTCCTCTAAAAAACCCATTACTACTATTCTTGCCCAAGGCCCGAGACGGATGTTAGAATCGATATATCTTTTGCATACGTACCACGTAAAGTTCGACTGTGTTGCTCACCGGAGTATTTGTTGAAGTGACTGTACTGTTCTTGCTTAGCGATTTATGAAACTTCCGCAACAAACTGCATTTAATTAACCTCAGAGAGAGAGAGAGAGAGAGAGAGAGAGAGAGATCTTGTTGATCAGCAACACCCAGCTGGAGATGTAAGTATACGGGGCTGAGTGAAGTGCATTTGCAAGAGTTGAGCGGTGAACTTGGAGACACATGGAGAACAGAAAAGTAGTTTGGTTTTGTAGCATGTAAAAGGAGCCAATAAAGTCTTCCCTCTTGACAAGTTTCAAGACTCCTTCGCCGAGAAGCTCCTTTGCCGAGAAGCTCCTTCGCCGAGAAGCATTTAACAGTGTGCTCAACCCTTTTCTCATCTCTGTGGCCTTTTTAAATGTGTAGATACTAGAGTTAAAGCAAGTCCAAAGCGCCAGCATGATGCTGAGTGTTTGTGTACAAAAAAGTAATCAATTTGGGGGCCTAATTCCAAAAAAAAGCATTAACTTTAGGTCGAGAGATAATTCTGACCCAAAATTCTTTTTGTCCCGTAAAAAAACACCAACTTTAGGTCGAGTGACAATTCTAGCCCCAACTTTTTTTTGTCTACTAAAAAAACACAAACTTTCACTTAAACCTCAAATATGGCTCCCATTGACTTAGAACTATTAATCATCCAACTTGATTATTCCACCTTAGCAATAAATTCACGTGGCTTGTTGACTGTATTTAAAGCACTATTCATTGTCTTATTCTCTAGGCCGCAGTTTGAAGAATAATGGTGAAGTTGTTCGTTTCCTTCACTTCTCTTTGACCAGACTTCGTCGTTTTGTTGTAATCTGAAGTTGTAGACCACTGCCGTCGACAGATACCATGAATGAGATTCACTAAGCTCACCACCATAACCTTTTTTTCTCAAACAAGGGTGACTTCAGATAGAAAGTCAATGGGGGGCCAGATTTAGGATTAGGGTGAAAGTTGGTGATATTATGAGACAAAAAAAAGTTTGGGCCAAAATTATCATTCGATCTAAAGTTGGTGCTTTTTTACCAGACAAAAAAAATTTCGAGCCAGAATTGTCTCTCGACCTAAAGTTGGCGCTTTTTTTTTAATTAAACCCCAATTTGGGAGGAACTTGATGATTATTTAATAAAGTGGATGTAGCCAGTAATTATAAAACATGTGAATTGAGTAACAATTAATGAAATGAGCATAATAGTTAGTTCGATCTTTATATTTTTTTTATCAGTGGTAATTATGAAAATATCAAAGAGTGAAACATACCTTACTTTTCCTATTATATCATTAGATGTATCTACTCTTTATTAAATATAAGTAGCTGGCAGCTCTTTTTTTTTCAGAAAGTTTAGCCATAAGATTTTGTGTTTTGCCTTAGTCTAATAAAAATATCTTAAGAATATTGTACAAAAGATCAATTACGTCACGTCAATCTCGTGATCAATAATGGACATACTCTCCTAAACCACTCCAGTGACTGTGCTCAATCCATACAGATCAAGGTCGGGCAAGAATTTCCTAGGCCCTCCTTTCAACTTTCAGATAAAAAGATAAATGCAGAGTCTCCAAAAGATAGAAAAAAAAAAGCTACTTTTAAATTCGTGGCTCATATTTCCTAATGCTTTCCCTTTTTAAAGTGGGAAGTATGAAAACCCTAGGTTGTACAATAACACTACGAATTATATTACTCGCTGGGAAGAAGACTCACATGATGAGGCTTCGTCACTGTATTAGATGCTGCAATGGCCGGAAGTCAAGGGCCATAAAGAAAACCAATCGTTTTGCTCCTATATTATGATAAAATTTAGAAAAACAAAGTAGAATATATGTAGAACTTAAGAGGGCAAGCAGGAGAATTACCAAAAAAGTCCTAGACGTATTGCAATTGTACCAATTTAGTGCTAAACCTTTTTTGTGTGCCAATTGAGTCCTAAACAGTTTATATTTATGCCAATTCAATCCATCCAATCAATTATAGTCGATTGGCGCTGACATGGTATAGTCGGCGCTAATATAGATGATTTTTAATAATATTTTGATATTTTTTTTGAATTTTTTAATCATTTTTTTCTTTTTTTTTCTTTTCTTTCTCTTTCCTTTTTTTTCCTTCCTTCTTCCTTTGGCTGGTCGCTAGACTGAGGCAACTGGCCACAGGTGCCCTCATGAGTGGCTAGGCGAGGTCAACCAAGCCCACCCCTAGTGAGGCTCGACCTCACTGTTGCTAGGTGAGCGTGAGCTCACCCAAGCTCTAGCAAGGCGAGCCCTCGCTAGATCTTGCAAGGATGAGACTCGCCAGTGGCCCTCATCGAATCTAGCAAGGGCTCGCCTCGCTCAACAATGGCAAGGTCGCCTCTGGTCGATCGCCTTGGTCTGGCTATTGGCCAGAGGAAGAAGGAAGGAAAAAAAAAGAGAAAGAAAAGGAAAAAATAATTTAAAAAATTCGAAAAAATAAAAGTGTTATTAAAAACTATCCACTTCAAGGTCGGTCGTGCCACTTCAGTGCTGGCCGGCCAAAATTGGTCATATAGACTGAATTGGTATAAATGCAAAAAGTTTATGACTCAATTGGTATAAAAAAATGTTTAGAATTGAATTGGCACAATTGCAATAGGTTTTGGACTTTTATGCAATTTTCCCAACTTAGGAGTATCTCTATTATAATTGAAATTAGATATCTGGTTTTAGGCAGTCTTCATCTTTGAATCAATCGATATGCATGAAGTTGTACGAACCAAGAACTAGGTCATTCTCTCCTTCTCCTCTTATAGGACCCAATGGATAAATTGTACCTATATTGATTGAGGGGATGGAGAGGGGACCATAAGGTCCATAACCTATTTATAGTGTACATTCTAATAGTCTCATCCATCATAGGTCACTTGTCGCGACCTTATCCTCCCGCGGGCATATGGACCACCTAGGGGTTCGGCTAATAGATTATTAAGTCTAAGCCTAACTCGGGCTCTCCCAGGTCCTACTTTTTGGTACCTTTTCTTTTCATGAAAACATTTGAGAAGGCAATTTGGATCATTTTATTACTACCTAACATGTGGGGTAATCATGTGGGTGCACAAATCACCAAATTAACACCTAATAATGAAAGCAGTAAATAAATTACTAGATCTGGAGAATAACGTACCTCGAAGTAACGTAAGCATCTGTATTGTTAGCTAGAAAATCATATTGACAGTCCTAATATAATTTCTAATTAATAAGCAATTCACTCAAGGTATTTTTTTTTGGGGGTTTTCTCTTGATTAAATGAAAACTAACCTACGTGCCATGACGTGCAAAGTATGACATGTAATTAATTAAACCTAGCATGCGAACTATATGATATGTGATTAAATGACCTAGCTCTAATGATAGGCAAATGAGGTATTTTTGGTGTTTTTCAATGAAATTCGGAATTAAAAAAATGCCTAAATTAATATGCAATCTATTCTAGAAAAGATAATTTAACCTATTCTAAAGTGACTTCTTTTTGGAATTTTTTATGAAAATTAGAAATTGAGAATTACCCTAAATAAACCATTAAGATTAGGATACTGTCTAAATTAGACTAGGAAATAAATCACTTTAAATCCTAATTTAAGTTGGAAAATTATCCTATCTTTCGAGCATATTTAGGTTATCCCAATCTATTCGAACAAGGTTATTTAAACACATCCTAAACATGCACAATTATCTTCGAAGAAAATAATCTGAACTTTAACTAATTTTTTTGGATTTTCTTTTAAAGGAAACAAGATCAAACAAATGGATAACTACCACCGTTGAAATCAATTCATGCAATCCGCAAGATTTGTTTTATCATTTTTGAATTAGGGAAACAACATAAACCGACGATCATATCCATGTGTTTATAGATATCGATGGAAGGCTATTTGTTTAAATTTGAGAAACAAAAATAAAATCTTTTATTGTATCCAAATAGTTTTGCATAGAATAAAGATTTTCCATGCCGTCGAGTATCGTATCTCATGATTGAGATCCGATAGTCATCCCAGCACGTTATTAAGTTAGAAAAGTTTCCTAACTTGGGGTATTTTTTAAATCTTGCATTTATGCCATGCATTACCTAAATATATCTAAAGATTCACAAAAAAATAACATATCATCCAAATCAAGAATTTAAATATTTAAAATGATACTGGATGATAGTCTTACCTAATTTGAGGATATCTTCCAAATTCGAACTTGTTTCGGATCTGGATCCCGGGATGCGATACGGCTGGCACGGTGGACTAGCGGAGGCGGTGGCGGTTATGCTCGTGGTGGTGCTCCGATTAATCTGCAAAATAAAGACACTTGCTGCGACGATGGAGGGATGTGACAGCCACGGCTACGATGGGGAACATTGGGACAGACCGAGGATGGTGCCGAGCAGTGAGCTTGCCCAGTCAAGTATAGCAACCATGGGGGTCGTCAGTTGGCCCCTGCGATGGTGCTAGGCCAGCAGTGATATGGGAGCGGTGATGGCTCTGCGGGAGGCGCCAAGTCAGGGCTCACGGCCATGAGTCTGGCCGTGAGGGGGGCGGCGGCGTCCCTAGCTGGGCCGAGTACTACTCGATGTGCGAGTTAGACTCGCGCAACTGACTTTAAGTTCATTCGCCACCACCAGTTCAATGCAAAATGTAATAAACTATATGATTCTAAACTATATGCTATGCAATCTAATTTTAATATTTTTGTTTAGGGGTTAGAGATTAATTCCTAATTTTCTATGGACTGATTATTAAATGGTTAGTCAAAATTTAAACGTCAACGTCACTTTTAAACACCAACATACACTACCCGTCCAATCATATTGTAATGCTGAAAACGAGATGCGCTAAGCGCTCAATCACTAGTCGGACTTTATGGCACTGTGCCATATGTCTGATTTACTTAAGAACGGTATGTTATTCATAAATTAAAATATTATGTGATTAATGTTAGCCCACATTTATAAGAATTTCAACCATTTCTCCTTCTTGGGCAATATTAACTACAAATATTTTGAAAAAATTTGAATTTGATAAAATGACTCGCTGGCTATTTAAATATTAATTGTATGTTGCCCCTTATCACAGACAACATTTCGAGAAACATCCCCCCGACCGACAAACTCACCGACACCAAACCCTAACCATCACGACATCTCTCGATAGATGTCCGGCAATCATGATTACAAATGATAATTATTCTGTTCCAGAAATATATTTGTGGCTAGAAATAGGTTTTTCTATTTCTATTCCTTGGACAAGTTTCTAAACAGAGGTACGCGTTTGATAACGACATAAAATTTCTCCCTCTTACGTTCTTTTCCATTCATTGACGAGCGGCGAATAGCAGCGTCGAGAGGCGGGCGGCGGGAGCCGGTGGGCGACTGGTGCGGTAATCGACGGCGGGTGGCGGTCGGCGGGAGGCGATGGGAGGACAAGCGATAAGAAAATTTTTTATTTTTCTTTTTGTTAAAGTAATAAAATATTAAATCATGTTTTCATCTAACAGCTTAAACTTTTGTAAGAGTTGGCAGGTACATCAAATCTCACAACACAAGTTATACCTTCATGCATGACAATAAATTTTTTCTAAATTTCTCCTGTTTAGGTACTCGAGGAAACACAATTAAATTCAATTGGGGATAAGGCACAACATGAAACTTGCAGTCTTCAAAATTAAAGATATAATCAACCACAATAAACTCTTTTTCTTCTTTCGGAGACGATGGATGTTCCTTCTGCTGCAGTCACAGGAAGAAATCACCAATTTTCCACAACCTCTAAAGCTCATAATTCACGGATTTTTATGACCATAGTCATCTTGGCACTTGTAATATGAAAAGTTAGAGCCATCAACTAGAGGTGGAGGCGTGATTGAATTTCCTTCATTCATGCTTGTCCCGACAATGGTGGCAATTGGACATTTGACTCGGAAGTAAAAACACTTCTTGAAATTCTGACCACGAGACTCTGATATTTCAAAAGCGGGTGAATTGGTTGAAACAACCAAGGGTGTTATTTCAAATCTTTTCATCTAAGTGTAAATTTTAAAACTTCTACCAACTGCAAATTTTGGAACTTCTAAAAACTGTGTGAGTGCATTTATTGAAAGTGATCTTATGCAAGTATAGGAAAAAAGAAAGAGAAAAATGGATAGAGATTATGGAGACAAGATTTATAGTGGGTTCAGCCTTCATTTTGCCTACTCTGCTCTGTCAGCTTTAGCAGCTCAATTAGACCATGTCAATTAGTATGAACAAGTATTACACTCTTACATTTCATCTTCTACAAGACTATTTTCTCTATTCGTGCCCCACATAAGAATTAATCGTTTTTCTTCCTGCTGATACACCCACAACAGTATTAGAGCTCTCACATTACCCACATTGATCCCACAAATGGATTTACAAATTCCTTCGTTAAACACTTTGATTAAATCACAATTCCCTATATTTCTACAACAAACAACATCTGAACTCTTACAGTGATGATCCTTGTTCTCTCTCACACTCATCCAAGTGTATACAAATCATCTTGTATACAAATCAGCAAGGATTATTGTCCAAAAACTCCTAAATATATTGCACTTTTGCCAATTCAGTTATAAACCTTTCAATTTTACCAATTGAATATTAAATATTTTCACATTTTACCAATTGAGTTCATCCGGCTAATTTTGGCCTGAGATCACTGACGTGGACACCGATCGTGCCATGTAGGACAGCCGGTGCTGTCATAGATAATTTTTAATAATATTTTAAAATTTTTATGTTTATTTTTTCCGTTTCTTTTCTTTTCTTTCCTTTTTTTTCTTTTATTTTATTTTCTTTCCTTCTTTTTTTTTTCCAAACCCTAGCCGACGAGGGCCAACGATCCTCGCCTGGGCTGGGCGAGGGCATCGCAGCCCTCAACGGCAACAGGCGAGAGCGCAAAGGCCCTCGTATGGTGTGAGTGAGGACCACGACACCCTCCCCGGCCACGACAAGGGTTGTGAGCCCCTCCTTTGTTGCCAGTGAGGGCATTGTGACCCTCACCTAGATATTGGCGAGGGTTGTGGCCAGTAAGGGCAAAGAGGTCCTCACCTGTCGTCGATAAAGGCCGCGACGCCCTCGCACCACCCAGGCAAGGGTCGCTGGCGCTCAACGGTGGCTCGGGTTTTACTATCTCTAGGCTCAATTTATTTCTCTTCTGAGTGGGTTTTTATTTTGCACTTTTTGTGGTGTCATGAATCAAGCTGACCAAAACTAAATTTGGAGGGTTTGATGTATCTAGGCCACCAGATTGAAGCAAAGTATGGTAAAAGAACACTACAAGTACCATAAGTTGTATACGGAGGTCACTTTGGTGTCATAACTTTTTTTTGGATCACTTTGGTGCCAAGTTAGAGAAAAAGAGATCACTTAAGTATCAACTTCGGTAAGTTTGGCCGGAAATTCGACGTGGCATTTTATTTTTGACGCTGATGTGGCTCACTAAAAGATGAGTTAGTGTGTACAGTCAGCATTTTTTACTTTAAATAATTTTTTTCCTTTTTTTCTTTGTTTTCCTCTTCTTTCCTTTTTCCTTTCTTTTCTTTTTTTTCTTTTCCTCCCTCGCTGGCCGATTGCCGGTGGCAGGGTCGACCACTGACGAAGCCCGGGAAGGGCTAGGAGAGGGCGGCCTTGCCCATGGTTGGCGAGGGCGGCCGGCCTCGCTAGATCTGGGAGGCCGCCCCTCGCTGGCGACAGGCGAGGCCGCCCCTCACTGGCCATGGGCGAGGCCACCCCTCGCCGGCCATGGGCAAGGCCGCCCTCGCCCAACCCTTTCCGGGCTTCACCGTCCGGCGAGGAGAGAAAAGAAAAAAAAGAAAAGAAAGGAAAAAAGAAAGAAGAGGAAAAAAAAAGAAAAAAAGGAAAAAAATTATTTAAAATAAAAAATGCTGACTGTACACGCTGGCTCATCCTGCGGCGAGTCACGTCGGTGTCAGAAATTAATAAAAAAATGCCACATCAGATTTGTGGCCAAACTTACCGGAGTGGCACTTAAGTGATCTCTTTTCCTCCGACTTGGCACCAAAGTGATCCAAGAAAAAGTTATTACACCAAAGTGACCTCCGTACACAACTTATGACACTTGTAGTGTCCTTTTGCTAGCAAAGTATCAATTTGAGCAGAGACAAAAGGGTTTGAAGCAAAAGTGGGTTTGATTCGAACTTGTGAATCATTACACCATTTTTATTCATTTTCTATATTCTTACAAACATTACACGCCTAATTTGTAGGCAAAATTCAAGTGTCAATAATTGGTGGCATTGTCCCTTAAAAAATTAAGAGCTGAGAAGTCATCAAAAGACCAAAAACACTACCTTTCATGGTTCAGATTTCTTTCCATTTACCTTTGGTAAATTTGAGAATGCGAAAGATGGACTGCGTGGATATGTTCTAACCTAACCAAGAAGAAAACCTGTGAATAACGTTGCTCAGTGCGAAGACACGTATGATGAAGGTCGCTGTAAAGGCCAGAGGGCCAATCGGGCCCATAAGAAAAGCAACCATTTTGCTTCCAAATGATAATGAAAGTCACACACCTTTAAGATAGATATGGAACGAGAAACTCTTGAGACTAACGGAAGATGAACGAAGAGGATTCTCATTTCTCTGAGTAACACACAAACTCCGTATCACATTTTATTCAAGTTCTAAACAGCACAGTATAAACAATTGCAGTGGCTCCTCCTTACTCTGGAACAAAAGGGTTGAGAAAGATCACCTTCGCTTGTGCCGAGGCTCACCGGAATTGTAGTAACTCCCTGAGCAACTTGCCTTCTCCAATCGTGGAATTAGGCTGGATCATCATCGATTGTAGGTTCGGCAAGCTAGCAAGCAGAAACTTCATCAATTCCAGCTCTGGCTCATTGCCAGAAATCCCACCCATCGATACAACTTGTACTTGTTCCAGGCGAAATGCTTCTTTGTCTTCCCAAAAGTCTGCCAATGTTCTGATCCATGTAATCTGTTGATCCTTGGCACGACACTGTGTTTTTAACGATCAAAGACCAACTTTAAAATTGAGATGCATAGAGAGAGCTTAATCTGGTCATTTTATCAAGAGAGTCAGAGAGCTTGATTTGTCTATTTCCTTTATTATGATCCCGTCTTATGATTTCTTTTCTTTTTGGCTGAAACGGATAATTATACCATGATTCATTCTGAAAATGCAAAATTTAATCACTATAAAGTACATACTAGCTCTCTTTTTCCTCAAATCAATGATTGAAAGCACCAAGGTAACACGATGATCACCGAAAATCAATTCAATATACCTAAACAGACATTCTAAAACTTGATATAAAGGCAGCAACAATCTTCTGATACTGAATTCATCTTTCTTCAAATGATGAACATTTTTACAAAATAGAAAAGGATTCGCCGATTTTTTTGATTATGATAGGTTATAGCATGCAACTTATCTAGCAAAATCCACTTGACTACAATTATGGATCATTATACTTTAAGTTTGGTTCACTATGTGCTTCAAAAAAAAATTTAAGTAATAAAAATGTGGAGAAAATCACACAAATAACTAAAATCTGTGATTAAAGTTTCGGAAAAAATACTAGATCAATCCACTAAAGTCTAATCTTAATTATCATACTCACCTGAAAGGCTACATGTTTCAACTGAGGAGAGCTTCTGATCAGGCACATAACAGTCAAAATCTCCTCCACCCTATTGAAGTCTGTGCATGTGAAGAGGTCGTTAAAATGAACGAGTTCATCAAGCGTTGTCTGTGGAACACTTCCAGTAGCCAAATACTGCACAAATCAGCCAAAATCAAGTGTCAATAGATACCAAGGATACAGTTATAATACCAACATATTTTCATCCCAAAAATAATATTGAACAGGGTCTTAACAAATTTCAGAATTTATGCGCTTAAATGTACCTTCAGTGAGTAATTTTCAAGAATGAGACTATGAAGTTTGGGCAGATTTTGGAAGAGTTTATGTAAATAGTTTGAGTTGGCATAGTCAGATCCATGTTTATTAGCAATATCATTAGAGAAACCAACCATGACCGACTTCAAACTGTTCATAATGCCGAAAGCAACATCCTAAAAAGCTCCTTCAACATCAAGCCACTCGAGGTTGCCAGCTTTGACATTAATTTGCTTAAAAAGTGCAGCTAGCTTAATAACTTTGTTACAAATTCAGCGTAATGGAAACCGAAATATAAAACTTCCAAGCTAATTGCCAAAATTGGCCCTTATGCAGTAAAACCACAAAGCTAAATCCGTTAAAGAATAATAAAAACTATAATGTTATCACTTAGCACAATATTAAACATCTGTAGGGAACAAAAGTTAACATAAAACCCATCCTTTCATATCTTTTTTAGGTCTCGTGCTTTATAATAAAATGATTTAGTAAAATGTCATGCACAATTTTTTAAAAGGGAAATGAAAATTGTAATTCATATATTAAAGACTAAATAATAAGTAAATAAAAATAATTTAAAAGATAATTTAAAAATAGGAAAGTGCAAGTCTTAGTTAGTTAGTTGTATCTTAGAAATCGCTTTAATTAAATTTCAATCGGTTTATATTCATCTAGCTTTTTTCTTTTTCTTTTTTTGATTTTTTTTGTTAGAGGATTCATGTGGTTTGGGGAGTCGTTTTTCTTAAAATTTTGAATAAATCGATTTTAGATGGTGTTTTCTTTTAGCTATAATGGATAAAGTGATAATAAAATAATAAAAGAAAAAAATGATAAATAATAAAAAGTAAAAAATCCCATTTGCGTTTATATTAGGATTACATTTAGGGATTACCTCGATATATGTTTTCACTTTCGATATTGTTTAGTAAATTTTTGGCTTAGTAGATGATTCCCTTTACCTGAATTTAGATTTTGACTTTGATTTTGAAAATTAGCTCACGGGTTCCCTTCCTGGGGTTTAATAACAAAGCAATGTAATATACTTTGCCCGACACATATCGGGTTAATTTTCTTGCATCTTATTTTCGTCGCCTTTACTTTTATGCTTTAGATATGTGGCTTTCATAACTTTTGATTTGATATGATTCTTGCCTCATATGATTGATGGAAAATTATTTTTAAAAATAACGGCACATGAACATTTAGTAGGGCATAACTAGAGACTTAAAATGAATAAAACCGCATGATTCACATTTTTCAATAAAAAAAATCAAGTTCATATATTGAAATGACGCTAATTAGACTATTGACTTAACCAAGTTTTCGACCTTAGATCTCTTATTCTTAGGAAATGGAACGTCCTCCTAAAATTCCCAACGTTCCACTTGGCTCACAGTTGGCCTCAAAAAGACTAGTGATGACTCCAAGTTACATAGAGTTGTCATTATGTATTCAAATCAAACTAACGTCGCTCACATTAAGGTTTGGGAGACCCCGCACCAAACGAGAGTGAGCACCTTAATTAGAGGAATCTGTCGTTTCTGCTCAATAAACCGCTAAACCTGCTTCCCCCTAACTAACCCATTAGGGAGGGTCGTGACAATGTGGAAATTCTAAGACCACAACCCTTTAATTTCCTGGAATAAAATGTAATGTACGAAGCAAATGAATACTAATGCAGATGTGAGACATGAAAATATGCATTTTGTAAGAGTCTCCAAAAGCTAGACATGATGAAGCCGCAAGAAACTAAAGAACGATGACGTGGAATTTTAAGAAAAAGTTTGTCTTCAGAGCAGCTTAGAGACCGGCATGAAAGGATTACAAATATAACATATATTTGGGAGAGACGCCACATTAATAAAGTTCCTATCGGTGGACCATTTAAAAAAGTTTACGGGCCATTTTTTTAGAAACAGTAAATAAAGGGATTGATTTTCAATATTTGAAAGGATTACAAAGCCGTAAGGGACATTATCTCCCCTGAAAAAATTAAAGAGTACAGCTAGCCTAACGGCACCATTACACTGAATTTGTAATAGTGCTCTTGTGACCACAATTCTCATGTTATGCTGGCTGGACTCATTTTGGCAACCGGAATATAAAACTTCCAAAGCTAATTGCCAAAATTGGGCCCTTATGCTGTAAAACCACAAAAGCTAAACCTGTTAAAGAATAATAAAAACTAGGATCTTATTATTTAGCACAATTTTAAACACCTATAAGGAACGAAAGTCAACATAAAACCCAGCCTCTCAGATTTATTCTCGGTCTCGTACTTTACACTAAAATTAATTGGCAAAAGGACACTATAAGTGCCATAACTTATGTACGGCGCTCACTTTGGTGCCATAACTTTTTTTCGGATCACTTTGGTGCCAAGTCGAAGGAAAAACGATCACTTAAGTGTCATAACTTTTTTTTGGATCACTTTAGTGCTAAAATTTTTGAAAAACGATCACTTAAGTGCTAAAATTTTTTAAAAACAATCATTTAAGTGCTAAAATTTTTGAAAAACGATCACTTAAGTGCCAATCTCCGGCGAGACTCCGGCGAGCCACGTCAGCTTCAGAAATTAATAAAAAAAATGTCACGTCAGATTTCCGGCAAAAATTGTGTACGGCGCCGGAGTTGGCACTTAAGTGATCATTTTTCAAAAATTTTAGCACTTAAGTTATCGTTTTTCAAAAATTTTAGCACTAAAGTGATCCAAAAAAAAGTTATGGCACTAAAGTGAGCGCCGTACACAAGTTATGGCACTTATAGTGTACTTTTGCCAAAATTAATTAGTAAAATGAAACCAATATGTTGCTCGTTTTTTTTAACAATTTTCTACGTTGGCTTTGTTTCAACGTTAGAACTAGAAATGACCAAAAGTATAATCTTTAGAAAGTTAACATGGCAATCGGATGATCAAAGAGACGATGGGACATGATGAGTGTCAAGTTGGGTGCATGAATTTATAAATTTTGTGGAACTAAGTTCCTAGTAAAACAAGATAACAACATAAAAGTGTAAGAAGAAAAGAAACTGAATCTGTTGTACATCATCACAACCTAAATAGATCATACATGTTGAACCATTAAGAATTGTAAGGTTTATTAGCGGAAGCGTACCTGAATCCATAGCGGGATTGATCCGTTGAGTCGTGCGAACGGCCTTCCAGATCTACGCATTCTCCTAGAGAGTCCTTTACGATTTCTCTGGGATCTCTCTTTCTCTAGTGATGGATGCCAGAGAAAGAATACTTTATGTATTATGTAACGACGTGATCTGGGGACCATAACCGCTTCTTTATAGATAACTTCTCCGTTATCCCTTCTTTTTGGTATTTCTATTTTAGCCCATCATAAAAATAGAAATTACCCTAGAGTCTCTACACATTAAAGGCCCACACCCTATCAGATACATTAAAACCCAATTACCTTATTAGATCACTTTTAATTGGCTAAGTTCACACGACAGACCGCAACACATAATTATTTTACATATAAGCCCAATGTTATATTAAGGATCCAACAATCTCCCACTTGGGCTATGTGTAATACCTTATAATTATGCTTTGCCAAAATAACTGTATGAGCTCAACTTTTTGTCATGACTGTTGTGCATCTATAACCAATCCGGTCCAATAATCATATCAACATAGGATCAAAGTGGCCTTTGTTACAACTATCTTAACTCGACCCTTCAATGGTAACATACGTTGATATAAATAAATGGCAAAGATGATGATGTGGATGTGTAGCATGGTAATTTCATGTAATGTGATCTTAACATGCCTATTTCCAACTGGTCCTCCTTAAGCCTTAATGAGATCAAACTATAACAAGAATTGAGTGTGAATTGATCAAAACTTTATTTCTGCAAAAAACAACTTTACAATATCCATAAACTGAAATAACAAAAAATTATCTATATCAAAAGCATCTAAATGTACAAACTCCCACTAAAACTGAGTATCCTCAATCGACATGATACCCATGCGAGCAGTGTGCTCATGAAATACCTTGGTTGGTAATCCCTTAGTAAGCGGATCCGCAACCATGGAGTTTGTACCAATGTGCTCTATAGATAGCTGTCCACTCTGAACTCTTCAACTAAGAACTTGATATCTATATGCTTTGACTTGGACGAGCTCCTATTGTTGTTGGAATATAGAACTGCTGATTTATTGTCACATAGTAATTTGAGTGGTCTTTCAATACCATCCACTGTGCGCAGCCCCGTGACAAAATTCCGCAGCCATATTCCATGATTGGATGCTTCATAACATGCTATAAATTCTGCTGCCATGGTAGAAGATGCTGTAAGTGACTGCTTAGCACTCTTCCATGAGATGGCACCCTTAGCTAGCAGGTAGATGTAGCCCGATGTAGATTTCATACTATCTTGGCATCCAGCAAAATCGGAATCAGTATACCCAACGATCTCAAGCTGATTTGACCTCCGATATGTGAGCATGTAGTCTTTTGTTTTCTGTAAGTACCGCAATACTCGTTTAGCTGCTTTCCAATGGTCTACTCCAGGATTGCTCAAATATTTGCCCAATATTCCAGCAATGTACGCAATATCTGGTCGCGTACAAACCTGAGCATACATTAAACTCCCTACTGCTGATGCATAAGGAATCTTCTGCATTTCTCTTTTCTCAAAGTCATTCTTAGGGCACTGGCTGACACTAAACTTGTCTCCCTTAGATATAGAGGTGTCACCTGGTTTGCAATCTTGCATGCCATACCTTTTAAGAACCTTTTCGATATAGCCCTTTTGTGATAATCTAAGAATACCCCGAGAACGATCCCGGTGTATTTGTATGCCTAATACAAAAGAGGCGTCACCAAGATCCTTCATCTCAAAATTCTTAAATAGAAATCTCTTGGTTTCGTGCAATATGCCTGTATTGTTGCTGGCAAGCAAGATGTCATCGACATACAATACCAAAAAAATATGCTTGCTCCCACAGAACTTATGGTATATACAATCATCGACCAAATTCACCTCAAAACCAAACGAGATGATAACTTGATGAAATTTGTAATACCATTGTCGAGATGCTTGCTTGAGCCTATAGATGGATTTCTTAAGTTTGCAGACCATATTCTTTGAGTCTCTCGACACAAAGTTTTCTGGTTATACCATATAGATTGTCTCATCAATGTTACCATTGAGAAACGATGTCTTTACATCCATCTGATGCAACTCAAGGTCGAAATGTGCGACTAGTGCCATTATAATCCTGAAAGAGTCTTTCGAAGAAACCGGAGAAAAAGTCTCTTTATAGTCAATGCCTTCTTTCTATGTAAAGCCCTTTGCGACAAGACGAGCTTTGTACCTTTCCACGTTGCCTTTTGAATCCCTTTTGGTCTTAAATATCCATTTGCAACCAATGTGTTTCACTCCTTTTGGCAATGGGACGAGGTCCCACACGTCATTGTCCTTATGGACTTAATCTCCTCATTCATGGCATCAATCCACTTTTAAGATTTAGAACTTTCCATGGCTTGATGGAAGTTGATTGGATCATCTTCCATCATTCCAATGTCGACCTCATGTTCTTGGAGAAGTACGATGTAATCGTCTGGCACCGCACTTCTCCTTTCTCTTGTGGACTTTCTTAATGGCATGGGTTCTTGAGGTGGTAGAGTTTGTTCTTCTGGAGTAGTTTCTTGTGGGGAAGGTTCTCTCGCATTAGCCTGAACTATTGTGTCTTGAGAGAGATCAGGAATGGGATCCTAATTAATGCCAATGGCACTTGTGGGATCAATGTTGATAGTAACTGTGGGAATATTAACATATTCCTCTTCAAAACCAAAGTCCCTAACTGTATCTCCCTCGGCAAACTCAACATCTTCAAAGAACCGAGCGTTTCCCGACTCAAAAATCAACTTAGTTGTGGGATCGTAAAACTTGTACCCCCTTGATCTTTCAGAGTATCCAATAAAATAACTACTCACCGTCCTTGAGTCCAATTTCCTTTCATTAGGCTTATAAGGCCTTGCCTCAGCTGGACATCCCCAACTGTGTAGGTGCTTTACACTGGGTTTTTTGCCTGTCCAAAGTTCATAAGGGGTTTTGGTAGTCGCTTTAGTTGGAACTCTGTTAAGGATATATGTTGCAGTCTTAATAGCCTCTCCCTAGAGTGATTCCGGTAAGGAAGAATGGCAAATCATACTCCTTACCATATCTTTAAGTGTTCTATTTCGTCTTTCAGCAACACCATTCATAGTGGGTGAACCCGGCATTGTGTACTGTGGGACGATACCACATTCCTCTAGGAATTTGGCAAATGGTCCTAGACGTTGTTCACCTGAACCGTCATATCTACCATAGTACTCACCACCACGGTCAGATCTGACGCTTTTGATCCTTTTGCTGAGTTGGTTTTCAACTTCAGCCTTGTAAGATTTGAACACATCCAGTGACTGTACTTTTTCTTTGATGAGATATATGTAGCCATATCTTGAAAATTGTCTATGAACGTTATGAAATATTGTTGACCATTCCTAGTAGTTGTAGGAAAAGGCCCACAAATGTCTGTATGTATAAGTTCTAAGACGTCTAAATACCCGTTGGCTTCAAATCTCCTTTTATTGGTTTGTTTGCCTTTTATACAATTAACACAGTTATTAAAGTCTGTGAAATCTAAGGAATCCAGAATTTCATCTGACACAAGTCTCTCTATTCTCCGTTTGGAGATATGACCTAATCTCTTGTGCCATAACGTAGCTGAATTCTCATTGGTTAATTTCCTTTTTACACCTCGAGTACTTAAATGCAAGGTTTCATTAAATGAAGCAATTGCATCAAGTAAATAAAGATTATCGTAATTCGATAAAAAACCAGAACCAACTAAATTTGAATCATGAAACAAACTAAATTTTCCATTCCCAAATGAACAAGAATAATGAGATTTGTCCAAAACAGATATAGAAATCAAATTTCGTCTAAAAGACGGTACAATAAAAGTCTCATTAAGATCCAAATATGATCCAATCCTTAACAATAATCTAAATTTCCCTATTGCTTCAACTTCAACTGTCTTGCTGTCGCCCACATAGATGTATCTTTCACCATCACTTGGCTTTCAACAACTCAGGCAACCCTGCATAGACACACTGATGTGAGTTGTTGCACCAGAATCTATCCACCATGTGTGTCTAGGTACTGAAATTAAATTAACCTCAAAACGAACCAAATTAAAAAACACACCTTTCTTAGCACGCCATGCGTGATAATTTGTGCATTGCTTCTTCCTATGTCCTTCAGCTCCGCAGAAGAAACAACAAGTACCTTCCGGATTATCCGTTTTCTTTTGTTGTTTCTTATTAGGCGCTTTATTCGCAACTTCCTTATCCCTTTTCCTTTTGTGTCCCTTGTCCTTAGAGGTTGAGGCCAGGTAAGCATATTCTGCCTTATCTTGCTTCAGCCTTTCCTCCTCTTGAACACAGTGTGAGATGAGCTCATTCAGAGACCAAGTCTCTTTCTGACAGTTGTAGCTCACCTTAAACTGATTGAACTGTGTTGGAAAAGATATTAAAACTAGATGCATCAGCAAATCCTCAGAGAGGTCTAACTTAAGTACTTTTAATTTAGAAGCAATGTGAGACAATTCCATGATGTACTCCCTGATGTTGCCTTTCCCCTTATAGCGCATTGAAATTAGATTTGTCAAAATTGTACCAATTTCAGCCTTTTCGTTCTTGACAAATCTCTTTTCAATGTCTGCGAGGTATTCCTTAGCTGTGGTGATCTTTTCAGACATTGTGCCCCTTAATGCTTCTAGAAAGGCCTTCTTCATGATCATCATACACATGCGATTCGATCTCTCCCACCTTTCCACATCCCTTGTTTCATCAGAGGTACTCTTGTCAGTGAGAGGTGGAGGAGAATCGGTCCTTAATGCAAGGTCGAGATCCATGACTCCGAGAACTATTGATAGGTTCTCTTGCCATGATTTGAAGTTAGTGCCATTCAGCATGGGAATAGAATTGGTGTTGGCAGTAATATTAGCAGGAGTGATAGCTATATGAGAAAACAACAAACGAAACAAACTCACATAAGTTTCATGAGAAAAAATGAATTCAAATTAAGGCAAATTCCATCTCAAGATACTGGGCACTCCATTAATATCTTATCTTTGGAGAACAATATTAACTTGTAAGTGATATCTTGGTGTAGTAATCAAACATTGACGATAAGGACATGTCAAACAATTAACCTTCCTTTGGGTCGATTTATTGTTCACATGCCAAAAAAACGAATAATCATCACGCGTTTATTACAACAGGTGTATGCAAAATTTTGTTGAATATCAACCTTCCTTTGGGCCGATCAATATCCACATAAATTATACATACGCATCCGTTTATATTCTAAAACAAATTAATTTCCACAAAAGAGGTCACTTTGGTGACATCTTGCTTTAATTAATTCATCGCAAAATATATATATACATAAACATACCCAAATTTGAATTTGATTGGACTTAAACTTTTGACCACTGCAAGGTTCCATATGCACATGTGTAGCACACGCGAGCGTTTAGCGCTGGGCAAGTGACACCCACGCGTAACACGTGCGGAGAGCGCAACGCGTGCGGAGCGCGTGTAGTGACACCCACGCGCAACGCGTGCGGAGCGCGCACCAGACTGCAGCATTGGCGAGTGGATTCCATGCGCCTTTCGGGCAAAAAATAAAACCTATGCCCGCAAACCGCCGTTCCGCCACGAACCGCCGCCTATTTTCCTCCATGCGGCCATTTTCTAGACAAATTAACCTCCTTGCCGGCATGACCAGATAGGTTCTGAAATCGGCAAAAAACAACCAAAAAAAAAAATCAGCCTGAATTTTGTAGATTTCTTTCCCGGCGCAAACCCTAATCACCGAAACTTCCACCGCCCAATTAGCCTCCGGCGAATACCCAAATGCCGAATAACCTTAGGGCTATTGTTACCTATGGCGGTGTGACCGTTTCAATCCAAAATCGGATTGTGGGTCATTGGAATTTGGCCAGAATTGGCAATTTTAATCACGGTCAGATTTCCCTAATTTACAATTAACTCAATTCCTAATGATCCAACATGAGTAAAGCTCTGATACCAATTGTAAGAAGAAAAGAAACTGAATCTGTTGTACATCATCACAACCTAAATAGATCATACATGTTGAACCATTAAGAATTGTAAGGTTTATTAGCGGAAGAGTACCTGAATCCATAGCGGGATTGATCCATTGAGTCGTGCGGACGGCCTTCCATATCTACGCATTCTCCTAGAGAGTCCTTTACGATTTCTCTGGGATCTCTCTTTCTCTGGTGATGGATGCCAGAGAAAGAATACTTTATGTATTATGTAACGACGTGATCTGGGGACCATAACCGCTTCTTTATAGATAACTTCTCCGTTATCCGTTCTTTTTGGTATTTCTATTTTAGCCCATCATAAAAATAGAAATTACCCTAGAGTCTCTACACATTAAAGGTCCACACCCTATCAGATACATTAAAACCCAATTACCTTATTAGATCACTTTTAATTGGCTTAAGTTCACATGATAGACCGCAACACATAATTATTTTACATATAAGCCCAATGTTATATTAAGGATCCAACAAAAAGAACTTGTTTTTGTTAATTATATAGTAACACGCACGTTGCCAACCTAACAGAAGAAGTAAAATTATTTAACAAAAAAAAGAAGGAATTAAAAGTTCGGCAGTGCCATTTGCACCCCATTTTGACTAAGACACTCATTTATTTTCAATTAACTGACTGGAATACCCCTCTCTCTCTCTCTCTCTCTCTCTCTCTCTCTCTCTCTCTCTCTCTCTCTCTCTCTCTCTCTCTCTATCTCTCTCTCTCTTCAATCTTTTATCTTTTTTTATCAAGCTAACAGAAAAAAAAAACCAGCCTAATACCTTAAAAATCCTCCAACTTTGACTTTTGTCCCAATTTTACCTTTTTTTCACAAAAAACCTCCAACTTTAGGTTCATTCCCAATTCTACCATAAAATTTTTTTATCCCATAAAAAACCCTCACCTTTAGGATGTGTCCCAATTTTACCCTAAACTTCTTTTGGTCTTATGAAAACTGTCACGCCCCGTACCCCATGAAGCACAAGCATCCCACTCACAGGTTGAATTTGGTGCGACGTCCCCGGACGCTTGGCCGACCCAACGCCTAACGCACAGAGCATTGCACATGCGGAAGCAACGTATATAAATATATACACCCGTACAATAAACAAGACAACCATGGATAGCACAATAGCGAAAACCAATATTATTAAAAACATATACATTTCATTACTACAAAAATATTTACAATATTCATTTACAGGGAATGCAAACAACATACAAGACGGTCAACAGCCATTAGGTCAAAAAGGGTCAGTGGCCAGGGTCAGGGATACCAGACTTAGATGGGGCTCTGGTAAAAAAGGTACAGCTCGATCTAATTAGAGCTGGGACTATCCTAGGGAACCCAGTCCGGGTCAGAACCAGAAGACTCAAAGGATGAACAACTATTAGGCAGCTCCACCTCGGAATCTAATGAGTCCAACACAGACTCAGCCTCCGCGGCCTCCTCATCCGCATCCATTGGCCCGTCTACGTCCTCCAGCCCCATGTCCTGCTCCGTGGGTTCCGGTTCTTCCTCTTCTTCCATCGGCTCCAGATCATTTGCCTCCTAGACAATAGGTTCGGCTCCAGCACTCGAACTTCCATCAGACGAGGCTTCAGGGCTAACTAAGTCTCCATCAGGACACTGCGGGTCTACCTCACCCTGCCCATTAACTAGAACATCAAAGGTACAAAGAGGTCCATGCTCTCCGAATTGATCCTTAAAACATCAAGCTACATATTCGTGGTACTGGGGTACTCTTCTCTCACATCTACCAGTAATAAAGTACTATATCTAACATACGCATTCCCATTCCATAAAGGGTGCACGACCAATGTCCTCTCTAGCGGCGCGGAATCCCAAAACGCACTGGAGCATCCGATATCTTCAAGTCCGGGAGTCTGAAAAGTTTGGGCTTATACAACAATAAAATGAATCTTAACAAGTAAAAACCCTTAAACCTAAACTAGGCTAACATGCACCTCCTGACAGGCAAACAATTGTACACAACGATAATAATTACCAACCAAATGACTTAGGCCCTCGAGCTCAGATCGATCATATAGATGACCCTACAGGTTAGACATTTTATAAAATCACGGCACATACGCGATATACTGGTCACACATACGCCATACGCATGCTCATACTCAATAGTGCCTGTAACACACGAATCACCGGCACGCACATTAGCCACATACTCTGGCACACATTTGCCATGTCAATGATTCGGCTCAAATAATGCATTCTAGCACACGGCTCATTTTGCAATTTATAAATCGACCCGAAGGCCACGACCCATAGGCCAACAATTATTTTTATCCGAAGGCCACGGCCCGTAGGCCAACAATTATTCCGACCTGAAGGCCACAAATGTTTCACCTCATGTCCATTCTTGGTATACGAATACTTGGCCATGCGATTTTCCCACTCAGGCGACAATGCCATGCACAATGAGTGTCACATTTCTCAAAAGCACATAATCATCAAATGGCCAAACAGAAGTGCGTTTCAACATGCCAATAAATTCATCAATGCAACTCAGCCACAGCATGCCCAATTATGCAATTTAGTACATTTCGGCGCAACATGTAATTTACACTCTTGGGCATTATAATCCACGCCAACTCAATGGCCAATCGCACACCGCATTAATCGGTCACCCAACCATGCGGCATGGCATCACATAAATGAGCACAAAAGGGCACCAACCAACCACTAATCGATCAATCACGGCAAAGGCCCAATTAAATCTCAACTTAGCCAAACTAGGACAAATTCAGTTCTATGAGGGCAGCCACAAATCAGTTCATATTATGGCATTAATCCACCTCCTAATTAGCTCATTTAGTTTCCAAATATACTCCAAAATCACCCACTAATCATCAACCCATAATCAAGCCTAATACCAATCTAATTAACCCCTAAAACCATCTAATCCTATCTAGAGAGGCATAATTAGTCCAAATCAAGGTTTAGGAATTAATACTCACTTATCCTACGCTCCAAACAAGGCTAATCAACGGGGAAACGAGCGGCCGATTGTCGGCGAGCGGCGAAATCAGCGGCGGCGTCCCGACATGCTCACGGCGGTGCTTGCTCAGAGGGCGGCGGCTACGGCGGTTCAGGGCGACAATGAGGCTGGTCGACGGTGGTTCACGGTGAGGGAGGGGTGAAGGTAGCGGTCGGATGGTTTGGGCGAGCGGCGGTCCGGCGGTTCCTTCTTACCGGCAGTCCACGGCTTGGGCTGGTCCGGCGTGTCCTTGGCCAAATGGGAGAGAGAGAGAACAGAGAGAGTGATGGGACGGTGGTGGTGACGAGGATTGGTGAGCGGCAGCACTTGGCTGAACGGCGGCGGCACTCCTCCAGCGTGATGCTCGTGCGGTCGAGGAAGGGGGAGAGAGGAAGGTGGCCAGCGGTGGAGAGGGAGAGAGGAAAGAGAGAGACTTGGCTTGTGGGGGAAGAAATGATCAAGAGAGAGAGACAAGGGCAATAAATAACTTTGACCAATTTTTCAAAATTTAAAGATTGCCCTTGAACACTTGGCCCTCATTAAATCTTATCCAATAATGGAGGGGCACTTTGGTCATTCTCTTGGCTGAATTATTGGGCTGATATAACCTTAATTTAATCTTTAAATTAATCTCCAAAATTATCCAAAATTCGGAATACCCCAAAATAGCCTAGGGGCAAAATGGTCATTTTTCTGATTTCGGGTCGAAATTCCATTTTTCGACCGTACTAACCCCAAATATATGTGGCCACACTAAAATGACGTCGTCCTCGTAAAATAGTCGCTCACGACCATGAAATCCGACGTCCAAGTTCGGATTCAATTCCGTGATCAAAATTGCTCAATTTAAAATTTTAGGGCCTCTCACTAACGGGTGGCTATTTAGGGGTTACGCGTATCGACCTAGGGTTACTCGAGTCGTGATAGTCTCGATTACCAGGAGAATGCGAGGAATTATCGCTAGTTCTAGAGGTTGCAATCGTTCGGTTTAAGTTCAGGATTTGTTCGCCAAGCGTACTCTCTGTCGTGCGGAATCACCCGCGATCCGATTATACATCATTGGCCAAACTAAATTCGTTACCCTCCTAGGATCGGCTCACGTTAGCTCAAAATATTTCCTCATCGTTTTTGGAATCGGTGCCCGATTCGCGATCGGGTCCCTAGTTCACGTACCGTTTCCCTAATTAGCTATTCCCTGTTAGTTAGTATCCCGAGAGAACTCAATTGCGGGTGAGACTTACTAAAATTAAATGAGAAATAATATCAATATTATTGATCCCGGAAATGAGTCGAAATTCAGGATGTTACAACTCTTCCCCCCTTACAAAAATTTCGTCTTTGAAATTTGCAATCCTAACCTATCTACTCAAACAGATTGGGGGTGCTGATGTCTCATTGCCTCTTCACTTTTCCAAGTGGCACCTTCGGTTCCGTGGTACTCCCATACAATCTTGACCATCGGGATCGTCCTATTCCGCAACACACGATCTTTTCTGTCATCGATCCTTAATGGACTCTTTATGTATGACACCTTGTCGTCCACGTCTATCTCCTCGTACTTTAGAACGTGGGTCGAATCTGGTTCATACTTTCTTAACATTGACACGTGAAAAACATTGTGTACTTGGGACAAGTTGGGCGGCAAGGCAAGTCGGTAAGCCATATCGCCAATCTTTTTCAAAATTTCAAATGGACCGACAAACCTCGGACTTAACTTTCCTTTCTTGCCGAATCGGGACAGTCCCTTCATAGGCGACACCTTGAGAAATACATGATCTCCCACTTGGAACTCCAAGGATTGTCATCTCCGATCGGTATAACTTTTCTGGCGACTTTGCGCAGTCCTTAGTCTTTCCCTAATAATCTCAACTGCCTCAATCGACTGCTGAGCCAATTTTGGGCCTGTGATACTCCTTTCACCGACTTCATCCCAGCATACTGGCATCCTACACGTTCTGCCATATAAGGCCTCAAATGGTGCCATCTGAATGCTTAGCTGATAGCTATTATTGTATGCGAACTCTATCAAGTGCAGCTGTTCTTTCCATTTACCTTGGAAATCCAAAACACAGGCACGCAACATATCTTCCAAAGTTTGGATCGTCCTTTCAGACTGGCCATCCGTTTGCGGATGATAGGCAGTGCTGAACTGCAACTTCGTTCCTAAGGCCGTTTGCAAACTTTTCCAAATGTTGGCTATAAACCTTGGATCTCGGTCCGACGTGATCGTTAATGGTATTCCATGCAATCTGACAATCTGTCGAACATACAACTCCGCATACCTTTCCAATTCAAAATCCTTTCACACTGCTAGGAAGTGCGCTGACTTTGTTAGTCGATCTACTATCATTCAAATGGAATCATATTCTCTCTGGCTTCTCAGTAGTCTTGAGACAAAATTCATCGTGACGTGTTCCCATTTCCATTCAGGGATTTCTAACGGTCTCAATAATCCCCCAGGCTTATAGTGTTGGGCCTTCACTTGTTGGCACGTCAAGTACTTGGCCACATGCTTAGCCACATCTTTCTTTAATCCATTCCACCAATAATGTTGCCACAGATTCTGGTACATCTTTGTACTACTAGAGTGGATACTATAATTACTGCGATGTGTCTCACTTAAAATTTCCTCTTTGAGCTCCAAGTCATCAAGCACACACAATCGTCCTCGGAACTTCAAAATTTCGTCCTCATTCACTTGGAATTTCGGTTTCCTTGCAGCGGCATCCAATCCAACAATCTTTTGTATTTCTTGATCCGTAGACTAGAGTGTCTTAATCCTTGCCTAGATCTTCGGTTCGATTCTCAATGCGGCCATCAAACTAGACATCTGGCTCACCTTAAATTTAAACTCCGAATCTCTAAGTCTTTCCAGCAAAGTCCACTCTTTGACCATCATATGCGCCATACTCGACTTTCAACTTAATGCATCCGCTATTCTATTTGCCTTCCCCGGATGATACAGGATGTCACAGTCGTAGTCCTTCAAAGGCTCCATCCATCGGTGCTGCCTCATATTTAATTTCTTATGTGAGAATAGGTACTTGAGGCTTTGGTGATCAGTATAAATCTGAAAATTTTCCCCGCATAAATAGTGCCTCCAAATCTTAAGGGCAAAGACAATCGCTGCCAGCTCTAAATCATGCGTCAGATAATTCATTTCATGTGGCCTCAACTGGAGCGACGCATACGCAACTACCTTTCCATGCTGCATTAGCACACAACCAAGTCCCCTTAACGAGGCATCGCTCTAGACCTCA
Source organism: Syzygium jambos (assembly GCA_031216235.1). Lineage (NCBI taxonomy): Eukaryota > Viridiplantae > Streptophyta > Magnoliopsida > Myrtales > Myrtaceae > Syzygium > Syzygium jambos. The sequence goes on from CM062225.1 coordinate 21,806,479, forward strand.
AATCCTCCCTAGTCCAAACGGAATGGTCAACACTGGGGCAATTGTAAGCCTATGCTTCAACTCCTAAAAACTTTTCTCACATTTATCATTCTATTCAAACTTAGACTCCTTCTTAAGCAATCGCGTCAACGGCATGACTATCAATGAGAATCCTTCTACAAAACGTCGATAATAACCGGCCAGTCCTAAGAAGCTTCTGATCTCTGTTACTGAGGTCGGTCTTGGCCACTTCATTCCTACCTCAATCTTTGTCGAGTCCACAGAAATTCCATCTCCCGAAACTATGTGTCCAAGAAACGCCACTCTACTTAGCCAAAACTCACACTTACTGAACTTGGCGAAGAGTGCGTGTTCTCTTAAAGTCCGTAGCACCTAAGTCAAATGTACCTCATGTTCCTCAGGGTTCTTCGAATACACTAGTATGTTATCGATGAATACTATGACAATCTGTCCAAGAACTCTTTTAACACCCTATTCATTAGATCCATAAAGGCTGTAGGAGCATTGGTCAATCCGAATGGCATCACTGTAAACTCATAGTGTCCGTACCGCGTTCTAAAAGCAGTCTAAGGTATATCTTCCTTTTGTATTCTCAGCTGATGATATCCAGTCCACAGATCAATCTTAGAAAACACGGATGCTCCTTGCAACTGGTCAAATAGATCATCAATCCTCGGTAATGGATATTTGTTCTTGATCGTCACTTGATTCAACTGCCGGTAATCAATGCACAACCTCAATGTCTCGTCCTTCTTCCTTACAAATAGGACCAGTGCTCCCCATGAAAACACACTAGGACGAATGAAACATTTGTCCAACAACTCCTGCATCTGGACATTCAATTCTTTTAATTCCGACAACAACATCCGATACTGTGCCTTTGAAATCGGTTCTATGCCCGAAGCCAATTCTATCACAAATTCTATTTCTTGCTCTGGTGGCAAACCAGACAATTCCTAATGAAAAACCTCGGGGAAATTACACACTATCGGTATCTCTTTCAACTTAGGTTCTGCCACGGTCGAATCAACCACATTTACCAAGTATCCCTCGCACCCTTCATCTAGCAACTTAGTTACCTCGAGCGAGGAAATCCAAGGGATCGAGGTTCTTCCTCAATTTCCCTGAAATTCAAATCCAGGATGTCCAATCGGATTAAACTGGATTACCCTATCACTGCAATCCACTACAGCTTTTTGCTTAACCAGCCAATCCATTCCAATTATCACATCAAAATCGAACATGGCCAACGCTACCAAGTCGATACTTTCTTCTCTACTTCCAACCACTATTTTACAACTAGGACACCCCAATAACACTAACACTTTATCATTTTATGGGGTTGTCACGCAAAGCATGGTCTCAAGCAAAACAGGTTCGATTCCAACCAGTCTAACAAACTGCTCCGAAATAAATAAATAGGTCGCCCTCGGGTCAAACAATGCATACGTAGCATGATCACATAAAAAAATCATACCTGTGACCACGCCCGACGTGTCCTCTGCCTCTCTACGCGCCATAGCATAAATTCGTCCTTGCGCTGATGGCTTACCTTGATTGGCCGGTGGGGGATTCTCTATTCGGTTTTGCTGCAGTTGCTCTGGGGTACTAAGGAGCGCTGCTAGGGACAATTTTTAATTTGATGCTCTAAACTCTCACATCTAAAGCATGCTCCTTATCGGTTCGGTGGAGGATTCGACCTCCCAATGTTCCTTCTAGCAGGTGGGACGAAACGTCTATTTCCCGCCATTGGCTTCTTTCCGAAGCAACGGTTGTCCCTGTTCTGAGCGAACCGTGATCCAGATGGGCCTATCAACCTAGTCCCGCTCGAGAGCCTGAGCCCTATCATAAATGTCCTCATAGGTCCTCAAATTCACTGGTATCAACTGAGTATGAATATCAGGTTTTAATCCTTCCCAGAACCTTCGTGCCTTATCCTCGGGATGCTCCACCATCCTTAGCGCGAACTTGGACAATCTAGCGAATTCCGCCTCATACTGATCTACCGTCATCTGCCCTTGGCGGAATTGCATAAACTCTGCTATCTTCCTTTTCCTAGCACTTTCTGAGAAGTATTTTCCATAAAAATTTCCGATGAACAAGGCCCAAGTCTGGGCAACACCTTCCGGAAATACTCTACCCCCGGTGACCTTCCACCAATTATTCGCATTTTCCTGCAATTGGTATACCGCTAGAGTCACCTTCTCCTGCTCGGTGCACCCCAATACTTCAAATGCCTTTTCCAGTTCCTCTATCCATCTCGGTGCAGCCTCGGGATCACCTTTTCCAGTAAATTTAGGCGGCTTTAACTTTAAAAACTGCTCTATCAGCTAATGCATTTGCCTATTCACGGTTGCCTGAGCCTGCCCAATATTAGCTTAATTCCCATTCACAGCAGCCTGGGCAAAGGTGGCGGCCCTTTCCTGAGCTTGCCTACTCATAATGTTATCTATTTCGTGTAAGATTTGAATAACATCCTCCATTCTAGGGTCTCGAGCCTCTTGGCCTCCTGCACTCGGTTGTCCCTGGGGTTCCTTTCCTCGTCTCCTCATGATACGGATCTCACTACCCCCCTACCTGCTATAATTCCATCAGGAATTAGAGACCTAAACCAGGCTAAACCGGTCTAAGGTCCTAGGCAGGTAGCTAGCACAAAAACAACAATCAATCACCCAGCATGCGGCTAAGCACAACAACACAGGACCTCAAACAAGGAGCTACATGTACTCACCTCAGGTCCTGTCGCACCTGCACTTCACGGGTCAATTTACATATGCACTCAATCAATCATAGACAGTTAGGAGGTACACCTAGCACACGAGGTCACCCTACTAACTACCCAAGGCCATCGCTCCTTATCACTCCAGGTTTCAACCTAATTGGTCTGAGCTGACCTTGCTCTGATACCAAATCAAATGGGGATGTCATGCCCCGTAATCCACGAAGCACGAGCATCCCACGCACAAGTTGAATTTGGTGCGACGTCCCAGGACGCGTCGCCGACCCAATGCCCAATGCACAGAGCATTGCACATGCAGAAGCAACGTATATAAATATATACACCCGTACAATAAACAAGACAACCATGGATAGCGCAACAGCGAAAACCAATATTATTAAAAACATATACATTTCATTACTACAAAAATATTTACAATATTCATTTCCAGGGAATGCAAACAACATACAAGACGGTCAATAGCCACTAGGTCAAAAAGGGTCGGTGGCCAGGGTCAGGGATACCAGACTTAGATGGGGCTTTGGTAAAAAAGGTACAGCCCGATCTAATTAAAGATGGGACTATCCTAGGGAACCCAGTCCGGGTCAGAACCAGAAGACTCAAAGGTACGAATAGCTCCATGCTCTCCGAATTGATCCCTAAAACACCAAGTTATGTATTCGTGGTGCTGGGGATACCCTTCTCTCACATCTACCAGTAATAAAGTACTATATCTAACATACGCATTCCCATTCCATAAAGGGTGCACGACCGACGTCCGCCCTAACTGGCGCGGAATCCCAAAACGTACTGGAGCATCCGACATCCTCAAGTTCGGGGGTTTGAAAAGTTTGGGTTTATACAACAATAAGACGAATCTCAGCGAGTAAAAATCCCTAAACCTAAACTAGGCTAACATGCACCTCGGGCCCAGATCGATCATATAGATGACTTTGCAGGTTAGGCATTTTATAAAATCACGGTACATACATGACATAATGGTCACACGTACGCCATACGCATGCTCATGCTCAATAGTGCCTGTCTCACACACGAATCACCGGTACATACATTAGCCACATACTCTGGCACACATTTGCCATGTTCATGATTCGGCTCAAATAATGCATTCTAGCACACGGCTCATTTTGCAATTTATAAATCGACCCGAAGACCACGACCCATAGGCCAACAATTATTTTGATCCGAAGGCCACGGCCCGTAGGCCAACAATTATTCTGACCTGAAGGCCACAAATGTTTCACCTCATGTCCATTCTTGGTATACGAATACTTGGCCATGCGATTTTCCCACTCAGGCGACAATGCCATGCACAATGAGTGTCACATTTCTCGAAAGCACATAATCATCAAATGGCCAAACAGAAGTGCGTTTCAACATGCCAATAAATTCATCAATGCAACTCAGCCACGGCATGCCCAATTATGCAATTTAGTACATTTCGGCGCAACATGTAACTTACACTCTTGGGCATTATAATCCACGCTAATTTAATGGCCAATCGCACACCGCATTAATCGGCCACCTAACTATGCGGCATGGCATCACATAAATGAGCACAAAAGGGCACCAACCAACCACTAATCGATCAATCACGGCAAAGGCCCAATTAAATCTCAACTTAGCCAAACTAGGACAAATTCGGTTCTATGAGGGAAGCTGCAAATCAGTCCATATTATGGCATTAATCCACCTCCTAATTAGCTCATTTAGTTTCCAAATATACCCCAAAATCACCCACTAATCATCAACCCATAATCAAGCCTAATACCAATCTAATTAACCCCTAAAACCAACTAATCCTATCTAGAGAGGCATAATTAGTCCAAATCAAGATTTAGGAATTAAGGAATTAATACTCACTTATCCTACGCTCCAAACAAGGCTAATCAACGGGGGAACGAGCGGCCGATTGTCGGCGAGCGGCGAAATCAGCGGCGGCGTCCCGATGTGCTCACGGCGGTGATTGCTTGGAGGGCGGCGGCTACGGCGGTTCAGGGCGGCAACGGGGCTAGTCGGCGGTGGTTCACGGTGAGGGAGGGGTGAGGGCGGCAGTCGGATGGTTTGGGCGAGCGGTGGTCCGACGGTTGTGACATCCCCGATTTCATGCCTAGGAAGCCGAGGGCTAGTAATAAGTGGATTAGCGGGTAAGTCGAGTCGAAGGTCGGTATTGGAATAGACAGCATAATTGGAACGAGTGTACTGAGGGTTGGTCGTGGTTCAATCGAAAGATTGTCCATAAGTTGGCCTAGGAATCGATAGTGGAATTACCCCTGACTACGCAAATGATTAGAGTGATATGACCATGGGGTGATCCTTCGACCATAAAGGTCGTTAGTGGAGTGATCCGAGATAACTGTGGATCAGTCCGGTGTCAGCATGTGTCGATTATGGGTGATACTGCACCGCCATACATTAGTCCCAGGTGACCACGAGTTAATTTCGGGGTACCGGATTTCCGCGAGGTTACACGACAACCGAGGGTCGACCATGGATAGTTGATACTCGAACGTGGCTCGGTCACAAATCGGCCACGGATCATTGTGCTAAGTCGGGAAGGCCATGGACGAGATGCGTACCAGGCCACGTGCCTAGTGGCTTAGTCGCGGCTGGGCAAAATTGCCGGTCGCGGTGGCCAAGGCCATGTGCCTGGTCATGAGTAGCCATTGTGCCCGTCAGCCAGGCCACGGACCGGCTACGTGCCAGGTCGTGCGCCGTCCATTATGTCCGACCCTCGTGCCACAAGTCGTGCTCGTAAGATCCGGTCTCGATCTTCTCCCGTGTCCAAGAAATGTGGCCATGAGTCGTGCGTCGTGCCATTCCCGGGCCGATGTGCGTGTTTGGCCATGAACCGACCTCTCGCCCATATGACTCGGCATGGTGCCTATGCGGCCAGCCAAGCACTAGGCACGTCGCCTGTCGGCTCGGCGAGCAGCTCGGCACATCGCTTATGCAGCCCAGTGCGGTGCCCATTCGGCCCGGCCATGCACCCGTACAGTCGGCCACTCACCCAGCCATTGGCCCAGTTAGACGAGCCAATTTGCTCGATGGCTCGACCGTGTGCCTAGGCCACCCGAGAAGGCCAATTTGGATTATTTTGGCTTGGATTGTTATAGGGCCAAGTTTGGGCAATTGCAAGGGCATTTTTACATTAACTTTCATTTACAAAGGGTATTATTGGAATTATTTTGTGAGAAAACCCTCGGGAAAAGTTTGGAAATTATTATGATGCGGGGTTTGTTTTAGGCGTTAAGTGCATATTTTCGCGAGACCCGTTTGATCCAAGCAATTCGGGATAGAAATCAACCAAATTGAGAAGACCCTAGAAATTTTGACCAATTCAAACCTTATCCCCTTCATTATTGCTTGTAATGAATGCTTGGTCCTCTTTTTCTACAAACCATTATGAAGTCATTTATTGAAGTCTTGGCCATCAAGTTTTGAACAAGAGAGAATTATGGGCCATTATGATTTTTTTGATGACACGTGCGCTTACCTCATATCTGATGATGCGTGCACTTACCTCACACCCCCACGTGACACGTGCGCTTACCTCATTGACTTCCTAGCCAAGCCAATTCCTCTATAAATAGAGGCCATTAGGAAGAAAATGACACACACACTCTCACACACACGAACCGGCCAAGAGAGAGAGAGAGTGCCGAGATAGGGAGAGAGAGAAAGAGCCGAAATAGAGAGAGAAAGAGAAAGAGAGAGAGAGAAAGCCAAAGGAAAGAAAAGAAAGGGGTTGACACCGTAACTTGTCGAGATCCCGAGGCCGTCGTCTTTCCCATCCATTTTCTACTCTCTAGTTCTGATTTCGTTTAGTGTAAGTAAACTTCTTAATATCGGGAAAGGAAGTTGTGATACGTTGTGACATGGTTTGCTTGGACCGTTTCTCGGTCATTTAGTTGGTTGTGATTGGTTTATTTCTCGATTTAATCATGTTTCGTGTTTGACGTTTGTTTTTGGAAAGTGACCAAGACTTGAATGGCAAGGTGCACATGTTATAGCCATGCTTGATGTTCTTTTGTATGAACTTTGTTATTGATCTGCCATCGATGCGGGTGCGGTAAGAGCCGACTTGTGCTAACGGTGATCCCCTCGTCCTCGCTTGATATTAGTAGATTTACTTGCTGAGTCTTCCCGACTCATCCCCCGTTGTTTTCCCCTTTTTCAGGTTCGTAGGATGGCATCTCCCCCAGCCCGCGTTGGCAATCCCGTGGAGCAAAGAGCCAAAGTGCTTACCGTGACGGATGCCAGAGAAGGTCGCGCCTACCGTCGAATCACGACGCTTGTGAGATTCGATGAAGGCCTAACGGACTTGATGCCTCATCCGTACGTGGTGTGGTATCACTACGCGAACGGAGAATAAGCTGATCCCTATAAGGGTTCAACGGTGCTTTGGTGGTACGGGCCAGATGGCTCCGGGATAAAGCCACGAGTAGGATGTGAGATGGCCATACGGACGGGACCGAGGTGGAGGTGAAGAAGCGAGGAGCGAGAAGCCATAGTGGGTATAGGACAACCCAAGCCGAGTTTTGCTATTCATAGTGCGTGTGAAAAATGTGTTATTTGCCATGGCCCGAATGGTTTGTTAAAACATATTTGCGTGCACTATAATCATAAAGTTTGCTCATGATGCTTCTTGTCTTATTCTGCTGTGTGTATTAATTGTGATTGTCCCGAGAAATGCTTCCGTTTGTGTATAATGAAAGATAATAATGAACGGGATGTCACGTGAATGACCCCGAGGTTGGGGTGTTACAGCGGTTCCTTCTTACCGGTGGTCCACAGCTTGGGCTAGTCCGGCATGTCCTTGGCCGAACAAGAGAGAGAGAGAAGAGAGTGATGGGACGGTGGTGGTGACGGGGATGGGTGAGCGGTAGCACTTGGCTGAACGGCGGCACGGCGGCGGCGCTTCTCTGGCGTGATGCTCATGCGGCCGACGAAGGGGGAGAGAGGAAGGTGGCCGACGGTGGAGAGGGAGAGAGGAAAGAGAGAAAGACTTGGCTTGTGGGGGAAGAAATGATCAAGAGAGAGAGACAAGGGCAATAAATAACTTTGACCAATTTTTCAAAATTCCAAGATTGCCCTTGAACACTTGGCCCTTATTAAATCTTATCCAATAATGGAGGGGCACTTTGGTCATTCTCTTGGCTAAATTATTGGGCTGATATAACCTTAATTTAATCCTTAAATTAATCCCCAAAATTATCCAAAATTCGGAATACTCCAAAATAGCCTAGGGGCAAAATGGTCATTTTTCCGATTTCGGGCCGAAATTCCATTTTTCGACCGTACTAACCCCAAATATATGTGGCCACACTAAAATGACGTCGTCCTCGCAAAATAGTCGCTCACGACCCCGAAATCTGACGTCCAAGTCCGGATCCAATTCCGTGATCAAAATTGCTCAATTTAAAATTTTAGGGTCTCTCACTAATGGGCGGCTGTTTAGGAGTTACGCGTATCAATCTAGGGTTACTCGAGTCGTGATGGTCTCAATTACCGGGAGAACGTGAGGAATTATCGCTAGTTCCGGAGGTTGCGATCGTTCTGTTTAAATTCGGGATTTGTTCGCCACGCGTACTCTCGATCTTGTGGAATCACCCGCGATCCGATCGCACGTCATTGGCCAAACTAAATCCGTCACCCTCCTAGGATCTATCCATGTTGGCCCAAAATATTTCTCCGTCGCTTCTTGGAATTGGTGCCCAATTCGTTGTCGGGTCCCTGGTCCACGTACCGTTTCTATAATTAGCCATTCTCTGTCAGTTAGTATCCTGAGAGAGCTCAATTGAAGGCGAGATTTACTAAAATTAAATGAGGAATAATATCAATATTATTAATCCCGGAAATGAGTCGAAATTTAGGATGTTACAAAAACCCTCAACTTTAGGTATTGTCTCAATTTTGTATTGTCTCAATTTTACCCTAAAAATTTTCCAGTTTTATAAAAAATCACAAACTTTTACTTGAATCCCAAATTTACCCCTGTTAAACCTTCATCCAAAATTTTTTGTTGACAACCGATAGATAAAAAACTCTCAAGCACGAGCTATTCGAACGTCCTGAGCGCTCTCTAACCATGAGAGATGGAACATTCCCAAGCACGAGAGATCAACGAGCGCAAAATCACTAAGGGCGATTTTGACGAAGGTTTAATAAAGAGTAGATTTGAGACATAAGTAAAAGTTTGTGATCTTTTTATGAGATAAAAAAATTAGAGTAAAATTAAAATTGGACCTAAAGTTGGGATTTGCCTATGTGATAAAAAAAAAAATGAATAACGTATGCATAAGAGTCAAGCAAGCTCTCAACTATCAAAGAAGATTTTCATATGTGATAAAAATTGAAATTAATAAAGATTGTTTAGAGAAGATTTACAAGCAAGCTCTCAACTCTCAGAGCAAGAGTCGCAAATTTCAGACTCCTGAAAATGAATATATGTTCGTAAGTTCACGTATGCGCAGCAATTCGATCGACTTGCCTCTCCCCCTCCTCTCTCCCTCCAAAATCCTTCATCCCAATTTTCTAATTACTTTTATTTGCCGATGGAACACAAACTTGGCGTCCAACTCATCATTTTAGCTGGCACATAAGAAAGTTGAGCTAATCATAACTTGACCCGTTTCTTCACTCATTATTCCGTCCGACCACAAAAGTAAAGGGACTATTGGACAGGCCGTTTTGGGAAAAGAAAAAGTAAAAGGGATTGATTTTCAATTTCTGAAAGGATGACAAGCCATAAGTGGCACTCTCTCCCCCGAAAAAATTAAAGAGTGCAGCTAGCTGAACGGCACTGTTACAAATTCAGTGTAATGGCAACCGGAATAATTTAAAACTTCCTAGCTAATCGCCAAAAATGGCCCTTATGCAGCGCGACGCAAAAGCTGAATCCGTTAAAGAATAATAAAAACCAGAATCTTATCATTTAGCACGATATTAAACACCTGTAGGGAACAAAAATTAACAAAAAAAACCCAGCATTTCATATTTATTTTAGGTCTCGTGCTTTATTCTAAAATGATTTTGTAAAATGTCGTGCACAATTTTATAAAAGGGAAATGAAAATTTTAATTGATTTTAAGGACTAAATAATAAACAAATAAACAATAGTAAAAAAGAAATAAGACATAATTAAAAAAATAGGATACTGCAAGTCTCAGTTAGATAGCTGTATCTTAGAAATAGCTTTAATTAAATTTCAATCGGTTTGAATTCATCTAGTTTTTTTTCTTTTCATTATTTTTATCAGAGGATTCATCTAGTTTAGGGATTCATTTTCTTAAAATTTTAAATAAATTGAATTTTAGATGGTGTTTTCTTTTTTAGCTAAAATGGATAAAATGATAAAAAAATAAAAAGTAAAAAAATCCACTCTTCCAGCTCGACACTTGCGTCCAACTCAGCATTTCAGTCGGCACATAAGAAGTTGAGCTAATCATAAGTTGACCCATTTCTTCACTCATCATTCCGTCCGACCACATTAATAAAGCGACTATAGTGATCATTTAAAGAAGTGTACATGCCATTTTTTTATAATAAAAAAATAATATAGAGGAAATGATTTTCAATATTTGAAAGGATTACAGTAACTGTTACTCCCATGTGTGATTTAATTATCTTAACATGGGTTGGCTTCCGGATCAAGAAGATTAGAGAAAGATCACTTCCGCTTGAACTGAGGCTCGCCGGAACCGTAGCAACTCCCTGAGCAACTTGCCTTCTCCGCTCGTGGAATTAGGCCGGATCGTCATCTTTTGTAGGTTCGGCGAGCTAGTAATCAGAAACTTTATCAATTCCAGCTCTAGCTCACTGCCAAAAATCCCACCCATTGACACAACTTGCACTTGTTCTAGGCAACACGGGTGGTCTTCCCGAAAGTCGGCCATTGTTCCAATCTTTGTAGCCTGTTGATCCTTGGCACGATTCTGTGTTTTTTACGATCAAAGAGTAACTTTAACACAGAGATGCATTGGTTGGCCGAAATGGATCATTATACTATCGTTCATTCTGAGAATGCATAATTTAATCATTATAAAGTACATATTAGTTCCCTTTTCCTTAAATCAATGATCAAAAGCACGATGGTAACATCATGATCACCAAAAATCAAATCAAATCAAATTATACCTAACGTATAATCTAAAACTTGATACAAATGAAGCAACACTCTTCTAATACCCATTCATATTTTTCAAATGATGAACAATTTTGCTAAATAGAAAAAGATTTGTCGATTTGTTTCATTATGATATGTTATAGCATACCACTTATTGAGTAAAATCCACTTCAACTAAAGTGACAGATAATTATACTTTAAGTTAAGTTTGGTTCACAGTGTGCTTCAAATTTTTTGCCAAGTCATAAAAGAACGTGGAAAAATCAGACAAATAACTGACTACGATCTCTAATAATATTTTAGAAGAAATACAAGATTTGTCCAATAGACACCAATCTCAATGATCATACTCACCTGAATGTCTATATGTTTCAACTGACAAGAGCTTCTGATGAGGCACATAATAGTCAAAATCTCCTCCACACTATTGAAGTCTATGCATGTGAAGAGGTACTTCAAATGAAAGAGTTCATTAGGCGGTGTCTGTGGAACATTTCCAATAGCCAAATACTGCACAAATCAGCCAAAATTAAGTGTAAATATATACCAACGATTAACTAAAAGAACCAACATATTTTCATCCCAAAAATAATAGTTAACAATGTCCTAACAAATTTCAGAATTTATGCTCTTAAAATGTACCTTCATTGAGTAATTTTGAAGCTTGAGACTCTGAATTTCGGGTAGACTTCGGAAGAATTTGTGAAAATTGCTTGAGTTGGCATCGCTGGGTCCAGGTTTGTTGGCAATATCACTAGAGAAATCTATCGTGACCGACTTCAAACGGTTCATAACACCCAAAGCGACATCCTCAAAAGCTCCTTCAACATCAAGCCACTCAAGAGTGCCAGCTTCGACATTAAGTTGCTTAATCCCCACTAAGTTTCTCAACTTCAAACGTTTTAGTAGGGGGCACCGAGAAATCAAAGCCTCAAGCCCGTCTGGAGACAGCTCCAGGGTCTGAAGATCCAAAATTTCCAAGTTCCTGAATCCTTCAAACGTCGACGGGATTTTCACCAAGCATCTATACAGTTCCAAATAAATCAAATCCTGGCAATTAAATAAGGAGGTGGGAATCTTGTAATATTGCCCTTTCCATATGTCAAGTATGATTTCTTTGACGGACACTCTGGATAGATGAAGAATCCAATGGTCAATGTCACTCGTGGCGGAAAATTCTATGTGAGAGAGCTTGAACTTCCGTATTGGGCCAGTATGAAGCAAGAGGACCTTGTCAATTATCTTCACCAAGTATTCTTGCAGAGATGGTTGAACCCCCTTGGCCTTGGTACATTGGCCATCAAACACAAGTTGTGGAATAGAGGACCATTTGTACCTCCACTTTCTCGACAAAATACTAGTCCTCACTGCGTCCTTAATCGGCAAGCGTGATAGGATTTGGTCCATTATGTTCCCCGGTAACTGGCTGATCTCGTCCAACTCATTCATCATTCTTTTTCTCACCTGCGATACTTTGGGATTTCTGACAAACAGTGACGCGCTGGAAATGGTTAGACGCAAGTAAATTAAAAATACTCCAATGAAATTCTAAGCATAAAATAGGTAAAATAATAAGAAAAACGAACGTACTAAATCTTAGGATATAAACGGATAACTAGTCGAAATCTAAAAAAAAAAAATCACGTATATCCTAACGTAATTTATAAAATAAAAGGATAAGGAAACAAATAAAAATTGTCATATTCAAAAATGTACGCTCCGCACTAAAGTTTCTTTGTTTTGGCCATTGATTGGAATTTTCTCAAATGCATGGTAACTTACTGAAGAAGTAAGTGTTATGATTGCATAGGATGCATGTTCACCCACCGAAATCTAGATCCATGGGTTAAGTGGGACTCAAGTGGAGCCGTGAAATTCAAGGGTCTAAATTTTGCGAGCGCTCATGCACGTAGTTCTTGAGTTCGTCCTCTAAAAAGACCATTTACTACTACTATCTAACCTTCTTGCCCAAGGCCCGAGCTAGAATCCATTTATCCTCTGCATAAATACCATGTAAAGTTCGACTATATTACTCACCGGAGGGTTTGTTGAAGTGAGTGTACGGTTCTTGCTTAGCGATTTATCGAACTTCTGCAACAAACTGGATTTTGATAACCTCAGAGAAGAGAGAGAGAGAGAGAGAGAGAGAGAGAGAGAGAGAGAGAGAGAGATCTTATTGATCAGCAACACCCAGTTGAAGGCGTTAGCATACGGAGCAGAGTGAAGTGCACCTGCAAGAGTTGAATAGTGAACTTGGAGACACAAGGAGAGCAGAAGAGCAGTTTGTTTTTGTAGCAGTCACTCTATCTCATCTGAAGAAGGAGTGAATCAATGAATGAAAGTGGAAGAACTGGAGTTTAACCCCCTTTTCTTTTCCGGGCAGACCAATCACTTCCTAAAAGCATTCTTACTTCGTACTACTTCTATTTCTTTTTATTTCATTCAAAATTCCCATTTAGATAAAGAAAAGTTTCTAAAGAGTCACGTGACAGTGACATTGAAAAAGTTAAGCCAATGAGAAGCGAGAGATTTCAAGATTCAAACGCAAATTTAGTTGAAATGCATATCGTACAAAAAATCGATAACATTACGTCAATCTTGTGATCCATAATGCACATGCTCTCCTAAGCCACTTCACTGTGATTGTACTCGATCGATAGATCAAGGTGAAGCAAGAATTTATGGGGCCCTCCTTTCATTTTCAGTCAAAAAGATAAATGCAAAGTCTCCCAAAGATAAAAGAGCTGCTTCATAATTCATGGCTCATTTTTCTTTATGCTTTCGCTTTTCAAAGTGGGAAGTATGAATGCCCCAGGTTGTACATTAACACTATCAATTATATTATATTACTCCCTGTGAAGACTAACGTGATGGGGCTTCATCACTGTATTAGATGCTGCAAAGGCCGAGGCCAATCAGAGCCATAAAGAAACCAATAGGGAATTTTCAAATAAGGGCTCAAAGTGCTTTCATTTTTTAAATAAGGGCCCGAAGTGCCTTAATTTTATCAAATAAAGGCTTGAAGTGAACCTTGTTTCAGATAAAGGTTTGAAGTGGCCATCTTAATCTCAAAAAAAGGCCTAATCTCACTGGAGTCAAAGGCATTTTCATCTTTTACTTTTTTAAAAAATTTTTTCGGTTCTTTCGTTTTGGTTTTTCCATAAAAAAATAAACTCAAAAAAAAACTAAAGGTTTTTTTATAAAAAAAATAAGGGGGCAAGTTGCCATAGCTTCAATGAGGGCCGGCGCCTCAGGCGAGGAGGGCTAGCAGCCAGCCCTCCCCCTTGTTTTTGTCTTTTTTTTAAAAAATTTTTTAATCTAATTTAACTAAAATTTATGTTAAAATTGTTTTTGAACGAAAATGCCTTTGACTAGTCAGAAAATTTGGTTAGCCGACGAGCTGGTGGGGTGAAGCCTTTGTTTGAAATTGCTATAGCCATTTCAAGTCCTTATTTGAGAAAATGAGGACACTTTATGCTATTATTTGATACAAGGTTCACTTCAGGCTCTTATTTAGAAAAATGAGTACACTTCCGGCCCTTATTTGGAATTTTCCCCCTATATTTTGATAAATTTGAAAAAAAAAGTAGAATATCTATAGAATTTGAAGTATCTATATTAGAATTGAAATGGCATATCCGGTTTTGGGCAGTCTTCATCTTTGAATCAATCTGTGTGGACGAAGTTGTACGAACTAGGGGTGAGCATGATCCGGGTTGGGCCGGTCCACCCCCTAACCCTAGGACCAACCCGCACAGTGTTGGTCCTTAATTTTGGGACCGAGGACCGCCCGTCGATTCCATGGACCCGCCCGGGAACCGGACCGCCGGTCCGGTCCGGTTCTCGGGCGAGTCCATGGAACCGGTCCCACCAAATTTTCCTAGACAAATAAAAAAAAATATGTGGACCAACATCGGATCAACAGAACAAAAAAAAAGAACATAATTTTCCATACAATTCCTATACTATAATTGGTTCTATTAACCACATCATCCATAAATCAAGTGGGTACCCATCAAATAAGTGTCCAGAGATAAGAGAGCAGAGAGTTATGAGTGTCTAGTTACGTTTTTCCTTTTTTTTTAAAAATTTTTTTTGGGTCAGATTTTTTAATTAAAATTTAAAAAATAAAATATATTATTATTATATTACCGGTCCGGTCCGGGTGGGCGGGTGGGCGGTTCCACACCGGGAACCGGGAACCGGACCGATACCCACCGGTTCCAAAAAATTGGAACCGGGAACCGGACCGGTCCCCTTGGGAACCACCGGTTCCGGTCCGGTCCCGGGCGGTCCTGGGCGGTCCTGGGTTTTTTGCACACCCCTAGTACGAACCAGGAGCTAGGTCATCCTCTCCTTCTCCTCTCCTAGAGGTCCCAATGGATAAACCATATTTGAATAGAATGAGGGGATGGAGAGGTGATCATAACCTATTTCTAGTGGCCATTCTAATAGTCTCATCCACATAGGTCACTTTTAAAAACTAGTCTGCACTGATCGTCCACTCACATTGTAATATCAAAATTCAGATGTGCAAAGCCCACTATAACTTGATCACATAATTGTGCTTAGACTATTACCATTGCCTCATATATCTAGTTTACTTTGTAACGGTATGTTATTCATAAATTAAAATATTACGCGATTAATGTTAGCCCACATTTATAACATTCTTCGTCTTGAGCATTATTAAACTGTAAACTACTTTGAAAAATAATTGAATTTGATAAAATGACTCGCAGGCTATTTAAATATTAATTGTACGTGGCCACCTAGAAACAACATTTCGATAAAAAACCCAGGACCAACAAACTCGTCGACACCAACCCCTAACCATCATGACATCTCTCAATAGTTTAGATAGATGTCCGACAACCATGATTACGAATGCTAAGCAGTTTAGCCGTCATGGGTCAATGCGGTAGTGTAGCTGAAAATAGCATGCTTTAATGTTATCTGACATAATTCTATCCTCAAGTCTGGTCCTCTTTTAATTTTTGTGGGAACAATAGACTTTAAAACTAGTCAAGAAAACCCAATCGGCAATTATGCCATATATGTCTCTTATGACCTTAAACTTACCCTAATATTGGATGATGTCATTCTTGAAAAATATCATTTTAATAAACCGTCATACCCAAGACAGACACCCAAATCTTAAGAATCTACTAGAATTAGCAATGTGCCCATTTAAACATGATATAACAATCAACTGATAATGATGATCATCACGTATGTAATAACCAGATACTCACGGCGAATAAGCATAAGTGATACGAATGAATATCTGAATAATTGAGAAAAGGACAACGAGTTTTTTACAATTACTCCCACGGACCAAGCAGATCAAAAGATTATATTTCTTCTTATCATTGAAATGTTCTCACACTATGGGTCAACAATATTATAACTTAAATTCTAGGAACAACAGCAACCATATTCGCATTTCCCAAAAAAAAAATTATCATTATTTTTCTTTAATCCTTTGATGAGAATCAGGGTAATGATACCACAAGCATCTGAACTTTTTCTATTTTACAATTGAATACTTTTTTTTGTTCAATCAAGTATCTAAAATTTTCAAGTGTAAGTGAACTGAGACGTTTATTAAAATCAGGAATGGAAAATGGCCAATTGGACATTAATGCCGCTAAAATAACCATTAATCATAGGGGTGAGTAAAAGGAACTGCTCGAACCGAGAACCGTTGGGACTGAATCGAACTAGCCAGTTGTGGGTGGTTCCCGTGGGAACCGGTCAGATTCTCAGTTCCTAAAAATTGGAACCGGTAGGTATTGATCCGATTCTGGATTCTAGATGTGGAACCACCTACCCAAACCACCCTATATATAAATTAATTTCTATTATTATAAATAAAACCCTAATTACTTACCTATTTAGAGGTCAGACTCTCGACCTCTCTCTCTCTTGTTCAACTCATGACCTCGACACTCCTCACTCTCACTCACGCTCACTCTTGGCCTCGATGGTTTTTCATGTACCAATTTGCCTCTCGCAGCCTATATTTGCCCTAATTTCGTTTCTTGCTGCGTGTCCTGGTTTCTATTTTTGTTTCATCTAGTATGGTTGTTATCTGTTAATGGTTTTCTTGTCAACATGGTGGCTTCTGAGTCTTGGATTCGGGAGGAAGGAGAGATAGTCGACGGAGGTTAAAGAAGATGACGAAATGCATCTTTTCAGGAGAGCAGGTACAGGTGGATGAAATGATAGACTCTTTAGAGTCGTTGGCTGCAGGTTTTTGAAGAAAATGTAGACCTCAAGACACAACCGGTTTCATGGACCCATTTAAGAACCAGATCACTAGTGGTCCGATTCCTAGGTGGGTCCAATGAACCAATGGGCGTTGAAACCGACCACCCCTAGTTAACCATCCATATTGAGGTTTTATACAGGAAAAACTATCCACTAAGTGATAAACATATTATACGGATGTCAGTTCAGTTATAAACTTTTCAATTGTGTCATTTTAATACTAAATCTTTGCATGAAACTCTAATGTAGTCATACTGATCATTTTTCATTGGAAATCACTGATGTGGCACGTCACCACATCCATATTGATATCAATGTAGGCCAACCTCTTCACTTCGTGATCTTTGGAACTTACCCTATCAATATTGATCTTGATGAAAAGCTCTTCCCACGAGCATTCCAACAACGTGAAGATGCATAGCAACTCCATTGCCACTGTTATCAGTAGAAGATGCATCATCCACGTCTGTCATCTTCTTTAGATCTGCTTGAGGAAGCTTTAAGTGCAAAGATCTTTTCTTTTTTAGACTCCTTTTCATTTGAGTGTTCAATCTCAGCTTCATATGCCATGAAGGATCTAATTAGCCAATCTAGTGAGAGAGTTGATAGATCTTTGGGCTTTATAGTGCGGTCTTCTTGGGTCTCCACTCCTTTGGTCAACACCTTAGAATTGTCTTCGCTAGCTCGACATTTGCGAAGGTTTTCCAAGTTCAATCACCATTCACACTGTCTGCGAATCTGGTGAACATTTGGATGATGTTCACAGCAAAACATGAGCTTTCACTTTTTTGTTATGGGCTTTTTACTCTCTCTAGGCTCGATTTATTTCTCTTCTGAGTGGGCTTTTATTTTGCTCTTTTTGTGGTGTCTGGATCAAGCTCACCAAAACTAAAATTTGGCGGGTTTGACGTATCTAGGCCGCTGGAAAGAAGCTAAGTATCAATTTGAGCGGAGACAAATCGGCTTGAAGCAAAAGTGGGTTTGATTCGAACTTGTGAATTATTACGCCGTTTTTATTCATTTTCTATATTCTTACAAACATTACATGCCTAATTTGTTGGAAAAATTCTAGTGTCAACGGTTGGTGGCATTGTCCCTCGAAAAAATAAAAGCAGAGAAGTCGTCAAATGATAAAAAACACTACTTTTCATGGCTCAGATTTCCTTCCAATTACCTTTGGTAAATTTGAGAATGCGAAAGATGTAGTACGTGGATATGTTCTGACCCAACCCGGAAGAAAACCTATGAATAACGTTACTCAGTGCGAAGACTCGTACGATGAAGGTCGCTATAAAGGCCAAAGGGCCAATCATGCCCATAAGAAAAGAAACCATTTTGCTTCCAAATGATAATGAAAGTTACAAACCGTGAAGACAGTTATGGAATGAGAAACTCCTTGACGGAAGATGAACGAAGAGGCTTCTCATTTCTTTGAGTAACATGCAAACTCCGCATCACATTTTATTCAAGTTCTGAACGGCATAGTATAAACAATTGCAGTGACTCCTCCTTACTCTGGAACAAATGGGTTGAGAAAGATCACCTTCGCTTGTGCTGAGGCTCGCCGGAATTGTAGTACGTCCCTTAACAACTTGCCTTCTCCGCTCATGGAATTAGGCCGGATCATCATCGCTTGTAGGTAGTAAGCAGAACTTCTTCAATTCCAACTCTGGCTCACTGCCAGAAATCCCACCCATCAATACAACTTGTACTTGTTCCAGGCAAACATGCTTCATTGTCTTCCCAAAAGTCTGCCAATGTTCCGATCCGTGTAGTCTGTTGATCCTTGGCATACACTATGTTTTTAACGATCAAAGACCAACTCTAACATTGAGCTGCGTAGAGAGAGAGAGCGAGTTAATCTGGTCACTTCATCAAGAGAGGCCGAGAGCTTGATTTGTCTATTTCCTATATTATGATCCCCATATTGTGATTTCTTTTTCTTTTTGACTGAAACGAATTATTATACCGTGATTCATTATGAGAATTCATAATTTAATCATTATAAAGTACACATTAGCTTTCTTTTTCCTCAAATCAATGATCAAAAGCACCAACGTAACATGATGATCATCGAAAATCAAATCAATATACCCAAACAGATATTCTAAAACTTGATATAAAGGCAGCAACAATCTTTTGATACTGATTCATCTTTCTTCAAATGATGAACAATTTTGCAAAATAGAAAAGGATTCGTGGATTTGTTTCATTATGATATGTCATAGAATGCAACTTATATGTACTTCAAATTTTTGCCAAGTAATAAAAATGTGGAGAAAATCACCCAGATAACTAAAATCCGTGATAAGAGTTTCGGAAAAAATACTAGATCAGTCCACTAAAATCTAATCTCAATAATCATAATCACCAAAAAGGCCACATGTTTCAACTGAGGAGAGCTTCTGATCAAGCACATAATAGTCAAAATCTCCTCCACACTATTGAAGTCCATGCATGTGAAGAGGTAATTGAAATGAACGAGTTCATTAGGCGGTGTCCCAAAAATAATAGTCAACAGAGTCCTAACAAATTTCAAAATTTATGTGCTTAAAATGTACCTTCAGCGATTACTTTTCAAGAACGAGACTATGAAGTTTGGGCAGATTTCGGAAGAGTTTATGCAAATTGCTAGAGTTGGCATAGCTGGATCCACGTTTATTAGCAATGTCATCAGAGAAACCAACCGTGACCGCCTTCAAACTGTCCAACACCTAAAGTGACATCCTGAAAAGCTCCTTCAATATCAAGCCACTTGAGGTTGCCAGCTTCGACGTTAATTTGCTTAATCCCCTCTAAGTTCCTCAACTTCAAACGTTTTAGTAGGGGGCACTGAGAAATCATAGCCTCAAGCCCATTCGGAGATAGCACAACATGCTAAAGATCCAAACTTTCCAAGTTCTTGAATCCTTCAAACGTCGACGGGATCTTCATCAAACATCCGTACAATTCCAAATGAATTAACTATCAGCAATTGAATAAGGTGGTGGCAATCTTGTAGTACTAACGTTTCTAGATGTCGAGTACAATTTCTTTGATGCACACTCTGGATAGATGAAGAATCTAGTGGTCAATGTCACTCGTGGCACAAAATTCTTTGTGCGAGAGCTTGAACTTTTGTATTGGCCCAGTATGAAGCAAGAGTGTTGGCACTTGATTTTTTGTCCAATTTTCAATTTTACATAAAAATCATGAAAATTAGGATTAGGAACCTTGGTCATGCTTATAAACCTCTTCCTAAACAAAAAATAATAATTTTTTTTATTTTTCGTGAATTTTTTCTCAATTTCTTTTTGGCTAAAAAGGGAGAAAAATCAAGAAAAATACTAAATGGAATTTAAAAAGATTCCACAAAAATATCCATTAATCTTCGTTTAATTCCAATTTTAGCACTGTAGATTCAATTTTAGAAAATTTCAGTTGGGGATATGTTTTTCCCAAAATTGGGTAATTTCATATACTAATTGAGCAAAAAATCCAATTTAGTCATTTTTAGTCATTTTTGGGCTATGATGTCTTCACAACAATTGATTCTGAGACCTTGAAGTTCATACTGGTCTTTCCAATTTCACAAATTGACAAAAGAATTGTAAAGACCCAAAAATTAATTGAAAATTAGGGATTTTAAGATCCAAATTGGGGATCTTATACAATTTGAAATTTTCGATTGAAACCTATACCTTCCCTAGGGTTAATTGAACATGGGTGATTCAATTTTTATCTCAAGTTTACCTAATTAGATTATTTGGACCCTTAATTGAATAGAATCCCAATTAAACCGATGCAAAATTCAGAATTTTTGAGTTTAATGAGGATGAAAACTCAAATTGATATTTTACCAAAAAAAAAAACTCAAATTGATATCATATTTTGAGGTAAAAAAATGTAAAGGATTCAAAATTTGGGGATAAAATCATGAAATTGGGTCAAAATTGGGTCGAATTTGCAAATTTAGACCCACCCGGGTCTGCCAAGTCAGTCAAATCCAACCTGACCCGACCCAACCCAAGTTGGTCATCCCCTTCACCCAGCTTAGACAATGCGCAGTAAAGGAGAAGAAAATATCAGCTCAACCCCATCTCTTCACCGACTTAGAATTCTTATTCATCACGTGAAAAACAGGATTTGACAGTTGGAGAATCTATAGCTGTCCATCCTCATTCGTTATAACCGATCGATGAGTCGGTTAGGGGTGAGAACCGACTAGGGGAAGGAGAAGAAAAAGGAGGGAAAACTTGTTATAACAAAACAGAAGGTGCTCGACGAAAATTTAGAGAGAGAGAGAGAGAGAGAGAGAGAGAGAGAGAGAGAGAGAGAGAGAAATTAGGAGTGAGAATGAGTAGAGGTCCTTCAGGCCGAGCAATTGGTACTATTCCAATCGGAAAAGCACCGGCAAATCGGTCTTTCTGGTAAACCTCCTCACTGAAGGTCCAAAAGCCAGATTGATTGGTAAGGTTTGAAAACTAGTCCTGATCGACAAATCCGATGCTTTTCCAGTGAAACGGTGATCACATGCTTGAAGAACAACTATAGGAGAATCATCCTAGAGCTTCCTTCTTGCTCGGAATTTCCAATCTAACCCCCGATGAAGAAGGTAAAAATGCTTCCCACTCATACACCAAACATTCGGCGAAATGATTGAATAATTGACCGAACCTTGTTATGTTTGATTCAACGATTTTCTTTTTGTGATTATTGATGGCGCATACATATTTATGATCATTTACTTTGTCATTTAATGCATTTTGGATCAGGATTGTGTGAAAACCTTAAGTTGACCCCATAATCATCCTCGTCGAAGCTCCCAAACCTCGTCGAAATGCTTTCTAGTGGCTAATGGCCTATCCGGTTGGTGTTTCTGATCCTATTTGATGTTTTGGTTGTTGTTTTGATCGCTAGAAACGGTTAGAACATGCTGTTTAATAATCTGAATGTTATAAGCATTTGATTATGACAATTTCGAGTTAGTGTTTTTAGGCTCGGTTTTCACCGACTAGCGGCTGTCCAATTGTGGTCTGGCAAGGCTAGGTGGTTAGAGGGTGTGGGATAGTTGATCTAGGAGCTAAGGTGGTGGTCGGAATGTGATCGGAGGGTTATCGAAGATTGACGTAAAGTGACGGCCCTAAAAACATAACAAACGAACTCATGCTCACCAAGTGTTTGTCAATATGCCTAAGAGAAAAAGAGAAGAAACGATGCCATTTTTTGACACCATGCTCGCTGGGAATTCGTAGGAGACTGATCAGTCTAGTCCAACCCAGTCAAACTGGTCTAAACTAGTCCAGTTCGATCCCGGGTGAGAATAAAAAAATCATAAAAATTAGAAAATTCAAAAAATTCAAAAAAAATAGAAAATTCAGAAAAATCATAAAAAATTTTAGAAAATTCAAAAAATTCCCAAAAAAAAATTAGATAATTCAGAAAATCCGCAATAATTAGAAAAATTCAGAAAATTCTTTTAAAAATGCGAAAATTCTGAAAATTCATAAAAACTAGGAGAAATTTTATAAAAAAAATTCAAAAATTCACAAAATGGCTTAGAATACCTGTGGTCACCCACTTTGAGTGAAATTTAAATATTGTGAGATGCCCAAGTGATACTTTTGAAGATTCCTTAGTTTAGGGATTAAAAAGGGTTTTAACCCTTAAAAAAAACCCTAAAAGGGATTTAACCCCAAAAAGGGGTCTTCCCCCTAAAAAACCCTAAAGCCACATAATCCATTGAATGAACAAACCTTTAGGGCTTTACTAGGGTTTAGGTGTTTTGATTGATTTTTATTTTAGAGACCATTTTAGGATTACTATGTTTGGTCGATTGATTTCTCCTGATTAGAACGGTTAGAATTAGTGAATAGGCCTTGCAAACTCGTGTGACATGTTTAGACACTTCGTATCATTTTAGGTGCCGAAAGAGCATTAAGGATATCGATTTAGGATCATTAACGTAACCAAGTCCCCTTACTCATGTAATCTCTGGTTCGTAGAAATCGTGGTATTTCTCCCATACCTTGATTAGATTTCTAGTCGACCAGTAAGGAGTAGTGGCGACTCCAAAGTAAAATTTAGGTTAAATAGAAAAATCAAAACATAAATACCCGCTATCTTGTGGGATATGGTCTAGAAGAGACCCTCGTTCGTCTAGTTATGGGATGTCTGTGAGACGTTTGGGTGAAATATCCATTTTGGACCTTAGTAGCTCATTCGGAGACAGTTTTCTCATTCATGACAAACGAAAGTACCTCCAAAGGTGCGTGAAAGCGCAACGCGACAAAGAGAACCTTGTCAATTATCTTCACCAGGTTTTCATGCAGACATGGTTGGAGAGAAGGAATTCTTGTGGCCCTAGTGCATTGGTCATCAAACACAAGTTGTGGAACAAAGGACCATCTATACCTCCACTTTCTCGACAAAATACTAGTCCTCACTGCCTCCTTAATCGGCAAGTGCAACAGGATTTGGTTCATTATGTGTCCTAGTAATTGGCTGATCTTGTCCAACTCATTCGTCATTCTTATTCTCACCTATAATACTTTAGAATTTCTAATAAACATTGACGCATTGCGGATGATTAGATGCGATCTAATTAAAAAAAACTCTAATGAAATTCTAAGTATAAAATAATAAATATATTAACTAATAATAAAACGAACATACTAAATCTTAAATATAAAAATGAATAACTACTAAAAATTGAAAAAAGAAACACCTATTATCCTCACATAATTTTTAAGATAAAAAGAAAAGGAAATAAATAAAATGTAATCTTCGAGGATGTACACTCTGCATTAAGTTTTCTTTCTTTTGGCCATCAATTGGAATTCCCTACAATGCATGGTTACTTACTAAAGAAGCAACTGTCATGAGTGCATAGGATGCATTTTTAACCTTGAAATCTCGATATTTGGATCAAGTGGGACTCATATGAAGCCGCGAAATACAAGGGTCTCAATTCTGTGAGTGCACATACACGGAGCTCAGTAACTCCGTCCTCTGAAAAATGGACCACCACTATTTTCTGACCTTCTTGCCAAAAGTCGGAGACAGATGTTAGAGTCAATAGATATTATTTTTGAACAAATAAATACCATGTAAAGTTCGGCTGCAAAAAAAAAAAACATCTAAAGTTCGGGTATATTGCTCACCGGAGGAATTGTTCTTGCTTAGCGATGTTCTTGGTCGAGCTTTGAGAGTGAGATGAAGTGCAATTAAATGGAGCAAGAGGAAGTGCTAAATGCAAGAAGGGGAGCAGTGAAGTGGAGACAGTGTAGCAAGGGAAGCCGGTTTGCCCTTTTAAAGTGGAAAATTTGAATTGAGCCAAAGGCAACCGCTTGTGTAACAAGTTACTTACTTTAGAGCTCCTTTGTCAACAAGTTTTTGACAGTGTCCCACCCCTTTTCCAACTCTGTCCCCTTATACCAGTCTCCTAGCATCTCTTCTGTCTGTTACAAGAATGAATTGGCTGTCTTTTCTCATAATTATTCATTGAAATTCCATGGTGGGCAGTGCGCGCCCTCGAACTTCAATTCTTCATCAATGTTGCTCCGAAAGTGGCGCCCCTCATTTCCCTAAAAGTGAGTTAAAAAAATGATTTTAAAGAACTTAAAATCGCGGAAATGAAGTCGGATGACCCGACCCGTGTGAGTTGCCACGATGTAGACCAAACTCTTGGCTTCATGATCTTTGGATCTTATCCTATCAATATTGAACTCGTTGGAAAGCTCTTGCCAAGAGCTTTTTGACAACGTGAAGATGCGTAGTAATTTCGTTGTCACTGCCTTGTGTAGAAGATGCATCATCTGTGTCTGTCATCTTCTGCAGGTCTGCTTGACGAAGCTGTAAGTGCAATGATCTTTTCCTTTTTAGACTCCTTTTCATCTGAGTGCTCAATCTCAGCATCGTATGCCATGAAGGATCCAATTAGCTAATCTAGTGAGAGAGTTGATAGATCTTTGGGCTTTATGGTGGGGTCTTCTTGGGTCTCCACTTCTTTGGTCAACACCTTAGAATTGTCTTCACTAGCTTGTAAAGGTTTTCCAAGTGCAATTACCAATCACACTATCTGCGAATCTAGTTTGAACGTTTGTACGATGCTATCGTCTCACTTTGTCTTGCTGAGCTCGTAATCCGTGATTGGCTCTACTCTCCTTTACACAAGTAGTACGTTCATGTGCCAAAATAAAGTTTATTCCAAATTTCTCCTGCTGAGGTGCATAAGCAAACCTGATTAAATTCAATAGGAGATAAGGAACAACATAAAACATGGGTAGCCTTTTTTTGTTTTTTAATCAGAAAAGATAACTAAGCTTCATTACTTCAAGTAGTTTCTCCATTACACCGAAGTTGGGCCTCGGAGACAATGAGGTCCCATAAAACACTAGGGGGAATAGTAAGCCAGTTTCTAGGGAGGTAGTTGTGTCTATGGGCCTTGGCAATCAAGTTCGCGACTTTATTTGCTTCTCACCTGCAATGAGCTAGCCTTAGCTTTTCGAAATGGGCCATCTCCAACTTGCAGGCCTTGATAAGAGCCTCCTCTTCCCACTAAGCCTTCTCTTGATCTATCGGCACCCTTATCAGGTTCAAGCTATTTGACTCCAGCACAAAGTGCAGAGAAGACTTCGACTTGAAATGCTTGCACGCCTGAAGGAGAGCTAGTGTTTCAACTTGTTCAACTGTAGAAGCATAAACACTCATGGCAAATCCATCCACCACTTTTCCAGTACAATCTCTGCAAATACACGCTATACTTCCTTTCGGTCTACCTTCCTCAAACGATCCATCCATGTTCACCTTCAACTCACTGCTCTTGGGTGACTTCCATTCCTCAGGTAAAAAACCTTTTTCCCTTCTTGATTTCTTGTTTCGTGGGTTCCATCTCACAAAACTTCTGCAAATCGCCAATGAAGAGTCCACCACATTCGACGGTTCAAGAGCTCATTTTCTAAAAACAAAATTGTTTCTTGCTTTCCACATCTCCCAAAGCATCGACGCCAACCGCTCCAGTGAAGGTGAGTTTCCCGTCCTCCTAACTTGATTAAGCAGCCAAATTTCAAATCGGCCTAGCCCTTTTTTTGAAATTTCCACTTTCAGGTTTGGGTGTCGCCAAACGTCGTTCGTCCACTGGCACAGCAGAAAGATATGTTCAATAATTTATGGGCCTTGCCTACAGAGAGGACACACCGGTTCAGGTAAAATTTTCCTTTTCTACAAAATCTCATTAGTCGGGATCGCATTTTGGTATAGACTACAGAATGGAAGTTTTATTTTTTGGTGTATATGCATATTCCAAACCATACCCCATAATTCTTTTGGGGGCTCATAAGAAGATGATGGATGGTTTATGTTCTTTTTTTTCTCTGATTTCCAAACCTGATTGTACGCACTCTTGACCGTAAAAGTGCCAGCTTTTGTTTGTGTCCACATAACTTTGTCTTTTTCCTCAGTGACCTCAATTGGGATAGTTAAAATTTCCTCAGCAATTTTTTTTATCAAATATTTGAAACAATTTTTGCTCATCCCATTTCACTTCCTCTATGTTAATCAGCTCGCTTACTGTCTGTGGCTCCCCACTTGGTTCCTCTCCTCCAATTGTGCCTGATTTGAGCCATCTATCTTCTCTAATCTTGATGTCCCTACCACTCCTCACTTCTCACATTCTTAGCAATTGCCTCTCTTCTCCACAATATGCTCTGTCATCCCCGTGAAGCGTGACTGCCCTTTCTAGCATGCCAGAATTCACTGTATGGGAAATACAATCCTTTGCGTACCTGTACCCAAATGCAGGAAGGGTTTTGATCTGACCTCCAAGCTTGCTCCAAGCATAGGCTTATTGAAGGACAATAAGGGCCTGTTTGGTTCAGCTTTGGGAAGGGGCTTTGGGCCTCGAAAGCCCCTTCCCAAAATGCTGAACCGTTTGGTGTAGCATTTGGCCTAGCATTGGCCAAATGCTAGCATTCCACGAATGCTACTGTTCACTACTGTTCACTTTTTTTTTTTTTTTTTGGGCTTGAAGTTGTCTTCTTCAGGCAGGCGATGGCGGCCGGCAAGGGAGAAGGGCCGGCAAGCCAGATCCGCCGCCGCCGGCAGTCGCCGGAGGCCAGGCGACCCTCGGCGGGGGTCGCCGGACCTCAGGCGACGGCCGCCTGGGTCGCGCCAAACAGGCCCTAAACCCCTTTTGGATGCTTTGTCTGCTGAAGCTCATGTGGGTCGCGCGACCTAGGCGGCCGTCGCCTGAGGTCCGGCGACCCCCGCCGAGGGTCGCCTGGCCTCCGGCGACCGCCGGCGGCGGCGGATCTGGCTCGCCGGGGGTCGCCTGACCTCGGGCTCCGGCGGCAGGCTCCGGCGGCCAGCTCCGGCAATGGGTAAGTTTTGTTTTTTTTTAATAAATAAAATAATTCTCTAAGTCCATTTACAAAAAAAATTCACCAAACACTATATTTTTGCCAAAGTAGCTTTACAAAATATTTTCACCAAACACCATCTACCTTTCCCCAATGGGCTTTCACCCAAAGGTATTTGCATTTCCCCAAGTAGCATTTTCAAAGTTGAAGCAAACAGGCCCTAAGTCTCTAAACCCCATTCCACCTTGGTCCTTCCTTCCTTTCATAGCATTCCAGTTTTTCCAGTGGATTCCTGACTTTGAATCACCATTCTTCCACCAAAAATTTGCAACTTTTCGTTCAATAGCTTGGCAAATAGAGATAGGTAGTTTAAAAATCGACATGGCATATTGCGATAGAGCTTGTACCACTGCTTTAATGAGTGTCTCTTTTCTGGCTTTTGAGATCATCCTTTCTTTGCACCCTTCAATTTTCATGTTTACTCTACCCAAAATTCATGTGAACATTTGTTTCTTAGTTTGACCCCAATCCTAAGGAATCCCTAGGTACTTTCCAGTTTTTTCTATTCCGGGACTTTCATTTTTGTCGCCATGTTCCTTCTCAACGT
The DNA here is from genome assembly GCA_031216235.1 of Syzygium jambos. Taxonomy (NCBI): domain Eukaryota; kingdom Viridiplantae; phylum Streptophyta; class Magnoliopsida; order Myrtales; family Myrtaceae; genus Syzygium; species Syzygium jambos. The sequence continues at coordinate 21,834,564 of CM062225.1, forward strand.
CTGAGGATAGTCTTTACTGAAGAACATACTGGATTAATTCAAGTTGACGACTTGTGCCGAAGCAAAACAGTACTGGTTTAAAATTCCTGCTACATTCTAACAGTCTTGAACCCTTCCATCTAGAAGAGATAGGGTTGGGCAATGTCTATTTAGTTTAATTCCCCTTATACTTCCTTCCTCCGCCACTTTCTTGAAAAGACAGGATAGCACATTAGCCACTAAAATAAAGAGGTAAGGGGAGAGTGGATCTCCTTGACGTGATCCTCTTGAAGGTTGGAAGAAGTTAAGTGGTTCACTATTAAATTTTATGTTCAAGGATGCCGACGTCACACAATACATAATACAAGCTACCCATTTGCCATCGAAATCCATTTTGATCAAACATGCTTCCAAGAAATCCCATTCTACCCTATCATAGGCTTTTCTCATGTCTAATTTGAGCACCGCTTGAAACTTCTTCTTTCTGTTTCGAATTCTAAGCTGATGCAATACCTTCTATACCACCATGATATTGTCTTGAATTTGTCTCCCCCCTCCCCACAAAAGCACTTTGTTTTACCAGCTATCAATTCCGAAAGAAAAGGTTTAAGGCGATTCGCCAAAACCTTTGAAATAATCTTATATCCAAAATTGCATAAGCTAATTGGGCGAAATTGGTAAAGACTTTCTAGATTCGACACCTTTTGAATAAGAGCAATATGAGTTCTATTCAGCTTAGGATTAAACATTCCGATTTCAAAGCAATCCGCCACCATTTTGAACACATCCTGGCTTATTATCTCCCAATGATGATGATGATAAAATTGGCCGTTTAGTCCATCCGGACCAAGAGCTTTAGTTGCACCTAATTGGAAAACCACGACCCTCACTTCTTCCGTATTAAGATCAGCCATCAGTTTTTTGTTAATTTCCTCCGACAACATCCTTGGGCACTGTTCTATGAATGGTTGAAAGTTTCTAGGACCATTTGTACTATAAGTTCTATGACTGGTTGAAAGTTTCTAGGACCATTTGTACTATAGAGCTCTTGAAAAAATTCCATCGTCATACTTTTGAGCTGCTCAATCTCTCGAATCCACTGGTTCTAAGAATTTTTCAGCGTTATAATTCTATTCCTTTGCCTTCTTTGTATGGTTGTGGCATGAAAGTATCGAGTATTTTTATCTCCCCATTTCAACTGGTTAATCTGAAACGGATCCCCAAGTACATTTCCTCTTGCCGCCAAAGGCTTTCAATTTCTGCTTTCAACTCCTTAACTCATCCCCCATTTTGTTCTCCGCTAACCGAATTTGTTAACTGTTGAAGCTCCACTTTAAAGGAGTTTATTTGCCGGGAAGAGTTTGTAAATTTTCTCTTGCTCCATTTCTCCAATTCTACTGCTGCACATCTTAGCTTTCCTGTCATATCAGCTCTTACCGATTTTGGTGACTCCGAAGCAGATTTTACTGCATCTTAACATTCTTCATCTTGTATCAAGAAAGCTTCGAACTTAAAATTTTTCTTCCTTTTTGCAAGGGTCAGGAATACGGATACTAAGAGAGCGCTATGGTCTGAACCAATGGTTGGTAGGGCAAAAACTTCAACTTTTGGGAATTGTACTCTCCATTCTACGCTATAGTGGACTCTGTCCAGTCTCTCTTTCACCAAATCTCCCCCGTCTCTATTATTAGCCCAGATGAAAGCACATCCCTCACTTTCTACATCCATTAAACAACAATCATTTAAGAAATCTTGAAACGCAACTAGGTGGAAATTCTCAGCTACCCTTCTCCCTACTTTTTCCCAGTGATACAAAATTTCATTGAAATCTCCCATTACAGCCCAAGGTAGGTCATTACAACTTTTGATACATTTTAACCCCTCCCACAGTACAAGCCTCTCCTGAAATTCATTTGGCGCATGGACGAAAGTAATTCTCATGGCATTATGTCCCCCCTTCTCCTTTATACAAAGATTGATGAAATATTTACTTCCACCTCTTCTGTCCACATAGCTGCTAATCCCCCTGACATGCCATATGGTTCCACTATAAAACAATTTTGAAAGTTGCGGATTCTTATTATCCTCTTCACTCTTTTTTCATGATTTTTTGTCTCCATTACAAACACTAAATTAGGCTTTTCTTGAATCACAAGGGCTCTCAAGGCTTGGACCGTCAGGGGTGAGCCTAAATCCTGACAATTCCAACAAATAAAATGCATTTGTAATCCGATGGCTTATTAGGGCTAGCCGCCATAGCCCATTTTTCACCTTCCGTCAGAATGTGCACAAGTGCATCTAGGAACTATCTCTCTGCTTGTCCGTAATTACTCTCTATCAGGTTGCTAACGGTACCTCAATAGTTTCAGGCTATTATATCCGCAACAACTGCCACGAACTCTACTGCAACGTAGCCACAGAGAGACACAACAAAGAAGAATCCCAGCTTATCTTTCTATCAAGCATTTGTCGAACACTAGATCTGCACGTGGAAGTAGCTTCCGATTAGCAAAGGATTGGAGGCTCAATCAAGGAGGTGATGAACCAGATGAGTCAAGCAGCGGCTGAGAAGGCTTGGTTTCAAGACGCATCAACTGGTAACAACGAACTGAAACCAGCAGTGAAGAAGGAATCGTAACCACTGTTGGACAGCGACTCGATTAAATGATATGGCTCTGGGTGGAAGTGGAAGCACAGAGGCGTAGGGTGATGTAGACGATGGAGGATTGGAGGTGCAATGGATGATGAGGAAGGCCTCTCATATCGAAATCGAGAGAGGAAGCTCCGATAGAAGGGAGAGGTTCGACTCGGTGTCGACTTGGGTAGCCTTGAAATTTAAAGAAGTCTTTCTACAATCATCCACAACACTCTTTTTCTTCTTTCGGAGACGATGTTCCTTCTGTTGCGGTCACCGGAAGAAATCACCCATTTTGCATCACGAATTTTTATAAACTCATAGCTCACGGATTTTCCTTCATTCATGCTTTGTCCCGACAATGTTTGCCATTTGATCTTTGACTCTGAAGTAGAAACACTTCCTGACATCTTGAGCACGAGACTTTGATACCAAATACAAGGTCCCGAATATAATAGTCACAAGGGAGTGAATTGGTTCAAACGACCACGGGTGATTTTTCAAATCTTTTCATTTAATAGCAGATTTTAAAACTTCTGCAAACTGTAACTTTTGGAACTTCTAAAATCTGTGTGAGTGCATCGTTGAAAATGATCTTATGCTTGTCTAGGCAACAACAAAGAGAAAAATGGACAGAGATTACGAATACAAGATTTATAGTGTTCGGCCATCATTTTGCCTAATCCACTCTGCCAGCTTTAGCGGCCCAATCAAAGCCATATCAATTAGTGTGACCAGGTATTAGATTTCACTTTCTACAAGACTAGTTTCTCAATTGATGCCCCACGGCACAATCAACCTTTTTTTCACTGTTGATTCACCCACAGCAGCATTAGGGCATGTTTGGTTGAACTTTGAAAATGCTACTTGGCGGAATGCAAATACCTTTGGGTGAAAGCCCATTGGGAAAATGTAAATGGTGTTTGGTAAAAATATTTTGTAAAGCTCATTTGGCCAAAATATAGTGTTTGGTGAATTTTTTTTGCAAATGGACTTTGAGAATTATCTTATTTATTAGAAAAAAAAAACTAACATATCCATCGTCGGAGCTAGCCGCCGGCGAGATAGATCTGGCGCCGGCGGCCGTCGCCCGAGGTCGAGCAACCCCCCGCGAGCCAGATCTGCCGCTGCCGGTTGTCGCCCAAGGCCAGGCGACCCTCAGCGGGGGTCGCACGACCCAGGCGGCGGCCGCCTGAGGTCGCGCAACCCAAGCGGTGCGACCCAGGCCGACGGTGCTTGGGCGGTTGCACGACCTCTGGCGGTCATCGCCTGGGTCGTGCGACCTCGCCGGCACGATCCAGGCACCGGTTGACCTCCCTCGCCGAAGAAGATGAACAGTGCCGCATGAACAGTAGCATTTGGCAAAGGCTGAAAGCCCAAGATTGGTCCGACTAGCTTTGGGCTTTTAGCATTTGGAATGCTAGCACTGGCCAAATGCTAGGCCAAATGCTGAACACTACAAAAAAATCGGATTTTTGCCACAAAAATTTGCGACGCAAAAATTTTCGTCGCAAATTTGCGACAAATTTTCCAACGAAAAGGAAAATTCGTTGGAAATTTCCAACGAAAAATTTTTCATCTCAAAATTCGTTGGAAATTTCCAACGAAAAATTTTTCGTCGCAAAATTCCAACGAATTTTGCGACGAATTCAAAAAAACCCAGGATTGTTCGGCATTTTTTATATTCATTGGAAAATTCGTTGGAAATTTCCAACGAATTTTCCAACGAATATCAATTTTTCGGGGAATTTTTTCAGTGTGTACAATTTTCATTGGAAAATTCGTTGGAAATTTCTAACGAATTTTTTTGGTTGGAAATTTCCAACGAATTTTCCAACGAATTAAAAACAAAATCGGTCTTGTTCGGCATTTTTTATATTCGTTGGAAAATTCGTTGGAAATTTCCAACGAATTTCAATTTTCCGGGGAATTTTTTCAGTGTGTACAATTTTCGTTGGAAATTTCCAACGAATTCGAAAAAAATCGGTCTTGTTCGACATTTTTTATATTCGTTGGAAAATTCGTTGGAAATTTCTAACGAATTTTCCAACGAATTTCAATTTTCCGGGGAATTTTTTTAGTGTGGTTAATTTTCGTTGGAAATTTCGTTGGAAATTTCCAACGAATTAAAAAAAATCGGTCTTGTTCGGCATTTTTTATATTCGTTGGAAAATTCGTTGGAAATTTTCAACAAATTTTCCAACGAATTTCAATTTTCCGGGCAATTATTTCAGTTTATACAATTTTCCAACGAAAACCCTACTCCTTCTTTATTCAACATTTTCGCGCTCATTATTCCCACAAGTCTCAATTTCCACATTCTCTCTCTCTCTCTCTCTCTCTCTCTCTCTCTCTCTCTCTCTCTCTCTCTCTCTGCGAACAATATTTTCGCCTTCACCATCTCCCTCCGCCTCCCCCTCCGCCTCCTCCCCCGCCGCCTCCCCTTCTCCTCCGGCTCCTGCTCCGGTGCCATGGACACCAACTCCTGCAACTCCTGCAAGCCCCCCTCGGGCGACGTCGGCTCCCTCCCCAAAGGCGCCACCGCGGCCATCCAAGGCCAGGCCCCCGCGGCGGTCGGCGCCCCCAACGCCACCATGGGCCGCCACCTTGCTCGCCGCCTCAACCACCTCATCGCCGTCGCCGGTGAGCTCGAGGTCGCCTAGATTTGGGCGAGCTCGAGCTCGTCGCCGGCGAGGCCCAGCCTCGTCGCCGACGAGGGTCGAGCTCGCTCGCGACGAGGCTGGGTCTCGCCGGCGGCGAGGGCGATTTTTCGACAAAAAAAAAATTTCGTTGGAAAAAAAATTTCCACGATTTTTCGACCAAAAAAAAATTTATAGTTTTTCCAACGAATTTGGTCACGTGTTTTCCAACGAGTTTTCCAACGAAAAAAATTCGTCGCAAATTTCCAACGAAAATTGAAATCTTTCGTTGGAAAAATTTCCGACGAGCTATTACCAACGAATTTTTTTTTGTTGGAAATTCGTTTTCCAACGAATTTTTTCAAATTTTTCGTTTTAAATTTCGTCGGAAAAAATATGTTTTTTTGTAGTGGAATCAAACATCCTAGCATTTTGGGAAGGGGCTTTCGAGGCTCAAAGCCCCTTCCTAAAGCTGAACCAAACACCCCCTTAGAGGTCTCACGTTCTCCATTGATCCCACGAATGGATTTACAAATAAAATCACAATTCCCTTTATGTGAACACTTACAATGATAATCCTTGTTCTCTCTCACACTCATCCAAGTGTCTCCAGTTTAATAACAAGTGTTCAGAGGAGATTTACAAGCAAGCTCTCGACTCTCAGAATAAGAGTCGCAAATTTCAGACTCCTGAAAATGAAAGTTCACGTATGTGCATCAATTCGATCGACTCCCCTCTCTCCCTGCCTCCTCCCTTCATCCCAATTTTCTGATTACTTTTATTTGCTGAGGTAACACATACTTGGTGTCCAACTCAGCGTTTGAACTGGCTAATCATAAGAAAGTCGAGCTAATCATAACTTAACCCTTTTCTTCACTCATCATTCCGTCTGACCTCATTAATAAAGGGGTTATCAGTGGACCATTTAAAGAAGTGTACAGGCTATTTTGGTAAAGAAAAAGTAGTAGAGGGATTGATTTTCAATTTCTGAAAGGACTTGCAAAGCCAAAAGAGTGGCATCATCTCCCCAGAAAAAAAATAAAAAATGCAGCTAGCTTAATGGCACTGTTACAAATTCAGCGTAATGGCAACCGAAATATAAAACTTCCTAGCTAATTGCTAAAAATAGCCCTTATGCAGTAAAACCACAAAAACTAAATCCGTTAAAAGAATAATAAAAACCAGAATCTTAGCACAATATTAAACACCTGCAGTGAACAAAAATTAACAAAAAAAAACCCAGCCTTTCATATTTATTTTAGGTATCCTGCTTTATACTAAAATGATTTAGTAAAATGCCATGCATAATTATATAAAAGGGAGATGAAAATTTTAATTGATATTAAAGACTAAATAAAAAATTTTAAAAATTAAAAAATAGGAAAGTGCAAGTCTTACTCTGTTAGTTGTATCTCAGAAATGGCTTTAATTGAATTTCAATCGGTTGATATTCATCTAGCTTTTTTCTTTTTCTTTTTTGATTTTTTTTGTTAGAAGATTCATCTGGTTTAGGGAGTCATTTTTCTTAAACCTTTGAATAAATTGATTTTATATGGTGTTTTCTTTTAGCTAAAATGGATAAAATGATAAAAATATAAAAAAATAAAAAATGATAAATAATAAAAAGTAAAAACTCCCATTTGCGTTTATACTAGGATTACATTTAGGGATAACCTCGATATATGTTTTCGCTTTGGATATCTTTTAGTAAATGTTTGGCTTGGTAGATGATTCCCTTTAACTGAAATTAGATTTTGACTTTGACTTTGAAAATTAGCTCCCGGGTTCCGTTCCTAGGGCTTAATAATAAAGAAATGTAATATTCTTTGCCCGACTCATATCGGGTTTATTTTCTCGCATTTTATTGTTGTTGCCTTTACTTTTGTGATTTAGATGTGTGGCTTTCAATACTTTTGATTTGATATGATTCTTGCCTCTTACGATTGATGGAAAATATTTTCAAAAATAACCACGCATGGACATTTAGTAGGGCATAACTAGAGACTTAAAATGAATAAAAACCACATGATTCACGTTTTCGATAAAAAAAAAAAAACAAGTTCATATATTGAAATGACGCTAATTAGACTAACGAAACCAAGTTCCCGACCTTATATCTCTAATTAGGAAATGAAATGTCCTCCTAACATTCCCAATGTTCCACTTGGCTCTTAGTTGACCTAAAAAAGACTAGTGACGACTCCAAGTTAGATAGAGTTATCATTGTGTATTCAAATCGAACTAATGTCGCTCACAGTAAGGTTTGGGAGACCCCGTGCCAAGCGAGAGCGAGCACCTTAATTAGAGGAATCTGTCGTTTCTGCTCAATAAACCGTTAAACCTGCTTCCCCCTAAGTAACCCATTAGGGAGGGTCGTGACAATGTGGAAATTCTAAGACCACAACCCTTTAATTTCCTGGAATAAAATGTAATGTACGAAGCAAATGAATACTAATGCATATGTGAGACATGAAAATATGCATTTGGTAAGAGTCTCCAAAAGCTAGACATGATGAAGCCGCAAGAAACTAAAGAACGATGACGTGGAATTTTAAGAAAAAGTTTGTCTTCAGAGCAGCTTAGAGACCGGCATGAAAGGATTACAAATATAACATATATTTGGGAGAAACACCACATTAATAAAGTTCCTATCGGTGGACCATTTAAAAAAGTTTACGGGCCATTTTTTTTAAACAGTAAATAAAGGGATTGATTTTGAATATTTGAAAGGATTACAAAGCCGTAAGGGACATTATCTCCCCTGAAAAAATTAAAGAGTGCAGCTAGCCTAACGGCACCATTACACTGAATTTGTAATAGTGCTCTTGTGACCACAATTCTCATGTTATGCTGGCTGGACTCATTTTGGCAACCGGAATATAAAACTTCCAAAGGTAATTGCCAAAATTGGGCCGTTATGCTGTAAAACCACAAAAGCCAAACCTGTTAAAGAATAATAAAAACTAGGATCTTATCATTTAGCACAATTTTAAACACCTATAAGGAACGAAAGTCAACATAAAACCCAGCCTCTCAGATTTATTCTCGGTCTCTTACTTTACACTAAAATTAATTAGTTAAATGAAACCAATATGTTGCTGGTTTTTTTTTAACAATTTTCTACGTTCGCTTTGTTTCAACGTTAGAACTAGAAATGACCAAAAGTATAATCTTTAGAAAGTTAACATGGCAATCGGATGATCAAAGAGACGATGGGACATGATGAGTGTCAAGTGGGGTGCATGAATTTATAAATTTTGTGGAACTAAGTTCCTAGTAAAATAAAATAACAACATAAAAGAACTTTTTTTTGTTAATTATATAGTAACATGCACGTTGCCAACCTAACAGAAGAAGTAACATTATTTAACAAAAAAAAGAAGGCATTAAAAGTTCGGCGGTGCTATTTGCACCCCATTTTGACTAAGACACTCATTTTTTTTCAATTAACTGACTGGAATACCCTTCTCTCTCTCTCTCTTCAATCTTTTATCTTTTTTTTTTAATCAAGCTAACAAAAGAAAAACCGGCCTAATACTCTAAAAATCCCCCAACTTTAACTTTTGTCCCAATTTTACCTTTTTCTCATAAAAAACCTCCAACTTTAGGTTCATTCCTAATTCTACCATAAAATTTTTTTTGTCCCATAAAAAACCCTCACATTTAGGATATGTCCCAATTTTACCCTAAACTTCTTTTGTTCCTATGAAAAGCCCCAACTTTAGGTCTTGTCTCAATTTTACCCTGAAAATTTTACAGTCTCATAAAAAACCACAAACTTTTACTTGAGTCACAAATCTGTCCTCATTACCCCTACATCCAAAATTTCTCATTAACAATTGATAGATTAAAAACTCTCAAGCACGAGTTGTTAGAGCGTCCCGAGCGCTCTCTGATCATGAAAGATGGAACATTCCCAAGCACGAGAGATCAATGAGCGTAAAATCACTAATGGCGATTCTGATGGAGGTTTAATAGAGAGCAGATTTGAAACTAAAATAAAAGTTGGTGATCTTTTTATGAGACAAAAAAATTAGAGTAAAATTGAAATTGGACCTAAAGTTGGGATTTTCATATGTGATAAAAAAAATTAGGGTAAAATTGGTACTCGACCTAAATTTGAGGGTTTTTCATGGGACAGAAAAAAAATTATGGTAGAATTGAGACTGGACCTAAAGTTGAAGGTTTTGCATAGGACCAAAAAAAGTTTAGGGTAAAATTGGGACATGACCTAAAGTTGAAGGGTTTTTTATGAAACAAAATGTAAAATTAGGACAAAAGCTAAAGTTTGAAGTTTTATGAGGTATTAGGCCCAAACAAAATTGACTTTAATTCAACATCTCTCTTATTAGTTTCACAATATAAATACCCTGTTACACCCAACAAGACTTCATCTTATCATGCATCGTGCTTTGCCTAGAGAAGGTTGAAATAAATGAACTCATATTTTTAGTCACAATATCCATAGAGAAGATTAGAAATTTCTGTTTATGATGGCTATGAACACACATTTGGTTACCTAGTTTTTATCAAATAGTTTGAGTGAAACTATGTTTCAAATTTGAAATCTAAATTTTTAATCTAATTATCTAGTCCATCTTGATCAAAAATGGAAAGAAAAAACTTATCATAACGTCAAAAAGGTTAGTTTGTTAGAAATATGATTAAACGTTAAACATGTTTATATTTAGATCACATCGAAATGAAAGATAAGCAAAAAAGGAAAATAAAGTAACTTCTTGACGTTCTACTTCTGCCATGAAGAAAATATGAATATCGATTATAAATTCAATCTCATAGCAAGTGGATTAAAATTTTGAAATATGATTGCACGGAGCATATAATTGCACGGCACATGCGAATTGTATGGTCGGTCCTTCGATCGTGTACGCAAGGAAGAGGCTGAAATTTCTTGGCATTTCAGTCTCTACTGCGCGACATGGAACAGTCTTATGTCTACAAATTGCCATTCGCGGCTTTGTTTGCGTCGCTCACTAAAAGAAAACAAGAACTGTAGCCATATCATCTTCTTCCTCTTTGTATGTTCACTTCCTTTGGTTAGTATCTCAAGAGGGGGAAACCAAAAAGAAACGTACGTCTCTCCAGATTTCTGCAAATCCCCCGAAGTCCTCCTAAAATTCAGCAGCTGTCGCCGCTTGGCAAATTCTCATCCGAGCAAATGGGAGGATTACATCCAAAACTTTTCCGCCACTCACGCTCGATGTTAGCATCATTAGTGTCTGATCCACAAAAAAATCAGTGGTAATGTTTGCCACTGGTGGTGTAGCAGAAATGACATCGATCCATGCACGCAACAAATGTGCGAGATACATGACAACTGCAAGTTCTGAAATAATGGATCGACCATCACCTCCACGTTTTTTTACAAGACAGGGACCACACAACATGATAGATGCCGATTAGACCCCTTCTCACACGTGAAAGAGGCCATCCAAGCGACCTCGGACACCACGAAGGTCGGTGGTTGTTCTAACCATGAGGATGTTGACCGACAAGTAAGGAGAGAAACTAGTGGCCGATCCAAGTTCGTTTGTTTCAGACTCTCCTTGCCAATGCGCACGTCGTTTTTGCCACTGCACATGAGAGATGGGCTTACTGATATCTTGAAGTTCTGGACAGCCTTCTCAGGGACGACCACTGTTCCGTGCATACTTGGAAATACCATTGGTTTCTTCAGTCCCATTGGGGCAAACCCCATTGTCCTTAATGCGAAATGATCCCGCACTCAAAATTATTTTAAGCTATTTTCCAAACCGGCGATGGCCTCATTCTTTAGTTCATATGAATAAACTATAGATCTCTCTTAACTGGATTCTGTTTTCCCCCTCAAAAAGTGTAAAACAGATCGCCTGTACAAGTTCTGAATTAATTCCAATGGCACCATCATCGTTCCCGTCCTATTCCAAGTCAAGACGAGCACAGCTAGAGCCGGTCATGAGCTTTTTAACTTTCGTGCACTACACGTTAATGACATGGTATATCAATTGGACGTTGAAATCAAAAGATATTGTCGAAATCAAATGATATTGTGTAGATTCACTCTACTATAAAATATAAGAAGTGGTGTTGACACCTAATTTTTAGCCGATGCGTCATTAAAAAAAGAAAATTCGAGATTATGATTTCCGATCGCACCGGAGCCTATTTCTTCAACAAAAAGTGTCATTTTTTAATTCTGTCTATTGGCCCAGCTTTTGTAAGCGATTTTTTATTCATTTCATATGAAAACCCGAAAAGTCAAATAGTTGACTTTCGAGTTGACTTTTTGGTCAATCCTTTGACCAAAAGTCAATCCCGGGTCAAATTGGAGCTTTTCGCATAAAAAGATTTCTTTCAAGTTTAATTTCACTTTAGAAGTGAAAATTCAAGAAAAATTCAAAGATTTGATCATAAAATCAAACTCCTAGTGAAAAGTCAACTAGGGTTTGACTTTTGGTCAAACCTTTGACCAAAAAATTAAAAAATACAAAAATCCAAAAATCATCTTATTTTACATTCAATTTACCTTTGGCATTTGAAATTTTACAAAAATTGATTTGGAATCAACTTTTTCCCAATTTGCGGAATTTGGTTCAAATCGGGCAAAAATGAAATTACTTCATTTCTAGTCATTTTTTAGATTAGTTTTCTTCATGACATTTGATCTAGAGGTCATCTTATATTCAATTTTTGAACCAATTTTGTGATTCCAAGCTAAACACAAAAACTCCCAATTTTGGCCCTAATAAGTTATTTGGATCAATTCTTCATGATTTGCGCAATTGAGGCACGGATGAGCCTAATTTCTTATATAAAATCCAAATTCAAAATCAATTTTGGAAGATTCACATGAATTTGAGTCAATTTGATCAATTTAGTGATCCAATGATAAAGAAGTCTAAGAGTAATTGATCTAATTAGTGCAATTCAACTTGACCTACTCTAGACTAATATTCAATTTGATGAATTGAGACTCAATTTGGTTAATTAGACTTCAATTAAACTTGTTAGTCTAGCTTAGTCATGCAATTACCCAAATTCAAGAGCAATTAAGACAAACAAGTTAAATTGGACATGAATTTCAAATCGATTCAATCCAATTTGATTAAATTCGATATTAATGAGGTCAATTAATCATGATGGAGATCAAATTGTACCAAATTGGAACAAAAGAAATCAAGGATTGAACCAGTTCAATCAGACCAAATTCAGGGCTAACTGACTCAACCCGGTTTGATTCAAATTGAACTAATCCGATTGGACTAGCCATTTTCCGGTCGAAAATTTCGATGATCGACGGTCCGTTCAGACCAACCAACGCCGGCCACATCCTCTTGAGCCCGAAAGTGACAAAAATACCCTTAATTGAGAATTACAAAAATGCCCCTAAGAGAAATTACTAAAATGCCCTTCTTCAAGGATTAAGCAAATTAATTAGGGGATAAGCAAATCAATCATAGCCATTCATTTAGAATTGATCATGTCCATCCATGATGCCATGTCACCAATCCTTAGCCTTTTAAGAATATCCTTAATCATTAAGGATGCATTTTGGGCCATTGGATTAATCTAAGGGCTAGAATTCAAAGTTGAGGGAAGTATATAGTATTTTTCCCTCCAAAAATCAAAAGGGGAGGACTCATTTTCAGATCTGATTTCTCTCTCTCTCTCTCTCTCTCTCTCTCTCTCTTCATCTCACGCCATTTCTCTCTCTCTCTCGTGTTCTCTCTCGGCAACAGCCCCTCCGCCTCGTCGCCGGAGCTTTCCGGCGAGCCACCGCTCCACCGTCGTCCCCCACGGTGGCCCAAGGCTGGTCGCAACACCAGCTGTCCGTGTCGGTGCCCGGAGCTTGCTGTTCCGGCGGCTTCTTCCTCTCGGCAGCATCATCGGCGCTGCTGCCGGTGATGTGATCAGCCGGTTCAAGCGGCTAAACCGGCTGATCGGTGTTCTCCTCAGCAATCCCGAACCTCCAGCGACGTTCTTCAACATCTCCGTGCGGCTGTGGTGTTCATTCTCTTGTTGAACAGCCACCGGATCGTGCTCTTTGATTTGACTTTCAATTACAGTCCATTCGTGAGAAAACGAATCAATTCTCACTATATTTTGTGCAATCCATTATCATAGGTTGGCCGAGCTTTCTGAGACTTCTCCGTGCCATTCCTGATCTGAATACGGAGGCCGGATCGCTCGATCACTCATTGGAGCATTGTTAAACAAGGTAAGAACACTTAAACATGATTCTGCAAATTCGTGTCCAGGAAAACCTGCATGTTTGAGATGCTGATTTGAGCTTGTTAATGTCGAAATCTGACGAAGTGAGAAACTAGAGAATCGTAAAATTCGTCTTGAGCTTCGATTTGATATATTATATGCCTTGATCGGACTTGATTTGCTATGTCAAAACACTTTTAGAAGTTAGGATCAGAATCTGAAACATAATGTTCAAGTCTGTTCTGATATTTTCCTAATTGACGTTGTGTTGTTTGATGATTTTTTATGATTTTTTACGATCATTTTTTGAAAAATCTTTCTTCATGAAAGTTGCAGAGGACATCTTGATCTGTTCATCATAAAAGTTTCACAAAATTCTGAGCATGTTAGTCTCGTACGATTTGCAACGTCATGTATGTATGAATCTAGTGACAGATTAGTTCAGACTGACCTTCGTGTGTTCTTTGATTTTCATAAATTCGTGTGTTCGATATATGAAATAATTTTCTTCACGAAAGTTCTTACTGAGATCGAGATCTTTCTATTGGTACTAATTTCATCAAAATCAGAGGTCATTTGAATTTTCAAAAGGAATTCTCACGATCCGATCAGTATCTGTGTCCAGATCTGATTTTCATTCCTTTGGATTTCAAAAGATGTTTCTCTGAATTTGATAAAGTTAGAGTCCTTTTTTGCAAAAAATCAAAATTGAAAAGTTGTTCATTAGGGTCTCATTATGTTGACTGGAAATTTTGAGGGCCTAATAGCAATTTTTGGAGGGTCAATTTGCTTAAAATTTCATAAAAGGTCTTCACGGGTTAAAAATTTCATTTGCAATTGAGTCCTTCACAAAAACCAAATTTTATAAAAATTTGAAGGGCTTTTTAGCAAAACTCAAAACATGAAAGTTGTTACACACGGGGAATATTAACCGTACAAAAATTTTCACGTGTTTTTGATAAGGTTTGTTATTTTTCCCGACATTATTTTGAAATCCATAACAGAACCGAGTCCAGCCTGTCACTGAGATCAAATTTGATATTTTCGGGAAAATCGCTTAGGATTTTGAAAAAATGGTCTTCTTGACTTTTAATCCTCATGTCATGAGCTTTCTAATGACACCTGACTCATTTCATTTGGACATCATTAGGGTAGTTAATCATATCCGAACAGAAGCAATCCGAATTAGATAAAAACTGAATAAGTGGTCTCCTTATGAAGCCCACTTCTCATTGTTTGATTGGCTTCGAAATAAGGCCAATGGGCTTGAATACATGCTCATTCTATTACTATGCATGTGTTTGTTAGATGAATGCTAGGCTCGATGCATGTTCGGCGGGTAGCTCGTTATGGTCATTTAGAACTTGACTTTAGGGGTTAATTGATATGAGTTGCCGTTTTGTGAATGCAAATGGTTGTCCATTATCATTAACCATTAATCAAACAATGTTAGGTGATTAGGTTGGTGATGAATCGAAACGCATGAAAAACAAAGGCCGATTCCGAGGCCCGTGCTTAATTAGTGAATTACTTGCACCATTGTTCTTTTTTGGGTTATTCTTTCATATGTTGTTTGTCGTGAATGAATGTTATGAATATAAACACCGACACCCGAGAAGCGGTCCATGGGAGAATAATCCGAAATGGTAAAAGAACAAGGTGATTGACCGATGTCTAATCCGGTCTCAATTTGTATTCATTGGATGATGGTAATAGACCGATGTCCAATCCGATTTCAATTTGTACTCAATTCATTCATCCCCGATCATGTCTCGGATTTTCAATTCGTGTTGTAATAAACACCCGACGAGTTGCGGGTTTTTACTTTTTTTTCGCACTTAGAATTAGTTTGTCTTTTCAATACTTCGAGTGTTTACTTTATGAAAAGTCTTTCAATACAATTGATTGTTTCTTTCTTTTTTTAGACTAAGATAGGATTAGTTTAGAATCTTAAATGAAAATACAAAAACAAGATGCATGATCACATAGTGGACTAAGACTTTGGCATGAAAATGGTAAAGAACAAATGCATGACAACTTAGATAACAACCATGTTAAGTTTAGCGGTACCGAAAGGGCGTTAATAGAAATATTAACGTAAGCTAGTCCCCGAACCTTTGATCTCTGGTTTTCGTAGAAATCGAAACGAAATTCCCGCGTTTCGGTTGGGTATTCTAGCCAACCCCCGACCTAGGCTAGTGGCGACTCCTAAAAAATAAAATAAAATCGATCCGCTGTCACGCAAGATATGGATTTAGGGAAAATCTACGTTCATGATCAATGGGTCATATGGCTAAACAAAAGATTTACACTTCAGTAAAATCATTTTTTATGAGGCGACATATGAACCGTCTCATGAACACTTATCTCTAAACCCGCCTCATCTAGTTCGGCCCTCATGAGGTAGGTCGCGACAGGCTTGGCGACTCCATTGGGGACTAGGTTACAAACCTAAGTGGATTAAAGCCGTAATAAACTTGATTGGTTGTTATCTCACTCGTCTACATTTTGTAGCATCGACTGCATGTCAAAGTCACGTGGAAAATGAGGTTAGTCCACTAACCATGTGTTAAATGGTTTTGTAGGTAGGAGCCATAAGGGGTGGAGTGAATGAAAACCCTTTGTTTTGTAGGTGGCGTTAGGGTGAATGTCGAATGTATGAGATTATATTGAAGTGTTGTTTGCTTTAGATTTAAATGCATGTTTACTTGCTTTAGCACGACACAATGCACCCACGTCCCGCGGTCTAAAACCCCGGATCGCTTTAGGGCACCTTTAGGAGGTATTAAGAGTGGAATCCGCATGTGAATCCATGTGGTAATCCATTCTTCAATACCGCTCATCTTGATTAGTAAGAAGTGCACCGGCCGACGTTAGTAGCGATGGGTAAACTCTTCTTATCTAATTAAGGTGGGGACCTTAAACCTTTAAAATCCTACCCTTAGATGTCAAAACTCACATGTCCTCATACGATGTGTCAATGTGTTTGCCATTTTCTCTTCGTGGTAAGGTTGATTGTATCGTTCTACAATTTCAATTACGCCATGTCAATTCCACGTTATATTCTTTTCTATAATGCGTAGTGATTAATCTTGATGCCCCAAATTAGGATTAGTCAAAATGGATATGTCGGAGATTCGAATCATCCCCGTACCAAGAGCTCTTGTGACCATGTGGGAAAGTCTCGAGTCAAAGCAGAAGGATTACGTGGAAAAGAGGATCGGATATCTTCCCGCACTCTTATACATCGAGCATCGTATCACCATGATCAAAGCATTGTCCCATTTTTGGAACTCAAAGACATCCACTTTTGTGTTTGATCGAAATGAGTTGACCCCTACAATTGAGGAGTACGATATTGCCACTGGTAGAGTCGGGTCTTTTGGTCTAGTTAGTCCTCCAATAGATATAAATCCAATAACTCTTTTGACCCAATTCTTAGGAATCGATATTCTCCAAATCAAAAGCGTTCTTAGAGGAAATTCCAATGCACTTTCTTTCACATTCTTAGAACGACATTTTTCTAGCTTGCCAAAAGAATCGGGTAATCAAATTCCTCGAGTTTTTCTCTTAACATTCTTTGGTTTTGTGGTTTTTCCATTTACCAAAAAGACCATGGATCCTTTGGTAGTTCACATTGTCAATCAAGTGTGTATGTTCAAAAGATTCTCCAATATGATTTTAGGTGAGACCTTCGTATTACTCAATAGGTTCAAACAAAACAAAAATGGTACTTTTAGAGCCCCAATAGGTTTACTCTAAATTTGGTTGGTCTCTCACCTCAAAGATTTCGGTTTGAGCTTGAAAATCATAGATGTGTCCAAAGATTGTCATCCTATCTCGCTCTTCCGAGAAAATGAAAAAATCTTTCCCTTTTGGTCATTCTCAACTTGGTTTAGTTTTTTCAAGAACTTTGTTCCAAATCAAATCCAATGGCATGTTCGTTGGCTTGGAAATCCCGAGGTACGCCTTAATAATAGATCCGACAACCCAATCCCACTCTTGGGTCTTACGGGGTCTACGTCATATTACCCTTTTAGGGTGATCCGTCAATATCACGCGCTTCAAAAGATTCCACCATTCCTAAAGCTGGGGTTATATCATTTTGACTATCGCGAAGATGTCATCCAAAAGAACCAAGTGGCGGATTTGAAGGAAATGATCAAGTCCACCATTGATATGTGGTACAAATGCTGCCCAGAGCCGATTCTCATTATCGACGAGTCAGAGTTGGAAGGAGAAATGAAGATACATCATGCATTGCCGGAGTACATATACCGTCGTCTCGAGCCCGAGCTTAAGGTGGATCTCCCTAATGTCCCCAAGAAGCCAACTCAACAACAAGCTATAGCCGTAAGAGCTCTTAGGGAAAGGGATGAGGCTTTAGCTGAGGTTGAACGTTTGACCCAAGAAAACAAACGAATTCGCCTCGCATCTAAAGAAGATCCGTTACAATTTGTGCTATATTCCATGAGGAAGTCTCCTTTCATGTAATTTGCGTTTTATATAT
The DNA here is from genome assembly GCA_031216235.1 of Syzygium jambos. NCBI lineage: Eukaryota > Viridiplantae > Streptophyta > Magnoliopsida > Myrtales > Myrtaceae > Syzygium > Syzygium jambos. Next base: position 21,852,538 of record CM062225.1, read on the forward strand.
TTGATGTATAGGTTTTTTTTTAGTAATGATGTAATAGGATTCTCTTCTTGTTGCTAGATTGATCTATAGGGGTTGTATTTCATGAATTTTGTTAATAGTGAAATTTCCTTTTGTGTGTTCTTTCTTTTCCGAGATTCCAATGGAATATAAATGGAGCATCTTGATTAATCATCGCGCGTTACCCCTTTAATTGTATAATTTCTTATGAAGAAATTGTGATAAGAGATTATTCACGTGATATTGAGATCATGAGAATATTTATCATCTCTATTTCATCCAAAGAAAATATAAAATTGAAGGGTTTTATATTTTCGCATCAATTCATTTTCCGCATACTAACTTGATTTCTGTTTCTATTTTTTTAAAACAGGGTATTAAAATACGGCTGAATCGCGTCTTATTATACGCACCCGTCGCCAAGTAAGGATGGAAAACGAAGATACTCGTAGTCGCGTTATTACCATTGAGAATCAGATGGCACAAATGATGGCGCTCTTAACTGATCTTGCAAATCAAGTAAAGAACTTCACGCCTGTGGCTCCTGCTACTGCAGCTTCTACTCCTAATGCGCCCACTAATGCACCGACGATAGATCCTGTTGACAAAGAACCTGCTGAAGAGGTCCCCGTTAATGCCATTCTCGCCGTCATTGATTTGGAAGCTCCACCTAAGGAGTCGCCTGTGGCTCACATGGATGAAGAGAGTGCGAGACGTCTCGCAAAATTGGAAGAACGCTTATGCATGTTGCAAGGTTACCAACTCCAAGGCTGTGATAAACTATCGCCTTTTACAAAGGTGAAAGCCCCTGATTTTTACAAGGAGCCCGAATTTTCAAGGAAGTACGATGGAACTGGGTGCCCTAAAACCCACTTGAAATATTATTTGAACAAGATGGCTCGTTATTCCGATAACACCCCGCTGTTGATCAACAATTTTCAAGATAGCTTGGCTGATTCCGCCTTAACGTGGTTCATCGAATTGGATTTGGAGAAAATTTGCACCTGGAAGATCTTGCAGATGAATTCCTCCAACAATACAAGTTTAATACCGAAATTGCTCCAACCCGTGAAGAGCTGGTCCGGGTTGATAAAAGGAGAAACGAAACTTTTAGAGCGTATGCCCAAAGGTGGAGAACTACGGCATCTCAAGTCAAACCTTCGTTGTCCGAGAAAGAAATCATGCAACTGTTCCTTCGAGCTCTACCTCGAGAATACTTCGATAAGATGTTTAATAACACTTGCATTAATTTTCCCGCAATGGTGGAATTGAGAGAACGTATCGAAGGAATCATGCGAGAAGGTCGATTATCCGAGATGACGACTCGCAGGTTTACCTCAAAGAAGGATAAAGAGCCAATAGTGGAGGTTGCCTATATTCAAAATCCTAATAATCAAAAGCCATTAAATTCACCATTTCAAAGGTCTATTATAGAAACGGGGAGTTCTTCCCGAAATTTTGACCGAAAAGGAAAAGCTCCGCAAAGGCAATTCACTCCGTTACCAAGACCTATGTCTCAGTTGCTGCCGATGTTGATTGAACAAAGACTCGTAGCAAAAGAAATTCCGAGAAACAACCCACCAAAGTTTGCTGGGTTTGATTTGGCAAAATCTTGTGTGTACTACATGGGTGAGAAAGGCCATGATGTGGACAACTGTTATACTCTCAAGATTAAGATTCAGAACCTGTTGGACAAGAAGATCTTGTCGTTTAAAGATGCTACACCAAATGTTCAACAAAATCCGCTCCATAATCATACCGAAGTCGTTAATGTGATATTTGGAGACGAGAATGAGAAACCTTTCTTGTTCAACATGGTGAAGTTGGAAGAGCTATTGACTATAGCTAGAGATCAACCGAAAGAAGGAAATGTATCCCGGGAGGAGAAAATGTATTGCTTAGCCAAGATGGCTGCTTTAGGCATAATTCAGCCTTTTTAAGGAAGGAAACCCGAAAGGTCCATCGAGATCGCTGTAATTGATTTGTCGTCCGAAAAATTCTCTTGCAAGTTCGCAGGTGAAGCCTCATGCTCTAAGCCAAATGATGATGGATACGAGCCAGACGTTGATGAACCTTGGATTGATACATATTCCGATAGTGATTTGGAATGTGAGAGTAAGAATGCCCGTCTAGATCGTGAATTTATGAAGAAGACTATTGAAAAAGGTGAAATTGTTGATACCCTCGAACAATCGAGTGGTAAATATGACTTCATAGTCAAACACACACTACCTCCAAGCTTCTTCGTCGACCCAAGGGACATCGTTCCCGATGGATGGGGAGGCATGGATGATGAAAGCATGGATCACATATCTAAAGTCTTTGAATCTATACCCGTTAATGAAGACAAGGAGTATATTTCTGACACGGATTCTGATCTTGGTGCTAGAAGAACTCATTGGGATCGTGAATTTGCAATGACCGCTCATGAACGTGATGAAGTGGTTGATACTCTAAGGCAACCAAGTAGGAAGTGACATTTTTGTCAAATGTTCACCTCCGCCAAGTTTCTTTATTGACTTGAAAGACATTGTTCCGACTAGATGGAACGATAACGAAGATAATAGAGAAGTTCTTTCCGATGCTGATTCGGAATTTGAATGCCATACCTCCCACTGGGATCGGGAGTTCGTTAGGAAAGCGATTGAAAAGGGCGAACGGGCAGCCAAGTGGTAAATACGATTTCATGGTAAAATACTCTCCTCCTCCAAGCGCTTTTATCGACCCTAAGACTATCATCCCAAGTGGATGGGGGTCCGAATTTGAAGATGATAGCCTAGTAGCTGTGATTGATCCTGTTGTAATTGAATTGAATGCTACTTGTGAAATCCAAGCGCATGTTGTAGAACCTGTGGTCATAGATTTGATGGCTGATGGCTTTGGAAATATAGAGATCTCTAATGAGGATATTGAGCCTGTTGTAATCGAGTTGCCACCGAAGAAAGATGAGAATTTGAAAGCAAGAATACCTCCTGTTTATGATTCCAAGGCAGTTCCATGGAATTATGAGTCTAATGAGATAGACGATGTTACTCGGTCAGGCCGATGTTTTTCATCTCGTGAAAGTGTTGAGAAAAAGGCTGTAACCGAAGAAGAGGCGGAGCAACTCATCAAAACTCTTAAAACAAGTGAAGCAGAGGTGATCGAGCAGTTAAGAAAAATGCCGGCTCAAATCTCGTTACTTGAACTATTCAAGTCTTCCGAGAAACATAGGAATGCTCTCTTAAAAATTCTTAATGAAGTACATGTACCCGAGACAATCGGAGAGGTACAATTGAAAGAGTTTGTAGGTGCTATTCTTCTTAAGGATCAAATTTCTTTTTCCGAAAAGGATTTGCCGCCGGAAGGGCGAGCGCACTCTAAAGCATTATACATCTCTGTTCAACACTTCGATATAAGGGTATCGAGAGTACTCATTGATAATGGTTCAGCTCTCACTATCTGTCCATTATCAACCTTACGCCGTCTAGGTGTAGGTATGGATAATGTTCGTCCTTCTAAAACTCCAGTCAGAGCCTTTGATGACATGAAGAAAGAAGCTCTAGGAGAAATTGACTTGTAATTGATGATTGGTCCAGTCATGTTCACTCAGAAATTTCAAGTGCTCGATATCCCAAGTAACTTCAGTTTGCTGCTGGGACGACCTTGGATTCATGCTGCGGGTGTTATGCCCTCAAGTCTACATCAGATGATCCGCTTTGTCATGTGTGGCAAGATTATAACTGTCCATTGCGAAAAGGATACCGAAACCTTTAACAATACTGCAATTCCTTATGTGGAGCCAGAAGTAAAAGGAGAATCAAGCTATTACTCATTTGAGTTAGTGTCAGTATCTCATGTGCCCGCATGCACTGTTATGAGAAAGCCTCATTATTCAAAGGCGGCCCTTATGTCTAGCAAAATGTTGATCGAGTATGGATTCACTATTGGCAAAGGATTGGGAAAACTGTCCTAAGGCATTCTCACACCCATTGAGGTGACTAAGAGAAAGAAACGAGAAGGCTTAGGTTACCAAGGCGATCAACAAGATCAAGGTAATCAGAAAAGCCCGAGCATCAAAGAAAAGAGTTATCGACGTTTACTCCCTCCTCCGTTGAAAGATTTCTTCCCTGGACCGCCAAAGTTCCTCCAAGATGAAGAAATAGACATCTATGATATCATCGAGTTATTTGAAGTGAGTTCTGTGGGTGTCATTTCCGAGAGCTTCGAGGATGATCCACCTACCGATCCCGCTGTGTAAGGGATGTTTCCGTGTTCTACTTTGTTTTCAGTTGTAATCCATCTAATTCTCCCATACGAGGGACTTTCATTTGTCCATTTCATTTGTTTTGTTCATTTCATATGTTGTAATAATTCGGATCACAAACTTTGGATCCAAAACATTATATGACATTTACTGCATATCAATAAAAGCATTCTCATGTTTTGTTAATAGACGTGCGAAAGTATACCAAACCAGCCCTATGATGATGCTTTGAGGCTTGGGCTTTTGCACGATCTATAATTTTCAAAATGATCCTTTGGAACAAGGATGTCCAGTGATATGAGGACGAGTTCCCCATGAAATTTTCGAAAATCTGGAATTCGAAAAGTTTTTCATCACATCTTCACGCATTGCATTTCTTATCTTCATATACTAACCATTTTTTTGTTGCATCTCAGGCATGACATTCTGCATAATCATAATAGTCATATGCATGGCTTAGATTCGTGTTCAAAAAACTCTTACGAACCTGATTATTCTGATCTTGAAAATAAAGAAGATTCTAAGGCTATTAAAAGAGAATGGATCCAACATGAAGAATCCGAACCTCCCACGGAAGACCAAACTGTCATTATAAATTTGGGTGATTCTGAAAATCCCAAGGAAACGAAAATTGGAGCAAGTCTCTCTCAAACAGATGCTGATCGACTGGTCGAACTATTGAAGGAGTATCGGGATGTCTTTGCTTGGTCTTATGCTGACATGCCGGGTCTGGACCCCAACATTGTAGAACACACGTTGCCTCTTGATCCTGCCATTTCGCCTAAGAAACAGAAGCTTAGGAGGACGAAGCCAGAATTATCCAAGAAGATTGAGGAAGAAGTCATGAAACTGTTAAAAGTTGATTTCATTGAAGTTACTCATTATGCTGACTGGATTGCTAATGTCGTCCCAGTCACGAAGAAGGATGGGCGAGTTCGGGTATGTGTCGATTACCGCAATTTGAACAAAGCAAGTCCCAAAGACGATTTCCCATTACCACATATTCACATCTTGATCGATAGCACAGCAGGATTCGAATTATTTTCCTTCATGGATGGTTTCTCTGGCTATAACCAAATCCGAATGAAGGAAGAAGATAAGACTAAAACATTTTTCATCACCCCATGGGGAACATTCTGTTACAAGGTTATGCCCTTCGGCTTGAAGAATGCGGGGGCAACTTACCAAAGAGCCATGGTGACACTATTCCATGACATGATGCATAAAGAGATTGAAGTTTACGTCGATGACATGATCGCTAAATCACGAAGAGGTGAAGACCACATTGAAGTTTTGAAGAAACTGTTTGATCGACTTAGAAAATTCAAGCTAAGGCTTAACCCCGCTAAGTGCATTTTTGGGGCAAAGTCTGGAAAGCTCCTTGGATTTATGGTTAGTAACAAGGGCATTGAGATTGATCCCTCGAAGGTGAAGGCCATTTGCGATTTAAAACCCCCTTCTACTGTCAAGGAGGTTCGAAGCTTGTTGGGAAGATTGAATTATGTCGCAAGATTTATTTCCCAGTTATCCGAAACCGCCAAGCCATTCTTCAAGCTATTGAAAAAGAATGCAAAAGTTGAATAGAACGAAGATTGTAAAAAGTCTTTTGAACAACTGAAGCAATAACTTTCACAACCACCAGTGTTAGTACCACCTACTCTGGGTATACCTTTGATCTTGTACCTCACCATTCACGATGAGTCTTTAGGAGCTATGTTAGCGCAGAAGAGATCAGAGGATGGAATGGAATGCGCTATTTACTACCTCAGCAAAAAGTTTACTTCTGGTGAAGCTCAATACCCAGAAGTTGAGAAAGCATGTGTAGCCTTAATTTGGGTATTACACAGACTACGGCAATACACTCTTCACCATCGTATTCTACTTGTGAATGAAAATGATCCTATCAAGTATCTTTTGGAAAAGCCTGCACTGGTTGGAAGGCTTGCCAAATGGCAAATATTGCTCTCTGAGTTTGATATCCAGAGCATGTCTCAGAAGTCCGTCAAAGGGCGAGCCATAGTTGATATGTTAGCTGAAAATCCCTTAAAGTCAAATGACTGGGATAAAATTGATGAAAGAATCCATTTGGTGTCGCAAGATAAGTGGACCATGTATTTTGATGGAGCTGTTAACCTCTCTGGTTCTGGCACTGGAGCAGTCCTGATATCCCCAGCGGGTCAACATTATCCAGTAGCTGCAAAGTTGGTATTTCCTTATACCAATAACATTTCAGAATATGAAGCTTGCATCCTCGGTCTTCAATTAGCCATCGATATGAAAGTTAAGAGATTACAAGTTTATGGTGATTCCGCACTTATCATCCTCCAAACAGGAGGTGAATGGCAAACTCGTGATTCAAAACTGATTCCTTATCATGAGTATCTTAAAGATTTGGTGGAAGAATTCGAAGAGATCTCATTTGATTATTTGTCAAGATCTCAGAATCAATTTGTTGATGCTTTGGCGACATTGTCTTCAATGTTACAAGTAACTGATGGTTTGAATATTGATCCTTTGCAAATCGACGTTTTAAAAGAGCCTGCATATTGCATGATTGTAGAAGAAGAACTTGATGGTCAACCATGATACTATGACATCATGAATTACCTTTGAGAAGGAAAATTTCCTCAAGTAAGTCAAGTTACTGATCGGAAATACTTGACTAAATTAGCTTTCAAATTCTTTTTCAGCGGAGGTGCTTTGTACCAGAGATCTTTTGATTCGGTCTTGTTGAAGTGTGTAAACACCAAAGAAGCCAATTTATTAATGAAAGAGATACATGAAGGGGAATGCGGTCCTCATATGAATGGCCATCTTCTGGCAAGAAAGATCATAAGGCTAGGTTATTACTGGTTAACCATGGAAGCCGATTGTATTCAACATGTCAGATGTTGCCATCAATGTCAAGTTTATGGAGACAAAATCAATGCTCCCCCAAATGAATTACATCAAATGTCTGAGGCATGGCCTTTTTCAATGTGGGGGATTGACATTATCGGACCAATTAATCCTAAGGCATCAAATGGGCACCGTTTCATTCTAGTGGCTATTGATTACTTCACCAAATGGATCGAAGCCAATTCTTATGCTCACGTCACTGCGAGAAGTGTGGCAAAATTTATTCGTCGAGACATTATTGCTCGATACGGGGTTCCAGAAGCAATTATCACGGATAATGGGTCAAACCTGAATAACAAAGTAGTGGATAAACTACTCAATAAGTTTCACATTCGTCACTTGAATTCTTCTCCTTACCGCCCACAAATGAATGGAGCTGTCGAGGCGGCAAACAAGAATGCAAAGAAGATTCTGTCAAAGACGGCAGAGAATTACCAAGATTGGCATGATCGGTTGCCGTACGCGTTAATGGCTTATCGAACTTCTATTCGCACTTCGATTGGGGCAACACCATTCTCATTAGTATATGGAATGGAAGCAGTTTTACCTGTGGAAGTGGAAATTCCTTCATTAAGAGTACTTTCGCAAATAAAGCTTTCTGAAGCATAATGGATTCAACAAAGGTTTGAACAGCTTAATATGATTGATGAAAAGAGGGTAAAAGCCCTATGCCATGGACAAAGCTACCAAAAGCGAGTGGCTAAGTCATTCAACCGTAAGGTTCGACCCAGGTATTTTGAAGTCAGTGATCTGATTTTGAGGAAAGTCTTACCCATTATTCCAGATCGTGGAAAGTTCACCCCCAATTATGAAGGACCGTATGTCATCAAGAAAGTGCTGCCTGGTGGAGCATTAATTCTTGTAGAAATGGATGGCCGAGAGTTGCCAAAACCTGTGAATGCTGATGCTGTCAAGAAATATTTTCCCTGAATAAAAAGCTTTGAGCTACTTTTGGATTGAATCCAAGCCACTTTAGGACATTTGTATCATGCATCTCATGCATACATGGCATTTTTGCATACTTGTTCATTTTGCAGGTACTCAGCTGTTCCCCAGGGAGGCTATTCCAAACCTCAAGGAATCAACTTCAAGCAAGTAGCTACATCAAATCAATCTTCTCCCTAGAGCTTAGGAAGTAGATCCTATTTGTGAGGACATTTTCTGTTCAAAAGGTTTTTCAAATTAAAAAAAAAATTTCAATTTTTTTATCAAAATTCCCCGCAGACGGGAGATTTAACCAAATGATCATTTGAAAAAAAAAAAGGGCTTTCTCAAAAATGCCAAATGGAAATGCCTAAGATGATAAAAGGCAAACCTTTGATTAAACACGTCCCTATACACGTTTTGAGAAAATGGAGCGAAAAAAAAGCCATGTCGTAGGACGTAGGGTTCGTTCACATTGAATACATGGATTGAAATGATAAAATGCATTTCATTTCTCTATCCTAAACACTCATTTTATCCTTTGCTAGCCACTTTGAGCCAAATAAGGAGAATTTTCAAAATACCCCTGTCAAGAACCACCATATATTGGGGCAAATTAAGAAGTTGTGGTTGATCGTTTTTGGAGCAAAGATATTAAGAAAGATTTTATTGCTTTCACTTGCATCAACCTTCTTGTGGTAATTTCAGATGAATCTTTATGGAAGCTCGAAACATCCCAAAGTGAAGAAGAGCATTCTTTTCCTCTACCCCAAACACAATTATCCTTTGCTTAGCCAAATTGAGCCTTAAGCATGTTCATTTCAAAGCCCAAAATATTGATTATCTCCCTACATTGGCGCAATGCATATGATTTACCAAGGAAATTTAGAAAAATTGGTAAATATGTATAAAGTGTCTCGAGAGTCTAAAGATCTCAAAAGATAAATATTATGGGGCATGAAAAAGCAGTGTGCCTGGTAAAAGCAAGGCCGATGCCCATGGAAAAAAATGTATCAATGTCAAAAGCAAAAGCAAAAGCAAAAAGCAACATGCTTATGATGAAAACAAAATTCCCATTGCAAAAGATGCTTAGGAAGAGCAAAGCTCTTATATTGCAAGAAAAATGGACTCTCGAGACAATTTGGTTTTCAAGAATCAAATGATGTCAGATTGAAATGATTTGGTAATGATGCCAAGATAATCATCATTCTTCTTTCAAACCCCTTTTACCAAATTTCAAGCTTTTTGAGCCTAACCTGAACCGACATTACAACCCTCTCCGAAGTCTCTTCCGATTGGGATGGTTTGAGTTAATGTAAAGATTTCATAAAGAAGCTACCGCTAGAAGGAGTGGAAGTAATATTATCTTGTCTTACCTTCAAGGTTCTTGACTTGTAAACCCGCTGAAGATGTTGATGATATATTTCTTGGCCTCAAAGAAAATACCCTTTGTATAAGCCTATGACCAAGCCTACATTACGGTCCTTGGGAAAGACCTTTCTGATCAATCAATTTGTATTCAATGTGAACGTCGCCGAAAACCTTTGACATAGGTTCGTGAGGCATCACCAGTGAGAATTGAATAGCTTTCCCACATCAATGGATGGGAATTAAAGCCTTTATGAGAGCCAGTGTGAAAGACCTTTTTGATTAGGTTATTTCTAATTTGGCATTTTTTATCTAACCTCTTTAGATGGTTATTCAAAGATCATTTTGTTAAAATTTCCTTTTAAGGATTTTGATAGTCAGTGTCTTTTACCAAAATGCGAATAATTCCGTTTGATTTGTCGTTGAATAATCTCGGAACTTTTTTTCAAAATATCTTTCCCCAGTGGATCGGTTTTTGGTCAGCCTAAACCATATGCTAGGTTCCTGGTCATCCTTAAACCTTGCCCTTTAGGTTCCTGGTCATCCTTAAATCTTGTCCTTAGGTTCCTGGTCATCCTTAAACCTAATCTTAGGTTCTAGGTCATCCTTAAACCTTGTCCTTAGGTTCTAGGTCATCCTTAAACCTTGTCCTTAGGTTCCTGGTCATTCTTAAACCTTGTCCTTAGGTTTCTGGTCATCCTTAAACCTTACCTTAGATTCCTGGTCATCCTTAAACCTTGTCCTTAGGTTCTAGGTCATCCTTAAACCTTGTCCTTAGGTTTCAGGTAATCTTTAAACCTTGCTTCTTTAGGTTCTTGGTTATCCTTAAACCATAGATTTCCCATAAAACCATTTCTATTTCTTTTCTTCCTTCATTCCATCACATGAGAGAGAGAAGAGAAAAAACACATGAATGAGCTAACAATCCAAATGGTCAATGGTAAGTGCTTCAAGTAAGACTCTGATTAAATGTCTTTGTCTTTATTTTCTTTCATTTCCCAAATGAAGTCGACTAAAATTTGCAGGTGCCAATTGGTCTTTGAGCGGAACCTCTCCGAACTCTCACTCAAAGAGGGGCAGCTGTTGACACCTAATTTTTAGCCGATGCGTCATTAAAAAAAGAAAATTCGAGATTATGGTTTCCGATCGCGCCAGAGCCTATTTCTTGAACAAAAAGTGTCGTTTTTTAATTCTGTCTGTTGACCCAGCTTTTGTAAGCGATTTTTTATTCATTTCATATGAAAACCCGAAAAGTCAAATAGTTGACTTTCGAGTTGACTTTTTGGTCAATCCTTTGACCAAAAGTCAATCCCTGGTCAAATTGGGGCTTTTCACATAAAAAGATTTCTTTCAAGTTTAATTTCATTTTAGAAGTGGAAATTCAAGAAAAATTCAAAGATTTGATCATAAAATCAAACTCCTAGTGAAAAGTCAACTAGGGTTTGACTTTTGGTCAAACCTTTAACCAAAAAAATACAAAAATACAAAAATCCAAAAATCATCTTATTTTACATTCAATTTACCTTTGGCATTTGAAATTTTACAAAAATTGATTTGGAATCAACTTTTTCCCAATTTGCGGAATTTAGTTCAAATCGGGCAAAAATGAAATTACTTCATTTCTAGTCATTTTTTGGGTTAGTTTTTTTCATGACATTTGATCTAGAGGTCATCTTATATTCAATTTTTGAACCAATTTTGTGATTCCAAGCTAAACACAAAAACTCCCAATTTTGGCCCTAATCAGTGATTTGGATCGATTCTTCATGATTTGCGCAATTGAGGTACGAATGAGCCTAATTTCTTATATAAAATCCAAATTCAAAATCAATTTTGGAAGATTCACATGAATTTGAGTCAATTTGATCAATTTAGTGATCCAATGATAAAGAAGTCTAAGAGTAATTGATCTAATTAGTGCAATTCAACTTGACCTACTCTAGACTAATATTCAATTTGATGAATTGAGACTCAATTTGGCTAATTAGACTTCAATTAAACTTGTTAGTCTAGCTTAGTCATGCAATTACCCAAATTCAAGAGCAATTAAGACAAATAAGTTAAATTGGACATGAATTTCAAATCGGTTCAATCCAATTTGATTAAATTCGATATTAATGAGGTCAATTAATCATGATGGAGATCAAATTGTACCAAATTGGAAAAAAAGAAATCAAGGATTGAACCAGTTCAATCAGACCAAATTCAGGGCTAACTGACTCAACCCGGTTTGATTCAAATTGAACTAATCCGATTGGACTAGCCATTTTTCGGTCGAAAATTTCGATGATCGACGGTCCGTTCAGACCAACCAACGCCGGCCACATCCTCTTGAGCCCGAAAGTGACAAAAATACCCTTAATTGAGAATTACAAAAATGCCCCTAAGAGAAATTACTAAAATGCCATTCTTCAAGGATTAAGCAAATTAATTAGGGGATAAGCAAATCAATCATAGCCATTCATTTAGAATTGATCATGTCCATCCATGATGCCATGTCATCAATCCTTAGCCTTTTAAGAATATCCTTAATCATTAAGGATACATTTTGGGCCATTGGATTAATCTAAGGGCTAGAATTCAAAGTTGAGGGAAGTATATAGTATTTTTCCCTCCAAAAATCAAGAGGGGGACTCATTTTCAGATCTGATTTCTCTCTCTCTCTCTCTCTCTCTCTCTCTCTCTCTCTCTCTCTCTCTCTCTCTTCATCTCACGCCATTTCTCTCTCTCTCTCGTGTTCTCTCTCGGCAACATCCCCTCCGCCTCGTCGCCGGCACTTTCCGGCGAGCCACCGCTCCACCGTCGTCCCCCACGGTGGCCCAAGGCTGGTCGCAACACCAACTGTCCGTGTCGGTGCCCGGAGCTTGCTGTTCCGGCGGCTTCTTCCTCTCGGCAGCATCATCGGCGCTGCTGCCGGTGATGTGATCAGCCGGTTCAAGCGGCTAAACCGGCTGATCGGTGTTCTCCTCAGCAATTCCGAACCTCCAGCGACGTTCTTCAACATCTCCGTGCGGCTGTGGTGTTCATTCGCTTGTTGAACAGCCACCGGATCGTGCTCTTTGATTTGATTTTCAATTACAGTCCATTCGTGAGAAAACGAATCAATTCTCACTATATTTTGTGCAATCCATTATCATAGGTTGGCCGAGCTTTCTGAGACTTCTCCGTGCCATTCCTGATCTGAATACGGAGGCCGGATCGCTCGATCACGCATTGAAGCATTGTTAAACAAGGTAAGAACACTTAAACATGATTCTGCAAATTCGTGTCCAGGAAAACCTGCATGTTTGAGATGCTGATTTGAGCTTGTTAATGTCGAAATCTGGCGAAGTGACAAACTAGAGAATCGTAAAATTCGTCTTGAGCTTCGATTTGATATATTATATGCCTTGATCGGACTTGATTTGTTATGTCAAAAAACTTTTAGAAGTTAGGATCAGAATCTGAAACATGATGTTCAAGTCTGTTATGATATTTTTCTGATTGACGTTGTGTTGTTTGATGATTTTTTATGATTTTTTACGATCATTTTTTGAAAAATCTTTCTTCATGAAAGTTTCAGAGCACATCTTGATCATCATAAAATTTTCACAAAATTCTGAGCATGTTAGCCTTGTACGATTTGCAACGTCATGTATGTATGAATCTAGTGACAGATTAGTTTCAGACTGACCTTCGTGTGTTCTTTGATTTTCATAAATTCGTGTGTTCGAGATATGAAATAATTTTCTTCACGAAAGTTCTTACTGAGATCGAGATATTTCTATTGGTACTAATTTCATCAAAATCAGAGGTCATTTGAATTTTCAAAAGGAATTCTCACGATCCGATCAGTATCTGTGTCCATATCTGATTTTCATTCCTTTGGATTTCAAAAGATGTTTCTCTGAACTTGATAAAGTTAGAGTCCTTTTTTACAAAAAATCAAAATTGAAAAGTTGTTCATTAGGGTCTCATTATGTTGACTGAAAATTTTGAGGGCCTAATAGCAATTTTTGGAGGGTCAATTTGCTTAAAATTTCATAAAAGGTCTTCACGGGTTAAAAATTTCATTTGCAATTGAGTCCTTCACAAAAACCAAATTTTATAAAATTTTGAAGGGCTTTCTAGCAAAAACTCAAAACATGAAAGTTGTTACACACGGGGAATCTTAATTGTACAAAAATTTTCACGTGTTTTTGATAAGGTTTGTTATTTTTTCCGCCATTATTTTGAAATCCATAACAGAACCGAGTCCAGCCTGTCACTGAGATCAAATTTGATATTTTCGGGAAAATCGGTTAGGATTTAGAAAAAATGGTCTTCTTGACTTTTAATCCCCATGTCATGAGCTTTCTAATGACACTTGAATCATTTAATTTGGACATCATTAGGGTAGTTAATCATATCCGAACAGAAGCAATCCGAATTAGATAAAAACTGAATAAGTGGTCTCCTTATGAAGCCCACTTCTCATTGTTTGATTGGCTTCGAAATAAGGCCCATGGGCTTGAATGCATGCTCATTCTATTACTATGCATGTGTTTGTTAGATGAATGCTCGGCCCGATGCATGTTCAGCGGGTAGCTCGTTATGGTCATTTAGAACCCGACTTTAGGGGTTAATTGATATGAGTTGCCGTTTTGTGAATGCAAATGGTTGCCCATTATCATTAACCATTAATCAAACAATGTTAGGTGATTAGGTTGGTGATGAATCGAAACGCATGAAAAACAAAGGCCGATCCCGAGGCCCGTGCTTAATTAGTGAATTGCTTGCACCATTGTTCTTTTTTGGGTTATTCTTTCATATGTTGTTTGTCGTGAATGAATGTTATGAATATAAACACTGACACCCGAGAGGCGGTCCATGGGAGAATAATCCGAAATGGTAAAAGAACAAGGTGATTGACCGATGTCCAATCCGGTCTCAATTTGTATTCATTGGATGATGGTAATAGACCGATGTCCAATCCGGTTTCAATTTGTACTCAATTCATTCATCCCCGATCATGTCTCGGGTTTTTAATTCGTGTTGTAATAAACACCCGACGAGTTGCGGGTTTTTACTTTTTTTCGCACTTAGAATTAGTTTGTCTTTTCAATACTTCGAGTGTTTACTTTATAAAAAGTCTTTCAATACAATTGATTGTTTCTTTCTTTTTCTAGAATAAGATAGGATTAGTTTAGAATCTTAAATGAAAATACAAAAACAAGATGCATGATCACATAGTGGACTAAGACTTTGGCATGAAAATGGTAAAGAACAAATGCATGACAACTTAGATAACAACCATGTTAAGTTTAGCGGTACCGAAAGGGCGTTAATAGAAATATTAACGTAAGCTAGTCCCCGAACCTTTGATCTCTGGTTTTCGTAGAAACCGAAACGAAATTCCCGCGTTTCGGTTGGGTATTCTAGCCAACCCCCGACCTAGGCTAGTGGCGACTCCTAAAAAATAAAATAAAATCGATCCGCTGTCATGCGAGATAAGGATTTAGGGAAAATCCACGTTCATGATCAATGGGTCATATGGCTAAACAAAAGATTTACACTTCAGTAAAATCATTTTTTATGAGGCGCCATATGAACCGTCTCATGAACACTTATCTCTAAACCCGCCTCATCGAGTTCGGCCCTCGTGAGGTAGGTCGCGACAAGTGGTTGAATAAAAGGCATGAGACAAGGAAATGAATTGGATACTGAATTTATGTAGTTGAATTATCACAGAGTAAATCGGCTAAATCACTCGGGTTTAATTGCAACGAACAAAATGAACTCACAGAAACCACTCTCTTCTTCAGTGCACCAAGACACCCTTCAACCACGATCCGAGAGCTCCTTATATACAGGATAGGAGTTCCTCCTACAATCAAACAAATCCATGTGCGGCAGATTTTCCACGTGAAAAGAGGTATTCGATCAGCATTCGGCTGGCCTATCCCATCATACGAGTGGTCGAATCATCACCAAGGATATCGTCATCTTCCCTTTTGTCCCGTATAATGAATGGCCATCGTTACATCTGTGCTCCTTTCTTCAGCTGAACAAAGCTCTCTCTTTTAATCAGGACCATCACGGTCTCTCTCTTTTTCTTTCCATACTCAAGCTACACATGATGGATTGTCGTCATGGCCATTGGCAGGCCTTCATTGCATTTCCACCCAGCAATCTTGAACGGTGGTTAAGCGTACATAATTCGAGTTGAGTTGGTTTCGTCCCACGGTTTCAAATTCAAGACATATTTTGACATACTCTATGCACGACATTGATGACAAATAGAAAATACATGGGGAAGAAGATGCTTTAGTAAATTAAGGGATAAATCTATTAGAAGTTCTAGAACTTGTCACAAAAGTGTAATTTAGTCCTAAAATTTTTAGAAAATACAATTAAGTCCTAAACTTGTCATTAAAGTTTAATCAAGTCTTAAAACTTTAAAAAAGTGCAATCAAGTCCTAAAAATTATCAAGTTGATCCAATCAATTCCTTCCGTTAAAAATCATAGGATTCAATTGCATTTTCATGACAAGTTTTAGGACTTCTAGTGCACTTATCCCATAAATTAACTATTGCCTTTTATGTTCCTTAGAAAAGGTGAAACCGATAAGGAGTTACCGATAAAAGTGAATGAGGACTCTTTGTCTCTTTCTTACTAAGATTGTGTGAGTTGTGAGGTTGCGTTTGGTAGATCAAATATAACTCCAGATAAGATAACTTTTATTCTATCCAGTGTTTGGCAGAACATGAAGTCTGGATTTGTCTAGATATAATCCAAATAAAGCCCGGATTAAAAAATCCCACCTAGGGGGTGTGACATACCCGGATATAATAAGAATTTAAAAATAAACAAAGGAAAGAAAAGAAAAATATGAGAAAAAATAGAGGGTAAACATTGCATATGATGACTTAATTCTAGGTTTTATATCCAGCTTATATCCGGACATTTACCAAACATTGCATATGATAGTACAAATCTGGTCATTACCCTATCCGACCCTTTTCCTATCCACCGGATGACCAAACGTAGCCTGAGTGTTTCACCTTCAAATTTATTCCAACAAATGACTATGAAATAGAAAATACATGGGGAGAACGTGCTTAGATAAGATAAACGTGTTTGCCTTTGCAGTTCCTCAACCTTTCTGACCTAGGGATCCGCTAGCCTACAAATACCCATCCATAAGGTTTGGACACTCCCAGAAAAGCCTATGCCCTCCCTCCAGTGTTCTTCGGCTATATTCGATCCGAAACCTTAATCTGGGAAATAGCAATAAAAAAATGTCTTTTCAGATTTCAGCGGTCCCATCTTCTCCTCCTGCTCAAGAAAGAAGCCCGGTCGCTGAACGCCGGTCGGCGATTTTTCATCCAAGCATATGGACAGATTACTTTCTAAAATATGCTTCTGACTCCAACTTGACGGTAGCATTTAAGTTACTCTTTTTCTTGGATTACTTTCTGATAACTTTTCAATTGTTAAACTTGTTATGTCATTTGAAAGCTGAGAGCATAAAGAATATCTTGGAACATTGAGGATCGTCCCACAGCATTTGATAAGAAAAAAGAAAAGAAGTTCCATACACGTGTTGGTCCTCACACGATTCAAAATTCCTATGCGAACCTTGCGGCATGCACATATGACTTAACGAATGGAGAAAGAACTTCTCTGCCATCAATAAACCTAGTCTTAATGGTATAATCTTTAGGTAATTTCAGTTCATATTTATCGTGGTCAATCGGGTAATAGGCAACCTAATATGTTTCTTGCATTCTTACTGAATTTATGTCAACTTCCTCTAATTTTTTGTTGGACTTTCAATTTTATATTGATCGTAGGGTTCCCATGGCACAGTGAAGGAACAAATTGAGAGATTGAAAGAAGTTAGGAAGATGTTGACAAGTGCTATGGATAAGCCTTCGCAGAAGTTGAACTTGATTGATCAAATCCAATGCTTGGGATTGGCCTACCATTTTGAATTTGAGATAGATGAGCAGTCGGAACAAATCCATAGAAGCTATTTTCAAGTATCACTGCAGCAATAACGATGACGACCTACACATCATCGCTCTTCTCTTTCGATTATTATGACAACAAGGTTTCAATGTTCATGTGGTATGTAATGTTCCAATTTCATTGATCAATGAGTTGGCGAAATTATGTTGCTGGCAATAGCTTGATAATCCATCGATTGATTAGAGTGACCAAATAATATCACATACATGTTTAGTTTACTCTGATGTTGATTTCTTTATTTGTTAACCTGTTTTTGTATAAAATTCTCTTATCCCGAGTTCTTCAAATTTTCTCACTTTGAAAGGTGAATGGTCCTTTCTCCTAATTCCACGGTTTAGTGTGTCATTTTTCCATCGTTTACAATTGATTTAGATATTGAACATGATGCTTTTCACAACATCTATTATAGTTGCTTTCCCACATTCCGTTTGACCATACAGAAATCTTTAACAGGTTCAAGGACACCGAAGGGAATTTCAGCAAATCGATCATTGCCTATGTGCAGGGACTACTATGTCTATTTGAAGTGTCACACCCCGAACCCTCGAGTGCGTAGACATCCTTCCTTGGTTGTGGAATTGTGACGTCCCAGGACACGTCGCCGACCCATTCATTTTAACTTTCAATTAAACGCAAGCAGACACAATCATAATCCACCTAATCACAACGGCAGGGATAGTTAAGAAAACACACCTCAATATATACAAAATCATCAACAATACATTGGGTTAACATATTATAAGTCCGCTACGCGGACCTTCCCAATTACAACCACAAAAGGTAAAGGGTTAACCTAGCTCCTCTATCTACGAGGGCAACCTCAAAAGGTGTTCCCCTCAAAATAGCTGGTTTCCATGGAATGCAACACGTACTCATACTTGAGCACCTAAAAAATGGTTAACAACAACGAATGAGATAAATCTCAGTAAGTTACTGACCTAAGCCTCGATTAGGAAGTTAACTCACCTCGGGCGCTCCTAAACATGCAACAACCTATCGATGGCAGATTAATAGTAAAGCAACCCCTGCTTTGCCTTAACTATAAACACAAGCAGGTTACCTAGGCCAGCATAAACAAACGTGCCATTAAACAATCGCAGGCATTCTTACCTTGCCTTGGCACATACACGCGCTCTGCATATAATAAACCAATATGTGTAATCATAATGCAACGAGCACATAATATAATAAGAACATGCTCAGTAATTCTCATGTACAATGTATCCACACGAGTCCCAATTATGAAGTAAAACTGTTTTAGCCCATCCCATACCATGCCTCACAATTTCATCTCATAATCAGGTTCAATGCAACATACTCTTTCAGGCGAGTTCCGATTACTACGACCTCACAGAGCCACGGCACAACCCGCATTATTCGCATCAAGTTGGCCCTCACTAACCATCATAACTCCGCAATCGCTCCAATGAGCATATAATATGATCACATGATTGCATAAACCAGAAGCATATCGTAGTGCATAAGCAGACACAACATCAATTTAATAATCCAGACACATATAATTATCACTTTCAGGCACAATGCATTCATCCATGCACGTTGCACTCATAATAGTCCAGATTATTAAACGACCATTCAAGGCCACAACTAAACCCCTGCCGGTGTCTTTTGGCATAACCGGGTATCGTCCCGCTCCGTCAGGCATGGCAACATCTGGAACCCCCGTCCAGACAACATTTCGTAAGGAGTATTGGTCCGACCTCAACCGCAACACGTCATCATCTAGAACCCACTTAGACGACATCCGAACCCTCGCAAGGTATCGTCTAGAACCCCCACCTAGACAGACTTTCATGTGACCATGCAGGCACACTAACCACTCAAGCCAATTCTTTATCTTTGAATTTAGCTAATGCAATAGGGTATATGATGTGCTATTCTCTTATGCACAATGTCATATATTACACTCACTTTTCGCACAATGTCACATATTGCATCCCTAGACCCCCGCTGGGTGACAGGTTCCTTTATGTGATCACACGAGCATGACAAACACACAACTCATTTATATCTCAGCATTTAGCCAAATGCAAACGTGGTTCGTGCACACAACAAATTGCTGCAACTTCCACACATAAAAATACGGTAATAAATTCACACGTGATCACATACATTAATTAAACTATCAAACTTTGCATACTTCCCAATTCAAACATCCACGCCCTATTTAGCTCATAAAAATTGACATACAAACCCGATACCTTGAGATTTACTCTTCACATGCCCGCAATTCCATCCTTAAAAATGGCAATACAATTTATTTAGCTATACAAGCTAATTTATATGGCAATTTCTAACATAGGCATCACAATTCAAGCCTAAAACAATCACAATTTATTATTAAACTCTACAAAAAAAATTTTAATAAAATATTAATATTAAAATTTCGAAAATTAATTTATTTAATAATAAAATATCAATAATAAAATAATCCGATAGCTTATCGTCAAATCCTCGATAGCTTATCGCAATATCGGCAAAAGCTTATCACTAAAAATTCGATAGCTTATCGCATTTTCTCGATAACTTATCGAATCCACTTATCATTTATCGCGATAACGTATCAACTAATCCGTAATTAATTAGCACTAAGCAAGATTAACTTATTCTAATCAAACCTTAAGCAAGTTTAACGTACTAATCAAGGGATTAGAGCGTTAACTCACCCGGAAACGATTCTGACGACACGGGCATGACGGCGACGATGAGGGCTACGCGTGGCTCGGTCCGAAAACAACATGAGGTGGCGACGATGGCATGGACAGCAGCACCACAGCTTCTGTGGGCTATTTTGGCTTGCGATGAGGGCAAATCGGCGAGGAAACGACTCAGACGAACGGCACACGGTGGTGGCTTGGCAAGGGCCGCTCACAGCGTGGCTTGGGGGCAGAGATGGGGGTGAACGGCAGCCAAAACAGCAGCCAAAAGGGGCGGTGATGGTGGCGGAAAATGGTGAGGCCGAAAGGGAGAGAAAAACGTGAGAGAGAGAGAGAAGAGTGTCACGCCCCGAACCCCATCGAGCTCGCAACACCCCTTGTTGGTCGAATTTGCGCAACGTCCAAGGACTCGTCGCCGACCCAAACCAACGGATTAGAGAAAACACACATGCGGAAATGATCACACCCCTATACATAAGTAAACATGACCAAGATAGCAACGGAAGATATACATAACAAATGTAACAACATACCTCATAAACACATAACTATATTAATCAAAAGAGGATTTACATCATTCGTTAGCGATAGAAACGTACAAAGGCCAAAAATGATTCAACAAGCCACCATCATCAAAAAGGGACTCGTGACTCGGTTGATTTAGACCTAACAACAATAGGGCTCGTTCCAAAAAGTGCTGACCCTAACTCTATCTAAACCCTAAGCTAACCCCTAGGTGGAGCCTAATTCAAATCGGATCCAGAAGACTCGGATGTATCAACGGACAACTCGGACTCAGAATCCATCGACTCGGGCTCAGACTCGACCCCTAGCGGCTCCTCCCCGGGGTCATCCTCGGGCTCCGGTACCACCTCGAGATCCTCCTCCGACTCTGACTCAAGCTCCATCGGCTCCGGATCGAAATCAGACTCTTACTCCATAATCTCATTGTCTGATTCTATGATGATGGGTCATGGATTAGAATCCGCCTCGGACACGGAATTGGGGCTTACTACTTCCCCATCAGCTGCCTACAAGTCCCACCGACCTAACCCGTCAATCGGAACGTCAAAAGTCCTAAGGGATCCATAAAAGCCGAACTGGTCCCGAAAACACCAACCAAGATAAGGATGGACCTTTAGTTGTGGCCCGCCTTCGTCGACCCATACGATGGTATAATATCTAATATGAACCTCCCCGTTCCAACCAGGATACTCGATCACCGAACGCTCTATATAGTCCGGGATCCCAAAACGTAGCAGTATGTTGGCCATCCTCAAGGTCGGGGGTTTGAAATATTGGGGTTACAACAGTGAGAACGAATCTCAATAAGTAGGCCCCCTAAACCTAACCTAGGCTAACATGCACCTCCAGACAAGTAACTATCCAATCATACCGTCGAGTAATCAAACAACTTAGGCCCTCGGGCCCAAATCAAGCACATAATCAACCCTGCAGGTTAGGCACATTATAATACAAAACCCAATCATGGCACATACACATTATCACTTGGCCACGAACACTTGCCATTCACATGCTTGCACCGATTAATGCACAATTCGCACACGTGCCAATTTTCAATTAATATCCGACTCACGTTAAACGCATCAGGTCCATCACTGCTCGGGACTCGCGTAACACATCTCAAGTTCATGACACAACCCGCGTGAACGACGCATTAAGTTAGCCATCATCCGGTAATTCGGGCATCGTCCTGCGTTAGACGTCTCAGGATAGGTTCAATACCCCGCATTAAACGCATCAGGTTTATATGACCACACGTACACACTTCACCAATTATTGTCTGAACCCCGCGTAAACGACGCCTCAGGGAATTTTAGGTGACCAAATGCTCAATGACACCCATACACTCGCATGATTCACATTCCATGTCATTACTCAATGTGCATAAAATCATGGCCATATAATTAAACAATCAAGGCACTAACTATGTCCGCATTTTCCATTCAAATTAAACATATCAACATGATCATCGACCAGTCAAGAGTATCCAGCCATGGCCCATGACATAATGCACACATACCTCATTGAAATTAAGCACAATTAAGCACGAAATCAAGCATGTCAATGGCCCACGATGAACCTCATGTCACGGCCACACCAAACGACCATCATAACATCACGACATCACACAATTCTTCAAGCCATGCATGAACCCGCCACTTCATGGTTTAACTATAGCACACATAACATTTCGCGTTTAAACCATAGACTAACTATATGTAGTCCAATCAAGCCGACACCTCTCAGCCACCAAGTCGATCGCTATCCACTTGTAATTCACCCTTAAATTAGCACCTTAGCTAATCAAGAACACCTCTTCATCAGTCCTAATCATCAGCCACTAAATAACCCATAAATCTCCCTAAATAACCCTCAAACTTGCTTAAAATGCACAAAATCCTATATAGGGTTTAGGATTTTCACTTACACTTAGTCCTAAGTAAAAAAGGCTGTGTAAGGGGGCAGCAAGGGCATCGGACGAGCGGCAGCAGCAACGCTGGGGCAACAGGGTACTCTAGGCGGTCACGGCTCCACGACAGAAACGGGTGGCTAGACGACGATAAACCAAGTGCTGGTTGTGGTGACGGTGACGTACGGTGGTGGGGGTGAGGCTCCGAGGTGGTACTGAGGTCGCTGGTGCCGGAAGAGGGAGAGAGAGAGAGACAAACAGTGGTTGGTGGTGAGACAAGCGAACAGGGGAGCAGTGGCGGTCGGTGATATGGACAGCGGCTCTCAGGCGGCGGACAACCACGGCGGGCTGGGGGTGGTGACGTACAAGGCGGTTGGTGGTGTTGGTCGGAGGTGGTGGCGTCGACGTTGGTCGGAAGGGGAAGAACGGGGAGAGGGAGAGTTCGGCGATGGGGGAAGATGGCGAGAAGCAGCAGCAGCAGCAGGTCACCGAACGGCTAAACGGACGGCGACGGTACAGGGGCGACGGTACAGTGGCGACGGTACAGTGGCGACACGGCTGGACACAGTGGCAGCTGGCCAAGCAAGGTGACGCACAAAGGGGAGAGGGGAAGAGCTTGGCCGAAGGTGAGGGAGAGAGTGAGGGTGAGAGAGTGTGAGTGGTGAGAGAGAGAGAGAGAAAGTGTTATGAAATTGAGTAAGTGGGGGTTGGTCAACCAACTTGCTAGAATGACAATCCTACCCTCACCACTATCCAACTCATCCAAGGGTCACAATTCAAGCACACATCAAGTCCCACTAGATCCAAAGGCCACAAATGGTCAACCCCACTATCACCAAGGGGCAAAAGAGGAAGAGAGCAAGAGGGAGAGGGGCATTTTAGCCCTTTAATTCCGGCTAAGGGGGGCTTCCCAATGCCAAAATTTCCCTCCTTGATTCAAATGAGCACACTTAATCCTAGGGGCAAAACAATAATTTTCCACACCCAAACCAAATTGTACTTTTCCGACAAATCTGAGAGATAATGAGATTGGCCACGCGTCTTGCGATGTCGTCCAATGAATTAGTCGTATACGTCTGTGAAATTTGACACTCAAGTTCGAAAATCAACTCAACGATCTATTTTGCTCAATTGCGATTTTAGTGTCTCTTACTAACAAGCGGCTTTTTAGAGGTTACGCGTATCGACATAGAGTTACTCGAGTCATGGTGGCCTTGACCACCAAGAAAATGTGAGGGTCTATCACTAGCTCTGGAGGTCGCAATCGTTTGGAATAAGTTTTGGGATCGTTCATCACATATACAATCGGTCATGCGAAATAACGCGCGGTTCGATCGTACATCGTTGGCAAATCGATCCACAACCCTTCCTTGGATCGGCCCATATTGGCCCAAAATATTCCCTCGTCTTTCCTCGGAATTGAAGGTCGATTCACGATCTAGTTCTTGGGTCCACGTACCATTTTCCTAGTTAGGCATTCCCTATTGGTTAGTATCCCGAGAGTGATCAGGTCCGAGCGAGACTTACTAAAACGAAATGAGAAATACACTTCCATTTCATTGATCACGAAAGTAGGTCGAATTCAGAACGTCACAAAGAGAAAGAGTGAAAATGGGAGAAATGAGAAGGAGAGAGAAAGTGTCTTGCAAGACACCCCAAAATGGATGGCTAAGATCCATCGTTGCCCAACAAGTCAAGATCCAATGGCTAGGAATCAATCTTACAAAAAGCTTCTAGAAGGGCAATTTGGTAATTAAGAGAAGATGAGAGAGCTATTTTGGTAATTTCAGCCCTTGACACTAGTCACGGCACTATTCACGTGCACTATTCACATGGGCTTGGGCTTGAACGGGTCCATTTGAAGAGAAACAGGCTTGAAAAGGTTAACGGGCTTGAAATGGGCTTGAAAGATTCAGTGGGCTTAAACTTGGGCTAAGCTCATTCTTCTTAGGCCGAAATCCTCCTCGAGCCCTGTCATTGGGCTTAGTTCCTTGCGGGCTTCTCGTCTCGAGCTTTTCTTGCAAAAATTCTCAAAACTTCTTAATTTGGGCCTAAAAGGGTAAAACCGTAATTTTGCTTCCATTGGGCCCTCGTGGCCGACTATATAGTCCATGAGGCCCATTGGGCTCTTAGAAATTTGTGGGCCCCCTTGCGGGCCCTAATATCCGGCCCGAATTTCACTTTTTCAAGGTTTCTCGGTTTACTGATAAATAAGCGATTCCCAGAATTTTTCTAATAATTGTCTCTTAATCCTCTAGAGTCCAATATCCTCAACTGTATTAGAATTTGTGGTTAAAATCACTCAAATGCATCTTTCACATAATTAGAACAATGGACAGCTTTTAGGGATTTCATGCGTTCAACCCATAATTGATTCCAAATCAATCCACGTTTAAGCATTCTCAATCCATGAATGACCATCGGTTGTCATGTAATCGTGAGGAGTTAATAACCCGTTTCAAAGCATACGATCATTAGGGATTGGTTTAGTGTCGTTCGAAATCAATATAGTAATCATGCGGAATCACCAGCAATCCAATTCTGTACTATTGTCGAATCAATCTATAATCATACCTGGATTGGCTTGAAATGGCTTATGGTTGTCCTTCAACGATTCTTATGGTCGAATTGTCAATCCATGATTGAGTGCTTTGGTCGCGCGCGACGAAATCTTAATTCGCCTTTCCCAAAGCTTGGAATATCCTTGAATGATTCTAATTCGCCTTTCCCAAAGCTTGGAATACCCTTGAATGATTCAAGAATCAATTCAGAGCCTAATTCTACTCATTGCACATTGATGAAATAACCATTCATTACATCCTAAATAAGGTCGAAATTTGAGGATGTCACATGAAGCTTCCCATCTGAGTTATGACGACGAAGATATTTTGGACGATATACTCACTTTTACTATAACTCACCTTGCATCAATTGATAAGAGACAAGCAAGCCCTAATCTCAAAAAACGAGTGAGTCATGCCCTACATCAGCCAATCCACAGGGATCTGCCAAGGCTTGTGGTGAGGCGTTACATTCAATTCTACCAAGAGGAGCCTTCGCATAATGAACTCCTACTCTCCTTGGCTAAGCTCGATTTCAACTCATTGCAAGAGCAACATCGAAAGGAACTCGGCAACTGTACCAGGTTAACTTCATGATAGCATGTCTGAAGTAGCTAGATGTTCTATCAACACCAGATTGCCGTACATTGATTAGTGTAATTGCAATCTATCTTAAATCATTTGTACTTGACAAGAGTGTTGATCTCTTTGGATCATCGGTCTAAAGTACTAGCTATAATTCCATCATTGATGTGTTTGCCTTAAACGGGATTTGTTGGCAAATTGTAGGTGGTGGAAGGATTTCGATATAGAGATGGAGTTCCCATTTGCCAGAGATAGGCTTGGGGAGCTGTATGTCTAGATGTTAGGAGTTTCTTTCAAGCCGGAGTATGAGATCGCTAGAGGAATATTAACCAAAATGATGGTCACTATTACCATTCTCGACGACATCTACGATGTCCATGGCACATTGGAAGAACTAGAACTCTTCGCAGAAGCAATTGAAAGGTACAGTTGGCTCTTGGAGGCTTTTCTCAGTTTTCCGGCTAAACTTAATTATTGTAATTTGATCAACTGTTAATTATGATCAAGTTTAATATTTTCTAAACTTGAATTCAGGTGGGATGTCGATGCCAAAGAAGGATTGCCAAAGTGCATGCAGGTGTTTTACAAGACACTTCTTGATTTATATAATGAAATTGGCTGCGAACTGACCAGAAAAGGAAGATCATGCTGCCTCTTTTTTGCAAAAGAAGCGGTAAGCCATTCAACAATACATCAATCAAATACCATTTTTTAATTTATCCACTTAAAACAGAATTATCGATCTTTTGGATAAGGATGAGAGACTGTCATACATCTAAATCCACCAAATACATTAAAGCTCGAATATTGATGTAGCTTTACGTTCGATAATGAATTCTCAGATGAAAATCCAAGTGAGAGCGTACTTGGCCAAAGCCAAATGGTTCCACCAAGGCCACGTACCAACGATGGAGGAGTACATGCCCGTTGCATTAACAACCATTGGCTGTGAATTGACATTTGTGACAGCGTTTCTGGGAGTGGGAGATGTTGTAACAAAAGATGATTTTGACTGGTTATTATTCAGCGATCCCAAGATAGTGAAGGCTTCGCAAGTAATCTGCCGGCTCATGAATGACATTGCTGGACACAAGGTACACAAAAGCTATACCAGTGAATCAACATTTTATCAAGATTTTGTCTCATAGGTTTTATCAATAGGAGAAAAAATAGTTTCAACGATATTTATATTTTTTATAGTTTGAGCAAGAGAGAGGTCATCTGGCATCTTCGGTGGAGTGTTTCATGAAACAATATGGAGTTATGGAGGAAAGGCAAAGGAGGAACTTGGCAAACAAGTGGCCAATGTGTGCAAGGACATTAACGAAGAGCTGTGCCATCCGAACATCGTTCCCAGGGTACTCCTCATGCGAATCATCAATCTTGCCCGATGTATGAATGCGGTATAGGGAGATGGCACAGATCACTACGTGAATGCTGGATCTAATTTACAAGAGTATGTGACTTGTCTGCTCGCCAATCCATTGCCAATGTGATGGATTGGAAGAACAAGATGAAGTACCAAGCCATCATCGATTGCGTTAGACATTTCCAAATCTGCTTTGCGTCCAATTTGAATTGTGTTAACACTCGATCCTCGCTCTTCTCTGGCCTGAGAACCTCCTTCTTTTTCTAGTGGATTTCGAATAAAATAAAACATGTCGGGCACAATTTGCAAAAGGGAAATGCAAATTTTAATTGATTTTAAGAAGTAAAAAGTTACATCAATGTATTGCCAGCTCTGCGACATACATCAGATGTATAGGGATAGTACACTTCACACTAGCAGATGAAGAATCATAGCCTAAAGAGAGAGGCAAAGTGTTTCATACATTCCAATTTATAAGGTGAAATATGAGAAAATGCATAGAAACTTAGTTGAAGATAAAATTGGTTCAAGCAAAATTATATAATGTAGGGAGTCAGATTCATCTTTGATTCCAATCACTTCTCTAATTCCACGTTGCTCGTGTTTGAATTGTTACTTTTGTAGACTAGCTAGTCTCACCATAACTCCAAGCTAGTAGCACATGTTTTAAAACTGTGAAAATGAGGTGACCATGACTAGGGAAAAGAATATTGTGCCAGTGTTAGGCTCGTGTGAGGAAATTTAAACATAAAACGTGGTATAGTAGTTGTTGAGAAACACAATCTCGAAAACACATTCTAAAACGCGGAAAACGTGTCCATTCTATAGTTGAATCACCAATCGAACGAAGCATATTACGTAAATGAACATACCTCTTTGCCACAGATTAAATGCCCCTATTGCAGAGAGAGACAGCGATCCTTCTTCGCTTTTTAGTTTCAAGTGAGTAAGAGATTTTACTTCTAGATAATGAAACAAATCATGCACACATCAAAACATACGTGAGTTTTTCTCATCTCACTTTTGTTCTCACAAAATAACTGCCAATTGCGATTATTTCTTTCATGGGCTCTTTTAAGGTTTATGGGCTGGGTTTGGTCCAACATGGGCGGCCCATTTATTTGATAAAACCCATTATCTCTCACTCGCACATGATGGGCTAAACATAACTCTCTCTTCTTCGCAATATTCATACTAGCAAATAATCCGTGCGACCAGCATACTTCGAGAGCTCGTTGCGATGCATCTGTTAGGAATACATAGCAGCTCAAATTGGGCATAACGTTTTCGAGTAGATATAGTATGCAGTACCCTAGATCAATCAATCACATTTATATTTCTTTTGATCTCTTTTAGTATCTCATGTATTGTATTCACAACTATGATTTACTCAAAATCATAATTGGTCGACCTGTGAATACAAAAATAAAATATGACATCATAAACAAATTGATCTTCCTCTTTCTTTAAACCTCTCTATTTCAGTCCAGCTCGCTTTTCTAGAAATGCTCCATTAGATCGAATCATTCATGAACATTGGCAACACTCTAAGATAGCGAACACTGAATAGAAATTTTGAGAATAAGTCAGAGTCATGAGGGCACTAAATGAGGAACTTTCATCCTCAAGAGTCTCGCACGCCATAAAGTTGAGATCAAAACTTTTACCACTCTTATTGATCGTCTCATGCATACGTAATATGAAGTACGTATTATGGTATTAACTCCTTTCTCGTGGAGCGTATGTCTTTACATTCAATACCGTACAGATGATAGTTCAGACATACTCAATGTCTAAATTTGAGTTCACATATCTACTCTTCTAAAGTATCCATTAGAACTCACATCTGGTATCAAAGACAGATAAAGTAAAATATGTGGGCTATTTTACTTTCGAACATAGTAAATATTATGTCCTCATCTTAACACTCAACTAAGGCGACATTTATGTTTTAAGCTTGAGCTCTCGATTATCATCTAGATAATAAGCTTAAAATTATCTCATCTCTATTTATTACACGGTAAATAGAAGCGATTACCCGTGTGAGTGGGTTAATCTCATCTGTCCGACATACTTTTTTAACATAATGCACTAAGTAGTAAGATGCATAAATGTTAAATAAACTCATAGGCATTAAAAATGATATAACCATTTCATTTAAATGTGAACATTAAGGG
Source organism: Syzygium jambos (assembly GCA_031216235.1). Classification (NCBI taxonomy): domain Eukaryota; kingdom Viridiplantae; phylum Streptophyta; class Magnoliopsida; order Myrtales; family Myrtaceae; genus Syzygium; species Syzygium jambos. The sequence goes on from CM062225.1 coordinate 21,881,768, forward strand.
AAATTACAATATTCAGTACATCAGCATTTACACAGTCCTAGAGATTTTAAATGACCATTGAAGACATCTCTAGAAATTGGCTTCGTCATAGGATCTGCAATCATTCTATGCGTAGATATATACTGCAAGTTCACATCCTTTCGTACTACCATATCTTTAACAAAATTGTACTTGGTATCTATATATTTGGTCTTGCCATGATATTTCGAATCCTTGGTATATGCTATCGCTGCTTGACTATCACAATTGACTAGTAATGAGCTTGCAGCCTACTCAACAACACCTAAATGATCCAAAAATCTCTTAAGCCAAACTCCTTCTTGTACTGCTACTGACAATGCCACGAACTAGGCTTCCATGGTGGACAATGCTATACATGTTTGTTTCTTACTGCTCCAAGATATGACACTATTATTCAGTAACAATGCAAATCCATAGGTAGATTTCCTTTCATTTAAATCTCCTCCCCAGTCAGCATCTGAGTAGCCTTCAAGTCGCAGATCCTTTCCTTGATAACTCAGAGAATAATCAGAAGTACGCTTTAGATACCTCATAATTCTTTTGACATCTTTCCAATGTGCTTAACCTGGATTGGATTGGTATCTACTTATCATTCCAACTGCAAAACATATGTCAGGTCTTGTACACATCATAGTGTACATTAAACTCCCAAAAGCACTTGTCACGCCCCGAACCCCGGTCGAGCCCGCGACATCCCGCCTCTGGTCGAATAGAGTGCGACGTTCCAGGAATAACGTCGCCGACCCAACGATCCATCAGAGTTAAATCGCGGCGGAAGCAAACAAAAATCCCGGACATTAAAATTGGAGAACACCAGGAAGGAACAAATCGACAAATCACCAAGCATATCTTACACTTCCAAATATTTACATCATCCGCCAATACAAACCACAAAATAATTTGTAAACACACCGAACTATACACTCCAAACCACCAAAATATCAAGATAAGCTCTATAGGTCCGCACTATCCAAAAATGAGGCGCATCCTCCTCCCAGAATTATCCCCTACGCCCTCTCGAAGGCGTCCACTCTGACTCTCTATCCTCGGCATCACCACCTGAATCCTCCGCAGCTGTTTGCTCACCTGACGACTCCGAGGCGACCTCAATCTCGACATTCAGGCGGGGGCTCTGAAATGGTTTGGTTGAAACAACCATGAGATCACATCTCAATAAGTCACAACCTAAGCCCCACCTAGGCTATCACGTAATTCCAGACACATCCAAAAGCGCAACCAAACAACCACACAACCAGCAATCAAACGTTCACACATACCTAGACTCTCTGCATACGCACCACGCACGTTAGCCCACAATCCCAACATACAATTCTTGCACACATGCCATCACACACTTTCCATATATCAATACACACGCCAATCATACAACAGCAATAAATCACAACCGCGCGCGTGCCTCGATTATAAAGCAAAACTCACTTGGGCACGTCCCATACCATGCCTAGCAGATTTTACCCCATAATCGCGCACTACATCACGCGATACAAACGCACTCGCACACTGACTCACACCATGCATCACTTTCACAATCCTCATACCTCAAGCCAATTTCCTCTCATTCTCAACTTTTCCACCACTACCGCGCCCGCGTAAAACGCATCAGGCCAACGGTCTTCTGACCTCGTCAGGCATCGTCACCCCGTCGGGCCGGGCATCGTCACCTCGTCAGGGACGGCATCGTCCCGCGTAAACGAACACGCCTCAGGACGGAATCCTACACACACTTTCCTTCTACCGCGCCCGCGTAAAACGCATCAGGCCAACGGTCTTCTGACCACGTCAGGCATCGTCACCCCGTCGGGCCGGGCATCGTCACCTCGTCAGGGACGGCATCGTCCCGCGTAAACGAACACGCCTCAGGACGGATCCTTTCCAACCAATTCCACATTTCCATACCCTCGTTCCACTCAAGCCACACTTACACACGGTCAACAGTCGCACGACCAAACATACACACCTCACACGCATTCATAGCCACGCACCAATTCACATCTCACGTACACTTCACAAACACACGTTCTCGTCATACGAATACACCACACGACCATACACATTTAACACGCGAATTCAATGCGCATTCACACTACCACACCGCCACACCTCACGGCCACATACACACGGCACACCACCGCATCACATTCAGTCCAATGTACAATTCAGAACCAGCCAACCACATCACACAAAACAATTAATCCAATAAACCCGATCAAGCCAATACAATTTCAATTAATCACACCATTCAACCCCGATCAATCCTCAATATCACAGTCCTAACCGAGCTTCCTAAACCTCGAATTTCCCTCGCCAACCGGTCCATAACCATCAACTATCCAGCCCCTAACTCAGTCCTAAACAGCCACCAAATCAGTCACAAAATAGTCACAAATTTGTCTAAACCGGGTCCAAACTGGGCCGTTGCGCAGTGACAGAAATCCATTTGAAATAAATAGTAAACGAACTCCAAAAATTCTGAAATTTGGATATGTTGCATAAAACATCTTGATAAACATTTTCCGTGAAGAACTCAAAACCCAGTTCCAAATAGAAACACCTATTTTGGTCACTTGAAGTCAGACGAAAATCAACTCGCTCCAACAGACCATTTTGTCCTCAAAATATATTTATTTCAACACCCAAATCACCTTGAAAATATTTGAAATTTTTATATGTTATAGCCACGAATGTCTCCAACAACGTTTGTGAAGGAAGTATTTTGAAAATAGACCTGGAAAAATTTATAAAAATACGAACAGACCCGAAGGTCGGGTGAACAGTACCTCGGGCAGTTTTATTTCGGTCCAAAAATGGACTTCCGAATGGCATCAAATGATCTCCAAAAATTCCCAAATTAAATTATGTTATACCTCAAGATGTTGGCAACAACTTTCATGAATAAAACTTTCTCAGATTCGGCCCACAAAATTCTCTACAAAAATGGCAAACCGGGCGGGTACAGTAACCGCGAATCCGCGATTCATCCAAACCTCACGGATTCAAACCCGAACCGATTTCTACCGGATTCCAACCGCCAAAACTCAATTCCCGACGTCTAATCCAACCCGCAACAACCACTAACAGCCATACTCAACCACCAATAGCCATGATCAACCACCAAAACCATTATCGACACCTTAATCGACCTCTAAATCCCCTAAACCACACCCGAACGAGTCCGAAAATACCCGACGTCCTAAATAGGGATTAGATCGCAACTTACCTGGTTCTAGACTAAAGCGGCTAGAACGTAGCGCGGCGGCGAACGGCGGGGACGGTGGTGGACGGCTTGCTCCGGCGATGATCGGCGATCCAAGGCCGAGAAAAAGAGGAGAGGATTTTTGGTGAGGGAGAGAGGGTGAGAGTTCTCTGTTGAGGGGGGGGGGTGTTCTGCCGTGGGGGAGGGGAATGAGTGAGGAGAGAGAGAAATTTTTGGTCTTAAAGGGGGGTTTGACCACTTTTCCAAAATTCCAATATTGCCCCTCTAATACTTGGTCCACATTCTTCCAAACCAAAATATCCAAGGGCGTTTTGGTCCAATCTTTTGGGCTGATATTTATCCACAATTAAATCCCCAAATTCAATTTCCAAAACCCCAAAAATTCGGAATACCCAAAAATAGGCCTAGGGACAAAGTCGTAATTTTCCGATCCCGGGCCGAATTTCCATTTTTCGACCATACCAACCCCAAATATCATTGGCCACACTAAAATGACGTCGTCCTCGTAAAAATAGTCGCACACGACCCCGAAAATCGACATCCAAGTCCGGATCCAATTTCGCGATCAAAATCGCCCAATCTCAATTTTAGGGTCTCTCACTAACGGGCGGCTGTTTAGGGATTACGCGTATCGACCTAGGGTTATTCGAGTCATGGCGACCTCGATCGTCACCGAAGGTCGACTCATGATCGAGTTCTTAGGTCCACGTACATTTCCCTAGGTAGCCATTCCCTAAAGGTTAGTATCCCGAGAATGATCAGTTCCGGGCGAGACTTACTAAATTGAAATGAGAAATAACATCTATTTCATTGATTCCGGAAATAGGTCGAAATTCAGGATGTTACAACTCTTCCCCCCTTATAAAAATTTCGTCCTCGAAATTTACAACTCAACCAATTCCTCAAACAAATTGGGGTATTGACGTCGCATGGCCTCTTCACTTTCCCATGTCGTACTTTTTGTCCCGTGATATTTCCACACAATCTTAACCATCGGGATCGTCTTGCTCCTCAAAACTCGTCTTTTCGATCCTCGGCAAGGGATACTTACCCATTACTACCCTCTGTATAACTAGTCAGTCCATACCCACTATTACATCCAAAACCTACATCTCTAGAACCACTAATCAGTTCTTTCCTTCCCATTACCACTTACAATCTTGCAATCCGGGTACCCCAACGAAACTAAAATCTTGTCAATCAAGGAAGCCATAACATGCCACAATTATAACGTATAATATTCCTACTTGGACAAGATCTAGTCCCATGTCTTCTACCACACAACTGGCATACAACATCCTGATAACGATTCCGCTTTCCAATCTCCCTTCTAACGGAAGGAACAAATGCTGATCCTCCGTCATCGGTCTCTTCCCAAGATTCCAATTGTCTCTCGCCGAAACATATCTCGACCTAGAAGCAGCGTCTCTATCCGCTAAATCCCGCTTTATTGCTTGAGCCCGATCATAGATCTCATTATAGTCTCTCAAATTCAGCGAAATCATCTGACTACGGAGGTTCGGTTTCAAACCATCTTGGAACCTCCGAGCTCTATCCCATGGATCCTTCACCATTCTAGGGGCAAACTTAGATAACTTCGTGAACTTAGCCTCATACTGGTCCACTGTCCTTTGCCCCTAGCAAAGCCTCATAAACTTCACCAACTCCTGTTCCTTGACACTCTTAGGAAAATACTTATTATTGAAAGTCTCCACAAACATCGCTCAAGTCTGGGCAGTACTAGCTGGGAATACTCTTCTTCTGGTGGCTTTCCACTAATCACTCGCATTCCCCTGAAGCTGATACACCACCAACGTCACTTTCTCCTCATCCGTACATCCTAGTATATCAAAAGCCTTTTCCAACTCCTCTACCCAAAGTGACGCAGCCACCAAATCACCTCCACCATCAAACTTAGGGGGCTTTAACTTCAGAAACTGTTCAACCAGCTGATGCATTAATCGAATCACATTTACATACCCCCGATTTCCATTGTTGCCATTGAGGGCAACAGCCACAGCGGCCTCAACTGCTTGGGCGATAATGGCATCTCGTTCCTGAGTCTGCCTGCCCATCAAAACCCCAACCTCCTCGATGGCCCTTATAACTCCATCCATTCGAGGATCCACTGCAGCCCTAACATCAACTCTGGGATCTACTGCAGCTCCAACGTCAACTTTAGGGTTTTCTACAGGTCTAGCCTCAACTCCAGGGTTCTCTGCAGACCTAGCATCAATTCCAAGATCCTCTATCGCTCTGACTCGAGCACCACCTCGACCTCTGGCTCTTCTGCCTATACCCTTTCAAGCACCTCTTCCCTGGCTGCTCACCATCCCAGCTTTCTATCACTCTCCTATCCGCTATAATTCCATCCAGGAATTAAAGACTTAAGCCAACTAACCCAGTCTAGTCCTAGGCAGTGAGTTGACACAGTAATCCACTTAGCAGGCAATCAATCACACAGCACCAAACCACATCAAAAGGGTTCGTGCACTTACCTCAGGTCCAGATGCACCTGCATTCCGATAAAACACCCAATTCACTCAACAATCACAACAACAGTCTGGAAGTACATGTAGCCCTAGACACACTATGGTTCACTAAGGTCTCCTTAACTAACTACAGCTATCCTGGGTCTCCACTCCTTATCACTCCAAGCTTCGATCGACTTAAATCGAGCTGTCCTTGCTCTGATACCAATTCAAACTGGGGATGTCACGCCCCGAACCCCGGTCGAGCCCGCGACATCCCGCCTCTGGTCGAATAGAGTGCGACGTTCCAGGAATAACGTCGCCGACCCAACGATCCATCAGAGTTAAATCGCGGCGGAAGCAAACAAAAATCCCGGACATTAAAATTGGAGAACACCAGGAAGGAACAAATCGACAAATCACCAAGCATATCTTACACTTCCAAATATTTACATCATCCGCCAATACAAACCACAAAATAATTTGTAAACACACCGAACTATACACTCCAAACCACCAAAATATCAAGATAAGCTCTATAGGTCCGCACTATCCAAAAATGAGGCGCATCCTCCTCCCAGAATTATCCCCTACGCCCTCTCGAAGGCGTCCACTCTGACTCTCTATCCTCGGCATCACCACCTGAATCCTCCGCAGCTGTTTGCTCACCTGACGACTCCGAGGCGACCTCAATCTCGACATTCAGGCGGGGGCTCTGAAATGGTTTGGTTGAAACAACCATGAGATCACATCTCAATAAGTCACAACCTAAGCCCCACCTAGGCTATCACGTAATTCCAGACACATCCAAAAGCGCAACCAAACAACCACACAACCAGCAATCAAACGTTCACACATACCTAGACTCTCTGCATACGCACCACGCACGTTAGCCCACAATCCCAACATACAATTCTTGCACACATGCCATCACACACTTTCCATATATCAATACACACGCCAATCATACAACAGCAATAAATCACAACCGCGCGCGTGCCTCGATTATAAAGCAAAACTCACTTGGGCACGTCCCATACCATGCCTAGCAGATTTTACCCCATAATCGCGCACTACATCACGCGATACAAACGCACTCGCACACTGACTCACACCATGCATCACTTTCACAATCCTCATACCTCAAGCCAATTTCCTCTCATTCTCAACTTTTCCACCACTACCGCGCCCGCGTAAAACGCATCAGGCCAACGGTCTTCTGACCTCGTCAGGCATCGTCACCCCGTCGGGCCGGGCATCGTCACCTCGTCAGGGACGGCATCGTCCCGCGTAAACGAACACGCCTCAGGACGGAATCCTACACACACTTTCCTTCTACCGCGCCCGCGTAAAACGCATCAGGCCAACGGTCTTCTGACCACGTCAGGCATCGTCACCCCGTCGGGCCGGGCATCGTCACCTCGTCAGGGACGGCATCGTCCCGCGTAAACGAACACGCCTCAGGACGGATCCTTTCCAACCAATTCCACATTTCCATACCCTCGTTCCACTCAAGCCACACTTACACACGGTCAACAGTCGCACGACCAAACATACACACCTCACACGCATTCATAGCCACGCACCAATTCACATCTCACGTACACTTCACAAACACACGTTCTCGTCATACGAATACACCACACGACCATACACATTTAACACGCGAATTCAATGCGCATTCACACTACCACACCGCCACACCTCACGGCCACATACACACGGCACACCACCGCATCACATTCAGTCCAATGTACAATTCAGAACCAGCCAACCACATCACACAAAACAATTAATCCAATAAACCCGATCAAGCCAATACAATTTCAATTAATCACACCATTCAACCCCGATCAATCCTCAATATCACAGTCCTAACCGAGCTTCCTAAACCTCGAATTTCCCTCGCCAACCGGTCCATAACCATCAACTATCCAGCCCCTAACTCAGTCCTAAACAGCCACCAAATCAGTCACAAAATAGTCACAAATTTGTCTAAACCGGGTCCAAACTGGGCCGTTGCGCAGTGACAGAAATCCATTTGAAATAAATAGTAAACGAACTCCAAAAATTCTGAAATTTGGATATGTTGCATAAAACATCTTGATAAACATTTTCCGTGAAGAACTCAAAACCCAGTTCCAAATAGAAACACCTATTTTGGTCACTTGAAGTCAGACGAAAATCAACTCGCTCCAACAGACCATTTTGTCCTCAAAATATATTTATTTCAACACCCAAATCACCTTGAAAATATTTGAAATTTTTATATGTTATAGCCACGAATGTCTCCAACAACGTTTGTGAAGGAAGTATTTTGAAAATAGACCTGGAAAAATTTATAAAAATACGAACAGACCCGAAGGTCGGGTGAACAGTACCTCGGGCAGTTTTATTTCGGTCCAAAAATGGACTTCCGAATGGCATCAAATGATCTCCAAAAATTCCCAAATTAAATTATGTTATACCTCAAGATGTTGGCAACAACTTTCATGAATAAAACTTTCTCAGATTCGGCCCACAAAATTCTCTACAAAAATGGCAAACCGGGCGGGTACAGTAACCGCGAATCCGCGATTCATCCAAACCTCACGGATTCAAACCCGAACCGATTTCTACCGGATTCCAACCGCCAAAACTCAATTCCCGACGTCTAATCCAACCCGCAACAACCACTAACAGCCATACTCAACCACCAATAGCCATGATCAACCACCAAAACCATTATCGACACCTTAATCGACCTCTAAATCCCCTAAACCACACCCGAACGAGTCCGAAAATACCCGACGTCCTAAATAGGGATTAGATCGCAACTTACCTGGTTCTAGACTAAAGCGGCTAGAACGTAGCGCGGCGGCGAACGGCGGGGACGGTGGTGGACGGCTTGCTCCGGCGATGATCGGCGATCCAAGGCCGAGAAAAAGAGGAGAGGATTTTTGGTGAGGGAGAGAGGGTGAGAGTTCTCTGTTGAGGGGGGGGGGTGTTCTGCCGTGGGGGAGGGGAATGAGTGAGGAGAGAGAGAAATTTTTGGTCTTAAAGGGGGGTTTGACCACTTTTCCAAAATTCCAATATTGCCCCTCTAATACTTGGTCCACATTCTTCCAAACCAAAATATCCAAGGGCGTTTTGGTCCAATCTTTTGGGCTGATATTTATCCACAATTAAATCCCCAAATTCAATTTCCAAAACCCCAAAAATTCGGAATACCCAAAAATAGGCCTAGGGACAAAGTCGTAATTTTCCGATCCCGGGCCGAATTTCCATTTTTCGACCATACCAACCCCAAATATCATTGGCCACACTAAAATGACGTCGTCCTCGTAAAAATAGTCGCACACGACCCCGAAAATCGACATCCAAGTCCGGATCCAATTTCGCGATCAAAATCGCCCAATCTCAATTTTAGGGTCTCTCACTAACGGGCGGCTGTTTAGGGATTACGCGTATCGACCTAGGGTTATTCGAGTCATGGCGACCTCGATCGTCACCGAAGGTCGACTCATGATCGAGTTCTTAGGTCCACGTACATTTCCCTAGGTAGCCATTCCCTAAAGGTTAGTATCCCGAGAATGATCAGTTCCGGGCGAGACTTACTAAATTGAAATGAGAAATAACATCTATTTCATTGATTCCGGAAATAGGTCGAAATTCAGGATGTTACAGCACTAGCATAAGGAATACGTTTCATTTGTTTCTTCTCTATGGAGTCTTAAGACACAATCTACAGCTCAATCATTCACCTTTTGCAATAGGAGTATCCATGGATTTACAGTCATGCATACAAAATCGTTCAAGAATCTTGTTTATGTACGTCTCTTGTGAAAGAGACAATAATCTCTTGGAACGATCTTTTGAAATCTTAACTCCAAGAATATATGCAGCCTCGCCCATATCTTTTATTTCAAAATTGGACGATAACCAATTCTTTACAGTATTAATCAACTCCTTATTGCTTCTGGCAATCAGTATGTCATCAACATATAATGATAAAATTACAAATTGATATTTGGATCTTTTTATATATACGCAATGATCTTCATCAACCATTATAAAATTATACGCCACTATGGCATTATGGAAGCGTATATACCATTGTCTCGAAGACTTCTTAAGGCCATATATCGATCTTAAAAGTCGACATACCTTTTGTTCTTGACCTTTTATAATGAAGCCAACGGGTTGCTCCATGTAAATTTCTTCTTCTAATTCTCCGTTTAGAAAAGCAGTCTTTACATTCATTTGATTTAATTCAAGATCCATACTTGCCACTATTGCCAGAATAAGGTGAATAGAGGTAAATCTCACTACAAGAGAAAAAGTTTCTTCATAATCAATTCCACACTGTTGATCATACCCTTTCGCCACGAGGCGAGCTTTATATCTTTCTATTGAGCCATCGAATTTACGTTTTATTTTGAGATTCCATTTGTTCTCAATAGCTTTGCGTCCTTTCGGAAAATCAAATAATTCCCAAACTTGATTGGATTTCATTGACTCCATTTCTTCTTCCATTGCATCTATCCATTTTACCTTATTAGGGCAATTTAGAGCCTCATTTACATTCCTTGGCTCATCTTCATTTTGCGGAGCGATCATGAAAGTTTCCCCTTCAATGTCAAAACGTCGTTGGGGAATACTTTTGCGACTTTTTCGCCATACGGAAGATTGTACACGTGGTACATCATTCTCCATTACGCTCCCACTTGGATTAATAATGACTGTATCGTCTCTCCAAACGGTTGTAATTGAGATTGAGTCAAGTTTAATTCCTCATTTCTCACATTGCTCCCACTTGGACGATCTTCATCAATTTCATTATCATGATCCAAGGTTTCAAAAAGTGAGTAGTCCTCACCTATTTCGCCCTTCTTAGGAAACTCATTCTCTAAGAATATGACATCTCGTGATTCAAATTCAGTAATACTCCCACTTTCTTGCTCACCTAAAAATACATATCCTTTCAAGTGTTCTGAGTATCTAATAAAAATAATCTCCTTGCCTCTAGGACCCAGCTTCCCATACTTGTGAAAGGGCTCGTGAGTATAAGCAGCACAACCCCAAGGTTTAAGAAAAATTAAATCGAGTTTTCTACCTGTCCATAACTCATACGGAATGGAAGTAACTGATTTAGAAGGCACATGGTTAAGGACATAGGCAGCAGTTAACAAAACATGACCCTAAAAGATGATAGGTAAATTAGCTTGTGCCATCATAGACTTAACCATTTTCAATAGGGTTCTATTTCTCCTCTCAGTAATACCATTTTATTGAGGAGTATATGAAATAGACAACTGTCTTTCTGTTCCTTTTTCATCACATAAATTTCTGAACTCATCAAATAAATATTCTCGACCTTGATCGGATCTAAACGTTTTTATTTTCTTATCTAATTGATTTTCTATTAAGTTCATAAATTTCTTGAAGCAACTCAATGCCTTAGATTTATGAGAAATCAAATAAACATATCCAAATCGAGTACAATCATCTATGAATGTGATGAAATACACAGCCCCATGTCTTGCTCTTACATTCATTGGACCACAGATGTCAAAATAGATTAGTTACAAAGGAAACTCAGCTCTTGTACTCTTTCCAAATGGTTTCCTTGTTGTTTTTCCTACCAGGTAATGCTCGCAAATAGGCAAATCAACTTTTTCAATATTGCCTAATAAGCCCTCTTTGGCTAATCTTTGCATTCGTTGTTGGCCAATATGACCAAGTCTAGCATGCCACATATTCACATCATTTTCATAAGAGTTAGAAGATATAAATAGGGAATAACAAACGTTAACATCACCACAGTCAACATCTAGAACAATAAAACCATTTAGAAAGTATCTACAACTATAGTAATTCGTATTCAAATACAAATCAACACCACTATTATAGAAGTTCAAATTAAAACCAAGTTTAACCAATACTAACACAGACACTAAATTCCGACGAATCTTCTAAGCATATAATACGTCATGTAGGAACAATGTGCGTCCACCACGCATCATCAACTGACAGGTGCCAACTCCTTTAACTTCAGCTTTGGAGTTATTCCCTACATAGATCCATTTCGTTCCGGTCAGAACCCGTCAAAACTCCACGAAGGCATTTATGTCCTTCGCTACATGGTCTATTGCTCCCGAATCTACAGTCCATAAAGGATTAGACTCGGTTAAAAATACAAAACTTGACACATAGGCAAAGTTTTCAATGTAAGGGGAGTTTACCTTCTTTGGCTCGCCACAATCGCGAGCGAAATGGCCTTTCTTGCTACAATTGTAGCATTTCACCCTCGACATATTCTTACCAAAAGAACGCTTTCCTTTGTCATGTTGGTTAAATTTAGGTTTCTTACCCGAAGAACTTGCTCTCTTGCCTTTCCACTTCATGAACCTTTCGACGCGCTTGCACTTGGAGCCCGAAAGCCCCATGTGAGCTAGAACCAGCATAATAGATATCGGTTTCTAGTTTCGTCGCCAAGAGGCGATCCTCTTCTAACTCAAGATGGCGCATGGCATCTTCAAAGGTCTTGATGTTCTCATTATGGGTCAAGTGCACCTTCATGTGCTTCCAGCTTTGAGGCAAGGAACAGATCACTGCTTGCACTTGCTGTTCATCAGTCAGAATATGTCCAGCATCCTTCAGCTCAACGATCATGTTCGACATCTTTCTCGGGTGTTGTTTCATGGACTGAACATAAGACTTCTTATACGAGTCAAACCTTATAGAGAGCTGCCTCAACTTGGTCACCGACATATGACCAAATCTTACTGCTAGTGCTTTCCACATTTCCTTGGCATTCTCAAAACGCCTAAACTCTCGCATGATATCATTCTCCATGCTACTCAGCAACGTGATGCGAGCAAGCGAGTTCTTCCTCTTCCATATAGCAAATGCATCTCCGTCTCCCTTATGCTGTGCAGTGTTCCCATCTTCATGTTCTTTCATAAATTGGTTAAGAGATTCCAGTGCTTCTTGTTCTTCTAGCACATATTGAATTTTCATGTTCCATATTTCATAATTCTCGCCGTTCAATTTCTCTCCTTTGTTCAATTCAACCACTATGTTCTTAGTTGTTGAAGCCATTGAATCTAAACATATCAGACAGACAAGCACGAATTATTAATGCCACTTATTTATGCATCAATTTTACACAAACTAATTATATTAATGAATAATTTCACTTAGGATTTAGATTCGAAAATTCACTATGTTCCCAATCATCATCTAAAATCCTAATGTGAAAATATCGTTAATATAATCATTAAGGTAAAATTACGTTCTTTGAAGTTACTAAAACTTTTAGAGCTCCTACTCAACCAGATAATACTAATAAGACAGATATCATAATAAAATAGTACCATAAACTATTCACAATAATAAATATCCATCAATATTCATTCACTAAATACTATTTACAGAAGGAACGAAACTAGCATAGAAAAGAAACATGAACACCAACATGAACAGTACTATCCATCTAGGATATCTAAAACCAAATTAAAATAAAATAAAATCAACGGCTTATCAATTTCCTATACACAGGGAAAGATTCATCAAAGTCCTTAGAAAAATCAAACTTCTTCTTTGGCAACCAAGAAAAGACTTTCGAGTATCCCTTAGACTTTCTCTATGGCGCATTCATTCTTCGCCAAGTTGAATTCATCCTTAGGGTCGAAATCTTTGTTGCTTCAATCCTATAACATTCTCTCACAAAATCCATTGCAAGCTTTTTGTAGGCTGGGACCACATTGACCTCCCATAGTTGATGCAACACCTTTTGCCATTCAGATGGAAGAGTGTTGATCAAAACATTCGTCTTCTCAAAGTCCGGCAGACAATAACCATTCCAAATAATTTTCTGTATCATCTCATTGACCTTGACCACGTGATCCTCCAAATTGCCATTTTCCCATCGATAGTTATCTAATTCAGCTATCAACTCTGCAAGTTTTTCCTTCTGTTCAGGTGTCCTAGCCATAATGGGGATTTGACATCTTCGTACCATCATTTCTGCAACAAATGCAAAAAAAAAACTCAAAGGATTACTTTTTAATCCATGATACAATATTGCAAGAAACACATTCTGCCCCCTTTCAGCACCATTTTTTTTCGGTAGTCAACGGTGGTCAATGCCGGTCAACGGTCAACGGATGACCGGGTCAAGTCAACAAGTCAACAAGGTCGAGTCATGGGTCAAGATCCAGGTCGGAACGGACTTAACCGATCATATCCAGCCTACCAGGCCGGGCCTTTCGGCCCAAAACATATATTTATAACAGCGTGGCTGACATTAGTGTGACGTCAGCCACACCCACACACCCACGCATGGCGCGTGCGGCGCACGTGCATGGCAGTAACAGCTACGCACGTGCACGGCAGTAATAGCTGCACACGTGCAATGCACGTGCCGGCGTAGCCGCCACTTACGGCGGCGCGTGGAGGCACGTCCAGCCTCCCCCGGCGGCGTGCCACCCGTCATTTTGCTCGTCTCGACGAGCACTACGACCCTATGCCTTCAAAAATAAAATTTATCACATGGAATTTCGAGAAACAATCCCCAACAGTACGGTCGGGTGTCGGTTTTCATACTCGAGCGCTCGTCGGCACTGTTTCACGAATTTCGGCCATCAATCCGTGTTATAAGCATATTAAACGATCAAGAAACAAGAACACACGCTCTGATACCAATGTTGAGAAACACAATCTCGAAAACACATTCTAAAACGCGGAAAACATGCCCATTCTATACTTGAATCACCGATCGAACGCAGCATATTATGTAACAGCCCGAATTTCGATGTAATTCCGGGATCAATAAAACTGATATTATTTTGCATTTCATTTTGGTAAGTCTCGCCCAAAGCTGATCACTCTCGGGATACTAATCAATGGGGAATGGCTAACTAGGAAATGGTACATGGACCGGGGATCCTATCGCGAAACGGACACCGATCACGAGAGACGCTCAGAAAATATTTTAGGCCAACGTGGGCCGATTTTAGGAAAGAGTAATGGATTGGGTTTGGCCAAGGCCAACAATGTACAATAGGGACGTAGGTGATTCTGCAAGATCGAAAGTACATGTGGCCAACCAGTCCTGAACTTGAACCGAATGATCGTGACCTCTAGGACTAGTGATAATTTCTCATTCTCTCAAGGATCGAGACCATCACGATACGGATAGCCCTAGGTCGATATGCGTAACCTCTAAACAGCCGCCCGTTAGTGAGAAACCCTGAAATTGAAAGTTTAGCGAGTTTTGTTCACGGAATTGGGTCCGAATTTCGATATCGATTTTCGAAGGCTTAAGAGACTATTTTTGGGAATCTGACGTCATATTATGCTGGCCACACATATTTGGAGTTAATACGAGTAAAAATTGGAATTTCGGTCCGAGGGTGAAAAATTACGATTTTGCCCATCGGGATGCTAGCGTTGCTTTTCGAGACCAAATGAGGTTATTTTTCGAGGCCGACACCATTTTAGGGTGGCCACGCATACCA
Source organism: Syzygium jambos (assembly GCA_031216235.1). NCBI lineage: Eukaryota > Viridiplantae > Streptophyta > Magnoliopsida > Myrtales > Myrtaceae > Syzygium > Syzygium jambos. Next base: position 21,896,998 of record CM062225.1, read on the forward strand.
GGAGTGGTTATGACCAAAAATTGAAATTTCGACAAAAATTGAAAAAATTGACGATTTTGCCCTTTAAACTTTGACGTGGATTTTCGAGGGCTTGCGCGATGAATTTCGCGGTTCCGACACCACATTATGTTGGTCATGCACATGGAGGGTTGGTACGAGCGAAAAATGAAACTTCACCCCGGGACCGGAAAAATTACGGTTTTGACCCTAGGCTATTTTTGGTTCCGAATTTTGGGGGATAATTAAGAAAATTAATTAAATTTGGACTTATCTTAATTATTGCAGTAAAGGACCAAAATGCCCTTGAATTATTGGATAAGATTTAATGGTGGCCCTTGGATGAGGGGCAAAATAGTCATTTTAGGCTAGATTTGTGACACTTGGCACCCTAGCCCCTAATATTTGACCAAGATAAGACCCTCTCTCTCTCCTCTCAGCCTCATCTGGCCAGACCACCCTCTCTCTCTCCCGATCACTCTCTCTCTCTCTCATTTTCTCTCTCGGCTTGGCCTTGCCGGAGCTCACCGCCGGCCACCGGAGCGCCGCCGCAGGCCGCCGTGCCCCACCGTCGACCACCACAGTCCCTAGCTTCAGCCTCAGCCTCATCCGACCCCTTTCTCTCTCTTTCTCTCCCTTTTTCTCTCCCGGGTTAGCACCGCCACCGCGCCGGAGCCCACCGCTGCCGTGCCGGAGCTCGTACGGCCGTGCCGCTGCCACTATGACGTCCCTGACATCCGTACGTCACTGTTCATCACCATCCGTACGATGTCCATACAATGTCCGTACGGTGTCCATACGTCGCCATCCGTACGCCACCATCCGTACGCCGTCGCCGGGAATGTCGCCACCGGTTTCACTGTTTACCAGTGATCGGCCGCCATTCCTCATCGTCGTGACCTTGGATTAAGTGAGCAAAATTCCTAAACTCGAATTAGCATTGATAGTGCAAATTTTCTGGACTGGTTTAGGAATACTAGTACATGCTGAGAAAAATTTGTGTACCGATTGATAGGAATTATTATCGGGAAAAATGTAGTAAATCAATGAGAATTTATTGGGGAGAATAATTGGACTAAATGGCCAGATTAGGAGCCCATTGGTGAAATTGCCGGGTATGTCCGGATTGACTGATTATGTGTAATTTGTGCTTAATTGTGATTGATTGCGTACTGCCATGTCACATGTTGTGTGGCTGACTAATGTAGGGTACGATTGGCCCATGATTAGTTTGAAATTAATTATTGATTTGTTATTCGTACGTTAGGCCACACGGTATTAATTGGGCCAATTGAGCACGTGTTGTGACATTGAATATTTGAAGTATATTGGTGCTCATGGTGCATTGCATTGCATAACATGGACACGCATTGTGCATGCCAAGAGTGAGGCATGTGGTGAAATTATGCGAGAATGCGTGCCCGCCGTGAGCATGTGATCACTTAAAATATCCTGACGCGTTTTACGCTAGGTTCAGATAATAATTGATTGTGTGATCACCTAAGGACTTTCGGGTCGTGGCCTTCGGGTCAATACCGTCCTCATGTACTTTGAAGCAGGATGATACCCGGTACGTCTGGAAGACAACCATCCTCATGCACTTTGAAGCAGGCTCTGGTTCGTAAGGAGAACAGTGTTACGCCTCATGCACTTTGAAGCAGGCTAGAGACACTGGGCCAGATCGGTGCTGCACCTCATGCACTTTGAAGCAGACTAGACGCACCGGGCCGTGAATATTGTTGACTCGAGTCATAATAAATATTAATAAATTGGGTAACTGCCAGTGTGCCAGTGTGGGCTAGTGGGCCGGTAAATTTGCGCATGACATGCTGACGACATTTGCATGCATGAACATGCATGGACTGGCATGCGAGTGTGTGAGACTCAGTGCATGAGCATGTGTTTGGCGTACGTGTGACTATGTGTGCCACGTATATGCCGTGATTATTATATATTGAACCGTCTAACCTGCAAGGTCAGCGAATTGTTTGATTATTGTTGCACTATGGCTTTAAATATTTGTTTCCGGTTAGGAGATTGCATGCTAGCCTAGCCTAGGTTTAGGGGTTGAACTCGCTGAGATTCGTCTCACGGTTGTGTAAACCGAAACTTTTCAGACCCCTGGCCATGAGGATGGAGAGACCACCGCCTCTTTTTGGGATCCCTATGCAGATCCGGCAGTATATCAGTACCTACCCCTCAGGAAATGGGGAGGCTTTTGTGAGGTATCGATCAGAACTAATTGTGAATATAGGCGAGTATTTTTACCAGAAGCAGGAGTACATGGCATGGTGCCACCGGGATGCCGATGGAAATGAGGGAGAGCCCCTCAAGACCTTTGATATCTCGGTCGATAGTGTTGGGTTGTTGCACCCAATTATAGCGGATGGTGAGGTGATCGATCCTAAGGTCACACCCGAGTGGATGAGGCAGGAGGAAGAAATGGATGAGGAGCCCGATGTACTAGCAAAGAACCCCGAGTCGATGGATGAGGAAGAGAATGACGAACCTGAGGCCATGGAGCAGGACGTAGAGGAGGACGGAGAGGTTGCAGAGCTAGGATCAAACGAGGAGGGGTTCGAGCTTTACCTTGACCCAGAGTTGGAGCTGGACTCCGAGGATGAGCGAGCCCAAGCCATGAATTCGAAGGAGTCAGGGTCTAGTGAGGATGCCTCCGAGGAGTTGTCAAATGATCCCACTGAATCGTCCGATCCTAACTGGAAGCCATAGGGTCGTCCAGTGTCCTTAGCTAGTAGTGAGGGCCGCTACTTTTTGAACTGTAGCCCTCTCCCTGAGTTTTAGCCTGACTTTCCTAGCCACTTATCCCTTTTTGACCAGGTGGCTGCTGACCGTTTGTATCTTTTGCTGTGCTTGTAAATATTGTACAAATGATTTTTAATAGTAATATAAATGTGTAGTTATTTTCTGCAGTGGTGTATGTCTATCCTTGGCTTATAATGGTAGTTGTATGGGTTTGTTTATTTATTACTTCCGCTTGTGCTTGATCTCTGTATGGGCGTGGGTCGGCGACGCTTCCTGAGACGTCGCAGAGTATCGACCAAGGTAGGGATGTTGCGTGTCGTGGGGTTCGGGGCATGACATATCACGTAAATGAACATACCTCTTTGCCACAGATTAAATGCCCCTATTGCAGAGAGAGACAGTGATCCTTCTTCGCTTTTTAATTTCAAGTGAGTGAGAGTTTTTACTTCTGGATAATGAAACAAATCATGCACACATCAGAACATACGTGAGTTTTTCTCATCTCACTTTTATTCCCACAAAACAACTGTCAATTGTGGTTATTTCTTTCATGGGCTCTTTCAAGGTTTATGGGCTGGGTTTGGTCCAACATGGGTGACCCATTTATTTAATAAAACCCATCAGTAGTATGCAAATGATTATGTTGGCTTTTATATATTATAATATTTTAGCAACATTATAAAATGACGCAAACCTTGGGAATTCCAATCTAAAAAATATTAAGCAAATAATATTTCTTTGACTCGCCGAAGGATTGTCTATGATCTAGCATTCTTTTTTTCTTTTTTCTTTTTGTCATGGCTATGCGTAATCTTAGGTAAATAACCTAATGTTTTAAAGAAGGCTACTTCCATAGAAACTGGATGAACAAGTCGTTCTGTTCCTAAGGAATGATTTTGTGGCCAAGAGTAGACTGTCAATTTACATAAGGTGACAGAACCGTCTTCTTCGCATTTCTCAAAAATAAATGCTGAGAAGTCTTCAAATTAGCCAAAAAAAACTACTCTTCATGGCTCATCTTTCTTTCTAATTACCTTTTTGTTAACTTGAGATTGTGAAAGATGTAGTACATTAATATATTCTAACCCAATCCAGAAGATAACCTACGAATTACATTACTCAGTGTGAAGACTCATACAGTCAAAGCCAGAAGGGCAATCCGTGCTATAAGAAAAGCAACCACATGCTTTCATTAATGACTATACATGGAATGAGAATCTCCTTACGAGAGGCTAACACAAGAAGAACGAAGAGGATTTGCATTATTGTTAGTAATACAAAAAAAAAAACTGTCTATCAGTATGTTCAAGTTCAACGTTGCTGTTTCGTCGGAAATGTCCACACGACGAAATATAATTCATCAAAAGTCGTTTTTCGGCTTTTAATGAAAGGAGACTGAGTTCTAGATCTAATTTCGGACAGGAGCAATCTAGGCGTGAATAAGGAACTTGATTTTTACAGAAAATCTAGACAAATCCATCCAATTGCTGGTGGCGTTCAAAGTTCACAAAGACCTAAGCAGCTGTAACTATGAAAACTGAAAGTGCGAAACTGAAAAGTAAAGACTACAGCTATGGAAACTGAAAGTACGAAACTTGGAAGTAAAGATAAAAGACAACATTTGCTTTGTTCATGTGTGCCGGGGTTTCCTCTGTTGATAATCAGACGCTATTTATAGCACAAACTTGATAACCGTTCTTGATGTTGTATCCAGTCTCTACCATTGATTTCATCTTTACCGTTCATGTAATGACACCTGTTTATCAACTGTTATCGATCTTATCTTCTGTATGAAGTGATAACCGTTTTTGAGCCCATTTAATCTCTGAAACAACAACCGTCATCGAGCTCATGGATTTGCTAAGGTGACAACCGTCATTGAACTTTTCTCCGTTTAACACTTGTCTTTCAAAATAGTAACTGTCATCGAGCTTTTTCTTCATCTAATATCTGTCTTTCAGAATAGTAACTGTCATCGAGCTTTTTCTGCATCTGACATCTATCTCCCGAGACGATAACCGTCATTAAGCCTTTCTCCATTTGACATCTATCTCTCGGGATGATAACCGTCATTAAGCATTTTCTCCGTTTGACACCTGTTTCCCAAGATGATAGCCGTCATCGAGTCTTCCCTCCGTTTGACACCTGTCTCTTGGGATGATAACCGTTATCGAGCCTTTTCTCCGTTTGACACCTATCTCTTGGGATGATAACCGTCGTCGAGCCTTTCCTCCGTTTGACACCTGTCTCTTGGACTGATAACCATTATCGAGCCTTTTTCTCCATTTGACACCTGTCTCTTGAAATGATAACCGTCATCGAGCCTTTCCTCTTTTTGACACTTGTCTCTTGGGCTGATAACCGTCATCGAACTTTTCTCCATTTGACACCTATTCATCGGAAATAAGGACCTTCATCAAGCTTTTCTGACTTGATATACATCTCCCTTTTCATCAATTTCATCGATGAGAAGCACTTTCAGCACTTGGACACCTGCCTTTTCTGGAATAAAGGCTTTCATCGAATCTTTCATAGCTTTTTGCCGTTCTGACACCTATTCAACAGAAATAAGGACTTTCATCGAGCTTTTCTGACTTGACATCCATCACCCTTTTCATCGATTTCATCAATGAGAAGCACTTTTAGCACTTGGACATCTGTCATTCATGGGGCAAAGGCCTTCATTGAATCTTTCATAGCTTGATATTCATTCTTCTCCTTGTCAATATCTTCGATGAAAATTGCCTTCAACATTTTTTATCTCTCTCCATTTGAATTTCAAATTTCCCGCTTATGACTGTCCGTACCTACCAGCTGTCATTTTAGTACAGGTGATGTCATCTCTTGTCATTATATCCTTACGATGAAATCTCTAATTAATTTCAGGTGTTAACAGTTGCATAGCAAAACAATCTTAAGGGGGGGTTGGCTTCCGGATCAACAGGATCCAAGAAAGATCACCTCTGCTTGAGTTGAGGCTCGCCGGTATCGTACCAATTCCCTGAGCAACTTACCTTCTCCATTTGTGGAATTAGGCTGGATTGTCATCTTTTGTAGGTTTGGCGAGCTAGTAAGCAGAAACTTCATCAATTCCAGCTCTGGCTCACTGCCGGAAATCCCAACCATCGATGCAACTTGTAATTGTTCTAGACAACACACACGGTGGTCTTCCCGAAAGTCAGCTATTGTCCCAATCCTTGTAGTCTGTTCATCCTTGGCACGATTATATGGTTTTTACCATCAAAGAGCTTCTTTAACATAGAGATGCGTAGAGAGAGCTTACTTTGGTCATTTTATCAAGAGAGACAGAGAGCTTGCTTTGTCTATTTCCTTTAATGTGATCCCTGTATTACAATTTCTTTCCTTTTGGCTGAAAGAGATTATTATACCATCATTCATTCTGAGAATGCATAATTTAATGACTATAGTGTATAGGTTAGTTCTCTTTTCCTCAAATCAATGATCAAAAAGCACCATGTAACATCATGATCACCAAAAATCAAATCAAATCAAATTATTCCTAACATATAATCTAAAACTTGATACAAAGGAAGCAACACTCTTCTGATACCCATTCATCTTTCTTCAAACGATGAGCAATTTCGCTAAATAGAAAAGGATTCATTGATTTGTCTCACTGTGATATGTTGTATACCACTTAGTAAGTAAAATCCACTTAGCTTACGGTGACAGATCATTGTACTTTAAGTTTGGTTCACTATGTGCTTCAAATTTTTTGCCAAGTCATAAAACAACGCTGAAAAATCAGACAAATAACTTAATACGATATGTGATAATAGTTTTGAAGAAATACAAGATTAGTCTGCTAGACACTAATCTCAATGATCATACTCGCCTGTAAGTCTACATGTTTCAACTGAGGAGAGCTTCTGATCAAGCACATAACGGTCAAAATCTCCTCCACACTATTGAAGTCTATACATGTGAAGAGCTACTTCAAATGAACGAGTTCATTTGGTGGTGTCTGTGGAACATTCCCAATAGCCAAATACTGCACAAATCAACCAAAATCGAGTGTCAATTGATACCAAGGATTTAATTATAGAGCCAAAATATTTTCATCACAAAGATAATAGTGAATAGAGTCCTAAGAAATTTCAGAATTTATGTGCTCAAAATGTACCTTCAGTGAGTAATTTTCAAGCTTGAGACTTCGAAGTTTGGGCAGACTTTGGAAGAGTTTGTGCAAATTGCTTATGTTGGCAACGCCGGGTCCACATTTGTTAGCAATGTCATCAGAGAAGCCTATCATTACCGACTCCAAACGGTTCATAACACCGAATGCAACATCTTGTAAATCTCCTTCAACTTCAATCTACTCAAGGTTGCCAGCTTCAACATTAATTTGCTTAAACCTCTCTAAGTTGCTCAGAATTTTTAGAAGGGCGCAGCGAGAAATCAGAGCCTCAAGCCCGTCTAGAGACAGCTCAACATGCTGAATATCCAAACTTTCCAAGTTCTTGAATCCTTCAAAAGTTGACGGGACTTTCACTACACATTTGAAGAGTTCCAAATGAATCAAGTCCTTGCAATTGAATAAGGAGGTGGGAATCTTGTAATTCTGCCCTTTCCAGATGTCGATTACGATTTCATTAACGGAGACTCTGGATAGATGAAGAATCCAGTGGTCAATGTCACTCGAGGCGTAAATTTCTTTGTGAGAGAGCTTGAACTTCTATATCGACCCAATATGAAGCAAGAGGACCTTGTCAATTATCTTCACCAGGCTTTCTTGTGGAGATGGTTGAAGAGAAGGAACTCCTGTGGCACTGGTGCATTGTTCATCAAACACAAATTGTGGAACAGAAGACCATTTGTACCTCCACTTTCTTGACAAAATACTAGTCCTCACTGTGTCTTTGATAGGCAAGCGGACAGGATTTGGTCCATTATGTGCCGTGATAACTGGCTGATCTTGTCCGACTCATTCATCATTCTTATTCTCACTTGCAATAATTTGGAATTTCTGACAAGTGACACATTGGAAATGGTTAGACGCGAATAAATTGAAAAACTATAATGAAATTTTAAGCATGAAATAAGAAATATCTTAACTAATAAGAAACACAAACATAGTAAATCTTAAATATAAAAATGGGCTACTCAAAATTGAAAAAAAAATCAGGTAATATCCTAAAGTAATTTCTAAATAAAAAGATGAGGAAATAAATAAAAATTGTAATGTTTGAAAGTGTACATTCCGCATCAATTTTTCTTCTTTTGCCCATTGATTTGAATTCCCTCAAATGCGAGGTAACTTACAAAAGAAGTGTTATGATGGCACGGGATGCATGTTCACACCCCGAAATCCTAATCCATGGGTTAAGTGGGACTCATGTGGAGCCTCTGAAATCGAGTTCGTGCTCTTAAAAGAACCATTTACCACTGCTATCTAACATTCTTGCCCCAGACCCGAGACAAAAGTTAGAACCGATATATCTTTTGCATAAGTGTTGGGAAAAAGAACAATATTTGCGGAAAAAGGCCCGGATAATTTTCCCACTACTATTTTTGTGACAATTAAATAGGATAAAATATTTAATGAAAGCGGTAAAGACGAATAGTAAATAACACCAGACTTTTAACGTGGAAACCCTCCAAGGTGAAGGGAAAAATCACGGGACCGTAATCCACTTCAAACTCCCACTATGATAAATAATGGGATACAGCTTCACCCTAAGGTGGATCTCTCACTGTCTTCAATTTGTGGATTTGAATCTCTCACAAATTGGATAACTCTCTCGAATATAACTCTCTTAGAAGAAGAAGATTGTTTCTTCCGCTATACTCTGATCTTCTTGCTTTTTGTATATATCTCTCTCCATTAAGGAGGACTCCTATTTATAGGAGCAAATGCAATCCCAATTGGAATTGTACGATATGAAAATCACGGTAATTTGTTTCCAGAACACTCATGATTTTCTGGATGTGGAAAATCATGTTGATTTATTTCCCGATTTCTCTTGATTTTCTTTCCCCCTCCCTTTGGCCTCTCCAATTGGGAGTGACCTACTCAACAAATCTCCCCCTCATGAACAATTCGGAGATGGTGTCAAACCTGCAAAAGCTCGACAAGCTTGCATCTTCACTATAGATAGGGATTTTGTCATCATATCTGAGCCATTATTGTCGGTATGTATTTTCTTTAACTGCAAGGCTTTTTCTTCCAACACATCACGCATCTAATGATATCTGATATCAATGTGTTTGGACCTGGAATGGAAAGTTGCATTTTTGCTTAGGTGTATTGCACTTTGACTATCCGAGTACAAGATATACTTCTCTTGGTTATGGCCCACTTCCTGTAGGAACTTCTGCATCCACAAGAGTTCTTTACATGCTTCCGTAATTACAACATACTCTGCTTCGGCAGTAGATAGGGCAACACATTTTTGTAGTCGAGATTGCCATGAGACTGCTCCCCCTGCAAAAGTCATTAGGTACCCCGATGTAGACTTTCTTGAGTCCACATCCCCTGCCATGTCTGCATCTGAAAAACCTTCTAACACGGTTTTATCATTACCAAAGCATATACAGTTATTAGAAGTACCTCGGAGATACCTGAATATCCATTTGATTGCTGCCCAATGTTCCTTACCGGGATTGGATAGGAACCTGCTTACCACACCAACTGCATAGGCGATATCAGGCCTCGTGCATACCATCGCGTACATTAGGCTACCAACCGCCGATGCATAAGGAACCTTTTCCATTTCTTTCTTTTCTATCTCACTTTTCGGGCACTGCTCCAAACTGAGCTTGAAGTGGTTTGCAAGTGGAGAACAAACTGCTTTGGATTTAGTCATGTTAAATCTTTCAAGAACTTTATTAACATACCGTTCTTGAGATAACCAGAGTTTACCGTTCTTCTTGTCTCGGAAGATTTCCATCCCAAGAATTTGTTTTGCAGGTCATAAATCCTTCATCGCAAAGGACTTGCTTAATTCCTTCTTTAAGTTGTTGATCTTGCTTTTATCCTAGCCAACAATTAGCATGTCATCAACGTAAAGCAAAAGAATTAGGAAATTACCATCGGTAAATTTCTTGACGAACACGCAGTGATCAGCGATGGTTTTGTTGAACCTATTTTCTTCCATGAATGAATCGAACTTTCTATACCACTGTCTTGGTGCCTGCTTGAGCTCATAAATACTCTTCCTCAGTCTACACACAAGATTTTCTTTGCCTTTGATTTTGAAGCCTTCCAGCTGTGCCATGTAGATCTCCTCATTTAGATCTCCATGTAAAAATGCAGTCTTCACGTCAAGTTGCTCGACCTCCAAGTTCAAGCTTGCTACCAAGCCAAGAACAACTCGAATAGAGGACATTTTAACCACAGGTGAAAATATCTCGTCGAAGTCTATATCTTTCTTCTAAGCAAATCCCTTCACAACCAACCTTGCTTTGTATCGTGGTTGTGAGTTACCTTCTTCAGTCTTTAGTCTGAACACCCACTTGTTTTTTAGAGCTTTTCTTCCTTATGGCAATTTGACTAAATCATTAAGTATGATTTTCGTCTAAGGATTTCATCTCCTCTTGCATAGCTTTCAACCACTTCTCTTTGTGCTCGTGGAACACAACTTCTTGGTAGTTCTCTGGTTCTCCCCCGTCAGTGAGCATCATGTACTCGTTGGGAGAATATCTACACTAGATTGTCGTTCACGGGTTGATCTCCTCAATTGAGGTTATGACGGGACCTGTTCAATAATTTGTTCAAATTCAGTTGAAGTAGTCATACCTTCAATGCTAGATTCAGCTTGCTCATTATTAGAATCGGTAGGAAGAGCGATTGGGCCAAGATCAACAGGGTATTCGTCTGTTGATTGAGATTTCTTGTGCTTCTCGAAGTCCTCGATTGTCTAATCTTCAAGAAATACCACATCCCTACTTGTGATTATTTTCCGGCTAACGGGGTCCCAGAGTCTATAGCCGAATTCTTCATGAGCGTAGCCCAAAAAAATACATTGTTTTGATTTCCCATCAAGCTTTGATCTCTTATCCCTGGGAATGTGAACAAATGCTCTACAGCCGAACACCTTCAAGTGGCCATAAGAAGCATCTTTACCGATCCAGACACTTTGTGGTACGTCACTGTCAAGTGGTGCTAAAGGTGATAGGTTGATTAAGTTAACTGCCGTCCTCATTGCCTCACCCCAAAAATGGTTTGGCAGCTTTGCGCTGGAGAGCATGCATCTGATTTTTTCGTAGATGGTTCTATTTATTCGCTCCGCGACACCGTTGTGTTGAGGTGTTTTTGGTACGAATCTTTCTAGTTTGGTCCCGAAACTTTTGCAATAATCCTCGAAAGGTCCTCGGTATTCACCACCGTTGTCTGAATGCACACACTTCAATCGCCTTCCTGTTTCTCTTTCAACCTTCATATGAAATTGCTTGAAGATTTCCTGCACTTGATCTTTAGTTTTCAAGGCAAATGCCCACACCTTTCTAGAGTGGTCATCAATAAATGTTACAAAATAAAGCGCACCTCCAAGTGTTCTCGTTTGCATTGTGCATACATCGGTATGTATTAAATCTAAAATTTCAGCTTTTCTGGATGGTGGGGAATTATGAAATGTTACTCTGTGTTGTTTTCCCATAATGCAGTCGACACAAGAATTTAACAGTGTACCTTTCATTCCCGGTAGGAGTTGCTTTCCAATGAGAATCTTGAGTCCTTTCTCACTCATGTGTCCAAGTCTTTTATGCCATAACTCGGTGGTGACTCCTTTTCCTGTTACATTCACCTCTCCTCTACACAACTTGGATTGTGTGATGTAGAGAGAGCAAGTTTTTTCTCCTTTGGCTACCACCAAATTACCTTTAGTAAGCTTCCATTTCCCATTACTAAAGAAATTGCTGAAGCCTTCGTTATCGAGCTTGCCGGTAGATATAAGATTAAGACGTATGTCCGGAACATGTCTTACATCTTTGAGTAAAAGCCTACATCCAACATTAGTCTCCAAATAAATATTACCCATACCAGTAATTTTGGACGTACCGCCGTTTCCCATCTTTACAAAGCCAAAGTTGCCAGTGGTGTAAGATGTAAAAAGATCTTGACGAGCCGTGACATGGTAGGATGCACTGGAGTCGACTACCCATGTCGAATCTTGGAATGCATGATTAATGGAATCATCACTTTGAATAATGATTATCTCGTCTACAATATTTGTGGTGTCATTCGTATGGTTCTCGTCGGCTTTGTTGATGTTATGACTCTTTGATTTTTCTGCCTTTAGCTTTCTGCATTCTCGGATGAAGTGTCCCAATTTACCACAATGATGGCACTTCTTGTCTCGTCTAAAGTTGGATTGGGACTTTCCTCGCTGCTGATTTCGGAAATTTCGTCTTTTGCTTCTCCCTCTCTGTTCTTGATTTTCTTGTCGGTTAATGACAAGGGCCCCGGATTCCGGGTTGACTCCGTTCTCTTTTTGCCGGGATTCTTCATTCAACATTCTATCTTTTACCATGTCCATGATAAGCTTGTCGTCAGGAGCCGAGTTGCTGACTAACACAACAAGTGTGTCCCAACTTTTCGGCAAAGAGCTAAGTAGCATCAACGCTAGCAACTCATCATCTAATGTCATCTTCATAGAGTTGAGTTGGTCTACTATACCTTGAAACTCGCTCATGTGTTCTGAGACACTGCTCCCATCTACGTATTTCAAATTCACGAGCCACCGCATGTGATTTGCTTTATTTTGCGCCGTTGTTCTTGCATATATTTTCTCTAATTTTTTCCAAAGAACACCAGCATCATGTTCATTAGCAAAATTTTGAAAAATACTCTTGTCGATCCATTGCCGGATTTGAGCAGCACACTTTCGATTGAGCACCATCCGTTCACTTTCGGACATGGTCATTGGTTTACCACCAGATGACGATGCCGATTTGTCTTTCGTCACAGGATCTATCTCCTTGGACGTTGGTGTTGGTTCCTCCATTGGTATCACGATTGGCCTCCAAAGGTCTTTAATGTATAACAGATCCTCCATCTTTGGTTTCCAGATCGCATAATTGAATGCGGTCAATTTTATCATGTTGCCAGAATTCTCCTCCTCTTAATTCTGCACAGAAAAATAATGTATAGAGCAACCCGGCTCTGATACCACTTGTTGGGAAAAAGAACAATATTTGCGAAAAAGGCCCGGATAATTTTCCCATTACTATTTCTGTGACAATTAAAGAGGATAAAATATTTGATGAAAGCGATAAAGACGAATAGCAAACAACACTAGACTTTTAATGTGAAAACCCTCCAAGGTGAAGGGAAAAATCACAGGACCGTAGTCCATTTCAAACTTCCACTATGATAAATAATGGGATACAACTTCACCCTAAGGTGGATCTCTCACTGTCTTCAATTTGTGGATTTGAACCTCTCACAAACTGGATAACTCTCTCGAAGATAACTCTCTTGGAAGATGAAGATTATTTCTTCCGCTACACTCTGATCTTCTTGCTTTTTGTATATATCTCTCTCCATTGAGGAGGACTCCTATTTATAGGAGCAAATGCAATCCCAATTGGAATTGTACGATATGAAAATCACGGTGATTTGTTTCCAAAACACTCATGATTTTCTGGACGTGGAAGATCATGTTGATTTATTTCCCAATTTCTCTTGATTTTCTTTCCCCCTCCCTTTGGCCTCTCCAATTGGGAGTGACCTACTCAACAATAAGTACCACGTAAAGTTTGACTATGTTGCTCACCGGAGGATTTGTTGAAGTGACTACTGTTCTTGCTTACGATTTATGAAACTTCTGCAACAAACTGCATTTAGTTGACCACAGAGAGAGAGAGAGAGAGAGAGAGAGAGAGAGAGAGAGAGAGAGAGAGAGAGAGAGAGAGAGAGAGAGAGAGAGAGAGAGATTGTTGATCAACAACACTCAGCTGAAGATGTTAGTATACGGGGCAGAGTGAATTGCATTTGCAAGAGGTGAATGGTGAACTTGGAAACACACGGAGAGCCGATGGTTTTCTAGCATATAAATGGAGCCAATGAAGTCTTTAACCCTCTTGACTAGTTATGAGACTCCATCGCCGAGATTGCCAAGAAGCAAGTAACAGTGTGTTCAACCATTTTCTCAGCTCTGTTGCCTTTTTAAATGTGTAGATACTAAAGTCAAAGCACGTCCAAAGCACCAACATGATGCTGAGTGTTTGTGTACGAAAATATATATATGTAAAAGCAACCACTTTGGGAGGAACTTGATGGTCATTTAATAAAGTGGATGTAGCTAGTAATTATAAAACATTAATTGAGTAACGATTAATGAAATGAGCATAAAGGTTAGTTCGATCTTTTTTTTTTATCAGTGGTAATTATGACAATATCAAAGAGTGAAACATACCTTATTTTTCCTATTATATCATTAGATGTATCTATTCTTTATTAAATATAAGTAGCTGGCTGCTTTTTTTTTCTGAAAGTTTAGCCATAAGATTTCGTGTTTTGCCTTAATCTAAAAAATACATCTTAAGAATATTGTACAAAAGATCGATTACGTCACGTCAATCTCCTGATCAATATTAGACATGCTCTCCTAAACCCCTCTAGAGACTGCGCTCGATCCATATAGATCAAGGCCGGGCAAGAATTTCCCGACCCCTCCTTTCAACTTTCAGTTAAAAAGATAAATGCAGAGTGTCCAAAAGATAGAGAAAAAAAAAGCTACTTTTAAATTCATGGCTCATATTTCCTTATGATTTCCCTTTTTAAAGTGGGAAGTATGAAAACCCTAGGTTGTACAATAACACAACGAATTATATTACTCGCTGGGAAGAAGACTCGTATGATGAGGCCTCGTCACTGTATTAGATGCTGCAAAGGCCAGAAGTCAATAAGAGCCATAAAGAAAACCAACCGTTTTGCTCCTATATTATGATAAAGTCGAAAACTGTAGAATTTAGAGTATCTATATTAAAATTGAAATCACATATCTGGTGTTAGGAAGTCCAATTCTTTGAATCAATTAAGACGGACGAAGTTGTATGAACTAGGAACTAGGTTATCTATACTTGTCTAGAATGAGGTGGTCGAGAGGGGACCATAACCTAATTATAGTGGGTATTCTAATAGTCTTATCCATTATAGTCACTTTTACGAACTAGCCTATATTGACCACCCAATCACATTGCAATATTGAAACCGAGATATGCTACGCCCACTATAACTTGATCACATATGTCCCATATGTCTAATTTACTCCAGAACGGTATGTTATTCATAAATTAAAATATTACGTGATTACTAGTTTCTCTATTCATGTCCCCACATAAGAATTAACCTTTTTTTTTCCTGCTGATATACCCACAACAGTATTACAATTCCCTATGTTTGCAGAACAAACAGCGTATTAGATCAGCGAATTCTATAATCGGCCGCCTGGCGTTCTTTTTGGTGCGCGATAGAATTCCGCTCAATTTATTCGTCCGTTCTCTCGCGCTTGCGTTCCTTTGCTTTCCGTTTTGCAGACGCGAGGGAAAGAGTCAGAGATAGGCCTGGTTTTCTTTGTTTTGTCGCATGAGCTTTCTCTGGTGTTGTGGGCTTCACTCTCTCTAGGCTCAATTTGTTTCTCTTTTGCTCTTTTTGTGGTGTCATGAATCGAGCTCACCAAAACTAAAATTTGTTGGGTTTAATGTATCTAGGCCACCGGATTGAAGCTAAGGTATCGATTTGAGCGGAGACAAGCGGGTTTGAACCAAAAGTGGGTTTGATTCGAACTTGTGAATCATTACGCCATTTTTATTCATTTTCTGTATTCTTACAAACATTACGTGCCTAATTTGTCGGCAAAATTCAAGTGTCAATAACAATTGGTGGCATTGTCCCTCGAAAAAATTAAAAGCGGAGAAGTCGTCAAATGACCGAAAACACTACTTTTCATGGACCAGATTTCTTTCCAATTACCTTTGATAAATTTGAGAATGCGAAAGATGTAGTACGTGGCTATTTTCTGACCCAACCCAGAGGAAAACCTATGAATAACGTTACTCAGTGCGAAGACTCATACGATGAAGGTCGCTGCAAAGGCCAGAGGGCCAATCATGCCCATAAGAAAAGCAACCATTTTGCTTCCAAATGATAATGAAAATGCAA
This sequence comes from Syzygium jambos, assembly GCA_031216235.1. Taxonomy (NCBI): domain Eukaryota; kingdom Viridiplantae; phylum Streptophyta; class Magnoliopsida; order Myrtales; family Myrtaceae; genus Syzygium; species Syzygium jambos. Next base: position 21,912,884 of record CM062225.1, read on the forward strand.
ACTGTTGAGTTTTGACTTTTAAATTGATAACAAGTTTATTTTGGACCAAGCACATTTATTTTTTAGGGGTTTTTTGAAGGGGGACTATAAAAGGGATGCCTTGCGCAATGCATCTTTAACTCTAGCCTCCGCATTCTCTCTCTTATCTGTTCTTTCTATCTTCTTATTTGACCATTAGATCTTATGGCTCACCAAGTGATTTTTTGAGCTTTTCGATTGTACTCGTAGTGTTGAGAAACAAGAACGATGAAGACGTATTTTGGGGCAATTTTTTCATCTTCTTTCACTTCGTACATATATGCAGTTATCATACAAAAAAAGAAATAAGCAGCAAGATTACAGCGATTACACTCTCCTACTTTATCTCCGAGTATCATTGATTGAATCAATTCAAATCAAGGTTAAAGATAAAATCGTATCTTTCTCCAACACTTCCCCTCAAGTTGGTGCATAGATATCTTGGATGCCCAACTTGTCAAGTGAACTGTAAAAGATCCTACTCGATACAGCCTTCGTTAGTATATCCGCCAGTTGATCTTCCGATTTTACATACGGAAACCGAACCGCTTTGGTATCCAGGTTCTGCTTAATGAAATGACGATCTACCTCAATATGTTTTGTACGATCATGCTGAACGGGATTATGAGATATATCGATGGCTGCCTTGTTGTCGCAAAACAACTTCATCTCGGGTTAGGAGTATAATCGAGTTCTGTCATTAATCTCTTAAGCCATAGAAGTTCGCAAAGACCTTTGTGCATTCCCCTAAACTCTGCTTTCGCACTTGATAATGCTACAACATTTTGCTTCTTGCTCCTCCAAGTAACTAAGTTTCCTCCGACAAAAGTAAAATATCCCGAAGTTGACCTCCTATCAGATACACTCCCAGCCCAGTCAGCATCCGTAAACCCCTCAATTTCAAGGTGTCCATTCTTCAAAAAACGAATTCCTCCTCCTGGAGCTCCCTTCAAGTAGCGCAGTATTCTTATCACAGCATCCATATGATCTTCACTAGGGGCATGCATGAACTGACTAACAACACTCACAGCATAAGCAATATCATGTCGAGTATGCAACAAATAAATTAATTTTCCCACCAACCTTTGATACCTTTCTTTGTTAGTTGGTATCTGATCTGGATACTCCCCAAGTCTATGGTTCTGCATAATTGGAGTATCTACAGGCTTACAATCTAGCATCCCCACTTCCGCTAATAAGTCCAACACGTACTTCCTTTGCAAGAGAAATATTCCACCTTTAGATCGTGCCACTTCTATTCCTAGGAAGTACTTCAGTCCCCCTAGGTTTTTCATCTCAAATTCTGAGGACAGTCTTTCTTGGAGTTTAGAGATTTCTTCTGAATCGTTCCCTGTAATAATCATATCATCAACATAGATAATCAATACAGTTATTTTTTCCTGACAACGCCTTAAGAATAATGTGTGATCTGCACCACTCTGAATGTACCCATATTTCTTCATCGCCGCACTAAACCGACCAAATCAAGCACAGGGTGATTGTTTCAACCCATACAAAGATCGTTCTAGCTTGCAGACCAATCCAGGCCGTGAAGGAAAAGTGTACCCCGGTGGAATATCCATATAAATTTCTTCTTCCAGATCGCCATGAAGGAACGCATTCTTGACATCAAACTGATGCAGTGGCCAATCTAGATTCGCCGCTAAAGACAGTAAGACCCGAACAGTGTTAAGTTTTGCGACAGGGGAAAACGTCTCCTGATAGTCTACCCCATATGTCTGTGTGTATCCCTTCGCTACTAGCCGTGCCTTGTATCTCTCGACGGAACCATCCCCTTTATACTTAACCGTGAAGACCCATTTGCACCCCACCGTCTTCTTCCCTTCAGGTAACTTCATCAACTTCTAAGTCTTATTCTTTTGCAATGCCTCCATTTCCTCCTCCATCGCCTGAATCCACTTAGGATCTTCCAAAGCCTCTTGCATCCCACTCGGGATGTGAACTGAAGATACATTCAACATAAACGCCTTCAATGGTTCTGATAGTCTCCTTGTCGAAACATAGTTTGCAATAGGGTACTTGGATTTCTTCCCCCCAACATCATGTGAGTATCGGTCAGGAGGCTTGCCCCTATTATATCTGTCAGGTAACTTATATCCTACAGATATATCAGAATCATCAAGCAAACAAGATGTAGTAGTAGGAAAAATTACCTCGAGGATATTCTCAGGAGATGAGTCAGATTTGGGTGCTGAAGAGAGAGGGGGCTGTTCTTGTATATTCGGTTCTAGTACATCCATAACTGTCTGTTGCAGAGTTTGCTCATTGTCACCATTTTCCACTAGTTGCTTTTCATTTTCTGGCGACATTCTCACCAGTTGTTGCTCATTTCCGGGCTGCATCTTTTGCACTTCCTTCAGTCCTCCATACATGACACCACCAACTTGCCACCAATTCACACTTTCTTCCTCTATCTCCCCCTGAAAGGAAGAATTGATGCTCGGATAGAAAAAATCTGACTCAACAAACGTGACGTCCATTGTCACATAGGTTCTTTTAGTAGCCGGATGATAGCAGCGATAACCCTTCTGATGTGTACCATATCCCAAGAAAACACATCGAACCGCACAGGGATCGAGTTTGGTTCGGTGAGTCTTTGAAATATGGACATAAGCAACACACCCAAATACTCGAGGGGAAATAAGCAAGACAGATGGTAAGGTAGCATGTGTAGACAACACTTGCAGAGGTGTCTTAAAATCCAATACCTTGGATGGCATTCGGTTTAGGAGGTGAATAGCTGTCACAACTGCATTGTCCCAGAAACGTTTAGGAACGTGATCTTCAGTGAGAAGGGCACGAGCGGTCTCTAAAATATGTCTGCTCTTCCGCTCCGCTACTCCATTCTGCTGTGGTGTGAGAGTACATGACGTCTCATGCAGTAGACCATGTTCTTGAAAATAGTCCTTAAGTTGCGCATTAACGTACTCTCCACCATTATCACTTCTTAAAATTTGTAATTTTCCACCAAACAGTGTTTGTACCATTCTATGAAATACCCGAAAAACATTAGCCACCTCATCCTTATGTTTCAAGAAATAGAGCCAAGTCATTCTTGTGCAATCATCCACAAATATAACAAACCAGCGATATCCTAAAACTGCAGTAACGGGAGAAGGCCCCCAAACATCAGAATGGACTAAGGAAAATGCAACGCTACTCTTATTCAAACTGATTGGAAATGGTACACGATGGCTTTTGGCCAGAATACAAGTTTGACATTGAAAAACTGATTCTGGTAAACTGAAAAATAATTCAGGAAGTAAATGTTTCATATAGCCAAATGAAGGATGCCCCAATCGGCGATGCCATAGCCAAATTTGCTTCTCTTTGCTACTAGATAAGCCTCGCACTTGGTGCACCCTCCCAAAACTGAAGTCATCCAAATAATATAGCCCCCCTCTCTTAGTACCACGCCCAACTATCTCCTTCGTGAAAATATCCTGAAAAAGACAAAATTGTGGGTACATCAAGATCACACAATTCAAATCTTGAGCCGCTTGCCCCACTGATATTAATTTTGTGGACAAAGATGGTACAAGTAAAGTATTCAATAGTGATATAGAAGAGGAAATAGCAACAGTTCTAGCCCTGGTCACTCGATATACAATCCCATTAGTATTTGAAATATTCTGCCGTCTAGGTTTAGTATAACTGAAAAAATCATCTGTTGTGAAGGCCATATGATCTGTTGCACCTAAGTCAATAATCCATTGACTACATTTATCTCGACAATTACTAATGAAAGCATGACCATAATTACCATCACCTCCAGTAATTGATTTACTGTTTGATTGTACCTGTGGCATCAGTGATAGCTGAGCCTCCCCGGTAACAAGTGATGCCTTTCCTGTTTCACCATTCATTGCAATCTCTACTTGTTTGCGTGCTTTTAGCTCCTTCCACCAATCAGGATACCCAATCAATTTGAAACACATCTCCCGGGTATGCTTTGCACTCCCACAATTAGAGCAGTCACCAACTACTATCAAGGAAGGTTTGCTTCGCGATGCTCCACCCAGTCGACCTCCTCTTGTCAAACCATCCGGCTTTGTCATTTTTAATGCTGGTATGTCCTGAGTTCGGTCGAAGATCTACAGTCCTGTCTTGCCTCCTTGAGACACCATAGCTGCAGACGGGTGTGTGGTATCTCCATGTACTAGCATCACACTCTATCGTACGTCTTCCCGTCGGACACGAGCATAGGCCTGCTCAACTGTGGGAAAAGGCTGTATTTGAAGCACGTCCGCTCGAACTTTATCCAAGCGGTCATCCAACTATCAAGGAAGATGTAGACCCGATCTTCCTGAATAGCTTAATTATATTGCTCGATATCAACAGGGCAAACCATCGGATTCGGGCGGCGAAAATCAATTTCTCTCCACAAACCCTGCAGGTTGTTGTAGTACTCCTCAATTGATCCTCCTCCTTGTCGCATCCGAGCAACACGCCTCTTCAAGTCTTAAACCTGAGAGGCATCCATTCTGTCAAAGAAAGTTGTTGCAACTGCATCCCAGACAGATTTCGTTGTTGGGAAGCGAATGAAATTGCCAATCAACGCCGGATCCATGGAGTTGATAAGCCATCCTTTCATAGTCGAGTCTTCTGTTTTCCACTTTCGAAAGCCAGGATCTGTAGGCAGTGGCTGAGGAAAGTCTCCGTTGATATATCCCAGTTTGTCTTTACCGGTGATGTACATCTCGACAACCTGAGACCACAATCCATAGTTGGCTCCATCTAATTTAATCGCAATCTGAGAAGAAACTGAATCATTCTGCGGTGTTGGTAATGGAATAGGAGGGTTCGTCTGGTTCTGGGTGAGAATCTGAGATAATTTGGCAGTCAAATTCTCCAAAAGAGCTTCCGTGGTTGAATTCCCCCCTGGTTCTGGTGGGGAATCATTGTTCCGGTAGGGTTCTGATCCGACATGGATCCAAGTTCAATCGCACATCAGAGATGAAGAAGATCGGGTAAGACGCACGCCGGACGGCGCAATAGAGAAAGAAAGCGAGCCAAAAAAAAACGATGAAGAGCGGGACCGCCGTAGTTGATGATTGACGTACAGTAACCCAAGGATCAAAACCTAAGGCTCTGATACCATGTTGAGAAACAAGAACGATGAAGACGTATTTTGGGGCAATTTTTTCATCTTCTTTCACTTTATACATATATGCAGTTATCATACAAAAAAAGAAAGAAGCAACAAGATACAGCGATTACACTCTCCTACTTTATCTCCGAGTATCCTTGATTGAATCAATTCAAATCAAGGTTAAAGATAAAATCGTATCTTTCTCCAACACGTAGTTGAAGATAGTGAAACCCCTCTCTTTCCCTGTGGTTTTTCCCGCTTTGGGTTTCCACGTATATCTTGTGTCTCGTGGGGTTCAATTTTGCTTTCATCCTTGCTATTTGTGCTTCTCTTGGTGTTGTTCCGCAACAAATTAGTATCAAAGTGAAGGAATTTCGGTCTTTTGTTCAAGATGACATCTATCAAGTTCGAAGTGGCGCCCTTCGATGGCCAAAACAATTTCAGGCCATGGAGGATCAAGATGAAGGCGTTGCGTCGAGAAGGTTCGATTAGAGCCTTGGATGGAAAGTACCCTAACAACATGACTAAGGCTAAGATTGAGGAGATGGAAGAGAGGGCACATAACACCATCCAATTATCGTTGTTCAACAAGGTGCTTCGAGAGGTCGCCGATGAAGAAACAGCTTCAGGATTGTGGAATAAGTTCGAGAGCCTCTACATTAAGAAATCTCTTATAACAAGATTATTCTTGAAGCAGCATCTTTACACATTAAAGATGCAAAAAGGTATCCTATCCAAGAACATCTAGATGAATTTAATAAGATTGTGATGGATATGAAAAATCTAGATTTGAAGTTAGATGATGAAGACCAAGCCCCAATTGTGTTATGCTCGCTACCAAGCTCATATGAGAATTTTGTGAATTATATGTTGTATGGGAGGGAATCCATAACTCTTGAGGATGTAAAGGCCTCGTTGAATTTTGCAGAAATGCGTGCAAAGTTGAATGCGAGTGGCAGTGGTGATAAAGCAGATGGCTTAGTTGTTAGGGGAAAGTCGAATCATCATGATAAGCGCAGTAGTAGTAAAGGACGTTCAAAGTCTAGGTCAGGCCGAGACAAGAGCAAGCTAGAATGTTATTATTGTCACAAATTCGAACACTACAAAAATGAGTGTCCTTTGCTCAAGGCTAAGGGGAAGAAGTCCATGGAAAGTTCCGCATCGAGTAGTCTAGTGAAAGATAACGAGTCAGCTGAGGCAAATAATGTTCTTATTGTTTCGTCTTCAAATTTTCGTGTTGACGACAAATGGATTTTAGATCCAGCATGTTCACATCACGTGTCCAAATAAAAATTAGTTCTACACATTGTTGACGCCTGATTTTTGGTCTATTTTTTAAATTTTCCTAAAAATCACAAAATTAGAATTAGGAACCTTGGCCATGCTTTGGAACCTCTTTCTAAATCAAAAATAATTTTTTTAGAATTTTCATGTGTAACATCCTCAATTTCAGTCCTTGAGAAATGGACATGATTTAAGTTTGGTGGTTTTCCAATCGGAGCAAATTTTACTCTTGCTCTGGAAAATCCAGATTCGAATCCTCCGTACCCCTTCGTTTTGTTATTTTTGTGGAGACTTTTGTGATCCGAATTCCTAAACACTTCCTTCTTAAAAGTTTCTCCAAACATCTTGAAGTTTTACATACTTTAATTTCATAATTTTTGGACTTGATATGAGTAGTATAATAGCCTAATTTTGGACCGTGTAAAACTGCCCAGAATAGGTATTTCTATGATGTTTACACTTTTTTGATTTTCTACAAACTTTTCTGGGCAGATTTTGAACAAACTCCCTTCACAAAAGTTGTTGAAAGCTTCTTTCTCTATATTATATATATATATATATATATATATATATATATTGGAATTTTTGGAGATGATTTAGATTTTGAATAGAGCTTACTTTGAAAAGCAAAGATTCTGTTCCGAAAAACAAGTTTTATCTTGTCTTTGAGCTATTAAAAGTTGTGTTTACAGAAAGATTCAGATTTCGTGTTCATGAAAATGTTTTTTAATGTCTTTTTTATGAAATATTCAAATTTGAGAATTTTCAAAGTTCATTTACTATGTTTTTAAGCCTGATTTCTAGAATAGTGCAAAAACTGCCGGTTTTGTCAGATTTCAAAGATTCATCATTTTCTATATGAGAACATTTGAATCTCGGCATGATGTCTTCTGGTGATTTAATGTGCTCATTCTGAGCTTTCAAATGAGATATTTTAAGCTTTGATTGGAGGTCACACGAAGGGGGAAACCGAGAGGGAGCCGAGAGACAAAAAGCTAGAAAGCAAAACTTGGTGAGCAAGATTGGTCAAAGCTTGTTGAGCAAGTTGGCAAAGCTTGGTGAGCAAGTGGTCAAAGCTTGGGGAGCAAGAACTTGGGGAGTAAGTTGGCTTGCCTATAAATAGGCTTGGTTCTCCCTTTTGTTACCACACTCCACTTCCTCTTCCTCTCTCATCTCTCACTCTCACGTCTCTCTCTCCCTCACCATCACGCCAATCATCTCTCTCTCTCGCCATTTGCCATCGTCAACCGCGTAGAAGTTTTCTTGTGAGTATAGGTGAGTGAATTCCCTAATACTTGGATAGGACGGTGCGTTACGTAGTTAGAACGTAGCATGTAAGTGGATTCCTTAATCTCGGGATAGGAAGTTATGATGCGTTGTTGACTTGAGTTCTCACCTGAACCTTTGTCGAGACTTGCATGTTGGTATTTGTCTTGATGTTGCACGCATCGCTTATTACCATACTTGATGTTCTCATCCATGCTTGTTGATTTATAAGAGGATAGGACGTGGTGTTACAAGTTTGGCTCGTGTAGTGACCGTGTCTGTGATGCTAAATGTTTGCATCAATGCTTCTTGTTTTACTTCATAATTATAAGTCAAGGCATGTACAAGTCACAAACGGGGTGTCGTATGGTCTCGTACTCATGTTGTGGCATCACGGGACAAGTTCGACTTAGTGCGGGTTTACATTGGGATGTGTAGATCCAGGCCAAGTTCGGCTCCGAGCTGACGCTCAGCATGGCGAACTAAACCCCGTGCCCTCGACCGCGACTCGCATGTTAGGCCAATGTTCTAGAGATCATGATTACACAAGCACGGCACGCCTTTGGGCTTGATTGCATGGACTAATAAAATCAAGCTAATAAACCGGCATGTGTAACCCATGATGTGTGATCACTAAATGAAAGAAGAAGACCGTCATCATATAGCGTTGGCGACGATGCCTCGGTAAACTATCGCCGAGATGCCCTAGTTGAGCTAATATGCCTGGGTTGAGCCCGGATGCCTGGGTTGAGCCCGGATGCCTCGGTAAACTAGTGTCGAGATGCCCTAGTTGAGCTAGGATGCCTTGGTTGAGCCTAGATGCCTCGATTGAGTCGGGATGCCCTGATTGAGCCAAGATACCTAGCATGAAGCTGGATGCCCTAGTTGAGCCAAGATGATGATAAATGAATCTTATATGTATGTCCATATGTGTGTTTATTGATAAGCCGGAGGATTCTGAAGGATGCTTCACGTATAAATTTTCTTGCACATTTTTATGTGGCCGGATAAAGGTGAGCTTCCATGTATACATAGCAAGGGCAAGAACAAAGTCTTTGTTATTGATTTGCCATCGATATAAGGCAGGGAAAATATTTGTATGCATTAGTACAATGGTGAGATATCATCCTGCACGAGTATTAGTGAATTTACTCATTGAGTCTCCCCGACTCATCCCCGTTATTTTTTCTTTTTAGGTCCGTAAGATGGAGGATGCATAGAGGAGCTAGGATTAACCTCAACCTTCGCTTATAATATGATTTATACGTGGAACAGCCAATAGAAAAGGGCTGGCAAAAGGACACTATAAGTGCCATAACTTGTGTACGGCGCTCACTTTGGTGCCATAACTTTTTTTCGGATCACTTTGGTGCCAAGTCGAAGGAAAAACGATCACTTAAGTGTCATAACTTTTTTTTGGATCACTTCAGTGCTAAAATTTTTGAAAAACGATCACTTAAGTGCTAAAATTTTTGAAAAACAATCATTTAAGTGCTAAAATTTTTGAAAAATAATCACTTAAGTGCCAATCTCCGGCGAGACTCCGACGAGCCACGTCAGCTTCAGAAATTAATAAAAAAAATGCCACGTCAGATTTCCGGCGAAAAATTGTGTACGGCACCGAAGTTGGCACTTAAGTGATCGTTTTTCAAAAATTTTAGCACTTAAGTGATCCAAAAAAAAGTTATGGCACTAAAGTGAGCGCCGTACACAAGTTATGGCACTTGTAGTGTTCTTTTGCCGAAAAGGGCTTGTAAAATATGTTTCAGTAAAATAGCAATAAGTGTCTTACCTATTATGCTTTCCCTAGTAAGATAAGGATGTTGCATATTAATATAATGTTTGTTCATGATGCTTGTCATAATCCTGTTGTTTGCTCTGATTGTGATTGTTCCGAATTAATTGCTTACGCTTGTGATTAGTCAAAGATAATAACGAACGGGACGTCACACTAATAACCCCAAGGTAAGGTGGGGGCCTTACATCATGAATTTTTCCTTATTTTCTTTTGGCCAAAATGAGTGAAAAAACAAGAAAAATATCAAATGGAACTCAAAAATTCTACAAAAATAGCCTTTAGCCTTCTTTTAATTCCAATTTCTTCACAGCAATATCAATTTTGGAAAATTTCAGTTGGGGATATGTTTTTCCCAAAATTGGGTAAATTTGTACCCTAATCGAATAAAAAATTCAATTGAGTCATTTTTAAGCCATAGTGTCTTCGTAAAATTAGGTCAAAATCGAGCTTAATTTGCAAATTTATACCCACCCAGCTCTACCAAGTCAGTCGGATTGACATGACCCAACCCGGGTTGGTCATCTTCTCCACCCGACCAGCTTGCCCACGAGGAAAAGGAGAAAATATCTCCTCGAGGCTACGTCTTCACCGACCTTAATCCCACAATAAACACGTGAAAAATAAAAATCTAATAGTTAGAGAATCTCTGACTGCCATCGGTTATCAATTGTAACAAACTCGGAAGTCAATTGGACTGAGAAAGTGCGGGAAATCGAGCTACAAAGAGAGGAAAAAGTCATTATCCGCGGGGAAAAAGAGCTGAAGAAAATTCTAAAAAGAGAGAGAGAGAGAGAGAGAACCTGAGAGAGGAAAAGAGGGATTGAGCCATTGAGTGAGTAGAGGTTCCCTAAATCGAGTAATTGGCACTTTCAGACCGGAAAAGTGCCTACAAATCGGTTCCTATGGTGAACCTCCTCACCGAAAAACTTGCAATAAAGTTGATCAAGAGGACCTAAAAGTTGAGCTCGGCCAGAGAACTCTAGACTTTCCCAATGAGGTGGTGACCATTGATCGAGAGAACAAGTATCGAGGAATCACTCTACAATCACCGTTTGGCTCGGAAATTCAAATTTGACCTCTATTGAATAAGGTAAAGTTGGCTGATGATTACGGTTTCATAAAATTTCAGAACATGTGTTTGAGCTTAATCTTGCTTGATCATGCAATTTCCTTTGTGATTATGAGTTTGTTGATGTTCAAAATGTGTTTCTAATCATGTTTTTTCATTGTTTGATGCAACTTGGATAACATTTTTGCATTTGACCGAGTCAGCCATTCCTATTTCTCTTCACCGAAGCTTGGAAACCCTCACCGGAGTGCCATTTGTGGTTTAAACCACTCAAGTTAGTGATTCCTGACTTTGATTCTTGTTTTGATGGATGTTTTGATAGATATAGATAGCTAGGGCAATCAGTTTAGGAATTTGAATGATAGAAAGGTTGAATCGATTAGCTCTGAGTTAGCTTTTTTAGATCGGATTTTTACCAGCCGGCAGCAATCCGACGGCGAACTAGTTAGATTAGGTTGATAGATGATGATATAGACTCAACTCAGAACCAATTGAAATTGTAAAAAACTCGCCAAAAGGTCATTGGAATTGAACTTGAACCAGCGGCCTCGAGAATGTTAAACCTAGTATCAAGCACATCACATGGTCGATGAAATGCCGCAGAGAGAAAGGGGCTAAACGGCGTCATTTCGGTGATGTGCTCACCGGAGCAATGGCTAGCGCCAGTGCTGACCGATCCAATTTGGTCGGACTAGTCCAAACCGGTTCAGCCCGGTTTGATGTTCGACGAGAAAATTCAAAAATAAAAAAAAATCACAAAAAATTTAGAAAAATCATAAAAAAAACATTATAAAATTTAGAAAAATCATAAAAATTCAAAAAATTAGGAAATTCATAAAAATATCAGAAAATCCAGAAAATCCTAAAAAATTATAAAACTCAAAAAAAATGTAAAAAAAATGAAAATTTAATCTTTTTGGTAATAAAAATTTTCCCAAAAAAATAAAAAATTTAAAAAAAATCACAGAATGGCTTAGAAACCTTGTGGCCACCCACCTTAATTGAAATTGAAATTTTTTGAAGTGCCTAAGTGGTATTTTTTAGGAGCTCCTCAGTTTAGGAATTAAAAGGGATCTAACCCCCAAAAGGGGTCTCATCCCTCAAAAAACCCAAAAGCAATACAATTCATTGAATAAATAAGTCATTAGGGCTTCATTAGGCATCGGGTGTCGTGATTGATTTTTTATTTTAGAGCCTATTTTAGAAATTGTTGTGTTTGATTGAAATTGATTGTGCATTTACCCATCGATTGATAGATTTCTTCCTATTAGAATGGTTAGAATTAGTGGATAGGCCTTACGAACTTGCTTGACACGTTAGACACATCGTATCATTTTAGGTACCGAAAGGGCATTAGAGATATAGATTCGGGATCATTAACATAACCAAGTCCCCTTATTCATGTAATCTCTGGTTCGCAGAATCGTGGTATTTCTATCATATCTCAATTAGGTTTCTAGTCAACTTGCTAATAATGACTAGTGGCGACTCCAAATTAAAACTTAGGCTAAGTAGAAAAGATTAAAAAAATAAATACCCACTGTCTAGTGAGATATGGTTTGGGATAGACCCTCGTTTGTTTAGTGATGGGATGTCTGTGAGACGTTTGGACAAAATATCCATTTTGGACCTTAGTAGCCTATTCGAAGACAGTTTCCTCATTCGTAATGAACGAAAGTACCTCCTTAGCGTGCAAAAAGCACGGCGCGACACATATATGAGAAAGTAAGTGGTTGTTTAGTTTTAATTGGCAATAATGTAGTTTGCAGGATTGTGGGTATTGGTATAGTGCGGATCAAATGTCATGACAATATAGTAAGAACTTTGATAGGCGTTAGGCATATCCCAAATTTGAAGAAGAACCTTATTTCGTTGAGCAGTTTAAATTCCACTGGATGCATGTATGTAGGTAGAGGTGGAGGTGGAGTTTGGAAAATTTCAAAGTGCTCCTTAATTGTGGTGAGAGGTAACAAGAAAAATAACCTTTATGTTCAGCAGGAAAGTACAATTATGGGTTCTTCGAATTTATCATCCTCTTCAGAATCTGAGAAATCAATATTATGGCATATGCGGTTGGGCAATATGAGCGAAAGAGGAATGAGTATCTTGAGTAAATGCGGTTTACTATGTAGGGATCATATGGTCGCACTTGACTTTTGCGAGCATTGTATTTTTGGGAAGTAGTGCAGAGTTAGTTTCAGTAATGGGGTGCACTCGACAAAGGGCATAGTTGATTATATTCACTTTGATTTGTGTGGTGTTGCACAAGTTATATCTAAAGGTAGTGCAGTTTATCTTTTGACATTTATTGATGATTTTTCTAGGAAAGTCTGGGTTTATTTCTTGAAGCGTAAGAATGATGTTTTGGATACGTTCGGGAAGTGGAAGGTGTTTATTGAAAATCAAACTGAGAAGAAGATAAAGCGTCTCAGAATAGACGATGGTCTTGAGTTTTATAGAGATGATTTCAGCAATTACTGTGAATATTCAAGGATAGTCCAATATCGAACAATTAGACACACACCTCAACAGAATGGGGTGGCGGAGTGCATGAACAAGACACTATTAGAGAGAGCTAGGCATATGCTCTCTAATGCAGGACTAAGAAAAGATTTCTGGGCCGAAGCCATGAATACAGTGTATTATTTGGTAAATCGTTCTCCTGCTACCGCGATTGAATGTAAGACTCCAAGTGAGGTATGGTCAGGTAAACTTTCTGATTAGTCTAATTTGAAAGTTTTTTTTTGTCCCGCTTATTATCATGTAAAAGATGGTAAGCTTGAACCTAGGACCAAGAAACGTATTTTCGTTAGTTATGCAGATAGGGTTAAAGGATATAGGTTATGGTGTTCTAATCCTCAGTCACCAAAGTTTATAATCAATAGGGATGTTACTTTTTATGAATATTCCATGCTTCATCAGGGAAAGGTTGTTATTGAGTCTACAAGTATTCAGAAGGAAAATGTTGGGAATGAGGTGGAGCATCTTGTGGAGAATTCATGGAGAATATTTGAAGATGTTCCTATTCAGCCGGAAAGTGACAGTAAGTAACAAGACTCAGATTCGGTCAAAGATGATGTTGAAGAAGTTGAGGAACCTCAGACCTTGGCTACAGGGACAACTAAACGGCAAATTAAGCCTTCCCAAAGACATAGCTTTGTTGATTTGGTAGCCTATGCTCTTACAGTAGCTGAAGAGCTTGGTATTGAATAACCTTTTACAATCCGCGAAGCTACCATTTGTTCTATATCTGAGAAGTGACTTTTTGCGATGAATGAAGAAATTGAGTCTCTTCATAAGAACCAAACTTGGGATCTTGTGAAATTTCCTACGGGCAAAAGAGTTGTTGGATGCAAATGGGTCTTCAAAAGAAAGGACGGAATTGCAAGGGTTGAAGATGAAAGATTCAAGGCACGTTTGGTAGTCAAGGGTTTTAGTTAGAAGGAGAGGGATCGACTTTAATGAAGTGTTCTCTCAAGTTGTGAAACATAGTTCCATTCGTGTGTTGCTCGTGTTGGTGACTCATTATGATCTAGAACTTGAGCAACTTGATGTCAAGACCGCTTTTATGCATGGCGAGCTTGAGGAGACAATCTATATTATCAACCTGAGTGATTGGTTGTTGAGGGTAAAGAAGATCACGTTTACAGGTTGAAACGCTCTTTGTATGGTCTCAAGCAATCTCCACGGCAATGGTACAAGAGATTTGATAGCTTTATGTTAAGTCATGGCCACTTACGGGGTGCGCATAACAATTGTGTGTACTATAGGAGATTACATGACAATTCTTTTGTTTATTTGCTATTGTACGTGGATGACATGCTTACTGCAGCAAATAACATGTTAGAGATACAACGATTGAAAAGGCCACTAAGCAGAGAGTTTGAGATGAAAGATCTTGGAGTTGCCAAGAAGATTCTAGGTATGGAGATTCACAGAAATAGACAAGTTGGAAAGTTATACCTTTCGCAGAAGAGGTATTTTGAGAATGTGCTTAAGCGTTTTGGCATGAAGAATGCCAAACCGATAAGTACTTTTTTGGCGTCCCATTTTAGGCTTTCAGCTTCTTTGTCGCCTAAAACCAATGAAGAGGAAGATGAGATGTCTCGAGTTCCGTATTATAGCGTTGTGGCTAGTCTCATGTATGCTGTGGTTTGCACTCATCTAGATATTTCCCAAGCTATTAGTGTTGTGAGCAGGAATATGGCACATACAGGTAAAGCTCACTGGAAAGCCGTGAAATGGATTCTTCGATACATTCGAGGTACATCAAATGTGGGTTTGGTCTTTGATAGAAGTTGTGATATAGGACATTTTGTTCTTGGTTTCGTTGATTCTAACTATGCAAGCGATCTTAACAAAAGGAGATCTTTGACAGGTTATGTTTATATGCTTGGTGGTTCCGCAATTAGTTGGAGAGCAACCTTGCAAAACACAGTTGCCTTGTCCACCACCGAAGTAGAGTACATGGCAACGACAGAAGCAGTAAAAGAAGTTCTTTAATTGAAACATTTGGTTATAGAGCCTGGGGTGAAGCAGGAGGGAGCCTCTGTTATCTTTTGTGATAACCAAAGTGCGATTCAATTGACCAAGAACGTAATGTGTCACGAGAGAATGAAACATGTCGACATCCGGTATCACTTTGTGAGTGACGAGATTTCTAAGGATACAATTACGATGAAGAAAGTACCCATGTTAGATAACTCGATAGATATGTTGACCAAACCAATTCCTTTGACAAAATTCAAGCATTGCTTGGACTTGATTGGCGTTTTCACCATTTGAGCTGCCTAGGTGGAGTTGGTGGTGTTTCATCCCTTATTTCCTACACCGAGTACACTCACGTAGGCTAAGGAGTGAACGTCGTCAATTTAGCTATTTTGGGGTGGTCTTGTGTGGTCGCTCTTGGTGGTGAGGGAGAGAGGTCTTGTGGCATTTGATATAACACTCTTTTGGAGATTTGAAGTCAAGGTAGAGATTTATTGAGTTTTGACTTTCAAATTGATGACAAGGGTATTTTGGACCATGCACATTTATTTTTTAGGAGTTTTTTGAAGGGGGACTATAAAAGAGATGTCTTGCGCAACGCATCTCTAACCCTAGCCTCCATATTCTCTCCCTTATCTGTTCTTTCTATTTTCTTGTTTGATCTTTAGATCTTTTGGCTTGCCAAGTGGTTTTTTGAGCTTTTCGATTGTGTCGCGACCTGTTGTATGATCTTAGGCTAATGGATTACTAGATCAATTAAATTAACTAACTTAGCTCGAGTTCTCCCAAACTCTACCAAATCACAACTTTGGTACAATTGTGAGTATGTAAATATTTTCAATGGGAGTCACCACTAATCATTTAAGGTAGGTTGATTAGAAACCTAAATAAAATAGCGGGAGTACTATTTTATTTCTGCGAACCAAAAATTATAGATTCGGGGACTTGGTTACGCTAGATTCCTTAACACCCTCTCGGTACCAATTTCAAGAAAAATACTCAATTTGACAATTTGATAAATCCTGACTTAGAGTTCAAAGGTGCAGAAATTTTTTATTTTCACTTATTTAAGAAAGCTAACCTCTATGTAATGACGTGCAAAAATTGACATGCGATTAATGCAACCTAACATGCAAATTATATGTCATGCGACGACGTGACCTATTTCTAATGACGGGCATATTATTTTTTTTTGTATTTTTTAATGAAATTCGGAATTAAAAATGCCAATTATCTAAACGTGCAATTTTAAACTAAAGAAATTAACCTATTCTAGAGTAATCTTTTGGGATTTTTTTTATCAAATTCGAAATTAAAATCAAGTAAAAAAAATATAACCGTTAAATCATTCGAATTAAGTTTCGATCTGAAGCCTGACAGATCGATTCTAAAATTCGAAATAGCCGCTATGGAAATAACTCTATCTAAAGCCTGATAGATAGATTTATTTCCACGTATGCGGTTGTGGATTAGGAAATTTTCCTAATCGATCACATCTTCAAAAAATTTAGATATGTCAAATGTGACATCCCGAATTTCGGCCCATTTTTGGGATTTATAAAACGCGTAATTTGTCAGTGTGCTTATAGTAAAATCTCGCCTGGGAGCTGATCACTCCCGGTTATCATTTTAAATTAGAGATTTCGCTAGAATCGCACTCGATCAAATTTGGCCGTTATTTAGACCCCGGACTTGGTAGTCGATTTTCGGGAGTGTCGGGACGAAATAAATTGGATGGTGTCAATATTATTGAAGCCCACGTTGAGATTGTCAGGAATAATGGAAAAATGGGAGTTTTTGACCAGTGCGAATTTGGACTAGTAGACCTCCCTCGTTAAAATTTGGTTTCATTAATTTGGCCTTTGTCCCTTTTTGTGTGCGAGGCTCTTTTAGGATTGAGGGGCAATTTCCAGTTTTGAATTTGGACTCTCGGTTTGCGTTTAATAAAGAAATGAAGTTTAATTATTTTTCGGAAATCTCTCTCTCTTTCTCTTTCTCTCTCTCTCCTCTCTCCTCTCTGCCGCGTCTCCCCTCCTTCTGCGCACGTCCCCACCTGTCCATCAGACCTGCCTTTTCTCTCTCCTCCCTTTTCTTTTTCTTTTTCTTTTTCTTTTCTTTCTTCTCTTCTTCTCTCTCGCTGGCGTCTTCCTCCCCGACGCTCCTGCTTCTGATCTTCCTCTGCCCCTCGCCCGACCAGATCAGCCCAGCCACCGTGCGCCGTCCGACCGCCGATCAAACTCGCCCTCAGCCTCGCCGTAGTCGCCGCCGTCGCCCCGACCGAGCCGCGTCGCCGTCGGTCGCCGCGACCGCCCGTCGCCGGCCTGCTCGCGGAGAGCGCGAACAGCAGCTCGCCGCGGCGTCCGCCGCGATCCGGCGTTGCCCAGCCGTCCGCCGACCGGCCCCTTCGTCCTCCGGCCATCGAGACGCCGCCGTGCCACCTCCAGCCGCCACTCGACCCTCTCTTTCCCTTAATTTTCTCTCTCCCGAAGCCCTCCCCTGTTTAGGGCTTCTAGCGTCGCCGCCGCCGCGTACCGCCGTTCCGGCCGCCGCCGCCTCGCCTAGGCCGTCCAGCCACTCCCCTCAGTCGCCTCCGCCGCCCTGCTGCCCCCCTTGGCCGCCACCATCTCCCCTCTCCTGTTCTTCTTCTTCCCCGGAACCTCCCCTGTTCTGGGTTTCTATCGTCGCCCCGCCGCCACGCGCCGCCGCCCCAGCCGTCGCCGCTGCTCCGTCCACCACCGGTTGGTCCCCAGCAACCTTGCCCAGCCACCGGCAGCCCTTCCTCCCCCTCACTCTCCCTCTCCCTGACGCTCCCCTGTTCTGGACGCCCAAGCCGCCGCTCGCCGGAGGAGCTCCGCCGTCGCCGGAGCTGTTCCGCCGCCACCGGCGTCTCACCCAGCCTCGCCGGGCCGTCCCACACTCTCTGGCCGTGTCCATCTTAGCCATGGAATCGTCTAGTTCGTCGCCGCCGTTCGCGCCGTTTGCCGGAATCGCCACTCGCTGTACTGTTCCGGCGCGGGATCGTCGCTGTCCAGCCGCCATCGCCGCGTGTTCGGCTCGATTTAAAGCTTAGGACACCCGGTGAGTTTGACCCTAAACCCTAATTAGGATTAATTGCATTTCTGGACAAGTTTAGGGGTTAAATTAGGGTAATTTAGGGGTTATTGTGCATAGAATGGTAACGGTTGATGTTGCGGCTGATCTGGTGAATTATATTGACCGTTTGATAAGATTTCGCGGCTATGTATGTGCCGAGAGATGGCTGGTCAGGTTTGGAATGGAATAGCCCAATTTTGGGGAAATTCGGGTCTAGAATGCGGATGCTAGTGCGCGCCTTATTTGGCATTATGGTGGCTGATTAAAATGGTGTCTTGGGGAGTCCAATGGAATATTTTGAGGTCATTAGATGATCCGATGTAATTGATTTAGTGGCTGTCCATATCGGGTTTGAATAGGACAAAGCGCGATCAATTTGGGGGTTAGTTGTGGAGGCCGTTGAGAGCGGATGTTGTGGCGTATTTGGTGGCTTAGCGTAATGTTCTAATGGAGGTTTAGTGGTCCGAGAGGCGCTGTACATTGGCTGGACAAATTTGGATCAGAATGACCCAAGTTCGGGTATTAAGTGTGGAATTTTAGTGCGCGCGTCATTAGTTATTGTGATGACTGATCCAAGTGAAGTTTTGGGGAGTTTAATGGAGCATTTTGAAGTTGATTATTGGCCTAGACATTGCGGTATAGTGGCTGGACACAACGGGATTTGATTTAGGCGAAGCGTGATCAAATTGGGGTTTAATTGTGCAATTATAAGGAATGATCGCATTGATCAATTGACTAGCTAAATGAGCTCTGGTGGTGATTGATCTATGATGCCATGTCGCACGCCTAGCGGGACTAGAAATGGAATAGCATGGCGGGCCCAAATTATATTGAATTTCATTTCTTTAAGTATGTGCAATAGGTGCCGGGTTTAGATGGACTAAACCGGAATGAATTGGGCGTGCCGACGTGTTGAATTGATCGAATGGTGAATAATATTACCTGGCACATTTTGGCATTAATAATTAACTTGGGTCCCATTCCACGTGATTCCGTTGTTTGTATTTTGATATGGATGGGATTGTGAGTGGAAATTGTAATTCAATGCGCTTGACATATCAAGGCAGGCCTTCGGGTCGATTTATATCTGTGACCGACGGGTCGGGCCTTCGGGTCGATTTATAACTGTGACCGACGGGTCGGGCCTTCGGGTCGATTTATAACTGTGACCGACGGGTCGGGCCTTCGGGTCGAATTATAACTGTGACCGACGGGTCGGGCCTTCGGGTCGATTTATATCTGTGACCGATGGGTCGGGCCTTCGGGTCGAATTATAACTGTGACCGACGGGTCGGGCCTTCGGGTCGAATTATAACTGTGACCGACGGGTCGGGCCTTCGGGTCGATTTAACTGTGGATGATCATTGGGGTCATGGCCTTCGGGTCGATTTAATTGTTGATGACCATTAGGTCATGGCCTTCGGGTCGATTTAATTGTTTATGAGTTATAATGATATTGAATGCCTAACCTGCAGGGCGATGATATAAACAATTTAGGCCGTGGGCCTTGGAATTTGTGGTTATTTAATGATACATTGCTTAGCATGTTTAATTAACCTGTCAGGAGGTGCACGTTAGCCTAGTTTAGGTTTAGGGAATTACTCACTGAGATTATTCTCATTGTTGTTTAAATCCCAATTTTCAGACCCCCAGCCTTGAGGATAGCAGGCGTACCGAAGTGTTCTTGGAAGGAGCCCCCGACCGGTTGTAGTGGCCTTTAACTGCCTTTGATTAATGAGCATGGGCTGTAAATGAATTTTATGTCTGGTGCCCAGTATCATTGCCAGTGTCATTATTTGTGCTGGTTGTTGTATGGCTATCCTTAGTTATGTATATATTATTGTTCGGGTGATTTTGATTTGCTTCCGCATGTGCTTTAAGTCTCTGTGTTAGGAATCGGGTCGGCGACGCGTCCTGGGACGTCGCAGTCAAATCGACCTTGGCGAGGGATGTGGCGCGCCGTGGGGTTCGGGGCGTGACATCCCCGTTTGAATTGGTATCAGAGCAAAGTCAGCTCGATCCAATTAGGTCGAAGCTTGGAGTGATAAGGAGCGATGACCTTGGGTAGCCAGTAGGGAGACCTTGCATGCTACGTGTACCTCCTGATTGTTTGTGTAGTGATTGACTGGTTGTCGAACTGACCGTAAAGTGCAGGTGCGGCAGGACTCGAGGTAAGTACGTGAATCTCCTTGGTTGAGATGTTGTGCTATTGTGTAAGATCGCATGCTGGTTGCTTGACTGCTGTTATGCATACCTTCCTAGGACCTTAGACTGGTTTAGCTTGGTTTAGGTCTCTAATCCCTTAAGGGGATTACAGCAGGTAATTGCTTGGTGTGATCTTGTGAGTTTGAGTAGTCGAGGTCAAGATCGAGGTCGAGGTCGCATAGGTCCACAAACTGGAGTTGCAGAGAATCCTAGAGGGGAAGGGATTTTGAAGGCACTTGCAGCAGTTGGAATCATAATGGGACAGTAGGCTCAAAAAGGAGCTATCGCTAGCTGCTAAGGCTGTTGTCGCTACTGTTATCTGTAATCAAGGGATAGGAATTGGGAATCGTCGGATACATCACATGGTGAAACAGTTTCCAAAACTTAAGTAACCCAAGTTGGAGAATATGGTGGTTCTGAGGTTGCGACTCTCTAAGTTAAGAATTGGAGAAAGCCTTTGCACTGCTGGAGTGCACGAAGGAAGAAAAGGTGGCCCTAGTGGTATACCAACTTCAGGGAGTAGCAAATGACTGGTGGGAGGCCACCCGAGGTAAGATTTTCTAGGTAAGCACGATCCCAAATTGGACTACCTTTGTTGAGACCTTCAATGGGAAAATACTTCTCTGAGACTGCACGGGAAAGGAAAATGGCAAAGTTTCTAAGGCTCCGTTAGAATCACTTAACTGTGGATTAGCATGAGGTTTAGTTTTCAAGGTCGTCTAAGTATGCACTAAAGATGGTCGAGGACCCTGTGGATAGGGAGAGGAGGTTCCGCGATGGACTAAGGCTGGAACTCCGTAATTAGTTGGTGCTATTGAACTTAAAGGATTTCAACGAACTATACGAGAGGGCTCAGATGGTTGAGTAGGATATGAATGAGATGACTACCGCCTCTGGATTATGGTATGTGCCGACTAGGGATAATCACAATTTTGGTAAGAAGACTATGATTGGGAATAAGCAGTTTGTTTCTCCTATAAGAAAGAAAATTGAAAAGTCGAACTACTATTATAGCGCCGCATGTCAGTCTTGTGGAAAGAGGCACGGGAGTGGCCCTCGCCCAAGTGGACTTGGAGTGTGTTTTGGAGATGACCAACATGGTCACCAAGTAAGAAACTGCTCGAATTGACAAGCTAGACCGCCAACGCAACAACAGTAACCACGGGTAGGATATCAAGCGGAAGTTGCCCTAGAATAACCAGGACCGACTGTAGGCATAAGGAAGGGTATGTGCTATGGCTAGGACAGAAGCAAAAGATTTGTCTTAAGGATCTAAATGCAATGTGTGATGATGTTTGATGTATTAGAAGTGATTTTTGAAGTTATAGATCTGAATGGTCAGGTGAGGCATATAATTACTCTTGGTGAATAGACGCAATCAGTTTATGGATTTTAGAATAGTTGATGACATCCTTTGGCCAGATTTGGATGAACGAGTTATCGCTTGGAAATTTCGGATTTTGTAAAGAACCAGGGTGACTTGCTTTGGGAGACCGTGGGATTGAAAATTGATGGATGGGGCTTCGTCTTTAAGTGATGGAAAGATAATTATTTTGTGATTGAGTTGGCCCTAGAATAGAGCCGATATCTAGAGCGCCGGTTTTATTCACGAGGAAAAAGGACGGAATTGTTAAAGTTGCACATTGACTACAAACAGTTGAATCGGCTGGCCATTAAGAATAAGTATCCGTTGTTAAGGATTGATGATCTGTTGGATCAGATACAAGGGGCATCGATATTCTCAAAGATTGACATAAAGACTGACTATCATCAATTGAGGATTAAGGAGGATGTGCCGAAGGTGGCATTTAAGACGAGATATGTGTACTATGAGTTTACGATGATGCCGTTTGGACTGACTAATGCCCCTGCTGCTTTCATGGACATAATGAATCGAGTATTAAAGGAGTTTTTGGATCAGTTCATCATTGTCTTCATATATGGTATCTTGGTATATTCGAGAAGTTCCGAGGAATATAAGGAACACTTGAAAAAGGTTCTGCGGACGTTAATAGAGCACGCACTGTATGCTAAGTTTAGCAAGTGCGAATTTTGGCTGAATCAAGTTGTATTTCTCGGACATATAATTTCCGGAGAAGGAATCTCTGTGGATTCAGCTGAAATTGAAGCAGTAATGGATTGGCCGAGATTGACGACAGTTACTAAGGTTCGGAGTTTCTTAGGACTGGCAGGGTATTGTCGGCGATTTGTGGAAAAATTCTCGGCGATAGCCACTCCGCCAACGAAGTTGCTTAAGAAGGAAACAAAGTTGGATAGACGGAAAAGTGCGAAGAGAGTTTTTAGGAATTGAAGCAGAGATTGACGACGACGCTAGTGTTGACGATTTTTCAGAACCGGGCGGGTATAAGAGCTATAACGATGCTTCACTCAAAGGATTGGGATACGTGCTAATGCAACATGGAAGGGTGGTTGCTTGTGTATCGAGACAGGAAAGGCTAACCAAGTAGCGGATGCCTTGAGCAGGAAATCGAGTATCACACAATAGTTAGTTAAAGAGTGAATTTATTGGAAGGAGCACGGAACTCGAAATTTAAATTCGAGGTAGGACGCCTCTCCAGTTTGACGGCAACATTAAGGATGGAGCCGAAAGTGCAAGCCAAGATCAGGGCGTTGCAATCTACGGATCTTGAGATTTAGAAATTTTGAGTATGGATGACATTAAGAGGAAATCGGACTTTTAGGTGTCCGAAGATGGAATTCTTAAGTTTCGAGGACGTTTGTGCGTGCCCAATGATCTGGAGCTTAAGAAGAGATTTTGTCGGAGGTTCATAGGAACAAATATCGCACTCACCCGGGCAGCACTAAGATGTACCAGAACCTTCGCCAGTACTATTGGTGGAGTAGAATGAAAACGGATGTGACCAGGCATGTGGCTAAGTGTTTGACGTGCCAACAAGTGAAGGCATAGCATTGTAAACCTGGCGAGATGTAGCCATTGGAAATCCCAATATGGAAATGAGAGCACATTACAATGGGTTTTGTAACGGGATTGCCAAGAAGCCAGAGGGGACACGACTCTATTTGGGCGATAGTAGATAGATTGGCCAAGTCAGCGCACTTCCTGGCAATGCGAAAGGACTTCGAGCTAGAAAGGCTGGCAAAGTATATGTGCGTCAGATAGTTAGTCTTCACGGAGTACCGATATCAATCACATCGGACTGTGATCCCTGGCTCACTACAAATTTTTGGAAGAGTCTGCAATCAGTCCTGGGGATTAAGTTGCAATTCAGTACGGCCCATCATCCTCAGACGGATGGCCAGTCTGAAGGGATTATTCGGACCTTGGAGGATATGCTGAGAGTGTGTGTGTTAGATTTTCAGGGCAAATGGGAAGAACAGTTGCATTTGGTGGAAATTGCCTACAATAATAGTTTTCAGTAGACTATCAGAATGGCACCATTTGAGGCATTATATGGCAGGGCTTGCAGAACGCCGTTGTATTGGGATGAGGTAGGAGAAAGAAGTATAACGAGTCTGGAGTTGGTTCAGCAGTCGGTAGAAACGGTAAAGGCTATTCGAGAGAGGTTGAGAACAGCTCAGAGTCATCAGAAGAGTTACGCAGACGGAAGGCGTAAGCCGTTAGAGTTTCAGGTTAGCGACCATGTATTTCTTGAGATGCGCCAATGAGAAGACTGTCTCGGCTTGGCAAGAAAGGAAAACTGAGTCCAAGGTACATAGGCCTGTTTGAGATTTTGGAAAGGATTGGAACGTTGGCCTATCGCCTAGCTTTGCCACTGAATTTGTCGCAAGTTCATAACATCTTCCATGTGTGGATGACAGGGTGTCGTACGTGGAAAAGGCAGTTCGGATCGAGGACAAAATAGAGAGAGTATTACGAGACAAGAAAATTTCGATGGTCAAGGTAATTTGGGGAACACCATGAAACTAAAAGTGCGACGTGGAAAAGCGAGGAAACTGATGCAACACCAGTTCTCCCCCATTTGTTTGGATGATTGGGAAGGATTGTAAATTTCGAGGACGAAATTTTTGTAAGGGGGGAAGAGTTGTGACATCCCGAATTTCGGCTCATTTTTGGGATTTATAAAACGCGTAATTTGTCAGTGTGCTTATAGTAAAATCTCGCCCGGGAGCTGATCACTCCCGGTTATCATTTTAAATTAGAGATTTCGCTAGAATCGCACTCGATCAAATTTGGCCGTTATTTAGACCCCGGACTTGGTAGTCGATTTTCGGGAGTGTCGGGACGAAATAAATTGGACGGTGTCAATATTATTGAAGCCCACGTTGAGATTGTCAGGAATAATGGAAAAATGGAAGTTTTTGACCAGTGCGAATTTGGACTAGTAGACCTCCCTTGTTAAAATTTGGTTTCATTAATTTGGCCTTTGTCCCTTTTTGTGTGCGAGGCTCTTTTAGGATTGAGGGGCAATTTCCAGTTTTGAATTTGGACTCTCGGTTTGCGTTTAATAAAGAAATGAAGTTTAATTATTTTTCGGAAATCTCTCTCTCTTTCTCTTTCTCTCTCTCTCCTCTCTCCTCTCTGCCGCGTCTCCCCTCCTTCTGCGCACGTCCCCACCTGTCCATCAGACCTGCCTTTTCTCTCTCCTCCCTTTTCTTTTTCTTTTTCTTTTTCTTTTCTTTCTTCTCTTCTTCTCTCTCGCTGGCGTCTTCCTCCCCGACGCTCATGCTTCTGATCTTCCTCTGCCCCTCGCCCGACCAGATCAGCCCAGCCACCGTGCGCCGTCCGACCGCCGATCAAGCTCGCCCTCAGCCTCGCCGTAGTCGCCGCCGTCGCCCCGACCGAGCCGCGTCGCCGTCGGTCGCCGCGACCACCCGTCGCCGGCCTGCTCGCGGAGAGCGCGAACAGCAGCTCGCCGCGGCGTCCGCCGCGATTCGGCGTTGCCCAGCCGTCCGCCGACCGGCCCCCTCGTCCTCCGGCCACCGAGACGCCGCCGTGCCACCTCCAGCCGCCACTCGACCCTCTCTTTCCCCTGATTTTCTCTCTCCCGAAGCCCTCCCCTGTTTAGGGCTTCTAGCGTCGCCGCCGCCGCGTACCGCCGTTCCGGCCGCCGCCGCCTCGCCTAGGCCGTCCAGCCACTCCCCTCAGTCGCCTCCGCCGCCCTGCTGCCCCCCTTGGCCGCCACCACCTCCCCTCTCCTGTTCTTCTTCTTCCCCGGAACCTCCCCTGTTCTGGGTTTCTATCGTCGCGCGTCGCCCCGCTGCCACGCGCCGCCGCCCCAGCCGTCGCCGCTGCTCCGTCCACCACCGGTTGGTCCCCAGCAACCTTGCCCAGCCACCGGCAGCCCTTCCTCCCCCTCACTCTCCCTCTCCCTGACGCTCCCCTGTTCTGGACGCCCAAGCCGCCGCTCGCCGGAGGAGCTCCGCCGTCGCCGGAGCTGTTCCGCCGCCACCGGCGTCTCACCCAGCCTCGCCGGGCCGTCCCACACTCTCTGGCCGTGTCCATCTTAGCCATGGAATCGTCTAGTTCGTCGCCGCCGTTCGCGCCGTTTGCCGGAATCGCCACTCGATGTACTGTTCCGGCGCGGGATCGTCGCTGTCCAGCCGCCATCGCCGCGTGTTCGGCTCGATTTAAAGCTTAGGACACCCGGTGAGTTTGACCCTAAACCCTAATTAGGATTAATTGCATTTCTGGACAAGTTTAGGGGTTAAATTAGGGTAATTTAGGGGTTATTGTGCATAGAATGGTAACGGTTGATGTTGCGGCTGATCTGGTGAATTATATTGACCGTTTGATAAGATTTCGCGGCTATGTATGTGCCGAGAGATGGCTGGTCAGGTTTGGAATGGAATAGCCCAATTTTGGGGAAATTCAGGTCTAGAATGCGGATGCTAGTGCGCGCCTTATTTGGCATTATGGTGGCTGATTAAAATGGTGTCTTGGGGAGTCCAATGGAATATTTTGAGGTCATTAGATGATCCGATGTAATTGATTTAGTGGCTGTCCATATCGGGTTTGAATAGGACAAAGCGCGATCAATTTGGGGGTTAGTTGTGGAGGCCGTTGAGAGCGGATGTTGTGGCGTATTTGGTGGCTTAGCGTAATGTTCTAATGGAGGTTTAGTGGTCCGAGAGGCGCTGTACATTGGCTGGACAAATTTGGATCAGAATGACCCAAGTTCGGGTATTAAGTGTGGAATTTTAGTGCGCGCGTCATTAGTTCTTGTGATGACTGATCCAAGTGAAGTTTTGGGGAGTTTAATGGAGCATTTTGAAGTTGATTATTGGCCTAGACATTGCGGTATAGTGGCTGGACACAACGGGATTTGATTTAGGCGAAGCGTGATCAAATTGGGGTTTAATTGTGCAATTATAAGGAATGATCGCATTGATCAATTGACTAGCTAAATGAGCTCTGGTGGTGATTGATCTATGATGCCATGTCGCACGCCTAGCGGGACTAGAAATGGAATAGCATGGCGGGCCCAAATTATATTGAATTTCATTTCTTTAAGTATGTGCAATAGGTGCCGGGTTTAGATGGACTAAACCGGAATGAATTGGGCGTGCCGACGTGTTGAATTGATCGAATGGTGAATAATATTACCTGGCACATTTTGGCATTAATAATTAACTTGGGTCCCATTCCACGTGATTCCGTTGTTTGTATTTTGATATGGATGGGATTGTGAGTGGAAATTGTAATTCAATGCGCTTGACATATCAAGGCAGGCCTTCGGGTCGATTTATATCTGTGACCGACGGGTCGGGCCTTCGGGTCGATTTATAACTGTGACCGACGGGTCGGGCCTTCGGGTCGAATTATAACTGTGACCGACGGGTCGGGCCTTCGGGTCGAATTATAACTGTGACCGACGGGTCCGGCCTTCGGGTCGAATTATATCTGTGACCGACGGGTCAGGCCTTCGGGTCGATTTATATCTGTGACCGACGGGTCAGGCCTTCGGGTCGATTTATAACTGTGACCGACGGGTCGGGCCTTCGGGTCGAATTATAACTGTGACCGACGGGTCGGGCCTTCGGGTCGAATTATAACTGTGACCGACGGGTCGGGCCTTCGGGTCGATTTAACTGTGGATGACCATTGAGGTCATGGCCTTCGGGTCGATTTAATTGTTGATGACCATTGGGTCATGGCCTTCGGGTCTATTTAATTGTTTATGAGTTATAATGATATTGAATGCCTAACCTGCAGGGCGGTGATATAAACAATTTAGGCCGTGGGCCTTGGAATTTGTGGTTATTTAATGATACATTGCTTAGCGTGTTTAATTAACCTGTCAGGAGGTGCACGTTAGCCTAGTTTAGGTTTAGGGAATTACTCATTGAGATTATTCTCATTGTTGTTTAAATCCCAATTTTCAGACCCCCAGCCTTGAGGATGGCAGGCGTACCGAAGTATTCTTGGAAGGAGCCCCCGACCGGTTGTAGTGGCCTTTAACTGCCTTTGATTAATGAGCATGGGCTGTAAATGAATTTTATGTCTGGTGCCCAGTATCATTGCCAGTGTCATTATTTGTGCTGGTTGTTGTATGGCTATCCTTAGTTATGTATATATTATTGTTCGGGTGATTTTGATTTGCTTCCGCATGTGCTTTAAGTCTCTGTGTTGGGAATCGGGTCGGCGACGCGTCCTGGGACGTCGCAGTCAAATCGACCTTGGCGAGGGATGTGGCGCGCCGTGGGGTTCGGGGCGTGACATCAAATATCTTGGATATATTCAAAAGATTTTAAAAATTCTAAATTCTATACAAATTTGATAAGATCAGATATCCAAGATTTCAAAAAAAAGGAAATAAATCCTAATTGAAATATTGCCTATTATCTAAATATGCAAGATTAGATATCAATAAGCACGAATTAGGCAACAAAATATCCAAATCAAGTTGGGATAAGATGATTACCTGATTTGCAGATTTCGTTCCTAATTTGAATTTGCAGCGGATAGGGATTGTGACCGGCAGTGCGTCGGGAGCAGCGGCGCGGTGTCGGGAGCGGCGACGGCGGCGACGGCGTCTCACGTTTGGCCGTGGGCTTGCTAGTGTTTTGCTACCGTGAAGAATTAAACTCGGTGGCGTGTGGCGGCGGCGACGCACGAGAGGCGGTGCACGAGTAGCGGTGCACGAGCAGTGTCGCGGCGTCGAGAGCAACGGCGATGGTGTCTCGTCGGTGTTGCTCACGATGGTGACTGTGAGGTGCTTTACAATGGCGTGGTTCTCGGTCAAGGACTGACTCGCGGGCGGTGGCTGGATGATCAGCAAGGTGACCACAAAAGGGTGCAGGGACTTGATGAAATCGCTCGGGAGTGCTGTGGCTTCAGAATTGCTGGTGTTCGCAGGACTAGCTGGACGTGTCGTGGACGATCGGCAACAATGGCAGGAGGAAACCTGGAACGGAGGGACTAATTCCTGCGCGACGTTGGAGCTGTTCTTCGCATTGATCTCTCAGTTTTTCTTTCCTTTTCCTTTTCACTGAACAACGAGTAATGGAGAGACGCAATCAACAGGTGGCGTCTCTGTCGCTTCTGCAGAAGGAGAGATATTTTATGATTTGTGCACCACCTATTGTGGCAGTGAAGGACCTTGCTTTTGTCGAACTTGTCTGCAAGTGGATGTTTGACAATTTGGTCAGACTGCACTCACCAGTATGAATACAAGCATCGCCACTTCATCCATCTTCAATCTCCGAGGGTGCTACCATATTCCCCTCTCGGCTTTCGCTCACGATTTCTCTCTCAAAGCCGTCTCTCTCTCTCTCTCTCTCTCTCTCTCTCTCTCTCTCTCTCTCTCTCTCTCTCTCTCTCTCTCTCTCTTTCTCAAGTTTTCACTCGTGTGTCTCTCTAAAAAATCTGATCTGAAAATTATGAGAACCCCCCATATTATGACGTATAACCATGTATTTATATGGCAACTCTAGGTTAATTAGCCGGGCTTTCTAGTCCTAATAGGCTTAGGCTTGGGCTCAGGCTTTAATTTTATTTAATTTTAAGTGGGTTGAATTAATTTGGGCTTTTCTTTAATTAAGCTTGATGGGCTAATTTAAGCTCAAATTAAGACAACCAAGCCCTTTTGCGTGTGATTTTCGGTCCATGCTTTCCGAGTGAGCCGAGTCTCATTCGGTGCTCGAGCTCGATTTATGTGATGAATTTTAAGCTCGCTTACCACCGTCGATCCGATGCGAAATGCAATTAATCTATACGAACCTAAACTTTATGCTATGCGATTTGTAATATTTTTGTTCAGGGGTTAAAATTTAATCCCTAATTTTCTATGTAATTAACCACTAAATGATGCGCCGAAATTTAGGTGTCAACAAATTGTATTCGTTGTTGAAGATAGTGAAACCCATCTCTCTCCCCATGGTTTTTCCCGTTTTGGATTTTCATGTATATCTTGTGTCTCATGTGGTTCGATTTTGCTTTCATCCTTGCTATTTGTGCTTCGATTTGTGCATCTCTTGGTATTGTTCCACAACATAAACCGTTAGGACAGACATGGAATGAGAAACTCCTTGCAAGAGACTAACGGAAGATGAACGAAGAGGATTCTCATTTCTCAAAGTAACGCACGAACTCCGTATCCCAGTTTATTCAAGTTCTAAACAGCATAGTATAAACAATTGCAGTGACTCGTTACTCTAAAACAAAAGGGTCGAGAAAAATGTGCTGAGGCTCGCCGGAATTGAAGTAACTCCTTCAACAACCCGCCTTCTCCACTCGTGGAAGTAGGTCGGATCGTCATCGTTTGTAGGTTTGGCGAGCTAGTAAGCAGAAACTTCATCAATTCCAGCTCTGGCTCACTACCAGAAATCCCACCCATTGATACAACTTGTACTTGTTCCACGCAACATGTTGCGTCTTCCCAATAGTTTGCCAATTTTCCAATCCATGTAGTCTGTTGATCCTTGGCACGACACTGTGTTTTTAACGATCAAAGACCAATTTTAACATTGAGATGCATAGAGAGAGCTTAATCTGGTCACTTTATCAAGAGAGGCAATAATTTCTTTTCTTTTTGGCTGAAACGGGTTATTATACCATGATTCATTTTGAGAATGCAAAATTTAATCACTATAAAGTACATATTAGCTCTCTTTTTCCTCAAATCAATGATCAAAAGCACCAAGGTAACATGATGATCACCGAAAATCAACTCAACATACCTAAACAGGTATTCTAATACTTGATATAAAGGCAGCAACAATCTTCTGATACCGATTCATCTTTCTTCAAATGATGATAGAAAAGGATTCGTCGATTTGTTTCATGATGACATGTTATTGCATGCAATTTATTTAGCAAAATCCACTTGACTACAATTGCAATTATGGATCATTGCACTTAAAGTTTGGTTCACTATGTGCTTCAAAATTTTAGCCAAGTAATAAAAATGTGGAGAAATCCCACAAATAACTAAAATATGCGATAAAAGTTTCGGAAAAAATACTAGATCAATCCACTAAACTCTAATCTCAATTGATCATACTCACCTGAAAGGCTACATGTTTCAACTCAGGAGAGCTTTTGATCAAGGCACATAACAGTCAAAATCTCCCCCACACTATTGAAGTCTATGTATGTGAAGAGGTAATTCAAATGAACGAGTTCATCAAGCAGTGTCTGTGGAGCATTTTCAATACCCAAATACTGCACAAATCGGCCAAAATCAAGTGTCAATAGATACAGACCAAAAAAAAAGTGTCAATAGATACCAAGGATATAGTTATAATACCAAAATATTTTCATCTTTAAAATAATAGTGAACAAAGTCCTAACATATTTCAGAATTTATGCACTTAAAATGCACCTTTAGTGAGTAATTTTCAAGTATGAGACTATGAAGTTTGGGCAAATTTCGGAAGAGTTTACGCAAATTGTTCGAGTTGGCGTAGTGGGATCCACGTTTATTAGCAATATCATCAGAGAAACCAACCATGAGTGACATCAAATTGTTCATAACACCGAAAGCGACATCCTGAAAAGCTCCTTCAACATCAAGCCACTCGAGGTTGCCAGTATCAACGTTAATTTGCTTAATCCCTTCTAAGTTCCTCAACTTCAAATGTTTTAGTAGGGGGCAGTGAGAAATCAGAGCCTTAAGCCCGTCCAGAGACAGTTGAACGTGCTGAAGATCCAAACTTTCCAAGTTATGGAATCCTTCGAACATCGATGGGATTTTCACCAAACATCTGTACAGTTCCAAATGAATCAAGTATTGGCAATTGAATAAGGAGGAGGGAATCTTGTAATACCGCCGCCATGTCCAGATGTCGAGTACGATTTCTTTGACACACTCTGAATAGATGAAGAATCCAGTGGTCAATGTCACTCGTGGCGCAAAATTCTTGGTGCAAGAGCTTGAACTTCTATATTGGGCTAGTATGAAGCAAGAGAACCTTGTCAATTATCTTCACCAAGTTTTCATGCAGAGATGGTTGAAGAGAAGGAATTCTTGTGGCCCTAGTGCATTGGTCATCGAACATAAGTTGTGGAACAGAGGACCATTTGTACCTCCACTTTCTCGACAAAATACTAGTCCTCACTGCGTCCTTAATCACCAAGTGAGACAGGATTTGTTCCATTATGTGCCCCGGTAATTGGCTAATCTTGTCCAACTCACTCGTCATTCTTGTTCTCGCCTGTAATACTTTGGAATTTCTAAAAAACATTGACGCATTGGAAACGATTAGACGCGAATAAATTTAAAAAACTCTAATAAAATTCTAAGTATAAAACAATATTTATATAAGCTAATAAGAAAACGAACATACTAAATCTTAAATATAAAAATAAATGACTACTAAAAATTGAAAGAAAAAAAAAACCTATTATCCTAACGTAATTTTTAAGATAAAACAATAAGGAAATAAATAATATTGTAATCTTCGAAGATGTACACTCCGCGTTAATTTTTCTTTCTTTTGGCCATCAATTGGAATTCCCTACAATGCATGGTAGCTTACTAAAGAAGCAACTGTCATGAGTGCATAGAATGTATTTTCAACTAGAAATCTCAATCTTTGGATCTAAGTGGGACTCATATGAAACCACAAAATACAAGGGTCTAAATTCTGCTAGTGCACATGCATGGAGTTATGTAGGTTGGTCCTCTGAAAAATCCGCCACCACTACTTTCTGACCTTCCTGGCCAAGGTCCTAGACAGATGTCAGAGTCAATAGATATTACTTTTGCATAAATAAATACCATGGAAAGTTCGGCTCAAAAAAAAAAAATAACATGCGAGGTTCGGGTACATTTCTCACCGGAGGAATTGTTCTTGCTTAGCGATGTAGTTGGTCGAGCTATGAGAGAGAGATGAAGTGCAATTGTATGGAGCAAAAGGAAGTGCTGAATGCAAGAAGGGGAGTGGTGAAGTGGAGAGACAGGGTAGCAAGGGAAGCCGGTTTTCCTTTTTAAATTGAAAATTTTGAATAGAGCCTAAGGCAACCCCTTGTGTAACAAGTTACTTAGTTTAGAACTGCTTTGTCAGCAAGTTTTTGACAGTGTCCCACCCCTTTTCCAACTCTGTCGCCTTCTACTTGTCTCCTAGCATGTCCTTTGTCTATTACAAGAATGAATTGGCTGTCTTTTCTCATAATTATTCATTGAAATTCCATGGTGTGCGGTGCGTGCCCTCCAACTTCAATTCTTCATCAATGTTGCTCCGAAAGTGGCGCCCTTCATTTCCCTTAAAGTGAGTTCTAGGACCTCTAATCATGGTCAAAAAATGATTCTTAAGGACTTAAAATTGCGGAAACGAAGGCGGAGGACCCAACCCGTGTGGACTGCCGCGATGTAGACCAAACTCTTGGTTTCATTATCTTTGGAACTTCATCCTATCAATATTGAACTCATTGAGAAGCTCTTGCCGCGAGCTTTTTGACAACGTGAAGATGCATCGCAATTTAGTCGTCACTGCCTTGTGTTGAAGATGCATCATCTGTCTGTCATCTTCTGCAGATTTGCATGAGGAAGCTTTAAGTGCAATGATCTTTTCCTTTTTAGACTTCTTTTCATGTGAGTGCTCAATCTCAGCATCGTATGCCATGGAGGATCCAATTAGCTAATCTATTGAGAGAGTCGATAGATCTTTGGGCTTTATAGTGCGGTCTTCTTGGGTATCCTCTACTTCGGTCAACACCTTAGAATTGTCTTCACTAGCTTGTAAAGGTTTTCCAAGTGCTATTACCCATCACACTATCCGCGAATCTAGTTCAAACATTTTGTACGATGTTCTCATCTAACTTTGTCTTGCAGAGCCCGTAATCCGTGATATTGGCTCTACACCCCTTTACACAAGTAGTACCTTCATGTGTCACAATGAAGTTTATTCCAAATTTCTCCTGCTGAGGCACATGAGCAAACCTGATTAAATTCGATTGGAGATAAGGAACAGCATAAAACATGCATAGCCTTGAAATTTAAAGAAGTCTTTCTACAATCATCCACAACAAACTCTTTTTCTTCTTTCGGAGACGATGATGTTCCTTCTGTTGCAGTCATAGGAAGAAATCACCCATTTTGCACAATCCCCCCAAGCTCATAATTCACGGATTTTTATAAGCACAGTCATATTGGCACTCTTAATATCAAAAGTTAGAACCATCAACTAGAGGTGGGCGCGTGATTGAATTTCCTTCATTCATGCTTGTCCCGTCAATGTTTGCCATTTGATCTTTGACTCTGACATGAAAACACTTCCTGAAATCTTGAGCACGAGACTTTGATCCCAAATATAAGGTCCCAAAGATGATAATCTACAACAGTTTCGGAGCTCTCATGTTCTCCATTGATCCCACGAATGGATTTACAAATTCCCTCGTTAAACACTTTGACAAAATTACATTTCGGTGTTTGTAGAACAAACAGCTTATGTGAACGCTTGCAATGATAATCCCTGTTCTCTCTCACACTCATCCATGTTCTGTTTAGAGAAGATTTACGAGCAAGCTCTCAAATCTCAGAGTAAGAGTCGCAAATTTCAGACTCCTCAAAAGGAATATACATGTTCGTAAGTTCACGTATGTGCAGCAATTCGATAGACTCCCCTCTCTCCCTCCCTCCTCCCTTCATCCCAAATTTCCAATTACTTTTATTTGCCGATGTAACACATACCTGGCGTCCAACTCAGCTTTTGAGCCGGCACATAGGAAAGCTGAGCTAATCATAACTCGACCCATTCCTTCACTCATCATTCCGTCCGACCACATTAATAAAGGGACTATCAGTGGACCATTTAAACAAGGGAAAACGTAGCAAAAAAAATCTTAAAACATGTTACACTTACGTCAAATCTGTCTTATACTTAAATCTTTTAACTATTTATCAATATAATCTATTTGATCAATTTTGATCAGAAATCGCTAATATGGATACTGACCATCCTACATGACACAACCAACGCTGATATAAACAAATCTTACAAATTTCTAACATTATTTTGAATTTTTTGTATTATTTTTCCTTTTCTTTTTCTTTTTTTCTTTTTTTTTTCATTGTTGCTGGTGAGAGTCACCAAGGTTAGGGTCTGTGAACCCTCACCATCCTCTAGCAAGGGCCACACCACTCACTAACGGCCAGCCACAATGAAAAAAAAGAAAATAAATAGAAAAAAGAAAAGAAATAATAAAAAAAAAATTTATAAACTTGTCCAAGCCAGCACCAATCGTGCCACATCAAACGGTTGGCCAGATGGACTCCATTGGCAAATAATCAAAAAGTATAGGACTCAACTGGTATAATTGTAATATTTATGACTGAATTGGCACAACTACAATGAGTTGAAAATTTTGTTTTGTACTTTTCCCTTTAAAGAAGTGTACAGGCCATTTTGGAAAAAGAGAGTAGTTGAATTGATTTTCAATTTCCGAAAGGATTACAAAGTCATAAGTGGCATTATCTTCCCGAAAAAATTAAAGAGTACAGCTAGCCGAATGGCACTGTTACAAATTCAGTGTAATGGCAATCTAAGTAGTACCAACACCGACACACGACACGACACGCCAACACGTCATTTCTCAAAAAATAGAGAATTCCAACACGTTGTACATTTTTATATATATATACATGATAAATTATAATTTTTATGATTATTTCAATCAAATTAATTTGATTCAAATTTACAAATAAATAAATAATAAAAAAAGAGTTTTGGACAAGTGTCGGTGTCCGGCACATGTCCAACACCGACATGGAAGGCCTGGAGACTGTCCGTGCTTCTTAAATGGCGACCGGAATATATAAAACTTCCAAGCTAATTGCCAAAAATGGCCCTTTTGCAGTTAGATGCAAAAGCTGAATCCGTTAAAACATGCAGGGAACAAAAGTTAAAACAAAACCCAGCCTTTCATATTTATTTTAGGTCTCGTGCTTTCTACTAAAATGATTTGTAAAATGTCGTGCACAATTTTACAAAAGGGAAAGGAAAGTTTTAATTGATTTTAAGGACTAAATAATAAACAAATAAACAAAAGTAAAAGAAGAAATAAAAAATAATTTAAAAAATAGGATGCTGCAAGTCTTAGTTAGATAGTTGTAGCTTAGAAATAGCTTTAATTGAATTTCATTCGGTTTGAATTCATCTAGTTTTTTCCTTTTCATTTTTTTTTATCAGAGCATTCATCTATTTTAGGGAATCATCTTCTTAAAATTTAAAATAAATTGAATTTTTAGATGGCGTTTTCTTTTTTAGATTGAATAGATAAAATGATAAAAATAATAATAACAGAAAAAACGATAAAAAGTAAAAAGTAAAAAACATCCACTCTGCAAGCCCGACACTAGGCGTCCAACTCAGCATTTCAGCCGGCACATAAGAAAGCTGAGCTAATCATAACTTGACCCTTTGCTTCACTCCGTCCGACCGCATAAATAAAGGCACCATCAGCGGACCATTTAAAGAAGTGGACAGGCCATATTTTTATAAAAAAATTAAAAATAAAAATAAAGGGATTGATATTCAATATTCGAAAGGATTACAGTGACTATTCCTCTCATGTGTGATTTAATCTTGCGAGTCGGCTTCCGGATCAACAGGATTAGAGAAAGATCACCTCCGCTTGAGCTGAGGCTCGTCGGAGCCGCAGCAACTCCCTGAGCAACTTGCCTTCTCCACTCATGGAATTAGGCCGGATCGTCATCTTTTGTAGGTTTGGTGAGCTAATAAGCAGAAACTTCATCAATTCCAGCTCTGGCTCATTGCCAAGAATCCCACCCATTGATACAACTTGTATTTGTTCTAGGCAACACGCACAGTGGTCATCCCGAAAGTCGGCCATTGTCCCAATCCTTGTAGTCTGTTGATCCTTGGCAAGATTCTGTGTTTTTTACAATCAAAGAGTAACTTTAACGTACAGATGCGTGGGTTGGCCGAAACGAATTCTTATACCGTCATTCATTCCGAGAATGCATAGTTTAATCACTATAAAGTACATATTAGTCCCCTTTTCCTCAAATCAATGATCAAAAGCGCGAGGGTAACATCATGATCACCGAAAATCAAATGTAATCAAATCATACCTTATGTATAATCTAAAACTTGATACAAAGGAGGCAACAACCTTATGATACCCATGCATATTTCTTCAAATGATGAACACTTTCGCTAAATAGAAAAAGAATTGTCGATTTGTTTCATTATGATATGTTATAGCAAATCACTTAGTAAAATCCACTTAGACCAAAGTGACGGATGTACTTTAAGCTTGGTTCACCATGTGCTTCAAATGTTTTGCCATGTCATAAAAGAATGTGGAAAAATCAGACAAATAACTTGATATGATCTCTGATAATAGTTTTGAAGAAATACAAGATTTGTCCACTAGGCACCAGTTTCAATGATAATACTCACCTGAAAGTCTACATGTTTCAACTGAGGAGAGCTTCTAATCAGGCACATAACAGTCAAAATCTCCTCCACTCTATTGAAGTCTATGCATGTGAAGAGGTACTTCAAATGACAGAGTTTATTAGGCAGCGTCTGTGGAACATTTCCAATAGCCAAATACTGCAAAAATCAGCCAAAATCAAGTGTAAATATATACCGACGATTAAGTAATAGAACCAATATATTTTCATCCCAAAACTAATAGTGAACAAAGTCCCAACAAATTTCAGAAATTATGCGCTTAAAATGTACCTTCAGTGAGTAATTTTCAAGCTTGAGACTCCGAATTTGGGGCAGATTTCGGAAGAATTTATGCAAATTGCTCGAGTTGGCATCGCCGAGTCCACATTCGTTGGCAATATCATCAGAGAAATCTACCCTAATCGACTTCAAACGGTTCATAACACCGAAAGCGACATCCTGAAAAGCTCCTTCAACATCAAGCCACTCAAGGTTGCCAGCTTCGACATTAATTCGCTTGGACCCCTCTAAGTTCCTCAACCTCAAAATTTTTAGAAGGGGGCAGCGAGAAATCAGAGCCTCAAGCCCATCCGAAGACATGTTAACGTGCTGAAGATCCAAAAATTTCAAGTTCTTGAATCCTTCAAACGTCGATGGGATTTTCACCAAACAACTATACAGTTCCAAATGAATTAAATCCTGGCAATTGAATAAGGAGGTGGGAATCTTGTAATTCTGCCCTTTCCAGATATCGAGTACAATTTCTTTGACGGACACTCTAGATAGATGAAGAATCCAGTCGTCAATGTCACTCGTGGCGCAAAAACCTTCATGAGAGAGCTTGAACTTCTGTATTGGGCCAGTATGAAGCAAGAGTACCCTATAAATTATCTTCACCAAGCTTTCTTGAAAAGATGGTTGAAGAGAAGGAACCCCCCTGGCCTTGGTACATTGGTCATCAAACACGAGTTGTGGAATAGAGCACCATTTGTACCTCCACTTTCTCGACAAAATACTAGTCCTCACTGCGTCCTTAATCGGTAAGCACGATAGGATTTGGTCCATTATGTTCCCTGGTAACTGGCAAATCTCGTCCACCTCATTCATCATTCTTTTCCTCACCTGCGATACTTTGAAATTTCTGACAAACAATGACGCACTGGAAACAGTTAGATGTGAGTAAATTAAAAATAGTCTAATGAAATTCTAAGCATAAAATAGGTAAAATAATAAGAAAAACGAACATACTAAATCTTAGGTATATAAATGGATAACTACTCAAAACTTTAAAAAAAAAAATCACGCAATATCCTAACATAATTTCCCAGATAAAAGGATAAGGAAATAAATAAAAATTGTCATTTTTGAAAATGTACGTCAATTTTTCGTTCTTTGGGGCATTGATTGGAATTTCCTCAAATGCATGGTAACTTACTGAAGAAGTAAGTGTTATGATTACAAAGGATGCATGTTCACCCACCGAAATCTTGATCCATGGGTTAAGTGCGACTCAAGTGGAACCATGAAATTCAAGGCTAAATTTTGCTGAGTTCGTCCTCTAAAAAAACCATTTACTACTACTATCTAACCTTCTTGCCCAAGGCACGAGATAGAAGTTAGAATCCATTTATCTTCTGCATAAATACCATGTAAAGCTCAACCATGTTACTCACTGGAGGGTTTGTTGCCAAATGGTCTTACTTCTTTGGTAATCCTCGTGATGGTAGAGTGCTCGGTTGTAATAACACGAATGAGATCAAACATTTTGAACACTTCAACCAAAGAACAATCATCTAAACCACAAAGAAATTTAGAAAAAAGAATGATGTTAATATATCCAATAATCAGTTAAGGCTGTAGACGATAGACATCGCAAACGGGACCAGATTTAATGTTAGACTTTGCTTTTGTTGCTATAGCTTCCTTCTTAGGAAACAAGAGCCCATTCCATGTCCACTAACAGGTGCTACCTTTAAGAAAGAAAAGGTCAGTGAAAGGTGCACTGAGACCATGGATACGAGTACATGGGCATGGACTCTCCTGCATTTTCAATGTGCTTACACAATAAGCAGTTGTAGTTCATGTTATGCTTATACTATAGCAGTTAACAGCATGGTTCAATCAGTCTTATTGGTCTCTGGCCAGTGGCCCTTTGAATTTATATTGAATAGCATTCTTTCAATTGCTTTTTCTGTCAAATTCCCATAACACTGTAACATATTGAGCACAAGGTGTTCTACCTAGTCACATCACTCCGTAAATCTTTCGCTGAATTCACGGACCAAAAAGGAAAATTTCCTGATAATGGGCTTACACGAAAATTCAAAGTTCAAATTTTGACTCTATTCCCTCCTAGTCCACAGCACCGAAGCAGAGAAAAGCACAGAAGAACAGATTAGAATGCATACTTTTCATGATAACGTGCTCCACGTCCAAGAAAGCAATGACACCCTTCTGACCCAAATCTCTAGAAAGCTCTCTGCAAGTGCAAAACCAAGATCAATACTCCTCGACAACAACAACAATCAAAACACAGCTTCGAAAACACAGTAGGGGAACACTAAAAAACGCCAGGGCAGTCCGGAGCTCGAGCTCGGCATTCTGTCAGGCACTACATCAAACACATGGTGGGCATACAAAAAAAGAAAAACACAGAAAGCCAGACTCACAAGATCGTGGAGTCTCTGATGGACCCATTGAGGTGGGCATGCAACTCCACCTTCGGCTTGCTTAGCGATTTATCGAACTTCTGCAACAAACTGCATTTAGATAGCCTCAGAGAAGAGAGAGAGAGAGAGCTTGTTGATCAGTAACACCCAGCTCAGCTGAAGGCGTTAGCAAACGGGCAGCGTGAAGTGCACTTTCAAGAGGTGAATAGTGAACGTTGAGACATGAGGACAGCTAAAAAGCCGTTTGTTTCTTGTAGCAGTCACATCACGTGACAATGACATTGAAAAAAGGAAGCCTTAGTTGGAATGCATATCATACGAAAGATCGATTACTTTATGTCAATCTTGTGATTCATAATGGACACACTCTCCTAAGCCACCTCACTGTGATTGTACTCGATCCGCAAAGATCAAGGTGAAGCACGAATTTCCCGGGCCCTCCTTTCTTTTTCAGTCAAAAAGATAGACGCAAAGTCTCCTAAAGATAAAAGAGCTACTTCATAATTCATGGCTCATTTTTCTTTATGCTTACCCTTTTTAAAGTGGGAAGTGTGAATGCCCCAGGCTGTACATTAACATTATCAGTTATACTAGATGCTGCAAAGGCCAGAGGCCAATCAGAGCCATAAAGAGACCAATCGTTTTGCTCCTATGTTCTGATAAAGTTGAAAAAAAGAGTAGACTATATGTAGAATTTGGAGTATCTATATTGGAATTGAAATCACATATCTGATTTTAGGCGGTCTTCATCTTTGAATCGATCAATACGGATGAAGTCGTACAAACCAGGAGCTAGGTCATCCTCTCCTAGAGGACCCAATGGATAAGCCGTACTTGTATGGAATGAGAGGGTGGAAAGGGGATCATAACCTATTTATAGTGACATTCTAATTGCTAATAGTCTCATCCACATAAGTCATTTTTAAAAACTAGCCTACACCGACGTTCAAATCACATTGTAATATCGAAACCCAGATGTGCTAAGCCCACAATAACTTGATCACATAACTGTGCTTGGACTATCACCATTGTCTCATATGTCTTATTTATTTTATAGCGGTATCTTATTCATAAATTAAAATATCATGCGATTAATGTTAGCCCACATCTATAAGAATTTCCAACATTTCTCACTCTTGAGCAATATTAACTGCAAACTACTTTGAAAAATCGCCCTTATGCGGTAAAACCACAAAAGCTGAATCCGCTGAAGATAATAGAAACCTGAATCTTATAAATAGCACAATATTAAACACTTGTAGCGAACAAAAATTAACATAAAACCCAGCCTATACTAAAACGATCAAGTAAAAAGTCATGCACAATTTTACGAAAGGGAAATTAAAATTTAACTGATTTTAAGAACTAAATAAAAAAATAAACAAAAAAAATAAAATTAATTAAAACATAGTAAAGTGAAAGTCTCAGTTAGACAGTTGCAACTTAGAAATAGCTTTAATTGAATTTCAATAGGTTTGGATTCATCTAGTTTTTTTTTCTTTTTTTGTTAGAGGATGCATCAAGTTTAGATGGTGTTTTCTTTTAGCTAAAATGGATAAAATGATAAAAAAAAATGATAAATGGTAAAAAGTAAAAAAATCCCATTTGCGTTTATATTAGGATTACATTTAGGGAATACCTCAATACATGTTTTCGCTTTTAATATTGTTTAGTAAATTTTTGGCTTGGTAGATGATTCCCTTTAGCCGAAATTAGATTTTAACTGTGATCTTGATAATTGGCTTACGAGTGGACTTAATAACATGGTAATGTAATATTCTTTACCCAACTCTTATTGGATTTATTTTCTCGCGTCTTATTTTTGTCGTCTTTACTTTTGTGCTTAACACGTGTGGCTTTCATTACTTTTGATTTGATATGATTCTTGACTCATATGGTTACTAGAAAAATATTTTCAAAAATAACCACGCGTGGACAGTTTGCAGGTCTTAGCTAGAGACTTAAAATGAATAAAACAGCATGATTCACATTTTCGATTAAAAAAAACGAGTTTATATACCGAAATGGCGCTAATTATACTATTAGTTTAACCAAATTCTCTATTGAAAATATGTCTCGAGTTTGAGCCCGAAGTTAAAATATAAGTTTCGAGAAAAAAAAAAGAAGAAGGAAATCTACTGCACGGAGGAAATACACTGGACACCAAATTTATCAAGTCTTGGGCGTGAAACAGGAAAGTCCGGCTTGGACTCCGTTGCGAATATACGGAAATCAATTTCCGCGTCGACTCCGGCTTCTTATTTCCATGAATACGACCAAAAGTATTTGTTGGACTTTGGCCGTAGAAAGTGGGCTTCCGTGGATTTGCTGATTGGTCAGAAAAAGGAATAAAAAAAACGATGAGGATTATCTTTCGTCGATGAGGTCGGCAAAGAAGAAGGGGCTCCCCTTTATACGCATATAAATATTTGGACAGAGGAGTCCTGATACGCCGTGGTTGATAAAAGGCAACGTGGTCTTCATGCAGTCCATGAAACCTTGAAGCGACGCCTCTTTACGTGAGGTCTTTGAAGCGCCGTTTTTCTTGCGGGCGCTTGCCATTGATTTCGTTCGTGCAATTACGTCAATAATTTAGTGTTCAAGCTGAGTAAATCTTGTGGCGAAATTTGTGTATAATTTCTTCGCGAGATTGAAATTATTATTTCGTGAGAAATTGTGAAGTTAAATACTGCGTGCATTGTTGGATGTAATTAGGACTTGAGAAACACTTAGAGTGATTAAGTGGACTTCAGAGTGGTTATAATCTCCGTTGGATCACTTGATCTATAATAGAATTCGTTGCTGCTCTCTCCGTGGACGTAAGTCATTACAATCGAACCACGTAAATCTGGTGTCCGATATATTTTCTTATTCTATCAAATTTGTTATTCGATCGCTTGGCTTCCGCAATATTCTCAACCCTCGACCTCTAGTTCTTAGGAAATAGAACATTCTCTTAATGTTCCCACCTATCCACCTGGCTCCTGCTTAGCCCCAAAAAGACAAGTGGCGACTCTGAGTTAGATAAAGTTATCATTGTGTATTCAAATCAAACTAACGTCACGCACAATAAGATTTAGGAGAACCTGTGCCAAGCGAGAGCGAGCACCTCGACTAGAAGGATCGCCCATTTTTACTCGATAAATCGCTAAACCCGCTCCCCCCTAAGTAACCCATTAGGGAGGATCGCGATAATATTTAATGTCTAAGACCACAAACCTTTAATTTTCTGGAATAATGCAATGCACGAAGTTAATGAATATTAATGCAGACGTGATACATGAAAGTATGCATTTGTAAGAGTCTACAAAAGCTTGACATGATGAGCCGTGAGAAAATAAAGAACGATGACTTGGAATTTTAAGAAAAAGTTTGTCTTCAGAGCAGCTTAGAGACCGGCAAACACAGAGAGACACCAAATTAATAAAATGCCTATCATGGACCATTTAAAGAAGTGTACAGGCTATTTTTTTTAAAGTAAGATAAAGGGATTGATTTTTAATTTTTAAATACGATTACAAAGCTATAAGGGGCATTTATCGCCCCCGAAAAAATTAAAGAGTGCAGCAAGCCTAACGGCACCATTACACTGAACTTAGAACTGCTCTTGTGACCACAATTCTCATATTATGCTAGCTGGACTCATTTTGGCAACCATATAAAAATTTTTAAAGCTAATTGCCAAAAATGGCCCGTATGCCGTAAAACCACTAAAGCTAAACCCGTTATTCATATTTAGTAAAATATCGTGCACAATTTCCAAGAGGGAAATGCAAATTTTAATTGATTTTGGGAAGTATAAAGTCACATCAATGTATTGCTAGCTATGTGACGGACTTCGTTTGTACAGTGATAGTACACGTCACATCAATGAAGAATCACAGCCTAAAAAGCGAGGCAAAATATTTTGTACATTCCAATTCATAGGGTGAAATATGAGAAAATGCATAGAAACTTAGTAAAAGATAAAATTTGTTCAAGTAAAATTGTATAATGTAAGGAGTCGGATTCGTCTTTGATTCCAATCACGTCTATAATTACATGTTGCTCGTTTTTGAATTGTTGCTTTTGTAGACTAGCTAGTCTCACTAAAACTCCCAGCTAGCACCACAAGTTTTAAAACTGTGAAACTGAGGTGATCATGACTAGAGCAAATAATATTGTGCCAGTGACAGTCTCGAGTGAGGAAATTTAAACATGAACTGTGGTATGGGAGTCATGTAAATGATTATGTTGGCTTTTATATATTATAATGTTTTAGCAACATTATAAAATGGCACAAACATTGGGAATTCCAATCTAACAACTATTAAGCAAAATAATACTTTTTAAACTCACAGAAGGTCTATGATTTAGTAATCTTTTTTTTTTTTTTGCATAACTATGTGTAATCTTGGGTAAATAACCTGGTGTTTTAAAGGTCACTTCCATAGAAATTGGATGAACAAATCATTCTGTTCCTAGGGAATGACTTTGCGGCCAAGAGTAGGCCATCACTTTCCATAAGGACACAGCATCGTCTTCTTCGCATTTCTCAAAAATAAATGCTGAGAAGTCTTCAAATTGCCCAAAGAAAAACTACCCTTCGCGGCTCATCTTTCTTTCCAATTACCTT
Organism: Syzygium jambos; assembly: GCA_031216235.1. Classification (NCBI taxonomy): domain Eukaryota; kingdom Viridiplantae; phylum Streptophyta; class Magnoliopsida; order Myrtales; family Myrtaceae; genus Syzygium; species Syzygium jambos. The sequence goes on from CM062225.1 coordinate 21,957,308, forward strand.
TTGTAAATTTGAGAATATGAAAGATGTAGCAGTACATTAATATATTCTGACTGAACCCAGGTGTGAAGGATCATACAATCAAAGCCAAACGCTAATCAAGGCCCTAAGAAAAGCAACCAGTTGCTTCCAAATTTGACTATATATGGAATGAGAATCTCCTAGGCTAACGCAAGATGAACGAAGAGGATTTTCATTTTTCTTAGTAATAGAAAAAACTGTCTAACAGTATATTCAAGTTCAACACAACATAGCAAAACAACTACAGCGACTGTTACTCCCATGTGTGATTCATTCTTAACGTGGGCTGGCTTCTGGATCAACAGGATCAGAGAAAGATCACCTCTGCTTGCGCTGAGGCTCGCCGAGACCGCAACCACTCCCTGAGCAACTTGCCTTCTCCACTCGTGGAATTAGGCCGGATTGTCAGCTTTTGTAGGTTCGGCGTGCTAGTAAGCAGAGACTTCATCAATTCCAGCTCTGGCTCATTGCCAAACATCCCAACCATCGATACAACTTGTACTTGTTCTAGGCAACACGTATGGTAGTCTTCCCAATAGTTGGCCATTGTCCCAATTCTTGTAGTCTGTTGATCCTTGGCCCGATTCTGTGTTTTTTACGAACAAAGAACAACTTTAACACAGGGATGCATAGATAGAGCTTAATCTGTTAATTTTATCAAGAGAGACGGAGAGCTTGATTGTCTATTTCCTTTATTATGATCCCCGTACCACAATATCTTCTTCTTTTTTATTTGTTGAAACGGATTATTATACCGTTATTCATTTTGAGAATGCATAATTTAATTTCTATGAAGTTCATATTAGCTGTCTTTTTCCTCGAACCAATTATCAAAAGTACAAGGTAACATCATGATCACCAAAATTCAAATCGAATCAAATTTCCCTAACATATATTCTTAAACTTGTTACAAAGGAAGTAACACTCTTTTGATACCCATTTATCTTTTTTAAAAAGATGAGCAATTTTGCTTCATAGGAAAGGATTCGTCAATTTATTTCTTATATGATATGTTATAGCTATTGGTAACAAACTAAGAGGTGCCTTGTCCCACATCGAAAGGATGTGAGTGCGCATGTGGACGAGATTTGGCACTAATCAACGATCATTATTTTTTATTTATTAAATTTTGAATTTATTATTATAAAATAAGTATTTTATTTTATTGAAATAGTGTGACTGTTCACAGTAGAGTTGCTGTTATTTTTTTATTAATTAATTTCGAAATTTATCATTTTTGCCTAACAGTTATTAGACGCTCTTACAATTATTAAAAGAATTGTGTCTTTTTGGACATAACTCCTTCATTCTTGAAAGGTTGTATTTGTTCAAAGATTAATTTTTTAGAATTTATAAAATTCGGAATAATAAAAAATAAGAATAATTACTATTATTTTACTTTATTTTATTATTTTTTTAATCCGAATTTTTTATTTTTAATATGTCTTTTGTGAAGCATCTGTTCATAATGCAACTTCTCCTGAAAGGTTGCCTTCGGTTCAAAAAGACTAATATATATATATATATATATATATATATATATATATATATTCATATTTTTCAGACCCACTTTACTTTTGATACTTCCTTCTTAAAACTATACAACCATCTTTTCCAATTGTTTACCTAGAAAAATCCTGGAGAAATACCAAAATTACTATCTGTATTCTCATTTGAGACTTTGTTGTTTCTTGGAGGATTTTTGCTAATAACCATTGGTAACGTTATGAGGCAAATACTTCCTTAAAAAGAGTTTTATCACACCTCAAAGTCTGAGTTCATTGTTCTTTCCGATTAATGTTGAAATTCCCCCAACAATAGCATACAACTTATTTAGCAAAATCCACGTACACTACAGTGATAGATCAATGTACTTTAAGTTTGGTTTACCACGTGCTTCAAATTTTTTGCCAACTTATAAAAAATTTGGAGATCTGACAAAAAAATAAAAATAAATAAAAAAAGATAAATAATGTGGAGGAATCACAATAACTAAATTAGATCCGTGGTAATAGTTTCAAAGAAGTACTAGATTAGTCCGCTAGACAATAATCTTAATGATCATACTCACCTGAAAGTCTACTTGTTTCAACTAAGAAGAGCTTCTAACCAGGTAGATAACAGTCAAAATCTCCTCTACATTATTGAAGTCTATGTATGTGAAGAGGTAATTCAAATGAACGGGTTCATTAGGCGGTGTCTGTGGAACATTTCCAGTAGCCAAATACTACACAAATCAACCAAAATCAAGGGTCAGTAATATGAATGATTAAAAATACAACCAACACATTCTCATCCCCGAATTAATAGTGAACAGAGTCCTTACAAATTTCAGAATTTATGCACTTAAAATATACCTTGAGTGAGTAATTTTCATGCTTGAAACTCTGAATTTTGGGAAAATGTAGAAAGAGTTCGTGTAAATTGCTCGAGTTGGCATGGCCAAGTCCACGTTTGTTAGCAATATCATTAGAGAAACCTATTGAGACTGACTTCAAATGTCTCATGAAACCGAAAGCAACGTCTTGAAAAGCTCCTCTAAGATCAAGCAACTCAAGGTTGCGAGCTTTGATGTTAACTTGCGTAATCCCTAAGTTCCTCAACTTCAAACGTTTTAGTAGGGGGCAACGAGAAATCAGAGCCTCAAGTCCGTCTTGAGACACCTCAACATACTGAAGATCCAAACTTTCCAATTAATCCTTCAAACGTCGACAGGATTTTCACCAAACATTTGTACAATTCCATATGAATCAACTCCTGGCAATTGAATAAGGAGGTGGGAATCTTGTAATACTGCCCTTTCCAAATGTCGAGTACGATTTCTTTTATGGACACTCTAGATAGACGAAGAATTCAATGATCAATGTCACTCGAGGCGCAAAATTCTTTGTGAGAGAGCTTGAACTTCTATATGGAGCCAGTATGAAGCAAGAGAACCGTGTCAATTATCTTCACCAAGTTTTCATGCATAGATGGGAGAAGAGAAGGAACTCCTCTTGCACTGGTACATTGGTCATCAAACACAAGTTGTGGAACAGAGGACCATTTGCACCTCCACTTTCTTGACAAAATACTAGTCCTCACTGTTTCCTTAACCGGCAAGCGCGACAGAATTTGGTTTGTTATGTTCCTTGGTAACCAGCTAATCTTGTCCAACTCAGTCGTCATTCTTTTTCTCACTTGTGATTATCTAGAATTTTTGACAAACAGTGATGCATTTGAAACGATTAGACAAGTAAATTAAAAGAAAAAAAGACACTAATGGAATTCTAAGTTTGAAATATTAAATATATAAATTAATAAGAAAAACCAACATACTAAATCTTAAATATATAAATGGATAACAACTCAAAATTGAAAAATGGATAGCTACTCGAAATCATCTAATATCCTCAAGTAATTTCTAAGATAAGAAGATAAGGAAATAAAAAACAAATTGTCATATTTGAAAATGTACGCTCTGCATCACTTTTTCTTTCTTTTGGCCATTGATTAGAATTCTCTAAATTGCATGGTAACTCACTAAAGAAGCAAATGTTATGATTGCGTAGGATGCATGCTCACCTGCAAAATCTCAATCCATCTGTTAAGTGGGTCTAATGTGGGGCCGTAAAATTCCAGGGTCTAAATTTGCGGGTGCTCATGCACGGAGTTTATGAGTTCATCCTCTAAAAAACCCATCACTGCTACTTTCCCAAGGCCCGAGACGGATGTTAGAATCGATATATCTTTTGCATACGTACCATGTAAAGTTCGACTATGTTGCTCACAGGAGGATTTGCTGAAGTGACTGTACTGTTCTTGCTTAGCGATTTATGGAACTTCTGCTACAAACTGCATTTAATTAACCTCAGAGAGAGAGAGAGGGAGAGAGAGAAAGAGAGAGATCTTGTTGATCAGCAACACCCAGCTGAAGACGTTAGTTATACGGGGCAGAGTAAAGTGCATTTGCAAGAGGTGAATGGTGAACTTGGTGACACATGGAGAGCAGAAGAGTAGTTTGGTTTTGTAGCATGTAAAAGGAGCCAATAAAGTCCTCCCTCGACAAGTTTCGAGACTCATTCGCCGAGAAGCTCCTTTGCCAAGAAGCATGTAACAGTGTGCTCAACGCTTTTCACATCTCAGTTGCCTTTATAAACGTGTAGATACTAGAGCTAAAGCACGTCCAAAGCGCCAGCATGATGCCAAGTGTTTGTGTACGAAAAATGTAAAAAAAAAAAGTAATCAATTTGGGAGGAATAAAGTGGATGTAGCGAGTAATTATAAAACATGTAAATTGAGTAACAATTAATGACATGAACATAACGGTTAGTTCGATCTTTACATTTTTTTTTATCATTAGTAATTATGAAAATATCAAAAGAGTGAAACATAGCTTACTTTTCCTATATTATCGTTAGATGTTTCAACTCGTTATCAAATATAAATAGCTGGCAGCTTTTATTCTCAAAGTTTAGCCATAAGATTTCTATTTTTACTTGGTCTAAAAAAGGCCTAATTCCAAAAAAAAAGCGCCAACTTTAGGTCAACGGACAATTTTGGTCCGAACTTTTTTTATCCCATAAAAAAGCACAAACTTTAGGTCGAGGGACAATTATGGCCCGAAATTTTGTACCAACTTTAGATCAAGTAACAATTCTGATCCCAATTTTTTTTTTCTCATAAAAAATCACCAATTTTCACCCTGATCCCAAATCTGGCCCTCCATTGACTTTCTATCTAAAGTCACTATTATTTGAGCAAAAAGGTTATGGTCCAAGGCATCTGTCAACAGGCAGTGATCAACTTCAGATTACGTCTAGCTGGAGAGATTCAATCTTGAGATATTTTGACTTGCCAGTCAAGTAAAGAGACGAACATTTTCACCGTTATCCTTCAAATTGTGGCTCAGAGAATAAGACAATGAATATTACTTTAAATCTAGTCAGCAAGCCACATGAATTTATTGTTAAGGTGGAATAGTCAAGTTAGACAATCAATAGTTCTAAGTCAATGGAGGCCAGATTTGGGATTTAAGTGATAGTTTGTGCTTTTTTACGAGACAAAAAAAATTTGGGGCCAAAATTGTCATTAGACCTAAAGTTGGTGCATTTTTACGGGACAAAAAAAGTTCGGGCCAAAATTGTCCCTCGATCTAAAGTTGGTGTTTTTTTACGGGACAAAAAAAAAGTTCAGGCCAGAATTGTCCCTCGATCTAAAGTTGATATATTTTTTTGAAATTAACCCGTCTAAAAAATGTAACTTGAGGATATTGTACAAAAGATCGATTATGTCACATCAGGATAAGAACAGCATGAGTGTCATAATTTTTTTTCACTCACTTAAGTGCTACAAATTTAAAAAAAAAACGATTACTTAAGTGTCATCAGTGATTTTCCTCGCTGAAAAATCTGACATGGATGTTGATCGTCATACGTGGTATCACTGGTGCTGACGTGTACATTTTTTATTTTTTTAATTAATTTTTTTGAATTTTTTTTTATTTTTTTCCTTTGCTTTGGCCATTGCCCAGAAGAAGCAATTGAAGTTCTTGTATATCTCTGAGGCGCCCTTTGTCTGGAGGTTGGTCTTGACAGTGTTGAGCGAGTGCAAGCACACGTAAGTGAACGAGTTGGCAATCCTACCTTCGGCTACGCCAATTAGGGCTTGCTCTAAGATGGAGAGGTTCTTCATGAGGGACTGCACTTTAGGGCTGTTTCTTGAGGTGTGTCTGATCAATTTGGAGTAATTAAGAGGGGAACTAGGGTTTTCGAGATAGAGGGTTGTGGAGGAGAAATTGAAGGTGGCGGTGGGAGATGTGCGGCGGTCTTGGGGGGTCTCAAGGGTGGAGGCAAAATGAGGGAGTTGAAGTGAGTGATGAGGCTTGTGAATTTGGATGGAATCCGGTGATGATTGAGGTGCGGAAATGGGAGGTCGAGAGATGCAGAGAGCCTTCCCTCCATTCTTTCTCTCAAACTTTGGCTCTCGGCTGCCATTGTTGATCGAGCTTCAAGCTCACGACGGAACACCTTTGCCCAGTCACAAAAAAGGGGGGCACCTAATCGGTTGTTTGTCTGCAAGAAATCGTTTCCTATGACCTCCGACTTTTGGCATCCCTATCCCCATTTTGATTACGGCAGCCATCGTGACTTGAAACTCGAGCAGCCATGGCTGCCCGAAGCTTAGAGCTTGAGTGGCCATGGCAGCCTCTCTCTCTTTCTCCTTAAGTTTTTCTTTTTCTTTCTTTATCTCCCTTCGTGTTTTTCTCTCTTTTCTTTTATGTTACATGACGTGGCAATAAATTCATCCCTCTAATTTTAAAAATTTCCACGTAGAAATGAAAAATTAAATAAAATCCACATTGGACGATTTGCTGAAAATGACACTCAAATGATCGATTTTAATCCGATGTGGTACTTAAGTGAGTAAAAAAAAATTATGAAACTCAAGTGAACACCTTACGAAAATTATGATATTCTTGTTTTTCTTATCCCCATCACATCGATCTCGTGATCAATAAAGGACATACTCTCCTAAACCACTCCAGAGACTGCACTCAATCCATACATATCAAGGCCGGGCAAGAATTTCCCGGCCCCTCCTTTCAGCTTTCGGTTAAAAACATAAATGCAGAGTCTCCAGCAGATAGAGAAAAAAACAGCCACTTTTAAATTTGTGGCTCATATTTCCTTATGATAGCCCTTTTTAAAGGGGGAAGTATGAAAACCCTAGGTTGTCCAATTACACTACGAATTATATTGCTCGCTGGGAAGAAGACTCGTATGATGTGGCCTCGTCACTTTATTAGATGCTGCAAAGGCCAGAAGTCAATGAGAGCCATAAAGAAAACCAACCGTTTTGCTCCTATATTCTGATAAAGTTGAAAAAAAAATTAGAATATCTGTAGAATTCAGAGTATCTACATTAGAATTGAAATCACATGTCTGGTGTTAGGCGGTCCAAATCTTTGAATCAATCAAGACGGACGAAGTCGTATGAACTAGGAACTAGGTTATCTATACTTGACTGGAATGAGGTGATCGACAGGGAACCATAACCTATTTGTAGTGGGTATTCTAATAGTCTTATCCATTATAGGTCACTTTTACGAACTAGCCTATACTAACCACCCGATCACATTGCAATATTGAAACCGAGATGTGCTAAGCCCACTATAACTCGATCGCATATGTCTCTTATGTCTAATTTACTTTAGAACGGTATGATTTTCATAAATTAAATATTACGCGATTACTAGTTTCTCTATTCATGCCCCCACAAAAGAATTAACCTTTTTTTCCTGCTGATATGCCCACAACAGTTTACAATTCCCTATGTTTGTAGAACAAACAGCGTATTAGATCAGCAAATTCTATAATCGTCCGCCTGGCGTTCTTTTTGGTGCGCGTTAGAATTCCGCTCAATTTATTCGTCCGTTCTCTCGCGCTTTCGTTCCTTTGCTTTCCATTTTGCAGACGCGAGGGAAAGAGTCAGAGATAGAGCTGGCTTTCTTTGTTTAGTCGCATGAGCTTTTCTCGTTTGTTGTGGGCTTTTACTCTCTCTAGGCTCAATTTGTTTCTCTTTTGCTCTTTTTGTGGTGTCATGAATCGAGCTCACCAAAACTAAAATTCGGCGGGTTTAATGTATCTTGGCCGCCGGATTGATGCTAAAGTATCGATTTGAGCGGAGACACATGGGTTTGAACCGAAAGCGGGTTTGATTTGAACTTATGAATCATTACGCCATTTTTATTCATTTTCTATACTCTTACAAACATTACATGCCTAATTTGTTGGCAAAATTCGACTGTCAACAATTAGTGGCATTGTACCTAGAAAAAATTAAAAGGTCAGAAGTCATCAAATGACCAAAAACACTACTTTTCATGGCTCAGAATTGTTTTCAATTACCTTTGGTAGCGAAAGATGTAGTACGTGGATATGTTCTGACCCAACCCAGAGGAAAACTTATAAATAACGTTACTCAGTGCGAAGACTCATACGATGAAGATCGCTGCAAAGGCCAGAGGGCCAATCATGCCCATAAGAAAAGCAATCATTTTGCTTCCAAATGATAATGAAAGTTGCAAACCATTAAGATAGATATGGAATGAGAAACTCCTTGCAAGAGACTAACGGAAGATGAACGAAGAGGATTCTCATTTCTCTGAGTAACGACTCCGTATCCCAGTTTATTCAAGTTCTAAAAAGCATAGTATAAACAATTGTAGTGACTCCTTACTCTGGAACAAAAGGGTCAAGAAAGATCACCTTCGCTTGTGCCGAGGCTCGCCGGAATTGTAGTAACTCCTTCAGTAACCTGCCTTCTCCACTCGTGGAATTAGGCCGGATCGTCATCGTTTGTAGGTTTGGCAAGCTAGTAAGCAGAAACTTCATCAATTCCAGCTCTGGCTCACTACCAGAAATCCCACCCATCGTTACAACTTGTACTTGTTCCGCGCAACATGCTGTGTCTTCCCAAAAGTCTGCCAATTTTCCAATCCGTGTAGTCTGTTGATCCGTGGCACGACACTGTGTAACGATCAAAGGCCAACTTTAACATTTATATGCATAGAGAGAGTTTAATCTGGTCACTTTATCAAGGGAGGCAACGATTTCTTTTCTTTTTGGCTGAAACGGATTATTATACCCTGATTCATTCTGAGAATGCAAAATTTAATCGATATAAAGTACATATTAGCTCTCTTTTTCGTCAAATCAATGATTAAAAGCACCAAGGTAATATGATGATCACCGAAAAATCAATTCAATATACCTAAACAGATATTCTAAAACTTGATATAAAGGCGGCAACAATCTTCTGATACCGATTCATCTTTCTTCAAATAATGAACAATTTTGCAAAATATAAAAGGATTCGTCGATTTGTCTTATTATGATATGTTATTGCATGCAATTTATTTAGCAAAATCCCCTTGACTACAATTACAATTATGGATCATCGTACTTAAAGTTTGGTTCACTATGTGCTGCAAATTTTTAGCCAAGTAATAAAACTGTGGAGAAAATCCCACAAATAACTAAAATATGTGATAAAGTTTCTGAAAAAAATACTAAATCAATCCACTAAACTCTAATCTCAATTGATCATACTTACCTGAAAGGCTACATGTTTCAACTCAGGAGAGCTTTTGATCAGGCACAGGACAGTCAAAATTTCCTCCACACTATTGAAGTCTATGCATGTGAAGAGGTAATTCAAATGAACGAGTTCATCGGGCAGTGTCTGCGGAGCACTTCCAATAGCCAAATACTGCACAAATCAGCCAAAATCAAGTGTCAATAATAGATACCAAGGATATAGTTATAATACCAAAATATTTTCATCTTAAAAATAATAGTGAATAGAGTCCTAACATATTTCAGAATTTTTGCGCTTAAAATGTACCTTCAGTGAGTATTTTTCAAGAATGAGACTATGAAGTTTGGGTAGATTTCGGAAGAGTTTACACAAATTGTTCGAGTTGGCATAGTTGGATCCACGTTTATTAACAATATCATCAGAGAAACCAACCATGAGCGACATCAAATTGTTCATAACACCGAAAGCGACATCCTGAAAAGCTCCTTCAACATCAAGCCACTCGAGGTTGCCAGCATCGATGTTAATTTGCTTAATCCCTTCTAAGTTCCTCAACTTCAAACGTTTTAGTAGGGGGCACCCAGAAATCAGAGCCTTAAGCCCATCCAGAGACAGTTGAACGTGCTGAAGATCCAAACTTTCCAAGTTATGGAATCCTTCAAATGTTGACGGGATTTTCACCAAACATCTGTACAGTTCCAAATGAATCAAGTATTGGCAATTGAATAAGGAGGAGGGAATCTTGTAATACTGCCATGTCCAGATATCGAGTACAATTTCTTTGATGGACACTCTGGATAGATGAAGAATCCAGCTGTCAATGTCACTCGTGGTGCAAAATTCTTCGTGCGAGAGCTTGAACTTCTGTATTGGGCCATTATGAAGTAAGAGAACCTTGTCAATTATCTTCACCAAGTCTTCGTGTAGAGATGGTTGAAGAGAAGGAATTCTTGTGGCCTTAGTGCATTGGTCATCGAACACAATTTGTGGAACAGAGGACCATTTGTACCTCCACTTTCTCGACAAAATACTAGTCCTCACTAAGTCCTTAATTGGCAAGTGAGATAGGATTTGGTCCATTATGTGCCCCGGTAATTGGCTAATCTTGTCCAACTCATTCGCCATTCTTATTCTCACCTGTAATACTTTGGAATTTCTCAAAAACATTGACATATTGGAAACGATTAGACACAAATAATTTTAAAAACTCTAATAAAATTCTAAATATAAAATAATAAATATATAAGCTAATAAGAAAACGAACATACTAAATCTTAAATATAAAAATGAATGACGGCTAAAAATTGAAAAAAAAAATCACCTATTTTGCTAACGTAATTTTTAAGATAAAACGATAAGGAAATAAATAAAATTGTAATATTCGAAGATGTACACTCCACATTAATTTTTCTTTCTTTTGGCCATCAATTGGAATTCCCTACAATGCGTGGTAACTTACTAAAGAAGTGAGTATCATGAGTCATAAGATGCATTTTCAACCTTGAAATCTTGATCCTTGGATCAAGTGGGACTCATAAGAAGCCGCGAAATCCAAGGGTCTAAATTCTGTGAGTGCAGATGCTCGGAGTTCAGAAGGTTCGTACTCTAAAAAAATCCACCACTACTACTTTCGGACCTTCTCGCCTCGCCCAAGGTCCAAGACAGATGTTAGAGTCAATAGATATTACTTTTGCATAAATAAATACAATGGAAAGTTCGGCTAAAAAAAAAATAACATGCGAAGTTCGGGTACATTGCTCACCGGAGGAATTGTTCTTGCTTGGCGATGTAGTTGGTCAAGCTTTGAGAGAGAGATGAAGTGCAATTGTATGGAGCAAGACGAAGTGCTGAATACAAGAAGGGCAGGGGTGAAGTGGAGAGATAGGGTAGCAAGGGAAGCCGGTTTTCCTTTTTAAAGCGGAAAATTTGAATAAAGCCAAGGCAAACCCTTGTGTGACAAGTTACTTTAGAACTCCTTTGTCAACAAGTTTTTGACAGTGTCCCACCCCTTTTCGAACTTTGTCGCCTTCTACTTGTCTCTAGCATGTACTTTGTCTATTACAAGAATGAATTGGCTGTCTTTTCTCATAACTATTCATTGAAATTCCATGGTGTGCGGTGTGTGCCCTTCAACTTCAATTCTTCATCAATGTTGCTCCAAAAGTGGCGCCATTCATTTCCCTTAAAGTGAGTTCTAGGACCTCTAATCATGGTCAAAAAATGTTTTTTTAAGGACTTAAAATTGCGGAAATGAAGTCGGATGACCCGACCTGCGAGGACTGCCTCAACGTAAACCTAACTCTTGGCTTCGTCATCTTTGGAACCTACCCTATCAATAGTGAACTTGTTGAAAAGTTCTTGCCACAAGCTTTTTGACAACGTGAAGATGCATAGCAATTTAGTAGTCACTATCCTCTGTAGAAGATGCATCATCTGTGTTTGTCATCTTCTGCAGATCTACTTGAGGAAGTTTTAAGGTTCCGTTTGTTTCATGGAAAATAACTTTCGAGAAAACGTTTTCCGAATTTTTCGGCGTTCAATTCACACAAAATAAAGTAGTCAAGGAAAACATTTTCCACTAATGGAAAAAACACCTGATACGGCGAGGTCGAGCTTGTCTAAGGATGCTTGCCAATGTCCGACGAGATCGAGGTCGCTAGAGCCTCGCCAACCTTTGGCAACCTTGGGCAAGGCTCAAGCCTCATCCAACTTGTCGGATCAAGTGAGGCTCAAGCTCCCCTGTGGCCATCCGTCACCATGGTCGACGATCGGCGAGGAAGAAGCAAAAAGAAAAAAAGAGAAGGAAAAAAAATAAAATTAATTAAATTAATTAAAAATATTTATAAGTCGAATTTTTTTAGTGATTTTCCCCAGAAAATCAAATCAAATACCAAACGGTGGAAAATATTTTCTAGTCCATTTTCAAATTTCAACCGAACACCAGAAAATATTATCATTTTCCTGAAAAATGGCTTCCTAGAAAATATTTTCTAAAAATGTCATATTTTTTGCAAAATAAACGGATCCAATTAGCTAATATAATGAATAAAGAGGATTTTCTTTTTTCTGAGTAATACCCAAAAATGGTATAATAGTACATTTAAGTTCAACACAGCATAGCAAAACAATTGCAATGACTGATACTCCCATGTGCGATTCAATCTTAACGTAGGTTGGCTTCCGGATCGACTAGATCACAGAAAGATCACCTCCGCTTGCGCTGAGGCTCGCCGGAACTGTAGCAACTCCCTGAGCAACTTGCCTTCTCCATGCTTGAAAATAGGCTGGATCGTCATCTTTTGTAGGTTGGGCAAGCTAGCAAGCAGAAACTTCATCAATTCCAGCTCTAGTTCATTGCCAAAAATCCCACTCATCGATACAACTTGTACTTGTTCTTGGCAACACGCATTGTGGTCTTCTCGAAAGTCAGTCACTGTCTCAATCCTCGCTGTATGTTGATACTTCGCACGATTCTGTGTTTTTTATCATCAAAGAGCGACTTTAACACAGAGATGGGTAGAGTGGGGACTTAATCTAGCCATTTTTATCAAGAGACAAAGAGCTTGATTTGTCTATTTTCTTTATTATGATCCCTGTATTACAATAGCTTTTTTTTAGTGGCTGAAGCAGATTATTATACCATCATTCATTCTGAGAATGCATAATTTAATCACTATAAAGTACATATTAACTTTCTTTTTCCTCAAACCAATGATCAAAAGCACCATTGTAACATCATGATCACCGAAAATCAAATCAAATCAAATTTATCCAACATATATAAACTTGATACAAAGGAAGAATAATGACGTACGATTTTGCTAAATAGAAAAGGGATTTGTTGATTTATTTCATCATGATATATTATATAGCATACAACTTATTTAGCAAAATCCACTTACACTACATAGATAAGTCATTGTACTTTAAGTTTGGTTCTCTATGTGCTTCAATTTTTTTGCCAACTAATAAAAAATGTGGATAAATCACATAAATAACTAAATTAGATCTGATAATAGTTTCAAAGAAGTACTAGATTAGTCCGCTAGACAATAATCTCAATAATCATACTCACCTGAAAGTCTACTTGTTTCAACTGAGGAGAGCTTTTAATCAGGCACATAACAGTCAAAATCTCCTCCTTACAATTGAAGTTTATGCATGTGAAGAGGTACTTCAAATGATCGAGTGCAGAAGGCCGTGTCTGTGAAACATTTCCAATAGCCAAATACTGCACATGTCAGCCAAAATCAATTGTCAATAGATATGAACGATTTAGTAACTGAACCAACACATTTGCATCTCAAAAATAATAATAACGAATTTCAGAACCTATGCTCTTAAAATGTACCATTAGTGAGTCATTTTCAAGCTTGAGATTTTGAATTTTGGGTAGACGTCGGAAGAATTTGCGCAAATTGCTTAAGTAGACTTTGTTGAGACCAAGTTTGTTGTAATCATGAGACAAACCTATACTGACCGACTTCAAACATTTCATAAGACCAAAAGCAATGTCCGGAAAAGCTCCACTAAGATCAAGCGACTCAAGGTTGCAAGCTTTGATGTAAATTCGAGTAATCCTCTTTAAGTGATTCAATCCCAAACGTTTTAGCAGGGGGCACCCAGAAATCAGAGCCTCAAGCCCATCTGGAGACAAATCAATGCACCGAAGATCCAAACTTTCCAAGTTCTTGAAACCTTCAAACGTCGACGGGACTTTCACCAAACATCCGTACAATTCCAAATGAATCAAGTCTTGGCAATTGAATAAGGAGGTGGGAATCTTGTAATTCTGCAAATTCCAGATGTCCAACACAATTTCTTTGATGGAGACTCTAGATAGATAAAGAATCCAGTGGTCAATATCACTCGTGGCGCAAAATCCCTGGTGAGAAAGTTTGAACTTTTGTAATGGGCCAGTATGAAGTAAGAGGACCTTGTCAATTATCTTCACTAAGTTTTGATGCGGAGATGTGGCGTTGGCACATTGGTCATCAAACACAAGCTGTGGAAGAGAGGACCATTTGTACCTCCACTTTCTCGACAAAATGCTAGTTCTCACTGCATCCTTAATCGGCATGTGGGACAAGATGTGGTCTGTTATGTTCCGTGGTAACTGGCTAATCTTGTCCAACCCATTCGCCATCTTTTTCTCACTTGTGATACTCCGGAATTTCTGACAAACATTAATGCATTAGAAACAGCTACACAAATAAAATTTTTAAAAAAAAAATCCTATAATGAAATTCTAAGTTTGAAATAAGGAAAATATAAACTACGAACATACTAAATCTTAAATATATAAATGGATAACTACTCAAAATTGAAAAACATCATTGATATCCTCACGTAATTTCTAAGATAAGAAGATAAGGAAATGAAAAACAAATTGTCATATTTATAAATGTACGCTCTGCATCAATCTTCCTTTCTTTTGGCCATTAATTGGAATTCCCCAAAATGCGTGGTAACTCACTAAAGAAGCAAGTGTTATGATTGCACAGGATGTATGTTCAACCCCCCATAAATCTTGATCAATGGATTATGTGGGACTCATGTGGAGCCGTGAAACCAAGTTCGTCCTCTTAAAAAACCATTTACTACTACTATATCGTATCTTCTTGCCCAAGGCCCGAGACAGATGTTAGAATCGATATATCTTTTGCATAAATACGATGTAAAGTTCGACTATGTTGCTCACCGGAGGATTTGTTGAAGTGACTGTACTGTTCTTGCTTAGCAATTTGTCGACCTTTCTGCAAGAAACTGCATTTAGTTAACCTCGAGAGAGAGAGCTTGTTGATCAGCAAGACCCAGTTGAAGGTGTTAGTATACGGGGCAGAGTGAAGTGCATTTGCAAGAGGTGAATAGTGAACTTGGAGACTCAAGGGGAGCCGGTGGTTTCCCAGCATATAAATGGAGCCAATGAAGTCTTTGTCCCTCTTGACTAGTTGCGAGACTCCTTCGCCGAGAAGCTCCTTTGCCAAGAAGCAAGTAACAGTGTGTTCAACCCTAATCTCAGCTCTGTTGCCTTTTTAAATGTGTAGATACTAAAGTTAAAGTACGGCCAAAGCGGCCCCATGATGCTGTGTGTTTGTGTACGAAAGAAAGGTGGAACTTAATGGTTAATTAATGGAGTGGATGGAGTGAGTAATTATAAAACATGTAAATAGCTTGATCAATAAGTGAAATGACCATGATGGGTAGATTTAATCTTCGTATTCTTCATGCAAGTGTAATTGGGGTTTACTCTTCATTACATATAAGTAGACGGCGGCTTTTACTCTTGAAGTTAGCCATAAGATTTCGTGTTTTGCCCCACTCTACACTACAACTTAAGGATATTATAATAATCTTGCAGCCACTCCGCTCTCCCACAATCTCCATGGCTCTCTCTCTCTCTCTCTCTCTCTCTCTCTCTCTCTCTCTAACAGGAAAAGGTGATTATGTAGCAATCACATTACATCACAGTGACAATAAAAAAAGGAAGCCAAGCAACAGATTTCAAAATTCAAACACAAATTTAGTCATCTCAATCTTGTGATCAGTAATGGACATACTCTCCTAAACCACTTCACTGTAATGGCATTCGGTCTATGATGGATCGAGGACAGGCAAGAATTTCCCGGGCCCTCCTTTAATCTTCAGTTAAAAAGATAAATACAAAGTCTCCTAAGGATAAAAATTAAAAAGCTACTTTTCAATTCGTGGCTCATGTTTCTTGATGCTTTCCCTCTTTAAAGTGGGAAGTATGCAAAACCCTAGGTTGTACAGAAACCCTGTGAATTATATTACCCCCTGGGAAGACTCGCATGATGAGAATTCGTCACTGTATTAGATGCCGCAGAGGCCAGAGGCTTATCAAAGTCATAAAGAAACCAGTCCTTTTGCTCCTATATTATGATAAAGCTAAAACAAAAGTACTCTGCACAAATCATATATATTTATTATCGTTTCGATATTTTACTATCATATATTGCACCTTATCTTTCTAATTGTAATTTTCTGATTCGCGTGGTCAATTAAATTTCAGCGTGTAATCTCTATCTCAGGTGTTGTGTCGTCAATTATATATATATATATATATATATATATATATATAATCAAGATAAGGAACCATATAAATCTTATATAGAATTTAGAATACCTATATTATAATTGAAATCGCATTTCTGGTTTTAGTCAATCTTCTTCATCTTTGAATCAATCAATACAAACGAAGTCGTATAAATCAAGAACTAGGTCATTCTCTCATTTTCCTCTCTTAGAAGTCCCAAATGGAATGAGGGGATGGAGAGGGAACCAAAGTCTGTGTATAGTGCGCATTCTAATAATCTTATCCATAATAGGTCACTTTTAAAATAATTAGCCTACTCTGACAATCCAACTCCATTGTAATAACGAAATAGAGATGTGCTGAGCCCACTATAACTGGATCATGTAACTACATTCGGGGTATTTACCATGTCTCATATATCTTAACTTACTTTATAGCAAAATATTATTCACAATTTAAAATCTTATAACATTTTAGGCTGCATTTATAAGAATTTCCGACATTCTCCCACTTGGGCCACATTAACTACAAACTATTTGGTGAAAATTTAAATTTGAAAAAATGGCTCTCGAGAAACAACCCCCGATCAACAAAATCACCAACGCTAAACCATCATGACATCTGTCAATGGATGTCTGTTGTCTGACAACAATTATTACAAATGCTAAGCAATTCAGCCGTCATGGGTCAATGTGGTAGTGTAGCAGAAAACAGCATTCTCTAAGGTGATCTAACATCATTTCGACCAAAAAAAAAAGGTGATCTAACATCATGCTATTTTCAATTCCGGTCCTCTTTTGATTTATGTGGAAACTACATACTTTATAAGAAGTCAAGGAAATCAAATTGGCACTTGTGCCATACAGTAATATTATATGGTGTCATTCTTGGGGAAAAGTACTAAAGAAGTCCTAAACATTTTGTATTAGTGCTAATTTAGTCCTAAACTTTTTTTTATACCAATTCAATTCTAAATCTTTTTTTGGTGTCAATTCAGTCCTAAACCTTTTGCATTGGTGCCAATTCAATCCTAAACATTTTTATAGTGCCAATTCAGTCCTAAACTTTTTATATTTGTGCCAATTAAGTCCTAAACTTTTTTTGTTTTTGTGCCAATTTAGTCCTTGCGATCAATTTTGGTCGAATTTTGCTGATGTGGACGTCGACCGGCCAGTGGCCGGTTACCAACGCTGACGTGAAAAATTTTAATAATATTTTAATATTTTTTTGAATTTTTATTTCTTTTTTTCTTTTTTTTCCCCCTCCCTCCCTCCTTCCTCTAGCCGATCGCCGGACCAGCGACCAACCAAAGGCCAGAGCCCGGCAAGGCGATCCGTTCGGCCAGAGGTCAAAGGCCAGCGAGGGCTGCCTTGCCGGCCTCTAGCCGGTCACCGATGCGGCAATTGGTTGAAGGAAGGAGGGAGGGGAGGGAAAAATAAATAAATAAAAATTTATAAAATATTAAAATATTAAAATATTATTAAAGTTATCCACGTCAGCGCCGGTGACCGGCTGGCGTCCATGTCAGCAAAATCCGGTCAAAATTGATCGGAAGGATTAAATTGACATAAAGACAAAAGGTTTAGGACTGAATTGGTACAAATGCAAAAGGTTTAGGACTGAATTGACACCAAAAAAAGGTTTAGGACTAAATTGACATTAATGCAAAAGGTTTAGGACTTTTTTGGCACTTTTCCCATCATTTGTTGAGACATATCCTTTTGATAAAACCGTTGTACCCAAATCTTATGTACTAGCCTTAGCAATGTGCACATTTAAACATGATATACCAATCAACTCATAATGATGATTATCACATATATTGTAACTAGATATTCACTACAAATAAGCATATGTAATACGAAGGAATATACAATTAATTGATACAAATAAAAATCAGGGTAATGATACAACAAATGTATGAACTCTTGCCAATTTTACAATTGAATATCCAAATATTATTATTTTTTTGGTTATATAAAGAACCGAACTTTTTGAATGTGAGAGGTATATTAAAATCGCAAATTAAAAATGGTGAGTTGGGCACTAATGCTGCTAAATAGCCATTAATAGTTACATTAAGATTATATATGACCTCTTGATATGATGTTAAGTCAACAGATACATCTTGGAGGTCAAAATTGTCGAAGTCAGCACATTATCTTACCTTATGACCAGGACCTAAATGGAGATGACAAAATATTTGCTAAATAAGCAAGCACGTCACTATTTGGGCTTAACTTTTGTTAAGTAAGCAAGCTGCGAGAAAAATCACATAGCATGATTGTTTATTTAATGGGGACTACACATTGAACCAAATTTGAAATGTTGAGGCATTTGATTAAAACAAAAAACAGTTCAGGTACTTGATTGTGAAACTGAGAAAAATAATGGTACTTGCTGTGTCATAATCCAATCAAATCTGTCAACAATTGCAAAAGGAAAACATTGTTTTTCCTCGAGTATTGTTGTTGACATCAGTTTTTTAGCCGATGCATTGTAAAGGTAATATTTTGAGATTAAAATTTATGATCGCAACAGAACCCAATTCTCAATCAAAAAGAGTCATTTAACATTTGAATTAGCATTAACCTCTCATTTTCTAGTTTTTTTCATTTCAATTTAAAAAAAGTCAAAACATTGACCTTCGACCCAAAGTCAAATCATGAAAAATCCCAAAATAATGTCAAGTTCACTTTTGCACAATCAATTTCAAAAAGTTCAAAGTTTGACCCATTAATTAGCATTTTAGTATATGGGTACTAAAATGTTGACTTTTTGTCAATACTTTGTAAAAAAAATTGAAAAAATTCAAAACACCTAAATCATCTCATTTTCAGCTTAATTTCATTTTGGCATCATCAATTTTACAAAAATCAATTTAGAATAAACTTTTCCCCAATTTGCAGAATTTAGTTCAAATCGACCAACAATGAAATTACTTCATTTCTAATTATTTCTTATGATAGTTTCCTTCATGACATTTGATTTAGAGATCATATTACATTCAATTTTCAAATCAATTTTAGAATTCCAAGCCAAGGGTGAAAACCTCCAATTTGAGCCCTAATTAGGGGTTCCAATCAATTATTTATGATTTGCATAATTAAGATACGGATGTGCCTAATTTCTTATATGAAACCCAAATCCGAAATCAACTTTGGAAGATTCACATGAATTTGAGTCAATTTGACCAATCTAATGATCCATTGATTGAGAAATCCTAGAGTAATTGATCCAATTAGTGCAATTCAACTTGGCCCATTCTAAACTAACATCCAATTTGATGAATTGAAGTTCAATTTGGTTAATTAGACTTCAATTAAGTTCATTAGTTTAGTTTGACGATGCAATTTAACTCAAATTGAAGAGCAATTGGATCAAACAAGTTAAATATTATCAATTTGTATTTGTATTTCAAATTGGTTCAATCCGATTTAATCAAATTCAATTTAATTAGGTCAATCAATCATGATAGGGATGAAATTGCATGAAATTGGAACAAAATTAAGCCAAGAATCGAACCGGTTCAACCCGGTCAAACTCGAGTCAAACCAGTTTAACCCAATTTGACCGGAATTAAACTGGCCCTTTCGAGCCGGCCATTCCCCGACCAAAATTTTGGCAGCTAGTAGTCCATTCTGATAGCCAAGGCCAGCTGGTCCCTTTATGCCCAAAATTACTAAAATACCCCTAATAAAATTATAAAAATGCTCCTATAATCAAATTTTAACTAATTATCTTAAGGGATAAGCAAATTTCCTTAGGGATTAAGCAAACAATCATGCTCATCCATTAAGAGTGCATCATAGTCATCTATTATGCCATATCATCTATCATTAGCCTTTAAGAAATATTCTTAACTTTTAAGGAAGCAATTTGGGCCATTTGATCAATCCAAGGGTTAGCATTCAAACTTGGAGGATATATAAGTTTTTCTCTCCAAAAATCAAAGGGGAGCTCATTTTCAAATCCATTTTCTCTCGCTAAATTAACTCTCTCTCTCTCTCTCTCTCTCTCTCTCTCTCTCTCTCTCTCTCTCTCTCTCTCTCTCTCTCTCTCTCTCATGGCCAAATCTTCTCCCGCCTAGTCCAACCACTTGCCGGTTGCTTCCCGGCATAACGCCGCCTCGCCGCTATCCCTCTTAGCATCCCAAGGCTAGTCGCAAGACTAACCACCACCTCTGGTGAAATCGTGTACTGAGAAACCTGCATGCTTCATTACTGATTTGAGCTCGAAAATGTTAGAATCTGAAAAGGTGTTCAACTAGAAATTTGATCTACACTTCACGAGCTTCAATTTGATAGGTTATATACTTAAATTGGACTTCATTTGCTAGGTAAAAATAACTTCATAAGTTAGGATTAGAATCTGGAATAATGACTTTACATTCTGTTCTTGTGATTTCTTGATTGACGTTGTTCTGTTCTATAATTTTTATAATTTTCTATGATTGTTTTTTGAAAAAACTTCCCTCATGAAAGTCATAGAAAACATCTAGATCAATCCAGCATAAAAATTTCAGAGAATTCCATATTGGTTTAGTATACACGATTGATGCTAGAAGCCACATCATCTAGTATGAGATAATCGGTTTCAAACTGAGCTTTGCATGTTTCACAATTTTTATAAATTTTTTTATCATTATTTGGAAAAACTTTCTTCATAAAATCTATAGAACACACTTTGATCTACAAAACGTCAAAATTTAATGCAATTCCATGTTAATTTGGGTGGTCCGATTGGTCCTTGATAAAGATATGCAAATTCTGTGTTTTGATCCAAAAATTTCCAGTTTCAATGACCGAATTGGTTTTGCAATTTTCATAAAGTTAGGGATCATTTTAGGAAAAAATTAAAACTTAAAAGTTGTTGATTATGGCCTCATTATGTGAATTGAAAATTTTGGTGACCTAATAGCAACGTTTGGAGGGTCAATTTGTTAAAAATTCCAAATAAGGTCCTCCCGGCCTCAAAACCATTTTGTAAATGAGTCATCGGTGAAAACCAGTTTTTATAAATAAAAAAAAAAGTAAAGGGCTTTTCACCAAAAGATCAAAATATAAAAGTTGTTAGACACAGGAAATTCTATCTGCCTAAAAATTTTAACACAGTTTGGATAACGTTTGTTATTTTTCTCACCTTTATTTTGAAATCCCAAATAGAATCGGGTCCAGTCTGTCATTTCGGACTAAACTTTGTTTTTGGAAAAATCGAGCGAGAATTGGGCAAAATGGTCTTCTTGACTTTTAATCCTCACGATCTAAACTTTCTAAAGACACCTTATTTGCATAATTTGGACATCATTAATCTGATTAATCACATTTGAACAGAAAAGGGTCCGAATTTGATAATAATAACTGAATAAGTGATCCTCTTATGAGGCCCGCTTCCCATTGCTTGATTGATTAATAAACAAGGCTCGTGGGCCTACATGCATGCTTTATTCATTGTTACACATGTGATTGTTAATTGTATATCTAGGCCCAATGTATGATCGTTGGGTAACCCATGGTGAACACTTAGACCCTATTTTAGGGGTTGACTGATATGAGCCATTGTTTTGTAAATACAAATGGTGGTTCGTTATCGTTGACCATTAATCAATCAATGACTAGTTGTTTAAGTAGGTGGGAAGATCGGAATGCATGTAAAGCAAAGGTCAACCCTAAGGCCCGTTCTTGAGTTAATGCTTAAATGTTCGTGCTTGGTCTTGTTTGAATGCCACTTGAATGTATGGTATGAATGTAAAACCGATACTTGTGAGGCAATCCATGGAGAAGATGACCAAACAACTTCGAAGATGGTGACTAAAGACCGATGTCCAATCCGGTCTCGACTTGTACACAATTCATGTTACCCGACTATGTCTCGGGTCTTTTTATTTGTGTTGATTAAACACCAGA
The DNA here is from genome assembly GCA_031216235.1 of Syzygium jambos. NCBI lineage: Eukaryota > Viridiplantae > Streptophyta > Magnoliopsida > Myrtales > Myrtaceae > Syzygium > Syzygium jambos. The sequence continues at coordinate 21,979,370 of CM062225.1, forward strand.
CGAATTACGGGTTTTTCTTTTCTCACACTTAGAATAGCTTGTTATTTCAATACCTTGTGTGTTTACTTTACGCATCGCCTTTTCAATACAAATTGTTTGTTAATTTCTCTTTTCTAGACTAAGATTGGGTTAGTTTAGAATTCTAAATGGAAAACACAAAAACAAAATGCATGATCACCTAGTGGACTAAGCATGAAAATGGTAAAAAAATAAATGCATGACTACGTAGATAATAATTATGTTAAGTTTAGCGGTACCAAAAGAGCGTTAATGAAATCATTAACGTAAGCTAGTCCCCGAAACAATGATTTCTAGTTTTCGTAAAAACCGAAATGAAATTCCTGTGTTTTGATTGGGTATTGTAGCCAACCCCCTGCATAGGCCAGTGGCGACTCCTATTTGCTAAAAAAGATGATATCATTCATTGTCACGCGAGGTATGGATTTAGGAAAAATCCAAATTCATGATCAATGGACCTTATTGATAAACAAAAGATCGATGCTTCAGTAAGCCATCTTTTATGATGTGCCATTCGGATTGTTTCATAAACACTTACCTCTAAACCCGCTTCATCAAGTTTGGCCCTCGAAAGATAGGTCACAACAATTGTATGAACCAAAAGATTCTTATTATTCTTTAAAGCTTCATTTGTTTCATTGAAAATTAATAATTTGAAAAAAAAAATATGAATATGAACTCTTGTATTTATTACAAAAATAATGAAAAAAAAATATTTTCATCATCCACATATATATTTAAACATATATTGCTTTTGTTAATGAAAACATTCTTTATTGACTAATTATTTTAAGAAGATAAGTGCAAGAGAAGTCTTAAAACTTGTCGCGAAAGTACAATTGAATCCTAAAACTTTTCAAAAAGTGTAATCAAGTCCTAAAACTTGTCAAATAAGTGCATCAAGTCCTTCCATTGATACCGTCAATCTAGCTAACCAACATGGCATTTTTTATTATTTTATTCTCAAAATCTTATTTAAATTAGATTAAAAACTAAAAAAAAGGACAAAAAAATTTTTTCAACAAAAACAAAACTAGGAAAACAATAAAAAAGAATGGCAAAGGCCTCGTCGGTGGGGTGTTGTCGTTGCTCATCACCAAAGGGGCCAACAAAGGTTGTTGATCCTAGGCAAGGGTGGCCAGATTACCAACCCAAGGCAAGGGCGGCCAGCTTGCCAACCCAAGGGAAGGGCCAACAAGGCTAGCCCAAGTTTGCCTCACCCAAATCTAGGCACCCTCGACTGGGATCGACGACCCTCGCCAACCCCACGCAAGGCCTCACCAGTCTGGGGACCCTCCCCAAGGCTGGTGAGCCAGCCGCCTTTACTTAGGCCGGTGACCTCCACCAACCCCACTGTCAGTGGGTAGCGACAACACCCCACTGGTGAGGCCCACTGCCATTCTTTTTTTTTCCAATTTCATTTTTTTAAAATAAAATTTTATCTTTTTTTAGTTTTTTAATCTAATTTAAATAAGATTTGGAGAACAAAATAATAAAAAAAGGGCTACGTGGGAGAGAGAAAATATGCCACGCTAGCATTATCTATTAGCCAAATTAACGGTGTTAGCGAAAGGATTTGATTCACTTTTTGAAAATTTTAGAATTCAGCATTTTCACGATAAGTTTCAAGACTTCTAGTGTACTTACCCTTACTTTAAGTAATACAAATAATCATTTCTAAACAAAAAATTTTAATTATTCATTTTTCATGAAACAAAAGGAGCCTAAAAGAAAATAAGGTAAACCTTATTTCAACTGTCTTTTAGTGCCTTCGAGATGGAATTAATTATGAAACGTCAAAAAATAGTTAAAATTGCTAGCCTCTACTTGGAAAAACGTATAAGTCAGCATATATATTTGGCGCATGGAAAAATAATAAATAACTTGCATTTACAGACTAATGAAGTGAGTACTGAAATAAATAAATAAACTCTTTCAATATTCAACAAATATTGTAAGACTTTCCATCAAACAGATAATTCCTCCACTTATTCAAAAACCTGAATAAGACAATCATCAAAGAATGCAATGAATTGCATTTCCAATGAAACTTTAATATCTGGTGATGTCAAATGTGTCATAAGATAAACATATCGATTGCATCTATTCTTTAACTTGATAACAAACCCGTCATCCCGTACCATGATAAGGAAAATCTTTCATGAAGTTAATGGGTAATATTAAATGGTTAACACCACGAAAAACCCAAAATTAATACACTTGTGACAAATTTACCAAAAATAAATTTTTTAACCACGCAAAATCCCAAACCAATACACCTCAAACTAATTTTTTGACCATGCAAGACCTCAAACCAATACACCTATGGCAAATTTACCCTCCGTTAACTTCCGTCAAATTTTCCCGTTAAATTTACTGACGTTGATGACACATGGTGATATGGTATGGTGACATGGCAAGTCCATATGGAAATACATAGGGTAAATACCACAAAAAAAATCTCAAATTGTTCCACTAACTAAGCGTAAATTTATCACATAATTACCAATTTGAGATTTTTATGATCGAAAAATTAATTTTGGGTAAATTTATCACATGTCTACTAGTTTGAGATTTTTTATGATCAAAAAATTAGTTTTTAGTAAATTTGTCACAGGTGTATCAATTTTAAATTTTTAATGGTCAAAAAATTATTTCTGAGTAAATTTGTCACAAATGTACCAATTCGGAGTTTTTCGTGATATTAACCCAATATTAAAATAAAATGGCCAAGTACTAAATGGGAGATATATTCTTTTATTTGAGACATTCATAGAAAATTAAGTAATTAATAGATCAAGCTTGATTAACGAGGAAAGCAACAAGGGTCTCTCTGCAAAATACTAATTTTGAACTTAAATAATATCTTTTGCAATGAATCTGAAAACATACTTTTGTCCCAAATTTGACTCTTTAAAGCAATTTTTAAACAACAATACCAAAAGTTCAAGCTTCCATCTCATATGATAAAATTTAACCTCACGAAAGAGACAATCGAGCAGAACTTAAAAAGTGCTGGTGCATTATAACAATACTCATCTATAGGTAGAGAGTACACATAAATAAAATTCTCTACATTATTAACAATCAAGATGGTACATCTTATACTACTACCAAGACCTTAACTTACAGCACAATAATGTCCTCTAGGAGATGACTACATGCGATAAGATAATGAACATCCCCTAAAATAGAACTTGTGAATACTCCACGATTCTCAACCAGCGAACTACTTTGGTAGTCAAACACCCATATCGCAATGTGTAAGTATACCCAAAACGGATATATATAGCATAGTCCACAATATCGTGGCCAATTCCACTGATCTCAATACCTGCAGTTTAGTGCTCAAGCACACATTGAATCAAGTGAAATCTCCAAACAAAAATGCTCAAAAAACCATGAGAAAATTCCATGTGTTGACACGGTGAGTCACTTTGCTAACCAAAGTACTTGCCAGAGGATGCAGCTGCGGAATCCCGAGATGTCATGGATCCAAATAGACAATTTCTGCGTGGACGGACGCTCGCCGAAACCGCAGCAACTCTTTCAACATCATCAATTGTCCATTGGCCGAAGCAGGCTTCAAGGTCATCCTCTCAAGCGCAGGAGAAGCCAAAAGCAGGAAGCTTATGAAACCCAGCTCAAGCCTTGTTCCAGATATTCCAGAAACTTTCACCAGCCGCAGTTGGTCAAACATGCAACTCCTATGCTCGTCTTCCCGAAAGCTAACAAAACTCTCTGTAGGAACTTCTTCAGGCCGAACCTACATCAAGTTTTGATGACATCAAATATCCCAGAAGTCATCAATTCCAGAATACAAGTCAAGTGTTGCTAATTTACAGTGGACAGTGCATGTTTAAATCAGCAGAATGTACAGGTAAAAGGCCAGCACCAAGAATGCTAATTCGTTTGAAATACTAAGCTAAGTTGGAGGGGTCCAGAAGACTAACCAATATCTCAAGTTCTTGTAAATTTGGGGAGCTTCTTAACAGGCATAAAGCAGCTTTATTCTCTTCCCAGTCATCAAAGTTTATGCGCAAGGAAAGGTAACCGAGATCCACACATGGGCTAGGCAACTTCGATGGCACATCCCCAACAGCCAAATACTGGATAAAAAGAAAAAAATACAATAAAGCCACTAATCACCAGCGAACATGTGCATAGAGTAGTGTGGAAGCCAATAAGATGGGAAATAGGATCAAGAAAAGGAAAAATATAATAGTCAAGAGAATGGTTTATAAATTGAGGAATTAGTACACACTATACTGTATACTATGAAAGTAAGGAACAACCCTTCATGATTTCACAGTTCAATTTCTCACTGGGAAAAAAAAAGGCTAAAGATAATATGGAAAAGGGAAAAAAGGATATTTCGAAGTCATATGGATCCGTTACATCAATAATTATCCATTTTGTAGACAGACATAAGTTCCTGTTAAGTGGCATGAAAAACATTACCTTCAAAAAGTAACTCTGTATCTCAAGTCTTCGAATATGGGGCAAATGAGCAAAGAACTTGAGCAAATTGCTGCTACAACCAGGCCGTTTGCTGATCTTATCTTTGGCATACAAGCCAATGGAAACTAGAGCTAACTGGAACGTATTTTTAAAACTTACATCATCAAAAACACCTCCAATGTCAAAGAACAAAAGGCCTGGTGCATCAATGTTAAGATGTGAGAAACCATCAAAGTTCATCAATGTCAGTCTTTCGAGAAGAGGACAGCTTGTTATGATATGTTCAAACACATCTTGCCCCATTGTAATGTGTTGCAGGTCAAGGCTCTTTAAATTATTAAAGCCATGGAACGTTGATGGAGGTCTGACCAAACAATTGAACAACTCCAAGTGTGTCAAGTTTTGGCATGAAAACAAACAAGAATGCAGCTTATATCTTTGGCCCTTCCATATTTCAAGAACAAATTCTCTGATAGGGCTCCTTGACAGATGGAGAATCCACCGGTCGATATCAGTGACACCAACAAGCTCTCGATGAGAAAGCCTAAATTTGTACACGGGACCAGTATGAAGTAAGAGAACATGGTCAATAATGCTCACAAGCTTACTCTTGATGACTGCCTGGTCATGGGAAGTAAGTGAAATACAATGGTTGTCAAATACAAGATTTGGAAGTGTGGCCCACTTGAACCGCCATTTTGTTGACAGAACACTTGTTCTTACGGCATCCCTTATTGACAACTGAGACAAGATTTGATCTATAATATGTCCTGGCAAGCTACTGAACCTATCCAGTTCGATCTCCGTCTGGCAAGGACTTTTGGGTGGTTCTCTTCTCTGCAGCAATATTCGTCCATCACTTGACTAAGAATTTAAATCAAAAGAAAGAAAAGGTAAGATTTTCTCAAAGTGCATCTCACATGGGAAGTCAGAGTATGGGGGAAGACGTAGCATGATGGATCAAGATAAAAAATTTCAGACATCTCCACTACTACTTCTAGAAGTAAGTCATCTATTAAGTCTATCATAGAACATGTAAGATCAACAGGAGAACCAATGAAACTACTAGATATAAGAAAACAGAGGTTAATGTATGAACACAAGCAAAGCATCTCCAAAATATAACATATACAACTTCGTCAGAAAGTAATGCCCCCATTTTCCGGCTTTCCCCATATAGAACATAATCCCTCTACAACATCAGAATCTTTCTAATGAATATCATTCTTAAGAATGTATGGTGCATGTACGCATGCCATGGAGCTGCTGCTCACATGCATGCCAGCATGAAAAGCATGACCACTTGTGGCTTGTACTTTGCAAGAACACTCCTCAAGGCATCCCTAGATACCTCCTACTAATTGCCGTGATCAGAACTCAGAAGCACCACTGGAGTGAATCTGCTTTTCCCTCTTCCCCGAAGTTCATGCAGAAGAATGCCATTCCTCTGATTTAACCCATTTTACTTTCCTAGTGTCAAGAGTGTACTAGAGCACCTCAAACTGATGCCTTTAATTACATCAAACAATCAACAAGTCTAGTATCTGATGGAGCATTCCAGTTCGCAAAGATATAAATGTTGAATTTCACGTGATTCATAAACCAATTCACATCTTGGCCCATGAAAAGGAAAAACAAATGACATCTATATCACTTCAGAATGAAAAAAGGAAAAGAAAAAGAACAATGACAGCTACAGCAAAAAAAATCCAGCCTACCATCTTGCTTTCTTCCAGCTATTTCCAAAAACCTTGCCCTTCCTGAAATTGGAAAAAAAAAAAACAAGTGAAAAACACAAAGCAAGAATCTTTCTCATGAATCAACTTCACCGGCTAAAACATCTGCTTACATTTGAAATGAACAGAAGCATTATAAGCTCAAAACATCAGCAAAAGGCGACAGTGCACAAATTGGGCACCCTCAATTCACCGGTAGACCTAAAACTCAGTCATTACACTTTCTTTTTTCCGTTTGACAAACACGTGAATTCAACTTCACCGGCTAAAACATCTGCTTACATTTGAAATGAACAGAAGCATCATAAGCTCAAAATCATCAGCAAAAGGCGACAGTGCACAAATTGGGCACCCTCAATTCACCTGTATACCTAAAACTCAGTCATCACACTTTCTTTTTTCCGTTTGACAAACCCGTGAATTCAACCTCGGACTTAACAACTCATACATGCCAAGAAAATTTTGGGTCGAGTACATACAAAAAAAAAAACAACCAATCACAAACCCATCAGCGGATAGAATGTGCTCACCAGGATAATGAACTGCCACTGCAACCCTAGAAGAATTTCAGGTGGTCCTTCTTTAAGGGTACGAACAAATTTCGACAAGCAAAACAGGGAATTGAACCAAAATTTTCGACCATCGACAGACTCATAGAAATGTGCACAAATTACCTGGGGAGGTGCGCAAAAGAAATGGGGTGCCGAGGATTTCGACAAGGTCCGATTCAAGCTTTACTCATTTTGGCCGCTGAGTCCGATTCAAGTCGAAGACGCCATCCGAAAGCGACCCGCACACCCTCCAGCAAGCAACTGCGAAAGGCCCCTGACGAAGAAGAGAGGGGGTGAAATTACCGTTCCAATCCCCGAAATTCTGCAGTCTCGCACCTGAAGCCGAGAAGGAGAAAGGGGGCACAAGAAAGAGAGGATTTGGCGATGAGTGGAACTCTGAAAGCGACTGGCCCACCAACTACGGACGCTCCGGAACTGGTGATTTTCAGGTGAGGTTTGGTCGGAGAACGTTCGTAAGCCTTGCTTGTTTTGCACAAATGAAAAATGATGCAAAAACTCAATATGTAATATGATGCTTGAATTTTTAATTTGTTCAATATAATTTATGAATTTTAAAATAATATTCAATGTGGTCTCTCAATTTTCAATTTATTTAATATCATCTCTGAATTTTTAATACATGTTCAATGTAGTCCATGAATTATACGAAGACATTAAATAAATTAAAAGTTAATGGATCACATTGAATATTAAGCTAAAGTTCAAGGACTACACTGAAAAAATTAAAAGTTCAGGGACCACATTGAACATTAGGCTAAAATTCAGGGACTACAATGAATAAATTAAAAGTTCGAGGACCACATTGCATATTGGGTCAAAGTTTAAGGACTGTTTGTTTCATTTTCCCTTGCAAAAATGATGACTGGTCGTAGAAAAGAACTTATCAACCAGCACCTCGACATGGTTAAGTGACCAATTAATAGCCATGTTACAAGATAAATTTGACGAGGTTGGACGAGATAACAGGACAGCCTAAATGTATGACCAAATTGATGTTGCATCTTATGACAATATGGAGCTTATACAATGTATATATTTTTTTGAGTACCCTTGCAAGGTGACATTACATTCATTAGAATTAGAGGGGCAAAAAAGAAGTTAGAATAGTAAAAAAGGCATAGACCGGAACAAGGAACAAAGATTAACAAACATTCATTTTTCTTTCTTTTTACGCGGAAGGCATTTTCTTCAATGGGGACCTGTTATTTGTAGCCATAGAGAGAGAGAAAAAACGACATAGTGTTTATGGTGATTTGACCTTAATTAAAGATGATTATATATATTTATAAAAGTATTTAATTACAATCGGGATAAAGATTAAAAAAAATTCAATAACAAAAAGAACCCCTATATATATCAATTACATTTTAATACCCGTTCAATCTTAAGTAGGTTTAACAATTGAAAGATTGAATCCCAATAATGTGTGTCTGAAAACTAGATAACCCTATGGTGAAAATGTCCGCCAGTCGATCCAATTCAAGCACAATAGCGTACATGAAAACCATTAGAAGCAACCCACTCTCTAACAAAGCGAAAATCCAACTCGATGTGTTCGGTGAGAGCATGAAAAATCGGGTTGCGAGCAAGATAAGCGGTAGAGATGATATCACAATAAACGATGCGATTTGTGAAGACTTGCACCATGAACACATGTAATTTGGAGGGGCTTCTTTAAGTTACTAAGAAATGTGAGATTAACAAAAGATAATATTAGCAACTCAAGATCCGCGCCACAGCCTTTCGCCGTTGCCTTCCTAGAGGAGCAATGCCAACTTAGACGACGGAAGCTACCGTCTTCACTAACATTAAAAGCTCGGAAATCAAGCTAAGCTGGCTCCCAGCCAAGCTCGTGCTACGAACTAGTGAAGCGCGGCCATGTCCGGTGGGTGCCGTCGTGGTTGCCGGAGGCAATGCTGGTGGAGGAGGAGCTTGGGCAAGGGGAGGAGAGAAGAAAATGCTTCAATGATTATTCTCTCTTCTTTCTTTCTTTCTTTCTTTCTTTATCCTAAATTTTCGCTCTACACTCGTAGTCACTTGTCTTCCCACTACCCCGCCCCCCCCAGGACACGTGGCGAGTTCGGATTGGCTGAGAATGACATAACACCTGGCGATCCGAGAGCAGCAACCGAAGATTTCTCGGTCAACGGAGGGGGGGTGGTTAGGTCTTGGCTTTGGAATACCTCCCACCGTCAGGCGAGTGAGTTGGCGACACGTGCACCTTGCAACGGCCCACGGTACCGCGAACCAAACCGTTTTGACTTGTCTTCGTTAATAGAGTGCTTGGATTCGCGGGTGCTCCGATCTCCGTTGACATGTGATCGAGTTCGAGTCGAACCGTCGATGCCGCCGTCTCGACTCTCAACGGCAAAGAAGCTCGTCCAAATTAGGTAATTAAAGCCTCAAATGTCCGTGAAACACGTGATTTAACGTATAATTGACGATCCGATCATTGAAATTATTGGTCCTTACTGATACGAAGAATCGAATTGATGTAACATTTCTATATAAAGACTATTGTGCCGTTAGTTTATTTTTTTGTTTGTTGATATATATTGTACTAGATAAGTTAGTTTGAGTTGCACTATAATTGTTCCTACTCGCTCATCTTATGCATTAAGAAATGACTTCATTTAGTTCTAGTTGAGCTCGAAAGCATTTCCTACTCGGGTTGATTAAGTGAGCCTCTTAATTAGATTTTTTTCCCGCGACGGTGACACCGTTACCTCGAATAGATGGAGTGACTCTTAGAGTCATGGCGTAATGCTAGATAAGGTGAAACACTAAAACATTATATGATTGAAAGACTGCATGATACGGTCCTTCTATAGCAACTTCAATTGCGATAAGGCATTGGACAAACGTCTCGTAGTCGTAACACCTCTGAAACTGTAATTGCTTAAAGTAGTTTTAGAAAGTTGTCTGACCCATTTTTAAAGGTACTGTAACTTTTAAATATGCATTAACAAACATATCATTTGCAACACGTCACATCTTAACTACGGCACTAGACAGCTACGGTTCAATTATAGATATACCAATCGTGCTCTGTGATGAAATAATTCGCCTTTTCGATATAGGATAATTTAGTCAGTTTGGTTAGTCTCCATTGCTTTGCTTGCTTATTTCTGCGGTATTACTCTTCCAAATCATGAGAAGCCATATTACGTACCATGCAAATTCATGGACATATTTGCTTCCTTGAGCTGCGCTTTAGCCACGTAAGGCCATTGTCCTAATTCATTGAACTCCTTCACATTGTCAACGAGGCCCGACCTACCCCTTAGAAAGTGGTGATCAAATGAAAGAGGCATACAAAGACAGCTTCAAAGCCTTTGACTTTTCTTCACCTTATCCAATTTGTCAACTTCCATGTATGAGGCGTATAAATAGAGAGAGATAAAGGACGTAGAGAGATTCAATTGTTCCCCGATCTCGCTAGTTCTCTCTAGATCCATCCCCAATCACTCTCAATTTGAAAGCTTGTTCCGCGATCACATTGTCCGCATTTGATACTTCTTCTACCAATATTGGTGCCCCAAGAAAACTCAAGTTCCGGCTTCTGCAGAATCAAGCGCATGTATCATGGTGAAGATTCTTGAAATGGGTTATTGCTGCGGAAGAAGGTCCAAGACGGAGGGATCGAACCCCACGGATGACATGGTTGGCCATGTCGTCGCGGCTCGGCAAGAAGGAATTAGGACGGTTCGGTCGTGCAATTCGTGCGAATTCTCAAGCGACCCCGACGTCTGCATTTGCTTGATTACTTGGAACATGAATGGCCAGGTGTGTTACGTACTATTTTTATGATGCTCTTGAGTTGAGATATCCCACTCATCTATAATATAATCTCTTCTCAAAGGAGTTACTCCCCGTTGCTTTCAGAGAATTGCTTTTATTTCGCCAATAGCGTTCCGGAAAAAAGGGCATAGTCAATTTTAAAAGTCGCTGAAGGACTTTGTTCATGTGTTTATAGGTATCTCATGAAGATCTTGCAGAGCTGGTCGGAAGCAAGCGGAAGTTCGACCTGCTGGTCGTGGGCTTGCAAGAAGCGCCGCGAAAGAGCATCTCAAGAATGTTGCAAGCAACTCTGGCGGAAACACACGTGTAAGAAAGCTGCCATAGACATTTCTTTTATCTTCTCGTTTCGTATTATTTCATGCCTAGCCACTCATGATCGGATTGCTCGAGAGAAGCTCCTGCCCATTTCTATATCTTCAGCTAGTAATGCCCTCAATTGGTAGGCCCTGTACATAATTATTGTTCCTACATTTATATGGCCCTTAAAGCGCATTTGAGTACTTGCAGTCATCCCTCCGAACTTTCTATGTTTCTGCAGACTTTTAATCTCTTACTGCATAACATTGGTTTTCTTCGTCCAAAAATGTACAGGTGTTTTGGTGACTTGAACTGCATATGACTACAGAGTACTGACCTATAAATCGGGAAAATTACCAAAAAAGTCCTAAACCTTTTGCAATTGTGCCAATTCAGTTCTAAACCTTTTTTTTTGTCAATTCAATCATGAGCCTTTTGCAAACCAGCCAATTCAATCCTTTTGGCCGACCGACGCTAACGTGGCGGCGACCGGTGTTCACGTGGCAATATTTTAACATTTTTTTATTATTTTCGAATTTTTTTCCTTTTTTCTTTTTTTTTCTTTTCCTTCTCCCCCCTGGCCTGTTTGGCCAACGGGGAGGCTCGCCGGTGAGGGCCCAGCTCTGGCGAGGCGGAGCTCGCCATGGCTGGGCGAGCTCCGCCTCGCCAGATCTAGGTGAGGGTGGAGCTCGCCCAACCATGGCGAGCTCGCCTAGCTTCGGTGAGGCGGAGCTCGCCTTGGTTGGGCGAGCTCCGCCTCACCGGAGCTGGGCGAGCTCGCCCAACGGCGGCATGGGCCTAGCTCGCCTTGCCGGAGCTAGGCCCTCACTGACGAGCCTCCCCCCTAGCTGGATAGGCCAGGAGAGGAAAGGAAAAGAAAAAAAAAAGAAAAAAGGGAAAAAAATTCGAAAATAAAAAAATATTAAAATATTGCCACGTGGACGCCGACCGGCGCCACATCAGCGCCGGTCGGCCAAAAGTACTAAATTGACTGGTTTGCAAAAGGTTCAGGACTGAATTGGCCAAAAAAAAAGGTTTAGGACTGAATTGGCACAACTACAAAAGGTTTATAACTTTTTTGGTAATTTTCCCCCTCTAAATCTAATCACAAAATACTTTTAACTTTTCGAAGTATGGAAAGCATCCAAACCGAAGTGATTTTAATTTGACCATTTATCTAGTAAATTTTAGTAGCCTGAAAATTATTTTCACCCCTTGTGTCAACCCTTCAATTTGGAAACCTTAATGTTGGAGGGCAATTTGCAACCGATCAAAATATTGGACAGATAATTGTGAAGTCGAATTGGTTTTTGGTTATCATTTTTCCATCTTTGTTTTTGGATTTTTGCTGGTAGGAGATGAACACTGACTTTCTGTGTGCGACATGAAGCTTGCTAGGAAAAGCCATCATGCAATCCGTGCAGCTATATATCTTCGGACCCAAGGACTCAGAGTTGAACACCAACGGTACGTACTTAGGGTTTTCTCGGTTTTGGTGTGTCAATCAAATTCATCAACAAGATAGGAAAAACATGACAGCTCCAGTCATAACCTCCTTCTCTCTATCAAATTTTGTATTGCAGAACTGAAAGTCGACAATCAATCCGTCGGGGGACTTGGAGGACTTATTAGGAGGAAAAAGGGTGCAGTTGCGATCCACATCAACTTCAGAGGTATCCGAATGGTGTTCATCTCCTGCCATCTCTCTGGTAAGTTTTTCAGATCCGACTGCTTTTCATACCAAAATGGTAGGGCTATATGGTTCGGTTAGATGTTCGAGCTCGAAAGGACTATATAGCGTTACTTATTCCTTTTAAATAAGGTTCTGAGGGGATAAATACATGCACGACTGTTTTGCTACCAGACTCTAATAAGTCCACCCCACGCTTTAAGTTTGGTTAATATCTGATAACAAAACAGTAGGATGAGTCAGCTTACGTCCGAATCTTTGCTCGTATCATTCATCTAAGAAAGCGTGTAAACTTATATCTTATACATTAAAGATGGACATGGAATAGATAGAAATTCAAATTTTGATAAAAACTTCACCGGTAACTTAGCATTAGTCTCGACTCTTTCTTTGTAAGCAGCTCATGCACACAATGTGGAGGAGAGGAACTCGCAGTTCAGGCACATATCACACTCCCTCTTCACCAAGTCCAAGCACTGGAACCCGTACGCACCACCCGCCCAACTCACCGTTTGGTTGGGCGATCTCAATTACCGGCTGCAAGGCATCGACACCCGACCAGCCCGCAAATTGATCCGCAAAGACCTCCACACTGTGAGTGATTGTTTTTTTTTTTTTACCCAAAACAATACAATCTCACCCGAGATAGCACCGTTTGTTCTTCACGAGATTATGTAAGAAAATTACTACATCTGTGATATTGAAGCTGATTTCTGAACTCGAAATCAGAGAGCGCTTCATGATGAGGCTGGAAAAACCTAGACAGTAAATTGTGTGGGTGCAGATGCTGATAGGCAAGGATCAACTCTTGCAAGAGGCTGAGAGGGGAGAGATATTCAGCGGATACAGCGAAGGTACGCTCAAATTCAAGCCCACCTACAAGTATGACGTTGGAAGCAGCGACTATGATACAAGTCATAAGGTACGACCACCCCATGAAACCCACCGGCTTCCCCAACTCCCTATCCACCCTTTTCTAATTTAGTTGCTTAGAGATTAAATTATCATCACATCAAAATTAATAAGTGAGACAAATTAGGATGTTGGGTTCTTGATTTTGGTATTTAGATTAAAGTTTTCACAAGAGTAGTAGAGAGAGAGAGAGAGAGAGATTACCTTTTACACATAGGGTGAACTCCATGCAATGAAAATTAACGAGATGGGTGGCTTGTTTTTCCACAGAGAATTAACAGAGAATTGTCCAAAGTTATATATAAATAAGTGATTCTAGCTAATCATGGTTTTGACTTTTCTGTTTATAATGCAACGCATGCTCCCACTCAAGTTGTTGCTCATAAGACTAATGAAAATGTAGTTATTTACCTTCTCGAAGTGCAAGCTTTTATGATTACAAAACTTAATTCATATATTAATTAGTTCAAGTTCAATAAATCTTTATTATGCTTTAGGTCCAATTTCATCATGAAAAAACTAACACGAACTAAAGGAAAAATAAATATAAGTATATTCAATATCTAAATAAATTGGTAATATTGACTTTTGAAACTCATTTTTTTTATATGATGTATCTTTTTTTCCAACTTTATGCCTATATTTAATAAGATTATCCAAATCTAATGTCATTTATATTGTCTCTAATATAATTGACTTTGATAAAAAGCTATGTGAAGCATGAGCAAGAGCGCTACTATTAATATGATTTGCTCTTTCGATTTAACTACGACTATGTTCTTTCATACTTGGGCTAGCCAATATGTATTTTCTATGGGTCAATGGATAGCCAATATATAACCATGACTTTATAGCAATTTTCTCTTGAATATTCAATCGTGGGTTTATTTTAATTTTCTCTATCTTGATAGCATTAGAAGATACCTTAAATTTTATCTCTACATGTAATAACGTTTGTTGTCAGCTATCTAATTTGTCTCGTATTTACAATTTGTGCTACATCTATTTTCATTCTTTTCCAATTAAATCTTCCGAATGGGTTTAGTGACAGAAATAAACAATTTCATTCATCTACCAAAAACAGAAATGCCACCAATCTTTATTTTCCTAATAGTTATCTAATCTCCACGTATCTTTCAAAAAGTATTTTCGTCTTGCTTGGAAAAAGAAGTAATTAATTTAACCAATACGTCCATCGTGGCCTTACTTGCACACGAGTCACCAAAAATAGATTCGTGCAGTTTTCATGCAGTTTTATGATATATTCCTTGACGTAAACAAGGTAATACATGAAAAGATATTTAAAAAACAAGTCAAATTTAAAGAATAGAGGCGAAAGTAGAATAACCAACCTGCCACTTTCTTATTTTGTTGTTGTAGCCTAATTATACGTTTGAGTAGCGATTTGAGAGAACTCATTTATGCAAAGATATACACTCTTCTGTGGACTCATACTTATTTTCAAAATTATATTACTACGATATCCAGTAGACCCTTCGGCAGCAAATTTCTTTTAGATCAAGCGATGACCACGAATTAAATTTAGAGTACATTTTCTGGCTTGTTGTTAAATATGTTCAGTTCTTTTTCTCCTTCCAAAGAGAAAAATGTTTTCACCCTTTTTTTTTCTGGTGCAGGTACGAGTGCCATCATGGACGGATAGGATCTTGTTCAAGATAGAAGATGCCGACAAAGTCAAAGCAATTTTACGTTCTTATGAATCAGTGGACTGTATTGAGAGTTCTGATCACAAGCCAGTGAAAGCCCATCTGTGCTTGAAGCTTAACCCTAACCATGATCAATGAAATAAAGACAAAGAGTTCTTGAAACGGAGTTATACACTTAGGGTGCATTTGACAATTATTCTGTTCTTGAAAATAATTTTTACCCACAAAAGATTTTTTTATTTTGTTCCCGAAAACAATTGCTGAGCATTTAAAGGCAGTTGGTAACCGACCCAAATTTCTATTCCTGAAATAGAAAAAAAAACAAAAATGCATTTGGTAATTGCAAAAAAAAAATTATTAATAATATTTTGAAATTTTCTTTTTTTTTTATTTTTTTTTCTTCTCCTTCCTTGGCCCATGGCTAGGTCGCCGACCACAGGCCAGGGCCGGCGAGGGCTGGACCCATGCGGGCTGGGCAAGGGCCACCCTCACCGGATCTAGTGAGGGTCTCCCAAGTCGCGAGGACCACGACACCCTCATCGGCCCTGGCCTATGGCCAATCGCCGGCCACCGACCACAGGCAAGGAAAGAAGAAGAACTGGCCACAGTCAGGAAGGAAAGAAGAAAAAGAAAAAAAAGTTATCTTCTATTTCTGATTCTTATTCCTAGAATCAAAAATCTACTTTTTTTTATTCTTAATTCTGTTCTAAAACTGATTCTGAGAACAAATTTGTGTTCGGGAAAAAAAATTTTACCAAATGGAATTCGTTTTTTTTTTGTTCTCGAGAACAAAAGAATAAAATCATGCACTGTTTGGCCGGTTATCAAATAGGCCCTTATCCTTTTCCTGGTAGTATCTGTTCGCTCGAAAACTGCTGGCTCCAAATCATCAACTTGACAATGGAAATAATTGCGCTTCGACTAATCAACGATCTTGAACTAACATCGTAGTCCCTGTGCTTCAACTTGACGAATGATTGTGCACCCAGAAAGGAACAAGAACTTGATGATTGGGTTCGAAAAGCTAACGAAATGTAATAAAATTCACTGACAGAAGGTAATTCTTAGTTCTTTAGGAGTTGTTGCATGCCTCTTCTCGGACTAAATCTCCTTTTTATGCTTGTAATCATCCACAATCGCTGCAAAGCTTTTGTTAACTATTCAGGCAACCATCTTTGCCCTTGTCCATTGACCATAGTATCTCAATGTTTATATCTCTCTGAACACCCATCGATTTTTCCTTGACCCCTTATTGGTAGTAACTGTTAGGGGGATTTTTTCGTGTAGATACAACAATAACATTATGAGAAAGGAAAATGCTGAGAGGATGGTACCGTCACTTTCCATAAAGTGACGATAACCTCCTAACCACACATCCCCAGGTGTGTGGGGTGAAGCGCCCACTTTTTTAACATTTTTCAAATAGATTTTGTCAATTTGAAAAATCCCACTCTTAAGATATGTGGTCAGGAGGGTACCGTCGCTTTGTGGAAAGTAACAGTACCGTCATCTAAGCATTGCCATGTGAGAAATACATTCAATCCGTAAACACTTAGCACTCTAACTGTTAGAAAAAAAAAACTCTCCGTGCTTGTATTATTTTCATTTATGTCTATTTTTCGGTATAAATTACCAAACTTGTGATTGGCATTTTGGAATTTGGTTTCAGGTAGAGGTAATTAATGAACGGGCTTGGGCCCAATTGGGCCAGGCCAGACCTTACAACTATTGGGCCTTGCGGGGCCTATCCAAAAGTGCCTTCATGTCTAGTTTTCGGTAAGCTTAGGAAGAAAACCACGTATCAAGTACAACTGTTTTGCATTATTTTTGCAAGTGAATGCAAAAAAAAAAAAAGCTTTGATGTCAATTGATAATGCTGGGTCGAAATCACATTAATAAGGAAATTTGATGCAAACTATATAGACATATAGTTAATTATCATGCAATTATTCTATTTTAGAATAGCATGATCTCACTCTTTCTGTTTATAGATTAAATCGATGGCCAATTCGTATTCCAATGAACATTATTGTCCGCATAGCAAGAAATTTTGGGTGATTGTGTGAAGGGAAGAAAACGAGTGGTTATATAAGAAAGCGGACTTAGTAGGAAGTTATCGAAGATTTGGTAACTTCGCCCTTTCTTGTCTGTTGAGTATTTAATATGAGAATAATTCAAGAAAGTTAAAGATGAAAGGCACAATGGACTTGATAATATAGATATGCCACGGAGCAATATTTGGACCGAGTGTTTTTTACTTTTCAAATTAGATGGTGTAAGACGTAATAGATGTTAGAAAAGCACCCACTTTCGAATATTAAGACTAGGGAGGAGCAAAAGATCTAATGCGAGTATTAGGCTTTGCTTGTTTCATAGAAAATGATTGATTTGTAAAATATTTTCCTTAAAATAATTGTTGTATCATTTGAAATAATTAGTCAATGAAGATGAAACTATTGTTCTTTTATTCATTTTTTGAAGTGATCCGAAGTGATCAACTTTAGGAAATATATTTTTCATGAAACAAACCCAACTCTTACTGTAAGCTTTTATTTTCAAATAATTGAAGATGGTAACTTGTTCCTTTTGGGCTTGTGATAAGTTAACTTTATTCTAGGGAGAAAAAAACAAATGGTTATGATGAGCAAGTGGAGAGACACAGCGGTGTAAATCAAGTCTCATGGTGCCTGATTATCGCCTGAGTCATGTAATTGTGAGTCCTGAGTATGACGGAGAAAGAAAACAAATCATCGACAGATATCAAATAACTAAACTCATGTAGCAGGTGGGTCGGGTTTAGGTCGGGGTTTGGGTCATACATGATTTGACCTAAATTAACACATTAACCCATTTATAAACTATTTATTCGCAATACAAATCTAATAATCAATACCCGACTCAAATCATACTTGAGTCGACCCATATTGGGTCATAAAGGCAATTTTGACTTAATAATTTAGATATAGATACGGCACGGAGCAACATTTACATTGAGGTTTCCCTTTTATTTGGTCAAACTACATGTTATAAGATATAAAACATGTGGGAAAAGCACCCTCTTTCGATTTTTAAAGCTAAGGAGGAGCCAAGGATCGGATGTGGGTACTTCAAGCCTCCTTTTTTTTTTTCAAATAATTAAAGCTGGTAACTTGTTCCTTTTGGGTCTGTGATAAGTTGACTTTTATTCAAGTATAGAAAAAAAACAAAAAAAAAAAAAACAACGGTTGTGATTGGGCGTGTGGAGAGACGCGGGCGGCGAAAATCAACCGGCGAGAAAAGTGGTATGTCGCGGACGATGATGATGATGATCTCAATCATCGAGAAGACCCAACTGCTCCTTTTTTTCCCATATTAAATAAAATTGAAATTCAAAATAATAATAATAATAATAATAATAATTGAATTTCAATTTCTTAAGGTTTTGACTTTTTTTTTTAAAAGGGGAATTTATTCAGCCACCTTCTTTGACGTCCAAGTCATCAAACTCGTCTCCCAACACTCCACTTTGGTGCACGCGTTTAGTGTGTAAAAAGAAATAAAAAAGGGTGAGAATGAAAAGTTGCCTTGCTTTTCCTTGCCTCTTGGGGTTTGACACGGTCACTCCGCTTGGATTATGACCCTTTTGCACTTCGCAGTCTTCAACAATCTACAGAATTGCCATCAAGATTATATAATTTTTCGGATTAATACCATAAAAAACCACAAATTGATATATCTATAACAAATTTATCTCAATACTAATTTATTTTATCACCAAATAGGTACGCCTGTGATAGATTTACCTACCGTTAAATTTTACAATCAAATTGCTGAGTTTGATAATACGTAATAATTGATTGGTATACCAATTTGAAATTTTACTCTCCATTTGTCATAAATGTACAAATTCGTAATTTTTCGTGATATTAATCTAATTTAACGGAAACTAGTAAAGTGTAAATTTATCATAAATGTACAAATGCGGGGTTTTTGGTGGCAAAAAAAATTAGTAATAAATATATCAGTTTGGAGTTTTTCATAGTCAAAAAATTAATTTAAGGTAAATTTATCATAAGTGTATCAATTTGGGGCTTTAAGTGGTATTGACCCTAGTTTTTGAATTGTTTAACTTTTTCTCCCCCCCATTAAATGGCTCCTAGGAAATACTCCCATCTATAAATAAATTACAATAGCCATCACAAAAAATAACAAATATCAAGTCTCGTTGCGTCCGATTATCACCCAAAGAGTATGAACCGTCGACGGATATCAAATAACACAATACGAGAGTAGTATTAAATAACACAATACGAGAGTAGTATTAATTAACATTTTTGCTTAATGGCGGGAATATATATATTTTGTGGACAGGTTCTAGTTTTAGGAAAGATATAACATATAGGCAAAGTAAGTTTTAAGAAGTCTGAAGAAATAACAGTAAAAGTTGCTAAAAAAAGTTTGGAGAATTGAGCTCTACCATTTATAGATGTACACCATATATAAAAGAAAAAAGATTTATGACCTGTTATGTAATTAAGACCGTCGAAAAAACAATCTCGGTGATCGAAAATGATGGAACTTTTGAATTACTTTCGAAAGGAGTAAAGGTGAAAAGGGCTTGTTTGTTTGCCATCAATCAAGAGCAAAATGCGTATTTTTGGTTTTATATCGCCTATTTAGATATTATTTAGAATTTTAAAAAAATTATGTTGATCTCCGTATCAATATTTGTATGTCATGAAAATTTAGGTGTTTCGGGTTTAAAAAAAATCAAATTGCACGAATCACAAGATTCTAATTAAGTAAAAAGAAAAAAAAAGTAATTGAAACACACTCTAAATCACTCTCCACCTTCAACCCAGCAAAAGAAAGATTTTTAAGGTTCACATCCTTCCATTCTTTTTTTTCCTTTTCGTCTCCCTCAAAGTCGAATGCTTTCCCGGTGCTTTGCTTTCCAAAAAAAAAAAACGTAAAATTTACTTGTACTTAACTAATAGTATAGTAAAATTCTTCAAATTATTGTAAGTGATTGTAGCCGAGCTTAGTAAATTGTCCCCAATAATTGGTAAATGAAATATCAGTAACCATCCTTGGCATTTAATAACTTACTTAGAGTCCAAAAGGTTGAGCAACCGAGTAATTTTCCATGAGAAGTCATAACCAACCTGAATTTGGCGTAAATCATTTGCTCTATTCTTATTACCTCCACCATCACAACATTCCTTTACAATGTGTAGCCATGTCAATGACCAAAAAAAAAATGTCCAGTTCTTCTTATATGCTGTAATTTTTCTAAATTAATAATAACATCGATAATCATATAATCAGTTATTTTCTCTCGTTCACGTGAAATCATTCAACAATTCTTTTTATTTTTTTTGTCTTTCGATCCAATGGTCCATATTACATACAAGGTCAATTCCGTGAATTGTCGAACTAGACCCTAAAAAATTTCCTAGGCTTTCCTCGAACAACCTTATGTTTTTTCTTTCTTTATTTTTAGGATTAATATCACAAAAAATCTCAAATTTGGACACATGTGATAAATTTACTCAAAACTTATTTTTTTATCACCAAAAACCAAAAACTAATACACGTGTGATAAATTTACCCAAAATTAATTTTTTGACCATAAAAAATAAAAAACTGGTATATTTGTGATAAATTTACCTTTAATTAGTTTCCGTTAAATTTGATTAATTCCAAGAAAAACCACAAACTGATACACCTGTACTGCCACATGTCATTCCACTCAGTAATTTGATGATAAAATTTGTCGAAAATTAACGGAGAGTAAATTAGTCACAGGTGTATCAATTTGGAACTTTTGGTGATCAAAAATTAATTTGAGGTAAATTTATTACAAGTATACTGATTTAGGGTTTTTTTTTGTGAGATTTACCTTTTTTTTTTTTTAAAGACAGGTCTTCCTAGGAAAACTTGTCCCTTAAGCTCTCTCCTTCCTTTCTTTTCTCCAATTTCCGCAAAATTTTCTTATATTTAATCTAATACGGCGAAACAGCGTTAGAGAACTCGCGACGACCGAGACAATTCAAAAGCTTCCAGCTGGTGGTTGGGGTTGCGAAACCTTCATCCATGTCGGGACCGTGTGAAAATCAACTGCCAAGTTTGTGGGCTTTGTGGCCTTCCCCGAATTTGACTTTGAATTTTGCGTCCGATTCAAGCACTCCTCCTCGTTCGTTTCTCTTCCACACTTGGTGCTTCTGTTCCTTCTTGGACATCGTCTGTCGAGTCAAGACAATCATCATCTCGGGGATTGCTCTCCGATATTGGTTTCTCCCCGGACAAGCGCCAAGACTTCCCATTTCTGATCTGACGAAAAGAACCCAGAGCAGGGTATCTCTGGCTTTCCTCTTTCTGGGTTGCTGTCTTTCCGCGAGCCGAGAGAGAAAGATCAAAGAGGGGAAAAGAGGCAAAGGGGGCGAGATAAAGATTGTGGGGTGTGATCGGGAACGTCTCTGGGACGACTTGGCTGCTGCTTTTTTGGGCGAATCAGGATCTTTTCTCATCTGGGTCTCTTCAAAGTTCCCAGCTTTTCGCAGGCTCTTCTGTTCTTTTATTTGAGGCGGGTCAGTCCTTTATTACTATTTCGCTGTCTCTTCTTCCATGTGAATCTGCAGCTAAACTCTGTGAATCCGTTTCTTTTTTCTTTAACGAATTGATGTCTGTTGGTTTATCTCTACGAGTACATAAGATGTTGTTCGGGAAATTCCTCGTGCATTGTTCAAACGAGTCCCAGGTTGTCTGCCTTTTGAGCTCCGTCAAGCTCTGGTTTTGTGATGGCCGGTGGGTGATTGCATTTTCTTGTTTTACTTGTATATCTGCCCGTTGAAGAAAAAAATTCAGTGTTGGCTTTAACATCTAATCGGGGAACATCTGCTTGTTTGAGAATTGCAGATTACGAATGTTGGTATCGTTTCTTGAGCTTTGAGGATCCGTGAACCCTTTTTACCCTATTCAAGAATCGAACCTGTGCTAACGTGTTCATGCATTCATCTTATTATTGCCATAAGTTGTCCTTGAGCTGATTCTTCTTGCTCGGGAGTAATTGAAGAGGGTTACATGGTCGTTTTTCTTTCTGGGTTTTCTTGTTCACCTGCCACAAAAATGTAAATTTACCTGATGATGCTCCTGTATTGCCTATTGGTTGCTCGCAGATGATAAACACCACGAACTGTTTCAATCCATCTAGTTATTATGGAAAACAACATAATCAAGAGCCATTGTCTTAATCTAATTAAACCTATAAATTTTCTAGTAGTTACTTGACTGAATAAAATTTCTTATAGGTGCCGACGTCGATGACCATGAGCAGATAATAGTATGCATCATGAGTTGGCTCAAGAAGATTTTCAAAGGTTCCAGCCATAAAATCACGGAAGGGCATATCCGGGGACGTTATGGGGAGGGTCCCAATTATAACGCTCCTTCCACTTCAGGGGTAATCACATCTATGAGTTCTTTCCATAATCCTTCAATATAACCATGTCTATCACATGTTAACTTAGTTTTAGTTTTGCTTTGCTTGTCTCATCATCATCCTGCTAGGGGCTGGATGTAACTCGCACTTATTTCTCAAATGAGTTTGATCTGAATGACTTGTTGTACATGATCAATGGGCTGATGGAGTTAGTTCATCATGTAATTGGCACTTAATGTGTGAAATCAGACATTATACTACTACAGAATGCAGTAGTCATCCTATTTTCCTTGATGTTGTCTGTCAGTATTAAATTTTTGTAATGCAATTCAGGTTCCTGATTTGCTCTCTCCTTTTAACCATTTGGTGGACGGCTAAATGTAGGATGCATGGTTGGAGCACGAGAATCAAGATATAGATCGTGCCATTGCATTATCCCTTTCAGAAGAGAGCCAAAATCAACATAATGTGATTGGTGAGTGATATGGCTAACTGGCCATTTATTTCATCAGTCAAATTTTGACTCCATATTCTATTGAAGAGCCAGACTATATGCTTATAGTTCGGCTATAATTCTTGAGCAACAATGTATAATTAATTATTCACGATATTGTGCATCTTTAAGCTATGATTTGTGGATGTCTTCTCCATGTTCAAAACCTTTTATACTGAAATTTGAAGTACTTTCTAATTGGACTATCGGATCAGACAATCAATACCAATTGGAAGAAGATGAACAACTGGCTAGGGCCATCCAAGCAAGCTTGAATGTTGAGTCTCCTACGGCTAGAGGAAATGGACATTCTCCTTTCCCATATGGAAATGGTCATACACATCAACCTGTACCATTCCCCTATTCCACAGGTTACAGGTATGACAGCTTTTATATTGTGGAAAATTTGTTTAAGTTTCATTTTGTCTCAACTTAAGTTCTGTTTATAGAAAATTTGGTCCTAGGTTAATGGGCACTGCATGAGTTTGAAAGTAATTTTGGAGTAGGTAGGGGATGAGATAACCTTTTACCCTAAAGTTACTTGAACAAGGTTAAGCAAATGTTATACTTGGATGGAATGGTTTATTTTCTCAACCTTATTCCGCGGAGTTTGATTGTGTAACATGGGCTATCTTTCTTATTGAGGTCGTTGTGAACTTTTGTCTGGATATTATGAACTTATTTGGATGTTAAAGGTTGAATAGGGAAGGGCGTAGGAATAGTTGAAGTTTTGCACTTGATTTCTCTTTGATTCAATTAGATTTGTATTAGTACAGAGGTCATGTTAACCATTAGTAAAGCGGTAATGTTAATAAGTTCCCCCAGGACCTTAGTCAAGCATTTATAATAAGGTAAACTTGGAATTTTTAAAATACTAATTACACGAATCAATAGAAAAGTTGATCTTTTAAAGTTTGAAAGCTCCAATTCGCAGTTGCTTGACAAGTGGCCTGAGGGTACTATGGTAACAGTACAGAGACTTAATATATTTTATGACAAACTACGTTTTCACTAACTTCTTTTGAAAGATATGTTTGAATTTTTCCCCCTATCTCACACATTACACAAGTTTCGCCTTTCAAAACTTTGGATTTACAATGTTCATGCTCTGCAAAGTTTTGAAGTTGTGTAAAATATGAAGAGGTGTGTTGAACATGAAATGCAGCCTTGTTTGTGGGCTTATGCTTTTAGGACTTCGTGTACACTCATATTACAGAGCTTCCTGATGTATGTAAATACCATATCATTCCTACATGAGCTTTTACTCTTTTGAAGTTAAGCACCTACATTTTCAACATGAATAATTTACAGCTTCAAGGTAAATTCAATAGGCCTTAAAATGCCGCTTATTACCATAAAGGAGACTGGTGGTTTACGATTTCCTTTCATTATTTCTAGTGAAGTCTCTCTCTCTCTCTCTCTAAGAAACACCTTACTAAGACCCACCATCTGTTGAACCACAAACCTCCATTAGCCATTCAATCTTCAAATTGTATTTTGTGCTTGCTAACACTGACATGACTCTCTGACCTAATCTCATTCATAAGGGAAAGATAGCATGTCATTTTCTCCAGATTTTTCACCAAGGAGGGGGTCATGGCCTTTTTCACGTGAATATCCATCATAAGCTTGTTGATAAGGGAAAGCAGGTGTTTTCTTCAAGCATTAAACCAAAGAAGAAATGTTTACTAGTGTTTAGAATTTGAAGCAAAATGTGTCAAGCCCCCGATTTACCAGAGGAACTCTTTGGCTAGTTAACAGTCTAGGTTAGTTGGTCACTTCACATACTTCTTTCTAATCACTTGACGCTGACTTGTTGACATGCTAGCTTCTTGTGAAATCTTTAAATATATTGGTAGTCAAGATAAATTCGGATGAAAGATGTAAAATGTTTTCTTATCAGGTAAAATTTCCTTTTACCCTTTTGTTACAAAAAATCCAAGTGAACTATTTCCTAAGAAATTGCACTTTTTTGGTGCCTATGCCTCTGTATATTTTCTTGTGATGTATAAGTTGTTCTATGGTACATTTTCGTTTTGTTCTTTTGTTGCCAAAGAGTCCAAGTCAACTATTATTTAAGGAACGTTTTACACATTTGTCATGCCTATGCATGGGTATATTTTCTTGTGAAACTACATATTTTAGTCCAAAAGAATGAGAAATAACCTTTTCTTTTGCATAGCATGTTAGTTTTTACCATTCCCGTTATAATAGTTGAGGATATAAAGGCTTAGACCAGGGGGACAAGATAAGAAGAATTTGAAAAATCCTGTAGAAGAAATCTTACACGAAAATTCACATAACATAAAATTACTGAAGGTTGCACTGTGCACCTATCAGACCAGGAGGTCAGTGGCCCGTGCGAGCCCCTAAGGTCTGTCATTGTGTTAGTGTGGCATAGCTGTTTGGGATTTATGTCAAATTCCTGTTACCATTAGATTAGAAAGCCAGATTGACTTGCAATAAAAACATTTTCATTTGTGTCAATAATCAATTTAAGTGCACTGTGACTTTACTCATCGTGTTGTGTAAATGATAGGTATCCAATATTGCTAATTCTTTCATCATTGACTATAGGCAAGAATATAGTTTCATTAACTTTATCCAGCATGCCTTAATTCTCTTGTTTTTTTCTTCTGAAATTGATCATAGCATAAACATGACTATTGAGTGCCTTCTTTTGTAGAATTTGTGCTGGGTGTAATGTGGAAATCGGTCATGGACGGTTTCTAAACTGTATGAATGCTGTTTGGCATCCGGAATGTTTTCGATGCCGTGCTTGTGGTCGACCAATTTCTGATTATGAGGTACATACTAACCTAAATTTTTTCCTCTATAATTGATTCCTTTAGGAATTTATACATTTTTGGTTGTTTACTAAGAGGGTTATTTGGGTGGTTTACACCAACTAATTAAGCAAGATTATTTGTGAATTGCAGTTTTCTGTATCAGGAAATTACCCTTTTCATAGGTCTTGCTACAAGGAGCATTACCACCCAAAATGTGATGTTTGCAACCATTTTGTAAGTGTCATAGCTGTACTTCTTTGAACTGGCTATAGCTTGAACTTGTTCCCCCTCATTGGATGTGATCATGTGATCTTTCAGTTTCCATCTGTATTAAACTGACTAACCCTACTCTGCATCTTGATCTCTAAAGTTTGATCGTCAATATGCTTATAACTCGTGTTCATTTTGTAAATGATTCCATCTCTTTATTGTGTAATAAGGAACTAGAACTAGAGTTCACTCATTTTTGTCAGCTGTAATTCTTAAATGAAGAATGACGAGAATTATCAGTTTATAGTAAAATCCTGCTACACTCGAGAAGGAATCAAATTGAACGTAGTGAGTATTCTGTTTTGTTAGGTTTACCAGAAACAGTGTTGAAATGAGAGGATGCAGATGACAATATCAAAATCGCAGATAAATAACATCATGAAATAGAGCAAAAGAATTGAGGGACACTAGGAAGGAATCAGCGTAAAATTGGAAAATATGGGCAAACCTTCCAATTGACCATGCTGTATATTTCTTTATATGGGAAAATGTGGGCGTTGTCAATCGAAAAGCCTTCGTATGCCTTAGGATGTAAGATGATGATGTACCATCTAAATACTATGAATTATTTCTTTTGAGAAGCGCCACTCATACCAGAATACGTCTCCATTGACAGATTCCAACGAACCGTGCTGGTCTTATTGAATATAGGGCACATCCTTTCTGGGGTCAGAAGTACTGCCCTTCGCACGAACATGATGGGACTCCAA
Source organism: Syzygium jambos (assembly GCA_031216235.1). Taxonomy (NCBI): domain Eukaryota; kingdom Viridiplantae; phylum Streptophyta; class Magnoliopsida; order Myrtales; family Myrtaceae; genus Syzygium; species Syzygium jambos. The sequence goes on from CM062225.1 coordinate 22,006,206, forward strand.
GGTGCTGCAGCTGTGAGCGAATGGAGGTCAGTCTAATGAATCCACTCTATCTCCCAAATTAGCAAGATCCAGAAACCTATATTTGCTCAAAAAATCATAGATTGAGATATTTTCTCCTAATGTGCAGTCACAAGAGATGCCATACGTTGCACTTGATGATGGTCGGAAGCTCTGTCTAGAATGTTTAGACTCGGTAATTATGGATACGAATCAATGTCAACCCCTATATCACAGTATACAGAAATTCTACGAGTATATGAACATGAAAGTGGAGCAGCAAGTTCCTCTTCTCTTGGTGGAACGTCAGGCTCTAAATGAAGCCAGAGAGGGAGAAAAAAATGTAAGGCTCAATATTATGCATTCCCTTTAAATGGCATGTTGATATACTGCATAACTACAAAGACAGCTAACTATCAACATTCTCATCGGATGATAACTTGAAGACATAGAAAAGTAAAGAATCTAACTCGCGAGGCAAAATGTACACGAATGTGTCTTTCATTCTAGAAAAATGCTCATGCCTTGACATGGTATTCAGCAAGGATTTGATGGCAAGACAGTCTTCTTTCTAGAATTTTTTAACATGGGTTACTGTAACTAGTCTCCATATATCGATCGTTTATCAATGTCACTTTTGGGGGTACATTCTTTTTGCATATAATCACTTCTGAACATTACTTTTTGACCAGGGCCATTACCACATGCCCGAGACGAGAGGACTTTGCCTCTCAGAGGAAAGAACCATCAGTACGGTAAGAACTCCTGTAGAATGCTCACTGTGTGAGCGTGTGAAATAGCATTTATTTATCATCAATCACTCTCATATAACTTTGTACCTGCTATGGCAGATATCACGGAGACCAAGGATTGGGGGAGGCCGAGCTACGAACATGATAACAGAGCCCTACAAGCTAACACGATCTTGTGAAGTGACTGCTATTCTCATCTTGTATGGTCTTCCCAGGTATTGTATGTGCGTGATATTTCTAGAACTCCATGGAGGAATTCATTGTTTGGATATATTTGTTTTGCTGTTGCACTCTATTGCACTTTTCCCGTTCACTAATCCAAATGTTTGGGAACAGGTTGTTGACTGGATCAATTCTAGCTCATGAAATGATGCATGCATTCCTTCGACTTAATGGTAATTTCCTAGTCAGTGCCATTTATACAATGAAGTTCGCATGCTTTCGCAGATTGAATGGTACATCATTGTCATGAGCTCTGATGCTCGGATGACTGAATTAATTTTGTCATCATATTAAGTTCCTGTTAAGTAACTTGTCAGCAACTTGGAGTGACATATTATCATGATCTATGCTTAAGGTTTTCAATCTCTCCACCAAGATGTGGAAGAAGGCATCTGCCAAGTGGTGGCCCACATGTGGTTGGAGGCGGAGCTCAATTCAGAATCGAGCAGCCACAGGGCACCGTCCTCTTCTCGAGGACCGAAGGGAGGCCCCAAATCTCAATTCGAGCATAGACTTGGTGAGTTCTTCATGCACCAGATCGAATCGGACTCGTCCCCAGTTTACGGCGACGGGTTCAGGGCCGGCCAGAAGGCGGTGAAGAAGTATGGTCTCCGAAGTACCCTCGATCACATTCGGATGACAGGGAATTTTCCTTACTGATGTGAGATTCATTTATTTTTTTAATCAGCAGAGTTGAGGCTGATTGGCCATTCATATTATTTCCAGAAGGTCAATGCGCAGGGTTTGGTAGTTGGTACATAGTAACTTAGGATGACATTCATTCCCTGTGAGAGTTCATTATACACATTCTTTGTCCATTACAATAGAAACCACAGGATCGGGTCATACTCCTATACATTCATTACTAGGAGATTTTTCTCCCCACCCTCCAGATATACCAGATATACCTTGTTTGTACTTCTATTTCTGTGAGGAATCGAATATCGAGCGTTCGCAAATGATGTGAGACAATGATAGACATAGGATGTGTGCACCCACAGAACATGACACTTTCCCTTTTTAATGTGTACAAATTCATAAAGATGAAAGCATGTTGGTAATTTCCTAGTTTTCTTGATTTCAACTTTTCAAGAAAGGAAAATTAAGGAAGACTGTCGAACCCTTCTCATAACCTGCTTTTGAATGGAAACAGGAAGTGGAAGATCCCCAGAGGACAACGAAGCGCAGCCTCAATTTTCCCATTTTCCCATTTTATGTTTGTCTTCACTTCTTGGTCTCTTGACAAGGTTTCAGCAAAATTATCACTGGCAAAGCGCTGTATAACATTAAGGCTGACTCAATAACAAAGAAAGAAATGAACAATCCTGTCCAAAGTCCGAACTTGAATGGCCCGATAATATATCGGAGCTAACTTAAAGTCGAGTTGGCTTTTGTAAGGATAGGAACTCCATATCTGACATATAACTAAAAGCGGTATTGAGACGGGAACCCGAACCTGTAAACCAATCCGATTATACACTATAATTGGTTCAAAAGAGTCGAAACCCAACCAAACTCGATCTGAGAAGCCTCTCTACACACAAATGCAAAACGACGGTGCTAATTGAGATGAAGATGTTTTCCGTTGGGGCAAACCGAGACAAAGGGAAAACTACAGGGGCTAAATAGTTCTCTCTTTCTTTAAAGGGAAAAAGGCATAAAAAATCCTAAATTATGTCCACTGTGACATATTTATCCTAAACTTGTTTTTGTGATACCAAAAGCCATAGACTTGTACCTATACGACATATTTACCCTAAAGTTTGGCGTAAACGACCCAAAAAAAACCACTTGCTGAACATTACAAAAAATGCCACGTGGGCAGGTTTACCATATATATAAATATATATAAACAACACGTCAAGGTAACTATATATAAATATAAATATAAATATAAATCAAACTAAACAATGTCAAATATAAGCAACATGATTGAATATAATATAAATGAACGACAGAGTGCAAAGTATTGGAAGGATGCAAAAGATTGTGAGAAAGCTTCTGCGTTGATTGGCCACCCATGGGAACATCCCCCAGTTGATCATCTGGTGGTCCCTAATTGCGCCATAAAAGAGGCCGGATTGCTTCAGATGCGCCGCCAAGTACACGCCCTGCGCCTGTGCTAGCGCCTGGATACCCTCATCCTCTTGCCGGCGTGCATATGCCTCTTGCACCTACAATGAAGAAAAGCAACTTTTTTCAATGAAGTGGGAAACTTAAGGCCTATGCTCATCCTCTTTCTATTCGATTCGGTACAGGCCTTACGGAGCTTCTCTATGAAGCTCACAACCATCACAAAAGTAGCTCAACAAGATATTCCACCTTGGCCAGTTCATAAGACTGGGACCATGCGTCTTGGTTCTTGAAGATGTTCACTGTCCACGTGACCTTTATCTCCATCTTAAGCCTTTCCGTTGCTATAATCTTGGTCTCTAAATCGGTTTTCGCAGCATTTTGTTGGGTCTGTCCAGCACGGGGTGGTTTGGTCTGTCCAGCACCGACTTTACCCTTCATCATCTTGTCCTTGGTCTCTAGATCGAATTTCACCCTTTTGTCTTTGGTCTGTCCAGCACCGACTGTACCCTTCATCTCTAAATCGAATTTCACAGCTTTTTTTTTGGGTGTTCATCTTGTCCTTGGTCTCTAGATCAAATTTCACCCTTTTTTCTTTGGTCTGTCCAGCACCGACTTTACCCTTCATCTCTAAATCGAATTTCACAGCTCTTTTTGCGGTCTGTCCAGCACTGACTTTACCCATCATCTTGTCCTTGGTCTCTAAATCGAATTTCACGGCTTTTGCTTTGGTCTGTATAGCACAGACTTTACCCTTCATCTTGGCTTGGATGGCATCTAACTGTTACGAGGAAATTCGGTCACGACAAAATATATCGTAACAGAAATAAAAAAAAACATCTCATCCACATCACATACTATCATATGCCGGTCTCAAAAAAAAGTGACAGACACTTCAACCGATAAGAAGCAATTAAAAACGATCGTCAACTAACATATACAAATCACAACCGGCCTAATTGGACCTAAATACTACCCAAACATAGGCACCAATCACAACATGAAGCGACAACAAAAGAAACAGTAAAGGACGCGCTCAGTTGGGAAAAAAAAAATCAAACCCGGTTGACTTTGTAGATCACGAGCCCAAACTGCTTGAGCTTCAACTGGAGCTTCTCTAAGACCTTCTCCAGGACCTTCTCCGTGGTCATGGAGGCGGCGAGCATCTGGCCTTTGATGAGATGCTGGATAAGGTTGTTGACGTGGACTGAGGGCTTGACGTGAGAGGCAATGAGCTTGGCATAGAGGAGGAGGCTCTCGTGGTCGGTAACGCAGGGGCCGATAGTGAAGACAAAGGAGAAGAAGAAGGGGAGGTTCTCTGCGCTCATGGCCCGCACCTCAAAGGTGTAGTTGACCGGCAAAACGTGGAACTTGACGCTTTTCTGGGTCGGCCATATCCATGCCTTCTTCGCGAGCTTGACGCCCTTGATGGATCCTCCGGTTATGGCAAGGTACTCGGACGGGCCTGCGACGCGCCACATTATGTTGAGGCTTTTGTTTCTTTACTAGGGTTTCTGACGATGATCGAGAAAGAAGAATATGAGTCAGGGAAAGAGAGTTTGCGAGGAGTATAGTGGGGGAGCGAGTGGAGATTTATAGGGGCGAACCGAATATGCGATTGAAGAGAGAAAGGGAAAAAGAGATGAGTGATTTATTTGGAATAGGAAGGTGGAGAAATCAAATATGAAGGTCAAAATCTTACATTTCCTTTTACATAGATGACACTTCCCCCATTTTCCTTAAGCTAATCGGAAAAGCCAAAAAGTTTATCTCCACTATCCCTAATTAGCTCTTTCCCGTTATTGTTGATGTGAAAATTTTATGCTAATGCTTAAAATTAAATAATATATCCACCGATAAAACAACTTCTCATTTCAATAATCTCATGTATTTACATGCATTTGGTATTTTATATGGGGGGTCGATAGGTAAAAGATGAGGTATAGTATTTATATTTCCCCATTTTAGAAGAACAAAGCTCGAGACCACTAGTAACGAAATTTTTGTTCATGATCCGAAACAAAGAACTCGATTTCAAACACTTGATTTCAAACACTCGAAACCTTTTGATTCGTACAAATGTTAATATGTTGAGTTATTTCGAAATTTTCTAGAACTGTCTAAAATTTAAAATGTTTTTTCCTAAAAAAAACACATCAAAGAAATTGGGCAAATGACATTGATCATGAAAATTCAGTGTTTCTACAATCGGGCGACTCATCGTTATTTCCATTTGCCTAGTGTGCCAATTATTTATTTTACAATTAGTGTCTACAGATCTTATTTCAATTCAGTATTCTTGTAAAAAGCAAACAGATATATAAACAATTTTCAATAAGTTACATCACTGGCAAGCTGCCATCGCATCAGCATTTCACCAAAAAAATTAATTGAATTGCGGTTAAAATGCATTAATTCTTTAAAAAAGGAAAAAGAAAAGAAAATACTGTTGTATCCGATTATCGAAATTTAAGTTTAGTGACTTTCCATAGAATTTATCCGCAAACAAGTTGAGACTATCTTCTCGGGTTAAGGAGGATACTCTACAATTTGCGAAAGAGAATTATGATGTTTAGGGTTGATTTGGCAAAAAAAAAAGGGCTTCTTCTATGGGAAAATAACAATGGCAGGACAACCTTTATATAGTATTGTGAGGGAAATAGTTGTATTCGTTGTATTCCCTTAGTTATAAGTCAGCTTATGTAAGAAAATGGTTAAATATCGTCTTAATGGCTAGGTCAAATACCATAAAAAAAATCTCAAAATATGCCCATTGTGACACAAATACTTCTGACTTTTTTTTATGTCACCAAAAACCCTAAATTTGCCCACTATGACACGAATCCCCAAACTTTGTTTTTGGTATACAAAAAAACCCAAATATATATATCCTTTATTTCAGTTTCATCTAGAGTATATTTGTCATACCGGCATAAGTTCGAGGTTTTTTATGACACAAAAAAAAGTCGGGGATAATTGTATCACAATGGGAAATTTTAGAATTTTCGTGTCGCAGTGAGCATAGTTTGAGATTTTTGTAATATTAACCCCAATAATTTAACAAGATAAGATCAATTGCAGAGTACGTAAAGAATCATTCGTTAGGGTTTTATAATTGCGAGAGAGGGGGGAGGGGGAACAAAATCAACTTGGAGGCTTGTTTCAACTTGGAAGATAAAAAATGAGCACCAGCGCCCGAGTATGATCCTTGAAGGCTTTGCAACCGTTTCTCGTTCAGAAAAGAAGAAAGAAATTAAAATTGGGCTGAATGAATGCATTTGTAACCCTTGTTCAATCCTTCAGTTTTAAGTATGCATTTGCAGCTCGATGATCCCGCTTGATGGAAATAGTGTCCTATTTAGAAATGGTCGATGGAGGGTAAAGAGCTTCGCGCGATGGTTTCTTTTGCCATATTTGTCGGTCAAGATGAGCATTCAATTTTTGCAGAATCAATGACAATACTCTATCCTTTCAACCGTTCGTCTCGGTAGGTTTTTTGCGGCGACAATTTCATCGAGTCTTTCAGAATGTTGACGTCCCTTTGGAGCAAGATGTCAATCATGAACCTCATACCAAAATTTGCCGGTGGATGGAGACCTAAGAAGAGCATTGTGGGTTTATCCACTAATGGTAAAAGCTCTTCTCATATGGTGAAGCAATTCAAGGTTGAAGGTCTCTACGTAAAGAAACTGAGATACATCCAAATCCTGAAGATTTGGGATGTATTGCCCCTAAGGGATGTGACAGAGACCGGTTGACATCTCGACGGCAAGTCCAAAGCATATGCGGACGATTTCATTAGTCGCCGCAACGGTGTGAACATTCTTAACTAATAATTTATCTTCTTCTATTCTAATGTTTGGATATCTTTGATTGAATTAATGGCACAAAATTTTTGGTTCAGGTGTTCATAGTTATGAAGTAAAGATTCATCTACACGTCCTTAAAATGCCACATCGACATTCGACGAGTGGTTCTCCAAAATCTACACGGCACCCGATTTGTAAAAGCCATGTACAACTTAGCCCCATACTTAGAGCACTGAACAGCCGATGGCTCGCGCTCGACATCTTTCATTGTTAATGCCAGCAAGGCAAAACTTCTTAGGATCATGTATACTCGAACATTCTTTGTATAAATGTTGATATCATTTATTTGGTCTCATGTGCTGATTAAGTCACTGTTGTTACCTTCTGTATGAGCAGAAATTGTGGATACCTCGTTTGTGGACCCAAACCCTTTAGTTGACGAGTACTTCACAGAGCCAGGAGAGGAGGCTATAACTTTGACTGGAGAGGAGCATCGCCCAGAGAAAAGTCTCGCGTCCATTTTGCCGCCCTACTGGTACATTTGGTTTACTCTAACTAAGGCCAGTTTTGGCGTATTGGGAGTGGAAAGTTTCATTTACCGAAGGCACACGGGATAAGGGGAGAAGGAGGTGGCTGCATGGAAGTCCAACAATCCCCACGAGGTGGAATCAGAGATTGAATTCTGGCCGCTCGAACACCCAACCGAGCTGCCGGACGAAGACCACCCTGTGAAATGCCCAAGCTTTGCACTTCAGCTATCATTGTCTGTAAGCATGCTTCATGAAAGTAGTTCCTTCAAATTCGACACCATGTTCACTCATCTATTTATAGACAGGAAGGAAGCTAACTAAAATCTCTATAGCGGATAATCTCAAGAAAGTTTGTGTGCCAATTGAACCTGGCAAAAGGAGGAGCTTGTTTAAGACTACGAATAGGGAACCCTTAAATGCTAAAGGCACTTACGAGACCTAGCCCTGTCACTCATCTGAAGTGTACTTTGGGAACTATCCCCGCAAATCTTGGGTTAGATAAGTTTGTTTATTTGATCCTTTTGCGAGTGAATATGAATGCCGCTTTGAAGGGGGCACAAACGAATGAGGAGTGAATTGCGAAGAGCACAAGGAAGAGAGCTGAAGCACGGGAATTGGCAAAGACAGAGAGAGTCATGGTGGCTTCTGAACCATCCGTCCTGCCACTGCGCAAGAGGCATCACACTCTCGTACAATTCCACCTTTGCCTTCTCTGTTTATAGCACATTCGGTGGGGTTGTAATTGTCAAAGCTGCTATGGTATCATTTCTGTCAAAGACTTATCCAGTTACCTGTCATATTACCAACAGTGTATCCGGAGAGGCCATATGTATGTTATCGACGGGCGAACTAAGTAGAAGAATTTCTTGGTACTTATTGACCTATACAAGTATCTTACAGCACCCGCATGCCCGAAAGCTTACACCAAGCAACTCTGCTTTGAACATTGACTTTCTTACTTTGGCTTGGATCTTCTGACTGTGATTATTTTAGTTTTTGATAACAATGGTGTCATGATTGTGAGGGATTATTGTATCATGACTTTGAACGTTTCTGGAATTAACAGCGCGAGTCCTCATTGTCGCACCTGGAAGAGGAATTCCACCATCTTTTACATAATAGGTGAAGTCCACTAGACAACCAAAAGCACGTGATATTGCTGGGACTAAGAGAGGAGAGCAAAGGCCCAAACTTGTACCAGTACGACACATTTATCCTAAACTTTTTTTATGACATCAAAAACTCGAATCTTACACTCTTACGACACATTTACCCTATAAGTTTGGGGTTTTTTGTGTCATAAAAAAATAATTTTGGGGTATATGTGTCACATGGGCATAAGTTTGGGATTTTTTATGTTACAAGAAAAAGCTTTGGATAAATATGTCATACATGCATAAATTTAGGATTTTTCGTGTCACAGAAAAGAGTTTTGAAGTAATTGTGTTACCGCGAATATGATTTAAGGTATTTTTTTTTTTGTGGCTTTCTCCCTTTCTTCAAACGACACGCAGGCCCAACAACGGCCATAGCGTAAAACCAAGCCCAAAATCCATCCTCCTCTCGTCCTGCCATTTTGTCAAACAACCTCCACTGTTAATTTGTTACGCAACAGAACAGAGAGTCTCTAACCTCGGCTCTTGCTCATCTCCATCGAACTCCGTCGGCAAACGACGGTCGTCGCTCTCTCCATCCTCAACATGCGATACCGAGTCTCGCCATCGACATGACCGACACCCATCACCGACAGTCGGACGCTCGTCGCTCCACAGTCTCTCGCCTCTCTTCGCCCAAATGCTCAGGCACTCGTCAAGATCGCTCCTCCCCTCCGGCCCCCGCCGCGCACGACCCTTCCACGCGTCGCCGTCCCTCCGCTGGAACCTCCGAGAAGAGTCCAAGCTGAGCCGACCCGAGCTCCTCGACCGGATCACCCGGATCCTGGTCCTCCGCCGCTCCGGCGCCCTGAAATGCCTGCCCTTCGCGTTCTCCGACGGCCTCCTCGGCTCTGTTCTCCACCGCCTCCGCTCGAACCCCGCTGCTTGCTTGAGGTTCTTCGAGTTCGCCTCCGAGCAGCAGGATTATAGGCCTGATGTGAAGGGTTACTGCCAGCTCGTTCATATACTGGCCCGAGCTAGAATGTACGAGGAGACCAGAGCTTATGTGAATGAATTGGTCTCTCTGTGCAGGAACAATTATGTTTCCTTTGTTGTGTGGGATGAGCTCGTGGGGGTTTATCGGGATTACGGGTTCTCGCCCGTTGTTTTTGATATGATACTGAAGGCGTACGCGGAGAAGGGCATGGTAAAGAATGCGCTCTATGTGTTTGATAAAATGGGCAAGTGCAGCCAAGTGCCGAGTTTGAGATCTTGTAATTCTTTGCTGAGCGGGTTAGTTAGAAAGGGTGAGAGTTACGCCGCAGTTCTTGTGTTTGATCAGATGGTGAGGATGGGGATTGTGCCCGATATGTTCACTTGTGCGATAATGGTGAATGCGAATTGCAAGAATGGGCGGGTTGATAAGGCTGTGGAGTTTGTGGAGGAGATGGAAAATGCTGGTTTTGAAATGAATATAGTCGCTTACAATAGCTTGATTGATGGGTATGTGAGTTGTGGGGACATGGAAGGAGTTGAGCGGGTGTTGAAGATGATGGCCGATAAGGGAGTGTCAAGAAACATGGTTACGTACACGTGTGTGGTTAAGGGTTATTGCAAGCAATGTAAAGTGGAAAAAGCAGAGAAGGTTGTTCGGGCAATGGAGGATGATGAGTCCATCGTTCCGGATGAGCGTGTTTATGGCATATTGTTGGATGGTTATTGTAAGATAGGCAAAATGGATGATGCTTTAAGAGTTAAAGATAAGTTGCTGGAGGTAGGTTTCAGTTTGAATAATGTCATTTGCAATTGTTTGATCAATGGGTATTGTAAATTCGGTCAACTTTCCAAAGCAGAGGTCTTGGTATCGCAGCTGAGAGATTGGAACTTAAAGCTGGACTCCTACGGTTATAATGCTCTAGTAGATGGCCACTGCAGAGAAGGCTTGATAAGAGAGGCTTTTAGGTTATGCGACGAGATGATTCACGAAGGAATCGAACCATCTGCTGTAACTTATAATACTCTTCTCAAGGGTCTATGTCGGGTCGGAGACTTCGATGACGCCTTACATCTGTGGCGTTTGATGCTGGAAAGAGGCGTGGCCCCTAATGAAATCACCATGTGCACGTTGCTAGACGTGTATCTGAAGATGGAGGATCTTGAAAGGGCGCTTTCTCTGTGGAAAGAAATCTTGGCGAGGGGTTTCGCCAAATCGAGCATTGTCTTCAACACCATGATCCACGGGCTGTGTAAGATGGGGAAAATGGCCGAAGCAGAGGAGATTTTCTGGAGAATGGAGGGACAGAGATGCTCACCTGATGAAATAACATTTAGAGCCCTCAGAGATGGGTACTGTAAAGTAGGGAATTTCGAACGAGCTCTCGCCTTTTCGTCGAAATGCCAGACCGTATAACGAAATATAGAGAGCCCCTTCGCTGGAAAAAGATCATTCTTTTATTCTTTATTTTGGCTGAGTTAAGCTTTCCCTATGATGAGCTTCAAGCATCTCCTGAAACTCAATGTCACTATAACCTAGATGAGCTTGTTTTTTAGTACAGTTAGGCTTGCACTTGCTTTGAGTACAACAACCAGGAAAGAAATCCACAGGAAGAGCTCCAAAAGGAAGGGTAAGGGCCGTCTAATAAAGGAAGCAACTGAGGCGAGGAGAAGTTGAGGTGCTTGTTTTAAAAAGGGTTCACACAACGAAAAATCTCAAACTGATACACTTGAGACAATTTTACTCTGAATTAATTTTTTAACCATCAGAAACTCCAAATCGGCATACATGTGATAAATTTATCTTAAATTAATATTTTGACTACCAAAAATACAAAATTGATGTACTTGTGACGAATTTATCTCCTATTACATTGGATTAATACCACGAAAAATCACAAATTAGTACACTTGTGACAAACTGAGATTAAAATCTCTACCAGGTACATCTGTCAATTGCCACGTATCATCTAACTAAGCAATTTGATGGCAAAATTTAATAAAAACTAACGGAAGATAAATTTGTCACAAAAGTACCAATTTGAAATTTTTTATGGTAAAAAAATTAGTTTAAGGTAAATCTGTCACATATATACCAGTTTGAGGTTTTTTGTGGTATTAACCCTTATAAAAAGTGTTCAACTTTTATGTGAAAAAAAAGTTAATTTTGAAATTCTTATGAAAAAGATTTACATTATTTCAAATGACTAACATGACTTTTCAAGGATAGAAGTATAATTTCATGACATTGTTTGAATAAAAACTTAGAAGTTATGTAAAATACACTCAAAACTTTGAAAGTCGTATATGTTTATCGTCGTACTTAACTTTAGGTAAAATTTAGTTTTTCTTTCAATTTTTTGTATGGAAAAGAAAATTTTAACATGAGGGAGAGGTTCCATGACCATCTAGGAACGAGAGAGAATAAGGTTATTTTCAACCTCCCTAAATCCTCAAGAGCTGTAAGTACTTACACGATGCTTTTAAAGTAAATGTACTATATGTTTATTCAAAATAAGCAAATAATTAGAAGCTAGTCAAATTTTATTTATGTAGTTGTTTCAAATAAAAGAAATAATAAACTAATTAAATTCCAAGCAGGATTTGGATCCCATAGCTATCTCAAGTTTGAAAGAGATCTAAACCAAAGTTTACCATCTTAAACGCATCATGAAGCCATCCTTACTACGCTATATCTCTCTTCTTAAAACGTTACATGAGAACGGAAAAATGGATAGAGGTTTAACTGCTATAACAAAATAAAAGTTCCTCAAATGTAGAGAAAATATTAAGATTGGAGAAATAAAATCATGCTACTTCCATATATATATATATATATATATATATAAGATTTATGCATAATTTCCTCATAATATTATTATCCACTTCAGTCATTTTTGCGTTATTTCCCTCAACAAAACTATTTTACATGATTCTTACCCGCGCATAACTAATATTCTCCAATGAGATAAGAGAAAAGAAAAAAAAAAGAGAAATTCAGAACAAAAAAACAAAATTGACAATGACAAAAGTCCGTCGTTGTCCCCTTTAATACGTTGTGGAGACCTCAGCTCGAAATGGACATAGAGACTTCTACTTCTTGGCAGACATGCATTACTAGTCCAGATAATAATCTCATCTAGAATATTTGATGTATTACTGACAATTCCATTGACTTTGACTTTATGGTTTTTTAAATTCCTTGTAGACTTTATAAATTAATTTCGAAATTATTCTAAGAAGGTGATGTTATCATTGACTTAAGTTTTTTTTTTTTTGTGTAGTCATCTTCCTTAAACTCAGAGGATCATGAATGGTTTACACAAGAGAGTATATTAATCTACATTAAAAAGGTCATGTGGGGATAATCATCCAATTAATTGTAAATCTACTTTACAGACGTCAATTAAGTCATGAACTTTTCAACTTTATCAATATAGTCCTAAACCTTTGTGCGAAATTTCAATATAATCCTTCCAGCAAATTGCCTCTGTTGTGTCCAGTCATGACCAGCCGGCTTACATGGCATGCTAATGTGGAAAACCATGTCATCAATGTCCGACATCCATTGATCGAAAGGATTACATTGAATTTTTATGTAAAGTTTCGGACTACACTGGCAAAATCGAAAAGTTTAGAATTGAATTGACATCCAGACAGTAAATTTAGAATTAATTGGGTAATTATCCTTGTCATTTGTATAGTGTATTTTGAGCTTGTACTATTGATTCCACATTTAATTTAGAAAAAAATCAGTTACTTTTTTGCTAGGAATTGATTATTCATTATTATAATAGACTTTGTTAGTTAATACAATGAAATCTGATGCATATGTATTATCTATTGACATTGAAAACCCAGAGGAGTTGTTTAAGGAGATACATGTTTATCATCCTCGAATCATCGTGCACATTCCTTTTTTGCCACATCTACAAATGAGAATGTCTGCTGCAACGATTACCGCATGTGTGTTGACTAGAGGTAATCGGTTTCATAATGGGTCAATTCTCACTCTACAACAGGGAATTGTACTAGGATGGTCGTTCCCACTTTGTGGGTTCAACAACCGATTGTGAGTACTTTGGTCATATATTTGCCTCATTCTGACTCACCAACCGAACACACCACCTCAGCACCAACTTCACTTATCATCAAATTACATACAATAATCATGTCCAACATCCCAACAAAAAAACGAAACACTAACAACAGAACCAAGAAAGACACAATCATCTGAGAACAAACAACAAAAGTCATAAAGATTTCTCTAAGAGATGAGCTTCACGAAAAAGAGAGATTCTTACAAGCTGACCTCAAGAAAAGGCAAAAGCCACAAAAATTTCTAAATTATACTTATTGTGACACATTTATCTTAAACCTTTTTTGTGATACAAGAAATTTCAAACTTATACCTCTGTGACACGTTTACCCTCCACCAAAGTTTTGTCAATGAACACCATTAAAATTTTCCTGCATGGATGTCGAAAAAGAAACAGTATTGACATGACATCCATGTAGTTTAAATGAAACAAAAACAATATCGTTTGGTTGAAAAATCATATGATAGAATCTTGATGGAAGATAAACATGTCACATAGGTACGAGTTTAGAGTTTTTTATGTCACAAAATTTTTTTAAGGATAAATGTGTCGCAGTAGGCATGATTTTGGGTTTTTTGGCTCCCCCCCCCCCCCCCACACCCCAAAAAACAAAGGAGAAAGAACTAGTCTTCTAGAGTTCTTATGGACTTTGAACTATGTAGAAACACAAATGACTTCTAAGAACTTTCATTGGGTTTTGTGAGCGTGAGGCGTGCATCATGAGAGAGAGAGAGAGAGAGAGAGAGAGAGAGAGAGAGAGGGGGGGGGGGGGGGGGGGGGAGGGGTGGGGGCTGAGTGAAGAATGAGTAATTAGGATTGACCAAGAAAGAGGCATGTGTCACGAACTGTGATTATCATGTACTCTCACACCCTTATGAGTGGAGCTTGGAACTGTCGGGGTGAAGATATAATTGGTTCTTGGGAGTGGTGTCATGGTTGTTCATGCTAGGAATTCTACGTTAAAATGAATATATCCTTAGGAGCTCTGAAAGTGGGGTTGGCCTCCCGTACACAAACTTAGCAATTAGACAATAAAATTTAATGAAAACTAATGGAGGGTAAATTTATTGCAAATATACCAATTTGAAATTTTTCATGATATTAACCCTTTTAAAAAGTGTTCAACTTTTCTGTGAAAAATAGTTATTTTGAAATTCTTATGAAAAGATTTACATTATTTCAAATGACTGGCATGACTTTTCAAGGATAGAAGTATAATTTCATGACATTGTTTGTATAAAAACTTAGAAGTTACGTAAAATTCACTCCGAACTGTGAAAGTCGTATATGTTTATCGTTGGACTTAACTTTAGGTAAAATTTAGTTTTTCTTTTAATTTTTGTGTGGAAAAGAAAATTTTAACAAGAGAGAGAGGTTCCATGGCCATCTAGGAACGAGAGAGAATAAGGTTATTTTCAACCTTCCTAAATCCTCTAGAGCTGTAACTCCTTACACAATGCTTTTAAAGTAAATGTACTATATGTTTATTCAAAATAAGCAAATAATTAGAAGCTAGTCAAATTTTATTCATGTGGTTGTTTCAAATAAAAGAAATAATAAACTAATTAAATTCCAAGCAGGATTTGGATCCCATACCTATCTCCAGTTTGAAAGAGACTTAAAACAAAGTTTACCATCTTAAACACATCTTGGATCGATCCTTACTACGCAGAATGCCATATCTCTCTCTCTCTCCAAAGTCTTGGTAGAATTAAATTTATATCCGTCCTAAAAAGTTACATGAGAATGGAGAAATGGATAGAGGTTTAACTGCTATAACAAAATAAAAGTTCCTGAAATGGAGAGTAAATATTAAGATTGGAGAAATAAAATCGCGCTACTTCCAATATATATAGGAGATTTATGCATAATTTCCTCATAATACTATTATCCACTTATGTCATTTTTGCGTTATTTCCCTCAACAAACCTATTTTACATTATTCTTACCCGTACATAACTAATATTCGCCAATGAGATAAGAGAAAAGAAAAGAAAAATAAGAGAAATTCAGAACAAGAAAACAAAATTGGAAATGCCAAAAGTCCATTGTTGTCATCCCCTTTAATACGCTGTGGAGGCCTCAGCTCGAAATGGACATAGAGACTTCTACTTCTTGGCAGAAACGTATTACTGACAATTCCACTGACTTTGACTTTATGGTTTTTTAACTTGCTTGTAGACTTTATAAATTAATTTCGAAATTATTCTAAGAAGGTGATGTTATCATTGACTTAAGTTATTTTTTTTTGTAGTCATCTTCCTTAAACTCACGGGATCATGAATGGCTTACACAAGAGAGTACATTAATCTACACCAAAAAGGTCATATGGAAATTGTTGCGCCGCGCCTTTTTCGGGCACGCTAAGGAGGTACTTCCATTTGCCACGAATGGGGAAACTGTCTCCGAACGGGCTACTAAAGTCCAATATAGATATTTCGCCTAGACGTCCCATCACTAGACAAACGGGGGGTCTTTCCCAGATCATACCTCATGTGACAGTGGGTTATAATTTTTATCTTTCTATTTAATGTATGTTTTTAATTTGGAGTCGCAACTACTCATTATTGGTAGGTTGACTAGAAATCTAATCGAGGTATGGGAGAAATATCACGATTCTACGAACCAGAGACTCTGAATATGGGAACTTGGTTACGCTAATGATCCCGAATCGATATCCCTAACACCCTTTTGGTACCTAAAAGAATACGATGTGTCTAACGTATCACACGATTTTTCAAGACCTATCCACTAATCCTAACCATTCTAATCATGGAAAATCAATCAATTAATCAATAATAGCACAATCAATGTCAATCAAACAAAGCAATCCTAATTTGTGTCTAAGGAAAGCCAATTCAAAACACCTAAATCCTAATAAAGTACTAAAGGCTTGTTCATTTCATGATTTATGTCATTTTAGGTTTTAGGTCATTTTAGGGGTAAAAAAGCCCAAACTGAGAATTTTCTAAAAATGCTATTTGGACACTTTCAAAAGTTCTAATTTCACTTGCAAAGATTGGTCACAGTATTTTTAAGCATTTTGAGAATTTTTGAAATTTTTTATTTTTTTTCAAAAAATAATTTTCTGAGAATTGTCCTTTCCGAGAGTTGATTTTTATGTTTTTTGAGAATTTTTAAATTTTTTATGGGTTTTTGAACTTTCCATTTTTTTTGTATTTTTCTGAATTTTTCACATTTTTTGTTTGTTTTTCTGGATTTTCTGAATTTTTATAGACTTTTTTCTAATTTTTCTAATTTTCCGAATTTCTAAAAAAAATTCCAAAATTTCCGAAATTTCTATTTTTAGAGTTTTTCTGAATTTCTAAAATTCTATGATTTTTTAAAAATTTAAAATTTTTTAATTTTTAAAAATTTCCCATTGGAGTGAATGAACCAGACTGGCTAGTTCAACCCGGTCTGGCCGAACCAAACCGGGCGTTGTTGGCGCCGATCGACTCTCCGGCGGGCACTACGCTAAACGGCGCTGTTTGGCCCTTTGTTCTTTGGGGCATTTACCCAAACAGGTGGCATTCACGTTTCTTCATTTTGGGTTTTCAAGGCTACCTGTTCAAGCCCTCCTCCAGCGACCTTCCGATGCTTTCAAGACCTGATTTTAGGTTCTATACCAAGACTACATCATCCTCTATCAATATCAACTCGTAGATTCGCCATCGGATCATCACCAGCTGGTGAGATTCAAGCTTAAAAACCTAAATCATTTCTATCTAAAACTAACATTTCCAAAAATTCAAATCATTATTCTAAACGTCCTAGCTGTCTAAATCGCTCAAAATGAGCATAAAATCATCAAACAAGGCAAGAATTGACTAACTTGAGTGGCCTAGGGCCACAGGAAGTACTCTGGCAAGGGTCCCCAAGCTTAGGCGAGGGTTGACAGCGGCGGTCGACTTGATTTTACGCATATTCAACCATTCCAAATGCAAACAAGTAATGAAAAAGTGATAAAAAAAATGTATTCTAAACATCAAGAACCTCAAAATCAGAGAGAAAACCGCATAATCAACAAGATTAAACTCAATCGTGTTCTTTGGAATTCTGGAAAACCGTAATGAATATTGAACTTTACCTGCTTTGTTTGAGATTGAAACGTTGTCCCCGAGCTAATTGGCTCCTGTGGAACTCTTCCTTGACACTTGTACTACGAGCTAATGATCTGAGACTTGCCAAAGGAGTTTTGGACACGCCGGCCGAGCTTGATTTTCAGGCGCCAACGACCAAGCTTGCACCAATCGTCTCAAGTGAGGAAGCTCACCGTCTAGGCCAATTCGTCGATGCTTTTCGAGCCAGAAAAGTGCCGATCACTCGGTCTTGGGAGCCTCAACTCACTCTCTCTCTAGAAATCTCTCTCTCTCTAGAATATCTTCGAGCAAGTTCTATGCGCGGGATAATGTTCTTCCTCCCTTTTTGTTACTTGATTTTCTCGCCTAAAGTTGGTTATCACCGACTTGGGGTTGGTTGGATCGAATCTTCGATGCCAGCTGAAGAAGCTCCAGCTGGAATTGGAGTTTAAAACGTGCTCATTAAGTTAGATTAAGTCGGCAAAGAGGCGAGCACAAGCTGATTTTTCTGGGTTTTGTATGCTTTGGGCAAGTCGAGCGAAGAAGGGGACCGACTCGAGTCGGTCGAGTTGACCCGGCGGACCCGACAGGCCTAGGTTGGTCTAAAATCACAAATTAAGCTCGATTTTGACCCAATTTTTCGATTTCAACCCCGAAATTGAATTTCTCATCACATTTCGCACCCAAATATGTGATTTACCTTAGTTTTTATCACAATTAAACCCAAGATTTTCATATTGTAAATTCGGTTATTGGGGTTTTTGTCTAATTCAATATCCAGATGACCTGATTGGACAAAATTGGTGTCAAAATTGGATTACCTACACCTGATTAACCCTAGAAATGATGGTCTCAGGATTCGACAATTTCGAATTGGTTATGGTCCCCAATTTGGGTTTAAAATTCCTAATTTTCAATTGAATTTTGGGCCTTTTTAATTTCTTCAGAAAATTGTGCAATTGAACCAACCATTATGCAATTCAAGGTCCCGGAATCATTTGTTGTGAAGACACTACAGCCGAAAATTGACTAGAAATGACTCAATTGAATTTTTGGCTCAATTTGAGCTTGATTTTATCCAATTTTGGGAAAAGCACATTCCTGATTGAGATTTTCAAAAATTGATGCTATATTGGTGAAATTGGATTTAAAATAAGACTAATGACTATTTTTATGGAATTTTTGGATTCCATTGGCTATTTTTCTTGACTTTCACTTTTATTTTGACCAAAAGAAATTAAAGAAAAATTCAGGAAAATTTTAAAAATTACTTTTGGTTTAGAAATAGGTTTCTAAGCTTGGCC
Organism: Syzygium jambos; assembly: GCA_031216235.1. Taxonomy (NCBI): domain Eukaryota; kingdom Viridiplantae; phylum Streptophyta; class Magnoliopsida; order Myrtales; family Myrtaceae; genus Syzygium; species Syzygium jambos. The sequence goes on from CM062225.1 coordinate 22,025,162, forward strand.
AAGGTTCCTAATCCTAATTTTTTAATTTTTGGAAAAAATTGAAAAAATAAGCTAAAAATCATGTGTTAACAGGAATAATCATCCATTTAACTGTAAATTTACTTTATGGATGTCAATTCAGTTTTCAACTTTTTAATTTTGTAAATGTAGTCATAAACCTTTGCGCGAAATTTCAATATAGCCCTTTCGGCAAATTGCTATTGTTGCGTCAAGTCATGGCCGGCCTACATGGCATGTCGATGTGGACAACCATGTCATCAATGTATGGTAGCCATTGGCTGAAAGGTTTACAGTGAAATTTTGCGTAAATGTTTCAGATTACAGTGGAAAAATCGAAAAATTTAGAACTGAATCGACTTCCATACAATAGATTTATAATTGATTGGGTAATTATCTTGGTAATTTGTATAGTGTATTTTGAGCTTGTACTAAAGGTTCCTTGTTTAACATAGAAAAAAATCAGTTACTTTTTTGCTACAATTGATTATTCATTTTCATAATAGAATCTGTTAGCTAATACAATGAGATCCGACACATGTATTATAACCCAAAGGAGTTGTTTGAGGATATACATGCTTGTCATCCTCAAATCACCGTGCACATTCCTTTTTTGCCACACCTACGAATAAGAATATGTCTGATGATTAGTTCCAGGGTGGGTCAATTTTCACTCTGCAACGGGGGTCATATGTTTGCCTTGTTCTGACTCACCAATCGAACACACCACCTCAACAGAAACTTCACTGATCATCAATTACAAATATAATTTCATCAAACATCCCAACAAAAAAGCGAAACACTAAACAACAGAACCCAAGAAAGACAATCATATGAGAACAAATAACAAAAGTGGTAAAGATTTCTCTAAAAGATGTGCTTCACGAAAAAGAGATTCTTACAAGCTAACCTAAAAAAAAAAAAGGCAAAAGCCACCAAAATTCTTAAATTATGCTCACTGTGATATATTTATCCTAAATTTTGTACGTCACATAATTTTTTTTTAACTTGTACTTATGTGACACATTTACCCTTCGTCAAGGTTTTGTTAATGAGCACCATTAGGATTTGCCTATATGGACACCAAAAAAGGAAACGATGTTGACATGGCACTCATGTAGCTTAAATGAAATAAAAATGACATAATTTTAACTGAAAAATCATTTGATGGAATCTTGACGGAGGATAAATATATGACATATTTATAAATTTGGAGTCTTTTATGTTACAAGAAAAAATTTAGGGTAAATGTGTCACAATGGGCATAATTTGAGTTTTTTTGTAGCTCCCCCCCCCCCCAAGAAAAGGAGAAAGAACTAGTCTTCCGGAGCTCTTTTGGACTTGAACTATGTAGATACACAAACAACTTCCGAGAACTTTCATTGGGTTTGTCGTTCGAGAGAGAAAGAGAGAGAGAGAGAGAGAGAGAGAGAGAGAGAGAGAGAGGGTCGTGGTTAATTTGGATTGAGCAAGAAAGAGGCACGTGTCACGAATCATGATTCTCCCGTACTCTCGTACCCTTATGAGTAGAGCTTGGTGCCGTTAGGATGAAAAGTGGGTAATGCAAAGGGGACGATACAACTGGTTTATGGGAGTGTCGTCATGATGGTTTGTGCAAAGAATTATATATTAGAATGGATATACCTTTAGGAGCTCTAAAAACGGGGTTGGGCTCCCATGCATAAATTGATCGGGAGCTGATGCCACTCTATTGATGAGGTTATGGCACGCCGAAACCAATTGGTATGCTTAAAGTGTTTTTTGTATCTCGCTCGAGAAACTGGATGCTCAAGCTAAGTTGAGCATGGTACGATCCAATACAAAAATGTTATTCAACGTACTGTTATTAGGAACAACTATATAAAGAAGGCTGACTTGGAGTCTTCTCACTTCGCCAAGCACTGTATGGGATATTCCGTGGCCAAGGAACTACCGGGCCATGACAAATGGTATCAGAGTAGGGATCCCTCCAATAGGTTGATGATTCAAGGAAAGCCTATGGTCTTCCCGATCCTATGAGGGCAGAGTGAATTGTCGAGACTAAGAGGGCTTGGACAATGTGTGACTCTCGTCCAGCTTCTAAGATGGCAATAGGGGCATGGGGTGGAATCGAATTGCTTATTGAATAGGGATAACGTTTTTGGATGAATTAGCGAATCCCAAAAGGAGGTTTGTTATCACGTTTCCAACAAGGGGAAAACCCTCCATTGGCTTGCTAAGATCAGGAGAAGTCTAGTAGGCGAAAGAAGATATTGCTAAGGGAGTGCAATTGGCTAGAGATGCCACACTTCTCAGGGAGCACAAGTGACCGGAGATTTGCGAATAGTGTTGATCGAGGGAAGCTACTAGTGGAGTGAAGTGGAGTGACTTGTTCGGTTGGGCGAGTGTTGCCATTCATAAGAGTCCCAAGGAGTGACGTTAATGGTTGGGAAACGCAGGGAAGCGACAGCATAACTCGCAACGAAGGCGTTGGGGAGTTGAGTGGGGGAGAATGTCACAGACCATGATGCTCCTGGAGTTTGGTGCCATCGAGGTGAAGAGTGGGTGATGAAGAGGGGAAGATACAACTGGTTCATGGGAATATCGTCTGTGTGGTTTGTGCTAGGAATTCTAAGTTAAAACGAATGCATCTTTAGCAGCAAACTGGTTGGCAGCTAATGCCGCTCTCCTGATGAAACCAGGCAGGTCAAAACCAATTATTGTGCTTAAAGTATTTTATGTGTCTAGCTTGAGGAACTAGATGCCCAAGCTGAACTAGATGTGGTATGATATGATACGAGAATGCTAGTCTAAGTACTGTTCTTAAGAACAATTATAGAAGGAACGTTGGTCTTCTTAGTTCACCCGGCGTCACACGGCTATTTTGCAGCCACGAAACTGCCAGCCTGTGACACATGTATTGTGAGGCTTGAGCGAGCAACCATTCACTTTTGCGAGAAGAATGATAGTAAGAATAATAATTAGGGCTTTTAGTAGAGATAATAAGAAGAATTATATATAAATTCCGGTCTAGGTGGCTGGCTCTACACTTGAAATTGAGAATCGGACTGATTTCATCGATTTCGATATTTAGGAACTGGTTATCGAATCGGTTCCCGATTCGGTTCGTTCTTTTGCTCGCCCCTAATGTTGACTGCCGCATTATCGGTTTATTAATGATACCGTGTTTGTAATTTTTCGATTGAATCAAGGACAAGATAATTGAGTTTTAGTCATTCCAATCGAGATTGAAGTGTCCCGGCACTTCGATCACTCAATTAATTTCATCATATGGCCGGTAAAAACACGTTGCGTAAGTAGTCCGGCGACCGTCACGCATCGTACGACAATCCAAGCGCGTAAGTCTTCCCCCGAAGTGCATCTCGAGAGGAAGCATGAATTTATGGCCATTTGAATTCCGCCATCTTGTCAAAAAAAAAAAAAAAGAAAGAAGAAAATTCCACGTTCTTTTCGACCAAAGGCAAAAATTCCACGATCTTGATGAGGATCCACTTGGAGAAATCGCAGGTCCGTCATGCACCGTACAAATTGTATCCTAACACCACTCAATTCCACCTTCCCTTCACCGACCGACACTCCGTACTGGACATTTCTTAACACAACCATCAATTCCTCATGTTTTTTTCTTTTGTTAATATCATAAAGAACCCAAAACTAATTAATTTTTTTGATAAAAAAAATCTAAAATTAGTACACTTGTGACGATTTTACTCCAAGCTAATTTTTTTACTATCAAAATCCCTAAACTGGTACACTTGTGACAAATTTACCTTCCGTTAAATTGGATTAATATTGAAGAAAACCACAAATCTATAAATCTATGATAAATAGAGGGGTAAAACACTAAACCGGTTCACTCGTCAAGTACCAGTAAAATTTAACGGAAATTAATAGAGGATAAATTTATCACAAGTGTATCAATTTGTGATTTTTTGTGATCAAAAAATTAGCTTGAGTTAAATTTATCTTATGTATATTAATTTAAGGTTTTTTGTGATATTAAATCTTTTTCTTTTTTCCCTTTTACTAAAGAAAAAAGAGAGTAGAAAACCATTTTAATTTCGGTCAACGACATATTCAATCATATGATTAACATAGTATAAACGTGGGAAAAGGAAAGGAAAGTTCGCACAGGCTGGCTCGTTGAAATATCTCCCGCTCTGAGTCTCAGACTGGTGCGTTTGGAACCACAAAAGACGACCAACCTACACGGTTTCCAATGCTTGTCATTCGCCGTACATTCCATTTATTTATGACCGCAAACCGCTTTCAAACAAATTAATCTCAAATTTATGAAGAGTAAATGCCATAAATAATTCTGGAATTTTGGTGAACGTGTAACGTATTTAATGAACTTTAAATTTCTTCGATATGATTCTTAAATTTTAGTCTAATATATATTTCGAATTTTTAGTTTATTTAATACAATCTTTAAACTTTTGGTGCATGTTTAATTTAATTCCCGAACCTTATGAAAAATATTTGATGTTATCATACATTGAGCTAAAATTCAAAAATCACATTAAATAAATTTAATGTTCAAGAACCGTGCATCGTACATTGAGACAAAGTTCATGAATCATTCGTGTCATTATTCCATTTATGAAATGTCTCGCTAATCTTGTATGTCAAGTGAATATTTCGAACAAGATTCCGTTCACGTTTGGCCATGTGAGTATGCGATCAAACACGTGTCAAACAAACATACTATACACGTACGTATCTTAACGGTTAAGTCATTTCAAGTGATTTTACCAATTGCGCTTTCAAGTATGTGCTAAATCAAAACCGGGGTTCTAGTGGCTTTGAGATTCGTGCCTCCGGATCGAATTCCATGGACTCTATCATAAGTTTGGGTAACGGAGATTAAATTGGTACATACCAAAATGTTTGACTATTCTACATATTTATAGTCAATAATGGAACTTCATATCAATGTCAATTTGAACCTGTCAATCAGAAATCGGGTTGTGTTCCATTATTGACGAATGTGGGGGAATTGTTTATAACCAGTTGGGGGAGAAGCTGGCAATAGCCACCATATTACGGATTTTATAATTATTTATGGGGGCAAATAATTATGAATACCACATAGAAGCTGTACCCAGGATAAGCTCTAGCTAGAACAATGTCAAAAAATGACATGGAGTTGCATTTTCAAGCTTGTTCATGAATGCCTTGACTAATCCTCATAATTTATTTCCTCGTGCTTAATGACGTTGAGCATAAGTATCGATGTAAATTCGTTCGATTTGTATGGTAGACTCAATAGAAAATTGTGAACACATGCACAGTTAATGTTATTGTAAGTATGACCCCATCTTAAACAATGGGAATTAGTCAAGTATATTTTAATTAAACCTAAACAAAACTTCTCAAAATCCATATATGCACGAATATTGTAGAAAAAATTCATTTTCAGGCTGTCCCAATTAACAAAAACGATAATGTCTGGAGACAATAGAACTTTAGTTTAATTTTGATGATCAAACCTCTTTTATTTTTCTCTACAGAGATTCAAATGTACATCCTGTGTTTAAGAACAAGATGATTCTACAGCAAAACAACTTCTCTGCATCATCCTGAACATTTTATTGCTTTCGTGTCCATCATCGTACATAATAACACATCAAGACCTCATATATATCTACAACTTTCATATCTTTGAACTAAGATCAGAACAGAAGCTCAAAGTGAAAACCATCTTGGCCTTCATCAGCAATTTTCACCATCCAGAATTGAAGTTGCACTCCAATCATGTGTGCGTGTAATGGGCAATTCATCGCCATACGAGGCGTGTGTTGCGCGATCCGATGTCGATCCTCCGGCTAAAAAGGCCCGACGTAGTATCTTCGACAACATGTTTGATCTTTCTTTTCAAGACTCCAAAGAGAATGGAGTCTGCAAGAGATCGTAGGGAGCCCAGAGTGCGTCCAATGGGCACGGCCGGTTCGCGTCGAGCCGGGCCCACGGCTTCCCTTTCCCGCTCCAGTGCAGGAGGCTCACCGGCCCGGGATGCAGATCCCGGCAGAGCCCCCGGAAGTTGTCCCCGCCGAGACCGTGCTGGTTCCACCGGTGGTCGACTGCTGCAATCCTCCCTGCCAGGACCAGCAAGAACGGCGGCAGTGACCCTAGCTCGTATATCCTCATCCTCTTCTGCAGCTCCATCCACTCCTCTATCTTCTTCGTGTAGTCCCCGTGTCGCCACCGGTCGAGATCGATCACCATCACTCCAGTGTTGAAGTAGCACGGCGTGCGGCCTGCGAAGGTCGATGACAGCGACGGGTTCGACCAGAAGGTCGGCGTGAAGTAGGCTGTGAAGTTGGCGTTGCAGTACTCGGGGGCGGCGAGGACAGCGCTAATGCCGAGCGGCGTCGATGAAAGCTTCGCGATGTCATCGACAAGAATGAGGTCGGAGTCGAGGTACACGACCTTCCGGACGCATGGAGGGAGGAGGTCGGCGAGGTAGCTCCGGGCGTAGTTCAGCGGACAGTCGAGTGCGGAGCGGATGGATGTCGAGATGAGGCCCGAGACAGCAGCGTCGCGGAAGCGGTAGAGCCAGAAGCGGAGGTAAGGGAAGGAGGCCGAGATGGTGGCGCGGAGGAGTGGGGCGTTGGCGGAGGCGACGAAGTGGAAGACCACGTTCTGGGGGCAGGAGGAGTGCTGTAGGATGGAGAGGATCGCCGCCATGGAGCCGCGGATGTACGCGGTGTCGAGGGTCATGGCCACGTGGACCGCCGTCTCGGAGCAAATGAAGACGCCGTCGTCATCCGCGTCGGGTTTCTCGGTGTCGCCTTCGACTTTGCAGTTGCTTTCCGCGATGGACGGGCAGTCCGGGGAGTTGTAGAATTGCGGGGCCTCCTTGAATCGGCGGGCGGCGACGGTGGCGGTGGCATTGGATGAGAGAACGGAGGAGAGGAGTAGGAGGAGGAGGAGGAATGGTTGTTCAGGCATACTTTTGTCAGGATTTGGAAAGAGGGAGAAGGAGAGGGCCTGTATTATTATGTGAGACGAATGTTCTTTTTATAGCATATAGAAACTTTAGAATATTGGACCAACCCCTACTTCAGATTTTGCTCTCTAAATAACATGAAGGCTTGAGCATTAATAAGAATTCTCTTATTTAAAGGGACATAATTACTAGGGTTATTATCACGAAGAATCACAAATCGGTACACGTGACAAATTTACCTATAAAAAATTCTAAATTAGTACAACTATAACAAATTTACTATCCGTTAAATTTTATTATTATATTGCTTAATTAAATAACACATGACAGTTGACGAATGTATCAGTTTGGAATTTTATTCTTTGTTTGTCTTAGATATACTAGTTTGTGATTTTTTTGTATTAGTTTAATTTAATAGAGGGTAAATTTGTCATAAGTATACCGGTTTGGGATTTTTTGTAGTAAAAAAATTAGTTTAAGATAACTTTATCACAAATATACCAGTTTGGATTTTTCGTAGTATTAACCCTAATTACTAACTAAAACCAAGGAAAAAATTGGGAAACTGGCAGATTTGGGGTGGAGAGAGAGAGAGAGAGAGAAATTTTTTGTCAATGAAAGTCTGATTGAGTTCACATCAGCAGTGGCAGGTCTTAAAGGCTATTTGGTGATGGGTCCTCTTCTGTCTCTGATATTTCACTTTCCCTGGTTTTGCTCTCCTCCGTGTAGCTGTCATTTAAGTTTGTGAAGTGAATAGTAAGACAGGCCAAAAAATGGAGAGACGATCTGTTTGGGAGGGAATTGGAGATGAGGCTGTAAATTAGGTAATGGAGTCAGAAGTTGCTTTCGCCTTAAACCATTTTAATCTTTTCGAAAGGCCTCTCTTTTCTTAATCTTTTGTAGGTAAACTATCTTCATACCCTCCTTGCTCTTAACATAAATTAAATTGTATAGTCGATACAGGGCAGAAGTCTGTCAACCACCTTTTTTATTTGAGCTTTCCTAGTTTATTATTGAACATTAGATTTCATCTAGAATTCTAGGCTATTTATCTTGATTTTAATTGTGATATTTTAGAACTTAATTCCCCTTGCCTTTAAATATAGGCCAAAAATGACTTATTGATTTGCATTCGAGCTTGTCAAATTTGGCGCTTCCATGTCTTTTATATGTCTCTCGCGTTTACATTCTTTTACTTGTTATATGATTTTCCTACCCTTTGCACAATTCTATAAACTTATCTTGCTATGACTTTCTATATGTAATTAATTTCGTTTAGAATATTATGCAACATTCCAATGCGGGAGAGTGCGTCCTTAAGATTGTAACTAAAGATGGACTGGTCGAAGTGTGTGAAAACTGCTCCGGACGCCACTTGATTGCTAACACACACGAAAGGAAACATATTTATATGACAAAACAATTCTTATTTATTAGAGTGGACCGAAAATAGGTGACCCAAATTCTAATCTCGGAACGCTCGACCCCGACATTGGTTAATTAGCTTCTTTGCTGCGAATTCATTGATACCTTCACCTTTTCACCTTGGTGAAATTGCCTTAGTTGCAACATCACATTGAGAAAAGGAAGTTTATGACCCCGTTTGAACTTGCATACCGGTAACTGATGTGCAATTGTAAAAGCTCTTCCCTTGGGATCAAGGACATTCCATATAAGGGTCTCTCTTTCTAATGTCACTTTGCCTCTTTCTGCTTTTGGGGTTCATATGAACGAATTGGTTGCTCCATGACAAAGGCAACTAGCAATATAGCTTGGGAACTAATTCACTCCACCGGGCAGAGTTGAAAGAGCATAAGAGGGGTGTTGATGTTTCATCATCAATGAAAGGCCAAGGAAAGAGAAAAAGAAAAGAGAAATAACAACAACAGTGACAAAGCCTCATTTTTTTTCTTTTCATTGACCTTCCCTCCTTCTCAGGTGTTGAACTATCGCAGTCCAGAGAGGTGAAAACTAGCAATCAAATTCTGATGATTACAAACGAGCCGAATTGAAAAACACATGGAATTGCTTTGAGTCCAAGTCTCTATCTCTTGAACGCACACTTGCCACCTTCCTTCTCATACAACCTTGTTGCTTCAGCCAAAATCTGGGTTTTCTGCTTCTTCTTTTTTTCCCTTCTGTCTTTCTTTATTCTTATTTCGTTTCATTCGGCCAGTCTAAATCTGGTGGTTGCGATTAGACTTCTTTTGAAATCTGCGTGGCCCATTTCATATGTTCATTGTTAAGAAAATGTAGGTGGCTGTTAATTACATATTGTCAATGACATATGTGCAGTTTCTTTTCTTCTATCTCTTTTCTGCGGAAACACATTTATGCAGTTTCTGCTTCCTACTGTATCAGCCTCAAAGCAGCGTTATTACAAGATTTGCGTGGTGGTCCGCATCTCTTCTAGTGTGGTTCAATATGAATATCTAGTTTCACTAGAACGAGTCTAGATAATATTCTAAAGAGCAGCTTTTCAGCAATGACAAGATATGGGTGGTGGTCCGCATCTCTTCTAGTGCGGTTCAATATGCATATCTAGTTTCACTAGAACGAGTCTAAATAATATCCTAAAGAGCCAGTAGATGGATAATTCAAGAGACCCATGTTCAGAGTCTAGTCTCATTTTCTGGTCACCTAAAGTTAAAAAGAGGCCAAACCCACAATTCTGTGAACCCCCACGCTCCTACGGTTCGTAGCTGTCAGGCACGGCTAAAACATCGGTTAGGCGTGAACCATGAAGTTCAACTAAGCAGACCCAGTTGAGGAAGCTCAATGACAGATTTTGAGAACAAGGCCAAGTTCCATAGGAGCGAGAGATCAAATAGGCGTTCGGTCAAGCGCTTGCGGGACATCCTACCTCAGCATGAGGTAGGCTGGTCCTGTTCCCCAATCCGTGTCCATCACCTCGTAAGGACAATGGCGCTATAAAGAGGTCCTAGTTATGGACAAGTTGAATGTGAAATCAATGAAGAGTGGGTGTGTTCAAGAATGGATGACGAATGGGATAAAGATCCGAAGTCCTTGTGCTTCCTAAGAACCACAACCGTGTGGGTCGCCCAATTCAGTCGACCCATTATCACTCTGCAAAAGAAAATGTCATAAAAAGAAGACGAAAAAGAAGAAACAGGCAACAGCAAAAGAACGAAAGAGTGAACCTTCGTCCTCATGCCCTTTTCGTTTGACCCATCACCTCCTAAAAAGTGGAGAACTGTCACATTGTCGATGCAGGTGATGGGAAAACAGGGCATTGTGCCTTGGGCTGGTCACTAGCTGTAATGGTCGCTCTCTTATTCGTGTATTGTACATTGTGCAATCTCAGATAGTTTCCATTGCCGCCAACCCAACATTTCACGCACCTTGAAAGTCTAGGAGTCAATAGATATTACACCCTTCAAGAACCAGGAAAAATTACAGCCGTGTAATCTTGTGGGACTCGCGCTAGTTTCGACCACATGGATAAAAAAACGAAAATCCCTCAGTCCACCATTGACAGGTCCAGTATTTCACAAAGTTATGCGGGTGTCCTTTTGCTGCCTTAGGAGTTGAAGAATGCATCTCATTAGACCAAAAACCAGTTTAATGAGTAGGAGAATGTCAGACTTACATGAATTTAATTAATAGACAGACATCTTAAGCTACCATTAATAATGAAGATGTCTCAAATTCATGTATATCGTATATTCCTGAATATCAGAATCCATTTTAGTAAAAATGCAAGAACGACTCATTTAACCCTTGGAAATGACAATGTCCGAAGTCTTCTGATCATGTAAATGTTATCTGGATTCTGTTGGTTTGAGCTCCGGATGATGAGCTCACCAGACAGACCGGTTCTTCCATATCAAAACGACCACATAAACGGAAGAAACTTGATGGCCTTTGAATTGTCTATGGCATTGACGTCAGATATAATTTCATAACGTAAGCATGCCCTCGTACGCAATGGGAATTATTTAAGGAAATGGAAGAGATCATACAGCGGCTCGTGGATAATCTTTGACAATGCAATTCTATTGCTAATTCAATTCCAAGAACCACACACATTGGTTACATCAAACTTCATGTTCACTTGTAAGATTGTACCATTTTGCAGTATATTCGTAAATTTCTCATATATCCTCATGATGGTAGTAGCAAACAGGTGATGCTATCTTCGTTCTGGTTAGCTTAGTTACAAACAACTCTCAGGAAGCTTCGCCCCAGAATTAATAATGCTTCTCTTCTTAGTAGTCGACACAAACAACAGGTAATGGTCTTTAATTGTACATGCTCCAAAGAAATCCTGTAAGTCCTGACCTGTGCTCTTGTCCACAGTTAAGAAATCGTTGTCGTGATTCAAGTATCTGGCTATCAGACCTCTCAATATTAGAACCTTTCCTCGTTGTGCTTCCATTTGTCCTGGTCCTGTTACTTTACAAGGGATGAAGACCGGATAATCGCAAAGAAAATAAGTGCACAAGATAATGTCCATGAGGAAGAATGTTCTGAAGCTCGTGCCATCAAAATCTACGTAAACTACCAAATCCCACCATCTAGCAGGCCACATTAATCCCGAAAATGGTGGCTGCAGCCCTTAATTGCATCAGCAAGAAGCCTTAGGATAGAGACCATATTGAGGGTCAGCCACACATTATTTGGAGTGAAAGGATGATCCAGAATAAATAGGAAAGCCAAATTAAACTGAGTTGCTACTGCTGATTTGTCTGTTGCTGCGGACCAATACAATAGCTACCACAGATGCCCTTGTACACAGGGTGAAAATAGTGAAAGAGATCGTGATAACGATTATCATCACATAACACGCTACTGTTATCTCAGGAAAGTGATTCTAGGATCAGCTAATATGTAAGGAAAGGTGAAGACATCAGAAAGCTCAAGTGCTCAGAGTACCTCCTCTGAGCCATACTGATCCATTTTTCATGTCTCAAACCAGGTAATGAATCCCATAAAGCAACTCAAAGAACACAGGATTGGATATTATCCAAACTACAAAAATCCTAAATACAGGTTTTCCACACCACTGATATAGCTTTATAGACAATTTCCTTGACGAGAAGACAACTTAAATCCCAATGCACTAGAAACATATACATCCAAGATAAATGGGAAACCTAGCAATTGGTTAGCAGTTTGAGCATTCAGTTGCACGATCCTTCTAATTCAGAAAGAGTGCAAAAGCCACACAGACAGCAATAACCAGAAGCAACATCTTCAGGTGAACATCTTGCTGTCCTTGGCCTCTCGGATGATGATGGTATACATGTGCGTGGTGATGGCCACCGTGAAACGTATGGGGATATCCAAATGGGAATCCAGGGGATGCACCATACATGGTGGCATCAGGAAACCCATGGAGCTGGAAGTTGAACAATGATGATGGGAAGAGACCACCAAAAGCCGCGGACAATGTGAAGTTCCCAAATCTTGCAGTTGCCATGGGCCCAAATCCACCCAAGCCACCCCTAAACCCGAGACCGTGCTGGTGAAACAGATTTGGTTCAGGAGGAGGAGGAGGAGGAGCTGTTTCAGGCCTCTGCCCTGTTGGGCGGTGAGGGATGTTAACACCTGGAACAGACCTTGATCTCGGGTCACTAGAGCTTTTACCACGGCCATACAATGGAACCAACTTCTCCTCCTCGATAAGGGCTTTACAAACTGGGCACTCTTGTGCCTGGGAATGAACACGGAGCCATTCGTAAAGGCAAGGCCAGCAGAAAAGATGCCCACACAGAGTCACAATAGGGTCTTGAGCCAAGTCCAAGCAGATGTTGCATTCAAAATTACCAGCATCATTGTTATTGTTGCTTGAGCAAGAAGGGCTTTGGGGTGGCCTGCTCGAGGATTCCCCAAAACCACTAGCCATTCTTGAGATAGCTCAGTATACAATTGCCTACACACCCAATCACAAGTCACAACCCCCGCTAAGATCGAATGAAAAATATGAAGTGACGGTTTTCATAATACCGCACGATAAAAAGTTTCAAACAATGGCTGAAGCTAATTCAAGAAGACCATCGGTTGACCCAACAAATACAAAATCCCCAAATTCATAACCACAAGATGCATTGCTTGAAAGCAATTATCTCCTACTAAAATCAACTCAACCCTTTTACATTACGCATTCACCAAGAAGCATGCCCAGAAGATGAATTCCTCTGAAGGATCAAATATCAGAAAATCAATCTCCTCAATCCCAAACAAACGCTACCACCAGAAAATCCCTTCCGAGATTGCCAAATCAACATCGCAAGCCAAATAAACAATCACCCAGCAACCCAAATTCCCAAAATTCACCAACAAAAACGCCAACGAATTCGACATCGACCTCTACATCTAATAACGAGCAAAGAACAGCAATGATTCACAACCGGACGCCGAAGATCATTAGACGAAACACAAACAGATTCGGCGTCGACCCATATCCAAAAACAAGCGAATCCATAATCGATGACCACGATAACAGCAACAGCGAGGACCATTTCATGCCCTTTGAATTGAAACGCTTCAATCAGAAGCGCTCGAACTAGCCATAAACAGAGGACCGCACTGACCTTTCTGGACGGCCGATCGACGGATCGATCCAGATGGGGAGAACGGGGAGGAGCGACCAGCGATCTCCGGCGAATGAACCCAGTTCTAACACGCCATTGATGAACCGGTTCAAAGCATCAAAGTCGTCTCTTTATCGTGCTTTTGCTATTTTCAGTGCGGTGGATTTTCCTGTTGACATTTCAGAAGACCCGGAAAGGAATCTGCACCTGCCCGAGACAAACGCCGTGTCATCGTGCGGCTGGCATCCTCCGAGCGGGGCCCCCATGTCCGCCCCTTCCATTCTCGACCGTCCGATGGGGGAATCGTCCTTTGTGGTCAAATTTTCGGGCGTGCATTGCAAAGTCCATCGCGTACCATTCATTTTCTTGACTCAAGTCCGATTAAAATACAGGGGAAATGACGTAAATGACCTCTGAATCGTCGATAAACTTTCAATTTATTCAAGATGGTCCTTAAAATTTATCTCAATATATAATGTGGTCTATAAATTTTCAATTTGTTCAATATTATCCTTGAACTTTTGGTATATGTTCAAACTGGTTCCTAGACTATACAAAAATATTCAACATTATCTTTCCATTTATTTAAGTTCGGGGATAATTAAAAATTTTTGTATAATTCAGTGACTAGTTTGAACATGTATCAAAAGTTCAAGGATCAACAAATTAAAAGTTCAATGAACATATTGCATGTTGAGCTAAAATTTAGAGACTATATTGAATAAATTGAATTTTATGGATCACATTACATATTGGGCCAAAATTCAAAGATCATTTATGTCATCATTTCTAATATATATCAAGTAATCAAAGAAGAAATCAAATCACAATGGCAGGTTGTTCCAATCACAATGATAGGTCGTGTTACAAAAGCGGTAAGCCATCATTGCACACCATCGTGGAAAATGTCGAAATCAATCATTCCGTTTATGAAAATATAAAACTATACAAATATGAAGAAGTTAATCGTTTCAGTATGCCCTCTTTCAATGAAAGTTATTGATATTCATATATACAATTATATATAGTTTTTCTTATAGGATGTTACTTTAGGAATTTATTTAAATACAAACATAAATTGGTACCACTATGTCCCATCCAAATAAATAATTCCTTACACTATAAGCAAGGTTCGATTGTGGTGGTTTGGGGGATGACCAAATGGGATTGTTCCTCTTGGTTTTTTCCTCCACCATGTTTATTAATAAAATAAAAATCGACCCAAAATTTTTCTAATATTATATTTCAAACTACTTCTTGTCCTTGTGTGCATATGACTAAATGTGCTCCAATTACGTCCAGAGTTCGTAAACGTCGTAGTTTGACAGAGATCCTCACGACATTTCGTCGTGATTCTAAAGGCCGTTTAGCTTCATTAGAGAAGAGAAATAACTAGCAAGGTTTAGATTGAATCGAGGAAATGGCTTGGATTATCATTGAAAAACCCATCAGCCCCGTGGGATGCCATGCTCCTCATGTCTGAGATGATACGAATGATCGTTCTGTATCTCGATATATCAGAGGATACATTATGAACAGTGTCATATTTTCCTCCATCCCTAATTAGATGAATAAGTAAGTGGGTTATAAAGATGGAGATCTCCAACCTGTAATCTCAATTAATTTTGCGTGTGGATGATGTCAATAACATATAATGCACCAATCGGAAGTAGTTCTCCAATTAGGGACGGAGAAAATATCGCTCCTATAGACACATTAAGTAATGTTGTTCACTAATATAATTCTGCAGATTCTTACATTGTGTGAATCAATGCAATATATCAAGTGTTTTTTTTGGTTGGGATGCAACATATCAATTTAAGTGCTGAAATTTGGTTATGAATATTACTCTCCAACTTAGGTATCAACTTATTTCATAATGGAAAAACATCAAATGCATTAAAAAACATTCGGAAATTTAATTGCTAGAACTAAATTTTTTATTGAACGCTTGGAATTATTGTCATTATCCCTACTTTCTAAATAGATAAGTAGAAAGAAAGGGAAAAGGAAAAAAATCAACTAAATAGATTAAATCTGCCTTTCCTCAAAATTCATTTTCTTAAAAGCCGTCTCATGAGGCAAATAACTTAGAGATACTTATCAAAAAGGTCCTAAACATATTGTACTGATGCCAATTCAATCATATATTTTTCAATTTGATTAATTAACCCATAAATCTTTTGACAATTTGCTATATAGTCCTTCTAATTAATTTTGGTAAAAAATCACTGACGTGGACGTCAGCTTTGGAATAACCTAATTTTTATTTTATTTTATTTGCTATCTCGTGTACTTAGGGAGGTGAATGTTTGCTAATTGTCTTGCTGATTTTGATGTTGACAATAATGATGATAGTCAAGATTTTGAGAATTGCCCTCCAAAAAGACATGATTCTTCTGTTGGTAGGTAGGGGATCAAATACGAAATGTGTACAACACAAAATTTCAACATGAAATTTAGGGCTTGAAGCCTCCTGTGTTTGGGCCTCTTTCTAGGTAGTTGACATAGGACAACTCTATCTGTACTCAGCCCATACAAAACGCTCTCTTGTTACCTTTCTTTATACACGCCTTAGGGATAAATGCATCGGAGGTCTCTAATACATAATCAGGTCTCCAAACTTTTTTTTATGCAATTGAATCCCTAAAATATACTCTCTTTTTTTTTTCAATTTGGTCCTTAAGTGAAGAGTGGTGGCTTTGCTGGGTAAAGATGCACCGGTGGAAACCGAGAAGAGAGGGGCCAGGTTCATATGAAATTAGTTCTACACATACTCATTTATGATTTTCAGTAAAATTTCTATTTATCGCATGTTGTTCGTGGTTAAAATGATTTTTTTTATACATATGAGACATCTGGTACAAATATTTCGGTTTTCGATTTATTTCATATTTGTCGTCAGTCAATTAAAAGATGCAACACGTCAATTATCATCTATATTCCAAAATTTTGAGGCCTTTTTATGTTCATACAAATACGCACGATATTGATTTCCATTTCTCATTAGATATGGTACAAAGTAATAATGAACCACAACGATTAGATACGATAGTATTTTAAAATCTTTTACTTTGAATGGTCCTTATTTTATATGCAAGTTTTTTTTTATCATTATAGCACGATTGATATATACTCAGAATAACATCTTATAACTTCACATATATTATAATAACGCCGAATATTTTTCATGAACATTTAAAAGAAAAATAATTTCCGACTACCATAGTATGACGCGACTAGTGGGAGAACATAAATCATAATAGGGAAGTGTCACCTCAGGTTTGTAGATTTGCAAAATCTTTTTCCTTTTAACAAAAGTAGGAAGACAAATTTATAGTTTCACCTGATATGATCATACGAATACACATAATGCAAAATCATAAATACCAATTTGCAATTTTTAAAAGATTCATGCCTTCAAACATTTTCCCGGGAGTTCTTATTGGTGAATTACAAAGATGGACATTTAATTTTAGTAAAATTTTCACGCGAGCGATATTCATTTGTGGAACTCGTCAATAAGAGACATGATTGGCTAGAGTTTTTTTTCCTTTAATCATAGATGAAGAAAAGTAGAGTCATCTAAGAGGTGTCCTTTCTCCTCGTCACTTTCTTTTTCAGCTGAATTTTCTTGGAAGATAATCATCAAAAAAATCCCAAACCGATTATGTGCATGTCAATTCAATTCTAACCTTTTAATTTGATCAATTTAATCCTAAACCTCTTGACAATTTGCCAATATATTCATTCCAGCATAAATTGGCCGGAAATCGATGATATGAATGCCAATTATACTACGTGGCACAACTGTCCTAATATGGACAATTTTAAAATTTTTTTAAAAAAAATTTCTAAGAATTTCCTTTTTCTTTTTTATTAAAAAAATAAAAAGAATAATCCCCATTAGCGTTAGCCATGTCATGTCAGATGGCCGGCGTCCACGTCAGAGATTTTCGACCAAAATTGGCCGTAAGGATTACATTGGCAAATCGTCAAAATGTTTAGAACTAAATTGGCCAAATTAGCAAATCTAAAAAAATTGGCCAAATTAAAATATTTAGAATTGAATTGGCATTTGTATAATAGGTTTAAAACCTTTTTGATAATTTTCCCATTTCCTCGTACACTTTTCCTATGCGGATCTTTGGTTACACAATGATTTCCTCCCTATTTAATCCATGCAGGGGATTATTAGCAATCTTGTCTTTGCGATGTATAGATGTTTCAACTATATATGGAAAAAATAATAAAACAATAATGAGTATGAAGCATCCTAAATGCCTGTAACTAGTGAGTCTGACGGAAATACGTTGTCTTGTCGAGTTAAAAGCAAGCCCTTCATTCAAGCAATCCATCTATGAATAGATGTTGATTACTATCAATCGATTAATGTTGGACCAAACTTCAGGATGCATAGGAAGCTGCCTTAGGAACAGACCATTGATCACCTCGGTCGCATGAAACTTCATCGAGCTTAGGCTCACGGCCATCGTTGCCAATTAGAACATCCTTCCTAAAGGACGACTTGAAATCGGACAATAGGAGGAACGAGTCTACATCAGTATCACCGATTCTTCGTTCGATGTTGTCACCATACACTCATCAATTCGCAGGTTAGAATCCGAAGATGCAAGATCATGTCAAAATTCTATTGATGGTAATTTTGGCCTTTTATTTTTATCATTTATAGATATTTAATATCTTGCTATAATTTCTTGAATTTACTAGCAAATGCCATTGTCAAGGATTCTTTGCAAGTTGTAGGAATGATTTACGATAGGTGGCAGAATCCTAAGTAATTCCTTTTCAATAGGGATATTTTAGAGAGTTTTGACTTAGTGAGTTGGAGCGAGGCTCATTAGGTATGGCTCGGCCTATCCCCTAAGCATTTCTAGTGGGCTTAGTGTCGGCCCATGTCCTTCTAACATGCAGCAACCTATCATTGGCCCACCTCCCCCGACAAGGACAGCCTATCCACCGCCAATTCTCTACACCAGGACGGCCATAATATTACCGTGGCTAGAGATGCCCCAATTGTTTCTGACGACTAGTGTGGTATCTTCATGAAAACTAATCTTGTGATTGCTTCTTAACTACTACTGTTTTTGCAAGCAGTTGCTCCTCTAGTGGAAGTTTTCTACGGTTATTATTCCTGCCAGCACAACTCCCCCGTGATTCGTGTTTATGTCGCAAAGAGTTTTCGATGTTTTTGCTGCTACAAATCTGTAGGTATTCCTACCACTATGACTTCGCCATTGTTCCTGCAGCTTCTGTCTCGCTAGAATTCTTACTTTGCTGCCGTTCTTGCCTCTACGACGTTTGTGACTACGTCTTTCTCTTAAATTCCAATGGGGATCTCACCGTACCCGCTACAGCCATCGCTCCTCCCGCAGTTAGTGTTCCTATTGTTGCTCCCTCCTACGATTATCTCGCAAGTCGTTCGAATGTGTACTTGAGTAGTAGACCGGAATCGCCTGCTCCTCCTTCCTCGCCCACTGTATATCATCTCACTTCCGGTGTTACTTCTACGTAATCCCACCCTCTAACCTTTTTTGAGAGGCTAAGGGGCCTCGAGACCAAAACTCATCAGCAAATTCAATGCATGTCTTTCCACCAACTAACCCAAATCCTCCAGAAAACGCTGAAAGCCGAAATCATCAAATCCAAGACCACATCGTGAAGATCCAGGTTCGAAATCAAAGGAACCGACAAGAAAATTCTAGGTGAAGTGCACATTAGTTAACGTCATAACAAGTACATACATCGCTGTACTTCACAAGTATAATTTCTTTCCTCGTCACTATCTTTTTAGGCCCTTGGTACACATTACACTACACGGCGCTTTGAAGCTTCCCAAAAGCCTACAAACTAGCGACGGTGACGGAACTATACGTTGTCTTGTCGAGTTAAACGCAAACCCTCATGCAAGTAATCCCATGCGTCGATTGATTATAATGATAAAGAACTTTGACAGGGCTATAGTGAGACGAGCTACGTTGCCAAGTGTCATAAGAAAGAGCGTGGTGGGGTTTAACTGCGACATTCTGGTGAAGATGAAGGAGGGTTTTGTCCACCTTCTTTCCGTGTGTTCCGTTCTCGTTTTCTTTGTCACCGCGCGATTTCGGGTTGGATGAGGCGAAATCGGTTAGGTTACCAGCTAACAACATGACTGACTGATGAGACACGTAAAGGTCGCCCTCACCGTGTTCTATCTCCCAAACTAAACCACTTGTTCTTTTGCTTTAGATTGACCGGCCTGTTGCTCGCCCATCTTGGACAACCCCACTTTTTAAAACGTGTGCTGCGACATGAATCGTGATCGGTTTAGACTTTATGTATGTTGTTGTGCGAGGGATCTCAGTTTGATTGTGAGCCCTTCTGCGAGGAGGAAATCGTCCTTTCGATTCTAAACTTATCGTATGGATGTTAATTTAATCATAAACTTATTAATTTTATCAATTTAGTTCTAAACCTTCACGCGAAATTCCAATGTAGTTAATCTGGCCAATTTCGCCATAAATCACTGACGTGTAGAACAGCCGGCAATGACGTTATCATCATGTTAGCGATTTCCGACGAGAATTGATCAGAAGGATAATATTGAAATTTCACATAAAGATTATGACTAAATCGACAAAATCGAAAAGTTTTAAAGCTAAATTAGCATCCACACAATAAGTTTTTTTTATAATTGATTAAGTAATTTTTCCTATAGACAAACAAAATTCTGGGGTGATTCTCCCTTTATGATTACTATATGAATTCTAACTAAAATCCAAAACATAGGAGCATCGTATTCGTAGCACCTACTCGTTTGTCTTCCTCGCTAAGGAATCGAATCCAGAAACGCATTTACGAGGTTTTGAAATTTGTCACAATGTCTTGCAGGTACAGAGATGATTGGCTAGCTTGCAGGGCTTCTTCAGGAAAACACAGAACGCGCTTTCCACGTTTGTGTAGATCATATTGGGCTTGTACCTATGCACACATCCAAAAATCTTCCCTCCCCGAAAATAATTGTTGCACAAATCATTTTTTTCCTAAGAGTTTAATTGTCGAGAAACAAATCAACAATGCTAAGCTTTTGATCTCGTGACTCGTTCCAACATCCTAGAGTCTCGCGTCATATGGGAGAAACTGTAGTTAAGTAATATATGAGTTTTAACACCTATTCTCGAGTAATATATGAATTTTAACACCTATTCTCGAGTGGTCATTACTCCTTTTGGGGATTTGGGTCAAGTGGAATGTGGACTGAGTCGTAATAGATGGTATCCAATAGATGTGTGATTCGTGGACGGATTATGTTTTTATATGATCCAACGAGGGTGGGAAGTGGTCGATGAAGTGAGAGGAGGCTCATACGAGATGCATCTCTTAACAGATTTCTAAGATGGCAACCCACATATCGATCTAGGTGGAGTATTGCCGGGTGATATGGAACAACCCTGTCGAGGACGTTAGTTTTCTAATTGGGTTTTGTAAACATCTCAAGGTCCCTCATTGAATGGGAGAAGATTTTGTTCAGGGATGTATCATTCAACACGTTCAAATGGTCACCGCCTTATATGACTATTTCAATATCCTTTTTGTGAATTTGGCCCATGTAGAATGAGCCGAGTCATTGCACTCATAATTCGGTACCGAATTACCCTAATTATTCCTTTTAAAATTTAAATTGTTAGGAAATTAACTGACATCACACACTAGTTTGAAGTCTTCCCAAGAGAGAGAAAAGGAAAGATAGGTGCTAGAGTCGGACGATGAGGTAGGATTATTTGTTGGTCGGTTCAAATCTTCTGGTTTTTTGGATCAGGTGTGAATTGAAACCTCCTAACATTGGCCGAATCCCGCCAGTGACATGGATCGCTATCATGCATGTCGGCCTTATTTTGATCTGGGCTAAAAGGGTTCTAAAGATGACAACAAGGATCGTCTAGATCTCTCAAAATCGAAACGGAAAAACATATTCGAGGAATTGGTTAAATGAATAGTTTTGTCGCAATGTGAACTTGATCCGGATACCACCTAATTGATATACCAAAAAAAAAAACCGAATTTCATTAGTTAGGTCGTTTGAATGTTAACATGCATGTATTACACTTATCGTAAATATTATGAGGATGGTATTTCACACTTTCCGCGAGGGCAAGCAGTATCGAACATCATGATCTGTCCACGTGACAAAGATACGATGCACCATGATGCATTTACTGTCTTCTACGGACCGGAATCAAGACGTTTTTAACAAAATCACGAAGGAGTACCTAAGAACACTAAGAACACTAGGGTTTGGCTTGTCCCTAAGATTGGTTTAACAAAATCACGACGTTTTTAACAAAATAACCACGATTGGTTTGTCCCTAAGAACACTAGGGTTTGGCTCAGTTGTCACTTGACCAGCATGATTGAAGTCACAGGACCACTGGTCCTGTCTTTGACTTCTTGTCTTTCTTGCCTATCAACAAGGCCACCTTCTTATTAGGCTTATGACCATTCTTTATTCTATGCTTCCTGTTCAGATAGCTACTTCTCACCAAGATGCTCTCCGTCGCGTTTTTCCTCACGTGTAAAACCAGGTAATAACGTGCTAACCAGTTGCTACTTTTAGTTGACACATAAGAAAGATTTTGCGCGTGCCTAACTCAACTTTCAACTCACTTTCAAACCAGTACTCAACTTTTATTTTAACGTATAAATTACACTTTAGTATAGCATCGTGGAACTCAGTTCTCATGCTTTGGTACGCTACTCTAATACTATTAATAATGACTTAGATCAGTCCATAGATCAGCGCTCTCAAAAGAAATACTCAAGATGGTGACCACCTGAAAGTGGAGTTTTAATTATTTGAATCACTTCGTAAGTTCTTTTTCCTTCCATGTGGGACTGTGGTGTTATGATTTCAATTCCCTTTGAGGCGCTTGCAAACGGGGGCAAATGGCATTAGAATTGCCGTAACTTCGGTACAACACTCATTTTATAGTTAAAACTTTGCAACGATTATTTAAGTGCCACATCATTGACAAAACAATAAGTTAAGTGCCTTTAGAGACAAAATCCAATAAGTCATCCCACGTGGCTTTTGTAATGAAACTTTTATTCCTATGTGGCTTTTCTTATTAAAAAAGAAGTGCAATGTGGCGACGTGAACAAATCTCTCTCGCTCTCTCAGAAATTCTCTTACACAGACCAATGTCTAGGGTTTTTCACGCTAGTTATCATCTTCAAGACACGAGCAAGCTTGACGAGTATACAATCAAGCGAAACTTCTCAGGTCAACCATGTCCTCCATCGAAGTAAAACCAAAGCTCCACATCCCAAGCCCATCGAATCCTAATCCTCTGCTCTAAGGTTGCGTTTGATCGTCTGGATTTCTAAACATGATAGGACTGGATAGGATAGGATAAGAATCCAGGGATTTCTTCGTATCCTGTCCACTGTTTGATGGACTACGGATTTAAAGTCGGATAGGATAATTTTTTTTTTTGCTATTCATGGGTCCGGAAGAGTCAGTGAAGGAAAAAAAAGCCGAGAAATTTTTTTGGTGAAAGCGCACAAGGTGTGGGGATGAAGATGACGGCGAGTGGAGCGTAGGGTTTATGGAAAAATAAGCATTAGAAATTCTATCCGGGTCTATCCCACCCCCCTCTGGATTTTTTTATCTGATCTATATCCGACCTTATCCTATCATGGACCACCACCAAACATAGGATATGATAAAACATATAATATCCTGGCTTTTATCCAGTCAATCAAATGCAGCCTAAAGGTCTTCCAACACCAGCAAATGGCTCAATGTCGACCTCACGCTCACAATTTCTGCGGTTCCGCCATTGTCCGGGTCGTAATTTTTAGCTAATTCTCCTCCTTCAACACTTTTGCAAAGACTGGTTCCTCTGTAACCAACCTCGATGAGTTTCTCTTCTATTAGGACTACTTGTCGTTGGCTTCGCCTCCTCTACCACTACGTCTACCGTGGATTTCATGTGTCGAGGATCTCGGTGGCATTGGCTTCTTGGACTCCACATGTCAGATTTTTGAAGGTGATTTTGCCTCATTTTGAGGAATTAGGGTTAGGGTTCTCTAAGAACGCCTTAAATTTTGCCCCAATTCCTTAAACGACGTCATTTAGAGGTTTAATTGCTGAGTTCATCTTGCCAACGAGCCATGTTAGACGTTATATAATAAAATATTACCACGTCGGATTTTTCAACAACCCAAGTCACCGATGGCACTAAAGTAGTCCGTTTTTTTTTTTACGAAAGTGGTATTCGAGTAATCACTCAAAAAGTTTTGATACTAAAGTTAAAACCACTCTATATTTCTTAACGATTCATTTAGACGTAGACCTTAAAATAGACAAGGATAATTGCACCAAAACTTTTGAATAGTGCCACAACAAATTCTAACATATATCCATTTTGTGCAATCAAGCTATATCCAATTTGCATATATTGCAAAAATGTTTGAACTCAATCACACTATATGTAAGTTTTAATATTTAATTGTACTTTACGACAAATCTTAGATATTATGGTGCACTTATCTTGCCTCAAATGAATTCTCTTCAAAAGTTTGTATTCAGAAAATTGTGAAAAAAGTTACGTCTTACGTGTCAATATCTTAAATTTTTTTAAAGGTATCAACTGTCTCATATTAAACGATATATATAAAAGTGCCGTCAAACGTCAAAAGTAAATGCCCATTGATGTGGGCATTAATCATTGGAAGAGTTCTTCTCTAAAAAAGAGTCATATATTAATTAGCCAATCATTGATTTTTTTCTAGAGGATATAAAATATTCTTGAAAAGATCTTTGACGTTGGTACTAGACTTTCTTTCCCATTTAAGACGATCAATAGTCATGAGACTAAACCCAAGTTTACGATAAGATTAACCAAACCAATTGCCATCAAACTAAGAGATAAGGTGTTAATTATATGTTAAACATGTTTAATGGATCCGTTCCGACCAACGGGCATTAAAGCTGTGCATGGCAATTATTCTGTACCCGAAAACAGATTCTGATCAGAAATAATTCTTTTTCATTCTGTGCCCAAAAATAATTTCTAAACATTTAAAGGCATTTGATAACTGCCCAAAATTTCTATTCTTACAATAATAAAAGAACAGAAATGCGTTTGGTAACTACACGAAATTTCATTTTATTAATAATTTATTGAATTTTTTTAATATTTCTTTCTTTCTTTTTTCTTTTTTTTTCTTCTCTTCCTTGGCCAAGGCCAGTCGCCGGTGTCGGCGACTGGCCATAAGCCAGGGCCAGCAAGGGCGTCGCAGCCCTCGCCGCCTCCCTCGCTGCCGCCCTTGCCGGTGGCGACGGCGAGGTCGGCCTCACCAAATTTGGGCGAGGTCAAGCCTCGCCATTGCGGCCTCGCTGTCGCAACCACAAGCTGCCCTCGCCGGCCCTAGCCTGCAGTTGGTCGCCGGCGGCCGGCGGGTGGTGGCTGGAGGGCCGAAAAACAACAACAAACCAAAAAAATGAAAAAAATAAAAAAGAATCATAAATGGAAAAATTATTCCATAATCAAGAAGCTATTTTTTTTTGCTTCTTGATTATGTTCTAAAAATGATTCTGGGAATAATTTTTTGTAAAATTATGCGCGAACACAAAAAATTTAACAAACAGATTTCTGATCTTAAATTGATTTTGAAAATAAAAAAATAAAAAAATTTATAATTTGGTAAGATGTCAGACAAGCCGTAAATTTATGAGCATAGGATGATGGTACACGTGACCAGATTTGGGAGTCTTTTTGAAATAATTGTACTTTAATCAGGGACATGTGCCGCGGCAGAAACACTACCATCATGTCATGTTCGATGTCAGAGACAAGACTATTAGTTTCTATGTGTACGTTAGAAATTAAAAAAAAAAGAGAACACATTGTAATAATGGAAAATAGTGTGTGTATAGCCAAATAATGGAAAAGGTTATAATTTAAAATGAGCAATGCAAATATCGTCGAATCTCAAATTTCGTTTGTAAATTATGAGTTCGTATTAAATATTCGTGGGCAATAATTTCAACTCTTTTCCTAAAATAACACAAATATACTATTTCTTTCTTTATTTAATATTTTTCCGATTTTTTCACCAACGCATATGTACACCAAATAATGTCCGTATTGAACGTTGATGAAATCTTATTACGTATTTTGGGCATGTTATTCAATTGGTAGCTACAATTAACATATTATTATTAGCCTTAGTACATCAAACAAATTTAGTGCTGAAGTCGCGATTGTCGAACTTCCCCAATATTATCCTTCTACAAATGCACGGGAATGATTACCGAATAAGCTAGTACCGCCAAAACTAAGCACGTCATTAAAAACACGTAAAAGTTATACTACATTTTACTATATATAACCTAGACTATATTGTTCATGGAAATTCTAAATGCAAATGAACGTGTCAACGAACGTATCAAACAAGTAATATAATGATGAGAGAAGCATCGTCTCATAGAAGTTGCTGATCAATAAACCAATTAAATATTAAAAATAGACTAATTCTAAAATTTATTTGACAAATCAAAATAGAATTGAGAATAAATGAAAATTAACAATATTAGAATCAAAATCTCGAAACTAAAGGTAGTTAATCAAGATAATAAATATGTTAAAGCATCTGATTTCACTATAACCACTAAATATGAATTTCATATCATTATGCATATAAGTATAATATCAAACATGTGATAGCGAAATTTCCTAGTCTATTTACTATCTTATCTCTAAGTATAGCAAATCTACTCAGTTTATCAATCCACTATATCTTTACGTAAATTTAAATAAACATAAGTGCATTAAAATCTGTGAATATTTCCAATTTACAATAAATCTTTTACACTACCTTATCATGGAAAGCCATACAAATAACACGGTATGCCATTATCCGCATTAAATTCATAGTTATATATTATAAAAAGTAATTACATATTATCACTTCTCAATCTCAAACATGCACATCAGATCATTCAAATAGTGGCCAGTCACTTAAAGGCATTAAGCACAATAATATATTACTCACATAAATGAAATCACTTGCAAAACATAAAAAGCATGAAATTCATATCATCATAGTTTGGATACATCACAGCCCTAATAAAAGAAAATTAGAACATAATAGAAAAAGAAATGAGAATATAAATTAAACTCAACATCTTGAATCAAAGAACAAGAATTTTGTCATCGCTTTTTGTCTTTTCCTCAAAATACTTGAAAAACTTCTAGAACAATAAAAAAAAAACAACCATCTAAAAGAAAACCAGTTATGCCCCCAAGCCCTCAATGTTATCCTATTTATAGGATAATATCCAAGACTCCTATCACAAGGAAATTGCTTCCTTTTTGCATAAAATTAAGGAATAAATCATACAATCCCTGATTTTGTATCCACTTTTTAACTTTTCTCTTTTTATCATTTTTTTCTTATTTTCTCTATGTCTCATTTTCTGCAAAAACAAGGAAAATTTGAATAAATAAAAGGACATCCAAATATTTTCTCACAAATATTGCATTATTTGTTACCTAAAATAGGTAAAATAACTCTATTTTTGTAAAGATATCATATATCCACTTATATAATGCGATATCAATGATAATTCCCTTTTGAATTGGCCTTTTTTCTCTTTTAAACAAAGTAAATTCTTGGGAGATCAAGACATTCATAACGAGATATCTCGATTAGAATATTACATAATCGGCCGATGATATGTCATATCCAACTTATAATCTCAAGAGTGAATCAATCGAGAAACACGAAAAAATAATAATCGAGAAATATCGTAAAAATCCTTCTTCCTTATACGATATGAAGATGAAATAATATATTGGAGGAAGAATATGCAACACTGTTTATGGTAATAAAAAAATAAAAAATTTCGAGAAATCGATAACAAAAAAAAAAAAGAATAATAATTGGAGGTAAGGTACGGTTAATTGAATCTCCTTAAGGCGATTAGTTTCTGCCAACGGTACTAAGCAACTTCATGAAGTATGCCTCCCAAGATACAATACCTCAAGCCCGTTAATTAGCACTATGCAAACAAGACCCTATCAAACACTTCTTGAAATTGGCACGCTTAGAGAAAATTCAAGTGAGGAGATGTCGGTGTTTCTAGTAATCTTGGAACAAAGAAGTTCAAATCTATTTATAGAGTTATATATTTCCACGATACTACAGCACCTCCTGCGTGAACACATATCCGCTAGTCGATTTCGATTAATTGGAATCCAAAATCTAGTTGGCATCATAATAGCCTTCCAAAACAGTTAGATATTTGTCATGTTGTAGAACATAGTTTTCGGTTATTTGCAAATAACTTAACACTCTCAAAAGAGCATTCCAATACTCATGACCAAGATTACTTGTAAACTGGCTCAGTTTTCCTACTAAGTGCGCAATATCCGATCTAATGCAATTCATGACGTACATGATATTGCCAATAACTTGAGAATACTCTAGCTGCTTGATATTGTGTTAAACCTAGACCATCAGAATTCCTTAGAATTTTGATGTCGACTATAACATCGCAATACCTAAGTCTTTCATCTCAAAGTTCTTCTTAAAATTTTGCTTGGTGATTTTGATAACCTCAGCGTTATCTCAAAAATCAGCAAATCATTGACATATAGATAAATAAGTACACATGCAACATTTGTGGATTTAGTGTGTACACATTTATCATACTCATTGATTCTATATCCATTTTGGATTATCATACGTTCAAACTTCTCATGCAATTGTTTAGGAGCTTGTTTAAGTCCATACAATAATTTGACAAGCTTACACACTTTGTGTTGTTGTCCTTTAACCTTGAATCCTTCATGATGTTCCATACAAATCTACTTGTTAAGATCAACATTCAATAATGCAATTTTCATATCCATTTAGTGTACTTGCGAATTGTATAGCGAAGCTATAACAATCAACATCATAATTGATGTTATTCTTATTACAGGTGAATAACTATCAAAGTAGTCTAGACCTTCTCTTTGTCTAAATTCTTTGGCAACAAGCCGTGCTTTATACTTATCTATAAAACCATCAGCTTTACGCTTCTTTTTGAAGATCCATTTACATCCAATTGATTTATTTCTTTGTGGAAGTTCAACCAATTTCCAAGTGTGGTTTCTTATGATAGAATCAATCTCATTCTCAACAGCTTCTTTTTTACATTGCCTCTTGAAACGTTTGAGGCTCACCTTACGTTAGAAAATTAGGTCCCAATTTTCAATTTGTGACCTCTTGATCCTTCGAAGTTTGGCTTCTTCGGCCTCAACTTCATCATTCTCAAATTCTGATATTCTAATCTCTTCTGAGAAAGTTCGCCCTGATTTCTTTTTATAGGATATGTATCCTCAAAGCATTTAGTATCCCTTGATTCTAGGCTAGTGTTGGTATGGATTTCCACATTTTCATATTTGTGAACCAAAAATTTGTATACACTGCTATTTTGAGCATAGCCAATGAATATGTAATCCATCGTTTTAGGCCCCAACCAAGTTTGTTTAAGAGGAGAAATAGCCACCTTGTCTAGGCACCCTCACACTTTTAAAAAATTGTAGGATGACAACCTTCCTTTCCATAATTCATACAGAGTCTTGTCCGTTTTCTTGTGGGATACTTTATTTAAATTATAATTTGCAGTTAAAACTGTCTTCTCCACAAGTCCCGGGGTAAATCCGAACTTAAGAGCATGGCATTAGCCATCTCCATTAGTGTTCTATTTTTCCGTTTAGCAACTCTATTTTGCTGTGAAGTATAAGGTGTAGTTGTTTGGGGAATTGTCTCCAAACTAGCACACAACTTCTTTAAATTGGAAGAAATATATTCTCCTCTCTATTAGACCTGAGTATTTTCATTTGTCTATCATGTTAGTTCTCGTGCTCATTTTTTATACTTGATAAACATGATATAGTCTCATCTTTGCTAGTTAATAGATAAACATAGCAAAATCGAGTACAATTATCTATAAAAGTGATGGAGCACTTCTTTCCATCTCTATTTTCTAGAACCTTTAAATTACAGAGATCACTATGGATTAACTATAGAGGTTCACTCATTCTTTCGATGGATTTGAAAGATTTCTTAGCAATATTAGCTTGAACATAAGTCTCACACTTGTAACATGCATCCAACTCAAACCTTGGAATTGGCATCAAGTTTGCTATTTTTTTCATTGTACTATAGTTTACATGTTTTAATCTATTATGCCATAGATAATGAGACACAACTGTGTAAACTGAAAATTTCTCTTTATTTTTTTTTCTTTGGATACAAGAATTTTGAGTTTACACTAATCACAGTCACATTGGCTTTATACAAGTACCATTTCCCCACATACATCTCCTCTGGAAAGTATATACTTATCATATTCAAATACAATTTTGAACCCCTTCTTGACAAGTATGGGCCAAAAATGAGATTCTTCCAAATCTCTAGTACATGCATCACATTTTGTAGAATGATCTCCTTGTTGGAGGTGAACTTCAATATCACATTTTCTCTCTTGGCTATTTTTGCTGATGTAAAGTTAGCCGTATAAATCATCTTATTTTACTCAGCCTGCTCATAAAAAGAGAATAAGTGTTTATCTGCACAAATGTGATTTTTGGAACTATGTCCAACCACCAGTTGATATTGTTCGACACCAAGGATACCTCAAACACCACCACAGCAATCAACTCTCATCATCTTCATGCTCTATCAAATTTAGTTGCTTAGCTGCACCACTACCTTTGCTTTTCTTTGGGCACTTCTTGCAATCCTTCGCTCGATGGCCATGCTTATTACAAATAAACCATGTCTCTTAGAATTTATAGGACAGTTTCCACTGCTTGCCTTTTCCTTGAAAGGACTTCTTCTTCTTTCTATCTTTCTTGTAATTGGAAAACTCCACAATGTTAGCCTTTGGTTCCATGGGAGGGTTTGCATTGCTCTTGTTGTCCTCCTCAATTCTGAGGCACAGAATGAGATTCTCAAGGCTCATCTCTTTTTGTTTGTGCTTCAAATAATTTTTGAAGTTCGACCAGCCCAGAGGTAGCTTCTCAATAATAGCTGCCATTTGAAATGATTCACTAAGTCCGTTTCATGATAGATTTATTTGTAAAGATGTAATTCAAAATTATTTGTAATTCCTAGACCTGATTCATAACAGATTTAGAATCCACCATCTTGAAATCCAAGAATTTGGCAGCCACGAATTTCTTAGTGCCCGCGTCCTTAGTTTTGCATTTCTTTTCTAAGAACTCCCTAAATTGTTTAGCAATTTCAATGTTACAATAAACATTGTGTAGAGAATTTACCAAATAGTTAAGGCTATAATTTCGACATGAGAAGTCCCTGTGCTTCCAAGCCTTCAACGCCCCGAGCGTCGTAACATCTTGCTCATCTGGAATAATTATCGGGCACACCTCCAATAAGTACTTGACCAGATTCGGCGTGGTCAAATAGAAGAATATCTTCTGCTACCAATGTTTAAAGCCCACGCCAATGAATTTCTCTGGTTTCTCATTTGAAATTAGTAGAGGTGATACCATCAAACTAGACAAAACCCGTTAAACCTTCCCTCCAGAAATTGACCCATATACCATTTGGCCTATACTATTTGGAAAAACAGTCTTTGGTACATTAGTCAAACGACTTGCACCGATACCATAATAGATGGATTTAGCCCGAAGGCTTGCAGCATTTGTTGCCACAACACCAGGCCACGAGGTCTGAACCTCACCGGTCGAAACGACCATTGGAACGCCTCCAGAAATATTATGGACATCATTAGATACTTGATTGTTGCCATCTTGATTTTATGATAAACCCAACAAACAGTTAGAACGGCTAATCGCCTTAAGATTGTTGGAGATGAAGAAGAACTGACGTATTGGATGAAGAATATGTAACACTCTTTGTTGTAAATAGAAAATAAAAAAATTTTGAGAAACCAATAACCAAAAAAAAATAATTGGAGGTAAAGTATGGCTAACCGAATCTCCTTTAGGTGATTAGTTCCTACCAACGATGCTAAACAACTTTGCGAACTACGCATCCCAAGATACAACACCTTGAACCCATATGAATTAGCACTATACAAACGAACCCTATCAAACACTCCTTGAAGGCACACTTAGAGAAAAGTGAAGTCAAAAGATATAGGTGTTTCTAGTGATCTTGGAACGAAGAAGTTTAGATATATTTATAGAGTTCTAGGATTCTTGTATAGAAACGATACATGAATCATGAATTAAATAGATAGATGAATTTAGGAATAATACAAATTAAATAGATACAAGAATGTAGGAGATACATAAACTCAAGAAATATATAAATTAAGTAAATACATGAATCTTAAAGATACATGAATTAAGTAGATACATAAATATAAGAAATACATAAATTGAAAATATGTATCTTGTTCTGCTCATATTTATTGATCCATTAACACTTCATAATTACAACACTCCTTGCCAACGTGGGACGCCAATGATTGTCGAACCGGGATCAGTTAGGGAAACATGGGAATTGCGACTCGATTCACATCCCCATCTCGCACGCTCTTTCCTTCCAAGAATAGCCGAGTAAACGGGAAGGAAGATCACGAAAAGATACCAAAATCCGTGCGTGAATCTCACCATCATCCCCCCATATAAATACCCACGCACGACCCCTCTTCACCTCCCACGACCTCCTTCAACAACCGCTCCAACCTCCCCCGATTCTCAGCTCTCTGTCTCTCTTCACTCTGCCCCTGTTCTTGCTTCGTCCACAGAGCATTCATCAATGGCGGTCGTCACCTCCAAATCTCATCTCCTCCTCCTCCTCCTCCTCTGCGTCCTCTCGATTGGTATGTACTAATTTCAACACTCTCTGTCAGCCAAAGAAGAGGGGTCTCTCTTGATTTCACTCTTTCTCGGTTATTTAACCACAATTAGGAAGCTTTCCATGTCTGCACTTTTGCCCTCATCATGCAAAATCTACTGCTTGCATGAGTTTGTACGAATTTAATTAGTAGTGAAAAGATCGCGAGATTTCATCGCTCGAAAAGTTCAAGATTTGCTGATTTCTTTCTTTTTTGCGGCAGGCAATGCTATTGTATCAGCGACGGTCTTCACCCTCCAGAACCAATGCGGCTACACCGTGTGGCCCGGCACTCTCTCCGGCAACGGCGCTGCCCTCCTCGGCGACGGCGGCTTCGCCCTTCCCCCGGGCGGTTCCGTCCAGCTCCCGGCCCCGGCGGGCTGGTCTGGTCGCTTCTGGGGCCGCACTGGCTGCAGCTTCGACGGATCCGGCGCCGGGACATGCATCACGGGCGACTGCCCCGGCGGGCTCGAGTGCACCAGCGGAGGATCCCCACCGGTGACCCTGGTGGAGTTCACCATCGCCGCCCCAAACGCCGGCGGCAAGGACTTCTACGACGTGAGCCTTGTGGACGGGTACAACGTGGGGATGGGGGTGCAGGCAACCGGTGGCACTGGCGACTGCCAGTACGCAGGCTGCCTGGCCGACATCAACGCCGACTGCCCAGCGGAGCTGCGGGTCGCCGACGGGTCGGGGCAGGCGGTGGCGTGCAAGAGCGCGTGCGAGGCGTTCAACGCGCCGGAGTACTGCTGCACCGGCGACCACGGGACGCCGCAGACGTGCGGGCCGACGCGGTACTCACAGATGTTCAAGAGCGCCTGCCCGACAGCATACAGCTACGCGTACGACGACGCCACGAGCACGTGCACCTGTACCGGGTCGGACTATTTGATTACTTTTTGCCCGAACCAGTCTTAATGCCTAGATTCAAACAACATATTATTTTACTTATTATTTCTATTTTTTGGTCGAAATTTTATTATTATTACTTTAAGGGGTCAAGATTCAGAAACACTGTTGATGTTCGCACGTCAAACTCATTATCTTATGTACTGAAAATTTTAGTCCTGATTATCATGTCGTCCTCATCGGCAATTACTTTTGCAGTGCTAAGCGTATTATCGCACTCAAAATCATAAATCCTAATTACAGAATGCAATTCTCAATTTTTTTTACAAAATTTGTTCAGTATAATTCAAATGGGTTATTGAAAGGAAATCAAATTGAAATGAAATCAGAGGAGGCGAAGGAGGAGGAGCAGAGGCAACGTGATGATGCAGTGTGGTTGGGGAAGCAAATGTGATCATTGGAGAAATGAGCAGCAGCAAAATGGTGCAAAGACCAGATCTATATGTCCACACTTGGGAAGGTGTCTTTGTCCTTTTAGGGTTGTTGCTTGGCAAGTACTTGCAATTTGTTTGGGTAAAAATGTCCAAGGTGTACATTTCGTGAGCGGATAAACATTATTGTTGACATTCCTTTCACCGCATATACTCAATCGCGTTTCAAGAGTAGCAACTTCACCGATTATGCTCCATTTTCATGTTGTACTAGTATGTTGCCCCTCTTGTTGCTACAGTATTACAAGTTGCTATTACAATGTGTGTTTATTTCCTAAACCAAAATATACATAATGGTTTTTAGTTTATTTTTAAAGGTTAATACCACAAAAAATCTTAATTTGGTGTATCTATGATAAATTTACCTCAAACTAATGTTTTTACCATAAGAAACCTCAAACTGGTGTACTTGTAACAAATTTACTTCAAACTAATTTTTTTACCAAACTAGTACACTTGTGACAAATTTACCCTTAGTTAAATTGTATTAATACCACGAAAAACTAAAAATTGGTAAATCTATGATAAACAGAGGGATAAAATCCTAAACTAGTACAACCGTCAACTGCCATGTATCATCCAACTCAGCAATTTGACGGTAAAATTTAACGAAAACTAACGGAGAGTAAATTTGTCACAGATGTACCGATTTGGATTTTTTTGTGGTGAAAAAAATAGTTTGATATAAATTTGTCATAAGCATACCAATTTGAAATCTTTTGTAGTATTAGCCCTATTTTTAATTTCAAAGAATAAGGAGGACATTTAACGCCTACTATTATTCTACATAATCAATACATCAAGTAGACCTATCAACAAGTGGGTCCAACCTAGTAGCGAGCCTAAAATCATTGTCCATGCTCGCCTATGAAGATTAAGAGCTTAATTTATTTTCTACCAAAAAAAATGATCAGGGTAGGTAGGTCTAAGTAGGCCAATCTCCGGAAGGAAATTGCTTGCAATAAGCCAACCCATTTGGCCCTATGAGTCAATTTGGAAGATGTTGAGTCCATAATCATCTTAATCTAAGAAGGAAATATCTTACTTGGACGAATCATCACCTATTTAATCTTTAGGAATAAATATTAATTAAAGGAAAATATTACCAACATAGAAAATAAAAATAAAAATAAAAATAAAAAATTGGTTGAAGCCCAACATAAAGCTTTACTTGATCAAATATCGATGTTGAATCACCAATTGAAGATCTTAATTAATCCACTAACATTTCAATCTTCAAACATCAATTGCATGACTTTTTATAAGATTATTGTTAATGATGCGTACGTGGCCGAGTGGCTCTTGAAATGGGGTTTTGTGGGTGAAGTGTATGGACGGATGTGTGTGTGGGATGGTTGTCGATGGGTGAGTTGCCAAAAAAGCAAGATAGAATACGATCGCCACAAGGTAAAAAAGATGTGCCACTAATTAAGGATGATGACCGGGATCGACGAAGTTCACCACCAAGACTTACACAACAAAAAAACATGGATTTTGCCACGGAAATTTGCGACAGGGAATTTTTCGTCGCTAATTTGGGACAAAATTTGCGACGGAATTTTTTTTCCATCCCAAATTAGCGACGAAAATTATCCGTAGCTAATGTGCGATAGAATTTGCCACGAAATAAAAATTCGTCGCAAATTTGCGACGGAACATAAATCGGTCGCAAAATCCTTCGCAAATTTGGCACGGATTTATTTTCCGTCGCAATTGCGACGGATCTATTTTCTATTGCAAAATCCATCTCAAATTTGCGACGGATTTATTTTCCGTAGCAAATTTGCGACAGATTTATATTCCGTCGCAAAGTCCATAGCAAATTTGCGACGGATTTATTTTCTGTCTCAAATTTGCGACGGATTCCAAAAATTGTATTGCATTTTTCAATCCGTCGCAAATTTGCAATGGATTTATTTTTCGTCGCAAATTTGCGACGGATTCCAAAAATTGTATTGCATTTTCCAATCCGTCGCAAATTCGTTTAGCGACGAATTTTGCCAAATTTTTCATCGCAAAATTTGTCGCTAAAACCTTATTTTTTTGTAGTGTTCTAAAACTAAACCTAAGTTCTTCTAAGTCTAATCACAATGATTACCATGTCTCAATCTCTCGTGATGAGGACGAGGACTACATAAGGAATATACTCCATCACAAGACAAACTAAATATTGCCTAATGAAATCAATCTAATGCAAACTAACAATTATTAATTGAAATTCAAACTAAATTGGATGATTGTCACAAGTTCAAATGCAAAAGCGATTGGACAATTTGCTACACATCCAATTCTAAGAGAGATTAGATATTACAAATTCAAATTAGATAAGAAGATCTATTATAAACTCAAGATATTTAAAAAACTTACACTAAAGAATGTGTCTTATTTTGTGTGTGGCCACAGCAACGAGTGTGTTTAAGATTGCTTAAAAACACTCCCTAGGGCAAGACTTAGGAAAGTCACAATAAAACTCAATGTCGCGACAAATGTTGTAGCATTAGCCCATGTTTTTCTCTTCCGGCCGCTCAGGGTGGTTAAACATAAAAAATATCAACATTATCCACTTTTAAGAGATTATAATTTCATGGATCCTTAGTTAAAGAAACTTCTTCCAACCATATCTTTGAATTGCGTGCTACAAATTACGAACATAACACGTGCAAGCTTAAGTAAACGTGATTATAGTTGGCCAAAAAAACCTAAATTTAAACATGCTCGTCACTCAAGAATGGTTTGTTGGAAGTTTTCTTTAATCAGAGATAGATGAAAACATGACCCCGATTAAGATTAATTAATTTTGGCTTATGTCCATAACTTGTAAGTTTTAGTCCACCAATCATAAGATGGTCGAAGGAAATTCTTTCTAATAAAGGATAAAAGAAAATACAACTCTTCTTGTTCTTTCCTAAGACCTGCGTTCGTAATTAAGAAGGGCTATATTTTCCTTGACTTTGACTGGTAGGTTACGAATTATGGAAGTGGTTAATAGCACTATAAACCCTAAATTGGTACAAATATGATAAATATATCTTTTATTAGTTTCTATTAAATTTTACCGTCAAATTGCTGAGTTGGATGACGTG
Organism: Syzygium jambos; assembly: GCA_031216235.1. Classification (NCBI taxonomy): domain Eukaryota; kingdom Viridiplantae; phylum Streptophyta; class Magnoliopsida; order Myrtales; family Myrtaceae; genus Syzygium; species Syzygium jambos. Next base: position 22,061,979 of record CM062225.1, read on the forward strand.
TGGTAGTTGATGGGAAAACCAATTTAGGGTTTTATCTTATGTTTGTCACATGTGTACCGATTTGTAATTTTTCGTGGTATTAATCCAATTTAACGAAAAACTAACGGAAGATATATTTGTCATGAAAGTGCTGGCCTAGGGATTTTGGTATCAAAAAATAAGTTTTGGGTAAATTTGTTATAGATGTACTAGTTTGGAGTTTTCGGTGGTAAAAAAATTAGTTTGAGGTAAATTTGTCACATGTGTACTAATTGAGGGATTTTTTGTGGTATTAATCTTATGAAAATCATGGCCGCAATTAAAAATAGGTGATGTTGATGGTTTTATCCACTAATTAAAGGCATATAGAGGAATTTGGGCAATTGGTCAGGTGGCTTTACTCGGCAGTCATAGCCGAACTTTGGGTTTGTCTATATGAATTTGAATCTCACAATTTCGTTGGACTTCAAGAAAGTATTGGAAGGTGATTTTGAAATAGTACTTTCTCTCGTTATTGAACACCGAGGCAAATGCAACCAGATGAAGTAGTACCGCTGAACTTAAAATCGAGATGGAGACCACCAGACCCTGGTTTGCTGAAGATAAACATCGATGGATCTCACCTCTGAGGGACCATGGAAGGGGCAATTGCATGCGTATGTCGCGATTCAGAAGGAAGATTGATGGAAGGCCTTGCGCGACCAGTCCGAGCATCTTCCGCACTTGAAACCGAAGCCCTTGCCTGTCTCTATGCCCTGAAACACTTTGTTGATCGACCTCATTTAAAACTAATGCTGGAGTCTAATTGTTCAACGTTGATAAGCTGTTTGAGAGATTCTTCCCTCTGTCCTTGGGATGTTGAGCCAATTATCACTGATTGTATTGGCCTCTTGGCTTTTTTTTAGAGTTTAGAATTGGTCCTTTGTACCCGTGACTCAAATAGATTAGCAGACTGGATTGTAAAGGCGTCAAGGTGTAAGACCCTTCCCCGAAATTGGGTTTGTAACCCCCCTTTCCCTCTTTGGGAAATCCTGTGTTTTGATGCCCCTTAGTCTTGTAGGTGGGCCCAGGTTTAATGAAATGATATCTCTATTTCGATCAAAAAAAAAAAAAAGAGTTTGCTTCCACACATTCACATGTGCCGATTGGTTAACGAGTTTTGTCTTACGTAATACATGCGTTGATGCCATCGTCTCTTGAACCCCTTCGGCTCTAGTTCCTTTGTTGATGGGAGATCGACTAAGTTCTTTTATGTTGTGTACACTTAAGTTTAACCTTTTTCATGAGCTCTTGCCTCGACTAGGAAAAAAGAAGAATTGAAATTCGCACAAAAAATTCTAAACTTTTTCCGTGGACATTTCAAACTTTTTTCGTCTCATCAATATCCAGATTTGCACCAGTGACTCAAAACTACATTTAATCATTGTTCCGTTCATAATATTTGTTAAAATCCAATGTGACAAGGTCGGTGGACAGTCTCTCATAGGATTTCAATCAATTATTATGGACGAAATTGTGCCGTAAGGTATTTTTGAAACATTGATAGATATTGATTAGATAAAAAAACCTGCAGGGTATTTATATTAAGGGTGTGCAAAATGGACCCCCAAAATCGGGAACTATCCATACTGGTCGGTTTGGTCATTTTCTCGAGACTATCGGTTCGGTTCTTGATTCCTAAAAGTGAAACCCATGTCCGGGCGGTCCAATTCTTAGTTTTAAGGGAGAACTGGACCAAACCGATTACATATACTTTTTTTTATTTCCTCAAAAAATTAGTAAAATGTGAACTAAGCTCTTAGTAAAATACTTTAGTCCTCTCAACTTCTCGAGTCTTGTCTGCCGTCCACAAGGGGGTAATACTTAACACCATCCATAAGAAATAATGTGATGTCCTAGACTTACCAGTGTACAACCAAACAAGGGTTAATCCTTAACACCAGTAAAATTGTTTCTGATGGGGTCTCTTCTTTTTTTTTTACTTCCATCATAGACGTCAGTAATACATGTGTAGTCGGCATGTTTTGATCGGTCTATATATCGATTCGCCATTGCATTGGCTCGAATTGCACAATTGTTTTTTGTGATCATGTGCAGTCGACATAAAGAACACAATTCTAATTTCAGATGGTATCAAATAGTGGGAAAAAAAAAGGGGTGGCCGGTTCAATTGGACTGGTAGTGGCCCGGTCCAGTCCTCGGTTCCCAAATTTAGGAACCGGTCCCTCCCAGTCCGAGAACCGATCACTCCCAATTTATATCACACTACTAATTTGTATCACAGGGGAAAAGGTTTCAGAAAATTTTCTCCAAACGAAGAAAGAAAAGAGGAACGCATGGCCACGGAAAATACGAACGAGAGTCTTTTCCAATCACGAAATAAAGACTCTTTCGACGATCCTTCCATTTTTCCTCTCCCCCTTTTGCGATAAGCTTTTTTAAATTCGATAGGTGCAAATCTTATCTTATTTTTTTTTCAAAACTTAGATATAGATTACACATATCTATTTAGTTGAATATGGCGGTTTCCTCCGCACGTAGCTCTTATGTATGCGTAAATATATGGGTAAATAAATTATAGTAATTTTCAAATAGATCAGAATCGGGTGGATGTATGAATTGTAAAGTCAATGTATCTATATGGGGATATCTATAGGAGATCATATAAAAGAGATATTCTCATTTAGACCTAACCAATTTGATCTAACCAAATTAGATTAATTACTCCTAAAGAGTTACATTCGAATGATGAGTGAATAGAGGGCATGCATTCTATTAGAGAAATATTTAGAAGATTCCCTATATTTTCTTTAATTGATTGTAATTGATATTTTCCCTTTTAGATAGTTATCCTATAAAACCGATAAATAGGTTCGTGTACTCTTCATTTGACAATGATATATATGTATATTGCTCTTTTTTTTAATCACATTCTTGACTTGGTATCAGAGCCCTATTGTTATTTGAGAGAGGGTCAATCGAGTCTGTTTGTAAACAACAACATCCACATCAGTCATGTTTCTCCACAGTGTTCGTAATGCTAGTCACATCGGCCCATTTTGCAACAACCTCCCGTAGTTGTTTGACATTTCTCCGTTGCTCTAATGAAAAAAAAAACATCACTAGACTTGCCGACCTTAGACGAATTAGATCATGACATTTACTAATTCGTCAAATATGAGTAATGTGTCATTATATGTAAAAGTGTAGAAGTATATCTACTCAAGGTTCCGACAGAATTAGCGACGGATTTGAAAAATTGGTCGGTATAAACATTTCCGTCGCTAATTCCGTTGCAAATTAGTAACGGATTTGAAAAAATGGGCACCATGTGCCGCGAAGATCACTTTTGCAACGGAAAAAAAATGGAAAAAAAAATCCGTCGCAAATTTGTGACAAAAAAAAATCCATCGCAAATTGAAAATAATCCGTCGCGACTCCTCGCCATGACCTCCGAAGCCCTATAGGTTGCGGAGCCCCAAGGGAACGGCAAGAACGTCTCCAACTTCTTCCCCCAGGTCGTCAAGAACGTCGCGTCCCGATCCCTCAAAGTGAAGAAGCTCATCTACTTGTACTTGCCGAATTGAAAATGATGTGCTCGAATTGAAAATGATCCTCAATTTCGATTGTTTTCGAGCTTTGAAGGGGCGTGCGTGATTGCTTTTGGGTAGAATTCTGTAAGGCATTGCTCGTTTCTCGCTATGTTTGTGCTAATCGTGTTAAAGAAGTGGGATAATGTCACCCGCACTTGAATTTTAATTGCCTTGATGTGGATGATTGGATTTAGATGTTGGTGCTCAGCTGATCGTTCGCTTTTACTCTTTCTTGATGCTTGTAGGCGTCCAAATGAAGCGTTGCTTTCAATCAATTGTTTCCAAAGGGACTTGGGGGGCACTAATCCTTTGGTGAGGGTCTGGGCACTCCGTACAATGGCTGGAATTCGTCTTCATATAGTCGCGCCCCTCGTTCTTGCAGCCGTAAACAAGTGCGGGAGAGATCCATCTGTTTATGTCAGAAAGTGTGCTGCTAATGCTGTTCCCAAGTTGTGCAACTTGCGCATTGAGGAAAATACTTCTCCAATCGAAGAGGTGGTTGTTTTCGCTTTTCAGTTTTCTGCAATTACTGTTTTCCATTGCTTTTTGTCTCGGCAAAATGCTTGGTGAAGTGTATATGATTTTTTGTTAGGGTAGGAGAAAGAACTCGACAGGTTTGTGCACCTCTACTCTTCTTGTCCGTGCCATAAATTCTGAAAATTATTAAATAAGATTGAGGATGTGGTTCATGAAAATTGATTTCCCATTTTTCTCATTCAGTTTATTTACTGCTTTTTTTTTGGGTTGGGGGGAGGGGGTGTTTCTCTTCCTTTTAATCGGTTCATTGCTAGATTAAATGCAAGCATGTACTTGGTATCTGGTTTACCAAGACTATTTCCAGTCACATGGTGAAAGATAGCCTTCTATGCTTTCAGTTGCCATGTAGGAAGCTTATTTCTGGTTGTTGTCTATGTTATGCACTATGATTTAGTTCCATTGCCTTGTCTTTCTAACATGTGATCCACATTTTGTATCATTAAAGAAATCATAGAACTACTCTCATTAAACAAAGAACAATGAGAATTGGCCAATACAATACGCAAGTCGTACATTGAAGGACTGGATAAATATTTATCACGTGCAACTTACATTAATATGGATTCACCGAAGTTAACTTCTGCAAGATATACATCCGGGAAAATTAATGATGATATTAAGATCTTCCTTCAATGTACATCACCACTGCTATGGAGTTATAATAGTGCAGTGGTAGTTGTTGCTGCTACTATACACTGGATTATGGCGCCAATGGAGGATGTCAAAAGGATAGTTAAGCCGCTTTTGTTTGTCTTGCGATCCTCTAATGCCTCAAGATACGTGGTAAGCTATTTTCTCGGGCACTCACATTGATGTATGTATGGAGGGTAGGACGGTGGATGTGTCTGCATGTGTACACGTATACTAACTTGGTTGGCACCTCTATTTATTTGGTGAATTATCTAGTTGTGCCGTTGATATGGTATTAAGGTAATTTGTTTCACTACCACTATTGACCTGACATCCTGTTTATTTTTCTGTCCCAACCTATATGGTGAAGCAAAATGAGAATCACTTGACCATTCCCCAACTCCCTAGCTTAATACATGGTCTTTGAGGAGATTGTCTGACACTGCTTTCTCTTTTTTTGATGCTTAACAATATGAAGGTTGTTCTTGTGTTTGCATTCTTGAACATAAGTGAATGAGACTTAGGTCATAAGTATGACAGACATATGCAAGGTGAACATATTACTTGCTGATTCAATAGGAACAAAATTAAATGGTTATCGTGCAACATGAATGAGGATGAAGAATATAGTTAAAAGTAATATAATAAGGTAGGTGCTAAATATAGACAAGATAATCCGCAAAAGGCACCTGCTCTTATGTTATTTTTTGAGATTGTGAATGTATCCTGGGTAGGTAGGCAAGTTAATGGATTGTTTCAGTTAAACCTGGTATTTGCTATTATATGTGTCATTTGAAACTCATTCGAGAGAATAGTTGATGATTCTCTGCAGTCCTTTTATCCAACATTGAGTTTTGCTGACAAAGTTTGTTTAAGTGCGGATGCAGAGCTGATAAATGTTGGGCAGAAGCAAGATGCTCTGCAAGAACTTCACGATCTTATTACCTTGAAGAGATCTCGAGCATGGCAAAATACCCTTGAGAGGATTATGTTCAAGTACATTGAGCTATGTGTTGATATGAGGAGGGGGAGATTTGCCAAGGATGGTCTGATTGAGTATCGCATTGTAAGTCAACAAGTGAATGTCACCTCTTTGGAGGAGGTGATGAAGCACTCCATGCAAACCTTACAGGAGAAAGTAGAGCAGGCGCAAGATTGAAAGTATCTTTTCATATATATCGGGGATAAGCTTTGCTTTAGCATCTTTTGTACGATAAGTACAGTTGGCCCAATATGTTCATGAGGTTGCTTAAGCAAGTGCTTTAAAGTGCTCAAGATTATTTATTCTCTCGTTATGTATACTATAAAGAAAAATATTTATGTCATTCTTGTGGAAAATGTAGATGAATGTATTTCATTTTCATATTATTATAATATTTTGATGTTATTAAGTGCTTAATCAATGTTAAATATAAATTCCAAAAATTAATTTTTCTTTTAATTAGGTTTAAAATCAAAAAATAAAATAAATGATTTTATTGTACAATCACAAATTACAAAAGTTTGTTGCAAAAATAAAATTTCGTCCCTAAACGATAATCGTTGCAGAGTTCGTCGCTAAAGAATTAATAAAAAATCGTCGCTAAATTCGATCATAAATAATGTTGATGGAAAATGTAAAAAAATTTGGTGGCAAATTAGCGACGAATTTTGCCACGAATAAGTTCGCTGCAAATTACTGACCAAAAATTTTTTTTTGGCAAATTAGCAACGAAATTTGTGACGAAATGTGCGACTAAATTTGCGAAGAAATTTGCTTCGATATTTGCGACGAATTTTGCGACTACATTTGCGACGAAATTTGCGACAAATAAAGTTCGTGGCTAATTTGCGACGAATTATTTGCGATGAATTTTGCGACGAATTGTGCGACGAATTTTGCAACGAATTTCGCGACGAAATTTGTGAAGAAATTTCCGACGAATTTTGCGAAGAATTTTGTGAAAAATTTCGCAACGAAATTTGCGACGAATTTTGTGACGAAATTTGCGATGAATTTTGCGATGGATAGTGTTTGTGGCTAATTTGCGACGAATTTTGCAACGGATAGTGTTCGTGGCTAATTTGCGACGAATTTTTTTCCGTCGCAAAAATTGAAATTTTCCGTCGCAAAATTTTGCGACGACCTATTAGCAACGGAATTTTTTCTGTCGCTAAATTCGTCGCAAATTCGATTTGCGACGGATTTTTCCAAATTTTTCGTCGCAAAAATCATGTTTTTTTGTAGTGTTAAAGGACAAGCTACTCTCCAAGGATATAGGATTTCGGGATAGGGGAACCTCACCCTCAAGGCCTAAAGGGAAAAACAATCGGCCAAGGATAAAGTGCTTCTTGGTTTAACACCGTAGAGTAATCCACTCTCCAAAGAAATTTGCTCTCACAGAGGAAAATCTCATGTGCTTTTATTCAGCAAGTCTAGTCTGCATTACAATGGAAAAATCTCCCCTATTTATGGAGGGACTAAGACATAGGAAATGACCAAATATTAAAGACCTAGAAACTATTAGCATTTAAAGTCCTTGGAACTTAGAAGTTTGACTCTTGAGACTTACACAGCGATTAAAACTCATAACGACCTACGAACTTAGAAATGCATTGATAACATATAGGAACTATGAAGTGCAATAAAGACAAGAAGACTTAAAATCTTGATTGACTGTTCACTCTTGCGGTATCTTCCAAAATTCGTCCACCAACTTTGATCAAAGGATAACCATCACAACAAAAAAACAAGGGATTAGCGACGAATTTTGCGACGAAAAATTTGGCAAAATCCGTCACAAAACGAATTTGCGACGAAATTGGCGACGGAAAAAATTCCGTCGCTAATAGGTCGTCGCAAATTTTTGCGACGGAAAATTTCAATTTCTATCGCAAAATTGCAACGGAAAAAAATTCGTCGCAAATAATTCGTCGCAAATTTGCGACGGATTTATTTTTCCGTCGCAAAATTCGTCGCTAATTTGGCACGAATTTTTTTTTGTTTGTAATTTGTGACGAACTTACTCGTGGAAAAATTCGTCGTAAATTTGTCATGAAAAATTGACTTTTGCCATGAACATTATTCATGAACAAATTTAGCAACGATTTTTTATTAATTCTTTAGCGACGAACTCTGCGACGAATATCGTTTAGGGAGGAAATTAGCAACGAAATTTTATTTTTGTAACGAACTTTTATAATTTGTGATCGTACGATAAAATCATTTATTTTATTTTTCGATTTTAAACTTAATTAAAAGAAAAATTAATTTCTGAAATTTATATTTAACATTGATTAAGCACTTAATAACATCAAAATATTATAATAATATGAAAATGAAATACATTCATCTATATTTTCGATAAGAATGACAAAAATATTTTTCTTTATAGTACACATAATGAGAAAATAAATAATCTTGAGCACTTTAAAGCACTTGCTTAAGCAACCTCAGGGTGGCAATTCTTTCCGGGGCAGGAACGTATTAAGCCAACTGCACTTCTGACACTGAAGATGCTAAAGCAAAGCTTATCCCCGATATGTATCAAAAGATACTTCCAATCTTGCGCCCACTCTGCTTTCTCCTATAAAGTTTTGTATGAAGTGCTTCATCACCTCCTCCAAAGAAGTGACATTCACTTGTTGACATACAATGCGATACTCAAAGTCCCACAAGCCCATAGAAGAAAGTGAAATACCTAAAATTGCCAAAATTTCGCATCCAAAATTAAAAGGATTGCACTTAGAACATTTATATATCTTTAGGCCATGAAAGCAATTGCTAGAAATTTCTGGTGACACATTTTCAATCTAATTGATCTCTGAAAGAGCAAATTAAGAAGCCTAGATTAACGGACCTTCCAATCAATATGCACACCGCACAAGGTTAGATTGGCTCTCATTGTACAATGATGTGTAATAATCCTCTTCTCTAATGTCCAGTGTATCCAGCCTCAAAATAACCTGCAGGGAAAGTGAAGAGAGCAGGAAGCGGTGGATTTAAGTTAAAAATCTTCGACATGCTGAATTGCAATTGTACACATATGCAAGAGAACTCACAATTCTAGGTGGAAGTGCAAGATCAGCAGCTCTTCCCTTTTTTGTGCGTCTCAGCAAAATGTTTTTCAAAATTGTGTTTTAGTAATATCATTGCTCGCCTTCTGCCAACGGCATTTCCATGTGCTTGTATAGGATTCGCTATATGCTAGATAGAATATATACTCCATATCAGAGTTCAAATGAAAACATTCCATATGATTTGCCCAAAAAAAAAGAGAGAGAGGCCAAAGGACCAATGAAAATGCAACTCACTCGATTCCACCAACAAAAGTGCCGTACAGAACCGTGAGAGCACGGCACTTTTGATAAGAAGTATAAATACAAGTTATTACGGAGCTTTAGTAGCCACCTAGACAATATACAAATTTTACTCCTCAAAGTCTTCGTTATAGATGAATGATCTTGATGAAGCATCGAAAAGTCTTCATTATAGATGGATGTAAAAGAAATCACTAACGTGATGGTGTGCCACGTAGGACAGTTAGCAATGACAGGATCATCATTTCAACAATATCCAGCGAGAATTGACCGAAAAGACTGCATTGAAATTTCATGTAAAGATTTAATATTGAACTGAAAAAATTGAAAAGTTTAAAACTGAATTAACATCCGCACAATAAATTGATGATAGATTGGGTAATTTTTCCATTCACAAGTCATACACAAACAAAATTCAGGGATAATTCTCCCTTTATAATTACAATATGAATTATGGCTAAAATCCAAAACAATGGAGCATCGTATTCATAGCACCTATGCATTTGTCTTCCTCGCTAAGGAATCGAATCCAGAAACGCATTCATGAGGTTTTGGAATTTCTCACAATGTATTGCAGGTGCAAAGATGATTGGCTAGCTTGTGGGGTTTCTTCAGGAAACGCGCTTTCCACGTTTGTGAAAGATTAATTTGGGCTTGTACCAATGCGCGAGACCAAAATTTTCCCTCCCCAAAAATAATCGTCACTCAAAAATTATTTTTTTCTAAAAGTTTAATTGTTGCGAAACAGATTCACGATGCTAAGTTTTTGATCTCGTGCCTCATGCTAATGTCCGAGAGTCTTGGATCGGATTGGAGAAACCACAGTTAAGTAATATATGAGTTTGACCTGTACTCTTAATTGGTCATTACCTTGTATGGTTACTTTGAATACTCCTTTTGGGAGTTTGGCTCGAATAGAGCAAGTTGACTCATGACAGATTGTATTAGAGCATGACTCCCACCAGTAGCTGTGTGATTCGTGGACAAATTAGGTTCTTACATGATCCAATGAGGATAGGAAGTGGTCAAAGAAGTGAGAGGAGGCTTAAACCAAATGCGGCTCTCAATAGATTTTTAAGATGGCAACCCACTAATCAATATAGGTGGTGTATTGCTGGGTGATTCGGACCAACCCTATCGAGGAAGTAAGTTTTTTTATTTGTGGTTTAATAACATCTCAAAGTCCCACATTGAATAGGAGAAGGTTTTGTTAAGTGATGTATAAGTTAACACCTCCGAATAGTCAACCACCTTATATGACTATATCATTATCCATTTTCGGAATTTGGCCCATATAGAATAAGCTGAGTCATTACACTCATAATTTGGTACCGAATCACCCTAATTATTCCTTTTAAAATCTAAATTGTTAGGAAATTAACCAACAACACACAAGTTAGAAGTTTTCCCAAGAGAGGGAAAAGGAAATATAAGTGTTGGAGTTGGCTGATGAGGTCATACAATGCTCAGTAACCAGGGGTATGCAGCTAGCTGCTCAGGAAGCAAACTTTCACTCCAGGCACGGGAGGCTACTATACTTGCATACGCGATGGTGGTCAACTAAAGTTAACGTGGAGTCTACCTTTTCCGCCCAAGGCCCCCTAAGTTCTCTCCTGTTGTTTTTTCTCCCAGGAGAGAAGGAATATGAAGAGAACTTACAAGGAGATCCCCCCACTATACCGATCAAGAAGTTGTTTCCCTTATCTCCCCTTGAGCTTTTTAAGGACCTCCTTAGGCCCAAGTAAAGATTAGTTATTTGTCGGTTCAAATCTTCTTGTTTTTGGACTGGGTGTGAATTAAAACCTTCTAACATTGGCTGCGTCTTGACATCGACATGGATCGCCATTATGCATGTCAGCCATATTTAGATCCGGGCTAAAAGGGTTTAAAGATGATGAGGATTGTGTAGATCTCCCGAAATTGAAACGGAAAAACATATTTAAGGAATTGGTTAAACGAATAGTTTTGTTGCGAAGTGAACTAGTCAAAGTAGGCAAAAACCGATTCGGATATACCAAAATAAAGATCGAACATCATTAGTTATGGTGTTTGACTGTTGACATGCATGTATTACGCTGATTGTGAATATTATGAGGATGGTATTTCATGCTTTCTATGAGGGCAGGGTAGTATCAAACATCATAAATTGTCCTTGTCATCTATTGCGATGCACCACGGTACATTTATTCACTCTCTCCTGTAGATCGGAATCGAGATGTTTTTATCGTAAAATCAAGTACTTGGTTTCCCGGATATAATTAAGTCGTGGCGTTTAAAGGTTGACATGAATGTATCACGTTAATCTTGTATATTATTAGGATCTATTACGATAAGTTGACAAAATCACGATGGAGTAGCTGCATAATCATGATTGGTCTGATCCTAAAAACATTAGGGTTTGGCTCAGTTGTCAGTTGTCACTTGACCGGCATGATTGAAGTCACAGGACCACTGGTCGGGTCTTTGACTTCTGTCTTCTTGCCGATCAACAATTCCTTCTTCTTATTAGGGTTATGACCATTCTTTATTCTATGCTTCCAGTTCAGATAGCTATTTCTCACCATCACGTGTAAAACCAGATAACAACGTGCTCAGTTACTACTTTTAGTTGACAAATAAAGACGATTATGTACGTGCCGTTCCATTGAAGATAACTTTGAACTAGCTTCTAAACCGGCAATCAACTTTGGTTTTAACGTATAAATTACACTTCAGTGTAGCATCGCGAAACTCAGTTCCGATGCTTTGGTGCACTACTCTAACACTATTTATAACTACTCGAGTCAATCCACGGAACGAAGCCCTCAAAAGAAATACTCAAGGCTGTGGCCACAGGAAAGTAGAGTTTTAATTATATGGATAGGTTTATAAGTTCTTTCTCCTGCCATATGGGACTATGGTATTATGAGCGTAATTCCCTTTATGGCGTTTGTAAACAGGAAAATTGATATTAGAAGTGCCTTAAATTTCGTTTAGAGATTTAATTGCTAACTTCACCTTATCGACGAGTCACGTTAGACGTTATATAATAAAATATTGCCACGTCAATCGCTGATGGCATTAGTGGTCCGTATTTTTACAAGCGTGGTAATCGAGTATTCGTTCGAAAAATTTTGTCACTAAAGTTAACGTCGTACGAAAATCATGGCACTTATAATGTGCTTTTTCCTCTTGTAAACGATTAAAATCACTTTGTATTTCTTTGTAATTTCACATCGAGTCACTATATAGACATAGACCTTCAAACATATAAGGATGATTGCACTTTTAGAGTGCTTTTCCTCCGATAAACGATCAAAACCCCTCTATATTTCTTAACAAATAATTTCACATCAAGTCACAATGTAGTCATAGACTTTAAAACAGGTAAGGATGATTGCACCAAAACTTTCGAATAGTGCAACCAAAACAAATTCTAACACATATCCAGTTTGTGCAATCAAGCCGTGTCCAATTTGCATATATTGCAAAAATGTTCGGAACTCAATCACACTATACAAATTTAGATATTATGGTGCACTTATCTTACCTCAAATGAATTCCTTTCAAAAGTTTCTATCCAAAAAATTGTGAAAAAAAAATTGTATCTTAAATGTCAATATCTGAAATTCTTTTGAAGGTATCAACCGTCTCGTATTAAACGAAAAACAAATTATAAGTGCCGTCAAACGTCAAAAGTGAATTCGACCATAAGAATAAAAATCAAAGTATCGTCTAACTTACAGCCGTGTACTACAAAGACCTATGCAGCTCATATCTTTGTGTTAGCTACCTATAATATATTTGCAATATTAATATTACATATACGTATAATATTTACCATACCCTATTGAAAAAAAAAACTTGTAGGATTCAACGCGGAAAGTAATTATTTTATCATATCAGTGTTTTGGTAACTATATATATAAGATGCTTTTTTATGGTAGATTAAGGTAATCAGAGAGATTCATCCTCGTCTATAGCCACATTGATGTGGGCGGGCATTAATCATCAAAGAGTGTATCTCTAAAAAAAGAACCATATCTCAATCAGCCAATCGTTGGTTTTTGACAAGACACCTCCCTCAATTACGTCATTCTTTAATGGAAATATTAATTTCTAGAAGACGTAAAATATTCTGGAAAAGATCTTCGACGTTTTGTTCTTGACTTTATTTCCCATTTAAGACTATCAATAGTTTGAAGACAAAACCCAAGTTTGCGATAACATCAACCAAACCAATTGCCATCAAACTAAGAAATAAGGTGTTAATTAGGTGTTAAACATGTTTAATGGATACGTTCTGACCAACGGGCATTAAGCTCCTGAGCATAGGACGGTACACGTGACTAGATTTGGGGGTCTTTTTGAAAAAATTGTACTTTAATTAGGGACATGTGCCGCGGCAGGAACAATACCATCATGTCATGTTCAATGTCAGAGACAAGAGTCTATTAGTTTCTATGTGTACGTTAGAAAAAACAAAAAAAAAAGAACACATTATAATAATGGAAAATAGTGTGTGTATCGCTAAATAATGGAAAAGGTTATAATTTAGAACGAGCAATGCAAATATCATCAAATCTCATATAGTCGTTTGTAAATTATGAGTTTGTATTAAATATTCGTGGGGAATAATTTCAACTCCTTTCCTAAAATAACACACATACACTATTTCTTTCTTTATTTAATTTTTTTCCGATTTTTTCACCGACGCATGTGTACACCAAATTCGTCCGTATTGAACATTGATTAAATCTTATCACACATTTCAGGCTTGTGTATTTAATTGGCATCTAAATTAATGTATCATCGATAACGTTAATTTCAACCGATGTCAACGCATCAAACAAATTCAGAGCTGAAGTCACGATCATCGAGTTAGACATCCCTAATGATTTCCTCCTACACGTGCACAAGAATGATTGCCCAATAAGCTAGAGCCGGAAAACTAAGCATGGCATTACTAACACGTGAAGGCTATATACCATGTTTTACTTTATATAATCTTTACCATATCCACTTATACAGATAATTCCACTTCGAATCAGCATTTTCCTTTTTAAAAAAAGTAAATTTTCAGGAGATTATGACATTCATAACGAGGCAACTCGATTAGAATATTATCTCAGTCTCGGGACGATGATGCGCCATATCCAACTTATTATCTTAAGATTGAATCAATCAAGAAACACGATCAAACAATAATCGCAAAATATCGCAAAAATCCTTCCTCCCTTGCCAACGTGGGGCGCCAATGATTGTGGAACCGGGATAAATCTAGTTCTTTTTGGGTTATAGTTGATGGTTCTTTCTCAATTCCACCTCTACTATAGAACCGAACATGAGAGTTTCTTCTCATCCGACTCCTCAAAAATGAAACGATTCGAAGTTTATTATTTTATGTAAATATAATGAATCGTGGATTCTTTGAGATTTCGTCTAATCTATTAGAAATTTCTATATCTTGTTTGGGTATATACTTAAACATGTATTTTTTATTTCTAGATAATGAGATTAGGGAAACATTGGAATTGCTACTCGATTCGCATCGCCATCTTCCCACGCTCGTTCCCTCCAAGAAGAGCCGGTTCAACAGGAAGGAAGATCATGAAAAGATGTGCGTGAATTTCACCGCCATCCCCACGTATAAATACCCACGCACGACCCCTCTTCACCTCCCACGTCCTCCTTCAACAACCGCTCCAACCTCCCCCGATTCTCAGCTCTCTGTCTCTTCACTCTGCCCCTGTTCTTGCTTCCTCCACGGAGCATTCATCAATGGCGGTCGTAACCTCCGAATCTCATCTCCTCCTCGTCCTCCTCTGCATCCTCTCGATAGGTATGTACTAATTTCAATGCTCTCTGTCAGCCAAAGAAGATGGGTCTCTCTTGATTTCACTTTCTTTCGGTTATTTTAACCACAATTAGGAAGTTTTCCATGTCTGCACTTTTTCCCTCTTCATGCAAAATCTACTGTTTGCATGAGTTTGTATGAATTTGGTTGGTTAGTTTTTTTTTATGACCCAGACTCCCGCACCGGCCGTACTACAAGAGTCTGACTAGCCAGGCACTAACCGGAAGAGAACTGGCCAAACCCACGAATTAACCTCAATGTCAGTCAAGGGTGTGATAAGGTAGAGAGTAGAGGGAATCGAACTTGGGATCAGTCACCCACAAGCCTAGAGAAGAGAACCCTTACCACTCCACCAATCCATTGGAGGGTTAAATTTTTTTAGTGTTGGATAAGCAAGATCTAAACCCTCAATCTTGGCATGAGTAGTGAAAGATCGCGAGATTTATTTTTATTTTTTTTTGGAAATAAAAAGATAGCGAGATTTTTTTTTTGGTAAGTTAAAAAAGATAGCGAGATTTTTTTTTTTGATAATTCAGGGAACCCGCACGGCCGACCCCGGGGAGTAAACCCTGGGGGCGACACATGCTAGCCACCACACATATGTCACCGGTTAAGTCATCCTGCGACGCCCGGGATTCAAACACTCATCCTTTTGCCAGAGGAAGAGTGCGCGCTCCAGCAGCGCCACCCAGGCTTCATCGCTCGATAAGTTCAAGATTTGCTGATTTCTTTCTTTTTTTTGGCAGGCAATGCTATTGTATCAGCGACGGTCTTCACCCTCCAGAACCATTGCAGCTACACCGTGTGGCCCGGCACTCTCTCTGGCAACAGCATCGCCCTCGGCGACGGCGGCTTCGCCCTGGCCCCAGGCGGCTCCGTCCAGCTCCAGGCCCCAGCGGGCTGGTCCGGTCGCTTGTGGGGCCGCACTAACTGCACCTTCAACGGGACCAGCGCCGGGATCTGCATCACGGGCGACTGCCCCGGCGGGCTCAAGTGCACCGGCGGAGGAGACCCCCCGGTGACCCTGGTAGAGTTCACCGTCGCCCCCCCGAACGCCGGCGGCATGGACTTCTACGACGTGAGCCTCGTGGACGGGTACAACGTGGGGGTGGGGGTGCAGGCGATCGGTGGCTCCGGCCACTGCCAGTACGCTGGCTGCCTGTACGAAATCAACGACATTTGCCCTTCGGATCTGCGGGTCACCGACGAGTCGGGGCAGGTGGTGGCGTGCAAGAGCGCATGCCAGGCGTACAACACGCCACGGTTCTGTTGCACCGGCGACTACGGGACGCCGCAGACGTGCGGGCCGACGTGGTACTCGCAGATGTTCAAGACGGCCTGCCCGACGGCATACAGCTACGCCTACGACGACGCCACGAGCACGTGCACGTGTACCGGGTCGGACTATTTGATCACTTTTTGCCCGAGCGAGTCTTAATGCCTAGATGCGAACAATATGCTATTTGATTTTGTTTAGAAACATTGAGTCGATGTTCGTACGTCGGGTTTGAGGCTTATTATCTTATGCATTGAAAATTTTAGTCCTTATTATTCATGTCGTACTCGTCGGCAATTACTTTTGCGGTGCTAAACGTATTATCGCACTCAAAGTCATAAACCCTAATCACGCAATGCAATTAATTCTAAATTTTTTTAAATAATTTGCGTGATATAACTCAAACGGGTAATTTAAAGAAAAATGATGCGAACCTCACACGGAAAATCAAATTAAAAAATGAAATAGTCTATTTAATTGCATTCATTGTCCAAGAAAAAGTTTAAGGGGTTCACTTTTTTACCGTGAATTTGTGATTTTTTTCTGTATGTATTGCAAAGTGAGGTGGGCCCGGTTCTGGTTGGTTTTGGTGAGAAAGAAGCTACCCTTTTTCTCTCTTTTTTTCTAAATTTTATAAAATTAAATTTGTTTTTGTTTTTTTTTATTTTTTTGTTGTTTTGTAATGTAAAGAGACAAAGGGATCTGAGAGGAATCAGAGAAGGAAAGGATGAGCAGAGGCAACGTGAGGAAGGGGTTGATTGGGGAAGCAAATGGGGTGGTTGGGGGATGAGCTGCAGCAGCAAAATAGTGCAAAGACCAGATCTATATGTGGGTGGTTTTCCCGTTTATTCACCCTTGGGAAAAAGTATTTGTCCTTTTCAGATTCTTGCTTGGCAAATATTTGCAAATTGTTTAGGTAAAAATCTCCAAGTTGCTTATTTCATACGTGGATAGACATTGTTGTCTAAATCCCTTTCGCGGTGTATCATCAATCACGTTTCAAGAATCAGTGATATGTTCACTGATTATGTTCCATTTTCATGTCGTACTACGATATTGTCACCCTCATTGCTACGCGAGTACAAGTCGCTATTACAATGTGAGTTTACTTCGCGAACCGAAATATACATAATGGTTTCTAATTTATTTTTAATTTCAAAGAACAATGACGACATTTAACATCTACTATTATTCTACCTATTTGATTAGGGGTGTGCAAAACGGACTGCCTAACCCGGGAACTGTCCTGACCGACCGGTTTGGTCCGGTTCCCGGAAATGTTGATCCGATTCCTGGTTCCTAAAAGTGAAACCGATGTCTGGGTGGTCCGGTTCCCAATTACAAGGGGGAATCGACCGGCTATAAATACTTTTTTATTTTTTTATTTCTCTAAAAATTTGTAAAATGTGAACTAAACTTTAAGTAAACCTCATTGACAAAAATTAGTAAAATGTGAACTAAACCCTAAGTGATAAGATCCATTGGACCGAACCGAAATCTGATCGAACCCGGTCCGATCCCCAATTCTCATATTGAGAATCGAGAACCGATCACCCCTATAATTGACACATTGAGTAGACCTATCAATAAGTGGGTCCAACCTAGTAGTGAACCTAAAATCATTGCCCATGTTTGTCCGTAAAGATGAGCTGGCCAGTCTCCAAAAGGAAATTGCTTGCATAAGCCAATCCATTTGGCCCTATGAGTCGATTTGGAAGCTATTAGGTCCACAATCATCTTAATCTCAAAGGAAAATATCTCACTTGGACAAATTATCACCTATTTAGTCTTTAGGAATAAACATTAATTAAGGAAAATATCACCCAACATAAAAACTTCACTCGATTAAATATCGATGTTGAATCACCAAATGAAGATCTTAATTAACCCACTAACATTTGAATCTTCAAACATTAAATGCATGACTTTTTATAAGATTATTGTTAACTATATTGGTGATGTAAAAATACTCGCCTACCTAATTCTTTTTTCAAGTATTTGATAATTAATATTTTTTATTTTTTATAAGAAGTATATATACAAGTCATTACGGAGCTTTTGTAGCCAGTCAAACAAATATACAAATTTGACTCCTACAATGAGATCATTACCCTAAACAGCATTACTCATAAACACCACTTAAATTGTAAAATTAAAAAAAATTACATTGACGGAAAATACTAAAAGAGTAAAAGAACAAAATAATAAGGTAAGTTTGTATGTAAAGGTCTTTTAAGGGGTATCATGTATCTCCTCGTGATGACCCTTATAGACCAAATTCTTTTGGTTATTACCATAATATACCGATTTAATTAATGTGCTTAAGGATTTCTAGATTTTGTTTTGACTTTTATACCACAAACAAAAAAATCATCGTACTATATACCTCCTATTAAAAAAACATAATTAAAGTTCGTTTTAACAATATCTAAAATTTTCAATTTTCTTCTAAAAACTTTTACCGGTTCAAACTACATGTCGGCATGGACTTAGGGAACATATTTAAGGCAACGATCGTAAGAAAATATATTATAAATTCTAATAACTACCTTAAGTTGTAAAAGTTGAGATTATGTACCCTCCTTAAAAATATATATTTAGGAAAAAAAGTAAATTTAATATTCAAATGGTGAGAAAGGAGAGTAAAGATGGGCCAAAAAAAAGAAGAGAAAATGTTACTTGTCAATTTGAAAGTAAAAAATGAATAAGATAGACATAGGGTAGCCGCTCTAGTTCTAATTTTAACTCCAGGCGCTTATCACTAGTAAATTTGCTTGATGGAGTTCCTTTCCGAGAATTCTTATCGGGGCTTGGCAGGCCAGTTCCATTCACCACCGGCAAGAACATCGGCCACTCTTGCGTTTATGGGTAGACCAGCATCATGAACAACTCAATGAGGAAAAACATCCACCAAAGTGCCTGAAGGATGCCTAGGATCCAGCCACAGGGAAAGTATCTCTGCAGAGGTCTAATCTCAGCTCTTGGCTTCAGCAGTTTCCTCCAAATATAAGAGGATATGGAGGTATTTGCCAAAAACTTTGTTGCTTCAGCAAGTTAGTTCTCACTCAAGCTACCCAGAAAGATTTAGAACTAGTGAGCAAAATCCAGATCAATTTCATTGAAGCAGCTCGAGTCCATCGATGACCTTGTTTCAGTCCTAGCCTAGCTTCTTTCATGGGCAAACACACATCAGTCCACTTCACCCTGACTCCTTTTTTTTCCATATGTACCGGTCCACAAAATGGAATTACGATTGTAGTGCCACATCACTTATGCAATAGTCCACTCATTGTACGACACGTGTTAATGTGGGCCCACTTATTTGAAAGTCTCTCTTTTTTAAGAAAATATTCAATGGTTTGTTGTCAGCCCACGTGACGTGATTGAGCCTAGTCAGCTCCACGCAAAAGTCGACATGTGTTCTCTGATGTGGAATAAAAAATTAAAATCGGAAGCCCATCTTTCTTCTCTTTGGCGCAGGCTGCAATAATGGACCTGAGCCCCCCCTCCCTCTCTCTCCCTCTCTCTCTCTCTCTCTCTCTCTCTCTCTTCATGTTTTTTATGTCTATCGTCTAGACCAAGCTTATACCTCTCTTCCTCAGCGAGCCCTTTCTTTATCCATCACCCACCGCTAGCCCTCCCCTCCTCCTTCTTCTTTGCCTTTTTCCTCGTCGTCGTCGTTGTAACGACCCGGTCCAACGAGGGCGGGGAGTGGTCGCCGGGGCCAGAGGACCTGGACAAGAAGCGGCTCCTGGCAGGCTTCTAGGATGGCAAGGGGGGCATGTCTCTGTCCCACATCGCTTAGGGGGGAGTCCTGAGATTGCTTATAAGGCTTGGCCCCTAACCTTTGTGTAACGCGTTTTAAAGCCGTGAGGACTTAGTGTAAGGACCTCGGCCCCACCACGCTTCCGCTGCGCCACTCCTTGTGTAATATTGTCCGCTTTGGACGCTAAGTCCTCACGGCTTTAAAACGCGTTACACAAAGGTTAGGGGCCAAGCCTTATAAGCAATCCCAGGACTCCCCCCTAAGCGATGTGGGACAGAGACATGCCCCCCTTGCCATCCTAGAAGCCTGCCAGGAGCCGCTTCTTGTCCAGGCCCTCTGGCCCCGGCGACCACTCCCCGCCCTCGTCAGACCGGGTCGTTACACTTAGTGTCCAAAGCGGACAATATTACACAAGGAGTGGCGCAACGAAAACGTGGTAGAGCCGAGGTCCTTACAAATGGTATCAGAGCCGACTCCCGACCCCGTGTGGGGCCACAGCGAGGATGCTGTGCTCGAAGGAGGGGAGAATGTAACGACCCGGTCCGACGAGGGCGGGGAGTGGTCGCGCGGGGCCAGAGGGCCTGGACAAAGAGCGGCTCCTGGCAGGCTTCTAGGATGGCAAGGGGGGCATGTCTCTGTCCCACATCGCTTAGGGGGGAGTCCTGGGATTGCTTATAAGGCTTGGCCCCTAACCTTTGTGTAACGAGTTTTAAAGCCGTGAGGACTTAGTGTCCAAAGCGGACAATATTACACAAGAGTGGCGCAGCGGAAGCGTGGTGGGGCCGAGGTCCTTACAGTCGTTGCCTTTCCGGCTCTGGTTCTAGAAATTGCTAACTGACTCAAGTTCTGATTTCGGGCTCGGGTATGTTGTCAACGATTTTGAAGTGGAAGAGGCCTGCGAGGCTAGATATACCGATAGAGGTGTATGACACCCCAAAACATCACATGCGACACGTGTTATTTCTGTTTATACTTATAGTTATAATTACGCATACGGAAACACAATAACATTTTCGCAACATACCTTACAAGAAAATCGCACGAGTTTAACAATATACATGTCTTCAACTTTCACAAGCACAATTTTTTATTATCACAACAAAATACACAGCCTCGGGAAAGGTCAGGGTCACCTAACACTACTACAATCATATTAACCAAACCACCATCCAACCCAAGGGTTAGTGGACTCCCATATCATCTCGTCCCCTCCATCACCATGTCCTAGGGACCATCCTACAAATAAAAAATAAGAGGTGAGTCGAAGCTTAATAAATGAATTATCTAAATCTAAGATAGGAGATTAGCCTACCACTCAACCTGATACTATCAACCAACGTGAGCTTAAGCAATGACGAATGCATAAGCACATGCTCTAACTTCACTATCATGATATGTCAATAGAAATCATTAACAACGTTGCATAAGATCATTCATTCAAATATAAACAAATGGCATATTATTTCGTGATGCACTAGTATCACCTAGTGCCATATCATTATGAATTTATATACACATGAGCATGCATCTTATTCATTATTTCATCACATCCAGATTCACGGGTTTTTCCGATTCACGAGGCATCTCAACTCCGAGGTATCCCATACATTCGACAAGGCATCCCGATTCCGCAACATCTTAACTCCCGAGGTATCCTAAAACACTTCCCAGAGTATCCCAACATGTGGGGCAACGTCACTACCCTCACGTGGACGACGACACTTTTCTCTTTTAGTATTCAATGTTATCATGCAACATTAATGCACATGAACATGTTCAACATCAACATTCAATACATCATATCATTTCACTTAGTCATCACCGATTGAACATGTTCAACATCAACATTTGGTACATTATGCAAATCATTACCGAAATACAATCACCACGTCTTTTCCATGCTATACTTACATAAGTAATAATAAAACACTGGCCTCTTTTTATTTTCATACAAGCCATGATAACATTCTTAGAGAATTAGCACGTGAATATCGATAACTCAATTAATCGACAACGTGAATATCCATAGCTCAATTAATCGACAACATGAACATCTACAACTCAATTAATCGACAACGTGAACATCGACAATTCAACAATCAACCATGTGATTAATCGACAACATTTAGCTAGTAATTCGGCAACTTAATCAAATTACAAAAATATTGCTTTCAGGTTAAGTAATCTTCATTTCCACATCTTTCACACTAAAAATTGTCATCACATCTTAAAGAAATAATCAAACACCCCTTAGGAAATCTATCGAACACCTCTTAGGCACGGAACAAGCTTAATGATCCAATTCAAGTGAACACAAAGATTTCACATACCATCATTAAAACTTACCCACACTTGACAACGAAGGCAAACAAAATATAATAACCATCAATCAACCAAGTCAAGAGTACTAAGTAAATTAATATAACTTAGCGCCTACAATTTTCACTTACCTAGAGAAAATTGAGCGATTTAAAGCTTTGGTCACCTTCAATCAAAATAGATGAAACCAAAAATCAATGACACTTGATTTACAATCAACAAAACCGTTGATAGAAAGTGATGAAAGTCGGCGGTACCTTTTTAACTCAAAAGATCGAAACCGAAACTTTAGAAATGCGAGTGGGGCCTCCACTTTTACTCTGGTTATTGAAGACAAATGAAACTTGAAGAGAATGTCTCTTTGGAAGTTGAAAGTGAGAGTTGAAGGGAAATGGAAAGTTGATCGGTGAGGTGAGTGAAGAGAGTTCTCTTCCAATTTATTCACATGGCAACACAAGAAATGAAGGGATGAAATTGTTTAACCATAGGTAAGGTAATAAATGCTTATAGGGTAAATCATGAAGCCTAAAGGTAGAGAGGCAAGTTGCTCCAATCAAATGAGTTCATGTGGCCTCTATGCTAATAACTAGGGTGCAATTGGCTTAATGTTATTGGTCACAAGAGGAGATATTTAAGGGGACCTCTTCTTCATTGGCCAAGTAAGGAGATGATTCATTACTTGCTTTTAACGAGACAAGGCTAAAATTGATAATGTAATGTGCTATGTCATTTGCTTAGGCTAAGTATAATGTCATCAAGGCATGTGGATTGGAACCATTGGTAGTAAATACGAAGAGGTGGCAAGCTCCAATGAGAGACAAATGGCTTAAATCAAATGATTCCTAAAGTAGATATTTAATAATTGCCAAAACGATAGATGTATAGGTATGACAACAAGGAAAAACCAGTGTCCGTTTAAAATACTAATAAGTCCAAAAAATATTTTGAACCCGCCGGTGAAAGATAATGGATACTAAGAAAATCTTAAATCAGTAAATTTAAAACTTGAAAACCATCAAACAATCGATTCGGAGCATATCCGTCCCTTTCTACAACTAATATGGCAACAAATCAGTTACCCCCACTCTATACCATCAAAGTACATGTTAATATCTATTAACTTAATCTTAACACATCGGACTACGGGTGATAACGATCAAAGCATCCTAAATACTATTTTCTTAAGTAGAAAATTTCGAATGTCACACGATGCTAAGTTTTGGGGTTCCGGGGAAAAGGTTTCCAAGGCCCTTTCTTTGTGGCTTTTGAAGCGGAACCAGAAGAGGCATCCAAGGCCCTTTTTCTCCAAAGAGCCACATTGGTTGCAATTACTGGGTCGCCACAATACATCGCCTCAACCTCCATCGTCGCCTCAAAGCCCTATCGACAAACTCTCTAAGATTATACACGCCGCTCGCATTTCTTCATTAGCCATATTAGGGTTTTCCTGCCTCCTCCTTAGCCGCATAGTAATATTTTCTCACTCTTCCATCTCTCTCTCTCTCTCTCTCTCTCTCTCTCTCTCTCTCTCTCTCTCTCTCTCTCTCTCTCTCTCTCTCTCTCTCTCTCTCTCTCTAGCTTGTGTATATAATGTTGATCTATCTCGCCTAATGGTGAATCACCAAGAAAGAAAATGTTATGCATATAATCTTGATCTATCTTGCCTAACGGTGAATCACTGAGAAAGAAAATGTTGCAAATGCTTGTCTTTATAGGGTAAGGGAACAAGGAGCTTTGGTAAGAGAAGGAACAAGATGCACACGCTATGCGTAAGGTGTGGACAACATAGCTTCCACCTTTAGAAGAGCCATTGCAGTGCCTACGGCGTCCCCTCTGTGCGCAAGAGTAAGTGTATGTATACGTTATAGTCTGTCTCTCTAGAATTGATCAGAGCAAATAGTGTGCTTGTGATGGTTGTTTGCATCTTACTGTGCTTCATGTTGAGCTCCATTAGTACGTGAGCTCGAGTTGTATCTAATCTTGATTAGTTGCTTATCGATGTACAGTGAGACAATGAAGGAGAGAGGTTCAAATGTAAGATACTGATGAGAGAATCAGTCCAATGATTAGTCGATGATCCATTTTGCATAGTGTCTAATTCTTCTTGTGTATAGGATTATAGTGATTTGCTTGTAAAGGTGGAGGAAGATTTGGTGGGTGGAGCTAAGTGAAATATGAATTTATTGTCAAGAGTTTGTAGGTGTTTATGAATAGAGATCTCGTCATGGTTATAGCAATACAAAATATGACTTAAATATGCACATGCATAATCTTTTGAAGTCACTAACTTACATTTGTACAAATTTACGACATATTATTCTCAATATGACGGATTTATTTCCGTCGCAAATTTGCGTCTTATTTTATTTCCGAAGCAAATTTGCGACAGATTTTTATTTTCCGTCGCAATTTGCGACGGATTTTTATTTTCCGTCGCAAATTTGCGACGGATTTAGTTTCCGTCGCAAATTTGCGTCTTATTTTATTTCCGAAGCAAATTTACGACGGATTTTTATTTCCGTCGCAAATTTGCGACGGATTTTTCTTTTCCGTCGCAAATTTGCAACGGATTTAGTTTCCGTCGCAAATTTGCATCCGATTTTATTTTCGGCACAAATTTGCGACGGATTTTTCTTTCCGTCGTAAATTTGCGACGGATTTATTTTCCGTCGCAAATTTGCGACGGATTTTTCTTTTCCGTCGCAACCGTCGCAAATTTGCATCCGATTTTATTTCCGGAGCAAATTTGCGACGGATTTTTACTTTCCGTCGCAATTTGCGACGGATTTTGCGATGGATTTTTTTTACGTCACTAATTTGCGACGAATTTTTATTTCGTGGTAAATTCCGTCGCAAATTAGCGACGAATAATTTATCGTCGAAAATTTTTGTGGCAAAATCCGTATTTTTTTTGTAGTGTTGCGACGAACTTTGTTTCCGTCGCAAATTTTTGCGACGGATTTTTTTTTTCCGTCGCAAATTTGCGACGGATTTTTTTCCGTCGCAAATTTTTGGAAAATGCAATACAATTTTTGGAATCCGTCGCAAAATCCGTCGCAAATTTGCGATGGATTTTTTTTCCGTAGCAAATTTGCGATGGATTTTGCGACGGATTTTTTTTCCGTCGCAAATTTGCGACGAATTTTTATTTCGTGGCAAATTCCGTCGCAAATTAGCGACAAATAATTTTCGTCGCTAATTTGCGACGGAAAAAAAATTCCATCGCAAATTTCGTCGCAAATTAACGACGAAAAATTCCCGTCGCAAATTTCGTCGCAAATTAGCGACGAAAAATTCCCGTCGCAAATTTCTGTGGCAAAATCTATGTTTTTTTGTAGTGTATCCTGCTATAATTTCTTGAATTTACTAGCAAATGCCATTGTCAAGGATTCTTTGCAAGTTGTAGGAATGATTTACGATAGGTGGCAGAATCCTAAGTAATTCCTTTCCAATAGGGATATTTTAGAGAGTTTTGACATAGTGGGTTGGAGCGAGGCTCATTAGGTATGGCTCGGCCTATCCCCTAAGCATTTCTAGTGGGCTTAGTGTCGGCCCATGTCCTTCTAACACGCGGCAACCTATCATTGGCTCACCTCCCCCGACACGGACAGCCTATCCACCGCCAATTCTCTACACCAGGACGGCCATAATATTACCGTGGCTAGAGATGCCCCAATTGTTTCTGACGACTAGTGTGGTATCTTCATGAAAACTAATCTTGTGATTGCTTCTTAACTACTACTGTTTTTGCAAGCAGTTGCTCCTCTAGTGGAAGTTTTCTACGGTTATTATTCCTGCCAGCACAACTCCCCCGTGATTCGTGTTTATGTCGCAAAGAGTTTTCGATGTTTTTGCTGCTACAAATCTGTAGGTATTCCTACCACCATGACTTCGCCATTGTTCCTGCAGCTTCTGTCTCGCTAGAATTCTTACTTTGCTGCCGTTCTTGCCTCTACGACGTTTGTGACTACGTCTTTCTCTTAAATTCCAATGGGGATCTCACCGTACCCGCTACAGCCATCGCTCCTCCCGCAGTTAGTGTTCCTATTGTTGCTCCCTCCTACGATTATCTCGCAAGTCGTTCGAATGTGTACTTGAGTAGTAGACCGGAATCGCCTGCTCCTCCTTCCTCGCCCACTGTATATCATCTCACTTCCGGTGTTACTTCTACGTAATCCCACCCTCTAACCTTTTTTGAGAGGCTGAGGGGCCTCGAGAACAAAACTCATCAGCAAATTCAATGCATGTCTTTCCACCAACTAACCCAAATCCTCTAGAAAACGCTGAAAGCCGAAATCATCAAATCCAAGACCACATCGTGAAGATCCAGGTTCGAAATCAAAGGAACCGACAAGAAAATTCTAGGTGAAGTGCACATTAGTTAACGTCATAACGTGTACATACATCGCTGTACTTCACAAGTATAATTTCTTTCCTCGTCACTATCTTTTTAGGCCCTTGGTACACATTACACTACACGGCGCTTTGAAGCTTCCCAAAAGCCTGCAAACTAGCGACGGTGACGGAACTATACGTTGTCTTGTCGAGTTAAACGCAAACCCTCATGCAAGTAATCCCATGCGTCGATTGATTATAATGATAAAGAACTTTGACAGGGCTATAGTGAGACGAGCTACGTTGCCAAGTGTCATAAGAAAGAGCGTGGTGGGGTTTAACTGCGACATTCTGGTGAAGATGAAGGAGGGTTTTGTCCACCTTCTTTCCGTGTGTTCCGTTCTCGTTTTCTTTGTCACCGCGCGATTTCGGGTTGGATGAGGCGAAATCGGTTAGGTTACCAGCTAACAACATGACTGACTGATGAGACACGTAAAGGTCGCCCTCACCGTGTTCTATCTCCCAAACTAAACCACTTGTTCTTTTGCTTTAGATTGACCGGCCTGTTGCTCGCCCATCTTGGACAACCCCACTTTTTAAAACGCATGCTGCGACATGAATCGTGATCGGTTTAGACTTTATGTATGTTGTTGTGCGAGGGATCTCAGTTTGATTGTGAGCCGTTCTGCGAGGAGGAAATCGTCCTTTCGATTGTAAACTTATCGTATGGATGTCAATTTAATCATAAACTTATTAATTTTATCAATTTAGTTCTAAACCTTCACGCGAAATTCCAATGTAGTCAATCTGGCCAATTTCGCCATAAATCACTGACCTGTAGAACAGCCGGCAATGACGTTATCATCATGTTAGCGATTTCCGACGAGAATTGATCAGAAGGATAATATTGAAATTTCACATAAAGATTATGACAAAATCGACAAAATCGAAAAGTTTTAAAGCTAAATTAGCATCCACACAATAAGTTTTTTTTATAATTGATTAAGTAATTTTTCCTATAGACAAACAAAATTCTGGGGTGATTCTCCCTTTATGATTACTATATGAATTCTAACTAAAATCCAAAACATAGGAGCATCGTATTCGTAGCACCTACTCGTTTGTCTTCCTCGCTAAGGAATCGAATCCAGAAACGCATTTACGAGGTTTTGAAATTTGTCACAATGTCTTGCAGGTACAGAGATGATTGGCTAGCTTGCAGGGCTTCTTCAGGAAAACACAGAACGCGCTTTCCACGTTTGTGTAGATCATATTGGGCTTGTACCTATGCACACATCCAAAAATCTTCCCTCCCCGAAAATAATTGTTGCACAAATCATTTTTTTCCTAAGAGTTTAATTGTCGAGAAACAAATCAACAATGCTAAGCTTTTGATCTCGTGACTCGTTCCAACATCCTAGAGTCTCGCGTCATATGGGAGAAACTGTAGTTAAGTAATATATGA
Organism: Syzygium jambos; assembly: GCA_031216235.1. Taxonomy (NCBI): domain Eukaryota; kingdom Viridiplantae; phylum Streptophyta; class Magnoliopsida; order Myrtales; family Myrtaceae; genus Syzygium; species Syzygium jambos. The sequence goes on from CM062225.1 coordinate 22,090,014, forward strand.
GTTTTAACACCTATTCTCGAGTAATATATGAATTTTAACACCTATTCTCGAGTGGTCATTACTCCTTTTGGGGATTTGGGTCAAGTGGAATGTGGACTGAGTCGTAATAGATGGTATCCAATAGATGTGTGATTCGTGGACGGATTATGTTTTTATATGATCCAACGAGGGTGGGAAGTGGTCGATGAAGTGAGAGGAGGCTCATACGAGATGCATCTCTTAACAGATTTCTAAGATGGCAACCCACATATCGATCTAGGTGGAGTATTGCCGGGTGATATGGAACAACCCTGTCGAGGACGTTAGTTTTCTAATTGGGTTTTGTAAACATCTCAAGGTCCCTCATTGAATGGGAGAAGATTTTGTTCAGGGATGTATCATTCAACACGTTCAAATGGTCACCGCCTTATATGACTATTTCAATATCCTTTTTGTGAATTTGGCCCATGTAGAATGAGCCGAGTCATTGCACTCATAATTCGGTACCGAATTACCCTAATTATTCCTTTTAAAATTTAAATTGTTAGGAAATTAACTGACATCACACACTAGTTTGAAGTCTTCCCAAGAGAGAGAAAAGGAAAGATAGGTGCTAGAGTCGGACGATGAGGTAGGATTATTTGTTGGTCGGTTCAAATCTTCTGGTTTTTTGGATCAGGTGTGAATTGAAACCTCCTAACATTGGCCGAATCCCGCCAGTGACATGGATCGCTATCATGCATGTCGGCCTTATTTTGATCTGGGCTAAAAGGGTTCTAAAGATGACAACAAGGATCGTCTAGATCTCTCAAAATCGAAACGGAAAAACATATTCGAGGAATTGGTTAAATGAACAGTTTTGTCGCAATGTGAACTTGATCCGGATACCACCTAATTGTTATACCAAAAAAAAAACCGAATTTCATTAGTTAGGGCGTTTGAATGTTAACATGCATGTATTACACTTATCGTAAATATTATGAGGATGGTATTTCACACTTTCCGCGAGGGCAAGCAGTATCGAACATCATGATCTGTCCACGTGACAAAGACACGATGCACCATGATGCATTTACTGTCTTCTACGGACCGGAATCAAGACGTTTTTAAAAAAATCACGAAGGAGTACCTAAATAACCACGATTGGTTTGTCCCTAAGAACACTAGGGTTTGGCTCAGTTGTCACTTGACCAGCATGATTGAAGTCACAGGACCACTGGTCCTGTCTTTGACTTCTTGTCTTTCTTGCCTATCAACAAGGCCACCTTCTTATTAGGCTTATGACCATTCTCTATTCTATGCTTCCTGTTCAGATAGCTACTTCTCACCAAGATGCTCTCCGTCGCGTTTTTCCTCACGTGTAAAACCAGGTAATAACGTGCTAACCAGTTGCTACTTTTAGTTGACACATAAGAAAGATTTTGCGCGTGCCTAACTCAACTTTCAACTCACTTTCAAACCAGTACTCAACTTTTATTTTAACGTATAAATTACACTTTAGTATAGCATCGTGGAACTCAGTTCCCATGCTTTGGTACGCTACTCTAATACTATTAATAATGACTTAGATCAGTCCATAGATCAGCGCTCTCAAAAGAAATACTCAAGATGGTGACCACCTGAAAGTGGAGTTTTAATTATTTGAATCACTTCGTAAGTTCTTTTTCCTTCCATGTGGGACTGTGGTGTTATGATTTCAATTCCCTTTGAGGCGCTTGCAAACGGGGAGAAATGGCATTAGAATTGCCGTAACTTCGGTACAACAGTCATTTTATAGTTAAAACTTTGCAACGATTATTTAAGTGCCACATCATTGACAAAACAATAAGTTAAGTGCCTTTAGAGACAAAATCCACTAAGTCATCCCACGTGGCTTTTGTAATGAAACTTTTATTCCTATGTGGCTTTTCTTATTAAAAAAGAAGTGCAATGTGGCGACGTGAACAAATCTCTCTCGCTCTCCCAAAAATTCTCTGACACAGAGCAATGTCTAGGGTTTTTCACGCTAGTTATCATCTTCAAGACACGAGCAAGCTTGACGAGTATACAATCAAGCGAAACTTCTCAGGTCAACCATGTCCTCCATCGAAGTAAAACCAAAGCTCCACATCCCAAGCCCATCGAATCCTAATCCTTTGCTCTAAGGTTGCGTTTGATCGTCTGGATTTCTAAACATGATAGGACTGGATAGGATAGGATAAGAATCCTGGGATTTCTTCGTATCCTGTCCACTGTTTGATGGACTACAGATTTAAAGTCGGATAGGATAAATTTTTTTTTTTGCTATTCATGGGTCCGGAAGAGTCAGTGAAGGAAAAAAAAATCGAGAAATTTTTTTGGTGAAAGCGCACAAGGTGTGGGGATGAAGATGACGGCGAGTGGAGCATAGGGTTTATGGAAAAATAAGTATTAGAAATTCTATCCAGGTCTATCCCACCCCCCTCTGGATTTTTTTATCTGATCTATATCCGACCTTATCCTATCATGGACCACCACCAAACATAGGATATGATAAAACATATCATATCTTGGCTTTTATCCAGTCAACCAAATGCAGCCTAAAGGTCTTCCAACACCAGCAAATGGCTCAATGTCGACCTCACGCTCACAATTTCTGCGGTTCCGCCATTGTCCGGGTCGTAATAGCTAATTCTCCTCCTTCAACACTTTTGCAGAGACTGGTTCCTCTGTAACCAACCTCGATGAGTTTCTCTTCTATTAGGACTACTTGTCGGTGGCTTCGCCTCCTCTACCACTACGTCTACCGTCGATTTCATGTGTCGAGGATCTCGGTGGCATTGGCTTCTTGGACTCCACATGTCGGATTTTTGAAGGTGATTTTGCCTCATTTTGAGGAATTAGGGTTAGGGTTCTCTAAGAACGCCTTAAATTTTGCCCCAATTCCTTAAACGACGTCATTTAGAGGTTTAATTGCTGAGTTCATCTTGCCGACGAGCCATGTTAGACGTTATATAATAAAATATTACCACGTCGGATTTTTCAACAACCCAAGTCACCGATGGCACTAAAGTAGTCCGTTTTTTTTTTACGAAAGTGGTATTCGAGCAATCACTCAAAAAGTTTTGATACTAAAGTTAAAACCACTCTAAATTTCTTAACGATTCATTTAGACGTAGACCTTAAAACAGACAAGGATAATTTCACCAAAACTTTTGAATAGTGCCACAACAAATTCTAACATATATCCATTTTGTGCAATCAAGCTATATCCAATTTGCATATATTGCAAAAATGTTTGAACTCAATCACACTATATGTAAGTTTTAATATTTAATTGTACTTTACGTATTATGGTGCACTTATCTTGCCTCAAATGAATTCTCTTCAAAAGTTTGTATTCAGAAAATTGTGCAAAAAGTTACGTCTTACGTGTCAATATCTTAAATTCTTTCAAAGGTATCAACTGTCTCATATTAAACGGTATATATATATATATATATATAAGTGCCGTCAAACGTCAAAAGTAAATGCCCATTGATGTGGGCATTAATCATTGGAAGAGTTCTTCTCTAAAAAAGAGTCATATATTAATTAGCCAATCATTGATTTTTTTCTAGAGGATATAAATATTCTTGAAAAGATCTTTGACGTTGGTACTTGACTTTCTTTCCCATTTAAGACGATCAATAGTCATGAGACTAAACCCAAGTTTACGATAAGATTAACCAAACCAATTGCCATCAAACTAAGAGATAAGGTGTTAATTATATGTTAAACATGTTTAATGGATCCGTTCCGACCAACGGGCATTAAAGCTGTGCATGGCAATTATGCTGTACCCGAAAACAGATTCTGATCAGAAATAATTCTTTTTTATTCTGTGCCCAAAAACAATTTCTAAACATTTGAAGGTATTTGATAACTGCCCAAAATTTATATTCTTACAATAATAAAAGAACAGAAATGCGTTTGGTAATTACACAAAATTTCATTTTATGAATAATATATTGAATTTTTTTAATATTTCTTTCTTTCTTTTTTCTTTTTTTTCTTCTCTTCCTTGGCCAAGGCCAGTCGCCGGTGTCGGCGACTGGCCATAAGCCAGGGCCAGCAAAGGCGTTGCAGCCCTCGCCGCCTCCCTCGCTGCCGCCCTTGCCGGTGGCGACGGCGAGGTCGGCCTCACCAAATTTGGGCGAGGTCAAGCCTCGCCATTGCGGCCTCGCTGTCGCAACCACAAGCTGCCCTCGCGGGCCCTAGCCTGCAGTCGGTCGCCGGCGGCCGGTGGGTGGTGGCTGGAGGGCCGAAAAACAACAACAAACCAAAAAAATGAAAAAAATAAAAAAGAATCAGAAATGGAAAAATTATTCCAGAATCAAGAAGCTACTTTTTTTGCTTCTTGATTATGTTCTAAAAATGATTCTGGGAATAATTTTTTGTAAAATTGTGCGCGAGCACAAAAAATTTAACAAACAGATTTTTGATCTTAAATTGATTTTGAAAATAAAAAAATAAAAAAATTTATAATTTGGTAAGTTGTCAAACAAGCCGTAAATTTATGAGCATAGGATGGTACACGTGACCAGATTTGGGAGTCTTTTTGAAATAATTGTACTTTAATCAGGGACATGTGCCGCGGCAGAAACACTACCATCATGTCATGTTCGATGTCAGAGACAAGACTATTAGTTTCTATGTGTACGTTAGAAATTAAAAAAAAAAGAGAACACATTGTAATAATGGAAAATAGTGTGTGTATAGCCAAATAATGGAAAAGGTTATAATTTAAAATGAGCAATGCAAATATCGTCGAATCTCAAATTTCGTTTGTAAATTATGAGTTCGTATTAAATATTCGTGGGCAATAATTTCAACTCTTTTCCTAAAATAACACAAATACACTATTTCTTTCTTTATTTAATATTTTTCCGATTTTTTCACCAACGCATATGTACACCAAATAATGTCCGTATTGAACGTTGATGAAATCTTATTACGTATTTTGGGCATGTTATTCAATTGGTAGCTACAATTAACATATTATTATTAGCCTTAGTACATCAAACAAATTTAGTGCTGAAGTCGCGATTGTCGAACTTCCCCAATACTATCCTTCTACAAATGCACGGGAATGATTACCGAATAAGCTAGTACCGCCAAAACTAAGCACGTCATTAAAAACACGTAAAAGTTATACTACATTTTACTATATATAACCTAGACTATATTGTTCATGGAAATTCTAAATGCAAATGAACGTGTCAACGAACGTATCAAACAAGTAATATAATGATGAGAAAAGTATCGTCTCATAGAAGTTGCTGATCAATAAACCAATTAAATATTAAAAATAGACTAATTCTAAAATTTATTTGACAAATCAAAATAGAATTGAGAATAAATGAAAATTGACAATATTAGAATCAAAATCTCGAAACTAAAGGCAGTTAATCAAGATAATAAATATGTTAAAGCATCCGATTTCACTATAACCACTAAATATGAATTTCATATCATTATGCATATAAGAATAATATCAAACATGTGATAGCGAAATTTCCTAGTCTATTTACTATCTTATCTCTAAGTATAGCAAATCTACTCAGTTTATCAATCCACTATATCTTTACGTAAATTTAAATAAACATAAGTGCATTAAAATCTGTGAATATTTCCAATTTACAATAAATCTTTTACACTACCTTATCATGGAAAGCCATACAAATAACACGGTATGCCATTATCCGCATTAAATTCATAGTTATATATTATAAAAAGTAATTACATATTATCACTTCTCAATCTCAAACATGCACATCAGATCATTCAAATAGTGGCCAGTCTGTAACAGCCCGGACCTACCGCCTCACGTGATATTGTCCGCTTTGGGCCAAGCCCTCACGGTTTTTAAAACGCGTCACTGGGGGAAGAGGTATCCACAGCTTATAAAGCCTGCTTCGTTCCCCTCTCCAACCGATGTGGGATCTCACAATCCACCCCCCGTAGAGGGACCAGCGTCCTCGCTGGCACACCGACCCGGCACCGGCTCTGATACCATTTGTAACAGCCCGGACCTATCGCCTCACGTGATATTGTCCGCTTTGGGCCAAGCCCTCACGGTTTTAAAAAGCGTCACTGGGGGAAGAGGTATCCACAGCTTATAAAGCCTGCTTCGTTCCCCTCTCCAACCGATGTGGGATCTCACACAGTCACTGAAAGGCATTAAGCACAATAATATATTACTCACATAAATGAAATCACTTGCAAAATATAAAAAGCATGAAATTCATATCATCATGGTTTGGATACATCACAGCCCTAATAAAAGAAAATTAGAACATAATAGAAAAAGAAATGAGAATATAAATTAAACTCAACATCTTGAATCAAAGAACAAGAATTTTGTCATCGTTGTTTGTCTTTTCCTCAAAATACTTGAAAAACTTCTAGAACAATAAAAAAAAACAACCATCTAAAAGAAAACCAGTTGTGCCCCCAAGCCCTCAATGTTATCCTATTTATAGGATAATATCCAAGACTCCTATCACAAGGAAATTGCTTCCTTTTTGCATAAAATTAAGGAATAAATCATACAATCCCTGATTTTGTATCCACTTTTTAACTTTTCTCTTTTTATCATTTTTTTCTTATTTTCTCTATGTCTCATTTTCTGCAAAAACAAGGAAAATTTGAATAAATAAAAGGACATCCAAATATTTTCTCACAAATATTGCATTATTTGTTACCTAAAATAGGTAAAATAACTCTATTTTTGTAAAGATATCATATATCCACTTATATAATGCGATATCAATGATAATTCCCTTTTGAATTGGCCTTTTTTCTCTTTTAAACAAAGTAAATTCTTGGGAGATCAAGACATTCATAACGAGATATCTCGATTAGAATATTACATAATCGGCCGATGATATGTCATATCCAACTTATAATCTCAAGAGTGAATCAATCGAGAAACACCAAAAAATAATAATCGAGAAATATCGTAAAAATCCTTCTTCCTTATACGAGATGAAGATGAAATAATATATTGGAGGAAGAATATGCAACACTGTTTATGGTAATCAAAAAATAAAAAATTTCGAGAAATCGATAACAAAAAAAAATAAGAATAATAATTGGAGGTAAGGTACGGTTAATTGAATCTCCTTAAGGCGATTAGTTTCTACCAACGGTACTAAGCAACTTCACGAAGTATACCTCCCAAGATACAATACCTCGAGCACGTTAGTTAGCACTATGCAAACAAGACCCTATCAAACACTTCTTGAAATTGGCACGCTTAGAGAAAATTCAAGTGAGGAGATGTCGGTGTTTCTAGTAATCTTGGAACAAAGAAGTTCAAATCTATTTATAGAGTTATATATTTCCACGATACTACAGCACCTCCTGCGTGAACACATATCCGCTAGTCGATTTCGATTAATTGGAATCCAAAATCTAGTTGGCATCATAATAGCCTTCCAAAACAGTTAGATATTTGTCATGTTGTAGAACATAGTTTTTGGTTATTTGCAAATAACTTAACACTCTCAAAAGAGCATTCCAATACTCATGACCAAGATTACTTGTAAACTGGCTCAGTTTTCCTACTGAGTGCGCAATATCCGATCTAATGCAATTCATGATGTACATGATATTGCCAATAACTTGAGAATACTCTAGCTGCTTGATATTGTGTTAAACCTAGACCATCAGAATTCCTTAGAATTTTGATGTTGAATATAACATCGCAATACCTAAGTCTTTCATCTCAAAGTTCTTCTTAAAATTTTGCTTGGTGATTTTGATAACCTCAGCGTTATCTCAAAAATCAGCAAATCATTGACATATAGATAAATAAGTACACATGCAACGGTTGTGGATTTAGTGTGTACACATTTATCATACTCATTGATTCTATATCCATTTTGGATTATCACACGTTCAAACTTCTCATGCAATTGTTTAGGAGCTTGTTTAAGTCCATACAATAATTTGACAAGCTTACACACTTTGTGTTGTTGTCCTTTAACCTTGAATCCTTCATGATGTTCCATACAAATCTACTTGTTAAGATCAACATTCAATAATGCAATTTTCATATCCATTTGATGTACTTGCGAATTGTATAGCGAAGCTATAACAATCAACATCATAATTGATGTTATTCTTATTACAGGTGAATAACTATCAAAGTAGTCTAGACCTTCTCTTTGTCTAAATTCTTTGGCAACAAGCCGTGCTTTATACTTATCTATAAAACCATCAGCTTTACGCTTCTTTTTGAAGATCCATTTACATCCAATTGATTTATTTCTTTGTGGAAGTTCAACCAATTTCCAAGTGTGGTTTCTTATGATAGAATCAATCTCATTCTCAACAGCTTCTTTTTTACATTGCCTCTTGAAACGTTTGAGGCTCACCTTACGTTAGAAAATTAGGTCCCAATTTTCAATTTGTGACCTCTTGATCCTTCGAAGTTTGGCTTCTTCGGCCTCAACTTCATCATTCTCAAATTCTGATATTCTAATCTCTTCTGAGAAAGTTCGCCCTGATTTCTTTTTATAGGATATGTATCCTCAAAGCATTTAGTATCCCTTGATTCTAGGCTAGTGTTGGCATGGATTTCCACATTTTCATATTTGTGAACCAAAAATTTGTATACACTGCTATTTTGAGCATAGCCAATGAATATGTAATCCATCGTTTTAGGCCCCAACCAGGTTTGTTTAAGAGGAGAAATAGCCACCTTGTCTAGGCACCCTCACACTTTTAAAAAATTGTAGGATGACAACCTTCCTTTCCATAATTCATACAGAGTCTTGTCCGTTTTCTTGTGGGATACTTTATTTAAATTATAATTTGCAGTTAAAACTGTCTTCTCCACAAGTCCCGGGGTAAATCCGAACTTAAGAGCATGGCATTAGCCATCTCCTTTAGTGTTCTATTTTTCCGTTTAGCAACTCCATTTTGCTGTGAAGTATAAGGTGTAGTTGTTTGGGGAATTGTCTCCAAACTAGCACACAACTTCTTTAAATTGGAAGAAATATATTCTCCTCTCTATTAGACCTGAGTATTTTGATTTGTCTATCATGTTAGTTCTCGTGCTCATTTTTTATACTTGATAAACATGATATAGTCTCATCTTTGCTAGTTAATAGATAAACATAGCAAAATCGAGTACAATTATCTATAAAAGTGATGGAGCACTTCTTTCCATCTCTATTTCCTAGAACCTTTAAATTACAGAGATCACTATGGATTAACTATAGAGGTTCACTCATTCTTTCGATGGATTTGAAAGATTTCTTAGCAATATTAGCTTGAACATAAGTCTCACACTTGTAACATGCATCCAACTCAAACCTTGGAATTGGCATCAAGTTTGCTATTTTTTTCATTATACTATAGTTTACATGTTTTAATCTATTATGCCATAGATAATGAGACACAACAGTGTAAACTGAAAATTTCTCTTTATTAATAGTCTTTGGATACAAGAATTTCGAGTTTACACTAATCACAGTCACATTGGCTTTATACAAGTACCATTTCCCCACATACATCTCCTGTGGAAAGTATATACTTATCATATTCAAATACAATTTTGAACCCCTTCTTGACAAGTATGGGCCAAAAATGAGATTCTTCCAAATCTCTAGTACATGCATCACATTTTATAGAATGATCTCCTTGTTGGAGGTGAACTTAAAAATCACATTTTCTCTCTTGGCTATTTTTGCTGATGTAAAGTTAGCCGTATAAATCATCTTATTTTACTCAGCCTGCTCATAAAAAGAGAATAAGTGTTTATCTGCACAAATGTGATTTTTGGAACTATGTCCAACCACCAGTTGGTATTGTTCGACACCAAGGATACCTCAAACACCACCACAGCAATCAACTCTCATCATCTTCATGCTCTATCAAATTTAGTTGCTTAGCTGCACCACTACCTTTGCTTTTCTTTGGGCACTTCTTGCAATCCTTCGCTCGATGGCCAGGCTTATTACAAATAAACCATGTCTCTTAGAATTGATAGGACAGTTTCCACTGCTTGCCTTTTCCTTGAAAGGACTTCTTCTTCTTTCTATCTTTCTTGTAATTGGAAAACTCCACAATGTTAGCCTTTGGTTCCATGGGAGGGTTTGCATTGCTCTTGTTTTCCTCCTCAATTCTGAGGCACAGAATGAGATTCTCAAGGCTCATCACTTTTTGTTTGTGCTTCAAATAATTTTTGAAGTTTGACCAGCCCAGAGGTAGCTTCTCAATAATAGCTGCCATTTGAAATGATTCACTAAGTCCGTTTCATGATAGATTTATTTGTAAAGATGTCATTCAAAATTATTTGTAATTCCTAGACCTGATTCATAACAGATTTAGAATCCACCATCTTGAAATCCAAGAATTTGGCAGCCACGAATTTCTTAGTGCCCGCGTCCTTAGTTTTGCATTTCTTTTCTAAGAACTCCCTAAATTGTTTAGCAATTTCAATGTTACAATAAACATTGTGTAGAGAATTTACCAAATAGTTAAGGCTATAATTTCGACATGGGAAGTCCCTGTGCTTCCAAGCCTTCAACGCCCGAGCGTCGTAACATCTTGCTCATCTGGAATAATTATCGGGCACACCTCCAATAAGTACTTGACCAGATTCGGCGTGGTCAAATAGAAGAATATCTTCTACTACCAATGTTTAAAGCCCACGCCAATGAATTTCTCTGGTTTCTCATTCGAAATTAGTAGAGGTGATACCATCAAACTAGACAAAACCCGTTAAACCTTCCCTCCAGAAATTGACCCATATACCATTTGGCCTATACTATTTGGAAAAACAGTCTTTGGTACATTAGTCAAACGACTTGCACCGATACCATAATAGATGGATTTAGCCCGAAGGCTTGCGGCATTTGTTGCCACAACACCAGGCCACGAGGTCTGAACCTCTCCGGTCGAAACGACCATTGGAACGCCTCCAGAAATATTATGGACATCATTAGATACTTGATTGTTGCCATCTTGATTTTATGATAAACCCAACAAACAGTTAGAACGGCTAATCGCCTTAAGATTGTTGGAGATGAAGAAGAACTGACGTATTGGATGAAGAATATGTAACACTCTTTGTTGTAAATAGAAAATTAAAAATTTTGAGAAACCAATAACCAAAAAAAATAAATAATTGGAGGTAAAGTATGGCTAACCGAATCTCCTTTAGGTGATTAGTTCCTACCAACAATGCTAAACAACTTTGCAAACTACGCATCCCAAGATACAACACCTTGAACCCATATGAATTAGCACTATACAAACGAACCCTATCAAACACTCCTTGAAGGCACACATAGAGAAAAGTGAAGTCAAAAGATATAGGTGTTTCTAGTGATCTTGAAACGAAGAAGTTTAGATATATTTATAGAGTTCTAGGATTCTTGTATAGAAACGATACATGAATCATGAATTAAATAGATAGATGAATTTAGGAATAATACAAATTAAATAGATACAAGAATGTAGGAGATACATAAACTCAAGAAATATACAAATTAAGTAAATACATGAATCTTAAAGATACATGAATTAAGTAGATACATAAATATAAGAAATACATAAATTGAAAATATGTATCTTGTTCTGCTCATATTTATTGATCCATTAACACTCCATAATTACAACACTCCTTGCCAACGTGGGACGCCAATGATTGTCGAACCGGGATCAGTTAGGGAAACATGGGAATTGCGACTCGATTCACATCCCCATCTCGCACGCTCTTTCCTTCCAAGAATAGCCGAGTAAACGGGAAGGAAGATCACGAAAAGATACCAAAATCCGCGCGTGAATCTCACCATCATCCCCCCATATAAATACCCACGCACGACCCCTCTTCACCTCCCACGACCTCCTTCAACAACTGCTCCAACCTCCCCCGATTCTCAGCTCTCTGTCTCTCTTCACTCTGCCCCTGTTCTTGCTTCGTCCACAGAGCATTCATCAATGGCGGTCGTCACCTCCAAATCTCATCTCCTCCTCCTCCTCCTCCTCTGCGTCCTCTCGATTGGTATGTACTAATTTCAACACTCTCTGTCAGCCAAAGAAGAGGGGTCTCTCTTGATTTCACTCTTTCTCGATTATTTAACCACAATTAGGAAGCTTTCCATGTCTGCACTTTTGCCCTCATCATGCAAAATCTACTGCTTGCATGAGTTTGTACGAATTTAATTAGTAGTGAAAAGATCGCGAGATTTCATCGCTCCAAAAGTTCAAGATTTGCTGATTTCTTTCTTTTTTGCGGCAGGCAATGCTATTGTATCAGCGACGGTCTTCACCCTCCAGAACCAATGCGGCTACACCGTGTGGCCCGGCACTCTCTCCGGCAACGGCGCTGCCCTCCTCGGCGACGGCGGCTTCGCCCTTCCCCCGGGCGGTTCCGTCCAGCTCCCGGCCCCGGCGGGCTGGTCTGGTCGCTTCTGGGGCCGCACTGGCTGCAGCTTCGACGGATCCGGCGCCGGGACATGCATCACGGGCGACTGCCCCGGCGGGCTCGAGTGCACCAGCGGAGGATCCCCACCGGTGACCCTGGTGGAGTTCACCATCGCCGCCCCAAACGCCGGCGGCAAGGACTTCTACGACGTGAGCCTTGTGGACGGGTACAACGTGGGGATGGGGGTGCAGGCAACCGGTGGCACTGGCGACTGCCAGTACGCAGGCTGCCTGGCCGACATCAACGCCGACTGCCCAGCGGAGCTGCGGGTCGCCGACGGGTCGGGGCAGGCGGTGGCGTGCAAGAGCGCGTGCGAGGCGTTCAACGCGCCGGAGTACTGCTGCACCGGCGACCACGGGACGCCGCAGACGTGCGGGCCGACGCGGTACTCACAGATGTTCAAGAGCGCCTGCCCGACAGCATACAGCTACGCGTACGACGACGCCACGAGCACGTGCACCTGTACCGGGTCGGACTATTTGATTACTTTTTGCCCGAACCAGTCTTAATGCCTAGATTCAAACAACATATTATTTTACTTATTATTTCTATTTTTTGGTCGAAATTTTATTATTATTACTTTAAGGGGTCAAGATTCAGAAACACTGTTGATGTTCGCACGTCAAACTCATTATCTTATGTACTGAAAATTTTAGTCCTGATTATCATGTCGTCCTCATCGGCAATTACTTTTGCAGTGCTAAGCGTATTATCGCACTCAAAATCATAAATCCTAATTACAGAATGCAATTCTCAAATTTTTTTACAAAATTTGTTCAGTATAATTCAAATGGGTTATTGAAAGGAAATCAAATTGAAATGAAATCAGAGGAGGCGAAGGAGGAGGAGCAGAGGCAACGTGATGATGCAGTGTGGTTGGGGAAGCAAATGTGATCATTGGAGAAATGAGCAGCAGCAAAATGGTGCAAAGACCAGATCTATATGTCCACACTTGGGAAGGTGTCTTTGTCCTTTTAGGGTTGTTGCTTGGCAAGTACTTGCAATTTGTTTGGGTAAAAATGTCCAAGGTGTACATTTCGTGAGCGGATAAACATTATTGTTGACATTCCTTTCACCGCATATACTCAATCGCGTTTCAAGAGTAGCAACTTCACCGATTATGCTCCATTTTCATGTTGTACTAGTATGTTGCCCCTCTTGTTGCTACAGTATTACAAGTTGCTATTACAATGTGTGTTTATTTCCTAAACCAAAATATACATAATGGTTTTTAGTTTATTTTTAAAGGTTAATACCACAAAAAATCTTAATTTGGTGTATCTATGATAAATTTACCTCAAACTAATGTTTTTACCATAAGAAACCTCAAACTGGTGTACTTGTAACAAATTTACTTCAAACTAATTTTTTTACCAAACTAGTACACTTGTGACAAATTTACCCTTAGTTAAATTGTATTAATACCACGAAAAACTAAAAATTGGTAAATCTATGATAAACAGAGGGATAAAATCCTAAACTAGTACAACCGTCAACTGCCATGTATCATCCAACTCAGCAATTTGACGGTAAAATTTAACGAAAACTAACGGAGAGTAAATTTGTCACAGATGTACCGATTTGGATTTTTTTGTGGTGAAAAAAATAGTTTGATATAAATTTGTCATAAGCATACCAATTTGAAATCTTTTGTAGTATTAGCCCTATTTTTAATTTCAAAGAATAAGGAGGACATTTAACGCCTACTATTATTCTACATAATCAATACATCAAGTAGACCTATCAACAAGTGGGTCCAACCTAGTAGCGAGCCTAAAATCATTGTCCATGCTCGCCTATGAAGATTAAGAGCTTAATTTATTTTCTACCAAAAAAAATGATCAGGGTAGGTAGGTCTAAGTAGGCCAATCTCCGGAAGGAAATTGCTTGCAATAAGCCAACCCATTTGGCCCTATGAGTCAATTTGGAAGATGTTGAGTCCATAATCATCTTAATCTAAGAAGGAAATATCTTACTTGGACGAATCATCACCTATTTAATCTTTAGGAATAAATATTAATTAAAGGAAAATATTACCAACATAGAAAATAAAAATAAAAATAAAAATAAAAAATTGGTTGAAGCCCAACATAAAGCTTTACTTGATCAAATATCGATGTTGAATCACCAATTGAAGATCTTAATTAATCCACTAACATTTCAATCTTCAAACATCAATTGCATGACTTTTTATAAGATTATTGTTAATGATGCGTACGTGGCCGAGTGGCTCTTGAAATGGGGTTTTGTGGGTGAAGTGTATGGACGGATGTGTGTGTGGGATGGTTGTCGATGGGTGAGTTGCCAAAAAAGCAAGATAGAATACGATCGCCACAAGGTAAAAAAGATGTGCCACTAATTAAGGATGATGACCGGGATCGACGAAGTTCACCACCAAGACTTACACAACAAAAAAACATGGATTTTGCCACGGAAATTTGCGACAGGGAATTTTTCGTCGCTAATTTGGGACAAAATTTGCGACGGAATTTTTTTTCCATCCCAAATTAGCGACGAAAATTATCCGTAGCTAATGTGCGATAGAATTTGCCACGAAATAAAAATTCGTCGCAAATTTGCGACGGAACATAAATCGGTCGCAAAATCCTTCACAAATTTGGCACGGATTTATTTTCCGTCGCAATTGCGACGGATCTATTTTCTATCGCAAAATCCATCTCAAATTTGCGACGGATTTATTTTCCGTAGCAAATTTGCGACGGATTTATTTTCCGTAGCAAATTTGCGACAGATTTATATTCTGTCGCAAAGTCCATAGCAAATTTGCGACGGATTTATTTTCTGTCTCAAATTTGCGACGGATTCCAAAAATTGTATTGCATTTTTCAATCCGTCGCAAATTTACAATGGATTTATTTTTCGTCGCAAATTTGCGACGGATTCCAAAAATTGTATTGCATTTTCCAATCCGTCGCAAATTCGTTTAGCGACGAATTTTGCCAAATTTTTCATCGCAAAATTTGTCGCTAAAACCTTATTTTTTTGCAGTGTTCTAAAACTAAACCTAAGTTCTTCTAAGTCTAATCACAATGATTACCATGTCTCAATCTCTCGTGATGAGGACGAGGACTACATAAGGAATATACTCCATCACAAGACAAACTAAATATTGCCTAATGAAATCAATCTAATGCAAACTAACAATTATTAATTGAAATTCAAACTAAATTGGATGATTGTCACAAGTTCAAATGCAAAAGCGATTGGACAATTTGCTACACATCCAATTCTAAGAGAGATTAGATATTACAAATTCAAATTAGATAAGAAGATCTATTATAAACTCAAGATATTTAAAAAACTTACACTAAAGAATGTGTCTTATTTTGTGTGTGGCCACAGCAACGAGTGTGTTTAAGATTGCTTAAAAACACTCCCTAGGGCAAGACTTAGGAAAGTCACAATAAAACTCATTGTCGCGACAAATGTTGTAGCATTAGCCCATGTTTTTCTCTTCCGGCCGCTCAGGGTGGTTAAACATAAAAAATATCAACATTATCCACTTTTAAGAGATTATAATTTCATGGATCCTTAGTTAAAGAAACTTCTTCCAACCATATCTTTGAATTGCGTGCTACAAATTACGAACATAACACGTGCAAGCTTAAGTAAACGTGATTATAGTTGGCCAAAAAAACCTAAATTTAAACATGCTTGTCACTCAAGAATGGTTTGTTGGAAGTTTTCTTTAATCAGAGATAGATGAAAACATGACCCCGATTAAGATTAATTAATTTTGGCTTATGTCCATAACTTGTAAGTTTTAGTCCACCAATCATAAGATGGTCGAAGGAAATTCTTTCTAATAAAGGATAAAAGAAAATACAACTCTTCTTGTTCTTTCCTAAGACCTGCGTTCGTAATTAAGAAGGGCTATATTTTCCTTGACTTTGACTAGTGGGTTACGAATTATGGAAGTGGTTAATAGCACTATAAACCCTAAATTGGTACAAATATGATAAATATATCTTTTATTAGTTTCTATTAAATTTTACCGTCAAATTGCTGAGTTGGATGACGTGTGGTAGTTGATGGGAAAACCAATTTAGGGTTTTATCTTATGTTTGTCACGTGTGTACCGATTTGTAATTTTTCGTGGTATTAATCCAATTTAACGAAAAACTAACGGAAGATATATTTGTCATGAAAGTGCTGGCCTAGGGATTTTGGTATCAAAAAATAAGTTTTGGGTAAATTTGTTATAGATGTACTAGTTTGGAGTTTTCGGTGGTAAAAAAATTAGTTTGAGGTAAATTTGTCACATGTGTACTAATTGAGGGATTTTTTGTGGTATTAATCTTATGAAAATCATGGCCGCAATTAAAAATAGGTGATGTTGATGGTTTTATCCACTAATTAAAGGCATATAGAGGAATTTGGGCAATTGGTCAGGTGGCTTTACTCGGCAGTCATAGCCGAACTTTGGGTTTGTCTATATGAATTTGAATCTCACAATTTCGTTGGACTTCAAGAAAGTATTGGAAGGTGATTTTGAAATAGTACTTTCTCTCGTTATTGAACACCGAGGCAAATGCAACCAGATGAAGTAGTACCGCTGAACTTAAAATCGAGATGGAGACCACCAGACCCTGGTTTGCTGAAGATAAACATCGATGGATCTCACCTCTGAGGGACCATGGAAGGGGCAATTGCATGCGTATGTCGCGATTCAGAAGGAAGATTGATGGAAGGCCTTGCGCGACCAGTCCGAGCATCTTCCACACTTGAAACCGAAGCCCTTGCCTGTCTCTATGCCCTGAAACACTTTGTTGATCGACCTCATTTAAAACTAATGCTGGAGTCTAATTGTTCAACGTTGATAAGCTGTTTGAGAGATTCTTCCCTCTGTCCTTGGGATGTTGAGCCAATTATCACTGATTGTATTGGCCTCTTGGCTTTTTTTTAGAGTTTAGAATTGGTCCTTTGTACCCGTGACTCAAATAGATTAGCAGACTGGATTGTAAAGGCGTCAAGGTGTAAGACCCTTCCCGAAATTGGGTTTGTAACCCCCCTTTCCCTCTTTGGGAAATCCTGTGTTTTGATGCCCCTTAGTCTTGTAGGTGGGCCCAGGTTTAATGAAATGATATCTCTATTTCGATCAAAAAAAAAAAAAAGAGTTTGCTTCCACACATTCACATGTGCCGATTGGTTAACGAGTTTTGTCTTACGTAATACATGCGTTGATGCCATCGTCTCTTGAACCCCTTCGGCTCTAGTTCCTTTGTTGATGGGAGATCGACTAAGTTCTTTTATGTTGTGTACACTTAAGTTTAACCTTTTTCATGAGCTCTTGCCTCGACTAGGAAAAAAGAAGAATTGAAATTCGCACAAAAAATTCTAAACTTTTTCCGTGGACATTTCAAACTTTTTTCGTCTCATCAATATCCAGATTTGCACCAGTGACTCAAAACTACATTTAATCATTGTTCCGTTCATAATATTTGTTAAAATCCAATGTGACAAGGTCGGTGGACAGTCTCTCATAGGATTTCAATCAATTATTATGGACGAAATTGTGCCGTAAGGTATTTTTGAAACATTGATAGATATTGATTAGATAAAAAAACCTGCAGGGTATTTATATTAAGGGTGTGCAAAATGGACCCCCAAAATCGGGAACTATCCATACTGGTCGGTTTGGTCATTTTCTCGAGACTATCGGTTCGGTTCTTGATTCCTAAAAGTGAAACCCATGTCCGGGCGGTCCAATTCTTAGTTTTAAGGGAGAACTGGACCAAACCGATTACATATACTTTTTTTTATTTCTTCAAAAAATTAGTAAAATGTGAACTAAGCTCTTAGTAAAATACTTTAGTCCTCTCAACTTCTCGAGTCTTGTCTGCCGTCCACAAGGGGGTAATACTTAACACCATCCATAAGAAATAATGTGATGTCCTAGACTTACCAGTGTACAACCAAACAAGGGTTAATCCTTAACACCAGTAAAATTGTTTCTGATGGGGTCTCTTCTTTTTTTTTTACTTCCATCATAGACGTCAGTAATACATGTGTAGTCGGCATGTTTTGATCGGTCTATATATCGATTCGCCATTGCATTGGCTCGAATTGCACAATTGTTTTTTGTGATCATGTGCAGTCGACATAAAGAACACAATTCTAATTTCAGATGGTATCAAATAGTGGGAAAAAAAAAGGGGTGGCCGGTTCAATTGGACTGGTAGTGGCCCGGTCCAGTCCTCGGTTCCCAAATTTAGGAACCGGTCCCTCCCAGTCCGAGAACCGATCACTCCCAATTTATATCACACTACTAATTTGTATCACAGGGGAAAAGGTTTCAGAAAATTTTCTCCAAACGAAGAAAGAAAAGAGGAACGCATGGCCACGGAAAATACGAACGAGAGTCTTTTCCAATCACGAAATAAAGACTCTTTCGACGATCCTTCCATTTTTCCTCTCCCCCTTTTTCGATAAGCTTTTTTAAATTCGATAGGTGCAAATCTTATCTTATTTTTTTTTCAAAACTTAGATATAGATTACACATATCTATTTAGTTGAATATGGCGGTTTCCTCCGCACGTAGCTCTTATGTATGCGTAAATATATGGGTAAATAAATTATAGTAATTTTCAAATAGATCAGAATCGGGTGGATGTATGAATTGTAAAGTCAATGTATCTATATGGGGATATCTATAGGAGATCATATAAAAGAGATATTCTCATTTAGACCTAACCAATTTGATCTAACCAAATTAGATTAATTACTCCTAAAGAGTTACATTCGAATGATGAGTGAATAGAGGGCATGCATTCTATTAGAGAAATATTTAGAAGATTCCCTATATTTTCTTTAATTGATTGTAATTGATATTTTCCCTTTTAGATAGTTATCCTATAAAACCGATAAATAGGTTCGTGTACTCTTCATTTGACAATGATATATATGTATATTGCTCTTTTTTTTAATCACATTCTTGACTTGGTATCAGAGCCCTATTGTTATTTGAGAGAGGGTCAATCGAGTCTGTTTGTAAACAACAACATCCACATCAGTCATGTTTCTCCACAGTGTTCGTAATGCTAGTCACATCGGCCCATTTTGCAACAACCTCCCGTAGTTGTTTGACATTTCTCCGTTGCTCTAATGAAAAAACAAACATCACTAGACTTGCCGACCTTAGACGAATTAGATCATGACATTTACTAATTCGTCAAATATGAGTAATGTGTCATTATATGTAAAAGTGTAGAAGTATATCTACTCAAGGTTCCGACAGAATTAGCGACGGATTTGAAAAATTGGTCGGTATAAACATTTCCGTCGCTAATTCCGTTGCAAATTAGTAACGGATTTGAAAAAATGGGCACCATGTGCCGCGAAGATCACTTTTGCAACGGAAAAAAAATGGAAAAAAAAATCCGTCGCAAATTTGTGACAAAAAAAAATCCATCGCAAATTGAAAATAATCCGTCGCGACTCCTCGCCATGACCTCCGAAGCCCTATAGGTTGCGGAGCCCCAAGGGAACGGCAAGAACGTCTCCAACTTCTTCCCCCAGGTCGTCAAGAACGTCGCGTCCCGATCCCTCAAAGTGAAGAAGCTCATCTACTTGTACTTGCCGAATTGAAAATGATGTGCTCGAATTGAAAATGATCCTCAATTTCGATTGTTTTCGAGCTTTGAAGGGGCGTGCGTGATTGCTTTTGGGTAGAATTCTGTAAGGCATTGCTCGTTTCTCGCTATGTTTGTGCTAATCGTGTTAAAGAAGTGGGATAATGTCACCCGCACTTGAATTTTAATTGCCTTGATGTGGATGATTGGATTTAGATGTTGGTGCTCAGCTGATCGTTCGCTTTTACTCTTTCTTGATGCTTGTAGGCGTCCAAATGAAGCGTTGCTTTCAATCAATTGTTTCCAAAGGGACTTGGGGGGCACTAATCCTTTGGTGAGGGTCTGGGCACTCCGTACAATGGCTGGAATTCGTCTTCATATAGTCGCGCCCCTCGTTCTTGCAGCCGTAAACAAGTGCGGGAGAGATCCATCTGTTTATGTCAGAAAGTGTGCTGCTAATGCTGTTCCCAAGTTGTGCAACTTGCGCATTGAGGAAAATACTTCTCCAATCGAAGAGGTGGTTGTTTTCGCTTTTCAGTTTTCTGCAATTACTGTTTTCCATTGCTTTTTGTCTCGGCAAAATGCTTGGTGAAGTGTATATGATTTTTTGTTAGGGTAGGAGAAAGAACTCGACAGGTTTGTGCACCTCTACTCTTCTTGTCCGTGCCATAAATTCTGAAAATTATTAAATAAGATTGAGGATGTGGTTCATGAAAATTGATTTCCCATTTTTCTCATTCAGTTTATTTACTGCTTTTTTTTTGGGTTGGGGGGAGGGGGTGTTTCTCTTCCTTTTAATCGGTTCATTGCTAGATTAAATGCAAGCATGTACTTGGTATCTGGTTTACCAAGACTATTTCCAGTCACATGGTGAAAGATAGCCTTCTATGCTTTCAGTTGCCATGTAGGAAGCTTATTTCTGGTTGTTGTCTATGTTATGCACTATGATTTAGTTCCATTGCCTTGTCTTTCTAACATGTGATCCACATTTTGTATCATTAAAGAAATCATAGAACTACTCTCATTAAACAAAGAACAATGAGAATTGGCCAATACAATACGCAAGTCGTACATTGAAGGACTGGATAAATATTTATCACGTGCAACTTACATTAATATGGATTCACCGAAGTTAACTTCTGCAAGATATACATCCGGGAAAATTAATGATGATATTAAGATCTTCCTTCAATGTACATCACCACTGCTATGGAGTTATAATAGTGCAGTGGTAGTTGTTGCTGCTACTATACACTGGATTATGGCGCCAATGGAGGATGTCAAAAGGATAGTTAAGCCGCTTTTGTTTGTCTTGCGATCCTCTAATGCCTCAAGATACGTGGTAAGCTATTTTCTCGGGCACTCACATTGATGTATGTATGGAGGGTAGGACGGTGGATGTGTCTGCATGTGTACACGTATACTAACTTGGTTGGCACCTCTATTTATTTGGTGAATTATCTAGTTGTGCCGTTGATATGGTATTAAGGTAATTTGTTTCACTACCACTATTGACCTGACATCCTGTTTATTTTTCTGTCCCAACCTATATGGTGAAGCAAAATGAGAATCACTTGACCATTCCCCAACTCCCTAGCTTAATACATGGTCTTTGAGGAGATTGTCTGACACTGCTTTCTCTTTTTTTGATGCTTAACAATATGAAGGTTGTTCTTGTGTTTGCATTCTTGAACATAAGTGAATGAGACTTAGGTCATAAGTATGACAGACATATGCAAGGTGAACATATTACTTGCTGATTCAATAGGAACAAAATTAAATGGTTATCGTGCAACATGAATGAGGATGAAGAATATAGTTAAAAGTAATATAATAAGGTAGGTGCTAAATATAGACAAGATAATCCGCAAAAGGCACCTGTTCTTATGTTATTTTTTGAGATTATGAATGTATCCTGGGTAGGTAGGCAAGTTAATGGATTGTTTCAGTTAAACCTGGTATTTGCTATTATATGTGTCATTTGAAACTCATTTGAGAGAATAGTTGATGATTCTCTGCAGTCCTTTTATCCAACATTGAGTTTTGCTGACAAAGTTTGTTTAAGTGTGGATGCAGAGCTGATAAATGTTGGGCAGAAGCAAGATGCTCTGCAAGAACTTCACGATCTTATTACCTTGAAGAGATCCCGAGCATGGCAAAATACCCTTGAGAGGATTATGTTCAAGTACATTGAGCTATGTGTTGATATGAGGAGGGGGAGATTTGCCAAGGATGGTCTGATTGAGTATCGCATTGTAAGTCAACAAGTGAATGTCACCTCTTTGGAGGAGGTGATGAAGCACTCCATGCAAACCTTACAGGAGAAAGTAGAGCAGGCGCAAGATTGAAAGTATCTTTTCATATATATCGGGGATAAGCTTTGCTTTAGCATCTTTTGTACGATAAGTACAGTTGGCCCAATATGTTCATGAGGTTGCTTAAGCAAGTGCTTTAAAGTGCTCAAGATTATTTATTCTCTCGTTATGTATACTATAAAGAAAAATATTTATGTCATTCTTGTGGAAAATGTAGATGAATGTATTTCATTTTCATATTATTATAATATTTTGATGTTATTAAGTGCTTAATCAATGTTAAATATAAATTCCAAAAATTAATTTTTCTTTTAATTAGGTTTAAAATCAAAAAATAAAATAAATGATTTTATTGTACAATCACAAATTACAAAAGTTTGTTGCAAAAATAAAATTTCGTCCCTAAACGATAATCGTTGCAGAGTTCGTCGCTAAAGAATTAATAAAAAATCGTCACTAAATTCGATCATAAATAATGTTGATGGCAAATGTAAAAAAATTTGGTGGCAAATTAGCGACAAATTTTGCCACGAATAAGTTCGCTGCAAATTACTGACCAAAATTTTTTTTTTGGCAAATTAGCAACGAAATTTGTGACGAAATGTGCGACTAAATTTGCGAAGAAATTTGCAACGAATAAAGTTCGTGGCTAATTTGCGACGAATTATTTGCGATGAATTTTGCGACGAATTTTGCGACGAATTTTGCAACGAATTTCGCGACGAAATTTGTGATGAAATTTCCGACGAATTTTTTGAAGAATTTTGTGACAAATTTCGCGACGAAATTTGCGACGAATTTTGTGACGAAATTTGCGATGAATTTTGCGACGGATAGTGTTTGTGGCTAATTTGCGACGAATTATTTGCGACGAATTTTGCAACGGATAGTGTTCGTGGCTAATTTGCGACGAATTTTTTTCCGTCGCAAATTTGCGACAGAAATTGAAATTTTCCGTCACAACATTTTGCGACGACCTATTAGCAACGGAATTTTTTCTGTTGCTAAATTCGTCGCAAATTCGATTTGCGACGGATTTTTCCAAATTTTTCGTCGCAAAAATCATGTTTTTTTGTAGTGTTAAAGGACAAGCTACTCGCCAAGGATATAGGATTTCGGGATAGGGGAACCTCACCCTCAAGGCCTAAAGGGAAAAACAACCGGCCAAGGATAAATTGCTTCTTGGTTTAACACCGTAGAGTAATCCACTCTCCAAAGAAATTTGCTCTCACAGAGGAAAATCTCATGTGCTTTTATTCAGCAAGTCTAGTCTGCATTACAATGGAAAAATCTCCTCTATTTATGGAGGGACTAAGACATAGGAAATGACCAAATATTAAAGACCTAGAAACTATTAGCATTTAAAGTCCTTGGAACTTAGAAGTTTGACTCTTGAGACTTACACAACGATTAAAACTCATAACGACCTACGAACTTAGAAATGCATTGATAACACATAGGAACTATGAAGTGCAATAAAGACAAGAAGACTTAAAATCTTGATTGACTGTTCACTCTTGCGGTATCTTCCAAAATTCGTCCACCAACTTTGATCAAAGGATAACCATCACTACAAAAAAACAAGGGATTAGCGACGAATTTTGTGACGAAAAATTTGGCAAAATCCGTCACAAAACGAATTTGCGGCGAAATTAGCGACAGAAAAAATTTCGTCGCTAATAGGTCGTCGCAAATTTTTGCGACCGAAAATTTCAATTTCTATCGCAAAATTGCGACGGAAAAAAATTCGTCGCAAATAATTCGTCGCAAATTTGCGACGGATTTATTTTTCCGTCGCAAAATTCGTCGCTAATTTGGCATGAATTTTTTTTTTGCTTGTAATTTGTGACAAACTTACTAGTGGTAAAATTCGTCGCAAATTTGTCATGAAAAATTGACTTTTGCCATGAACATTATTCATGAACAAATTTAGCAACGATTTTTTATTAATTCTTTAGCGACGAACTCTGCGACGAATATCGTTTAGGGAGGAAATTAGCAACGAAATTTTATTTTTGTAACGAACTTTTATAATTTGTGATCGTACGATAAAATCATTTATTTTATTTTTCGATTTTAAACTTAATTAAAAGCAAAATTAATTTCTGAAATTTATATTTAACATTGATTAAGCACTTAATAACATCAAAATATTATAATAATATGACAATGAAATACATTCATCTATATTTTCCATAAGAATGACAAAAATATTTTTCTTTATAGTACACATAATGAGAGAATAAATAATCTTGAGCACTTTAAAGCACTTGCTTAAGCAACCTCAGGGTGGCAATTCTTTCCGGGGCAGGAACGCATTAAGCCAACTGCACTTCTGGCACTGAAGATGCTGAAGCAAAGCTTATCCCCGATATGTATCAAAAGATACTTCCAATCTTGCGCCCACTCTGCTTTCTCCTATAAAGTTTTGCATGAAGTGCTTCATCACCTCCTCCAAAGAAGTGACATTCACTTGTTTACATACAATGCGATACTCAAAGTCCCACAAGCCCATAGAAGAAAGTGAAATACCTAAAATTGCCAAAATTTCGCATCCAAAATTTAAAGGATTGCACTTAGAACATTTATATATCTTTAGGCCATGAAAGCAATTGCTAGAAATTTCTGGTGACACATTTTCAATCTAATTGATCTTTGAAAGAGCAAATTAAGAAGCCTAGATTAACGGACCTACCAATCAATATGCACACCGCACAAGGTTAGATTGGCTCTCATTGTACAATGATGTGTAATAATCCTCTTCTCTAATGTCCAGTGTATCCAGCCTCAAAATAACCTGCAGGGAAAGTGAAGAGAGCAGGAAGCGGTGGATTTAAGTTAAAAATCTTCGACATGAATTGCAATTGTACACATATGCAAGAGAACTCACAATTCTAGGTGGAAGTGCAAGATCAGCAGCTCTTCCCTTTTTTGTGCGTCTCAGCAAAATGTTTTTCAAAATTGTGTTTTAGTAATATCATTGCTCGCCTTCTGCCAACGGCATTTCCATGTGCTTGTATAGGATTCGCTATATACTAGATAGAATATATACTCCATATCAGAGTTCAAATGAAAACATTCCATATGATTTGCCCAAAAAAAAAGAGAGAGAGGCCAAAGGACCAATGAAAATGCAACTCACTCGATTTCACCAACAAAAGTGCCGTACAGAACCGTGAGAGCATTCAGGACATTGTTTTGAGGAACTGCAAATGAACAACAGATTTACAAAATAGGTAACAAAGGAAAAATATATTCACTGACCTCAGTGCATGCAATCGGCAGGTGAAGCTCTAAGACCAATCGATAAAGTTAATGCAGAAAACAAAGAGTGAGATTGCATTAACGAAGATAATGAAAGTGAAGTCAACCCAGACAACAAACAAATTTGAAGAGGAATTCCTCACATATAATGGCAAAAGGAAATAAAAATTGGAAAGATCATCAGAGTAAAAGATGCATCCATCTATTGTGTACACCCTCAGTCTATAGTATTTGTGATGTTCTTCACAGTATACCTATATCTTTACTTTGCCAAACATATCCCACATAGAACTCTTCTTTAAATTATGCCCATTTGATGCTTCACTCTTAAAAGCAATAAGATGTCATTAGCAATATAAACTAGATATAGGAGCTACAAGCTCCAAAATGGCCCCACTATCCAAACTTTCAAGGTCTTTACATCAAGAAGGCGATATCTACTCTATCATCTAGGAGAAGAATCTAACATCCCAAAAAAAAAAATTTGTTTAACAGGCATGATGCTTGATAGTTCACCATTTTGGATATGTCATTGCCACTCAATCAAAGATAAAGAGATTATTCAATTTCTCTTTTCTTTGCAGTTTTCCCCTAGCAGGATGATCATATCAATTTAGGGACATTCTCCACTACGGTACCCAAGAGGGTGCAACCCACCAAATCATGTCAAATACAACATACAAATCAATAGCATCCACATATCTACTACCAACTGTAGACCAAGATTTTGAAGGTTAGGGATATATTCAGAAACAAATTTTGTGCATGCTTCAATGAATAATGATATGAGATAACAGCCCTTAAACACGTATCTAAGAATTGCCCCCCCCTTATCTCAAATTCATCTGGACTTTGCTCCGAAAAGATCTCACTGAAGCCCACCCCCACGCCAAGCTCTTCATCCATCAAGCTTTCACACAATCGTTCTTAAATCAGTTTTAATATTCTCTCAAGCAAATCGTCAAACAAGTAGCATGCGACTCAAAAAATTAGATTCCGATTTGATTCTGATACGATTCTGGATCAAGAAATGATGTGTAGGTGCCTAAATCATGTTATTCTACAACAAATAGCCTTATTTCATCAGATTTTCACACAAACTCGAAAATCGATTCAATGTCTCTCGGCCAAAACAGTACAAATACGAGAAAGAAGCCTTACTTGGTTTGGAAGTAGCGTGAAGTCTTCACGATCGTCTTCGAACAGGAACGCGACAGCTTTGTGAGTCTCCTGGTGTGGCTAAACAGTAACGAACAACACCCACTCGCACTTCCGAAGTGGCGAACCGCGGTGTCTCATGTATCCGAAATGGCGATTACAGGGATTGTTCTCCGGCGACGATGAATAGATGACGGAAGAAGGGGAAGAGATTTGCCGGAATTCCTCCGCGCAAGCAGAGAAACCTTTCTTCCCCGGCCATTTTCTTCTGATTCATCCTTCTTCAGTCGAGTGAGTATAGATCTCTCGCTCCTCTTGCGACAGATTTTGCGATGGATTTTTTTCCGTCACTAATTTGCGACGAATTTTTATTTCGTGGTAAATTTCGTCGCAAATTAGCGATGAATAATTTTTCGTCGCTAATTTGCGACGGGAAAAAAATCCGTCGCAAATTTCGTCGCAAATTAGCGACGAAAAATTTCTCGTCACAAATTTTCATGGCAAAATCCATATTTTTTTGTAGTGCATCTCAATAAATCAACAAATATAATAGGAAATGGCTTGAAATAACCTCTCATTGGTAACCTGGTAGATAGTCTCCTCATTGACAGCTTCATTCTTTGACCCATTGAAGTAAATTATAACCAAACACTACAAAAAAACCGGATTTTTGCCACGAAAATTTGCGACGAAAAAAATTTCGTCTCAAATTTGCGACAAATTTTCCAACGAAAAGTAAAATTCGTTAGAAATTTCCAACGAAAAATTTTTCGTAGCAAAATTCGTTGGAAATTTTCACAAAAAATTTTTCGTCGCAAAATTCGTTGGAAATTTCCAACGAATTTTTTTTCGTTGGAAATTTCCAATGAATTTTCCAACGAATTCCAAAAAAAAGGTACCATTCGGCATTTTTTTATATTCGTTGGAAATTTCCAACGAATTTTCCAACGAATTCCAAAAAAACCGGTAGTTTTCGGCATTTTTTTTATATTCGTTAATTCGTTGGAAATTTTCAACGAATTTTTCAACGAATTTCAAAAAACCAGTAGTATTCGGCATTTTTTTATATTTGTTGGAAAATTCGTTGGAAATTTCCAACGAATTTTCCAACGAATTTCAATTTTCCCGCTTAATTATTTCATTGTGTACAATTTTCGTCGCAAAATTCGTTGAAAATTTCCAACGAATTTTTTTTGTTGGAAATTTCCAACGAATTCCAAAAAAAATCGGCAGTATTCGGCATTTATTATATTCGTTGGAAATTTCCAATGAATTTTCCAACGAATTTAAATGTTCCGCTTAATTATTTCAGTGTGCACAATTTTCGTTGGAAAATTCGTTGGTTTTCGTTGGAAATTTCCAACGAATTTTCCAACGTATTCCAAGAAAAACCGGTAGTATTCGGCATTTTAAAATTCGTCGGAAATTTCGTTGGAAATTTCCAACGAATTTTCCAACGAATTTAAATTTTCCGCTTAATTATTTCAGTGTGTACAATTTTCGTTGGAAAATTCGTTGGAAATTTCCAACGAATTTTTCGACGAATTTTAATTTCCCGCCTAATTATTTCAGTGTGTACAATTTTCGTTGGAAAATTCATTGGAAATTTCCAACGAATTTTCCAAAGAAAACCCTACTTCTTCCTTATTCAATATTTCGCGCTCAATTCCCGCAACTCTCTCAATTTCCACATATTCTCTCTCTCTCTCTCTCTCTCTCTCTCTCTCTCCCCTTTGCAATCGCTCGCCTTCACCTTCTTCCTCCGCCCTCCCTCGCCGCGGCCTCCTCCCTCGCCGCCTGAGCGAGGAAAGACAAGTTACCTGTGGGGAAACAAGGTGGCAATGACCCCGTTCTGGAGCCGGATCTCGGAGCTCTCGGCGGCGGCCACGGAGGGGAGGTTGACGTGGGCGATGAGGAGGAGGTTCCGGTGGATGAGGAAGTCGGTGCCAGAGCCGGAGACGGCGGCCATGGCGGGCGACTTGCCGGAGAAGATGGCGGCCTTGGTCTTCTCGGACTTGCCGACGCCGCTGCAGAAGCAGAGGGACTCGGCGAGGACCCCCATCGCCAGCAGCGGCGGGTCGCCTTCCGCCTTAGGGTTTTCGCCAGGGGGAATGCGCCGCGTCAGGGCATCGCGGGGCTCAGATCTGAGGGGGAATGCCGGGGCGCCGCCGACAAACCCGTCTTCTTCTTCTTCTCCTCCTTCGCCGGCAACACTATTAACTCCTCCTCCTCGAGGAGAGAGAGAGTCTAGAGAGAGAGGGGTTAGGTTGTCCGTGAAACGAGCAAAGGAAGAAGACGAGATCGCCGGCGCGCCTCGCCGGCAACGAGCTCGAGCTCGCCCAGATCTGGGCGAGCTAGGCCCTCGCCGGCGACGAGGCTGGCCCTCGCAGGCGGCGAGGGCGATTTTTCGAAAAAAAAAAATTCGTTAGAAAAAAAATTTCCACGATTTTTCGACCAAAAAAAAATTTATAATTTTTCCAACGAAAAATTTTTCATTGGAAAAAATATTTCCACGATTTTTCGACCAAAAAAAAATTTTGTAATTTTTCTAACGAAAAATTTTTTGTTGGAAAAAAAATTTCCACGATTTTTCAACCAAAAAAAAATTTGTAATTTTTCCAACAAAAAATTTTTCTTTGGAAAAAAAATTTCCACGATTTCTCGACCAAAACAAAATTTTGTAATTTTTCCAACGAATTTAGCCACGAGTTTTCCAACGAAATAAAATTCGTCGCAAATTTCCAACGAAAATTGAAATTTTTCGTTGGAAAAATTTCCAACGACCTATTACCAACGAATTTTTTTTCGTTGGAAATTCGTTTTCCAACGAATTTTTCCAAATTTTTTGTCACGCCCCGGACCCCACCGAGCCCGCGACATCCCGTTCACGGTCGATCATTCGAACGCGACGTCCCAGGACGCGTCGCCGACCCAAACGAATTACGCAAGCGGAAGCATATAGAATAAACCCAGACAATAATAACATGACTAAGGAATAAACATCGAAATTTAATAAACACCAAACATTAAAAAGCCTTCAATATTACAAAAAGGCAACCCGGCTTCCAAAATCAACCACAGTTTTCAAAAGGGGGCGGTGGTTGACAAGCCTATCTTCTCTACAAAAAGGTACTCCGACGGTCTCTCCGAATCCATCACGGTCGCGGATCTGAAAGTGGTTATGTAATAACCGTGAGAACAAGTCTCAATAAGCAACAACCTAGACCTAACCTAGGCTAATGCGTACCCAGACCAATATAACATGCGAACTACCAAACAATACAATCACTTTCACATGCTAGGCTTACCTCGCCTCGAACCACGTGCCAACCCTGCATATTAGTCCAAACATGATAATGCAAATTCAAATCATTGCCACATCACAATCTCCAGCACACACACTTCCACTCGAAATCAGTCAATCCAAACAAGCATCCAACCCATCCAACCAATCATCCACACGCACCATCAGTCAATTCGATCAACATCCACACGCTCAACCAGTCAATCCAGTCACACGTTCAATCAACCAATCCAGTCACACTCAGCCAGCCATTTCAATCACACTCAAATCACATGCGTGACCGAACATCTAACCCACGACTCGCGTCACTGCGCCTCAAGTTCATTCTCACTGGCACACATGCCACACAATTCGATCAATTCCCATGGCCGCCGTCAACACGTCCCAAGCCATAACATTCAATCAATTCCAGTGGCCGCCGTCAACACGTCCCAAGCCACACCATTCAATCAATTTCCAGTGACCGACGTAAACACGTCCCGGTCCAATCACACCTTTAACGGGCCACCGTCAACACGTCTCAAGCCCGCGTCCATTTGGCACACCGGCCATTCATGCCTTTACACGGACCGCCGTCAACACGTCCCAAGTCCGTAGCCCTCCGATCAATCCGGGCTCAATTTCCAATGACCAACGTAGATACGTCCCGGTCTAACACACCTTTCACGGGCCACCGTCAACACGTCTCAAGCCCGCGTCCATTTGGCTCACTGGCCATTCATGCCTTCACACGGACCGCCGTCAACACGTCCCAAGTCCGTAGCCCTCCGATCAATCCGGGCTTAGAATCGACAGGCAAACACACGCCGTTTAATTCAATCAAATCCACGCCAAACTACGCCAAACAACTCACATTCAAAACTCGGCCCAATTCACACTTCGCCACTCCAATTCACAAACCCGACGTTCAAGTCGGTCACGCACAATTTTCCACTCGAGCACTCCACTTTGATCAGTCTAATTTAAATCAATTAGAACACCACATAATCTAATTTAATCATAAAATAACTAAATTAAGTTCACGCCCTAGCCGTTCTAGCCCGAAACCGGTCAATGAAATACCCAAAATACTAAGTAGGGTCTAGGAAGTCGCTTACCAAATTTTGGCCCGGGAAAAGTTGGCTTGGGCCAAAAATTGCCCGGGTGAGAAGTTCTGACTGGGCACGGGCGCGGGCCACACGGGCGCGCTGACCGGCCAAAGTGGGCACAATGGCCGATCGGCGTGCCTAGTGCGCGGGCGCGGCGAACGCGCGGCGTGCCCGGGGCGCTCGGGCGCGCGGATGGGCAACGCGCCTGGGCTACGGGCGCGGGCACGGGCACGGCGACGGGCGCGGGCGCGGGCACGGGCGACGGGCGCGCGGCTTGCGCACGCGGGCCACGGCTTGGCCGGCCGGGCTGGGCTGGCTGGGCTGGCCGGCGGCGACGGCGACCGGCGGCGACCGGCGGCGACGGTGACCGGCGGCTGAACAGGGGACGGGGAGGGGGCTGGCCGAGGGGGTGAGGGGGAGAGGAGAAGGGAGAGGGAGAGCTGAGGGGTGGGAGCGGCCGGACGGGCGGACGGGCCGGCGGCGGCGAGCTGGCCGGCGGCGCGGCGCGGCGCGGCGGGCAGCGACGGCGCGCGGCCGGACGAGCCGACCGGCGGGCGACGAGCTCGCCGGCTCGGGCTCGGGCAGAGTCAGACGGGGAGGAGGCCGGGGGAAAGAGAGAGGCAAGGGGGGGCTGGCGGAGCTGCAGGGGGCGGCGGCGACGGCGACGGGGTGGAGGCGGTGGCCGGACGATGCACCGGTGGCTGGGCTGGCTCCGGGCGCGGCGAGCAGCGGCGACCAGCTCGCTGTCGCGCGCGCGAGAGAGAGGAGGAAGGGGCGGCCG
This sequence comes from Syzygium jambos, assembly GCA_031216235.1. Lineage (NCBI taxonomy): Eukaryota > Viridiplantae > Streptophyta > Magnoliopsida > Myrtales > Myrtaceae > Syzygium > Syzygium jambos. Next base: position 22,121,937 of record CM062225.1, read on the forward strand.
GGGCGGGCGACGCGACGGCGGTGGGGCTGGCCGGGCGGCGCGGCGCGGCGGTCTGGCGACGGCGGCGTGCGACGTGGGGGGGTAACGTGCGCATGGGGGAGAGGTCAGCCGAGAGAGAGAGAGAGGAGAGAGAAAGAGAGAGAGAAAAGTACAAATTCAAACTTTAAGCGCGAACCAACGGACACGATCCAAACTAAAAATCAACTTATCGATCCCGATTTAAATTCGGAAAAAGGTCTAATAATCCACGATAAATCCCAACAATATTCTAGGGCATACGGCCAAAATAAAATAACCCAAACTACACTACGAGGGAGGTCTACCAGTCCAAATTCGCATCCGGTTCAAAAATCCACTTTTCCGCTATTTCTGACAATCTCGATGCTAGCCACAATAATATCGACACCGTCCAATTTATTTCGTCCCGAAACTCCCGGAAATCGACTGCCAAGTTCAGGGTATAAATAACGGCCAAATTCAATCGAGTGCGATTCTAGCAAAATCTCAAAATTTAAAACAATAACCGGGAGTGATCAGTTCCCGGGCGAGATTTTACCACAAGCACACTGACGAATTACACGTTTATTAATTCCCAAAAATGGCCAAAATCCGAAATGTCACATTTTTCGTTGGAAATTTCGTCGAAAAAACATATTTTTTTGTAGTGAAAGTCAACTTTGACCTGGATGATCATCAATAGTGTTGGGCTCATCAATGGAATCAAGCCGGAATTTAAGGAATGCTTCATAGAATCGGATGCTCCTATATCAGTTAACTATATTAATGATGTCGAAAATATTCACATACCTATTTTTTCAAGTTATTTAAAGTTAATATTTTATATTTTGATAAGAAGTATAAATACAAGTTATTACGGAGCTTTAGTAGCCACCTAGACAATATACAAATTTTACTCCTCAAAGTCTTCGTTATAGATGAATGATCTTGATGAAGCATCGAAAAGTCTTCATTATAGATGGATGTAAAAGAAATCACTAACGTGATGGTGTGCCACGTAGGACAGTTAGCAATGACAGGATCATCATTTCAACAATATCTAGCGAGAATTGATCGAAAAGACTACATTGAAATTTCACGTAAAGATTTAAGATTGAACTGAAAAAATTGAAAAGTTTAAAACTGAATTAACATCCGCACAATAAATTGATGATAGATTGGGTAATTTTTTCATTCACAAGTCATACACAAACAAAATTCAGGGATAATTCTCCCTTTATAATTACAATATGAATTATGGCTAAAATCCAAAACAATGGAGCATCGTATTCATAGCACCTATGCATTTGTCTTCCTCGCTAAGGAGTCGAATCCAGAAACGCATTCATGAGGTTTTGGAATTTCTCACAATGTATTGCAGGTGCAAAGATGATTGGCTAGCTTGTGGGGTTTCTTCAGGAAACGCGCTTTCCACGTTTGTGAAAGATTAATTTGGGCTTGTACCAATGCACGAGACCAAAATTTTCCCTCCCCAAAAATAATCGTCACTCAAAATTTTTTTTTTCTAAAAGTTTAATTGTTGCGAAACAGATTCACGATGCTAAGTTTTTGATCTCGTGCCTCATGCTAATGTCCGAGAGTCTTGGATCGGATTGGAGAAACCACAGTTAAGTAATATATGAGTTTGACCTGTACTCTTAATTGGTCATTACCTTGTATGGTTAGTTTGAATACTCCTTTTGGGAGTTTGGCTCGAGTAGAGCAAGTTGACTCATGACAGATTGTATTACAGCATGACTCCCACCAGTAGCTGTGTGATTCGTGGACAAATTAGGTTCTTACATGATCCAATGAGGATAGGAAGTGGTCAAAGAAGTGAGAGGAGGCTTAAACCAAATGCGGCTCTCAATAGATTTTTAAGGTGGCAACCCACTAATCAATATAGGTGGTGTATTGCTGGGTGATTCGGACCAACCCTATCGAGGAAGTAAGTTTTTTTATTTGTGGTTTAATAACATCTCAAAGTCCCACATTGAATAGGAGAAGGTTTTGTTAAGTGATGTATAAGTTAACACCTCCGAATAGTCAACCACCTTATATGACTATATCATTATCCATTTTCGGAATTTGGCCCATATAGAATAAGCTGAGTCATTACACTCATAATTTGGTACCGAATCACCCTAATTATTCCTTTTTAAAATCTAAATTGTTAGGAAATTAACCAACAACACACAAGTTAGAAGTTTTCCCAAGAGAGGGAAAAGGAAATATAAGTGTTGGAGTTGGCTGATGAGGTCATACAATGCTCAGTAACCAGGGGTATGCAGCTAGCTGCTCAGGAAGCAAGCTTTCACTCCAGGCACGGGAGGCTACTATACTTGCATACGCGATGGTGGTCAACTAAAGTTAACGTGGAGTCTACCTTTTCCGCCCAAGGCCCCCTAAGTTCTCTCCTGTTGTTTTTTCTCCCAGGAGAGAAGGAATATGAAGAGAACTTACAAGGAGATCCCCCCACTATACCGATCAAGAAGTTGTTTCCCTTATCTCCCCTTGAGCTTTTTAAGGACCTCCTTAGGCCCAAGTAAAGATTAGTTATTTGTCGGTTCAAATCTTCTGGTTTTTGGACTGGGTGTGAATTAAAACCTTCTAACATTGGCTGCGTCTTGACATCGACATGGATCGCCATTATGCATGTCAGCCATATTTAGATCCGGGCTAAAAGGGTTTAAAGATGATGAGGATTGTGTAGATCTCCCGAAATTGAAACGGAAAAACATATTTAAGGAATTGGTTAAACGAATAGTTTTGTTGCGAAGTGAACTTGTCAAAGTAGGCAAAAACCGATTCGGATATACCAAAATAAAGATCGAACATCATTAGTTATGGTGTTTGACTGTTGACATGCATGTATTACGCTGTGAATATTATGAGGATGGTATTTCATGCTTTCTATGAGGGCAGGGTAGTATCAAACATCATAAATTGTCCTTGTCATCTATTGCGATGCACCACGGTACATTTATTCACTCTCTCCTGTAGATCGGAATCGAGACGTTTTTATCGTAAAATCAAGTACTTGGTTTCCCGGATATAATTAAGTCGTGGCGTTTAAAGGTTGACATGAATGTATCACGTTAATCTTGTATATTATTAGGATCTATTACGATAAGTTGACAAAATCACGATGGAGTAGCTGCATAATCATGATTGGTCTGATCCTAAGAACTAGACATGGCCACGGGCCGGTTCTGGCCCGGAACCGGACCGGTCAAACCCGGACCCGGCCCGTTGACCGGGCCCGCGGTTCGGAACCGAAACCGGCCTGTGCCCTACGGGCCCGGTTCCGGTTCCCGAAATTTATGAACCGGCCCGGAACCGCCGGTTCCGGGCCCGGTTCCAAAAAAAAAAAAAACCTGCGGTGCGGCACTGCGGCGCTGCGCATCCGGCCGGCGAGGCCGACCCTCGCCTGCAACTGGCGAGGCCGGCGCCGGCGAGGCTCGACCTCGCCAGTTGCAGGCGAGGTCGAGCCTCGCCGGCGTCGGGCGAGGCCGGCCTCGCCGGCGTCGGGCGAGGCCGGCCTCGCCGGCGTCGGGCGAGGCCGGCCTCGCCGGCGTCGGGCGAGGCCGGCCTCGCCGGCGTCGGGCGAGGCCGGCCTCGCCCAGCCCAGGCGAGGTCGAGCCTCGCCGGCGTCGGGCGAGGCCGGCCTCGCCAGTTGCAGGCGAGGCCGGCCTCGCCAGTTGCAGGCGAGGCTCGACCTCGCCGGCGTCGGGCGAGGCCGGCCTCGCCCAGCCCAGGCGAGGTCGAGCCTCGCCGGCGTCGGGCGAGGGCCGGCCTCGCCTGGGCTGGGCGAGGCCGGCCTCGCCAGACGCCGGCGAGGCTCGACCTCGCCTGCAACTGGCGAGGTCGAGCCTCGCCCAGCCCAGGCGAGGCCGGCCCTCGCCTGATGCCGGCGATGGCGGCCTCGCCGGCGATGGCGGCCGATGGCCTTGGCCAGTTGGCCGCCCCGCGCCCCCGCCCAACGGAAAAAAAAAAAAAAATTGTCCCGCAGCAGGGCCTGCACGTCTGCAGGCCCTGCTGCGGGCAGCGCCGCAGCGGGCCCGGCTTGCGGGCCCGTTCCCAACGGGCAGAAGCCCCAACGGGCAAAAGCCCCACGCCGCGCGGCCACGCCCCACCCAACGGGCAAAAAACAAAAAAAAAAAGGAGATAACCGTTGCAATTTGCAACGGTTATCTCCTTTTTTTTTATTTTCTTCTCAATTTTTTTTTATAAATACTCACACAATTCTCTCAATACTCACACAATTCTCTCAAATTCTCTTCTCTCAATCTCAAGTCTCAAGTCACAAATTTTCTGAATACTCGAAATTCTCTTAAATTCTCTCAATTTTCTCAATTCACACAATTCTTTCTTAATTCTCCCAATTAGTCCGCTCAATTCTCTCAATCCACTCGAAAAATGGCAAGTGGAAGTCGAGTGCCATCTGGCAAAGGTAAGAATATCGCGACGGAATCCCATCATTCTTTTGATCCTCGTGAATATGCAGATTTTCAAGATGATGAAATCAACATTTTTCCCGATATGGAGCGCGTCCCGACTCAAGAAAGTTTTCATCCTCCTGGCGAAATGTCTACAACAAAGGAAGCGGAACGAGAATTTACATCTGACATTTGGAATCACTTCACGAAAATGGAAAGGTTTGATGTTGGTGAAAAATGGTATGATATAATTTGCAAATATTATGGGAAAATATATAAATATACAGGTGGACAAGGATATGGAACATTTAAACGACATCTTAGGAGCAAACATCCAACCGAAACGGGAATCGATATTGGGCAACAACAAATTTCCGGGTACGTCAATCCTAACACTTCCCCTTTATTTCGTTTTAATGACAAAACTTATAAGGAAGAATTAGGCAAATTTATTTGCGTTGAGCATTTAGCATTTAATTTTGGAGAAAGATTTGGTTTTAATGAATTTGTACATAATACATGTGCTCCACAAGCAAAACGTGTTCCTAGAAATACAACTAAACGAGTAATTAAAGATCTTTACAAAAAAGGAAAAAAAGATTTACAAAATTTTTTTATGCAATTTAATGGATGCGTGCATATAGGTAGTGATATTTGGAGTGATCCTTGGCAAAATCATTCTTACATGGGCATAACATGTCATTGGATAGATGACGAGTGGAGTATTCAAAAAAGAGTTATTGCATTTAGAGTTTTCGATGATAATCATACGGCAAATAATATTTATAGAATAATTAGGCAAATTTTAGAACAATATTATTTGCTTAACAAAATTTTTTCAATTGGTTTTGATAATGCTGCAGCAAATACCGCTTCAATTGCCGAGTTAGAAAATATTTGTAAACCCGCTTTTGGCGGAAAATTTTTTCACGTTAGATGTGCTTGTCATGTTTTAAATTTATGTGTACAAGATGGTTTGAAAACTCTCGATATTTTTCTTCAACCAATAAAAACGGCGATTCAATTTTTATGGAAACATCCCCAAAAAATGAAAGAATGGGGTAGATTTTGTAGAGAAAATGGCAAAAAGCCAAAAAGATTTCCAAAAGATGTTCCAACTCGTTGGAATTCTACTTTCCACTTGCTTAATGAATCTGTAGCATATAAAGATTTATTATGTGCTTTCGTTTCTAATTATATACCTCAGATTAATTTATACCCACAAGAGTGGAATATTTGCCAAAAAATTTTAGATGTTTTAAAGGTTTTTAATGATGCAACTTATACTTTGTCCGGTGTTTATTATCCTACTACACATTTATTTTTAGTAGAGTGTACTAATATTGTCGGAATTTTTGATGAATGTGAAAATGATGTTGAATTACAACGTACTATACATGCAATGAAAATGAAGTGGCTACATTATTATGAGGAAATTCCCATTATTTATTTAGTTGCTTGTGTTTTTGATCCGCGTTGCAAAATGGATGGCTTAAATGATTTTTTGCGTGTGTATTATCAATGTTTATATTGTGATGAGATAAATGTTGCAGCTATAATACGTAATGTTAAAAACGTAGTAATAGAATTATATAATGAATTTTATACTAAATATAATTTAGGTGATATTGGATCTTCTCAATCTATGGAGATACAAAATGACAATACAGGTAAAATTAGTAGAGGGTACCAACTTTTATTACATAGACAAAAAAAACAAAATGGAGCAATAGGAAATATTTCTGAATTAGAGAGTTATCTAAGCGTTTCATTTGAGATTAATGAATCCGAAGGTGGTACGGATTTTTTAATTTTGGATTGGTGGAAGAGGCACGCAAGCCGATATCCAATCCTTGCTCATATTACAAAACAGATTTTTTCAACCCCTTGTTCTACAGTTGCGGTCGAACAAGCATTTAGTGCCGGAGGTAATATTTTGGATGAACATCGTTCAAGATTAGATCCAGAATCAGTGCAGATGCAAGCTTGTGTTGCTGATTGGACGAAAGCTCAATACCGGCAACAAGAGATAGATCGCAATACTGAATCCGAATTCTTTAACGATGGAGATACTACCACTACCGGTACTGGAACGGGTAGTGACGATTGAGGGTAAAAGAACTATTGAAGTTGGCAAATATTTTGGGAACCCTTGTTTCTCATATCGGGTACGCCCACATGAGCTTAGGGAAACCCAAGTATAATCCGACGACATGTGACCTCTGATCCCCTGTGCACGGAATGTTTAGGTTTTGGGATCATTTTAGAGCATATATATTGTGCTCCTTTTTTTTTGTAGATCGTTGTAACGAATTGTAATGTGCTTAATGATAATTTATTAAGTTCAAGCCCCGCCTTGTCTTTTTGTCCTCAAATTTAATTACAATTTACATTTTAATTACAATTTATATTAAATAATGTTTCGTCACCGGAACAATTATTTATTAATTTTTTCTATTTTCTTTTCTGTTTTTTCTTTTCTGTTTTTTTTTTTTCTTCTTCCTCCGCCGGCCCTAGCCGGGGCCGGCGGAGGTCGCCGGCCTCAGGCGAGGCTCGCCCTCGCCTGGGCGAGCGAGGGCGAGCCTCGCCCGACGCCGGCGAGGCTCGCCCTCGCCTGGATCTGGCGAGGGCGAGCCTCGCCGGCGTCGGGCGAGGCTCGCCCTCGCTCGCCCAGGCGAGGGCGAGCCTCGCCGGCGTCGGGCGAGGCTCGCCCTCGCTCGCGGCCCAGGCGACTAGGCGAGGGCCAGCGAGGCAGCGATGGCGAGCCTCGCCGGCGTCCGGCGAGGCTCGCCCTCGCTCGCCCAGGCGAGGGCGAGCCTCGCCCGACGCCGGCGAGGCTCGCCTGAGGCCGGCGACCTCCGCCCGCGGCTCCGCCGGCCGGGCTGACGCCTGAGAAGACAGAAGACTCTAAGAGAACCGAGCCGGCGAGCCTGAAGAAAAAAAATAAAAAATTATTCCGGTTCCGAACCGGAACCGGACGGTTCCGGTTCATTCTCGGCCACGAACCGGAACCGGCCGGTTCCGAACCGTGGCCATCTCTACTAAGAACATTAGGGTTTGGCTCAGTTGTCAGTTGTCACTTGACCGGCATGATTGAAGTCACAGGACCACTGGTCGGGTCTTTGACTTCTGTCTTCTTGCCGATCAACAACTCCTTCTTCTTATTAGGGTTATGACCATTCTTTATTCTATGCTTCCAGTTCAGATAGCTATTTCTCACCATCACGTGTAAAACCAGATAACAACGTGCTCAGTTACTACTTTTAGTTGACAAATAAAGAAGATTATGTACGTGCCGTTCCATTGAAGATAACTTTGAACTAGCTTCTAAACCGGCAATCAACTTTGGTTTTAACGTATAAATTACACTTCAGTGTAGCATCGCGAAACTCAGTTCCGATGCTTTGGTGCACTACTCTAACACTATTTATAACTACTCGAGTCAATCCACGGAACGAAGCCCTCAAAAGAAATACTCAAGGCTGTGGCCACAGGAAAGTAGAGTTTTAATTATATGGATAGGTTTATAAGTTCTTTCTCCTGCCATATGGGACTATGGTATTATGAGCGTAATTCCCTTTATGGCGTTTGTAAACAGGAAAATTGATATTAGAAGTGCCTTAAATTTCGTTTAGAGATTTAATTGCTAACTTCACCTTATCGACGAGTCACGTTAGACGTTATATAATAAAATATTGCCACGTCAATCGCTGATGGCATTAGTGGTCCGTATTTTTACAAGCGTGGTAATCGAGTATTCGTTCGAAAAATTTTGTCACTAAAGTTAACGTCGTACGAAAATCATGGCACTTATAATGTGCTTTTTCCTCTTGTAAACGATTAAAATCACTTTGTATTTCTTTGTAATTTCACATCGAGTCACTATATAGACATAGACCTTCAAACATATAAGGATGATTGCACTTTTAGAGTGCTTTTCCTCCGATAAACGATCAAAACCCCTCTATATTTCTTAACAAATAATTTCACATCAAGTCACAATGTAGTCATAGACTTTAAAACAGGTAAGGATGATTGCACCAAAACTTTCTAATAGTGCAACCAAAACAAATTCTAACACATATCCAGTTTGTGCAATCAAACCGTGTCCAATTTGCATATATTGCAAAAATGTTCGGAACTCAATCACACTATACAAATTTAGATAATATGGTGCACTTATCTTACCTCAAATGAATTCCTTTCAAAAGTTTCTATCCAAAAAATTGTGAAAAAAAAATTGTATCTTAAATGTCAATATCTGAAATTCTTTTGAAGGTATCAACCGTCTCGTATTAAACGAAAAACAAATTATAAGTGCCGTCAAACGTCAAAAGTGAATTCGACCATAAGAATAAAAATCAAAGTATCGTCTAACTTACAGCCGTGTACTACAAAGACCTATGCAGCTCATATCTTTGTGTTAGCTACCTATAATATATTTGCAATATTAATATTACATATACGTATAATATTTACCATACCCTATTGAAAAAAAAAACTTGTAGGATTCAACGCGGAAAGTAATTATTTTATCATATCAGTGTTTTGGTAACTATATATATAAGATGCTTTTTTATGGTAGATTAAGGTAATCAGAGAGATTCATCCTCGTCTATAGCCACATTGATGTGGGCGGGCATTAATCATCAAAGAGTGTATCTCTAAAAAAAGAACCATATCTCAATCAGCCAATCGTTGGTTTTTGACAAGACACCTCCCTCAATTACGTCATTCTTTAATGGAAATATTAATTTCTAGAAGACGTAAAATATTCTGGAAAAGATCTTCGACGTTTTGTTCTTGACTTTATTTCCCATTTAAGACTATCAATAGTTTGAAGACAAAACCCAAGTTTACGATAACATCAACCAAACCAATTGCCATCAAACTAAGAAATAAGGTGTTAATTAGGTGTTAAACATGTTTAATGGATACGTTCTGACCAACGGGCATTAAGCTCCTGAGCATAGGACGGTACACGTGACTAGATTTGGGGGTCTTTTTGAAAAAATTGTACTTTAATTAGGGACATGTGCCGCGGCAGGAACAATACCATCATGTCATGCTCAATGTCAGAGACAAGAGTCTATTAGTTTCTATGTGTACGTTAGAAAAAACAAAAAAAAAAAAAGAACACATTATAATAATGGAAAATAGTGTGTGTATCGCTAAATAATGGAAAAGGTTATAATTTAGAACGAGCAATGCAAATATCATCAAATCTCATATAGTCGTTTGTAAATTATGAGTTTGTATTAAATATTCGTGGGGAATAATTTCAACTCCTTTCCTAAAATAACACACATACACTATTTCTTTCTTTATTTAATTTTTTTCCGATTTTTTCACCGACGCATGTGTACACCAAATTCGTCCGTATTGAATATTGATTAAATCTTATCACGCATTTCAGGCTTGTGTATTTAATTGGCATCTAAATTAATATATCATCGATAACGTTAATTTCAACCGATGTCAACGCATCAAACAAATTCAGAGCTGAAGTCACGATCATCGAGTTAGACATCCCTAATGATTTCCTCCTACACGTGCACAAGAATGATTGCCCAATAAGCTAGAGCCGGAAAACTAAGCACGGCATTACTAACACGTGAAGGCTATATACCATGTTTTACTTTATATAATCTTTACCATATCCACTTATACAGATAATTCCACTTCGAATCAACATTTTCCTTTTTAAAAAAAGTAAATTTTCAGGAGATTATGACATTCATAACGAGACAACTCGATTAGAATATTATCTCAGTCTCGGGACGATGATGCGCCATATCCAACTTATTATCTCAAGATTGAATCAATCAAGAAACACGATCAAACAATAATCGCAAAATATCGCAAAAATCCTTCCTCCCTTGCCAACGTGGGGCGCCAATGATTGTGGAACCGGGATAAATCTAGTTCTTTTTGGGTTATAGTTGATGGTTCTTTCTCAATTCCACCTCTACTATAGAACCGAACATGAGAGTTTCTTCTCATCCGACTCCTCAAAAATGAAACGATTCGAAGTTTATTATTTTATGTAAATATAATGAATCATGGATTCTTTGAGATTTCGTCTAATCTATTAGAAATTTTTATATCTTGTTTGGGTATATACTTAAACATGTATTTTTTATTTCTAGATAATGAGATTAGGGAAACATTGGAATTGCTACTCGATTCGCATCGCCATCTTCCCACGCTCGTTCCCTCCAAGAAGAGCCGGTTCAACAGGAAGGAAGATCATGAAAAGATGTGCGTGAATTTCACCGCCATCCCCACGTATAAATACCCACGCACGACCCCTCTTCACCTCCCACGTCCTCCTTCAACAACCGCTCCAACCTCCCCCGATTCTCAGCTCTCTGTCTCTTCACTCTGCCCCTGTTCTTGCTTCCTCCACGGAGCATTCATCAATGGCGGTCGTAACCTCCGAATCTCATCTCCTCCTCCTCCTCCTCTGCATCCTCTCGATAGGTATGTACTAATTTCAATGCTCTCTGTCAGCCAAAGAAGATGGGTCTCTCTTGATTTCACTTTCTTTCGGTTATTTTAACCACAATTAGGAAGTTTTCCATGTCTGCACTTTTTCCCTCTTCATGCAAAATCTACTGTTTGCATGAGTTTGTATGAATTTGGTTGGTTAGTTTTTTTTTATGACCCAGACTCCCGCACCGGCCGTACTACAAGAGTCTGACTAGCCAGACACTAACCGGAAGAGAACTGGCCAAACCCACGAATTAACCTCAATGTCAGTCAAGGGTGTGATAAGGTAGAGAGTAGAGGGAATGGAACTTGGGATCAGTCACCCACAAAGCCTAGAGAAGAGAACCCTTACCACTCCACCAATCCATTGGAGGGTTAAATTTTTTTAGTGTTGGATAAGCAAGATCTAAACCCTCAATCTTGGCATGAGTAGTGAAAGATCGCGAGATTTATTTTTATTTTTTTTTGGAAATAAAAAGATAGCGAGATTTTTTTTTTGGTAAGTTAAAAAAGATAGCGAGATTTTTTTTTTTGATAATTCAGGGAACCCCCGCACGGCCGACCCCGGGGAGTAAACCCTGGGGGCGACACATGCTAGCCACCACACATATGTCACCGGTTAAGTCATCCTGCGACGCCCGGGATTCGAACACTCAACCTTTTGCCAGAGGAAGAGTGCGCGCTCCAGCAGCGCCACCCAGGCTTCATCGCTCGATAAGTTCAAGATTTGCTGATTTCTTTCTTTTTTTTGGCAGGCAATGCTATTGTATCAGCGACGGTCTTCACCCTCCAGAACCATTGCAGCTACACCGTGTGGCCCGGCACTCTCTCTGGCAACAGCATCGCCCTCGGCGACGGCGGCTTCGCCCTGGCCCCAGGCGGCTCCGTCCAGCTCCAGGCCCCAGCGGGCTGGTCCGGTCGCTTGTGGGGCCGCACTAACTGCACCTTCAACGGGACCAGCGCCGGGATCTGCATCACGGGCGACTGCCCCGGCGGGCTCAAGTGCACCGGCGGAGGAGACCCCCCGGTGACCCTGGTGGAGTTCACCGTCGCCGCCCCGAACGCCGGCGGCATGGACTTCTACGACGTGAGCCTCGTGGACGGGTACAACGTGGGGGTGGGGGTGCGGGCAATCGGTGGCTCCGGCCACTGCCAGTACGCTGGCTGCCTGTACGAAATCAACGACATTTGCCCGACGGATCTGCAGGTCACCGACGGGTCGGGGCAGGTGGTGGCGTGCAAGAGCGCATGCCAGGCGTACAACACGCCACGGTTCTGCTGCACCGGCGACTACGGGACGCCGCAGAAGTGCGGGCCGACGTGGTACTCGCAGATGTTCAAGACGGCCTGCCCGACGGCATACAGCTACGCCTACGACGACGCCACGAGCACGTGCACGTGTACCGGGTCGGACTATTTGATCACTTTTTGCCCGAGCGAGTCTTAATGCCTAGATGCGAACAATATGCTATTTGATTTTGTTTAGAAACATTGAGTCGATGTTCGTACGTCGGGTTTGAGGCTTATTATCTTATGCATTGAAAATTTTAGTCCTTATTATTCATGTCGTACTCGTCGGCAATTACTTTTGCGGTGCTAAACGTATTATCGCACTCAAAGTCATAAACCCTAATCACGCAATGCAATTAATTCTAAATTTTTTTAAATAATTTGCGTGATATAACTCAAACGGGTAATTTAAAGAAAAATGATGCGAACCTCACACGGAAAATCAAATTAAAAAATGAAATAGTCTATTTAATTGCATTCATTGTCCAAGAAAAAGTTTAAGGGGTTCACTTTTTTACCGTGAATTTGTGATTTTTTTCTGTATGTGTTGCAAAGTGAGGTGGGCCCGGTTCTGGTTGGTTTTGGTGAGAAAGAAGCTACCCTTTTTCTCTCTTTTTTTCTAAATTTTATAAAATTAAATTTGTTTTTTTTTTTTTTTTTTTTGTTTTGTAATGTAAAGAGACAAAGGGATCTGAGAGGAATCAGAGAAGGAAAGGGTGAGCAGAGGCAACGTGAGGAAGGGGTTGATTGGGGAAGCAAATGGGGTGGTTGGGGGATGAGCTGCAGCAGCAAAATAGTGCAAAGACCAGATCTATATGTGGGTGGTTTTCCCGTTTATTCACCCTTGGGAAAAAGTATTTGTCCTTTTCAGATTCTTGCTTGGCAAATATTTGCAAATTGTTTAGGTAAAAATCTCCAAGTTGCTTATTTCATACGTGGATAGACATTGTTGTCTAAATCCCTTTCGCGGTGTATCATCAATCACGTTTCAAGAATCAGTGATATGTTCACTGATTATGTTCCATTTTCATGTCGTACTACGATATTGTCACCCTCATTGCTACGCGAGTACAAGTCGCTATTACAATGTGAGTTTACTTCGCGAACCGAAATATACATAATGGTTTCTAATTTATTTTTAATTTCAAAGAACAATGACGACATGTAACATCTACTATTATTCTACCTATTTGATTAGGGGTGTGCAAAACGGACTGCCTAACCCGGGAACTGTCCTGACCGACCGGTTTGGTCCGGTTCCCGGAAATGTTGATCCGATTCCCGGTTCCTAAAAGTGAAACCGATGTCTGGGTGGTCCGGTTCCCAATTACAAGGGGGAATCGACCGGCTATAAATACTTTTTTATCTTTTTTATTTCTCTAAAAATTTGTAAAATGTGAACTAAACTTTAAGTAAACCTCATTGACAAAAATTAGTAAAATGTGAACTAAACCCTAAGTGATAAGATCCATTGGACCGAACCGAAATCTGATCGAACCCGGTCCGATCCCCAATTCTCATATTGAGAATCGAGAACCGATCACCCCTATAATTGACACATTGAGTAGACCTATCAATAAGTGGGTCCAACCTAGTAGTGAACCTAAAATCATTGCCCATGTTTGTCCGTAAAGATGAGCTGGCCAGTCTCCAAAAGGAAATTGCTTGCATAAGCCAATCCATTTGGCCCTATGAGTCGATTTGGAAGCTATTAGGTCCATAATCATCTTAATCTCAAAGGAAAATATCTCACTTGGACAAATTATCACCTATTTAGTCTTTAGGAATAAACATTAATTAAGGAAAATATCACCCAACATAAAAACTTCACTCGATTAAATATCGATGTTGAATCACCAAATGAAGATCTTAATTAACCCACTAACATTTGAATCTTCAAACATTAAATGCATGACTTTTTATAAGATTATTGTTAACTATATTGGTGATGTAAAAATACTCGCCTACCTAATTCTTTTTTCAAGTATTTGATAATTAATATTTTTTATTTTTTATAAGAAGTATATATACAAGTCATTACGGAGCTTTTGTAGCCAGTCAAACAAATATACAAATTTGACTCCTACAATGAGATCATTACCCTAAACAGCATTACTCATAAACACCACTTAAATTGTAAAATTAAAAAAAATTACATTGACGGAAAATACTAAAAGAGTAAAAGAACAAAATAATAAGGTAAGTTTGTATGTAAAGGTCTTTTAAGGGGTATCATGTATCTCCTCGTGATGACCCTTATAGACCAAATTCTTTTGGTTATTACCATAATATACCGATTTAATTAATGTGCTTAAGGATTTCTAGATTTTGTTTTGACTTTTATACCACAAACAAAAAAATCATCGTACTATATACCTCCTATTAAAAAAACATAATTAAAGTTTTTTTTTTTGGTAAAGAAATTAAAGTTCGTTTTAACAATATCTAAAATTTTCAATTTTCTTCTAAAAACTTTTACCGGTTCAAACTACATGTCGGCATGGACTTAGCGAACATATTTAAGGCAACGATCGTAAGAAAATATATTATAATTTCTAATAACTACCTTAAGTTGTAAAAGTTGAGATTATGTACCCTCCTTAAAAATATATATTTAGGAAAAAAGGTAAATTTAATATTCAAATGGTGAGAAAGGAGAGTAAAGATGGGCCAAAAAAAAGAAGAGAAAATGTTACTTGTCAATTTGAAAGTAAAAAATGAATAAGATAGACATAGGGTAGCCGCTCTAGTTCTAATTTTAACTCCAGGCGCTTATCACTAGTAAATTTTCTTGATGGAGTTCCTTTCCGAGAATTCTTATCGGGGTTTGGCAGGCCAGTTCCATTCACCACCGGCAAGAACATCAGCCACTCTTGCGTTTATGGGTAGACCAGCATCATGAACAACTCAATGAGGAAAAACGTCCACCAAAGTGCCTGAAGGATGCCTAGGATCCAGCCACAGGGAAATTATCTCTGCAGAGGTCTAATCTCAGCTCTTGGCTTCAGCAGTTTCCTCCAAATATAAGAGGATATGGAGGTATTTGCCAAAAACTTTGTTGCTTCAGCAAGTTAGTTCTCACTCAAGCTACCCAGAAAGATTTAGAACTAGTGAGCAAAATCCAGATCAATTTCATTGAAGCAGCTCGAGTCCATCGATGAACTTGTTTCAGTCCTAGCCTAGCTTCTTTCATGGGCAAACACACATCAGTCCACTTCACCCTGACTCCTTTTTTTTCCATATGTACCGGTCCACAAAATGGAATTACGATTGTAGTGCCACATCACTTATGCAATAGTCCACTCATTGTACGACACGTGTTAATGTGGGCCCACTTATTTGAAAGTCTCTCTTTTTTAAGAAAATATTCAATGGTTTGTTGTCAGCCCACGTGACGTGATTGAGCCTAGTCAGCTCCACGCAAAAGTCGACATGTGTTCTCTGATGTGGAATAAAAAATTAAAATCGGAAGCCCATCTTTCTTCTCTTTGGCGCAGGCTGCAATAATGGACCTGAGCCCCCTCTCTCTCTCTCTCTCTCTCTCTCTCTCTCTCTCTCTCTCTCTCTCTCTCTTCATGTTTTTTATGTCTATCATCTAGACCAAGCTTACACCTCTCTTCCTCAGCGAGCCCTTTCTTTATCCATCACCCACCGCTAGCCCTCCCCTCCTCCTTCTTCTTTGCCTTTTTCCTCGTCGTCGTCGTTGTAACGACCCGGTCCGACGAGGGCGGGGAGTGGTCGTCGGGGCCAGAGGACCTGGACAAGGAGCGGCTCCTGGCAGGCTTCTAGGATGGCAAGGGGGGCATGTCTCTGTCCCACATCGCTTAGGGGGGAGTCCTGAGATTGCTTATAAGGCTTGGCCCCTAACCTTTGTGTAACGCGTTTTAAAGCCGTGAGGACTTAGTGTAAGGACCTCGGCCCCACCACGCTTCCGCTGCGCCACTCCTTGTGTAATATTGTCCGCTTTGGACGCTAAGTCCTCACGGCTTTAAAACGCGTTACACAAAGGTTAGGGGCCAAGCCTTATAAGCAATCCCAGGACTCCCCCCTAAGCGATGTGGGACAGAGACATGCCCCCCTTGCCATCCTAGAAGCCTGCCAGGAGCCGCTTCTTGTCCAGGCCCTCTGGCCCCGGCGACCACTCCCCGCCCTCGTCAGACCGAGTCGTTACACTTAGTGTCCAAAGCGGACAATATTACACAAGGAGTGGCGCAACGAAAACGTGGTAGAGCCGAGGTCCTTACAAATGGTATCAGAGCCGACTCCCGACCCCGTGTGGGGCCATAGCGAGGACGCTGTGCTCGAAGGAGGGGAGAATGTAACGACCCGGTCCGACGAGGGCGGGGAGTGGTCGCCGGGGCCAGAGGGCCTGGACAAAGAACGGCTCCTGGCAGGCTTCTAGGATGGCAAGGGGGGCATGTCTCTGTCCCACATCGCTTAGGGGGGAGTCCTGGGATTGCTTATAAGGCTTGGCCCCTAACCTTTGTGTAACGAGTTTTAAAGCCGTGAGGACTTAGTGTCCAAAGCGGACAATATTACACAAGAGTGGCGCAGCGGAAGCGTGGTGGGACCGAGGTCCTTACAGTCGTTGCCTTTCCGGCTCTGGTTCTAGAAATTGCTAACTGACTCAAGTTCTGATTTCGGGCTCGGGTATGTTGTCAACGATTTTGAAGTGGAAGAGGCCTGCGAGGCTAGATATACCAATAGAGGTGTATGACAACCCAAAACATCACATGCGACACGTGTTATTTCTGTTTATACTTATAGTTATAATTACGCATACGGAAACACAATAACATTTTCGTAACATACCTTACAAGAAAATCGCACGAGTTTAACAATATACATGTCTTCAACTTTCACAAGCACAATTTTTTATTATCACAACAAAATACACAGCCTCGGGAAAGGTCAGGGTCACCTAACACTACTACAATCATATTAACCAAACCACCATCCAACCCAAGGGTTAGTGGACTCCCATATCATCTCGTCCCCTCCATCACCATGTCCTAGGGACCATCCTACAAATAAAAAATAAGAGGTGAGTCGAAGCTTAATAAATGAATTATCTAAATCTAAGATAGGAGATTAGCCTACCACTCAACCTGATACTATCAACCAACGTGAGCTTAAGCAATGACGAATGCATAAGCACATGCTCTAACTTCACTATCATGATATGTCAATAGAAATCATTAACAACATTGCATAAGATCATTCATTCAAATATAAACAAATGGCATATTATTTCGTGATGCACTAGTATCACCTAGTGCCATATCATTATGAATTTATATACACATGAGCATGCATCTTATTCATTATTTCATCACATCCAGATTCACGGGTTTTTCCGATTCACGAGGCATCTCAACTCCGAGGTATCCCATACATTCGACAAGGCATCCCGATTCCGCAACATCTTAACTCCCGAGGTATCCTAAAACACTTCCCAGAGTATCCCAACATGTGGGGCAACGTCACTACCCTCACGTGGACGACGACACTTTTCTCTTTTAATATTCAATGTTATCATGCAACATTAATGCACATGAACATGTTCAACATCAACATTCAATGCATCATATCATTTCACTTAGTCATCACCGATTGAACATGTTCAACATCAACATTTGGTACATTATGCAAATCATTACCGAAATACAATCACCACGTCTTTTCCATGCTATACTTACATAAGTAATAATAAAACACTGGCCTCTTTTTATTTTCATACAAGCCATGATAACATTCTTAGAGAATTAGCACGTGAACATCGATAACTCAATTAATCGACAACGTGAATATCCATAGCTCAATTAATCGACAACATGAACATCTACAACTCAATTAATCGACAACGTGAACATCGACAATTCAACAATCAACCATGTGATTAATCAACAACATTTAGCTAGTAATTCGGCAACTTAATCAAATTACAAAAATATAGCTTTCAGGTTAAGTAATCTTCATTTCCACATCTTTCACACTAAAAATTGTCATCACATCTTAAAGAAACAATCAAACACCCCTTAGGAAATCTATCGAACACCTCTTAGGCACGGAACAAGCTTAATGATCCAATTCAAGTGAACACAAAGATTTCACATACCATCATTAAAACTTACCCACACTTGACAACGAAGGCAAACAAAATATAATAACCATCAACCAACCAAGTCAAGAGTACTAAGTAAATTAATATAACTTAGCGCCTACAATTTTCACTTACCTAGAGAAAATTGAGCGATTTAAAGCTTTGGTCACCTTCAATCAAAATAGATGAAACCAAAAATCAATGACACTTGATTTACAATCAACAAAACCGTTGATAGAAAGTGATGAAAGTCGGCGATACCTTTTTAACTCAAAAGATCGAAACCGAAACTTTAGAAATGCGAGTGGGGCCTCCACTTTTACTCTGGTTATTGAAGACAAATGAAACTTGAAGAGAATGTCTCTTTGGAAGTTGAAAGTGAGAGTTGAAGGGAAATGGAAAGTTGATCGGTGAGGTGAGTGAAGAGAGTTCTCTTCCAATTTATTCACATGGCAACACAAGAAATGAAGGGATGAAATTGTTTAACCATAGGTACGGTAATAAATGCTTATAGGGTAAATCATGAAGCCTAAAGGTAGAGAGGCAAGTTGCTCCAATGAAATGAGTTCATGTGGCCTCTATGCTAATAACTAGGGTGCAATTGGCTTGATGTTATTGGTCACAAGAGGAGATATTTAAGGGGACCTCTTCTTCATTGGCCAAGTAAGGAGATGATTCATTACTTGCTTTTAATGAGACAAGGCTAAAATTGATAATGTAATGTGCTATGTCATTTGCTTAGGCTAAGTATAATGTCATCAAGGCATGTGGATTGGAACCATTGGTAGTAAATACGAAGAGGTGGCAAGCTCCAATGAGAGACAAATGGCTTAAATCAAATGAGTCCTAAAGTAGATATTTAATAATTGCCAAAACGATAGATGTATAGGTATGACAACAAGGAAAAACCAGTGTCCGTTTAAAATACTAATAAGTCCAAAAAATATTTTGAACCCACCGGTGAAAGATAATGGATGCTGAGAAAATCTTAAATCAGTAAATTTAAAACTTGAAAACCATCAAACAATCGATTCGGAGCATATCCGTCCCTTTCTACAACTATTATGGCAACAAATCAGTTACCCCCACTCTATACCATCAAAGTACATGTTAATATCTATTAACTTAATCTTAACACATCGGACTACGGGTAATAACGATCAAAGCATCCTAAATACTATTTTCTTAAGTAGAAAATTTCGAATGTCACATGATGCTAAGTTCCGGGGTTCCGGGGAAAAGGTTTCCAAGGCCCTTTCTTTGTGGCTTTTGAAGCGGAACCAGAAGAGGCATCCAAGGCCCTTTCTCTCCAAAGAGCCACATTGGTTGCAATTACTGGGTCGCCACAACACATCGCCTCAACCTCCATCATCGCCTCAAAGCCCTATCGACAAACTCTCTAAGATTATACACGCCGCTCGCATTTCTTCATTAGCCATATTAGGGTTTTCCTGCCTCCTCCTTAGCCGCATAGTAATATTTTCTCGCTCTTCCATCTCTCTCTCTCTCTCTCTCTCTCTCTCTCTCTCTCTCTCTCTCTCTCTCTCTCTCTCTCTCTCTCTCTCTCTCTCTCTCTCTAGCTTGTGCATATAATGTTGATCTATCTCGCCTAATGGTGAATCACCAAGAAAGAAAATGTTATGCATATAATATTGATCTATCTTGCCTAACGGTGAATCACTGAGAAAGAAAATGTTGCAAATGCTTGTCTTTATAGGGTAAGGGAACAAGAAGCTTTGGTAAGAGAAGGAACAAGATGCACACGCTATGCGTAAGGTGTGGACAACATAGCTTCCACCTTTAGAAGAGCCATTGCAGTGCCTATGGCGTCCCCTCTGTGCGCAAGAGTAAGTGTATGAATACGTTATAGTCTGTCTCTCTAGAATTGATCAGAGCAAATAGCGTGCTTGTGATGGTTGTTTGCATCTTATTGTGCTTCATGTTGAGCTCCATTAGTACGCGAGCTCGAGTTGTATCTAATCTTGATTAGTTGCTTATCGATGTACAGTGAGACAATGAAGGAGAGAGGTTCAAATGTAAGATACGGATGAGAGAATCAGTCCAATGATTAGTCGATGATCCATTTTGCATAGTGTCTAATTCTTCTTGTGTATAGGATTATAGTGATTTGCTTGTAAAGGTGGAGGAAGATTTGGTGGGTGGAGCTAAGTGAAATATGAATTTATTGTCAAGAGTTTGTAGGTGTTTATGAATAGAGATCTTGTCATGGTTATAGTAATACAAAATATGACTTAAATATGCACATGCATAATCTTTTGAAGTCACTAACTTACATTTGTACAAATTTACGACATATTATTCTCAATATTTCGCTACTAGCTGATTTGTTCTCAAGATAAATGGGTATGACTTCAAAATCAAAGTTTGTTTTTACTTTATCTGCCTCCTTTAAATGATTAGATTTTTTTTCTTTTAAAAATTCATAGAGGCTACAAAGGATAATATCATTGTGCATAATGCTAATAAAGAATTTGAATTTAGAATTGGCATGACATTTGCTAATGAGGATTAAGCTTACAAGACATACAATACATATGCAATTATCAAGGGATTTGGAGTGAGACGAGGACAAAAGGCAAACAATAGTAAAGATATATTGAGAACATGCACATTTCTCTATAATTGTAAAGAACGCTCTCTACCAATCCGACTTCATGAACAAAGGGATGTTTATAGGACAATGAAGAGAATTGCATGTCAAGCTTGCATAAAATTCAAAACCAAAGATGGAGTTTGGGTAGTCAACAACTTTAAGGATGTTTATAATCATCACTGCATCGATGATACACAAAAACACTTGATACGTTCATAGTGGCACATGGCAGTAACTAATAAAAGTATTTTGACTTCTATGGCTAGAGCTGGTATAAGGGCTACGAAAGCATATTCCTATCTTAGTGGTGAAGCAGGGGGACAAGAGCATGTTGGCTTTATATTATGTGATTGTCAAAATTTCTTACAATCGAAGAGAAGAGACTTCATTAGTGCGGGTGATTGTCAAAATCTCATTAACCATTTTAATTGCTTACAATCAAATGGAAGCAATTTTTCTTATACATTTCAATTGGATGAGAAAAAGAGACTAACCAACTTTTTTGGTCTAATGGTGTATCCAAGTTGGACTATAAAAATTTTGGGGATGTGGTGATATTTGATACAACTTACCATACAAATAAGTAAAATATGGTATGTGCACCTTTCGTTAGCTTGAATCATCATTGGAAGTCGTTATGCATTTTTAATGGATGAAACTATTGCATCTTTTGTTTGGGCAATTCAATCCTTTTTAGAGGCAATGGGTAATAAGCACCCAAGACTTTTTTTGTCGATCAAGATCATGCTAGGGAAAATGCCATTAAGACTGTACTTCCGAATACTAATCGCCGTTTATGTGTATGGCACGTTGGGAAAAATGGTATGCATCATATCAGGCATCTTCTCGAGAAATCGGGTTTTTGTGATAAATATTGGCATAAGTTTTTATATTATTGTGAATCTGAATTTGAAATGGAGAATGTTTGGAAAGTTATGTGTCAAGAATGGAGCTTGAAGGAACAAGTGGTTGGATAATGTGTATCGGCTACATTATAAATGGTGTCTTGCATTTGGCTAGGATATTTTTTCAGCAGGAAGCAGATTCACTCAAAGAAGTGAATACAAATAATGTCGTCCAAGATATGACATGTAAGATCATAACTTTGTCTAAATTTGTCATCTATTATGAGAAGCAATTTGAAAAAATGCGCAATTCTGAATTGGTTGATGATTTTGAGTGTGCTCGAGGAAAGTCACAAATTAGGGTTGAAAATAGTGGAATTTTGATACATGCCGCAAATGTAGACACTCATGTTCATTTATAGGAATTTCCAGGTTGAGTTCTTGCATGCTTTGACTGTGTTTGATTGTAGATCAGAAACTGATGAGCCATTACACACTTATACCATGACAATTGAAAGTAGGAAAGAAGGCATGCTATTTGTTTTAGTCCAAATGATTTAACCATTACATGTAACTGCAAGTTATTTGAAATGCAATGATGGTTGTGTAGGCATACTTTATGCATCTTGACACATGTTGTAAATGTTACAAGCAGTCACTCACAATACATTTTGAAGATGTGGACAAAAGATGCAAAACAAGAGACTTATTGTGATGTTGGACAAAGCTCTCATGCAACAGTAAAGTCAAAAATATTGTGTTTGAAGAGGTTGATGTAGACGGCTTTCAATATTATGAACGTTATGTTGGGGTTAATAATACAACCTAGAGAAAGAGTGAATAGGTTGTTTCAAGAATTTTAACAACTTTTGCGGAAAACAGTCGGTGCTAAGAAAAGATCAAATTAAGATGATGCTTCAGAAATAGTGAGCTTATTGTGTGCTTGTGTGATTTAAAACAGAGAAAAATAATAGCACACAAATATATATAGTTGTTTTAACTTTATCTATAAGCCTACGTCCACTCTCATCATTAACAGTCACAAGTCGGGTTAAAATACACTAGTAATTTGTTGAACAAGTTACAACCAGTGCACACCAATCCTTTCAGAAGATAGATCACTCTATTAGGAATTAGGAATCGATATTACTCAGTACACTTGATCTTTTAGCATAATTACAAAGTAGCAAGAATCACAGACAGATAAGAGATTTTTGGTAAAGGCACAACTTGTAGCAGATTTCTGGATTTGTGTCTTTAACGTCTCTTACTTATTAGCATCAAAGATTTTTCTTTTATAGGCATCCTCAAATGGACCGTTGAAGATGTTTTGGAGAAGCAAAAGACCTGTTAGGAGTTCGTTGGTGCTACTATCCGAAGATGTTACTGCCCATACAATCTTTCTCGGACATTTGCAGACGACCTAAAATAGCTTATGCTTCTATCCAGTCGTTGTGGCTCTGACATACTGTTAGACGGCGTATTCTCATATCTTCCATCTCTTCTGTTGTATATGTCCAATTCACAACGGCTATAATAGCGAATCAATGGTCACATTAAATGATCCGTTTCTATAACATTATGAACTTTCTGATCTCCTCAGCTTAAAGCAAATATTGTCTTGTAGTTGATTTTTAGAGAATCATTGGTGCTGTTTTTACAAACATAGTAAATACATGGTCCATTTTAGTTCTGTAAACATTATCACAAATATCTGTAATCATCAATGTAAAATATTATACTAAAGATAGTTTTGGAATCATCAAAATTTTCTTGAGATGTTTCTCCAACACGTTGGTACAAATCATGATGTTATGGAGGAGCTTCCAACTACAACCTTACTACGTCTTCACTCCCATATCACAAACAAAATGCAATCTTTGACAGGTAATGATCATATTGAAGTTCGAATACTTGATCCCCTTCGGCAAAGACCAAAAGGTGTACCCAATATTCAGTTGAAGGGCGTTAGAGAAAAGCGTCCTAATGCACATGAGGCACATCACACAAAGTATGATGCTTGTTTAATTTGATAAAATGATTTCATCAATGAAAGATATAAAGTTATTATGATACTCTCACTTTTGTGCAGGATTGACCTATTGCAGTCATTGTCGATCTTCCTTCACCAAGAAAGTTCAATGTGGAAGCAATTGATGCATTAGATGATTTGTTTTTGATGAGAAAACATTTTTTTTTAACTTCGAATACACTATTATGTGTAGCCGAAGCCGCATACCGTTTCTCCTCTTTCTTTTTCTTTTGTTGTATGAGCTTAGAGAGAGAGAGAGAGATTATAGGTGGGCGTCGGAATGAGAACGTTTTTCATCAGATGGATCAACTTTATCGCTATGGTATGATTTTTAATTCTCTTCTGGCTTTAAAGTAAGGATTATCCTTAAAGTAACCTCCTTTATGTTAATTACTTGCGGTGTCGGAGTGCCCAATCGTTTGTTGTTCATTTTTCAACGGCTTATGATGTTCATGACTTTGCCATTTTTCCGCTGTTTTCGTGACTAGGTCATTGTATTACTTAGAATGCCAGATTTGCTAACATAATATTCTTTGGATTATTGTGAGATTAATAACATGGTGTGAGCCACGACTTCTCCACGATAATTTCTAATTATTTATTATTTATTTTTTTATGACCCAAAACAGACTATTTTTTTCATGGTAAATTAAGGACAGATAAATAAGCATTTCTCCTGTTCTTTTTGATGATTTCATCGTCCGGACCGGATGCTCCGGAGTAATTTCGTCAAAATGTCGAAGTCCCGTGCGAAAGTGGCAAGGGGACGAAATGTGTGATCTTGATCCCACTCATAATCTCAAAAGCGAATCAATCAAGAAACACGATAAAATAATAATCGGAAAATGTCGCAAAAGTCCTTCCTCCTTGCCAACGTTGGACGCCAATGATGGTCGAACCGGGATCAGTTAGGGAAACGTGGGAATTGCGACTCGATTCACATCCCCACGCTCTTTCCCTCCAAGAACAGGCGATTGAACAGGAAGGAAGATCCGATCAGAAAAAAAAAAACAGGAAGGAAGATCACGAAAAGATAGACACACCAAAATCTGTGCGCGAATCTCGCCATCATCCCCACATATAATTACCCACGCACGACCCCTCTTCACCTCTCACGACCTCCTTCGACAATCCTTCTGTCTCTCTTCTCTCTGCCCCTGTTCTTGCTTCCTCCACAGAGCATTCATCAATGGCGGTCGTCACCTCCGAATCTCATCTCCTCCTCCTCCTCCTCTGCATCCTCTCGATAGGTATGTACTAATTTCAACGCTCTCTGTCAGCCAAAGAAAAGGGGTCTTCTTTAATTTCACTTTTTTTCGGTTATTTTCACCACAATTTGGAAGCTTTCCATGTCTGCACTCTTGCCCTCTTCATGCAAAATCTACTGTTTGCATGAGTTGTATAAATTTAAGTGTGGAATTAAGCAAGATCTAACCCCTCAATCTTGGCAAAATTAGGGAAAGATGGCGAGATTTCATCGCTCGAAAAGTTCGAGACTTGACGAAAAAGATTTGTACTGATTTCTTTCCTGTTTATTGGGCAGGCAATGCTATTGTATCAGCGACGGTCTTCACCCTCCAGAACCAATGCAGCTATACCGTGTGGCCCGGCACTCTCTCTGGCAACGGTGCCGCCCTTGGCGACGGCGGCTTCGCCCTGGCCCCGGGCGGCTCCGTCCAGCTCACGGCCCCGGCGGGCTGGTCCGGTCGCTTGTGGGGCCGCACTGGCTGCAGCTTCGACGGGTCCGGCGCCGGGACCTGCGTCACGGGCGACTGCCCCGGCGGGCTCAAGTGCACCGGCGGAGGCGCCCCGCCGGCGACCCTGGTGGAGTTCACCGTCGCCGCCCCGAACGCCGGCGGCATGGACTTCTACGACGTGAGCCTTGTGGACGGCTACAACTTGGGGATGGGGGTGCGGGCGATCGGCGGCACCGGCGACTGCCAGTACGCGGGCTGCCCGTCCGACATCAACGCCGCTTGCCCGGCGGAGCTGAGGGTCGCCGACGGGTCGGGGCGGGTGGTGGCGTGCAAGAGCGCGTGCGAGGCGTTCAGGACGCCGGAGTACTGCTGCACCGGCGACCACGGGACGCCGCAGACGTGCGGGCCGTCGCGGTACTCGCAGGTGTTCAAGAGGGCCTGCCCGACAGCATACAGCTACGCGTACGACGACGCCACGAGCACGTGCACCTGTACCGGGTCGGACTATTTGATCACTTTTTGCCCGAGCCAGTCTCTCATTTCCTAGATGCGAACAATATGTTATTTTATTTTGTTATTACTCTAGGTGGTCTACATGCAGAAACATTGCGTTGATGTTTGTACGTCGGGTTTGAGACTCATTATCCTTATGTATTGAAAATTTTAGTCCTGATTAATCATTGTCGCACTGGTCGGCAATTACTTTTGCAGCGCTAAACATATTATCGCACTCCAAATCAATTAAATTTCAATTTTTTATATAAAAAGCGCAGTACAATTAAAATGGGTAATTCAAAGAAAATTATAGGAATGATCGTTTTCAAGGTGGTGCCTACGCTATTATAACGGTTCCGATTTTTGAAACCTGAAACTTACTCTGTTTGTCTTGGAATTGTTTGGAACCTGTCCACCCAAGAATCTTTTTTCTTTTATTTCATTTCCTGGTTTCATTTTTTCCGGTAAAAGGAATCGGAGGCCGGTTCCCTTTGGAGGCGGAACCACGCAACTCAACCTCTTATCTTTCTCCAAGGTGCATAAACACTGTTGTCTAAATTTCATTGATTTTCATGGAAACCATTGGCAAGAATCAATGAAAAACCCGGTCAAGTTGCACGCACCTCTGGATAAAACTTCACAAGAAAATCAAATTAAAATGAAATATTTTATTTAATTTCTTTTCATGTCTAAGAAAAAGTTTAGGGGGTTCACCCTTTTACCGTGAATTTCTGATTTTTTTTCCTGTATGCGCTGCAAAGTTAGGCGGGTCCGGTTCTGGTTGGTTTTGGTGAGAAAGAAGCGACCCTTTTTCTCTGTACTTTTTTAAATATTTGTAAATTTATTTTTTCTGGTTGTAATGTGACGAGACAAAAGGGGTCTGAGAGAAATCAGAGGAGGAGGGGGAGGAGCTGAGGCAGCGTGATGATGTGGGGTGGTGATTGGGGGAAGCAAACGGGGTGGTTGGGTGGGGGGATGAGCAGCAGCAGCAAAATAGTGCGAAGACCAGATCTATTTGTGGGTTTTCCTGTTTATTCACCCTTGGGAAAGTGTCTTTCGTCTTTTTCAGATTCTTGCTTGGCAAATATTTGCAAATTGTTTAGGTAAAAATCTCCAAGTTGCTTATCTCATGCACGGATAGACATTGTTGTCTAAATTCCTTTCGCCGCGTATAATCGATTACGTTTCAAGAATCAGTGATAAGTTTACTGATTATGCTCCATTTTCATGTCATACCAGTATATTGGCCCCTCTTTGTTATGGGAGTACAAGTCGCTATTACAATGTGAGGTTACTTCCCGAACCGAAATATACATAATTGCTTTTAATTTTTAACTTTAGAGAACAAGGACGACATTAAACATCTACTATTATTTTACATAATCGACACATTGCGTAGATCCATCAACAAGTGGGTCCAACCTAGTAGCAAGCCTAAAATCATTGCCCGTGAAAACAAAAGGCTTATTTAATTTTCTACCAAAAAAAATGATCGGGCTAGGCAGGTCATTTTTAGAAGGAAATTGCTAGCAAGCCAACCCATTTAGCCCCATGAGTCATTTTGGAAGCTATAGGCTCCATAATCAACTTAATCTCAAAAGAAAATATCTAACTTGGATGAATGATAACCTTTTTAGTCTTTAGGAATAAACATTAATTGAGGAAAATATTATCCAACATAAAATTTCACTAGATCAAATCAAGATGTTGAATAATCAATTGAAGATAGGTTGCGTTTGGTTATCCAGATTTGGATTGGGATATGATAAGATAAAGTGAGATGTAAAATCCTCCTAATATCTTCACGATTATAAAAATATCCCATCAAATGTTTGGTGCAATCTAAGATAGGATTTGAAATCTTTAAAAATTTGCAACCTAAGATAGAATTGAAAATCTTCTTCTTTTAAAATCTTTGAAAATGCTATCTCTGAGGGGCTCCTCGTGTATGTGACAATTCAAATCTTCTCGACCTTTGTCGTTAACAAGCAATCTCTAGGAAATCAACCTTGGGAGCTTCACGACTTTCAACAGACATGACCTCTTCCATTATGCAAAATTTGAAAATGAATGAGAGGAGGATCTCTCTCAGGCGTTTCATCAAACACTTGATGAACGACTAGTTCAGAGTTGACCAAGAGAGAGATCGTGGAACAATGGAGGCCGAGAATGAATAATTATAGGTGAAGCAGAGAGAGGAACCGAGAGATAATTCGGATATAGTGGAAAAGCTTGAAAACCGACTGAGAAAGAGAGGGAGGGAACCACAAATGAGGTGAGAACCCTAGCCTTCCAAGTGAACCGTGAGCAAGGGAACCGGCAAGAATACTCAAGGATGCCGGAGTGAGGGACCGTCACAGTGGACGGCCACCGGAGTGGTAGTGGGGTGCCTCTGAAGAGAAACACTAAGGATGGTGAGACTCGCTTGAGGTGAGGTTTTCTTGGCGTGTGGGAATTGTTAAAATTAATTTTTAAAACTTTATATCCAATCCAAGTTTATCCCACCCCTACGCAAGATTTCTTATGCAACCTTTTATACTATCACCAAATCTGAACCACCAAATGCAACCTTAATGAACCCACTAACATTTGGATCTTTAAACATTAAATGCATGACTTTTTGTAAGATTATCGTTAACTATATTGATGGTGTCAAAAAAATTCACATACTTAATTTTTTTTCAAGTTTTTGATAGTTAATATTTTATATTTTGACTAGAAGTATTAATACAAGTTATTACGGAGCTTTTGTATCACTACAAAAAAAACGGCTTTTTGCCACGAAAATTTTCCAACGAAAAATTTTCGTCGCAAAATTGCGACAAATTTTCCAACGAATTTGAAAATTCGTTGGAAATTTCGTTGGTATTTTCCAACGAATAAAATTAGTTGGAAAATTCGTTGGTAAATTCCAACAAAATTTTTTTCGTTGGAAAATTCGTTGGTAATTTCCAACGAAATATTTTTCGTTGGAAATTACCAACGAATTTTCCAACGATTTTAAAAATTGATTTTTTTAGACATTTTTTATATTCGTTGGAAAATTCGTTGGTAATTACCAACGAATTTTCCAACGAATTTATAATTTTCCCGCAATTTTTCAAATTTGGGCGATTTTCGTCGGAAAATGCGTTGGTAATTACCAACGAATAAAAATTCGTTGGAAATTACCAATGAATTTTCCGACGATTTTTGAAATTGATTTTTTGTCGACTTTTTTAAATCCGTTGGAAATTTCGTTGGTAATTACCAACGAATTTTCCAACGAAATTATAATTTTCCGGCAATTTTTCAAATTGCGCTATTTTCGTCGCAAAATGCGTTGGTAATTACCAACGAATAAAATTTCGTTGGAAATTACCAACGAATTTTCCGACGATTTTAAAAATTGATTTTTTTAGACATTTTTTATATATCCGTTGGAAAATTCGTTGGTAATTACCAACGAATTTTCCAACGAATTTATAATTTTCCCGCAATTTTTCAAATTTGGGCGATTTTCGTCGGAAAATGCGTTGGTAATTACCAACGAATAAAAATTCGTTGGAAATTACCAATGAATTTTCCGACGATTTTTGAAATTGATTTTTTGTCGACTTTTTTAAATCCGTTGGAAATTTCGTTGGTAATTACCAACGAATTTTCCAACGAAATTATAATTTTCCGGCAATTTTTCAAATTGCGCTATTTTCGTCGCAAAATGCGTTGGTAATTTCCAACGAATAAAATTTCGTTGGAAATTACCAACGAATTTTCCGACGATTTTTCAAATTGATTTTTTTCGACTTTTTTATATATCCGTTGGAAAATTCGTTGGTAATTACCAACGAATTTTCCAACAAATTTATAAATTTTCGGCAATTTTTCAAATTGTGCGATTTTTGTTGCAAAATGCGTTGGTAATTTCCAACGAATAAAATTTCGTTGGAAATTACCAACGAATTTTCCGACGATTTTTCAAATTGATTTTTTCCGACTTTTTTATATATCCGTTGGAAAATTCATTGGTAATTACCAACGAATTTTCCAACGCATCTATAAATTTTCGGCAATTTTTCAAATTGTGCGATTTTTGTCGCAAAATGCGTTGGTAATTTCCAACGAATAAAATTTCGTTGGAAATTACCAACGAATTTTCCGACGATTTTCCAAATTAATTTTTTTCGACATTTTTATAGATCCGTTGGAAACTTCGTTGGTAATTACCAACGAATATAATTTCGTTGGAAATTACCAACGAAATTTTATTCGTTGGAAATAATTCGGTGCAATTATTGACCGGAACGGTGTAATTCGTTGGAAACTTTTACGTTGTTGCAAAGTTCGTTGCAAAACATGTTTATATAATCGGCAAGCATCATTTCACGTGTAACGATAATTTTTTACTCACGAGACTCTCTTTCTAGTCTTCCTCTTCGGCGTGCACCTCGCGGTCCTCCTCGCGGCCGCCGCCCTTGCCGTCCGCCTTGCCAGCCACGGTAATTTCACCGAACTGCGCAAATACTTGATAATACTTGGGAAGTTTTTTTGGCATAGTGTTTGTCGACAATGTTTTTTAGTATAGTTTAGTTGTGTTCAATTTTCGGTGCATTAATTTAGTTGTCTTCTAATTTGGTTCGAAACATTGTGTTCCAGTTCAGTTCGGTGTGCTGCAAAAAGGTTTTCGTAGGAAAATTCGTGGAAAAGTTCCCACGAATTTTCCAACAAATTTTCAAAAGTTTTTGGATTTCCAAAAAAGAAAATTTCGTTGGATAATTCGTGGGTAATTTCCCACGAATTTACCAACGAATAGTAAATTCTAATTAAAAATTACTATTTTGAAAATTCGTTGGAAAATTTGTGGGAAATTTCCCACAAATTTTCCAACGAATTTAAATCACCCGAAGAAAGTTCACTTGAACAAAAATTTGTTGGAAAATTCGTGGGAAAATTCCCACGAATTTTCCAACGAATATTAAAAAGTTTTTGTTGTTTTGCGCAAGAAACTATCGTTGGAAAATTCGTGGGAATTTTCCCACGAATTTTCCAACAAATTTTGTAATTACGGTTAAAAAGTTCATTTTGTTCAAATTCGTTGGAAAATTCGTGGGTAATTTCCCACAAATTTTCCAACGAATGTGTAAACGTATTTTGTTTTTCCGGAAAAAATATTTCGTCGGAAAATTCGTGGGAAAATTCCCACGAATTTTCCAACGAAGTTAATTTTCAGGTTTCACGGTTCTTTTGCATTAAATTCGTTGGAAAATTCGTGGGTAATTTCCCACGAATTTTCCGACAAATTGTGTAATTCGGTTAAAAAGTAAAAGTTGTTTA
Source organism: Syzygium jambos (assembly GCA_031216235.1). NCBI lineage: Eukaryota > Viridiplantae > Streptophyta > Magnoliopsida > Myrtales > Myrtaceae > Syzygium > Syzygium jambos. The sequence continues at coordinate 22,153,254 of CM062225.1, forward strand.
AATTCGTAGAAAAATTCGTGGGAAATTTCCCACGAATTTTCCAACGAATTTGAAAAAGTATTTTGGTTTTCCGGAAAAAATATTTCGTTGGAAAATTCGTGGGAAAATTCCCACGAATTTTCCAACGAAGTTAAATTTCGGGTTTTAAAATTCATGAAAACAAATTCGTTGGGAAATTCGTGGGTAATTACCCACGAATTTTTCCAACGAATTTTCAAAAGTTTTTTGTTTTCCGATAAAAATTTTAGTTGGAAAATTCGTGGGAAATTTCCCACGAATTTTCCAACGAAATTTTAATTTTCCGGACAGGAAGTTGAGGTGAACTAAATTCGTTGGAAAATTCGTGGGAAATTCCCACGAATTTTCCAACGAATTTTCAAAAGTATTTCGGTTTTACGCAAAAAATATTTCGTTGGAAAATTCGTGGGTAATTTCCCACGAATTTTCCAACGAATTTTCAAAAGTATTTCGTTTTTCCGCAAAAAATATTTCGTTGGAAAATTCGTGGGTAATTTCCCACGAATTTTTCAACGAATTTTGAAAAGTATTTCGTTTTTCCGCAAAAATATTTCGTTGGAAAATTCGTGGGTAATTTCCCACGAATTTTCCAACGAATTTATATTATTAAGTAAATATAATGTGATTTTTATTCGTTAGAAATTTCCCACGAATTTTCTAACGAATTTATACCAAACCTTATTTTTCCACATATTGTCGAAATTCAAGGGAAATTTCGTTGGAAATTTCCGACGAATTTTCCGACGAATTCAAAGAACACATTATTTTTATTCATATTCGAAAATTCATTACAAAATTCGTTGGAAATTTCTATCGTCTTTTGCAATGAATTTCGATATTCGGTACATTAATTTTGTTGTGTAAATTTTTCGTTGAAAAATTCGTGAGAAATTTCCCTTCATTTTTTCAAATAAGTCAAAACACCTTCTTGTTCGGGTTAATATAAATACGTTGGAAAATTCCTCCAAAAATTTACAACTATTTTTGCATCGCGTGCAAAAAACCAATTCATTGGAAGAAAATCGTTCCGAAATGGTTTGTATACATTGCGTAGGAAAATTTCCCACCAATTTTATAACGCATTTAATACCACATTATTGTTCGGCATAATAGAAAATCGTTGGAAATTTCGTTGGAAATTTTGTCATATCTATGAGATGCCCATAACCTTGTCGGTCGCCGGCCCGGCTAAGAAGAAAGGAAAAAATAAAATGTATTTTATAGACGAATCTTATGTAATTAATTTTTTTTTATAGGTACGTGTCCATTGGAAGTCGTCGCTAAGCAATTGAACGTTGCAATTCTCATCAAATTGTCCACTTTCTACTACAAAGATTTCAGCCAAATACTTGGTAAGTTTTCTTCACATGGTAAATTTTTCGAATTTTTCAAGTTTAAAGTAATTGTTTCGTGAACAACATAATTGTATGTTTTGCATTTTATGGTTTTTATTAACAATATTAAACAATATATATGATAATTCAGGACTATTTTTTTATGCAGAGAAAATGCAAAGAGACAGGGGTTGGATGTATAATAAGAATTTACCCGGACGGCGAGGATTGACTGATGAGTTTCGTATCGGGTTAGAACTTTTTCTGAACTTTGCTAGTACAAAATATGAGTTTATGGATGGAAATAAATTAAGGTGTCCATGTAAAAAGTGCAGTAATGGAAAATTTCAAGTCATTGATAAAGTTAGAGAACATCTGTGTAGATTTGGATTTACTCCGAACTATTATAATTGGACTAGCCATGGTGAACCATTTATATATGATGACGGATATCGAGGAAGCGATCAATTTACAGTTAGGGAAGAATGTAGCTATTTCGAACAATTGAACTCATATCAGGGGATGGTGTTTGATGAAGCCGGTCATAATTTGTATTCAGAATTGAATCATGCAAGTACTAGTTTTACTCATGCACCCGAACAAGTGGGAACTAGTCATGGAGCAGAATTGGAAGAGATAGGAGTTACAGGTTGTGATGAGAATGTGTATGACGGAACTTCTCAATCTAATCATTTCCAGGAAATGTTGCAAACAGCAGATGAACCTTTATGGGCAGGTTGTGATAACCACACACAGGTATCAGTGACCGCAAGACTTTTAAATATCAAGGCAGAGCATAATGTGTCCGTGGATTGCTTCAACTCTTTTGTTGAAGTGATGCGAGAAACAATGCCTCGTGATAACATCATGCCGAATGACTTTTACGATATGAAAAAGTTGGTGAATAACTTAGGTCTTCCAGTTGCACGAATTGATGTATGTGCTATGGGTTGTATGTTATATCGGAGAGATGATGAATATGCAGAATCTTGCAAATTCTGTGACCAACCCAGGTACAAGATTAACAGGAGGCAGGGTCGTCATCAGAAGCGTAGACCATGTAAGCAAATGTTTTATTTGCCGTTAATCCCAAGGTTGCAAAGGCTTTATGCGTCGCGAGCCACTGCTCAACATATGACTTGGCATGCAAATCATGAAACAGAAGAGGATCTAATGTGTCATCCTTCAGATGCAGAGGCATGGCAACATTTTGATAGAACATACCCCGAGTTTGCGCTTGAGCCTCGAAACATCAGGTTAGGTCTGTGTGCTGATGGATTTGCCCCATTTGGGAAATCAGGAAAAAGTTATTCATGTTGGCCAGTTATCTTAACGCCGTACAATCTTCCACCCGGTATGTGCATGAAGACACCTTATATGTTTTTGACATTGATCGTGCCTGGCCCGCAAAATCCGAAAAAGGCCATAGATATTTATATGCAACCTTTGATTGAAGAGTTACAACGGCTATGGGTTGAAGGTGTCCCTACGTATGACGTTTCTACTGACCAAACATTTGTAATGAAGGTTGCGCTTCTTTGGACGATAAATGATTTCCCCGCTTATGGAATGTTATCTGGATGGAGTACAGCTGGGCTCTTAGGATGTCCGATTTGTATGGAGAGATCGAAGGCTTTCAGATTAAAACATGGTAAGAAGGCCTGCTATTTTGATTGTCACAGGCAATTTTTGCCGCTTAATCATACATTCAGAAGGAATAAAAAAGAGTTCATCAAGAATAGGATCGAAAGAACACATCCACCATTGAGGTTGACTGGGCAGCAAATATGGGAACGCGTGCAAGTGTTTCCAACTGTTATTGAAAACCCGCACGGCGCAACTTATGCGTACGGAAGTACGCATAAGTGGACTAAACGCAGTTTATTTTGGGATCTACCATATTGGAATGCCCATCTTATTCATCATAATCTTGACGTCATGCACATAGAGAAGAACGTTTTCGACAATATCATAAATACTGTGATGGATGTCACTGGAAAAACAAAAGACAACTTGAACGCAAGAAAAGATATGAGGAATATTTGCGATCGCCCAACACTGGATGTGGATGCAAGCAGCAGGGGACCGAAACCCAAAGCAGTTTATACCTTGGACAAGGAGCAGAGACGGGTCATTTGTCAATGGTTGAAATCGGTGCGCTTTCCTGATGGATATGCTTCCAATCTCGGCAGATGCGTTGATATGAATGAATGCAAATTGACAGGTATGAAGAGTCATGATTGTCACATATTCATGGAAAGATTAATTCCAATAGCCTTCAAAGAAGTTCTACCAAACTTTGTATGGGGCGCCATTACAGAGTTAAGTAATTTCCTGCATGATATTTGCTCAACAACGTTGAAATCATCACACATGGAGAAACTAGAGAGAGATATTCCAATTATTCTTTGCAACTTAGAAAGAATATTTCCTCCATCATTCTTTGATTCAATGGAGCATCTCTTAGTTCACTTGCCTTATGAGGCCAAAGTTGCAGGTCCCGTCCAATTTCGATGGATGTATCCATTTGAGAGGTAAATGTTATTTTAATTAAATGTGAAATTACTTAATGATCATATTCTGTTTCGATAAACTGTTTGCTACTGCAACTAGGTTCTTATATCATTTGAAGAAAAAAGTGAAGAATAAGGCATGTGTCGAAGCTTCAATTTGTAATGCATATATTGTGGAAGAAGTAACAACATTTGCATCATACTATTTTGAGCCGCACGTACAGTGCAAGAGGCGTAGAGCTGGAAGAAATGATGAGGGTCCCATTGATCCCAATTGCACATCATTCTCTATATTCAATTATTTGGGTCGACCTAGCGGCACATGTAAGTTTCGTCACTTAACAGGTGAAGAAAAGCTCGCAGCCCATACATATATTTTATTGAATTGTCCAGAAGTTCAGCCATACTTCGAGTAAGTGTACATTTGCCTTGTTTACGTCAAATAATTGTGTCGAACCGTTGCTAATACATAAATGGTATAACTGTTATTAGGAATTTCCGAAATTCAATGTATGGACTACCACCAAATGAGTTTGACCGTTTGTGCCAGGAACAATTTGCAACATGGTTCAAAACATATGTAAGTTGAAAATGGACAAAATCCAGTTGATTCGAATTTTTTATACATCATATTTTGAAATATATATTATTGACATTACGTGTGTGTCACCTTAGGTTCAAAATATTGATGCTCAAGTTGGACAGGAAGGAATGCTATATCATCTGTCGTGGGGTCCAAAGTCAAGAGTAAGAACTTGGCCAGCATATTTCATTAACGGGTATAATTTTCACACTCGCGAATATGGAATGGGAAAGGCCACAATGAATAGTGGGGTGTGTGTTCAGTCATCTACTGGTGGCAATTTGCAAGGTGATTTTTATGGATTGTTGGATGAAATCATAGAGATTGAGTACCATGGACCGTTAATGCGAGTTGTCTTATTTAAATGCATGTGGTTCGACCCCGTGAAAGGAATGAATGTGCATACCAAATTTAATTTGGTTGAAATAAATCACAAGAAAAGATATATGAAATATGAACCATTTGTCTTGGCACAACAAGCAATTCAAGTCTATTATGCATCATATCCTAGTTTGAAGCGTGACAAAGCCGATTGGTGGGCTGTATGCAAAACCAAAGCAAGAAAGAAAATCGAGGAACACTGGAAGGACACGGCATATCAACAAGAGGAAGTTCGTAACATGAACGAAACTGCTGAATATAACATTCCTACTTTACGAGATCCATGTGGTGCGATGATCGATGTAGATCCAACTGAAATTCGGGAATCAAATTTTCAAGTTGGTGCACAATGTGATTTGGAGACAGAATATGAAGATGAGGATCAGGAAGAAGAAGAAGATGAAGATGAAGACGAAGACGAAGACGAAGACGAAGAAGAAGAAGAAGAAGAAGAAGAAGAAGGTGAAGATGCAGATGAAGATGAAGATTATGATTTTTGAGACATTTTACTAATTATGTCTAATTACTAGTAATAATTTATGTGTGTTTTGTTGTTGTAGTACTTTTTTAATATTTCCGTTGTCGTAATTATTATTGTCATTGTTCTCGTTGTTGTTAGCATGACAATTTGTCGCTAATTCGCCTGATATTACAATAATTTCACAATTTCGTATATTACATTTGTATTGTAATAATTTCATATTGGAAAACCTTATTTTCGGTTAATTTTAAAAACGTTGCATAATTCATTCGAGTTTTTCAACGAACTTTGCAACAAAATTAAAATTTCGTTTACCAAATTAAAGACGTTGGAAAATTTGTTGTCATTTTCCCACGAATTTTCCAACAACTTTCGCATAATTGGAACAAATTTACCAACAAAATTCCAACAACATGGCATTTCATTTTCCTCGGAAATTTACCAAGAAAATTCCCAACGCTGTTACACTATTAATAATTTTGTTGGAAATTTGCAACGAAATTTCCAACAAAATTGGAACAAATACAATTATTCCACCTGAATTTCAATTTAGTTGGAAAATTCGTTGGATTTTCCAACGAATTTTCCAACAATAACAGGAAAAAAAGCGAAATTATCCACGAATTTTCCAACGAATCCATTGTTGTCCGCGAAAATTCAAATTCGTTAGGAAATTCGTGGGAAATTACCCACGAATTTTCCAACGAAATATTCTTTCTTTAAATAAAAAACGGAATTATAAAATTCGTTGGAAAATTCGTGGGAGTAATTTCCCACGAATTTTCCAACAGATTTGACTTTCCATCCAAAAAGTACATTTTGAATATTCGTTGAAAAATTCGTGGGAAATTACCCACGAATTTTCCAACGACATATTCTTTCTTTAAATAAAAAACGGAATTACCAATTCCCACGAATTTTCCAACGAATTTTATACAACCCGCAATTTTTCTCCGCCATTTTAATTTCGTTGGAAAATTCGTGGGTAATTTCCCACGAATTTTCCAACAAATTTGGCTTTTCATCCCAAAAGTATTTTTGAAAATTCGTTGGAAAATTCGTGGGAAATTACCCACGAATTTTCCAACAAATTTTATATAAACCGCAATTTTTCTCCGTCATTTTAATTTCGTTGGAAAATTCGTGGGTAATTTCCCACGAATTTTCCAACAAATTTGGCTTTTCATCCCAAAAGTATTTTTTGAAAATTCGTTGGAAAATTCGTGGGAAATTACCCACGAATTTTCCAACGAAATATTCTTTCTTTAAATAAAAAACGGAATTATTAAATTCGTTGGAAAATTCGTGGGAAATTACCCACGAATTTTCCAACGAATTTTATATAAACCGCAATTTTTCTCCGTCATTTTAATTTCGTTGGAAAATTCGTGGGTAATTTCCCACGAATTTTCCAACAAATTTGGCTTTTCATCCCAAAAGTATTTTTTGAAAATTCGTTGGAAAATTCGTGGGAAATTACCCACGAATTTTCCAACGAATTATTCTTTCTTTAAATAAAAAACGGAATTATAAAATTCGTTGGAAAATTCGTGGGAAATTACCCACGAATTTTCCAACGAATTTTATATAAACCGCAATTTTTCTCCGTCATTTTAATTTCGTTGGAAAATTCGTGGGTAATTTCCCACGAATTTTCCAACAAATTTGGCTTTTCATCCCAAAAGTATTTTTGAAAATTCGTTGGAAAATTCGTGGGAAATTACCCACGAATTTTCCAACGAATTATTCTTTCTTTAAATAAAAAACGGAATTATAAAATTCGTTGGAAAATTCGTGGGAAATTACCCACGAATTTTCCAACGAATTTTATATAAACCGCAATTTTTCTCCGTCATTTTAATTTCGTTGGAAAATTCGTGGGTAATTTCCCACGAATTTTCCAACAAATTTGGCTTTTCATCCCAAAAGTATTTGTGAAAATTCGTTGGAAAATTCGTGGGAAATTACCCACGAATTTTCCAACGAATTATTCTTTCTTTAAATAAAAAACGGAATTATTAAATTCGTTGGAAAATTCGTGGGAAATTACCCACGAATTTTCCAACGAATTTTATATAAACCGCAATTTTTCTCCGTCATTTTAATTTCGTTGGAAAATTCGTGGGTAATTTCCCACGAATTTTCCAACAAATTTGGCTTTTCATCCCAAAAGTATTTGTGAAAATTCGTTGGAAAATTCGTGGGAAATTACCCACGAATTTTCCAACGAAATATTCTTTCTTTAAATAAAAAACTGAATTATTAAATTCGTTGGAAAATTCGTGGGAAATTACCCACGAATTTTCCAACGAATTTTATATAAACCGCAATTTTTCTCCGTCATTTTAATTTCGTTGGAAAATTCGTGGGTAATTTCCCACGAATTTTCCAACAAATTTGGCTTTTCATCCCAAAAGTATTTTTGAAAATTCGTTGGAAAATTCGTGGGAAATTACCCACGAATGTTCCAACGAATTATTCTTTCTTTAAATAAAAAACGGAATTATGAAATTCGTTGGAATATTCGTGGGTAATTTCCCACGAATTTTCCAACGAATTTTATATAACCCGCAATTTTTCTCCGTCATTTTAATTTCGTTGGAAAATTCGTGGGTAATTTCCCACGAATTTTCCAACAAATATGACTTTTCATCCCAAAATTATTTTTTGAAAATTCGTTGGAAAATTCGTGGGAAATTACCCACGACTTTTCCAACGAAATACTTCTTTCTGTAAATAAAAATCGGAATTATCAAAATTCGTTGGAAAATTCGTGGCAATTTCCGACGAATTTTCCAACGAATTTTGCAAAAACGTATACGTGTACACCGTTATTTTAGTTTCGTTGGAAAATTCGTGGGTAATTTCCCACGAATTTTCCAACGAATATTCAATGATGTGTTAAGCGCGGAAATTTATTTCGTTGGAAAATTCGTGGGAATTTCCCACGAATTTTCCAACAAATTCGAATTTTAGGTTTTTTCCTTGTGATTGTTGGAAAATTCGTTGGAAAATCCAACGAATTTTCCAACCAAATTGAAATTTCAAGTGCAATAATTGTATTTGTTCCAATTTTGTTGGAAATTTTGTTGCAAATTTCCAACAAAATTATAGTGTAGCAGCGTTGGAAATTTTGTTGGTAAATTTTCAACGAAAATTTTTTCGAATTTGTTGGAAAATTTGTTAGAAATTTTATTTTTGTTGCAAATTACGTTGGAAATTTGGATTCGTTGGAAAATTCGTTGGAAATTCCAACGAATTTTCCAACGAAAATAAAAAACCTACCTTCTTTTCTTCGGTAACTCTATTATTGGTGTCTACCGAGTACTACAACGTAAATCCTTTCTCCTCTTTGTCTTCGACGTCCACCTCCACGTCGCCGGCCTCGCCGTACGCCTTGCCGTCGCAACCCTCGCCGTCCGCCTTGCCGTCGCCGCCCTCGCCGACCGCCTCGACGTCGCCGTCCGTGGTAAGTACAAATCTGTACTGTTGGGGCCGCGGGGAATGGGGGGCTGAGGCCGAGATGCCGTGTGGCGGCCGCGCGGGGTAGTGGCCGGGGGGGGGGGGGGGGGTGGTCGGGGCCGGGCGGAGGGGTTCTCGCGGCGGGGGAGGGGTGTCGCGGCCGGGGGAGGGAGAGGGAGTCGCGGCCTCGGGGGAGAGGGAGTCGCGGCCTCGGGGGGGAGGGGTGTCGCGGCCGGGCAGGGTCGCGGCCGTGCGGAGGGGGGTAGCGGCCGGGTGGGGTGGGGGTCGCCGCCGGGGGCGGGGGGGGGGGGGGGTCGCGGTCGCGCGGGTGGGGGTGTTGCGGCCGGAGGGGGGTGTTGCGGCGGGGGGGGGGTGGTCGCGACCGCCCGGTTAGGGGGGCGGCGGCCGGGTGGGGTGGGGGTCGCCGCCGGTGGGGGCGGACGGGGGGGGGTCGCCGCCGGGGGGAGGTGGGGGGTTGCGGCCGGGGGAGGGGGATTCCGGGGCCGCGCGGGTGGGGGTTGTGACCGGGGGGAGCGGTTCGCGGCTGGAATCCGGCCGGGGGTGTGGCGGCCGGATTCCGGCCGGGGGGTGGCTGCCGGATTCCGGCCGGGGCGCCGGTTTCCGGCGGCCGGAATCCGGCGGGGAGGGTGGCGGCCGGATTCCGGTCGGGGGGCCTGCTTTCCGGCCGCCGGATTCCGGTCGGCGGCTGTTTCTGGCCGCCGGATTCCGGCCGGGGGCGCTTTCCGGCGGCCGGGTGAAGGGATCGCCGACGCAATTTTAATTTGGTCTCGGGCTTATTATTTGATTTGCAAATTAAATATGCTTCATATTTCGGTTACTGACATATGATGTGATCAATATTGTAATAGGTTCTTTCGATTAGGACCAGTGACTTGGCCATTTATCAGAGGCGGTACTCTGTTAATTTCTATTTCTTAAATTTATTTCTTGATATCTAATACAAAATGGTAAGGAAAAATATTTCATTTTATGTCCCTAATGCCTGTTTATATTTTTTTAAATATTTGTCTAACATATGTAATATTTGTTAGTATAATCGAGGAGGTGACATGCGGGGTGGGGCTGCACAGAGAAGATCGGGCCTCTCGGCGTCTTCATCCTCGTCCCCGGCCCTATCCTCTTCCCCCGCCCTGCCAACGAACCCTGTTTTACCATATGACCAGCAACAATACGGACACATTGGCCCATCTTCCGACCCGCAACATGTTCAGGAAGAACTGCCGGACATTCCATCTCCTTGGGTGCCACATTCTTCATCAGTGCAACACTCAAATGAGGAAGAAGATACCCGATTCGTTATATACCCATGCGGAGATTCGTAAGTAATTTTTTTTTGTACGTATATTTAATTTATGGATGAAAATAAAATTGTCCATGTAGGTAATTTTTCATATGCTTAATTGTCTTATTATCTATATTGTTATAATGTGTTTTCAGATTTACGGAATCTACGCATGTTGTGAGGGAACTTAATAGAATAGTCAATAACTGTTGGATAGGGCAGTTTTCAACTTTCAGCAGCGCTTCTAAAGAAATAAAGACTTTGTGGTGGAATGAGTTCAAGGTTAGTGTTGTTTTTATTCATTTTCTCACAATGTAAGTTCGGCATAACATACTGATAGTCAATCATGAAATTTGGCACGAATTGTCTGGTGCATTGTCAGGGATATTTCACTTGTGACCATTATATTTACTTTTCGTTAATTTTGCTATTGATTGTAGCGTAAGTTCACGTGGGATGAAATGGAAGAGGCTGAGGTTAGAAGAATCTTTAAGAAGAAAGTGGGTGATCACATGCGTTATGTGATACATAAAGCGAAGAGAATGAAAGAAAAGCCGGATTTCATTACAGCGAACGATTGGATAGAAATGAGGAGAACTTGGGAAACTGAGAAGCATAAGAAAAGATGTGAACAGAACAAGAAGAATCGAACTTCTAGTTCTAGTGATGGGTCTGCGTCAGCCACATATGCTGGGGGCTCTATTAGCATCGGCGAGCATAAGAGAAGAATGGTAAGTCCATGTAAACTTGTAAGTTCATTTAATTCAATGGTGTCTAATTTTTATTAAATTTTTGTAGGCGGATGAATTGGGGACGGAACCCACATTTGCAGCTACATTTGAACGCACATTTCAGAGAAAGGATAAGACATGGATTGGCGATCGGGCAAGAGAAATTAAGGTATGTAATATTATAGTTTGGAATTTTATGGAAACTAGAATGAAAATCATGCATGTTTTCAATAGTTATGGTAATATATACGAATTTATTTTATTTTTATCTATATTGTTAATATAGGAAAAATATGATCAACTTTTGATGAACACTGCTAGTGGTTCTGGTGGTGGTGATGATGGGGGTGGTGGTGATGGTGTTGCTGTGTCTGAGCCATCGGTTGACAGTATGGCATTATGGGTGGAGGCAGCGGGTGGGATGAAAGGGGGAAAAATATTTGGCATGGGATCATTGTCAAGAATGTTTAAATCGAAGGGTGCTGCAACTTCATCCTCAAATGCACCTTTTGCAAGGAGGACACGTCATGAGGAGCACATGGCCCAAGAAATGGACGAATTGAAACAGTTACTTGTTCAGAAGGACGAACAATGGAAGTTTTTACTTGATCAGAAGGACGAACAAATTAGAGTGATGAATGCACAACTGCAATATGTCATGCGACGCCTCGACATCGATCGAAATGAGGTTCCTCCTGTACCTCCTGTTAATGTAGTCGGTCATGGGCATATTGATGAGCCACACGATGATGCGGCGATTGGTGATGATGCTAATGATGATTTTATTGTCGGTTCCCCTTAGGTAAGAACATTTTTCTTATAGCTAGTTTCACTTCAATGCATAAATGCTTTTTTTTATATTTTGAACATATTACATATTTTTATTTATGTTTTCATATTTCATCAGGTGTCGATACAGCTGACTGTTCCTGATGTCATGGCTAGTACCGGAGCTGCAAAGGTCTTATGGTTGTTTCCCGTCCTTTCTATTTTTTGAATGTATTAATGGATGTTCTTTTTTGCTTAGCTATCTTTGTGTATTATGAGATTGAATATCTAATATCATCATTTGATATTCTGCAATTTATGCATTGAAGCATATCTAATTAGATTTCAATTCGAAATTGTCCTGATATTTCGTCGCAATTTAGCGAAAAAAAAAATACATTGCAAATTAGATTTCAATTTGAAATTGTCCTGATATTTCGTCGCAATTTAGCGAAAACAAAAATACATTGCAATTTATCGGAAAAAATTATTGTTGTAAATTAGTAACGATTTTTTTCCATAATAATTACGGACGTATTTTGTAACGAACAATTAACGGGGTAATTTGTAACGAAATATTTATGGTTTATCATGAAATTACCAATGACATATTTGCAACAAATTCTCCAATGAATTTTTCCGACGAACGTTTTCCAACAAACTTTTTTCCAACGAATTCTTTCCAACGAATATTTCCAACGAAATATTTCCAACGAAAATTTTTGCAACGAAAATTTCCAACGAAATTTTTCCAACGAATTTCTTCCAACGAAACTTTTTGCAACGAAAATTTCCAACGAAACTTTTTCCAACGAATTTCTTCCAACGAATACTTTTGCAACGAAAATTTCCAACGAAAATTTTTTCAACGAAAATTTTCCAACGAAAATTTTTTCCAACGAAAATTTCCAACGAATTTTTTTGCAACGAAAATTTCCAACGAATTTTTTCCAACGATAATATCCAACGAAATGTTTTCCAACAAAATTTTCCAACGAATAATTCCAACGAAAATTTCCAACGAATTTTTTGCAACAAATTTTCCAACGAAATATTTATTCATCCTAAACAAATTTTCACAGAGAATTTTCTCCAGGAAATTATTTTTTGGCTCAAAATTTCCAACGAAAATGTATTTTTCGTTGGAAAATTTTCCAACGACGAATTTCCTACGAATAAATTTTTCGTTGGAAAATTTGTTGGAAAATTTTTTTCCAACAAATTGTACAGAGTTTTTCGTTGGAAATTTCGTCGGAAATGTTCGAAAATTTTCCCGCGATTCATCACCAAAAATATTTTTTTTTTCGAAATTATTTTTCTCACGAATTTACCAACGAATAATTACCGACGAAATTTCCATCGAAATTTTTTCAACAAATTTTCCAACAAATTTTTTTGCAACAAATTTTCCAACAAATTTTTTCAACAAATTTACCAACAAAATTTTTCCAACAAATTTTCCAACGAAATTTTTGCAACGATTTTTCCAACGAATAATTACCGATGAATTTTGCCACGATTTTTCCAACGAAAAATTACCAACGAATTTTCCAATAAAATTTTTTCCAACGAAATTTCCAACGAAATTTGAATTTTTTTGTTGGAAAATTTTCCGACGACGAATTTCCAACGAATTTTTTTTCGTTGGAAATTCGTTTTCCAACGAATTTCCCAGAAAAATTCGTTGGTAATTTTGTCGGAAAAAAACCGCTTTTTTGTAGTGTATCCACCCAAACAAATATACAAATTTTACTCCTAAAATGATATGAATGATCTTGATGAATCGCCAAAGTCTTAGTTATAGATAGATGTAAAAGTTACGTCTATAATTGTTTTCGTTGAATACTATATATACATATAGTGAAAAGAGCACCACGTATCACCTTACAAATACTCATAAAACAGCACTTAAATTGTAAAATTAAAAAAAAATTACTTTGACGGAAAATATTAAAAGAGTAAAGGGATAAGTGCACTAGAATTATTAAAACTTATTACGAAAGTACAATTTAGTCCTAAAGCTGTTAAAAAGTGCAATCAAATTCTAAAACTTATCACGAAAATACAATCAAGTCATAAAACTTTCAAAAAGTGCAATCATATACTAATACTTGTCATAAAAGTGCAATCGATTCTTAGAACTTTCAAAAGTATAATCAACATACGGACTTGATTGGATCAATTTGGCAAATTTTAGTACTTGATTACACCTTTGAAAAGTTTTAAAACTCAATTGCATTTTAGTGACAAGTTTTAGGACTTAATTGCACTTATTGAAAATTTTAGAACTAAATTGCACTCTCGTGACAAGTTTGAATAGTTCCAATACACTTATCTCAAGAGTAAAAGAACAAAGTAGTAAGGTAAGTTTGTGTGTAAAGGCCTTTTATGGGGTGTTATGTATCTCCTCGTGATGACCCATATAGACCAAATTCTTTTGGTTATTACGATAATATACCGATTTAATTAATGCAGTTAAGGATTTGTAGATTTTGTTTTCACTTTTAGACCAAAAAACAAAACATTCATCGTACTACATACCCCATATTAAAAAAAACATAATTCAAGTCATATTAAAGTTCTTTTTAACAATAACTAAATTTTTACATTTTTTTCAGGATAAGTGCATTCAAAGTCCTAAAACTTGTCACGAAAGTGCAATTGAGTCATAAAATTTTCAAAAAATACAAACAAGTCCTAAAACTTATCACGAAAGTGCACTTGAGTTCTAAAACTTTTAAAAAGTACAAACAAGTCCTAAAACTTGTCACGAAAGTGCACTTGAGTCCTAAAACTTTCAAAAAGTGCAAGCAAGTCCTAAAACTTGTCACGAAAATGCAAATAAGTCCTAAAACTTATCAAATTAGTTCAATCAAGTCCTTTCATTGATTGTATTTTTTGAAATTTTTAGGACTTGTTTTCACTTTCGTGACAAGTTTTATGACTCAATTGCACTTTCGTGACAAGTTTTAAGACTTCTAGTGCATTTATCCCTTTTTTTTCTAAAAACCGTTACTGGTTCAAATTACTTGTCGGCATGGACGTTGGAAACATATTTAAGGTGATGAATGTAAGAAAATATAATATAAATTCTTATAAGTTCCTTAAGTTGTAAAAGTTGTGAATACGTACTTAGGAAAAAAGGTATATTTAATATTCAAATGGTGAGAAAGGAGAGCAAAGAGAGGCAAAAAAAAGAAAGGGGTAATATCACGAAAATCCCAAATTGGTACACTAGGAACAAATTTACCCCAAATTAATTTTTTGACTATCAAAACTCCTGTAACAAATTTAGCCTCTGTTAGTTTCCGTTAAATTTTACAGTCAAATTACTGAGTTGGATGACACGTGACAGTTGATGGATATATTGGTTTAGGGTTTTACCCTCCATTTATCACAAGTATATCAATTTGTGATTTTTTATAGTATTAATCCAATTTAATGGAAACTAACGAAAGATAAATTTGTCACGAATGTACCAATTTGGGATATTTGTTGGTCAAAAAATTAATATGGAGTATATTTATCACAGGTATACTAGTTTTGGGTTTTTTGTTATTAAAAAATTAGTTTAAAGTAAAATTATCACAGGTGTACCAGTTTTGGGTTTTTCGTGGTATTAACCCAAAAAAAAATGCTACTTGTCAATTTGAAAGTAAAAATAGAATAAGGCTCCGTTGTTTCGGAAAAAAATGAATAATTTGAAAAATATTTTCCTGAAAATGATCATTTGTATTGGTTGAAATAATTATCCATTGAAAAATGTTTTCATCGACAATAATAATTTATGTCTAAATATTTTTGTGGATAATAAAAATATTTTCCATTCAATAATTTTGTAAACGATACAAATAATTATTCCAAATCATTCATTTTACGCTAAACAAATGGAATTCAAGATAGAAATAGAGTAGCTGCTCTAGTTCTCATTTTACTCGAGGCACTTATCACTAGTAAATTTTCTTGATGGAGTTTCTTTCCAAGAATTCTTATCAGGCTTAGCAGGCCAGTTCCATTAACCCCTGCATGAACATCAGCAACTCTTGTGTTCATGGGGAGACCAGCATCGTAAATAACTCAGTGAGGAAAAACATCCTCCAAAGTACCTGAAGGATGCGGAGGAGACCAGTAGCATATGTAAGAAGAGGCTTAATCCCAGATCCTGGCTTCAGCTGTTTCCTCCAAATATAAGAGGAATGAACAGACAGGAGGTATTTGCCAAAAACATGTTGCTTCAGCAAGTAAACTGGTGAGCAAAATCCAGATCAATTTCATAGCAGCAGCTCAAGTCCATTGATGAACTTGTTTCAGTCCTAAGCCACCTTCTTTTATGGGCAAACACACATCAGTCAACTTCACCCTGACTCCTTTTGTTTTTCCTTATGTACAAGTCCACAAAAAGGAATTGCAACAGCTTCCTATTTTTTGAAGAACTTCTTGGGCAAGAGAAGCACACCACACCTGTACGTGATCATACTATATATCACAGAGCTGACTAGTTGAAGCCTTCCTCCAAAGGAAGGAGAGTCTTCCAGCAGTCCAACTTCCAATCCTGCTCAAATCCTCTCAATAAAAGGCCTGCATTCTTTCTCACAGATAACTTGAGACTAATGGAAGTCCCAAGTACTTGATGGGCAGATTCCCGAGTTAAAACCACTCATCTGGGCCATTTCATTCCTGACAGCAGCTGAGATTCCTAAAGTATATATTTCAGTTTTTGCGAGGTTTAACTTTAATCCTGGTATGGCATAAAAGTCTTCAAAAATATTTGGAATTACCCTTAAAGATACAGAGCTTCCATTCGTCAAAATCAGCACACCGTCAGCAAAACACGTGTCAGTTTAACACGTGTCAGTTTAACTTACATATT
The DNA here is from genome assembly GCA_031216235.1 of Syzygium jambos. Lineage (NCBI taxonomy): Eukaryota > Viridiplantae > Streptophyta > Magnoliopsida > Myrtales > Myrtaceae > Syzygium > Syzygium jambos. The sequence goes on from CM062225.1 coordinate 22,169,698, forward strand.
AGATGATATGGTAACCCCCCCCCCCCCCCCGGCCCTGGTCAGCAGCTCTATTTGGCATAGGAGACAGCACGTCAATGACCATCACAAAAATATATGGAGATACTGCGTCCCCTTGTCTAAGGTCTTCACCCTATGGAAATTAACCCTCCAACCCCCCATCAACAGTGCCAGAGAAATAAGGAGATGTAATGCGTGCAACATCGAGACCATTCAACAAAGCTTGCAGCAAGCATCCATGATGTTGAATATGAAAGGCCAATGCACCGAATCAAAAGATTTCATAAAACCAGCTTTTGTAGCACTTCTAGGAGACTTATCTTCCTGTGGTAGTGCTCCATAACCTCATGCACGAGCAGTACATTATCTATCATCCTCCTTCCTTCAACAAAAGCACCCTGGGTAGTGCAAATGAAAGTAGGTAGGACTACCCTCAATCTGTTAGCAAGTAGTTTAGGATACCCTTATAAACCACATTAGAACAAGAAATGGGTCTGTAGTTCTAGATGTATTTGGGACCTTAGGAACCAGAGTAATAGCAGTAGAATAAACTGCTTCAAGCAGTTTAGGGTCTATTTAGTAATGTTTATGTTTCTAGAAACAATTTATGTTTAAAAATAGTTTTTTCTATTTCTATTCCCTAAACGAGTTTCTAAGCAAAAAAACGCATTTCGTAATTGCATAAAATTTTTATTCCCGGAGTAGAGAAAGAACATAAATGCGTTTGGTAGGACACTAAAAATTTCTACTCTCAATTTTTTTCTTTTAATTATAAAATTATCGATGAAGACTTAACAATTCATGTTTGACTAAAATTGGAATAGAAATAGAATAAAAAAATTATTATGATATAGAATTGGATGGCCTTAATACAATCATAAAGAAAATTACTCCTTTTAGACAAAGCAAAATACCAGGCAATGGTCCAGGAAATTCCAGTTTAGGGAACTTAACAATTCATGTTTGGATAAAATTGGACTAGAAATAAAATAATAATATATTATGATATAGAATTGGATTACCTTAATACAATCATAAAGAAATTACTCCTTATAGACAAAGCAAATACCAGGTGGTAGTTGAGGGAATTGCAATTTAGGGTTTAGGATTTTAGGATTTGGTATTAGGGTTTTAGGATTTCAGTTTTGAGGTTTAGGGTTTGGGTTTTAGGGTTTTAGGTTTTGGATCTTAAGGTTTAGAGTTTCGGGTTTAGGTTTTAAAGTTTCGAGTTTGGGGTTTTCGGTTTAGTGTTTCGGGTTTCGGGTTTCGGGTTTTAGGGTTTTGGTTTAGGATTTGGGGTTTAGTAGTTTAGGATTTTAGGGATTCAGGTTTGGGTATTAGGGTTTTGGATTTAGGGTATCGGGTTTACAGTTTAGGGTTTGGGATTTATGGTTTCTGGTTCGAGGTTTTGCGGTTTAGCGTTTTAGGATTTAGAGTTCGGAATTACGATTTTAGGGTTTAGGTTTTAGGGTTTCGGATTTGGAGTTTTGGGGTTTTGGGTTTGGGATTTTAGGGTTTAGGATTTGGGCGCGTTTAGGGATTTGGGTTTTAGGGTTTTGAGGTTTTAGGTCTTAGGGTTTAGGGTTTCGGATTTTTGATTTTAGTGTTATGAGTTTTAGGGTTTGGGTATTGAGATTTAAGGTTTTGGGGTTTAGGGTTTGAGGGTTAAGGTTTAAGATTTGGGATTTAAGGTTTAATACGAGAATATCTTGTGAAAGAAAGAGAGCTGATCTTGTTTTTCTATTATTTATCTTTTTGTTCCAAAAACAGTAGATTTTTTTTATTTCTTATTTCTATTCCAAATCTACTCCCTAACCACTTTTCTGTTTTGAGGAACAAAAAAATTAACTGATCTTACTAAACAGATTTATGTTATTTTTCTATTCCAGAAAACAAAAAAACAAAAGAACAAAAGAATAGAAAGACAGAGAAAAAGAAATGTTACTAAAAAGGCCCATAAAGGGTGGAAACAGATTTTTATGGATAAATTTTGAGCACAAAACCATGACCAATTTCTAATGAAGAGTCGAGATGAAAGATGAAGAACAAAGTAGTTGATGTTGTAATATAACCAAGAATGTGGCTGGTATAAACATGCATTATCCCAGGATAAGCACACATCTTTGGCCCAACAAGTATCCACATTGCCAGTTTTATATGCTTGTTGGGTTGTTCAAGTGGTAGTGTGATGGGAGCCTCCAAGTCTTGTCAATGCAATGCTTCGTGTTCTGATAATCTGAGGATAAAGGATCTAAATCTGCAATTACAAAAGCTCTCAAGAGTACAGGACGATACGCTGGACATATGATCAGTTAGTAAATACAAACTTCTATCAGATCACTCTTTCAACTCTTTACCTCTGACCAAAAAAAAAATCTTTACCAGCCATCATTTAGTTCCGCCGAACAAAGCTCCAACCGCTTGGGGATATTAGATGTACTCTCGTTCTTTGATTCGAGATCGGTTGTATAGTCATCAAAAAATTAGTATTTGAATGAAGAAAAACATTTTCTTTCAACATGATACCCGATTCAAAATTAGTACGATCTTTCAACATTTTCTATTGGCCTATCTAGACTCGACTCATTCATTCGAGTTCCTTTCACAGTTTCACACCCATGTCGCAAAAAGTACCAAAAAAATCTTAAACATATTGTATTTATGTTGATTTAATCATAAACCTTTCAATTGAACTAATTTAGTCATAAATATTTTCACATTGGTACCAATCAAGTATATATGGCCAATTTAAGCCGGAAATTGCTAACATGAATGTCGGTCATTTTACATGGCACGACAAGCACTAACGTGGATAAAATTAATGAATTTTTAATATTTTTTTGAATTTTTTATTTTCCTTTATCTTTTTCTTTTCTGTTTTTTTTATTGTGGCACGACCCTCGTTGGCCATTTGGCGATGGCGAGGGTCGCATCATAGCCCTTCCCCAGGCCATCGCCAGCCATAGCGAGGGCCGCCAAGCTCTTGCCAAATTCGATGAGGGTGGTCGTCGCCCAATAGCAAGGGCGACCCTCACTTAAGCCACAAGGGTCGAGCCGTCGCCATATCCAACTAGGGCAGCCCTTGCTAGAGGCTACAAGGTATCTCCCTCTCCTAACTTGGTTCCTCAACTCACCGGGTTCACACCATTCCCTATTGACCAACTCTTCCTCCCAATCCCTACAAACCCTAGGTACAGCCTCCTTCCTCTGACGACAATCCAATCCCCCCTATGGCTTTCATGCTTCACAACCTACTTCTTCGATTCAACCTCGTGGCTTCTAGCGAGGTCTACCTGTGCCACCATGGAAGAAAAAACATTATTTAAAAAAAATATATAAAATATCAACGTTAGCGCCAGCCATGCTATGTACGACAGCCGATATCCACTTCTGCAATTTTCAACCTAAATTGACGGAATTAACTCAGTTGATACCAATGTAAAAAGATTTAGAATTAAATTGATTTAATTGAAAAGTTTAAGACTAAATTAGTACCAATGCAATAAGTTTAGGACTTATGTGATACTTTTCTCCAGCCATGTCTAACAAGTACGGAGACATTAGCAGGTCCACTCGAAGAGGCTTGACGCACCGTTTTGTCTCGAAGCTTGTTTGTAAGCTTAATTGACTATTCTATTACTATCATCATCCCTACTAAGCAGCAATGTCATCGCAAGTTGAAAAACTTCATCCTACCCATCCAGAAAAACTCTTTTGGATACATGAATGAATATCTTAGAACAAATCCACCAACATAACATCTTGTATCTCATCCGATTCATCTTAAAAATTACATTACATCTCATATCCTGTCCAATTCCACGTCCCCGTATGATATTAAGCTCCACCTCCAGATCCTAATCGAAACAACTAGACTGATATTTCACAAACGTGATCTCCTCCAGAGTCCAGATGTTTCCTTTTCACCTAGACAAGGAAAAGCGCACTCGAACTCGTGAGACTTTGACTTAGGGATATTGTGCCTTAACGTCGTCCAATTTGAAAGCTCGCACCTCTTCACGTACAGAATGAGAATACAGAAGAACGCCGGCCAAGCCAATACAACCAAATTACCTTTGGCCGAAAATAAAGAGATTGAAAAAATTGCCAAATGTAACTAGAAGACAACATCCTCATAGTACTACAAAACGACCAAAACTTTAAGTTCAAGACCATATTTCCACGTACTGATTACTTGGTCCATGTGGGTCTCTTCCAGTAAATTGCGCCCGCCCACACATCTACATACTTGAGTAAAATCTGTTAAACGCCCCAAATGACAGAAAAACATAATGCTCGTGTTCACTTGCCAAAGAACTCGGAATCGCAAGAGAGAAGATTGGAAACATCAACTGAATAAGGAAAAACAAAAGCTCGAAATCCGCTTTCTTTTCCTGTCAAGGCCTTCGGCCCAAAACCATATTCTGAATTATCATCCAAAAGCGCTGTTCTTTCTACATTTCTTGTCATTTTCTTCTCTTCCATTCCTCTTTCATACAGTTCAATATTTTTCTCTACAACCGGCTTTCATCTTCAAAAGCCCAAATATAGAATTGACATGCTCGCCCAACTTTCCTCAAACGCAGTTGGGCTGAGGCCAAAAATAAAAATGAGGGGAAAAAAGGACCTACATCTCGGACACGTGCAGCACGTGCCGCCCTTTCCTACAATTAGAACCTAGGATAAAATTACAAGCCGAATTGCGACACTACAAAAAAGGAAAATTCCGAGCTACCTGTACAATACAAACATTTGTTTTAAGGCTTCCAGGGCTTTTGAGCTCCTTCCCCACATGGCTGATCCTTTTATATGAGCAGTTTCATCAGAACCTGTGCATTGGCTTCCATGCTCATTCTCACCGCTGAAAAGGGTTAAGTCTGAGCAGTCAAGGGACGCTCCGCAGGCTCTATTGTAGGATTGACACGCCGAGTGGCACACTCGAAGCCTGTTGTCTCCATCCTTGTCACACTTTTGGATTGAGATCTAGCATATTTTCAGATATATAGTCAAGCACCAGCAAATAATTTCACTGTATGAATGCACAACCTCACACCAAAATAAGGGTTAAAATGTGAAAACGTATTTCAAGAAGTATCAGGATATTCACCCTAGAAAAGCTCATAGATAAGTTACTAAAATTAAGTCCCACCACTCGATAAGGGGTCTCAGCATTAGACAGACAGAGAAATTATGTGCAGGATAAAATTCAAACGATTGCATGCACCGAGGCCATGAAAACTGTTTGGATGGACTTCTAATGTCAAGAAGAGACAAATGCTCTTCCTGAAGATCTATAACAACGGCAATTTTTAAAAAACTCCAGTCAAAGGTTTAAAGAGCCATACTCACCCAGCAGGCTAGCTTTTTAGCAGCTGCATCGCAGTCGTACTGTTTGTTAAACAGATTATTTATTAGCTTTCGAGCACCACCCGGAAATAGACGGTGATAATTAGGCATGACAACAACTTCTTCTAGCTGCTGCAGAACGCTTGGTTCACTCGGTGCACAGTGCTGCCCAGACTTTCCTATCTCTAGCACGTCTTGGCAAACTGAAAGAGTGGACAGAAGCTTGGAACTATTCTGGCAGGTATAACCAGCATAGTCTGAGCAACGAAATTCACACTTGCCGTTATCACAGACACCACCATGGAGGCTGCACTGTTCATCACAAACTTCTGCAATATAAACACCCCAACACTATATGAGAAGATCTATTTTGCTGCTGCAAGAATCTGACTTATGTCATCAACGAGCCAAAAAGAAGAATCAGTCCTAGCATCAAAAGCAAATCTCATTGAGGACGAGGTCCACCACATGTTGAGAATAATTTATTCTTTTTCATTTTGACCCCATATATTACAGTGGAAGCAGTCACAAACTAGCATTCAAAACCAAATGGAGGGCCAGCCAGAAAATGCTAATTAGAACATCCGTGAAAGATAAGTCACACTACCAGTTGAGCAGTCAATGCCGGTGTATCGGTCGTCACATTGACATACACCACTCCTCAGGCACTTTCCGCGGCTGTTACAGTTGCCAGGACAGGAACCTGCACAGAGAAATGCGAACTTAGATATTTTGCTTCAAGGAATTTTGATATTGGGGCCAGTTCTGTGATCAAGGTAAAGGAGGGTCAGAACTCACGTTTACTACAATCATGCCCATGGAACCCTAGAAAACAATGACACCTCCCATCAATGCAATCCCCATTGAAGTTGCATGAATTTGGACAATGACCAGAAACAGGGAGCAAGCCAGAGCTACACAGTTCGTGATGAGCTGGGCAGATCAATTCACCTACCAAAGAACTGAAAATGAGACAGAATTGAAAACATTGTATTAAACATTACATGCAGAGGAAAGCACAGCTACCATTAAAACCAGGAAACTGAACTGGTCCGCCAGCTTCTGGGCACACTTTCCAGATTCCATCCACAGCAACCTGAGGATTAAAAGCAACCATTTAATAGAGAATATACAAGAACGAACCTGACAATTTTGAAAATACTTTAACATGTGATGAACCAGTATAACCTGCCCGACCATGATCAAGCTTTTAAAGTCTCATGATAGAGCAACTATTCGCTCAGCAAAAGCATGGAGATTCATCGTTAAATCCCAGAAAGTAGAAAGTGTCTCAATTTATGTGCACACGTAGGTGGGGGTGCTGGTTTTGGATGTAAAAGCTATGAGCTAGGAGCCTGAAGCTGTGGATAATCCTGTTCTATGTCATCCCTAGTTAAATAGTTAATTCATTCCTTAGAGATACACTCAAATTAATATAACTTCCAATGTTTCTGTACTTTTATAGATTTAAGGTATTATATATTCAAATCAGGATACGAATAAAACCAGGATACGAAGCTCCAACTGTCATAACTAAAAGCACCACAGCCCGCAAACATACACTAACTTCAGGCAGCAAGCCTGTGTTAAGCAAAGACAAGGTATCCCACTAATTTATACCAATACAACCCATTAGTTTGGCCAATTTTTAGCAATCAATCCTAGCAGTAGGCAGAAGGCCAGGAGCTTCAGTGACAATCAATTTAATCAACTCATCAAGCAACGAAAAACTATCAATCAACACGCACCTAGCAGTTGAAGCTCGAATTCACTTTAACTTACAATAAATCTTCAAATCTCAATCATTCAAAACTTCGCGGTGTTTTTAAATCATATCTTAGTCACAAACTTCCTAAGTTACAGTTGAAGCATCCGCTAATCACAAACCTTAGGAAACTATTGGATGAACTAATGCACAATATCTCTTTACCAAAAAAAAAACTAATGCACAATATCTGATAAATTTAAATCCTTTCTTTGCAGAAAAAGACCAACCAAAGCCAGGAACTTACCTCCAACGAATTATTTACACACCTATGCTGATAACAACCATTCCCTTGGAACATTGAACCCCGAACAAACCCAGTCCGTACTAATGATGAGGCCATACACCTATAAAATGAAAAATAGATGCTTTTACTATTTGATTCTCCCAACTTCATTGCACAAGCAAATCAGATAGCCTGCCAAAGCAATATGTGAAATACAACATAGAAATACTTGCCTGGAATTACTTCCCCGCACTTCACCCAACATTCTGTCAGGAGTCCTTGCACTATTAGTATCAGTACATGACCCATCAGAATAAGCAACGAAGTATGTACAGTAATCTGCCAGGGAGGACTGCCCACCTGCAAATGCATATATTTATCACATCGCCTTCTAGGGATTCTCCACTAATAACTTCAAGAGATGAGCATCTTCGACACTGAAATTCAGACCAGAATTTTGACCCAAATATAATAAAAAGGGAGTGCCGATATGACCTTTTAGAGAAAAGTAAATGGTAACAATCGCATCATTGCTCAGGAAAAGAACTTCAAAAACCATGCCTTTTTTGCTTTCGCTACTTTAAAGTTTTTGCACAGGAGGTTTTGATATTCTGACAAATTAACCCAGCCACCACCAGCCTCAATTGGCCTTTCCAAACCATGTCAGACAATACTTTTGGTGCCCAAAAGACCCCAATGATCCACGGGAATTTGTAATCAGAACCTTCAATAATGACTTAACTTTTCACAGAATTACGAGTTCATATTGATAATAGGAGTACTTAATAACTCAAAAGTAATGGAAAGAGAAGGAAAGGGCCCAAGACAACACCAATCCACAACTAGGGCGAAAAGGTAAGATCCTTGAGGGTCCAACTATCGACTCGACAACAATATACAATCTGAAAAACCAGACAATGTCTGAAATAATAACTGCAGCAGAACAAACATCTTGCACCCGGAAAAAGAAGAGATTGGTTATACTTACATGGACGTGCACAAAAATGAAGAGATTGTGCAATATAGTAATAAAACCACCTAAAGAAGAGATGACAAAATAGAAAAACCACACACCTTTGTTAGCTTGTGGAAAGTAGCGAGCCCATTGAGGGAGGTCTCCACTATAACTTACCATTGGGCAATAACCCTCTGCTTCCCTGTTATATGTACAGCCTGAAAATTGTGTTGTATTGCAATGATATGCCCCTTTCCATTGATTGCAAGGGGAAGTGACAAAATCAGTTCCTTGGTTGCGGCCCCAATCAAGACGGTCTGCCATACTGTAATTGGCCTCATACCAGCCACTGTCTTCCAACAAAGCAAGAGTCATCTTAGAAACCACAGATCTTGTATCAACTGAACCCGTCATAATCTCGTTCATAAGTAGTCTTTTTTCCCAGTGGGACCCTATATGCAAGTTATCTGTGTAAGCTGATAATCAAAACACCATACAACTTTAAAAGGGAAAAAAGTGCCAGCTAACTTAAGAGACTCCAACACCAATTTTACTACTTGAAACAACTACATCAGAATCATATAAAGTAAGGCATGGCTAAAAGGGGGAGAGTAGGGAACAGGAATAGGAAGAAGAACCTGATGTGCCACGTCCACCCCCATCTTCTAGCTCCAAGCCAGTAAAATTCTCAGAAAATGCCTACAAGAATCATCAGTTCAATTTTTTATCAATAGACCAGACAATTAAAAATGTAAGAATCCGATGAAAATGATTATTTTACGCAGATCCAAAACTAAATTTAGACAATAATTATTATGCCAAGATTGAGCTGAAGAAGGCAAGTTGCTCATTACCCCATAATGAAAGCGAGAGTGCATTACAACACGTGGAAGCACTACACGGGTAACCATACGCCCAAGCTTTTCATCCATTGCTTGTTCTGTGACCTACAAGAAAGAATACCATAGCAATGAGTCATACAGTCAATAAACTGAGCAAGCATATGAAAGGTAAAAATAGTCAATATAGCTGATGAAACTAAGAATGAAACAGCCGGATTAAGAAAATTATGGGATAGAATAGGAAGTAAAAACCATGCTAAACAGTTATTTAATATAGAATTATAATTGAGTGGACCACCACTAGGAGAAACAGTCTCAAACACTAATTTGAGACTGGATAACGACAGTGAATAATAAACTATTTACCTGGCTACGCCTTCTCTTGCTCTCGTCCCTAAAGTGAGCAAAAGCATGGGGGTCAAAGCCAAGTACATGCATGACCTGAAAGGACCGAAGTTATCGATTAGAGCAAGTGCTGACCTCATGGAATATTCTGGTTTAACGTTACAACAAACCTCATGTATAAGAGTGGCAGAAAGTAGCGTCTCTGCTTCAGCGGTTAAATGGCGAGGAGCAACATTAACGTGTCCTATAAAAATGGGCAATCGGTTAGACAATATTCTGTAGCAATGGTGCTAGAGAGATTTTTTGTTTCACATAAAGCATTAGTAGTCACCAGCTATTGCACGACCCCATTGATCACGTTCGCATGCCACCGCCCACGCAAGAGTGTTGCCCGTGGTTGGTCTGGTTGTCACTAACAGAACTAAATCTGAATTTGCAACACCATCTACAAAATAAAGCAGCACAGAGCGTTAAGACTCGTCATGACACTTGACTTCAACAACCCAAATGATGATGAAAGCAATTGTGCAGTGTAGAACACTCAATTAATACCAAGATACCTTCGATATATTCACGTGGAAGTTGTACACCTCCATCTTGTCCACACGCAGAATATCCACTTAACCTCAAGTTCCCTTTTACAGGCTCCACAGCTAGGGCTCTACTGAACCAGTTGACTGTTTGCCCTAGAGCCTGCATCATGCTCTCACTTAGATTCCGTACTCATTGACAAGCCCTAGTAGCCTCCTTCCTATAGTCATTCATGCCACTAGACAAACAAAGAAGATGGCACACGATTATTTTAAGAACAAGCTAAGGTTTAAACCTTGCGTAGCCGATGCTGTTTGTCATCTCCAGCTATATCATCCTGGGTGCAATTATACCAGCAGTCGCTAAAAACTGGAGGTTCACCATGTGCATTACAACATGGGCTACCATGGAGAGAGTTAGCAGGGGGCTCCCCTAGCTGACAAAAGCAAACAAGCGTCAGCAGAACTGCAATGAGATAAGTGAAGTGGAGAGCCTAAGAAAACTTTAAACACACCGACCTTCACAATATCGCCAACATTTCTGCAATCTCTATCAGGAGAGTGGCCGACCGCATCATAATTTAGATATATCCTGATAGGCTGCTTTGCATCCTTTTGATGATATGGCGATGTGGACAATCCAAGTAATGCCCTTCCTTTCCGATGCACCGGTTTCGACACACCAGACTGCTGATAGACCTGTGGGGTTATTGAGTATACCTTATGACCAGGCCGTCTCCTTTGTTCAAGTATTTGGTCATGGATGCATGAATGTGAGCTAATCTTCTCACTTCCTTTTCCAGGGTCATGCCATTCGTGGGGTTTCTCAGCAATACTAGCATTTACAGCTTCCAAGCACAGCAAAAACAGCACAATCTGAAGTGTAACACAGGTACGCACAAAAGAATTAATAATTCAGGCCATAAAAAAGCAAAGGAAATCAACAAGCTTGCATAAAAAGCCCACGCCAAAGGTTCGGAAACTATATTAACAAAGTAAATCTAGAGCTATAATGAGAAAACGACAGCAGTCTATACCATACAACCACAATGATCCAAAACCCCCATACCCTAAGTTGATCTGAGGAAGGATCAACAACTTAACTTCTCTTTCCATCCAACCTCAACAAATGTGAGATCCCATTTGTCAAAACCAGTTACACCGTAACAGGCCAGTGTCCAAAACCAAACAAATTAGTCACTCTATCTTCAAAATTAAGTTCCTTGCAAGCTCAATTCGACTCCTCAAATAAACACTAACCCGGGTTTATCCTTCAAACAACGCACATAAATTCTAATGAACAGGAATTGTGTACAGCAGCACAAGCTGAAATCCACAATTTCCTTCATTTCTTTCTCTTCCGAACTTCAGCAAACCCATAAAGAGCACAAGTCCACACGTTCCATCTCAATGACCCAACAGCCACACAAACGAAACCCCCAAAACCCTCCATCCCCAACACTAGATGCGCGCGCCCCGAACCCGCAAAGAGCACGAAGCCAAATCGAACTCGCACTCCAGCTCACCTCGACAACGGCGACGGCGAATCGGAGATCAGCGACGTGCCGGTGCACCGCGGGAGCGCTCCTCCGCCGAACCGTCACCTCCATGGAAGGCCGGAGTCAAACACACTCGGGAGAGCTCCAAGACCGCTGTCATCGATCCCATCAAGCCGGCCCCGGTCCTCCGGTCGGCTGCCGGGCTCGGGGAGCTTTCCGGGTCGTCCGCATTTCAACCCCTCACTCCCCCCCGGCAACCCAGAGGGAGCGAGATTGAGCTCCCCAACTTCTACCCGAGAGCTGTCTCCGCCGGGGTACGTGGGACAAGAGCTGGAATCGGGGGAGAAGGGTCAAAGAAAGAGATGGGTAGGGAGAATGAGCGACGGCGAATCGTGGGCACGTCTCGGTTCTCGGGTCTCCGGTCTCGGGAGGTGGTGGGTCGTGGTGGAGGAGCGGGGGAGGGGGTTTATAGGTGCGGACCGATGCGAGATCAGGTGGGCGTCAAATAGGTGAAGAGGGTGGGACTCGAGTCGCTTCAGTACACGGGAATTTGGAGGGCTTTTTGGTTCAACTGAAATGGGAACAACACCAACAACAACGACAACAGTGACAGACAGTAGGAGAGATGAGAGAGGAGAGAGAAGCAGGAAGAAGAAGAAGCAGAAGCAGAAGCAGAAATAGCAGAAGCAGAAACAGCAGGAGCAGAAGAGAGAGAAAGAACAGAGAGAAATGCGAGAGAGAGAGAGAGAGGGGAGAAAAATCAAACAGATTGGGTGGGGGTGGGTAGCGACGATAAATTTGTTTTTTCTTCGTTTTTTTCTTGAGATATAAAAAAATAATAATGTGGTTGGTTAACCGATAAATCGTTGATTCGAAGGAAATAAAATACACGGAGGCCAAAAGGGGGAGCCAAAATAATAATAACAAAAAAAAAAAAGGTTGCGCACTTCACCGTTCGTTTCGACCTTTAATTTTTTTTAAAATAAAATTGATATTACGAAAAATTGCAAAGTGATACATCTATGATAAATTTATCCCAAAAAAACTCTAAACTGATATATTTATAGTAATTTTACCCTCCGTTAGCTCTATTAAATTTTACTATCGAATTGTTAAGTTGAGACGAATGTACCGGGTGGTTTTTTTAATTATTCATTCAAATTTAACTTGTTACAGATGTACCAGTTTGAAATTTTTTTTGATTTTTTATTATATTAATTCTTATAAATATTGTTTTGATCTTTTTTAATAATTCTTTTTTTTTTGCTCCATCAATTTTTCTATGAACCTCCCCATGTTACTATCATGTGATGTGTGAATCGATTTCAACGTACGAAGCCCCATTTGTATTGTACGACCCGATCGAGGGGGCGTGCTTTGAGCTCCTTGTACGTGAATTTTAGCCAAAAGAAGTGCAGAGAAAACAAACCATGTTCAATCAACCTTTGGTTTCGATAGGACCATCATCGTTAAGGTTTTGTTTTTTTGTAGGAGATCATTGTCATAAATATAATACGACGTGATAGAACGATTTGCTCGGATGTAATCGGCCTGTTCTATCGCTTGAATCAAAATGAGAATATCTATCACATTGGGACGTCTCAATTTGATTCATCATGTATGCAAATAAGTATAGTTATGAAATTCATAGCAAATGAGGTAGAAATTATCGACTCGCGATCAACTATACTGCTAGTGAATTTTTTTTTTTGGACAGAGACTATTAATGAATGTGCACGCGTTTTTTGTCTGTCTCGCTTCTCACACTCGCCTTTCATTTTCACCTCTCCTCTTGACCAAACAAGATGAGAGCAAAACAGCAAACGAGAGCTGAACACTTTTATAGTGTCATATCGTACCGTACATAATCAACGGTCAATCATAAGATGAAATCAATTGACAAATACCACCAGTCGAATGGCAGCTATAGACAATATATTGCTGCTATACCTCTGAAAATAGTATCGGGAACCCGAATTTCCTTTTTTAAGGACACGGTATACCACTAGTGTCTGTCCTCAAATTTTTGCCATATCGAGTAATTTATACAGAGACCTAAGTTTGAAAGAAGTAATAATTTTGTCAATCATCTGATATAGAACGAGTTGCATCAAAGCCCTACAAGTTCCCTCTAATCGAATAGGCCCCTTAGTTCAATCATTCCAAGCTAAGGAACTTTGAATTCGAGGGTGGTCACTTCTTCTTGGCCAAAGAATATCCTACACCTAGGCAAATATAAAATCATGGGTCCTTAAAGTTTCTCGAGATAAATTTGGGCTCCAAGGTGAATTTTCCCCTTTTATAATGGATATATCTCGATCGGAATCCCGCTAATTTCGGACGGAATGTTGATATAGTGTTCACGTACCGGTGAAATGACGCCTTGAAGTAATTAGCAACGTGACCCGTCACGTCACTAATCTGCCGAAAAATTTTGTGGATTTTAGTTAAATTGTGTCGGTTACAAAATAAATTGACATTTTAGTGTATTGGGCAACATCACTAGTAAAATTATCCGAATCATTTATCAATTTTTGGGATTAACAGAAAACACAAAAAGGAATTATTTTATGTACTTCATAAGCAATGCTGTCGTCCGCAGTCACTCATTTTAAGGGAGAGATGAAAATGACGGGTACGCATCAAGTCGCTCATGTACATTAAATGCCTGGTTTCCTAAACTTGGAACAATCACCTTAATTTGGAAATAGTTTTTTCTTTATCAAATACACTTGACAAGTGTTCTAAAGTCATTCGTTTTTTTTTTTTGATAACCCAGGGAACCCCCGCACGGTCGACAGCCGGGGAGTAAACCCTGGGGACGACACGTGCTAGTCACTACACACGTGCTACCGGTTAAGTCACCTTGCGGCGCCCGGGATTCGAACACTCAACCTTTTGCGAGAGGAATAGTGCGCGTTCCAGCAGCACCACCCGGACGGGTGGTATTCTAAAGTCATTCGTTAACGCGATCTTATTTCAATCACACAAACTCAATAGTTTGCTTATGCACGGCGTGTGAATTTTTTCTTTTTTTCTTTTGGGTATTTTGGGCTAAAAGTGAATTAAAGAAATCGCCTATTTAGGTAATTGACCTAGCAGTAAAGAGATCAACTATTTTCTACAAGGTCATGAGTTTAGTTCTCATCACAAGCGGGCCTTCGAACGGCTCGTGCCGCATCGCGGCAGCATATTTCGTGCAAAGAGATTTCTTGGCCGATAGCATCTTGGTCCGGATGCGGCGATGGGTTCGGCAATCTAGGATCGCAGATTGTGCCAGGGCAGTTATGAGTCGAACCGAGCACTCGACACTCATGACGGCGCTCAAAGGACATCGCCAGCCCAATCGACTCGTCTCCAACTTTATATCTAGATTAGAAAAAATAAAAAAATTGCCGTAGCTATTTCAGCAGTGTACTACTACTTCGACCCGTCAAAATAGGTCGCGGACAAATTCCTTAACCCACATACGATGCGCCGAGTTATTAAGCGGGCCAATTTTATTCAATTAATGGGTTCAACACATAATACGGGTCATAAACGGATTTACAGCTTGCTCGAGCCCAAGCCACATCAACGACCCTCTCTTCATTTTCTTTCCCACTCATTCGATCGCGCGTTCGCTCGTTCCGCACCCTTATCCCGGTTTGGATATGGAATTTCCCCAAATTAGCTTAAATACGAAAGTGTTTTGGCAATTTCGATCGGGTACGAAGCGCTAAATTTGCATCGGCCCCAAGCGCCGATTTACGGAGGCCGTGTCCCCAACGAGACGAACGGTCGCGGTGCCCCTCGCCCTGAATTCGCGCCTCCCTCGCGCGGGCGCCGGCAAGCGATCGGAGCAGCACGCCCCCACTTGCTGGGGGGCCTCCCCCGCGTCTCTTGTTTCTCGAGCATTGAAAACTCGAAACGGCAGCGCGTGCCCCCGGGTCCCACCCGACATTAAAGAAAACATTATTGTCCACCCCCCCAACTTGCTTCATCATTTATAGCACTAAAGTTTTTTTTTTTTTTCTCTTTTGGTAATCGAAGATCCGTCGTCATTCTCCGGGGACGAGCCAGCACAGGTAATCGGAGCGCCTACACCTCGAGGGAGACTAGCCTAGCAACCCACCGTCAGAGCTCTCCACTTAAATTACAGAACCGAGCAGGGATTCGAACCCAGAACCTTTAGGGAGGGAAGGAAAGTGCCCACCAATTCGGTCATGCGTAGGTGGGTAACACTAAAGTCTTTTTTTTTTTTGATAACCCAGGGAACCCCGCATGATTGACAGCCGGAAAGTAAACCATGGGGGCGACACGCGCTAGCCACCACACACGTGCCACTGGTTAAGTCATCCTGCGGCACCCGGAATTCAAATACTCAATATTTTGCGAGAGGAAGAGTGCGCGCTCCAGCAGCGCCACCCAGGCGAGTGGTAACACTAAAGTCTTTTCCTCTCTCTGTTTTTTCAAAAAAGGAATTTAAATGGAAACCTTAGTATAAGATATATAGAAATGGATTGCATTATACCCTTAGGATCCTCACTTAAGTGGGGGGCGTTCGTGCTTATCCCGAGAAGCTGCTTCTTTGCCTAAAAGCTTTGACCCCTCCATGACAATCGATAGTCATCATGACACGAAGATGCCCTTTTGGAGCTCGTTTTGGTGCCCGACACACTTTGAAAATTCTTCCTCTTTTTGTCCCTTTTGGGTCCGAACACTTTGAAAATTTCTGGGAAAGAAAGATAGAATGGCGTGCTTTGTTTGCTTGGCGCCTCGCTTTCGTTCCCCCCTCTTACCAGCTGCTCTTTTGAATTTGATGGATTTTTTTTAACTGATGAAAAGGCGGCGCGGGTTACCGCCGCTCGGTTTCGGCATAAGTTACGATCGGAGATCATCGGATTTTGATTTTGATCGGCGGTTAATGCGAAGCTTCCATTATTTTCGTCTAAGTACGATGATACGTCGCTCCGACCTGATAAGTATATTGAAAGGGATTCGAAAAAAGGAAGAAGGGCAGCCCCTCTCTCCTTTCTTCCTTTTTTTCTCACTTTTGAGTTTCTTAAAGGTTGTCTCAATGTCTACGTAACTAACTATATCGTTATGGAGTCTCTTTCGAATATTGCATCTAAATTTGCCTCTTAGGATTGTAAATTGCTAGAATGACCTTCTTCTCATTGCGATAAAACGGTTTCGGTGCTTTCGGCCCAAAAGCAGTCGCCGACGCCACCACCCTCGGTAAAAATTAATTACCTGCTCAAGTGCCGTCTAGTCACATTTATTTTTGTTCCCATTTAAAAATCGTAAAATCATTTAACTTATTCTCGATTAATTTAAACCTTGCTTAATAAACATTTATTTAATTGGCCACCTTCTCTAAATAACGTTTGTCATCTCTAAAGACAACAATTATGCAAAATTAAGCGGTTGGTTCATTTGCCAGTTCTTTATTGAGATGGGATGACTTGGCTTTCAAACCTTACAGAACCTTTAAAAGTAGGGAATTATTTTATTATATTGTAATGCAGTCCCTTTTGAATATTGCATCTTAATTAATTTGCCTCTTAGGATTATAAATTGCTAGGATGGCCCTCTTCTCGTTGCAATAAAAAGGTTTTGGTGCTCCCTTTCTTATAAAAAATTAATTTAATTGGCCACCTTCTCTAGACAACGCTTGTCATCCCTGAACATAACAATAATGCAAAATCAAGCGGTTGGTTCATTTAACAGTTCTTGATTGGGATGGGGTGACCTAGCTCTCGAGCCTTAACAGACCTTAAAAATAAATAGGGGAATTATTTTGTTGGTGTGCTTTCAAATTGGAGTGAGATACCTTTAGTTAGACTCTGGTGCTTTGGCTGATCTAGTACCCAATCTCGATTATCCTAATCACCATCTTGGACCTCCTAATCCACCATCACTATTCTAATCTCCGACTTGCAATTATAATATTAATGGACCGTCGTCCACCATCTTGAACTAGCTAGCCCCCCTCGAATCGCGGCCTGCTTTGCCGGTCTCGGCTCGGTTCCAGCTCGCGTGATTTGATAAACTAACCGTCGTGCGCTAATTAAATATGCCTCGATCTGACTAAGCGTAATTAATCGCTCATCCAATTTGAATCCCGTGAACTTTTATTTAATAGGTTTCGTGGGGTTACATGTCTTGCGTGCATCGTCGACGAATTATAGAAGTCAACGGATCTGCGAACGACCTTGTTTTGAAGATGTTCGTACCTTTTTGTGTCCTTGAGATTAAAACGAAAAAGGAAAAATAAGCATTTTAACTGATAAAAGGGGGTGACGAAGGATTTGATATTTCAAAAACGGTGATTGCGCTTCAAACGAGAAAAATGATATATTAGAAGTTGTATTTTTATTATGGATTTCGTTAATAAATAGCCTTCGGCGTTTTTTTTTTTTCTGTTAGACGTCCCGATAATAAGTTTGTCATTTTCAAATTGATGTCCTTCTTGCAAGGCAATTAGTGCCTTGGGCATAAAAGCATTTCTTGTTTAGGCACTGTTGATTGCTTAACAAATGTCCAAAGTATACTTGTTACCGAAAGGCCGTCGATAGAAAATAAGTTAAGAGCGGAATTGTAAAATGAATTGACAAATCATTTGAAATTCCTGAGCATGATTATAATTGTTGTAATTGTAGAATTTCAATTACTGTAAGTTATACCATAAAATAAACAAAAATCAGGTCGTAAAGAGGGTAATTCGATCTAGTTGCCCCATTTTTCGATTTTGTGCAAAAATGGTTCCGCAGTTGGTGGGAAGTAGCATTAACATTGTTAGCTGTTGCTGACGTGGACGCCGGCCCGCCTACGTGGCACCGCCGGCGATGATGTGGACAAAATTTAATAACATTTTAACTTTTTTGAATTTTTTTCTTTTTTTTTCCTTTCCCTTTCTTCTTCCTCCAGCCGGTCGCCGGTTAGTGACCGGCTGGAGGCCAAGGCTGGCGAGCCCCACCGCCCAATGGCGAGGCTCACCCTGCTGGCCATTGGCGAGGCTTGCCCTCGTTAAATCCGGCGAGGTCGCGCCTTGCCCAGCCCGACACGAGGCTCGCAGCGAAGGCGGCCTTGAGCTAGGCCGCGTGAGGCACGACCTCACCGAATCTGGCAAGGTTGGGCTTCCTGAGGCGCGACCTCGCCGAATTTGGCAAGGTTGGGCCTCCCCCATGGCCGGTGAGGCTCCACCCTTGCCAAATCTGACGAGGGCGAGCCTCGCCCAGCCTAGCGCAAGGCCGCCCTCGCGGCCATTTGATGAGGGTCAAGCCTCGCCAGTGGCCGGCGGGGCTAGTTGGCCCTGGCCTCCAGCCACCAGCGATTGGCTGGAGGAAGAAGAAAGGGAAAGAAAAAAGAAAGAAAGAAAATAAAATAAAAAATTCAAAAAATATTTAAATATAATTAAAAGTTGTCCACGTCATCGCCGGCAGTGCCATGTAGGCTGGCCGACGTTCATGTCAGTAAAATCCAATCAAAATTAATCGGAAGGACTAAATTGGCACAAAGACAAAAAGTTTATGACTGAATTAACATAAAAAAAGGTTTATGACTAAATTGGTACAAATGTAAAAGGTTTAGGACTTTTTCGACACTTTTCCCATAATTTTTGTAACTGTAGAATTTCAATTACTGTAAGTTATACCATAAAATAAACGAAAATCAGGTCGTAAAAAGGGTAATTCGATCTACTTGCCCCATTTTTCGATTTTGTGCGGAAATGCTTCCGCAATTGGTGGGAAGTAGCATTAACGTTGCTGTACAATACACGGCATTCGTTGATATATTATGCAGTGACCAACATATAAGCTACGTCCGTCTCTAACTCAAACCCTAATTCATCAATGTCGCATCTTACAACGGTAGCACCAGTCTCCCCCCGTCTCACTATTCCTCCCCCTCTCTGATCATTATGCAGCCACCATCACACAACCACCGTCGTTCATAATTGAAATTGCCGCCGATGCCACCGCCATCAGGGTGCCTCTCTCTCTTCCACAAGTCTTTCCCTCTCTAACCAAATCTGGATTGATCAAGAGGGCGGAGTTAGATCTAACTTTGTGTGCGCGAGAGAGAGAGAGATTGGTGCGACGGTATGGGTTTGGTGACACGACCACCTCAGCGAGCTTCGGCGAAACGAAAACATCCCCATATATAACATGGTCATATAGAAGTGAAAACCTACCCTTCATGAATTAGCTTTCTTTACAGTTCAACTTCCCTCACTTCACCTTCCTCGTCCATTTCATTAATTCTATCCCTTAAAGTGTACAAGTACATAGTTATTAATGGGAATCATAATAACTTTAAAGGAATGATGGACCTAGTAACACGGTTCGTAAAATTGATAAACCGATGAAAGACGTTACCGGTACGCCTTTGAATAAGTAGGTTATATTAAAAAAAAGATCATCCCTATGAGAGTCGATGTATTAGTCATTACATTAATTTTTGTGCACCAGTGTTAGGACACCTAACATTATCTACAGTCATGCGCCAATTCGGTTTCTCTATACCTAATAATCTAAAGTTTCGGTTTTTGTGGGCATCCTTTGTGCCCTAACAAATCAATCACTTTTTAGCGTGGATTCTCAACTACAAAGGAGAACCCGAAATACTATATTCAAACCCGATAGCAACCAGTTTAGTGTAGAGTAGCTTCACTCTCAATCCAATCCTTAAATATTTCTCAACTACGTACAAAGAGAACTCCCCAGAACCCTTTGAAACTGTTCTTGAAAAGAGTTGCTTTCACTTGCGTGCGCCGGTCTCAAAGCGCCATGCAAAGCTTCCCCAGCCAATGCACGCCTCGGAGAGAGAGAGAGAGAGAGAGGGTAAGACCACCACCACATGTACCTCCCTTTCGTGTTCATATGCATGCAAATTTCTTTTGTAAATGCTTGTTTTGGAATGTCATCGAAAGATAGAAATATGTTAGGTGGCGACGGTCGTTATTTGACGATGTGGACGGAGCCTCAGACTGAACTTTACACTTAATATAATTCTCTCTCTCTCTCTCTCTCCGGGGTATTGAAGAATCCCATTGAAATCAATATAGTCAATGCAAAGTTGACGGAAAATAGGGAATTGCACAACAAGCTACGGTGCTTAACGATTCCGGGTTCATGATCGGCAAAATCAATCACAATACGGATAAGAGTTGAACTCCTTTTTGTACTCCAAATTTGTAGCGAATTTACGATTTTGTCCCGTAATGCCCATTTTTGAAAATGATAAAGAGTTTTCATTGGGTACTTGTTAAGCCTTATTGATGCGCTTTGAATATATAAAACTGCTTTTAGAAGCGAGCGATTTATTAAAATGCACGATTCTTCCATCTTCGTAGTGTTGAAAATTGTTTAAGTCCACTTTTAGCTAACTCGACTAGGACCCCAGGGGCACTTGCTAACAAGACACGCTTTTTAAATTGTCAGAATTAAACCCCCCAAAACAAATTTGTCAGAATTAGAATCAGGATCTCTTGACTCCTGTCAATTTGTAATTCAATCCTCGGGGTCATGAACTTTCACTTGCTGCTTAAAAAAATTCTAACGTGGCAAAGGGCTTGCTACCATTATCCTAAAAGGGCTGGCAGTTCATTTTCTTTAGATCTAATTGAATTTGGGGGAGAGAGAAGGAGCTAATTCAATTTTGCCCAAATTCCCACTCTCACTTCATTTTCTTTAGATTTCGCTTCCCCACAATGACGAGGCTGTTTAAAGAGCCAATTATATTGAATTTCCATATAAAATCTGCATCAAACGAGCCGCTTCTCAAGTGTCTTACCATATCAATAATTTAAGAGGATTTGTGGATTTGCTAACGAAGGGTAATTTGTCACGGGTAATACCGGTTTGAGATTTTTTCGTGACACAAATGATTTGGGGTAAATGTATCATGGATATACCAATTTGAAATTTTTTGCGATATTATTCCATATATTTATTATGCAATAGTTTTCCCAAGTATAATATTGGGAAAGTTTATACATAGTCCCTTTTCTTTCATTCACATGTGATTCTCTTTAGCATAGGCCAAAATCAAAGTTTGTCTTATTTGCGACCCTCTTGCCAATGGTTAGGCCGTCTATAATATTGACAAGATCGTTGCTTAAATTTAACTGGACCGAGCATGTTTGGTGGATGGAGAAGGTGCGCTGGTCACGCCTAAAAAGCTGGAAAACGTATTATAGTAAGAGCATGACGTGAAACATCTTATAAATTAATGATGTAATGTGTACATCATCTAAGATATAACTCCTAATTGTACACATTAAGTGAATTTCAAACGAAATTAGATTGTGTGTACATGATAAGGTATAAATTGCAAAATTTAGGAAGATCATTTGAAAATGTGAATATTTCAATTCTAGTATCTTTTCAATGCATCATATCAATATCACACGAAAGCTCATTGGAAAGTCGTTCGGTTCACATCACTTTAACGTGTTTGGATTGATTTTTATATTTCGCAATTTGTTTGATTTGAATTTTGTAGCTCATGCATTCGACTTCCTCAAATCCGAACAACCTGAAATTTTCATATACCATATAAATACAAGGAAGTAAATTCACACGCAATTTTTTTTTCATTATTTTTTAGAATTTTCACTGTACTTTCAATATTCGCGTGCAAGTAAAAGCAGACGAGATAAGGTAAAATAGGTTGAAACAATAGGAAGAATTTAGCAGAATTATAAATGGATAAATAGCCATGTGAGTCAAATTTACATTAATTTTACCAACTTGGAATAAATCCTTGGGGGCTCCACAGTAAATATGTACTTAATCTTTTGGGTTAATACCACCAAAAATCCTAAATTGATAAGTCCGTACCCCATTTACCTTAAACTAATTTTTGTGTCAAAAAAATTCCAAACTAGTAAACATTTGCCACATTTACCCAAATTAATATTCTTGCTACAAAAAATCCAAAATTAACCAAAGTCTTGGATTGGGAAATGTGCTTAAATCTACTAATTTGCCCTAAGAGCTCCCTCACGTCTCAAAAATCAGCCAAAATCCGCAATTTTGTCCTGATCTGGACCTGGTTGATTTATTCATGACCAGAATGAAGCTTGGGCAAAACTAAGTGGAGGTCCGAATCAACTGATGTTGAAGAATCAGCGGATAAGTTGTGGTTAGGGGTGCAATGCCTAACTAGTTCTCCTCTAAGATTTTGACACAAATGTATAGTTTGAGGTAAATATGGCACGGATGTAACAATTTGAGATTTTTTAAAACACAAAAAATATTTTAGTGGTAAATGTGACACGGATGTATCCATTTGGGATTTTAGTGACATGAAATTAATTTAGGGTAAATGAGATACGGATATACCAATTTGATATTTTTTGTGCTAATAACCTTAATTTTTTTTATTCTTTTACTTAATTGGAACCCGGACTCTGCAAAAGAAAGAAAATGTCTTCGGTTGCCTTGTGAAAATGACATCTCTCATCTTAAATCATCCTTGGGAATTCCGAGAACCATTTCATGCATCATACAAACGCGGACATATACTCGAAAACAAGCTATAGTCTGTCTACACTTGGGTAAATGTACCGAAACCACTTTGAAAAGGGCTGGTTGATAGTTCAACATCTAAAAGTTAATGAAAAGAAGCTGCTTTCCTCGACCTTTTGATCTTTCACCCAATTCAGGGGTACAAAATTGGAGATCCAGCAATTTCGAGCCTCACGAAATGCAAGTTACTCCTAGTCAGTGACTAATGTACTTTTCATTTATATGAAAACATGGGTGTCGTTTGAATTAATCTTCTAAGTGCCAGGATGGTCTTCACTTCTGACACTTTTTTTTTATAAAAAAAGCTATTACACAATTGCAAATGCATAATTTGGGCAAGCTTTTTACATTTGATATTTTTCATGACACAGTTTTGATTCATCCGTTGGATTTATGGTTAGTCTCCGAATACATATTATTTGGCAGGGAATGCTGCACGCAATGGTGCCCTATGCAAAATGAACTCGAGACTTATAAAGAATTTGAAGTGTGTTTGGATTTTTAGAATGGTTTATACCGAGACGTCTTAGAAGAATCGTAGGGGTACTTCTTGGGGAGGGCTGTATTATCCATGATCGGTCGAGTCAAGGGCACGTCATGGTATATGGGCCTTTTAGGCTGTTTCTATTCTCCTTATTTTTTTTCATAATTTCTGGTTGATGTCATCTCGAGCACGCGTAACATCTACTCCTGCTAGAATAGATAATGTCTGTACAGCTCTTTAGAGGGTTCAACTACTCAAACTCTCCTATCCTGATAGTCCCTTGATAGACATTGCTCATACCATTAATGAGTACAACTGAGTAGAATATTTTTTTGATGATCTATTTTCATTTATTCTTTCTTACAAACGATCCAGCGAACAGTGTGTGCGCCTTAGCATCAGATTATTGCTCGCTTAGATCGGCCGATGTTGTCGACACTCGATAATAATTCAAGTCCGTGCAAATCAGTATGGTGATGGTAGCAAGCTGCTGATAGAGTGATCGATAGGTATACTTGCAAATTGATAAACTGCCATCGCAAGATCAATGTTATGTTTCCAATGACGGTGTCAATGGGTGATAACTGACCAAAACAGCTATCGACATACAATGGCGAATGGTCGATTATGTCACAAAAGATGTAGAGTGAAGATTGTATACGTATATTTGGTCGATAGTTGAGTTGGAGGATATGCAAGGGATCGTAATTGCTTATGGATAGGGACGTGTGGTTGAAGACAGTTAATACAAAGCCAGGAATTTTTGGGACGGTTGAAATTGCAATTCAAAAAGATATCAATATATGAACAATTATATTTTTGCAAGGCTATAAAAGCAAAGATCGACCAATTTTAGAGGGATATGCAATCATTTAAAACTTACGTAATTTCTTAATTTCAATATATTAATTTATTTGTTTTATCTTCCGTTCTTTAGATTAGCTTTTACTATATTTATAGTTAGTGATCCTTGTTATGCAAATTATTTCGTGTCCGAGTCGTCACGGAACCTTATTCATTTAAAAATATCATATATCCAGCCTTTGGTGAAAGGTAGTTCGTCGATAATATAATTTCGGTGAAACAGATGCAGCACGTGACCGATGATAATACATGCCACAAGGTCCTACAAGGCCAATGGCTCGTGCCTTGTAATAAGGTACGAAACTAGTTATCATTCCCATCACAATTCATCGCGAATTGGTCCTCAGAACTTCATTTGTTTAGGAGATCATTGTTCGGATAACTAGCTGTCTTGAACCTCGGATATTCTCAAGTATCCGCTTTTAAGTAGTGGACTAGGCACGTCTTATAAGGAGACTAGGCACAAACCCTCGAAGCAACGCAAACCGCGGAAGTGATCTCTAGGAACAGTCAAGTCATGGCTGAAAAAAATAGGATTGACGCCACGAAAAATCCCAAACTGGTACACTTATAACAAATTTATCATAAACTATTTTTTAATCATAAAAAACCCAAATTAGTACACCTGTGATAATTTTACCTCAAACTATTTTTTTGACCACCAAAAACCCCACACTAGTATACATGTGACAATTTTACCCCCGAACTAATTTTTTGACCACTAAAAATCTCAAATTGGTATATCTGTGGCAAATTTACCCTTCATTAGTTTCTATTAAATTTTATTGTCAAATCACTAAGTTTAATAACACGTGATAATTGACAGGTGTATCGGTTTTGGGTTTTACCCCTCTATTTATTACAAGTTTACAAATTTGTGGCTTTTAGTGATATTAATCCAATTTAACAGATACTAACGAAAGGTAAATTTGTCATAGGTGTACCAGTTTAGGGTTTTTAGTGATCAAAAAATTAGTTTGAGGTAAAATTATCACAGGTATATCAATTTGAGGTTTTTGGTAGTCAAAAAATTAGTTCAGGATAAAATTGTCACAGATGTACTAATTTATGATTTTTGATTGTCAAAAAAATAGTTCGAGGTATATTTATCATGGGAATACCAATTTGGGGTTTTTTGTAATAAAAAAAATAATTTGAGGTAAAATTATCATAAGTGTATTAGTTTGGGATTTTTCGTGGTATTAATCCAAAAAAATATTTACAAGACAGAAAGCACGAAACTTCAAAAGCACATTCAACCAGAGCAAGATCTGGTCAAAGGAGAGTGCAGCAACAAAGTCTTCGCTCGTGGAACGGTGAAAGTAGGGATAATGGCATAAGAGATTCATGAACTTTTATTAAATATGTAATGTGATTTTTGAAATTTTAATTTATTCAATATGATTTTTGAAATTTAACATAATATTTAATGTAGTCCTTAAAATTTAACGTAATATTCGATGTGGTTCATAAATTTTTTACACTTGTTCAATATAGTCCATCGTCTTGAATTAATGAAAGGACTATATTAAAATATAGTTCAGGATCTAAATTGAATATGTACTAAAAGTTTAAAAATTACATCGAGCGAATTAGAAGTCCAGAAATTACATTATATATTATATTAAAGTTAAAAAATCATATGAAATAAATTAAAAATTTAAAAATTACATTATATATCGAATTAAGATTCTCGATTATTTATGTCATTTTCGCACAAAAGGTCAGCAACTCCTCATGTGCAGGCATATAACATCCACAGCAAAAGAAAAAGGGGAAAGAAAAGGCCATGTCAAATCAAATTATTGGAATGACACATTAAAGAAAAGAGTCAGATAAGGTGGGCCCTTCCTCAGTCTGGTTCAATTCCATATAATCCCTCCTAGATCGCTGAATGGCACTGCCCAACTAGACGTTCTTATCTTCCATTAATGCAATTGCTGTCCATCAAACGCCATAAACGTGATGTGTTCTTAATGGAGATCAGCATCTCCTCGGTTTGTCTTTCTTGACTAAATTAATACAGCATCGTCTCACATGGAAAGCGAAACGAAAGCCTAAAGAAATTAGCAAACATTTCTTCCTTTATAAAGTACCGATTAGTTGTTCAACCATAAAGAGAATGTTGGGTGGGAACCAAAAAAATGAGATGTCCTTGGAAGTTGTCCCTGCATGAGTTTGATAATGAAATTTAAGTTTAGATCTACTGTGCCAGAACGTGTAAATTGCGGCTATTGATTGCATCTGTGCTTGAGTAGATGTTAGATTGAAATCGATATACTTAATGGGTACATATCAAATGATATATGAATATGATTCGCTTGTTTAAAAACCCATTGGCAATCTGCACCATTATTTCATATGTAAACTTTGTATGCCAATGTTAGTATGCCCGAGCAAATTTTCCATGCTTAAGACGTTGTTGATGGTTGATTTTACTTGAGATTCATGAATTGAACGATTTCAATGATATTCACTCAATTCCCCAGGATTGGGTCAGCTGGTTGGAGGGTTGGAGGATTTTTATCTCAGGAAATGGAGGTCATTACCTTTGTTTGAAACCTATAAATTGCATGCAAATTGCTTTGAATCAAGTTCACATGTATAGGCCATAGGTTCTAACTTAACTGGTGCATGAGACTTGTGGTGTGTCTCCTGGACCCTTGGATAGTTCGAGTCTACGCTCATGCCTTTGAATCATCCAAAAGAAAGAAAAGATGTTGACTCAATCAGGCCAGGTCCATGCAAACATAACTCTGACTCAATTAATGACCCCTATTGCTTAATTTTAAGGAAAATGACGCAAATGATCCATGAACTTCGGCACGATGTCTAATGTGGTCCATGAACTTTTGATTTATTCAATGTGATCCTTGGCCTTTTAGTACATGTTTAATTTAGCCATTGCATTATATGAAAATGTTCAATGTTATCCATGAACTTCAATTAATGGAAGGATTATACTGAACATTTTTATAAAGTGCAATAATTAAATTGAACATGCATCAAAAGTAAAAGTTTAAGGACTACATTAAACAAATTAAAAGTTCAGGAATCACATCGCATATTGAGGTAACATTTAGGGACCATTTATGTCATTATCCCTTAATTTTACATTAGTCAAACTTGGTTAAAAAGATACCAAATAATATGTCATCGTTTACTTTTGAGGGGCAAATATATATTCTGGTTTTCCAAAGTAAGTATTTTATTGCTTCCCAAAGCCTCTAAAACAACCCGTGTATTGTATAGGTAGTAAGCAGATGTTGACTTTGGTGGTTTGGATCGTTGTTGGATGGCGTCATGAATCAATTCGGACAAATCACGAACATATGACTCCAGAGTGATGTAGCAAGTGTACCTAACTTAACCGACATGACTATGATGATTTCGTATTAGGTTTTTGTTCTATAGTAGAAACTGACTCCACAATACGTATTGTCAATGTAGAACCAAATGACGACTCATCTGAATTAGTTGATCTACTCCAACCTCTTCTCTTATCCCTTTTGTTATAAACTGATGAATTAATCATTGGCTAAAACGGAAAAACTTTGACGTAATTGGAAGGATCATCGCACGTGGTGCATATCTATAGGATCCCACACAACATAGAGCGGAGGAGTAGGAAGGAAAAATGGGTAAGACTTACCGAAGAATCGAACCGAATGTCTTTTGTAATTGGGTTCTGCTTAGAAGGATTTTTTTTATAAAAAAATTCATGTTAAAGGAATGTTTTTTCAAGAGTGATCAAAAGCAAAAAGTATACGTCAAGATTTAAAATGTCGTCGAAATTTTAGAAAGTTAGGAAATATGTAAATTTACATGTCACGAAAACTTCTGGGTATTTCAAATTAAAAAGAGAGAGTCAAAGACCTCATTGTTTCTGGCTTATCAAAAGTCAAAAAGTAACTTTTTACTTTCCCCGTAAAAAGTCAAAATATTATTTAAATTTTAAGAAATCATAATATAAATATATATGTAAATTATGTGACAATATTTGTGTATTGTGAAAGTTCTGGGGGCTTAAGATTAAAAGAAGTCAAGAGTTCATGTACCGCAAGATTTTCAAAAGGCAAAATGTCAAAAATAAAAGTCACTCCAAACAGATAAATTAAGCAAAAGAAAGATGTTAAAGAGGGCCTCATGGGCACTTGTTGAGCCTTATTAAATGTGCTTTGAAATTTAAAATTAACTATTGGTGTAAGAGACTTTATTAAATTTCGTAATTCTTTCATTTTCACCGTGTCTTGGGAACTATCATTTTCATTTCCAATTAACTTAACTGGCTCCCTAAAAATTCGTGTTAACAAACCCTGAATCAAAAAGTGAAAAGCAAAAGTCAATTCAAAACTTTTGAGGCGCAACTAATGATACTGCGAATTATACCGCAAATCAAACCTCACGACCTATTATTATAATTATTATCTCCGGAACTTAGATTTGAAGTAGTTTCTTTATAATTTAATTAGATTATAATTTCATTTTCTGTGAATATCTGATTTTGTTGTGAATATGTGGTTTGGTTTCTCTGTGAAGTCAGCACTCTTTCTAATATGTTCTAGTAAATCTAAGCTTATGAAACCTGGGAAAAAAACAAAGAGAAAAGTGAAAGAACGAAACGCGTTGGTTCATCACGAAACAGAATGGAAATGGGAAGAGCATTTCGGTTCAAATTTAACACTTTCCTTCGAATATACTAATGCAATTTGATTCGATTCTGTGTCCAAACCAAACCACTTTGTTTTAAGCTCCATGTTCACCTAATACATATGTTATATGGAAAAACAATGCTAGAAAACATGTAGATTAGGACGAACTAATACGTTCACATCGATGCTTCGTGTATTCTCCATCAGTGCACATTTACGTCCAAGATGGGCGATCGAAGGAAACTGAGACGCTCGATCAAAGAGGTCAAGAAACAGCATCGAACTCAGGTTAAATTTACATAGACCAAAGGTGGTTTTATCGTGAAGAAAATTAAAGCAAATGGCGGAGATCGGAGACTACAAACACTATAGGTGACCAAAAAATTATCGGGGACCATCATAGCTGTTCCGATCTTTCTTCGACGCCGTCGAAACACGATCGCATTACTCTAACCTTGATCTATGAATTAGTATATCCTAATCCGTGCATTGCAAAGTGCAACAATCACAAAGGAGAAGCCCTTGTTGTGTTAGCAGTGATTAATAGAAGCACCAAGTTTAGCGAAAGATTAGCTGTGTCCAATGCAAAGATCAGAAGGTGCAGTGGGTCAGAGTTTGGTTTGAGGCAGTGGGAGATGGGGAGGCGTCACCAAACGGAGATGATTCTCTCCCTGCAAAAGATGAGAAGGAGCCATAAATGAATTCAGCTTTCCAAGTCACTCCTATTTGACTATTATTATTTTGACCTGTTTTGCTCTATCGCTTCCAAGGCAAGGCACCGGGAAAAAAGCTGTGGAGATTATAGATTAGATCTGAGAAGGCTAGGGAGGGAAAATTTAGGTGTTTTGGAGTGGTCTATGTCATCCATTGTGTTGATTGTAACATGAAATGCTGATATTCTGAATTGAGTTTTTATCTTATTTACCCGAATTTCACAAAAAGAAGAAGAAGAAGAAGAAGACTCAAACTGATTCTTGAAAACAACATCCGGACACTAGTGTTTTTCTCAGGTCGTTGGCATATCTGGCAACAATTGGTAATCGACTAATTTTTAGTGGGTGCAAGAGTGTTCCGTCCCGACCACATGAGGGTAACTACAGAGTTATAGGTCTGTGACTCTTGGGAACTCGAGTGTTTTAACAACTATACAGTTGAAACTCATTCTTAAGATAATTTTGATATTTTTTGTATGTTTACATTGTATGTAAATCAATATTCGAACGCATTTTATAGCAAACGATGGTCTAGATGAAAATTCATAAGCCATTCAGGGCTGGATAGTAGGTTATGGCATTGGGGGATTCCTAGGTCATACAATAAAGATTACCTAAACAAATCTTACAAACTGCATGCAAAGTGTTTTGGATCATATCGCACGAATATATCAAAGTTAGTGTACATTCTTCGTGAAAATACTTCTCCTAAGAATAAGATGATTTTGCTAGTGAGCCAAGCACTTGGACGAAGGCAAGACTTAGAGCTCTTCAATCAAATGTCAAAGGAGTGTCTTTTTTAAAGGAATAGTTGGCTAACCCTAGTGCATGCTATAAACTTAATCGAACGCGAAATCCGTGAGTGTATCTATAATCAAGAGATGGAAAGTAAGCTCCTGATAAAATCGATGATATGATTGTGGACAGCAGATGATGCGTGTAAGGTCCATTTTGTAATTAGAACTGGTTATCAGATGGGTTAGGATTGGGCCCAATTTGTTGCTGGGACCTGCCACCAACAAAAATTTATACACAGTACTGTTCAGGAAGTGGGCCTGCCTCATGCCCAATCGGGCCGGCCAAACTTCACCACCAGATGCTTAGTTCCCAATGCTTCCACATTGAACCTTTCGGCCATTTGGTTCGCGCGAGCTCGTGAACCATCGGGTCCGTGATAAAATTCTAATTTAAACCGGGGTACGCTTTCGTCGAATTGATTGTAGCAGATGTAAACAATTCAGGTCCATGACCATGCCCGAGGGTAAAGGGATGT
The DNA here is from genome assembly GCA_031216235.1 of Syzygium jambos. Lineage (NCBI taxonomy): Eukaryota > Viridiplantae > Streptophyta > Magnoliopsida > Myrtales > Myrtaceae > Syzygium > Syzygium jambos. The sequence goes on from CM062225.1 coordinate 22,200,708, forward strand.
CTTACATGAGGTCACAAATTCGTGTCACGTCGAGAGTGCATCGATTAGCTCGTGCTATGGGCATCGGTTAGCTCATGTGGAGCCATTCTCTGGTTTTTGGCGCTCCGGTGAGCTCCGGTGACGGGATCGTCGAAGCCGCACCCTTGTATTCAGGGTAGACTAAGTAAACAGGAATCGAACTCGGCATTTCCCGACGGTGCGAAACCCTCATGCTAACTTTAGAGAAATAGCCGTGCACTGATGGTCTTTTCCGCACCCTTAGACAATCCCCAGACTTCTCTTTCTAACTCCAATTAGGTACACAAAAATCCCAAAAGCTTTGATGCACTCCTTATCGTTTTTCTTTTTTTTGGGGGGGGGGGTAAATTGGGGTGCGCATGATAACCATTCTGTTCCGGAATGAGTTCCTGAACCAGAAATAGATTTTTCTATTTCTGGTTCCTGGATGAGTTTCTGAGAAAAAAACCCGTTTGATAATGACAAAAAATTTCTATTTCTAGAACAGAAACCCGTTTGATAACAACACAAAATTTCTATTTCCTGAAATAAAAACCCATTTGATAAACAACAGAAAATTCTATTTCCAGGAACAAAAATCCATTTTTTTAGAAATGGAATAAAAATAATAAAAAATCCGAAAAATTCATAAAAATCTTTAAAAAAATTCAGAAAATCCCAAAAAATTGAAAAATTCCAGAAAAAAATCATCAAAATGTCGAGAAAATAAAAAAAAATTTAGATTTCGGGAAAATAGGAAATTTGTTGAATTTTTTCAAAAAAAAATCAAGAAATCAAAAATTTCAAAACTTCACAGAATTGCTTAGAATACCTGTGGCCACCCACTTTTAGTGAAATTTAAATTTTTTTAGGTGCCCAAAAAAAATCAAAAAATCAAAAATTTCAAAACTTCACAGAATAACTTACAATACCTCTAGCCACCCACTTTGAGTAAAATTTAATTTTTTTTAGATGCCCAAATGGTATTTTTGATTTTTTTTAATTTTTTTTTTGGTTCCTAAATAAAATTAAATTTCACTCAAAGTGGATGGCCACATGTATTCTAAGCCACTCTGTGAAGTTTTGAAAATTTTTCTTTTTTGCTTATTTTTATTTTTTTTCGACACCTAAAAAAAATTAAATTTCACTCAAAGTGGGTGGCCACAGGTATTCTAAGCAATTATGTGAATTTTTTTATTTTTTATATTTTTTTCGGCACATAAAAAAATTTATATTTCGCTTAAAGTGGATGGCCACAGGTATTCTAAGCCATTTTCTGAAGTTTTGAAATTTTTTATTTTTTATTTTTTTCGGCACCTAAAAAAATAAAATTTCACTCAAAGTGGGTGGCCACAGGTATTTTAAGCCATTATGTAAAGTTTTGAAATTTTTACTTTATTTATTTATTTTATTTTTTTTGGCATATAAAAAAATGTAAATTTCACTCAAAGTGGGTGGCCACAGGTATTTTAAGCTATTCTGTGAAGTTTTGAAATTTTTTATTTTTCATTTATTTTTTTCAGCACCTAAAAAAATTTAAATTTCACTCAAAGTGGATGGTCACAAGTATTCTAAGCCATTATGTGAAGTTTTGAAATTTTTGATTTTTTACTTTTTTTTATTTTTTTTGGCACCTAAAAAAATAAAATTTCGCTCAAATTGGGTGGCCACAGGTATTCTAAGATATTCTGTGAAGTTTTTAAATTTTAGATTTTATTATTATTTTTTATTTTTTTTGGCAACTAAAAAAATTAAATTTTGCTCAAAGTGGGTGGCCATAGGTTTTCTAAGCTATTTTGTGAAATTTTTTATTTTTTATTTTTATTTATTTTTTTCGGTACCTAAAAAAATTTAAATTTAAATTTAAACCATTCTGTTAAGTTTTGAAATTTTTGATTTTTTGCTTTTTTTTCTCACCTTAAAGATCGTAACTTCCATATGAATATGTGTGTTGAAGAAAATGAATTCCTCAGAAATGGTTCTCACTTTTATTCCAGAAATGAAAAACCAACTTTTTTTTGGTTCTCATTTCTGGTTTCAGAATCAGTTTTGGAAGCAAACTTGTCCCGAAAATAGAAAAATGAAATTGCATTACCAAACGGGTTTCTGGTCCAAAACTGATTCCGGGAACAAAAAACCAGTTCTAGACTGAATCAGAATGGTTATCATGCAGGCCCTTGAAGTTGTGATGCTCCTGATCAGAATGACTCTGCTTCTTTTGCGGGTACGTACAGACACCAATGCGTTCATAATAAAGACTCCACTTCCAAACGTCTTTCGCTTGCTTCTTCCATTGAAGAACTCATGGGACGTCACCAAAACAACCACCCGTCAAAGATTCCGAGACTTTTTGGTCAAAGTTCCATTGAAAAGACCCCCATGATGTGGGATTTTCCTTATGTACATCAAAAAAATTCACTAATTTGCAACTTTAAAGTGTGCTTATCTGAATGAAAATCTTTTTTCCGATAATTCGCTTTTTGAACTTTCACGCATTTGTTTTCTTGAAACCGGTCAATCAACGGAGAACCATTTACTATCAAAGAAAATATGCTCGTTTAAGATTAGGAAAATTAAATCCCTAACTTGAAAAAGAGAAAATATTTTCCTCGAAAATGGATTTCCCGAAAAATAAACACGCCCTCGACGATAATGCGTTTTGCAGCATATTAATCACCTCACAGTCAGAAATTGTCAATACCCACCGAATCTTTCGGTCAAAGACACAACTTTTCTGCTTCGGCCATTCCACTTGTTCAAGCGGGCCAGCTGAAAGTGAAAAGATTCGATTAAGTAGAGCCTAGGGAGATGGAGGAATAGTAGTGGTTCGACAACTAGCCATTTAGGCTCATTCGAGGTGCGATCAAAGTTTCTCGGAAAAACCACGGTTTGACAAGCATGCCTCGACGATGGATGATGTGACAATGGCTCGACGACGTACGAAGAGATTCTCCAAACTACACGCGAGGCCGTAAAGATGCGGACGGAATTAGTTGATTTGGATTATATATGCGGTGGATATTGCTATTGGCTCGTCATGACCATTTGGGAGAACTTCAATTTCCTCAGAGTCCTCGAGACGTATTTGCTCGGAACAAATATTATTCGGTGGCTTCGGAATATCACCTTTCGCTGTTCGAAGTTCGATTTTCGTTTTCCATTGCGGGGCTCGCTCGCTGTTCACTGCCCGCCGTGTTGGGGGAACCGGGAATCAATTATACCAAGAATCGACCCAATTCAGGTTCGGCAACTTCCCCGAAACTAAACCGACCCAAAATCAACTTAACCCCGATATCAACCGACAATGTATTCCGCAATACAATTTCACAATATTTAAATATAATGTCGAAATGATAAGGAAGCAAAACATCAATATTTTATGTGCAAGGGAAAAACCATGGACATCCCAAAAACTTCCACTAATAACGAAGAATAGTAAGATACACAATGTTTTTCTCTAATCTTACGCTAGAGGCTCAACATTAATAATACGATAGTATTTCTATCGCCAGGAAATTGGATTGACACAAATGGAGAAGAAAATGCTAATAATGGTTGTAGAATTTGGAGAAGAATATCAACGAATGAAACCGATCGATCCGTAATCCTCGGTCTCACGAATAACGTATTAAAATTTGAGCCAATTCCATTAACATTTGGCCTTACCACAAAGCCGCACCACCTTTTTTCCTTCTTCTCCCCTGCTCTGTCGGTGTGCTGTCACTCTCTCACTTTTTCTCTCTCTCTCTCTTCTCGCTCGTCGCTTGCACGAAGAAGCCTCTCTCTCTTTCTTTTCTTTTTGCCTTTACACTTTTTTCCCTCTTTTTGTTTTCGTATTACGTGTCAGTTGGTCCCCAAATATGAGGCGGACCCAATATCTGGTAAAGATTTGCTCGTTCTCCTCGGGCCAAGAAATTTCATTAGAGCCCGAAAGAAGACCTTTTGGCAAAGCTGCGGCAAAGCATCGAACCCTCGAGACTTCCTCGAATGTCTAAGCAATGCAGAGAGAAGTTCTTCCCACCGGAAAGAACCGTCCGAGGCGTGCGAGGATCTCGAGCTGCCGTGCGTGTATCGGGGATGTACTTTCCGGTACAAGCCCACCGAGTCCCGTTCCATCACCGGACAATCACACCCGTGGGACTGCCGACTGGCATTCTCTCGCGCTGTTCTCTTCACTCGCGCAATCACATCGGACAATAATAAGAGGGGCGATCTTCTCGAGACAAATACCTAGTCTCGTCGCGAATTTTAGAACGAACGCGCGAGGACAGTTGATGCGCCGCATCGTCGGGTATTAAGACGTCGCCCTAATATTTACACCATGAACGAAAGTAATTTAATCGTACCATCATAGGCCATCAGTTCACTGACCATTTGCGAACTGTGGAACTACACACCCTCCCGCCCCTGTACAGCTCATTTTTGGGGTGACCCAGTTCTCCAATTCTCAAACTCTTGGGCCTTAGAACCCGTCAAATTCGGTAACCTATCGGGCTAATATTTGCCCGAAGGCTCAGGCCCGAACAACGCTCGGAGCTCGCGATACCTTCGGACGTCGAAGCCGCCGGCCTCGAAGAGCTTCCGCTGCTTCGTCTCGAACCGGCGCCTGAAGAAACCTTCGAAGGACGGCTCGCAGGACGTCCTGAGGAAGAAGGCGTACGCGGCCGCGAAGTGGAGGGACGCGGCGAAGAAGCAAATGGGCTCCATCACGTCCCAGCTCAGCTCCCAGAACGTGAGCCTCATGAACGCGAGGGTCTGGACCGTCGTCAAGCCCAGCCCGCAGTAGAGCTCGGCCCGGACCTGTCCCCGGGCCTTGGCGTCGATCGCCGCCTTTTGGGCCTCCATCCGCCGCAGCTCCTCTCGCCTCGGGTCGTTCGGGACGGGCATGGATCGGGAGATCAGGCTCTCCATCGACTTGGCCACCTGCGCAGGATCGGAATTCATCGAAAGAGTTTAGGGCGGATGCATAAGATCAACATGAGATGGAGGAAGCATGAGACGAGAAAATTTGTATGACCTTAGTTCAATATGTGCCTGGACTTTACCTGCTCAGGGCTTAGAAGAACCACGTTCCCGAAGACGATGACGTTCCCAGACTCGTCCATCGTCTTCGCCACCTCCATCCCTCGACCTTCCTCCCCGCACTCCTCCACGCAGATCCTCAGGAACTCGCCGTACGAAATCGAGCTCTCCGAGACCGCCCTCAGCTTCGCCTTCACCTTCTCCACCTGATAAAGCCTCAGGATCTTCCTCGCGTCCCGAACGGTCAGCCCGTGCGCCTCGCCCCTGGCCGCCGGCGAGGACGGCGGCGGGAGCCCGTCCGGCGGGCGGCGATCCGCGGCGAGGCCCTCGCCTCGGAGCCGCTCCCTCAGCCTGTCGCCGGTGGGGAGGGACAGGAGCTCCGGCAGCGCTCCGGCGGACTGGATCAGCGCCCGCCGGAGAATTCCTCCGCCGGCGGATTCCGAGGAGGTCAGGAGCTCGCGGCGGGAGCCGGTTTTGGCGGGAACCGGGGAGGCCGGGGCCCGAACCGGGGGGAAGGGGGCCGGAGAGTTCTCCCGGGTCACCGCCGGCGAGGCGGCTCTGTAACCGCCGGAGAAGCGCCTCGCTAGCGCGCTCCGAACGGCCATGGAGAGCGGAGAGAGGTAGAGATAGCTAGGTAGGACTTCGAAGCTTATGTCTGAAGCGTAAGGCCTGCAAGGGAATGTGAAGGCAGGGTGCCATTTATAGGGGGTCCAAGGGCGCAGGAGCGCTGATGATTCCCTTTCCAATTTTGTCGTTCTTTTCTCTCTCCCCTGTTTCCTTTTCTTACTCTCTCTTTCTTTTTTTTTAATCTCTTAATCAACTCAGCACAAAATTACAGAGAGCACACTGACGTGCTTATCGATCGGCAAATTGGGCCTTTCGATCGTGTGGTGAAAACGGTGATCTAACATTACTACATGGGCTGTCGAGAGGTTTACTTCCTTACGGAATTATATTGGATCAAGTCTTGTTAGGAGAATAGAAGTGTCGCGCTTGGGTATTGCCTACTTTTTTTTTTTGGCCAAAAAAGAAATGCGATTGATTTGTTTTAATTGATTTTAAGGTAACTGTAACTTGATACGATAGATAAAATGAATGCCGACTTGATGAATGTTTTGGGTCAAATATTCCCTCTCTAACTTAGGTAAGTAGGTTTCTCCCAACGTTTTTTTTTTTTCGATTTTATTAACTTCGTTTAATATAATAAGTATAATTATGTTGAATCGATGGCATTAAGAATGATCATAAACTGAAGGTTATCTATTCAAATCTCATCGACTGCGTGATGAAGACTTGAAATCCGCTTTGGGTTTTGGCCCCATGCAAAGATTATAAGAGATGAACTTAATTAAATTCACGGAGCTTGTGAGGTGTTTTAACGGGCTTTTAGGTAGACAAAACTCGCGTTGATACCCCATGCTAGATTGCAATTCTTTCCTGACAATAATTTGACATCCCTCTCGCTTGCAAGCCGGATGAAGAAGCACTTATAACCTGTTGTTGAGCGATGTGAGACGATACTTCAAGATTATTTAAAAAAAAAAACAATGCGCAGTCAATTACCATACTTACGCAGTCTCTTGGGGCATTCAAGAGTACATGCCCGTGTCTCTTCGGCATGTCTTGGACGGAGGAATTGCCAGACTCTATGAAAGATAAGTCGCGTGTTCAAGGGTGCTTTTTCAATCATGAAATTGATGGGCTTTTTCAAGATCGCTCAGTTGGCAAATGACTCACGAGCGTTGCAAACTTCGCCGGCCTCTTGCCAAAAGGTCAGGCGGGGTCTACTGGGACGTCGCGGTGCAGATCGCGTCTGAAATGCGTGTGGTCGCATCTGGAAAGGAGATGGTACCGACGGCGTCGCTGTCTTGATTGTACATGTGAAAGTTTGAGAAACAACCACGATGGGCAATTTCATGGGATTGAAGCATCGCCCTTTTCGGGCCATGATTGATTCTGCAATTAAATTAGAGAGAGCAATTGTTTAGTCCAAACCCGTAAAGTTTGTCTCCCCTTCTTTACTTTTTTTCTGGGGGGAGCGATGCGTAAAGGACCACGACACAAAATGTCCGAATCGATTGGGTAGCCTAATCTTATTAGGCCAATGCATAATTGTTTCGTTTTATAGTTATCGGTGCCCATTTTTGGTATTGTGTCGTCACGATAGTTGGGCGCTTACCCCGTATCTCACTGCGGGTGAGTTGGATTGGTTCTTATCAATCTGAACAAAATTGAAATTACGAGATAGGTGCACTTGAAATCCTAATACTTATTACAAAATTACAATTGAGTCCTAAAACTTTCGAGAAGCGCAATCAAGTCCTAAAACTTATCAAGTCGGTGCAGTCGAATCGTAAAACTTGTTAGTATTTTCCGCTTGTCAAGTTGGTTTGAGTTAATGGAATGACTTGATTACATCAACATGATAAGTTTTAGGACCTAATCACATTTTTTGAAAATTTTAGGACTCAATTACACTTTCATTACATATCTTAAGACTCTCGGTATACTCATTCCTTGAAATTACTATGGTTGCGGAAATCGTGGCAATCTTTGTTCCTCCTTTCTTTTGACGACTTGGGGGAGCGTTCACCACTTTACTGGTTGCCACGTTGGTGGGTCGGCGGTTTGTTGGGAACTTTTTGGGATGGGCCGTTTTTGCGTGCATGTCGTCCTAGAATCGCACTACTTGTCTCCACGCTGGCCTTGTGTCTCTTGCAAGACCGTTTCGGTCAAAGCTTTTGTCCCGTAGCTCTCACATAACAAACAGTTCATGAGAAGCAAACTTTGAAGCTAGCCAAAAAAAAATAATAATGCTTCCAATTCTTTGGACTGTTTAGATTGAGGAGAAATGACGAATGTACTAAGACTTTTCAAATCGTTTCATTTCCTTAAGCAGTGTCCAGTATGATCAATGGTCTCGTCTAGGTGATCCAATTCGAATGTCGAGTCTAAAAGTCCTTGCAGTCAATACCATCCATGATTTGTAAGACACTAAATTGTCTTTGCGAGATGAACAACTTCCCACATTAGCCCATTAATTTGCACTTTAGTGTCTGGCAAGCTTAAGCGAGCTTGGCCAGGTCCCTACGCCCGTACATATGTGATTGGGCTCTAATTGGTGTGGCACGTACTTATTGAGAGATTTAGTATGTTGAGGCTCCGTTTGTTTCGCGAAAAATGAGTGATCCGAAAAATATTTTCCTAAAAATGATCGTTTGTATCATTTAAAATTATTAGTCAATAAAAAATGCTTTGTTACCAATAAAAATTTATATCTAAACATTTTCATAAATGATGAAAATATTTTTCGTTAATTCATTTTTGTAAGCGAAATTTTCTTTTATACTGAACACTTAACTCCATGAAGTATTGTAGGTGCTCTATCCATTGAATTCGATGTTGCTTCCTTGATCTAAATTAGCTCTAAAAAGGAATATCGTCATCCCTACCGAAATACTCTCATCAGACAACATGAAACTATAATGTCACATGAAATTTCGTAACGATTTTGTTGATCATCCTTGGGATTTAATCTAATTAGGCTGGTCAACTGAAGCATAACGTTGCATTTTGATTGCTCTCGTGCCTTTTTAAGGCACTCGGGAGTTGAGAAATCATATCTTGTCACGTCGAAAGCTTGAGGGGGCAAATTAGAGGACCTTGATCTGCAAACAATGTACGAACCCCCATCATCCTTTTAGCAAATAACTTGTATATATGCTTTATATAAACGTGCATTTTATCCCCCTTCATGAATTTTGAAGAGAATTTTCCCAGTCAATTGTCTGGTGACCAAATCCGGAATGTCAGGAGAGTTCATGACGTACTTCAATTTAAGACTGCTAAAGTTACTAGTCATAAAAAAAAAAGTAACAAAATGCTATCAGCTTTTTGAGAAAAAGGAGATTTATCAATGTATGATTTCACTTTCTTTATTGACCGAGTGCCCCATGCTATATTGAAACGTTTAGTTGCATTACTAGAATATGGTTGTAATACAATCGTTATTGGGAAAATTACGCAAACAGTCCTTGAATTTTGGCCCAATAAATATAATGTGGTCTCTGAACTTTTAATTTGTCAAATGTGGTTCCTAGATTTTTTATAAATGTTCAATATAGTCCCTAAATTATATGAAAATGTTCAAGGATTCTGGGGCAAAACTGAACTTGTACTTAAAGTTCAGGGGCGATATTGAACAAATTAAAGGTTCGGGGACCACATTAAAGATTAGACTAAAATTCAAGGATTACATTAAATGAATTAAAAGTTTAGGGACCGCATTATACGTTGGACCAAAGTTCATGGACAGTTTGTGTCATTATCTTACTGTTATTTGATTGTAATTTTTTTCTTTTTTTTCTCAGAGACAAAAATTCAATATAGGGTAACAGATATTTGCGTTAAGTAAATTGATCGGGCAAGAGTACATTTGGGTTGGCACAGCATAGATGATACAAGACGGGAAGGCAATCCACATCAACACGAATGATGATGGAAATTGAAGAGGATTAATGTAGAAAGAGGTGTCTGTTTGCGAAATGCAATAAATGGTGTATGGTAAAATATAAATGTTGATGAAATTCGTAGAGGAATCATGTGAAGAAAGAGGTGTCTGGTCGCGCAAGGCAGCTAATGACATGCCACAAATTTATAACTAAATGTCATTTTGAATAAGTAAGTGGAAAAGCACCTTGCCCGTTTTTACAATAGTGTATTAGCTACCAATCGATGGATTATTACCATAACTCATATGGTATGTGACATCTAGAATCTTTTATATTCAATAATGATATTTAGGATGTAAAGTTAAGTATTATCGTTTTAGATGGCATGTATGGAATATCGGGTGAGTCGCTAAAATTGTAACATGCAGAAGGGTTCGACGGGTGATTTTTTTGCGACCATAGTTGCTAGGAATACGATGCATAGATGTCAACATGTATGTTGTTCGACGGGTGATTTTTTCCTAGCATCCGTTATCTTTCACTAACAATTTTAGTGGTTTCAAAATATTTTTTTGATTAACCAATATTTAGAACGGACATTCGTTTCCTTGTTTATTTACCGGAGTACAAAATGTCTACTTTGGAACCAAATGATTATGCCACTTGTAGATTATCTACCTGAACACTTCTCTTCATATTCCACCAAGTATTTTAACTTGCATGCTCTTTATTTGTGACATTGAACTAAGTCTAACAAATGATATCATGAATTATATAACCTTTTTTTACTCTAGCCCATTAATGCTCTTGATAAGCTTGAGTTAACATTCATGCATCAAATATCTCCTTTTAGTTACTCACATTAAGCCACTTGTCACTTTTGGATTGAAACACTTATCTCTCTTTTACACATAGTGTTCTTAACCTAAGGTAATCATAACCTTTAATCCTGATTATTTGTTCTTATCTCTTGGTAACTTAAAAAATATTTTCATCAAGCAAACCAAATGTGGCCATGTGTACTTGACCACATCTCCTCCAATTTCCACCACATGTTTTTAACTCAAGGTGATCATTATTTTAACATTGGTTAATCAATCTTGAGTTAATATCACGAAAAACCCAAAACTAGTTTATTTATGATAAATTTACCCTAAATTATTTTTTTAACCACAAAAAAACTTAAACTGGTACACATATAATAATTTTAGTCCAAACTAATTCTTTGACTATCAAAAATCCCAAACTAATATATTTGTAACAAATTTACCATTTGTTAAATTGAATTAATACAGCAAAAATCTCAAATCGGTACACGTGTGATAAATGGAAGGTAAAACCTCAAACTGGTATACTCGTCTAACTGCCACGTGTCATCCAACTCAAAAATTTAATATTAAAATTTAACGGAAATTAACAGAGAGTAAAATTGTCATAAGTACACTAGTTTAGGGTTTTGGTAGTCAAAAAAATAATTTGAAGTAAATTTATCACAGATGTATCAGTTTGGGGTTTTTCATGGTATTAACCCATAAATTATATACTTTTGCAACTCTTGTATGGTGTGCTAGATTCATTCATTCGCCCATAACTAGATCTTACTTGCAAAGAAAAAGAGATCTCCGTCACTTTCCTATTCTATTAATTAGGCCATATGGACGGCCGTGTTAAAAAAAATTGCGATATTTTCCTCATTAAAACTCGTATTGACACCACTCATCAGACGCCGAAAAGCTCGCGACTAGATCTACATGATTACATGATTTCAACACTTGATTGGGAAAAATCACAATTTTCCTAACACCTTCAAGAGTGGACGGATGTAGTTAAATCTCGCAATATCTAGTGAGCCGACCATCTAATTTGGGCCAATTGGGTGTCCTTGCAAAATTGTGAAAGAGCACGACTCAATTACGTCCTCCGATTGCAATCTTAATGAGGTTTCATTTTCTGTCAAATTCGGCCATACCCCGCGATGTCTACACCTCGCTCTGTCTCCAAAATTATTTTGAAATCATTTTAAAGTCCAAGAAAACAGCGTGAATACTATAGTGAAGGTGGCTTTAAGATTCTCAAGTTATTCAAGCTGAGTTGACTTAAGGCGAGGGATTCCCATTCTTCAGAGGAAAAGGAGAATATCATACATGATTCATGCACAAGTGAAATACGAGGAAGACGCATCAAAAACCTGAGAAAATTCACATGGGAATCTATATCTACGCTAGTCCACTGAATGCGAAATCTAGGAATCTGAGTCCGCAGGAGGCGGTGGAAAAGTAAGGTTCCGTCGGCCTGGTCAGATTCCACTTTGGTACCCCACGAAAATTCGGCAGACGCCGGCGGAAATTTCGGACTAGTCTTCCTGCTGCGCTGTTTGCGCCTACTTCTCTCTTTCCTCCCGTCCGAAAGTCTCCATCGTGAATGCAACTTGCGTTGAATGTTGTGACATCGAGTCTCTTGGATCTCTGACAAGAATTTTCTCGTGCGTGACATTGAATGTGACATGGAGTATCTTGGCTTTCGGACAAGAACTTTCTCGTGCGGACATTGAGTGCTGTGAAAAACGTGCCAAGGTTTGGCACCCGGGCGATGCCTCGATCCCATTATAATTGCATTGCACGCGAGTGAGGTGACGCTAAAAAAAAAATGTCGAATAATTAGATTTGAAAAGAGCAATCGGTTTCCAAAAGAAAAAAAGAAAGAAAGAACGATTGGCATATTAAGTCTTGAATAGATTTTTTATTTATAGCATATAATGATGATTGCAACGTCTTACAACTTAAAGAAAGGGGGAAGTTTTCAGAAATGAGCTTTGAAGCCCTTTTGTTAGATCGCTGGTCTTGGATTTGACGTCGTAATATCCACACCCGGATGAGAGAGGCAAGCCGTAGAGAATTTGATGGCCCGTATTCATTGATCTGGAACTCTAGAAAAATTAAGAAGGAAATGACTTCTAGAATGAAGATGTTATAAACATTTATGACAAACACGATTGCTATAGCTTTAACTAGGTAGAGCGTCTTGTTTACACGTGCGAATGGTTTTCGAAAGAGTCCGTCACATCGTCGTGTAATACAAACAATTAGATAAAAAAAAAAAACAAGTGCGATGAGATGTAAACTTATTAATTCTCTTCGCGAAACTTGTGTGCACATCCTTGAAGAGAGGCTACTTGAACCCAAAACATTCAAGAGATCTAATTAAGCCCGATTTACTAAAAATTTAAAACACATCTCTCAAAAAAATTCTGAAATTTTCATAACAATTTGGCTAAGAAAATATTAGAGAGAGAGATTATATTAATTGAGGTCAAATAAGATTTTACAGAACATAGAATCAAACATCATTTTCTGCTGTGTTTTGGAGAAAAAGAGTTGAAAGAATGATCTCATGCTTAATACCACCCAAAATCTCAAATTGGTACACTCGTAACAAATTTACCCTAAATTAACCAAAAACCTTAAAGTGGTACACATGTGACAAATTGACGCTTTTATAGTTTTCGTTAAATTTCACCGTCAAATTACTATTTTTTTATGGCACGTGGTAGTAAATGGGTATATCAGTTTAGAGTTTTACCCTCCGTTTGTCACGGGTGTAATAGTTTGTGATTTTTCATTATATTCATCTGTTTTAACAAAAACTAATGAAGAGTAATTTTGTCATAAATGTACCAGTTTGAGGATTTTTTATAGTCAGAAAATTAGTTTGGAGTAAATTTATTATTGACATACCAGTCCAGGGGATTTTTAGCGGTCAAAAAATTAATTTGGGATAAATTTGTCACAAGTGCACCGGTTTTGAATTTTTCATAGTATTAACCCATGATTGTATAAGGATTGACAGCAAACAGAAAATAAAAATGACACTCTCTTATTTGGATGAAGAGGAAAAAGGTGGAGAAAATAAATAGAGTTCAAGTAAATAAAAAACAATAGTATAAAATTACTAATTCATCTTGGCTTATTGTTATTTTATCAAATATGAACGCCAATGCAGCAATTGGAAATGAAAAAGCAAAGTCGTCTACATTTCCTCTCTATACTTGGAGTGATTGCAAAAACATAAGCTCAAACCAAAATTTTTTTCCAATTTCTTCCCCCTCGTTTTTCCTCATGCTTCCACAAAAAAGGAAGGGTTAATACTGTTAAATCAGTACTCTCATGAGAAATCATGGACCGCTACCCATTGACACATTTAGGCTCTATTTGTTTGTTTGAAGGAAAACCATTTTCAGAAATTCTTTTTCTAACTTTCCAGTGTTTAGATGACAGAAAACTAATCAATTTTTCTATGGACTAAAATCAGTAGGCTTAGATTGAGGGAAAACAATTTCTCCTTCCGGTAAGAAGGAAACCACTTTTCCAAAAGTACCGAGCAAATTAAAACCAATCATTTTCCTTCATGGAAGATATTTTTCTTCATCAAAAGCTTTCAGTGAAACAAACACACTCTTAGCTCATACTAATTTTCATCTTTCGAAAAATCTCAAATTGATACCTGGATGACACATTTACTCCAAACTAATTTGAATCTCACAAACCAATACCCCTCCCACTAGGAATCCATTTGATATCCTATTAGAATCGACTCTAACGTGGAGAATGACAGATTCGACTTGGAAAAGCCATGTGCGTTGACACATATCCATTTTAACAAATAGTAAATTTGGGTCCAGCATACCAATTGGGATTTCGTGTGAGACAAAAATTAGTTTTGGTTGAATGTGTCATGGTTTACCGATTTGGGATTTTTTGCGAGACAAAAATTAATTTGATAAAAACATCATGGGTATCAATTTGGAAGTTTTAATGGTATTAAGCCAAAAAAGGTAAAATGTCTACATTTTGCTCTCCCCCTCATTTTCTTTGTCTCGAAATCTCTCTTCCCATACATAGTTTTGAAAAAATAAATACTCTACATACAATATATCTACTCTTCTGAAATTATTATTTGATCTGGAACTTCAGAAAAATGAAAAAGGAAATGACTTCTAGAAAGAAGATATTATAAACATGTATGGCAAACACGATTGCTATAGCTTAGCTAGATAGAGCACCTTGTTTACAGGCGTGCAAATGCTTTTCGAAAGAGTCCATCGCATCATGTAATAAAGTCAATTAGATATAGAACAAGTACGATGAGATGTAAACCAATTAATTCTCTTCGTGAAATTTGTGTGGACATCGTTGAAGAGAGGCTAAAGGTCCTTGAACCCAAAACATTCAAGAGATCTCTTTAAGCTCGATTCGTGAAAAATTTAAGAACACATCTCTTAAAAAATTCTGAATTTCTATAATAATTTGGCTAAGAAAATATTAGAGAGAAAGAGAGGGGTTATGTTAATTGAGGTCAAATAAGATTTTACACAATATAGAATCGACCGTCATCTTCTGCTGTGTTTTGGAGAAAAAGAGTGGAAGGAATGACTTTATAAGGATTGACAGTAGACGGAAAATAAAAAGGGTTAATGATACGAAAAATCCTAAATTGGTACTCTTATGATAAATTTACCCCAAATTAATTTTTTATCACCAAAATCCCAAATTGATACACCTGTGACAAATTTATTCCAAACTAATTTCTTGACCATTGAAAACCCCAAACTTGTACATTTGTAACAAATTTACTTTCTGTTAGTTTCCGTTAAATTATATTAATATCGCAAAAAATCATAAATCGGTACACCTGTGATAAATTGAGGATAAAACCCCAAATTGGTATATCCATCAAATGTCACGTGTCATCTACCTCAATAATTTACGGTAAAATTTAACGAAAATTAACGGAAGGTAAATTTGTTATAGGAGTACCAATTTGAGATTTTTTATGGTCAAAATAGTTTTGGGTAAATTTGTCATATGTATATTAATTTGGAGTTTTTCGTAGTATTAAACCAAATAAAAATAAGGATGACAAACTTACGCAACCATCATCTATAGTCCCGGAAGTGCTTGACATGGACAGCCGTTTCATTCATCTCCGTTCCTTCCTGGTGCTTTAACGAAGACTACACTTTATCTTAAATTAAAGTTATAATATCTACTAATCTTTCCACAAAGTTATTTAAAAAAAAAATCCCAAAATCCCAATTTGCAACAAAAAAGAAATAAGAAAAGCGAGTGAAGTGCCCCATTTGCCAAGGTTGGAGGAAAAGTTTAATCAAAAAGCGCTTCGATGACATCAAATCTTGACCGCTGCATTGTCTTGTGTGGAGAGACCAAACCACCAAATTTAGCATCAATGGCACCGGCGGTGCACCGGAAAATATTTTGTGTATTGGCCGTATTACCGAAGAAACATAACTAGCCGACAACGACACTCATTTTATATAAGCCGAATCAACTTCCGTCCGCATTTGTAAAGTCTCGCGTGGAGTCGGAGAATCTCTTCGCAGGTCATTGTCACGTCCCTCGCCGTCAAGGCATACTTGTCAAAACCGCGATATTTCCGAGAAAATCAAATCTCACCGTCTCAACGAGGAGCTAAAATGGCTAATTGTCAAATTGTTCCTCCATTTTCCCTCTACACGCCCAATTGGCCCACCTAAACGAGTGGAGCGGCCAAAGCGGAAAAGTCGTTTGGGTTGCACATGAAGACAATCCCACGACACGGGGGTCTTCAAATGGATCTTTGACCAAAAAGGTTTGGGATCTTTGTTGGGTGCTTGCTTTGGTGGCGTCCCGCGAGTTCTTCAGTGGAAAGAAGGGAGGGAAAGATGCTGGGAAGTGGAGTCGTTACGACGAGGGGCATTGGGGGTCTGTACGTGCCCGCAAAGAAGAGCGAGTCATCGTGATCGGGACCATCACCACTTCATTTTACTCCCACCGAAAAAGAGAGCGACGAGGAGTGCACCAAAGCTTCTGGGTAAATTTTGCGTGCCTAACTGGAGCTGAAAGAGAAGTCTGCGGATTGTGTTCCGTTTCTGTATAGGCCGAAGGGTGGGGAACGTGGGCCATCAGTGCAGCTATTTCTCTAAAGATTAGGAGAAGCGCTGCGCACCGTTGAAAAGTAGTTCAATTCGAATCATGACGACTCAGTCCCTGAACACAAAGGTAAAACGTTGCCGATCTCGTCACCGCAGCTCTACTAGCGTGCCGAAAGCCAAAAAATGTCTCCTCGTTTGTCAAATGGATGCCCATTGCACAAGTTGACTAACGGTTCACTCGCTATATCATCCAAACTTGTGGTTTCGTTGAAGACATCCCCTTTGCCATTGGCTACTGTCGTGACCTTGAATTGGATTCATTGATTGGGCATGAACTAGGGCCTTAACTCGCATCAAGCATGGATCACAAGCACGGGCTAGGCATGCCTAAAACGAGGTCACAAGTTGGAACAAGAATCGACCATGGCACGGCAGAAGGATCAGTTAGTGCTAAGGGCATGAGCTACACGAACCGGCAAAGGCAAGGGTTGCTTGCTATACAATGATCCAAGTGCTAAGGGACTGGTTCATATGTGAGACAAATGTACCACGTATCTCGTCCCATGGTAGGAGACGACAGGAAAACAAAAAAAGAAACCAACATTTATGAACAGTGAACACCGTTCTAGCCGATTCAAAAGTAATATGTTTAGCCAGAAGTTAGAATTTAGGTTGACTAAACCAATTTCTAATGGTTCACACGCTTTAGAATAATGTCTGCTTGGTTGCTCGATATGCCCTAGAAATCTGTAAACTCAAGCTCGTCATGGAATCGAGTCTTTATATGGCGATGGTTAATATTAGGCCCCAAGTTAGGATATGGGCCTGAACGACGCGCGGTCCAATCCAAACAGCCCGAAGAAGAGTTGAAGCCATGCTAAGCAGAATGTGCATCTCTACGTTGCTTCTCTTCTCTATCTCTAATGCTATGCTTCTCTTTCGGTGATGAGAAAGCAATTTATCGAGTGCCAAATATATGCTGAGATGCATACAAGCTGTCAAATCTGGTGGGATCCGCTCGTGCCCAAGTGAAAACCATCATTTCCGGTGTGGTCTAGGTACATTTCAACACTCGAGCGACTCGTGGATATCTTCTCCCCGTTAACGTTTGCAAGTTGTGATACCGAGGGATGCGCTCAGGCATATCGCCAGTTTTTGACTTCTCGCTCACGTCGTGGTGAAGTAGGGGCGACGGGACTTGCTCACTGAACAGTGGTGCAGGGTCGAATCTGCGGCCTTAAATCGAACACCGTCCTATAAGTGATCTATATAGTTTGTCACCGTTTCGACAAGTCAAGAGTAAAAAAAAGAGAAAGAAATAGGGGGTGGTATCGAAGCGATTGGATTTTGGCGGCTTCAGAAACCACAAAAAAATAATTTGGACTCCTTAAATTTGTTGCTCGTGTGTTTTCGACTAATTAAAAACTTCCACATATAATAAAATATAAATGGAGAAACCAAATTATTGTGCCATCTGAGGATGCTCTAGTTACCTATAAACGAAAGGAATTGGGAAGACGTCTCAAACTTCAGAGGGTTCCATTCTTAAACTTTCCGATGATCTCTATATATTTAAGTCTAAAGAACTTTTGGACCTCTAGGATTGGGGCACTTGGTTGGACTATTTGAGAATTTCCAATTCAGAAATTAGAAGTCACTTATTCGAATCCCACAAACTGCATGTAAGCTACTTTTCGCCGGTGTCACATGCAAAGGACAAATACCTAGACTTAATCAATTCATAGGGCTTGCATGGTATTTCATGGACTTCTAGGTAGTCGGGTCTCCATGTGCTTGTCACTGTATTATTTAAGGAAAACGAAAGAGAGGCTTTCGTCTCACTTATCGGACATTCCTAAATTGCTCTTACTTTATAAAATAGAAAGACAAAAAAGTATACACGTAACACATCCCCAATAACTTCCCACTTCGTCCACTTCTTTAAAGACGACTCATTTTCTCTCTCCATGAAATCGCCAAATCTGCGCACACACGCGCAGCAGGAGCCCGATTACTAATAAGCTAAGATAAGCAAGGATCGAATACGCAGCACGATAGGTTTAGCTCCAGATGTAATCTTTCCGGAGCAAGCCTTGGATATATCCTCGCACAAAGTAGTCTCTACTTCTCTTTAGACGGTTCCTTCTACTTCTCTTCCCAATTCTTGTTCGTCCCCAGTCTGTTTTCATCTTCCTACCGGCCCCGGAGTTGCTGGCCACGGAAATCATGTTTGGAGAACTCGGGGGAACCGTCCAGGGATAAGGTCGTGGCGCTCGGTGTACATGTAGATTCCACTGCGAACGCTTCACATGCGTGCGGTTTTGCAGAGGAAGTGGCGATGCGAAGATGCAAGGACATATCAAGCGAGCATTTCTAGAGATAGCCCTTCACATGACCACCAAGTTTTCCCATTCGGGAACGTGCAATTTTCAGCCTCGCCACGGTCCTGATCCCCGCCGGGTCCATCGACGTGGCTTGCCACATTACCGTGGCCTGTCGCGTTACGGTTCATCGTTTCACAGCGTTAAGTGGTGGGAATACACTGCATTTCTTTACAATAGTAGCATCTACATGCTTCGAATACGACACGTTATCGAATTCTTGCTGCTTTCTATGTGGTTGTGACTTTCATTTTGGCGAATGCCCCATGTTTTTGCAGCCCTCGCTGTTATCTCTGAGGGTTTTCTTTTCCTTGCTTTTTTATACCGAGTGCAAGATTGTAGGAAGTTGCTCATAACAGACACAACGGAGGGGATGAAGTGAATGCTGTCCATGAAACTTGACAAGCTCAAAGCACTTCGGTACATACATGGATTACTACAAAGTTCAAACGTGCACGAAAGCCGCAAGTACTTGAGCAGAGAGAATCGCAGCCTACAATTTCAAACAACTTCCATTTAATTCTACAATAGATTAGGATTGGGGGGACCGTCTCCTCACATTTTGCGACTTGCAAACAGCCTGGACTCATGAAGTCAACAATAAAAGAGACAATCAACAGAAAACAGGCATACCAAAATATCCATATGCAATGCTACAAAGTATCGAGAACATGTGGGCACGAGAGAGAGAGAGAGAGAGAGAGAGAGAGAGAGAGAGAGAGAGAGAGATTGGATTAAATGAAGCATATGTACATATATTGGAGAAACCCTCTTCCCTGAGTCAGGAATTAATTTAAAGTCATCCACAGGGGATTCCTGGTTCTTGAGTATCATGTCAAGAGTCTCACACCATATCTACAAGTTTAATGCTCTACCTGAAAATGTCAAGAAACTCTACAAGTCAGGAACCAACTCTAAACCTAGTAACCGAGACTAGAAGGATAGACAACACATGGACACATATGTTACAAATGCGGGAAGAGGACTCCAGCAGCAGTATCAGTTGATCAGTTAGCATGGACGGCGGCAAAAGTGGTCATTTCTCTCGGGTTAACTTTCCAGCAGTTTTCATCTTCTTCGCAGCATGAACAAACCCCACAATAACCTGCAGCTCGTCCATTTGCTTCACCGGAACAAGGGGGAAAAAAAGACAAAGAAACATGTTGGCACCTCACAGAAACTCGAACGCTAACAAGATTGCAGTTGAGCCCCATAAACAATCTGCTACCTACTAACACAATTGTGAGGATCCCATTGCCTCAACTAAATAATATAGTCACAGTTCAAGATGAATGCTGGCATACAGATAACCAACATTCGCATCGTCCAGCACATTGAGTACCGCATGCAACTGAATAATTGAACAAATGTGGACGTTATGCGAGTACCTGCGACATGAAATGCCTCTGAACAACATTGATTAGTTGCTCTTTTGATGGGTTGGGGATAGCATCCACCTGGAGAAATGACAGTGACGAGATGAGATGAGACAAGTAGAGATGAGACACAGACTCACATGCAATCAAATGCTTTTTGCCACAAAAAGAAATAAAAGTAAAAAAGAAAAAGAACTAACAAGATTAAAATGTCGTAAATATCTCCACAAAGCAGCTGTCTCCAATTTGCTAAGGTCAACCTTCTGCACAGGAGAAGCCCAGTGTGAGCAATATTTCAAGGCCATGGAAGAGAAACCATAGGAAGCAACAGGAAGAAAGTGAAGAATTGCTCTCCAGCTATATACAAAACAGAATAGGAGAAAACAAGGGTGTTTTTCTACATACTGTGGACCCACGGGGAAAAGAGATAGATCCTTTAGAGTGTGAATCACAAGAGAGGGACCGGCTCATAGTCTTGTGGGAGGACCCAGATGATTTATGCACTCGATGCCTCGATTTGTGTGACTTCTGAGTGTCATCTGAAGCTAAAAAACAAGGTATCACACAGACATAGCACAATCGAAAGAGCGTCAGCAACAATGACACGACAGTATAAAAAAAAAAAAAGTTAACGGGAGACAAGGGAGATATTAAGCAATGTGAAAAGCAAAAGGCATAAAAAATTGGATCCAATGTAACAACCTCAACCATGTTCAAAAAGAAGCCCATGAACACAATTTCAGTACATACGGAAAATAATGCATTCGAAGCAACATGCCTGTTCTCCAGATTCTGATGCAATGGCAATCAAAAATTTCCTCACTAAACAACAAGTGTGACCTTAAAAGAACCTGTTACGAATATCACTTTCCTATAATCATGTACGCAATCATAAACACATTTGGTAGAAGTATCGCAGAAATAAATAGATTTATTATAAACTTTCTTTCCTTAAGCGGCGGACAGCATGATTAAGGAAAAGAATGCTGTATACTGAAAAACCTTTTGTATGGTTTAACAATAATCCCAGGTTCACACAATAAGGTGATTTCCGCCAGGGTCCACTTAAAATGACCCTTTTTTTCTCTGAAGGAACAAGTGGCTTTAAAGTTATACTTATTGTGTACTCACCCATATCTGATCCATTGAATTGCCCATTCTCAAAATCAAGGTCATCATCTTCCTCATTTCCAGTTGGAGCTTCAATCACGCTAAGTGCATTTCTTTGAAGCTTAACTTCGATTCCATTGGTCAGAACCTACACCATCAGAATTTGGCAGGCCAAAAAGTGATGCCCACGCTCGAGTGAACGATAAATAGAAAGATGAGCATAAAATGCATAAAAGGAAGAGACTTTAAGGGACACATGATGACGAAGCAAAACAGACGAAATGCAGTTGCTTAAAAAGAAGACAATCTCACTAATTAGTACATATTACAACAAATTTTCTCAAACCGACAGATGCAAAAGTGCCCTTTTACTTTTGCTAATAAAAAAGGAGAACATTTCTTCATGGTACATAATTGGCACTGCAGCACACCATCCGGTTGATACTTGGGAAACTAAGAAAAAGAAGCCTAGACTGTATATCCTCACCCAACCGATATTTTTTTTTTTTGAGGCCAATCTGCATAATCGGTCGAGGATAAATTCCCCGGAGCAATAAGCACAAAAATCTCCTATCTCCTATATATATTTTATAGCGTGCAGATTCCCGGATCCAACTTCTCCAATGATGGCCAAGAGAAATCAAATGCAGCACATGGTGGTGAGACAAGCTTCAGATTCAAGCACAAAAAACAAAAAAAAGGAAAAAACTATGAGCTTAAGTAACAGCCCAGGAAGAAGTGTGATCAGTAAGCAAGCAAGGAAAGTTGACTCTGAAGTACCAAATAAGCAAAGCTCAATTTCAGTCAAATGCCAGTCCACAGCACCACGCCATGAGCATGACTTATCCAATCGCCAGATCCGCGGGCTCGATCAAACATGCAATGCCCAATAGATAGCACAATCATCGGGAAAAAAAATCCCTCGATTGGCGCGGAAGAACACTAAATCCTTAGTGGGCACGCAGGATCTCCGAACCATTGCAAGAGCAAACATGCACTACCCAGCAATGTGCAGAAGAAAAGACCTAATCCAGAGCTCCACAGAGGGAAGCGAATCTTCCCCGTCATCAAAAACAAAACCCGCCAAATCCATCGCCGCGCAAAAAGGGAAATTGCCCTAATGGCCAAATTCGCACCCACATTGCGGCAAAGCAACGATTGCAGCTCGGAGAATTCAAAAAGTTCGAAAAATTCGAAATTTGCGGACACCACCGCATTGCATTTCCGCAATGCGGAGGACTCGACCAAAAAAGCCCGCATTTGCCGTGGAACGAGCGGAAGGAACCGGGGAGGGGATTTTTTACCAGCCAATGCCAACCCCCGAGGCCGACGGCCTTCTTGACGACGCCCTGGAGGCCGACGAGCACCGACTTGGTGCGGTTGTTGCCGGTGACGACGACCTTGGTGTGGCGCGGCAGCACGGAGAGCTCCTCCTCGCTGCTGTCGCCCCCGCCGCCGCCGCCGCCGCCGCCGCAGCTCTGCAGCTGAGGCAATCCCGCTCCGTTCACCGCGCCCTGCACCGCCGCTTCCAGCATTTTCCCCGCAACAAGCAGCGGCCCCACCACGACCGCTGCCCTGGAATTCTCCCGGAGGCGGCCTCACGGGTCGAAATCGGAGCCGACGGAGAGATCGCGCATCGCCGACCTCGAACTCGGAGGCGTCGGAGGCCCAATGGCGGCCGGAACCGCGACGGAGTTCCGGGGGTTTCGTCGGCGGGGAGAAGAAGCACGGAGCCGCAGTAGCAAAGAGAAAGACACGGCGAGCTAGAGAGAGAGAGAGAGAGAGAGAGAGCGACGGGTGCTCTTTTTTATTGGTGCGGTTCCATGAATCCCGACGACGCGGGGCCGGCCAATGGGGCGCTGCCACGTCGGACGGGCGAGCCATCATGCGACACAGCTTGTGGCCTGGTGCTTGGTGTGGGGGGGGGGGGGGGGGAGAGTGGGAGCGGGAGCGTTTACCGGCGGTTGACCGGGGGGCGCACGTTAGGGAGTGGGGGCGCGTGGGGGCGGCCGCGAAATGACGGGAGTGCCCCCCTCCCCCCCGCCTTGACTTCGGGAGCCGGGGTGGGTCGCTGCGTAAAATAGCGGGGCGTGGCCGAGGAGAAGAGGGTAAAATAAGGAGGAGGGGGGGGGGCCGGGGAACCGGGAGTAACGGTAAGATAGTGAGGCGGAAATGAAGGGGTGGGGCCCGGTCGGAGACCCCCCTGACTGGCTGACTGACGTGGGGGGAGGAGTGAGCTGTCTTATCCAGCATGGGATACCCACCCTTCTTTTTAATCCATTTCTTTTTTTATTTTTCGTTATTATTTTTTTTTAAATAAATGGATAAAATGGAAACGGAGACGAAAAGGGGAAGTTGGGAAGGAGGAGGAGGAGGAGGAGGAGGAAGAGGGGGGAAATATCTGGCTGACTGGGATTCCGCAAGGGGGGGTTGGGGTTGGGGCTGGGGCCCACGATCCTTTTTCCCGCCAGATTGGTGCGATCCGGGCCATCGGTTCGGGATTTGGGGGAGCATCGGGGCCGTCCGCCGGCCCGAGAGGAGACGGGCTCGCGGGGGTCGCGGGCGGAAGCGGGTAAATTTTTACCCAGTTAGATCGGAATACGAGGAGCGAGCCCGACCCCGACCGGCCGGGACATATGACGTAAGCGTACGGTTGACTTTTTCGCTTATTGTCGATCGAGTTTTTGGATAGGGCCACGGCAAGTCCTCGTATTAAATTATTATATCCGTGATAAATATATCAAAAATTGATTTGTTATCACTAGAAAATTCTAAACCGATCTCAAATTAATGTATGATAAATTTATCCTATATCAATTAGATTTATATCATAAAAAAACCTTAAATTGATATACATGTTAACTGTCATGTGCATCCACCTCGAAAATGGATGGGTAAAATTGTCATAGGTGTACCAAGTTGGGATTTTTTTGTGATCAAAAAACTAGTTTTTAGTAAATTTATCACAGGTGCATCGGTTTTGGATTTTTCGTGATATTAACCATTTTATTTATGTAATTGGATTTCGAAACTCGTTGTTCCGGCAACGTGGCCCTAAGGATAATTTTTTTTACGAGATAAGTACACTGAAAGTCCTAGAAAACACTTGTCGAGATAATGCAATCGAGTCCTAAAGCTTGTTAGCATTTTTCATTTGTACTTGATTGCACCAATTTGATAAATTTAAGGATTTTATTGCACTTTTTGAAATTTTATGACTCAATTGTACTTTCTTAATAGGTTTTAGGACTTTATTATATTTTTTGAAAGTTTTAGAACTCAGTTGTATTTTCGTGATAAATTTTATTTGTTTTTTTATCTGTTATATTCTAACTCCCAACTCATTTTCAAACTTTTACTCCGCCTCTTTACAAATCGTGGGAATCAAAACCTGCATATGAAACTAAACTCCCTATCCCTAGCCCACCCTCCTCCTTTCCAAATAAGAAAGATGGTCATTTTTTAAGATTTTCAATATACTTATCCCAATTTTGTCATTTATATCGATACATTCGTTAATAAGATAGTAAATGATGATGTGGCCATCAAAAAGTTGTTAAATGTCATGCTTTCACCTATGTGTCGGCCCCGTGGGGCTTACATGGCTATCAGGTATTATACAAATTAAAAGAAACATTAATCCTTTGGAAAGAATAAATTTGCAACAGAAAAGAAGAAGAAATTGAGATTTATTTGCATCTACAATACTCATCGTTCCAGCGATAGGCCAACTTAATCGCAGTGATCGTTGCCGACAAAGCTGAAGATGCAAATGTGCAAATGTACAAATCAACTAGTTAAGCTGATAAGTCGAGGGAAATCGTATTTATATTAATATGCAAATTCTAATTCTTCTTTTGTTTATCTTCAATCAATATCCCGGCGTTTAATGCAGGTCACCCAGCATTTAATGCACATCGAAGCATATGGTTGCCCACTTAACCATGCAAACAAATCTTTCACATGCAAACCTTATTAGAAACTACACGTAAATTTAATGAACAAGGGGAGCGTGCATGCGAAATAAAACTGGGGCAGTATCTAGTCTCGATACCACGTTAGAGTCATGACACGATTAATAAGCAGTCTCTATCTCTTCATCCCTCTATGGGTGTCCGTGGTGGTTGGCGCCAATGCCGCCTTTGCCCGAGCTCAGCAAGAGTCTGGCCACCCTCGGCGATGGCTAGGAGGAGACACCGCCGGCCTTTATTGGCCGGCAGCAAATTTCCTTTTATTTTTGTATTTAGTTGGAAATTGATAATGTTTAATGCGACATCGCTTTAATTTTTGAGCCACATAAGCACCACGCGGACACCACGTGAGAGGTGACGTGGCACTCAACAGCCATGTTGGCATTTTCATTTAGGCTTTTGACAGAAGGATTAACACGAACAAAATATTACATGTCATGAGCGACACCGTTGAGAAAAAAAACAAGAATTTATGGATGGGATTGCACAAATAAAAAAAGTTTAGATTCCTCAGTGGCTTTATGCCTGAATTTTTTTCTAGGAAATTGTGCTTGAAACATTTGCAAATAGATTAACTTATTGGCGCCGAGATCGTGCGAATTATTTCTTGGCGAAATATGTTAATGAGACCAGTCATTTGGGCACAAGACGTCTACACGATGCGCCTTTAAGGATGTCCCCATCAAGTTTTTTTTTTCTTTTGGGTCACAATATTACTTTTCATATCACATAGTTAAATGACAAAGAACAGCCCAAACGGGCTTCAAACCGTGTTTATGACATGCATAAGATATTGAACTATACATGTTCTCCATGTGAAAATGGTATGTTTGGAACTCCAAATGAATCCTCACACGTTTTGATATGTTTAGTCATGTCTAAACACGTTTATGTATTGGGCTAGTGAAATCGAAACTAACTGTGCTTTTGGCAATATTACAAGAGTATATAAACTTTTTTCCTTTGTTAATCATGTCCCTCGTCTTTTTGACATTTAGCTCATTGTAACGCGTCCATTTATATAAATCACCGTGTCATGTAAATTGATGTGACTCGCTAACTCAATAAATGTTAAGCACGATAGGTGATGTGGCTCGCATACTTAACAAACATTGTGTTATTTCCATTTAGGAGTTGTCCGATGAGAGAGAGAGAGAGAGAGTGGGCTTGGACGATTTTAGCTATCTAATATGTCTCCACCATCGCGGCATCATCTCGAGAAGCCATGTAGAACGTCATTATAGAAAATTGATGGCTATTTAGCAGCATTAGCATTCACGTTGGCATTTTTTGTTCTCAATTTAATGGAGGCTTTACATGGACCAGCATTTGAAAACTCGAGGCACTTGATTAAAAAAAAAATAAGTTTAGATACTTGATCGTGAAATTAGCAAAAATTCGGATATTTGCGATGTCATCAGCCCTCGTATTAAAGAATTTGTACTTTCAACCCGTCGTATCATGTAACCCGGTCAATACACGTACTGCATTTGGAGCTTTAAAGTTACGACTCGATCAATAAGTTTGTATTATTGAGATTAAATTCAAATTTGACAAAATATGAGAACGATACGATCTGATTTCGTCGTGAAAATACCGATTGTTAGCTCTCTAAAAACAATGGGTTTCCTAAAAAAATGGGCGACTTGGATCAGCTATCTATGCCTAACTATTTTCATGAAAATACCGATTGTAAAGAATTTTGTTAACCGCTATCTATGAAGTGAGATATTTATTAAAGGTCCGTTTGTTTCGTGGAAAATGAGTGATTTGAAAAAAAATTTCCAAAAAAAGGATTGTTTATATCGTTTAGAAAAATTATATAGTCAACAAAAAATATATTCATCATCAATAACAATTTGTGTCTAACTATTGTTCGTGGGCGATGAAAAAATTTTCCATTTAATTATTTTTTTAAACGATATAAGTAATCATTTCTCAAAAAATATTTTTCAAATCACTTATTTTCCGTCAAAACGAACACAACCTAAGTAACTAAATATGTATTCAGAGCATTAATTATTCTTTCTGAAGTGTAGTGTTTTGAAAATCGAGGCATTAAATATGGTATAAGTGCCTCAAAGAGCACCCATTAACAACATTGCTGATTATGTTTTACGTAAATTAATAATAATCACAAGACCAAAAAAAATTTAACTAATAATCTAAATTAACCAATGATGATACAGGTTATTGCAATTCACCCAACTTATGTTGCATGAAAAGATTTGTCGGTGGATAATAATTGTGCCTTAACAATGTAGGTGCTTATCTTCAATGCATGCGCATCCTTTAAAATGTTATCTTGTCTAACAAAGAAAAGGTCTGTTCTTAGTGAGTTCCTTTGAAGCATTTGTTGCACAAATTTAACGAAGGGATTTCGCTTTTTCAAAGTAATGATTGTGCACACATGTCTTCAGGGGCCATCGATGTATTAGAAATTGTTTTTAAGATTTCTTTATTTGGTATCTTAATACATGCTTCGAAAGCACCTTTTAGAAAAACCTAAAGAAAATGTCTTTGATAAAATGCAGTAAAGTCAAGGATCTTCATAAGCTCTTTTACCAATTTGTATAGTTAGATCGGTACAATTAAGGTACTAACAACACCGTTTTCAGTCAAAAAACAAGAAGTGAAATGGCATCATTCTTCCTAAGAGAGAGGAAATACGAAGAAAACTTACGAGGAAATTCTTTCCACTGTACTGGAAAGTTCCTTCCCATGTATTCCATTGAGCATTTTAAAAACTTGTTTAGCTCCAAATCTCTGTTCTCTTATCTGAAAATTATCATTCTTGTACTTTTTAAAAAAATATGGCACGAATCTTTCTATTAAATTTAATAATCAGAATGCCGGCATGGCCAATATAAACACACTCGTCACTTTCTTATTTGCAAATATAAGATTCACAAACAAGAATAAAGGAACACGGATACCAATATCTTTAAACGGTGCTGAGTTAGATTAATGCTAGCACTAATTTGTATGGCACAACTGATCTATGCTAGTGTGTAATTTAATAGTTGGTAGATTGTTTTTTTTGATGCGTGAACTTTTTCCATAGAGAAGGATAGAAGTCGCAATTGATCTATATAATAACGTTATATTTGGTGAATTTTATGTGTTTCATTAACCAACCAACCCGTTATTACCAACACGAGGTGTATTTTCATCTATGCATGAGCCACTTTAACAAAGTCTAGACTTCTTTACTTGTAAGTGTTTGCTTGAGTCTCACGACTAACATAGACCCATGCATATATTATTTTTTTGGGATATGAGTATTAGAAGTCCTAAAACTTGTCACAAAAGTGTAATTGAGTTCTAAAACTTTCAAAAAATGTAAATAAGTCCTAAAACTTGTCACAAAAGTGCACTTGAGTCTTAAAACTTTTAAAAAGTGCAAATAAGTCCTAAAACTTATCACGAAAGTGCAAACAAGTTCTAAAACTTGTCACGAAAGTGCAAACAAGTCCTAAAACTTTCAAAATGTACAATCAATAGAAGAACTTGATTGAACCAATTTGACAAGTTTTAAAACTTGTTTGCACTTTTTTTAAGTTTTAGGACTCAAGTGCACTTTTATAACAAATTTTAGAATTTGTTTGCACTTTTTGAAAGTTTTAGGACTCAATTGCACTTTCGTGATAAGTTTTAGGACTTTGAATGCACTTATCCGTATTTTTTTTTGGTCGAAAGACCCATGCACATATTAACCATGTTCATAGACGAACATCACTCGATAAGTGCACGACGCAAACTGCACCTTGTTCGACGCTTGTCTATCGTTTGAACAAACAGGCCTGCACAGTAAGGCGATATTAACGAGTGCCTTGGGAATCATGCACGTTCGACAACGAGGATTACACTTTCGATGTCCTTACGACAATGTAAAAAAGTCGATTAGAGTTGGCCTTTCGAGCGATCCGGGTCTCTTGGCCGGGACATCGTTGTCCGACGCATCGTTTCTGACCGACAAAACCAATCACGTCTGGACGGTGTTTGGCTGCGGTGTTTAACTAATCACTAATATCGTTTGGTTTTTTCTGTCGTGGCGGGTTTCCTACGGCAAACAGTGGCCGGACCCTTGTCAGTTGCACTGTCTCTGTCGTATTTCGTAGTCAGAAGTTTTGTCTTTCAC
Organism: Syzygium jambos; assembly: GCA_031216235.1. Lineage (NCBI taxonomy): Eukaryota > Viridiplantae > Streptophyta > Magnoliopsida > Myrtales > Myrtaceae > Syzygium > Syzygium jambos. The sequence goes on from CM062225.1 coordinate 22,230,085, forward strand.
TGCTCCAACCAAAACCCTCCATCAATTTAATTTTCGTTAGTAAATTACAAAAACAGAAATTAAATATCCTAGGTACGCAATCCCCGTAGACAGAATTCTTTAATAAGAACGTCTTCTTGCCTTGAAGAAGATGTAATTAAACGAACGAACTGAAGGCAGTGACTATCGTTCAAGAATCAAGACAATAATGAGCTTGCCGAGTAAACATATAAAAAAGAAAAACACGACAATGAACTCGGTACAACGATGTATGTCAAGGGACCATAGAAAAACCCCGCAACCGTAGTTGAGTCAGCATCATATGATAATCTACGCAAGAAACTAGAAGATACCATGTTAAAAATTGCCGTTGATGTTTTGCAATTTGACGTTTCTCACTTCCTTCCGACCTCAATACACTAACTTTCAGTACAATAAACACAGACCAATCCTAGTAATATTTGAAATGGACAATGGTAGACTAAGTACAAGTAAGTGGAAATAACTGATTTCCATAATTCACACATACATAACATCTCAGACTCTAGCCTCTTCCCTATGTACCCTAACCTAGTGGCCATCGATCAGGTTGTATCCTCTTCCCTATGTAGCCTAACCTCTTAAATCAATCGAACATCTCAGATCAGCATGAAGAACATGTTGTATACCTATCCCTGGATATTGCTTCTGCTCCAATCATAATCATATGGAGAACGCTGTGCTCTTGGATATACGATTAAATGGAAGGAGAAGAAAACTCTAAAGGGCTAAGGATCAGCACAGGAACTGAAATGGCATGAAGCACAACTTCTGCAACATCTTGGTTTTCTTATGAGACTTCCTTCTCCTCCTTTCCAAGGCCGAAGTATTTTCACTTGTTGATGCACGGGATGCAACATCTTCACAACCAGATTGGCTTTTCCCATCTCCAACTACATGCTTCAGATTCCTTCCATCCACTGCTTTACTTCTTATAGCTGAAGCTGTATCAAGCAGAGAGGAACCAGTTTTGGGGATGTCATCCCGTTCATGACTGGTAAATGATCCTGCATATGATTAAATGTCAATTTAGTTGCCTTTGCGTGATTCAGATCAGTGAAACAATAGTAAGAGCAATTTTAACATTCTAATGTCAGTAATAAAAATAACTACTGTCTACACTGACCGCAAGAAATTCTTTTAAGAATTTCAAAGGCATCCATGCACAAAAAGTACTAGATGTATACGGCATTATTTTTGGCAGTCAAAGAAAGGAATCTACATCAGCGAGACGAGGTGGCTTTGCTTCACTTTACAACTGTTCAAAATCTCTTACAGAGACCAATTACCACATAAAATTAGCACTGGCAAAGCCACAGAAAATCTGTCCAGCACAATGATGAATTTTATGTTGATCACGATAAATTAACTTGCGCTAATGATCCTTTGCTGCCTGTCTGATCTAATTCTAGATTCTGCGCTTCGAGTTGTGTATAAATTAAACTAAGAAAAACAAGCAACAAATTCAGTCCTTTGTTTATGTTAGCTGGCTAATTCCCTCATAATGGAAACAGTCTCTGTTCTTCTCCTTAAGGGTCAAACAAAACCTGCTCATTTAAGAGTTTCAATTTGTTGTTTTCATATTTGAAAGAATCATAGGATGCAATATCTTCTCCCTGGTATCCCCAGAATCCTGATAGAGAGCTCCCGCTTCCCCACAAGCGACTCTTTGGAGAAGAAGGCCCCTGACAAGAATAAGCAGGCACAGTCTTCCGTACGTATTTCAACATCCAGGGCATCAGTTAGGAACATAAGTTGAAAAGAAGACTGGGGAGATGAGAATATCACATTATATAAATTCAATTCTTCTGTCCCTAAGGAAAAGAGATGTTCTTACAGGCATCTAAGAGCTGTAAGCAAGATAAGCAATGAAATAGCATAAGTATGCTAATTCAATCTACACCCATAAGCAGAGTAAGCTATTCACGAAATTAGAGATCAAATGAACACTTAACAATGATCGCTACTCACAACAATGTTGGAACTAAAATATCAGAAGTCAATAAAAGCAATTAATTTGCTTAGGACTTTTTTTTCTAAAATTTACCTGAAGTCACTTCATGTGTAACCACATTGGATGGTTTAACAGTTGATACACTGAACTTCGCATGCGCATCCTTCTGCTCGACCTCTTGGTGCTGTTCAGCCTCAATGTCTTGCAAAAGGGCCAATGTATCAAAACATTCATTTGATGACACGGTCACGCAACTAGAATTGTCTGAACTAGAGGAAGGTGACTGAGGATTATCAAGATCCCGCAGCTCCAAGAAGTCATCCGAGACATCAACATTTGCATGCAGATCTTCCATTGGACAGTTCTGAGGAGCATCTGCTGCCACGACCTGTAATTTCCAACTCTATTATTCACCCACTCGTGCAAAGAGAATTTTACCACATGGCAAATGGTTCGTCTCCCTTTCCCCAAAGAACAGATATAGAATACAAGCAACAAAGAAGGAGATCATATGAAGACAGAATCTAATATGTTCCTTCAGTCATGTGAGAAAATGTAAATTCTATTGAGCAAGAGGATCTCTCACGAAGTAGACAAAAAATTGGCATCCTTATCATGTTTACAACGCATCAAAAGCTTATCACAAGACCATCTAAGCTCAGCATCCTACATTTAAGATCTTTAGAGTAACTCAATTTAGGTGGACTTCTATAGCATGCAAGAGCCAATTGTGTGAAGAAAACTCCCAATATAGCAAAACTAGCTGATCTTACATGATTGAAGACCATAATGTAACTTATTCATCAGGACATTGAAAAATGTTTTGTCACTTAGTGCTTCATAAAATAGATGGACAGGGAAAACCATGTTATATTTGGAACAGTAACTCATAGCCAATAACTTCATTATCGATAGTTGTACTGACATCAGAAATGATCAAGGTCAGCCCTGTTGGGAGCATAATGATAACCATAGGAAAGTCGAAGAATAAAACTCGTCAAGAGTAACTCTTATGGGAAGAAGAAAAACTTCAACAACCAGACATGGATATCTAAGTGGTTTAGCGCTTTTCTAATAGAAACCTATTACCAACATAACGTATCGACTGTGAATTATCCGACCTAAGAGGCTACATATGTTCAAGGTTAGATATCTAGATGCAAAGATGTTCAGAAGAGCTCAAAAAGCATTCAAGAAGAGCTACAATTGGACAATAAAATTTACCTGGTGGTTGCTTGTGGATCCTTTTTCAGTATTGCTCCTGGAGGTAATGGTAAGCGAAGCAGTTGACAAGTTGTTGCTTCCTCTAGAAATGTCAGAACCATCAAATGTTCGGGCATTCTGGTCAACGGGGTATACATGTTCTCGGAGAACTCTGCAAAGTGAATCTGCTCCCTGCATTTTGCCCATCCGAACTCAGAGTGGAGGAAGCAGACTTAATGATAAAAGCAAAATAAACATGTTGATATTTTAGCCTATAGCTCAACCGATCTTGTTACCTTTGCCCTGGTTTCACAATTTGACCCATTCCTTGTTATTTTGTACTCCTGCATTATCCAATCGGTTTTAGAAACCTCTGAAGCTTGTAGCTCAAAGTATTCGAGAGTTGTTTTCCAGCCGCTAATGGAGGAATTTAAAGGTACCCTAAGGGGATCCCCTTTGGGCTTCCAGATTCCATGCTCTGTAACTCTACTGTCCTCCGAACATGTCGAGTACCACATATCCTCTGCATATATCATCTCCATGAGTCAAGTACAATTCTGGCAAGCACTTCTTATTTCCTTGATAGGCTGACAAACAATTTTCTAAATCAACTACAATTTTCTTAACACAATCCAAATGAAACCGCTTGAAGCGAACAGTGCAGTTCCTCTAGACATGCAACTGATTTCTCACTTTACTCGATTTTGTCTCTATGAAACATTGCACCGCCTATTTAAATTTCCCTACTGCTATAATAAGCAGGTACTATAATAAGACACGTATAACTGTAAAAACCATTATACATATTCTACGCCATTGAGAGCATCTCCTTGGCTCAATCTGACTTTGTAAAAGGCACATGCTTCTTGCCCAAAGCACAAAGTGGCCAATGCAAGCACATCATAATAGACACAAAACGCCGAAGGACAAATGTGCAAAATAAGTCTTCTCAAATTACAACTTCACGTGTCATGTTTCATTCTCTTCCTTGTTCCTTTTTTTTTTCCTTCCTTTATGGTAAGTAAGATAATTTCATTGCGCTTCAAGACTTTGTGAGCAGACTAGGCCCACATACAAACCCCTAATCGGGTGACACATTCTCTTCTTTCTCATGATAATAAAATGTTACTTTGCTTTAGTATTATTAATCAAGAAATCACAACAATAGAATCTAGCTTAGCTAGCACAGTAATGCTAATAAGTAGGATAGAGACATTCTGTCTTGTAAGAGGTACTATAAGTCGGAAAACTTCTACTTCAAGCAGGATCACAGTTGTATCAGGGCACAACTAGCTATGGACTCCATCCAAGTTGGACTGGTTTATTAAGATGTTTGTAATAACTTGAAACATGCCTCTCACTATATATGAAAACAGGTTCACCCGACAAGTTACTACTTAGAAAGCGAGAACATACAGTGGAGATGCAATTTAAATCTCCTCAGATACGCACGACATCCAGATGGATGAGAATTGCCATCCAAAGGTAAGAAGCGCAGGGCAAGCGTGGGGAAACATGGGCTGAGCCTTAGCATAACAGACATTGTACCAAAGAAATAATTTTACTCCCAGGGTCTCCCTACTCTCGGAAATATTTTGATATGATGAAGCAGGAATATCGCTAATCTATAGGAGTTAGACATCATGCTGCTAAAGCATTTAAAAGTACTAATTAAACCCAGTGGTTGCATATGGGAAACATGGCATATGGAGAATATAGAGGCTTTGAGCCTTCTATACTTAAGTGTAGACCCCCAACCAGGTCCAGCAAGAAGGTCAAAGATATATTGTTGATACATTGCATTCATAGGACTATCTACTCAAACAACTTAAGAGTCTGACACTGCAGGCCGGCATAAGGGAATAAAAATGCTCAAAATTAGACATTCAACAGTAAGCAAAACCTGAAAAGAGCAAAAATTTGGAAAAACACAACTCTTACCTGGTAAATTTTCAGGTCGATACAAGAAGGGATTTAAATCGGTGATTACATTCCCAGGAATTGAATGATCATACATAATCCGCACCAACGAATCGAAGAGTTCCTTATCAGAACAACCATATTTGATATCAGCCAAAGGTTCAACTGCCGGAGGACACATGATCTTGACTTCAATTTAATTGTCTCTTGAGAAAATGCCCCACGACCAAGATGATTTTCAATCTGGAAAAGAGCAGAAGAAAAGTAAAGGCAATGTCACAGGAGAAAAAAGGTAAGGGAAAATTATTTAATCGACAAAGTAGTGTAACAAGGCAGAGCATGGATACTCGAAATTTTGCAAAGTAAAAGCTGCAAGTAGAGCATCACAAGTACAATGGGGATGACTAAGCACATCTAGTTACTTTCTGATAGTTATAACCACATTTGAGAAATCCCTATCATTCAGTTGTATCCACATAACTCTAAATGTAATTCTCCTTGCATCCATTTTAAGTAATTTATTCTAAAAGTAAGTCGCGTAGAAGTTATTTCAACTGATGGAACGAAGAAGTGGACAATTACAGGTCATAACTAAAGGTCCCAGATGACGCAGCATGGATAGACAAAAGTTACATAAGCATGAAATCAAGCATTTAGATAATCACATTCCAGCAAACCTCACCAATCTGTCGTGTTCGTAACATCGCGAACGCAACAATCATAAAATGTCCATAACAACAAGGAGCCAAGCTTTTACACCCACAAAGTGGGCTCGGGTACGCGAATCTTCTCGCTTTGTTGGGCTCAACCGCAAAACACTCACGATCAATACAAAAAGAGAATATGTTGATCAAAAGAAAAGCATAACCCCAATACCCATTACAGAAATATCCAAGACCCCAAGAATTTTCTCGCCTGATGGCTCGACTCACGCTCTTCATCTGAAGCAGTAAGAAACAGCGACCCTCATAAGTACCTAATCTGGCACAAGACAAGCAGTCCTACCGCTATCAGCCCAACACCCACCTTCTAAAATCTACCCTCATCGCCATCAATTCGAAAACCCTCTCAGACGACGATCGCCACACCAGGACAACATTTCCACATATAGAAAATAGAAAAACCCAACCACAAGAACCTTATTTGACACGAGACTCCATAATTAGGAGATTACCCAAGCTCATAATTACCTAATCCGGCACAACAAAGAGCAGTCCTACGGCCGTCAGCACAACACCCGCCGTCTAAATTCTACCCTCATCGCCATCGATACGATTCGAAAACCCTCTCTCAGACAGACGATCGCCACGCTCGGACAACATTTCCAGATTTCGCCCAAAAAAAAAAACCCGGTACCACCACGACCACAACAACCACAAAAGCCTCCACTCCACTGACACGAGACTGCGCGAAATTCGCCGAAATTCACCCGGAGCTCCGACGAAGCAGAGAGCAATCGATCGGTTCCCTTCCCCCAAATCACCACCACCCCCCCGTCCCCTCCCGAACAAGTCCCGAAAGACCTCCCCGAAATCCCGGGGGGGGGGGGGATCCGACAGGGCCGGCGAACGAAACGCGAGCTCGCGAGAGTCCGAATTGCGATCGCAATCGAAGGAACGGCAGCGATCGAAGGGGGGGGGGGGAATTCTAACCTAGACAGAAGAAGTAGACGACGATGGAGAAGGACCGAGTCGTCGCCGTCGCAGTCGCCGTCGCCGTCCCCCCCACCACCACCACTTCGTTCGCTTCTGTCGCGCAGGGGCGAGAGAGAGAGAAGCCGATGATGCCTTTATAGTGGTTGGATCAGAGAGGTGGACCCCCGCTTGACCGTGGTTAACGGAGCTGACCCCCGCCCACAGTTTAGCGATCGGCCCACTCCCCCCACCTCCCACTCCCTAATCCTCCCCACCACCGTCGTCACAGTCACTGACGTCAGCGGCGCGAAGAGAAGAGAGGAGAGCTCGCGGTGCGGCATCGTTTTGGCCAGTGAGGGTCGACTACGCGGCGCGCTCCCCATTGGTCCAGCTCGGCCTAACACGCCGGCGGGGCCCACCGGATCCGCCCCGGGGTTGGCTGGGGGGGGCCGTGTGGGGTCCCGCTCCATCTCGGCCGTCCGACGTCGCCGAGCGCACCGTGGTGCCGGGCGCACGCCGCGACGGCTCGCGGTGGGGACGCGGTTCGTTGCGAATCCGGAGGAATCTTCCAAAGGCATCGGGGACACGTGGCGCGTCTTTTGGCGAGTTTTTTCCCTTGCTTTTTGCTCTTGGAACGAGTCTCTGCTGATCCTGGTGTGTGGGCCACCGCCTGATCCATTGAACTTTTTTCTTTCCATAGATAGGAATCATGTCCTGGCCTGAAATTTGCACGTTCCAAAATCTTTTTTTTTTTAGATGTTTAGGTTGCTGTTATTTCGCAAAAAATTAAATGATTTAAAATAGGGATAAGCGGTTCCCGATTCGGTCCGGTTCCAAGGTGGAACCGGGAACCGGACCGAGAAAACCGGTTTCCAATTTTGGGAACTGCGGATCGGTTACTTAGAGTTTAGGATTTTTTTTTATCAAACATTTACGGTTTGGTTCACATTTTACTAATTTTTTTTAATAAATTTATATCAATGAAGTTCACTTAGGGTTTAATTCACATTTTACTAATTTTCATCAATGATAATGAAGTTCACTTAGAGTTTAGTTCACATTTTATTAATTTTTTTAAAGAAAATATATATATATATATATTAAATAGTCGGTCCTGTCCGGTCCGATCCGGTTCCCCCTTGAAACTGGGAACCGAACCGCCCGGAAACCGGTTCCGCTTTTAGGAACCGGGAACCGGACCGATAGTCCCGAGAACCGGACCAAACTCGTCGGTCCGGTCCGGTCCAGTCCGGTCCCGATTTAGGCGGTCCAAGTTGCTCACCCCTAATTTAAAATATATATTTATGAAAATGATGTCTTGTATCGCTTAAAATAATCAGTCAACAAAATATATTTTTATCATTAATAATAATTTATTCCCGAATGTTTTGGTAGACGATTAAAAAGAATTTCGTTCGTCGTTGTAAGAGTTATAAGCGATTATTTTGTGGAAAATGTTATTTCTTACCGTTCAATTTTTCGCAAAACAAACGGAGTTGTAGCGTCCACTCATATTCAAAAATAAGATTCGCGAGATTTGAAAAAGAAAAAAAACATAAAAAAAAATTGTGAATTGCTTCATAGGATTGGAAATTCCGGACAATTGCTCGCTCGCTCATTTCTCCAGAACAGTTTGTGTGCAGAGCGCATCTAAACTTTTTCTCGATTCCATAAAAGGGTATTCAGTGTTAGCGAGCCACGTGCTATCCGCAGGGGAGTGCTTAATCCAATGCCGCGGATTTATCCTCACCGTCCGCCGGGCGATCCCATCGCCCTCGCAACGCCATGCAAAACGAACGATGTACTTACACTTAAGCCCCTTATTCGTAGACTAATCAAAGTTTTCTGAAAATCAATGGTAGGCTAATGATTGAAACTTGTGGCGTTCGGCTTGCAAGCTAAGTTATGGACTACTCGACCAATCACCGAGACGGCAGCGTCCATCTTGCCGACACGAGACCAATGCATGTCGGGCGCCCAATAATGAAGCGCGTCATATTTCCAAATAAGATAAAAAGAAGAAGTTGTTAGTGCCTCTTTTTGGGTCGATGACAAAGTACGGTGGGGGTGGAATGAAATTGATTTGAAATCAAAAGAACCAATCGCTTTCCCAGGATGCTTCCTAAAAGAATATCTCATATGGGGTGGTAAAGGGATTCGATGGCAGGTTTTGACCCGCCTGATATCGGTGACTTTTGAGGGCCTCTCTATTTATGATTTTTTGGCTAGGCAAATATATTTCTAATTATATAAATATTTTTTAAGATTAATATAACGAAAGATCCTAAATTTGTATGCCCAAAAATTAATTTTTTGACCACAAAAACCTTAAACTTATACACTCAAAAATTAATTTATTGATCACAAAAAATTCCAAACTCATACACCTGTGACAGATTTACTCTAAACTAACTATTTGATCACCAAAAACTCCAAACTGGTATATTTGTAACAGATTTACCCTCTGTTAAATTTGATTTATATCACGAAAGATCACAAAATGATACACATGTGACAGACGGAAGGTAAAACCCCGAATCGGTACACTTGTCAACTGCAATATTTGGACATTAATTGTAGATTATGAAAATATATTTCATTGATTAATAATTTTAAGCAATGTAAGTAATATTTTTAGGAAAATATTTTCCAAATTATATATTCTTGCGAAACAAACGGAGCCTAATTCGAATTTCTAATTCGAACCTAGACAAATCTAGTCTAAATCGATACCCCGCATCTCTTGTTTTTAGAGTCACAATCGCCCCGTTTTTTTCTTTATTTCTTATATGTCTCGGTTGCCCGTGAAAAAATGTCCTCTTCCTTGATTCTTCTCGTGTCTTTAAATGGGCTTATTCCGTCGTGTGTTCTGACTTTTCTTCGCAAGAATCTCAACCTAGGTCGACCGATCCTTCGTAACTCGATTTTCATCTTCCGTGCATTCTTGAGTCAATCGATCGCCGTCACCACGTACTTCACCTAAGCTTTGCCAATTGGAGGCTCGGGATCAATGAGCTTATCGGACATTTCATGGTTGGGTCTAGGTCAACTGTATTGTCATGGTCTTTATGGTTGATGAGCTTGTCAGGCATTCCATCGATTGGATGGATTAACTGTATCGTCATGGCTTGGTTTTGGCCATCAGTTTCTTCACGTGTGGGCTTAGAGAAACTTTTTCTTCGCTCGCTAAAACTATTTTCATGAAAACGGGGCATTGTTTTCATTCCCTTTTTTTTTTTATGCGTTCTCGAAATATTTGTTAAGCCCGAACATGTCGTTAGCCTTTTGTTGTTTCAAAATTCATACTGCGAGATGGGCACCACCTCTTAAAAGTGGGGATATGGCTTATGGGAGTGTCGTTCCTTGCAAATTTTATAATCTCAATTATGAGACAAGTCATCGATTTTAGAAAAATTATCGACAATAATTTATATCTGAATATTTTCGTGGGGTGAAAATATTTCTCTTTCGTTCATCTTTGGAAGCAATTCAAACCATCATTTTTAGGAAAAATTAAATTGTTGTTAATAATGGAAATATTTTCCATTGATTTGTTATTTCAAGCTACATAAGTGATCATTTTATGGAAATATTTTCTTAATCGTTCATGATTCGCAAAACAAATGAAGCCTAAGATGTGATATTTATGCCCTTTCCTTTTTTCATTAAAGGAGCGCCATCAAATTCAGATTGATGACTGAACAATGCAAATTCGGCCTCTACCCATCCTCAATATTTATATGGAACTAAATATCCATTTATTTCTAAGAAACACGTCCCTCTGTAATAATAATTGTCGATCAAATAACATATGTGATTGTCTTTCCTGGTCAAGATCGGATTTTACAATCTTAGTCGTTATGGGCCTGTTTAGTGACATTTTCTATTTATTTGTTCTTCTGTTCTTCGGAACAAAAAAAAAGAACAGAAATTTATTTGTGTACGTCATTTAATTTTTCTATTTTTCGGGATAAATCAGTGACTAGGGAATAGATCTTGAGCGGAAATAAGAAGTAAAAAAAATCAACTTTTCTGTTTTCGGGAACAAAAAGAGAAACGGTGTCATTTAGAGAAACAAGCTTAGCGTAAGCTAAACCCTACACCCTACACCTTAAACTCTAAACCTTATACTCTAAACTCTAAATTCTACACATTAAGGCTCCGTTCGTTTCATGGAAAATAACTTCCGGGAAAATATTTTCCGGTGTTCGTTTCATGGAAAATAACTTCTCACGGAAAACATTTTCCCCCACGGGCAAAACACCTTCACTTTTGAGGAAAATGACTTCCTCTTTTTTAGGAGAGGAAAACATTTTCCCCCTCCTTCTTTCACCATTCATTTTTTTTCTTTTTCCTTTTCTTTTTCTTTTTCTTTTTTCATTCTTCTTCTTCTTCCTCAACCGGCCAGGTCAAGCCTCGCCTTAAGCCGGTGAGGCTCAATCCGGCGAGCTTGAGCCTCGCCAGCCTGTGGCAAGGCTCCAGCTCGCCTGGTCCGGCACGGCCGAGCTTGCCTAAGGACGGTAGGGCGAGCTCGCTTGATCCGGTGTGGCCGAGCTCACCCAAGGTCAATTGGGTGAGCTCGGTCGCGTTGGATCAGGCGAGCCGGAGCCTTGCCACAAGTTAGTGAGGCTCGACCTGGCCAGTTGCTGGCCGCCATCGTGGCTAGTGACCTGTTGAGGAAGAAGAAGAAGGAAAAAAAAAGAAAAAGAAAAATAAAAAAAGAAAAATAAAAATATTTTTTTAAAAATAAAAATAAAAAATTATTAAAAGTAGTGCAAGGAAGAAAAATTTTTCCATACTGAAAAATAGAAAATATTTTTCGAAACTTTTTTCAGATTTCAGCTAAACACCGAAAAATTGTGTCATTTTCCAAGAAAATAACTTCTTGGAAAACATTTTCCATAAACGTAACATTTTCTGCGAAACGAATGAAGCCTAAATTCTAAACCCCATGCCCTACATCCTTGAGCCTAGACTCTACATTCTAAACCTTAAACCATACACCATACACCATGCACCCTACACACCTTATATCCTAAACCCTATACCTTAAACCATACACCCTACACCCTAAAGCTCAAAAAGTCTATGCACCTGTTTATTGTAATACCTAAAGTTTTACTGTCAACCTTATCGTATTATGAGTTATAAACCTATGGAATTTTTTTTTTTGATGACCGAGGTGTCCGCGCGGCCAGTGAGCTTGCGCTCAAACCAGCGGTGAAGCCCGACTAGTCCTCGGGGGGGCTAGCGCAGCATCCCACCGCCACGACCATAAACCTATGGAATTCTCTGCTGCTATTTCCAACTATCCATTTTTTGTAACTATCACATTTGATTTTCTGATGCCATCTTAGAATATCTTTTAAGGGCATGCAAAACAGACTATTTGAACCGAGAACCACCCAAATTGGACTGAACCAGCCAGTTTGATTCGGTTTTCGGGAGTGTTGGTCTGGTTCTTAGTTCTTAAAAATGAAACTGGTATCCTGGCGGTTCAGTTCTCGGTTTTAAATGGAACCGCACCAACTATATATACTTTTTTGTTCATTTCTTCAAAAAAATTAGTAAAATGTGAATTACTCTGACGATTCTTCAACCGTGCTGTAATCTGTTTCATCTAGTATATTTCCTGTTGGGTTGCAAATATATACTGATCAAATGCATGGTTGTACAGTGTAGTGCCATTTGATAATTCTAGCTCTTTATTTCTCCTTATACGGTAGCTTTTGACACTTGGGATCTATGAAATTAAGCTGTGAGTTTATTGTGATGAAACCAGTGATTTGGAGGAGCTCTTACTTCATGCTGAGGAGAGTCTAGAGGAAACGGACAAATTGAACTTTAGATGCTTTGAAATTGATTTGGAGGAACCCTTACTTCATCCGGATATCTTATTGTCCAATTACGCTGCGGGTAAAGATAAAGTTTCTCTACAAGTAATTCTATGCGTCCTTGCCATAAAAAAAAAAGTTACCAATTCCATTGGACCAGACCGGATCGGGAACCAATCATTCATAATATCTTGATCGATAAAGTCTTACAAAAGTTTTGTTTTATCCGAACATGAATTGTTAAGTTTCCATTGACATTTTTATAGTTAAATGAAAAAAATTAGGAATAGAAATTTCTAAGGTCGTACCAAACGCATTCTATTCTTTTTAATTCCAGGAATAGAAATTTTGTGCAATTACCATATGCTTTCTTCTGCTCAGAAACTTGTCCAATGAATAGAAATAGAGAAAATTATTTCTGAACATAAATTGTTGCCAGGAACAGAAATGTTACCATATGCACCCTACAATTTTCACCCTTCTTGTGGCCATCTTGAAGAGCGCGTACTTGTGTGCACTACGCCAGATGCTCAGAAAGTCTCGAACAATCAAGCTATTACTAGCCAGAAAAATGCTATCAGGAACTATAGCTTGAAATTCCAATAGAGCCCGGCTAAGATAACGATGAGGTCATTTTGTTGGGATAATCACCTTAGGCCGCAACTGTTAGTATAATCTCGAATTGCTTAAATATATATACGGTACATTATAATAATATATTTAAGTAATATGGGATTATACTAACACCCCCAATGCATGTAAGTCTCTCCCTCACACGTGCTTGATTCAACTCGACTATTGTGAATGGACGTGATTCCTATTTTGTGTGTGTGAGAGACAATTGGATGGCTAGGATCTAAATTATTGATGACCTGTAGACCTGTCAAAATGGGTCACAAACCCATTTCTTAACCCATTTATTAGTAAATGGGTCATAAATGGGTTAGTTATATTTAGTAAATGGGTCATAAATGGGTAGAAGTCTTATATTAGTGTTAAATGGGTCATAAATGGGTCGCAAATGGGTCATAAATGAGTTTACAACCGATTTAAACTCAACGCATTTCTCTCACCCTCACTCAATCTTGCACTCACTCATTCTGCACTCTCATTTCAGTTTGGGTATGAATTTTCTTATATTTAATTAAATATGGAAGTATTTTAGTAATATGGGTCTAATCGGGTATGGGTTGGGTATGGGTCAGGTCGGGTATGGGTCAACAAAATTGCATTGCGCATAAATGGGTCATAAATGGGTTAATGGGTCAATTTGGGTCGGACCATTTATGACCCGACCCAAACCCAACCCGACCCACCCATTTGACAGGTCTAATGACCTGTGCTCTAATACTATGTTGAAATTTTTAAACAAAATCTTAAGCTTGGCAGAGGGGAATTGCACGTAAGTATGGCGCGTTATGACCATGCATTTAGTTGATGTGGAATTTATACGAACAAACATGACATAAACACGGGAAGCCATATCGCGATCTATATCTCAATCTTGATCTCGACCTGCGCTAGCAATCTCCGTTGGCTACTTGTTATTGACAACCACCATTTGCGGTGGCTATCTATCAACGAGACGACCACCGTTGTGATGGCTATGTATCAAGGACGACCACCATGTCGGTGGTCCCATCCATTTGTCCAGGTGACAAACCGCGCATTTAGGATTGATTCCGAATTGGCAGAAATAAAACATTCTAAAAACTCATGCTTAAAAGAATTAGGAATGGCTGAACCTCGATGACATATATATTTCCTTTTTCTTGCAATTTGATACCTCAATTTTTTTCATTCAATTAAATGTCTTAAATTTTCAAAATTGATATGCGCACGTAAACTCATGAGAATAAGCCTAGTTATTAAAATGTGCTCTAGCAAAAAATTTACGTACTTTTAATATCATTGTTTAAAAATATCGTATATTTTGTATTTAAATAATAAATAACCTTTATAATTATCTCTATAGACGTATACATTACATATATTTGAGATTTGAGCAAGAAATCGCCAATTACGATTAGAAGCATGAATATAATTGAGAATATTGTGATAAGAAGCAACCATGGCAAAGAAAAAATAAATAATTAAGAAACTGAATCGTTAAAGTTAGTCAACTAATTTCTCATGAAAAATGAGAGGTGCAAGAGGAGGGTAGCCCGGCTCCCCGAACTCCTTTGGGATTTACATTGTTTGAATACCCTGTCATTGGATATTTTGTTTAATAACTCTTAAGCTTTCGATAATATCGTCGTGTTTTTCGACAAAAGAACAAGGAAGAAGAACAGTCACTACCTTGAAAAATGACAGCACCGTCGGCCTCTCATTTCTCATACCATACAATTAAATTTAATAGTGGAACAATTGCCAATCACCCTTCGATTATAGATCAATTTTAATTTTTGTTTTTATCCTTTTGAGTGTATTTCAGCTTTTTAGTGCGCCATTTTTCAATTTTTTGCACCCAATATCTTTTTTAATCATTCGTTTAGAAAATGGGATAATGATACAAATAGTCCATGAATTTTGGTTCAATGTGCAATTTGATCCATGAACTTTTAATTTGTTTAATATAGTCCTTGAACTTTAGCCTAATATTCAATGTGGTCCCTAAACTTTTAATTTGTTCAATATGGTCAATGAACTTTTGGTACATGTTTAATCTAATCTCTAAACTATATGAAAATGTACAATATAGTCCCTAAACTTGAATGAATAGAAGGACTACGTTGAACATTTTTATAAAGTTCAGGGACTATATTGAACATGTACCAAAAGTTCGAGGACCACATTGAACAAATTGAAAGTTCAATAACTATATTGAATATTGGATTAAAATTCAGGGACTATATTGAACAAATTAAAATTTTATAGATCAAATTACACGTTAAGTCAAAATTCAAGGACTATTTATGTCATTTTCCCTTTGGAAAACGAGTGATCGTAGGCTTGGCGAATAGCTCCCCCAAGCCCATCAGGCCTGAAGTATAAACGGGTGAAAGTCGTTTCCTTCTTAGCATTGACCTATCCAAGCCCTCTTCGATCCTGTTACTTTCTTACATAAATATTTGATAAAAATATTTTTTTCTTACTTTTTGCTTTCCCAAATGAACTTGAAATCGAGAAAAACCGTATATCTCTAATCTTTGAAAATTATGAGAAATTTTTTACATGATTCTACATGTCAGTGCTTGTGAGTTTTAAAAAGCTTTTAAATGTTCAATATTAATAAATGCCAAATTGCACACGAGAAGTTTTAATATCTTAATCATGGTTTGTGCCATTTGAAGTCTCATATTAGATAAATGGAACCTCGTGATGTTATTCGCATAGAGACCCACCCTCAAGAAGTCATAATCTCGTGGGGCTATTCGAAACTTATTTTGAGAGTTTGGCCTGTTGGAATAGGTCGAGACGTTGATGGTCATAGGAGGACCCCATCCACCTCCGGAAGGTGCGTTGTTCGTGACGGATTGGGTCTAAACCTGATCAGACGAAGGCAAGAGTGAATCGTAGGGTGAGAGGGTTCGAAGAATGTGGGACTCCTGAAAAGCTTCTAGAATGGTGGGGGAGGCAAGGATGGATTGCGCCACACATCAAATAAGGGAAGTATCGTTGGGTGATATGGGCAACACTGACGTGTCAATTTTTTAAGTGGGGAGTGCGTGACAACTGACCACCCATGTGTCCTACATTCTGCTGAGGCATTATGATATTATTCATAAGTAAGGTTTATCCTCAAATGGTCACTACATTTTACTCAAAGTACTCCTTTTGAGGGCTCGGCCCACGTGAAACGGGTCGAATTGTTACGTAGGCAAGGGTTTTTCTGCCCGATCCAATACTACATATTGATCGGTTGTTCACGTATTCGTTTTGTTTTCCCATGACTTGCGTTCATAAGGCCCTGGCATCTTATCAAGGAGTAAAACGACAAGTTGTCGATAATCAGACAGGCTACGCTTTTTGCTAGAAATCAGACAGACAGACTACGTTACGTTAACAATACCAGGAAACGAATCATACTTGTCTTTTAGTTAGTCGACAATGATGTCAACAATTAATTCAATGACATAGTGTATTTTGCTCAGGAACCTAATATAAATGAAGACTTTTTTTCGTACCTTCGACAACTTAACAAGAAGTTGTTTGTTGGTACAAGTCGTTGAACAAAATTTGTCGCAAGTGGTTTGTAAGGGTGTAAAAAATACCAGAACCGAAAATTTTGGATCTTTTCGGGTCGGGTGTCCTTCTAATTTGCTATTTCGCCTTTGTTTAAAACGAACTTGTTAAGCATTGAAAGCTTATTTTTCCAATCCATCCAAATTAGTTTAGGATTGGGCTTTCGACTACCATCATTTGAGGATTCAGTTTGTGATTTGAAGAACACAGTTTAATTAAAAAAAGAAAAATATCCATGAACATTGTGATTGATTTATCATATGCGGTAGCGCCTAATCTAGCGAGTTTTCCAAATTGCACATAGACTTCTAATTGGATAATGACATAAACAGTTCCTGAATTTTGACCCAGCATGTAATGTGGTCCCTGCATATAATCCTTGAATTTTAGCCCAAAGTTCAATATGGTTTCTGAAATTTTAATTTGTCCAATATGGTCCTTGGATTTTTTGTACATGTTCTATGTAGTCTCTGAACTATATGAAAATATTCAGTATAGTCCCTAAACTTGAATTAATAAAATGACAACATTGATTATTTTCATATAATTCAGGGACTAAATTGAAATATTTAATTAAAGTTCATGGACAACATTGAATAAATTCAAATTTTATGGACCACATTGTATATTGAGTCAAAGTTCAGGGACCACATTGAACAAATTAAAAGTTTATGGATCATATTGCACATTCGACCAAAATTCAGGGACTAAATTGAAATATTTAATTAAAGTTCATGGACAACATTGAATAAATTCAAATTTTATGGACCACATTGCACATTGGGCCAAAGTTCAGGGATTATATTGAACAAATTAAAAGTTAACATATCATATTGCACGTTCGATCAAAATTCAAGAATTGTTGGTGTAATTTTTCCACTTCTAATAAATGAATATGCCTAAAAATGCAGGCATATCGTGACACGTGACACTCACGAGCATACTCTCTCTTCATCTTCTCTCCCTAGATGAGTAGCTACTGACTTTACGTATCAAATGGTCCTCACGGGCAAACGCTTATTGTCTTGGCAACATCCAAATTATAAGTCATGGAGTCAAATTGCAGAGATATGCGGGCATGCCAGTTTTGTACATAGTCGTCCTCAAAAGATGTTGTCGAACAACAACCCAAACTCCTCTACTGCTCGTTTGGACATAGTGTTTTAGCTTTAGGATAATGGCACAAATGATTTATGTATGCAATGTGATTTCTAAACTTTTAATTTGTTTAATATAGTTATTAAACTCTTGGCTTATGTTCAATCTAGTCCTTGAACCATATGAAAATGTTCAATACTGTTCATGAACTTGAAAATGGAAGGACGACTTTGAATATTTTCATACAATTTAAGAACTAAATTGAACATATACCAAAAGTTCAAGGATTACATTGAACAAATTTAAAGTTCATGGATAATATTGCACGTTGAATTAAAATTTACGGATCATATTATATATCGGGCTAAAGTTCAGAAACTATGATATACATCGAATCAAAATTTAAAGACCATTCATATTATTTTTCCTCGAGTTTTGGCTGCGGAATGCAATTACGTAGCAACTAGCCTTTTTCTTTATCTTCGTTCTGTTAAAAGGCGAGGGCACGCATAACAATGAGAACAGGGAAGGCATGACCCAATCATTTTGGCTCCCGAACGGATTGCGATTTGCCAAAAGCTCGAACGCCATTGGTCGGTGTCGGACCCAAGAGTTTCGGACTTCGCACTCATTCAACTGGGTGTCCAATTAAAAATTGACTCGATCTAATACAATACTAAATTTGAACTCGACTCGCTCCGCACATCGGCGCTCATAGCTCAGCTCGAGCTCTGGTCGAATGAAAAAGTTAGGATACCCGAGCTCAGCTTTTACAGTCAATTTACATAAAAGAAACTAGAGATCTCTCAAAAAGCTCCAATTCAATGGATTTATCATATAATTTTGAAAATTTTCGGGTCTTTCTTTTTAATAGTTGCTGTAAACAAATTATGAAAAAAGTAGCGGTAGCTCGGTTACGTTCTATAACTTGTTGAGACGAGTATTGGTGAGTTGAGCTCACCCCGATAAGATGCTTGAGTAACTTGAGTCGGAGCTCAGCTCAAATTCAAGCAAGTCGAACTTGAGCAACCCACATAAAACTCAACTTGGTTTCCTCCTAACAAAAGAAAATTTCCAACGATCTCTTGATGTGTACACACCAAGCATAAATTTCCTTGGTCATAAATTAACTATGCGTGCCTTGTCAATTGTCATGTTTATGCAACGTAATTATATGTAATAAGAACATATAATTTCTATTGACAAAGAATTCACCTTTAAGCGCAGCCTCTTAAGTTGGAGCACGACCAAGTGCGAGTCGTGCGAACAAGTTTTAAAAACTTAATTTAATTAACCAAAATTGTAATCTCTAGTTAGATTCGAGGCGGAATTTCAATTTGAGCTCAAGAACTTTGATTGCTCAAATAGGTTTGCAAATTGTTGGAGGACAAGCAAATCTCAATTGTTAATGCACTCAGATTCTATCTGTTTCGCGAAAAATAAATAATTTAGAAAAAATTTTCCTAAAAACAATTATTTGAAATAGTTGGCTAATGAAAAATGTTTTTCGTTATCGATAATAATTTATATCTAAATATTTTCATAGTTGATGAAAATATATTTAATTCATTTATTTTTTTAAACAATGCAAGTAATCATTTAAAAAAAAAATTCTTTCAAACCATTTATTTTTTTATTAAACAAACATAGCCTTAATTTCTCTAATTCCATAATTAACCCTTCCGCACGTGAGCGCATGCATTTCCCACCACTTCTAAGCGCGTGGCGTCATTTCGAGGATCGAGCCTCCTCCGAAGATTAGTCCTAACGCGCCGCCGTCGTATAAGGGCGCCCATGGAATCCATTCTGGAATAGAAATTCTGTTCCAGAATGGATTCCGAAATAGAAATGTGTTTGTTAAAAAATTTCCGGAATGCATTCTGGAGCAATTTTCACATTCTGGAATAAAAATGCGTTTGTTAAAAATACTTGATTCCAGAATGCATTCTTGATTCCAGGATGAGTTTTGGGCAAGAAAAAGAGAAGCTACTGTTTATAGCTTCTCTCTTCCAAAATGTATTCTCCATATTTTCTCTCTTTTTCTCACTAATTTTTTTTTTCAGAAAATGCATAAAAATCGAAAAATTCCAGAAAAATTCATAAAAATTTCTAGAAAATAAAAAAAAGTCAAGATTTTGAGAAAATAGGAAATTTGGTGAATTTTTTTTAAAAATATAAAAAGATCAAAAATTTCAAAATTTCACAGAATGGCTTAGAATACTTTTGGGTACCTACTTTGAGTGAAATTTAATTTTTTTTAAGGTGCCCAAAAAAATAAAAAAAATTAAAAATTTCAAAACTTCACAAAATGATTTAGAATACCTTTGGCCACCCACTTTAAGTGAAATTTAATTTTTTTTGAGGTGCTCAAAAAAATAAAAAAAATCAAAAATTTCAAAACTTCACAAAATGATTTAGAATAACTTAGGGCACTCACTTTGAGTGAAATTTAATTTTTTTGAGGTGCTAAAAAAAAAGAAAAAAAATTTCAAAACTTCACAAAATGGCTTAGAATACCTTTGGCCACCCACTTTGAGTGAAATTTAATTTTTTTGAGGTGCCAAAAAAAATAAAAAAAATCAAAAATTTTAAAACTTCACAAAATGGCTTAGAATACCTTTGGGCATCCACGTTGAGTGAAATTTAATTTTTTTAGGTGCCCAAAAAAATAAAAAAAAATCAAAAATTTCAAAACTTCACAAAATGGTTTAGAATACCTTTGGGCATCCACTTTGAGTGAAATTTATTTTTTTTGAGGTGCCCAAAAAAATCAAAAATTTCAAAATTTCACAAAATGGCTTAGAATACCTTTGGGTATCCACTTTGAGTGAAATTTAATTTTTTTGAGATATCCAAAAAAATAAAAAATTTCAAAACTTGACAAAATGGCTTAGAATACCTTTAGGCACCTACTTTGAGTGAAATTTAATTTTTTTGAGGTGCCCAAAAAAATCAAAAAATCAAAAATTTTAAAACTTCACAAAATAGCTTAGAATACCTTTGGGCACCCACTTTGAGTGAAATTTATTTTTTTTGAGGTGCCCAAAAAAATAAAAAAATAAAAATATATTTTTGTTCCAGAAATCAATTTCTGGAGCAGAATTGGTCATGTTTTACCAAACAGATTTCTCTTCTAGAAATCAATTTTTGGTATGATTTCCAGAAATCAATTTTTGGCAAGAATTTGATTTCTAGAGCAGAATGGTTACCATTTGCACCCTAAGTCTCTTTCTCCGCCGGTTCAGTCAGATCTCTTCCCTTCTCTCTCTCTCTCTCTCTCTCTCTCTCTCTCTCTCTCTCTCTCTCTCTAACTCCATCGACCCGCCGATCTCTCGAGTGCCGCCGCCCCGCCCCCTCGCCGACCGCCGCCGAAGCCCTCGCCGCGACGGCCGCGAGCAAAACCCGAGACCGGGACTTCCTCCTCCACCTTGAGGCCTACCTCGCCAGGCGAGACGGCGTTGACAAGGCCCTCAAGATCTCCATGTACGCAGCGAAGATCGCCCTCTCCTCCTCCCTCCTCCCCGAGGCGGCCCTCCCCCTTCGCCGCTGCCTCAGGAGCTTCGAGTCTAGCGTCGGCCTCAACCGCAAGGCCTTCTGGCTCGGCAAGTTCATCCAAGACGTGAACGCCCTCCGGGCCTCGCCCCTCGGCTCCGGCCGCGACCTGTTCCTCTCCCTTGTTGCCTACGGCGGCGAGGGGCTGTACTACTTCGTCGAGCAGGTCGTCTGGCTGGCGAAATCGGGCCTCATCGACGGCTGCCACTCGCGTGTTCTCTCAAAGATCAGCGCGCGGGCGGAGTTCGTCGGGTACATCGGGAGCATGAATCTGAAGATCAAGGATTTGAGGCGGTTGCGGGAGGACGAGGCGTGCGTCGAGTCGAGCATCGAGATCGCGGCGTCGAGGGGGATCGGTTGCAAGGAGGAAGAGCTGAGGCTGAGGAAGCTGAGGGAGAAGAAGTTGATGAAGAAGCTGTCCGTGGTCCAGGACCTGGCCGATGGGTTGATGGCCCTGGCCGACATCAGGGACGGGGAGGGGCGGCTCGCGGGCACGCTTCTGGTGTCGTGCGCGGGGCTCGTGTCGGCCCTGATCAGCACCCATAAGAACTGGGTGTCCTGCTGATCCTGCCACCACTTCGCGTAGTGAGTTTTGAGCTGCTGTCTTCCGTTTTCATGGCCGTCACATGGATTCCTTGTTTAGAAGGATTGGACAGGGCAAATGGCAGAGAAGGACTAGGACTTGGAATTGGAAAGGGAAAGGGGATACAAATAAGAGAGGTTTGTGTGCTTTACCGACTTCTGATAAAGGCATAGTGGATTTATCTGTTTGATTT
The DNA here is from genome assembly GCA_031216235.1 of Syzygium jambos. Classification (NCBI taxonomy): domain Eukaryota; kingdom Viridiplantae; phylum Streptophyta; class Magnoliopsida; order Myrtales; family Myrtaceae; genus Syzygium; species Syzygium jambos. The sequence continues at coordinate 22,252,262 of CM062225.1, forward strand.
AGGGGTTCTGATGTGCAAACCGAGATGTCATTCTTGAGCAATATAGGTGCAAGTGCAATGCCCTTTTTATAGTTCTTTGACGAGTATGTTGAGAGTCTCACAATTCAAGCCGCGAGGATGATGACATTGACAGAGCATTTCAGTCTCAAATCCTCAGTCTGAACTTATATGTCAGATATTCGATCGATAATGTCGAATTCGAATCGAATCAAACGAAGGGGAATGCGCAGATCCTTCTGGAGTTCACTGAAAAGCAATAATTCTAACTCCTGGGCCGATCTCCCTGAAGGAACTTGGCAAACTTATCTAAACTAGCTATCTTTAAATGATGTTTCTGGTGGCTGTAGATGAGTAGGACTTGCAAAATGAATCTGGTTTTGAGTTATTTGCAACACTGACTATTATCTGTAACTGTAACCTCCAGGACATGGTGCTCTGGATCTTGACCCCTCATCCGCAAGCTATGCACCGGCCTTCATTGACTCACTTGTTCATTATTTTCTTGGCGTTCCATTAGTATAGTCATATTTATATCATCCAATTTCTTCTATGCATACTTGTCTTGCAGGGTTTAACTAAAATTGCTTAGTGTCATTTGTCAGTGATAGCTGGAGAGATTGTCTTGAGCTTAGTGTTATAGGATGTCATTCGAAAGGAGAGAGGATATGATCTGGGTTATCAAGTACCATGCCACAGGTTTCAGCCCTAGTTTGGTATGTGGCCGAAGTAAAAATTAATCAATACTAAGATCTAGACTAAGGCTATAATCAAGCTAATTCGAGCTGATGTAGTAACAAGTTCAAAGTTGAATCCCCTGATAGAGATCAGCGCTATAAACTCGATTCTGCCGGGATCATTTATGACATTCGAGATCGACTCCAACATCCATTGCAACAGGGTTTAGTTGCCTAGCGTTGGCTAACCAAATCTATTGACCTTTCACAGTTCGCCTACCCATCTAGAGGAAGATCGCGAATTAGCACTCTCTAAGAGATGGTCTCTACGAGATCTTGAGGGGTCAAACATGAATCAGGTAATGAAAGCTTCAATGTCACAGCGAAATTTTATTCGACGGAGTTAGGTCAGCGCCTTCTCAAACATCAGTGCCTATCGTCAGCTTCAATGGATAGTAGCCGGTTGGAGTCTCTTAACTATAGCGTCTCTGGCCATAGCCCCACCCCAAGTTTTCTCAAGGAAAACCGGAGGTTTGGTTGCTTCGAGAAAACTGTGAATCCAATTTGGTGGGTCCCACCAAGTGGGGGATTCATTAGATTTAAAAAGTCAATAATTCAAATTAAAAAATTTAAAAAAACTTATTAAAACATTATTAATATAAACCAGTGCGGGCTTGCACCAATGGAAATGGGGAGACGAGGAGTTCGAAACTCCCCTCCTTCAGATAAAGGGATTTGTGGGTTTATGGGGTTATCCCAAGTGAGCCCACTAAGTGCCCGCCAAGCTCCTTGTAGAGGAGCTCCAAAGTTTAGGATTATACATGGCCAACCAAAAATAAGAAAAACATCATCAATGTAGAATATCTTTGCATTGAGTATAGAAACAACGGTTAAACATATTTATTATACGGCAAAGTAAATCTAGGATATCTATTAACAACATCTCTACTATAATTTTTTTTAAACTTGTAGTCGTAAAAGAAAATATTCATCATTTAACAAAATGAATATAATTGTCTAAATTAAAACTCGAACACCTAATTTACACAGCTTAAAAGCATAGATAAATTCTACTCGAGTCATGGCAGTCCAATTTAACTCGAATATCAAAATTATGACCATCTTGTGACTAACTAAAAATGAAATTTATCTAAAAAGTTAAAGTATATTGGATTTGTTTGATTAAAATTTTTTATCTCATTGCTTTTTTCTTTTCGAACAACCGTCGCTTTTTCATCGTGCTAGCCAACTTTCAAATTATTTCACTTGTTCGGTAACCCTTTGAAATCTCATGAATTAGGTTGAAATACATATGTGGATTGGTATTTTGACTTTCATTATATCTAGAATTGGTGAAAATGTTTTTGCGAGAACATTGCAAAAAAAATTGAATTTTTACATTTAAGTAATTATTCAAAGCATTGCAAAAAGTTCACAAGCATTAGGTATATTTCATTTTCTTTATGGAAAAAAAGAATTATTATTCAATATTGAGAAATTTCTATCAATATTTATTGTCCAAATTTTTTCCATGTTATGATTCCGATTTCCCATTCCCATTAGTTGGCACTTTGTGGTCCGCAAGGCAACCGTATTCCCTGTAATTAACGGTGTCGTTTCTCTAGCAATGTCCCGCGCCGCGACAAAGCCCTCGTCCTTCGCAGGTGAATCGGCCGCCGGAAAAGCGAAAGGGGGCTCACCAGCTGCGCTGCGAATCGACTAGCCCACGAAAGAACGAAAGAATCGAAACACGAATGGTAGACAAACGCCGAGAGGGAGAGAGAAAGAGAGAGAGGGGGGGGAGGGGGAGGCCGAGCGGCCTCGCCCAGGTTTGGCGGTCGACCTCGCCGTCGCCCAGATCTGGGCAACGGCAAGGTCGACCGTCGGCCATGGCGAGGCCGAAGCTGAAACCCCCGATGACGGTGACTTCCAAATCCAGAAAAGAGAGAGATGAGAGGAGATCCAGCGCATGATCGGAGCTTACGTGGAGCAGGAGCGAGCGAGCGAGCGGCCCTGGCTTCCTCTCGGTCGGAGCGAGCGAACGAGCGGCCTGGCTTCCTCTCGACGGCGACAGAGAGAGTAGAGAGAGAGACGGGCATATCAGAGAGCTCGAAGGAGACGAGAGAGATGTGTCGAAGAAAATGATTTCCTCAGAAATGGTTCTCACTTTTGTTCCAGAAACGAAAAACCAACTTTTTTTTGGTTCTCATTTCTGGTTCAAAATGAGTTCTAGGATAAAAACTTGTCCCCGAAATAGAAAAATTAAATTGCGTTAACAAACGGATTTCTGGTCCAAAACTGATTTCGAGAGCAAAAAATCAGTTCTAGACAGAACCAGAATGGTTATCATGCGGTACCTATACCTCAGTTGAGTTTAACGCTATGTTTGGTATAGGTGATTAGACAAGAAAAAGAAGTAATTTAAATATTTATGAAAGAAAAGAAAAGATAAGAAAGGAAATAGAGAGATAAAGTTGTTTGATATTAAGCAGAGAAAGAAATGGAAAATAATCCATAATGATTTAAATTTTACTTATATGCATTTATAATTTGAAGGGCAAAAGCCACCATAAATCCTAAACTATACTTACTGTGACATATTTTTCCTAAACTATTTGATATGACATGAAAAAATCTCAAACTTGTACATGCATGACACATTTACCCTTTTTCAAAGTTCTGTCAATGAGACTCATTAAAAAATCTGCCTACATGAACGCCAGAAAGCAAATGGTAGTGACATGATACCAACATGGCTTAGGTGAAATAAAAACAACGTTATTTTGGCTGAAAAATCATTTGACAGAACCATAAAAGAGGGTAAATGTATCACATTTTACAAATTTTAGGTTTTTTAGTCACAAGAAAAAGTTTAGGGTAAATGTGTCTCAATGGGTATAGTTTGGATTTTTTTATGTTACAAAAAAATTTATGATAAATGTGTCACGGTGGGTATAGTTTGAAATTTTTTTGTGTCTTTTTCCCTAATTTGAAATACCACAAGAGTACAAGATAGAAAAGAGAAAAACATTTTTTTACTAAAGGCACGGAATTCCGTTGAATTTGTTTAAATCCATCCATAATCGGGCGAATTTGGAGGGATTTAAAACACACATAAAATTAACTATATCCCATCAATCTCTATTTTTTTGCTCTGTCCCCTTCCCTCCATCCAAAGAAGACAATATCTTTAATATTCTTTTTTGTCTCAATCCCCTCTATTGAATATTTAAATAATTTTGAAAATTTGAAAACCTCGATAGCCATCAATTTGATGACTAACGATTGTTTTGTAACGATTTTGTAGCAGTTTTGACAACCATCAATTGATGAAAAAGGCTTGATTTTTAAACTTGGTAAATAATGAATGATGCAAGAATCGATGAAGAAAAAACGAAGTTCTCTTTCATTTAACCAAAAAATAGAATCTCCAAACCACAATAAAAAAAATACACTTATGAACAAAAAAATTCCCTTCTCAGTTCATTCTTTTCTTTACTGGATTTTTTTTAAAATTTTGTTATTCCTATTATCTCTATTATTCAGTACAAAGTAAAGAAGAAGATATGTTGTATCTTGAGAGGATATCCGCTACAACCTATTGTATCGAGTTTCATACTCCGAGAAGTAGAAATAGTGTTTGCACGCCTCAAACAGTCGATCTTATTTTTATCTTCTTCAACTTATTTCCAACGACAAAGCTTTGGAGTGAATTGTTGTTTTGTTGTTACCATCATGGAAAGGATTTTTTTGTGGTAGAAAAAACTGAATTTTCTTTACTGAGCGACAAGTACATTAAATATAATTTGGTACATGCATTGCTGTTGTGAATGAAACAAAATGGCTTTTGACTTTTAAATTTGATATGAAAGACCTGTAAGAAGCTAATGTTATTTGGGTGTTAAAATCATAATTAGTGGCCTAATGCTGACTCAATGCTACTTAAAAAAAATGGACACTTTGATGTCACACTTGTGAGTACCCCTTATGATGCTAATATCCCCAAGTAGTGTAAAATAAAGGATATAGTGTGGCTTAGTCTGAGTATCCCCAAATTATTGGGGAGTTTGATGCATTTAATGAATCGACCTGAAATAGCTTATGATGTGTGAAGACAATGCAAATATACACAAAATCTCAATTGTGATCATTGGATTGCTTTGAGCAAAGTAAAGAAAAATCTAAGAGAAACCATAAATTATGACATTTTATATAGAGAATTTCACGCTGTATTAAAAAGATACAACGATTCTAACTAGATCACATAATCAGATTAGACAAAGTCCACTTGTGGATGTATGTTCACCTTTAGTGAAGGTGTTGTAACTTGGAAATCAGCCAAACAAACAATAATTGCTAAATCCACCATGGAGTTAGAGTTTGTAACTCTAGAATTGCATGGCATTGAGGCCGAGTGGTTCAGAAACTCCTTAACAGATATTCTTTTGGGAATGAAATTGACAGCTTCTGTGTCTATGCATTGTGGTTACCAAGCGGCAATAGCCATTGCAAAGAAAAAAACTTTTAATTGTAAACATAGACACATCCGATTGAGACATGATGCGGTAAAATGATTGCTTGAAGATGGAATTATTTCAATTGATTATGTGAAGGCAGAAGTGAATTTGGCCAATCCTCTAGCTAAACCTTTGGGAAGAAAATTAATTAATGATACATCGAGGGGAATGGGACTTGAGCCAATCAACAAAAGTCAACAATGATGGTAACCTAATTTAAGTGATTGGCAACACACCTTAGGTTCATATGGGTAATAATAAATATCTAGTGATGTAATTGTAAAAATTATTGTCCCTCCTAAAGTGAGAACAATACAAAACTGTAATGAAAGAGAGGTTGAGCTAAGCTCCTAATGAATTCCATATCAATTATTGGTGATGTGATAAATTATAGTAAACACACGATGGAATCACCTAGCCACTCCTATGAGAATTTTGGCAAAATCTCTAGAGCATTTACGAATAAACAAAGCACGCTCATCCACAGAAAAAAGACAATTAATTCCGTAATGTCTTTCTCTGATATAAAGTAGCTTCCTCGAGGACACACAGGCAGCAATGTTAGTGTAGGTATACATCCAGCTGTCAATTTCACTCTCTGAGGTTTCTTAACGTATTTATACTCATCCAAACAGTATTCCATCCTATCCTTGCTGGGTAAATAGGGGTTACGATGGTTTAGAGGAAGTTTGTTCAAAATATTTGTAAAGAAAAAATCATATAAAAGGAACGACTTCCTAACTGATTCATCTTTCTCATAGTTTGTCGAAAGGTAAAATAAAGATATATCCAGCCGTCGTCCTTTCAAGTGTTCAGAGGCAGAAGAAGTGTGTAAAGATCCACAAATACAACAGATTACACCAACAATAGTCTGAACTTTTAGTCTTTTTAAACGCATTTTAGATGGAAACCACCCAGCATCAAGCGCAATTCGTGTTTCATTAGAACTGCACCTTGTTCTACCTGTGAAAATAAACTATCCCCAATATGTAGCCTTTTGTTTCTACTATTTAATCTATAAGCTCCCATATTGAGTCCAAAAGGACAATCAGATGTAATATTTTCATAAAATATGTACTGAATAAGGTTGGCTTACCTCTACACCAGAGTCAAAGATGCCAAGTCCAACCCCACATATCCATTCATTGAGATAAACTGGTCAACGGCCTGGACCATAGTCAAGACTTTTCCTTGGAAAGGAAGCAAAACTGGGTTTTGCTGATTTGCCTCTTAATGACAGGGAACCACTGATTTCCAAGCTTTCTTTGATCCCAGTTTCCATTCTCATCTTGGGTGAAGACACAAAATCTCAGTCAAGGAGTTTTGCACCCCTGTATGAAAGGCCAAATATAGAAATAAAAGTTTAGTCAAGGAGTGCAAACACCCTGAATAAATAGGCCAAAAGCAGTACCATAAGCAACCTGCATGAAGTTCATGCTGCCTTTTATTTATTAACTAATTTATTTAATTTATCAGGGTGGAGAGAAGAGGGGAAGTTAAGGATGTGACAACGAATTGGTAGAGTACTAAAAAAGGACAGCTGCATTCTTTTCATTCCAAAGCTCTTTACATCAGTTAACAAATTGCTTCTCAAGAAGAGAAACTACACCACCAAATCATACTGATGCCAGCATTATCATTTGGGGAATGGAATCGTGAATTATCAAAGTATCAAGATAATCAAAGAGACATTGGAAAATAATCAAATTTCCAAAGAATTACCGAGAACTTCATGTTCATTGCAAAGAAAATGGGTCACCAACATAGAAATCCCTTTATGACACAAGGCCTTGTGACTATTGGTTACCAGCATAATATAGTTGTGGGGATTCTTATGAATTGGCACGAACTATATCTAAGTCATTTTACGAAGTACCATTCCATTGAACAGCCAACAAATGAAAAACGAAAGCGTGAGCACCATTAGCAGAAAAAGGTCTTTGTATAGGAGTTACGACCACTAAAATTGCCACACCTTGTCTCCTAATATGCCTAGCTAGATAAAAGCTAACAATAAACCAAGGAAGAATGGAAAAGTAGTAGAGACAGGCTCTGTTTTTCTTGAGGATGTTAATTAAGAAAAAGGTTCAAACTTCAATAAAAGAGAGCTGTAAGCATAGAGTACCAATAATAACCTCAACAAGGACTATTCCTAATCCCCAAACATTCCTTTTCTGACAGGTGATCCTCAAACATTATAGGACAATGACAAGACTTAACCCAAAGCACAGCAAAACCACAGAAAAGAAAATCCCCTGAAAAAGAAAAGACCGAAGAAAATTTTATCCCTGCATGCACATGAACAAGGAGAGACAGAGACAGACAGACAGACAGAGACAGAGATAGAGGAACTTACATGAGCCTCAAGGCCAATGATGCTTACACAAAAGTGTCCCTGTCTTTTTAGGACAATCTTTCACAGTGAATGAGAATGCTACCCATACTCCCATGGCATTATCAAATAGTCTACTTCAGCATTACTACAAAGCAGCGTTTTGGTGTAATAGGCTCCAGCATTGTAGGTCCGGTGAAAGAAAAAGTCTGAAGCTTTACCCTGCATTCCGCATAGATTGCTTAACTATCATAAAGTCCAGTAACATGAATCTATATCAAAAATGCTTCTGTATCTTAAAGTCCTGATCAAATCTTCCATTATGCATGAGATGATGTTTGACCATATTAAGCCAGGCCAAAAGTTTCTATAACTCATTATATGGCTGTCCAGATGTCAATGTTGGAGTCTCCCGTGAATTTCATAAACCAATAGTTTAGATGAGTCCACAATACGTTTGCTTTCACAGACAATACGACTACATAATTCATGCCTCGGTGCTGGTCGAAACGATCTTAATTGATATAGGGGATCAGTAATCTCACATTTACTACACATTTCCCTTGCTGGCTGCACATGCTTCCACCAGAAATCGGAAAGAGCAAGCTTCAAAAGATCCCAGTATTCCTTATCGCGGTATATTCTGAAAAGACTGCTGCCTCTGGGAATCCATACATAGAAATCCATCCAATCCTTGTCCAAAATCTCCATCAAACCTTGCGCTTGAGGAATGTAATTTAGATGAATCCGAGACCATGGGGAAGCTCTACTCATATCTCTATTGAAGAATGGGCACTTGATCTCCAGAACTCCATTGCAGGGCAAGCCATAAACAAGTTGGTCAACTACTCCATCTGGTGAAGCAGCAAGCCAACTGTCTTTGGAATTATCGTTTCCATAAACTTGAAACTCGGGGAAAATGACATTATTTCCAGTGATAAGCTTGTACCTTTCAAGCGCCTCCTCTTCCTTTATATTATTCCAATAGGTAGCCACGCTACCAGAAAATGGCTCGATCAAGCCAAGTTTTTCTAACCAGAGCTGGACTCTTCGCTGATGCCAAAAACCAATCGCTGCACCAAAAGTGCTTGCTGTGAGCTTATTTTTCCTTAGTTCTTGCCAATTTTTGAACCAATGCTGAAAAGCATTTGCTTGGAGAATAGGGTTCGGTCCACCACTCGCAACTTTCAGAGAATAACCCAGATTGCTCAACTCCCTTCTAGATGGAAGATTTACGACTTGACTGTGGTTAGAAAGCCTCCCACTATGCGATTCTGACAAAGCCGAGCTGTTATACTCTCTCCTGTAGCTAATAGCAGTATTGACAGAACCCGTACAGCAGCTACTTTTAAGCACGATATATGAAGGTCGTGCTATGTAGAGCAAGCAAGAACAGACTTCTTCACTGCCAGAAGTAAAAACAATCAGCGGATATACGGATGCAACGTACACAACATATATACAAGGAAAATATAGAGAAGGACAGATGGGCAGACTAATCGATGCGATTGAGGAGTAAAGTGAGGAATTTGAGGAAAGTCGCAAATCAAAATGCTCGTTTTGACACGCATGCGACATTCAGCATGAATACCCATCGAGTGTAAAACAAGTGCGGGCAACCTAATCATAACTCTTAATGCACACATAACTGAACTAGTCCCAGGCCCATTCTTACAAAAAGCTTTCTAAAGCCGCAAAATCACCACCACCTCTACCGAGCGAAATCTCTAGCTGGAGCCAAAGCGCTTCGAACTTTCACGCACGGAGGCAAAAAAGCAAACCAACAAGCGATAAAGATTCACACCAAAACACGGAAGACACCATACAATCAGCGGGAACAGACCAAATGGGCAAGTTACGGTGATGATAATACAATACAAGATCGCCCAACACCACGCACGCAAAAACTTCGCATCAAATTCGGTTCTACACAGCAGTTGATTCAGAGACGATTGAAAAGGAGAGGCTAATCAGACGAAGCGGGAACTAGCGGAAAAAGAGCAAGTTCCGGTGGCCGACCGAGCAATCTCGTGACGAGACCAGCGCATAAGATGACGCAGGTTAGAGGATCGATGATGCCGAACGCGCGCCGTTGCTTCAGCCCATCGTCCAGTCCTCCTGTAGTTGCAGAGCATGCGGAAGACGAAGGAGGGGGGTTTTAGCAGAGGTTTGCGAAACTTTATGGAGACAGCAGAAGGGTTTTAGTAGCGGAGAATATGGCGACCTGTACCGGTTTGAATAGTGAACCGTTTGGAGCGCTTCCGGTTCAGTTGGACCGGTTTAAAGTCCATGGAGCCCGGTTCAGTTAGACTGTCTTGGCTTGTCTTGAACTGGTCTAGCCACATATCGGCCAGCCCTCCCTCCCCGACGAAACCCTCCCCCCAACGTCAGAAAAAAAAAAAACAAAAGAAAAGGAAAATGACACAAACGGCTCCTGAACTTTGACTAGAACTTTGACCCAATATACAATATGTCAACTTTTAATTTGTTCAACATAATCTCTGAACTTTTATTTAATATGCAGTGTGATCCATGAATTTTTGATTTACGAATGATGCGCTTAACTATTTCATAATATGCTTTTGGTTTTGTCTGATAAGACCAACACCAACTTCTCTTCTGTGAAGGATGCCATGGCTGAATTTACCTATTTAATAGGCTAATAAGCCACCGGGGTACAAATGAGGTTAATTGGTTGGAATTGTCAGGGGTTGGGCTCACCCCTGACAATTCAAGTTATTCGAGCCCTCGTGGCTAAAGAAAAGCCCGCTATCCTGTTCTTAACGGAGACGAAAAATAAAGAAGACGTCGTTAAAAAGATGCAACGAAAATTATAGTTTCAAGAATGCTTCATAGCAAACCCAATTGGCTTGGCCGAGGGATTAGCAGTATTTTTGGAATGAACATGTTACTATTTCTATTGACTCTAGCTCCACATATTTTGTTGATGTGCTTTGTGTTATGGGAGAGAACAAACAGAAAATGCGTATTACCTTTGTCCATGCACCTACCGATTTTCAAGACAGATTAAGACTGTGGGACAGAATCCAACAAATTAGTCGCTTAAACCGAGATCCTTGGCTGTGTGTTGGAGATTTTAATGAGATCCTGTATCGCTGGGAGAAAGTTGGAAAGAGATTGGCGGAGAATTACAGAAGTAAAGCCTTCCACGACTTTTTGGATGCTTGCGCTCTTATGGATTTGAAAAGCAAAGGTTGTGCCTATACCTAGACTAATAATAGAGAAGGGGAAGCTTTGGTTAAGGAGAGATTGGATAGAGCGATGTGTAACATAAACTGGAGGGTTTCTTACCCTAATGCGGAGGTATTTGCGTTACCTGCTATTGGGTCGGATCATAGCCCGATTTTATTGAATCTGTTTCTGGAGTATGGTAAACGAAAAAAGGAATTCAAATTTGAAGTATTTTGGTTAGAAGATGAGGAGTATGGGTAGATAGTATCAGACTCTTAGAATTCTTTTCAAGGAGAGTCAGTGGCTTTATTAGTTAGATTGACAAAGGTGGCCGAGAAGTTGGTTGGGTGGAGTAAGAGGAGGTTTTCAAATGCTGAAAAACAAATTTTGATGCTGAAAAAAGAGATACAAGAGATGCCAAATAGTCCCAAATTGAACTTTGATAAAGAAAGGTTGAATTGGTTGAAAATGGAAGTGGAAAGATTATGGAGACAAGAGGAGTTTTATTGGGGAATGAGATCCAAGATTAAGTGGCTTAAATGGGGGGACAAAAACACTAAATATTTCCACGCAACTACAATGCAGAGGAGGCAGCGAAACAAAATAGCAATGCTGAAAAATGAAAATGATGAATGAAGTCGAGAGCCCAACCAGTTGAAACGCATGACACTCAACTATTTCAAAGAGCTATACACTACAATAGGGGCTCGAGATTTCAAACCAGTACTTGATCAGATCCCATGCTTAATAAGTGAAGAGGTCAACCGGGATTTAACCAGGAAGTGACTCTTGAGGAGGTTACTAAGGCAACCTTCCAGCTCGGGACCTTAAAGGCCCCCGGACCAGATGGCTTGAGTGGAAAATTTTTTCAATATCACTGGAAGGACATCCGAAATGAAGTATTCAAGGAGGTAAGACTTTTCTTTAGTTCAGGAAATCTTAACCCTGAATTAAATAAAACCTTTATTACCCTCGTTCCTAAAGTTCATAATCTAGAGAAGCTAGATCAGTTTCGCCCTATAAGCTTGTGCAATTTCGCTTACAAATTCATTTCAAAAGTTATGGCTAATAGATTGAAACCATGGCTCCCGACATTCATAGCCAAGGAGCAAAGCGCCTTTGTTAGTAAGTGACAAATTCAAGACAATATATTGATAGTACAGGAGGTACTCCATCAGTTACGAATTCGAAAGAGAAAAAAGAAATTTCATGTAATGCTCAAATTAGACATGAAAAAGGCGTATGACTGAGTGGAATGGGATTTTCTGAAAGCGAGTATGCTGAGAATGGGATTCTGCGAAACATGGGTCTCCTGGATAATGAAATGTGTCTCTACAGTCTCATACAGTGTTAAAATAAATGGGGAACCTTTACCTACCTTTCATCCTACTAGAGGAATAAGACAAGGCAACCCCCTTTCTCCCTACATCTTCATCATTATGGCTAATGTGCTATCTGTTTTGCTGCAGACAGCGGTGGGAAATGGAAGTATCAAAGGGATCAAATTAAACCACTTCTACCCAATTTATCTCACCTACTTTTTGCGGATGATTTAATACTCTTCCTTGCAGGAAAGATTGTTGAGTGTCAAAATGTGGCAGCGGTTCTGAATCAATACTGTTTTGTGTCTAGACAAGCACTAAATCTGAACAAGTCGGGTATGTTTTTCAGCAAAGACTACCCAAGGGAATTAAGAAGAAATATGACATACGAGCTGAGAGTTCCTGATATAGAGAAGATAGGGAAGTATTTGGGAATACCATCCGACTGGGGCTCCTAAAAAAACATATGTTTGCTTGGATCCTCGATAGAGTCAATAAGAAACTGGAAGGTTGGAAAGAAAATTTTTTTATCTAAGGCAGGGAAAGAAATCCTCCTTAAAACAGTGGTGCAAGCTTTACCGCAGTATGCAATGTCCATCTTCAAAATCCCCCTATCCATTTGTCGAACTATTGAAAGGAAAATTGCAGCTTTCTGGTGGAAAAATTCTGAAAACAGGAGGGGGTTACACTGGAAAAACTGGGACACTCTTAAAGCAAGAAAGGATGAAGGTGGCCTAGATTTTCGAGACTTAATTACATTTAATGAGGCAATGTTGGGCTACAGGCATGGAGACTAATCCAGAATCCATACTCTCTCTGGAGTCGGCATTTTAAATGATTGTATTATCCTCACGCAGATTTATTACATGCAAAAAAAGGTTCAACTCCCTCATGGGGATGGCGAAGCTTGATTTTAGGCCGTAATGTAATTAGTTAGTCAATTCGATGGGTGATTGGAAATGGTGAGAAAATCAACACAAGGGAAGATAAGTGGCTGTCGAGAGACTTGATTGGAGAGCCTGCGAACAAAGAGGATCCAACTCGGGTATCCGAACTAATGGTCAGGAAGGAAGCCAAATGGAATGAAAAAAAGGGTGAGAGAGGTGTTTGACTTTGAAACAACCTAGGAAATTTTAGCCATTCCCATTAACCCCCAACTTCCAGAGGACAAATTGGTGTGGACACCAACCAAAACAGGGCAGTTCACAGTGAAGAGTACGTAGAACAACATTAAAGCACAAAAAGAAACACCAAATCATAACAAGCTTCAACGTCGTACCAAACCCCCAGAGAATTATGGAATAGAATTTGGAAGGCAAAATTATAACCCAAAATCAGATTTTTTCTTTGGTAAGTTTGCCAAAACGCCCTCCCAACTAAGGAGAATCTGGTTCGAAGACAGATCATACCTGAAGCCACTTGCTTGATATGTCAACAAAATCCAGAACCCATAGAGCATCGACCTCGGCGCCACCTTCAAAAGCATAGACCCGCGTGTCTCTAATAGTTACTCGGTATATATGGGACGAGAGGATTGTCGTATCCGATGGAAATTAGTCGAGAGCTCGAAACACCCTGATATTGTTAAAATCAAATGTCTGGCCAAACATTACAACCACGGCAACTAATGAGACCGGGAAATCCTCCCTGATCCCAAACTTGGGGGGGGGGGGGGAGGGGTTTGCATTCCCGTGTTCAATGCAAGAAATGTCAACTCATTCTCAGAACCAAATTGAGTAACTACTTAATAAAAGTTAAAACCATTCATTGAAATTTTCTGACAATTTAAAAAAAAATTCACCGTTACCTTTAAGAAACAAAAAGAAAAAAAATGGGACGATGATTTACAAACCAAGTTGGATTTTTTTTTAAAGAAAATTGAGTTTTTATATTACGAAAAACTCCAAATTGATACATTTGCGACAGTTTATCCCAAATTATTCTTTTGGCCAGATCTGGCAAGGCTCGACCTCGCCGGCGTCGGGCGAGGCCGGCCTCGCCAGTTGCAGGCGAGGTCGGCCTCGCCCGACGCCGGCGAGGCCGGCCTCGCCCAGCCCAGGCGAGGGCGGCCCTCGCCCGACGCCGGCGAGGCTGGCCTCGCCCGAGGCCGGCCACCTCCGCCGGCCGGCTATGGCCGGCGGAGGAAAGTAGGAAGAAAAAAAAATAAAAGGAAAAATAAAAAAAACAGAAAAGAAAATAATAAAAAAAAATTAAGAAATTACTATTCCGGTGAAGGAACATTATTCAATATAAATTGTAATTAAAATGTAAATTGTAATTAAATTTGGGGACAAAAAGACAAGAGAGAAAGAGAGGGTTTGAACTTAATAAATTATCATTAAGCACGTTACAATTCATTACAACGATCTATAAAAAAAAAGAGTACAATATATATGCCCTAAAATGATCCAAAAACATAAGTATTCCGTGCGCAGGGGATCAAAGGTCACATGTCGTCGGATTATACTTCGGTTTCCCTAAGCTCACGTGGGCGTACCCGGTATGAGAAACAAGGGTTCCCGAAATATTTGCCAACTCCAATAGTACTTTTACCCTCAATCGTCACTACCCGTTCCAGTACCGATAGCGGTAGTATCTCCGTCGTTAAAGAATTCGGATTCATTATTCCGATCTATCTCTTGTTGCCGGTATTGAGCCTTCGTCTAATTAGCAACACAAGCTTGCATCTCCACTGATTCTGAAGATAATCTTGAACGATGTTCGTCCAAAATATTACCTCCGGCACTGAATGCTTGTTCGACCGCAACTATGGAACAAGGGATTGAAAAAATCTGTTTTGCAATAAGAGAAAGGATTGGGTATTGGCTTGCGTGCCTCTTCCACCAATCCAAAATTAAAAAAATCCGTACCACCTTCAGATTCAGTAAACTCAAATGAAACTGTTAGATAAGTCTCTAATTCAGAAATATTTCCTATTGCTCCCTTTTGTTTTTTTTTGTCTATGTAATAAAAGTTGGTACCCTCTACTAATTTTACCTGTACTGTCATTTTGTATCTCCGTAGATTGGAAAGATCTAATAATATCACCTAAATTATATTTAGTATAAAATTCATTATATAATTGTATTACTACGTTTTTAACATCACGTACTATGGCTGTAATATTTATCTCATCATAATGTAAACATTGATAATACGTACGCAAAAATTCATTTAAGCCATTCAATTTGCAACGCGGATCAAAAACACAAGCAACTAAATAAATAATGGGAATTTCTCTATAATAATGTAGCCACTTCATTTTCATTGCAACTATAGTATGTTGTAATTCAACATCATTTTCACATTCATCAAAAATTCCGACAATATTAGTACACTCTACTAAAAATAAATGTGTAGTAGGATAATAAACACCGGACAAGTATAAGTTGCATCATTAAAAACCTTTAAAACATCTAAAATTTTTTGGCAAATATTCCACTCTTGTGGGTATAAATTAATCTGAGGTATATAATTAGAAACGAATGCACATAATAAATCTTTATATGCTAAAGATTCATTAAGCAAGTGGAAAGTAGAATTCCAACGAGTTGGAACATCTCTTGGAAATCTTTTTGGCTTTTTGCCATTTTCTCTACAAAATCTACCCCATTCTTTCATTTTTTGGGGATGTTTCCATAAAAATTGAATCGCCGTTTTTATTGGTTGAAGAAAAATATCAAGAGTTTTCAAACCATCTTGTACACATAAATTTAAAACATGACAAGCACATCTAACGTGAAAAAATTTTCCGCCAAAAGCGGGTTTACAAATATTTTCTAAATCGGAAATTGAAGCGGTATTTGCTGCGGCATTATCAAAACCAATTGAAAAAATTTTGTTAAGCAAATAATATTCTTCTAAAATTTGTCTAATTATTCTATAAATATTATTTGCCGTATGATTATCATCGAAAACTCTAAGTGCAATAACTCTTTTTTGAATACTCCACTCGTCATCTATCCAATGACATGTTATGCCTATGTAAGAATGATTTTGCCAATGATCACTCCAAATATCACTACCTATATGCACGTATCCATTAAATTGCATAAAAAAGTTTTGTAAATCTTTTTTTCCATTTTTGTAAAGATCTTTAATTACTCGTTTAGTTGAATTTCTAGGAACACGTTTTGCTTGTGGAGCACATGCTTTTTGTACAAATTCATTACAACCAAATCTTTCTCCAAAATTAAATGCTAAATGCTCAACGACAATAAATTTGCCTAATTCTTCCTTATAAGTTTTGTCATTAAAACGAAATAAAGGGGAAGTATTAGGATTGACGTACCCGGAAATTTATTGTTGCCCGATATCGATTCCCGTTTCGGTTGGATGTTTGCTCCTAAGATGTCGTTTAAATGTTCCATATCCTTGTCCACCTGTATATTTATATATTTTCTCACAATATTTACAAATTATATCATACCTTTTTTGACCAATATCAAACTTTTCAATTTTCGTGAAGTGATTCCAAACATCAGATGTAAATTCCCGTTCCGCTTCCTTTGTTGTAGATATTTCGCTAGGAGGATGAAAACTTTCTTGAGTCGGGACGCGCTCCACATCGGGAAAAATGTTGATTTCATCATCATGAAAATCTGCATATTCACGAGGATCAAAAGAATGATGGGATTCCGTCGCGATATTCTTACCTTTGCCAGTTGGCACTCGACTTCCACTTGCCATTTTTCGAGTGGATTGAGAGAATTGAGCGGATTAATTGAGAGAATTAAGAAAGAATTATGTGGATTGAGAAAATTGAGAGAATTTAAGAGAATTGGCAATTGGAGAGAATTTCGAGTATTGAGAAAATTTGAGACTTGAGAGAAGAGAATTTGAGAGAATTGTGTGAGTATTGAGAGAATTTGAGAGAATTTATAAGAAAAAATTGAGAAGAAAATTTAGAATTAAAAAAACAAAGAAGATAACCGTTGCAATTTTGCAACGGTTATATTTTTTTTTTAAAATTTTTTGCCCGTTGGTTGGGGGCTTCAGTTGCAAATTTGCCCGTTTGGTTCCAAACGGGCAAAATTGCAACGGGCCGCAAGCCCGTTGCGCCTGCAGCGCTGCCCGCAGCAGGGCCTGCACTGCAGACGTGCAGGCCCTGCTGCGGGGGGCCTCCCCGAAACAAATTTTTTTTTTTCCGTTGAAGTTTGCACTTGCGTCAGCAGAGGTGCCCGGCCGCGGCCGCCGGCGTCGGGCGAGGCCTCGACCTTGCCGGCGTCGGGCGAGTCTCGCCGATCTGGCGAGGCCGGCCTCGCCAGTTGCAGGCGAGGCCGGCCTCGCCCGACGCCGGCCTCGCCAGGCAGAGGCCGGCCTCGTCCGACGCCGGCGAGGCTCGACCTCGCCTGCAACTGGCGAGGCCGGCCTCGCCCGACGCCGGCGAGGCTCGACCTCGCCTGCAACGGCTGCAACTGGCGAGGCCGGCCTCGCCGGCGTCGGGCGAGGCCGACCTCGCCTGCAACTGGCGAGGCCGGCCTCGCCCGATGCCGGCGAGGCTCGACCTCGCCTGCAACTGGCGAGGCCGGCGTCGGGCGAGGCCGGCCTCGCCCGACGCCGGCGAGGTCGGCCTCGCCCGACGCCGGCGAGGTCGAACCCTCGCCAGATCTGGCGAGGCTCGACCTCGCCGGCGTCGGCCTCGCCAGTTACCGGCAAGGTCAAGCCCTCGCCGGTCTGCTGTGCACTCAGCAGTTTTTTTTTTTTTGGAACCGGGCCCGTAGGGCACTGGCCGGTTCCGGTTCCGAACCGCGGGCCCGGTCAACGGGCTGGGCTCGGGTTTGACCGGGCCGGTTCCGGGCCAAAACCGGCCCGTGGCCATCTCTATTTTAAGGGCATGCAAAACAGACTATTTGAACTAGGAACCACCCAAATTGGACTGAACCGGCCAGTTTGATCTGGTTTCCGGGAGTGTTGGTCTGGTTCTTAGTTCTTAAAAATGAAACTGGTATCCGGGCGGTTCAGTTCTCGGTTTTAAATGGAACCGCACCAACTATATATACTTTTTTGTTCATTTCTTCAAAAAAATTAGTAAAATGTGAATTACTCTGACGATTCTTCAACCGTGCTGTAATCTGTTTCATCTAGTATATTTCCTGTTGGGTTCCAAATATATACTAATCAAATGCATGGTTGTACAGTGTAGTGCCATTTGATAATTCTAGCTCTTTATTTCTCCTTATACGGTAGCTTTTGACACTTGGGATCTATGAAATTAAGCCGCGAGTTTATTGTGATGAAACCAGTGATTTGGAGGAGCTCTTACTTCATGCTGAGGAGAGTCTAGAGGAAACGGACAAATTGAACTTTAGATGCTTTGAAATTGATTTGGAGGAGCCCTTACTTCATCCAGATATCTTATTGTCCAATTACGCTGCGGGTAAAGATAAAGTTTCTCTACAAGTAATTCTATGCGTCCTTGCCAAAAAAAAAAAAAGTTACCAATTTCATTGGACCAGACCGGATCGGGAACCAATCATTCATAATATCTTGATCAATTAAGTCTTACAAAAGTTTTGTTTTATCCGAACATGAATTGTTAAGTTTCCATTGACATTTTTATAGTTAAATGAAAAAAATTAGGAATAGAAATTTTTAAGGTCGTACCAAACGCAGTCTATTCTTTTTAATTCAAGGAATAGAAATTTTGTGCAATTACCATATGCTTTCTTCTGCTCAGAAACTCGTCCAATGAATAGAAATAGAGAAAATTATTTCTGAACATAAATTGTTGTCAGGAACAGAAATGTTACCATATGCACCCTACAATTTTCGCCTTTCTTGTGGCCATCCTGAAGAGCGCGTGCTTGTGTGCACCACGCCAGATGCTCACAAAGTCTCGAACAATAAAGCTATTACTAGCCAGATAAATGCTATCAGGAACTATAGCTTGAAATTCCGATAGAGCCCGGCTAAGATAACGATGAGGTCATTTTGTTGGGATGATCACCTTAGGTCGCAACTGTTAGTATAGTCTCGAATTGCTTAAATATATATACGGTACATTATAATAATATATTTAAGTAATATGGGATTATACTAACACCCGCAATGCATGTAAGTCTCTCCCTCACACGTGCTTGATTCAACTCGACTATTGTGAATGGACGTGATTCCTGTTTTGTGTGTGTGAGAGACAATTGGATGGCTAGGATCTAAATTATTGATGACCTGTGCTCTAATACTATGTTGAAATTTTTAAACAAAATCTTAAGCTTGGCAGAGGGGATTGCACGTAAGTATGGCGCGTTATGACCATGCATTTAGTTGATGTGGAATTTATACGAACAAACATGACATAAACATGGGAAGCCATATCGAGATCTATATCTCAATCTTGATCTCGACCTGCGCTAGCAATCTCCGTTGGCTACTTGTTATTAACAACCACCATTTGCGGTGGCTATCTATCAACGAGACGACCACCGTTGTGATGGCTATGTATCAAGGACGACCACCATGTCGGTGGTCCCATCCATTTGTCCAGGTGACAAATCGCGCATTTAGGATTGATTCCGAATTGGCAGAAATAAAACATTTTTAAAACTCATGCTTAAAAGAATTAGGAATGGCTGAACCTCGATGACATATATATTTCCTTTTTCTTGCAATTTGATACCTCAATTTTTTTCATTCAATTAAATGTCTTAAATTTTCAAAATTGATATGCGCACGTAAATTCATGAGAATAAGCCTAGTTATTAAAATGTGCTCTAGCAAAAAATTTACGTACTTTTAATATCAGTGTTTAAAAATATTGTATAATTTTTATTTAAATAATAAATTACCTTTATAATTATCTCTATGATGTCAAAACTCACATGTCCTCATGCGATGTGTCGATGTGTTTGCCATTTTCTCTTCGTAGTAAGGTTGATTGTATCGTTCTACAATTTCAATTACGCCATTTCAATTCCACGTTATATTCTTTTCTATAATGCGTGGTGATTAATCTCGATGCCCCAAATTAGGGTTAGTCAAAATGGATATGTCGGAGATTCGGATCATCACCATACCTAGAGCTCTCGTGGTCATGTGGGAGAGTCTCGAGTCAAAGCACAAAGACTACGTGGAAAAGAGGATCGAATATCTTCCCGCACTTTTATACATTGAGCCTCGTGTTGCTATGATCAAAGCATTGTCCCATTTTTGAAACTCAAAGACATCCACTTTTGTGTTTGATCGAAATGAGTTGACCCCTACAATTGAGGAGTACGATATTGCCATCGGTAGAATCGGGTCTTTTGGTCTAGTTAGCCCTCCGATATATATAGATCCTATAATTCTTTTGAGTCAATTCTTAGGAATCGACATTCTCCAAATCAAAGGCGTTTTTAGAGGAAATTCCAATGTACTCTCTTTCACATTCTTAGAACGACATTTTTCTAGCTTGCCAAAAGAATCGGATAATCAAATTCCTCGAGTTTTTCTCTTAGCCTTCTTTGGTTTTGTGGTTTTTCCATTCACCAAAAAGACCATGGATCCTTTGGTAGTTCACATTGTCAATCAAGTGTGTATGTTCAAAAGATTCTCCAATATGATCTTAGGTGAGACCTTCGTATCACTCAATAAGTTCAAACAAAACAAAAATGGTATCTTTAGAGCCCCAATAGGTTTACTCCAAATTTGGTTGGTCTCTCACCTCAAAAATTTTGGTTTGAGCTTAAAAATCATAGATGTGTCCGAAGATTGTCATCCTATCTCGCTCTTCCGAGAAAAGGAAGAAATCTTTCTTTATTGGTCATTTTCAACTTGGTTTAATTTTTTCAAGAACCTTGTTCCAAATCAAATCCAATGGCATGTTCGTTGGTTTGGAAATCCCGAGGTGCGCCTTAATAACGGATCCGACAACCCAATCCCACTTTTGGGCCTAACGGGGTTTACGTCATATTACCCTTTTAGGGTGATCCGTCAATATCGCGCGCTTCAAAAGATTCCGCCATTCCTCAAGTTGGGGTTATATCATTTTGATTATCGCAAAGATGTCGTCCAAAAGGACCAAATGGCGGATTTGAAAAAAATGGTCAAGTCCATAATTGATATGTGGTACAAATGCCACCCGGAGCCGATTCTCATTACCGATGAGTCAGAGTTGGAAGGAAAAATGAAGATATATCACGCATTGCCGGAGTACATACACCGTCGTCTAGAACCCGAGTTCAAAGTGGATCTCCCTAATGTCCCCGAGAAGCCAACTCAACAACAAGCTATAGCTACAAGAGCTCTCAGGGAAAGGGATGAGGCTTTAGCCGAGGTTGAGCGTTTGACCCAAGAAAACAAATGAATTTGCCTCGCGCCTAAAGAAGATCCATTAGGATTTTGGTTATATTCCATGAGGAAATCTCCTTTCATGTAATTTTCGTTTTATAGATTTGATGTATAGGGTTTCCTTTTTTCTCATTTTAGTAATAATGTAATAGGATTCTCTTCTTGTTTTTAGATTGATCTATAGGGATTGTATTTCACAAATTTTGTTGTTAATAGTGAAATTTTCCTTTGTGTGTACTTTCTTTTTCGAGATTCCAATGGAATATAGATGGGGCATCTTGATTAATCATTGCGTGTTACCCCTTTAATTGTATAATTTCTTGTGAAGAAATTGTGATAAGAGATTATTCACATGATATTGGGATCGTGAGAATATTTCTTATCTCTATTTCATTCAAAGAAAATATAAAATTGAAGGGTTTTATATTTTCATCCTAATTCATTTTCCGCATACTAACCTGATATCTGTTTTTTTTACAAGGCATTAAAATACGGCTGAATCACGTCCTATTATACGCACCCGTCACCAAGTAAGGATGGAAAACGAAGACACTCGTAGCCGCGTTATTACCATTGAGAATCAAATGGCGCAAATGATGACTCTCTTGACTGTTCTTGCAAATCACGTAAAGAACTTCACGCCTGTGGCTCCTGTTGCTGCAACTTCTACTCCTAATGCGCCTGTTAACGCACCGACGGTAGATCCTGTCGATAAAGGACCTGCTGAAGAGGTCCCCGTTAATGCTATTCCCGCCGTCATTGATTTGGAAGCTCCATCTAAGGAGTCGCCTGTTATTCATATGGATGAAGAGAGTGCGAGACGTCTCGCAAAATTGGAAGAGCGCCTGTGCTTGTTGCAAGGTTATCAACTTCAAGGTTTTGATAAGCTGTCGCCTTTTACAAAAGTGAAAGTCCCTGATTCCTACAAGGAGCCTGAATTTTCAAGGAAGTATGATGGAACTGAGTGCCCTAAGACCCACTTGAAATATTATTTGAATAAGATGGCTCGTTATTCCGATAACACTCTGCTGTTGATCAATAATTTTCAAGATAGCTTGGCTGATTCCGCCTTAATGTGGTTCATCGAGTTGGATTTGGAGAAAATTTGCACCTGGGAAGATCTTGTAGATGAATTCCTCCAACAATACAAGTTTAATACCGAAATTACTCCAACCCGTGAAGAGCTGGTCCGGGTTGATAAAAGGAGAAATGAAACTTTTAGAGCGTATGCCCAAAGGTGGAGAACTACGGCATCCCAAGTCAAACCTCCGTTGTCCGAGAAAGAAATCATGCAACTGTTTCTTCGAGATCTACCTCGAGAATACTTTGATAAGATGTTTAATAACACTTGCATCAATTTTCCCGCAATGGTGGAATTGGGAGAACGTATCGAAGGAATCATGCGAGAGGATTGATTATCCGAGATGACGACTCGCAGATTTACCTCAAAGAAAGATAAGGAGCCAACGGTGGGGGTTGCCTATATTCAAAATCCTAATAATAAAAAGCCATTAAACTTACCATTTCAAAGGTCTGTTATAGAAATGATGGTTCTTCCCGAAATTTTGACCGAAAAGGAAAAGCTCCACAAAGGCAATTCACTCCGTTGCCAAGACCTATGTCTCAGTTGCTGCCGATGTTGATTGAACAAAGACTCGTACCAAAAGAAATTCCGAGAGACAACCCACCAAAGTTTGCTGGGTTTGATTTGGAAAAATCTTGTGTGTACCACATGGGTGAGAGGGGCCATGATGTGGACAATTGTTATACTCTCAAGGTCAAGATTCAGAACCTGCTGGATAAGAAGATCTTGTCATTTAAAGATGCCACACCAAATGTTCAACAAAATCCACTCCCCAATCATACCGAAACTGTTAATGTGATATTTGGAGAAGAGAATGAGAAGCATGTCTTTTTCGATATGGTAAAGTTGGAAGAGCTATTGACCGTAGCCAAATGTCAACCGAAAGAAGGAAATGTATCCCGAGAGGAGAAAATGTATTGCCTAGCCAAGATGGCTGCTTTAGGCATAATCCAGCCATTTCAAGAAAAGAAACCCGTAGGATCCATCGAGACCACTATAATCGACTTGTCGTCCGAAAGCTTTTCTTGCAAGTTCGTAGACGAAGTCTCATGCTTTAAACCAAAAGATGATGGATATGAGCCAGACGTTGATGAACCGTGGATTAACACATATTCCGATAGTGATTTGGAATGTGAGAGTAAGAATGCCCGTCGAGGTCGTGAATTTATGAAGAAGGCTATCGAAAAAGGTGAAATTGTTGATACCTTCGGACAACCGAGTGGTAAATATGATTTCATAGTCAAATACACCCCACCTCCAAGCTTCTTTATCGATCCAAAGGATATCGTTCCGGATGGATGGGGAGGCATGGATGATGAAAGCATGGATCACACATCTAAAGTCCTTGAACCTATACCCGTTAATGAAAACGAGGAGCATATTTCTGACATGGA
This sequence comes from Syzygium jambos, assembly GCA_031216235.1. Lineage (NCBI taxonomy): Eukaryota > Viridiplantae > Streptophyta > Magnoliopsida > Myrtales > Myrtaceae > Syzygium > Syzygium jambos. The sequence continues at coordinate 22,276,044 of CM062225.1, forward strand.
TTCTGAGCTTGGTGCTAGAAGAGCTCATTGGGATCGTGAATTTGTAACGGCCGCTTGCGAGCATGGTGAAGTGGGTGATACTCTAGGTCAACCAAGTAGGAAGTATGACTTTTTCGTCAAATGTTCACCTCCGTCAAGTTTCTTTATTGACTTGAAAGACATTATTCCGACTGGATGGAACGATGACGAAGATAATAGAGAAGTTCTTTCCGATGCTGATTCGGAATTCGAATGCCATACCTCCTACTGGGATCGGGAGTTCGTTAGGAAAGCGATTGAAAAGGGCGAAATTGTTGATACTCTCGGGCAGCCAAGCGGTAAATATGACTTCATTGTAAAATACTCTCCTCCTCCAAGTGCTTTTATCGACCCTAAGACTATCGTCCTGAGTGGATGGGGGTCCGAATTTGAAGATGATGGCATGGTAGCCGTGATTGATCCTGTCGTGATTGAATTGAATACTACGTGTGAAATCCAAGCGCATGTTGTGGAACCTGTGGTTATAGATTTAATGGTTGATGGCTTTGAGGATATAAAGATCTCTAGTGAGGACTTTGAGCCTATTGTGATTGAGCTGCCACCGAAAAATGATAAGAATTTGAAGGCAAGAATACCCCTTGTTTATGACTCCAAGGCAGTTCCTTGGAATTATGAGTCTCATGAGATAGACGCTGTTACTCGGTCAGGCCGATGTTTTCCATCTCGTGAAGGTGTCGAGAAAAAAGCTGTAACCGAAGAAGAGGCGGAGCAACTTCTCAAAACTCTCAAAACGAGTAAAGCAGAAGTGATCGAGTAGTTAAGAAAAATGCCGGCTCAGATCTCGTTACTTGAACTGTTCAAGTCTTCTGAGAGACATAGGAATGCTCTTTTAAAAGTTCTTAATGAAGTACATATACCCGAGACAATTGGAGAAGTACAGTTGGAAGAGTTTGTAAGTGCTATCCTTCTTAAGGATCAAATTTCTTTTTCCAAAAAGGATTTGCCGCCAGAAGGGCGAGCGCACTCTAAAGCATTATACATCTCTGTTCAACACTTTGATAAAAGGATATCGAGAGTACTCATTGATAACGGTTTAGCTCTCAATATCTGTCCGTTAGCAACCTTGCGTTGTCTAGGTGTGGGTATGGATAATGTTTGTCCTTCTAAAACTCCAGTCAGAGCCTTTAATGGCATGAAAAAGGAAGCTCTTGGAGAAATTGACTTACAACTGATGATTGGTCCAGTCATGTTTACTCAGAAATTTCAAGTGCTCGATATCCCAAGTAACTTCAGCTTGTTACTGGGACGACCTTGGATTCACACTGCAGGTGTTATACCCTCAAGTTTACATCAGATGATCCGTTTTGTCGTATGTGGCAAGATTATAACTGTCCATTGCGAGAAAGATACTGAAATCTTCAACAATACTGCGATTCCTTATGTGGAGCCAGAAGTAAAAGGAGAATCAAGCTACCATTCATACGAGTTAATGTCAGTATCTCATGTGCCCGCAGGCACTGTCATGAGAAAGCCTCACTATTCAAAGGCGGCCCTTATGTCTAGCAAAGTGTTGATCGAGCACGGATTCACTATTGGCAAAGGATTGGAAAAGCTGTCCCAAGGCATCCTCATACCCATTGAGGTGACTAAGAGAAAGAAACGAGAAGGCTTAGGTTACCAAGGCGATCAACAGGATCAAGGTAATCAGAAAAGCCCAAACATCAAAGAAAAGAGTTATCGACGCATACTCCCTCCTCCGTTAAAAGATTTCTTCTCTGGGCCGCTGAAGTTTCTCCAAGATGAAGAAATCTATGGTATCGTCGACTTCTTTGAAGAGAGTTCTGTGGGTGCCATTTCCGAAAGCTTTGAAGATGATCCACCTACCGATCCCGCTGTGTAAGGGATGTTTCCATGTTCTACTTTGTTTTCAGTTGTAATCCATCTAATTCTCCCCTGCGAGGGACTTCCATTTGTTCATTTCATTTGTTTTGTTCATTTCATATATTGTAATAATTTGGATCACAAACTTTAGATCCAAAACACTATATGACATTTACTGCATATCAATAAAAGCATTCTCATGTTTTGTTAATAGACGTGCGAAAGTATACCAAGCCAGCCCTATGATGATGCTTTGAGGCCTGGGCTTTTGCACAATCTATAGTTTTCAAAATAATTTTTTGGAACAAGGATGTCCAATGATATGAGGACGAGTTCCCCATGAAATTTTCGAAAATTTAGAATTCGAAAAGTTATTTTCATCACATCTTCATGCATTGCATTTCTTATTTTCATATACTGACCATTTTTTTGTTACATCTCAGGCATGACACTTTGCATAATCATAATAGTCGTATGCATGGCTTGGATTCGTGTCCAAAAAACTCTTACGAACCTGATTATTCTGATCCCGAAAATGAAGAAGATTCCCAGGTTATTAAAAAAGAATGGATCCGACATGAAGAATCCAAACCTCCCACGGAAGACCAAACTGTCATTATAAATTTAGGTGATTCTGAAAATCCCAAAAAAACAAAAATTGGGGCAAATCTCTCTCAAACAGATGCTGATCGACTGATCGAACTATTGAAGGAGTATCGGGATGTCTTTGCTTGGTCTTATGCTGACATGCCGGGTCTATTCCCCAACATTGTAGAACACACGTTGCCTCTTGATCCTACCATTCCGCCTAAGAAACAGAAGCTTAGGAGGACGAAGCCAGAATTATCCAAGAAGATTGAGGAAGAAGTCATGAAACTGTTAAAAGTTGATTTCATTGAAGTTACTCATTATGCTGACTGGATTGCTAATGTTGTCCCAGTCATGAAGAAGGATGGGCGAGTTCGGGTATGTATCGATTACTGCGACTTGAACAAAGCAAGTCCCAAAGATGATTTTCCATTACCACATATTGACGTCTTGGTCGACAGCACAGCAGGATTCAAATTATTTTCCTTCATGGATGGTTTCTCTAGCTATAACCAAATCCGAATGAAGGAAGAAGATAAGACTAAAACATCTTTCATCACCCCATGGGGAACATTCTGTTACAAGGTTATGCCCTTCGGCTTGAAGAATGCGGGGGCAACTTACCAAAGAGCCATGTTGACACTATTCCATGACATGATGCATAAAGAGATTGAAGTTTACGTCGACGACATGATCGCTAAATCACGACGAGGTGAAGACCACATTGAAGTTTTGAAGAAACTGTTTGATCGACTTAGAAAATTCAAGCTAAGGCTTAACCCCGCTAAGTGCATTTTTGGGGCAAAGTCTGGAAAGCTCCTTGGATTTATGGTTAGTAACAAGGGCATCGAGATTGATCCCTCGAAGGTGAAGGCCATTTGCGATTTAAAACCCCCTTCTACTGTCAAGGAGGTTCGAAGCTTGTTGGGAAGACTAAATTATGTCGCAAGATTTATTTCCCAATTATCCGAAACCGCCAAGCCATTCTTCGAGCTATTGAAAAAGAATGCAAAAGTTGAATGGAACGAAGATTGTCAAAAGTCCTTTCAACAACTGAAGCAATATCTTTCACAACCACTAATGTTTGTACCGTCTACTCCGGGTATACCTTTGATTTTGTACCTCACCATTCACGATGAGTCTTTGGAAGCTATGTTAGCGCATAAGAGATCAGAGGATGGAATGGAACGCACTATTTACTACCTCAGCAAAAAGTTTACTTCTTGTGAAGCTCAATACCCAGAAGTTGAGAAAGCATGTGTAGCCTTAATTTAGGTATTACACATATTACGGCATTATACTCTTCACCATCGTATCCTGCTTGTGAATGAAAATGATCCTATCAAGTATTTTTTGGAAAAGCCTGCACTAGTTGGAAGGCTTGTCAAATGGCAAATATTGCTATCTGAATTTGATATCCAAAGCATGTCTCAGAAGTTCGTTAAAGGACAAGCCATAGCTGACATGTTTGCTGAAAGTCCCTTAAAGTCAGATTACTGGGATGAAATTGATGAAAGAATCTATCTGGTATCACAAGACAAGTGGACCATGTATTTTGACGGAGTTGTTAACCTCTCCGATCTGGCACTGGAGCAGTCCTGATATCCCCAGCGGGTCAACATTATCTAATAGCTGCAAAGTTGGTATTTCCTTGTACCAATAATATTTCAGAATATGAAGCTTGCATCCTCGGTCTCCAATTAGCCATCGATATGAAGGTTAAGAAATTACAAGTTTATGGTGATTTTGCACTTATCATTCTCCAAATAGGAGGTGAATGGCAAACTCGTGATTCAAAACTGATTCTTTATCATAAGTATCTTAAAGACTTGGTGGAAAAATTCGAAGAGATCTCATTTGATTATTTGCCAAGACCTCAGAATCAATTTGCTGATGCTTTGGCGACATTGTCTTCAATGTTACAAGTAACCGATGGTTTGAATATTGATCCTTTGCAAATCGACGTTTTAAAAGAGCCTGTATGTTGCATGATTGTAGAAAAAGAACTCGATGGTCAACCATGGTACTACGACATCATGAATTACCTTCGAGAAGGAAAATTTCCTCAAGGAAGTCAAGTTACTGATCGGAAATACTTGACTAAATTAGCTTCCAAATTCTTTCTCAGCGGAGGTGCTTTATATAAAAGATCTTTTGATTCGGTCTTGTTGAAGTGTGTAGGCACCAAAGAGGCCAATTTATTAATGAAAGAGATACACGAAGGAGAATGCGGTCCTCATATGAACGGCCATCTTCTAGCAAGGAAGATCATGAGGCTAGGTTATTATTGGCTAACCATAAAAGCCGATTGTATTCAACATGTTAGATGTTGCCATCAATGTCAAGTTTATGGAGACAAAATCAATGCTCCTCCAAATGAATTGCATCAAATGTCCGAAGCATGGCCTTTTTCAATGTGGGGCATTGACATTATCGGACCGATTAATCATAAGGCATCAAATGGACACCGTTTCATTCTAGTGGCTATCAATTACTTTACCAAATGGATCGAAGCCAATTCTTATGCCCACGTCACTGCGAAAAGTGTGGTTTAATTCATTCGTCGAGACATTATCGCTCGATATGGGGTTCCAGAAGCAATTATCACTGATAATTGGTCAAACTTGAATAACAAAATAGTGGATGAGCTACTCAATAATTTTCACATCCGCCACTTGAATTCTTCCCCTTACCGCCCACAAATGAATGGAGCTGTAGAGGCGGCAAACAAGAATATAAAGAAGATTCTGTCTAAGACGGCAGAGAATTACCGAGATTGGCATGATCGGTTGCCGTACGCATGAATGGCTTACCGAACTTCTATTCGCACTTCAACTGGGGCAACACCATTCTTATTAGTATATGGAATGAAAGCAGTTTTACCTGTGGAAGTGGAAATTCCTTCATTAAGGATACTTTCGCAAGTAAAGCTTTCTGAAGCAGAATGGAGTCAACAAAAATTTGAACAGCTTAACATGATTAATGAAAAAAGGGTAAAAGTCCTATGCCATGGACAAAGCTATCAAAAGCGAGTGGTTAAGTCATTCAACCGTAAGGTTCGACCCAAGCATTTTGAAGTCAGTGATCTGGTTTTGAGGAAAGTCTTACCTATTATTCCAGATCGTAGAAAGTTCATCCTCAATTATGAAGGACCGTATGTCATCAAGAAAGTGTTGCCTGGTGGAGCATTGATTCTTGTAGAAATGGATGGCCGAGAGTTGCCAAAACCTGTGAATGCTGATGCTGTCAAGAAATATTTTCCCTGAATAAAAAGTTTTGAGCTGCTTTTGGATTGAATCTAAGTCACTTTAGGACATTTGCATCATGCATCTCATGCATACATGGCATTTTTGCAGATTTGTTCATTTTGTAGGTACTCAATTGTTCCCCAGGAAAGCTATTCCAAACCTCAAGAAGTCAAGCTTGAGGAAGTAGCTACATAAAATCAATCTTCTCCCTAGAATTTAGGAAGTAGATCCTATATGTGAAAATCTTTTCTGTTTAAAAGGTCTTTCAAGTTTGAAATTTTATCGCCAGAAAAAAAAAATCAAAAATCAAAAATCAAAAATCAAAAATTAAATATTTTTATCAAAATTTCCCACAGACGGGAGATTTAACCAAATGATCCTTTGGAAAAACAAAAAGAGGATTTCTCAGAAATGCCGAATGGAAATGCCTAGGATGATAAAAGGCAAACTTTTGATTAAACACGTCCCTATACTCATTTTGAGAGAATTGAGCAAAAAAACCATGTCGTAGGACGTAGGGTTCGTTCACATTGAATACATGGATTGAAATGATAAAAGGCATTTCATTTCTCTATCTTAAACACTCATATTATCCTTTGCTAGCCACTTTGAGCCAAATAGGGAGAGTTTTCAAAATACCCCTGTCAAGAACCATCCCACATTGGGACAAGTTAAGAAGTTGTGGTTAATCATTTTTGGAGCAAAAAATTTAAGAAAGATTTTATTGCTTTCACTTGCATCAACCTTCTTGTGGTAATTTCATATGGATCTTTATAGAAGCTCGAAACATCCCAAAGTGAAGAAGAGCATTCTTTTCCTCTACCCCAAACACAATTTTCCTTTGCTTAGCCAAATTGAGTCTTAAGCATGTTCATTTCAAAATCCAAAATATTGATTATCTCCCTACATTGGGGCAATGCATATGATTTACCAAGGAAATTTAGAAAAATTGGTGAATATGTATAAAGTGTCTCGAGAGTCCAAAGAGCTCAAAAGATAAATATTAAGGAGCATGAAAAAGCAGTGTGTCTGGTAAAGGTAAGGCCGATGCCCATGGAAAAAATATATCAATGTCAAAAGCAAAAGCAAAAGCAAAAGCAAAAGCAAAAGCAAAAGCAAAAGCAAAAGCAAAAAAGCAATATGCTTATGATAAAAATAAAATTCTTTTTGTAAAAGATGCTTAGAAAGAGCAAAGCTCTTATGTTGCAAGAAAAATGGACTCTTGAGACAATTTGGTTTTCAAGAATCAAATTATGTCAGATTTGAATGATTTGGTAATGATGCCAAGATAATCATCATTCTTCTTTCAAACCCCTTATACAAAATTTCAAGCCTTTTGAGCCTAACCCAAACCGACATTACAACCCTTCCCGAAGTCTCTTCCGATTGGGATGGTTTGAGTTAATGTAAAGATTTCACAAAGAAGCTACCGCTAGAAGGAGTGGAAGTGATCTTATCTTATCTTCAAGGTTCTTGACTTGTAAACCCGCTGAAGATGTTGATGATATATTTCTTGGCCTCAAAGCAAATATCCTTTGTATAAGCCCATGACCAAGCCTATATTACGGTCCTTTGGAAAGACCTTTCTGATCAATCAATTTGTATTCAATGTGAATGTTTCCGAAAACCTTTGACATAGGTTCGTGAGACATCACCGATGAGAATTGAACAATTTTCCTATATAAATGGATGGGAATCAAAGCCTTTACGAGAGCCAGTGCGAAAGACCTTTTTGATTAGGTTATTTCCAATTTGGCATTTTTTATCTAACCTCTTTAGATGGTTATTCAAAGATCATTTTGTTAAAATTTCCTCTTAAGGATTTTGATAATCAGTGTCCTTTACCAAAAGTTGAAAAATTCCGTTTGATTTGTCGTTAAACAAGCTCGGAACTTTTTTCAAAATATCTTTCCCCAGTGGATTGGTTTTTGGTCAGCCTAAACCATACCCTTATTTTCGATTTTTGGTCAGCCTAAACCATACCCCTATTTTCGATTTTTGGTCAGCCTAAACCATAACTCCCATTTTTGGTTTTTGTTTAGCCTAAACCATAACTCTCATTTTCGGTTTTTGGTCATCCTAAACCATAAATCTTACCTTAGGTTCTAGGTCATCCTTAAACCTTGTCTTTGGTTCCTGGTCATCCTTAAACCTTACCTTAGGTTCTAGGTGATCCTTAAACCTTGTCTTTGGTTCCTGGTCATCCTTAAACCTTACCTTAGGTTCCTGGTCATCCTTAAACCTTACCTTAGGTTCCTGGTCATCCTTAAACCTTGTCTTTGGTTCCTGGTCATCCTTAAACCTTAACTTAGGTTCTAGGTCATTCTTAAACCTTGTCTTTGGTTCCTGGTCATCCTTAAACCTTACCTTAGGTTCCTGGTCATCCTTAAATCTTACCTTAGGTTCCTGGTCATCCTTAAACCTTACCTTAGGTTCCTGATCATCCTTAAACCTTACCTTTGGTTCTAGGTCATCCTTAAACCTTGTCTTTAGTTCATGGTTATTCTTAAACCTTACCTTAGGTTCTAGGTCATCCTTAAACCTTGTCCTTAGTTTCTAGGTCATCCTTAAACCTTGCTCTTTAGGTTCCTGGTCATCCTTAAACCTTGCCCCTTAGGTTCCTAGTCATCCTTAAACCTTGCCCCTTAGGTTCCAGGTCATCATTAAACCTCGTCCTTTAGGTTCTTGGTTGTCCTTAAACCATAGATTTCCTATAAAACCATTTCTGTTTCTTTTCTTCCTTCATTCCATTACATGAGAGAGAGAAGAGAAAAACACATAAATGAACTAACAATCCAAATGGTCAATGGTAAGTGCTTCAGGTGAGATTCTGATCAAATGTCTTTGTCTATAGTTTCTTTTATTTTTCAAGTGGAGTCGACTAAAAATTTGTAGGTGTCAATTGGTCTTTGAGCGGAACCTCTCCGAACTCCCACTCAAAGAGGGGCAGCTGTTGACACCTAATTTTTAGCCGACGCGTCATTAAAAATAGAAAATTCGAGATTATGGTTTCTGATCGCGCCGGAGCATGTTTCTTGAACAAAAAGTGTTGTTTTTTAATTCTGTCTGTTGGCCTAGCTTTTGTAAGCGATTTTCTATTAATTTCATGTGAAGACCCGAAAAGTCAAATAGTTGACTTTCGAGTTGACTTTTTGGTCAACCCTTTGACCAAAAGTCAATCCCGGGTCAAATTGGGGCTTTTCGCATAAAAAGATTTCTTTCAAGTTTAATTTCACTTGAGAAATGGAAATTTCATAAAAATTCAAAGATTTGATCATAAAATCAAGCTCCTAGTGAAAAGTCAACTAGGGTTTGACTTTTGGTCAAACCTTTGACCAAAAAATTGAAAAATACAAAAATTCACAAATCATTTTATTTTACATTCAATTTACCTTTGGCATTTGAAATTTTATAAAAATTGATTTGGAATCAACTTTTTCCCAATTTGCGGAATTTGGTTCAAATCGATCAAAAATGAAATTACTTCATTTCTAGTCATTTTTTAGGTTAGTTTTCTTCACGACATTTGATCTAGAGGTCATCTTATATTCAATTTTTGAATCAATTTTGTGATTCCAAGCCAAACACAAGAACCCCCAATTTTGGCCCTAATCAGTGATTTGGATCGATTCTTCATGATGTGCGCAATTGAGGCACGAATGAGCCTAGTTTTTTATATGAAATCCAAATTCAAAATCAATTTTGGAAGATTCACATGAATTTGAGTTAATTTGATCAATTTAGTGATTTAATGGTTAAGAAGTCTAAGTGTATTTGATCCGATTAGTGCAATTCAACTTGACCCACTCTAGACTAATATTCAATTTGATGAATTGAGACTCAATTTGGTTAATTGGATTTCAATTAAATTTGTTAGTCTAGCTTGGCCATGCAATTACCCAAATTCAAGATCAATTGAGACAAACAAGTTAAGTTGGATCAATTTGTGCATGAATTTCAAATCGGTTCAATCCAATTTGATCAAATCCGATATTAATGGGGTCAATTAATCATGATAGAGACCAAATTGCACAAAATAGGAACAAATGGAATCAAGGATTGAACCAGTTCAATCAGGCCAAATTTGAGACTAATCGGCTCAACCCGATTTGATTCAAATTCAAACGGTCTGATCGAACTGGCCATTTTCCGGTCGAAAATCCGGCGATCGATGATCTATCCTGACTAATCTAGGTCGGCCACATCCTTTTGAGCCCAAAAATGACAAAAATGCCCTTAATTGAAAATTACAAAAATGCCCCTAAGAGAAATTACTAAAATGCCCTTCTTCAAGAATTAAACAAATTAATTAGGGGATGAACAAATCAATCGTGGCCATTCATTTAGAATTGATCACGTCCATCCATGATGCCATGTCACTAATCCTTAGCCCTTAAAGAATATTTTTAATCATTAAAAATGCATTTTGGTCCATTGGATTAATCTAAGGGCTAGGATTTAAAGTTGAGGGGGGTATATAGTGTTTTTTTCTTCCAAAATTTGGGGGGCACTCATTTTTCAGATCTGAATTCTCTCTCTTCTCTCTCTCTCTCTAGTCCACGTCTCTCTCTCTCTCGTGTTCTCTCTCGGCAGCCGGCCTTCTGCCTCATCGCCGGCTGTTTTCCGGTGAGCCGCCGCTCTGCCGTCATCCCCCACGGCGGCACAAGGCTGGTCGCAAGACCAGCTATCTTCTCTGGTGGCCGGAGCTTGCTGTTCAGGCCAGATCTTCTTCTCGGCAACATCACCGGCGCTGCTATCGGTGATGTGATCAGCCGGTACAAGCGGCTGATCCGGCTGATCGGCGTCTCCCTCGGCGATCCCGAACCTCCAGCAACGTTCCTCGGCGTATTCATGCAGCTGTGGTGGCCGTTTGCTCGTTGAACAGCCACCGGATCGTGTTTTTTTTTATTTGATTCTCCATTACTAGTTCATTAGTGCGAAAACGGATCGATTCTTACTATAGTTTGTGCAATCTATTATCATAGGTTGGCCGAGCTTTCCGTGACTTATCCGTGCTGTTTTTGATATGAATACAGAGGCCGGATCGCTCAATTGCGCGTCGGAGCATCATTAAACAAGGTAAGTGCACTTGAATGTGATTCTGCAAATTCGTATCCTGGAAAACCTGCATGTTTGAAATGCTGATTTGAGCTCGTTAATGTCGAAATCTCGCAAAGTGATGAACTAGAGAATCATAAAACGCGTTTTAAGCTTCGATTTGATATATTACATGCCTCGATCGGACTTGATTTGCTATGTCAAAACACTTTTAGAAGTTAGGATCAGAATCTGGAATATGATGTTTAAATCTGTTCTGATACTTTCCTGATTGATGTTGTGCTGTTTGATGATTTTTTATGATTTTCTACGATCATTTTTTGAAATAAATTTCTTCATAAAAGTTGTAGATCACATCTTGATCTGTTCATCATAAAATTTTCATAAAATTCCAAGCATTTTAGCATTGTACGATTTGCAACGTCAGGTGTGTATGAATCTGGTGACAGACTAGTTTTAGACCGACCTTTGTGTGTTCTTCGATTTTCATAAATTCGTGTGTTCGAAATATGAAAAAGTTTTCTTCACAAAAGTTCACACTGAGATCGAGATCTTTCTATTGATACTAATTTCATCAAAATCAGAGGTCATTTGAATTTTCAAAAGGAATTTTCACAATCTGATCAGTATCTGTGTCTAGATCTGATTTTCATTCCTTTGGAGTTCAAAAGATGTTTCTCTGAATTTAATAGAGTTAGAGTCCTTTTTTGCGCAAAATCAAAATTGCAAAGTTGTTCATTAGGGTCTCATTATGTTGATTAGAAATTTTGAAGGCCTAATAGCAATTTTTGAAGGGTCAATTTGCTTAAAATTTCATAAAAGGTCTTCACGGGTTAAAATTTGATTTGCAATTGAGTCCTTCGCAAATACCGAATTCTATAAAAATTTGGAGGACTTTTTAGCAAAAACTCAAAACATGAAAGTTGTTACACACGGGGAATCCTAACTGCACAAACATTTTCACGTGGTTTTGATAAGGTTTGTTATTTGTCCCTCCATTATTTTCAAATCCATAACAGAACCGAGTCCAGCCTGTCACTGAGATCAAATTTGATATTTTCGAGAAAATCGATGAGGATTTAGAAAAAATGATCTTCTTGACTTTTGATCTTCATGTCATAAGCTTTCTAATGACACCTGGATCACTTCATTTGGACGTCATTAGGTTAGTTAATCATATCTGAACAGAAGCAACCCGAATTAGATAATAACTGGATAAGTGATCTTTTTATAAAGCCCACTTCTCATTGCTTGATTGACTTCGAAATAAGGCCCATGGGCTTGAATGCATGCTTATTTAATTGCTATGCATGTGTTTGTTAGATGAATGTTAAGCCCGGTGCATGTTCGGTGGGTAGCCCATTGTGGTCATTTAGAACCCGACTTTAGGGGTTAATTGATATGAGTTGCCGTTTTGTGAATGCAAAGGGTAGCCTATTATCGTTAACCATTAATCAAATAATATTAGATGATTAGGTGGGTGGTGAATCGAAATGCATGAAAAACAAAGGCCAATCCTGAGGCTCGTGTTTGATTAGTGAATTATTTGCACCTTTGTTTTTTCATTGGTTATTCTTTTGGGTATCGTTTGTCATGAATGTACGTTGTGAATGTAAACACCGACACCCGAGAGACAGTCCATGGGAAGATAATCCAAAATTGAAAAGACCAAAGCGATTGACCGATGTCCAATCCGGTCTCAATTTGTACTCATTTGATGGTAGCGATAAACCAATGTCCGATCCGGTTTCAAATTCAATTCATTCATCCCCGATCATATCTCGGGTTTTCAATTTGTGTTGTAATAAACACCCGACGAGTTGCGGGTTTTTACTTTCTAGCATTTAGAATTAGCTCGTCTTTTCAATACTTCGAGTGTTTACTTTACGAAATGTCTTTCAATTTGATTGTTTCTTTCTTTTTCTAGACCAAGATAGGATTAGTTTAGAATCTTAAATGAAAATACAAAAACAAGATGCATGATCACCTAGTGGACTAAGACTTTAAACATGAAAATGGTAAAGAACAAATACATGACAATTTAGATAATAACCATGTTAAGTTTAGCGGTACCGAAAGGGCATTAATAGAAATATTAACGTAAGCTAGTCCCCGAACCTTTGATCTCTGGTTTTCGTAGAAACCGAAATGAAATTCCCGCGTTTCGGTTGGCTATTCTAGCCGACCCCCGATCTAGGCTAGTGGCGACTCCTAAAAAAGATAAAATTGATCCGCTGCCACGCGAGATATGGATTTAGAGAAGATCCACGTTCATGATCAATGGATCATATGGATAGTCAAAAGATTTATACTTCAATAAAATCATTTTTTATGAGGTGCCATATGAACCATCTCATGAACACTTATCTCTAAACCCGCCTCATCGAGTTCGGCCCTCATGAGGTAGGTCGCGACAACAGTTCATATGGCACATCATAAAAAATGACTTTACTTAAGCATAAATCTTTTGGTTATCCATATAGACCATTGATCATGAACGTGGATTTTCCCTAAATCCATATCTCGCGTGACAGCGGATCGATTTTATCTTTTTGAGGAGTTGCCACTAGCCTAGGTCTGGGGTCGGCTAGAATACCCAATCGAAACGCGGAAGTTTCGTTTCGATTTCTACGAAAACCAGAGATGATGAGTTCGGGGACTAGCTTACGTTAATATTTCTATTAGCACCCTTTCGGTACCGCTAAATTTATCATGGTTGTTATCTAAGTTGTCATGCATTTATTCTTTACCATTTTCATGTTAAAGTCTTAGTCCACTAGGTGATCATGCATCTTGTTTTTGTATTTTCATTTAAGATTATAGACTAATCCTATCTTAGTCTAGAAAAAGAAAGAAATAATCAATTGTATTGAAAGACATTTCGTAAAGTAAACACTCAAAGTATTGAAAAAACGAGCTAATTCTAAGTGCGAGAAAATAAAACCCGCAACTCGTCGGGTGTTTATTACAACACAAATTAAAAACCCGAAACATGATCGGGTATGAATGAATTGAGTACAAATTGAAACCGGATTGGACATTGGTCTATCACTACCATTAAGTGAATACAAATTGAGACCGGATTGGACATCGGTTAATCGCCTTGGTCTTTTACAATTTTGGATTATCCCCTCCATGGACCGCCTCTCGGGTGTCGGCGTTTACATTCACAACATAAATTCACGACAAACAATATACAAAGGAATAGCCAAAGAAAAGCATTGATACAAACAATTCATTAGTCAAGCATGGGCCTCGGGATCGGCCTTTGTTTTTCATGTATTTCGATTCACCAACCACCTAATTATCTAACATTATTTGATTAATGGTTAACGATAATGGGCTACCATTTGCATTCACAAAACGGCAACTCATATCAATTAACCCCTAAAGTCAGGTTCTAAATGACCATAACGGGCTACCCGCCGAACATGCACCGGGCCTAACATTCATCTAACAAACACATGCATAGCAATAAAATAAGCATGCATTCAGGCCCATGGGCCTTATTTCAAAACCAATTAAGCAATGAGAAGTGGGCTTCATAAAGAGACCACTTATTCAGTTATTATCTAATTCAGATTGCTTCTGTTTAGATGTGATTAACTAACCTAATGATGTCCAAATGAAGTGATTCATGTGTCATTAGAAAGCTTATGACATGAGGATCAAAAGTTAAGAAGACCATTTTTTCTAAATCCCCATCGATTTTCACGAAAATGATAAATTTACCCTCGGTGATAGACTGGACCCGGTTCTGTTAGGGATTTCAAAATAATGGCGGGAAAAATAACGAAATTTATCAAAACCATGTGAAAATTTTTATGCAGTTAGGATTCTCTTAGTGTAACAACTTTCATATTTTGAGTTTTTGCTAAAAAGTCCTCTAAAATTTTATAAAATTCGGTTTTCACAAAGGACTCAACTGCAAATCAAATTTTAACCCCGAGAAAACCTTATATGAAATCTTTAGCAAATTGAGGCTCTAAAAATTGTTATTAGGCCCTCAAAATTTTCAGTCAACATACTGAGATCCCAATGAACAACTTTGCAATTTTGATTTTTTGCAAAAAAGGACTCTAACTTTATCAAATTCGGAAAAACATCTTTTGAATTCCAAAGGAATGAAAATCAGATCTGAACACAGATACTGATTAGATCATAAAAATTCCTTTTGAAAATTCAAATGAATTCTAATTTTTATGAAATTTGTATCAATGGAAAGATCTAGATCTCAGTGTGAACTTTCATGAAGAAAAATTTTCCATATTTTGAACACACGAATTTATGAAAATCGAAGAACACACAGAGGTCAGTCAGAAACTAGTCTGTCATCAGATTTATGCATAGATGACGTTGCAGATCGTACAATGCTAACATGCTTGGAATTTTATGAAAATTTTATGATGAACAGATTAAGATGTGCTTTACGATTTTCGTGAAGAAAGTTTTTCAAAAAACAATCGTAGAAAATCAAAAAAATCATAGAACAGCACAACGTCAATCAGGAATACATCAGAACATACTTGAACATCACATTCCAGATTCTGATCCTAACTTTCGAAAAAGATTTGACATAGCAAACTAAGTCCGATTGAGGCATGCAATATATCAAATCGAATCTTAAGACGTGTTTTACGATTCTCTAGTTCATCATTTCACAAGATTTCGACATTAACGAGCTGAAATCAGCATTCCAAACATGTAGGTTTCTCTGTACACGAATTTACAGAACAACATCCAAGTTTACTTACCTTGTTTAACGATGCTCCGACGTGCAATCGAGCGATCCGGTCTCCGTATTCAGATCAAAAGCAGCACGAAGAAGTCTCGGAAAGCTCGACAAACCTATGAGAATAAATTGCACAAACTATAGTGAGAATGGATTCGATTTTGCACTAATGAACTAATAACGGAAAATCAAGTCAAAAGACGCGATCCGGTGGCTGTTCAACGAGAAGCTGGCCACCACAGCGACATGAAGACACCGAGGAATGCTGCTGGAGGACGCCGATCGGCCAGTTCAGCCGCTTGAACCGGCTGATTGAATCACCAGCGACCAAGCCGGTGATGCTCGTGGAGGAAATCTCGCCGGAATAAGGAGCTCCGGCCACCAGCAAGCTTGGCTGATCTTGCGACTGGCTTTGTCTCACCGTGGGGGATGACGGTGAGGCAATGGTTCACCGGAAAATGGTCGGCGAAGAGGCGAGATGGCCAGCGGCCGAGAGAGAGAGAGAGAAAGAGAGAGAGAGAGAGAGAGAGAGAGAGAGAGAGAGAGAGAGAGAGAATTCAGATCTGAAAATGAGAGTCTCCCCTAAAATTTGGAGGGAAAGAAAAACTATATACTCCCATCAACTTTGAATCCTAGCCCTTAGATTGATCCAATAGCCTAGAATGCATCCTTAATGATTAAAAATATTCCTTAAGGGCTAAAGATTGGTGACATGGCATTATGGATGGACATGATCGGTTCTAAATGAATGGCCGTGATTGATTTGCTTATCCCCTAATTAATTTGCTTAATCCTTAAAGAAGGACATTTTAGTAATTTCACTTAGGGGCGTTTTCATAATTTTCAATTAAGGGCATTTTTGTCATTTTTGGGCTCAAAGGATGGGGTCGGCCTTGGCTGGTCGGAATGACCCGCCGATCGCCGGATTTTCAACCGGAAAATGGCCAGTCCGATATGACCGGTTCAATTCGAATTAAACCGGTTTGTCCCGAGTTTGGCCGAGTTGAACCGGTTCAATTCTTGGTTCCATTTGTTCCAATTTTGTACAATTTGATCTCTATCGTGATTAATTGACCCCATTAATATTGAATTCGATCAAATTGGATTGAACCGATTTGAAATTCATGCACAAATTGATCCAATTTAACTTGTTTAACTCAATTATTCTTGAATTTGGGCAAACGAACACTATTGGTGCCATAACTTGTGTACGGAAATCACTTTGGTGTCATAACTTTTTTTCGGATCACTTTGGTGTCAACTTTTTTGAAAAACG
This sequence comes from Syzygium jambos, assembly GCA_031216235.1. Lineage (NCBI taxonomy): Eukaryota > Viridiplantae > Streptophyta > Magnoliopsida > Myrtales > Myrtaceae > Syzygium > Syzygium jambos. The sequence goes on from CM062225.1 coordinate 22,292,806, forward strand.
ATCACTTTAGTGTCAATGCTGACATGGCCGCTGGAAATCTTACGTGGCTCTTTTTTTATTAATTTCCGATGCTGACATGGCTCATCGAAAATCTGACGTAGCTCGCCGAAAAACTGACGTGGCTCTTTTTTTGGCCGGAATTTTGGCCGGAGTCACAAAAGTGATCTTTTTTCTCCGATTTTGGCACCAAAATGATCCGAAAAAAAGTTATTGCACCAAAGTGATCTCCGTACACAAGTTATGGCACCAATAATGTCCTTTTGCCCTTGAATTTGGGTAATTGCACGGCCAAGCTAGACTAATAAATTTAATTGAAGTCCAATTAGCCAAATTGAGTCTCGATTCATCAAATTGAATATTAGTCTAGAGTGGGTCAAGTTGAATTGCACTAATTGGACCGATTACTCTTAGACTTCTTAATCATTAGATCATTAAATTGATCAAATTGACTCAAATTCATGTGAATCTTCCAAAATTGATCTTGAATTTGGATTTGATATAAGAAATTAGGCTCATTCGTGTCTCAATTGCGCAAATCATGAAGAATCGATCCAAATCACTAATTAGGGCCAAAATTGGGGGTTTTTGTGTTTGGCTTGGAATTACAAAATTTATTCCAAAATTGAATATAAGATTACCTCTAGATCAAATATCATGAAGAAAACTAACCTAAAAAATGACTAGAAATGAAGTAATTTCATTTTTGGCCAATTTGAACCAAATTCCGCAAATTCAGAAAAAGTTGATTCTAAATCGATTTTTGTAAAATTTCATATGCCAAAGGTAAATTGAATGTAAAATAAGATAATTTTTGGATTTTTGTATTTTTCAATTTTTCAATTTTTTTGGTCAAAGATTTGACCAAAAGTCAAACCCTAATTGACTTTTCACCAGGAGTTTGATTTTATGATTAAATCTTTGAATTTTTCTGGAATTTCCACTTCTAAAGTGAAATTAAACTTGAACGGAGTCTTTTTAAGTGAAAAGCCCCAATTTGACCCCGGTTGACTTTTGGTCAAAGGGTTGACCAAAAACTCAATGCGAAAGTCAACCGTTTGACTTTTCAGGTTTTTGCATGAAATGAACAGAAAATCATCTACAGAAGCTAAGCTGACAGACAGAATTAAAAAACGACACTTTTTGTTCAAGAAACGGATTCCGTCGCTATCAGAAACGATAATCTCGAATTTTCTACTTTTAATAACACATTGGCTAAAAATTAGGTGTCAACAAGGGGCGAGTAGTTCGAAAATATGAAAAAAAAAATGAGCTAAAAATCAGGTATCAACACACGTTCCATGCACGAATGGGTCACGTCCCATGCACGAATGGATCACGTCCCATGCACGAATGGATCACGTCCAATGCACATAAGACGCCATATAACGCTCACGGATGGGCTCGAAGCCCTTCGTTCCCTTGGGCCATGTCACAAGTATCTGAAATTCATTCGGTAAGAAAACAATTAAATAGAGGGGAATGAGCAAGTGAGGAAATATAGTAACTATATAACATGAAGAAATTAAAATGCATGAGTCGTCTGTAATAGCATGAAGGCCATAATAATATAGATGCTTCCGTGATAGAGAACCTTGGTAAATGTGAAAATTTGCACTGCATAGGCTCCGCACGACCCAAGGTTGGCAAAGATGGTGATTAGGATATGTAATCTCTATCACGGTTACTACAACTAAATACTATTGTCCCTTCTTCTTCGAGTATATAACATTTGTTGATATATAATCTAACTCATTCTCCTAACATGACGTACTTTCGATATGGTAATCGTCGATATCACATCCATTGAATTTTCAGGTTAATCAAGTTTAAGGACAGTTTTAGCCATATGCATAGAACGATCCCACACAAACTTCTAACCTATAACTGGACAATCCTCAACCTTAAATCCTGGGGCTGTAGGACATTGAGCCAATGTGCACTGATCATCTCCCATAAGTCCCCACCACTATGGACCGTGGGCTTGTATTGATTGAAAGGTGAAATGGAGGAGCATTGCCATAACGGCGACTTCGACATCTAGAGCGGACTATAAGACATAGTTGTACCGTGCCCACCAACCCTTGAACCTCCTGTAAACCTACAAGTTGAAGAAGATTCCGACCGCACCCAAGTCGTGTAGTTCAAGACTAAGGCCGGTGGAATGAATGATGCGTCGTCTATGATGATTGGCATGTTCATGTGTTGAATCCACTTTTTGTTGGGGAATCGCCGCAATAAGTACCAAACCAACACAGGGGCGAGCAGTTCGAAAATATCAAAAAAAAAATGAGATAAAAATCTGGTGTCAACACACATCCCATGAACGAATGAGCCACGTCCCATGCACGAATGGGTCACATCCCATGTACGAATGTGTCACGTCCAATGCACGTAAGACGCCATATATCGGTCACGGGTGGGCTCGGAGCCCTTTGTTCCCTTGGGCCGTCTCATAAGCATCTAAAATTCATTCGGTAAGAAAACAATTAAATATAGAGGAATGTGCAAGTAAGGAAATATAGTAACTATATAACATGAAGAAATTGAAGTGCATGAGTCGTCTGTAATAGCATGAATGCCGTAAAAATATGGATGCTTCCGTGATAGAGAACCTTGGTAATTGTGAAAATTTGCACTGCATAGGCTCCGCGCGACCCAAGGTTGGCAAAGATGGTGATCAGGATATGTAATATCTATCATGGTTACTGTAACTAAATACTATTGTCCCTTCTTCTTCGAGTATATAACATTTGTTGATATATAATCTAACTCATTCTGCTAATATGATGTACTTCCAGTATGGTAATCGCCGATATCACATCCTTTGAATTTTCAGGCGAATCAAGTTTAAGGATAGTTTTAGCCATTTGCATAGAACAATCCAACGCAAACTTCTAACCTATAACTGGACAATCCTTAACCTTGAACTATGGGGCTGTAGGATATTGAGCCAATGTGCACCGATCATCTCCCACAAGTCCCCCCCACTCTCGACCGTGGACTTGTATTGATTAAAAGGCGAAATGGAGGAACATTTCCATAATGGCGACTTCGGCATCTAGAGCGGACTATAAGACGTAGTTGTACCGTGCCCACCAACCCTTGAACCTCCTATAAATATAAAAGATGAAGATGATCCCGACCGCACCCCAAGTCGTGTAGTTCAGGACCGAGGCCGGTGGAATGAGTGATACGCCGTCTATGATGATTGGCATGGTCTTGTGCTGAATTCACTTTTTGTTGGGGAATAGCCGCAACATGTACCCGACCGACACAGGGGCAAGCAGTTCGAAAATATGAAAAAAAATGATCTAAAAATCAGGTGTCGACACACGTTCCATGCACGAATGGACCACGTCTCATGCACATAAGACGCCATATATCGTTCACGGATAGGCTTGGAGCCCTTCGTTCCCTTGAACCGTGTCACAAGCATCTGAAATTCATTCGGTGAGAAATCAATTAAATATAGGGGAATGAGCAAGTGAGGAAATATAGTAATTATATAACATGAAGAAATTGAAGTGCATGAGTCGTCTGTAATAGCATGAAGGCTATAATAATATGGATGCTTCCGTGATAGAGAACCTTGGTAATTGTGAAAATTTACACTACATAGGCTCCGCGCGACCCAAGGTTGGCAAAGATGGTGATCAGGATATGTAATATCTATCATGGTTACTGCAACTAAATACTATTGTCCCTTCATCTTCGAGTATATAACATTTTTGGATATGTAATCTAACTCATTCTCCTAACATAATGTACTTCCAGTATGGTAATCACCGATATCACGTCCTTTGAATTCAGGTGAATCGAGTTTAAGGACAGTTTTAGCCATGTGCATAGAATGATCCAACGTAAACTCATAACCTACAACTCGACAATCCTCAACCTTGAACCCTGGGGCTGTAGGACATTGAGCCAATGTGCACTAACCATCTCCCACAAGTCCCCACCACTCTGGACCGTGAACTTGTATTGATTGAAAGGCGAAATGGAGGAGCATTGCCTTAACGGCGACTTCGGCATCTAGATCGGACTATAAGATGAAGTTGTACCGTGCCCACCAACCCTTGAACCTCCTATAAACACACAAGTTAAAGAAGATGCCGATCGAACCCCAAGTCGAGTAGTTCAGGACTGAGGCCGATGGAATTAGTGATGCACCGTCTATGATGATTGGCATGTTCATGTGCTGAATCCATTTTTTGTTGGGTAATCGCTGCAACAGGTACGAGACACAAGGGCAAGTAGATCGAAAATATGAAAAAAAAAAGATCTAAAAATCAGGTGTCAACACACGTCCCATGCACGAATGGATCACGTCCATTGCACGTAAGACGCCATATATCGTTCATAGATGGACTCGGAGCCCTTCGTTCCCTTGGCCCGTGTCACAAGCATTTGAAATTCATTCGGTAAGAAATCAATTAAATATAGAGAAATGAGCAAGTGAGGAAATATAATAACTATATAATATGAAGAAATTGAAGTGCATGAGTCGTCTCTAATAGCATGAAGGTTGTAATAATATGGATGCTTCCATAATAGAGAACCTTGATAATTGTGAAAATTTGCACTGCATAGGCTCCGTGCGACCCAAGGTTGGCAAAGATGGTGATCAGGATATGTAATATCTATCATAGTTACTGCAACTAAATACTATTATCTCTTCTTCTTCAAGTATATAACATTTGTTGATATGTAATGTAACTTATTCTCCTAACATGACGTACTTCCAGTATGGTAATCGTCGATATCACGTCCTTTGAATTTTCAGGTGAATCGAGTTTCAGGACAGTTTTAGCCATGTGCATAGAATGATCCAACGTAAACTTCTAACCTATAACTAGACAATCCTCAACCTTGAACCCTGGGGTTGTAGGACATTGAGCCAATGTGCCCTAATCATCTCCCACAAGTCCCCACCACTCTGGACCATGGACTTGTATTGATTGAAAGGCGAAATGGAGGAGCATTGCCATAACGGTGACCTCGGCATCTAGATCGGACTATAAGACGTAGTTGTACCGTGCCCACCAACCCTTGAACCTCCTGTAAACATACAAGTTGAAGAAGATGTCGACCGCACCCTAAGTGGAGTAGTTCAGGACTGAGGCCGGTGGAATTAGTGATGCGCCGTCTATGATGATTGGCATGTTCATGTGCTGAATCCACTTTTTGTTAGGGAATCGCTGTAACAGGTACCAGACCGACACAGGTGCGAGCAATTCGAAAATATGAAAAAAACAATGAGCTAAAAATCAGGTATCAACACGCGTCCCATGCACGAATGGGTCACGTCCAATGCACGTAAGACGCCATATATCGTTCACGGATGGGCTCGAAGCCCTTCGTTCCCTTGGGCCGTGTCATAAGCATCTGAAATTTATTCGGTAAGAAAACAACTAAATATAGGGGAATCAGCAAGTAAGGAAATATAGTAACTATATAACATGAAGAAATTGAAGTGCATGAGTTGTTTGTAATAGCATGAAGGCCGTAATAATATGGATGCTTCCGTGATAGAGAACCGTGGTAATTGTGACAATTTGCACTGCATAGGCTCCACGCGACCCAAGGTTGGCAACGATGGTGATCAGGATATGTAATATCTATCATGGTTACTATAACTAACTCATTCTAACTCATTCTCCTAACATGATGTACTTCCAGTATGGTAATCGCCGATATCATGTTTTTTGAATTTTCAGGTGAATCGAGTTGAAGGACAGTTTTAGCCATATGCATAAAATGATCCAACATAAACTTCTAACCTATAACTGGACAATCCTCAACCTTGAACCCTGGGGATGTAGGACATTGAGCTAATGTGCACTAATCATCTCCTACAAGTCCCCACCACTCTGGACCGTGGACTTGTATTGATTGAAAGGCGAAATGAAGGAGCATTGCCATAACGGCGACTTCGGCATCTAGAGCGGACTATAAAACATAGTTGTACCGTGCCCACCAACCCTTGAACCTCTTGTAAACATAAAAGTTCAAGAAGATCCTGACCGCACCTCAAGTTGTGTAGTTCAAGACTGAGGCCGGTGGAATGAGTGATGCGTCATCTATGATGATTGGCATGTTCATGTGCTAAATCCACTTTTTGTTGGGGGATCGCCGTAACATGTACCAAAACCGACATAGGGGTGAGCAGTTCGAAAATATGAAAAAAAAAATAAGCTAAAAATCAGGTGTCAACACACGTCCCATGCACGAACGGGCCACGTCCCATGCACGAACGGGCCACGTCCCATGCACGAACGGCTCACGTCCCATGCACGAACGGCTCACGTCCCATGCACGAATGGGTCACGTCCAATGCACGTACGTCCAATGCACGTAAGACGCCATATATCGTTCACGGATGGGCTCAGAGCCTTTCGATTCCTTGGGCCATGTCACAAGCATCTGAAATTCATTCAGTAAGAAAACAATTAAATATAAGGGAATCAGCAAGTAAGGAAATATAGTAACTATATAACATGAAGAAATTGAAGTGCATGAGTCGTCTGTAATAGCATGAATGCCGTAATAATATGGATGCTTCCGTGATAGAGAACCTTGGTAATTGTGAAAATTTGCACTGCATAGGCTCCACGCGACCTAAGGTTGGCAAAGATGGTGATCAGGATATGTAATATCTATCATGGTTACTGCAACTAATTATTATTGTCCCTTCTTCTTCGAGTATATAACATTTGTTGATATATAATTTAACTTATTCTTGTAACATGATGTACTTCCAGTGTCACAAGCAATTGAAATTCATTCGGTAAGAAAATAATTAAATATAGGGGAATGAGCAAATAAAGAAATATAGTAATTATATAACATGAAGAAATTGAAGTGCATGAGTCGTCTGTAATAGCATGAAGGCTGTAATAATATGGATGCTTCCGTGATAGAGAACCTTGGTAATTTGTGAAAATTTGCACTGCATAGGCTCCGCGCGACCCAAGGTTGGCAAAGATGGTGATCTGGATATGTTCTTTCAAATTGAAAGGGCCTGGATTTAGAGAGAATGCCCGTCTCATGAACGGGACCTAGATCGGCCTCGAAGGGAGTGTTGCGGCCATCAATCGACCTAGGGGAAATGTAACAATTTGTGCTAAAATTGCCGAAATACGGTATTTGGTTAGTCCAATAGCTAAAGAATTGGTTAGTGAAGGACAAGATCATGCACGAGGTCATGTCGAGAACCCATGTCCTGAATGTCAGGATGGGCAGCGATGGGTCATCAATTGGTGGAACCGTGAGGCGCACTTCTTCGATGGGGCAATCATCTATTATTCCGTCTCTTCCTATGTGGTAAGTTAGTAGCATTCAGTCACAAAACCATAACAGCAAATGTAAATGCTTTCGGTGGTGACGGACGAGGAGCTTACCGGACAGTTTTTCAACAGACTCTGCACCTTCAACCACGATTTCCGCCATCCTTTCTAAGATTAGTTTTAAGCCCCTTCGTCCGAATAATCACTGTATACTTACTCTTCTCAGGAATGTTGCCTCTGGGTAAAATCACCTACCAATACTAATATGCACAAGTGAGGAGAGTATTGGTCTGCTAGCATTTAATTTAGATGGATGAGCTTTCGACTAAGTGGCATGGGGTAGATGCGTAATGAATCACTTTATCACTTTTAATGAATCAATTTAGTCCACAACAGAAAGTCGGTTGTTGTGATCGTGCATTTGGAGACATATTTGCTTTTATAGTATGAACGTTCATAGAATGCTTAAAATCCATAATGCAGAATTAAGTAGAAACAACCTCTAAGAATGGTCTCTAGGATGTGACTCACCCTTTAAGTGGGTGAGATAGGGAAAATTACCAAAAAAGTCTTGAACCTATTGTAATTGTGCCAATTCTGTCCTAAACCTTTTGCAATTGTGTCAATTTAGTTCATCCGGCCACTTTTGGCCAGTCGACGCTAACGTGGACGCCGGCCGGCTGACTTTTCTAATTTCATTTTTTTATTTTTCTTGATTTTCTCACTCATTTTGACTAAAAGAAATTAAAAAAAAATTCAGGAAAATGCTAAAAAAAATTTATTTTTGGTCTAGAAATAGGTTTCTAGGTTTGGCCAAGATTCCTAATCCTAATTTTGAGATTTTTGAAAATATGAAAAAAAAATGAGCTAAAAATCAAGTGTCAACACACGTCCCATGCACGAATGGATCACATCCCATGCACGAATAGGTCACGTCCAATGCACGTAAGATGCCATATATCGTTCACGGATGGGCTCGGAGCCCTTCGTTCTCTTTGGCCATGTCACAAGCATTTGAAATTTATTCAGTAAGAAAACAATTAAATATAGGGGAATGAGCAAGTAAGAAAATATAGTAACTACATAACATGAAGAAATTGAAGTGCATAAGTCGTCTGTAACAGCATGAAGGCTATAATAATATGGATGCTTCCGTGATAAAGAACCTTGGTAATTGTGAAAATTTGCATTGCATAGGCTCCGCGCGACCCAAGGTTGGCAAAGATGATGATCAGGACATGTTCTTTCAAATTGAAAGGTCCTGGATTTAGTGAGAATGTCTATCTCATGAACGGGACCTAGATCGGCCTCGAAGGAAGTGTTGCAGCCATCAATCGTCTCAAGGGAAGTGTAACAATTTGCGCTAAAATTGCCGAAATGCGGTATTGATTAGTCCAATAGCTGAAGAATTGGTTGCTGAAGGACAAGATCACGCACGAGGTCATGTCGAGAACCCATGTCCTGAATGTCAGGACGGGCAACGATGGGTCATCAATCGGTGGAACCGTGAGGCGCACTTCTTCAATGGGGCAATTATATGTTATTCCATCTTGTCCTGTGTGGTAAGTTAGTAGCATTCACAAAACCATAACAACAAATGTAAATGCTTTCGGTGGTGACGGGCGAGGAGCTTACCGGACAGTTTTTCGACAGACTCTGCACCTTCAACCACGATTCCCGTCATCCTTTCTAAGATTAGTTTTAAGCCCCTTCGTCCGAATAATCACTGTATACTTGCTCTTCTCAAGAATATTGCCTCTGGGTAAAATCACCTACCAATACTAAATGCACAAGTGAGGAGAGTCTTGGTCTGCTAGCATTTAATTTAGATGGATAAGCTTTCGACTAAGTGGCATGGGGTAGATGCGTAATGAATCACTTTATCACTTTTAATGAATCAATTTAGTCCACAACAGAAAGTCGGTTGTTGCGATTGTACATTTTGAGACATATTTGCTTTTACAGTATGAACGTTCATAGAACGCTTAAAATCCATAATGCAGGATTAAGTAGAAACAACATCTAAGAATAGTCTCTAAGATGTGACTCGCCCTTTAAGTGGGTGAGATAGGGAAAATTACCAAAAAAGTCTTGAACATACTGTAATTGTGTCAATTCAGTTCATCCGGCCACTTTTCGCCGACTGGCGCTAACGTGAACGCCGACCGGCTGACTTTTCTGATTCCATTTGCTATTTTTCTTGAATTTCTCACTCATTTTGACTAAAAAAATTAAAGAAAAATTCAGGAAAATGCTAAAAAAAAAATTATTTTTGGTCTAGAAATAGGTTTCTAGGTTTGGCCAAGATTCCTAATCCCAATTTTGAGATTTTTGAAAATATGAAAAAAAAATGAGCTAAAAATCAGGTGTCAACACACGTCCCATGCACGAATGGACCACGTCCCATGCACGTAAGATGCCATTATAAACCTGAAGTTTGCACCATCTCTGAAGGTTCTCTTGAAGAGCATCCTTCATGCCACCAAAATCAGTCTTAGCTTTTATAATAGCAAAAACAATGTGATAATTGTAAAAATCAGTCTTAGCTTTTATAATAGCAAAAACAATGTGATAATTGTAAAACGGGAAAAGAGCATGTATGTTTCGTGATCGTTTTCGTCTCAAAAGTGATCTGTCTGTACAATATAATCAAAGATAACTTTAATCTTCCAATTAAAATCCTCCAAGGTAGGAGCAACACAAAATCATTAATTAATTATGATATCTTAAGCAATTTATGGGCGTGTGCACTCTCTAAGTTACCATCAATTCCTGCTCTTATTCTAAGGACTGAAAAATTAATTAAATTGAAGAAGAATATAATTCCATGATCCTAACATGAGAGCCAACATTATTATCTTCATTTTTTCACTAAATTTAAAAAAGAGAGGAGGGTGCATGTCCAGTTGTGCCGCACGCTTGTTTTTTTAATCATTTTTGTTTGTGGGAGAGGAAGTTGTGCCATGAACATGACGGTACGAGATTGTCAGGCATTGGAAAAGCAATTGATCTAGTATTCATATGTCAACGGAGTGATCTAATATCAAAACTCTGTCTTGTTTAATTATCTAGCATGATTACAGAAATCCCTCTCAAGTTATATTGAAAAGAGCTCTACTACATTAGGTAATTGATATGTCGAGAGTTAATCTTACCAATTTGTCCGTGACTCCATGGCGCTGAGCGTTAAAAAAGAACCTTACCAAGTGTAACATAAAAACAAGTTAGGCTCACCTGCACAAACTATTAGTCAAAGAGAACTTGATGGAAGATATCATTACTATATATGAGAACAATACAAGCATATTCCGTGCTGTCTATACGTGCACACTACTAAAAATGGTCCGATTGCTAGGTGACTCCGGGGCACTTCTTTGCCACGTCTCCGGAACCGTTGTCGTCATCCGCAGCGATGCTCCGGCCCCTTCCGCCTTCTCTTTCCTCGTCCCGATCACGGCGGCGGCACGAGGGCCGTGGGTCGCTGCTAGTCGAGTCGTTTTCTCCCGTAGCTCCTCGATCCCCCTCCTTCGTCATCGCCGCGTCGAAAGCATCTTGCGAACCGTCCATTTCTACGTTGGTCGCCATGAATTTCCTCTGTTGTTATCAGACTCTTGAGAAGTGTTTGCGCTCATATAGACAGATTTTTAACGGTTCTTATTGACAGAATTTTGATGGAAGGTAAATGTATCACACAAATATAAGTTTGGGATTTTTAGTGTCACAGAAAAAAAATTAAAATAAATTTGTCACGGTGAGTATAATTTAGGGTTTTTGGTAGCTTTTGCTAAGAAAAATGTAACAGTTCTGTAAATTCCCTAGATTTGGAAAAGTAAAAACAAAAAAACAAAAATTACAGCCTGTTCGAACCACTCCTCCATAAAAGCATAAACTACCAAAATTAGATTGAGCTAGTCTTGTTAATTTTGAACATTCTGAATGGACTTAAGTTGAGATTAGTATCAAATCCGAGTTGATCCACGTGTCTTCTCACCCTTTACCAAGCGACAACAGCCTGGTATTTTCATGGAGGAGCCGAGCCTCTCCAAACGGATCGAAAGTTAATCAAAGCACGTGCATGAAAAGTCCCACCTATAGTTTCATTTATTTATTTGCGGAGAGAGAGATCACATGATTGATTGAAGAAAATATCTCTCTTCTTCTTTAGGATACGCCACTTTTTTTTTTTGCGTAGTTACCATTTCGTTATCGCTGATTCAAAGAAATTCGTCCAATAAAGCTTCTAATCGGTGAGTTACATATGGGATTAATATCACGAAAAAATACATATGTGATAAATTTATTTTAAATTAATTTTTTATTCACCAAAAATCCCAACAAGTATACTCATGACATATTTACCCTTTATTAGCTTCCGTCAAATTTTACTGTGAAATTACTAAGTTAGATGATGGTAAGTCCACATGAAAATTCATATCAATTTATGGTAAATTTATTACGAGTATACCGGTTTAGGATTTTTGGAATCTCAAAAATTAATTATGAGAAAATTTGTCACAGATGTACCAGTTTGGAATTTTTCGTAGTATTAACCCTTATTTACATTTAGCTTAAATTAAGTTTTTCGTACATATAATAAACATGCTTGTACTTAGACCTAGCCACCGGGCGGGATTAGGGAAGATGGGCTAGGCTTGGGCCCCACCGAGCATAGGCAGTAAAGTGCTTCACCCCGCCAAGACTCAAAACCCCGGCCTGATTCTAGGAAGAAGTAGGAATAACTGAACCTCGATGACATATATTTCATTTTCCTTGCAATTTGGTACCTCAATTTTTTTCATTCAATTAAATGTCTTAAATTTTCAAAATTGATATGCGTACATAAATTCATGAGAATAAGCCTAGTTATTAAAATGTTCTCTAACAAAAAATTTACATACTTTTAATATCATTATTTAAAAATATCATATAATTTTTATTTAAATAATAAATAACCTTTATAATTATCTCTATAGACGTATACATTACATATATTTGAGATTTGAGCAAGAAATCGCCAATTACGATTAGAAGCATGAATATAATTGAGAATATTGTGATAAGAAGCAACCATGGCAAAGAAAAAATAAATAATTAAGAAACGGAATCGTTAAAGTTAGTCAACTAATTTCTCTTGAAAAACGAGAGGTGTAAGAGGAGGGTAGCCCGGCCTCCCGAACTCCTTTGGGATTTACATTTTTTGGATACTCCGTCATTGGATATTTTGTTTAAAAACTCTTAAGATTTCGATAATATCGTCGTGTCTTTCGACAAAAAAAAAGGAAGAAGAACAGTCATTACCTTGAAAAATGAGAGCACCGTCGGCCTCTCATTTCTCATACCATACAATTAAATCTAATGGTGGAATAATTGCCAAGCACCCTACGATTATAGATCAATTTTAATTTTTGTTTTCATCCTTTAAAGTGTATTTCAGTTTTTTAGCGCCCCGTTTTTCAAGTTTTTGCACCGAATATCTTTTTTAGTCGTTCGTTTAGAAATCGAGCGATCATAGGCTTGGCGAACAGGTCCGCCAAGCCCATCAGGCCTGAAGTATAAACGAGTGAATGTCGTTTCCTTCCAAGCACTAACCTATCCAAGCCCTCTTCGATCCTATTACTTTCTTACATAAGACATTTGATAATAAATAAAAATATATTTCCTTACGTTTTGCTTTCCCAAATGAACTTGAAATCGAGAAAAACCGTATGTCTCTAATCTTTGAAAATAATGTGAAATTTTTTACATGACTGCATATGTCAGTACTTGTGAGTTTGAAAAAGCTTTTTAATGTTCAATATTAATAAATGCCAAACTGCACACGAGAACTTTTAATATCTTAATCATGGTTTGTGCCATATGAAGTCTCGTGTTAGATAAATGGGACCTCGTGATGTTATTCACATAGAGACCCACCCTCAAGAAGTCATAATCTGGTGGGGCTATTCGAAAAACTTATTTTGAGAGTTTGGCTAGGTCGAGACGTTGATGGTCATAGGAGGACCCCATCCACCACCAGCAGGTGCGTTGTTCGTGACGGATTGGGACTAAACCTGATCAGACGAAGGCAGGAGTGATTCGTAGGGTGAGAGGGTTCGAATCACGTGGGACTCCCGAAAAACTTTTACAATGGCGGGGGAGGCAAGAATGGATTGGGCCACACGTCAAATAAGGAGAGTATCGTTGGGTGATATGGGCCAACACTGACGTGTCGATTTTTTAAGTGAGGAGTACATGACAACTGACAACCCATGTGTCCTATATCCTGCTAAGGCATTATGATATTATTCATAAGTAAGGTTTACCCTCAAATGGCCACCGCATTTTACTCAGAGTACTCTTTTTGAGGGCTTGGCCCACGTGAAACGGGCCGAATTTGTTACGTAGGGAAGGGTTTTTATGCCCGATCCAATACCGCATATTGATCGGTTGTTCACGTATTCCTTTTGTTTTCCCATGACTTGCGTTCATAAGGCCTTGGCATCTTATCTAGGAGTAGAACAACAAGTTGTCGATAATCAGACAGACTACGTTACGTTAACAATACCAGGAAACGAATCATACTTGTCTTGTTGCATTTGAGCGTCAATGAATGAAGTACGCTGGTTTCCTGTTACCTTTTAGTTAGTCGACAATGATGTCAACAACAAATTCAATGACATGGTGTATTTTGCTCAGGAACCTAATATAAATGAAGACTTTTTTTCGTACCTTCGACAACTTAACAAGAAGTTGTTTGTTAATACTAGTCGTTGAACAAAATTTGTCGCAAGTGGTTTGTAAGGGTGTAAAAAATACCAGAACCGAAAATTTTGGATCTTTTCGGGTTGGGTGTCCTTCTAGTTTGCTATTTCGCCTTTGTTTAAGACGAACTTGTCAAGCATTGAAAGCTTATTTTTCCAATCCATCCAAATTAGTTTAGGATTTGAAGAACACAGTTTAATTTAAAAAAAGAAAAATATCTATGAACATTGTGATTGATTTATCATGCGGTAGCGCCTAATCTAGTGAGTTTTCCAAATTGCACATAGACTTCTAATTTGATAATGAAATAAACAGTTCGTGAATTTTGACCCAACATATAATGTGGTCCCTGGATGTAATCCTTGAATTTTAGTCCAAAGTTCAATGTGATTCCTGAAATTTCGATTTATCCAATGTGGTCCTTGGATTTTTTGTACATGTTCTATGTAGACTCTGAACTATATGAAAATATTCAATGTAGTCCCTAAACTTGAATTAATAAAATGACAACATTGAATATTTTCATATAATTCATGCACTAAATTGAAATATTTAATTAAAGTTCATGGACAATATTGAATAAATTCAAATTTTATAGAGCACATTGCACATTGGGTCAAAGTTCAGAGATCACATTAAACAAATTAAAAGTTTATGAATCATATTGCACATTCGACCAAAATTCAGACACTAAATTGAAATATTTAATTAAAGTTCATGGACAACATTGAATAAATTCAAATTTTATGGAGCACATTGCACATTGGGCCAAAGTTCATGGATAAATTGAATAAATTAAAAGTTAATAGATCATATTGCAAATTCGATCAAAATTTAGGTATTGTTCGTGTAATTTTCCCGCTTCTAATAAATGAATATGGCTAAAAATGCGGGCATATTGTGGCACCTGACACTCACGAGCATGCTCTCTCTTCATCTTCTCTCCCTAGATGAATAGCTACTGACTTACATATCAAATGGTCATCGCGGGCATACGCTTATTGTCTTGGCAACATCCAAATTATAAGCCATGGAGTCAAATTGCAGAGATATGTGGGCATGCCAGTTTTGTACATAGTCGTCCTCAAAAGATGTTGTCGAAGAACAACCCAAACTCCTCTACTGCTCGTTTGGACATAGTGTTTTAGCTTTAGGATAATGGCACAAATGATCTATGTATGCAATGTGGTCTCTAAACTTTTAATTTGTTTAATATAGTTATTAAACTCTTGGCTTATGTTCAATCTAGTCCCTGAACCATATGAAAACGTTCAATATTGTTCATGAACTTGAAAATGGAAGGACGACTTTGAATATTTTCATACAATTTAGGAACTAAATTGAACATACACTAAAAGTTCAAGGATTACATCGAATAAATTTGAAGTTCATGGATGACATTGCACGTTGAATTAAAATTGACAGATCATATTATATATCGGGCTAAAGTTCGGACACTATAATGTACATCGAATCAAAATTTAAACATCATTTATATTATTTTTCCTCGAGTTTTGGCTGCGGAACGCAATTATGTAGCAACAAGCCTTTTTCTTTATCTTCGTTCTGTTAAAGAGGGAAGGCATGACCCAATCATTTTGGCTCCTCCCGAACGGATTGCGATTTGCCAAAAAGCTCGAACGTCATTGGTCAGTGTCGTAACCAAGAGTTTCGTACTTCGCACTCGTTTCACTTGCGTGTCCAATTAAAAATTGGACCGGATCTAATACGGCGCCAATTTTGAACTGAGATGTCATTCTTGAGCAATATAGGTGCAAGTGCAGTGTCGTTATTAGTTCTTTGTCAATAATGCTGTTGAGAGTCTCCCAATTCAAGCCGCCAGGATGATGACATTGACAGAGCATTTCAATCTCAAATCCTCAGTCTGAACTTATATGTCAGATATTCGATCAAGAATGTCGAATTCGAATCGAATCGAACGAAGGGGAATGCGCAGATCCTTATGGAGTTCACTGAAAAGCAATAATTCTGGCTCCTGGGTCGATCTCCCTGAAGGAACTTGGCGAACTTATCTAAACTAGCTATCTTTAAATGATGTTTCTGGTGGCTGTAGATGAGTAGGACTTGCAAAATGAATCTGGTTTTGAGTTATTTGCGACACTGACTATTATCTGTAACTGTAACCTCCAGGACATGGTGCTCTGGATCTTGACCCCTCATCCGCAAGCTACGCGCCGGCCTTCATTGACTCACTTGTTCATTATTTTCTTGGCGTTCCATTAGTATCGTCATATTTATATCATCCAATTTCTTCTATGCATACTTGTCTTGCAGGGTTTAACTTAAATTGCTTAGTGTCATTTGTCAGTGATAGCTGGAGAGATTGTCTTGAGCTTAGTGTTATAGGATGTCATTCGAAAGGAGAGAGGATATGATCTGGGTTATCAAGTACCATGCCACAGGTTTCAGCCCTAGTTTGGTATGTGGCCGAAGTAAAAATTAATCAATACTAAGATCTAGACTAAGGCTATAGTCAAGCTAATTCGAGCTGATGTAGTAACAAGTTCAAAGTTGAATCCCCTGATAGAGATCAGCACTATAAACTTGATTCCACCGGGATCATTTACGACATTCGAGATCGACTCCAACATCCATTGCAACAGGGTTTAGTTGCCTAGCATTGGCTAACCAGATCTATTGACCTTTCACAGTTCGCCTACCCATCTAGAGGAAGATCGCGAATTAGCGCTCTCTAAGAGATGGTCTCTACGAGATCTTGAGGGGTCAAACATGAATCAGGTAATGAAAGCTTCAATGTCACAGCGAAATTTCATTCGACGGAGTTAGGTAAGCGCCTTCTCAAACATCAGCGCCTATCGTCAGCTTCAATGGATAGTAGCCGGTTAGAGTCTCTTAACTATAGCGTCTTTGGCCATAGCCCCACCCCAAGTTTTTTCAAGGAAAACCGGAGGTTTGGTTGCTTCGAGAAAACTGTGAATCCAATTTGGTGGGTCCCACCAAGTGGGGGACTCATTAGATTTAAAAAGTCAATAATTCAAATTAAAAAATTAAAAAAACTTATTAAAAAATTATTAATATAAACCAGTGTGGGCTTGCCCCAATGGAAATGGGGAGACGAGGAGTTCGAAACTCCCCTCCTTCAGATAGAGGGATTTATGGGTTTTTGGGGTTATCCCAAGTGAGCCCACTAAGTGCCCGCCAAGCTCCTTGTAGAGGAGCTCCAAAGTTTAGGATTATACATGGCCAACCAAAAATAAGAAAAAACATCATCAATGTAGAATATCTTTGCATTGAATATAGAAACAACGGTTAAACATATTTATTATACGGCAAAGTAAATCTAGGATATCTATTAACAACATCTCTACTATAATTTTTTTTAAACTTGTAGTCGTAAAAGAAAATATTCATCATTTAACAAAATGAATATAATTGTCTAAATTAAAACTCGAACACCTAATTTACACAACTTAAAAGCATAGATAAATTCTACTCGAGTCGTGGCTGTCCAAGTTAACTCGAATATCAAAATTATGACCATCTTGTGACTCACTAAAAATGAAATTTATCTAAAAAGTTAAAGTATATTGGATTTGTTTGATTAAAATTTTTTATCTCATTGCTTTTTTCTTTTTGAACAACCCTCGCTTTTTCATCGTGCTAGCCAACTTTCAAATTATTTCACTTGTTCGGTAACCCTTTGAAATCTCATGAATTAGGTTGAAATACATATGTGGATTGGTATTTTGACTTTCATTATATCTAGAATTGGTGAAAATGTTTTTGCGAGGACATTGCAAAAAAAATTGAATTTTTACATTTAAGTAATTATTCAAAGCATTGCAAAAAGTTCACAAGCATTAGGTATATTTCATTTTCTTTATGGAAAAAAAGAATTATTGTCCAATATTAAGAAATTTCTATCAATATTTATTTTCCAAATTTGTTCCATGTTATGATTCCGATTTCCCATTCCCATTAGTTGGCACTTTGTTGTCCACAAGGCAACCGTATTCCCTGTAATTAAAGGTGTCGTTTCTCTAGCAATGTCCCGAGAACTATACCTCAGTTGAGTTTAACGCTATGATTGGTATAGGTGATTAGACAAGAAAAAGAAGTAATTTAAATATTTATGAAAGAAAAGAAAAGACAAGAAAGGAAATAGAGAGATAAAGTTGTTTGATATTAAGCAGAGAAAGAAATGGAAAATAATCCATAATGATTTAAATTTTACTTATATGCATTTATAATTTGAAGGGCAAAAGCCACCATAAATCCTAAACTATACCTACTATGACATATTTTTCCTAAACTTTTTGATATGACATGAAAAAATCTCAAACTTGTACATGCATGACACATTTACCCTTTTTCAAAGTTCTGTCAATGAGATTCATTAAAAAATCTGCCTACATGAACGCCGGAAAGCAAATGGTAGTGACATGATACCAACATGGCTTAGGTGAAATAAAAACAACGTTATTTTGGCTGAAAAATCATCTGACAGAACCTTAAAAGAGGGTAAATATATCACATTGGTACAAATTTTAGGTTTTTTATGTCACAAGAAAAAGTTTAGGGTAAATGTGTCTCAATGGGTATAGTTTGGATTTTTTTATGTTACAAAAAAATTTATGATAAATGTGTCACGGTGGGTATAGTTTGAAATTTTTTTGTGTCTTTTTCCCTAATTTGAAATACCACAAGAGTACAAGATAGAAAAGAGAAAAACATTTTTTTACTAAAGGCACGGAATTCCGTTGAATTTGTTTAAATCCATCCATAATCGGGCGAATTTGGAGGGATTTAAAACACACATAAAATTAACTATATCCCATCAATCTCTATTTTTTTGCTCTGTCCCCTTCCCTCCATCCAAAGAAGACAATATCTTTAATATTCTTTTATGTCTCAATCCCCTCTATTGAATATTTAAATAATTTTGAAAATTTGAAAACCTCGATAGCCATCAATTTGATGACTAACGATTGTTTTGTAACGATTTTGTAGCAGTTTTGACAACCATCAATTGATGAAAAAGGCTTGATTTTTAAACTTGGTAAATAATGAATGATGCAAGAATCGATGAAGAAAAAACGAAGTTCTCTTTCATTTAACCAAAAAATAGAATCTCCAAACCACAATAAAAAAAATACACTTATGAACAAAAAAATTCCCTTCTCAGTTCATTCTTTTCTTTACTGGATTTTTTTTAAAATTTTGTTATTCCTATTATCTCTATTATTCAGTACAAAGTAAAGAAGAAGATATGTTGTATCTTGAGAGGATATCCGCTACAACCTATTGTATCGAGTTTCATACTCCGAGAAGTAGAAATAGTGTTTGCACGCCTCAAACAGTCGATCTTATTTTTATCTTCTTCAACTTATTTCCAACGACAAAGCTTTGGAGTGAATTGTTGTTTTGTTGTTACCATCATGGAAAGGATTTTTTTGTGGTAGAAAAAACTGAATTTTCTTTACTGAGCAACAACACTACAAAAAAACTTGTTTTTTGCGACGAAATTTGCGACGGAAATTTCGGAAAAATCCGTCGCAAATCGAATTTGCGACGGATTTTGCGACGGAAAAAATTCCGTCGCTACTAGCGCGTCGCAAATTTTTGCGACGGAAAATTCAAAAATTCGTCGCAAATTTGCGACGAAAAAAAATTCGTCGCAAAATTCGTCGCAAATTTGCGACGAACTCAATCCGTCGCAAAATTCGTCGCAAAATCCGTCGCAAAATTCGTCGCAAAATCCGTCGCAAAATCCGTCGCAAATTTCGTCGCGAATTTGCGACGAACTCAATCCGTCACAAAATTCGTCGCAAAATTCGTCGCAAAATCCATCGCAAATTTGCGACGAATCAATCCGTCGCAAAATTCGTCGCAAAATTCGTCGTAAATAATTTGTCGCAAAATTCGTCGCAAAAAATTCGTCGCAAATTAGCCACGAACGGTATTCGTCACAAAATTCGTCGCTAATTGTCCATCACAAAATTCGTCACAAATTAGCCACGAATTGTATTCTTCTCAAAATTTGTCGTTAATGTGCGACGAAATTTTTTTTTGGTCTCTAAATTGTGACGAAATTTTTTTTTTTGGTCTCTAAGAATTTTAACATTGTTTGAATTTTTTTACTATTTTTTATTTTATCGGGACATTTATTTTGCTGCCGAAATTACGTAGCCCCCTCTTCCGACAATAATATATTAACTCTTTTTTTCAGATGGCTGGCTGAAGATAGAGCGGATAACATTGAATTGCAACCAAACTTGATAAATCTATTTTTTCTGCACTTATAAAAAAAATCCTAGCATAATTTCCAAAAAAAAAAGATTTCGGTTGAGTAAACCAAAGATATGTATCAACCAAAGATTTCGGTTGAGTAAACCAAAAAAAAAATCCTAGCATAATTTTTTTCTTCTTCTTCTTCGTGCGTTTCTTCATCTTGTGAAGTCGTGGACGAGACTGGGCTTGTCCGTGACGTTGAGGCGCCACGAGAGGAAGGAGATCCCGCCGTCGGAGGAGTCCCGCGCCCGCCGACGCGACGACGTTGTCCTCCATGAAGCGGAACTCGTGGTGGTGGTGGTGGTGGCCCGATATCGCCGCTGGCGAGAAGCAAGGGGGCACCTTCTGCAACGCCACCTGCGCCTGGTGGACCCACTGGTGGCCGTACACGTGCTGCGCTTCCGCGACTCCTCCTCCGCCGGAGGCCGCGGCGGCCGTCGCTCTCCTCTCCTCCTTCTTGAACCGGATCCCGCAGGCATTGCATAGCGACTGCACATTCAGAAAACGGTGATGTTATATACCGGAAAAGGTGGAGAGATGCAACATGCTAACGGACAGGTATCCACAACCTATCGTCGTCGTAAACAGACGCCGGAGAAAGGGGAAAAGAAAACAAACCAAGCTCCTCTCAACATTTTTCCTCCCGAAAACCGAACAGAAAACGCGAGAAAACAAACGGAGGAGGAGGAACGCCGGAGCGAAGCTCACCTTCAGCTCAATTCGCCATCATCTGAGCCCCCGCCTGGGTCAACGGCTCCGAAGCTGCACCCCCGCCGGCCGGCGATGTCACAGAAGAAAGACCCCATAGAAGCTTAGCTCCCTCCGTCCGTCTGTCCGTCCGTACGCCTCCTTATGTAACCGCAAAAACAATCGCCGCGGAGAAATACTCACAGCCCGCGAGCCGTAAATGCGATTCGCCTCCTCTGCGAAGAGAGAGAGAGAGAAAGAGAGAAACAGAAGCAAGGACGTAACGCCAAAGAAACCCCCCACAGCAGCACCGTCCTCTCGGCAACCGCGACGGCCGTTACGACCCGCACCGCCACCACCGCGGACCTCGCCGGCACCGGACCAGACGCACCTCCCTCTCCCTCTCCTTTCGCTCTCTAGGCCCTTCGCTCGCTCTCTCTCTCTCCTGATGGGAGAGAAATGAATCACAGAGAAAACGCCGTTTGGAGAATCAACGAAACCGCTGTGCTCCGCTTATTATAGCATGTTTGCCCCCTGTCCTCAGCGGCAAAGATTACGACATTGCTTGACTGGGAGAAAAAGAACTGAAGAAGAGCTTCGATACATACACAGACACATACATTAACACTGCACTAGCGCCGCTCCCGCCGCCGCCGCCGCCGCCCCGCCTGTAGTGATCGTCGGGGGCGTCGTCGGCGACGACGAGGCGGGTGGATGGGGTGCCGAGGGAGAGGGTGCAGTAGACGGAGGAGGAGGAGGAGGAGGAGGAGGAGGACGAGTAGTAGAGGTCGTTCCAGAATAAGAAGAGAAGAAGAAGAGGAGGAGGAAGAAGACAAGAAAAAAGAAAAAAAAAGAGAGAAAAGGGGGTAAAAGGACAGGCGGGAAATTTATTTTTTTCGTCAAATGGGCGGGAATTTTTTTTGCGACGGATTTTTCTCGTCCGTCGCAAATTTTCTTGCGACGGACTTAATTTCCATCGCAAATTTGCGACGGACTTATTCTTCCGTCGCAAATTTGCGACGGACTTATTTTCCGTCGCAAATTTGCTTGCGACGGACTTTATTTTCCGTCGCAAATTTGCGACGGACTATATTTTCCGTCGCAAATTTTCTTGCGACGGACTTAATTTCCGTCGCAAAATTTACGACGGACTTAATTTCCGTCGCAAATTTGCGACGGACTTAATTTCCGTCGCAAATTTGCGACGGACTTATTTTCCGTCGCAAATTTGCTTGCGACGGACTTTATTTTCCGTCGCAAATTTGCGACGGACTTATGTTCCGTCGCAAATTGCTTGCGACGGACTTATTTTTCCGTCACAAATTTGCGACGGAAAAATAAGTCCGTCGCAAATTTGCGACGAATGTTTATTTCGTCGCAAATTCCGTCGCAATTTAGCGACGAAAATTATTCGTCGCTAATTTGCGACGGAAATTAAAGTCCGTCGCAAATTTCGTCGCAAATTAGCGACGAAAATTTTCCCGTCGCAAATTTCCGTGGCAAAATTCATGTTTTTTTGTAGTGCAAGTACATTAAATATAATTTGGTACATGCATTGCTGTTGTGAATGAAACAAAATGGCTTTTGACTTTTAAATTTGATATGAAAGACCTGTAAGAAGCTAATGTTATTTGGGTGTTAAAATCATAATTAGTGGCCTAATGCTGACTCAATGCTACTTAAAAAAAATGGACACTTTGATGTCACACTTGTGAGTACCCCTTATGATGCTAATATCCCCAATTAGTGTAAAATAAAGGATATAGTGTGGCTTAGTCTGAGTATCCCCAAATTATTGGGGAGTTTGATCCATTTAATGAATCGACCTGAAATAGCTTATGATGTGTGAAGACAATGCAAATATACACAAAATCTCAATTGTGATCATTGGATTGCTTTGAGCAAAGTAAAGAAAAATCTAAGAGAAACCATAAATTATGACATTTTATATAGAGAATTTCACGCTGTATTAAAAAGATACAACGGTTCTAACTAGATCACATAATCAGATTAGACAAAGTCCACTTGTGGATGCATGTTCACCTTTAGTGAAGGTGCTGTAACTTGGAAATCAGCCAAACAAACAATAATTGCTAAATCCACCATGGAGTTAGAGTTTGTAACTCTAGAATTGCATGGCATTGAGGCCGAGTGGTTCAGAAACTCCTTAACAGATATTCTTTTGGGAATGAAATTGACAGCTTCTGTGTCTATGCATTGTGGTTACCAAGCGGCAATAGCCATTGCAAAGAAAAAAACTTTTAATAGTAAACATAGACACATCCGATTGAGACATGATGCGGTAAAATGATTGCTTAAAGATGGAATTATTTCAATTGATTATGTGAAGGTAGAAGTGAATTTGGCCAATCCTCTAGCTAAACCTTTGGGAAGAAAATTAATTAATGATACATCGAGGGGAATGGGACTTGAGCCAATCAAGAAAAGTCAACAATGATGGTAACCTAATTTAAGTGATTGGCAACACACCTTAGGTTCATATGGGTAATAATAAATATCTAGTGATGTAATTGTAAAAATTATTGTCCCTCCTAAAGTGAGAACAATACAAAACTGTAATGAAAGAGAGGTTGAGCTAAGCTCCTAATGAATTCCATATCAATTATTGGTGATGTGATAAATTATAGTACACACACGATGGAATCACCTAGCCACTCCTATGAGAATTTTGGCAAAATCTCTAAAGTATTTACGAATAAACAAAGCACGCTCATGGTCAATTAGCGCAAAAATGCATTGAACAAAAAAAAATTGTGAGGGTGCAATGTGATTAGTAAAAATTATAATTCATAAAAGAAATTGTTGGCTCATAGAAGTTTCAAACTTCACCAATAATTTTGTGAATTATATTTCTTTTTTTCTAGATCTGGTTCATAGCCCCAAAGACACTAGTTTCGATGCATTACAGTCCATTGAGTTTAACCCATCATAATTCTTTCATTTTTTTTCAAAATCTTATGAAATATGTGGGAGATTGTTGAATATTTCAATAGTTTTGAAAATTTGAAGCCATTGATGGAAGTCACGACATCCATGAGAGCCATTATTTTGTAATGGTTTAGATAGCCATCAATTTGATGACTATCAATTGTACGGTTTTGTAATAATTTTGACAACCATCAACTGATGAAAAACGGCTTGATTTTTAAACTTGGCGAATAAAGGATGATGTAGGAATTTATGAAGAAAAAACAGCTCTCTCTTTCATTTAACCAAAAAATAGAACCTACAAACCATAATAAGAAAGATACGGTGTCAATAAAAAAATTCTCTCTTCTCATTTCCATTTATTTTCTTTGTTGGCTTTTTACATATAATTTTGTTGTTTTTGTTTCTTCTATTATCCAATGCAGAGTAAAAAGAAAGGTTTGTTGTATCCCGGAAGAATAGCCGTTAGAGCCTATTGCACTGAGTTTTATATTTCGAGGGACAAAATATTCCTTAAAAATAGTGTTCACATATTTCGGACATTTGATCTTATTTTTCCATCTTCTCCAACTTATTTCCAACACCCTCTACCAAACATATTGTGATTGCGACGCTTGAGAAGAGGAGGATTTTTTTTGGTTAAAGATCACTCGACATTGAAATATTAGAATCTTAAAATATACTTATATTGTTTTTGTTAAGCTAATTAGGAAAAGAAATAAAAGGAAATTAAGTAAAAAGTAGAGAAAGGAGATGAAAGGACAGAATAGCTGAGGGAAATAGTATTGATTAATTGACTAAGGGTGTGTTTGTTTGTGGAAAGTGTTTTCCGGGAATTCATTTTTTGAACTTTCACACGTTTGATTTGTCCAAAATGATTAGTCAATCGAAAATATTTTCCGATCAAGAAAAATATTCATGTATAAAATTAGGAAAGTACATTATCTAATCTAAGATGGTGAAAACATTTTCCGAAATTGCTCGTCTTGAATTTGTTAGTATTTTATTTTATTCTTTTCTTTTTATTTTCTTTTTTTTCCTTCTTCCTCCCTCAGCTGGTTGCCATGAAACAAACGCATTTTGAAATCATTTTCCAAATGAGATCCAACTACCAAAAAACTTTTTCAATTACATATCACTAAACAAAGGAAAACTAATTATTTTCCTGGAAAATGATTTTCCGAAAAATATTTTTCAAGAAATGTTACGTTTTCCGTAAAACAAACGCACCCTAAATATCCTTAAATATCAATGGTAAACTTTGAGAGATAGCTTTGTCAAATTAATTTCCCCTATTTTCTTCCACTTTTCCAAGGGAAATAGAATGTTGGCTCAAGCGAAATTTTTACTTTCTTTCTCACCCATTTCTATTTTATTTTAGTATCCAAAATAAAGGAAATGCTTCCCTGGCCAAATAAGATTTAACTTATTCTATCTGGTGTTTACTGTAAAGAGAAATTCGAAATTGGCCCGGACATAGTCTCGATAAAATGCAAATAAAAAAATCACATCTAGAGAATGTGATATATTTGGATAGGATTAAAAAATAAAATATAATAGAAAAAATGAAAGGTAAAAACAAGGACTTCTCAATGGTGCACCACCGGCTTCACCATGGACATCAATGTTGGCACCACTGGCAACCACCACTTGAATGTCGCGGCTCTCACATGACCACCATGTTGTTGTAGCCATAGCCGCTGAAACCGAACCTACTACGGGTAAATGTCGTCCTCATGTGGTGGTCTTCTACCTTCCCGGATCTCAGTCGGGGAGCCCAACTTAACCTTTTTCAGTCATAGTCAACAACCACCATCGACGGCAGCCATTGTGGCGACCATCATAGTGATGACGGTTGCAGTGGTGGCTGCTGCACAATAGCATACAGCTTTTTCCTTTTATGCCTTTATTAGTATTTTTTCTGTTGAACTGTTTCAATCTTATTCGAGATTCACCAACGCATGCGATGGGATTTTTATAAACGGATAAATTTTTTATCTCATTTTATCCCATCCTATCCCAACTCCTGTTTAGATGACCAGATGTAGCTTGAAAGTATTTTGCACATTTAAATTCAGATAGAATTGCAAATTCAAAAATAAATTTCGTTATACACATTATCCAATAATTATGTTAAATTACACCATGTTGACTTTCTTCTTCGAATTATCTTTTTAACAAACACATAGCACGTTCTTCGATTAATCTTTATAGACCCGGCGCAATCAACAGCTTAGTGATGGAATAAAAAATTATGTATTCATTCCCCTTTTTTTTGCCCTAAATTATTGAACAATGATTTTATATTTTCGTAATTTAGGGTGCTGTTAAGCAAAGTGTTTTCCGGAAATTCGTTTTTCGAACTTTCACTCATTTAGCTCGCCAAAAATGATTAGTTTACCGAAAACACTTTCCGGTTAAGGAAAACATTCATGTATAAAATTAGAAAAATGAATTCCTAATCTAAGAAGGTAAAAATACTTTTCAGAATTGCTCATCTTGAATTTGTTAATATTTTATTTTTTCTTTTCTTTTCTTTCGTTTTTTTCTTTATTCTTTTTTGTTTCTTTTTCTTTTCATTTTCCTTCTTCCTCCCTCCGCTGGTCACTGGCTTCGGGAGTGGCCAGCCACCGAGGCCGGCGACTGGTAGAGGGAGGAAGAAGGAAAATGAAAAAAAAAATAAAAAATTTAAAAATTCGATTTTTTTTGCCTAAGATAAAGTTATGAGATTGAAATCATTTGTCAAATGAAATCCAAAAATCATAAAACTTTTTCGATTACATATCACCAAATAAAGAAAATCCAGAAATATTTTTCGTGAAATAAACGCATCCTTAACTTGTGTTTTCTTTTTGTTTTCAGTTTTTTTCCCTGGGGAGGATTTAGGTAAGATAAGCTCATGAGCTTGGCTTATGCATGGTAGATAGACCCGGACCATAAGCTAAAGAAACACGACTGGTCCAGTCCTAAATTATTTCTAGGAATCTTTCCACCGGTGCGTCTTATTTTAGCAGGAGGCACATTATTTGATTAATTATCTATATTATTATATATATATTATTACATAACTATTACGAGTTATTGACCTCATTGTTTGCCACGTGGACTCCTAAGACACCAGAAATGGGTCTCTGTGGTCGCACAGAATCCACTCACAATGAAAGTTTCCCATTTATTTAGGGTGCAAATAATAACTATTTTATTTTATTTTCTTTTTTTTCCCGAAAATAGATTTGGAATAGAAATCCATTTGGTAAAATAATTTCATTTTTCTATTTTCGGAACAAATTTTTAGCCCAGAAATAGGTTTGAAACAGAAATGAGAAATTAAATTTTTATATTTTTCTCTTTCTAGAATAGAAATAAAAATAAAAATAATAACTTTCTTTTATTGCTCGCCGTCATTGCTCGTTGCCGTCCACCCACCGCCACCCGCCCACCTGCCCGCTCGCCCTTACCGGGAATTTTTTTTTTAAGAATAACCTATCAAACGAATTTCTATTATAGGAATAGAAATTTTGTATCATTATCAAATTCTACTTTTTTCTCATAAACTTGTCCAAGGAATAGAAATAGGGCCAAGGAAGAGAATTTTTATCATTCGCACCCTTACCATCTCATCATCTCATAATTATAATTCCTCAATATTGCTTTAATTGTTTTCAATATCAGTTTAGGATCTTCCTAATTCCTGATGGAAAAAAATAAAAAAATTCAATTAAAAAATCCAAAACCAAAAATTGTCCTTTTCAGCGCTAGTTATGCCACATATGACAGCTAACGTCTACATTAGTTATTTTCGGCCAATTACATTGACAAATCATCAAAATTTTTAAGATTAAATTGACCCAATTAAAAATTTAGGACTGATTTGGTCTCGAGAAAGGAGGGTCATGCTTTGAACTTGTATTCTAGCTCAACGCGAGAACGCAAATCTATAAATCCCACTAGTAAGTGCATTTTTTAAAATTATTTCTTCATTTAGGTAGATCTTTCTATCTTGTTTTTGTCCACGCTAGTTATATGTTAATTGATAAGCAAGTTGTTCATTTACTACATTTTTTAAATTTAACGCGGGCAACACTCGGGACGACATCTAGTTCAATATGTAAGTCTACCTTATCTCATCAAAAATGAAAAAGGTATTTTTTTTCCCGGGCATCAATAGTGCAAGACCCAATGCAATTTCCTTCACTAGCCTATCGTTCTTCACGACGCCGAAATAAAGAATATATTTATTTTGTTTTGTTTTTTCCCCTCCAACATCATCTTCGTCGTGATCGTTAGATAATAAATGATTTAACGTATATTCGATCCGATAAATTGCTATTTAGTTTAATATTTTTCGTGATTTATTGAATCTCTCGAATATTCAGGTATTGTGTATATCTTATATATATATAAATGTATATATCATATATATGTGTATCTTATATAGAAGGGTTAATATAACGAAAAATCCAAAACCGATACATCCGTGATAAATTTACCAAAAATTAATTTTTTCACCACAAAAAATCCAAAACTTGTACAATCGTGACAATTCTACCCTCTATCAGTTTCCATTAAATTTTATAGTGAAATTTATGAGTTGGACAGTTGACGAGTGTACCGATTTGGGATTTACCCTCCATTTATCACAAGTATACCATTTTTTAATTTTTTATGGTATTAATTCAATTTAATTTGTGATAAATTTATCACAAATATATCAATTTTTATGAAAATACAGAATATTTCATTAACTTTTTATGAAAATACAGAATATTTCGTTAACGGAGTTTTTTTTAGCACGTTAATGGAGTTTAAAGACTCTACTTTGTCAGCTAGGGAAATTTGAAACAGAAAAAGGTCAATTGCAGAAAAAGACCAAACCTAGAAAAAAAGAAAAGAAGATAAGGGCCGTTTTGGCCGCGCGAGAAAATGGATAAAGCAAGTTTGGATTAATCTGAAGTCAATATTATTGGGTCCCGCCCCCCACCACTACAGGAGGAATCAATTACTTCCCTTTTATTATCGATTCCCGAATATCCATTTATCCCGCGACCAAAAACATGGTATGGAGGGAATAATTTAGCCACTTTGCATAATAAATCTTTTCTCGAGTCGTCTAATGAACATATTGAGATAACGTCTACATGACATGTCATATTGGAAAATAAAAGAGAAAGAGGGGGAGGGGGAGAGGTTAGCTTCGCTCCTTCCTCCTCCACCACTCGTGCTGGCCGGAGACTCTTGATAGAATTCTGGCGAGAGTTGCCGGACCTTTTGCCCATCTCCTATTCCCGATCACATATAACGCTGACTCCGGTGATGATTGGGTATGCATACAAAGGTAGATAAGAAGATCAGCGTAGCATCGAAAATCTCAATGGATCGCAATCCAACTTGTGTCTGTATAGTGATTTATAACTTTACTATTTTATATGTGTTTCAAATCTTGTAGTTTTGGTAATATGTATTGTTGACACCAAAATAAGAATCGGCATAGATGCTGAGTCGGCTTTAATGCCGAATCTAGTATATAATGAAAATCAACCATCTTCCGAAATACGTTTGAATAAAATTCGGAAACATGCTGGGAAACAAACGTGAATGTCATCATATCCCGAATTCGGTGATTGGTGAAGATCGGGATATTCATCAAAACATGGAAAGTCATAGTTCGGGAGTTAAAAATAAAAAGCGTTGGAACCATTATGCCTCAGGACGTTGACTCTTTCCTAAAATTTGGGAAGTCTATACTTTGGGAATATACCGAAATTACAGAAAATCAGTAAAGATGAATTACGGCCCAGCCACATAAATCATGATAGTAGGAAGTTATGAGCAAAAAGCGGAGATAGTGAGCACGAGCAGATTGTGGAGAGTTACTTGTCCAAATTTGAAGTCGTCCCAGCGGTTAAGATCAAGTTTTGACGGACAATAAATTTGGAAAACGTGATTAGATAAGACAGTTATTGGAAGCGCCAAAATTTAAAATTTGAAAATATAAAAGTAACCGACAAGCAGTTACAGGATATGAGGAGATACAAATACTCAGAAAAAAGAAAGAAGAGGGAGGATCAACAACAATGTAAAAACACTCAAACTTATTTGTACTTTAGTTTTCTCTATATTTTTACTTCCTGCATTTACAACTTCCTGCAACTCTAGTTAACTTTCAAGTCCTTTATAGCTTTTATAGGAGTATTGTAATGTAGCTTGGAACTTTGTTGATCTTAGATCCATTTTCAATCCATTCGAATTTTATCCTTTCCATATAATCTTGTGCTACACTCTGTTTTCTTTTTTGCCACAACTCTCCTAAAAATCAAGCCACATAACCTATCTTAATAAAAACCAAAAAACAAAGTTTCGATGAAAGGTATTCCTCGTCATAAAACGAGCGAACATCTTTTTGGCATGCAGGGTGGGACACGCGTGGTAAGATTTGGAGAAATGGTGAGAACTAGGCAATCTGAAGGAATACCGGTGGGTAACATCAACAATCCCGTTGATGGAGCACATTCTGAGCACTCTGCAGCTAATCAAGTAGAGGAGAATGCAGACATTTCTCGGCAATTAACTGAAGAACAAGCTCGCGCGTTGGCACCAGATAACACCTTGGTAGCCACGATGAAAAGGATGTTTGAGGAACAGCAAAACGAGCTTACCAATCATATAGTGCGACATGTGACTGATGTGATAAAAACCATGGTGATCAATGCTATAAATGAGGTAATATCGCGTCCCAGTTCATCTTCTCAAGTTTCACCCTTTTATGCAAATCCTCTTGGGACAACATTGTTTCCACCAATATCGGGACCTCCTTATGTTGGATACAACGGTAATGGGGGATCAAATTCGCAACCTCCTGTCAGAATTATACCAAGGCCAGAGAATCCTACCCCTATAAACCTTATGAATGGTGTGAATGCTTACAATTTCCCTCAAAATGCCCCAAATGATGTTAATT
Organism: Syzygium jambos; assembly: GCA_031216235.1. Lineage (NCBI taxonomy): Eukaryota > Viridiplantae > Streptophyta > Magnoliopsida > Myrtales > Myrtaceae > Syzygium > Syzygium jambos. The sequence continues at coordinate 22,323,700 of CM062225.1, forward strand.
TGGTTAATCCCATGGTCACAAATGCACCACCAGTGCTGAACGTACCTCCGCTAGTAAATATGCCTAATGTTGACCATATCAGACCACCTGCGCCTCAACCGTATCCTCATGTGATAGAAAACCCTCTTTATAGGCCACTACTACCGGTTAATTTCAACATGGAACAACAGGGGGTGAATAGACCTCATCGGTTTGATCTTAAGGGTCAAGATCCTTGGTTAGGCCAGCAAAATTTAAGACCATGAAACCCAAATAGAGTTGCAGAACTGGTAATGCAACAATTGGGAGCAGAGAGGGGATTGCCAAGGCTGGTATATAGGAAGCCATATCCCAATTGGGTTGACAACATACCATATCCAAGGGATTTCAAGATGCTAGATTTTGCTGTATTTACAGGAGAGGAGGATCAGTCAACTGTGAAGCATGTGGGTCGATTCTTGGCACAATATGGAGAGGCTGGAACTAATGAGTATTTAAAGTTAAGGTTGTTCCCATTGTTTTTGTCAAAAATAGCATTCACTTGGTATACAAATTTGCCTGCGAATTCTATTCAAACATGGGCTGAGATGGAAAGGCAGTTTCATTCTCAATTTTACCGAACAATACTAGAGATAACGTTAGCCAATTTGGCCAGGATGTATCAATATAGTACTAAGATAGTAGATCAGTTTATTGCACATTTCAAGAAATCCAGAAATTGATGTTTAACATCACTCACTGAAAAGGAGTTCACGGATTTGGCATTTAACAGTTTGAGGTTTAACCTTAAGGAAAGGTTTGAAGGACAAGCCTTTGACGATCTCTTTCAGTTAAACACTTAGGTTTCCAAGTATGAACACTTATTGAAGGAGAAAGATAAGAAGCCGAATAAGGACAATCGGTAGACAATGGCATTTGCTGTGCCGAACATGGTGGTATAGCTGAAGAGGAGAATGAAATAGCCGTAGCGACTATGATGCTTGAAAAACCGTATGTATGCCTAGCACTTAAGCCGACTAGGGTGAGAGATGTATCCAAGTTCAAGGTTAAGGAGACAAATAACTACTCCTTTGATATCTACAAGTTAGATGAAATATTTGACCTGCTGTTGAAAGATGGAATGATCAAGTTATCTAAAGGACAAGTAATCCCGTCAAATGAGGAAATAACAAATAAGAGATATTGCAAATGGCATCACTCTACAACTCATGATACGGTAAATTACATTGTGTTTAGGAAGACTATCCAAGAGGTAATTTGCCAAGGTAAGATTAAATTTACCGAAGACAAAGGTAAGGCCCAAATGGAAGTAGACACAGACCCTTTTCCGAACATGATCAACATGGTTAATATACGAGAGACGACGGGCAATGACAACAAATAACTTTGCACCCGTTGTCACCAAGAGCTGACTCGTCAAGATCGGGAGATTCTCAAGTTCCAATACATGAGAGGAACGAAGGGGAGGTATAGATCGGGATCGTTTGTCCGCACGATAAGTAGACCACAAGTAAGATTTGAGATTGTAACTACTGAAAACTTTTCGGTACAAGTAAGAGAGGAGAAAGTTCAACCAAGACAGACAGCACAAGTGCTTGAAAGAAAAGATGTTGGTCATAGGTATGAGAGGAGAGGAAGGAATACCACCCCAATTCATCTCAATTAGCCCTTCCAATTTGGGAATTGGTTACGCAAGTTCATGAAGAAAAAGAAACATTGCCAAAGCCTGCAAAGAAAAAAAGTTTATGGCAGCAATATAAGGAAGGTGATCCTAAAGTCGGATTGCTTGGAGAACCTAGTGGGAAGTTTGACTATATGGTCTATTATGGAGATACAGATGATTATCCACCTCCATCATTACCAGTTGAGTCGATTGGCCGGGGAGATGAGTTTGATGATCTACCACCATCAATTTCTCAGGAAATTCACAAGAGAAAAATAGTTAAGGTGCCATATAATCCTCTTGAAGGAAAATGGTCAATAGTTAAATTGCCGGGACAGACGTCTTACAGAACCATCAAGAGGCATTTCCAGCGGATGAAAAATAGACAAAGGAATTTCGAGAGTGGTCAAGCTAAAGGCACAGCAAGGTAGAATTTATCTTTTACGTCTGTCAGTAGGAAAGGTAATTGGGTATGGAAAAGAAATCCTGATGAAAAAGATCGAATTAAATCAGTGTTGACACCTAATTTTTAGCCGATGCGTCATTAAAAATAAAAAATTCGAGATTATGGTTTCCGATCGCGACGGAGCCTATTTCTTGAGCAAAAAGTGTCGTTTTTTAATTCCGTCTGTTGGTTTAGCTTTTATAAGTGATTTTCTATTCATTTCATACAAAAACCCAAAAAGTCAAATGGTTGACTTTGGCGTTGACTTTTGGTCAACCCTTTGACCAAAAGTCAACCCCAGGTCAAATTGGGGCTTTTTGTTTGAAAAGATTCCTTTCAAGTTCAATTTCACTTTAGAAGTGGAAATTTTAGAAAAATTCAAAGATTTGATCATAAAATCAAGCTCCTAGTGAAAAGTCAACTAGGGTTTGACTTTTGGTCAAACCTTTGACCAAAAAAATTGAAAAATTCAAAAATCCACAAATCATCTTATTTTACATTCAATTTACCTTTGGCATCAGGAATTTTACAAAAATCGATTTTGAATTAACTTTTTCCCAAATTGCGGAAATTGATTCAAATCGGCCAAAAATGAAATTACTTCATTTCTAGTCATTTTTTAGATTAGTTTTCTTCACGACATTTGATCTAGAGGTCATTTTATATCCAATTTTTGAACCAATTTTGTGATTCCAAGCCAAACACAAAAACCCCCAATTTTAGCCCTAATCAGTGATTTTGATCGATTCTTCATGATGTGTGCAATTGAGACACGAATGAGCCTAATTTCTTATATGAAACCCAAATTCAAAATCAATTTTGGAAGAATCACATGAATTTGGGTCAATTTGACCAATTTAGTGATCCAATGATTAGGAAGTCTAAGAGTAATTGGTCTAATTAGTGCAATTCAACTTGACCCACTCTAGACTAATGTTCAATTTGATGAATCAAGATTCAATTTGGTTAATTAGACCTCGATTACACTTGTTAGTCTAGCTCGGTCATGCAATTACCCAAATTCAGAGCTAATTGACTCAAATCGATTTAATTCAAATTGAACTAATCCAATTGAATTAGTCATTTCCCAGTCGGAAATTTTGATAATCGATAATCCGATCGGACCAACCAAGGTCAGTCACATCCTCTTGAGTACAAAAATGACAAAAATGCCCTTAATAAAAAATGACAAAAATGCCCTTGATTAAGAATGACCAAAATGCCCTTCTTCAAGAATTAAGCAAATTAATTAAGGGATAAGCAAATCAATCATGGCCATTCATTTAAAATTGATCATGTCCATCCATAATGCCATGTCATCAATCCTTAGCCTCTAAGGAATATTCTTAATCATTAAGGATCCATTTTAAGCCATTTGATTGATCTAAGGGCTAAAATTCAAAGTTGGGGGAGGTATAAAGGATTTTTCCCTCCAAAAATCAAAGGGGGATGCTCATTTTCAGATCTGGAAATTCTCTCTCCTCTCTCTCTCTCTCTCTCTTTCCCTCTCACGATCACATCTCCCTCTCTCTCGAGTTCTCTCTCTCTCTCGATCAGCCGGCCATCCGGCGCCTTGCCGGCCTCATCCCGGCGAACCGCCGCCCCTCCGGCGTCCCCCACGCCGGCCTGAAGCTGATCGCAACATCAGCCCCCCTTGCCGGTGGCCGGAGCAGCTCCTTCCGGCGGCATTCTCTCCTCGGCAGAATCACCGGCAAAACTGCCGGTGATTGAACCAGCCGGTTCAGCCGGCTGAACCGGTCCTCCGGCGACCTCCTCCGACGGTTCCAAACCTCCGACTACCTCCCTCGGCATCCCCAAGTCGCTGTGGTGCCCGGCCTTGCATCAAACAGCCACCGGATCACATCATTTTCTTCATTTTTTGCTGATTCGTTCATTTGTGTGAAAACGAGTCGATTCTCACTTTATCTTTTGTAATCCGTGATCGTAGATTGGCCGAGCTTTCCGAGGTGTCTCCGTGCCATTCCAGGTCTGAATACGGAGGCCGGATCGCTCGCTCGAGCGTTGGATCATCGTGAGGCAAGGTAAGAACGTTTAAACATAACTCTGTAAATTCGTGTTCAGTAGAACCTGTTGATTTGAAATGCTGATTTGAGGTTGTTAATGTCGAAATCTGATGAAGTGATAAACTAGAGAGTCGTAGAATTCGTCTTAAGCTTCGATTTGATATATCATATGCCTCGATTGGACTTCATTTGCTATGTCAAAACACATTTAGAAGTTAGGATCAGAATCTGGAATATTCTGTTCATGTCTGTTCTGATGATTCCCTGACTGACGTTGCGCTGTTCGATGAATTTTATGATTTTTTATGATCATTTTCTGGAGAAACTTCCTTCATGAGAATCGTAGAACACATCCTGATCTGTTCACTATAAAATTTTCATAAAATTTTGAGCATGTTAGCCTAGTACGATTTGCAACGTCATGTGCATGTAGATCTGGTTTCATGCTAGTTTCAGTCGACCTTTATGTGTTCTTCGATTTTCATAAATTCGTGTATTCGAGATATGAAAAAATTTTCTTCACGAAAGTTCTTCCTGAGATCGAGATCTTTCAATTGATACTAATTTCATCAAAATCGGAGATCATTTGAATTTTCAAAAGGAATTCTCACAATTTGATCAGAATCTGTGTTCAGATCTGATTTTCATTCCTTTGAAGTTCAAAAGATGTTTCTCCGAATTTGATGAAGTTAGGGTCCTTTTTTGCAAAAAATCAAAACTTCAAAGTTGTTCATTGGGGTCTCATTATGTCAACTGAACATTTTTAGGACCTAATTGCAATTTTTGGAGGGTTGATTTGCTTGAAAAATCTTCTCAGGCTAAAATTTCATTTGCAATTGAGTCCCTCGCGAAATTCGAATTTTATAAAAATTTGGAGGGCTTTTTAGCAAAAACTCAAAACACGAAAATTGTTGCACACAGGGAATCCTAACGGCATAAAAATTTTCGCGCGTTTTTGATAAGGTTTGTTATTTTTCCCGCCTTTGTTTTGAAATTCATAACTGAACCGAGTCCAGCCTGTTACTGAAATTTAATTGTGCATTTTCGGGAAAATTGGCTAGGATTTAAGAAAAATGATCTTCATGACTTTTTATCCTCATGTCATAAGCTTTCTAATGACACCTGATTCGCTTCATTTGAATGTCATTAGGATAGTTAATCATGCTTGAACAGAATTGATCCGAATTAGATGTTAATTGAATAAGTGGTCTTTCTCATAAAGCCCACTTCCCCTTGCTTGATTGGTTTTGAAATAAGGCCCATGGGCCTAAACGCATGTTCATTTTATTGCTATGCATGTGTTTGTTAGATGAATGTTAGGCCCGATGCATGTTCGGCGGGTAGCCCATTCATGGTCATTAGAACCCAACTTTAGGGGTTAATTGATATGAGTTACCGTTTTGTGAATACAAATGGTAGCCCATTATCATTAACCGTTAATCAACCAATGTTAGGTGATTAGTGGGTGATGAATTGAAATGCATGAAAAACAAAGGCCGATCCCGAGGCCCGTGCTTAATTAGTGATTTGATTGCATCTTTGTTCTTTCATATGTCATTATGAATGAATGTATGAATGTAAACATCGACACCCGAGAGGCGGTCCATGAAAGAAAAATCCGAAGTTGAGAAGACCAAGGTGATTGACCGATGTCCAATCCAGTCTCAATTTGTACGCAATTGACGATGATTCTAAACCGATGTCCAATCCGGTTTCAATTTGTACTTAATTCATTCGTCCCCGACCATGTCTCGGGATTTCAATTCGTATTGTAATAAACACCCGACGAGTTGCGGGTTCTTACTTTTTACTTTCTCGCACTTAGAATTAGCTCATCCTTTCAATAATTCGAGTATTTACTTTACGTAAGGTCTTTCAATACAATTGATTGTTTCTTTCTTTTTCTAGACTAAGATAGGATTAGTTTAGAATCTTAAATGAAAATGCAAAAACAAGATGCATGATCACCTAGTGGACTAAGACTTTGGCATGAAAATGGTAAGAAACAAATGCATGACGATTTAGATAACAACCATGTTAAGTTTAGCGGTACCGAAAGGGCGTTAATAGAAATATTAACGTAAGCTAGTCCCCGAACCTTTGATCTCTGGTTTTCGCAGAAACCGAAACGAAATTCCCGCGTTTCAGTTGGGTTTTCTAGCCGACCCCCGACCTAGGCTAGTGGCGACTCCTTAAAAAATAAAAATCAATCCGCTGTCACGCGAGATATGGATTTAGGGAAAATCCACGTTCATGATCAATGGATCATATGGCTAAGAGATTTACACTTCAGTAAAATCATTTTTTAAGATGCCATATGAAACATCTCATGAACACTTATCTCTAAACCCGCCTCATCTGAGCTCCGGACCCTCGAGGGGCAGGTCGCGACAATCAGAACTAGGTGATTCGGGAAGTAGCTCTCACGTTGAAATGAAAAGGGAGAAGGGAGTTTCACAGGTTCCCCAGACAATTAATTTTGGGCAGATCACCGTAGCTCTTAACCCAAAATATCAGAGAAAGGTGGAGCAAAAGAACTTGGGTCCTAAATTATCACCAAAAGATGGCGAAGGCGAAAGTTACCGAACTGGCTACTCCAAGATATCAAAGGAATATAATTCTCCAGTACAGACAAACATAGTCCATGCTAAACTTCTAGCGGAGTATGAAACTAATTTGGTAGTGGAAGAAAACATCAAACACATTTCAGAAAAGGAAATAGCCATGACAGAATTTCAGTTCCTGGACAAAGAAGCCATTAAGTTTGATAAAGTATCTTTTGAAAAAGCAAAGCATCTAACGTACTTGGTTATTTAGGTAGGGTCAATGGTAAGTCTGTCGGTAAAATCTTTGTAGATGCTGTAGCTACTTTGAACCTCAAATCTTATAAGTACTTCAAGAAATTGGGGGAAGATGACGATGACATTATCCCGTTCAATGTTTAGTTGTCTGATTTTCTTGGGGAAGTTACCAAAGTCAAGGGGGCAATAGTGCTTGATTTAACTATAGGGTACAAGTCGTCCAAAACGAATTTCTTTGTAATAGAGTCTGATGATTCATATAATATGTTGCTCGGAAGAGATTGGATATACTCTAATTAGTGTGTACCTTCAACTTTACATCAAGTCTTGGCATTTTGGAATGGCGAGAAAGTAGAATATGTTGAGGCAGATTCAGGATATGCTTTATGTCACGCCCCAAACCCCCATTGAGCTTGCGACATCCCCTGCTGCGGTTGAATTAGTTACGACATCCCAGGAACGACGCCGACCCAACCTAAACATTAGAGCCACATGCGGAAGTGAATAACAAAACCCCAGACAGAAAGATGGCGACGACGGGGTAGAACAACAGAACAATCGAGCAACCACATATTCATACAACACCAAATATACAAACATCGTATTATAAACATAAATACAGACGAACATCCTCCGCCACCGTTTAACAAAAGTTCAGGGGTTTGGTTATCTTAACTTCACTATCGGATAATCCAAGTTAAACAACACCTAAAATACCCTAAGGAAAGCCTACTGGTCGCTTCCTATCCAATCCGCTCTTGTTTCTCTGGCTTGGATCTTTGGACACTCGCCAGCAGTTCCATCGGGCACCAAAAACGATTTCTCGAACTTTCAAAAAGAAAAGGCGCACTTCCTGGATTTATGGCTGGGGGTCTGAAAGTGGCGGTTATACAACTGTGAGACGAATCTCAATAAGTGTACAACCCCAAACCCAACGTAGGCACTCACGTACCGCCAGACGAAAACACGCATAACACACAATCTATTAACCAAACTAACAATCACATGCGACCCTACCTGGAATTCCTCATGCACGTCCCTGCACGTTAGTCAACCACACAGCCAGTATGCCATAGAAATACATCATCGCCGCGCGCGTGCCCCGATTATAGAGCAAAACCCACTTGGGCACGTCCTATATCATGCCTAGTAGTTTTTACCCCATAATCAAGCATCACACCACGCGATACAAACACACTCGCACACCAACTCACACCACGCGTCACTTTCTCAAACCTCATACCTCAAGCCAATTCCCGCTCATTCTCACTCTTCCACTGCTACTGCGCCCGCGTAAAACACATTAGGCCAACGGTCTTCTGACCTCGTCAGGCATCGACACCCCGTCGGGCCGGGCATCGTCACCTCGTCAGGGACGACATCGTCCCGCGTAAACGAACACGCCTTAGGACGGAATCCTACACACACTTTCCTTCTACCGCGCCCGCGTAAAACGCATCAGGCCAACGGTCTTCTGACCACGTCAGGCATTGATACCTCGTCAGGCCGGGCATCGTCACCTCGTCAGGGATGGCATCGTCCCGTGTAAACGTACATGTCTCAGGACGGATCCTTTCCAATCAATTCTACATTTCCATATCCTCGTTCCACTCAAACCACACTTACACACAGCCAACAATCACACGGCCAAACATACACACCTCACACACATACATAGCCACGCACCGATTCACATCTCACGTACACTTCACAAACACACGTTCTCATCACACGAACACCACACGATCAAACACATTTAGCATGCGAATCCAACGCACATTCACCCCGACACACTATCACACTTCATGGCCACACACACGCGGCACAATACCAATCCACAATTAGCCCAAGTATAAACCAAATCAGCCAACAACCACAGTTTACATAGTCAATCAATTAAATCCGTACGAGCCATAAAATTACCAATTAAACACCCAATTTAATCCCGATCAAACCACAACATCACAGCCCTAACTCAGCCTCCTAAACCTCGAAAATTTCTTCGCCTAATCAGTCCGTAACGACCAAATACTTAGCTCTAACCTCAGTCCCAAAACAGCCCCCAAAATAATCACAAAATTACCTAAACCGGGTCCTAAACGAGCCTAGAAATACCTGAGGTCCTAGGTAGTTTTTGGGGGAGACACTTACCTAAGAAAAACAAGACAAGCTGGCTGGACAAGGGGCCAGAACAATAGCAGCAGCAACGGCGTCGCCGGCGACGTCGTACGGACGCCGGCGTACGGACACCCGTACGGACGGCTACGTACGGACACTATACGGCTACGTACGGATGGACAACGTACGGCGACGTATGGACTGCTGAGGCTTCCCGGTGGCAGCAGTTCAGTTGATCGGGCTCCAGCGCGGCGGCGGTAGGCCTCCAAGCGATGGTACACGGCGGTTCCTTGCGTCGAACGGGGAAAAAGAGAGAGAGAAAGGCGAGATGGGGCGGTGCTATTGGTGGGTGGTGGCTGGACGAAGCAGCAGCAGCGACGGCGGCGGTCCGGCAAGCTCCAGCGGGTAGCAAGGAAAATCGGCGGAGGAGGAGGAAAACGTGGGGGAGGGGCTGGTCATGGGGGGGTTCTGGCCAAAATCAGAGGTGAGGAGAGAGAGATAGATCAGACCGGTCAAATATGTAGGCTGGTAGGGTGACACGTGTCGCGATCCTACGCGATTTCCCATTTTGCCCTTGATCCAACGGCCTAAATTCAACCTAATCCAATAATTGAGGGGCAAAGAGGTCAATTGTCCAATAATTAATCTGATTTTTCAGACTTGATCAATCCAAAAATATGCGAAAATTCGGAACCCAAAAAAGCCCAGGGGCAAAATGGTCATTTTTTCGGTCCCGGGGCGAAATTTCAATTTTTACACATACGAGTTCCATATATGTGTGGCCAACATAATATGGCATCGGAATCGTCAAAATAGCTTCTTAAGCCCTCGAAAATCGACTGCAAAGTCCTAAGAATAAAATAATATTACTTTTCACTTCCGAGCAAAAATTTCAATTTTTGACCGTAACAACTCTAAATGTGCGTGGCCAACCCAAAATGGTATCGGACTCGAAAAATAACCTCAAAAGACCTCAAAATCGACATCGGTGACCAGAGGGGCAAAATCGTAATTTTTTTGGTCCCGAACCGAAATCCATTTTTTTGCAGAAATGGGTAGCCCCAAGGTTGGCTAAGCCAAAAACGTCATCGGCGGTTCAAAATTGTCACTTTCAAAATTCTCGATTCCCGGACCCGAATTCCAAGAAATGACTAAAATTGAACAATCGCGACTTTAGCTTATCTCTGGCTAACGGGTGGCTCTCTGGAATTACGCGCTCTTGACCTGTGACTGATACTAAGTCAAATCACGTTTAAGTTTACTCTACCTAGGACGACCTCGATTGTCATATAATTGCGAGGGTCTGTCACTAGTTCCCTTCGGACACGATCAATCAAATAGACCGGTCTCGGTTGGCTCAAAACATTCCCTCGTCAATCCATATGGTCGAAGATCAACCCAGGTCGAGTTCTTTGATCGTGCGAACTCAATCCCGTAATAGCTTTACCCCTAAGGTTAGCATCCCGTGAATGCGCATTTCCGGGTGAGATCTCACTATAAGTGCATTGGCCAAAATTTATTTCTTAAATCCCGGGAAAAGGATTGAAAATTCAGACTGTTACACTTTAATCGGGTGGATCGATATTTGTCAAGAACATCGGGATTGTTCACATGAGGGTTATGCTGCCGAATCACCAAGGACAGATCTATAGTCCTTTACTTATTGCCGCTTCGGGGATATGAAAGCTGAATGGATCCCCAAGTCAAGCTTGGCATTAGAAGAATTACACACTTTTTATGGAAAACGAGTCCATATTGCAAGAAGTTTGTGAAAGGTACTTCACACACTTGGCGAAAATGGCATAGCAAAATGTTGAAGCCTCATATTGTATTGATGAATGGGAAGAGTTATTAGTTAAAGAAGATAGAACAATGGAGGCTCAAGATCCATTATTAGAGATTGATATAGGAAAGCCTAGTTACATTTTTACAAGGGGGCATGAAAGAAAAGTTGGTTAACCTGATCAAAGGGTACAAAAATTGCTTTGCATGGGACTATCATGAAATGCCTGGTTCATCAAGAGATTGTAGAACATCGCCTTCCAATCAAGAAAAGATTTCGTTCGTATAAGCAGTTAGTAAGAAGATTTGCTCCAGATGTAGTTGATAAGGTTAAAGAGGAAATAGAACGGCTGATGAAATCAAAATTTATTGAAATATCCAGATATGTAGAGTGGCTTTCAAATATTGTCCCTATGAAAAAGAACATTGGAAAGCTGAGAGTTTGTATTGATTTTCGGGATCTAAATAATGCCACTCCAAAAGATGAATACCAAATGCCCATGGCAGGTGCGTTAGTAGACTCAGCATCGGGAAATGAGATGTTATCCTTGATGGATGGTCATTCGGGTTATAACCAGATTTTTATTGCTAAGGAAGACGTCTCGAAGACAGCATTTAAATGTCCTGGTGCAATCGGGACTTTTTAGTGGGTAGTTATGCCTTTCGGACTCAAGAATGCAGGAGCAACATACCAGCGGACAATGAACTTTATTTTTCATTATATGATCGGCAAATTCTTAGAAGTTTATATTTACGACGTGGTGGTTAAATCAGCTTAAGAAGATCATCTGAATTATCTCGAGTAGGCATTTATTAGGATAAGAAAGTTCAAATTGAAGATGAATCCAATGTCGCGACCTGCCCCCTCGAGGGCCGGAGCTCGGATGAGGCGGGTTTAGAGATAAGTGTTCATGAGATGGCTCATACGGCATCTTATAAAAATGGTTCTATTGAAGTGTAAATCTTTTGTTTAGCCATATGATCCATTGATCATGAACGTGCATTTTCCCTAAATCCATATCTCGCATGACAGCGGATTGATTTTATTTTTTAGGAGTCGCCACTAGCCTATGTCGGGGGTCGGCTAGAATACCCAACCGAAACGCGGGAATTTCGTTTCGGTTTCTACGGAAACCAGAGATCAAAGGTTCGGGGACTAGCTTACGTTAATATTTCTATTAACGCCCTTTCGGTACCGCTAAACTTAACATGGTTGTTATCTAAGTCGTCATTGTTGACACCTAATTTTTAGCCGACGCGTCATTAAAAATAGAAAATTCGAGATTATGGTTTTCGATCGCGACGGAGCCTGTTTCTTAAACAAAAAGTGTCGTTTTTTAATTCTGTCTGTTGGTTTAGCTTTTATAAATGATTTTCTATTCATTTCATACAAAAACCCAAAAAGTCAAATGGTTGACTTTGGCGTTGACTTTTTGGTCAACCCTTTGACCAAAAGTCAACCCCAGGTCAAATTGGGGCTTTTTGCATAAAAAGATTCCTTTCGAGTCCAATTTCACTTTAGAAGTGGAAATTTTAGAAAAATTCAAAGATTTGATCATAAAATCAAGCTCCTAGTGAAAAGTCAACTAGGGTTTGACTTTTGGTCAAACCTTTGACCAAAAAATTGAAAAAATTCAAAAATCTACAAATCATCTTATTTTACTTTCAATTTACCTTTGGCATTAGAAATTTTACAAAAATCGATTTAGAATCAACTTTTTCCCAAATTGCGGAAATTGATTCAAATCGGCCAAAAATGAAATTACTTCATTTCTAGTCATTTTTTAGATTAGTTTTCTTCACGACATTTGATCTAGAGGTCATTTTATATCCAATTTTTAAACCAATTTTGTGATTCCAAGCCAAACACAAAAACCCCCAATTTTAGCCCTAATAAGTGATTTTGATCGATTCTTCATGATGTGTGCAATTGAGACACGAATGAGTCTAATTTCTTATATGAAACCCAAATGCAAAATCAATTTTGGAAAAATCACATGAATTTGGGTCAATTTGATCAATTTAGTGATCCAATGATTAGGAAGTCTAAGAGTGATTGGTCTAATTAGTGCAATTCAACTTGACCCACTCTAGACTAATATTCAATTTGATGAATTGGGACTCAATTTGGTTAACTAGACTTCAATTAAATTTGTTAGTCTAGCTCGGTCATGCAATTACCCAAATTCAGAGCTAATTGACTCAAATCGATTTAATTCAAATTGAACTGATCCGATCAGACTAGTCATTTTCCGGTCGAAAATTTTGATAATCGATAATCCGATCGGACCAACCAAGGTCAGTCACATCCTCTTGAGTACAAAAATGACAAAAATGCCCTTAATAAAAAATGACAAAAATCCCCTTGATTAAGAATGACCAAAATACCCTTCTTTAAGGATTAAACAAATTAATTAGGGGATTAGCAAATCAATCATGGCCATTCATCTAAAATTGATCATGACCATCCATGATGCCATGTCATCAATCCTTAGCTATTAAGGAATATTCTTAATCATTAAGGATCCATTTTGAGCCATTTGATTGATCTAAGGGCTAAAATTCAAAGTTGGGGGAGGTATATAGCATTTTTCCCTCCAAAAATTGAGGGGATGCTCATTTTTCAGATCTGAATTCTCTCTCTCTCTCTCTCTCTCTCTCTCTCTCTCTCTCTCTCTCTCTCTCTCTCTCCCTCTCTCACGATCATCTCTCTCTCCCGAAGTCCCTCTCGGCCGCGAGCGTTCCAGCCCTTTGCCGGCCCCATTCCGGCGAGCCGCCGCCACACCGGCGTCCCCCACGGCGGTCCAAGGCTGGTCGCAAGGCTAGCCACCTTCGCCGGTGGCCGGAGCTCCCTTTTCCGGCGCCTTTTCCTCCTCGGCAGCAGTACCGGCAATTCTGCCGGTGATCTGTCCAGCCGGTTCAACCGGCTGAACCGGCCCTCCGGCGGCCTCCTCCGGCGATTCCGAGCAACCGACAGCCTTCCTCGGTGTCTTCAAGTCGCTGTGGTGGCCGGCCTCGCACCGAACAGCCACCGGATCACATAGTTTTCTCAATTTTTTACTGATTCGTTTACTTGAGTAAAAACGAGTCGATTCTCACATCATCTCTTGCAATCTATTGTCGTAGATTGGCCGAGCTTTCCGAGGTGTCTCCGTGCCATTCCAGGTCTGAATACGGAGGCCGGATCGCTCGCTCGAGCGTTGGATCATCGTGAGGCAAGGTAAGAACGTTTAAACATAACTCTGTAAATTCGTGTTCAGTAGAACCTGCTTGCTTGAAATGCTGATTTGAGGTTGTTAACGTCGAAATCTGATGAAGTGATAAACTAGAAAGTCATAGAAATCGTCTTAAGCTTCGATTTGATATATCATATGCCTCGATCGGACTTCATTTGCTATGTCAAAACACATTTAGAAGTGAGGATCAGAATCTGGAATATTCTGTTCATGTCTGTTATGATGATTCCCTGACTGACGTTGCGCTGTTCGATGAATTTTATGATTTTTTGTGATCATTTTTTGGAAAAACTTCCTTCATGAGAATCGTAGAACACATCCTGATCTATTCACCATAAAATTTTCAAAAATTTCTGAGCATGATAGCCTAGTACGATTTGCAACGTCATATGCATGTGAATTTGGTTTCATGCTGATTTCAGTCGACCTTTGTGTGTTCTTTGATGTTCATAAATTCGTGTGTTTGAGATATGAAAAAATTTTCTTCACGAAAGTTCTTCCTGAGATCAAGATCTTTCAATTGATACTAATTTCATCAAAATCGGAGATCATTTGAATTTTCAAAAGGAATTCTCACAATTTGATCAGAATCTGTGTTCAGATCTGATTTTCATTCCTTTGAAGTTCAAAAGATGTTTCTCCGAATTTGATGAAGTTAGGGTCCTTTTTTGCAAAAAATCAAAACTTCAAAGTTGTTCATTGGGGTCTCATTATGTCAACTGAACATTTTGAGGACCTAATTGCAATTTTTGGAGGGTTGATTTGCTTGAAAAAGCTTCTCGGGCTAAAATTTCATTTGCAATTGAGTCCCACGCGAAATTCGAATTTTATAAAAATTTGGAGGGCTTTTTAGCAAAAACTCAAAACATGAAAGTTGTTACACACAGGGAATCCTAACGGCACAAATATTTTCGCGCTGTTTTGATAAGGTTTGTTATTTTTCCCGCCTTTATTTTGAAACTCATAACTGAACCGTGTCCAGCCTGTCACTGAAATTTAATTGTGCATTTTCGGGAAAATTGGCTAGGATTTAAGAAAAATGGTCTTCATGACTTTTGATCCTCATGTCATAAGCTTTCTAATGACACCTGATTCGCTTCATTTGAACGTCATTAGGATAGTTAATCATGCTTGAACAGAATTGATCCGAATTAGATGTTAATTGAATAAGTGGTCTTTCTCATAAAGCCCACTTCCCCTTGCTTGATTGGTTTTGAAATAAGGCCCATGGGCCTAAACGCATGTTCATTTTATTGCTATGCATGTGTTTGTTAGATGAATGTTAGGCCCGGTGCATGTTCGGCGGGTAGCCCATTCATGGTCATTAGAACCCGACTTTAAGGGTTAATTGATATGAGTTACCGTTTTGTGAATACAAATGGTAGCCCATTATCATTAACCATTAATCAAACAATGTTAGGTGATTAGATGGGTGATAAATCGAATCGCATGAAAAACAAAGGCCGACCCCGAGGCTCGTGTTTAATTAGTGAATTGATTGCATCATTGTTCTTTCATATGCCATTTATTATGAATGAATGTATGAATGTAAACATCGACACCCGAGAGGCGGTCCAAGGAAGAAAAATCCGAAGTTGAGAAGATCAAGGTGATTGACCGATGTCCAATCCGGTCTCAATTTGTACGCAATTGACGATGATTCTAAACCGATGTCCAATCCGGTTTCAATTTGTACTTAATTCATTCATCCCCGACCATGTCTCGGGATTTCAATTCGTATTGTAATAAACACCCGACGAGTTGCGGGTTCTTACTTTTTACTTTCTCGCACTTAGAATTAGCTCGTCCTTTCAATACTTCGAGTGTTTACTTTACGTAAGGTCTTTCAATAAAATTGATTGTTTCTTTCTTTTTCTAGACTAAGATAGGGTTAGTTTAGAATCTTAAACGAAAATGCAAAAACAAGATGCATGATCACCTAGTGGACTAAGACTTTGGCATGAAAATGGTAAAAAACAAATGCATGACGATTTAGATAACAACCATGTTAAGTTTAGCGGTACCGAAAGGGCGTTAATAGAAATATTAACGTAAGCTAGTCCCCGAACCTTTGATCTCTGGTTTTCGTAGAAACCGAAATGAAATTCCCGCGTTTCGGTTGGGTATTCTAGCCGACCCCCGACCTAGGCTAGTGGCGACTCCTTAAAAGAATAAAATCAATCCGCTGTCACGCGAGATATGGATTTAGGGAAAATCCACGTTCATGATCAACGAGTCATATGGCTAAACGAAAGGTTTACACATCAGTATAAATCATTTTTATAGAGTTGCCATATGAACCGTCTCATGAACACTTATCTCTAAACCCGCCTCATCCGAGCTCCGGACCCTTGAGGGGCAGGTCGCGACAGTCATGCATTTGTTTTTTACCATTTTCATGCCAAAGTCTTAATCCACTAGGTGATCATGCATCTTGTTTTTGTATTTTCATTTGAGATTCTAAACTAATCCTATCTTAGTCTAGAAAAAGAAACAAACAATCAATTGTATTGAAAAATATTTCTTAAAGTAAACACTCGAAGTATTGAAAAGACGAGCTAATTCTAAGTGCGAGAAAGTAAAAAGTAAGAACCCGCAACTCGTCGGGTGTTTATTACAACACAAAATGAAAACCCGAGACATGATCGGGAATGAATGAATTAAGTACAAATTGAAACCGGATTGGACATCGGTTTGGCACCATCATCAAATGAGTACAAATCGAGACCGGATTGGACATCGGTCAATCACCTTGGTCTCCTATTCCGGATTATTCTTCCTTGGACCGCCTCTCGGGTGTCGGTGTTTACATTCATACATTCATTTATGAAAAGACAACATAACAATGATGCGATCAATTCACTAATTAAGCACGGGCCTCGGGATCGGCCTTTATTTTTCATGCGATTCGATTCACTACCCATCTAATCACATAACATTGGTTGATTAATGGTTAATGATAATGGGCTACCATTTGTATTCACAAAACGGTAACTCATATCAATTAACCCCTAAAGTCGGGTTCTAATGACCAAGAATAGGCTACCCGCCGAACATGCACCGGGCCTAACATTCATCTAACAAACACATGCATAATCATAAAATGAACATGCATTCAAGCCCATGGGCCTTGTTTCGAAGCCAATCAAACAATGAGAAGTGGGCTTTATAAAAAAGACCACTTATTCAATTAATGCCTAATTCGGATTGAATCTGTTCAAGTCTGATTAACTATCCTAATGACGTCCAAATGAAGTGATTCAGGCGTCATTAGAAAGCTTATAACATGAGGATCAAAAGTCAAGGAGACCATTTTTTCTAAATCCTAGCCAATTTTCCCGAAAATGCCCAATTAAATCTCAGTGACAGGCGGGACTCGGTTCAGTTATGAATTTCGAATTAAAGGCGGGAAAAATAACAAACCTTATAAAAAACGTGCGAAAATTTTTGTACGGTTAGGATTCCCCGTGTGCAACAACTTTCATGTTTTGAGTTTTTGCTAAAAAGCCCTCCAAATTTTTATAAAATTCAGTTTTCGCGAGGGACTCAATTGCAAATGGAATTCTAACCCGAAAAGACTTTTCAAGCAAATTGACCCTCCAAAAATTGTAATTAGGTCCTCAAAATTTCCAGTTGACATAATGAGACCCCAATGAGCAACTTTGAAGTATTGAATTTTTGCAAAAAAGGACCCTAACTTCATCAAATTCGGAGAAACATCTTTTGAACTTCAAAGGAATGAAAATCAGATCTGGACACAGATTCTGATCAAATTGTGAGAATTCCTTTTGAAAATTCAAATGATCTTCGATTTTGATGAAATTAGTATCAATTGAAAGATCTCAATCTC
Organism: Syzygium jambos; assembly: GCA_031216235.1. Lineage (NCBI taxonomy): Eukaryota > Viridiplantae > Streptophyta > Magnoliopsida > Myrtales > Myrtaceae > Syzygium > Syzygium jambos. The sequence continues at coordinate 22,341,598 of CM062225.1, forward strand.
AGGAAGAACTTTCGTGAAGAAAATTTTTTCATATCTCGAACACACGAATTTATGAACATCGAAGAACACACAAAGGTCGGCTGAAACTAGCATGAAACCAGATTTACATGCATATGACGTTGCAAATCGTACTAGGCTAACATGCTCGAAATTTTATGAAAATTTTATGGTGAACAGATCAGGATGTGTTCTACGATTCTCATGAAGGAAGTTTTTCCAGAAAATGATCATAGAAAATCGTAAAAATCATCAAACAGCACAAGGTCAGTCAGGGAATCATCAGAACGGACTTGAGCAACATATTCCAGATTCTGATCCTAACTTCTAAAAATGTTTTGACATAGCAAATGAAGTCCGATCGAGGCATATGATATATCAAATCAAAGCTTAAGACGAGCTCTACGACTCTCTAGTTTATCACTTCATCAGATTTCGACGTTAACAAGCTCAAATCAGCATCTCAAGCCAACAGGTTCCACTGAACACGAATTTACAGAGTTGTGTTTAAGCGTTCTTACCTTGTCTCACGATGATCCAATGCTCAAGCGAGCGATCCGGCCTCCGTATTCTGATCTGGAATAGCACGGAGAGGCCTCGGAAAGCTCGGCCAACCTACGACAATGGATTGCACGAGATAATGTGAGATTCAACTCTTGTTCACACAAATAGACTAATCAGTAAAAGTTGAGGAAAATGATGTGATCCGGTGGCCGTTCGGTGCGAGGCCGGCCACCACAGCGACTTAAGGACGCCAAGGGATGTAGTCGGAAGGTCTGGATCGCCGGAGGAAGCCGCCGGAGAGCCGGTTCAGCCGATTGAACCGACTGAACAAGTCACCGGCAGGATTGCCGGTGATGCTGCCGAGGGAGAAAAGCTGCCGGAGGAAGGTGCTCCGGCCACCAGCTGAGGTGGCTGGTGTTGCGACCAGCCTTGTGCCGCCAGTGTGGCGGCGGCTCGCCGGAAAGGGGCCGGAAGGCCGGCGGTCGAGAGGGAGTGGCGAGAGAGAGGGCTGATCGTGAGAGAGAGAGAGAGAGAGGAGAGAGAGAGGAGAGAGAATTCAGATCTGAAAATGATTATCCCCCTTTGATTTTTGGAGGGAAAACACTATATACCCCCTTCAACTTTGAATTCTAGCCCTTAGATTGATCAAATGGTCCAAAATGCATCCTTAATGATTAAGAATATTCCTTAGAGGCTAAGGATTGATGACATGGCATTATGGATGGACATGATCAATTCTAAATGAATGGCCATGATTGATTTGCTAATCCCCTAATTAATTTGCTTAATCCTTGAAGAAGGGCATTTTTGTCTTTCTTAATTAAGGGCATTTTTGTCATTTTTGCACTTAAGAGGATGTGACTGATCTTGGTTGGTCCGACCGGATTATCGATCATCAAAATTTTCGACCGGAAAATGACTAGTCTGATCGGATCAGTTCAATTTGAATTAAACCGATTTGAGTCAATTAGCTCTGAATTTGGGTAATTGCATGATCGAGCTAGACTAACAAGTTTAATTGAAGTCTAATTAACCAAATTGAGTCCCAATTCATCAAATTGAATATTAGTCTAGAGTGGGTCAAGTTGAATTGCACTAATTAGACCAATCACTCTTAGACTTCCTAATCATTGGATCACTAAATTGATCAGATTGACTCAAATTCATGTGAATCTTCCAAAATTGATTTTGAATTTGGAATTCATATGAGAAATTAGGCTCGTTCGTGCCTCAATTGCGCAAATCATAAAGAATCGATCAAAATCACTGATTAGGGCCTAAATTGGGGGGTTTTTGTGTTTGGCTTGGAATCACAAAATTGGTTCAAAAATTGGATATAAAATGACCTCTAGATCAAATGTCATGAAGAACACTAATCTAAAAAATGACTAGAAATGAAGTAATTTCATTTTTGGCCGATTTGGATCAACTTCCGCAATTTGGGAAAAAGTTGATTCTAAATCGATTTTTGTAAAATTTCGAATGCCAAAGGTAAATTGAAAGTAAAATAAGATGATTTGGGGATTTTTGAATTTTTCAATTTTTTGGTCAAAGGTTTGACCAAAAGTCAAACCCTAGTTGACTTTTCACTAGGAGCTTGATTTTATGATCAAATCTTTGATTTTTTCTAAAATTTCCACTTTTAAAGTGAAATTGAACTTGAAAGGAATATTTTTGAACGAAAAGCCCCAATTTGACTTGGGGTTGACTTTTGGTCAAAGGGTTGATCAAAAAGTCAACGCGAAAGTCAACCATTTGACTTTTCGGGTTTTTGCATAAAATGAATAGAAAATCGCTTACAAAAGCTAGGCCAACAGACAGAATTAAAATACGACACTTTTTGTTCAAGAAACAGGCTCCGTCGCGATCGGAAACCATAATCTCGAATTTTCTATTTTTAATGACGCGTCGGCTAAAAATTAGGTGTCAACATCCAACTAAGTGTGCCTTTGGAGTACGAGTAGGAAATTTCTTGGGATTTTTGGTCAATCAGAGGGGAATTGAAATTGATAAAAACAAAACAATGGCTATCATGGAGCTTTCCCGTCCTACGTCAAAGAAACAATTGCATATGCTGATTGGAAAAATAAACTTTCTTAGAAGATTCAATGCCAATTTATCCGGTAAAATGGAGCCGATGACACAATTTCTACGTTTCAAAAATCAAGACAAATTTATATGGGGAGAGAAACAACAAAAGGCGTTTGATTTGATCAAAGCCTATTTAATGAATCCTCCTGTATTAATGCCGCCGAAAGCAGGCAAACTACTGAAATTGTACTTATTGACTACCGATATAACTATCGGGAGTATGTTAGCACAAGAGAATGAGAATGGAAAAGAACAAGCGGTATATTATTTGAGCAGGGCGTTAACCGATGTTGAAAAAAGATGTACTACAATTGAAAAATTATGTCTATCTTTATACTTTGCTTATATGAAGTTAAGACACTATTTGTTGCCAACTACAGTGCATGTGATCGGTAAGACTGATATAATAAAGTATATGTTATCCCGACCTGATATAAAAAGGTGTATAGCCAAATTGGTATTTATCTTGTCTAAGTTTGATTTGATATATGTGTCGATCAAAGCAGTAAAAGGCTAAGCTATTGTTGATTTTCTCATCGAATACCCGTGTTTACAAATGGAAGAAAAGAGCAAAGCCTAAGTCAAGTGCTCCCATAGACTATGTATTTTGATGGATCGCGTGCTAAGAATATGGCTGGAGCTGGATTGATAATAATTTCTCCCGATGGGGAACTTACAAGGTACGTCTGCAAGTTAGATTTTGAATGTTCAAATAATCAAGCTAAATATGAAGAACTGATTATTGGCTTGGGAATATTGATTGAGTTGAAAACACAATTTATCAAAGTATTTGATGATTCACAATTAGTGGTGAAACAGTTAAAGGGAGAATATCAGTGCTCAAATGAAAATTTGATTGGTTATTACTATCTGGCCAAGAAGCAATTAGAGCAATTCAAAGAGTACGACATAGTCTATGTTAAAAGAGACACAAATTTCGAGGCTAACGAGTTGGCTCAAGTAGCTTCTAGGTACCAAATATCAAAAGAGTTGGTAGATATCACAACTACTATAATACTGTCGGTACCTTTTACTGAATAAATAAAGATACCGATAGCAGTTAGTAAGGTAGTTCGAGAAGAGGATTGAGACACTATCATCGAATATTTGAAGAATCTAGATTCAAGAGATCGAAAGCTGAGAAGACAAGCCCAGAAATATGTCATATTAGGAGAAGAATTATATCGAAAATCCTCAGATGGATTGTTCTTACGTTGTTTTGATGAAGATAATGTAAAATTGGTTATGGTAGAGCACATGAAGGCAGATGTGGAGCTCATCAAGCAGAAATCAAGATGAGATGGCTGTTAAAAAGATATGGATATTTTTTACCAGCAATGATGCAGGATTGTATTAACTATGCCAAAGCATGTCTTTCGTGTCAAAAACAGGGACCATTGCAACATGTACCTGCTATGGAGCTCCATTCTATTATAAAGCCATGGCCATTTAGAGGATGAGCAATGGACATAATAGGTAAGATCTATCCAACTTCTTCTCATAAGCACAATTACATTTTATTGGCTACGGATTACTTTACAAAGTGGGTGGCAGCCATTCCATATAAGAGTATTACACAAAAGACTATGATCAAGTTTATCGAAGAAAATATAATTCATCAGTTTGGCTTGCCTGAGTTAATTACTATGGACCAAGGAACAGTGTTCAGTGGAGGTGAAGTAATAGAATTTGCATGATTAAGAGGAATCAAAATGGTCTATTCCACACCATATTATCCCTAAGCAAATGGACAAGCTGAAGCTACTAATAAGGTTGTTATTGGTCTGATCAAGAAGCATCTGGAATAAAATCCAAGGGAATGGGATACTTTATTGTCAACAGTATTATGGGCATACCGAACATCATGAAGATCAAGTACAAGTGTCAGCCCTTATATGCTTACATATGGACAAGAAACAGTTTTACCGATGGAGATAACAGTACAATCTTTAAAAGTCCAATTGCAGAGTGAAATGTTGCCTGAAGATTATAGAGATTAGATGCACATAAATTTTGATGAACTAAACGAAGTTCATTCGGCTTCTTTGGATTAGTTGATTGCACAAAAGAAAAGAGTAGCCAGAGCTTTTAACAAGAGAGTTAAAGTTAAACAATTTATTGTGGGGGATTTAGTGTGGAAAGCAATCTTGCCATTTAATTTCCAAAACAGGGAATTCGGTAAATGGTCATCAAATTGAGAAGGCCTATATTTGGTTACTAAAGTGCTTAGTGGAAACGTATACATGTTGATGGATGTCAATGGAAAAGAACTATCACGTTCTATAAATGGGAAATTCCTGAAGAAATATCATCCATTAGTCTGGGAAACACAAGGAGATTAGTCCATACATTTGAAATGAAAGTACATTCTAATCTTAATTACAAAGATCTCCAAATTCTTAACAAGCTTGGGGTTCTGGGCTACACGATTAGAATGCAAGGCAAGATCCTAATGGAGTTTAGATTGTTGCTTCTCGAGACACTCCATGCGACGAGAATGGAAGCGAACAATTTCAAACCTCTCTCAAGCTTCTTGAAGCAACTGCCTGTGCCTGTTTGAAGAAACTTCAACCATAGACTTAACATGAGAAATTTTATCTCTGAGTATCCTCTGCTCTACACGACGATAATTGGAAAGGAAATTGAGAAGTCGATGTGTCATCTCAACGTCATCTCTAGCTTGTGTACAAGAGTCCTGAGCTTGAGCATATTCCTCTCTGGAGTTTCATAATCGGGAAGATTCTTCCTCAATTTGAAGTTGAAAAACGTCAGCTTCCACAATATTAGGCTCTAAATTCCAAATCTCCCTCACATTATGTTCGAATTCATCAAAATTAGCAGGGAACAAAGAGCATAGCTCCCAAACCAGATCCAAAAAGGTAGAATCTGAAGATAGAAACACTTTAGATCTGAAGAGGTTTGTCAAATTTGTAATTTCTACCTTATGCTTGTGGTTCAATAATAAAGCATGGTGTCCTTGGGATAACAATTCGTGCAGTCACCTCCATAAGGATCGATCACCTATAAGTAGTTGAATAAACAAGTTGTCTTTTTTTTGGTAAAGGTAAGAATATGTATAACTTTTCATAACACTAAGTACAACCTAAAGCCTAAGCCAAATCCTGACCCTATTAGGACATGTAATGTCCAGACGAGGTCAAGACAGGCTCAGCAGGAGCTATACAACAAGCCAAGGCCAGCTAAAACAAAAGCTAAAACCAAAAAGAAGGAGAAAACAATCCAATCCGAAGCTTAGAGGTCAGCCCATATCTTCGGAGAAGCATCAGAACAGCGAAGTGTGGAGGCCCAGGTCACCGAGAACAGTCGGAAGTAGCAGCAAATTAGCGAAGATTGGAGGTGAGGTCCCATATCACCGCAAGCTCAAAGGTCCCCCGGAACAGCAAGCCGAGTTTTGAAGGAGAAGAGTCGAGCAGGAACCCGTAACAAAGCCCATCAGAAAAAGACAGGATCAGGATGGTGTCTGCGTCGCTTCAAATATCGAGGGCGGAAGCTCCCATTTCCTTTGTAGAATCCGGTTCCGAGGAGAATCCAGGACTCCACCGAATGAAATGGCTTTATCTTTCACAACTTTGAGAAGATGTTTACGCATACCAGGGATGTAGATGGTCTTGTTTCTGAAAATGACGTTGTTCCTCTCAATCCAGATAATATGAACTAAAGCCCCAAAGGAAAAGCGGGAGAGGCGGTGTGTGAAAGAATCCCCACCACAGACCTTCATTGTCCACAAAATGAGTTAATGCCAAGGACGGTTGCGCCATGGAAGGTTACATCTGGCCGCCCAGAAGGAGGCAAGCCTACTAGTAGTAGGACACTCAAAGTAGAGATGATTGATCGAGTCTGGGATAGAACTACAGAAAGCACATAACGCAGTGTCTATCCTTCGGTTTTGAAGAAGAAGTACCTGCGAAGGCAGTCGGTTGAGAGAGATTAACCATAGGAGGAAGGCGTGTCTGGGGGCTATATGATTATCCTAGATGAAAGAATGCCATGTGACCGCTTGTCCTTTACTTCTGATTTGGTGCCAGGCATGAGCCACCGAGAAGGAGTCCGAGGGGTGAGGAGTCCAAATTAGTCTATTCGGAGAATCATCCATAAAAGTAGGCGGGGAATCTGACCAGCTAAGGATAGTGTCGAGCGTGTTTGAGGCCTGCCATCTACTATCGTAGAACTTCCGAACCGTCGTATCGCGAGGGATCCGCGATTGGTAAATGTCGACATTACTGAAGATAAGATAAAGGGGTCCTTTGTTGTGCCACCAATCGAACCAAAGAGAAACGGAATGATCGTTCCCAATCTTCCATCGGAAAAGAGTTTGGGCTAAAGGCCGCAAGTCCAGGATTTTCTTCCAGGTCCAGGAATAAAAAGTCGTCTTGGATACCACCCAAAAGTTAGATTTTTTTAAGTAGATTGAGTGTATCCATTTACACCACATGGATTCCTTATCGGAGAAAAGGAGCCATATGTGTTTGAATGTCATCGCTCTATTATATTCGTCAAGTCTCCGAATTCCAAGGCCTCCTTCTTCCTTGGGTAAACAGACATTAGACCATGCTACCTTGGCTCCTCCAACGCCCAGGTCAGGTCCTTTCCACAAGAATTGCCTTAAAATGGTCTCAATTCTATTTAAGACGGCAATAGGAAGGGAAAAGATGGAGGCCCAATACACCTGGATGGAGTGCAGGACCGATTTGATGAGTTGAAGCCTTCCCGCAAAGGACAGAAAACGTTGAGACCAGGAACGGGCCCGAGCCGTTATAGCATCAATAAGAATCTTGCAATCCTCTTTGCGCAACCTGGAAGATATAATAGGAACCCCTAAATATCGAAAAGGGAGAGAAGCTTGTTGAAATCCAAGGCAATGTAGTAATTGGGCCTGCATTGCCGGGGTCCCACCGGAGAGGAACATATTGCTTTTACTGCTATTCGGCTTAAGGCCGGACCAACTGGAGAATAAATCAAGGGAATCCTTGATTATTTCAACCGACCTCAGGTGACCTTCAGAGAAAAGGAGCACATCATCTGCAAAGAAGAGGTGGGAGATGCGAGGTTTTTTGTAGCGCCAGAACCAATGAAACTCCGGAGAGTCAGTTTTCCTACTTAGAATACCGGATAGGACTTCCATGGTCAGGATGAAAAGATACGGCGAAAGTGGATCACCCTGTCGAATACCACGGCAACTAGAAAAGAAACCATGCAGCTCACCATTGATAGAGACAGAGAATTTGGCTGTAGTCACACAAGCCATAATCATCTTAATGAAAAAATCTGGAAATTTGAAGGCCTTGAGTGTAATTTCAATGAATCCCCAGTCAACTGTATCGAAGGCCTTTTGGAAGTCCACTTTGATGGCACATTTAGGGAGGTAAGCCTCGTGATGGAAGTCCGCAAACAGCTCCTGTGCAATCATAATATCATCACTGATTCTGCGTCCTTTAACGAAAGCCGTTTGGGACGGACTAACCAGCGATGGTAATATGTGAGCAAGGCGCCTGGCCAATATTTTAGAAATGCTTTTGTAAAGGGTGTTACAACAAGCAATAGGGCGAAAGTCAGTCATAGCCGAGGCATTAGGTGACTTTGGCACAAGGGTTAGTATTGTGTTGTTTAGCTCTTTTAGCATACATCCAGATTCAAAGAACTCCTTTACAGCCTTGAGAATGGAGGGCCCTATGATCGCCCAGGAGGTTTTGAAGAAATCCATATTGTAACCATCCGGCCCCGGTGATTTGCCCTTAGCTAGGGAGAAAAGAGAAGCCTGGATTTCCCCATCAGAAACCGGTTGGGCTAGGGAGATCCTCTGGTTGTCATCCAGAACCCGGCCTAAGCAGGCACTAATATCGCCGACAGATGGCTGAGAAGGTGCAGGGTTACCATTGAGCAATTCCCGATAGTGGGTGACAATGTGGTCCCTGACTGCAGTAGGGTCCGTTAGAAGGACCCCTTCGCTTGTGGTCACAGAGAGAATACGATTGTGCATATGCCTTTTATTTACAAAGTGGTGGAAGAATTTGGTATTCAGGTCACCTTCTTTTAGCCAACGAATTCTAGATTTCTGTCTATAAAAAGATTCCTCTTGTAGTCTCAGGGAAGAGAATGATCTCAATAGCTCCGTTTCTCTATCGAGCAAACTTTGGTCGAAAGGATGAGATTCCAGAGCTGCCTGAACCGCATAAAGGTCTGTTCTGGCTTGATCGGACCTAGAAGAGATAGATGAGAAGGCATTCCTATTTAGTTGTTTCAGCTTTGCTTTAAGAAGCCTAAGTTTGCAACAAACCGAGTACATGTGAGAGCCCATTATCTGAGTATCCCAGGCTTGTGTTACCAGGTCCAAGAAATTTGGGTGGGAAGTCCAGAAGTTGAAAAACTTAAAAGGTTTCCTAGAGCTTTGCATCTGAAGGATTTTGATCACCATAAGAGAATGATCAGAAATACCGGGTGCAAGGAACGAGGCTTCCGAGAAGGAGAAATGCTGGGTCCAAAGGTTGTTGATGAGAACCCTGTCAATCTTACGGAGTTTCCTGTTAATCCTGGAAGAGTGAGACCAAGTGTATCTGTATCCCACATATCTGAGGTCTTCAAGTCCTGCTTAGTTGAGACAAACCCCAAACTCATCAAATACTGGGATCCACGGGGTAGAACTACCCAGTCTATCCTGCGGGTCTTTGATAGCATTAAAATCCCCAGCCACAAGCCAAGGTAAGTCGCAGGAGGAGAGCCGAATGAGGTCAGCCCAAAGCAAACGCCGAAGAGCAAAAGTGTGTTCCCCGTATACAATAGAGAGCAAGCAGGATTTTTGCATATTTATAAGCCTGAGCTGCAAATGGATAAGTTGACCAGAAGTGTAGAGCAAGCTCATATCCAGTACATACGGGTCCCAACCAACCCAAATGCGACCTAGGGGAGAGAAGTCGTAGTTGGAGACCCATCTCCAGCTGTTGCATAAGCCCCTAGTAATGTCAGTAAAAAGGCAGTCTTTGACTTTAGTCTCAATAATACCAATGCAAGAGAGCCGATTATTCCTAATGAAGGCCCGGATTTCAGCTTGACGGAGGGGATTTACTAGTCCCCTAATATTCCAAATACCAAAAAACATAGGAGGTAAAGGAGAGATTATCGCCGAGATTTCCTTGCCGTCCTTCTCTTAGATTTCTTCTTCGAGTAGGATGGGCTAGGTATCATGGCAGGATTCACCAAGCTAGGGACAGACCCCGGGGAAGCTTTGGGGGTGTCCACCGTGGTAAAGGAAGTAAGAGCCCGAGAGCGGGTGTTTGGGGGGGAAAAAGGAGCAGGCTCTTCCTCTAAAAGATCTTCAGAGGCGCAATCATATGGCACTTCCCTGGAACCAGCAGACTCTTCTGAAGATAACTGATAATTGTTAGCAAGGTCCTGAAGCTGCTGGTCAGTACATACAGGATGGTCTAATGTGGAGGAATGGGGCGGCGCCGCTATAGTTTCCTTAGAAAGATTCAGATCTGAACATAACTGACCAAGTTCAATAGTGGGGGCCAAAACAGGAAGAGAATCCACCCCCGAGGTCGGTTCCAGTTGGCTATTATCAGTAGGTTGAATCTGGATTGTACTCTTGGGGATCACAACAGGAGCCAACAGAACCTTTCCCCCTGAGTTCGAGTTCAGGGGAAGGTCAGTTGCAGGTCTGGACAGTCCAGCAATGGAAACCTGGGGGCTGTTCTGAGCATTCCTTAGCAGACCGTGAGCCTTGGAAGGGTCATTGGCAGAAGGAAGAGGAGCTCCCCCCCTGTATTCACGTCCAGAGGAGGGGTATACACAGTTCTGGGCAGATCAGCAATGGCTGCCTTAGAAAAGGTCATTGACGAACCAAGAGTAGGGGGAGGGGCGCAGACAGACAACAGGAGGGACTCCTCCCCTGGATTTGCCTCCAAAGAACGTCCAGGTACATGTTTGATCTGGCCTGCAGCTTTGCTCATCGGGTCTTTGCCTTTTTTACGGTTGACTTGCGTCCATACTTCAGTTTCACGCGGCTGTTGAGAGGTCTCAGATCTGGCCTTAGCTTGAGGGTGGGGTGCTGTCTCGTTGTTTACCACAGAATGACCAGATGCGCACTCAAACCCAGCTGAACCTGATTTGTGACCGAAAATACCACAAGAGGAGCATACCATAGGCTTCCATTCGTATTCCACATGGACCAGGTTAACTTCGCCATCCCACCGTACCTTTACGTTTTCCAGTCGGGGTTTAGTGGCTTCTATTTCCACACAAACTCTCGCATAAGAGATTCTAGTCATTTGTTCGGTTTGAGAGTCCACATAAAGTGGCTTTCCGATGGCGCTTGCTATTCTACCTATGCCCGCCAGTGACCATAAGGAGAATGGGATCTCCCGCATCCTAACCCAAACCGGGATAGAGTCCATAGCACCCTTTTTAAGTTTCAGCTTAGGGTGCCACTGTTGGAGAAGCATGGTGCTGCTGAAGATTGATATTGGACCCAAGTCAAGTACCTTCCTGCGATAGTCCTCATTCGGAACTCGAAAGAAAAAGAACCCGTTTTCATGTAGTTTAACATCAACTACATAGTCACCCCAAGTCTTTTTAACGGCTTCTTCCGTCAATTTGAACGGAACTTTCCTCCCAACATAGTGCCCCACAATACATTCTTGCCATAACGGATTCTTGTCAGCAGCAATGTCTGGAGATATATCCACTATAACTTCGCCATTCTCTTCCAGAGGAGGTACAAAGGCTAAGTTATACCCTTTAGTCTGCACCCTAGCAACATTTGCCCAAGTTCTAGGTGTAGGGGCACGGTTAGAGTGGTCTTGAGGGCGGGTAGAGGGCTGTCCCACTTCAGCAGATTTACCTTTTGGGATTGCTCTGGATTGAGAACGCCTAACACCACCAGCATTCTGCATTCTTATACGAGAGCGGCTCCTACCCTTGGTACGGCCCCTACTTTGACTACGGCTAGAATTGCCTTTTAGAATAGGTCTAGGACCCAATGGCCGATCAGCCTCATACCCGACCAAAGAGGATTTACCTCTGGGTTTTACAGCAGTAATGTTCACAACAGAATCAGTAGCCGCCTGAAGGGTGTCCTCAACAGGGGATGGTTCAGTCTCTAGAACAGGGGACGGGTCAGCCAATGTGGAAACTAAAGTCTCAGCCATATGGACATAACCACAAATGCCTACCAGTCAACCCACTGTCTCCTTAGTCAGAACAGGGAACGCATCAGGTTGTTCACCAGAATAAATGCGTCCACAGAATCAAAGAGACCAGTTCCACCCAACAGTAATACCACAAAGAGAGAGAGACAGCACCAGGGTTCGACCAACAGCCACCAACCAAACCACCAGCACCAGCATTCCAGAGTGGGGTTCGTATCAGAACAGACACACCAGACGTTCCCCCAATTTGATGCGAGGCCAAGCACACGCACCAGTCCCAAACTAGAAGGTGGGAATCGAAAGGGGATTACCTAAAGGGGTTAACGACCTTGAGAGAAACCAACCAGAGCCGGAGCCTCAGTTCAGTCAGAATTCCAGACGAGGAAGACCAACTCACGCGACGCTCAGATCTGAAAATCCCGACTCAGTGCTGAACGAAGGGAGAATTCCTTTGGAAGGGTGAAAGAGGGGTGTCCAAGGGGCTTAACCTCCAAGAACCAGTCCAAAAAGCCGCCGGAATCAGCCGGGAACAGAGGAGCACCGGCGAATGAACAGTAACCACGAGAAACCAGTAGAGAGCATTTTCATGCCCAGCATCAAATTGTAGTTAAGTCGCATTTAAGCCAAAAAAAAAACCAATTGAATAAACAAGTTGTCCATGTTAAAGGAAACGAAGAATGGTTGTCAAAGCTCAGATCTAGAAATGTTCAATGGAAAGTTTACCTTCATGGATAATACGACATCTTTGTGATCGATACCAAAGAAGCAATTGAGACGAAGAACCACGCAAAGACATCATAAACAGAATTGTAAGTTCACAAGAAAGATTTGGTAAGCTTGAGCAGTTATAAAGATAAATGATATGGAGCAGATCGTGGGCAGTAATGTGCCAGAGTTTTTCTCGGGAAAATGAGATAGAGGCAGAACATGGTTCATGTGTATGGATAAATGATTATTAAGTCAGTAGCCAAGAAGGAGGGTTAGTGTTCGACCTTTCAGTTATGAAACTTGCAATGAAACAATTTTATTTGAGTTGATCCAAATGTCAAAGGAGCCAGATGGAGATTAGGTTTAACATTTGGCTAAGATGGTTGAAGTATTGATTTTGATAAGGTACAACGTCGGGAATTTGCATTATCGGGATATTCCACAATTAAGTGAATGCAAAGGAAACCAAAAATAGAATCCAGCAAGCGGGTCTTTCATTTCATTTTCATTTGGCCAATAGAGCCTTTGCCTCGATTACAAAATTTCTCAACTCAGTTTCGAGCCTATGGTTTTCATCCATAATTTCCGCTCTCTTCTTCTCATGGACCCTAACCAGTCCAGTGGCATCATCAAATTCTTTCTCCAACTCCCGACACTGCTTCATCTTGTGCCGAGTGTAAGACAGAAGTTTGAGACCGTGAGCTTCTACTTTTCTATTTAGGTAACCACCATCCTCAGCTCTACCTCAAGCTCTTCTTTCTTGGTCTCCAAGCTTTGAAGTTTGCTTACCTCAGCTTTAAAATGGTTGTAGAAAAGACGAGCATCTTCACGCTTACGGGCTAACTCATCTTGGATTGCTAATCCTTGATTTTCCCTAAAGAGAAGACGGGGGAGTTGATCAAGGTTGACTCTAATTGTAGTTACAGTGTCCACAAAGCCAATAGCGAAGAGATCATTCTTGTCCTGAAAAGGTTCAGATAATATGAAGGATGGATTGCCAGAACATACTTCCTGGAAGAGAATCCTCGCTTGGCTCTCCTTATCAGAGTCATTGATCAATTTCCCATAGCCAGATTTCAAAAAGTTAAGGAGCTGTTCCCATTTAGCTTTAGCTACTTTTTTGGGAATTTCGGCAGACATCGGTAGAGCTGGAGACTCTAAAGAATTAGGAGCTGTTGAAGAGCTAGGATGAGTACCTGCTAATATCCTCTCCATTTCCACCTGTTCAGCCTTAGAAAAATTCTATCTTAGCAGGTGGACTGGTACAACATAAGATGTTGAGGGAGGCAAAATAGTAATTGCATAAGAAGCAGGTGGTAGCGGCACACTCCAAGAGTTCTTAGTCAATGCTCTTTTGGAAATTGGAGTCCCTTGAGGTGTAGAAGTGAATTCATCAGTAACTGTAGATATCGACATATGTATATCAAACAACAGCATAAAATCTTGTGTCAGAGAAAGGGTAATAACATTTACCAATGAGAGCTAGAGGATGATCTTTTTCAGATCTCACAACATTGGCAGAAGTATCCTTTGTTGGTATACTCTCTTCAGGATCTGGAATAGAGGGTTGATCTCGAACCAACTCAGCATTAGCATTTGTCAAAGGAGCAGGGATCACTGGTGAAGGATTGGGAGCTGATGTGGCAGGAGTCTTGCTAGGAGAAGAAATAGGGGAAGCAACACTGGACTGATAGGTCTTGAGAGTTCCTAAATTGATCAAAAGATATACAAGTTAGTGCTAATATACACATTGATAGCCTCCAGAAATAAAGCATGAGAGTTACCTTTCGGAGTGTGCGGTTTTATCATAGCTCGAAGTGTGGGCTCTGAAGATTGATTCAATGCTGGAGGACCATCTGGAGATGACTCTGAGGATCGAATAATCACTCTCCTAGTACCACCCTCTGTTGGTACTTTCTCTGATGTAGTTGAATATGAAGCTTTCCTTTTCTTGCTCACTGTAAAAGTAAAAAGTAGGATGGAGGGTTGGATGCCAAACAAAACACACACACACACACACACACACACACACACACACATATATATATATATATATATATATATATATATTGAAAGCCAGAATTAAGTTACCTTTAAAGGGCTCTGTTGGCTTAGTTGAAGGCATATTTGCAGCTTTGATTGTTTTTGGTACTGTAAGAGGAACATCATCTCTTATCTTCAAAAGAATCTGATCCAGGGGATTTGAAAACACAATCTTTCGATAACCATTCCACCAGAAGTCGAACTCAGTTGAAGAGCGATCGGGGCATCCAGTGAATTCGATAACATGAGACAATCAGTAAATACCTCGTACCAGTGTGGTCAGCTTACCAAAAGGTTGATTATTTTTCAGTTTGCAGGATATTTTATCGAAAGAAGCAAAGGAGAAAGTATAAAGGGCTGGAAGAGGAATTCCTTGAATAAACCCAAGTTGTCTGGCACAGTACTGGCGTGGATAAATTTCAAAGCCAGCAACGAACTTGCTTTTTGTTGAAAATCTTACAGGGAGATCAACAGAGGTCAGGACAGTCTGCCAAAAGTCACTTTTGTTCTTATGGAAGGAAGGAAGGTAGGACATGAATTTGGGAACAAAGAAAGGTGAGAAAGAATATGGATTCTCTTCGATAGAATAAATTTGAGAAATAAAGTACCGAAAATAAGAAGATGGCTCTTTGGAGACAGGGACCAATTTCTTGCTTAAGGCTTGGCAGACTGGTTGGTCAGGAATAGAAACCGAAAGGGGTTGGAGAACTTGATCCTTGGAAAACCAAGCAGGGAAATAGAAAGCTGCCCATGCTTGAAGAAGCCAAAGAGGACCACCAAAAACTCCACTAACTCCGTCTCAAGCAATAGAGGAGAAAGTATGGGCTAAACCCCGATATAGTAGGGCTAACATTGTTTTGCCTAGGGCGAGTGAGGTCCCTGAAGCTAAAGCGGAGGCAACAGCAACAAAATCGTTCGAGACCCTAACTATAGGGTGGCAAAAAAGGAATTTACAGAGCTAGTACAAAAGAAAAGCAGTGTGCTCCTCGTCGGTAATTGTACTTTCCTTCTTAAAGTATTTCTTAATGAATGCCCCATAGGCCATTTCGGAATCAGACAATTTACTAAGCAGTGAACGAGAATCTAAAGACAGGATAGATGGGTCTGTACCTAAAGGAGAAAGCCCAGTAAGGCAATATACGTCAAGCAAAGTTACCAACATAGGAGAGAAAGGGAAAAAGAAGCAGTTAGTGGAAGTTGACCAGAAACAGGACAATGTGCCGATCAGTTCGTGATTCAAATGGTAATCGAAGCAGCTAAGATGCAGAGCATTATGAATCAAAAGGGTATCCTAAAGAGAACTCTTAGAAGGAAGGAGTCGAAGGTACCATTGGTAGAAATCAGGCTCAAAGTCAGAAAAAAGCCCTAAGGCGAGGGGGACGAGAATGCCACTAATACGCCAAAATAGATGATTCGTGGACTGGAAGTACCTCAAATTGGTGACTTGGGAAGTGGCTTGACAGGTATTTTGGAACAGAGAAGTGATTGTGAATTGCTGGGCCAAGGAAGTAAGAATCTTCGTAGTCGTTCTCCACAGAGAGCAAATGAAATTCTTTGTTAAAATCCTCGAAATCTCGGAATAGATGGTACTGATCAAGGGCATCTGATGCGGAAAAGGAAAGAGTTTGATCCTTAGAAGCTTTGGAAGCCATTAGGTTTGGACGAATGTTGGGAGAGATCGCAGAGAGTTGAGAAGTTGAGGATGTAGAGGAACAAGGAAATGAATGATTTTTAGAAGAAGTGTTTTGAAGATGAAAGGATAAGCGCGCGAAATGAGGTGATGAAATGATAGTAAGAGTAAAAAGTAAGTACCCTTTTTTTTCTAGCATTTAAAAGAATTAAAAGTTCTTTTAATCCTTTTAAAAGGGGGCATCTGTTGACATCAAAATAAGAATCGACATAGACGCTGAGTCGGCTTTAATGCCGAATCTAGTGTATAATGGAAATCAGCCATCTTCCGAAATACGTTTAGATAAAATTTGGAAACATACTAAGAAACAAGCGTGAATGGCATCATATCCCAAATTCAGTGATTGGTGAAGATCGGGATATTTACTGAAACATGGAAAGTCATAGTTCGGGAGTTAAAAAAAAGCGTTGGAACCATTATGCCTCAGGACATTGTCTCTTTCCCGAAATTCGGGAAGTCTATACTTCGGGAATATACCGAAATTACAGAAAATCGGTAAAGATGAATCACGGCCCAGTCATGTAAATCATGATAGCAGGAAGTTATGAGCAAAAAGTGGAGATAGTGAGCACGAGCAGATTATGGGGAGTTACTTGTCCAAATTTGAAATCGTCCCAGCGGTTGAGATCAAGTTTTAGCGGACAATGAATTTGGAAAACGTGGTTAGATAAGGCAGTTATTGGAAGCGACAAAATTCAAAGTTTGAAAATATAGAAGTAACTGACAAGCAGTTATAGGAGTATTGTAATGTAGCTTGGAACTTTGTTGAGCTCAGATCCATTTTCAATTCATTCGAATTCTATCCTTTCCATATAATCTTGTGCTACACTTTGTTTTCTTTTTTGCTATAACTCTCCTAAAAATCAAGCCACAGAACCTATTTTAATAAAAATCGAAAATCAAAGTTTTGGTGAAAGGTATTCCTCGTCGTAAAACGAGCGAACATGTATGATTTTTGAGAGCATTGAAAAAATATTTTTGATTCTGAAAAATCTAGAGAGTCAGTTATTGGCAATCGAAAAAATCTATCCCATAAACAACAACTTTAAGGCTTTGTTTGTTTCGAGTAATGCATTTTTCTCATATTCTGGCATTTGAATCGTTTAGAAAAATGAGTCAACAAAAAATTTATGCATAAATTCTGAAAAATGATTTTTTATTTAAAAAATAAAAAATAATTTTCGAAAATACAACTAGAAATCGGCTTTACCATGGACATCACTGGCGGCACCACTAGCAACCACCACCTGATTGTCGCAAATCTCACACGACCACCACATAGTGGTTGCCATAGCCATTGAGATCGCAACCATTGGGGATAGTTGTCTTCCTCGTTTGGTGGTCTTCTACCTTCCCGATCTCAGTCGGGGAGCCCAACTTAACCTTTTTATGTCACAGTCGGTGACCACTATCAACGATGGCCATCACGGTGACGATCGCAATGATAGGGTCACAGTGCTGCACAGCAATGTACAACTTTTTACTTTTTTTTTTAGTATTGTTTTTATTGAACCGTTTCAATCCTATTCGAGATTCAACATCACATGTGATGGGATTTTCGTAATCGATTAAAATTTCATCTCATTTTATCCCATCCAATCCCAATGCATATCTAGACGACCAAATGCATCTTGAAAGTATTTAGCACATTCAAAATTCAGATAGAATTGCAAATTCATAAATCGATAGCATTCCACATGTTATCGCATAATTATGTTATATTACACCATGTTGACTTGCTTCATCGAATTATCATTTTAACAGACACATAGCACGTTCTTCCACCGGCGGAATCAACAGCTTAGTGATGGAATAAAATATTATGTATTGATTCCCTTTTTTTTCCAAAAATTGAAAAAAAATTGAACAATGATTTCCGTATTTTCGGAATTTAACTTGTGTTTTCTTTTTGTTTTCAATATTTTTTTCCCTGGAGAGGATTTAGGTAAGATAAGCTCATGACATTGGCTCATGCATGGTAGGTAGACCTGGACCATAAGCTAAAGAAAAATCAATGGTCTAATCATAGATTATTGGGTTAATATCACGAAAAACCCTAAACTGGTACACCTGTAATAAATTTACGTCAAATTAATTTTTTGACCACAAAAAACCTCAAATTGATACATTTGTAACAGATTTACCCTCCGTTAAATTGGATTAATACAAAAAAAATCACAAATTAGTACACTTGCGAGAAACGGAGAGGTAAAACCTTAAACTGGTAGACCTGTCAATTGTCACGTGTCATTTAATTAAACAATTTGACAATAAAATTTAATGGAAATTAACGGAGGGTAAATTTGTCATAGGTGTACCGGTTTGGAGTTTAAAATTAATTTGAAATAAATCTGTCATAGATGTATTAATTTGAAATTTTTCTTAATATTAATATTAAATTATTTCTAGGAATCTTTCCACCGGTGCGTCTTATTTTACAAGGAGGCATTCCATTATTTGATTAAGTATCTATATTATTATATTATTACATAACTATTACGAGTTATTGACCTCATTGTTCGCCACGTGGACTCCTAAGATGCGAGGAATGGGTCATTATGCTTGCACAGAATCCCACTCACAATGAAAAAAATATAAAAAATCAAAAGGCAAGAAATGTCCTCATTAGTGTCAGTCCTGTCATGTCTGGCAATTGGCGTCTACGTTAGTGATTTCTGAACAATTTTGGCCGAAATGACTATATTGATAAATCATCAAAATATTTAAAATTAAATCGATCAAATTGAAAAATTTAAGATTGAATCGGTTTCAAAGAAAAGAGGGCCTTCAGGACGTGGAAGTTAAGAATATTTATTTATTTTGTCTTTTTCCTGTCCAACATCACCTTCGCCATGATCGTTGGATAATGTATGATATGTCGTATATTTGATTCAATATATTTGTTTGAATAATTAAATAGTAAACTACGCTTTCATTTAACAACTTAAGCTTTTAGAACAGTTAGTAATATTCCCACGGAATCTTACATGGTATCACAGCTGGAGGTGTTCAAATTTTTCCTAATTAAATATGTTCACGCAAAAAGACTAGACTAGGCATGAGGGCGAGTCACGTTTTTATCTAACAATTTAAACTTTTAGAATAGTTGGCAATGGTCCCATAGAATCTCGCAATATTGTTATTTAGTTTGATATTTTTTGAGATTTATTAAATGTCACGCCCTGAACCCCATCGAGCCCGTGACATACATCTATGGTCAAATATTGCGACGTCCCAGGAAGTCGCCGATCCCACACATTAGAAATAAAGCACCAACGAAAGCCACAAACATCCTGACAATATTTGACTAGGGGTAAAAGGGAGAATGTACTTCCATTACCATTACAAACTTATATAATATCCGCCATTTACAATCGACATAATATATATGCACACCAAACTTCTAAACTATACACCACCAATATCAAAAAGATCAGTAGTCTGGGTACCCTAGCTCCAAAAATGGGACACTTAAAAAGGTTTACTCAACCCCTAAACTAGCCCCTACGCCACCTGGATGGCGTCCACTCCGAGTCCGACTCTCCAGAACCCGAGTCTGAATTCTTTTGAGCCATCTGCTCATCTGAGGACTCAAAGTCCGCCTCGATCTCAATCGGGTTGTCCTCATCACCCGACTCTAGCGGAACCTCAATTTGTTCTTCCTCTTCGGACTCCTCATCTGGCTCTTCCTCAGGCTCATCCTCAGGTTCCTCTTCTAGTTCTAACTCCGGCTCTTCTTTTAGTTCGTCTTCGGGTTCTTGTTTCGGTACTTCTTCAGGCTCTTCTTCGGGGTCTTCTTCTCCGGGTTCTTTCTTTGGTATTATACCTAGATCCACTTCTATAGGATCATACCCTGCTTGTGATTCCTCCGGCTTCGGATCAAGCTCAGCCACTGAAGGTTTAGGTGCTGTAGGTGCAGGCTGATGTCTGGACTGTGCTAGACTAGTCTCCAGACTAGTCATCTCGCTGTTAGGAGGGGGTATGGCCGACGGATCCCAATCTCTCACACCGTCAAACGGAACATCAAAACCATGGACTGGGCCAAACTCATCCATCCCGTCCTAAAAACACCAAGCGATATAGGTGTGGGCTTGCCAGAGAGGTTGCCCTATGTCTACCCAGACTACAATCGTATGCTTGATCCAAGTCATATTCTTGTCTATCGGATACTCTAACACGTTATGGTCGGTGTGCATTGGTATTTCAAAACGCTGAGGCGGCGGCGGTGGAAGATTCATGGTTCAGGCCGGGGTTCTGAAATGGTTTGGTTGAAACAACCACGAGGCACATTTCAGCAAGTAAACACCCTAAACCCCATATAGACTAACACGTACCTCTAGACAAGTCAAGCACACTAACACTCAGTAACAACATAACAAGCATACAATTGCATTTACCTGGGCTTTTAATGCGTACAATTTGCACATTAGACATAATAACACAAATTTCAACCACATGCACATTCCAAATTAATTTCATATGCGAACACAAGTTGAACATATAACATTTCCAATTCCACATCTCACACACTCGTTTGTGCCTAATCGCACTATTTTCACTCGACTAGCCAGTGACCCGCATTACAATACACGTCTCAGGTCCACTGTCAATTCAGGGTCTACACATGACCATCTCATATTCACAAGATTTCTTAGCCTGTGTTACAGTACATGCCTCAGGTTATATCTCTTGCCCGCGTTACAGTACACGCCTCAAGCTCAACATCTTCCACCTACGGCACAATCCGCGTTGAAGTACACGCCTCAGGTTGGCAATTTTTCGGTAATACCGAGCATCGTCTTGCGTTAAAGTACACGCCTCAGGATGGCTCAATTCCCCGCATTACAGTACATGCCTCAAGGACTTTCACGACCACACGCACGATATATCACATCAATTTCTCACCCGTTCGTTCGCTCGAACATCATATGAACATGCTCGATTGACGCACCAATATATCAATTTACCAACCAATTCAATTCAGGCCATGCACGCATTGAATCCCACATATTTCACATGCTCAATTAACACATAAACATGGCCAATTACCAACCGATTCAATTCAGTCCATGCGCGCATATAACGGGGCCACATTTAAATCAATCATTTCACAATCCGACGAGCAAACAAGGTCGCCATTGGACCCGCAATCACAGCCACAATTATGGACATAAATTCAACATTTCCATGTCTATTTCAAGCCACGATAGCCACACAAACCAGCCGTGACACCACTCGTCAAACCGACACGTTTAGTCCTCAAATGGGATTGTACGCTCATCATTTCAATATGCAATATCCAACACTCAATTCAACATCAAATCAGTCCCGACACGTCACAATTTCGTCCGCAAATCAGCCAAATTTCAGTCCCCAAATCAGCCGACTAACATAACCCCTAAATTGGCACTAATCAACCTGATTCAACCCTTAATTAAGTTTGTTGATACCTGATATCCTAAGTAAAGTTTAGGGGGCCACTTACTTGAAAACCTAAGCTAGCTCGAGCAGAAGAGAGGGGCAGCAGTCCGGCGGCCCCACGGTGACGGCGAGCGGCCCGGCGGACGGCGGTGGTTGGTCTTCCGTGGCTGGACAGAACCGAATGAGGATGGTGGTGTTTCGGTGAGAGAGAAAAACAGGGGAAAGAGAGAGGCGGTGAGGTGGTGGGGTGAGGCGAGCGGCCACGGCAGCGGCGATGGCTCCAGCGTGTGGCTGATCCGGCTTGGCGGGGAAGCGACGGCGATGGCTAGCCTAGACGACTGGCCACGGGCACGGTGAGAGGAGGGTGAAGCTCGGCCGGGAGGGAGAGGGAGAGAGAGATGCCGAGAGAGAAAAATGAGAGGGGGAGACAGAAAAATGGAAAGAAATAGGCTAAATAGTCAATTATTGGTATCTAATACCCCTAGAAAATGACCATCCTACCCTACTCTTTATTTCTAAATCAACGGCCACGATTTGATCCTATCCTAAGATCAACGGCCAAGATTGATCCTTGCCAAAAATATCCAAAGGAAAAATTAGAATTTCACAAACTTTCCAAGGGCAAAATTATCCAAAAATTCCTATTTTTAAAGTTGATGTGAAATGACCAAAATGCCCCTCTCACATTACACTTGGCCCTTAACAAAATCTCAGGGTAAAACGGTCTTTTTTCATTTCTCGCCAGAATTTGAATTTTCTAAAGAATTTGGACAAATCTGAGACTAACTAAGCCAATAACAACGTCGTCTAATTATCCTGTCGTGACTTTCGTAATTTTCAATGCCTAATCTTGGTCTTTAATTAATGACTAAATTTAATTAACGTAACTTGAGCGTATCTCAAACTAACGGGTGGCTTTTGGGAAAATTCACACCTTTGACCCGTGGCCGATACTAAATCAAGCCACGTTTAAGTTCACTCGGATCGTGATGACCTCGATTGTCACGTAATCGCGAGGATCAATCGCTAGTTCCGACGGGCACAATCGTTTGGTATAGGTTTAGGTCATTCGTCAACACATCTCGTGGTCAAGCAGAATCACCCGCGGTCCACTTGTGTGACAATGGCAAATTGATCCCTAACTATCCTTGGATCGGCCTACATTGTCTCAAAATGTCATCTTGATAATTTTTATGGTTGAAAGTCGGTTTACAATCGAGTTCTTTGGTCGCGCGAATTTAAATCCCTAATTAGCCATTTCCTATTGGTTAGTATCCCATGAGTGATCAGTTCCGAGCAAGATCTAACTACAAGCACGTCCATATAATTATCCATTTCATAAATTTCAAGTGGGTCAGATTTCAGAATGTCACATTAAATCTCACAAATATTCAGTATTGTGAGGTGTGTATATATATATCACACACATGTTTCTTATATAAAAGACTATTGTTGCTTGTATTAATCATTTGGTGAAATATAAAAAAGCCACTATATTAATATGTCCGTTGCTATCAATCATAGTAAGTGAAAAAATATCGAATTTAATTTCGAGTAGTAAGATCAAAATGTAGGGATTTTCTCTCTTGACCGATCCTTAGGTATTTAGAGATGTTCGCAATGTATACAATCCGATTGATCCAATAAGGTCTTTCAAAGGATTGCAATGTAGGCTTGGTCAATAGCTATTCAAAGGATAGGCATTTTGAGGCCAAGAAAACAATTTCATCATATTTTTTCGACTCATTTTGGGTCTACAAGTTAAGAACCTCGAGAACAAAACAATACATTATTACATACACTCTTTTAAGTGACGACTTCTTGTCATAAAATCATATTTTCATTCTCAACATCCTAATCTGAAAAGTCTTTGGGGAGAGGTTACAGTATTGATATTGGGCAAGCTTAAAAAGCTCGTTTATTTTTGCATTCAGGGCTTTTGTGAAATTGGTGATATTCTTGGCATCACCACCCTTTTTCCTCTTGTCCACTAAGGATCTTTTTTCTTTCATGATCACAAGAGTCCTCTAAACACTCATAATGATTTTTTTTCTTTTCTCTTTTTCATCGTGCTGCTTGTTGTGATCTTTGATCATCTTGAGCTTTCTTTTGAACTCTCCTTTTCTTTTCTTCATTTTTTTGGGCATTTGACTTTGCTTTTACCAGGTAAACTGCTTTTTCATGCCTCTGATTCTTTTGAATATTCTAAATCTTTTGGCTTTCGACCTTTTTGAGTTCTAAGGACTTTGTGTCATGTCTTTTGTTTCTTATTTATCCAAAGTGGATCACATGCTCATGCTCCTGTGTGAAGAGATGATCACCAATTTAGGATTCTAAAATGAATATTCAGGCTTGATCAGGCTTTGCAAAAAGGTAATGTGTTTAGGGGTAAGAAATGAAATGCTCTTCTTTATCTTGGGATGTTGCAAGCTTCCATATGATTTTATTTGAAGTTATCACAGAAAGATTGATGCAAGTACATGCAAAAAAGTCTTTCTTGATCCTTTTCTCCGTAAACATCAACTACAAACCTCTAGTTTTCCCCCAATGTGGGATTGTTCTTAACAAGGTTATTTTGAAAAACTCTTCCACTGTTTAGGCTCAAATTTGATTTGCAAGGGATAATCATGTGTTTTGGATAGTGAAACCATTACCTTCATCATTTAAATCAATGTAATCATTGCGAACATCCCCTATCTCCTTAAGATGAGATTTTTCTCACTTTTATCACTCATTCTTTTCATTCCACTCGAGTGTATAAAAGACGTGTTTGAACATGGTTTACCTTCATCATTTGAAGATCTTTCATTTGGTTTCATCCAAATGTTTTCTTTGAAATCTTCCAAAACTTTTTATCAAATAATCCTTTTTAGGGAATTCTGATGCACATTGTATGCTCAAAGAATGCATGTTTCAAAATTTTTTTGGTTGAAACTCTTTGCGATGATCTTTAAAACAAACTGCTTCATTTTGTTTAGCTTTCACGTCAACTCGCTTGGGGAAAAAAAAGTTCAATCTTTTCAGAAAGGTAAACTCTTTAAAACCCTGTTTGTTGTTTTGTTTTTTTTTTTTTGTTCAAATACCCAATCGCTTTGATGAAATTCCTTTTTGACTTGATGAAGGTCTTGCAAAATTAGGAATCAAGTGTTAAAATTCATTCGAGCAATTCTTAACAACAATTGGAACGATTAGTGCCAATTCTTTTGTATGTTTCCACTTTGGTTCCATTGGGGATGGCAAAAAGGAAGAACGTATTAAAAGATGACATCAAGGAAAGCAAATTGGGAACAATACTTTCCTTTATCTTTTATCAACTTCGTTGGGGATTTTGGAGATATTTGATCATCTTAAACTCCTTTTGCTTTATTCTGCAAAAATAACAAACATGTTTATGATATGCATGATATGCACATGTTCTAGAGTGACCCAAATCATTTCATTTCATGGGAAGAATATCTTGATAGCATCTGCATTTACAGGATGGGCCAATTCTATTCTAACTATATCTACAAGAATTAATGCTCCTTCAGGAAGTACTTTCTTGACAACATATCGACCTTTATAATTTGGGGTGAATTTCGCATGAGGATCTGAATTATTGGGAATGACTTTCTTCGTTATCAAATCTTCCACCTTAAAATGCCTTGGCTTCATTTTTCGATTGAAGGATTTGGCAACTCTCTTCTGATGGGCATGTCCATGACATATATAGTCTTTAACTTCCTTTCATCGATCATGTTGAGTTGTTCACATCTTTGCTGAATCCATTCTACCTCTGAAATCTTTAATTGAGATAAAATCCTTAATGAAGGAATTTCCATTTCAATAGGTAATACCGCTTCTATCTTATAAACCAGGAAAAATGGAGTTGTCCCAGTTGATGTTCGAAGTGAAGCTCGATATGCCATTAGAGCATATGGTAGCCTTTCATGCCAATGATGATAATTCTCAGCTGTCTTAGATAATGTCTTCTTAATATTCTCGTTTGCTGCTTCCATTGCTCTATTCATTTATGGGCGATATGGGGACGAGTTCAAAAGTCGAACGTGGAAACGTTCAAGCAAATCATCCACAATCTTGTTATTTAGATTTAAGTAATTGTCAGTAATAATTGCTTTTGGAACTCTATATCTGGCAATGATGTCTCGCATAATGAACTTTGTGACATTTTTGGCGGTGACATTTATGTAAGCATTTGCTTCAATCTACTTGGTGAAATAATCAATTGCAACCAAAATGAAGCAATGCCCATTTGAGGCCTTGGGGTTAATTGGGCCAATCACATCGATGCCCCACATTGAAAATGGATATAGCTATGACATTTGGTGCAGCTCATTCGGCGGTGTATTGATTCTATCTCTATAGACTCGACATTGATGACAACATCTCACATGTTAGATGCAATCTATTTTTACTGTCATTCAATAGTATCTCAACCTCATGATCTTTCGGGCCACATTCACCTTTGTGGATTTCTTTCATGATCTATTCAACTTCTTTAGCATCAACACATCTTAATAGAATTGAATTAAATGATTTCTTGTAAAGAGTTTGACCACTGAAGAAAAATTTAGTGGCTATTTTCTTTATAAACTTTCTGTCTTCTGGTTGGCTTCCTTCAGGAAATTCTCTAGTTTGGAGATACTTCTTAATGTCGTGGAACCATGGTTCATTATCAAATTCAGCTTAAATCACCATGCAATGAGTTGGTTGTTTAAGGATGTTGATTCTCAAAGGCTTTATATCCACACCATCTTCTGCTTGCAGTAGAGATGATAATGTTGCAAGAGCATCTATGAAATGATTCTGAGCTCTTGGAAGATAATCAAATGTTATTTCTTCAAATTCCTCCACCGTTCCTTCTAAGTATCCGTGATAAGGTATCAACTTGGTATTTCGAGTTTGCCACTCACCAGTTGTTTGCAATATGATGAGCATAAAATCTCTATATATTTGCAATCTCCTTACCTTTATTGAGAGGGCTCATTGCAAGCCAAGAATACATGCTTCATATTCAACAATGTTATTAGTGCATGGAAATATCAATTTTGCAGATACTGGATAATGTAGCCTTCTGGGGAAATCAATACTATACCAGTTCCTGATCCGGATAAATTAGTTGCACCGTCAAAATACATGATCCATTTATCATCAACCAATGCTAATATATGATCGTCGAATCGTTCATCCTCAGGATTAGTAGTATTCTGGAATTTTTCTGCCCGTATGTCAGCTATTGCTCGTCCTTTGACTGATTTTTGTGGTGAATTTATGATATCAAATTCTGATAGCAAGACTTATCACTTTGCTAACTTTCCAACCAAAGGAGATTTTTCAAGTAAATACTTGATTGGGTTGTTTTCGATTACTTGCAAGATTTGGTGATGAAGAGTGTATTGCCTTAGTTTGTGCAACACCCATATTAATGCAACACATATCTTTTCAACTGCTGGGTAATTCATCTATGATGTTATAAACTTCTTGCTTAGGTAATAAATGACTTGCTCCTTACCATTGCCTGGTCTTCTTTAGATAAGCATTGCTCCTAATGACTCGTGATGAATTGTCAGGTATAAGAACAATGGAATTCCAAGGATTGATGGTATAAGGACCGTGGACATACCAGTTATTCTTTGATCTTGTTAAAGGCTTGCTGACATTCTTCATCCCATTTTACTTTAACATTTTTCTTTAGCAATTTGACGAATGGCTTTGTAGTTTCAGAAAGCTGATAGATAAACCGGGCAATGTAATTTAATTGCCCCAATAAACTTCTCACCTCTTTTACTGTGGAAAGAGTCATGAGATCATATATTGCCTTGATTTTTTAGGGATTTATTTCGATGCCCCTATTGCTGACTACAAATCCTAGCAATTTGCCAGATTTTGCCCCAAATACACATTTATTGGGGTTTAATCTCAACTTGTATTTTCTGAGTCTTTCGAACAATTTCCGAAGGACTTCAACATGATCTTCTCCTTGTCTGGATTTTACAATTATGTCATCCACATATACTTCAATTTCTTTATACATCATATTATGGAACAAAGTTACCATTGCTCTTTGATACATGGCACTAGCATTTTTCAAATCAAAAGGCATCACTTTGTAATAGAATGTGCCCCATGGAGTAATGAAGGATGTTTTCGCCTTGTCTTCTTTCTTCATGAGGATTTGATTATATCCAGAAAAGCCATCCATGAATGAAAATATTTCAAATCCTGCAGTACTGTCCACTAGTACATTGATGTGTGGAAGTGAAAAATCATCCTTAGGGCTTGCTTTACTCAAGTCAAGATAATCAACGCAGACCTGTACTCGCTCATCTTTCTTTAATACAAGAACTATGTTAGCAGCCCATTCTGGATATGGTACTACTTCGATGAATCCAACTTTAAGCAATTTCATCACTTCCTCTTCTATTTTCTTTACCAATTTCGGTTTAGTTCGCCGAAGTTTCTCTTTCTTCAGAGGAATACTTCGATCAATTGGTAGAGCATATTCAACTATGTTCGGAGCAAGGCTTGGCATGTCGGCGTAGGACCATACAAATATATTTTGATATTCTCTGAGTGAATCAATAATCCTCTTTGCATCTGTAGAAGAAAGACTTTCTCCTATCTTAACTTCTTTGAGATTCTCTTTATCACCCAGATTGATGGTGACTATTTTCTTTAATGTAAGTAGCTTTGATTCTTTATGACGAATCCATTCCTTCTTAACCCACTATTCATCCTAGTTATTCTCTTCGATATCACAAGTGATTTCTTTCGAAGGATTTGGGTCACATAAAAATCTATTATGAATATGCGAATGCTCATGCTTGACATGTAACAAACATGGTTAGTAATCACATATAAGGTATAATAATGCACGAGTTCTCATGAAAAGCCTTTTTTTATTTTCTTTTTTTTGAAATCCATTTTGAAATCCATTTTGAAAGAACGGAATGATAGAGCTAGTCCTCATATCCTTGGACTCCCTTGCTCTTAAAACCACTTTCAAAACCAGGAGCAATATAGAAACCCAAAGCATCAAGCCTCATAAGTAAGGGTTATTTTCATCATAGGTTTGGTTTTGTTTCCATATGTCCTTAACAAAAAATTGGACACTTTTATTGAATTGAAAGGTGTGATTATAATTATATCATCAGGAATGGAAATTGCAACTAAATTTGAAATTGCTAACAGAACTAGTATGAAACTAGAAACTATAAAAGCAATAATGCAATGGAAAAGATATGAAGCAAGTAAAACCTCGAAAGAATCTTTCTACTCCAGTACGTAGGTATTTTCTACTTTAGTTATAATGATGTTGATAACATTCTCCTCAAATAAGCCCAGTAAAATAGGTTCTTCTTCTGTGCATAAATCCTCCTCTTGAAGTAGCTTGGAAGGTCTAGGAAAAGTCTCCTTGATATGGAACTGGTAATAAGGAAGCTCCTTAACTTTACCTTTCCATATTGATGGATTAATAATGCGATCACCTCGACTTCCATAACCTCTATGGTTCTTTTGATCTCGGCTTTGAATTCCCTAGTGATTATTAGATCTCTCTGTGATATAACCTATTCTATGTCTCCTTTTTGTGGCAAATGGGATAATAGGTTTCTTGATTCCTTGAGCTTTTGACCCAAGTCCGTCATCAGGAGTGAATCCATATTGGCATAACACCTTCCCCAACATAATAGATGATGTTGAGAGTTTTGGGGACTTTATAATACTTATGGCGGGGATTTACACCATCGAAATCATCTCAAAGGAATTAAAGCTCAGTTTCTCTTTACCTTAGGCTCGATATATGGTATTGCACTTTCCTTGTAAGTGGTGAAATTTGTCCCTCCGTGTACAGTGATCATTTTACCGTTAATAACGAATCAAACATTCTGGTGGAGATTAGAAGAGATAGCACCAGCCATATGAATCTAAGGCCTTCCTAGTTGCAAGTTGAAAGTTCTCGAAATATCCACCACTTGAAATTCAATTAAGAAGGGCACATGGCCTATATTTACCTCAAGTTGGATATCGCCAATGACATCTTTTTTCATTCTGTCAAACGAACGAACAGTTACCTTAGAAGGTTTAATGAATTCTTCACTGATTCCCAAGCGGTGCAGTGTGCTTAGAGGACATAAATTAAGTGCAGAGTCATTATCAACCAACACATGTGATATTTCTTTGCCCCGGCATCTGATGGCAATGTATAGGGCCTTGTTGTGTGAATGTCGATCCATCGGAAAATCTTAATTAGAGAAAGCAATCTAATCTTTCAAAAGAATAATGCCAACGAAATCCTCCAATTGCACTTCGTTGATTGTTTCCGGGATATGTACTTCATTAAGAAGTTTTATAAACACCATTTTTTGACTCTCTAAGGTTTTAAAAAGATCCAGCAAGGAAGTCTATCCCGGCATCTTCCTTAACTGCAACAGCCTCACATCTTCCTCAGTTACACCCTTTTTCTCATGTTCACCCTCCTTTGGGACGTAGCACCTTCCCAATCAAGTTATGGCATCAACTTCTTTAGGTGCGTAATCCCAGGGCACGCACTTAGTGTCAAAATTTTCTTTTGGAGGCAAAGTAATGATCACCGTTGTGTCTCTTTTTCTTCAATTATTAGCTGATCAATTGGAAGTTGAATGGTAATTGGTTCAACATGAACTTTTCTTCCTCGTACTTATCCACTTTATCAAGTTTGATTAGAAATGATGTGATCATGGACACTATGCTCCTGTCGGCTTCATCTACATCCATTCCACCCCAACCATAAGGTGTGATTATTTTGTTCTTAAGAGCCCAGGGAGGGGGTGTGTATTTAACATGGTAATTGTACCTGTCACTATCATGACCAAAGAAGGTCCATAGTTTCGCTCCGCTTGAGTGATTCTTGGGTAAAACGCTTTTCACCATGACGGATCCTTTCCTTATCTTTTTCATATTGATCCGTTTTGTCTTCGAATGAAATTTCATTATCAGAATTCAGCTCATCATCCATACCGCCCCAACCATCGGGCACAATTATTTCATCATTGAATGCCCTTGGTGGTGGATATATTTCACTTGTAAGTTATACTTACGAGAGTTTTCTGTCAAGTTGTCTACAATTTCACCTTTTAAAAGTGCTTCATGATGAAAACGGGCATCCCCTAATCGAGAAGTTTTCAACTTGGCTTCATATTCATATTCATCATTATACCTAATTATTTCTTATTCATCCCGAATCATGTTTACCACATTATGCTCAGGAAGAGGATTCTGATGTACGTTTGGTTCGAGCTCTTGAAAGTTAAGTATCTTTTTGTCGATGAGCTGCTAAACCTTGTATTTTAGAGTGGGACAATTATCTACGTTATGTCCCATTTCTCTCATGTGGTATGCATAGGTTTTTGATTCATCATACCATGTATACCTTGCAGAACTGTCTCTTAGCACCTCTTTTGCCAGCAAATGTCTTTCTAGAAGTATCGGTAGTAGCTTTGACAGGGACACGGCAAAGGTGTAAATCGCCTTATAGGCATTTTCTTTGGCTCAAACTACCTTGGGTTCTTCCAAGTGATATTGGATTGCTTTGAAAATGGTGTCTGATGAATGTTTGGGCTAGACGCCATAGCTACCTCACGTACAGGCTCTTTATCCTTCCTCCCAAGATAAGGCCTCTGTGTTGTCGTTTCTTGGGTTTTCTTCTTTTTCAATCCCCATTCAATCTTTTTACCTACTTTTACCAGCATGGTAAATGTTTGACAGCCTGACACATGTAGTTTGTTGTAATATTCAATTGGTAACGATTTCAAGAAGAGTTCAATAAGCTCATCATCACTTATGGCAGGTTTTACTTGCGAAGTGACGGCTTTCCATCTCAAGGCATAAGCTCGAAACCCTTTATTCTTTCTTTTCTCTGTTTTGATGAGATCCTCCTTAGTTGGGAGTACTTCTACATTAAATTTGTATTGGCGGAGGAATACTCCCGCCAAATGATCATATTTTGTGAAATCTTCTATGTCAAGTGTAGTGTACCATGCCAGGGCCGCTCCTCTTAAGCTGTCTTGAAACGTGCTAATAAGAAGTGGCGTGTTGTTTGAATACCTCGTCTTCTTGCGAAGGTAATATTTCAAATGGCTTTTAGGACAGCCAGTTCCACGATACTTACTCATGAACTCTGGTTTATTGGAATTTTCCGGAACAACTACTTTTGCATATGGTGAGAATTTGTCGAACCTTTGCAATTCATATCCCTGACTCGCCAAACATTCTTTAATTTCGGCCAATCTTTTGGACTCATCCTCATCTTTCACTTTAGATGTGCTCTTAGCTAGATCTTCTTCCTTCAAATTTACTACTTTATGGGTAGCTTTTGGAAGATTCTCTTGAATTGGTTCTTTACTTCTAATCGGTTTTTCAATAGGAGTTTCTATAGCATTAGAAGTTCCAGCATTAGGAATAGTAGGATAAGATCCTCGTGAAGCAATGGTGAAGGCCATCACTTCCGCCATCATAGCGGCCATTTGAGTCATTTGGTTCTCAACTTTAGCTAGTCGGGTACGAGTTTCTTCTTCCGCCATTTTAGTCAGCGAACGAGTTCGGATTCGGGTTCTTCTTTCTTCCGTTGCTATGTTACCTGCTTTATAGAAAGACAAGGTGTTAGCATGATGGAACAAACATGAACTCCTATATCCTTTAAATTGTATGGTTTTTCTTGTGATTAACAAGGATAAGAACTTTCGTACAAGTCTTAGCCTTGTATAAAATTTTTATCAATGTCTTTCTCAAGCAATCATACAATTCAAAGAATTGTAATCTATGGTATTTTTTTTCGAAAATGTGTTTAAGATTTCATCAAACTCTTATTCATAAAGCAATTGTTTCAATTTTGAAAGCTTGTGTTACAACACTTCAAATCAAAATGGGGCAACTAGCTTAAGCAAGTCTAGGCTTCTTCCTAACTAAGGTAGCTACAGCCTTTTCATATCAATCCCATTCTTTAACCCATGCTTCTCATTCTTCTATATCAATCACAACCTCTTTAGGAATATATGGCTCTACACCAGGTGTATTCGGCACAATGTACTCTGGGATATATGGCTCATCGAGGTTAATGGTAACGCTCAATGGCACATTCAATTCAACGTTAATTGGACGCTTAGCCTTCAACCACTTTATGTATTCATTGGATGCCAAGTAGAGCTTCATCTCTCTTTTCAAACCTTCGGGCCATTCCACCATTTGCTCAGTTGATCTCTTCAAAGAATCGACAATTTGTCAACACTTTTTTGCAACTCTCTACTTTCTTCTTCCAGTAGGGATTCTTGTGGTATCACGAATGTGAACTCCTTGAGATGCCAACCTGTCACATCCTCAATTTCAGTCCCTGAAAAATGTCTATGGTTTAAGTTTGGAAGTTTTCCAATTGGAACTAAATTTTTACTCTTGTTTTGGAAAACCCAGGTCGAATCCTTTGTACCCCTTCATTTTGTTATTTTTGGGGAGACTTTTGTGATCCGAATTTCCAAATACTTTCTTCTTGAAAGTTGTTCCAAACATCATGAAGTTTTACATGATTTAATTTCAGAATTTTTGGAGTTGATATGAGTGGTACGATGGCCTGATTTTCGGACCGTGTGAAACTGCCCAGAATGGATATTTCGGTGATGTTCACACCGTCTTGATTTTCTACAAGTTTTTCTGGGCCGATTTTGGAAAAGTTTCCTTCATGAAAGTTGTTGAGAACTTCCTTTTCTATAACGTGTGTAAATTTGGGAATTTTCTGAGATGATTTGGATTCTGGACAGAGCTTATTTTGAGAAACAAAAATGCTGTTCCAGTGAGCTGTTTTTAGTCTGTTTTTGAGTGACTGAAAATGGTATTTAAAGAGAGAATTAGATTTTGTGTTCTTCACGGAAAATGTTTATTAAGGGCTTTTTATGACATATCCGAATTTGAGAATTTTCGAAATCCATTTACTATGATTTCAAGTCCGATTTCGTGAACAGTGCAAAACTGTTCGGTTTTGCCAGATTTCAAAGATTCAGCAATTTCTATATGAAAACGTTGGAATTTGGACTTGGTTCTTCTGGTGATTTAAAGTACGCGTTCTGAGCTTTCAAATGAGATATTTTGTGCTTTGATCGGAGGTCGGACCAGGGGAAAACGAAATAGAGAAGTAAGCTTGGAAATGAGTGGCTAAGGATGAAGCTTGTTCAAGAAGCCTAATTAAATGATCTTGACTTTGGAGTCCCTATCATGATGACATGCATTAATTGGCCATTAATGTTCTTGACTTTGAAGGCCACCCTCATTATGACTTGTATTAATTGTTTAGACTTTGGTGGCCCTTCATGATGGCTTGCGAGGTAAGCGATGACCTCATCGCCCCGATGACACGTGCGCTTACCTCATCCAAGCTTAGGCCCCAAGTTTTGTCTCCCTATAAATAGAAAGAAGGCCATTCGGCCAAGGAGAGAGAGAAATAGAGAGAGAAAGAGAAAGAAAGAGAGAAAGAAAGAAAAAGCTTACCGGCGAGGCCCGAGTGTTCGTGTTCAAGCCCGAAATTTCCCAAGCTCACCCGTCTCGACCCCTGTTCTCTAGTTTTGTTTGTCATTGAGTAAGTAAACTTCCTAATATCGGGAAAGGAAGTTGTGATACGTTGTGACACGGTTTGCTTGGACCGTTTCTCGGTCGTTTGGTTGATCGTAGTTGGTTCATTTCTTGATTTAATCATGTTTCGTGTTTGAAGTTTGTTTCAGAGGTAGAAACGAGATTTGACTGGTAAAGTGCACATGTTATAGCCATGTTTGATGTTCTCTTGTATGAACTTTGCTATTGATCTGCCATTGATGCGGGTGCGGTAAGGGTCGGCTTGTGCTAACGGCGATCCCCTCGTCCTTGCTTGATATTAGTAGGTTTACTTGCTGAGTCTCCCCGACTCATCCCCCGTTGTTTCCCCTTTTTTCAGGTCCGTACGGATGGCATCTCCCCCAGCCCGCGTTGGTAATCCCGTGAAGCCGAGAGCCGAAGTGCTCACCGTGATAAATGTCAGAGAAGACCGCGCCTATCGTCGAATCACGACGCTGGTGATGAGGGCCTAACAGACTTGGTGCCTCAGGGCGGGTCGGCTCCGGGATAAAGCCACGGGTGGGATGTGAGATGGCCAGGCGGACGAGACCGGGGTGGAGGTGAAGAAGCGAGGAGCGAGAAATCATAGTGGGGATAGGAAAGCCCAAGCCACGTCGGTCTATAATTAGAAAAGCCTTCGGAATAGGCTTATAGAATACGTGTGATGTTTACTATGACCCAAGAGAGAAAGGCTTGTTTAAATATGTTTGCATATTTCGTAAACATAAAGTTGCCCATAATGCTTGTCTTATTTCCATTGGTTGCTCTTTTGTTGTGATCGTCTCGAGTATGCTTCCGCTTGTGTAATGAAAAAGAATAATGAACGGGACGTCACTGGAATGACCCCGAGGTCGGGGCGTCACACAACCAGGTGGTATGTGTTGGATCATTCCAAATTGTCGCACAACCCTTAATGGGCAATAGGCGGTTCCACCATTCAAATCAAGCAATGGCACCAAATTGCCTTCTTGATAAGTAATCCAAGCTTTGACTATCTTTGGCCACTTGATCCTCCATTGGAGTTGATCAAGAGTCAATGCCCTGATGAAGTTAGCCCATTCATGGAAGGAGTATTTTGGAAATTTCTCTTGGATTTTAAGTACCTCTCAATAGGATTGACGGCTAAACCAAATTCTTGAATGTGCATGTGTCGTTCCCAAGGTTGAATATGTGAAACAAACCATATAAAAAGCAATCCGGCTGAAGCTCAGAGTACATCTTTCTCTTGTCTTTGGTACTTGTTCAAAGAGATGATAGTTTCCGCTAAAAGCATATTGGAGAAGTCCCACCTTAGGCAGGCTTGCCTAGCAATTACTGCAATTAGAGGATTCAACCCAGTTTTTGATGTAAGGAATAAGACGAACCCAAAGAAAGCAAGAATGAAAACCTTCGCAGAAATATTCTCGATTTCCTTTGGCAATTTGGAGTACTTCGCCAATAGAAAGGATAAAGGGAATCTCCCAGTATTTGACTCAATTAGCTTTTCCACTTAAGAAGTCTTCAAGTTGAGAAATTTAGCTATCACACTTGCGGGCTTTAATCCAATCAGGGGTTCTATGATTCTTGATTTGAAATCAATCCCAATGATAGCTTTATACTCTTCCAACGTTGGTACCATTTCGTGTTCTCCAAGTTGAAATGTCGTAGTGGTAACTTCCAAAAAATGGGCTAACACATGAATTAAGCTCACTTGAGGTTTAAGGTTGATAAGTTCAAATAGGTATCTAAGTCTCTCTCTGACATACACTTGGTTGTCTTTGGTCATATTTTCCCATCATGTCAAAAACTCCTTTCGGGGGATTGGAATGACTTGTATATCTAATTTCTCCGTATTGATCTAAATCATTCAAAAGAAAGTTTTTATTAGTCACCATGGATTACCAATTAATTTTAATACCTCCATTTCAATCATATGTCCTTTTAGGGTAAAATGGAGATAAAGTACATTTGCATACTTAGAAAGTGATACAAATGTCACCTTTAATCCATTTAAGCCTTAAAAGAGCATATACTTGAAAATGGGAATGAAATCAGTGTTTGATGCAAATGCCCTTTTGTCATGCTCCATTTAGACCATAAAGGCTTAACCTATGGATTACAACTTTGAATACATTAAAATGAACATTCGGCTCATTGAATTATACATGTCACATTTTGGGTACATTGGCACTCAAATTACATTGAAAATTCGTCATGGATTTATACATTCCATCTAAAAAAATGTTCAAATGGAGCATGTTTTCCTAATCATTCATTCTAGTATTAAAGGGCATTTAGATCAACTATTAATTGTTATTTAGGCATTTTATTCAAATTGTGTCAACTAACTTACATAATTGAAAGAGAAAGGAATGGAACGATACCTACTCATCGGGACCGTTTTGTATGGTTTTAGGTAAATCAATCACAAAGACATGCAGATGCAACAAGTGAGATTTTGACACCTAAAAGGTGTAGGATATGCTAAAGGGTCGAGGTCACCACCTTAATAAACAAGGGATTCCATTCCAATAGATAATCGGCCTAAAGTAATGGAATATTATTCCATTTTGGTTATCGGTATTGCATTTAAATAATCCCATGAGCAATCGGTTTTTAGTTTTGCCTAAACACATACCTCCTAAGGGTAATCCTAAATGTAGCCAGGGTTGGGCCACAGGTGGTGTATGTGAATGGTGCAGTGCTAAAGCAATTTAAAGGCATGCATAAAAGTTTAATAATCAAACAACACTTCAAAAATTCAATTAAATCACATTCAATCCCAACACAATCTTACAAAACAAAGGTCAACAAAGACAACACCCCTTATACCTCCCACCTACAAAACTATTTAACACGATCATTAGTGAGACGTACCTAGGATCCTTGCGTGAGCACAAAACACATACATATCGTTCTATTTAAGCCTAAGTCCACTTAGAATTCTCAAGTCCCCAGCGGAGTCGCCAAGCCTGTCGTGTTGCGCTATTGGCACGCTAAAGAGGTACTTCTATTTGTCATGAATGGGGAAACTGTCCCTGAATGAGTTACTAGGGTCCGATACGGATATTTCGCTCAAACGTCCCATAGACATCCCATCACTAGCCAAACAGGGGCCTCTTCCAGACTATACCTCACGTGACAGCGGATTGTGATTTTTTATCTTTTTATTTTGTCAGAGTTTGATTTGGAGTCACCACTAGTCATTATTGGTAGGTTAACTAGAAACCTAATCGGGGTACGGGAGAAATACCATGATTCTGCAAATCAGAAATTCTGAATACAGGGACTTGGTTACGCTAATGATCCCGAATCAAGATCCCTAACGCTCTTTTGGTACCAAAAACGATATAATGTGTCTAACGTGCCATACGAGTTTTCAAGGTCTATCCACTAATACTAACCATTCTAAACATGAGAATTCAATCAATCAATATAAGCAACATAATTAATTATAATCAAACAAAACAATCCTAATTTAGGTCTCTAAAATGAAAATCAATTCAAAACATCCAAACCCTAGTAAAGCACTAAATGTTTATTCATTCAGTAATGTGTTCTGTTTTAGGGTTTTAAGGTTTTTTAGGGGTAAAAACCCATAAACTAAGGATTTTCTAAAAATGTCATTTAGGCACCTCTAAAAATTCTAATTTCACTTGCAAAGATTGGTTACAATATTTTTGGGTCATTCTGCGAATTTTTGAAATTTTTTATTTTAATTTTTTTTGAAAATTTTTTATGGGATCTTGGGATTTTTCAAATCTTTAAGAATTTTCTAAATTTTTCTCATTTTTATGAATTTTCTAGGAATTTTTGAGAATTCTATGGATTTTCTAAAATTTTCGATTTTTTATGAAATTTCTATAAATTTTTAATTTTTTAGAAAAAATTTTAGAATTTTTTTTTCAATTTTCTATGAAGTTTTCTGAATTTCTAAATTTTTTTTAATTTTCTGAAATTTTTATTGAATTTTCGAATTTTTTCTAGATTTTCTGAATTTTCTAATTTTTATGAATTTATGAATTTTTTTATTAGATTTTTTCAAAAAAATCTTGTTGAGGGTTGAACTAGACCAGAACGATTCAGGTCGGTTCAGCCAAGCCAAACCGGCCGGCACTGGCGCTGGCCACTGCTTCGGTGGGCACAGCGCCGAAACGGCGTTGTTTTCACTGCCTTTATTTTCGACATTTCGCCGGGCACTTGGCGAGCGTAATCTGAACTTGATCATTATCAAGACCGCCGATGTGAGCTCACCGTCGATGCGTCTCTAGCGACCTTTTATCGTTTTTTCAATTGGTTCAGTGTTGAGACCTTGTCATCCCTTATCATTCTAGTCGAACTAGTTCGCTGTCGGACTGCTACCGGCCTATAAAAAACCGATCTAAACATCCTAAGTCATCACTGACCTAAACATGCTTCTCCAAGCTTCAAATCTTTATTCTAATCGCCCTAGTTGTCTAAATCGATCCAAATCGACGTCAGATCATCAATCAAAGAGAGAATCAATTAACTCGAGTGGCTTATGACCATGAGAGATGCTCCGGTGAGACCAAGGAAGCTCCGGCGAGAAAGTTTAATGGTGGCCGAGATGATTCATGCACGTTTTTCAATCAGAAATGCAATCAAACAATGTAAAACATGATTAGAAAATCATATTAGGCCCCAAAGGACTCAAAATTGCCATATAAATCAAATGATCATCAATATCAAACTCGATCTCACTTTGCTGGAGTTCTGGAAAACCGTGGTGAGGACTGGATATTACCTGCTTCAAAAACGTATCAGATGAAGTTTTTGAAGCAGATGGCGATCGTGGAGCTCTTCCTAGGTACTTGGACTTCAATCTGGTGGCTTTGGCTTTATTGGAGAACGTCTAGACACGCCGGCTGAGCTTCACTTTCAGGTGACGATGATCAACTTCGTCACAACTTCTCAGGTGAGGAGGTTCACCATTTAGGACGATTTGCCTGATCACATGGTCTTGGGAGCCTCGACTCACTCTTTCTCTAGAAATCTCTCTTTCTCTCTTTGTTTTTCTCTCTCTTTCTCTCTGGAATTTTGTAGAATAGTTCTCCTCCTTGGATAATGATTTTTTCCTCTCTTTTGTAGCTCGGTTTCCCACCCAAAATTGGTTATCACCAACTCCAAATTGGTTAAATCGAATCTCCGACGCCAGCTGGAGATTCTTCAACTGGAATCTGAGATTAACACGTGTTTATTTGGCTGGATTAAGTCGATCAAGAGGCGGGCACGGGATATTTTTCTGGGTTTAGAATGTTTTGGGCAAGTCGGGTGAGGAAGAAGGCCGACCCGGCAAACCTAGGTTGGTCTACATTCGCAAATTCAACCCGATTTTGACCCTATTTTTCAATTTTAACCCCAAAATTGGATTCCTCATCACATTTTACACTCAAATATGATATCTGCCCTACTTTTTGTCACGATTAAACCCAAAATTCTCAAATTGTAAATTCGGATCATTAGGTTTTTTGTTCAATTTAACATATAGAAGACCTGATTGGGAAAAATTGATACCAAAATTGGATTATCCATGACTGATACACCCTAGAAATGATGGTCTCATGCTTTGAAAATTTCAAATTGATAATGATCTCTAATTTGGGCTAACAATCCATAATTTTCAATCGGATTTTGGGGCTTTTCCATTTCTTTGATAAATTGTGCAATTGGACTGACCATTATGCAATTCAATGTTCCAAAATCATTTTTTGTGAAGACACTACAACTGAAAAAATGATTAGAAATGAATTAATTGAATTTTTTATTCAATTTGGGCTTGCTTTTACCCAATTTTGGAAAAAAACACATTTTCAATTGAAATTTTATAAAATTGACATTGTATTAATGAAATTGGATTCAAAAGAAGACTAATGAATATTTTTGTGGAATTTTTTGATTCCATTTGCTATTTTTCTTGATTTTCACCCTTATTTTCACCAAAAGAAATTAAAGAAAAATTCAGGAAAATTTTAAAAATTTATTTTTGGTTTAGAAATAGGTTCCTAAGCTTGGCAAAGGTTCATAATTATAATTTTATGATTTTTGGAAAAATCTGAAAAAATGAGCTAAAAATCAAATGTCAACAGCAATATGTTAAATTTTTTTTTTTTTTTGGTAAAGGTAAGAGTATATATAAAACTTTTCAAAGACCAAAAACAACCTAAGCACAACCCACTACCTGAACCTATTAGGACAAGAGATGTCCACATAGGGT
The DNA here is from genome assembly GCA_031216235.1 of Syzygium jambos. Classification (NCBI taxonomy): domain Eukaryota; kingdom Viridiplantae; phylum Streptophyta; class Magnoliopsida; order Myrtales; family Myrtaceae; genus Syzygium; species Syzygium jambos. Next base: position 22,382,039 of record CM062225.1, read on the forward strand.
CAGGAAAGGATTTGCAGGAAACTATACTACAAGCCGAACGGCAACAAGGAGGAAAAAACAACAGAAGCCGGGAAACAGGGAAAACCGGCCCAACCCGAAACTTAGAAGTCGCCCCATGTCACCAACAGCAACAGCAAGGCAGCAAAGCAAAGACCAGGCCACCGAAAGTATACGGGCCAGCAACACCACAGGTAGGGCTACAACGGATCCCCTGAACAGTAAGCCGAGAAGACCACCACTTGGACATAGTCCCGAGGAGGTCAGCCCCTGTCTCCAGCAGCAGCAGCAACACAGCGAAGGCTTGTGAGGTCCGTCGGAGTAGCTGCGTCGGAGGATACCGTCGAGGCTGGCGGAAAGCCGATGACACCCAAACGCAAGCAGCAGTACAACACAAAATGGGTGTGCAATCCCATGCCCCGAACCATTTAGTAGTAGCAGCAACATACAAGTCAGCCCGTAGGAGGACGGCAGAAAGCCCAACCCACCGAGCCCCATGCGGAGGCTCATTCGCCGACCGTACCAAGAAGGCCCGCAGGAAGGAGGGAGACGTCCAAACCTCCGACATCCGCTGTAGGAGACACCGGAATATCCAGTAACAGTACTACCCAAATATAGAAGGAGGAAGGTCCCATTTTCTCTGTAAGATACGGTTCCTATATGAGTCCTCAACTCTCCCCATAGAGATAGCCTTGTCCCTGACGACCTTAAAAAGGTGCTTACGCATGCCCGAGATGAAGATGCTCTCATTTCTGAATATCGCATTGTTCCTTTCGGTCCAAATAATGTGACATAAAGCTCCAAAGGAAAATCTAGATATGCAGTTAGCGAAGGAGGAACCTCCACATACTTGTATTGCCCACAAAATATGTTCATTCCATGGACGATTCCGCCAGGGGAGATTGCACTTTGTCGCCCACAAAGACGCCAGACGACTAGTAGCGGTGCAACCAAAGAATAGGTGATTGATTGAGTCCGGCATAGACCCACAAAACACGCATACAACATCCTCATCAATCCTGTGGTATTGTAATAGGAAGACCTGGGTAGGTAGACGGTTAAGCGTTATTAGCCAAAGGAGGAAAGCATGACGGGGCGCTATATGACGGTCCCAGATGAAGGCATGCCACGGTGTTGACAGCCATTTCCTGCGGATATGGTTCCAAGCACTAGTAACAGAAAATGTTTTAGAAGGTAGGGGAATCCAAATAAAGTTATTTCATCTTAGCCTTTAAGAAGAAAGTATTTTCTTGGGAACAATTACCCAATTGGTCATAAAACCTATTGTACAAAATTCGATTCAATCATAAAATTTTCAATTTTACCAATTTAATTTTAAACCTTTGTGCATAATTTCATTATGTTGACACTTGATTTTTAGCCTATTTTTCAAATTTTTCCAAAAATCACAAAAACTACGATTAGGAACCTTGTCCAAGCTTAGGAACCTATTCCTATACCAAAAATAAAACTTTTATAATTTTTATGAATTTTTCCTTAATTTATTTTGACCAATATAAGAGAGAAAATCAAGAAAAATATCAAATGGAGTCAAAAAATTCCATAAAAATATTTATTAGTCTTATTTTAAATCTAATTTCATTGATACGGCATCAATTTTGGAAATTTCAATTGAGAATGTGTTTTTCCCATTGGTTAAAAACAAGCCCAAATTGAATAAAAAATTCAATTGAGTCATTTCTAGTCATTTCTAGGATATAGTTTCTTCACAACAAATGATCCTGGAACCTTGAATTACATAATTATCTGTCCAATTGCATAATTTACTAGATAAATCAAAAAGCCCCAAAATTCAATTGAAAATTAGGGATTTTTATTTCAAATTGGGGATTATGATCAATTTGAAATTTTCGAATTATAAGACCATCACTTCTAGGGTTAATCATTCATGGGTAATCCACTTTTGGCATCAATTTTTCCCAATCAGGTCATCTAGATATCAAATTGAATGAAAACCCTAATGATCTTGTTCAATGGAAGGTCTCTATAGCAGGTAGGGGCTTTGAAGGGAAGTTGTCTGTGAAGCACGATAAAAGCCATGTCTTGTTCGTTGGGACCAAGATACTGCAACATACTCTAGATAAGACTTTTCCTCTGAGAACTCCTGATGGTTTTCGCCTGGCGTTGTTTTGAGGACAAGCTTTGAAACAAGTCAAGGAAAGCTGTTACCAATTTTTCCACCGAGAGGGGAAGGTTGATACATGCAGTTTCGAGAAGACCCGAACACTAACATCGGATGGCATGGAGTTTTGTGGACTGGGGATTTGCATGGACGGAAAGATTTGGGCAGTCCAATGGTTTGCTTACAGATATCACTACAAAAAAACTGCTTTTTTTCGACAAAATTTCCAACGAAAAATTTGGAGAAATTCGTTAGAAAACGAATTTCCAACGAATTTACCAACGAAAAAAAATTCGTTGGTAATAAGTCGTTGGAAATTTTTCCAACGAAAAATTTCAATTTTCATTGGAAATTTGCGACGAATTTTATTTCGTTGGAAAATTCGTTGAAAAACTCGTGGCTAAATTCGTTGGAAAAATTACAAAAAAAAATTTTTTGGTCGAAAAATCGTGGAAATTTTGTTTCCAACGAAAAATTTTTCGTTGGAAAAATTACAAAAAAAAAATTTTTGTCGAAAAATCTTGGAAATTTTTTTTCCAACGAAAAATTTTTCGTTGGAAAAATTACAAAATATTTTTTCTTTGTCGAAAAATCGTGGAAATTTTTTTCCAAAGAAAATTTTTTTTTTTTCGAATTTTTTTTTTCAAATTTTTTTTTCGAATTTTTTTTTTTCGGAAATTTTATTCAAAAAAATCGCCCTCGCCGGCCATGGCGAGCTCGGCCCTCGCCATGGCCGGCGAGGGCCAGCATCGTCGCCGGCGAGCTCGGCCCTGGCCATGGCCGGCGAGGGCCAGCCTCGTCGCCGGCGAGGGCCGAGCTCGGCCCTCGCCGGCGACGAGCTCGAGCCTCGCCGGTGGAAATGATGGGATGAACGGCGAGCGAGAACGGCGGTGGACGACGCGACAGAGGAGCAGCAGTAGGTGGCTGTTCGGGTAGGCTCGGGGGTTGATCTAAGGACGTAATGAAAGCTGGTGCTGGTGGTTTGGGGTGCCGGACAGCAGCGACAAGCGGCGGAGGCGGACGGAGGGCAAGACCGGCAATGGACGTTTCTCGCAGCCGGCTGAAACGGGCCGACGACGGGAGGTTCCGGGCAGCTGGGGGCGGTGCTACACGGCCTGAGACGGAGCTGGGGTGGCGGTGGTTCAGTGGCGGGGTGGAGTGGCTCTCAGCGGTGGCTGGTCCAGTGAGAATGAGCGGCGGTGAGCAACAGCAAATGGAGAGGCCAAGCGGAAGGAGAAAGAACGAAGAAGAAGTAAAGAGAGAAAAGAAGCGGGGGAAATGATGGGGTTTGGTGGGTGTTCAGCCGAGAAAGGGGGAAGGGCAGAGAGAGAGAGAGAGAGAGAGAGAGAGAGAGAGAGAGAGAGAGAGAGAGAGAGAGAGAGAGAGAATGAATTTTGAAATTGACCGAGCGCGAAAATATAGTAGGGTTTTTCGTTGCAAAATTCGTTGGAAAATTGTACACACTAAAATAATTGCCGGAAAATTGAAATTCGTTGGAAAATTCGTTGGAAATTTCCAACGAAAATTGTACACACTAAAATAATTTCTCGGAAAATTGAAATTCGTTGGAAAATTCGTTGGAAATTTCCAACGAATTTTCCAACGAAAATTATACACACTAAAATAATTTTCGGAAATTCAAATTCGTTGGAAAATTCGTTGGAAATTTCCAACGCATTTTCCAACGAATTTGAATTTCCGGAAATTATTTTAGTGCGTATAATTTTCGTTGGAAAATTCGTTGGAAATTTCCAACGCATTTTCCAACGAATTTGAATTTCCGGAAATTATTTTAGTGCGTATAATTTTCGTTGGAAAATTCGTTGGAAATTTCCAACGAAAAATAAATTCGTTGGAAATTTCCAACGAATTTTCCAACGAAAATTATACACACTAAAATAATTTCGGGAAATTCAAATTCGTTGGAAAATTCGTTGGAAATTTCCAACGAATTTTCCAACGAAAATTGTACACTATGAAAAAATTGCCGAAAAATTGAAATTCATTGGAAATTTCGTTGGAAATTTCCAACAAATTTTCCAACGAATATAAAAAATGCCAAATAAAATCAAATTTTTTTTAAATCGTTGGAAAATTCGTTGAAAATTTCCAACGAATCTTCCAACGAAAATTGTACAATATGAAAAAATTTTCGAAAAATTGAAATTCGTTGGAAATTTCGTTGGAAATTTCCAACGAATTTTCCAACGAATATAAAAAATACCGAATAAAATCAATTTTTTTTTAAATCGTTGGAAAATTCGTTGGAAATTTCCAACGAAAAATTTTTCGTTGGAAAATACCAACGAATTTTGCGACGAAAATTTTTCGTTGGAAAATTTTCGTGGCAAAAATCCGTTTTTTTCGTAGGCCTATAACAATTGTTAAGCGTGATACAAATGAGGACCCCTCTGGTTCACAAGTTCAAGCGTTTGTCTATATGTTAGTTAATAAGAATATCATGAGCTTCCTTTCATCTCAACCCTCAATTGACGAGAAAACAAGAAACTCTTCACCATTTCTGATGTTAACCACAGTTATGCTTGATAGCGTCAAAGATACGGCTAAGAAAGATCAGGCTTCTCCAGAATTAAAATCGTTTGAGAATGTGCAGTTAGACCATAAGCAGGAAAGCATACATCAGCTTGTTGGTGGTTACATTCACCTTCATCCGATTGTGCCTGTATGGTATGGTTGAGTACACACGAAAAGGAGATATTTAATATATTCTCTCTGGCCTTGAAGAGAATAAATGAAAACCTCGTCTCTTTACAAGGCACCCACAGAACATGCAGGGGCAGGATGCTCTTCATTTCTTGGTCATGCACCAATTACCTTCCCGATCTCACAAAAGATATATGGTGGTCAGATTACACCGGAAAGAGCGTGCTCACAATTCACACCGCATGGAAAAGGCCTCGTCTTTCTTGGCCATATCGTAGCACCATGCTGCAAAAATAGAAGAATTTCTTGGTCATGCTCAACATGTCTATTGGTATCATTTGATGAGAATGCCAATAGGATGGCTCAAGCAAACATGGATTACGTAACTCTTGTGGCAGATTTTAAAGCTATTGATAAAGTACACTCAAAATTAGTCCGTGAACTTAATTATCCGGTTGCTATTGGAGAAAGTGGAAGACTGCATTCAACGCGGATACTGGGTTGTTTGCACAATGGCGCTATCTGGACTTTCGACTATTGGAGGAAGGCTCTCCTGGATTTTCATTGCGCCTCAATCACTTGCATTGTCACCACCAAGGAGGAGGTGTATCACTCCAGTAGAACAGAAAGGACAGAATCGTCCAACCATAAAAGGGTGTATCTCGTTCCTCATTTTAATTCATGTCATGATTTGTACATCATTTTAATTCGAGTCATGATAGCTGTACTACTCTCCTTTCTATATGTAGGAATGATGGAAAATGAGCGGAGTTCCACAAGCAAACATGATAAGTCATTGCAATGCCAATTTACCTCCACAAATAAGGGAGAGAGAGAGCATGTAATTGGGAGATAATTTGGCCAAAACAGAGATGAGATTGGAGGGGCACAATATTTCAAGAAATTCCCAAGCAAAGCACGATGAAACATAGTCATTCGGTTTATCATAAAAAGGAAGCATTCGTTCCTAATATTGGCCCAATTCTTGACAAATGAATGACATGTCTTTTTTTGCCCATGCATAAAGACAACGGAGATGGATTAAGGACCGCATATTAAACTTAATGGAGTTGAATATGGCGAAATCATCTAACTCAATGTGAAGCATTTGACTAGAGGGCAAAATCTTTCCTTCCCCCCACCAAGCAAGCATGATGGGCAACATATGTAGAACAACGCCTCTTGCCAACAAATCATGACAAGACATCCAATTTAGTGTGAAAGGATGTATGGTTCCTACATTGAGTCCAATTTAGTCTGGAGATAACGCGTCCCATTTCCTTTTCTTGCAGAGTGATGATTGGAGCAAATCACTCGAGGGGCAACAACAACCATTCATGAAGTATGACAAAATGGAATAAAAAATGCGTTCGATCATGGTGACGGCATTTCCAACTAAAAAGCATGATGAGATGGAACCATCTATTTCTGAGCAAAGGATGTACATCGTTCCTAATTAATTTTCAATCAAGTGTGGAAATAATATGTCGAATCTTTTTCTATGCAGGTGATAAATGGAGCAAAACATGCAAGGGACAATGCACTCAAATAGTGAAACAATGTCGAAAAGTCAAGGCAAAAGAAAGCAGATGAAGGGAAATGTTAATACCCAAAGGACAAAAGCAAAAGAGGGAGTCGTCAAACATCCAAGAAGGCGAATTCAAATGAGGGTAAATTGTATCCTTTCCAATTGTTCATTTTGATTCCATTTTTGACATGAATCAAAGACCCAAAGGACAAATGCAAATGAAGGGTAAGGATGTATCGTTTCCAATTTTTTAATCTATAAAGATTCATCCACTAATACATTCTTTTTTATTCTTTACAGGGTTACCAAGTCGCCGTGCTATAGGTAAGTATCCTTCTTCCAAGATTCAAATGCAAATCAAATGGAGAATTTTCATTACAAAAAAAAAAGAAAAGAAAAGAGAGTTTTTGATGTTTTTGCAAAAACAAGCGCAAAAATGAAAATTGAAAAAAAAAAAAAAAAGAGCACAAAAGTAGGAATTGTGAAAGTAAACTTTTTACAAAAATTTTGAATATCGTCTTTATACAAAAATTATCTTTATGCTTGATAGATCATTCATTTTGAATCAAAATTCCCTATGGAGATTAATCAACTATACTGATCTCAACAAAATGAAAAGAGATGTTAATCATACCAAATGACAAATACTTAGGATAAAGAAAGGCAAGCCATTCCCAAACACATTCTGTAAACATTTTGAGAGTTGAGCGAAAAAGAAAACCCGTGTTGTTTAAGGACGAGGGATTTATTCCCGAGTAGTACATGGATCAAAGTGAAAAAGAGGCATTTCTTTCGTCTATCCTATATACTATAGGTGATCATAGTTAAGCCCATTTGAGCCTTTAAATGTGAAGAATTCACAGAATATCCTTGTCAAGAACTACCTCATAATGGGGCAAATTTGGGGATTTTGATTGACACTATTTGGTGAAAAAGATGAGAAAGATTTCTTTGCCTCACTTGCATCAATCTTTTTGTGGTAACTTAAGGTTAATCCTTGTGGAAGCTCGAAGCATCCCAAAGTGAAGAATAGCATTCATTTCTCTATCCAAACACTTATATCTTTTGTTCAGTCAAAGTTGAGCCTGAACATTTATTTCTAAAGCACTAATGATGATTGTCTCCCCACACTAGGGCAAGGTACATGATTTATTGAGCCAATTGGTGCTTTTTATGACAACATGTAAAAAATCTCGAAAGTCCTAGGAGCTCAAAAGGTTCGAATGAGCAAAAGTCGAATGAAAGCTAGAAGGGCATGAAAAAGCAGTGTGCCTGGTAAAAGTAAGGCCAATGCCCGTAAAAAAAATGTCAAAAGAAAAATGCTTACATGAAGAGAAAATCATTGCAAATGCAAAAATCATTAGAGAAAAGAGCAAAGCTATTGCATTGAAATAATTAGCCAATGGACTTTTGAGACAAGTTAGATTTCAAAAGTCGAGTGCCTTCGAAAAGATTGGATGATACGGTAATGATGCCATGATAATCACTAACTCTTAAATCCCATTTGAGAATTTTGAGCCTTTTGAGACTTTCACCGAACCAACATTACAACCTTTCCTGAAGCCTCTTCTGATTGGGATAATTTAAGTGAAAATAAGGACTTTACAAAGAAGTTGTCACTTGAAGAAGTGGAGACAAGGTTGTTTTATCTCATCTTAAGGTTTCTTGACTTGTAAACCTGGTGAAAATGATGATCAATGATTATTTCATTTCTTAGCCATTGATGCTTATCCGTTGTTGACACCATGATCAAGCCCGCATTATAATCCTTACGAAAGACCTCATGGATTGGTCAATATGTACTTATTGCAAATGATTTTCGAAGCCTTCAACATTGGTAATGCGAGGTACATTAGAGATCAAACTATTTTCCACATCAATGGATGGGATCAAACAGCCTTCTTGAGAGTTGTGAGAAGCTCTTTTCGACTATAGAGCTCTTGTTTGGCATGTTTAACAAGCTCTTCTCATGAGTTAAGATTATTTTGATAAAAGTCTCCTAAAGAAATTTGATGATTAATGACACTTCTCAAGCTTGATGGCAATCTTGTGATATTGAATGATGTTGAATGGTTTCCAAACAATTGAATTTAGTTTGATTTGCTCATGCAATCAACACTTTCTTAGTGAAGATATTCTTTTGATAGTGTCATTCATGACATTTGAATGACATCGATCTCGCCTGGTATGCTTTCCCTATCAGGGCACCTGTTTAACATATTCCGTTATATGTGCAGTGGCCATTTCGAAATCTTCTTAATTGATAGATTTATAGCCTCGAAATTGCACGGTGAGCTTTCGTAGTCCGAAGCACCCCATCGACCTGGCTAGCTTTTGCAACCCAGAGTCTTTTTTCTTGCACAGTGAGCTTTTACGACTCGGAGCACCCTAATGACCTGCCCAGAGTTTCTTTCTTTACATGACAAGTCTCCCCACGTTAAACCTTGATTTCAAAAGGTACCGGGTCTTTCCTTAAACTCCAATTTCAAAAGGTTCTTGGTCTTTCCTGAAACCCTGATTTTAAAATATTCCGAGTCTTTCCTTAAATCCCGATTTCAAAAGGTTCCAAGTCTTTCCTTAAACCCTGATTTTCGGGTCTTCCCTTAAACCCTGATTTCAAAAGGTTCTGGGTCTTTCCTGAAACTCTAATTTCAAAAGGTTTTGGGTCTTCCCTTAAACCCCGATTTCAAGAGGTTCTGGGTATTTCCCGAAACCTTGATTTCAAAAATGTTCCGGATCTTTCCTTAAACCGCGATTTCAAAAGGTTCCGGGTCTTCCCTGAAACCCTGATTTCAAAAGGTTCCAAGTCTGTCTTTAAATCTCGATTTCAAAAGGTTCCGAGTGTTATCCTTGAACCATGTTTTTTACAACATAAAGTCCTGAGTGAAAAACCTTAGGTATTCCAAAAACCTTGAGTGCAAAACCCTAGGTATTTCAAAATCTTGAGTGCAATTTGCCGTTCATAGGGTTTTAGTCCCTAGGTGAGATCTTCCACGTTCATAGGTTTTTAGTCCCTAGGTGTTCCTTCAAGATGTTATTTCTATTGCTGTTCATAGGGTTTTAGTCCCTAGGCAGTATCTATTGCTGTTCATAGGGTTTTAATCCCTAGACGGAGCCTTTAACGTTCATAGTGTTTTAGTTCCTAGGCGTACTTTCTAGGTTTTAGTCCCTAGGCAGAATCTTCGACGTTCATAGGGTTTTAGTTTCTAGGCGTACTTTCTGGGTTTTAATCTCTAGGTAGAATCTTCGAAGTTCATAAGGTTTTAGTCCCCAGGCGTTCCTTCAAGTATAATTCCAACTGTTGTTCACAGGGTTTTAGTCCCTAGGCGAGATATATTGCTATTCATAGGATTTTAGTCCCTAAGCAGAGCCTTTGTAGTTTATAGGATTTTAGTCCCTAGGCATACTTTCTGGGTTTAAGTCCCTTTGCTGTTAATACGGTTTTAATCCCTAGGCAGAATCTTTGACGTTCATAGGGTTTTAGTCCCGAGGCGTTCCTTTAAAGTGTTATTCCAATTGCCTTTTATAAGGTTTTAGTCCCTAAGCGGGATCTATTGCCATTCATAGGGTTTTAGTCCCTAGGCAGAGCCTTTGACGTTCATAAGATTTTAGTCCCTAGACAGAATCTTCGACGTTTATAGGATTTTAGTCCCTAGGCGTACCTTTAGGGTTTTAATCCCTTTATCGTTCATAGGGTTTTAGTCTTTAGGAAGAATCTTTGACGTTCATAAGGTTTTTAGTCCCTAGACGTGCTTTCAGGATTTATTTCCGTCCACTTTAGCCGTTCATAGGGTTTTAGTCCATACATAGAGTTTTCGACGTTCATAGGGTTCTAGTCCCTAGGCGTTCTTTTAGTTTTATTTCGTAAAATAAAAAATCAAAATAAAAAAATAAAAAAATAAAAATCATAAAAAAATTATAAAAAATCAAAATAATAAAAAAATCAAATCAAAATTTATAAATAAATAAATCACTCCTCATGCCTTAGCCATTGTGCCATCCCATGCTTTTCGCCAACAAAATTTAGATGTCTCTTATTTTTTAAGGGAACCTCATCGAGCTCTTATTCAAAGAGGGGCAGCTGTTGATACCTAAATTTTACTTAATCATTTAGGGTTTAAGTGCATAGAAAATTAGGAATTTATTTTTAACCCTTAACCAAAAATATTTTCATTAAATTACAAGGCACATAGATATTAAGCGCATTTGCATTAATAGAATTTAGTGAAGCATATTTTCCTTTTAATTTATTTCATCTATTTTAATTTATTTAAAAATCATTATAAAATTAATAAAAATAAAAATAAAGGGGCGAATCGGGGCCGTGTCAGCCCAGCTCCCCCTTTTTTTTGCTTTCTTCGCACCTGGGCCCAGCTCGGCCCATCTCTTTTCTTCCTTTCCCCCAAGCCTAGCCTCTCTTCCTCTCTCCTCCTTGCATGCCTTCCAACCAAGACAAAAAAGCAGAGTAGTGAGGGCAGACTGATCAGTGGCAGCTTCCAGCTGGAAATAGAAAGAAAAAGAGCTGGCTCCATTGACGGACCCAGGGATCGTTTTGGAGGGACGCCAAAGAGGGAGGAACTCTTTGCCAAAAGGGAGACCGAGAGGGGTCTTTTCGAGGGACCAAAAGAGAGAGAGCGGGAGAAAGGAACAGAGAGCCTAAAGAGAGAACAAAGAGCGAGAGGAGAGACGAGAGGAGAGTGAGAGGAGACACCGAGAGAGTACTTGAGGGGAATTGGAGAAGACGAAGCTTCGCTCTTTCGTCAGAGGACCGCCCCAATCGCCATCGAGCCCCCTCCACCATGCACTAATAGCCCGCGAACACCCGAGTCAACCGTTCTCCGATTCTTGGCCGTTGGAACTCCTCATAATCGAGCTAAGAAACCCACGGAGAACCCTTCGTTGCAAGAAGATTGGCAATCATCAGGAACATTTTTACGCGCAGGCAACACTAGCCCGACTGTTTTGGAACTCGGTGACTGAACCAGGTACTTACTTACCCTTTTCTTTCCCCTGCATCTCGGTAGTCTCACATACCAAGTTCACTAGGTGGTGTCGTGACCCAATCGTGTGATACCGAAGCTGGATCGTAGTGTATAATGACGACTTGGGTATGTAAGTATCATGTTAGGCCAAGAATCACGTCAAAATTAGATTTGGACCTCGCGTTCTTAGTTGCATGCTAACTGTTCATCGAAATGCTTGAATGAGATATTAGAAGCTCTGAGCACCGAGTTTGGGTCTGAAAGTTTCGAACATTTTTGTGTAAATTGAGATGAATTTTTCATCATACACGGTCGTTTAGAGTTGTGTACATCGTGTTTAAAGCTAGAAATCGCATTGAATCTCATCCTTCTCACCCAAGAACGTTTAGCTCAACTTGCATACCACCTGTTCGATGAAATGTCTAAATGGAAATCCGAATGATTTTTTGTGGAATTGGTGCCTAGAACTCGATTTTTGTGCTCGTTTGGTACTCGTATTCGTCAAATCAATACTGACTTCGTGTTTTTCTTGTGTTTATGCCATGGTTTGCACATTGTCCAAGTCGGCCGCGCGTACACATATCCCCGCCGGAGAATTCCTTCCCCATCCGAGAGGCCCACAGTTTGAGGCTGCAACCATTAGTTCACTATCTCCATTTCATATGCTTGTATGCCTGTTTGTTTGCGTTAGCACTTATTGTCACCACGGGAAGTTTGGTGATCGAAAAGTAAAAAAAACAGTCGTCAATGTTGGCGTTCTAGTGGCTGGTGGTGCTGGATTAAGGATGGTGGTTCGGTGATGGTAGTGTCGTTAATCTAGTCAGAGTAGATTTGACGTCGGTGCCAGTCGAGGAGGCTGGTTTTGGTTCGGTGTAGTGGTCGCCAGTGATTCTACTCAGTGAGAACTCTCGGGAGAAGATGCATGTCAAGGAAGAGAACAATGTGAAGAGGAGTCCTAGTGAAGAAGACGTCCTGGGCAGAAGAGAACAAAAGGAAGAAAAGCCAAAGAAAAAGAAAAGAAAAAAAAAGAGGGAAAATAGGAAATAAAAAAAGATCAAAAAAGAAATAGTATAAAAAGATCAAATTTTGAAATCCTGGGCAGGTCAGTAATTCGGGTCAAGCAGTCAGGCGAATCGAATCAGGGGACCCAGTCCGGAATTTTTATTAATAAAAATATAAAAATATTTTAAAAATAAAAAAAAATCCCAAAAAAATCCAAAAATGTTTAAAAATCCAAAAAATATTAAAAATCCTGAAAATATTTTTAAAAAAAAATAAAAATCAGAAAATTTCCAAAAATCCGAAAAATCAAAAAATATTGTTTGGGCTTTGGAATTGGCTTTTCTCACCCTTTTGTGTGATTGGTGCCACGTTTGATTGCACGTTGCTTGATTTACACATTTCGAATTGCGCGTTTAATTTAATCTTGCATGTGGTGGATTAAGCACGTTAGGTTCACGTATTGATTGTTGCTTCTCTTACCTCGGTTAGAGATGGAATCTCGAGACTCCCAATTACTACATGAATACGTTAGGTGGTGTTTGAACAAAGTTAGGTATTGAAAGGACACTGGTTGATTAATTAGTATAATCAAGTCCCCGAAACCTTTGAATATCTAGTTTGTTGAAGTGAAGCAAGTCTCTCATGCTTTACTTGGGTATCTAATCGACTCACAAAAAACTGATTAGTGGCAATTCCTAAATGAAATTGATTTGCATGTTAATAACATAAACCTAAGTCGCAAATTGGTATGGGCTTGGGAGAGCTCGAGCTAGGTTTAAACTTAGTAATCCATTAGCCAAACCCCTTAGGCGGCGAGACCGGTACGGGGAGGTCGCGGCACCTTGGTGTTATAGCTACGAGGATGTGAAAGGTGCAGAGCGAATCCAAGTGGCAGGAGCGCAAGAGGTCGCGTTGACTAGTAGGCTCGGAGGAAAACCCAATCATGACTGCTTTTGATTGCCTGTTCTAGTGGCTTTTCTTTTGCTTTTTACTTGTCGTCCTCACTATCCGAATGCTAATGTAGAGCCGAATCTCTTTCCAGTTCTAATTGTCGTGCGTCAAAGAAGTAAATTTGGATCCCCCTCGATCGGCTTTATCATCGGTATACCGCGGTGCTAGCAAACCGGTTGGGTCGGCCTAAGGACGACACGGTTGCCTCGACGTGCTAGTCTCAACCTAGACCCATGGCAAGCAGAGCCGGGCTAGGTCATTTGGTAAAAGCCCGTTTGTTTGCTTCTATTTTCTTTATAGCCTCTTGAGGGTTTTGTTTTTCACCATCTCTCCCTTTGGGCCTAAGGCCTTTAGAATCTACTCTCAATTGCCCAATCACTTTTCATTTGGTAAAAGCCCGTACATGTGTGCGGTGCTCACGGGGATTAAACCCCGAACCAGTTACTCTCTAACCCCACCCTTCCAATCTCTTTACCTTCAGGGCCACATGCCTATTGGCCCCAATCGCTACTCTGTGAGTTGCTGTTGCCAGGCATCTTTTTAGGATCCAACGGCCATTAACTTGGCAGGAATTTGAAAGCTCGACCAGGCATGACATGGTCAGGTCATGTGCATAGGCACATCTTGCTTGGCAGATGTCCTGTGCCTGGCGAGGCATGCCACGCCTGGGTCGAGCCCGGGTTAGGTTGGCCCTTCTACCATCATACAATTTCCAATGCAAAGTAGTTATGTTTTCAAATTTCAATTGCAATAAGTTAAATAATTTCTCAAGAAGCATTAACTATTTGAGTAATTATAACATAGTTGATGTTATATAGTATCAACGAATGAGAGAGACAAATGACGTGGCCATTTTGATGATAGTTACTATAATTTGATTGTGATATCTATCATGGTTTCTGCAACCAAATACTATAGTCACTTCATCTTCGAATATATAACATTTGTTGATATATAATCTAACTCATTCTCCTAACATGATGTACTTTCAGTATGGTAATCGCCAATATCACGTCCTTTGAATGTTTAGGCGAATTGAGTTTAAGGACAGTTTTAGCCATCCATCGCAAACTTCTAACCTCTAACTAGACAGTCCTCAACCTTAAACCCTGGAGCTGTAGGACAGTGAGCCAATGTGCACTGAACATCCCTCACAAGTCCCCACCACTCTGGATTATGGACTTGTATTGATTGAAAGGCGAAATGGAGGAGCATTGCCATAACGGTGACTTCGGCATCTAGAGTGAACTATAAGACGTAGTTGTACCGTGCCCACTAACCCTTGAACCTCCTATAAACATACAAGTTGTAGAAGATCCTGATCGCACCCCAAGTCGTGTAGTTCAGGACTCAGGTAGGTGGAATGAGTGATGTGCCGTCTATGATGATTGGCATGTTCATGTGCTGAATCCACTTTTTGTTGGGGAATCGCCGCAATAGGTACTAGACCGACACAGGGGCGAGCAGTTCGAAAATATGAAAAAAAAATTAGCTAAAAATTAGGTGTCAACACACGTCCCATGCACGAATGGGTCACCTCCCATGCACGAATGGGTCACGTCCAATGCACGTAAGATGCCACATATCGTTCACAGATGGCCTCGGAGCCCTTCGTTCCCTTGGGCCGTGTCACAAGCATCTAAAATTCATTCAGTCAGAAAACAATTATATATATGAGTACGAGCAAGTAAGGAAATATAGTAACTATATAACATGAAGAAATTGAAGTGCATGAGTCGTTTGTAATAGCATGAAGGCTGTAATAATATGGATGCTTCCGTGATAAAGAACCTTGGTAATTGTGAAAATTTGCACTGCATAGGCTTCACGCGATCCAAGGTTGGCAAAGATGGTGATCAGGATATGTAATATCTATCATGGCTACTACAACTAAATACTATTGTCCCTTCTTGTTCGAGTATATAACATTTGTTGATATATAATCTAACTCATTCTCCTAACATGATATACTTCTAGTATGGTAATCGCCGATATCACGTCCTTCGAATTTTCAGGTGAATCCAGTTTCAGGACAATTTTAGCCATATGCATAGAAAGATCCAACGCAAACTTCTAACCTGTAACTAGACAATCCTCAACCTTGAACCCTGGGGCTGTAGGACATTGAGCCAATGTGCACTGATCATCTCCCACATGTCCCAACCACTCTGGACCGAGAACTTGTATTGATTGAAAGGCGAAATGGAGGAGCATTGCCATAACGGCGACTTCGGCATCTAGAGAAGACTATAAGACATAGTTGTACCGTACCCACCAACCCTTGAACCTCTGTTAAACATAAAAGTTGAAGAAGATCCCAACCGCACCCCAAATCGTGTAGTTCAGGACTGAGGCCGGTGGAATGAGTGATGCGCCGTCTATGATGATTGGCATGTTCATGTGCTGAATCCACTTTTTGTTGGGGAATCACCACAATAGGTACCAGACCGACACAAGGGCGAGCAGTTCGAAAATATTTAAAAAAAAATGAGCTAAAAATCATGTGTCAACACATGTCCCATGCACGAATGGGCCACGTCCCATGCACGAATGGGTCACGTCCAATGCACGTAAGATGCCATATATCGTTCACGGATGGGCTCGGAGCCCTTCGTTCCCATAGGTCATGTCACAAGCATTTGAAATTTATTCGCTAATAAAAAAATCAAATATAGGAAAAGGAGCAAGTAAGGAAATATAGTAACTATATAACATGAAGAAATTGACGAGCATGAGTCGTCTATAATAGCATGAACGCTGTAATAATATGGATGCTTCCGTGATAGAGAACCTTGATAATTGTGAAAATTTGCACTGCATAGGCTCCGCACGACTCAAGGTTGGCAAAGATGGTCATCAGAATATGTAATATCTATCATGGTTACTGCAACAAAAAACTATTGTCCCTTCTTCTTCGAGTATATAACATTTGTTGATATATAATCTAACTCATTCTCCTAACATGATGTACTTCTAGTACGGTAATCGACGATATCACGTCCTTGGAATTTTTAGGTGAATCGAGCTTAAGGACAGTTTTAGCCATATGCATAGAACGATCTAACGCAAACTTCTAACCTATAATTGGACAATCCTCAACCTTAAACACTGGGGATGTAGGATATTGAGCTAATGTGCACTGATCATTTCCCATAAGTCCCCACCACTCTGGATCGTGGACTTGTATTGATTGAAAGGCGAAATGGAGGAGCAATGCCATGACGACGACTTCGGCATCTAAAGCGGACTATAAGACGTAGTTGTACCGTGCCCACCAATCCTTAAACCTATGTTAAACATAAAAGTTAGAAGAAGATCCCGACCGCACCCCAAGCTGTGTAGTTCAGGACTGAGGCCGGTGGAATGAGTGATGCGCCGTCTATGATGATTGGCATGTTCGTGTGCTGAATCCACTTTTTGTTGGGGAATCGCCGCAATAGGTACCAGACCGACACAGGGGCGAGCAGTTCGAAAATATTAAAAAAATGAGCTAAAAATCAAGTGTCAACACATGTCCCATGCACGAATGGGCCACGTCCCATGCACGAATGGGCCACGTCCCATGCACGAATGGGCCACGTCCCATGCACGAATAGGTCACCTCCCATGCACGAATGGGTCTCGTCCAATGCACGTAAGACGCCATATATCGTTCACGGATGGGCTCGGAGCCCTTCGTTCCCATAGGTCATGTCACAAGCATTCGAAATTCATTCGCTAATAAAACAATTAAATATAGGAGAAGGAGCAAGTAAGGAAATATAGTAACTATATAACATGAAGAAATTGACATACATGAGTCGTCTATAATAGCATGAAGGCTGTAATAATATAAATGCTTCCGTGATAGAGAACCTTGATAATTGTGAAAATTTGCACTGCATAGGCTCCGCGCGACTCAAGGTTGGCAAAGATGGTCATCAGAATATGTAATATCTATCATGGTTACTACAACTAAATACTATTGTCCCTTCTTCTTCGAGTATATAACATTTGTTGATATATAATCTAACTCATTCTCCTAACATGATGTACTTCCAGTACGGTAATCGACGATATCACGTCCTTGGAATTTTTAGGTGAATCGAGCTTAAGGACAGTTTTATCCATATGCATAGAACGATCCAACGCAAACTTCTAACCTATAATTGGACAATCCTCAACCTTAAACCCTGGGGATGTAGGACATTGAGCTAATGTGCACTGATCATCTCCTACATGTCCCAACCACTCTGGACCGTGAACTTGTATTGATTGAAAGGCGAAATGGAGGAGCATTGCCATAACGGCGACTTCGGCATCTAGAGAAGACTATAAGACGTAGTTGTACCGTGCCCACCAACCCTTGAACCTCTGTTAAACATAAAAGTTGAAGAAGATCCCAACCGCACCCCAAGTCGTGTAGTTCAGGACTGAGGCCGGTGGAATGAGTGATGTGCCGTCTATGATGATTGGCATGTTCATGTGCTGAATCCACTTTTTGTTGGGGAATCGCCACAATAGGTACCGGACCGACACAGGGGCGAGCAGTTCGAAAATATTAAAAAAAAATGAGCTAAAAATCATGTGTCAACACATGTCCCATGCACGAATGGGCCACGTCCCATGTACGAATGACCACGTCCCATGCACGAATGGGTCACGTCGAATGCACGTAAGATGCCATATATCGTTCACGGATGGGCTCGGATCCCTTCGTTCCCATAGGTCATGTCACAAGCATTTGAAATTCATTCGCTAATAAAACAATCAAATATAGGAAAAGGAGCAAGTAAGGAAATATAGTAACTATATAACATGAAGAAATTGACATGCATGAGTCGTCTATAATAGCATGAAGGCTGTAATAATATGGATGCTTCCGTGATAGAGAAACTTGATAATTGTGAAAATTTGCACTGCATAGGCTCCGCGCGACTCAAGGTTGGCAAAGATGGTAATCAGAATATGTAATATCTATCATGGTTACTGCAACAAAAAACTATTGTCCCTTCTTTTTCGAGTATATAACATTTGTTGATATATAATTTAACTCATTCTCCTAACATGATGTACTTCCAGTACGGTAATCGACGATATCACGTCCTTGGAATTTTTAGGTGAATCGAGCTTAAGGACAGTTTTAGCCATATGCATAGAACGATCCAACGCAAACTTCTAACCTATAATTGGACAATCCTCAACCTTAAACCCTGGGGATGTAGGACATTGAGCTAATGTGCACTGATCATCTCCCACATGTCCCAACCACTCTGGACCGTGAACTTGTATTGATTGAAAGGCGAAATAGATGAGCATTGCCATAACGGCGACTTCTACATCTAGAGAAGACTATAAGACGTAGTTGTACCGTGCCCACCAACCCTTGAACCTCTGTTAAACATAAAAGTTGAAGAAGATCACGACCACACCCAGAGTCGTGTAGTTCAGGACTGAGGCCGGTGGAATGAGTGATGCACCATCTATGATGATTGGCATGTTCATGTGCTGAATCCACTTTTTGTTGGGGAATCGCCGCAATAGGTACCAAACCGACACAGGGGGGAGCAGTTCGAAAATATGAAAAAAAAATGAGCTAAAAATCAGGTGTCAACACATGTCCCATGCACGAATGGGCCACGTCCCATGCACGAATGGGCCACGTCCGATGCACAAATGGGTCACGTCCAATGCACGTAAGACGCCATACATCGTTCATGGATGGGCTCGGAGCCCTTCGTTCCCATAGGTCATGTCACAAGCATTTGAAATTCATTCGCTAATAAAACAATTAAATATAGGAAAAGGAGCAAGTAAGGAAATATAGTAACTATATAACATGAAAAAATTGACGTGCATGAGTCGTCTATAATAGCATGAACTCTGTAATAATATAGATGCTTCCGTGATAGAGAACCTTGATAATTATGAAAATTTGCACTGCATAGGCTCCGCGCGACTCAAGGTTGGTAAAGATGGTAATCAGAATATGTAATATCTATCATGGTTACTGCAACAAAAAACTATTGTCCCTTCTTTTTCGAGTATATAACATTTGTTGATATATAATTTAACTCATTCTCCTAACATGATGTACTTCCAGTACGGTAATCGACGATATCACGTCCTTGGAATTTTTAGGTGAATCGAGCTTAAGGACAGTTTTAGCCATATGCATAGAACGATCCAACGCAAACTTCTAACCTATAATTGGACAATCCTCAACCTTAAACCCTGGGGATGTAGGACATTGAGCTAATGTGCACTGATCATCTCCCACATGTCCCAACCACTCTGGACCGTGAACTTGTATTGATTGAAAGGCGAAATAGATGAGCATTGCCATAACGGCGACTTCTGCATCTAGAGAAGACTATAAGACGTAGTTGTACCGTGCCCACCAACCCTTGAACCTCTGTTAAACATAAAAGTTGAAGAAGATCACGACCACACCCAGAGTCGTGTAGTTCAGGACTGAGGCCGGTGGAATGAGTGATGCACCATCTATGATGATTGGCATGTTCATGTGCTGAATCCACTTTTTGTTGGGGAATCGCCGCAATAGGTACCAAACCGACACAGGGGCGACCAGTTCGAAAATATGAAAAAAAAATGAGCTAAAAATCAGGTGTCAACACATGTCCCATGCACGAATGGGCCACGTCCCATGCACGAATGGGTCACGTCCAATGCATGTAAGACGCCATACATCGTTCATGGATGGGCTCGGAGCCCTTCGTTCCCATAGGTCATGTCACAAGCATTTGAAATTCATTCGCTAATAAAACAATTAAATATAGGAAAAGGAGCAAGTAAGGAAATATAGTAACTATATAACATGAAAAAATTGACGTGCATGAGTCGTCTATAATAGCATGAACTCTGTAATAATATAGATGTTTCCGTGATAGAGAACCTTGATAATTATGAAAATTTGCACTGCATAGGCTCCGCGCGACTCAAGGTTGGTAAAGATGGTAATCAGAATATGTAATATCTATCATGGTTACTGTAACAAAATACTATTGTCCCTTCTTCTTTGAGTATATAACATTTGTTGATATATAATCTAACTCATTTTCCTAACATGATGTACTTCCAGTACGGTAATCGAACATATCACGTCCTTTGAAATTTTAGGTGAATCGAGCTTAAGGACAGTTTTAGCCATATGCATTGAACGATCCAACGCAAACTTCTAACCTATAATTGGACAATCCTCAACCTTAAACTCTGGGGATGTAGGACATTGAGCTAATGTGCACTGATCATCTCCCACATGTCCCAACCACTATGGACCGTGAACTTGTATTGATTGAAAGGCGAAATGGAGGAGCATTGCCATAACGGCGACTTCGGCATCTAGAGAAGACTATAAGACGTAGTTGTACCGTGCCCACCAACCCTTTGAACCTCTGTTAAACATAAAAGTTGAAGAAGATCCCGACCGCACCCCAAGTCGTGTAGTTCAAGGCTGAGGCCGATGGAATGAGTGATGCGCCGTCTATGATGATTGGCATGTTCATGTGCTGAATCCACTTTTTGTTGGGGAATCACCGCAACAGGTACCAGACCGGCACAAGGGCGAGCAGTTCGAAAATATGAAAAAAAAGAGCTAAAAATCAGGTGTCAACAAACGTCCCATACACGAATGGGCCACGTACCATGCACGAATAGGTCACCTCCCATGCACAAATGGGTCACGTCCAATGCACGTAAGACGCCATATATCGTTCACGGATGGGCTCAGAGCCTTTTGTTCCCTTGGGCCGTGTCACAAGCATCTAAAATTCATTCTGTAAGAAAACAATTAAATATAGGGGAATGAGTAAGTGAGAAAATATAGTAACTCTATAACATGAAGAAATTGAAGTGCATGAGTCGTCTGTAATAGCATGAAGGCTGTAATAATATGGATGCTTCCGTGATAGAGAACAGTGGTAATTGTGAAAATTTGCACTGCATAGGCTTCGCGTGACCCAAGTTTGGTAAAGATGGTGATCAGGATATGTAATATCTATCATGGTTACTACAACTAAATACTATTGTCCCTTCTTCTTCGAGTATATAAAATTTGTTGATATATAGTCTAACTCATTCTCCTAACATGATGTACTTCCAGTATGGTAATCGTCGATATCACGTCCTTTGAATTTTCAAGTGAATCGAGTTTAAGGACAGTTTTAGCCATATGCATAGAAAGATCCAACGCAAACTTCTAACCTATAACTGGACAATCCTCAACCTTGAACCCTGGGGCTCTAGGACATTGAGTCAATGTGCACTCATCATCTCCCATAAGTCCCGACCACTCTGGACCGTGGACTTGTATTGATTGAAAGGCGAAATAAAGGAGCATTGCCATAACGGCAACTTCGGCATCTAGAGCGAACTATAAGACATAGTTATACCGTGCCCACCAACCCTTGAACCTCCCGTAAACATACAAGTTGAAGAAGATCCCGACCGCACCCTAAGTCGTGTAGTTCAGGACTAAGGCCGGTGGAATGAGTGATGCGCCGTCTCTGATGATTGGCATGTTCATGTGCTGAATCTAATTTTTATTGGAGAATCGCCGCAACATGTACCAGGCGGATACAGGGGCGAGTAATCCGAAAATATGAAAAAAAAAATGAGCTAAAAATCAAGTATCAACACACGTCCTATGCACGAATGGGCCACGTCCCATGCACGAATGGGTCACGTCCAATGCACGTAAGACGCCATATATCGTTCACGGATGGGTTCGGAGCCCTTCGTTCCCATAGGTCATGTCACAAGCATTTGAAATTCATTCGCTAATAAAACAATTAAATATAGGAGAAAGAGCATGTAAGGAAATATAGTAACTATATAACATGAAGAAATTGACGTGCATGAGTCGTCTATAATAGCATGAAGGCTGTAATAATATAGATGCTTCCATGATAGAGAACCTTGATAATTGTGAAAATTTGCACTGCATAGGCTCCGCGCGACTCAAGGTTGGCAAAGATGGTAATCAAAATATGTAATATCTGTCATGGATACTGCAACTAAATACTATTGTCCCTTCTTCTTCGAGTATATAACATTTGTTGATATATAATCTAACTCATTCTCCTAACATAATGTACTTTCAGTACGGTAACCGAACATATCACGTCCTTTGAATTTTTAGGTGAATCGAGCGTAAGGACAGTTTTAGCCATATGCATAGAACGATCCAACGCAAACTTCTAACCTATAATTGGACAATCCTCAACCTTAAACCCTGGGGATGTAGGACATTGAGCAAATGTGCACTGATCGTTTCCCACAAGTCCCCACCACTCTGAATCGTGGACTTGTATTGATTGAAAGGCGAAATGGAGGAGCATTGCCATAATAGTGACTTCGGCATCTAGAGCGGACTATAAGACGTAGTTGTACCGTGCCCATCAACCCTTGAACCTCCTTTAAACATAAAAGTTGAAGAAGATCCCGACCGCACCCCAAGTGGTGTAGTTCAGGACTGAGGCCGGTGGAATTAGTGATGCGCCATCTATGATGATTGGCATGTTCATGTGCTGAATCCACTTTTTGTTGGGGAATCGCCGCAACAGGTACCATACCGACACAGGGGCGAGCAGTCCGAAAATATGAAAAGAAAAATAAGTTAAAAATCAAGTGTCAACAAACGTCTCATACACGAATGGGCCACGTCCCATGCACGAATATGTCACGTCCAATGCACGTAAGACGCCATGTATCATTTACGGATGGGCTCGGAGCCTTTTGTTCCCTTGGGCCGTGTCACAAGCATCTAAAATTCATTCGGTAAGAAAACAATTAAATATAGGGGAATGAGCAAGTGAAAAAATATAGTGACTATATAACATGAAGAAATTGACGTGCATGAGTCGTCTATAATAGCATGAAGGATGTAAAAATATAGATGCTTCCGTGTTAGAGAACCTTGATAATTGTGAAAATTTGCACTGCATAGGCTCCGCGCGACTCAAGGTTGGCAAAGATAGTGATCATGATATGTAATATCTATCATGATTACTGCAACTAAAAACTATTGTCTCTTTGTTTTCGAGTATATAACATTTGTGGATATATAATCTAACTCATTCTCCTAACATGATGTACTTCGAGAATGGTAATCGTCGATATCACGTCCTTTGAATTTTTAGGGGAATCGACTTTAAGGATAGTTTTAGCCATATGCATAGAATGATCCAACGCAAACTTCTAACCTATAACTAGACAATCCTCAATCTTGAACCCTGGGGCTGTAGGACATTAAGTCAATGTGCACTGATTATCTCCCACAAGTCCCCACCACTCTGGACCGTGGACTTGTATTGATTGAAAGGCGAAATGGAGGAACATTGCCATAATAGCAACTTCGGCATCTAGAGCAGACTATAAGATGTAGTTGTACCGTGTCCACCAACGCTTGAACCTCCTGTAAATATACAAGTTGAAGAAGATCCCGACCGCACCTCAAGTTTTGTAGTTCAGGACTGAGGTCAATGGAATGAGTGATGCACCGTCTATGATGATTGGCATGTTCATGTGCTGAATCCACTTTTTGTTGGCGAATCGCCGCAACATGTACCAGGTGGATACAGGGGCAAGCAATTCGAAAATATTTAAAAAAATGAGCTAAAAATCAGATGTCAACATACGTCCCATACATGAATGGGCCACGTCCCATGCACGAATGGATCACCTCCCATGCACGAATGGGTCACGTCTTAGGGTGAGCGGTTCCCGGTCCAATCTGGTTCCAAGGTAGAACCGGGACCCGGACCGAGAGAACCGGTTTTCAATTTTGGGAATCGCGGACCGGACCGGTTGGTTCTAGGACCGGGAACCGGTTACTTAGAGTTTAGGGTTTTTTTTTGTCAAACACTTTAGGTTTAATTCACATTTTGCTAATTTTTGTCAATAAATTTATGTCAATGAAGTTCACTTAGGGTTTAATTCACATTTTACTTTTTTTTATCAATGAATTTATGATAATGAAGTTCACCTAGAGTTTAATTCACATTTTATTAATTTTTTTAAAGAAAAAATAACAAAAATACTTTACCCAAAAAAAAAACAAAAATATATATAAAAGAGTTGGTCCGGTCCGGTCCGGTTCCCCCTTAGAACCGGGAACTGGACTGACTGGAAATCGGTTATGATTTTAGGAACCGGGAACTAGACCAATAGTCCCGAGAACCGGACCAAACTCGTCAGTCCGGTCCGGTCCGGTCCGGTCCCGGTCACGGTTTGGGTGGTCCAAGTTGCTCATCCCTAGTCACGTCCAATGCATGTAAGACGTCATATATCGTTCACGGATGAGCTTGGAGCCCTTCTTCCCTTGGGCCGTGTCACAAGCATCTAAAATTCATTCGGTAATAAAATAATTAAATATAGGGGAATGAGCAAGCGAGGAAATATAGTAACTATATAACATGCAGAAATTGAAGTGCATGAGTCATCTGTAATAGCATGAAGGCTGTAATAATAAAGAAGCTTCCGTGATAGAGAACCTTGGTAATTATGAAAATTTGCACTGCATAGGCTCTGCGCGACCCAAGGTTGGCAAAGATGATGATCAGGATATGTAATATCTATCATGGTTATTGCAACTAAATACTATTGTCCCTGCTTCTTTGAGTATACAATATTTGTTGATATATAATCTAACTCATTCTCCTAACATGATGTACTTCCAATATGGCAATCGCTGATATCACGTCCTTTGAATTTTCAGGCGAATCGAGTTTAAGGACAATTTTAGCCATGTGCATAGAATGATCCAACGCAAACTTCTAACCTATAACTGGACAATCCTCAACCTTAAACCCTGGGGCTCTAGGACATTGAGCCAATGTGCACTGAACATCTCCCACAAGTCCCCACCACTCTGGACCGTGGACTTGTATTGATTGAAAGGCGAAATGGAGGAGCATTGCCATAACGGCGACATCGGCATCTAGAGTAGACTATAAGACGTTGTTGTACCGTGCCCACCAACCCTTAAACCTCCTGTAAACATAAAAAATAAGGAAGATCCAGACCGCACCCCAAGTCGTGTAGTTCAGGACTGAGGCCGGTGGAATGAGCGATGCACCGTCTATGATGATTGGCATGTTCATGTGCTGAATCCACTTTTTGTTGGGGAATCGCCGCAACAGGTACTGGACGGATACAGGGGCAAGCAATTCGAAAATATGAAAAAAAAATGAACTAAAAATCAGGTATCAACACACGTCCCATGCACGAATAGGTCACCTTCCATGCACATAAGACGCCATATATCGTTCACAGATGGGGTCGGAGCCCTTCGTTCCCTTAGGCCGTGTCATTAGCATCTGAAATTCATTCGGAAAGAAAACAATTATATATAGCGAAATGAGCAAGTAAGGAAATATAGTAACTATATAACATGAAGAAATTGAAGTGCATGAGTCGTCTATAATAGCATGAAGGTTGTAATAATATGGATGCTTCCGTGACAGAGAACCTTGGTAATTGTGAAAATTTGCACTGCATAGGCTCCGCACGACCCAAGTTTGGCAAAGATGATGATCAGGATATGTAATATCTATCATGGTTACTGCAACTAAATACTATTGTCCCTTCTTCTTCGAGTATATAAAATTTGTTGATATATAATCTAACTCATTCTCCTAACATGATGTACTTCCAGTATGGTAATCTTCGATATCACGTCCTTTGAATTTTCAGGTGAATCGAGTTTAAGGACAGTTTTAGCCATATGCATAGAATGATCCAACGCAAACTTCTAACCTATAACTGGACAATCCTCAACTTTGAACCCTGGGGTTGTAGGACATTGAGTCAATGTGCACTCATCATCTCCCACAAGTCCCGACCACTCTGGACCGTGGACTTGTATTGATTGAAAGGCGAAATAGAGGAGCATTGCCATAGCAGCAACTTCGGCATCTAGAGCGGGCTATAAGACATAGTTGTACCGTGCCCACCAACCCTTGAGCCTCCTGTAAACACACAAGTTGAAGAAGATCCCGACCGCACCCTCAGTCGTGTAGTTCAGGACTAAGGCCGGTGGAATGAGTGATGTGCCGTATCTGATGATTGGCATGTTCATGTACTGAATCCACTTTTTGTTGGAGAATCGCCGCAACATGTACCAGGCGGATACTGGGGCGAATAATCCGAAAATATGAAAAAAAATGAGCTAAAAATAAAGTGTCAACATACGTCCTATGCACGAATAGGCCACGTTCAATGCACGAATGGGTCACGTCCAATGCACGTAAGACACTATATGTTGTTCACGGATGGGCTCGGTGCCCTTCGTTTCCTTAGGCCGTGTCACAAGCATCTAAAATTCATTTGGTAAGAAAACAATTAAATATAGGGGAATGAACAAGCGAGGAAATATAGTAACTATATAACATGCAGAAATTGAAGTGCATGAGTCATCTGTAATAGCATGAATGCTATAATAATATATATGTTTCCGTGATAGAGAACCTTGGTAATTGTGAAAATTTGCACTGCATAGGCTCCGCGCGACCCAGGATTGGTAAAGATGGTGATCAGGATATGTAATATCTATCATGGTTACTGCAACTAAATACTATTGTCCCTTTTTCTTCGAGTATATAACATTTGTTGATATATAATCTAACTCATTCTCCTAACATGATGTACTTCCAATATGGCAATTGCCGATATCACGTCTTTTGAATTTTCAGGTGAATCGAGTTTAAGGACAGTTTTAGCCATGTACATAGAATGATCCAACGCAAACTTCTAATCTATAACTGGACAATCCTTAACCTTGAACCCTATGGCTGTAGGACATTGAGTCAATGTTCACTCATCATCTCCCATAAGTCCCCACCACTTTGGACCGTGGACTTGTATTGATTGAAAGGCAAAATGGAGGAGCATTGCCATAACGACGACTTCGGCATCTAGAGCGGACTATAAGACGTAGTTGTACCGTGCCCACCAACCATTGAAACTCCTATAAATATAAAAGATGAAAATGATCCCGACCGTACCCCAAGTCGTGTAGTTCAAGACTGAGGCCGGTGGAATGAGTGATGCGCCGTCTATGATGATTGGCATGTTCATGTACAGAATCCACTTTTTGTTGGGGAATCACCGCAACATGTACCAGACGGATACAGGAGCGAGTAATTCGAAAATATGAAAAAAAAAAATGAGCTAAAAATCAAGTGTCAACATACGTCCAATGCACGAATGGGCCAAGACCAATGCACGGATGGGTCACCTCCCATGCACGAATAGGTCACGTCCAATGCACTTAAGACGCCATATATCGTTCAAGGATGGGCTTGAAGCCCTTCGTTCCTTTGGGTCATATCATAAGCATCTAAAATTCATTCGGTAAGAAAACAATTAAATATAGGGGAAGGAGCAAGTAAGGAAATATAGTAACTATATAACATGAAGAAAATGAAGTGCATGAGTCGTTTGTAATAGCATGAAGGGTGTAATAATATGGATGCTTCCGTGATAGAGAACCTTGGTAATTGTGAAAATTTTCACTGCATAGGCTCCGCGCGACCCAAGGTTGGTAAAGATGGTGATCAGGATATGTAATATCTATCATGGTTACTGCAACTAAATTCTATTGTCCCTTTTTCTTCGAGTATATAACATTTGTTGATATATAACCTAACTCATTCTCCTAACATGATGTACTTTCAGTATGGTAATCATCAATATCACGTCCTTTGAATTTTCAGGTGAATCGAGTTTCAGGACAGTTTTTGCCATATGCATCGAATGATCCAACGCAAACTTCTAACCTATAACTGGACAATCCTTAACCTTGAACCCTGGGGCTGTAGGACATTGAGTCAATGTGCACTGGTCATCTCCCACAAGTCCCCACCACTCTGGACCGTGGACTTGTATTGATTGAAAGGCGAAATGGAGGAGCATTACCGTAACAGCGACTTTGGCATCTAGAGCGGACTATAAGACGTAGTTGTACTGTGCCCACTAACCCTTGAACCTCCTGTAAACATACAAGTTGAAGAAGATCCCGACCGCCCCCCAAGTCGTGTAGTTCAGGACTGAGGCTGGTGGAATGAGTAATGCGTCATCTATGGTGATTGGCATGCTCATGTGCTGAATCCACTTTTTATTGGGGAATCGCCGCAACAGGTACCGGACGGATACAGGGGCAAGCAATTCGAAAATATAAAAAAATAAGCTAAAAATCAGGTGTCAACAGACGTCCCATGCACGAATGGGCCACGTCCCATACACGAATGTGTCACGTCCAATGCACGTAAGACGCCATATATCGTTCACGGATGGACTTTAAGCACTTCGTTCCCTTGGGACTTGTTACAAGCATATGAAATTCATTCAGTAAGAAAACAATTAAATATAGGGGTACGAGCAAGTAAGGAAATATAGTAAGTATATAACATGAAGAAATTGAAGTGCATGAGTCGTCTGTAATAGCATGAAGGCTGTAATAATATGAATGCTTCCGTGATAGAGAATATTGGTAATTGCCAAAATTTGCACTGCATAGGCTCCGCGCGACCCAAGTTTGGCAAAGATGGTGATCAGGATATGTAATATCTATCATGGTTACTACAACTAAATACTATTGTCCCTTCTTCTTTAAGTATATAACATTTGTTGATATATAATCTAACTCATTCTCCTAACATGATGTACTTCCAGTATGGTAATCGCCGATATCACGTCCTTTGAATTTTCAGGTGAATCGAGTTTAAGGACAGTTTTAGCCATGTGCATAGAAGGATCCAATGCAAACTTCTAACCTATAACTGGACAATCCTCAACCTTGAACCCTGAGGTTATAGGACATTGAGCTAATGTGCACTGATCATCTCTCACAAGTCCCCACCACTCTGGACCGTGGACTTATATTGATTGAAAGGCGAAATGGAGGAGCATTGCCATAACGACAACTTCGGCATCTAGAGCGGTCTATAAGACGTAGTTGTACCGTGCCCACCAGCCCTTGAACCTCCTGTAAACGTAAAAGATGAAGAAGATCACGACCGCACCCCAAGTCGTGTAGTTCAGGGCTGAGGCCGGTGGAATGAGTGATGCGCCGTCTATGATGATTGGCATGTTCATGTGCTGAATCCACTTTTTTTGGGGAATCGCCGCAATAGGTACTAGACCGACACAGGGGTGTCGCGACCTACCTGTCGAGGGCCGAACTCGATAAGGCTGGTTTAGAGATAAGTGTTTATGAAACGGTTCATATGGCACATCATAAAAAATGACTTTACTTAAGCATAAATCTTTTGGTTATCCATATGGCCCATTGATCATGAACGTGGATTTTTCCTAAATCCATATCTCGCGTGATAGCGGATCGATTTTATCTTTTTGAGGAGTCGCCACTAGCCTAGGTCGGGGGTCGGCTAGAATACCTAATCGAAACGTGGAAGTTTCTTTTCGGTTTCTACGAAAACCAGAGATCATGAGTTCGGGGACTAGCTTACGTTAATATTTCTATTAGCACCCTTTCGGTACCACTAAACTTATCATGGTTGTTATCTAAGTTGTCATGCATTTATTCTTTACCATTTTCATATTAAAGTCTTAGTCCACTAGGTGATCATGCATCTTGTTTTTGTATTTTTGTTTAAGATTCTAGACTAATCCTATCTTAGTCTAGAAAAAGAAAGAAACAATCAATTGTCTTGAAAGACATTTCGTAAAGTAAACACTCAAAGTATTGAAAAAACGAGCTAATTTTAAGTGCGAAAAAGTAAAACCCGCAACTCATCGAGTGTTTATTACAACACAAATTAAAAACCCGAAACATGATCGGGTATGAATGAATTGAGTACAAATTGAAACCGGATTGGACATCGGTCTATCACTACCATTAAGTGAATATAAATTGAGACCGGATTGGACATCGATCAATCGCCTTAGTCTTTTACAATTTTGGATTATCCCCTCCATGGATTGCCTCTCGGGTGTCGGCGTTTACATTCACAACATAAATTCACGACAAACAATATACAAAGGAATAGCCAAAGAAAAGCATTGATACAAACAATTCATTAGTCAAGCACGGGCCTCGGGATCGGCCTTTGTTTTTCATGTATTTCGATTCACCAACCACCTAATTATCTAACATTATTTGATTAATGGTTAACGATAATAGGCTATCATTTGCATTCACAAAACGGCAACTCATATCAATTAACCCCTAAAGTCGGGTTCTAAATGACCATAACGGGCTACCCGCCGAACATGCACCGGGCCTAACATTCATCTAATAAACACATGCATAGCAATGAAATAAGCATGCATTCAGGCCCATGGGCCTTATTTCGAAGCCAATTAAGCAATGAGAAGTGTGCTTCATAAAGAGACCACTTATTCAGTTATTATCTAATTCGGATTGCTTCTGTTCAGATGTGATTAACTAACCCAATGATGTCCAAATGAAGTGATTCATGTGTCATTAGAAAGCTTATGACATGAGGATCAAAAGTTAAGCAGACCATTTTTTCTAAATCCCCACCAATTTTCACGAAAATGACAAATTTACCCTCGGTGACAAACTGGACCCAGTTCTGTTAGGGATTTCAAAATAATGGCGGGAAAAATAACGAAATTTATCAAAACCATGTGAAAATTTTTATGCAGTTAAGATTCTCTGTGTGTAACAACTTTTATATTTTTAGTTTTTGCTAAAAAGTCCTCTAAAATTTTATAAAATTCGGTTTTCACAAAGGACTCAACTCCAAATCAAATTTTAACCCGAGAAAACCTTATATGAAATCTTTAGCAAATTGACGCTCTAAAATTTGTTATTAGGCCCTCAAAATTTTCAGCCAACATACTGAGATCCCAATGAACAACTTTGCAATTTTGATTTTTTGCAAAAAAGGACTCTAACTTTATCAAATTCGGAAAAACATCTTTTGAATTCCAAAGGAATGAAAATCAGATTTGAACACAGATACTGATTAGATCATAAAAATTCCTTTTGAAAATTAAAATGAATTCTAATTTTTATGAAATTAGTATCAATGGAAAGATCTAGATCTCAGTGTGAACTTTCATGAAGAAAACTTTTTCATATTTTGAACACACGAATTTATGAAAATCGAAGAACACACGGAGGTTAGTCAGAAACCAGTCTGTCATCAGATTTATGCATAGATGACGTTGCAGATCTTACAATGCTAACATGCTTGGAATTTTATGAAAATTTTATGATGAACAGATTAAGATGTGCTTTACGATTTTCGTGAAGAAAGTTTTTTCAAAAAACGATCGTAAAAAATCAGAAAAATCATAGAACAGCACAACATCAATCAGGAATACATCAGAACAGACTTGAACATCACATTCCAGATTCTGATCCTAACTTTCGAAAAAGTTTTGACATAGCAAACTAAGTCCGATTGAGGCATGCAATATATCAAATCGAATCTTAAGACATGTTTTACGATTTTCTAGTTCATCATTTCACAAGATTTCGATATTAACGAGCTAAAATTAGCATCCCAAACATGCAGGTTTCTCTGTACACGAATTTACAGAACAACATCCAAGTTTACTTACCTTGTTTAACGATGCTCCGACGTGTAATTGAGCGATCCGGTCTCCGTATTCAGATCAAAAGCAGCACGGAGAAGTCTCGGAAAGCTCAACAAACCTATGAGAATAGATTGCACAAACTATAGTGAGAATGGATTCGATTTCGCACTGATGAACTAATAACGGAAAATCAAGTCAAAAGACGCGATCCGGTGGCTGTTCAACGAGAAGCCGGCCACCACAGCGACATGAAGACGCCGAGGAATGCTGCTGGAGGATGCCGATCGGCCAGTTCAGCCGCTTGAACCGGCTAATTGAATCACCGGCGACCAAGCCAATGATGCTGCCGTGGAGGAAATCTCGCCGGAATGAGGAGCTTCGGCCACCAGCAAGCTTGGCTGATTTTGCGACTGGCTTTGTCTCACCGTGGGGTATGACGGTGAGGCAATGGTTCGCCGGAAAATGGCCGGCGAAGAGGCGAGATGGCCGGTGGCCGAGAGAGAGAGAATTCAGATCTGAAAATGAGAGTCCCCCCTAAAATTTGGAGGGAAAGAAAAACTATATCCTCCCATCAACTTTGAATCCTAGCCCTTAGATTGATCCAATGGCCTAGAATGCATCCTTAATGATTAAAAATATTCCTTAAGGGCTAAAGATTGGTGACATGGCATTATGGATGGACATGATCGATTCTAAATGAATGGCCATGATTGATTTGCTTATCCCCTAATTAATTTGCTTAATCCTTAAAGAAGGACATTTAAGTAATTTCACTTAGGGGCGTTTTCATAATTTTCAATTAATGGCATTTTTGTCATTTTTGGGCTCAAAAGGATGGGGCTGGCCTTAGCTAGTCGGAATGACCCGCCAATCGCTGGATTTTCGATCGGAAAATGGCCAGTCCGATCTGACCGGTTCAATTCGAATTAAATCTGTTTGTCCCGAGTTTGGCCGAGTTGAACCGGTTCAATTCTTGGTTCCATTTGTTCCAATTTTGTACAATTTGATCTCTATCATGATTAATTGACCCCATTAATATTGAATTCGATCAAATTGGATTGAACCGATTTGAAATTCATGCACAAATTGATCCAATTTAACTTGTTTAACTCAATTGTTCTTGAATTTGGGTAATTGCACGGCCAAGCTAGACTAATAAATTTAATTGAAGTCCAATTAGCCAAATTGAGTCTCGATTCATCAAATTGAATATTAGTCTAGAGTGAGTCAAGTTGAATTGCACTAATTGGACCGATTACTCTTAGACTTCTTAATCATTAGATCATTAAATTGATCAAATTGACTCAAATTCATGTGAATCTTCCAAAATTGATCTTGAATTTGGATTTGATATAAGAAATTAGACTCATTCGTGTCTCAATTGCGGAAATCATGAAAAATCGATCCAAATCACTAATTAGGGCCAAAATTGGGGGTTTTTGTGTTTGGCTTGGAATTACAAAATTTATTCCAAAATTGAATATAAGATGACCTCTAGATCAAATGTTGTGAAGAAAACTAACCTAAAAAATGACTAGAAATGAGTAATTTCAATTTTGGCCGATTTGAACTAAATTCCGCAAATTCGGAAAAAGTTGATTCTAAATCGATTTTTGTAAAATTTCACATGCCAAAGGTAAATTGAATATAAAATAAGATGATTTTTGGATTTTTTTATTTTTCAATTTTTTTGGTCAGAGGTTTGACCAAAAGTCAAACCCTAATTAACTTTTCACCAGGAGTTTGATTTTATGATCAAATCTTTGAATTTTTCTGAAATTTCCACTTCTAAAGTGAAATTAAACTTGAACGGAGTCTTTTTATGCGAAAAGCCCCAATTTGACCCCGGTTGACTTTTGGTCAAAGGGTTGACCAAAAACTCAACGCGAAAATCAACCGTTTGACTTTTCGAGTTTTTGCATGAAATGAATAGAAAATCATCTACAGAAGCTAGGCCAACAAACAGAATTAAAAAACGACACTTTTTGTTCAAGAAACGGGTTCCGTCGCGATCAGAAACCATAATCTCAAATTTTCTACTTTTAATGACACGTTGGCTAAAAATTAGGTGTCAACAAGGGGCACGCAATTCGAAAATATGAAAAAAAAAAATAAGCTAAAAATCAGGTATCAACACACGTCCCATGCACGAATGGGTCACGTCCCATGCACGAATGGATCACGTCCCATGCACGAATGGGTCACGTCCAATGCACATAAGACGCCATATAACGCTCATGGATGGGCTCGGAGCCCTTCATTCCCTTGGGCCGTGTCACAAGTATCTAAAATTCATTCGGTAAGAAAACAATTAAATATAGGGGAATGAGCAAGTAAGGAAATATAGTAACTATATAACATGAAATTAAAGTGCATGAGTCGACTGTAATAGCATGAAGGCCGTAATAATATAGATGCTTCCGTGATAGAGAACCTTGGTAAATGTAAAAATTTGCACTGCATAGGCTCCGCGCGACCCAAGGTTGGCAAAGATGGAGATCAGGATATGTAATCTCTATCACGGTTACTACAATTAAATAATATTGTCCCTTCTTCTTCGAGTATATAACATTTGTTGATATATAATCTAACTCATTCTCCTAACATGATGTACCTCCAGTATGGTAATCGCCGATATTACATCCATTGAATTTTCAGGTGAATCAAGTTTAAGGACAGTTTTAGCCATATGCATAGAACGATCCCACAGAAACTTCTAATCTATAACTGGACAATCCTCAACCTTAAACCCTAGGGCTGTAGAACATTGAGCCAATGTGCACTGATCATCTCCCACAAGTCTCCACCACTATGGACCGTGGACTTGTATTGATTGAAAGGTGAAATGGAGGAGCATTGCCATAACAGCGACTTCGGTATCTAGAGCGGACTATAAGACATAGTTGTACCGTACCCACCAACCCTTGAACCTCCTATAAACTTACAAGTTGAAGAAGATTCCGACCGCACCCAAGTCGTGTAGTTCAGGACTAAGGCCGGTGGAATGAGTGATACGTCGTCTATGATGATTGGCATGTTCATGTGTTGAATCCACTTTTTGTTGGGGAATCGCCGTAACAAGTACCAGACCGACACAAGGGCGAGCAATTCGAAAATATGAAAAAAAAATGAGATAAAAATCTGGTGTCAACACACGTCCCATGCACGAATGGGTCACATCCTATGCACGAATGTGTCACATCCTATGCACGAATGTGTCACGTTCAATGCACGCAAGACGCCAAATATCGGTCACGGGTAGGCTCGGAGCCCTTTGTTCCCTTGGGCCTTCTCACAAGTATCTGAAATTCATTCAGTAAGAAAACAATTAAATATAGAGGAATGAGCAAGTAAGGAAATATAGTAACTATATAACATGAAGAAATTGAAGTGCATGAGTCGCCTGTAATAGCATGAAGGCCGTAATAATATGGATGCTTATGTGATATAGAACCTTGGTAATTGTGAAAATTTGCAATGCATAGGCTCCGCGCGACCCAAGGTTGGCAAAGATGGTGATCAGGATATGTAATATCTATCATGGTTACTGTAACTAAATACTATTGTCCCTTCTTTTTCGAATATATAACATTTGTTGATATATAATCTAATTCATTCTCCTAACATGATGTACTTCCAGTATGGTAATCGCCGATATCACATCTTTTGAATTTTCAGGCGAATCAAGTTTAAGGATAGTTTTAGCCATTTACGTAGAACAATCCAACGCAAACTTCTAACCTATAACTGGACAATCCTTAACCTTGAACCGTGGGGCTGTAGGACATTGAGCCAATGTGCACTGATCATCTCCCACAAGTCCCCCCGACTCTCGACCGTGGACTTGTATTGATTAAAAGGAGAAATGGAGGAACATTTCCATAACGGCGACTTCGGCATCTAGAGCGGACTATCAGATGTAGTTGTACCGTGCCCACCAACCCTTAAACCTCCTATAAATATAAAAGATGAAGATGATCCCGACTGCACCCCAAGTCGTGTAGTTAAGGATCGAGGCCAATGGAATGAGTGATGCGCCGTCTATGATGATTGGCATGGTCATGTGCTGAATCCACTTTTTGTTGGGGAATAGCCGCAACATGTACCCGACCGACACAGGGGCAAGCAATTCGAAAATGTGAAAAAAAAATGATCTAAAAATCAGGTGTCGACACACGTTCCATGCACGAATGGGCACGTCCCATGCGCGAATGGGTCACGTCCCATGCACGAATGGGTCACGTCCAATGCACGTAAGACGCCATATATCGTTCACGGATGGGCTCGGAGCCCTCCATTCCCTTGGGCCGTGTCACAAGCATCTGAAATTCATTTGGTGAGAAATCAATTAAATATAGGGGAATGAGCAAGTGAGGAAATATAGTAACTATATAACATGAAGAAATTGAAGTGCATGAGTCATCTGTAATAGCATAAAGACTGTAATAATATGGATGCTTCCTTGATAGAGAACCTTGGTAATTGTGAAAATTTGTACTACATAGGCTCCGCACGACCCAAGGTTGGCAAAGATGGTGATCAGGATATGTAATATCTATCATGGTTATTGCAACTAAATACTATTGTCCCTTCATCTTCGAGTATATAACATTTGTTGATATGTAATCTAATTCATTCTCCTAACATAATGTACTTCCAGTATGGTAATCGCCGATATCACGTCCTTTGAATTCAGGTGAATAGTTTAAGGACAATTTTAGCCATTTGCATAGAATGATCCAACGTAAACTCATAACCTATTACTCGACAATCCTCAACCTTGAACCCTGGGGTTGTAGGACAATGAGCCAATGTGCACTAACCATCTCCCACAAGTCCCCACCACTCTGGACCGTGAACTTGTATTGATTCAAAGGCGAAATGGAGGAGCATTGCCTTAACGGCGACTTCGGCATCTAGATCGGACTATAAGACGTAGTTGTACCGTGCCCACCAACCCTTGAACCTCCTATAAACACACAAGTTGAAGAAGATGCCGACCGAACCCCAAGTCGAGTAGTTCAGGACTGAGGCCGGTGGAATTAGTGATGCGCCGTCTATGATGATTGGCATGTTCATGTGCTGAATCCACTTTTTGTTGGGTAATCGCCGCAACAGGTACGAGACCAACACAGGGGCAAGCAGTTCGAAAATATAAAAAAAAAAGGATCTAAAAATCAGATGTCAACACACGTCCCATACACGAATGGGTCACGTCCCATGCACGAATGGATCACGTCCATTGCACGTAAGACGCCATATATCGTTCACAGATGGGCTCGGAGCCCTTCGTTCCCTTGGACCGTGTCACAAGCATTTAAAATTC
Source organism: Syzygium jambos (assembly GCA_031216235.1). NCBI lineage: Eukaryota > Viridiplantae > Streptophyta > Magnoliopsida > Myrtales > Myrtaceae > Syzygium > Syzygium jambos. The sequence continues at coordinate 22,419,163 of CM062225.1, forward strand.
ATTCGGTAAAAAATCAATTAAATATAGAGGAATGAGCAAGTGAGGAAATATAATAACTATATAACATGAAGAAATTGAAGTGCATGAGTCGTCTCTAATAGCATGAAGGCTGTAATAATATGGATGCTTCCATGATAGAGAACCTTGGTAATTGTGAAAATTTACACTACATAAGCTCTGTGCGACTCAAGATTGGCAAAGATGGTGATCAGGATATGTAATATCTATCATGCTTACTGCAACTAAATACTATTGTCTTTTCTTCTTCGAGTATATAACATTTGTTGATGTGTAATGTAACTCATTCTCCTAACATGATGTACTTCTAGTATGGTAATCGCCGATATCACGTCCTTTGAATTTTCAGGTCAATCGAGTTTCAAGACAGTTTTAGCCATGTGCATTGAATGATCCAACGCAAGCTTCTAACCTATAACTAGACAATCCTCAACCTTGAACCTTGGGGTTGTAGGACATTGAGCCAATGTGCCCTAATCATCTCCCACAAGTCCCCACCACTCTGGACCGTGGACTTGTATTGATTGAAAGGCGAAATGGAGGAGCATTGCCATAACGGCGACCTCGGCATCTAGATCGGACTATAAGACGTAGTTGTACCGTGCCCACCAACCCTTGAATCTCCTGTAAACATACAAGTTGAAGAAGATGTCGACCGCACCCTAAGTCAAGTAGTTCAGGACTGAGGCCGGTGGAATTAGTGATGCGCCATCTATGATGATTGGCATGTTCATGTGCTGAATCCACTTTTTGTTGGGGAATCGCCATAACAGGTACCAGACCGACACATGGGCGAGCAGTTCGAAAAAATGAAAAAAACAATGAGCTAAAAACTAGGTATCAACACGCGTCCCATGCGCGAATGGGCCACGTCCCATGCGCGAATGGGTCACGTCCAATGCACGTAAGATGCCATATATCGTTCACGGATGGGCTCGAAGCCCTTCGTTCCCTTGGGCCGTGTCACAAGCATCTGAAATTTATTCGGTAAGAAAACAACTAAATATAGGGGAATCAGCAAGTAAGGAAATATAGTAACTATATAACATGAAGAAATTGAAGTGCATGAGTTGTCTGCAATAGCATGAAGGCCGTAATAATATGGATACTTCCGTGATAGAGAACCGTGGTAATTGTGACAATTTGCACTGCATAGGCTCCGCGCGACCCAACGTTGGCAACGATGGTGATCAGGATATGTATTATCTATCACGGTTACTATAACTAAATACTATTGTCCCTTTTTTTTCGAGTATATAACCTTTGATTATATATAATCTAACTCATTCTCCTAACATGATGTACTTCCAGTATGGTAATCGCCGATATCACGTCCTTTGAATTTTCAGGTGAATCGAGTTTAAGGACAGTTTTAGCCATATGCATAAAATGATCCAACGCAAACTTCTAACCTATAACTGGACAATCCTCAACCTTGAACCCTGGGGATGTAGGACATTGAGCTAATGTGCACTGATTATCTCCTACAAGTCCCCGCCACTCTGGACCATGGACTTGTATTGATTGGAAGGCGAAATGAAGGAGCATTGCCATAACGGCGACTTCGGCATCTAGAGCGGACTATAAGACATAGTTGTACCGTGCCCACCAACCCTTGAACCTCTTGTAAACATAAAAGTTCAAGAAGTTCCCGACCGTACCCCAAGTCGTGTAGTTCAAGACTGAGGCCGGTGGAATGAGTGATGCGTCATCTATGATGATTGACATGTTCATGTGCTAAATCCACTTTTTGTTGGGGAATCGCCGTAACATGTACCAAACCGACACAGGGGCGAGCAGTTCGAAAATATGAAAAAAAAAAAAAAAGATAAGCTAAAAATCAGGTGTCAACACACGTCCCATGCACGAATTGGCCACATCCCATGCACGAACGGGTAACATCCCATGCACGAACGGGTCACGTTAAATGCACGTAAGACGCCATATATCGTTCACGGTTGGGTTCAGAGCCTTTCGATCCTTTGGGCCATGTCACAAGCAACTGAAATTCATTCAGTAAGAAAACAATTAAATATAGGGGAATCAGCAAGTAAGAAAATATAGTAACTATATAACATGAAGAAATTGAAGTGCCTGAGTCGTCTGTAATAGCATGAATGCCGTAATAATATGGATGCTTCCGTGATAGAGAACCTTGGTAATTGTGAAAATTTGCACTGCATAGGCTCCACGCGACCCAAGGTTGGTAAAGATGGTGATCAGGATATGTAATATCTATCATGGTTACTGCAACTAATTACTATTGTCCCTTCTTCTTTAAGTATATAACATTTGTTGATATATAATTTAACTCATTCTCCTAACATGATGTACTTCCAATATGGTAATCGCCGATATCACGTCCTTTGAATTTTCAGGCGAATCGAGTTTAAGGACAATTTTAGCCATATGCATAGAACGATCCCACACAAACTTTTAACCTATAAGTGGACAATCCTCAACCTTGAACCCTGGGGCTGTAGGACATTGAGCCAATATGCACTGATCATCTCCCACAAGTCCCCACCACTCTGGACCGTGGACTTGTGTTGATTGAAAGGCGAAATGGAGGAGCATTGCCATAACGGCGACTTCGGCATCTAGCACAGACTAAAAGATCTAGTTGTACCTTGCCCACCAACCCTTGAGCTTTCTATAAACATACAAGTTAAAGATGATGCCGACCACACCCCAAGTCATGTAGTTCAGGACTGAGGCCGGTGGAATGAGCGATGCGACGTCTATGATGATTGGCATGTTCATGTGCTGAATTCACTTTTTGTTGGGGAATCGCCGCAACAGATACCGGACCGACACAGGGGCGAGTAGTTCGAAAATATGAAAAAAAAAATAAGCTAAAAATCATGTGTCAACATACGTCCCTTGCATGAATGGGTCATATCCCATGCACGAATGGGTCACGTCCAATGCACGTAAGACGCCATATATCGTTCACGGATGGGCTCGGAGCCCTCCATTCTCTTGGGCCGTGTCACAAGCATCTGAAATTCATTCGGTGAGAAATCAATTAAATATAGGGGAATGAGCAAGTGAGGAAATATAGTAACTATATAACATGAAGAAATTGAAGTGCATGAGTCGTCTGTAATAGCATGAAGGCTGTAATAATATGGATGCTTCCTTGATAGAGAACCTTGGTAATTGTGAAAATTTGCACTGCATAGGCTCCGCGCGACCCAAGGTTGGCAAAGATGGTGTTCTGGATATGTTCTTTCAAATTGAAAGGGCCTGGATTTAGAGAGAATGCCCGTCTCATGAACGGGACCTAGATCGGCCTCGAAGGGAGTGTTGCGGCCATCAATCGACCTAGGGGAAATGTAACAATTTATGCTAAAATTGCCGAAATACGGTATTGGTTAGTCCAATAGCTAAAGAATTGGTTAGTGAAGGACAAGATCATGCACAAGGTCATGCCGAGAACCCATGTCCTGAATGTCAGGATGGGCAGCGATGGGTCATCAATCGGTGGAACCGTGAGGCGCACTTCTTCGATGGGGCAATTATCTATTATTCCATCTCTTCCTATGTGGTAAGTTAGTAGCATTCAGTCACAAAATCATAACAGCAAATGTAAATGCTTTCGGTGGTGACAGGCGAGGAGCTTACCGGACAGTTTTTCGACAAACTCTGCACCTTCAATCACGATTCCCGCCATCCTTTCTAAGATTAGTTTTAAGCCCCTTCGTCCGAATAATCACTGTATACTTGCTCTTCTCAGGAATGTTGCCTCTGGGTAAAATCACCTACCAATACTAACATGCACAAGTGAGGAGAGTATTGGTCTGCTAGCATTTAATTTAGATGGATGAGCTTTCGACTAAGTGACGCGGGGTTGATGCGTAATGAATCACTTTATCACTTTTAATGAATCAATTTAGTCCACAACAGAAAGTCGGTTGTTGCGATCGTGCATTTTGAGACATATTTGCTTTTATAGTATGAACGTTCATAGAACGCTTAAAATCCATAATGCAGGATTAAGTAGAAACAACCTCTAAGAATGGTCTCTAGGATGTGACTCACCCTTTAAGTGGGTGAGATAGGGAAAATTACCAAAAAGGTCTTGAACCTATTGTAATTGTGTCAATTCTGTCCTAAGCCTTTTGCAATTGTGTCGATTTAGTTCATCCGGCCATTTTTGGCCGGCCGACGCTAACGTGGACGCCGGCCGACTGACTTTTCTGATTTTATTTTTTATTTTTCTTGATTTTCTCACTCATTTTGACTAAAAAGAAATTAAAAAAAATTCAGGAAAATGCTAAAAAAATTATTTTTGGTCTAGAAATAGGTTTCTAGGTTTGGCCAAAATTCCTAATCCTAATTTTGAGATTTTTGAAAATATGAAAAAAAAAATGAGCTAAAAATCAGGTGTCAACACAAGTCCCATGTACAAATGGATCACATCCCATGCACGAATGGGTCACGTCCAATGCACGTAAGACACCATATATCGTTCACGGATGGGCTCGAAGCCCTTCGTTCTCTTGGGCCATGTCACAAGCATTTGAAATTCATTCAGTAAGAAAACAATTAAATATAGGGGAATGAGCAAGTAAGGAAATATAGTAACTATATAACATGAAGAAATTGAAGTGCATGAGTCGTCTGTAACAGCATGAAGGCTATAATAATATGGATGCTTCCGTGATAAAGAACTTTGGTAATTGTGAAAATTTGCACTGCATAGGCTCCGCACGACCCAAGGTTGGCAAAGATGATGATCAGGACATGTTCTTTCAAATTGAAAGGTCTTGGATTTAGTGAGAATGTCAATCTCATGAACAGGACCTAGATCGGCCTCGAAGGGAGTGTTGCAGCCATCAATCGTCCCAAGGGAAGTGTAACAATTTGTGCTAAAATTGCCGAAATGCAGTATTGATTAGTCCAATAGCTGAAGAATTGGTTGCTGAAGGACAAGATCACGCACGAGGTCATGCCGAGAACCCATGTCCTGAATGTCAGGACGGGCAGCGATGGGTCATCAATCGGTGGAACTGTGAGGCGCACTTCTTCGATGGGGCAATTATCTGTTAGTCCATCTTGTCCTATGTGGTAAGTTAGTAGCATTCACAAAACCATAACAACAAATGTAAATGCTTTCGGTGGTGACGGGCGAAGAGCTTACCGGACAGTTTTTCGGCAGACTCTGCACCTTCAACCACGATTCCCGTCATACTTTCTAAGATCAGTTTGAAGCCCCTTCATCCAAATAATCACTGTATACTTGCTCTTCTCAAGAATGTTGCCTCTGGGTAAAATCACCTACTAATACTAATATGCACAAGTGAAGAGAGTCTTGGTCTGCTAGCATTTAATTTAGATGGATGAGCTTTCGACTAAGTGGCGTGGGGGTAGATGCGTAATGAATCACTTTATCACTTTTAATAAATCAATTTAGTCCACAATAGAAAGTCGGTTGTTGTGATCGTACATTTTGAGACATATTTGATTTTACAGTATGAACGTTAATAGAACGCTTAAAATTCATAATGCAGGATTAAGTAGAAACAACCTCTAAGAATGGTCTCTAGGATGTGACTCGCCCTTTAAGTGGGTGAGATAAGGAAAATTACCAAAAAAGTCCTAAACCTATTATAATCGTGCCAATTCTGTCCTAAACCTTTTGCAATTGTGTCAATTCAGTTCATCCGGTTACTTTTGGCCGACCGACGCTGACATGAATGCCGGCCGGCTGACTTTTCTGATTCCATTTGCTATTTTTCTTGAATTTCTCACTCATTTTGACTAAAAAAATTAAATAAAAATTCAGGAAAATGCTAAAAAAAATATTTTTGGTCTAGAAATAGGTTTCTAGGTTTGGCCAAGATTCCTAATCCTAATTTTGAGATTTTTGAAAATATGAAACAAAAAATGAGCTAAAAATCAGGTGTCAACACACGTTCCATGCACGAATGGACCACGTCCCATGCACGTAAGATGCCATTATAAACCTGAAGTTTGCACCATCTCTGAAGGTTCTCTTGAAGAGCATCCTCCATGCCACCAAAATCAGTCTTAGCTTTTATAATAGCAAAAACAATGTGATAATTGTAAAACGGGAAAAGAACATGTATGTTTCGTGATCGTTTTCATCTCAAAAGTGATCTGTCTGTACAATATAATCAAAGATAACTTTAATCTTCCAATTAAAATCCTCCAAGGTAGGAGCAACACAAAATCATTAATTAATTATGATATCTTAAGCAATTTATGGGCGTGTGCACTCTCTAAGTTACCATCAATTCCTGCTCTTATTCTAAGGACTGAAAAATTAATTAAATTGAAGAAGGATATAATTCCATGATCTTAACATGAGAGCCAACATTATTATCTTCATTTTTTCACTAAATTTTAAAAAAGAGAGGAGGGTGCATGTCCAGTTGTGCCGTACGCTTGTTTTTTTAATCATTTTTGTTTGTGGGAGAGGAAGTTGTGCCATGAACATGACGAGATTGTCAGGCATTGGAAAAGCAATTGATCTAGTATTCATATGTCAACGGAGTGATCTAATATCAAAACTCTGTCTTGTTTAATTATCTATCATGATTACAGAAATCCCTCTCAAGTTATATTGAAAAGAGCTATACTACATTAGGTAATTGATATGTCGAGAGTTAATCTTACCCATTGGTCCGTGACTCCATGGCGTTGAGCGTTAAAAAAGAACCTTACCAAGTGTAACATAAAAAACAAGTTAGGCTCACCTGCACAACCTATTAGTCAAAAAGAACTTGATGGAAGATATCATTACTATATATGAGAACAATACAAGCATATTCCGTGCTGTCTATACGTGCACACTACTAAAAATGGTCCGATTGCCGGGTGACTTCGGGGCACTTCTTTGCCACGCCTCCGAAACCGTTGTCGTCATCCGCAGCGATGCTCCGGCCCCTTCCGCCTTCTCTTTCCTCGTCCCGATCACGGCGGCGGCACGGGGGCCGTGGGTCGCTGCTAGTAGAGTCGTTTTCTCCCGTAGCTCCTCGACCCCCCTCCTTCGTCATCGCCGCGCCGAAAGCATCTTGCGAACCGTCCATTTCTACGTTGGTCGCCATGAATTTCCTCTATTATTATCAGACTCTTGAGAAGTGTTTGCGCTCATATAGACAGATTTTTAACGGTTCTTATTGACAGAACTGTGATGGAGGGTAAATGTATCACACAAATATAAGTTTGGGATTTTTAGTGTCACAGAAAAAAAATTTAAAATAAATTTGTCACGGTGAGTATAATTTAGGGTTTTTGGTAGCTTTTGCTAAGAAAAATGTAACAGTTCTGTAAATTCCCTAGATTTGGAAAAGTAAAAACAAAAAAACAAAAATTACAGCCTGTTCGAACCACTCCTCCATAAAAGCATAAACTACCAAAATTAGATTGAGCTAGTCTTGTTAATTTTGAACATTCTGAATGGACTTAAGTTGAGATTAGTATCAAATCCGAGTTGATCCACGTGTCTTCTCACCCTTTACCAAGCGACAACAGCCTGGTATTTTCATGGAGGAGCCGAGCCTCTCCAAACGGATCGAAAGTTAATCAAAGCACGTGCATGAAAAGTCCCACCTATAGTTTCATTTATTTATTTGCGGAGAGAGAGATCACATGATTGATTGAAGAAAATATCTCTCTTCTTCTTTAGGATACGCCACTTTTTTTTTTTGCGTAGTTACCATTTCGTTATCGCTGATTCAAAGAAATTCGTCCAATAAAGCTTCTAACGGTGAGTTACATATGGGATTAATATCACGAAAAAATACATATGTGATAAATTTATTTTAAATTAATTTTTGATTCACCAAAAATCCCAACAAGTATACTCATGACATATTTACCCTTTATTAGCTTCCGTCAAATTTTACTGTGAAATTACTAAGTTAGATGATGGTAAGTCCACATGAAAATTCATATCAATTTATGGTAAATTTATCACTAGTATACCGGTTTAGGATTTTTGAAATCTCAAAAATTAATTATGAGAAAATTTGTCACATATGTACCAGTTTAGAATTTTTCGTAGTATTAACCCTTATTTACATTTAGCTTAAATTAAGTTTTTCGTACATATAATAAACACGCTTGTACTTAGACCTAGCCACCGGGCGGGGTTAGGGAAGATCGGCTAGGCTTGGGCCCCACCGAGCATAGGCAGTAAAGTGCTTCACCCCGCCAAGACTCAAAACCCCGGCCTGATTCTAGGACGAAGTAGGAATAACTGAACCTCGATGACATATATTTCATTTTCCTTGCAATTTGGTACCTCAATTTTTTTCATTCAATTAAATGTCTTAAATTTTCAAAATTGATATGAGATTTGAGCAAGAAATCGCCAATTACGATTAGAAGCATGAATATAATTGAGAATATTGTGATAAGAAGCAACCATGGCAAAGAAAAAATAAATAATTAAGAAACGGAATCGTTAAAGTTAGTCAACTAATTTCTCTTGAAAAATAAGAGGTGTAAGAGGAGGGTAGCCCGGCCCCCGAACTCCTTTGGGATTTACAATTTTTGGATACTCCGTCATTGGATATTTTGTTTAAAAACTCTTAAGATTTCGATAATATCATCGTCTCTTTCGACAAAAAAACAAGGAAGAAGAACAGTCACTACCTTGAAAAATGACAGCACCGTCGGCCTCTCATTTCTCATACCATACAATTAAATCTAATGGTGGAATAATTGCCAATCACCCTTCGATTATAGATCAATTTTAATTTTTTTTTCATCCTTTAAAGTGTATTTCAGTTTTTTAGCACCCCGTTTTTCAAGTTTTTGCACCGAATATCTTTTTTAGTCATTCGTTTAGAAATCGAGCGATCATAGGCTTGGTGAACAGGTCCGCCAAGCCCATCAGGCCTGAAGTATAAACGAGTGAATGTCGTTTCCTTCCGAGCACTAACCTATCCAAGCCCTCTTCGATCCTATTACTTTCTTACATAAGACATTTGATAAGAAATAAAAACATATTTCCTTACGTTTTGCTTTCCCAAATGAACTTGAAATCGAGAAAAACCGTATGTCTCTAATCTTTGAAAATAATGTGAAATTTTTTACATGACTGCATATGTCAGTACTTGTGAGTTTGAAAAAGCTTTTTAATGTTCAGTATTAATAAATGCCAAACTGCACACGAGAACTTTTAATATCTTAATCATGGTTTGTGCCATATGAAGTCTCATGTTAGATAAATGGGACCTCGTGATGTTATTCACATAGAGACCCACCCTCGAGAAGTCATAATCTCGTGGGGCTATTCGAAAAACTTATTTTGAGAGTTTGGCTAGGTCGAGACGTTGATGGTCATAGGAGGACCCCATCCACCACCAGCAGGTGCGTTGTTCGTGACGGATTGGGACTAAACCTGATCAGACGAAGGCAGGAGTGATTCGTAGGGTGAGATGGTTCGAATAACGTGGGACTCCCGAAAAGCTTTTAGAATGGCGGGGGAGGTAAGAATGGATTGGGCCACACGTCAAATAAGGGAAGTATCGTTGGGTGATATGGGCAACACTGACGTGTCAATTTTTTAAGTGGGGAGTGCGTGACAACTGACCACCCATGTGTCCTACATTCTGCTGAGGCATTATGATATTATTCATAAGTAAAGTTTATCCTCAAATGGTCACTACATTTTACTCAAAGTACTCCTTTTGAGGGCTCGGCTCACGTGAAACGGGCCGAATTTGTTACGTAGGGAAGGGTTTTTATGCCCGATCCAATACCGCATATTGATCAGTTGTTCACGTATTCCTTTTGTTTTCCCATGACTTGCATTCATAAGGCCTTGGCATCTTATCAAGGAGTAAAACGACAAGTTGTCGATAATCAGACAGACTACGTTACGTTAACAATACCAGGAAACGAATCATACTTGTCTTGTTGCATTTGAGCGTCAATGAATGAAGTACGCTGGTTTCCTGTTACCTTCTAGTTAGTCGACAACGATGTCAACAACAAATTCAATGACATATTGTATTTTGCTCAGGAACCTAATATAAATGAAGACTTTTTTTCGTACCTTCGACAACTTAACAAGAAGTTGTTTGTTGGTACAAGTCGTTGAACAAAATTTGTCGCAAGTGGTTTTGTAAGGGTGTAAAAATACCCGAACCGAAAATTTTGGATCTTTTCGGGTTGGGTGTCCTTCTAGTTTGCTATTTCGCCTTTGTTTAAGACGAACTTGTTAAGCATTGAAAGCTTATTTTTCCAATCCAGCCAAATTAGTTTAGGATTTGAAGAACACAGTTTAATTTAAAAAAAGAAAAATATCTATGAACATTGTGATTGATTTATCATGCAGTAGCGCCTAATCTAGCGAGTTTTCCAAATTGCACATAGACTTCTAATTGGATAATGATATAAACAGTTCCTGAATTTTGACCCAATAGATAATGCGGTCCCTGGATGTAATCCTTGAATTTTAGCCCAAAGTTCAATGTGGTTCCTGAAATTTTGATTTGTCCAATGTGGTCCTTGGATTTTTTTGTACATGTTCTATGTAGTTTCTGAACTATATGAAAATATTCAATGTAATCCCTAAACTTGAATTAATAAAATGACAATATTGAATATTTTCATATAATTCATGCACTAAATTGAAATATTTAATTAAAGTTCATGGACAACATTGAATAAATTCAAATTTTATGGATCACATTGTATATTGGGTCAAAGTTCAAAGACCGCATTAAACAAATTAAAAGTTCATAAATCATATTGCACATTCTACCAAAATTCAGAGACTAAATTGAAATATTTAATTAAAGTTCATGGACAACATTGAATAAATTCAAATTTTATGGGGCACATTGCACATTGGGCTAAAGTTCAGGGATAATAATGAACAAATTAAAAGTTAATAGATCATATTGCACATTCGACCAAAATTCAGGTATTGTTCGTGTAATTTTCCCACTTCTAGTAAATGAATATGCCTAAAAATGCAGGTATATTGTGGCACGTGACACTCACAAGCATGCTCTCTCTTCATCTTCTCTCCCTAGATGAATAGCTACTGACTTACACATCAAATGGTCATCGCGGGCAAACGCTTATTGTCTTGGCAACATCCAAATTATAAGTCATGGAGTCAAATTGTAGAGATATGTGGGCATGCCAGGTTTGTACATAGTCGTCCTCAAAAGATGTTGTCGAAGAACAACCCAAACTCCTCTACTGCTCGTTTGGACATAGTGTTTTAGCTTTAGGATAATGGCACAAAAGATCTATGTATACAATGTGGTATCTAAACTTTTAATTTGTTTAATATAGTTATTAAACTCTTAACTTATGTTCAATCTAGTTCCTGAACCATATGAAAACGTTCAATACTGTTCATGAACTTGAAAATGGAAGGACGACTTTGAATATTTTCATACAATTTATGAACTAAATTGAACTTACACCAAAAGTTCAAGGATTATATCGAATAAATTTAAAGTTCATGGATGACATTGCACGTTGAATTAAAATTTACGGATCATATTATATATCGGGCCAAAGTTCGGAGACTACAATATACATCAAATCAAAATTTAAAGATCATTTATATTATTTTTCCTCGAGTTTTGGCTACGGAACGCAATTATGTAGCAACAAGCCTTTTTCTTTATCTTCGTTCTGTTAAAAGGCGAGGGCACGCATAACAGTGAGAAGAGGGAAGGCACGACCCAATCATTTTGGCTCCTCCCGAACGGATTGCGATTTGCCAAAAAGCTCGAACGCATTGGTCAGTGTCGTAACCAAGAGTTTCGTACTTCGCACTTGTTTCACTTGCGTGTCTAATTAAAAATCGGACCGGATCTAATACAGCGCCAATTTTGAACTCGACCGGCTCGAGCTCGATCGAGTATTGAAATTTCTGCTCGAGCTCTGGTCGAATGAAAAAGTTAAGATATTCAAGCTTAGCTGTTTTATAATCAATTTACAAAAAGAAACTGGAGATCTCTCAAAAAGCTCAAATTCAGTGGGTTTATCATGTGATTTTAAAAAAATTTTGAGTATTTTTTTTATAATTGCTGTAAACGAATTATGAAAAAAGTAACGGTAACTCGATTACGCTCTATAGCTTGTTGAGACAAGTATTAGTGAGTTGAGCTCACCTCAATAAAATGCTTGAGTAACTTGAGTCGGAGCTCAGCTTAAATTCAAGCAAGTCGAGCCTGAGCTACCCACATAGAAGTTAACTCGGTTTTTTCCCAACAAATGAAAATTTCCGATGATTCCTTGATGTTTACGCCTGTGTAAATTTCATTGGTCATAAATTAATTATACGTGCCTTGTCAATTGTCATGTTTATGCAACATAATTATATTTAAAAGAACATATAATTTCTTTCGACGAGGAATGCACCTTTAAGTGCAATCTCTTATGTTGGAGCACAATCAAATACGAGTCGCGCGAATGAGGTTTAAAAACTTAATCTGATTAACCATAGTTGTAATCTCTAGTTAGGTTCGAGGCAGAATTTCAATTTGAGTTACTCAAATAGGTTTGCAAATTGTTGGAGGACGAACAAATCTCAATTGTTAACGTACTCAAGCTCCGTTTGTTTCGCGAAAAATAAATTATTTGAAAAATATTTTTCTAAAAACGATCATTTGAAATAATTGGCCAATGGAAAAATGTTTCCTTTATTGATGATAATTTATATCTAAATATTTTTGCAATGATGAAAATATATTTCATTCATTTATTTTTTTAAGCGATATAAGTAATTATTTTTAAAAAAAATTCTTTCAAACCATTTATTTTTTTATTAATCAAACACAGCCTTAATTTCTCTAATTCCATAATTAAGCCTTCCGCATGTGAGCGCGTGCATTACCCACCACTTCTAAGCGCGTGGAGTCATTTCGAGGAGCGAGCCTCCTCCGAAGATTAGTCCTAACGCGCCGCCGTCATATCAGTCTCTTTCTCCGCCGGTTCGCTCAGATCTCTTCCCCTCTCTCTCTCTCTCTCTCTCTAGCTCCATGGACCCGCCGATCTCTCGAGCGGCGCCGCCGCCGGCCCCCTCGCCGACGGCCGCCGAAGCCCCCACCGCGACGGCCGCCAGCAAAACCCGAGACCGGGACTTCCTCCTCCACCTCGAGGCCTACCTCGCCAGGCGAGACGGCGTCGACAAGGCCCTCAAGATCTCCAGGTACGCCGCGAAGATCGCCCTCTGCTCCTCCCTCCTGCCCGAGGCGGCCCTCCCCCTCCGCCGCCGCCTCAAGAGCTTCGAGTCCAGCGTCGGCCTCAGCCGCAAGGCCTTCCGGCTCGGCAAGTTCGTCCAGGACGTGAACGCCCTCCGGGCTTCGCCCCTCGGCTCCGGCCACGACCTGTTCCTCGCCCTCGTCGCCTACGGCGGCGAGGGGCTGTACTACTTCGTCGAGCAGTTCGTCTGGCTAGCGAAATCGGGCCTCATCGATGGCCGCCACTCGCGTGCTCTCTCGAAGATCAGCGCGTGGGCGGAGTTCGTCGGCTACGTCGGGAGCGTGAATCTGAAGATTAGGGATTTGAGGCGGTTGCGGGAGGACGAGGCGTGCGTCGAGTCGAGCATCGAGATCGCGGCGTCGAGGGGGATCGGTTGCAAGGAGGAAGAGCTGAGGCTGAGGAAGCTGAGGGAGAAGAAGTTGATGAAGAAGCTGTCCGTGGTCCAGGACCTGGCCGATGGGTTGATGGCCCTGGCCGACATCAGGGACGGGGAGGGGCGGCTCTCGGGCCCGCTTCTGGTGTCGTGCGCGGGGCTCGTGTCGGCCCTGATCAGCACCCATAAGAACTGGGTGTCCTGCTGATCCTGCCACCACATTGGATAGTGAGTTTTGAGCTGCTGTCTTCCGTTTTCCATGGCCGTCACATGGATTCCTTGTTTAGAAGGATTGGACAGGGCAAATGGCAGAGAAGGACTAGGACTTGGAATTGGAAAGGGAAAGGGGATACAAATAAGAGAGGTTTGTGTGCTTCACCATCTTCTGATAAAGGCATGGTGGATCTATCTGTTTGATTTATGGGTTCTGATGTGCAAACTGAGATGTCATTCTTGAGCAATATAGGTGCAAGTGCAGTGTCGTTAATAGTTCTTTGTCAGTAATGCTGTTGAGAGTCTCCCAATTCAAGCCGCCAGGATGATGACATTGACAGAGCATTTCAATCTCAAATCCTCAGTCTGAACTTATATGTCAGATATTCAATCAAGAATGTCGAATTCGAATCGAATCGAACGAAGGGGAATGCGCAGATCCTTCTGGAGTTCACTGAAAAGCAATAATTCTGACTCCTGGGTCGATCTCCCTGAAGGAACTTGGCAAACTTATCTAAACTAGCTATCTTTAAATGATGTTTCTGGTGGCTGTAGATGAGTAGGACTTGCAAAATGAATCTGGTTTTGAGTTATTTGCGACACTGACTATTATCCGTAACTGTAACCTCCAGGACATGGTGCTCTGGATCTTGACCCCTCATCCGCAAGCTACGCGCTGGCCTTCATTGACTCACTTGTTCATTATTTTCTTGGCGTTTCCATTAGTATCGTCATATTTATATCGTCCGATTTCTTCTATGCATACTTGTCTTGCAGGGTTTAACTAAAATTGCTTAGTGTCATTCGTCAGTGATAGCTGGAGAGATTGTCTTGAGCTTAGTGTTGTAGGATGTCGTTCGAAAGGAGAGAGGATATGATCTGGGTTATCAAGTACCATGCCACAGGTTTCAGCCCTAGTTTGGTATGTGGCGGAAGTAAAAATCAATCAATACTACGATCTAGACTAAGGCTATAATCAGGCTAATTCGAGCTGATGTAGTAACAAGTTCAAAGTCGACTCCCCTGATAGAGGTCAGCGCTATAAACTCGATTCCGCCGGGATCATTTACTGCCTTCGAGATCGACTCCAACATCCATTGCAACAGGGTTTAGTTGCCTAGCATTGGCTAACCAGATCTGTTGACTTTTCACAGTTCGCCTACCCATCTAGAGGAAGATCGCGAATCAGCACTCTCTAAGAGATGGCCTCTACGAGATCTCGAGGTGTCAAAAGATGAATCAGGTAATGAAAGCTTCAATGTCACGTCGAAATTTCATTCGACAGAGTTAGGTAAGCGCCTTCTCAAACATCAGTGCCTATCTATCATCAGCTTCAATGGATAGTAGCCGGTTGGAGTCTCTTAACCATAGCTCCTTTTGTTTTATTAAAGAAAAAAAATATATAGCTTCTTTGGCCATAGCCCATCCTAAGTTTTCTCGAGGAAACCGGACGTTTGGCTGCTTTAAGAAGACCGTGAATCCAATTTGGTGGGTCCCATAATTCTTTCATTTCTTTTCAAAACCTTATGAAATACGTGGGAGATTGTTGAATATTTCAATAGTTTTGAAAATTTGAAGCCTTTGATGGAAGTCACGACAGCCATGAGAACCATTATTTTGCAATGGTTTCGATAGCTATCAATTTGATGACTGTCAATTGTACGGTTTTGTAATAATTTCGACAACCATCGACTAATGAAAAACAGCTTGATTTTTAAACTTGGCGAATAACAGAGGATGTAGGAATTGACGAAGAAAAAACAGCTCTCTCTTTCATTTAACCAGAAAATAGAACCTCCGAACCACAATAAGAAAGATGCGGTGTCAATAAGAAAATTCTCTCTTCTCATTTCATTTATTTTCTTCATTGGATTTCACATCTAATTTTGTTGTTTTTGTTCCTTCTATTATTCAATGCAGAGTAAAGAGGAAGGTTTGTCGTATCTCGGAAGAATAGCCATTAGAGCCTATTGCACTAAGTTTTATATTTCGAGGGGCGAAATTATCGTTAAAAACAATATCCACATATTTCGGACATTTGATCTTATTTTTCCATCTTCTCCAACTTATTTCCAACACCTTCTACCAAACATATTGTGATCGAAACGCCCGAGAAGAGGAGGAAGCATCACATCTATCACTCGACATTGAAATACTAGAAATATCTTAAAATATACTTATCTTGTTTTTGTTAAACTAAATAGGAAAAGAAATTAAAGGAAATTAAGGAAAAAGTAGAGAAAGGAGATGAAAGGAAAGAATTGCTGAGGGAAATAGTATTGATTGATTGACTAAATATCCTTAAATATCAACGGTAAAATTTGGGAGATAGCTTTGTCAAATTAATTTCCCCTATTTTCTTCCACTTTTCGAAGGGAAATAGAATGTTGGCTCAAGTGAAATTGTTACTTTCTTTCTCACCCATTTCTATTCTATTTTAGTATCCAAAATAGGGAAATGCTTCCCTGGCCAAATAAGATTAAACTTATTCTATCTGGTGTTTAGTGTAACGAGAAATTCGAAATTAGCCGGACATAGTCCGGATAAAATCCAAATAAAAAAATTACACCAAGAGAGTGTAATATATTCGGATAGGATTAAAAAATAAAATAAAATAAACAAACATGAAAGGGAAAAATAGGGACTTCTCGATTGTGCACTACTGGCTTCACCATGGACATCAACGGTGGCACCATTGGCAACCACCACCCGATTGTCGCGGCTCTCACATGACCACCACGTAGTGGTCGCCATAGCCATCGAGATCGCAAGCATTTGTGGGTAGTTGTCTTCCTCGTCTGGCGGTCTTCTACCTTCCCGATCTCAGTCGGGGAGCCCAACTTAACCTTTTTCTATCACAGTTGGTGACCACCATCATCGGCAGCCATCACGGCGATGATCGCAGTGATAGGATCGCGGTGGCGGCTGCTGCACAGTAATGTACAACTTTTAACTTTTTTTTCCTTTTTGGTATTTTTTTTATTGATCTGTTTCAATTCTATTTGAGATTCACCGGCACATGTAATGGGATTTTCATAATCGATTAAAATTTCATCTCATTTTATCCCATCTTATCCCATTGCATGTCTAGACGACCAAACGCATCCTAAAAGTATTTAGCGCATTCAAAATTCAGATAGAATTGCAAATTCAAAAATAGACATCGTTCCGCAAGTTATCACGTAATTATGTTATATTATACCATTTCGACTTGCTTCTTCGAATTATCATCGTTACTGACGCATAGCATGTTCTTCGATTCATCTTTATAGAACCAGCGGAATCAACGGCATAGTGATGGCATAAAAAATTATGTATTGATTCCCCTTTTATTTTCCAAAAATTGAAACAAAATTGAACAATGATTTCCATATTTTGGTAATTTAACTTGTGTTTTCTTTTTGTTTTCAATATTGTTTTCCCTGGGGAGGATTTAGGTAAGATAAGCTCATGACATTGGCTTGTGCATGGTAGGTAGACCTGGACCGTAAGCTAAAGAAAAATCAATGGTCCAATCATAGATTGTTGGGTTAATACCACGAAAAACTCCAAACTGGTACACCTGTGACAAATTTACCCAAAATTAATTTTTTGACTATAAAAAATCCCAAATTGGTATATTTGTAACTAATTTACCCTCTGTTAAATTTGATTAATATCAAAAAAATTATAAATTAGTACACCTGTGAGAAACAGATAGGTAAAACCTCAAGTTATTACACTCGTCAACTGCCACGTATCATTTCATCCAGTAATTTGAGAATAAAGTTTAATGGAAACTAACATAAGGTAAATTGTCACAAGTGTACCAATTTAGGATTTTTTGTGGTCAAAAAATTAATTGGAAATACTAATTGGAGATTTTTCTTGGTATTAATCTTAAATTATTTTTGGGAATCTTTCCACCGGTGCGTCTTATTTTACCTGGAGGCATTCCATTATTTAATTATCTATATTATTATATTATTACATGATTATTACGAGTTATTGACCTCATTGTTCGCCATGTGGACTCCAGTGATTTCCTATCAATTTTGACCGGAATGACTATATTGAAAATTCATCAAAATGTTTAAAACTAAATCGATCAAATTAAAAAATTTAATATTGAATCGGTCTCAAGAAAGGAGAGTCTTGCTTTGAACTTGTGCTCTAGCTTAACGCGAGAATATAAAATTGTAAATCCTACTGGTAAGTGCATTTTTTAAAATTATTTCTTCATTTATTCTTTCTATCTTATTTTTGTCCACGCTAGTTATATATTAATTGCTAAGCAAGTTGTTCATTTACTACATTTTTCAAATTTAATGCGCGCAACTCGCGGGTCGACATCTAGTTCAATATGTAAGTCTACCTTATCTCATCAAAAAGGAAAATATTTTTTTTCCGGGCCATCAATAATGCAAGACCCAATGCAATTTCCTTCCCTAGCCTATCGTTCTTCAGGACGTGGAACTTAAGAATATTTATTTATTTTGTTTTTTTCCTGTCCAACATCACCTTCTCCGTGATCGTTGGATAACGTATGATATGTCGTATACTTGATTCGATATATTTGTTTGAATAATTAAATATTAAATTATGCTTTCATTTAACAACTTAAACTTTTACAACAATTAGTAGTAGTTCCACGGAATCTCACATGATATCAGAGCTGGAGATAGGGATGGCCACGGTTCGGAACCGACCGGTTCCGGTTCGGAACCGGCGGTTCCGGTTCGTGGCCAAGAGTGAACCGGAACCGGAACAGCCAGAGCCGGTTCCGGTTCCGGTTCGGAACCGGAACCGTCCGGTTCGGAACCGGAACCGTCCGGTTCGGAACCGGTTCGGAGACGGTTCGGAACCGGACGGTTCCGAACCGGTTCCGAACCGGTTCTGAACCGGCTGGCCCTCGCCAGACGAGGGCGAGCCTCGCCGGCGTCGGGCGAGGCTCGCCTGAGGCCGGCGACCTCCGCCGGCCCTAGCTGGCGCCGGCGGAGGAAGACAACAAAAAAAAAAGGAAAAAGAAAAAAAAACAGAAAAGGAAAAACAGAAAAGAAAAAAAATTAAATATAAATTGTAATTATAATGTAAATTGTAATTAAATTTGGGGATAAAAAGACATGACTTGAACTTAATAAATTATCATTAAGCACATTACAATTCGTTACAACGATCTATAAAAAAAAGGAGCACAATATATATGCCCTAAAATGATCCTAAAACCTAAACATTCCGTGCACACTGCACAGGGGATCAGACGTCACATGTCGTCGGATTATACTTGGGTTTCCCTAAGCTCATGTGGGCGTACCCGATATGAGAAACAAGGGTTCCCGAAATATTTGCCAACTCCAATAGTTCTTTTACCCTCAATCGTCACTACCCGTTCCAGTACCGGTAGTGGTAGTATCTCCTCCATCGTTAAAGAATTCGGATTCAGTATTGCGATCTATTTCTTGTTGCCGGTATTGAGCCTTCGTCCAATCAGCAACACAAGCTTGCATCTGCACTGATTCTGGATCTAATCTTGAACGATGTTCATCCAAAATATTACCTCCGGCACTAAATGCTTGTTCGACCGCAACTGTGGAACAAGGGGTTGAAAAAATCTGTTTTGCAATAAGAGAAAGGATTGGGTATCGGCTTGCGTGCCCCTTCCACCAATCCAAAATTAAAAAATCTGTACCACATTCAGTAATCTCAAATGAAACGCTTAGATAACTCTCTAATTCAGAAATATTTCCTATTACTCCCTTTTGTTTTTTTTGTCTATGTAATAAAAGTTGGTACCCTCTACTAATTTTACCTGTACCGTCATTTTGTATCTCCGTAGATTGAGAAGATCCAGTATCACCTAAATTATATTTAGTATAAAATTCATTATATAATTCTATTACTATGTTTTTAACATTACGTACTAAAGTTGTAACATTTATCTCATCACAATGTAAACATTGATAATACACACGCAAAAAATCAGTTAAGCCATCCAATTTGCAACGCGGATCAAAAACACAAGCAACTAAATAAATAATGGGAATTTCCCTATAATAATGTAGCCACTTCATTTTCATTGCAAGTATAGTATGTTGTAATTCAACATCATTTTCACATTCATCAAAAATTCCGACAATATTAATACACTCTACTAAAAATAAATGTGTAGTAGGATAATAAACACCGGACAAAGTATAAGTTGCATCATTAAAAACCTTTAAAACATCTAAAATTTTTTGGCAAATATACCACTCATGTGGGTATAAATTAATCTGAGGTACATTATCAGAAATGAATGCACATAATAAATCTTTATATGCTAAAGATTCAGTAAGCAACTGGAAAGTAGAATTCCAACGAGTTGGAACATCTTTTGGAAATCTTTTTGGCCTTCTGCCATTTTCTCTACAAAATTTACCCCATTCTCTCATTTTTTGGGGATGTTTCCATAAAAATTGAATCGCCATTTTTATTGGTTGAAGAAAAATATCGAGAGTTTTCAAACCATCTTGTACACATAAATTTAAAACATGACAAGCACATCTAACGTGAAAAAATTTTCCGCCAAAAGCGGGTTTACAAATATTTTCTAACTCGACAATTGAAGCGGTATTTGCTGCAGCATTATCAAAACCAATTGAAAAAATTTTGTTAAGCAAATAATATTCTTCTAAAATTTGCCTAATTAATCTATAAATATTATTTGCCGTATGATTATCATCGAAAACTCTAAATGCGATGACTCTTTTTTGAATACTCCACTCGTCATCTATCCAATGACATGTTATGCCCATGTAAGAATGACTTTGCCAAGGATCACTCCAAATGTCACTACCTATATGCACGCATCCATTAAATTGCATAAAAAAGTTTTGTAAATCTTTTTTTCCTTTTTTGTAAAGATCTTTAATTGCTCGTTTAACTGAATTTCTAGAAACACGTTTTGCTTGTGGAGCACATGCATTGTGTACAAATTCATTAAAACCAAATCTTTCTCCAAAATTAAATGCTAAATGCTCAACGGAAATAAATTTGCCTAATTCTTCCTTATAAGTTTTGTCATTAAAACGAAATAAAGGGGAAGTGTTAGGATTGACGTACCCGGAAATTTGTTGTTGCCCTATATCGATTCCCATTTCGGTTGGATGTTTGCTTCTAAGATGTCGTTTAAATGTTCCATATCCTTGTCCACCTGTATATTTATATATTGTCCCACAATATTTACAAATTATATCATACCTTTTTTCACCAATATCAAACCTTTCCATTTTGGTGAAGTGATTCCAAATGTCAGATGTAAATTCTCGTTCCGCTTCCTTTGTTGTAGATATTTCTCCAGAAGGATTAAAACTTTCTTGAGTCGGGACGCGCTCCATATTGGGAAAAATGTTGATTTCATCATCTTGAAAATCTGCATATTCACGAGGATCAAAAGAATGATGGGATTCCGTCGCGATATTCTTACCTTTGCCAGATGGCACTCGACTTCCACTTGCCATTTTTCGAGTGGATTGAGAGAATTGAGCGGATTAATTGGGAGAATTAAGAAAGAATTGCGTGGATTGAGAATTGGAAGAATTTAAGAGAATTGGCAATTGGAGAGAATTTCGAGTATTGAGAAAATTTAAGACTTGAGAGAAGAGAATTTGAGAGAATTTGAGAGAATTGTGTGAGTATTTATAAGAAAAAATTGAGAAGAATTTTAGCGGATTATTTTTTTTTTGCACGTTTTTGCCCGTTGGCCCGTTGCCAAACGGGCAAATAGGGCCAACGGGCAAAAATTTGCCCGTTTGGCAACGGGCCGCAAGGCCGAGGCGGGCCCGCTGGCGCTGGGCCCTGGGGCGCTGCCCGCAGCAGGGCCTGCAGACGTGCAGGCCCTGCTGGCAGCTGCCTGCCCCTGCAGTGCCTGCAGAGTGCAGAGTGCAGACATTTTTTTTTTCCCGTTGGTTGGGCGTTGGGCCGTCCGCCGTCGTTCTCGTTGGCCAACGGCCAACGGGCGCCGGGCGCCGAGGACGGCGAGGAGGCGCTCGCCCTCGCCGCTTGCAGCAGACGACCGAGGTGGCCGGCCGCCGGCCTCAGGCGAGGCCGCCCTCGCCGGCGTCAGGCGAGGGCCGCCCTCGCCTGGGCTGGGCGAGGCCGGCCTCGCCTGCAACTGGCGGGGCCGGCCTCGCCCGACGCCGGCGAGGGTCGACCTCGCCTGCAACTGGCGAGGCCGGCCTCGGCCGACGCCGGCGAGGTCGAGCCTCGCCAGATCTGGCGAGGGTTCGACCTCGCCGGCGTCGGGCGAGGCCGGCCTCGCCAGTTGCAGGCGAGGCCGAGCCTCGCCGGCGTCGGCTGGCGTCGGCCGAGGCCGGCCTCGCCAGTTGCAGGCGAGGCCGGCCTCGCCCGACGCCGGCGAGGTCGGCCTCGGCCGACGCCGGCGAGGTCGAGCCTCGCCAGATCTGGCGAGGGTTCGACCTCGCCGGCGTCGGGCGAGGCCGGCCTCGCCAGTTGCAGGCGAGGCCGGCCTCGCCCGACGCCGGCGAGGTCGGCCTCGGCCGACGCCGGCGAGGTCGAGCCTCGCCAGATCTGGCGAGGGTTCGACCTTGCCGGCCTCGCCAGCCTCGCCCGACGCCGGCGGCGGCGACGCCTCCGTCGCTCCGCGGTCCGCGGCTCCGCGCGGCGCGCTCCCCTCCAGTTTTTTTTTTTTTTTTTTTGGGAACCGGGCCCGGAACCGGCGGTTCCGGGCCGGTTCCATAATTTCGGGAACCGGAACCGGGCCCGTAGGGCACGGGCCGGTTCCGGTTCAGAACCGCGGGCCCGGTCAACGGGCCGGGCCCGGGTTTGACCGGGCCGGTTCCGGGCCGGTTCCGGGCCAAAACCGGCCCGTGGCCATGTCTAGCTGGAGATGTTCAAATTTTTCCCCAATTAAATATGTTCATGCAAAAAGATCAGACTAAGTATGAAGGCGAGATATGTCTTCATCTAACAATTTAAGCTTTTAAAATAGTTGACAGTGATTCTACAAAATCTCGCAATATTGTTATTTAGTTTGATATTTTTCGCAATTTATCAAATCTCACAAATATTCAGTATTGGGAGGTGTGTGTGTGTATATATATATATATATATATCACACACATGTTTCTTATATAAAAGACTGTCGCTGCTTGTATTAATCATTCGCTCAAATATAAAAAAAAACCACTCGATTAATATGTCTATTGCTATCAATCATAGTAAGCGAAAATATATCGAATTTAATTTCGAGTAGTAAGATTGAAATGCTGGAATTTTCTTCTAAAATTTGCATTGGTAACATAAGGGTTCGAGATTAAAAGTTATGTGACACGAACCGTTATATGTCGTCATTTTCCTTAAAAAACATATTATAATAAAATTTAAAAATATTTATGTCATAGGTGTACATTAGTCGTATTATAGATGAACAAAAACTATACATAAAAATATACCTATTTTAATTGCAAACTTGCATAGAATTAGTGCGGCTAAAAGATCTAGTCCCCTTATTATTTCTGGCATTTAATGATGAATCAAAAGATATAAAATCTATTTGCAGGAATGTAACATAATAAAATCTTATTTTTGTTATCAATATATATCAATTGGCACGTCACATCATGAATTGAGTAATGGGAAAAAAAATATGAAACAAGCCGAAACAATCGGAGTATTTTTGCGAGAACACGGCACATCATGCGGTCGTACGCGTACAATATGTATTACACCGACATGAACGAGTACTTCTCCATAAATATAGTAAATGTGCGAGAGACGGAAGCATTTTTTTCAAAAATCACGTTACGTATGCGCGCGTATTTCACGCGAAAAATACGGGGTATTTCGTCAACGGGGTTTTAAAAGGCTCTTAGCTTTGTCAGCTAGGGAACTTTGAAACAGAAAAAAGGTCAATTACAGAAACAGACAGAAACCTAGCAAAAAAAAAACATAAAAATAGATAAGAGCCCTTTTGGCTGCGCGAGAAAATGGATAAAGCAAGTTTCGATTAACGTGAAGCCAATATCATCGGGCCCTACGAGGTCAAGTTTTGATTCCCGAATATCCGTTTATCCCGCGACCAAAAAAGAGGGGAAAATTTTGGCCACTTTGCATAATAAATCTTTTCCCGAGTCGACTATTGAAAATATTGATTAAGCAAATTTGACAGCTTTTCAATATGTCTTGTGCATAATCATTATCTGCAAATCGCACTTTTTAAGCAAAAGAAAGCAAGATTCCGACCCCCGAAACAAAAAAGAAAATTTAAGAAAGCGTGATCGTTATCTGCAAATCGCATCGAATTAAAAAACGAAGTATAAAACCGAAAAAAAAGAAGGGCCAAGAAGAAAAAGAAGAAATATCTCCGTCAGGTCACCACCGCCTGATGGCGACACGTTGCCCAATCGAAGGGCTAAGATCCGAGCCACAGTTCGATCCTCCTCGCCACGTAACCCGCATCAGATCCGACCACTCCACCACTTGGTGGGCGCAGTTTTTATGAACAGAAAAAAAGCAAAAAAAAAAGAAAGAAGAAGAAGAAGATAAAAAAAACAGAACTTCCCTCACGCCAACGAACAAACGCAAGCCCGAACGCGAAACCAACCATGACACTCCTCGCTTAAGCTTTTCCCAGATCTACGAGCACTCCTCCTCCTCCTCCTCCGCCGCAATGCCGCCGCCGCCTCTCCGATCCCATTGAAACGCCCGGCCCGCCGCATCAGCCGAATCGCTCCCCGCCACACCCTCCGCCATGGAAAGCGAGCTCACAGACCTCTCCTCCCTCGCCCCCGCCTCCGCCCCCGCCCCCGTCGACAAGGACGACCGCCCCCTCCTCAAGCCGGAGCCGGAGCCGGAGGCGGAGGACGGGGCCGGGGCCCCCGCGATCACGCCGGAGAACCTGGCGGAGCTCGAGAAGCGGTTCGCCGCGTACGTCCGCCGCGACGCGTACGGCAGCATGGGCCGGGGCGAGCTCCCGCTGGGGGAGAAGCTGCTCCTCGGCGTCGCGATGGCCACGCTCGTGCCCGTCCGGGTGGTCGCCGCGCTGGCGATTCTGGTGGCGTACTACCTGATCTGCAGGGCCTGCACGCTGCTCAAGGCGCCGAACCGGGAGGAGGAGGGGGAGCAGGAGGACTACGCGCACATGGGAGGGTGGAGGAGGAAGGTGATCGTCGCGTGCGGGAGGGTGTTGTCCCGAGCCATGCTCTTCGTGATGGGGTTCTATTGGATCAACGAGACAGTTCGTGGGGCTTCCGGCGGTCCTGACGTACCTTTCTGTTACCCCTTTTGAGTGTTTAGTTCGAAGCTAACTGGTGTTTGATTTGATAAGGAGTAATTTCATTGTGTCTGCTTTAGGAATGGTTTTTGGGAGTGGTCACTGTAACTTTTCACCTGCTAATTGAAATAAATTTTCGTAATTCAGTATCTGTTCTCATCCACTTTTGGTATTGAATCAATTAAACCCATGAATGGGATGTTTGTTATGTAGTCGTTAACACCCGCCTTGCTAGTCGAACTTGATTTTGAAACCACGGCCCTGTTGTTATGAGGTACCGTTGCCTAGTCAAAATTCAAATGATTTCATTGTGGTATATGGTTGATTTTGAGTCTTGGGTTCGTCAAAATCCATACGTTTCTATGTTGCCTTGGAATGACTCCAATTCTTTCTGCTTTTCTCCAATATCATTAGAAAGCTGGCGACGAACAACATGAAGAGCACGAAAGACCAGGGGCGATCGTTTCCAATCACGTGTCTTACGTCGACATCTTGTACCACATGTCTTCTTCCTTCCCAAGCTTTGTTGCCAAGGTTCGTTTGCTTTTCATGTGCGAGATTGTGCTGTTTCTGCCACTTGGGTCATGATCACTTCGGTGCCTTATCTTCTATTGTACCTTGCTCTACCAACGCTGACAATCTCTTTCCTTTTCTGTAATGGCTGAAGAGATCAGTGGCTAAACTTCCTCTGGTTGGTCTCATCAGGTTGGTCCACTTTTCTGTGAACATCCTGGAATTGTCGAGTTACATGTTTTTATCATTCAATGATTTTATTTGTAGCTGAAGATGGAGTATACTCTCTTTCAGATCATTGTGTAATCTTTGTTTCGGACTTGCTTATTAGTTTTGATCATTAGATCCTCATTTTCAATATTTGTCTAATGGCTATATTAAAGTTTATACCAACATTGGTTTTTTTTTTTAACCAAACGATGCAAACTCTCTATGTGTGGTTATCTTTCTGTTTCCATGAATTATGACTGTCGTTTATTGTGACCTTCACTTGCGCATGTGAACTTTCACCGATGTTTTTAGTATTTGAAATATGATAGCTTCTATATTCCTGATGTAATTGCTTTGTCCATGGCCAGTTATTGACCTTTCTTGATATATGTACTTTAGGAAATGATACACTTTATAACTTGCTTTTGGCAGCAAATGCCTTGGCTGTGTCTATGTTCAACGAGAGTCCAAGTCATCTGACTTCAAGGGTGTTTCCGGTGCGTACCTTAGGCTGACGTGGCCAAATTGTTGCACGAGCTGGACACATGTTTTTACACTTGAGAATAGATTGTTTCATTTTGTTCACTTCTTTCATTTAACTAGAGTGTTTAGCACTTTCCCCTTCTTGCCTTACTTTATGTTCCGAATGATTTATAAGATAGACAGAGCATCTATTGTCGTTGCAGTTTCTTTCATATATTTTAGCAGTTCTGGGTTCTCAAACTTTTTCGCCATACCTAATTTTTGACCGCGTATACTGGCATTTTTTTTTGTAGGTGTTATCACCGAAAGAGTTCGGGAAGCTCATCAGAACAAAGATGCTCCAATGATGATGCTTTTTCCAGGTTATCGTTATTTAATCATGTGCATATATGCTGATCGTGGTTAAATATGTCAAGTATTATGGTCTCCCATTGTGTCATGGTGCTCATAGTCTTTTGTCTCTTTTTGTATGTTCTCTGAGAATTATCATATAGTAACAATCTACTATCAACAGAAGGCACAACCACAAATGGGGACTACCTGCTTCCTTTCAAGACAGGTGCCTTTTTGGCAAAAGCTCCTGTGCTTCCGGTGATCCTAAACTATCCTTATCAGAGATTTAGTCCTGCCTGGGACTCGATAAGTGGGGTGAGTTAATAACTTTGCTTCCTTATTAACAAATAAAAAAAATCCAGATAGCAGATGCTATTAATTCTTGCTATGAGATTCGTTGAGGAATCTTCAAATGTTGGTTAGAAGTTTCATTCACAATGTTGGGCCAGCATCCTCAGTTTTCTTCTGAACCTACTTTAGTTTGCATGAGATTCTAATTGGTTTATTCATGCAATTTCAGTTGGCATGATTAGAGGACTTATGAATCCTTACATTTGTTTTGTAATGAATTGATGATCTCTCTGGGGGTTGCTGGAAAGAAGTTTTTGCATTGTTCTAGGGAGGATGCTCAAAGTAGTCATCATTTAGTGGGAGATTCATCTTGACTGTTTAATAAGTTGTCCCAAAAAAATGGCGACTTGAGGATTGAACCCATAGATTATGCTCAAGGTAAAGAAAGAAAGAGGTCTGATTTACTGGACACACTCCTACCAAATTGAAGCAATCTGTTAAGTCAAAAACGGAAAAAAGAAATTTAAGTTTGCATTATTGCTTTCCTTTTCATTCTTGTTCTGTATACTGGTACCCGTGATGTAGTCTCATAAATATTAGTGACATGTTTATCTTCTTCGGGCTTGCATTCTTGTCTACTTCTTTGCACAAGTCAAAATTCTGAGAACCTATCTGTTCTTTTTTTCTTCCAAGAAAATACTTATCTTGGGTTGGACTTATCTATTCCAATTGAAAAGTAACCACAGATTCATTTTGCAGGTGCGCCATGTGATTTTTCTTCTCTGTCAATTCGTAAATCATATTGAAGTGACGCATCTGCCTGTTTACTACCCTTCAGAGCAAGAAAAGGGTGATGCAAAACTGTATGCTAATAATGTCAGAAGGCTGATGGCTAAAGAGGTATGCACTGTCATCCTTCTAGCTTTGTGTAGGATTTGAAGTCAGTGTTTTCTTGTAGGCTTGTTAGTGACCTCTTTATGGTCCCAACAAAGTAAATGCTGTAAGGATTAGGTTAGCTCATCATTGGCCTAACATATCCTATCCTCCTTTAATATTTCAAACCAATGTTAGTTCATCGACACTTTCTGTAAAGGAGAACACTGCGACTCTTCCTTTTCTGGAAGGAAGAAAACTTTTGAATATGAAACAAGAGAATATTGATCTCTCAAAAAGTAGGTGGATTTTGAGTAGAAATTCAATGCAACCACCTATTTCATCCTCAAGGCAACTATGAAGGACCGTATGCAAATTCTGAACCTAGTAAGTCAGGATAGGCCAATGCAAATTGCATGTCAGTGTTAACTTGGACACATTGATGGTGTCAAATGTAATACCTCATATCTGTGTACTCAAATTACTGCTTGTAAGACACGAGTATTTGCCCCTGCACATGCAATATATGTGGGTCTCCAATTCACAAGGGCACTACAGAGATCCTTTAAAATGACTATTCTTACTCCACCCCAACCCCAGCTGTCCATTCCATTCTTGTGGTTTCAGTTGTCCTGTCTTTAGTTGCTTACCCCCTGACATGATCAAAAGCCACTGAAAATAATAAAAAAGTTGAAGTTGAAAAGACGCTACATTAGATCTCTCTCTCTCTCTCTCTCTCTCTCTCTCTCTCTCTCTCTCTCCATTTATTCCTGGTCTAAAGTCAATGGTTTGTCTATGTTGGACATTACTCACTGCTTTAGCTAATCATATGATTTTTTACTATGAAGAACTACACTGTGAAACACCTACATTTTGCTGATGTCATATAGCTGCGACTAAGCTGTGTACAAATGCTTTGGTTGCAAGGCATGTCTCGCGACATATATCTCATCTGAGTCAGAAATATTGGTTTGTTTTTCCTGCAGGGTCATTTGATTCTATCAGATATTGGCCTTGCTGAGAAGCGTGTATATCATGCGGCTCTTAATGGTAATAATAGCCTGCCTAGTGTTTTGCATCAGAAAGAAGACTGATTATTTCATGGCTACGGCCCCAATTGATTTCTTCGTTCCGGTTGAATTTAATATACAGTGATATTTGCTCTGGCTGTGCAACCAAAGCAAAGGTTATCCTTTTATCCATTTGAAGGAAATGAGAATCGTTGAGCTGATCTTGTAACATACAGTAAATTTTGCCAATGAAAAGTTGAAATAACATTTGAAATGCATTGGAGGTCGTCATGCTAATGCTTCTTTTTCATGGGTTGTGTTGGCCTGGCTCTTGAATTATGCAAAGCCCCTAAATAAAACCTTTTGAGCAGCAATATGGATCTGTAATGCTGAAGCTTCTCTTTCGTTGTGCTGCAGGTTTGATTTGCCAATGCTAATCTGGATATGCCGTCTGTGTATTTATTACTCAATTCTATTATTAATTCAAACAAATTAAAAAATCATTGTCAAAATCCTGTGCAGAACCAGAACACTTGCATTGAACCCGACCAAAATTTGTTTCCAAACCGTAGTGTTTTTCCTCTGTAGCTAGCGTGGCATTTTTGAATCTGGCCACAGTTTTGTTTTTTATGTTTTCAGATTAATTAACTTTACCTTGAATATGTTCTCATAGAGGCACTTCTTGTACAGCCATGGGAAAAGGGAGCAGCAGTTTAGTCGGCTTGTAGGTTTAGCTTGGGAGTAGCGGTAGCCACAATTCCATATTGACATTATGCTTAATTAGTGGGTGCTCATATGAAATATATTCAGGATTACCTGCAATTCTTGGCCTCTCAGATGATATACCTGTTAGTTAGATCTCACAAAAACTTTTGTTCGGGTCATTTCCATCCTCAAGTTGGGGGCTTGTATGTTGTAATTGCACCGGGTGTGGACCGTGTGGTGGGACGAGTCTTTACTACTCCTGAAAACGAAATACTAATGGCTCCAGATGGCATCTCATGTGAAACTTCTTTCAGGGTCTCTCTCTCTGTGTCTCTCTCGCGTGCCGGCACGTGTGCGCATGTGAAAAGAAAGAAATTTTAAATACACGAACTAAATTTTGAAGAGAAGCATCAAAGGGCGGCTTAGAAGAGTTCTCATGAGATTCAGCAATTTCGCTGCTGTGGACACTAGAGTAATGGCGAACGCAGCGCGACATGGCATTGTATAGTGGCTTCATCGCTGTCAATGCAACGAGTCTGCACAACTTTCCATCTTTCCATGATTATAGTCTAGATTACAAATTTCAGTTGCCTGGATTAGATCAAATGGCATCGTGTCATGAAGGAGACATTTTCAGTTATTTCATTTTTCTCACCCGGCAACGCGTGGAGACCTAATACCCTAACTTTTCAGTAATTTTACTGGGTCTAAATTCTTGAATCCTGCAGCTGCCTAAGCCCCCCGAGTTTACTAGCCAAGCAAGAGTCCCAACTACTCCACCTTTGGTAGGATCTTATCTTGATTGTTAGAAAGTGTGGGGTCCAATTGGTGTTGTCATCGCGAGACAAGATTACATATGCCTGTTGACATTTGATTTTTGGTCCAATTTTCGGTCCAATTTTCAAATTTTACATAAAAATCACAAAATTAGGACTAGGAACCTTGGCCATTCTTAGGAACCCATTTATAAACAAAAAATAATTTTTCTAGATTTTTATTTAATTTTTCTTCAATTTATTTTGTTAAAAATAGGAGGAAAATCAAGAAAAATACCAAATGAAGTCCAAAAATTTCCCAAAAATATTCATTAGTCTTATTTTAATTCCAATTTTATCCTTGCGACTCAATTTTACAAATTTTCAATTGGGGATATGTTTTCCCCAAATTTGGGTAATTTCATATCCTAATTGAACCAAAAATCCAATTAAGTCATTTCTGGTCATTTTTGGGCTATAGTGTCTTCACAAAAATTGATTATGGGACGTTGGAATTTCATGTTGGTTAGTCCAATTTCACAATTTGACAAAATAATTGAAAGGCCCCAAAATTAATTGAAAATTAAGGATTATAGGACTTGAATTGGGGATTTCTTTCAATT
This sequence comes from Syzygium jambos, assembly GCA_031216235.1. Taxonomy (NCBI): domain Eukaryota; kingdom Viridiplantae; phylum Streptophyta; class Magnoliopsida; order Myrtales; family Myrtaceae; genus Syzygium; species Syzygium jambos. The sequence continues at coordinate 22,450,026 of CM062225.1, forward strand.
TGACATTTTCGATCAAAGTCCATACCTTAGTTAAGGGTAATCAACTATGGGAAATACAATTTTTTCCTTGAAACAGCCTAATTAGATCATTTGGACCTTCAATTGAATAAAAATCCACTTGAACTGAATTCAAATTTGGAGTTTTTGGGCTTAATTGAGATAAAAATTCAAAATGATCCCATATTTCAATGTGAAATGTGTCAAGGAATTGAAATTTGGGGTCAGAATTGAGAAAACGGGTCAAAATGGGGGTCAACCTGCAATTTTAAACCAACCCGGGTCATCCGGGTCAACCGGATCCAACCGGACCCGACCCGAGTCGTCATCTTCTTTACTTGACTCAGCCTTGCACTGGGAAAGGAGGGAAAATCTTGCCTGCCCCCCCTTTACCGACTTGATTCCCCTATACTAGCATGTGCCTAAGAGAAGTAGACAGCTGGAGATGTCCAGCTGTCTACGGGGAACTGTTACAATGGTTTCCCGAGTTGGTTAGTTGCCAAAAACCGCCCCGAGGAGGATAACAAAAACGGGTGGGAGAAGCAGTTCCAGCAAAGAAGCTGCTTGACGAAATTCCCAAGAGAGAGAGAAAACTAGAGAGAGAAACTGAGAAACTGAGAGAGAGAGAGAGAGAGAGAGAGTAGAGGTTCCTCAGGCCGAGTGACCGGCACCTTTCCGACCGGAAAGGCACCGACGAATCAACCTTTTAGGTGGACCTCCTCCCTATGTATCCAATAAGGAAGTTGATTGGGAAGGCCTAAAACCAAGCCTCGATCAGCCAATCGAGGACCTTCCTGGAAAAGCTGAGCTCACAGACAGGTAGAGGAGGTGTAGAAGGATCGATCCACAGACTCCAACCGGTTCGAAATTTCAATTTTAGTTGCTGGCGAAGAAAGTAAACTTCATTCTTGATCACCTGTCAACTGTTTGTTGAAATTCCAGAATGAATGCCCGAACCATTTTGAGCTTGATTCTGTGATTTTCTTCTTGATTTTGTGATTATTGATCCCTTAATCATGTTTCTAATTGATTAATTTCCTATTTGATGTATTTTGGATCACATTTTTGCATAATCCATGAGGTGGTCCCCTTAAAACCACCTCGCCGGAGCATTCGAGCCTTACCGGAGCACCTTTCCACGACCAATGGTTATTCAAGTTAGTTTTCTATGATCCATTTGTTGTTTTAATGATTGTTTTGATTGTTAGAATAGCTAGTTAGATCATAATTGGTTAGATTAGTAGGGTTGTTCATATTAGGACAATTTCAAGTATAGGATTTTAGGCTTAGAAATTGCCGGCTGGCGGTGGTCCGGCGGCAGTCCGATGGGGTTAGGTTGGTAGAGGGTGATGGGTAGATGGCCTAGGACCAATGGTGGTGGCCGGAGCACCGCCGGAATGTTGTTGGAGATAAGCCTAAAGTCACAGTCATGAAAATGCAACATTAAACCAAACGCATACCAAGTGTTTGACAAAATGCCTTAATGGAGAATGCTAAAAATGGCGCCGTTTTAGCATCGTCCCTGTCGAAGTGTTGGCCGACGTCGGTCAGGCCGGTCCAATGCAATTGAACCGATCTGAACCAGTCCGGGTCATTCCCAGGAATAAAAAATATAAAATAAAATAAAAAATTACAAAAAAATAAAAAATTACAAAAAAAATTCCAAAAAATTCATAAAAATTTAAAAAATTCAGAAAATTCCTAAAAATAGAAAAATTGCAGAAAATCCATAAAAACACTTGTGGCCATCCCTTTTAAGTGAAATTAAGATTTTTTAGGGTGCACAAGTTTTTTTCTTGAAAACTCCCTAGTTTAGAGGTTTAAAGGGGGCTTAACCCCTAAAAAACCCTAAAAGGGCTTAACCCCCAAGAGGGACCAAATCCTAAAAAAAACCATCAAACCCCAAAAACAACACAACCCATAGAAATGAACAAGTCTTTAGGAGTTCACTAGGACTTGATTGTTTTGATTGAATTTCCTTTTTAGGAATGATATTAGGATTGTTGTTGGTGATTTGAATTGATTGTGCTTTTCATAATTGGTTGATTCCTCTTCGTTTAGAATGGTGAGGATTAGTGGATAGGCCTCGAGAAATTGCATGACACGTTAGACACTTCAAATCAAGTTAGGTATCGAAAGGGCGTAAGGGATTTTGATATCGAGGTTGTTAACGTAACAAAATCCCCCTACCCATGAAATCTCCGGTTTGCAGAAATTGGGATGGTTCTCTCTTGTCTCGATTAGGTTTCTAGTCAATCATTAATAATTAGTGGCGACTTCAAAATGAAACATATGCTAAATAGAAAACAAATAACAAATACCCGCTATTTCATGAGGTATGGTCAGGAAGAAACCCTCGTTCATTTAGTGATGAAACACCTTACCACTCACAATGAACGAAAGTACCTCCTAGCGTGCTCTAGGGCCAAATTAGTGCAGCGCAACAATGTCGATGAGTGTATACTGAAGTTCCATGGAGTTGCAGTAAATTCTCCGGGGCGACCTCAAAAATTGATCCATTCATCATCTTTGCAACTTAAGATAAGTAGAATGTTGTGTTGTGCTTGAAAGAATACGACCCAAAAAAAAAAATGATTTGTCCCAACATCTAGGCATAAAGAGTATCACACGCTGTATTTCATGCATAAATACTTCTAAACAGTATGGAATTCACGAGAGGACTGAAGCCTGTTCTTAGATGATGCGAGTCGTCTATCTTGAAGAGAACCAATACAGACAGCCAGGGTAAGTAAACCAAAGAAATATCAAAACCTTCCCTCGTCAAAGACCGCTTAAAAAGTAATTACTTACAATGAGAGAACAAGTGCAGAATTTCTTCATTCAAGAGTCAAAATGAACAACCGCGAAGGTAAAGAGAGAGTAAGCACATTACAAGATGGATGGGAAGAATCCTGTCTCATGCCATCGGACAAGAGTCCGTTAGCACATACTTTTCAAGAGCTTGGTACAGAAAACCTACGGAACAAGCACACCACTCATACACAAAGTCCCCAATTGTATACAGATTACTCTCTCTCTCAGTTCACATGATTGCCTTCTGCAGAGAATTATGGGTTTCATAAACATGCCTTACAATTGGCAATGAGCTTCTTTTGTAACCAGCACAGCATAAGCAAATGTGAGAAGCCATAGTGCTTGAGCTTATACACAAAACCGGAAACTGAATGTCCTGGAGCTCCATGATTGCTTGTGATGCAGTTTCACCCTGGGCGTTTTCTCACCTTTCCTTCAAGGAGCCATTGTTAGACCTTTTGAGTTCCCAAGGCGGTAGACAGCCTCTCAAGGGAGAACGGAGGAATAACGAGGACGTGGATAACTGCTTCTGCCTCATCGATATCGACGACAGGCAACTGAAGTTGTTTGTTAACCTCCGCTTCTCACTTTCACATGGTTGGCAGTTAGGTTCATGATGTACCGTAGTGATCTTAAGGGTTTCGGGAAGAAAGCAGTTGCAGGCAGAACCTATGATGGACCAGATAAAGAGGAAATTCTCAAACACTTAAGAGAGTAACCAACAGGAAAAATTGAAGAATATCATGGAATAAAAGGAGTACCATTTTCTTTTCTATATACTTGGGGATCTATCATTTATCATATACAAGAACTAACAAGTCCTTTTTCTTCTTCTGGTCCTTCAAAGAGGACCATGTTATCCAGCACACCATTATTAAACCATGTATTCATCTCTGAACTAAACAAACGTTTCATTTAAGTTGCACACATGAAAGGCTTGCAATCTGTTTTTCCGTGAGTAGTAGAAAACATTCTGCTACATCCGTCCATGGACAAAACCGTATGGAAATTTTGTTAAAAGAGCCTTTTAGGCACTTGTCATGTAATCAAATAAGGAAAATTTGCAGTTTTCATTGCTCTATTTCTTCTGTCGATAATTTTAATTAATACTTCAAAATCCTCCTTCCAAATTAAGAATACTCAACAAATGCTCTCAATGACCTCGTTAACATAATGCAAGATAAACAAATAAAAAGAGAGAAAAGAAGTCCAGATGATGCAAGTAAATGTTGCAATTTTAAGAAGTACTACCTTGAAAGTAACCTGGAAAGGTAATAACGTCTCAATCCTCCAGAGTTGGAGAAGAGAAATTGAACTAAAGCAGCAACATTACAAAAGAGAGGCATTGTTACATTTGACATGAAAAAAGCTGCAACTTAAGTATCTCGGAAAAAAATTTTGAAGGCAGCATAAAAACTAGGCCGTGATGACCGATTTCTAAATTAGTTAGGTTTCATGAAAAATATTAAAAAGGAAATGAAGGCCATGCATATTTTATCTTTTTTTATGTAGACTTGTAGAGTGTAAAAAGACAAAAGCAGCAGAAGAAGATGAAAAAAATCCAGCATGAACTCAATCACCCTGGAAGCATGCTTTTGGGTTGTATCATATTTCAAAAGAAACTCAATGTAGAAAAGTGAGATACGAATTGGATACCTATTCTTGCAAGCCGATTGACCCATTTTGGAATCTGTTTCCCCGTCAGCTTGTAACAAACATCCTTGCAGAAGTGGTTGCAATTCTTAAAAATCAAGTGATATGAATCACCATTGTAGCTTGCGGCATGGTTTTCCATGAACTCCCTAACCTGAGTAGGGTCCAAGGAGGTGATCCCAATGAATATCGATTTTCTAAACTTGAAGCCAGGGCACTGCCGAGGTTCGACCTCAAATACGCCACTGCTTGGATAGTCATGGGCTCCAAATGCATATTCTACACCATGAACTGCAAAGAAGTTGCACTTGTCAAAACGTTGAACTTAGTTTGGAAGTAATAACTGCATCAATATCGGATTTATTACAATGCACGGCAATTGCTCATCCATAGAAAGACGGAATAAATTTTGCAAAGTCTTTCTCCATTATCGAATAGCTTCCTTGAGGGGACATGCAGCAAAATTAGTTTAGGTATATATCCAACTGTCCATTTCGCTCTCTGATGTTTCCAAACATGTTTTATACTCATCCAAACAGTACACCGAAGTATCCTTGCTGGGTAAATAGGAGTTTTATTGGTTTATAGGAAGTTCGTTCAAGATTTTTACAGAAAAAACCATATGAAAGCATTTACTTCCTGACTGATTCATCTTTCTCATTGTTTGTCTGAATGTACAATAAAGATATATCCAGCCATTGTACTTGCAAGAGTTTAGAGTCAGAAGAAGAGCGGTAAGATCCACGTATGCTACAACTAACTACGCCAACAAAACTTTGAACTTTCAGTCTTTTCAAATTCATTTTAGATGGAAACCACTCAGCATCAAGCGCAGTTCCATGTTCCATTAGAATTGCATCTTGGTCTACCTGTGAAACTAATGCCCAGATATGTAACTTCCCCTTTCTACTATTCATTATTTAAGCTCCTATTTAAAGTCCAAAAGGACTACCAGATGTAATAATTTTAATAGATTCTGTATTAAATAAGGTTGGCTTACCCTCTACACCAGAATGAAAGATGCCAAGTCCAGCCCAGTAAACATATCCATTCATTGGGGTCAGATCATACACATTGAGATAAACTGGTGCGCAGCCTGGACCATAGTCAACTGACTTTGCCTTGGGAAGGAAGCAAAATCGGGTTGCTGATTTGCCTCTCAAACGACGGGGAACCACTGATTTCCATGCTTTCTTGGATCCCAGTTTCATTCTTATCTTGGGTGAAAAAAACAAAATCTCAGTCAAGGAGTTTTACATACCTGTATGAAAGGCCGACAATAGAAACAAAAGTCTAGTCAAAGGAGTGCAAATGACCTGAATAATTGGACAAATGTAGAACCATAAGCAAACTGTATGAAATTCATGCTCATTTTATTTATTAATAATTTTATTTACTTTTTCAGGGTGGAGAGAGGGGGGAGGTTGACAATGTGGCAACGAAGAGGTTGACTACTAAAAAAGGACAGCTGCATTTTTTGCACTCCAAAGCTCTTAAATCAGTTAATAAATTACTTCTCAAGAAGAGGAACTACACAACCAAATGATAATAATGCCAATATTGTGGTTTGATGAATGGAATTGTGAATTGTCAAAGTGTCAAGATAATCAAACAGTCATTGGAATCGGGAATCATCAAATTTCCCAAGAATTACTGAGCTGTAGAGACTAGATAGACCACGGACTAACAATTCTTAAAACGATTTGAAAAACTAACTACAATGGCCTTTACACTTCAAGTTCATACTAAGATTTCGTATAAATGACCAATGCCTTACTAAATAATGCTACCTTTTGAGGCTGATGATGTCAAAAAATCCCGGAGCTTGGGAGGTTACTGCTTCAACATGAGGGGCTCAAAACAGCTATCGCGGAAACATAATTACAGCACTCACAATAAACAAAAAGATGAATCGATTATTTGGTATTTTTATCAATTGACTTTTACTGAGTTCTTACATAAGAGAAATCTCGCTCTGATCTTCTATCTATACATTTCTGGGGATCTTCGGAACTCAACTCCTCTCCAACAACTTTTGTTCACATGTTAACGTAGATTGTCAAATTATACATCCTAGAGCAAAAAAATCACATTAAGCAGTGACTCTGAAGTTGTATGTAAATCATTCTCCATATATGCATGTAATACCGCAGTCAAATACACAAGCAAGTCTTCCCAGATATAAGCCAGCCAAATAAGGTCAAGCACTATGTTTCAATCGAGAAGGGGAGCTCTTTAGCAAGCAGCAAAAGACTAGATGGTCAAAATTGAATAGGAACACAAGATAAGCCTCCCCAGATCAAACTCAGAGAGCTTCAAGAATGTAACCAATATACATGATTCCCACCATTTGGCACAAGTCAACAGGAAATACTAGTTAGTGCTGCGCATGTCATGACATTGCAGGTCAAAAAATAAATCATGAAAAAGACAACAGACGCAGGCTTACAATATTTTGGTCAATAAAGAATAAAAGAATCGGTATTTAAAGAAAAAGTAGCCTTCTCGGCTCTAGAATATGTGTCGCACAAGCCTTGACCGACCTTTTAACACGATTAGGTCAAACTTGATTGGCTATAGCTGAGAAACTGACGAGAAAACTGCTTAAGATTGTTCATTGCAAAGGTGATGAAAATGATGGGGTGAGATGAGGTGATGAAACCATCACTGTGAAGGTGAAAGTCTAGAGAAGTAGCGCATTCTGGATTGTATCCAGAGTACGAGGCAGAAAACGTGTGCGCCCGATTCCATCATCTCAGTAGAAATTCTCATTGCATCAGCTAAAGAAAAACATCACAGAAAGTTGGAAAAAGACGACTCCCATTCAAGCCCGAAACTTCTTTTTTTTCCTTTCGAAAGAGCAAAGGATGAATTTCTTTAATTTCTGCATGTTAAAAGATAATTTAAGTAGAGCAATTCGTTTTACCAAAAAACTCTTCAAAATTTGGGAGGAGATAAGAAAAAAGAACTGGAGCTAAAATTGCAGCATCAGAGCCAGCAGCTACAAACTCAAGAACCCACCAAGCGAGCAGGGTCAACTTCAGATCTTAAGGGTCAAGAACCAGAGATCTGCTTCAGAAGGGGCACAGAACAAGAGACAAACCAAAATGGGAATGAAAACACACAACAAGCTCACCTGCATTACAGAGCAACAGTGACAGATCAAACGAAAAAGAAACGAATAACAGATCAATCATTGTTCCTGGTTCTTTAGTTGGCGAAGTTGAAGGGTGTCTAAAAGCACCCACCCACTAAACAGAAGAAGAAAATTCTCGAGATGAAGAAAACAGCAGACTAAAGGGGCGTGCGAGAAGGAAGAGAGAAAGAGACAGGAAGGACTTACAGAATCAGAGGAGGAGGAGGCGGCCATTAGAGACCCAAATGGAAGACCACCTCCAGAAGCCACCAAGTTCAGTCCTTGAGCAAGAGAATGCTTGCTCCCGAAACACACACCCTCATTTTCTGACAGCAGCAACAGCAGCAAAAGGCAGAAAACTACAGTTGGGAAAATGGGAAAACGGGATAAAAGGAAGAAGAGACAGAGACGACAGAGAAAAAGACGCAAAACTCGGAGCTTCAAGCGACCAACTAAAGACTCGCACTTGCCTTTTGTATCTTCACTGCTCAATCACGGAGCCTCTCTCTCTCTCTAGAATTATATGCTGTCTCCGAGGTGGTAAGAAAACTCATAAAATGACAAAAAAGAAGGAAAAAATGACATATGTAGTTGTACAAATTTGATCTAATCTGATTCGCGAACTTTCAATTTGTTTAATATGATCTATGAAACGTAACCAGATATACAATATTATCCCTAAAATTTCGATTTGTCCAAAATAGTCCATAGGCTTTTGATATATGTTCAATTTAATCTCTGAATTAAATGAAAATATTCAATATTATCCCTGAATTTGAATTAATAGAAGAATAATATTGAATATTTTCTTATAATTTAGGGACTAATTTGAACATGTATCAAAAGTTTAAGGGCCATATTGAACAAATTAAAATTTTAAGAACTACATTACACATTGAGTTAAAGTTCATGGATCACATTGAATAAATTGAAAGTTTAGAGGCTATATTGCATATTGAGGAAAAATTCATGAACCATTTATGTCATTATCCAAAAAAAAACAACAGCAAATCAGGTTCCATACAACTACAACTTGCGAGAAAGAAATAGAATATAAAAAAGAAAATAAATAGAATTTAAAAACAAAAAATATTAATATACTGCCCGCGGGTATTATTGGACTCACAAATTGACAAAGCGCGCCAACTGGGACAGATTAGTCCCCTGTCAAAAAACAAAGAATATCTAATAACGGCTGTTATTTGATAGGCATTGACCTAACTCATAAGCATATCATTCATTCTTCAAAAAGCAAATCAAAAGTGTCACATTATTCCCAGCTATATTTGCAAAAGAACTAGAAAGAGTTTTAGTTTAGATCATCTCAATATATATAAAGCGAGATTATTACCAAAGAGATATGTCTACGGTAGCTTTGATAATAGGGAAAATAATATAAATGGTCCATGAAATTTGGCTCAATGTATAATGTGGTCCTTGAACTTTTAATTTGTTCGAATTAGTTTCTTAACTTTACTCAATGTGCAATATTGCCCCTGAACTTTTGATTTGTTCAACGTTATCTATTGACTTTTGGTACTTATTCAATTTAATCCCTGAACTATATGAAAATATTTAATATTGTCCCTGAACTTGAATTAATGCACGGACAATATTGAACATTTTCATATACTACATGGACTAAATTAAACATGTAGCAAAAATTTAGGGACCACGCTGAACAAATTAAAAATTCAAAGACTACGTTGCAGATTGGATCAAAATTCAATGACCAATTATATATCATTATCCCTTAACAGTAAAGGCATTTCCTAAACTTACCTCGCCAAACGTAGGTCCAGAGAGCAAATTCCCCTACTCGAGTAATCACGAAAGTAATTTTCTCACTACTTCCTTTGCCATCATCTTTTACCCAGAAAGATGATCTCTGCACAAAGTTCATAGGAATATATAAATGTCACACATCTTGCAAAAATGGATAAACAAAATGCTGGGAAATAAAGAATAAAAGAAATCGAACAAACAATGCTCCACAGCATGTAGCACAACACTTCCATCATTGGCCATCGATATAGAGCACAAAATTATGGTATATTTTTTTTTTACAAAATTATGGTATTTAATATTCATCTCTCCTGCATTGTTTTCTGAAGAACAGTCAAAAGTCAACGAGAGGGGTTTTAATGATAAGTCCAAGCGTGAAAAGGGTTGGAGATCGAGAGCTTTCTCGTGGACACAAGCTTTATAAAGTCTTAAAGGCATTCATGAACATCTTGTGAAGTTCTTGAGTTGGGTCCTCCCTCCTCTAATAGATTAAACCACCAGCTGTCTGATAAATGGTCTCATTCAATAAAAATAAATGAATAAAATAATGAATCCAACTCATAGAATCTCAAAAAAATAAAAAAAAATAAAAGAAATTTTCCGATTGAATAAAGGAGCGAAAATGTAATTACGTGACTGATGTTAGACAGACGACACGTTTGCTTAAGATTTATTTACATGACTGAAATTTCATGAGTATCGTTGATTCGACGGGGATTGTATAATCAATAAACTTACTTATAACTCCGCCATTTTCTCCTCTTCACTTTAATTATTAAAAAGAAAGTTTGTCTTACAAAATTTGTTCCCTTGAAAGACTTTATAAGAATGGTCACAGGAAATATTTATTTTTTTGGTGGGGTCGAAGTCCCGATTAGTCATGTGTCGTGAGCCCCCACTGACACTCGACTGCCCATAGTTCTTTTCAAGAGGGTTTAGCATTAACTCTTTTTTCTCTTTATCATCGTTAGTTTTTAGGCCTAATTCTTTTACAACAAAACCCGACTTTAGTTCAAATCTCAATTATGCCTCAAGCTTTTTTTTGTTTAAGCAAAATCACAAACTTTCATTTTAATCCCGAATCTACCCCGCATGCAAAAATAGCCACCGATTTCTTCAATATCATCAATATTAGGAGGTCGTTGATGCATCAAATAAAGGTAAGGATGTTATGAAGACACAAGTTCAGATAATGAATTTCTAACTAGTCCTAATGTAGATTTTTGAAAAAAACTGGTTGAGATTTTTCCACATGGGAGTAGATTTGGGATTACGGGGTAGAATTGAAATTGAACTTAAAATTTGGAGATTTTTCAAGGAATTAAGCCCTACTTTTTAAACGATCTCATTTTAGTTAGATTTAACCTACTTCTCTGTTGTCTGAAAAAATGTTGGACCAATTATACTTTCTACCGAGGTCTCAATACCTTTTCTTGTTCCGCTTTACAGTACAAAGATGGTTATGTTGGAGGTGACTTGTGGTTTTCACTACAACTTTCCTCGGAATTTAAGAGTGCTTGATGCATGGTGCTTTTGGTCTGCAATAATGTTCGGAATTTGAAGAGTCGGATAAAATTTGAAAACTAAAAACAAGATTAAAACCAAATAAATCACCACCACCCCAAATGCCCAAGTTGACCTGCTTTTTAAGGTTCTACGGTGTTTGCCCCATATTGTAAGCCATAACCTGTTTTCCCCATCTATCAGTACACAAAAATACATCAGAATGACAAGTTCCTCATAACTACATTCCTTACGGAATTAATTTGGCCATATAGAACAAGTTCATCATCCATTTTACAAATATAAGCTGTAGACTTTTGTCTTCTGAGTTAGATTAAGCTCCAATTCAAATGTTTCCAGAACTATAGAGAAATTGCTCCGACAAGGAATCACGGGAATGCTTAGTCCCTCCGTTGGGGGCAAATCAGATCCTTCCGACAGTGAATCAACCCCGAGACAGATGTTGAATACAAAACATGACATGAAAAAAACACAACACATTTGATCAAGAAATGATGAGCAGCCGCAAAAATCTAATCGTCGGCCTTCCTCCATGCTTAATTTCACAAAGGCAGGGACTCATTGAGCTATATTGGCAACAAGTTCAGCTTCCGGAGACTCAGGTTCCAAAGATCGGAATAATTATGGTCCCAATGGTTGGGCACACCACAAGGTAATGCTGCCCCTAGTTTGTACCCGACATCGTACTTGAGAAACTGAATGACTCCATAACAGGTCAGTAGAACTCAGAAATGAACTAAAAAATAGGACCCAGCAATATATTGGTGGTAAAAATGGGCATATTGGCAAAATCTATCAACATATTATTCCCATCAAATCGAAAGGAAGCTGTCAAATGCTACTTAGTGACAACTGATTTACATGTTATGCATAACATCATAAGTGTTGAACCTTAGAGTTCGTCATCTTGGATAAACTTGGATGCTCCAAATATAACTGAACATTCAAAGGTTCACTATTCATTGACTTGATGGGGCTTATAAGTGGAGGCTGCTGCCACTGCTTTGTATCAGTCGGGATCCACAAGGCAGCTGTGCTACCCATATTGGCCTGAGGAAGCATCTGAAAGTAAGCTACGATCTCCCACCTGCAATCTACTGCCATAATCGTCTTAGAAGAATGGTCCCCAACTAACGGAGCACTAAGAACCAAGAAACATAGACTTCATAAGAAAATGCTTCAACTGTTTCAACACCTAAAGTATATTTTCATCCTTGGCGATGCAACAAACGTAATCACACATATTCCAAAGCGAGCTAAAGGGTATCCTCCAACAAGACAAAAACTACATTCAATAGAGGAATCACTTACCTTGAGAAAGAGCACTAGTCAGGGGTTGGGACACAGACAACTTGATAAAAAATGATCGAAGAGAAAATTCTAGGTCAGCATCTTCCACCTTTGAGCCGTATGACTGGTTTACTGAGAGCTTGAAAATGAATCTCTCCAGTGGGACATTCTCCATGTCAAAGAACACAACAGCCACTCTCTCTATCAGTCCCTGCTTCCATTCAAAGAGCTCGTTTTTGTGAAAAGGCTCCAAACACTGGCAAGTGTTTGTTAAGCAATTCTATACACATGGAAATTGGAATACAAGTTGCAAACCTTTTCAATGAAAGGTTGAAGCCCTGATACAGACATATGGATATAATTCCTGAGTTGAGGATGCCGAGCTCTATGGACAACCAAATTCAAATATCTCCTCCTCTCAAAGGCACCTCCAAAAAATTTGGCAAATCGTAACACATTGGTAGGTGAGGCAGAAAAGTAAATAGGTCAAAAGGATGAAGCACAAGCCTCCAAATATAGCAAAGTTGCTTTCATCGATCCTAGCCAAGCAGTCCTATTTCTTTGCCCATTCATAATTCAAGAAAAATTATGGCAATTTTCTTACCAGAAGGATAGAGTCCCTTGAGGTAAACAATGGAAGTGATGGCAACCTCTAAGAATTCCACCAGAATTCGAGCAGTCTCACCTACAATATTTGTGAAAAAAGAATACTAAGAACTAGTACAACCAGAAAAATTATCTTTTCACATAATAAATCAACTAATGCAAAACAGATCACCTTGGGGAGATTGATTCTCTCTCCGATCCATAAGGGTTCACTCTCTGAAATGTCTCCTGCACTGGCTAATAATAGAAATGCTGATGTATATAATGGGTCTATAAACTGGCAGTTGCAAATTGGTGGGTTCAGAACCAGTTTGATTGAATTTACCCATTTAACTCATTTTTTCCAGTTTTGGCTGGTACAATTGACCTAGACCAAACAAACCCAGCTCAAATCCATCTCCACCCAAATATCTGAGTGCCAACAAAATATACTCTTTAAACCGTTGGATTGACCTACACCAACCAAATCAGTCCCACAGAGCATAGCGCTTACAAAACTTTCCTTTTCACAAAATCAAGAAATCACTCTTGAGTAACTCTCACTTAATTGAACATAACTAAAACCTCAGCTTTACATTGATTTCGCTCCTCTTCTATTGCCTTCAGTCCATTCAACTTTGTCGAGTTACCCAGAAAATTATCAAATCACTCGTGTCTCTTTTGTTGGACATAAAACTGTAATTAAACGAATTGGCTCAATCAAAGTACGACACTTGTTACAGAGATGGTACTTGGATAAATGACCTCTTCAGCAATTCTTATCTTTAAAAAGTTTGTTTTCACTTGAAAAGGCATAGTGTCACAAAGTGGATTTCAGGAAGAAGTTTTAGAGAGAAATTTAGCCTTAATGCATTTGGGAGAGGGGGGAAAGGATAGTGAAAGTAGTCCACACATTTTTACTATGTTTGACTCCATCTAAAGCATGACATTCTCAACGTCAGAAGAACGATTAAGTATATGTCATCTAACACCATCTGATAAAGTCATCTTGTTACACATAAACTCGTACTTCTTCGCCCACAAAGTTCCATAAATTTATCATTGAATGATAACAAGGGACACTTCTCTCTTAGACATGATCCATCATAAGCTTCTTTAAGGAACACCGTGCCCCTAGCACCCTTATTAGTAAGGTAAAAGATGCCTTGATGCTTGATCAAACAAAGCACCAACCTAGATGGCAATAGATACTCTGAGTGCAATGCATCCAATTGTGAATATGTCATCCTTTTCTCCATGGTCAAACTGAGGAGCTCATGAAGCACAGCCACCACCCTTTTTCGAGCTTTAGGATCAGTCAACTCAAATCTTCTTGCATTCAAGTAAGGTGAAGGAAATTCCAATCTCTGCCACCTCTCAACTGCCACAAGATAACCTGTGTTTGGTCTGAAACCAGCAGGATAACTCAGTCTAAACGCAAAGGGACCTGCATAATTACCATCTTTGGATATTTTAACCTTCTCTTGACCTACATTGGAGTCCAAAAAACCTTCACTTGCTAGTCTTTCCTCACGGGCTGTAACAGCTAATGAGGAATCCCAATGTTCCAGCTGAAGACAATCTCTTCCATTGACATTTTTGACTGAGAAGAACTCAGGGTACTTTGGGATTAAAATATTCTTGAAATCATCAGGCAATCCCAGTTCAGGCCCAATAAATTCGATCTTCTCAAGCGGGATTTGACAATCCACGGACAACATTAACAGCTTCCTCAAATTTTTCACCAAAATGGGTTCCATTAACATCCTGGCTTTAGCTTCTCCACGAGCAATCTTCTCAGCTCTCTTGGCAAGTGATACAAAAGGAGGCGATCCATTACCACCGCCTACGTCGAACATCGAGGGGTACCTTTCAATCGCAGCCATAAAGTTCCACTTTTGAACGAACCCTACTTCTTTTTCTAGGTCTCTAAGAAGGAGAGATTGGTTCTTTTGGGATTGAATGATAGATTTGAGCTGTAGGATTAAAGCTGGTTTCTTTTGCAAGTCCATGACTTTGTCGAGTTCCTGGACTCTATGGTAGATTTTCTTCTTGGGTCTTCCTGCTCGACTGGATTTTTGCTTCGACTGAATCCACAAAGACCGCAATTTCGAAATGGGAACTGAGGGCGGCGACACGCATACAACATCGCTAACTCGGATGGCATATCTCGGAGATCTCTCTAAAAGCTTAATCATGATACTTATACACACCCTATGCAGAAACCAAGAACAGTCTGCTAGACCAAATCCGAACCCATCGCGATCACATGTACATCAAATGTCATCAAGCTAAAGCAAATGAAACCTAACCGTACAATCTAATTGCATTTGCCTGGTGAATTCGCATCAGAAGACATACCCCGAATCGCGATCTCTTCCGCGCCCGAGTCCCCCACCCCTTCAGGCAATCCCGTCGTCGGCTCGCTTTCCAATCAATTAATTCCCAGCGGAACACTAGCTCACAAATCTGCAGCAACAACAGGAGCGACCTTCTTCATTCAGAGGACCCAATTGAAAATTTCAAGATAAAGACAATCCGGGTAAAAATCGGCACATGCCCCCAGTCTGAAACCTGTCAAATTCAAATCCCTCTTTGATCTTATAAATGCGTCTGCTGTTCCATTGCCTCGATGTCATCCCGCCATCCTCCACTCAGGATCGTCACGAAAGGTAAAAACGTTAACGAACGTCTTACCTTTCTTTCAATGGTGCCAGAGATCGGTGAGATGTTCGTCGCGGAAAATTGCAGAAGCAGCTTAGAAAATCGACAGAACAAAGATCTGTTGCAGAGGAATGCGACGGTGTTAAAGCGAGGGTTTTGGGGGGCTTTTTGTCTCGAGGACCGGAGACTAAGCACCGGTCGGTCCGGACGGCCCACAAGTTTAGGTCAAGAATGAAAGGGCCCAAGCTTATCTGCAGGGAGAAAATATTCCGTGGTTTGCGCGCGCCACGTCAACTGCTGACGTGGCACGCATATTTTACTCTCGTCCACTAACAAATAGACACATGGCTGCTGATGTGTACTAAAAAAATGATGTGGAATTTCTTCTGTTTCTTCGTTCTTCAACAACGCACTCCTTCTTCATTTGGGTTTCCATGGACGGCGGCGGCCAATATGGACGGCCGCTCATCCACTGGCGATGGTGGCACGACTTCTCGTCACAGATCTGAAGACGCGCAGGAGGGGTGGCCATGGACGGTGGCTCGTCTTGAAATCACGCGGAGGTCGGCCATGGACGAGGGTTTTGTCTTCCTCTGTTCATCCACGAACGAACTCCAGATCTGGAGCAATAGGTGGCCGAACTTTAAAACTAGGGCCAAATGACTCAAGGCACCATCCATGGCCGCGAGAGAACACCAGATCTGAAGCCATGACTTGAGCAGGTTGGGTGGCCATGGACGGTGGCTCGTCCATAAATTGCGTGGAGGTCGGCCATGAACGAGCGCTTCTTCTTCCTCTGTTCATTCACCAACGAAATTCAAATCTGGAGCAGTAAGCATCTTGAAACACAAATCGAGAAAACCCCACGCAGTTCACAGAACTTCATCCTGTCGGTAGGGTCAAATGACTCGAGCCACCGTCCATGGCCGCGAGGTTTTTGAAAGAACGCCAGATTTGGCCGCGGATCTGTGGACGAGAGGCCGTCCATGGCCGACCGCTACTCTGCATCTCCATATGTGTGAACAAGCGCTCGCGGCCAAGACTTAGCCGCCGGGACAACGGAGAGGGTGGGACGCGGAGGTTGGCCTGGATGCGGTGATCGACCGTCGCTCAACAGCCAGATCTGGTTTGCTGCTTAACAGCTTTCAGCTCGAGTCTTGGCTCGTCCATGGTTGCCGGCGACAACCTCAACAACTTTGCCGCTGACGGTGGTGGCCACGGTGGGGCGATGGATCAAGGATGGCGGTGGCGGCGGCGGCGGCGGCGGCTTGGTGGTGGAGGTAGCCAAGCCCAGCGGAGCAGAGGTTGAAGGAGTTCTCAAGAAGGAAGAAAAAAAGGAAATTCCACCTCATTTTTTTAATACACGTAAGCAACCATGTGTCCATTTGTTAGTGGATGAGAGTAAATTATGCACGCCACGTCAGCTGTTGACGTGGCATATGCAAACCACTGAATATTTCCTCGTCCGGGGCCTTCCTCTATGCTAGTCCTAGGTCGCAGGAGGGATCGCTCCTCTCGGATAAAATCGAAATCGCGTGCCGACGATATGAGTGTTCCGTTCGGTTGTAATGGGTGATTTCGATGCTTTAATTCATGGCAAAGATAAGCTAGGCTGGGGACTTGCGAATTCTTGTTAAGGTTGCATGAATCACTGTAACCTCATCGATATATGTTTTTGTCGGTCCTCAGCTTACCTGAATTATGACTTGATACCGCTCGGGTTATTCAAGGTGGCGTCATATTTATCATGAAGCTGTTCCTTCCCCTCCCAGTGGTACCACTCCGACCAATGTATATTTTCTGTTAGATGTCCTTACCGATCGTAATAGTAACACCAACAGGCTGTTTCGTACAAAATTATGTGGCTTAATGATGCTGAGTCCGATCCTTTTGTTCCCAATGTTTGGAGCAGTAAAAGCTTTCAAATCCTCCTTACTATTGAAAGATCAATGATTGGAATAAGAATGTTTCGTGAAATGCTTTTTAAAGGTAAGGACTTGGGAAAGACTACATGACATCCAAAAAGCTTTGGCCGGGTAAGACCTTGCATGTTTTTTATTTATCAAGCTTGAAGAAGGAGGAAAATTCGATCCTGTCCGTAAAGGATAGTGTTTGCAATGCCTGCAAATTGGACTGGTGATGAGAAATATCTAGAGAAGCATGTCCTTGATCACCTGTCCAAACTTCTCTCCACTTCCCATGATCATTCTTCCGTTCTAAATCCTAACATCCCCTCGGGTCGGAATTAAACCCTCCCATTGAAGCTCGGCCGAGATTTGGAAGAGCCCATCACCTACGATGCAATCAAAAGGGCCCTGTGGGGGACCTGAAACCTTTGAAAGCTCCAGGCTGGGAAGGTCTTCATGCTGTCTTTTTCCAATCATAGTTGGATGATATTGGTGGTTCTATCTGCAATCTTGTGAAGGTAGTTCTCGACTCTAGAGTGATTGCTAGTGATTTGAGGTGAAACGCGTTGAAGAAGTGAGGGAATTCAACCACACCCTGGATTGGTTCGCTTTGTGTCTTTGTGTAAGTTGACAATAAATTTACAGTGATAGTAAAGATATGACAGCTGCACAAAGATAACACAAGAATCAATATGCCATAATGTAGTTGAAGCTCTCGTTTAATCGATATAAACGAAGCAAACATCAATCCAAAAGGCTGGGAAGGGAATCAAACTCAAAAAGGGTGTCCAAGCATGAACAACTCAAAATATGAAGTTCACAAACAGTTAAAATCAAGAGAGGAGGAGCAGAAGGGACAAACATATTGATAGCGAGTAAGACGGCAGTAATAACACGAACTCAAACTTTACTGTATTTGGGTATTCAAAGATAGCGAGCAGTCGACGTTCTATTGAAAAGAACAAGTTTAGCCTTTTTTTTTTGTCAGCAAACATTATATCTTATACTCATTCAAGTAAAAGTTTGCGACAATATACAGGCTTCAGAACAAAGCAATTCCAAAAGACAAGTAGGGGATAAGCGACCCAATTAACCGGTAAATATTTGTTACGGTGGGCTTTGGCGACCCAATCCGCAACTTGATTACTTTCTCTTCGGCAATGGGTCATCTTTAAATTGCTGAATAACTTTGCACAAGCCTGGGCTTCGGTGATCAATGCATAAGCTTCTCAACTCACTTGATCTGCTCCCTCGCTCATCATCTCGACCACATCAGTTCGATCTGTCTCTAACACGATCTTCAGTTCACTTTTTGCTTCAAAATGTTTTAGGGCTTCAAGTATAGCAGCGGCCTCCGCCTGAATCGCCGATGAGACTGTTATTGATCGAGCAAACGCATTTATCAAGATACCCTGGCTGTCTCGGCATACACACGCAATGGCCCCTTCCCTTGTTTCGGCAACAAAAGACCCATCTACGTTATTTTTAATCACCCAGGGAGGAAGAGGGGTCCAAATTAGAGGTAATTCTTTCTGTGTTTGCAATTTTCCATTTGTTTTCTCTGACCATTTGCTAGGTTTTTCTCCGTGGCAATGGCTGAGATGACGATGTGTTGGGGGTTAAACTTATGAGCTCTGAATACCAAGTCGTTCCGAGATTTCCAAATCTGCCATAATAATAAAGCAAGGAGCTCAAAGGATACGGAGGTATGTTTAAAATTTAGCAATCATTCCTCTATCGGAGTCACTGCGTACCTATCAACTTCAATATTTTCTGATGGGTTGTTCCATATTTGCTGAGTCCAGTGGCATAGCGGAAACAGATGCTCTATGGATTCTGGATTTTGTTGACATATCAAGCAAGTGGCTTCAGGTATGATCCGTCTTCGAACCAGATTCTCCTTAGTTGGGAGGGTGTTTTGGCAAACTTACCAAAGAAAAAAAATCTGATTTTGGGTTATAATTTTGCCTTCCAAATTCTATTCCATAATTCTCTGGGGGTTTGGTACGACGTTAAAGCTTGATTATGATTTGGTGTTTCTTTTTGTGCTTTAATGTTGTTCTATGCACTCTTCACTGTGAATTGCCCTGTTTTAGTTGGTGTCCACACCAATTTGTCCTCTGGAAGTTGGGGGTTAATGGGAATGGCTAAAATTTCCTGGGTTGTTTCAAAGTCAAACACCTCTCTTACCCTTTTTTCATTCCATTTGGCTTCCTTCCTGACCATTAGTTCGGATACTCGAGTTGGATCCTCTGTGTTTGCAGGCTCTCTAATCAAGCCTCTCGACAGCCACTTATCTTCCCTTATGTTGATTTTCTCACCATTTCCAACCACCCATCGAATTGACTAACTAATTACATTACGGCCTAAAATCAAGCTTCGCCATCCCCATGAGGGAGTTGAACCTTTTTTTTTTTTTGCATGTAATAAATCTGCATGAGGATAATACAATCATTTAAAAAGCCGACTCCAGAGAGAGTATATATTCTGGATTAGTCTCCATGCCTGTCGCCCCAACATTGCCTCATTAAATGTAATTAAGTCTCGAAAATCTAGGCCACCTTCATCCTTTCTTGCTTTAAGAGTGTCCCAGTTTTTCCAATGTATCCCCCTCCTGTTTTCAGAATTTTTCCACCAGAAAGCTGCAATTTTCCTTTCAATAGTTCGACAAATGGATAGGGGGATTTTGAAGATGGACATTGCATACTGCGGTAGAGCTTGCACCACTGTTTTAAGGAGGATTTCTTTCCCTGCCTTAGATAAAAAATTTTTCTTTCCAACCTTCCAGTTTCTTATTGACTTTATCGAGGAACCAAGCAAACATATGTTTTTTTTTAGGAGCCCCAGTTGGATGGTATTCCCAAATACTTCCCTATCTTCTCTATTTCAGGAACTCTCAGCTCGTATGTCATATTTCTTCTTAATTCCCTTGGGCAGTCTTTGTTGAAAAACATACCCGACTTGTTCAAATTTAGTGCTTGTCTAGATGTAAAACAATATTGATTCAGAAACGCTGCCACATTTTGACACTCAACAATCTTTTCTGCAAGGAAGAGTATAAAATCATCCGCAAAAAGTAGGTGAGATAAAGTTGGGTAGAAGTGGTTTGATTTGATCCCTTTGATACTTCCATTTCCCACCGTTGTCTGCAGCAAAACAGATAGCACATTAGCCATAATGATGAAGAGGTAGGGAGAAAGGGGGTTGCCTTGTCTTATTCCTCTAGTAGGATGAAAGGTAGGTAAAGATTCCCCATTCATTTTAACACTGTATGAGACTGTAGAGACACATTTCATAATCCAGGAGACCCATGTTTCGCAGAATCCCATTCTTAGCATACTCCCTTCCAGAAAATCCCATTCCACTTGGTCATACGCCTTTTTCATGTCTAATTTGAGCACTACATGAAATTTCTTTTTTCTCTTTCGAATTCGTAACTGATGGAGTACCTCCTGTACTATCAATATATTGTCTTGAATTTGTCACTCACTAACAAAGGCGCTTTGCTCCTTGGCTATGAATGTCGGGAGCCATGGTTTCAATCTATTAGCCATAACTTTTGAAATGATTTTGTAAGCGAAATTGCACAAGCTTATAGGGCGAAACCGATCTAGCTTCTCTGGATTATGAACTTTAGGAACGAGGGTAATAAAGGTTTTATTTAATTCAGGGTTAAGATTTCCTGAACTAAAGAAAAGTCTTACCTCCCTGAATACTTCATTTCAGATGTCCTTCCAGTGATATTGAAAAAATTTTCCACTCAAGCCATCTGGTCTGGGGGCCTTTAAGTTGCCTAGCTGGAAGGTTGCCTTAGTAACCTCCTCAAGAGTCACTTCCCTGATTAAATCTTGGTTGACCTCTTCACTTATTAAGCATGGGATCTGATCAAGTACTGGTTTGAAATCTCGAGCCCCTATTGTAGTGTATAGCTCTTTGAAATAGTTGAGTGTCATATGTTTCAACTGGTTGGGCTCTCGACTTCATTCATCATTTTCATTTTTCAGCATTGCTATTTTGTTTCACTGCCTCCTCTGCATTGTAGTTGCATGGAAATATTTCGTGTTTTTGTCCCCCCATTTAAGCCACTTAATCTTGGATCTCATTCCCCAATAAAACTCCTCTTGTCTCCATAATCTTTCCACTTCCATTTTCAGCCAATTCAACCTTTCTTTATCAAAGTTTAGGTTTGGACTATTTGTAATCTCTTGTATCTCTTTTTGCAGCAACGAAATTTGTTTTTCAGCATTTGAAAACCTCCTCTTACTCCACCCAACCAACTTCACGGCCACCTTTGTCAATCTAACTAATAAAGCCACTGACTCTCCTTGAAAAGAATTCTAAGAGTCTGATACTATCTGCCCATACTCCTCATCTTCTAACCAAAATACTTCAAATTTGAATTCCTTTTTTCGTTTACCATACTCCGGAAACAGATTCAATAAAATCGGGCTATGATCCGACCCAATAGTAGGCAATGCAAATACCTCCGTATTAGGGTAAGAAACCCTCCTGTTTATGTTGCACACCGCTCTATCCAGTCTCTCCTTAACCAAAGCTTCCCCTTCTCTATTATTAGTCTAGGTATAGGCACAACCTTTGCTTTCCAAATCCATAAGAGTGCAAGCATCCAAAAAGTCGTGGAAGGCTTTACTTTTGTAATTCTCCGCCAATCTCTTCCCAACTTTCTCCCAGTGGTACATGATCTCATTAAAATCTCCAACACACAGCCAAGGATCTCGGTTTAAGCAACTAATTTGTTGGATTCTGTCCCACGGTCTTAATCTGTCTTGAAAATAAGTAGGTGCATGGACAAAGGTAATACGCATTTTCTGTTTGTTCTCTCCCATAACACAAAGCACATCAACAAAATATGTGGAGCTAGAGTCAATAGAAATAGTAACATTTTCATTCCAAAATACTGCTAATCCCCCAGCCAAACCAATTGGGTTCGCTATGAAGCATTCTTGAAACTATAATTTTCGCTGCATCTTTTTAACGACGTCTTCTTTATTTTTCGTCTCCATTAAGAATAGGATAGCGGGCTTTACTTTAGCCACGAGGGCTCGAATAGCTTGAATTGTCAGGGGTGAGCCCAACCCCTGACAATTCCAACCAATTAACCTCATTTGTACCCCGGTGAATTATTAGCCTATTAAATAGGTAAATTCAGCCTTGGCATCCTTCACAGAAGAGAAGTTGGTGTTGCTCTTATCAGACAAAACCAAAAGCATATTATGAAATAGTTAAGCGCATCATTCGTAAATCAAAAGTTCATAGATCACACTGCATATTAAGTAAAAGTTCAGAGATCATGTTGAACAAATTAAAGTTGACATATTGTATATTGAGTCAAAATTCTAGTCAAAGTTCAGGAGCCGTTTGTGTCATTTTCCTTTTCTTTTGTTTTTTTTTTCTGATGTTGGGGGGAGGGTTTCGTCGGGGAGGGAGGGCTGGCCGATATGTGGCTAGACCAGTTCAAGACAAGCCAAGACAGTCTAACTGAACTGGGCTCGATGGACTTTCAACCGGTCCAACTGAACCGGAAGCGCTCCAGACGGTTCACTATTCAAACCGGTACAGGTCGCCATACTCTCCGCTACTAAAACCCTTCCGCTGTCTCCATAAAGTTTCGCAAACCTCTGCTAAAACCCCCCTCCTTCGTCTTCCGCATGCTCTGCAACTCCAGGAGGACTGGACGATTGGCTGAAGAAGCGGCGCGCGTTCGGCATCATCGGATCCTCTAACCTGCGTCATCTTATGCGCTGGTCTCGTCACGAGATTGCTCGGTCGGCCACCGGAACTTGCTCTTTTTCCGCTAGTTCCCGCTTCGTCTGATTAGCCTCTCCTTTTCAATCGTCTCTGAATCAACTGCTGTGCAGAACCGAATTTGATGCGAAGTTTTTGCGTGCGTGGTGTTGGGCGATCTTGTGTTGTATTATCATCACCGTAACTTGCCCATTTGCTCTGTTCCCGCTGATTGTATGGTGTCTTCCGTGTTTTGGTGTGAATCTTTATCGCTTGTTGGTTTGCTTTTTTTCCTCCGTGCGTGAAAGTTCGAAGCGCTTTGGCTCCAGCTAGAGATTTTGCTCGGTAGAGGTGGTGGCGATTTTGCGGCTTTAGAAAGCTTTTTGTAAGAATGGGGCTGGGACTAGTTCAGTTATGTGTGCATTAAGAGTTATGATTAGGTTGCCCGCACTTGTTTTACACTCGATGGGTATTCATGCTGAATGTCGCATGCGTGTCAAAACGAGCATTTTATTTTGCGACTTTCCTCAAATTCCTCACTTTACTCCTCAATCGCATCGATTAGTCTGCCCATCTGTTCTTCTCTATATTTTCCTTGTATATATGTTGTGTACGTTGCATCCGTATATCCGCTGATTGTTTTTACTTCTGGCAGTGAAGAAGTCTGTTCTTGCTTGCTCTACATAGCACGACCTTCATATATCGTGCTTAAAAGTAGCTACTGTACGGGTTCTGTCAATACTGCTATTAGCTACAGGAGAGAGTATAACAGCTCGGCTTTGTCAGAATCGCATAGTGGGAGGCTTTCTAACCACAGTCAAGTCGTAAATCTTCCATCTAGAAGGGAGTTGAGCAATCTGGGTTATTCTCTGAAAGTTGCGAGTGGTGGACCGAACCCTATTCTCCAAGCAAATTCTTTTCAGCATTGGTTCAAAAATTGGCAAGAACTAAGGAAAAATAAGCTCACAGCAAGCACTTTTGGTGCAGCGATTGGTTTTTGGCGTCAGCGAAGAGTCCAGCTCTGGTTAGAAAAACTTGGCTTGATCGAGCCATTTTCTGGTAACCTGGCTACCTGTTGGAATAATATAAAGGAAGAGGAGGCGCTTGAAAGGTACAAGCTTATCACTGGAAATAATGTCATTTTCCCCGAGTTTCAAGTTTATGGAAATGATAATTCCAAAGACAGTTGGCTTGCTGCTTCACCAGATGGAGTAGTTGACCAACTTGTTTATGGCTTGCCCTGCAATGGAGTTCTGGAGATCAAGTGCCCATACTTCAATGGAGATAAGAGTAGAGCTTCCCCATGGTCTCGGATTCATCTAAATTACATTCCTCAAGCGCAAGGTTTGATGGAGATTTTGGACAAGGATTGGATGGATTTCTATGTATGGACTCCCAGAGGCAGCAGTCTTTTCAGAATATACCGCGATAAGGAATACTGGGATCTTTTGAAGCTTGCTCTTTCCGATTTCTGGTGGAAGCATGTGCAGCCAGCAAGGGAAATGTGTAGTAAATGTGAGATTACTGATCCTCTATATCAATTAAGATCGTTTCGACCAGCACCGAGGCATGAATTATGTAGTCGTATTGTCTGTGAAAGCAAACGTATTGTGGACTCATCTAAACTATTGGTTTATGAAATTCACGGGAGACTCCAACATTGACATCTGGACAGCCATATAATGAGTTATAGAAACTTTTGGCCTGGCTTAATATGGTCAAACATCATCTCATGCATAATGGAAGATTTGATCAGGACTTTAAGATACAGAAGCATTTTTGATATAGATTCATGTTACTGGACTTTATGATAGTTAAGCAATCTCTGCGGAATGCAGGGTAAAGCTTCAGACTTTTTCTTTCACCGGACCTACAATGCTGGAGCCTATTACACCAAAACGCTGCTTTGTAGTAATGCTGAAGTAGACTATTTGATAATGCCATGGGAGTATGGGTAGCATTCTCATTCACTGTGAAAGATTGTCCTAAAAAGACAGGGACACTTTTGTGTAAGCATCATTGGCCTTGAGGCTCATGTAAGTTCCTCTATCTCTGTCTCTGTCTGTCTGTCTGTCTCTGTCTCTCCTTGTTCATGTGCATGCGGGGATAAAATTTTCTTCGGTCTTTTCTTTTTCAGGGGATTTTCTTTTCTGTGGTTTTGCTGTGCTTTGGGTTAAGTCTTGTCATTGTCCTATAATGTTTGAGGATCACCTGTCAGAAAAGGAATGTTTGGGGATTAGGAATAGTCCTTGTTGAGGTTATTATTGGTACTCTATGCTTACAGCTCTCTCTTATTGAAGTTTGAACCTTTTTCTTAATTAACATCCTCAAGAAAAACAGAGCCTGTCTCTACTACTTTTCCATTCTTCCTTGGTTTATTGTTAGCTTTTATCTAGCTAGGCATATTAGGAGACAAGGTGGGGCAATTTTAGTGGTCGTAACTCCTATACAAAGACCTTTTTCTGCTAATGGTGCTCACGCTTTCGTTTTTCATTTGTTGGCTGTTCAATGGAATGGTACTTCGTAAAATGACATAGATATAGTTTGTGCCAATTCATAAGAATCCCCACAACTATATTATGCTGGTAACCAATAGTCACAAGGCCTTGTGTCATAAAGGGATTTCTATGTTGGTGACCCATTTTCTTTGCAATGAACTTGAAGTTCTCGGTAATTCTTTGGAAATTTGATTATTTTCCAATGTCTCTTTGATTATCTTGATACTTTGATAATTCACGATTCCATTCACCAAATGATAATGCTGGCATCAGTATGATTTGGTGGTGTAGTTTCTCTTCTTGAGAAGCAATTTGTTAACTGATGTAAAGAGCTTTGGAATGAAAAGAATGCAGCTGTCCTTTTTTAGTACTCTACCAATTCGTTGTCACATCCTCAACTTCCCCTCTTCTCTCCACCCTGATAAATTAAATAAATTAGTTAATAAATAAAAGGCAGCATGAACTTCATGCAGGTTGCTTATGGTACTGCTTTTGGCCTATTTATTCAGGGTGTTTGCACTCCTTGACTAAACTTTTATTTCTATATTTGGCCTTTCATACAGGGGTGCAAAACTCCTTGACTGAGATTTTGTGTCTTCACCCGAGATCAGAATGGAAACTGGGATCAAAGAAAGCTTGGAAATCAGTGGTTCCCTGTCATTAAGAGGCAAATCAGCAAAACCCAGTTTAGCTTCCTTTCCAAGGAAAAGTCTTGACTATGGTCCAGGCTGTTGACCAGTTTATCTCAATGAATGGATATGTTTACTGGGTTGGACTTGGCATCTTTGACTCTGGTGTAGAGAGTAAGCCAACCTTATTCAGTACATATTTTATGAAAATATTGCGTCTGATTGTCCTTTTGGACTCAATATGGGAGCTTATAGATTAAATAGTAGAAACAAAAGGCTACATATTGGGGATAGTTTATTTTCACAGGTAGAACAAGGTGCAGTTCTAATGAAACACGAATTGTGCTTGATGCTGGGTGGTTTCCATCTAAAATGCGTTCAAAAAGACTAAAAGTTCAGACTATTGTTGGTGTAATCTGTTGTATTTGTGGATCTTTACACACTTCTTCTGCCTTTGAACGCTTGAAAGGACGATGGCTGGATATATCTTTATTTTACCTTTCGACAAACTATGAGAAAGATGAATCAGTTAGGAAGTCGTTCCTTTTATATGATTTTTTCTTTACAAATATTTTGAACAAACTTCCTCTAAACCATCGTAACCCCTATTTACCCAGCAAGGATAGGATGGAATACTGTTTGGATGAGTATAAATATGTTAAGAAACCTCAGAGAGTGAAATTGACAGCTGGATGTATACCTACACTAACATTGCTGCCTGTGTGTCCTCGAGGAAGCTACTTTATATCGGAGAAAGACATTACGGAATTAATTGTCTTTTTTCTGTGGATGAGCAATTGCCGTGCATTTTAATGTAAATTCAGATATCCTACACTTAATATTTCCAAACTAAGTTTGACATTTCGACAATTGCAACTTCTTGGCAGTTCATGGTATGGAATATGCATTTGGAGACCATGACTATCCAAGCAGTGGCGTTTTTGAGGTTGAACCTTGGCAATGCCCTGGCTTCAAGTTTAGAAAATCAATATTCATCGGGACTACCTCCTTGGACCCTACTCAGGTTAGGGAGTTCATGGAAAACCATGCTGCAAGCTACAATAGTGATACATATCACTTGACTTTAAGAATCACAAACACTCACGCAAGGATGTTTGTCACAAGCTGGTGGCGAAACTGATACCAAAATGCGCCAATTGGCTTCCACGAATAGGTATACAATTCTTATCTCACTTTTCTACGCTGAGTTTCTTCTGAAATATAATAAAACCCAAATGCATGTTTCTAGGGCTATTGAGTTCATGCTGGATTTTATTTCTGTCTTTTGCTGCTTATGCCTTTTTAAACTCTACAAGTCTACGTTAAAAAGGGATAAAAAATACGCATGGCCTTCATTTCTTTTTTAATCTTTCTCATGAAACCTAACTGTTCTGGAAATTGGTCGTCACGGCCTAGCTTTTCTGCTGCCTTTAAAATCATTTTTGAGCTACCTAAGTTGCAGCTTTTTTGTCAAATTCAATAATGCCCCTCTTTTGTAATGCTGCTGCTTTATTTCAATTTCTCTTCTCCCACTTTGGAGGATTGAGAAGTTGTTAGCTTTCCAGGTTACTTTCAAGGTACCACTTCTTAAAATTGCAACATCCACTTGTATCATCTGGACTTCTTTTCACTGTTTTTTTTTCTTTGTTTATCTAGTTTCATGTTGATGAGTGCATTAAGGGCATTTGTCGAGTTTTCTTAATTTAGAAAGATTTGATTTCTAAAATATTAATTACACTTATCAAAACAAGAAATAGGGCATAACTGCAAATTTCCCTTATTGATTACATGACAAGTGCCTAAAAGGCTCCTATAATAAAATCTCCACAATAATTTGGTTTTGTCAGTAAAGGGATGTAGCAGAATTATCCGGTATTCAGTGCAAACTAGATTGTGAGCCTTTTGTTGTGTCTGTGTGCTCGTGCGTGTGCACGTAACTTAAATGAAACATTTGTTTAGTTCAGAGATGTATACATGTTATGGTGCTCTAAATGACATGGTCTTCTTTCTTCCACAAGAAGGACCAGAAGAAGAAAAAAGAATTATTAGTTCTTGTATATCATAAATGACAGATCCCCAAATATAGAGAAAAGAAAATAGTACTCCTTTTAGTCCAATAATATTCTTCAGTTCTTGCTGTTGGTTACTTTCGTAATGAGGATTCCATCTGTATCTGTGCATCATAGGTTCTGCCTGCAACTTACTTCCCAAAAGCCCTTAACGTCACTGTGGTAAGTTGACCCTAACTGCCAACCATGCGAAAGTGACAAGCAGGAGGTTAATAAACAACTTCATTTGCCTGTCTACGGTATTGATGAGGCAGAAACAGTTTCCATTTCCTCATTATTGCTCCGTTCTCCCTTGAGAGGCTGTCTACTATCTTGGGAACTCAAAAAGTCTAACAATGTCTCCTTGAAGGAAAGATGAGAGAATGCCAGGACTGAATTGCAGCGTGAGTAATCACGGTGCTCTGGGATGTTCAGTGTCTGGTTTTGTGTATAGGCTCAAGCACTGTGGCTTCTCACATTTGCTTATGCTACTCTGGTTAGAAATGAAGCCTTTTGCCAAATTGTGGGACATGTTTATGAATTCCCTAATTCTCTGCATAAGACAATCATATGAACTTGGAGAGAGTGATCTGTATACAATTAGGATTCTATGAATAAGCGGTGTGCTTGTTCCCCTAGGTTTTCTGTACCCAGCTCTTGTAAAGCATGTGCTTACAAGCTCTGTGCCAATGGAATGAGAAAGGATTCTGCGCATCCATCTTGTAAATGTGCTTACTCTCTTTGCCTTAGAGGTTCAATTGTCTTGACTCTTGAATGAAGAAATTCTGCACTTATCCTCCCATAGGAAGTTATTACTTTTTAAGCGGTCTTTGACAAGGAAAAGGTTTGGATCTTTGTTTGGTATCCTTACCCAAGAGGTCTGCTTTGGTCGTCTTCAAGATGGTTGCATCATTTTAGAACTGGCTTCAATCCTCTCACGAATGCCTCAATTTGTGTTGGACAAATTTGCATGAAATACGGTGAATGTTATTCTATGAGTTGCTGTTGCAACATGAATAATTCTTTTCGCTCATATTCTTTCTTGAAGTACAGCATAACATTGTACTTGTCTTAAGTTGCAATGATGATGAGTGGATCAATTTTGGGTGCCACCAGTAGAATTCCCTTCAACTCCATGGAACTTCAGTATATACTCATGGATATCTGCATTATCGTCTCGCAATTGCAACGCAAATTAGACTCCATGGTTTTTAAAAACCAAGATAAGATCCTGGCTAAGACGGTGTCGTTGGGACTCTTTCTTGGCTGGTAAACTGTGGGAGTTAGGGAGCTGCAGGATTCAATAATCAAGATCCAGTAAAGTAACAGAAGAAATATGCCATGTCACGCTGCACTCGCCACTTCTCAAGTGTTCACAGCAGTGAAATTGCCGAATGTCATGAGAACTCTTCTAAGCAGCGATTTGATGCTTCTCTTAAAAATTTAGGTCGTGAAGTTTTGATTTCTTTCTTTTCACATGCGCACATTTGTGCCGGCACGCGCAAGTGAGGAGTTTCACATGAGATGCCGTATAGAGCGATTAGTGTTTCGTTTTAATGAGTAGAAAAGACTCATCCCACCAGGCGGCCCAGCCCCCAACTTGAGGATGGAAATGTCCCGAATAAAAGTTTCAGTGAGATCTAACTAACAGATATATTATCTGAGAGGTCAAGATTTGCAGGCGATATATACATATTGAGCGCCCACGGATAAAGATTAATGTCGATATGGAATTGTGACTACCACTCCCAAGCTTAACCTACAGGCGGACTTAACGGCTGTTCCCTTTTGCTTTGGCTATACAAGAGAACATTCAAATTATAGTAAATCAAACTGCAAAAAAAAAAAAACAAATAGCCAAATTCAAAAATGCCACGCTAGTTAGACCGGCAAAAACCTATGGTTTGGAAAATACATTTTGATCGAGTTCAGTGTATGTATTCTAGTTGTGCACAGGAATTTCACAATGATTTCTATATTGTTTGATTTATTAATGCGATCGAGTAATAACACACAGACAGCGAATCCAGACTAGCATTGGCAAATCAAACCTGCAGGACAAAGAAAGAGAAGCTTCAGCATTACAAATGCACATTGCTGCCTACAAGATTTTATTTAGGGGCTTTGCATAATTCAAAAAGTAGGCCAACACAACCCATGGAAAAGTTGCATTAGCATCACTACCTCCAATTGCATTTCAGACGTTATTTCAATTTTTCATTGGCAAAATTTGCTGTGAGATGCAAGGTTAACGGTATCCATTTCCTTGAATTGGATATAATGATAATCTTTACTTTGGCTGCAAGAGCCAGATCTAATATCGGCGTATATCAAACTCAACTGGAACAGGAAATCGATGGGGGCGTTGCCGTGGAACAATCAGTCTTCTTTCTGATGCAAAAAACTAGGCAGGCTACTATTCCCATTAAGAGCTGCATGATGTACATGCTTCTCAGTAAGGCCAATATCTGATAGAATCAAATTACCCTGAGGGCAAAACAAACCGATATTTCTGAATCAGATGAGATTAATGTTGCGAAACATGCCTTAAACCAAAGCATTTGTACACAGCTTAGTTGCAGCTATATGACATCAGCAAAATGTAGCTGTTTCGACCTAGTTCTTCATAGCTTTTTCATTTTCGGCCATAAGGTTCTCAAACCATTGAGAATGTGCAGCACAAGGTAAAACAAGGAGCGTGGATCTTCCATAATATGAGTTTACCATCTCTTACAGAAATACACGAGGGACTGAAAAAATTCGGGTGTTCTGATCGCTGAACGCAAGGCCTTGTGTTTTGTTTCATAAATAATTAGGTTGGGATGAGGTAACTGGTATCTCAAGTGAAGCTTCTTTTTTTTGCTGAACCTTCTACTGTGAGCTTTCAAGTCTTATTTAATTGGTACTTATTTCAACGCACCCCATTGTCTATTATTCATAATGACTGGGTTAGTAGAAGAGGATCCTGAATCACACTTGCTTATCCGAAAGGATATAACAAGATAGGCCTATCATCATTACGAAGAAAGGCAAGAGAATGGAGTAATGATGCTTCCCTACACTGCTCCTTTTCTTCCATGTTTTACCAAATTGCATTTTGCCTAAAAATTTATAGTTCACGCTCCTGATATGTTTGAATAAGTTTGACACTACTTATGGGTTTATTCAGCTCAACTCTATCAACTCTTCCACATTCACGGGATAGATTCTGAGTCCTGGGGGCATGAGATGTGTGGTGCAGGAGAAAAGGAATCCTTGCTTAGTCCACTTGGTATGGAAGTCTTGGTAAGGGACTCGGTTCATTGATTCAACATACCAAATCCCGTTGAGGCTGTTGCGCAAGGGAAGTGGCGTGGGGTTTTGGGGTTTCGACTTTGCCATTTTGGTATCAAAATGCACCAGCAAATGGGCATTACCATCGTTCTCTTTATAGCTTCGCATCTTTGTTTTATCAGCAAACAAATCTTAGGAAGTAGCTGCAACTTCATTGGGGATGAGATAATCAGGCTACTGCTTTTTTCCGATGCAGAATCTGTGCTGTCATTGTGGGTGATATAATGGGTGAAAAGTGGAAGCACTGGGAGTCTTTTCTCTCTCGTTTACTACTTTGTACGTTGCCTCTGCCTCATATTAGAGTTCACGTCCTCTCTCATAGGTTACTAGAACTGTTATGCATTGAGGTTGGAGATAAAGCAATGATCTTGAGTAGGCTAATATGTACTGAAGGAAAAATTTAAGATGAGTCAGATTAACAATTTGAACTTGCAAAGGCATTTTTGCTCGATGTTTTGCCCAGTGGCTCCGCTAAAAATAGCCGCAGCAAGAGATTACCTTTGAATGATCTTGGCTCTAGCTATGATTCTACTGATAGTTTTTTCAACCGCAAATCTAGTAAATAGGTCAACTCTAGCATCTTTTTGTATATACACTGGGGTTGCTTCTTGAGGGTTAAGCGATGTGGTGCAAACTATTCCGGAAAAGGATTGTCTGCTAGGTCCTCTCGATAAGGAAGTCGGTCCCCTGAGTTGCCAGAATCGGCCTTTCCATGTTCAACAGCCGTTGATGTTGCATGCTTAATAGGGTCATCAGTAAATGTCACAACAGTGTCTTTTCGGAAAGTCAATATATCACTGCAATGATGTAGATGGCCATGAGCGGGAACACTAGGATTACAATGAAAACGTCGGCGACTTTCGGAAGGCTGTTGTGGATTGGCCAGTCGTCAAAGCCCATACTAAGGTAATAGATGTTGATAGCAATGAGTCCCATTCCTCGTATCCAGGAGATCAAAATAATCTGCATCGACAGATGCAAAAAAATGGGATTGTAACTCAAAATGATTGTAACTCAAAATAATCTGCATCGACAGAAACTCCTTCTCGGATATCTCTAACCGTACGGAGCAAGCCAGGTCAGCACTTTTTGTAACTCAAAATGCACTAGAAGAAGATCCTTTCAACCAATTGCTAGCCGATAGAGAGACGGACCAAATCCGGACTTTCTCAGCACTTAGGCTTCAGGAGGAGTCTTTCTTCAGACAGAAGTCCAGGATCCGCTGGCTTAAGGAAGGAGACCACAATACTAGATTCTTCCATCACTTCGTTAACAAAAGAAGAATGCAGAACCGTATTCTTTCGGTCTTGAATGATCATGATGCTCTTGTGACGGATCCGGCTATGATTCAAACCCACATCGTCGATTTTTTTCAGAATCTCCTTAATGGGCCCTCTAACTCTAACAGGCCCTCGATTGCGGATATCTCTGAATTTACTAACCGCTCTTTGGACTTGGACCAACAGACCCTCTTATCTGCTCCGGTCTCGGATGGTGAAATACAGAGGACTCTCTTCAGCTTGTCTAAAGGGAAGGCTCCTGGCCCTGATGGTTTTAATGTGGACTTCTTCATAGCCTGTTGGGATACTATAGGTCCCTCGATTACCATTGCTATAAAGAACTTTTTCTCTTTGGGGAGGCTACTCAAAGAGTTGAATGCTACTATTCTGGCACTCGTTCCGAAAGTTTCTAATGCTACGGCGATGACTGATTTTCGGCCGATAGCCTGCTGCAACACTTTGTACAAATGTATATCGAAAATTTTGGCAAATTGTATTGCCCTAGTGCTTCCCTCTATCATCAGTCAATCTCAAATGGCTTTTGTACAGGGAAGAAGAATTAGTGACAACATCCTGCTTGCTCAGGAGCTTTTTGCAGGTTTTCACCACGAGCCGTATCTTCCCAAATGTGCCATTAAGGTGGACTTCCAAAAAGCTTATGACTCGGTCGACTGGATCTTTCTTGAGAGGGTACTCCTTGCTTTTCATTTCCCGACCAGCTTTGTTAAGCTCATCATGGAATGTGTGTCCTCAGCAAGATTCTCGGTTTCTATCAATGGTGAGCTACATGGCTTCTTTCCGAGCTCGAGGGGAGTTAGACAGGGGGACCCTATATCCCCTTACCTATTTACTATCGTCATGGAAGTCCTCTCCGGAATAATCCAAGCTAAATCAAATAGGCCGGATTTCAAGTTCTTCTGGCGATGCAAGGAGACTCGATTATCACATTTGTTCTTCGCGGATGATGTCCTTTTATTCTCTGAAGCAAATGGGTGTACTATCCAACTGATCAAGGATGCTCTTGATCTTTTCTCTGGTTGGTCAGGGCTTAGACCGAATGCAAACAAAAGTAGTATATTCATATCCGGAGGGTCTCCTGAACTTCAAAACCAGATTTGTGCTTGCCTTGGTTTCCAACGTGGATTTCTCCCGTTTCGATACTTAGGGGTCCCAGTTATCTCCTCCAGGTTAGCCAAAGAGGATTGTAAGGTTTTGGTGGACTCGATTACTACAAGGGCTAGATCTTGGACCCAGCGTTTTCTATCTTATGGAGGCAGTCTTCAACTCATCAAATCTGTCTTGCATTCTATGCAAGTATACTGGGCCAGCATATTCACCCTCCCCAAGTCTGTCCTTCACGACATTGAGACTGTTTTAAGACAATTCCTATGGAAAGGCCCAGACCTTGGAGTAGGTGGTGCAAATGTCTCTTGGGCGGATGTGTGCCTACCCAAGGAAGAGGGTGAACTCGGGATTCGCAGGCTGGAAGACTATAATACAGCTCTAACACTAAAACATATTTGGACTCTTTTCACTGATAAGGAATCCCTCTGGTGCAAGTGAATCCACTCTAATTTTTTGAAGAGATCCAATTTTTGGATTGCCTCGAAACTCACATTCTGTTCGTGGGCATGGAAGAAGATCCTTGACCTCCGGTCCTCTTTCTCAAATCTTTTTAGATGGAAAATTAGAGATGGTCGTGGGACTTCATTTTGGTTTGATTGGTGGCATGAGAGAGGTCCGCTCTTCAAGATCTTTAGCGACATGGATATTTACCGATCGCGCATTCCTCGGCATACCTCTGTTCGGAGCTTTTTTGACTCAATATGGCAAACTTCCGCAACATTGGACTCCTTCCTAAGTTGGGCGGAACCAGCCCCTGTTTTTATTGATTCTCCGGACTTATATTCTTGGACGGCTCATCCCTCTGCAGTTTTTTCGGTCGCCTCGGCTTGGGACCATATCAGACCCAAAGGCCGGCCCTCACCATGGCATTCCTTTGTCTGGGATCGGGATATGGCCCCTCGGCATGCGTTTCTTTTATGGCTAATCTCCCGCCGCCGCTTACCTACCCAAGCCCTGTTGCTCCAGTATCATAGGATTACTGATGGTTCTTGTGCGTTCTGTCGCTGCTGCCCAGATTCTATCGATCACCTATTCTTCTCTTGCCCTCAAACGGCCAGAATTGCATCGATTTGGGCTTCAAAGTGTGGTCTGCAGTGGACGAACCAGCCATGGAGTGTCTTCATTGGATGGGCTATGCAACAGTTTGGTGGCTCTTCTTTCTCTCAACGTATCTCACGTTTCTCGCTTGGAGCCCTCTGTCATCTTATTTGGATGGAAAGAAACAATATACTCTTCAGAGAGAAGGTGTTCTTTGCACCGGGGTTTGTTAAACATCTTGTCAAGGTGGTCAAGGACAAAATTATCTCTATTGGTGAAGTGCCGGACACTCCTCAAAATAGAAGAATGCAAGCAAACTGGGGACTTTCCCCATTCAACCGTGTGACCACTTCTTTGGATTAGTAGCCTAGGTTTGGTCTGGGCTTGGGTTTTGGCCTCTGTTTGGCCTCCTCCTTTTGGTTCTCTTTGCTCCTTGTTGTCTGTTTTGTTTTTGCTTTTAGTTTGTATAGTTGCTCTTGGCTCTGGTTAGGCTTTTGCCTTAGCCCTGATAGGCTGTTTCTCTTTTAGTCGTATCACCTTCAACCCTTATGGACATTCTGTGTCCCTTATGGGTCGAGGCTTTGTGTGCGACTCTTCTTGTACCCGTCAGCATTGAAAAGCAATACATTATTACTGTACCAAAAAAAAAAATGGGATTGTCATTTGGCTCATAATTCACATGTTTTCTGCATTACTTCCGGTTCTTGCATGTTTTTCCAGTTGATATCTCTTTAGGACTTCTGAAATAAAGAACCAAGTTTAGAGTTCAACCGTGTGAAGATCAAAAGACAAACTTACGTAGATTGAGTTTTTGTAAGGTCCTATCTTTGTTGCACTGCTATTGAACTGAGGAGTGGGATAAGAGCAAATGGAAGCTCAAACGATAGAATCATCTGAAAAACAGCATCAATTTCATCATATAACAACAAACGGAATGAGCACAAAATGCCCACATAACTTCACCTGATGATGATAGAAAGAGTTCAAGTTTAGGAGTGGCAGGGGATGTTGTAGGAATTTGCATACCGACGCGATGATAGTAAGCCTACCGACTCCTGAAGATCCGCTGATGGTAGAGACGATGAGACTCGGTGTAATGGCAATGCATCAAGTCACTAGGTTCCGTTTCCACTTCTTCATTTTGAGTTCCAAGAATCCCTAGGCAATTAACCAACACACCAGAAAAATCAGATTTGTTCGAGTGTTCACTTTGAACAGCCAATTACATGATACTTTTTAATTACCAACCTGCATGATGTATTGGCCTGCATAGGTTCCTGTGATTGCGGAGCTTTGCCCTGAAGCTAGCAAAGCAATGGCATAAATCGTCGAGCTAGATCTTCCCAACACATTCTGAAAGCACATGTATATGGGACAATAATAAGAATCTTATTCCTAGTTAGTGGTGTTATCTTGTGGTCCAACTGTTTTATAGTCAACCTTAGGAATTGGAACCTTATGGAAGAATGAAGCAGAATTGAGAGTTAAGTCGCCACATTGATTTGCATTCTTGCTCGAAAGAT
The DNA here is from genome assembly GCA_031216235.1 of Syzygium jambos. NCBI lineage: Eukaryota > Viridiplantae > Streptophyta > Magnoliopsida > Myrtales > Myrtaceae > Syzygium > Syzygium jambos. Next base: position 22,486,600 of record CM062225.1, read on the forward strand.
TGTGGCCCGAGCAAATGGGCTAGACACTGACACAACGGTGACGTTGATCAAGATTGCCATGAATAGTGCGAACTCAATATCTATGAGGAAAAATCAGCACGCGTCCTACATAGATCAATGAGTAAAATAAAAAGTGTAAGGATTTTCTTTTGAATAATTCAAAAAATAATTGCATGTTTTAAAGCATTAACTAGACATTTTTCTTAATAACGTAAAAGAGGGAAATTTGCGTGTTTCTTCATTAACCAAAAGCATGTCCGGAGAAATTGAACGCACCAAATTGCCATATTATATACGTTGCGGGAGCAAGCAATCGAACAATAAAAAAGAAAGAACAAAAAAATAAATCGAACATCAGATTTACGTGATTTGATCATAGTAACCTAAGTCCATAGGCGGCAAAAAATTCCACTATAAATCGCCCAATACAACAAAGATTACAATCACATTCAAATCATTCAAACATTCTTAGTGTTTTATAGCTCATAATTACATTCAATAACTCACATAGTCTTTAACTTCATAATTCCTCATGAATTATCTCTCAATTTCACAAAGAAATCAACAAATCTTACTACAGGATTTTATTGGCTCCAACACTAAAAGCTCTCAGGATATAATTCACGAAGAAGCCTCTTTGATACTCTTCACAAAAAATATCCCCTTTTTAGATAAGAATAGGATTCAAAATAGGAAACTTCTTTTTAGGAAACCTTCTCTAATTAGGAAACTTATTTAAAATAGGAAACTAACTTAAATTAAGAAATTTTCTTTTTTGAACTCAAACTCGAGACATATTTTAATAATCTTTACCTTGGCTCAATATTTGAACCAAGTCACTGCTACTCTCCCACAGCTCCACATGGGCTCAACCGCCATAGACGTCTCCCAAGTCCAAGCTTCGGTTGAACTTCGCCATAATTGTGAACCTCATCAGAATACCGACTCCACTTGCACTTTTCACTACTCCACAAAGATTTTCTAACATAACCTCCTCTACCACACATAAAGCAAAACTATCGTTGCATCAATATCTGCCAAGAGATTGTGCACGTTCATTGTCAATATCAGCAGTTACAACTCCACCTTAAGCTGTGTCAATTATTTCACTAGTACCTGCTACCTTAGGAGTTTTTTGTTGCAACTCCACCTCAAGCTGAACACCGTCTATCCATATAAACACTGCTATAATCACTCCTCGCTAAAAGTATTAGAGACTTGTCATTTGTAACTTCTCTGCTGAAATAGGTGAATTTAATTCCAGATATCATAACCGATAACCCTGCTCACCTTATGCATAATCTAGGAACATGCACTTTCTTGTCCTTCCATTGAGCTTACCATCACTCACTCAAACATAACATAGGCAACCAAATATTTTAAGAACAAAATAATCAAAAGCGTTACTTGACCACACTTCTTTGTAAGTCCAACATCTAATCGCAGTCAATAGGGATCTATTTACTGGCCAACTTGTCGTATTAAGCGCGTTCACTAGAAATCTTTTAGCTATACCAGCTCTTGAGAGCATTTTATGGGCCGTCTCTAGTAATGTTTTGCCCATCAAATCTATTCACTAGTACTAATGTGATGTTTGACCATACTTTCCTTTATATAGAATTTGTTCAGTGGCTTCAAGAAAAACTCCATGCTACTGTTAGTGCGTACATATTTGATCGTTTTTTCGATGTCTTTTTCGATCAAAGCCCTCAACTGCCTAATCCTAACGACAGTATTAAATTTGTGCCTCAATACAAACACTTAGGTCTTCCTCGAGTAGTCATCAACAACTGTAGTGTAAACCTAACACTCTTCCTTGAAGGAAACCATGACAACTTGCGAACATCCAAATGAATTAACTCTGCAATCTCCGTGGTTTCTTTAACAATCGTACTGAATTGCATTTTCTGCCGTTTACCTAAGTCGCAGCACCTACATACATTCAGTTCGTCAGCAACATAATCACATAGCAGATTCCTTTCACTTAGAATCTTCATGCTTCTCTCGCTAATGGGCCATAAATGCATATGCCACAATTTAGTTCGTTAGCAATCATACTGAATTGCATTTTCTGCTGTTTACCTAAGTCACAACACCTGCATACATTCAGTTCGTCAGCAACATAAGTACACAGCAGATTCCTTTCATTCATAATCTTCATGCTTCTCTTGCTAATGTGCCATAAATGCATATGCCACAATTCAGTTCGTCAGCAATCATACAAAATTACATTTTTCGCGATTTACCTAAGTCATAGCACCTACATACATTTATGGTTCGTTAGCAACATAACCACACAATAGATACATTCGACATCTCCGCGGCGAAATTCGTCACTGTCTCACCTTGAAGCTCATATAGACTACTATGCTCGATTCCTTTGATTATCATAAAGGTATTTCGAATGATTTTTAGAATTCCATCTTCTAAAGTATACTGACACCTGGTTGAATCCAGGGCACTCAAGGAAATCAGGTTCCTTTTCAACTCCGGAACATGCCTTACTCTAATCAATGTTCTCATAATACCATCATACATTCTAATTTTAATATCGCCAACACTACAACATCACATTCAACGTTGTTCCACAAGTGTACTTTACTACTATCCATGCATTGACAAGTAGTAACCCGGTTCCTATTTGGAGTGGCGCGAAACAAACAACCAAAATCTATAATCTATCCACCAAATGATGAATAATGAGTGATAGGCAAGACAAAATCAGCACTATTCAAACTACTATAGTTACGGCTGCAACATCATCAGTAGACTAAATTCTAATTCCCTTACCCTTGTCATTTTTTAGCTTATGGCAATCCATTCTAAGATGCCCTATCTTGCCATAACTCCAACAGTTAGCACCACCAGTCTTAGACTGACTACGTCTATTTAGGTTTATACTACTTTTGCTAATATGTGTACTAGTTCTTCCTCTATTTTCACCTACTAAAGTAATAGACTCAGATTCACCAGATTCTCTTCTATGATGTCCTCACTTAGAATCAAATCACGAACCCAATCAAATGTCAAACTTGTTGACCCAGAGAAATTACTAACGGTAGTAATAGTAGTATTTCAACTATCAAGCAATAAGGATAATATTTTTCAAAGCACGTACCTCATCTTAAAAATCTTAACTTAATTCAATTGACTAACGATCACATTGAATTCTTTGATTTGATCGACAACCAACACACATTTGCTCATATTCAAGTTCAACAAACATCACATCAAATAAACTTTGTTGATCACATAAGGCTTATCGTACATATCCGACAGGGCTTTCATCAAAGCCATAGTGGTATTCTCTTTCACGATGTGAAACGAGACGTTACAAGACAACGTTAGTTGAATAACACCTAATGCTTATCTATCCACCAATTCCCCTTTAACTCGCTTCATTGACTCAGGTTTGTCCTCAGATAAGGGCAAGTACAAATTTCTCTGATATAGATAATCTTCAATCTGCAACTTACAGAAACCAAAATCTTTCCCTTTAAATTTGTCGATTTTCACATTTCCTTATTCTATTGCCACTGATTCACTTCAACTTAGCCAAGCTATCTCTAGAGTTCAATATAAGAGTTCAACAACCAATTTCGAATCAGAATTCAACATCGAAATGTCAAAATACACACCAAATCACAACACATCACAAACAAAGAGCAAACGCGGAAACTTTTCTCATATTATCTTAGAGACTAGTCGATGGGAAGATATGTGGTCAGTTTGGCTGATTTACTGGATGGGCTGATAGTCTAGAGGGTTCAGATGATGAAGGTCTAAAAGGTGCAGGTGGGAAAGGCACTTGTACTAAACTGAAGCAGGAAAGTTGGTTCAATCGTTGCTTAATACTTTATGAGAGCTAATTAATCTTTCCTTCAATGTTTGCAGTATGGATTGCTGCAAGTTGCACATCAATTCTGATTTGTATCTTCAAATTATTGATTCTTGCTTCCATCATGTCCTTCAGCTCTTGGATTCCTTCTTTAAGTTCATTTCTAAGTTCCCTAATTTCATTCTGAACGGCTGCTTGCCTCCACCTCAGATCTGTAATAACTGCATAATTTGATATAGATGATGAGACATTATATCTAGAGAGAGTGTTGGTAGTCTGAATGTTAGCACATTCTACTTGCTTGTGCTTTCCTTTGTATTGAGCTTCAGATGGAACATTTTCATATTTATCTCCTTCAAGAGGGAAATTTGCAGATGTTGCTTCTGAAGGGTCTACCTATTGTACGTTCTGAATTTGCTCCTCCTAAATGTCAACCAGTTCAAAGCTAGTTTCCTCGATATTTTGAGCATTATCTTGCTCATACTCCTCTTGTCTTTCAGCCTCTATAACATTTTCATGCTCAAGCTCCTCCTGTCTCCTGGAGGGTCCTTCTTCGAAGAATTGAATATCTTCAGTTTCTTTTTGTGCAGTAACCATTTACTCTTGCTGATTCTTCATCACAATTTTGTTGATGAGGTCACTAAGTGATTGCATCGAGCTTTCATCCTCATTTCTCAGCTTTTGAATTTCTAGCTGAGTTGCAACATGCATGTCCGCATTAGCTTTATGCTTGGCTTCTTCATTAAGCAGCCATTATGTAAACCTTATTTTCTCAAGGCTTCTGTCATCAACTTGAGATTGCTCATTAGATTTTTCATCTAATATCTCCATTTCATCAGAATTATTTGCCATAACTTGTCTTCTTTTTGCTGGTCTATCTGATCTTGAGGCATTCTTCTTCACTTTCCTCTTTCTCACTAGAGTTTCAATCGACTCCTCCTCATCAGGTTCAAGAAATATATTAACAGAGCCCTTGTTCTGTTCATTCATAAGCTCTACTGGAACAATTTCAACCTTCTTATCCTTCCAACTTTCTCCATCAAACCTATATCCCATTTTAGTCATCATAAGTTCCCCTAAAGTCATGGTTTGAAGAGGTTTGCCTTTGAGTTTCGCAGGATTGAGAATTCTGAAGTACTAAAAAATAGCAGTGATCAAAGCTTCATAAGAAAGTTGATCTTTGCTCTTCTTGACAGATCTGTACATTTGTAGAAGGATCAAATAGGACAAAGAAATAGGAAAGATGTTTTGAATTGCCCAAATCAGCTTTGCTTCATATCTAGAGACATCAGTTTTAGAGGATCCTTTGGGTCTAGGACAATTTGTGATTATTTTGTGTAACACAATGGAGTTTAGAGGAAAAAGAATGCGAAATACACGAGATGTTGAACCTCTGATAAAAGATGAGTTACCAGACAAAGATCGGTATTCCGAATCAACATTAGTAGGAATGAAAAAATATTCAGTATGTATTACTCCTTATGTGAGAGAGAACACATTCTCTGAAAATTAAGATTCTCAATCAGCTTCTGAATCGTGATATTGAAGTTTTCGAAGAAATTGAAGTCTACTACCTTGTTATTCATGACTCATCTGGCTAAGAGAGAGTGCTAGGCAATTTGATGTGTTTTGTTTCTGAACAAACCGTCTTTTTTCTTGTCATAAGGGGGAATACCAAAAATAGGCACGAACTCAGTGTATAATTTTTTCGTCATTGCCCTCCTTTCTAAAGTCAATGTTCTTGCTTTTCTCTCGAGTCTGGAGTTCCTCCTCACCAACAAATTCATCTGCACCAACATTCGATAGAGATCCCTTTCTTTTCTGTCGTAGGAGTTTTCTTAACAATAGATGTCTCTTTAAGTACAATACCCTTTTCAGCAACGGGTGTTTTTTCAATCCTCATGCCTCTTCTATATTCTTCTACAACCTCTCTTTCAGACAGAAAACCTAGTGTCTTACATACTGCATTGACAATGCTCTGATCATTTCAATTTTCTTGAAGTATTTTCATGGCCTTTATCAGTTGCCTTGCTCTACCAAAACGATCGCGCTCATGGACAGGGATTCTCGAAGATTTCTTACCTTCAGACGACTCCTTGTCAGTGCCCGTATTGGAAATGTCGATCTTCTCTGGTTCTCCATTGCGTTTTGCCCTAGTGAATATTCCAGCGAGACGATTTGATCTTCTAGAGCCCTTGGTTCCTTTCTTCGATTCAGAGGTCGACTTAGGTGCCATTGAAGAAATTCTAGGTTTCAAAAGAGAAAGATGAGATTTATAGGGTTTCAGCGAGGAAATCGTGTGTTTGTGAGAGAGTGAAAACGAGAAAGAAGAAGAATGGTTTAAATTGAGAATGCAACGTATCGATTCTTATAAAACCCTTTTTGGAAATTGTCAACTGACATTTAATGGAAATTTCGAAAATTGTATTCCGAAAATTTTGGGATTTTAATTCCCAAACAGTATCATTCAATGCAACTTATTTCAAACAATCATATCATTCAAATATATGAGAGATACATACCTTTTATGAGATGAGTTATGCGCCAAAACCAAACGCTTCAAATAAGTGCTTGATCAAACAAGTCATCAGATGCAATGTGATTTTATACTGCATAGCTCAATAAAGCGGGTTAATAATGTTTAGTTTATCTCTAATAAGCTCGAAACTTTTCTTTTCTAGAGATTTTGTAAAAAATGTCAGCTAATTGCTATTTAGTTTCTATAAATTGAACATTAATATCTCCCTTTAGAACATGATCATGGATAAAATTATGCTTAGCTCTTGAATGCAGAATAGGATTCTTGGTTAGATTAATGGTGCTGGTATTGTCACACTTGATCTCCACAGTTGAGTCTTTGACGTTGAAGTCTCTCAATTGTTGCTTCATCCAAAGGATTTGAGTACAACAACTTCCAAGTGAGACGTATCTGTTCTGCTATAGAAAGAGTTATGGTTTGTTGCTTCTTTGAATACCATGAAACAAGCATGTGTCCTAACAATTGACACGTTCCTGAAGTACTCTTCCTGTTTACCTTACAACCGGCATAATCAATATCAGAATATCTAATGAGAGTAAAATTTGATCCCTTTGGATACCACAACCCAAGTGTAGGATTGTGCCAACATATTTAATAATTCGTTTGACTGTGGTAAGATGAGATTCATTTGGTTCTGACTGAAATCTTGCACACAAATAAACACTCAACAGAATACTTGGTCTTGAAGAAGTTAAATATAAAATTGAGCCAATCATACTTCTATATAATTTTTTGTATACTGGTTTTCCTTTTTCATCTTTGTCTAGTTTAATGGAATATGACATTGGAGTTTTTGTCTTTTTGCAATTTACCATACCAAACTTTTTTGTAATTTCCCTAGCATACTTTTCTTGACAAAGAAAGGTGCCATTTTTGGTTTGTTTAACTTGTAAGTCAAGGAAGAAAGTTAACTCACCCATCATGCTCATTTCAAATTCATTTTGCATCATTTTAAAAAAATTCTTACACAATTTTTTATCTATAAAGCCAAAAATAATATCATCTACATAAATTTGAACAATTAAAATATCTTTACCTTTTCTTTTGATGAATAGGGTAGTGTCTATGTTACCTTTTGTGAATTCATTTTGTTCCAAAAAGCTACTTAGCCTTTCGTACTAAGCACGTGATGCTTGTTTGAGACCGTATAATGCTTTCTTGAGAGTATATACCTAATCAGGCTTGTGAGGATCTTCAAAACCTGGAGGTTGTTCTACATATACTTCCTCTTTGATGTAGTCATTTAAGAATGCGCTTTTGACGTCCATTTGAAACAATTTAAAATCACAAAAACAAGCTTAAGCTAGTAAAATTCTTATTGCTTTTAACCTGGCCACCGCATACGTTTTATCGTAATCTATGCCTTCTTTTGTTAATATCCTTTGGCTACAAGTCTCGCTTTATTCTTGACGACTTTTTCTTGATCATCCAGTTTATTTCGAAATACCCATTTTGTTCTAATAATTGAGTGATTCTTGGGTCTAGGAATGAGTTCCCATACTTGATTGATCTTAAATTGTAATAGTTCCTCTTGCATGGCTTCAATCTAGCTTTCATTTTTCAAGGCTTCTTCAACATTTTATGGTTTGACTTCAGAGATAAAAGCCAACGTATTTATAATTTCTTTTGCCTTTGCTCTGGTTTTGATTTCTTCATCTAAATTTCCAATGATGAGATCTTTGGGATGACTGGATTTATGCTTCCAGTTTTTGTTGAATCTTTCATCATTTTCATCATCAGAATTTGATGATTATTCATTATTTTGTTGGTTTGATAATTCCTAAGTTTCATGAGATCTTTGATTCTGATCACTTCGACTTACCGTTAATTCATCATATGCTTTCCTAGATTCTTCAGATACTGGATTTTCAGTGTCGGAGTCATCTTGTTGAGTCTGAATTGAATCTTCAAACTTGACATTCAATGATTCTTCCACTGTTTGAGTATTTTTGTTGTATACTTTGTAAGCTTTGCTTGTAGTTGAGTATCTAAGAAAAATTCATTCATCTAATTTTTCATCCAACTTACTAACACAATCATTAGGATTTTTGAGAATAAAACATTTACATCCAAATATTCGAAAGTAAGAGATATTAGGAAATTTACCTTTGAACAATTTATAAAGAGTCCTTCCAAGAATTTGTCTTGGAAAAATTCTATTTGAAATATAACAAGCTGTTGAAACAACTTCAGCCCAAAAATGTGTTAGAGTTTTATTGTCAAATAAAAGAGTTCTAGCCATATCTTGCAAAGTTCTATTCTTTCTTTCAACTACTCCATTTTATTTAGGAGTATAGAGAGAGGAAAAAATATGTTGAATACCATTTTCATCACAGAAATTAGAAAAATTTTGATTTTCAAATTCTCTTCCGTGATCGGATTTAATTCTCGAAATAGTATAACCCTTTTCATTTTGTACATTTTTGGCAAATTTTGAAATATGTTCAAATGTTTCACTTTTATGAGCCAAAAAGAATACCCAAGTCCTTACCAAAAAAAAAACCCAAGTAAATCTTGAATAATCGTTTACAATAACTAAACAATATTTCTTACCTTTAAGACTTAAAATTTGAGTAGGTCCGAAAATATCCATATGAAGCAACTGCAAAGCTCAGTTAGTGTTGACATAGTTTATTGATTTAAATGAACTTCTTACCTGTTTACCTTTAGAGCAAACTGAACATAACTCAGTGCTCTTGAATTTTCGTTTCAGCAGTCTTTTAATGAGTTTCTTTGAAGCTACTCTAGAAATCAACTTGACACTTATGTGTCCGAGCTTCTTATGCCACTGATAAGATTCTTCTTTTATGGAAAAGAGACATTGCAAGTCGTTAAACTTCGTGTCTAGTGGGTAAATGTTCTCAAGTCTTCGACCCATAAATGATTGCTTGTTGTCTTTACTTATCCCGGAATATTTATTTTCTTGGAAAGTAATTCTGTAACCAATATCACATAATTGACTAATGCTAATTAAATTGAAGCTCAAACCTTCAACTAGTGAGACTTCATTGATGATGAGATTTGCGATTCTAGCAGTTCGCTTGCCAATTATTTTTCCTTTGTTATTGCTTTCAAAGGATACGCTTCCTCCTTTAATACTTTCTAATTGGAAGAATTTCAGAGGATCTCCAGTCATGTGTTTTGAGCAACCACTGTCAAGGTACCACTCGTTCTTTCTTTTCTTTGGTACTTGCAAAAGATAAGTAACTCACTGTTTTTTTGGTACCCATATTTTCTTGGGTCCATTTTGGTTAGGATCAATCATTCTCAGAATCTCTCTCTGAATAGGTCTCCAAACTTTAGGATAGTCATTCTTAAAGTAATTTGTATCACTGTAATTTGAGCACTTGAGGGAAATTTGACCATTGAATTTCACAAATTGCTTTTGAAAGTGATTTTGATACATAAATCTGGAGGGTATTTTCTTCAGTCTTTCTTTGACATTGGGAAAAGCATTTTTCAATTCAATATTTTTCTCAAAACCCAAACCTGATTTATTATAATAGGAAACTTGAATTGACAAAATATGTTGAAGATTTTTCGAATCCATTGAGAATTTCTTTGTTATATTTGAAATTTCATTTTTCAGAAGTTCTTTTTCTTTAGAGACAAGATCAAAACTTTCCTTAGAAATATTTTTCAGAATAAAAATTTTCCTTTTTCAATAAATCACTTTTCTTTTCAAGGAATTCTTTATTCTCCTTGATAAGATTAAATTCTTTTTGCAAAAAATCAATCTTATCCTTTTGCAAAATATCTTACTATTTTAAAAGATTATTTTCCCTTTTTAAATATTCATTTTCATATGCAATTGACTCATCAATTTCCTTGTTTTGAGTTGCACCTTTTAAAGTCAAAATTTCCTTCTTCAATATATAAATCTTTTTGAAAGCAGTTTTATTAACAGAGACTAACTCATCAATATAATTTGCAACTGCTTTAGGAATTTTGGAATTACTTACTTCGTCTTCTTCATCAAAACTTGATTCTGAGTCTAAATTTGCCATCAAGCAGATATTGGCATACTCTTGTTTGCATTCGTCATCATCTAAGTCACTCCACGTTTCAACTTTGAAAGTCTTCTTATATCGTTCATACTTTCTTCTGTTCTTTTTTAGAAGAGGACATTTGGGCTTTATGTGTCCGTTCTTTTTGCAGTGAAAACATATCATGTCCTTATTTTCTTCATATTCGACACTCGATTTCTTCTAAAGGTTTAGGGTGCGAATAGTAACCATTTTGCTTCAGAAATTAAATTCTTGCCAGAAATTGATTTCTGGAGGAGAAATCCATTTGGTAAAACATGACTAATTCTGCTCCAGAAATTGATTTCTGGAATAGAAATCTGTTTTGATTTGTTGATTTTTTTTGCACCTAAAAAAATTTAAATTTTACTTAAAGTGGGTGGCCACAGGTATTATAAGCAATTCTGTAAAGTTTTGAAATTTTTGATTTTTTTAATTTTTTTGGACACCTAAAAAATTTAAATTTCACTTAAAGTGGGTGGCCACAGGTATTCTAAGCCATTTTGTGAATTTTTAAATTATTTATTTATTTATTTATTTTTTAGACACCTCAAAAAATTTAAATTTTACTCAAAGTGGGTAGCTACAGATATTCTAAGCCATTTTGTAAAGTTTTGAAATTTTTTATTTTTTTAATATTTTTGGGCACTTCAAAAAATTTAAATTTCACTTAAAGTGGGTGGCCACAGGTATTTTAAGCCATTTTGTGAAGTTTTGAAAATTTTTATTTTATTATTATTTTTATTTTTTTGGGCACCTCAAAAAATTTAAATTTCGCTCAAAGTAGGTGACCACAGGTATTTTAAGCCATTCTATGAGGTTTTGAAATTTTTAATTTTTTTGGGCACCTCAAAAAATTTAAATTTCACTTAAAATGGGTGACCACATGTGTTTTAAGCTATTTTGTGAAGTTTTGAAGTTTTTAATTTTTTTAATTTTTTTAAAAATTCACCAAATTTCATATTTTCCAGAAATCTGACTTTTTTTATTTTCTGGAAATTTTTATGAATTTTTCTAGAATTTTTCAATTTTTATGTATTTTTTGAAAAAAAATTATGAGAAAATAGGGAGAATGCATTCCGGAATCAAGAAGCTACAAAAAGTAGCTTCTCTTTTTCTTGCCAAAAACTCATTCCGGAATCAAGAATGCATTTTGGAATCAAGTATTTTTAACAAACGTATTTTTATTTCAAAATGCAAAAATTGCTCTAGAATGCATTCCGGAAATTTTTTAACAAACGTCATTCTGTTCCGAAATGCATTCCGAAACAGAATTTTTATTTCGGAATGCATTCCATGCGTACCCTTAGCTTCTTGGCTTTTAATGGCTTAGAATTTTTGAATTGCTCCTTTGACTTATTCATCTTCACCTTCTATGCCATCTTTCTTAGTTTCTTGACCATTAGAGCCAACTCTTCATCTTCATCCTCATCTTCATTTGAATCTGTGTCATCAGAATCAATGTTAATTTTTAAAGCTATGAATTTTTTACTTTTGGGTTCTTTAGTTTTTAAGAAATTTTCAATTTCATAGGATTGAAGAGTTCCGATAAGTTCGTCCACTATGGGTGGTCTAATCCCCTGAGTTTCTCGAATAAAAACTTTGATGTTGTTCCACTCTTTTGAGAGAGCTCTCAGCAACTTGTTCACCTTCATAGGTTTTGAGATGGGATTGTTTTGGAATTCAAGCCCATTTACGATCTCAGTGAATCTGCTCTGCATCTCGAAAATTGTTTCATTTGATTTTTGAGTGAAGGACTGATACTGCCCAAGGAGAATGTTGAGATTTGTCTCCTTGACTCTTTTTATTCCTTCATGAACAAGCTTAAGACGATCCCAAATTTCTTTTGCACTTTTGAGATTTGCAATTCGTTTATATTTAACACGTGCTAGACCGTTGTATATGGACATTCTGATTTTTACATCCCAATAGATCATTTTGGAAACTTCCTTGGCCAAGAGAGGTAGAGCTTGAGGTTTGATTTGCTCTCTAATTCCGTCGTCAGAAGGTGTCTCATTTTGCCCTTTTGGAGATTTTGTTTCGGTTGAGACGTTTGGAATGATTCCATGTTCAACAATGTCCCATATATCCCGATCTATTCCCAAGATGAATGTCTTTTTTCCTAGACACTGTACTCAGTTCCATTGTAATAAGGCGGTCTGTTATTATGACCTGATTCAGCATTACTAGCCATCAAGAATCGTTAGCTCAGAAGTAAAATAACACTTTAAAGAAAAAAATGAGCACCAGGCTCTCACACCAATTGTTACGGCTAGTGCTATCACCTAGAGGGGGTGAATAGGTGATTTTACTAAATTGGATGATTTAAACATGCGAAATGAATATAGTCGAGGTCAACAACTCATATGATCAATATCATATAGATGCATATGATAAACTTGTATATAAGTTGTCATCAGATGATTGCGTCTGATGACTATGATGATGTTTTAACGAACTCGTTTGACAAATATGTACGCAGTATAATGTCAACAATAATAAATGAAAGTTTAGGAATAGAGAATACTGCACATAGATCTTTATAGTAGTTCGGCTTTATCAAGCCTACGTCCACTCTCCACGCTAACAGCCTGTCGGCTGTGTTTCACTATTGAATCACCAAGAGATTACAAGAGCAGTGCTTCTCAGATGATAGATTGTACTATCACGTACACTCTTCACTCAAGTAATTTTCTTTCTAAAATAACAATGTGGAATACAGTAATCACAAGTATGTAAGATAGATTACAAGAGCAGTGCTTCTCCGATGATAGATTGCACTATCACGTACACTCTTCGCTCAAGTAATTTTCTTTCTAAAATAACAATGTGGAATACAGTAATCACAAGTGTGTAAGATCGAAGCTTTATTCAGACTTTGAAATTCTCGATTCTGGTTTCCTTGTATGACATTTGCACTCCTTTTATACTCCTCTATTTCTAATCTATCCGTTGGATAGTCTTCAGAGGATTAATCTCCAAATCAACCCGTTGGAGAATCTTCCCAAAATAAGATGCATAGGCGTTAGAAGAAGAACCATTATCTCTTGGTGATTTGATCTTCCATACAATCAAATCAAAATTTCCATAAGTGTAGTTCTTCGTGTTTAAGGAACGACCTTGTGATTGCCAATTAGGATATCTTGATATATCAATTTGATTGTCCTGCATAAACTTGCCAAAAATAACACTTATTGAATTTGATGAGGAATTATGAGTCTGATAACAAGGTCCTTTCATCGATTAAGTTTGATGACTCAGTATTTATCTGCATTAAATAACTTAAGTGTAATTGTGGTCAGAAAAGAATTATTTTGTCTTTCTTCAAAACTAATTAGGGATTTTCCTCAACACTTTCTTTATGGGTATTTCTCCATCCATAAGGATAATACTTTTCCCCTCTGTCCCAAGTTCAACAGTGGTACAACGGTACCGGTGAGACGCGTAACTATCTGATGAACAATTCACTTTGCTTTCCAGAGAATGGTGCTTCCACTGACGTATCGCGGACGAGTACGTATTTCATCCACGATGTTATCAATCGACTTTCTGTGGGTGGACTATTGAGACCTGCGAACTGACTTAGTTCATGAATGCCTATACACCAATGTCATCTAGAGTAGCCATTCCCATTGGAGTACATTCAGTTGCAGAGAGACGAAGAAGAAGCCAAAAGAAAACATGGTGGAGATAGGAGCAATGTGATGGGCCAGGAAAGAGATGGGAAGAATATTTTGACTTTTTTTCTGCTCAATAAATTCTGTGTTGTTTCCTTACAAGGTGATTGATGAGTCTGAAGTGGATTTTGGAGGATTGAGGCTGTTGAGCCTTGGACATTGGGATTAGTTTTTTGGTTTTTTGGGTGGCGGATTTGTTTATTGGTTTGCACATCAACAGCTCAATGAAGTACATGTGCATCGAACTATGTGGTATGATTGATTATGTGGTATGTGGATTTGAATTTTTGTTGCCATTTTTAAGAAATGAGGGGAGTATTTTTTGGTCTAAAGGAATAAGATTCTTCTTCATTGTGTTTCTTTTCTCGACTCTACTTCAATATCTAGAGGAGGGATATAGCTCAACCAGCGTAAGGACCCTGCATTTTGTCAAACTTGTGTTTTGTGTTTTTGGGTCTGGCACATCCTATTTTGGGTTGTTTGGGTATGCTCGGATGTAGCTTCTGCTTAGATTTGCGCTGGGCTATTTGATTGATCGAGTTTCTTTGTATTGATCAGGAAGGATAAGGCTTTTCCAAGAAGCAGCGAATAGTGAGGAGAAAATGGCTGGACGTGGAGGAGCAACAAAATCAGATAAGCCAGAGCCACGCCCACCAAAATATCAATTGCCCAACGGAGGAAGCAAGATGAACATTGGGTGAGGTGGAATGTTCAACGTTCAGCGTTTCAGTTGCAAGATCTGCTGCTACGCACCAGCACAACACTTACGGTTATCAACAACCCAATCGAATTGCTTATGTTGAGTTCTTTGTGAAACCAGAGGTTGATGGTGATGATACGTAGGCTTATGTGACTATCAAAATTAGAGGAAGAGCACCAATGGTTCATACGGCTCTTCAAAGCAAATTTAATTCAGCTATACATCAGTGTCAAAACCAGTGGAAGAACACCAATGGTTATCAATAACATGTTTGGCTTCACTCTGTTATTTGTGGTTCAAAAAAAAAACCCCAAAACGCGACCCAATGACTTGGGTTATATGCGGTTCGGGTATCGGGTTGGGTTGGGTCAAGCGACCTTTCATTTCGGCTTGAGTATCATGGAAATTGAACCGTTGACACCAGGTCTTCTACAATGCACGGTATTTTCCAAAAAGGGAAAATTAAAAACATTATAAATGAATGTCAATATTGGACAAACATTGAGATATCGTGCCACTATTTTGTAAAATTATAAAAACTAAACTTTGTGCCATTTTATGTAATTTAACAAAAGAAATAAAGCCCCATCTTTGTACGTCAACGGATTCTATTTCATGTGCGTTCGCCACGCTCATCGAACCCCTATAGTTGTCGAAGGAGGGGGCGGCATTTGATTCTAAACTAGCTCGTAAAAGCTATGCATCCTCTAGACACAACTCCATAAGCGCGGATTCGTACTTTTTCAACGAAATACCATCCTATTCTACAGATAATATTTCAATCGTCAAGATGTGCCGAATCCCGACTGTCGAAAAGAATAAACATTGTTTACGTCCATAACACTGATTAATAAATACAAAAGAAAGTCAGTCAATTTTCAAAGTACTAGGTTATTTTAACCCTTGAGGTTTGAGGGTGGGAGATCTTCCCCTCTGGTCAATCCTCACGAATATCGAGTCCCCAGGATAAATATGTAACAAGTAGAAAAGTCTTTTCGACATAAGCATATTCCAGTTCTAGTAATAGACCCATTCATCATCTCTCACGATAAAACGATAACACTAGCTTGCATGCAAAACATTGTTCGGATAAGCCTTCATCCTCCTTTTATTTTAGGGAAAAAGCCACCAAAAACCCCAAACTTTACCCATTGTGACACATTTACCCCGAACTTTTTTTTGTGACGCCAAAAACCCCAAACTTTCGTATTTGTGACACATTTACCCCAACGTACATTATCTACAGGCATTTTCGTCTTTTCCGCTTTTTCTTTTTTTTTACTTTTTTTTTCAGATCCGGCGAGGGGGCCTCGCCGGCGGCCGCCCGACGCCGGCGAGGCTCGCCCAGGCTCGCCCAGGCGAGGGCGAGCCTCGCCGGCGTCGGGCGAGCTCGCCGGCGTCTGGGCGAGGCTCGCCCGACGCCGGCGAGGGCCGCCGGACGCCGGCGAGGGGGCCGGCGAGGCCCCTCTCGCCGGATCTGAAAAAAAGTAAAAAAAAAAAGAAAAAGCGGAAAAAACGAAAATGCCCATAGATAATGTACGTTGGGGTAAATGTGTCACAAATACGAAAGTTTGGGGTTTTTGGCGTCACAAAAAAAGTTCGGGGTAAATGTGTCACAATGAGTAAAGTTTGAGGTTTTTGGTGGCTTTTTCCTTTTATTTTATCGCGCAAGACGTTGCGTGATGTCACAATTTTTTTTTTTTTGGTAAAGGTAATAGTATATATAACTTTTCAAACACCAAATACAACCTAACGCCCAAACCTACTCTTGACCATATTAGGACATAGTAATGTCCAGACAAGTTCAAGAAAGGTTCAGCAGGAACTAGAAGAAACAAGCCAAAAGGCCAACTAAAACAAGAACAGCTAAAACCGAAATACAAGGAAAACCAATCCAATCCGAAGCTTGGAGGTCAGCCCATGTCTCCAGCAGTAGCAGCAGAATAGCGAAGAATGGAGGCCTACAACACCGAATCAGCCGGAAGCATCAGCAAAACGAATTGGAGGTGAAGGCCCATGTTCCCGAACAAAGCTCCAA
Source organism: Syzygium jambos (assembly GCA_031216235.1). NCBI lineage: Eukaryota > Viridiplantae > Streptophyta > Magnoliopsida > Myrtales > Myrtaceae > Syzygium > Syzygium jambos. The sequence continues at coordinate 22,503,417 of CM062225.1, forward strand.
CGGTCTCCCGGAACAGTCGGAGAAGCCATAACCTGCACAAATTAAGAAAAGATGGAAGGAGAAAGGTCCCAACTCCTTTGAATTTTTCTATTTGTAGGTGTGTCCGCAATTCGCCCCAAGGATAAGGCTTTATCCTTAACCAGTTTGAAAACGTGCTTGCGTATTCCCGGGATGAAGATACTCTTGTTCTTGAAAAGAGAGTTGTTACGCTCACTCCATATGATATGGCAAAGAGCTCCAAATGAGAACCGAGCAATTCTATGGGCAAAGGAAGGGCCTCCACAAACTTTGCTGGCTCACACAATAAGCTCCGGCCACGGACCATTGCGCCAATGAAGATTACAATTAGCTGCCCAGAAAGAAGCCAGCTTGTTTGTAGCGGAGCATCCGAAGAAAAGGTGATTAATAGAGTCCGGGGTAGTGCAGCAAAAAGCACAAAGTCCTGATTCGATCTGACGATTTTGGAGAAGTAGAATTTGTGTAGGAAGCCGATTAAGTGACACGATCCATAATAGAAAGGAGTGCCGGGGGGCCAAATGAGAATCCCATATGAAGGAGTGCCAAGGGGCTGGATGGCCTTTCTTCCTTATATGGTTCCAGGCATTAGCCACCGAAAAAGAATGTGTCGGATTAGGGCTCCAGATCAAAGTGTCTGGAGTGTCATCTTCAAAGCTTGGCAGAGCTTGCATCCAATCCATAATAGTGTGAAAAGTGGTTGACAGTTGCCAAGTAGAATGAAAGAAGTCCCGGACGGAAGTATCACGCGGGATCCGAGACTAATAAATATCCATATTAGTGAATAGGAGATAGAGGGGCCCTTTTGAATGCCACCAATCAAACCAGAAAGATATCGACCGGCCATTGTCAATCTTCCACCGGAAAAGAGTCTAGCCTGAGGCTCGCAAATCAAGGATCTTCTTGCAAGTCCAAGAGCAGTAGGTGAGTTTGGATACAACCCAAAAGTTTGTCTTCTTTAAAAAATTTGAATGTACCCATTTACACCACATAGATTCCTTATCCGTGAAAAGGATCCATATGTGCTTTAGAGTTATGGCTCTATTATATTCGGTTCACAATTGACAGGTAAAACATACATTAATGTTGATGTCTAGCTACAATAATCAAAGAATTGTTTCAATTACAATCGGATCGTGTTGGCAATTCTCTCTGCAATCCTGTGAAGGGATGTTTCAACTCTGGAGTGATTCCGAGTGATTCCAGGTGAAACATACCGAAGGAGTAAGGGAAGTCGACCAAACCCTTGATGGGTTGGCTTTGTATCTTGAAATATGTTTAAACAAAATATTACAGTTAAGGAATGACAGCAACACAAAGATATTACAAGAATCAATGTCATAAAGTAGCCAAAGCTCTCATTTAACCCATAATCCTTAACGAATACATCATCAATCTAAGAACAGGGAAGGGAATCAAACACAAAAAAGGTTTCCCAGCATGAATAACTCAACATACTAAGCATATGGACAATTTTACTGTGTTTCGTAAATCAAGAAAGAGGAGAACAGAAGGAACAAACATGTTGACGAGCAAGACAGCAGTAATAAAACCAACTGAACCTTATCTGCACTTCTGTGTTTCAGTGATATTAAGCAGGCAAGACATACGGTCGAAGAGGACAAGTTTGGCCCATTAAATAGGTAAAACTCTTTGACCGAAAAAAAAAAAGGGTAAAACTCAGCCATGGCATCTGCTTCACAAGAGAAGTCGGTGTCAGGCTTACCAGGCTAAGCCGAACACATATCATGAAATAGTTAAGTGCATCACTCACAAATTTTCCTTTCTCCCACTCGATTAGGGATTGGTACACAAAGATTTAAGGTCAGTTTGGCCAAGGAAGAAAAAAGGAAAGAAAGAGAAGGGTAACAACAGGGTGACAAAGTATCTCACCGTAATCTCATCTCATCCATTAGACATTCACGCGACTATTGCAAAGTCACAGGTGTTTCCTGATCACATGAATACAGCACGGACATAGCTGACCAAACGATATTTACAGGAGCTGCTCAGACATCATCAACCAATAAATGGCTATGTGGGGTGTAAAAACGCTTTCTAGCTCATGATATTCCATTTCAGCTCGAGCCCCGAAAATAATAACCTAGAAGTACGAGTGCCAAAATTGACCTGTCTCGTGTGATGACCCCATATTTTGTATAAGGAGTGCCATCTTAAGCTGACGATTGTTTTTCCTACAGACGCAAGCAGAAGAGCAATCGATTATTATAAGTTCTAATCTCCAAATTTGAGAAAGAAAATGCATGGAGTTCATTTTTAAAGTTGAAACATAATGAACAAATATAACGAAATAGAAAATGCATTAATTATGGAAAGGAACAAAACATACATCTCGTGAACCAGTTATGTAGGAGACAACAACAGTGATGTCATCAAGCTTGCCACCATAATAGCGAAAACCAGCATCTTGCGCAGCAGTAGAGAATGGAGTCTGTCGATCCCTATCCTGCGCTCTTTGGCGTGCCAATGCTGCTATCTTCTGAGCCGTGACTTGTGGCCCTAGACCAGCCCTTGTCGCATGAACAACTACAGCAGTAATCTCATTGTTGTAGAGGTTATCAAACAGTCCATCAGTACCAGCAATCACAACATCCCCCGGTACAACTGGAATTGTGAATACCTGCGTCAAGTAGAGGCCATTAACATAGCTGGAATATTGAAACAACAGCTGTGTTATGGCGAATCATAAGCATGCATAATCCTTGCTTAGTTATTTCATAATTCCCAAAACGTCAACTTGTACATCAAATTCCAAATTAATAGCTAATTTCAATACCATCTCAAACCAGATAATCGCAGGGCAAAAGACAGCAAATGGGTGAATAGGAACAGAGAAAAGCAGAATTAACTCCAGGCACGTAAGTAAATTGCTGAGCAAAGAAGTATCTAGGAAAATATGACACAACAGAACTAACACCTTTACTGACCTGACCAGAACTGGGCAAATCACCGCTATTTCCACACTCAAGTTGATAGGTCAGATTAAAATCATGCTGTTGAACAGGAGACCTAAAGATTGTGCATCCATCCCGGACTACCATGAACCCACTGTCGCCCAAATTAATAGCATGGAGACCCTGCCATATAAACAGAAGCAACATACCATTGTTGAAAAGAGCATAACATCATCCTAACAAACAGAACTCGAAAGACAGCATCATTCTTCTGTGGAAGAGTCCAGAGTCAAAGGAAGATTCATCTTAAATCACCCATGTTTTCGAGTTGCAGATCAATATGTAACCAGCACAAGTAATTTGTCAGCAAGTCAGACAAATCAGCTCCACCAAGCAACCTCATGCACACAATTTACATCAAGCACCCACGACATAAGAAAATCTTATGCAACTGAGCCAGATCAGTCGGAAAAAGCCCTCTGAGCGCATTCAAATCTATGAGCCCTGCGACCTAGTGTCCAATCAGACAAGTGGAATCACTCTTCCCTGAAAATTTCAGAATCAATGCCACCCACTGAAACGAATCATGTGATATGATTCAACCATCTACTTGTAGATGCACCAAAGCAGAAGCAATTGTGATTTGTATTGCCATCCAAAAAGGGAAATATCAAACCAATGTAATAGTACAAATACTAACCATTTTCAAGAACAGATGCATAATATGGTAAGACCTGTGTTCTGAGAGAACAATACCTGCTCTGTGAGAGCAATGATGCAAGCTGTGGATGAACCCTTTGCTTTGGTACTTGAGTATGCCTTTTCCAAAACTCTGAAGGGGTCAATAGAGCCCTTGGGCTCATCCTGAATAGCAGTAATTGAATTAGACATAAGCTCTCGAGAATATAGCCCTGCATCTATTCCATAATCCGCCCAGCCACCAACACCATCTGCCACGCCTACTGCTTGCTCATCAGAACAGATAAAATGAGCATCCTCTCCACCAGTTTCTTCTTTATCAGGATGGGGTAGGTAACACGACCCTGAAAGTAGCTTCAGCGTTTTGCCAGGTAGATTTGTTCTGATGTCAAAAAAAGATAAACATAACTAACATGGGACCAAATAATTCCTTCCACCAATAATGAGGAAGGACCAAATAGTTCTGTAGCACACTGTGCTCTAGCACGGCTGACCCATTTAAAGAGAAAGTACACGACCTATGTCAGAAAGAACCCACTTGAATTCCAAACCCATAAACCTACCAAGACCTTTACAAACCAAATTAGATACCAAGTATAAATATTGAACAAGCCTTCTGTCCTTTGCCTAATTTTGTCTGTAAGGAGAAATTTAAAATGACACCAAGAAAATGAAGAAATGCCATAGCTAGGAGGAATCACAGATTAAGAACCGTAATAAATAACAAAAAGACTGGATTTTAAGATAGAAATATACCCCTCAGAAGACACTGTTTGACTCCCAAGCTGTTCGTCCCTTGAAAAATTGTCAAAGGAGACATCTGGAGCTGTGCCTGTAGATAAACTTCTGCAAGATGAAGCATAAAGATCTCTGAGACCCGACTCAAAGTATTGACCGGAGTTGTATTTCCCCTTCAAGGCACTGAACACAAAGTACCCATATATCTGATGCTTATTGGGCTGCTCCTTATTTTTCAAACTCATGCTAAATTTTTGGCAACTGTCGAAGCTTTTGTTGCTATAATGAGCAGTGGCATGATTTGTAGATACTAAATGATATGGACGCCGTGAAATCAAATTATCCAGACGGCAATCACTCAACACAGCTCTTGAACCACAGGCAGCCATTGGTTTATCTTGAAACTTGCAGCTGTCCACAGATTGGGCTGACTCAGAGAAGGCCCGATCAATGTGATATGCACAAACCTGAAACGAAGGGCCGGACACTGAAGGAGTAGAAAATGTGCGAGACAGAGCTCCAACAACAGAGATGTTTCTTCTTTGATGAACTAACCGCGAATCTGATCTTGCCGCAACAACAGTGCCAGGAGGCAAAAGCAATTGCAGGTCCGGAACTCGACAAAAAGGCACAGAATGAAACAACCTAGAATTTCCAAACCAAGACTTCCCTTGCTCGACTAGAGCTTCCACTGGCCCTCGCACCTTACCATCCTTCCCAATACTCGATTTCGGTACGCCACTCTGAACAGCATTTCTCAGTTTCAAAATATAAGAGGATGGCATCTTGTACTCTCGAAATGAAACAGTATCTCTCGAACCCCTTTATCGCAAAGAGCACGACGATTAACAGCTGACACGACAAGTATTATCATATCTCAACAACATCTATTTCGCCGGATACCAGTACTCGTAAGCAGCCTCCTCTTCAGTGCCCAACAAGGGTCCCAACCACCTGGTAACAGAGCGAATGGCTAGACTGATGAGCAAACCACCTCCAACAACCAGGTCCCAAACAAACAATCGCCAAAAAATTCTACAAAAAAAGAAAAACAAGCAACAACCTCAATAACAACAAACCCTCCTTCATCACCATCATGGTAAAAACTAATCTTCCCTCAACCCTTACCACCATAGCTTTCTTCGAGCAAAAGAAAAGCAATCGAGCAATACGACACCAATCGCCAACAAACAAAAGCTCTCCCAACCCCCAAAAAGGAAGAAAATTTGATAACCAGAAGAAGCAATTCACGAGAAATCAGACCCGCCGCAACTGACAAAGGAAATTATCCGCGGGAGCCCCAAAAAAAAGAACAAAAAAACCGCACCTGCCCTCGTCGGATCACCGGGCCGCCCCCCGAGACAATCGCGACCGGATCAAAGTCGAGCCCGCGAGGAGAAGGCGAGAACCCTCCGGAGCCGCGGCGAATCAGCTCCAGCAATAGGCGGGACGACCGAGACGGGCTCGGAAAGCGAGGCTCCAGCAAGCGGACAAAAGGGCGAGCGGTGTCCGGTGGGAGACACGAGGCCACCTTCCCCCCCTCCCCCTCCCCCGCTCTCTCTCTCTCTCTCTCTCTCTGCCCTTCAAACGAACGCAACCGGGCAGCCGCTGACCGGCAGGAAGCAGCCGACGAGGAGTAGAGATAGAGAGAGAGAGAGAAAGAGAGAGCGAGAGAGTCGAGAAAGCTCCCGCTCGAAGCGCAGAAGGAAGGAGCTCGGACGGAGATGGAGATGGAGATGACGAAACCCTAGAAAAGCAAAAAGCGATGCGGAGGAGATTAATGCCGCCTCGCCCGCTCCAACTAAAGAGCAACCAACGATTAATCGAAATTTTCACGACGGCTCTAATCTGTGCTTTGACCGATTTCACAGCGATGTTCGCTTCGCGAAGGGCCGACGGAGCGGGGGATGAGAGGGGCCAGTTTGGTCATTTCGCGAAGGTCGGCCTGCCGGGCTAACATTCCTTAAATAAATTTATTTTCTTTTTGCGGTGATCGGTATTGGTGTTGTTGTCGGTGTCGGGGTCCCAATTTAGTTTTTCTTGTTTTTTTTTGTTCGCAAGGGTCCCGATTTAGTTGGAAGGCGATATATGCTTTGCGTGAAATTTCCTAAAACGTGCTTCTTGTGGGAATTTCTACTTGAACTTTTCTCCTTAGGTGGCGTTGGCTTTGTTTTGAAAGATCCTATAGGGAAAACTCCATCTCCAATCGTCACGTTCAAAATATATTCGGAACGAATTCGATCAATGCGGAAAACGTGCCCGAGAACCATCTAACTTGTATCACCGATCGTACAGGCATATCACACAACGAACATACCCGGTATTGTCACAGATTAAGTGCCGCTTTGCGCTTGAGAGTTTTTCGATCGTCTTTCGTACTTGTTTGTGTTTCAAAGAAAAACCGAGAAGACGTTGTATCGAAGGAGTGTGTTTGCATATGAAAAAATCACGTCTGTTTTTCAAAGGGTGCCTTCTATTATAGATAGGCAGATAACTACCTCATGGGCCCTTGTGGCTCACGGGCCGGGTTTGGCCCATCTTAGATAGTCCACCCATTATGTCTTTCATCTCCCACTCGCCCACGATGGGCTAAACACAACTTTCTTCCTTGCAAAGTTCATATTGACAAATAATCCGTGCGACCAGCATACTACAAGAGCTCGTTGTTATACATCTGTTAGGAATATATAACAGCTCAAATTTGAGCATTATCCAGAATAGAATTAGTATGCGGTTCCCTAGATCAATCAGTCATATTTTTATCTCTTTTGATCTCTTTTAGTATCTTGTATATTGTATTCACAACTATGATTTACTCAAAATCATAATTGATCGACCTGTGAATATAAATATAGAATGTGACATCATCAATTAAATTGATCTTCCTCTTTCCTTAAACCTCTCCATTTCAGTCCAACTCGCTTTTTCTAGAAATGCCCCTTTAGATCGAATTATCATGATCATTAGCAACATCCTAAGATAGCAAATACTGAATAGAAATTTTGAGAATAAGTAAGAGTCGTGAGGGCACTTTAATTGAGAAGAACTATTTTCCTCAAGAGTCTCACACGACTTAAAAATTGAGATCGTAAATTTTTGCCAACTCTTATCGGTCGTCCCATGCATACGTAATATGAAATACATATTACGGTATTCTCTCCTTTTCCCATAGAGCGTATGTCTTTACTCTTAATACCGTACAAATAATAGTTTAGACATACTTAATGTCTAACTTGAGTTCACAAATCTACTCTATTCATAAGCATCTATCAGAACTCACATCTGGCATTAAAAACAGGTAAAGTGAAATATGTTGGTCATTTCACTTTCGGACATAATAATCTATATGTCCTCATCTTAACATTCTATTAAGGCGACGTCCATGCTTCAAGCTTGAGCTCTCAATTATCACTTAGATAACAAGCTTAAAACTGTCTCATCTCTGTTCATCACATAATGAGCAGAGGCGATTACCCATGTGAGTGGGCTAATCTCTCATCTGTCCGACATACCTTTTCAATATAATGCACTCAGCATCGACATTCACAAATATCATATAAACTTATAGGCATTGATAATAACAAACTTCATTAATAGTGAATATTCTGGGAAAATTACAATATTCAATACATCATATTCTACACAGTCCTAGAGATCTCACATGACCATGGAAAACTTCTCTAGAAATTGGCTTCGTCATAGGATCTGCTATCATCCTTTGTGTAGATATGTACTTTACGCTCACTTCCTTTCGTGCAACCATGTCCTTGGCATGGTTATACTTGATATCTATATGTTTAGTCTTTCCATAGTACTTGGGATCCTTAGTGTACGCTATTACTGCTTGACTGTCATAATAGATCAATACCAGGTTTGCAGCATTCTCAGTAACACCTAAGTGATCTAAAAATCTTCTAAGCCAAACAGCTTCTTGTGCCGTTGCTAATAGAGCCACGAACTCGGCTTCTATTGTAAATAAGGCTACACACTGTTGTTTTTTACTGCTCTAAGATATGGCGTCATTATTTAGTAAGAACACGTATCCAGAAGTAGATTTCTTTTATTTTAAATCTCCTCCCCAGTCAGTATCAGTATAGCCTTCAAGGTGTAGATCACTTTCTTGATAAGTCAGCGCCTAGTCGGTACTTCCCTTTAGATATCTCGGGATTCTTTTGACGGCGATCCAATGTGCTTGACTTGGATTGGATTGGTATCTACTTACCATTCAAACTGCATAACAATTATCAGGTCTTGTACACATCATAGCGTACATCAAGCTTCCGACAGCACTAGCATATGGAACTTGTTCCATTTGCTCCTTTTCTTGTGAAATCTTAAGACACATTCTGTTGCTTATTGCTTCGCCCTTTGCAATAGGAGTATCTATTGGTTTACAGCCTTGCATACAAAATCACTCAAGGATTTTATTCACATACGTCTCTTATGAAAGGGATAGTGATTTCTTTGAGCGATCTCTTGAAATCTTAACTCCAAGAATGTATGCAGCTTCACCCATATCTTTCATCTCAAAATTGGATGATAACCAATTCTTGACTGTATTAACAAACTCCATACTGCTTCTGGCAATTAGTATATCATCAACATATAATGATAAGATCACAAATTGATCTTTGGATCTTTTGATATATACATAATCATCTTCACTAATCATTATAAAATCATATGCCATTATTGCATTGCGAAAACGTATATACCATTGTCTCGAAGACTGCTTAAGGCCATATATCGACCTCAATAGTCGACACACTTTGTGCTCTCGGCCTTTTGTAATGAAACGAACAGGTTGTTCCATATAAATTTCTTCCTCTAATTCTCCATTGAGGAATGCAGTCTTTACATCCATTTGATGTAATTCAAGATTCATACTAGCTACTATTGCCGGAATAAGACGAATAGAGGTAAATCTAACCACAGGAGAAAAAGTTTCTTCAAAGTCAACTCCTTCCTGTTGATTATATCCTTTCGCCACAAGGCAAGCCTTATACCTCTCTATTGAGCCATTAGCCTTATGCTTTATTTTGAGAACCCACTTGTTGCTAATGGCTTTGCGTCCTTTTGGAAGGTCAACCAATTCCCAAACTTGGTTTGATCTTAATGACTCCATTTCCTCTTCCATTGCATGTATCCATTCTTCCTTATCAGGATACTTTAGAGCATCGTTCACATTCTTCGGCTCATCTTCATCTTGTGGGGCGATCATGAAAGTTTCTCCTTCAATATCAAAACGTCGACAGAGAATCCTATTATGACTTGACTGTCGTATGGAATGCTGTACTCCTGATAATTCATCACGTTCCATTGCGCTCCCACTCGAATGAGATAATGATGGTGTCGTCTCTTTAAGTGGTTGCAATTGAGACTGGGTTGTATTCAACTCTCCATTTGTCACAATACTCCCACTAACTTCACTATCACGATCCACAGATTCGCATAGTGAGTAATCACCACCTACTTCGCCCTTTTTAGAAAATTCATTCTCTAAGAATATGACATCCCGTAATTCAAATTCAGTTATACTTCCGCTTTCTTGCTCACCTATGAATACATATCCTTTTGAATGCTCTGAGTATCTTATAAAAATACTCATTTTACCTCTTGGGCCTAATTTTCCATGCTTGTGAGAAGACTCACGAGTATAGGCAGCACAACCCCAAGGTTTTAGAAAGCTTAAATTAGGCTTTCTGCCTGTCCATAACTCATATAAAGTAGAAGCAACTTATTTAGAAGGCACATGGTTAAGTATGTAGGCAGCAGTCAACAAAGCATCACCCCAAAAGGTGATGGGCAAGTTAGCTTGTGCCATCATTGATCTAACCATTTCCATTAAGGTTCTGTTTCTTCTTTCCGCAACACCATTTTGTTAAAGAGTATAATGAATAGCCAATTGTCTTTCTATTCCCTTTTCATCACATAAATTTCTGAACTGATCAGACAGATATTCTCGATCTCGATCGGATCTTAATGCTTTTATTTTCTTGTCTAATTGATTTTCCACTAAGCTCATAAATCTTTTAAAGCAATTTAAAGCCTCGAATTTATGAGAAATCAAATCGACATGTTCGAATCGAGTATAATCATCAATGAATGTGATGAAATAAACAGACCCGTGCCTTGCTTTTACATACATTGGACCACAAATGTCAGTATGGATTAACTGCAAAGGAAATTCAGCTCTTGTTCTTTTTCCAAATGGTTTCCGCATTGTTTTTCCTTATAAGCAATGCTCACATATGGGCAAGTCAACCTTTTTAATATTGTCCAATAAGCCATCTTTAGCCAATCTATTCTTTCTTTATTGGCCAATATGATCAAGTCTAGCATACCACACATTCACATCATTCTCATAAGAATCAGATGATGTAAATAAGGAATAACTAACATTAACTTCACAATAGTCAACATCTAATACAATGAAACCATCTAAAAAATATCCGGAACCATAATAACTTGTACCTAAAGATAAGTCTACACCTTTGTTATGGAAGTTTATATTAAAACCAAGTCTAACTAAAACCAACACCGAAACTAAGTTCCGACGAATCTCTGGAGCAAATAGCACATCATGAAGGAACAATGTCCGTCCACTGCGCATAAGTAGTTGACGAGTGCTAATGCCTCTGACCTCCACTCTTGAATTGTTCCCCACGTATATCTACTTCGTTCATTGTGGAACTCGTCAGAACTCCACAAAAGCTTCTCTGTCCTTCGCTACATGGTCTGTGGGTCCCAAGTCTACAGTCCACAAAGGATTAGATTCGGTTAGAAACACTAAACTAGACACATAAGTAGCATTTTCATGAATGCTAAGAGTTTCTACCTTCTTTGGCTCGCCACAGGCGCGAGCAAAGTGACCCTTCATACTACAGTTGAAATATTTCATTCTTGAAATGTTCTTCTTAAAAGAACGCTTTCCTTTCTCCCGTTGGTTGAGCCTCGGCTTCTTCCCTAAAGGACTTGGTCCCTTGCCTTTCTACTTCTTTGACCCAGCAAGGTACTTCCTCATGGAGCCCAAAACTCCATGCGAGCTAGAACCAGCAAAGTAAATATCAGTTTCTGGCTTAGCCGCCATGAGGCGATCCTCTTCCAGCTCAAGATGCCGCATAGCATCCTTGAGGTCTTAATACCCTCATTGTGGGTCAAATGGATCTTCATGTACTCTCAGCTTTGAGGCAAGAAGCGGATTACTGCCTGCACCTGCTGTTCATCAATGAGTATGTGCCCGGCATCTTTTAGCTCACTAATCATATTCGACATCTATCTCAAATGTCGTTTCATGGTCTTTCCACGAGACATCTTGTATGAGTCGAAACAAATAGTGAGTTGTCTCAGTTTGGTCACAGAAGTTCAATCAAATCTTGATGCCAGTGCAGCCCACATGTCTTTGGCATTCTGGAAATGTCCGAACTCTCGCATGATGTCATTGTCCATGCTGCTTAGCAACATAATGTGAGTAAGGAAGTTCTTTATTTTCCAAACAGCAAAGGCATCTTTGTCCCTCTTATGTTGGGCAGTCGTCCCATCCTTAGGTTCTTCCATAATCCGATTAAGAGCTTCGAGTGTCTCTTGCTCTTCCAACACATATTGAATCTTAAGACTTCAAATCTCATAATTGTCGCCATTCAATTTTTCTCCCTTATTAAGTTCAGCCACTATGTTTTTAGTTGCTGAAGCTATCGTATTTGAACATTTCAGACACATACGCGCGAATTATTAAAGCTTATCTAAATGCTTTATTAGCATCATGATTACATAAACTAATCATATTAATGAATAGTATCACAAAAGGTTTTAGAGTCGAGAGTTCACTATGTTCCTAATCATCGTCTAAAAATCCTAATTTGAAATTACCATTAACATAATCATTTATGTAAAGAAATTGGTTCTTCAAAAGTTATACAAACTTTGAAGAACTTCCCACATATAACATAACATATAATACGGCAATATAAAATGAGAAATCACAAAAATTCATAGCCATATATATATCATAACGCATTCACAAATGTTTAATAATATGCAATATCAACTTGAAACATATACAGAGTTGATTCCAAATCCTAAAAGAACAACATCAAGTGTACCAATCCAACACATAGATAGAAAAGGACTCATAAAATTCTTTAGAAAGTTTTATATTCTTCGGAACATAAATAGAGGCTTTCGGAAAACCCCTAGATCCGGGTCATGGTTTGCGTCGAGACCCATTCAATGCAAGGGTTGATGTTCTCCTTGCCCCGACCCTTATGTATTATTGCAAAAAATTCTCCATAAGCATCTTATAGCTTGAACCCTTTAAGGTTTCTTTAACCTTATCAAGCATTCTTCCCAACTCCTCAGGAATAGTGCATTTTAGGGCTCCGACCATTACATATTTCGACATTACAAAACCGTTCCAAATGATATCCTGTATCATTTTGTTGACCTTGATGATGTGTGTCATTATATTATCTCTAGCGTTCTATCGATAAAGAGCTAACTTGATTCTTAGGTTCTCAAATTTCTCCTTTTGAGCTGCCGTTTTTGGGATTATCGGAGTGCCTCTCAAATGTGCCATTATTCATGCAACGAATGCAGAACAAAGGATTACTTATAATCCATGATACATTAAGATAAGGAATGCTTATTCATACATACATATATATATATGATCTAGCACTTATATTTCAAAAAACTATAGAAAAATACTAGAGAAAATGCTAAAGAATATACCCCTAAGTACGTGTACATAGGGTTTATCGTGCATTTTCACATTCATAAGTGCAGAAAAAATGTAATATGAATACACCATAATGTAGAGTATTCCGATACGAGCACGTCGATACCAAGAACGCCCAAATCGGAGTTCAAATGAGCTCGAACGGGCCGAAAGAAATAACGGGGTCATTCTGCCCGGTTTGAACCGATCCGATTCAACCGGTTTGACCAGTCCGACCGTTAACCGATCAACGGTCAACCGGTTCGGCAACAGCCAACCGGGTCGGGTCAACGGTTCAGGTCAACAGTCAACGGGTCGAGTCCGCTCCGATGACGTCAAGCTGACGTCATCGTCGGCAGTTAGGCGGCGATCGATGTGCCGCTTGGCACGGCCGCGCGTGGGCCTCACGTGCCGTCGCCGCCCACGATGCTTGTCGGCGCGTAAAGGCGCGTGCGGCGTCCTCCGGCGATGCGCCGCCCATCATTTTGCTTGTCTCGACGAGCACTTTCTGTTTATGCAATAAAATTCAAGTTTTAATGAAAAACAAAAATCGAAACATGCATGAACAGTTCGGCAACGTGAAGAAAACGAACAAAAACGAGGCCAAAACGAAAAAACAAGTAATATACACTTCAGACGATACATATGCATGATCGAGAAACAAGTAAACGGGCTCTGATACCAATGTAGGGAAAACTCAATCCCCAATCGTCACGTTCGAAATATATTCGGAACGAATTCGGTCAATGCGGAAAACGTGCCCGAGGACCATCAACTTGTATCACCGATCATACAGGTATATCACACAACGAATATACCCGGTATTGTCACAGATTAAGTGCCATTTTACACTTGAGAGTTCTTCGATCGTCTTTCGTACTTGTTTGCATTCCAAAGAAAACCGAGAAGACGTTGTATCGAAGGAGTGTGTTTGCATATGGAAAAATCACGTCTGTTTTCCAAATGGTGCCTTCTATTATAGATAGGCAAATAATCACCTCATTGGGCCCTTGTGGCTCACGGGCCGGGTTTGACCCATCTTGGACGGTCCACCCGTTATGTATTTCAGATCCAAATGCCCAACATCCCAATCAAAGAAATAGGAGGAAAGTTCAAATTTGCTCGGGCATTAGCAATAGCAATCCCCACATGGAAATAATCATTTTATGGGACGCTTAGGAGGGACAAGACGATAAGGCGTGGCCCAAAAAAAGGGAAGAGTTTTGGTATTAAACCGAAAACATTGAGGACCTGTCGGGGATTGATTTTTATTTTTTTACTTAATTTAGATTTCACAGCTCGCGCGCATTGACTTCTTTTGAAATTCCGAAACTCCCGTTGCTTTCGAGACACTCGAACATTGCAAATGCTTTTCCCGAAATGGAGGATGAGGGAAAGGAAATTCAAACCTAGGAGGTGCAAATATTGAATAGATGCTCCTTGCTGTGCCTCTACAAACACCGACTAAAGAAAGTTGTGCTCTTGTAAAGTCTTTCTTTTTCTTTTTAAATTTCACTGCTATGTGTCATTATGGCTACTTGATATCTCTTCGATTCCCTTTATCCAATATCAGGATGCGTTTGGAAGAGTTTTGGAAGAATGATTTCCAAACGAGGGACATTGACTCTAAAGATTTTCGCATGCAAAAATTATCTGGTAATAAGTATACAATACGCTATAAAAATCAACTTTGATATCATGAGCCCCACCAGCTTCGACTCACCTTGTCTTCCGAACCCCAACCCCCAAAATTCAATACCACCACCCCCGCCTCCCACCAACGAGTGCGCCACCGTCCCGACCTCCCCTCGTCCACTGCTGCCGTCCCATCACCCGCATGACCATCTTCCCCTCTGCTCTCTGTCTCTAGGGTAAATTAGGAATATTATCTACTAATAATCGCAAGATTGACAGGAAAAAAAAAACCTTTAAAGTAACAATTAGAAAATGCGAAAAATCCAAAGCTGGAGATGAGCTTTGAGCATTATCAAAGCTCAACTTTGCATCATTATGTTACCAAGCTCAATGCTACTGACCACCGCCCTCAGCGGCTGCGTTGGCTTGCGCTCTGGTCCCCCCACGAAGGGACCAGAGTTCAAACTCCAGCGTAGGCGTTAGAGATTCTTAAGTGTGGCGCCGTGGTGGTGGGTCCTACGCTAGAGTCGCCCCAGGTTTACTCCTCCGGCTGTCGGCCGTGCGGGGGGTTCCTGGGTTATCAAAAAAAAAAAAAAAAAGCTCAATGTTACTGGGAAAGTGCCACGGCGAATGCATCCATATATAGGGCTTAAGAATGTTGAACTCATGCATGCGCTACGCGCTTATTGAATTCTTTATCAGTAGACTACGTGAAGGAAGAATTTCATAACAGCATTGACCTTTTCTGTAGCTATTATAGTGGATTGTCTATGCTCTTTATCGACAATCAAGGAGGAAACAAAAAAAAAGTATCATTTTTTCTCCCTTCTCAGAGGCACACCGCTGCAAATAAAATGGCCAAAAGCTCAACCATCATGCGTAATATGCGTAATAATCTTCTAGGGTTAGGTGCGGTGAGAGGGGGCATCAGGGGATTCTCACGTGAGGAACTGGAGGTCGCTTAATCAAATCCCACGAACCACATACATGGACAGCTCCAAGTTGGAATTACCTGCATATGCCACGACCTGGACTTAATCGTTTCATAGTATTTAGGGAGTAATACATGAGCCTCCAAGTAGCTGGGTCTCTACAACACTCCTATTATGGGACAAAAAAACTTGATAACATACAAGCGCGTGATAAGAACTCGTCAAAGCTTGATGAGTGAAATACGTACGAGTCCGAGTCGACGGATACTAATTATATCCTTGAAAAGGTTGCCATTACAAGCGTACAAGAAGTCCCTAGGATCGAAGGATCTTACCCGATTGCCAAATCGAGATGATTTCCAATGCGGTCCAGGTCTCATATGCGTGTATTGGTTCTGCAACATGGGAAGGATGAAGTATCTATGGACACAAAGAAGTCCCGGAAACGGCAAAAGTACACTACAAGTGCCATAACTTGTGTACGGCGCTCACTTTAGTGCCATAACTTTTTTTTGGATCACTTTGGTGCTAAAATTTTTGAAAAACGATCACTTAAGTGCTAAAATTTTTGAAAAACGATCACTTAAGTGCCAACGCCGGTGCCGTACACAATTTTTCGTCGGAAATCTGACGTGGCATTTTTTTATTAATTTATGAAGCTGACGTGGCTCGCCGGAGTCTCGCCGGAGATTGGCACTTAAGTGATCGTTTTTCAAAAATTTTAGCACTTAAATGATCGTTTTTAAAAAATTTTAGCACTTAAGTGATCGTTTTTCAAAAATTTTAGCACTAAAGTGATCCAAAAAAAAGTTATGACACTTAAGTGATCGTTTTTCCTCCGACTTGGCACCAAAGTGATCCGAAAAAAAGTTATGGCACCAAAGTGAGCGCCGTACACAAGTTATGGCACTTATAGTGTACTTTTGCCTATAAACCCCCATTGATGAACCTTGGAACTCACTTCAACTGCCAAAACAATTCAACTTCATTGTTTTTCAGTTCGCTAGAGAGATCTTTTGAGAATATATTAGCGAAATTGCAGGACTGAGGTATGCAGGAATGGTGTTGCTGGTGATAGCGGCAACCATGGCAATGACCGAGGCCAGGACTATCGTCGTTGGTGGATCTGAGAACTGGCGTTTCGACTATAACTGTTGGGATTTTAGTATCCAAAATCCATAAATTGTGAATGAGAAGTGTGGATGTAAATAGTCCCACATTGGATAGAAGTTGTGATGGGAGATGGTTTATTAAGATAAGTCTCTCAAATGGGTTTGGACCCCAAGGGGTATCCCATTTTTGTGGAAGGGAGAGGACCTACGTCAAGTTAGGTTGATTGCCCCCCCCCCCCCCCGCGCACGCATTCCGCCGCCGGCCAGCTCGACCCGAGTCCATTCCATCGATATTCGTTTTTTCCCGAACAGACACGTTTTGTTAGAAATTATTTATTTATTTATTTTTGGACAAACAAACATGTCTATTCGTGAGGTTCGGTTCGCCCGAACGAAAAACCACGTCGGTTCAAGTCGCGACTGTTCACGAATTGTTCTGTTCGGAATAGTAACTCTTCGTGACATTCTTATTTCTCCCAAGACTTTTTTCCCGACACTCTCTGCACATTTTTCATTTGTTTCCGCACGGCATTCTGCTGCATTTTCTTCATCATTGTGCAATTATTCTGCGAAGTTGCATTCGAATATTTCCTTTGAAGAAGTACTGCTTTTTTGGAAAGGTGATCCATTCTATCCTAAGAGACAATTATTCAACAACTTTGGGTACCGGTAGAGGGTACAAATTGTCTTAAGGACACAACGTGAATTCGTTGGGCTCGGATCATTCGTCGACATTCGGAATACTCGTCAGAACGTGATTTCAGGTTTGTCGAACAACTCTGTTTTTGCATATACAAGCACTATTACGTAACAATAATCTTAAGACAATTTCTATCGTGTTTGTATAATTGCATTTCTCAATCATTTCTGTCTTCGTGACTTCAGAAATGGCTACAACATCAATGACGCCTATTGCGTCCATTCGACTCATGGAGAGAAGCCAGAAAAGTTCAATGGAGCTGACTTCAAGAGATGGCAACAGAAGATGTTGTTCTATTTCACCACTTTGAACTTGACAAGGTTCCTCATGGAGGATGCTCCGAAGTTGGATGGAGGAGAGACAAACAAGGAAAAGGTTGCTGCTATAGATGCATGGAAGCATTTTGACTTTCTGTGTCGCAACTATATCTTCAATGGTCTGGACAATTCCCTCTACAACGTTTATAATCCGCTAAAAATGGCTAAGGAGTTGTGGGAAAGTTTGGACAAGAAATACAAAATGGAAGATGCCGGGTTGAAGAAATTTATCATTGGTAAATTTTTGGACTTCAAGATGGTAGATTCTAAAATCGTCTTAAGTCAAGTTTAAGAACTTCAAGTGATCATGCATGACATTCATGCTGAAGGTATGATGATTAGTGAATCATTTCAAGTGGTTGCTTTCATTGAAAAGTTACCACCATCTTGGAAAGATTTCAAGAATTATCTCAAACACAAGAGAAAGGAATTATCACTTGAAGACTTAATTGTTCGATTGAGGATAGAGGAAGACAATAGGAATTCTGAGAAGAAAGTTAGTAGCAATATGGCGGTCTCAAGGGCTAACGTTGTTGAAGAAGGATAAAAAACCAACAACAAGAGGGAAAACTATGGACAAGGATTCACCCAAGGCCTAAAAAAATTTATTGGCAAATGCTACAATTGTGGAAAGTCTAGACATCGTGTCAATGACTGTAGAGCCAAGAAAAGAAAGATGACTCAGGCAAATGTGGTGGAACAGATTTCTAATAGTGTTGATGATATCAATCTTACAGCTATGATATCCTAGTGCAACATGGTGGGAAAACCCAAAGAATGGTGGATTGATACTGGAGCAACTCATCATATATGTACTAATAAATCTATGTTCTCATCATACACACCTATGGAAGGTGATGAAAAACTCTACATGGATAATTCATCAACATCTAAGGTTAAAGGTGTTGGAAAGGTTGCTTTGAAGATGACATCTGGGAAAGTTGTGACATTAAATAATGTGCTACATGTGCCAGACATACGCAAGAATTTAGTGTTCGGATCTCTTCTTAGCAAGAATGGTTTCAAGTTGGTGTTTGTGTCTGATAAGTTTGTACTCTCCAAAAATTAGATGTATGTAGGAAAGGGTTACCTTAGTAATGGTCTATTCAAGTTGAATGTAATGACTGTTGTATCTAATGATGTTATGAATAAAGTTATTTCTGTTTATGTGCTTGAGTCTTCTAATTTATGACATGCTAGACTAGGACATGTTAATTATAAGTCAATAAATAAATTAATGAATATGGGGTTATTGTCAAAATTCGACTGTCCAAGTGAAAAATGCCAAGTATGTGTTGAATCAAAATTTTCTAAGTCTCCGTTTCATTCTATAGATAATAGAATCACAGAACCTTTAGATTTAATATACATGGACATTTGTGATTTGAAAGCAATACCGTCAAGAGATGGTAAGAAGTATTTTATAACGTTTACTAGATAACTGCTTGAGGTATTATTATGTTTATTTGCTTAGTAGTAAAGATGAGGCTGTGAATGCTTTTAAAACTTATAAGTCCGAAGTTGAAACTCAATTAAATAAGAAAATTAAGATGATAAGAGGAGGTGAATATGAATTTCCTTTTGAAGAAATTTGTTCTGAGTTTGGTATTATTCACCAAACTACTCCTCTTTATGCGCCACAAGCTAATGGAGTGGCGAAAAAGAAAAACCGGTCTTTAAAGGAAACAATGAATGCATTGTTTGACAACTACTCCTCTATGCTAAAGATCCAAAATTCTCGCCCATCATTGACAACTACAAACACGATGTTCATGATGCTTATTTGATCCAGGGTGGATTTATCTTTAAGGGAAGCGAACTCCATATACCAAAGAGTTCCTTTAGAGAGCTATTAATTCGAGAAGCTCATGGTGGAGGACTAACGGGCCACTTTGGAATCAACAAAACTCTTGAAATCCTTCAAGAGAATTTTTATTAGTCGAAGGTGAATGGAGATGTACATGAAATCATTTCCAGATGTTCGACGTGCTAAAATGCAAAAAGTCATTTCCATCAAGGGCTTTATACTCCACTTCTAGTTCCAACACACCCTTGGAAGATGTGAGTATAGATTTTATTGTGGCATTTTCAAGAACTCAGAGGAAGAAAGATGACATTATGGTGGTTGTTGATTGATTTTTGAAGATGGCACATTCCATTTCATGTCATAAGATGGATGATGCTTCTCCTGTGGCCAAGCTATATTTCAAGGAGATTATTCATCTGTATGGGGTTCCTAAGACCATTATGTCGGATCAAGATTCCAAATTCCTGAGTTACTTTTGGAAGACCCTATAGAGAATGTTTGGCACTAAAATCCTATTCAATAAAACTTGTCATACATATCCAGATGATCAAACTAGGGTAACCAACCACACTCTCACTACTATCATTCGTGGTTTTATGAGTAAGACTATGAAGGATTGGGATTTAAAACTTGCACATGCCAAATTTGTTTGTAATCGATCGCCAAGTTATACAATTGGTCAATCACCTTTTGAAGTTGTGTAAAGAACCAACCCTCTCATACCTATCGACTTGATTCTCATTCCATCCAATTTGCAAGTCAACTATGAAGCTAAAGAAAAAGCTAAAGCAATAAAGAAGCTTTCTAAGCATATTCGATCTAAGATCAAAAAGACAAATGAGTATTATAAAAGAAAGCAAACAAGCATAGGAAGAAGGTTCAGTTTTAATCAAGTGATCTTGTGTGGGTACACTTGAGAAAGGAGAGAGGTTTCCATTTCGACGAACGATCAAGCTTATGCTTAGAACTCATGGCCTATTCAAAGTACTCGAGAGAATCGGCAAATGACTATTTTAAAAAGAAAGCAAACAAGCATAGGAGAAGGCTCAGTTTCAACCAAGTGATTTTGTGTGAATACACTTGAAAGGAGAGAGGTTTCCATTTCAATGAAAGATCAAGCTCATGACTAGCACTAATGGCCTATTCAAAGTACTTGAGGGAATTAGCGATAATGTGTACAGAGTTGATCTCCTAAGAGAATATGATATCTCGGCAACTTTCAATATATGAGACCTTTCTCCTTATTTCGAAAATGAGAAGGTCAAATCTCAATTAACCTAGAGGGGTTGATGTAGAGCCTCTAATTTTATCAATCAACTCTCAAGCTCAACAATTCTTGTTGATTGATCCAACCCAATCCTTATTCCTGCAACCAAATATTAATTTCAATTACAATTTGATTTGATAGGTTCAAGTTTAAAAATGTCAAGTCTATGTGCTTGTTGTCAACAACTCGCAAAACTAATTGTGGATTTAATGGTTATCGATCGAGTACCAAGATATTGGTTTATAAGTTTGTCATCGACTTTAAAGCTGTTGATCAACTACCTAATGATTAGAGGTTGTTCTAATCTTCCATGGCTATTTGTCAATCTTCCAAGGTGGCTCTTCGACTACCCAGACCTGTTGACAAATTTGGAGGGTCGTGTTACAATGCATCTAATCTTAGTTAAATGCATTTAGTCCTAATTATTAAGCAGCTCAATTTTTGGTTTTATGAGTCTTTATTATGATGTCAGTTTCAAGAGTCTTGATTATATGAATGCTCCAAGAGCGATTTCAGTTTCTAGGATTTCAAGAGTCACTTTCTTTTGTTTAGTGGAATCCCTCTACATATAGAGGTATAATCTCATTTATACAATAGACAACACTTCAATTTGATGAATACGTGAGATTTACTCAAGTGAGCGAATTTTAATTTCGGTTCTTTATTCAAGTTCCTTGGTGGTGAACCAAGAAGTCATTTATACTTAGCTAATGGGTTTTCTTTAGGCTTTTGTCGTGAACTTTTCCTATTTCAAAGTCTTTTATCCTTGACTAATAGCTTGTTCTTTATATGCCTTGGTGATTAACTTCATTTGTCTGAAGTCCTTTATCATTCGCTGGTGATATTTCTTTAGGTTTTGGTGATGAACTTCCTCTATCCCAATTTTTATCCTTGGCAGGTGGCTTGTACTTTTGTCTTGGTGGTGATTATAATGCATAAAAAATCATATTTTCACTCAAAACACATTCCTATCGTGTACCCATTGAGATCCAATTCAACACAAAAACCCAATTCACTCATACCCCTTCGAGACCTAATTCGACCTCGAGATTCCATATTATAATACATTAATGGGAGAGAAATCCTTGGATGCAAACACGATATATTATGGTCCCGATTTGCTTATGTTGTTGGCACTTAGCAAACATGACAAAAAGGCATATTTTTATGGTCCCGAACTAAGTGTGTCTAGTATAACCCATTTGACTCGTTGTCCCGAAGAGAAATTTCTTCAATGCTTTTTTAATACCAGAGAGAGAAGATGTTGGTGGGCATTTGAGGTTGATTAGTTGTTGAACATGAAAGTATAATCTATTTGGTAGGTTGGTTTGTGGTGGATGCTAAGACAGATCAAACGGGCAGATCATAAATGTAGTTAATCATCAAAACATGCCTCTTTCATCGAGATGTTCTCTTTGTCGACCTGAATTAAAATGTGAGAGGAGGTGGGGGCATTAAGCCTCTATTAACAAATGAGAATATACACAGACTTATAGCATACAAAGCATAGGTTAAAACAACTAGCAAATGCAATACATTATAGATAAGAACATAAGATACCTAATATAAAAGCTCATTCATCATACTCTTTCCTAAAAAGTTCTTTCCTTATCTCTAGAAGACCCTCTTGGTATAAAAGTGGAATGTAGATACTTAGAAATACATGTCAAGATGAAGATATGCTCGAAAACTTCACTAAAGCTATAAAGTGAATTTTGTCTTTCAGTATTAAGGCTTTGTTTGGGAGAATATATAAAATTGGGGGCAATTGAAATGGGTTTGGCGCACGAGGATAATCCAAAATTTTGTGGGAAGCAATATAAAAGGAACTTTAATTTGACCACATGGAAATCATCTTCGCGGATCCATTGCTTGGAGTCATACTCATATTAGATTTTTTTGTGTCATTACTTGTTATTTTCATGTGTGTTATTACGTTATCCCTACATTATGCCTTTTTGTGTAGGGTCGAGATTAGCGACAACGCATCATTGGTTTGCATTTTCCATGGTGAAAAATTTGTCTGCCGCTCAATGTCAGAATATGTTGGGAGAATATGCACTTAATACAGATAGATATCAAACCACTTAGCTATGAAGTGTTCATTAGAGGCCTTGAGAATGGGATAAATGGTAAATTAGAAAAGTTTGATTTTAAATGTCCTAGAAAATGTCCAGAAGATGGCTTAAGCTACATATGGAATGATAGCACTATTATCGATCTAGTTTTCTATTATCCATGACATTCTGACATCCGACTCACTTGGAATTTATGAGATGAATGGTTTATGGACGTGCTTGTAATTAGATCTCGCCCGAAATTGATCACTTTGAGAATACTAACCGTTAGGGAAAGGCTAATTGAAGATTTAAATTCACGCGACCAAAGAACTCAACCGTGAACCGACTTTCAACCATGAAAATTGGCGAGGTGACATTTTGAGCCAATGTAGACCGATCCAAGGATAGTTAGGGATCAGTTCGCCATTATCATACGAGTGGATCACGGGTGATTCCACTTGACCACGAAATGAATTGATGAATGACCCTAAATCTATACCAAACGATCGCGCCCGTCAGAACTAGCGATTGATCCTCGCGATTAAGTGACAACCGAGGTCGTCACGATCCAAGTGAACTTGAACATGGAATGATTTAGTATCGGCCATGGGTCAAAAGTGTGAATTTTCCCAAAAGCCATCAGTTAGTCTGAGATATGCTTAAGTTGCATTATTTAAAATTTAGTCATTAATTAGAGATCAAGTTGGGCATTGAAAATTTAGAAAATCACGATAGAACATTTGGACGAGGTTGTTATGAGCATGATCAACCTTAGAATTGTCCGAATCCTTTAGAAAAATCGAATTTCGACGAGAAATGGAAAATGACCGTTTTACCCCTGGAAGTTTGTTAAGGCCAAGTGTAAATGGGGAAGGGCATTTTGGTCATTTCACCCTCACTTTAGAAATGACAATTTTTGGACAATTTTGCCCTTGAACTTTTTGTGAAATTTCCATTTTACCCTTGGATATTTTGGAAAAGATTTGATCTCGGCCATTGATCTCAAAATAAGATCGAATCTTGGCCGTTGATTGGAAATGTGAGAGAGGGGCATGATGGTCATTTAGGCATGGTCTAGACACCAATTATTGGTGTTCTTCATTTATAATCTCCAATTTCCTCTCTCTCTCCTCACTCTCTCAACTCTCTCGGCCTCACCCTCTCTCTCTCCCCCTCTCGATCGAGCCAACCCCTTCCTACCGTGACCGTGGCCATCCGACCCAACCAACAGCCACCGCCGTCCTCCCGCCTAGCCGGATCAGCCGCGCCCGAAGCAGCTCGCCGCTGCCGTTGCCGCTCACCTCATCGTCTCTCTCCCCTGTTCTATTTTCCCCACCGAAACACCATTGTCTTTATTTTGTCTTGTTCAGTCGTGGAAGATAGGCCAGCAAATCGCAAGCTACCGCCACTCGCCGTTCAGCCGCTCGCCGTCGCCGCTCGCCGCCAATCAACCGCCCCTTTCCCCTTTAGCCAGGCTAGCCTAGATTTCAAGTAAGTCGCCCCCTAAACCCTGTTTAGGATATCGGGTATCGATAGACTTGATTAGGGGTTGAATCGAGTTAATTAGGGGCTGTTAAGGGCTGTTTGGGTGTGGACTGATTAAGGGCTGATGTTGGCTGACTTTGGTGGTAAAATAGTGATGGTTTGGGATTGAATTGAGACTAAATTGGGTGCTGAAAATTGTAGCTCGTATTAATGAGCATATGACTTGATTTAAGGACTAAATTGTGTCGGGTTGGCGTGCCGTGTTATGGCTGAATTATGATGGTTATTAAGGCTGAAAATAGACTCGAAAATGCTGAATTTATGCCATGATTGTGGGCCCGATAGTGGCCTTGTATGTTCGTTGAATCATGAGTTGATTGATTGAAATGTGGGTCGTTATATGCACGCATGGGCTGAATTGATTTGATTGGTAATTGGCCACGACTGGGTGTCGATTGAGCATGTGAAATGCGTGCGGTTTGGTGCGTGCACGGGCCGAACTTGATTGGCTAGTATATTGGCATGTTGGCGTGTAATTCGAGCGAGTGAACGAGTGAGAAATTGTGGGTGATGTTGTATGTGTGGCTACGAAAATCTCTGAGGCGGTACCATTACGCGGGGAATTGATCCGTCCTAAGGCAGTACTATTACGCGGGACGATACTTAGTAATATCGGAGGACGGCCAACCTGAGGCGGTACCATAACGTGAGTTGTGCCGTAAGTGGTCGATGTTGAGCCTGAGGCGGTATCATTATGCAAGCAAGATATATAGCCTGAGGTGGTACCACTAAGCGGGCTAAAAAATGTTGTAAATATGAATTGGTCGTAGTGAACCTAAGGCGGTACTATTACGTGGGTCACTAGCGAGTCGAGTGGAAAATATGAGATGGTCGTAGTGAACCTGAGGCGGTACCATTACGCGGGTCACAGGCGAGTTGAGTAAAAATAGTGTGATGAGGCAAGACCGAGTGCATGAAATGTATTTGAAATGTGCATCTGGTTGGAAATTGTGTTATTGTGGCTAACGTGCAGATTGCATGTATGAAAAGCCTAGGTAAGTACAATTGCGTGCATGATGTGTTTATTGAGTGATGTCATGTTTGGTCTTGTCTAGAGGTATGCGATAGCCTAGGTGGGGTTTAGGGTATGTACTTATTGAGACGTGTTCTCATGGTTGTTTCAACTAACAATTTCAAAACCCCGGCCTGAGCCATGAACCTTCCACCACTGCCACCGCAACGTTTTGGGATTCCAATGCACACCGACCATGATGTAGAGTACCCAATAGACGAAAATATGACTTGGGCGAAGCATACTACCGTAGTCTAGGTAAATGTAGGATTACCTCTTTGACAGACCCATACCTACACCACTTGGATGTTCAGGGATGGGTTGGATGAGTTTGGCCCCGTTCGTGACTTTGACGTCTCATTTGACGAAGTTGGGGATTGGGATCCGTCAACATACCCCCTCCTAATGGTGAGATGACTAGTTTGGAAACTAGTCTAGCACAGTCTGGACAGCAGGCTGCACCTGCAGCACCTGAACCTCCTGTGGCTGAGCCCGATCCGAAGCCGGAGGAGTCACAGACAGGGTATGATCTGATGGATGTAGATCTCAATGTGATACCAGAGGAGGAACCAGAAGAAGAAGACCCTGAGGAAGAACTTGAAGAAGCGCCAGAAGAAGAACCCGAAGAAGAGCCCGAAGAAGACCTAGAGATGGAACCAGAAGATGCGCCAGAGGACGAGCCGGAAGAGGAGCCTGATGAGGAGGCGCAGGTCGAGGTTCCGGTAGAGTCGGGTGATATAGACAACCCAATTGAGATTGAGGTTGACTCAGAGTTCTCAGAGGAGTAGGTGGCTCAGTAGAATTCAGACTCGGGTTCTAAGGAGTCAGACTTGGAGTGGACGCCATTTAGCAGGTGTAAGAGCTAGAGTAGGGGTTGAGTGCAAGTCTTTTGAAGTGTTCCATTTTTTAGGCGGATAGGGTACCCGGGCTACTGATCTTTTTGATATCGGTAGTATGTAGTTTTGATTGTTCGGTGTGCATGTATATGTTATGGGTTGTATACGGTGGATACTGTATAAAGTTGGATAAGTAATAGATATCTATTTTCCCTTGTACCCCTAGCTAAATTATTGTTT
This sequence comes from Syzygium jambos, assembly GCA_031216235.1. NCBI lineage: Eukaryota > Viridiplantae > Streptophyta > Magnoliopsida > Myrtales > Myrtaceae > Syzygium > Syzygium jambos. Next base: position 22,529,963 of record CM062225.1, read on the forward strand.
AGGTGTTTGTGGCTTTCGCTGATTGTTTTAAATATCTGATAAGTTGAATTGGGTTGATGATTTTTTAGGACGTCGCGATATTCGACCAAAGAGGTGTATCGCCTGCTCGATGGGGTTCGAGGCATGACATTATCTACATCATGGGTCAGTTGAAGTATATAGAGAATATGTTGACAATGAGGTAGGTGACGAAGCTGGTTAATGTGATGATCAGAGTACTAGTGAGGGTATTAGTTAGGGCGCTAGCATTAGTAAGGGTGCTGGCGAGTGTGTTGGTTAGGATGACGGCATTAGTAAGGGTGTTGGTCAGGGTAAGGGTATTGGTTTAGGTAATGAGGTAGTGACTGATGATGATATAGAAATCAATGTACGAATCTTGATTGATGATGATGATAACAATGATGTGGACCTTATGAAAGAAAAGAAGAATACAAGAGAATTTGACATAAGGGTTAAAAAGGCTCAAATCAGGAATCATTTGTAAGATTTGTACCATCCTAACAATCAATGGTTGAATCATCTAATACCCAGCAATCTGATATGGTTATTATTGAAGCCGATTACCGGATAGAATACTATGAAACTAATGCAGATGAAAACTTGGGATCTGATGTAGGTGAAGAAGAGGATGTTGTTACAAGAAGGAGAAGCAGGTTTCCAAGATATGATCTTGATCGTGCAGTACCTATGTTATAACATCTCGAATTTCGACCCGTTTCCAGGACTAATAAAGTATATATTAATTCTCATTTAATTTTAGTAAGTCTCGCCCGGACTTGATCAATCGCGGGATACTAACCCAATGGGAATGACTAATTAGGAAACGGTACGTGAACCGGGAACTCGATCGCGAATTGGGCACGGATTTCGAGAAAATGCCGAGGAAATATTTTGGACCAATGTGGGCCGATCTTAGGAAAGTGACGGATTTGATTTAGCCAACGACGTACGATCGAATCGCGAGTGATTCCGTATGATCGAGAGTACACGTGCCGAACGAATCCCGAATTTAATCTGAACGATTGCAACCTCCGAAACTAGTGATAATTCCTCGCGTTCTCCTGAAAATCGAGGCCATCACGACTCGGACAACCCTAGGTCGATACACGTAATCCCTAAACAGCCGTCCGTTAGTGAGAGGCCCTGAAATTTTAAAATGAGCGAATTTAATCTCGAAATTAGACCCGAACTTTGATATCGAAATTTTGTGGGCGTTTGCGACTATTTTGCGAGGCCGACATCATTTTTGAGTGGCCACACATATTTAGGGTTGGTATGGTCGAAAAATGAAATTTTGACCCGAGACCGGAAAATTACCAAAATGCCCCTAGGCCCATTTTGATTAATTCCGAATTTTGGGCTGAAATTGGAGTTTAATTAAGGAAATTATTAAAGAAACAGCATCAGCCCAATAATTGAGACATTGGACAAAAATGCCACTAAATTATTGGTTGGGGATGAACTTGGGCCTTTAGATGGGCCTTTAGATCAAGGGTAGAATGGTCAAGGGGGCTAGAATGATGACATGTGTCATCCACTAAGGGGTATTTGACCAACTTTGACCCCATTCTCTATCTTCTCTCATCTCAGCCGGCCCCTCTTCCTCACGTGCTCTCTCTCCCTCCCGCCGATCACCTCTCTCGGCCACTCACCGCCGGAGAGCCGTCGCCGTCCACCGCACGCCGAGCAAGCCACCAGCGTGCCGCCTCTGCGCCGCCGCCACTCCGTCTAGCCACCCTCACCCCCATCGTCCACCCTTTCTCTCTCTTTCCCTCTCCTTGCCGCTTGGGCGATCGTCGTCCGTCGGGTAAGGACCACTGCCGGACGCCGTACACTGCCGTGCCGTCGCTGTGCCGCGTGGCCGACGACCGCCACCGTCCAACCTCTCACCGTCTCGTCTCTCTCTCTTGCTCGTTTAGTTAGGGATTGCCAGAACAACCCCATCCATGAGGATGCCAGCCCAAGTTGCCGCCGTCCGTACGCCGCGTCGCCATCCGTACCGTCGGAATGCCGTCGCCGATCTTGCCTTTTGCCGGCGATTGGCCGCTCATTTCCGTCAACTTGAGTTAGATTAGGCGAGTATTTAATCCCTAAACTCTAATTAGTCTAAAATGCATTTCTAGATAGGTGAATTTAGGGTTTAATTAGATTAGAATTTAATCTAATTATGGGCTGTTAAGTATCAGATGATTATGGGGTATAATTGGAAATTAATAGGTTAATTTGGAGGTAGATTAGTGGCCTAAATTGAGTTGTTTTATGGCTGCCCCTTATAGAACCGAATTTAATTAATTTGGCTAAGTTGGGGTTCAATTGGGTCATTGCCGTGATTGTTTGAATTGATCGATTTAATGATTAATTAGTGTTTGATTGTGGGCAAATGTATGAAGCCACGTGTATACTTAAGGGCCGAGAATGATTTGATAATGCCGGGGTTTGATTGTGTAAGTTTGTGTGCACTAATTGCGTGAATGACACGTTGTATCCAAATGTATTAAATGGTATTGTTTGGGCATGATGTGGCTAAATTGAATTGTCGACTTGATTGGGCATGTTGAAATGCACATTTATGTGGCCATTTGATGATTATGTGTTCTCGAGAAATTTGGCATTCAATGTGCGCGGCCAACCATTCGCATGCTAAGGAAAGATAGGAGTTGTTATATTCGTTGGCTTTCGGGTCGGTTTATTATTGTGGCCTTCGGGTTGGGCCTACGGGCCGGTTTATGATGTGGGCCTACGGGTCGATTTATTACTGAAAATGACCTACGGTTCGGGCCCTAAGCGTTTTTACGCGGGTCGAAATATTTGTTGGCCTTCAGGTCAGGCCTTCGGGTTGGATTATAATTGTGGCCTTCGAGTCGTGGCCTTCGGGTCGGTTAATAACTATAAATGAGTTGCATGCCGGAGTGCATCGCCTGAGATGATTCATAAGCATGACAAATGTGTGCCGAAGTATGTTAACTATTGCGCGTATTTGGTGAATCGTATGTGAGACTTACTTTTATGAGCATGAGCATGAGCATGTGTATGGCGTATGCGTGACCAGTGCGTGCGCGTATGTACCGTGAACATTATTATAAATGCCTGACCTGCAGGGTCATTGTATGAGTAATATGGGCCATGGGCCTAGGTCAATTATTGTGATGTTTATGGTACACTGTTATGTGTGTTTTTAATCGCCTGTCAGGAGGTGCATGCTAGCCTAGTTTAGGTTTAGGGGTTATTACCTGTTGAGATTTGTCTCACGGTTGTTGAAAACCGACATTTCATATCCCCGGCAGTGAGGATGGCAGAGGCGCCAATCCATTTCGGGATTCCCCATTTCATCGAGAAGACTATATCCATACATCCCGTAGGGAACGGGAATATGTACATTAGATACTATACCTTAGTGTAGGTAGATGTTGGGGAGTTAGCATCGAAGACCCACGAGTATGTTGCGTGGTGTTATAGAACGTTTAATGGGGAAGAGACCGGACCCCTTCGGACTTTTGATATCCCGTTTAATGGCCAAGGCGAGGTAGACCCGCAGTGCCCCAATGGGCAGGTGATAGACACCAGCACCTCAGACGAGAAGAGTATGAGCTCCGATGGCGTACCTGTGGAGTACGAGATTAATGAGGTCGAGCCGATGGACATGGGCCTAGATAATGATAAGATAGAGCAGCCTATGAAGGAGGATCCCGAGCCCGAGGAGATGGGTGCTGACGACGAGCCAGAGGAGGCTGAGTCCGAGTTAGACTCGCTAGATTCTGATGAGGAGCTGTCTGACAGTTCTTCTTCGTCAGAGTCTTCTTGTTCTGATCCGGACTGGGTCCCCTAGGTTGACTTTGGTCATAGATAGAGCGGGCTGCACCATTTTAACTGAAACCCGTCTTAGCTCAGTAACCTTTGGCCACTAACCCTTTTTGACCTTAGTGGCCGTTGATCGCTTTTGGTGATAGTCTGTATTTCCCGTGAATGGATATTGTATCTACTTTTAATAAAAATGAAATGTATATGTTTTTAATCTGATTGATTTCCGTACTGTGCTATTCTTGGTTATCTTATTTATCGTATGGGTGTATATATACATTTATATACGTTGCTTCCGCTTGTGTTTTGATCTCTGTTCGTTATTCGTTGGGTCGACGACACATCTTGGGGCGTCGCAACAAATTTGACCTTTGCGTGGGCTGCTCGCGTTTCGTGGGGTACGGGGCGTGACATATGTTTACTACATTACGAGGTTTGATGATAATAGACAATTCAAAGATGCTCTCATAAAATATTCGGCGATTAAATGTAAAGAGATCAAATTTATTAAAAATGAAAAGAAATATATCAAGGCAAAATGTGTTGATGAAAATTGTCATCGGAAGATCTATGCATTCTTTGATGTTAGAACTAGATCATTTCACGTGAAGGCGAACTACGATGAACATACATGTACCATTAGTTTCAAAAATAAGAAGATGAAAAGTTGTTGGTTGGCAAATCATTATCTTTCTACAATCAAAGCAATGCCAACTATTAAAATTTTTACTTTAAAAGATCTTTTCAAGGAGCAGTTGGCCTTAAATGTAAGTATGGATCAAGGTACAAAAGCTAAGTTGCTTGCCTATAGAGTTTTGATGGGAAACTATAGGAAAAAATATGCAAAGTTGTAGGATTATGCAGATGAGCTTAAGGAGACAAATCCAAGAAGTACTATTTGAGTGAATGTTCAAAAGCCTAATATGCAATCTAAGGCGTTATTTGAGAGAATATAACTATATTTTGTTACATGTAAGAAAGGCTTCCTTGATGGATGTAGGAAAGTTATGGGACTAGATGGTTGCTTTTTAAAGGGAAGATGTTGTGCTATTGGAAATGATGCAAACAATCATATGTATCCAATTACTTAGGCAATATTTACAATTGAGAATACAGAAATCTAGACATGGTCTTCATGAATTTGAAGTTGGACCTCCAAATTATAAACACATATGGACAAGGTTGGGTCATAATCAGTGGCAAGCAAAAGGTAAGTTTCAATAGCACACGTAGTGTATGATTTGCATTTGGAAATCATTTTTTACAGGGCCTTATACAAGCTGTGACTAACTTGTTGCATGTAACTAAGTATTGGATATGTGTCAAATACATCTATACCAATAGGAGCGAGAAGTATAAAGAGATATAGATGGACAAAAGTATACCAGAAGTGCCATAACTTGTATACGGCGATCACTTTGGTGCCATAACTTTTTTTCGGATCACTTTGGTGTCAAGTCGGAGGAAAAGAGATCACTTTAGTGTTAATTTGGTCGGAAATCCGACATGGCATTTTTTATTAATTTTTGACGCCAACGTGGCTCGTCGGAGGCTGAGTCAACGTGTACGGTCAGCATTTTTTATTTTAAATAATTTTTTCTAGCGTGTACAGTCAGCATTTTTAATTTTAAATATTTTTTCTTTTTCTTTTTTTCTTTTTTTTTCTTTTCTCCCCTCTCCGGTCGGCCACCAGCGAAGCCCGGGAAGGGCTGGGTGAAGGCGGCCTTGCCTATGGCCGACGAGGGGCGGCCTCGCTAGATCTGGGTGAGGCGACCCTTGCCAGCAATAGGCGAAGGCTGCCCTCGCCGGCCTAGGCGAGGGCGACCCTCGCCGGCGTCGGGCGAGGGAAGCCCCTGCCTGGGCCGACGAGGGTTGCCCTCGCCCGACGCCGGCGTGGGCGACCCTCGCCCGACGCCGACGAGGGCGACCCTCGCCCGCCTAGGCGAGGGCGGCCTTGCCCATGGCCGGCGAGGGGCGGCCTCGCCAGATCTGGGCAAGGTGACCCTCACGACGGCAAGCGAGGCTGCCCCTCGCCGGCCCAGGCGAGGCCGCCCTCGCCCAGCCCTTCCCGGGCTTCGCCGGTGGCCGGCAAGGGGAGAAAAGAAAAAAAAATGAAAAGAAAAGAAAAAGGAAAAAAATATTTAAAATTAAAAATGCTGACCGTACGCGTTGGAAAAAATTATTTAAAATAAAAAATGTTGACTGTACAAGCTGACTCAGTCTCCGGCGAGCCACGGCGGCATCAAAAATTAATAAAAAATGCCACGTCGGATTTCCGGCCAAATTGGCACTAAAGTGATCTCTTTTCCTCCAACTTGGCACCAAAGTGATCCGAAAAAAAGTTATGGCACCAAAGTGATCGCCGTATACAAGTTATGGCACTTCTGGTGTACTTTTGCCGATATAGATGTAAAGACTATTTTGGAAGTGTACTAAGAGCAGTACTATGACGAACATTATCAGGCATTGAAGAAAATCAGTCTTGCTGTATATTATGACTTGGTTCAAACGAAGCCAAAGCATTAATGCTAGGTTTTCTTTACTACTAATGTCAAATGTGACATAATTGACAACAACTTATGCGAGGCAATTAATGAAAGAATAAGAGATGCCATGTGTAAGTCCATTTAGATTATGTTGGAGGAAATGAGGCTAATGATGATGATAATGATGCATACACAAAGTGATGTATGTGCTAGGTGGAGAAAGACTGTAATCTAAGAATTGTAAGAAAGTTGGAAGGAAATAAACTTGGTACAACTTATTGCAAGGTGATATGGAATGGTCATACTGATTATGAGGTGATGGATTAGGATGAGAAATATGTGGTAGATGTGTTCAAGAGAGAGTACTTGTAGGAGGTGGCAACTGACTAGCATCCCTTGTCCTTATGCCATTTCTACTCTAAATCACAAGGAAGAGGATACACATGACTATGTGGATGAGTGTTATAAAAAAATCAAGCTCTTAGCTACATATCAAAACATGATGCGGCCCATTCAAGGAGAAATTTTTTGGGAAAAGACACTTGAACCACTCCAGCAAGAATGAAGCCAGGTAGATGCAAACAGAAAAGAAGAAGAAGAGAGGTAGTTGAGGTTGCAAATGATATTAGGATGTTAAAGATAGAAATGAAGATAACATGTCATAGTTGCAAGTAGACAAGACAAAACAGTCTGATATGCCCTATTAAAAAAGTTGGGTTAGCAGCATCTCAAACACGATTGTCTAGGCAAAAACTTCTGGTAAATACATCCATTTTGTTAGATTTACATTTTTACTAACAAATTTGTGAACTAATAAAATCTAATAATATTATATTAAGAGTAAAAGTGCCAAAGAGGACAAGATACAGATAATTGATACACAAACAAGTTTAATCAAAAACGCAAGGAGCTCTAATTGAAGTTCAGTCAAAGTAGTGAGACCATCAAGAAAGAAGAAAAATATTAAGAGGAAGCAACTCTATCCTATAAGAATGATAGCCATTTGTGGGGTTTAGGTTTAGGGAAGTGACATGACTATTTTTTTTGTTGATGATGAATTCAAGAAGTGATGTGGCTATTGTTTTTATGTTTATGATGAGCTCAGGAAAGTGGTATTGTGGCTCTTTTTTCTGTCACTGATGGGTTTAGTGAAATAGTATTGTGGATGTTTCTTTGTTTGTTGATGATGGGTTGGTTCACTGAAGTAGTGTTATGGTTTGCTAGAGTATAATGTTAGGGCCTGTTCATTCTGACTTTAGGTTTTATCTTCTTCAATCAATTCTTGTTAGCTTGTACTCTCGTTTTGCAGTCAATAAATCAAAGTCTGAATACTTTGCATATGCCTGTGATAACTTTGTCTATGCCTTAATACTTTGTTTGTGCCTGTGATAACTTGATATGTCAGTAACGACACCGCTGTAAAGCCCCAAGAGGAGGATGAAGACTTGTTATATGCAGTCAATAAACCAAAAACTCTACATTCATCCCACGATCACATGCAGAAAATAGTAGCTATTACCCATAGGAAAGAATATCATTAGAATTTCTAATGTTCTTTGTTGCAGCTTTTAGCACTAGGACATTAAAGGATGCTTGCCTGAGGAATAGCTGTACTATTTTCTATGTAGAGTTTTGCATGCATATCTATGTTACAAGATACCATAGTGATAGCACTCCTCACCCAAAAACTTGGCAATATTGTATAAAAGAACTACTAAAAGCTCCAAATCCATACAAGAAACATGGAAATCAAGATTGCAAAGATATACAAATAGAAGAAACTAATATTGAGGTCCCAAAAGTGGAATTCATTTACTGAAAAAGTAACATCCACTTTATTTTCACAAACAGAGTGCACATACATGTACAAAACATGTCAACAAATACAAAACGTGTTCACGATAACATATTATGGCAAACTCATGACATCCTTTACCTTCAAATTTCCAAATGACATACGAGTTAATACTACTATAAACATCGACAATACAACCAACATTTTCATAATCTGGAATTTTCTTTCTTCAGCTTTGCCACATCTTGTTTGTCACGTTTCAGTTGTGCCTTAAAAGCAACATCCATCAAATTGTCATCATCCTCATTATGGGTCGACACTAGTTCTTCTTCGACATTACTTTGATGAAAATTTTTAGACATACTCATTGTCGATTTAAAAAAATCGCAATTTTCCACTCTACTTTTGTAGTTATATCTCGGGTAACTATGATATCTTCTTCCCCAATTTTCTCCTTACTATTCATAGAGAAGATTTTGGGCCACAATAGCAAAACACATATGTATCATTATTAATTGGAGGAACTAACATCATCGATCGTGAGAAATTTGCCGATCCTTTCTTAAATTTACTACACGTTCTAAAACTACAAATTTGGCCAAAACTTGAACACAAACTTCAATAAATCCACATCAAGAATACTGATATTCAATGATCCACGACATCTAGATAGAGGAAATAAAATCATAAAGTCAACACCACCATAGTAGTTCCAATTCATATATTTATTGTGTTTCAACTAAATAATGGATTATACGCATGTAAGTCCACTAAAACAACAGCCCTACAAGTCTTCTAAAGCTAAAGCCAATATATAAATGAAATCGACAAATTCCAAGAGAGAAGTACCATGCTTAAAGCAAAAAAAAGTTATTAGAAAAAGAAAGACATATAAAATTGATAAATGTTACCTTCGTGAACCACAGTTGTAGGGTATCTTTTTCTCTTACAAAGGAAACTTTGTAATTGTAAGTAAGTTCTTCACCGGCAGCTATATGCCGCTTTGCATAAATGAAAATCCTCTTCTCACCATCTACACTAATTATTGTGGTATAGCAATTAGGCTGGTCTTTGAACTCATAATCATCATCCATGCATATACCGCTAACTTACACAAATAAATGGAGTTACCTCACAAGAATGATTTATGAATCTAGCAATCCCGCAGCGCTTTGTAGCATCAACCTGCAAAATTGCACATTGTAGATTTTAAAGTTTGAGCTACCTCACAAGAATAATTTTTTAATCAACATTAACCTACCTCTTTCCACATAAAGGGAACACATTGGAGACTCTAAAATTGCAAATTTCAGCTCTAGAAGAAGTCATCTATCAAGCCAACACTTTGAGGGAAAGATAGAGGAACACAAATAACGTAGCAAAATTTGAAACCAAAAATTTGGTTAGCTCAACTTGGAGCTTTTTTATTATGTTCTGATTTGGGGCAATTTTGCCTAGAAACCAAAAATAACAACAACAAAAAACGTCACCGTTTGTTATGTCTGGCGTCCACGTCAGCCCTCATCCGGCCGCATAAGATGACCAGCGCTGACTGGGTATCTACGTAAGCACTTTTCGAGGTAAATTGGTTGGATTGACTCAATTCGCAAATTATCAAAAGATTTAGGACTCAATCGGCAAAATTGAAAAGTTTAGGACTGAATTAGCAAAAGTACAATAGGTTTAGGACTTTTTGGATAATTTTCCTGAGTTTGGCCATTTATGAATAAGGGAATCAACAACTTGAAGGAATCGATGAATAATGGGTTTGACATTTGGATGCAACTATCGAAAAGTCACTGTCAACATAGTGGAATAAAGCAACGACCGAGATAGTGAAGTTAACGAAACTGTCAAGATAACGGAGCTGATGAAACCATCAATATAGTGGAGTCAATGTAACCATCAATGTAACTGTTCAATAACCGTTTGTAACCGTCAATTATAGGCTTTAATAGCAACATTATACTCTTTGTATGGCCCCCTCCCAGGCACAAAAAAGAACATGCTATCTCTTAATTATCTTTCATTTCTTGTATCGTAGCTATAGTATCATGTGTATCTCAATTATAGCTTTTAAATCCTCTCCCATCAATTAATTCTGGCATTGCATCTTTATATCATCAGACTTTGTCGTCAATTAAATTATGGCAAAGTTTGTATACGCTTGATTCCGTTGAAACTTGTTTATCGATTTTCTTATGTACAAGTGATATTCCTGTTTAGAATCACCACTCCTCTTATAAATATCGAAGAACGATTTTTGGTGAAAGATATTTCGTCACCAAATCCAATTCAAGGAAAATATCTTTTTGGCACACTAGTGGGACCAGTGTGGTTTATTTGAAAAAGTACAATGCCGAGAGCACGGAATCACTTAGAGCCTGATCATGCCGGGAGTAACAACCCTGGTGAAAGAGTTACTTAGTCCGAAACTTCAACAACTCTTACAGCAATAGAGACAAGCCAAGGTGGAAACATCAACATCTTGGAACACCTCATAGATAAACAAGTAATGAAGTTGGCATCAAATATTATTTTGGTGACTACCATGAAGAGGCTAGTCGAGGAATAATAAGATGGCAAATCACTTATCGAGACATCTCATCACTCTGATGTGATCAAGTCGATGGTTGTTAACGTGATCAATGATGTCATCTCAAGGCTGGGGACATCCAATCAGTCTATATTGATCCAACCCATTACGACGGCTTCCGGGTATATTCTTCAAGCTCTTAGTCAATTGAACGGTGAAAATAATTTAGGCCAAGTGATTCTACTATTAGTGAGAATTTTACAAAGGCCTAAAAATCCCAACTAAATGAATTGAGCCGAGGGAGATGACAAAGTTACTCCAGTTCGAATCAATCCTGTCAACAATGGGCTTAACTTGTTAGTTAATCATAACGTCAACAGTCAAGACCTAGACCGAGGGCCTAAGAAGGTCAGGCTTATTGACCTATCTACCCTGAACTTGGGGGGGTGAGGGGTAAGAAGGTCAGGTTTATCAATTTCTAGAGATTTATTGAATGGCATATACAATTGTACAATGATTTGGCGTTGACAAAGAAATTGTTAGACTAGTGTATGGAAAGCCACATCCCGATTGCATCAATAACATACCATACCCAAGAGAATTCAAACTCCTGATTTCACTGCTTATACTAGTGAAGATGACTAATCGACCGTCAAACACATTGGTCGATTTATTGCTCAATGTGAAGAGACAAGAACAAATGAATTCCCGAGACTTAGGCTGTTCCTTTCGTCTTTATCAAAAATTGTATTTACTTGGTATACGAATTTATCTTCCAATTCAATTCATACTTTGGCTGAGATGCAAATACAATTTTATTCTCAATTTTATAAAGTGATACCTGAGGTATCGATTGTTGATTTGGCCAAACTTTATCAATATGATAATGAATCAATTGATCAGTTTGTTGCCCAATTCAAGAGGCTAGATATAGACACATTACTTCACTCTTGGAGAAAGAACTCACAAATTTAGCTTTCAGGGGATTGAAATTCGATCTTAGAGAAAAATTCAAAGACCAAAATCTTGTTGATTTATTCCAACTGTGTACAAGGGTGTCTAAGTATAAGCAACTACTTAAGGATAAACATAGAGAGCCACATGAAGATTTTACACAAACCGTGTCTTTCGTGAAAAAAATGAGTCAAATGATGAATCTAACCAAGATAAAGTTCGACAAGGAAAAGTCAAATTTACCGATGACAATGGAGCACATGATGACTCCTAATTATCTAATTTAAAATAATCAAATGATCGATTAATCGTTAAATTCTATTAAAGGGGGCATTTGTTTATACTAAAAAACAACCAACTTTTGGTTATTATTGACAAGTAATAGACTTAGTTAATGAGAGCAGAGTTTTGGCCATTTATAAACAAGGGAATCAATAGCTTGAATGAATCAACAACTTGAAAGAATTGACAACTTAAAGGAATCGATGAATAGTGGGGTCAACAATTGGGTGCAACCATCGAAAAAGTAACCATCAACGTAGTGGAATAAAGTAACTGTCAAGATAGTATAGTCGATGAAACCATTTCGTAACCGTTTGTAACCTCTGTTTATAACTATCGATCGTAGGTTCTAAATAGCCACATCGTACTCTTTGTACCCCCCTCTCAGCACAAACAAATAAAACATATTATCTCTTAACTATCCTTTATTTCCTGTGTCGTAGCAGTAACTTCCAAATATCTCGCCATAGATTAAATTACGGCAAGGCGTGTATCCTAGTTGTAGCTTTCAGATCTTTACCGTCGATTAAATTCTGGTGTTGCATCTTTATGTCATCAGGCTTCGTCCTCGCTTAAATTCCTGCAAAGTTTGTGTACTTTTGATCCTGTTGAAACATGTTTCTCAATTTCCTTCTATACCTTTGATATTTCCTGTCTGGAGTTACCATAGAACCTTTCTCCTCTTATAAAAAATCAAAAAACGACTATTAAAAATATTTTATCGCCGGATCCAATTCGGGCGAAACAAACACCTAAAGAGTATGGAAATCTGTCCTTCCAAAGTAGGATTCATTTGTGCTCGCAAAGATCAATAGCAACCTTATTTGTGTTAGCATTATCTTAACTGATAGGAAAAAAAATTCCAGCATTGTTGAATTTTAAATTGGATTCTTTGCAGATGTAGCAAGAACAGGCCTGATATGCGGATAAAGAAGAATGTAAATCTAAGTTTGAGATTTAGGATGAAAAAGGGGCCATGCCAGGGATCTGTCCGGCCCATTTGCCACCTCTACTAGGTGTATGACCATCTCTCGAAGTTTTCTGTTCAACAACATCTTCAGCCACGGTCGGGCAGGATCTCAAAGTCTGAAAAAATTTTGAGAAAAGATGTGATTTTTCCATGTCACGGAGCGTCTTACGTCGCACCGATAATTTTAGACAAAACGATTTTATTTTGCTTAATTTTCTGAAATTTCTTTTTTTCTCTTTTTTCTTTTTGTGTTTTTTTGTCAGATGAATACTAGCACCATAGTTTTTGCAGATCTGAATGTGGAGCACGACCCACTCTCGATCACATCCTCCACCGCACAACATAGTCATGCCGCCGCTATCGGACCGCCTCTCAATGAGCTAAATACTCGTCTTCCATGCTCATCAAACTTGTGGCCATCCAGATCTCCGTAGGCTCAATGGCCATGGTCCGAGCCTCCAGATCTCGGCGAGCTTGGCAACTCCTCCTCCATGGCCGTTGAGCTTTCAACCATTGAGAGAGAGACAACTCGGTCAGCCCAGATCCGGCACATTCAGTTCAACTTTGGAGGAAGAAAAGGCTCACTCCTTGAACCCGATCACGCGAAGCACATTCAGTTCAGATATGAATCAGCGTGCCTTCGCAACCGAGCCCCCCGTCACATGCCCAAGTCCACACACACAAGCATATTCAGTTCAGCTTTTCGAGTAAGAGAAGAAAAGCCAAGGGCGAGGTCGGAGACGGAATAACCTCATTTTAGAGAGAATTTGAGTTGTTTGGCATGATTTGAGTTGTGGCATTATTGACATGGATGATGATAAAATGTCCCGTCGAGCATGGCGATTTGAGACAGCTATGTCGCACGTCCAAGACACTCAGAGAAGCTGGAAGTTCATCCGGACGAAAATGAAATATAACAAGGAAAGAAATGAAAAAGAAAACAAAAAAATCTGGAAAATTCAAAAACGAAACGAAAGGCGGCATTTCATCTAGAATTGTCCACCTTAGATCACCGACCATGCTATATACAATGACCGGCGATAAATAAATCGTCACGTCAACAATTTCAAATGAAAATTGGCCAATAAAATTACATGGGACTAAACACTTTTGAGAGGGAATGAGTTGTTTGACATGATTAGATTTGTAGCTTACTTACATGGATGGTATGATAATATGTCACGTCGAGCATGATGATTTGAGACAGCTATTTCGTATGTCCAAGACAATCAAAGAAGCTTGAAGTTTAGCCGGAAGAAAATGAATAATAACAAGGAAAGAAAAAGAAAAAAAAACAAAATATTTAGAAAATTCAAAAATAACACAAAAGACCTCATTTTGTTTAAAATTAAGAATGTCCATGTCAAATGACCGAAATGAATCGTCCTTCAACAGGTTCAAGTGAAAATTGGCCAATAAAATTAGGTGAGAATTTCCCGTTAAATTTAAAATTATGCAAGAACAATTGAAAGATTTAATATTACAATGAAACTCATTTCGATTTGGACTGATAATTTTTCTCGAAATTTAACATTTGCCATTAAATTACTGCACCGCGCATTATTAACATCAAAAACTAATTAATCAACCAAAATTTTCTTAAACACAGGAAAAGCACCTACAAACATGATCTCCTCTCATCATCATCTCCAACTCGTCTCAGCCATCGTGGAGTTCACATAATCTCTAACCTCCCTCGCAATCACCCCTCTCATCAACTCCCAAAACCCCTCCTCCGGCAACCCTTTATCCTCCCGCCGCCTCTCCGCCGCCTCCCCAGGCGGAGCAAGAGTCAATGCAGTCAATGGCCCGTCCTCCTCCTCGGTGTCCATACGGCAGCCACTTACTGACATTTGCTCGTTGTAACAATCGTTCCCGTGATTCGCGCCATCGCCTCTGTGCTGCGCGGCGGAGGCCCTTCTCTTGAGGGTGGAATTCCAGTGGTTCTTGACGGCGTTGTCGGTCCGGCCGGGGAGCATCCGGGCGATGGTAGCCCACCTGTTGCCGTACACGGCGTGCGCGGCGAGGATGGCGTCGTCCTCGGCGGCGGAGAAGGGCCGGTGCTTGACGGCGGGGCTGAGCTGGTTGCACCACCGGAGCCGGCAGGACTTCCCGGATCGGCCCTCGATGTGGCGGCTGATGAGGGACCAGTTCCTGGGCCCGTACCGCTCCACGAGCCCGGTCAGGACGCGGTCCTCCTCGGCGCTCCACGGGCCCTTGACCCGGTCCGTCCTGCGGGCGGAGGAGGCCGGGTTCCTGCGTGAGGACGAATCGGAGGAGTCGTCGGAGGAGGAGGAGGAACATGCAGGAGACGACAGCCTATACGTCGTATCCATTCCAAAGAAAAGCTTCTTCTTCTTCTTCTTCTCCTTCTTCTTCTCCTTCTTCTTCTTCTTGGGTTTCTGCGGTTCTTGGAAGAGTGAGAGGCGAAGGAGTGAGGCTCGTGCTTATATATATGCAAGGGGGAGAGAGAGAGAGAGAGAGAGAGAGAGAGAGAGAGAGAGAGAGAGAGAGAGAGAGGATGGAAAGCAAGCGGCGCCTGAGGAGGAGTGCTGCTTCCAGGAAACTGGGTCGTGCAAAGTTGGTGGCGGTGAGTGGGGGATCGTAGCCAAGTGGGAGATAGATTTATTCTGAGACGAACAGTTGTTTTGGTTTTCTTGGTCTGTAAACAGTTGTTTTATTATTAGGGTTGTGATTTTTTACTTTCTGGGAGACAGCTTGACAAGATGCAACTATCGATGCGCTGCTGTTTGCTAACGTCCAATTAGGGTTTCCTGTCAATATCTTCCATTAAGATATGCAATCAACGAATGAAAGACTGTATAAAAGAGAGTTTGTCATTTTCAGTGCATCGCGTCTCTTGTGTTATGAGTAGTCGGCGCGTTTGATGTGAAAAACAAGCATTCCCTTCTTAAGTATTCATTTATTTCGCCGAAAATGAATAATCTCAAAAAAAAAATTTCTAAAAATGATCACTTACATTACTTATAAATATATCCACTGTATAAAATGAATCTAAAAAACAATAATAATTTAGCATCATACCTAAAAAGATTTAAGGGTATGATGTTCCATAATTGCGTGTACAACGGTTAATAAGGCAAGTGGTATTGTCGTGAAATATTGTTATCGTTCGATGACTCGAGTTAACCTTTAAAAATGGGCACTATAGGTATGTTATATATAGATATAGATATAGATATATAGATATTTCCATTAAGAAAGCAAGTCAAAAAGTATATACAGAGCCATGTTTTTATTCACCAAGGGTTTGAACTATATGATAGGGAAAGCATTCTTTCCGAGTAACGTTTAAATTATGAAGAAAACAAATCATACGAATATACAGGGTTAAATTTTCCTCCATCTCCTCAAATCAAGTTTTTTTCATTGTTGCCATTGCAAACACGTAGATTACCCACCACCCGCCTGGGTGGTGCTGCTGGAGCGCACACTCTTCCTCTCGCAAAAGGTTGAGTGTTCGAATCCCGGGCGCCGCAGGGTGACTTAACAGGTAGCACGTGTGTGGTGGCTAGCACTTGTCGCCCCCAGGGTTTACTCCCCGGCTGTCAGCTGTGCGGGGGTTCCCTGGGTTATCAAAAAAAAAACATGTAGATTACCCACATTAATTTTCTTAATTAAGTTTTTATATATTTAATTTCCAAATTTATAATCCATGAATTCTAGAATTCATGAATGAAAGAAAAAAGGACCTATCTCAAGTATATTTATTATCACCTAAAGTTCAACTCCTTTTGAGCCAAATGCCTATCTTGTGACTTTTTGAGCTTCCAAATAATGTAATTTACATATAATTCTATTCATGGCTCCATTTATTTTGCAAAAAATAAATTATCATAAAAATAAACTCCCGTATTAGTAATCAATGAAAAATATTTTCATTACCGACGACAGTTTTTATTCATTTTTATAAGCGATATAAACGATTATTTTTAGTACGCGCCTTAAGGAAAAAAAAAGAAAATTCTTTCAGGCTCCATTTGTTTTGCAGAAATTAAATAATTCAAGAAACATTATCCTAAAAATGATAACTCATATCGCTCGAAATAATTAGTTAATAAAAACTATTTTTCATTATCGACTACAAGTTATATATAAATATTTTCGCAAGTGATAAAAAAATATTTTTTTTCCTTTTATTCATTTTGGTGAGAAATATAAAAGATATATTTTTTTTGAAAGAAATAAAAGGGCATAAGAAACAAGGAAGAAAGTGAGCGCTATGTAATCATTCCGGTGGATCTGGCACATGCTTTATATGGAAAGTGTTTAAATAAGAGGACATGTTGACACCAAGAAGGCAGAGAGGCAAAGCTGTCATGCACCCACCGCCACGTCCATCCATAGATAGTCGGACACACTCCACGCAACAACATACGGTACAGTATATGCACGCACAGAGACAACGACAAAAAGACCGGAAAAACAAAAACCCCCACGAATTTCGAACGGCGAGGTGGGCCCCGCCCGCCCTTCCTCTTTTGACTTCGCTTTCCGCGGTCGGTCAGTCTTACAGCTGGAGAGGCGGTCCGAATCCAGGCCCTCCCCACCCCGCCCCCCCGGCCCCCAATCAACGGCTCAGGCCAACCGTCCCCGAAAGCGACCGGAGGAAGAAAACCTCTTTCTTGCTCTCTTCTCTTCTTTTGGTTCTTTCTTCTTCTTCTTCCTTTTTTAGTTTTTAGCGGCATGTTTATAAATAGACCTGATCATGGCGCTTGCAGCTCGGAAGGTCGCTTTTAAATGAGCTTGGACGATGCTTTTAGATTAGGACGAGGACCACCAAAGATTCCAAATTAATATATTTATGATAAAAAAGTTCTAAACTAATCTTTTGATTATTAAAAACTCTAAATCAGTGCACATATAATAAATTTACTATCCGTTAGTTTACATTAAATTTTACCGTCAAATTGCTGAGTTGGATAATACGCAGCAGTTGAAAGGTGTACCGATTTTGACTTTTACCCCTCCGCTTGTCATTGTTGTATCAATTTGTGACTTTTTGCAGTATTAATCCAATTTAATATAAACTAACGGAGGGAAAATTTATCACAAGTGTACCAATTTGAGGTTTTTGGTGGTTAAAAAATTAATTTGGAGAAAATTTGTTATAGGTGTACCAATTTGAGATTTTTTATGCTAAAAAAATTAGTTTTAGGTAAATTTGTCATGGGATGTATCGGTTTGGGATTTTTCCGTGGTATTAGATTATAAAGTCCAGCCCGAGCCAGTTAGGCTCGTGAGAATTCGGCTTGATGATTTGATACACGGAATTCTTATTTTTGGTACGGGCAAGGCCGAGCGTCGATCCTAGTTTAGGAGGCCAGCCTCATCCGAACCTGCTGTTAATCACTTCTTGTAAAAAGGTGACTCGGACATTTGTTAAGCAATTAAGTAAGGAAATATCACAAGTTACAGTATTATGAAAATCAAACATTTTCCCATTTGATTTTCTTAACAACTGCCTTAAAGAACCACACCATCTCTTATAGTTACTTTCTTTGGCTAAGAGATTCTTTTTTCATAGTCAATTTAACTAGACATGCAAGATTTTCGGTCCTTTTGTTGGCCATCTTTCGGTCCAATTCTCTAAAAAAACCCCCCAACTTTAGCCTTTGTCCCAATTATATCCCAAACTTTTTTTTGTCTCATAAAAAACCCCAAATTTTTACTTTTGTCCCAAATCTACCCAGTTAAATTTTCGTCCAATTTTTTAATATTATTTTTTTGAATTTTTTTTTTCTTTTCTTTTTCCTTTCCTTTCCTTTTTTTTTTTGTTTTACCTTCAACCTCCGGCTGGTCGCCGGTCCGGCGACTAGCCAGAGGCTAAGGTCGGCAAGGTCGGCCCCGCTGACTGCTGGCGAGGTCGGCCTCGCCCAGCAACGGTGAGGTTTAGCCTCGCCCGACACCTCACCGTTGCTGGGCGAGGCCGACCTCGCCAGATCTGGCGAGGCTTGACCCCGCCGGCGACTGGCGAGGCTTGACCCCGCCGACGACTGGCGAGGTCGGCCTCGCCCAGCAACAGCGAGGTTTAGCCTCGCCTGACCTCGCCGTTGCTGAGCAAGGTTGACCTCGCCAGATCGGCCCCCGCCTTTGGCCGGTTGCCGGACCGGCAACCGGCCAAAGGTTGAAGGTGAAATTAAAAAAAAAGAAAAGAAAGGAAAAAGAAAATAAAAATAAAAAAAATCGAAAAAATAAAAAAAAATAATATTAAAAAATTGAATGAAAAGTTAACTGGGTAGATTTTGGACAAAAGTAAAAGTTTGAGGTTTTTATGACACAAAAAAAAGTTTGGAATATAATTGGGATAAAGGTTAAAGTTGGAGGTTTTTTGGGGAATTGGGTCGCCATCTTTCACTAAGGCTCCGTTCGTTTGGCGGAAAATATTCTCCCGGAAAATATTTTCCGGTGTTCGGGGGGCAGAAAACGTTTTCCGTGGGAAAATATTTTCCTTTCCCCCTCACAAAATAGCCTAAGTCTATAGAAAATGACTTCCGCTTCTTCAAAAGCAGAAATCATTTTCCAGAACTTCTTCTTCTTCTTCACTAAGGTTGTCCGTCGCCGCCTGCCGCCGCCAGTTGCCGGCTGCCCGCCGGCGCCGTCGCCGCCGCTAGTCGTCGTCGCCGGCGAAAAGTACTTTCCGAAACTTTTCCATATTGATCGCCAAATACCGAAAAATTATGTTTTGAAAAAATATTTTCCAGAAAAATGACTTTCGAAAAAATATTTTTTAAAAGGAAAATATTTTTCGCCAAACGAATTAAGATTTGCCGTTATCTCTCTTTTTCGAGTGTAATATTTGAGATTGACAACCTGATGATGTGACTTAAATATAGATATATACATAAATATATACAAATGAACACAATGCTTCCACTGAGACAGAAATGTCGCCCTCTCTCTATAACCACCACTTCCTTCCATTTCAACCCAATTTCACGTAGTTTGGGCCCCACTCCCAGCCTGGAAGAATCTCCACGTGAACGTCAGTTTTGGATTGGTTTGGTTGTTTTTTTTGGTAAATCGAAGTCGAATTTCCCAAAAAGTAAATAATTTAAAATATATATCTTATATAAAATATAAATTATTTTCGATAATGAAAATATTATTCATTGGCCAATTATTTTAAGTGATACAAGCCATCATTTTTAAAAAAAATATTTTTCAAATCATTCATTTTCCGTGAAACAAGCGGACCTTAAGTTTATGGCACTCTCGCTCCTAAACTCCTTCCTTATATTGGTTACATTGAAACCAGAGTCAAGTTATTCGAGCTCATCTTCATAAATTACTCAATATCGAATCACTTGATCTAGGGTCGAGACGAGTTCGAGTACCTCGGCTCAACTTTCAAGTCAAGCTAGAGTAGGAATCTAAGGAAATGAGATAGGTATATGACTATGAATGAGCAGCTTGCTAGCAAACAACCTTATCATCTAGGTACAGTATCCTTGAAGTGACCAAGCACTGCCAATGCCAGCTATTGCAACTCCTCCTCCTTGTACTAAACTAGCTTTATTTACTTAGTATTTTTTTTGCGAAAACCCTAATTTTTTTTATTTTTTTAAATATAATTTCTATTTTTTCTTTTTAGGGACTTGGATCTTCGAAATTGATTGTTTAATCTAGGGGAGAAGATCGGTCATAGATACGGACCATCGAGTGCCACCACAGCTCGGATTACACCAAAGTGCACGAAAGTCTTCATTTGATGCCCTAGTCCAATAGTCAACGGCGACGCCAGTTCATCGTTGCATCGTGGCCGTCGGTTTGGATGCCGATCTCGTGATGCTGAATGGGACATTGAGGAGAAGCTTCGTGAGCTAGGGCAGTGCCGTGGCAAAATAACCAAACATCTGTAGCTTAAGTTTTCAGGGATCATTTACTACATCTCAACTAAGTGTTAGCTCCCTTTAGAACAAGGTTGGAGATTGCTCTAGAGTTCATTGCCACCGGGGCTTGGCGGCCTATCTTGCAACCAGGTTGGTTCCATTAATGCGTTGCTTATTTTAGTGTGTTGATGCTCGCATATTCCGGTCATATCTGTTGGATCAGAATTCTTTATTTTTTTTACCCGATCACGGCCATACCCAGCTTTATTTTTACATCTCGTGGTCCAGATGCAGCATTTTAAGGACTTACTAAGGTCCGATCTAACTAAGTCTTATATAACTTCGAATCTTGGAGGAGAATTTTCAAATTGACCATGTGAGGGCGGAGAGTCCATGGTTTACCCATGTTCCAACAATCTAATGTTTTTATACAAATTCCTCCTTCTCGGGTATTTTCAAATTATTATTTTTCGTGATACATTTATGGGTTTTTTGAAAATAAATGAATTAATCGAATTGTAGGGAGGGACTAGTTCGGTTTCCTTCCAATCCATTAGCCGGTTTGGATTGATGGTGATGTTGGATCCCATGCCCCCAAGAGTGAAAAGATCTTGGGTGCACCGTCAGATGCGATGAATCTCATGTGAGATCCACGTGATCCGATGATAGACATAAGTTGAGTCTACGCGATTCACTTCGAACTAAATATTTTTTTCCAAAATCGTGGGACGGAGGAGGATATATAAAGTTTGGATATTTCTTTGTGCTTGTCTGGTCAAAAGTCAAACCCAACAACAGGTTGGGTTATCTAGTTGGCTTTGCCAGTTCTTGTCTGTCTCACGTTTGTCTCTTCTCGTTCAAAGCCAACAAACATATGAAACCGTGAGCAGGAAACAGTGCATTCGTGCGCACAGAGTTATAAAAATCCATGTCTTCAAAACGTTATTAGTTTAACAAAAAAAGTAGTTTTTAAGCTAATGTCCAATTGTGATTAGTTTACTATAGCTCATAACCAAGTTACAACTCAAAATAAGATATATAAGGTAATTTAATTTATGCTTTTAATTCATTGTTACATACGCAATCCCGTCATAAAATTTCGAAAGTGGTCAAGTCAAATTGGAATAATGTGACAGCTAAAATGTCAAATTCTTTTTTTTTTTGGTCAAAAAAATACTTCATTCATTAAGGGCCATAATCAAAACAAAGATGTTCAATATCGAAACATAAAAGATTCAAAAGGGGTTGGGGGATTTAGTAATCTAATTAGAGGGGAGGGCATTTTTACAAAGGGTTTTGGCAATCCAATCCACCATATGATTTGCTTTTCGCAAATAGTGGGCCAATAAAGTGCTTTTAAATTGGGCCAAATTCTTTTTGCAATCCTCTATAACAGCCTGGATGCGCCATGGGCTTGGATAAGTGCTTACTATGAGTCCACATATTGATAAGCTATTACTTTCGATCTCTACCTTCAGATGAGCTTCTTTGTTCAGCGTAAAGTACGATACCAAGTGACAGAAACCTTCCTTTAGAGCTAGGGCTTCCGCTTCTTTGGCCGTTGCAAAGGGGATCAAAACTTCAAATTCTATAGGTTTCATGTTCTTTTTTTGCAAGACAAGATTCCTCTCGATAGTGAAACCAAGGGCGTGCATAGTAACATTTTTATTCTAGAAATTAATTTCTGGCCAGAAATAGATTTCTATTTCTATTTTATGGGCGAGTTCTAAGCAAAAATATGTGTTTGATAACAACACAAAATTTTTATTTCCGAAATAGAAATTCGTTTGATAACGACATAAAATTTCTCCCTTCCGAGCGACCGGCGGAAGACGGCGGGTGGCGGCAGAGGGCGGAGGACGGTGGCTGGCAATGGGAGGCAGCCGGCTGGTGGCAACGAATCACGGCAGCGGGAGGCGATCGGCGGCAGGCGGCGGCCAGTGTCGGGTGGTGGAGCACGATGGCCGGTGGCGGATAACAACGTCGATTGCCGATGGTAAAGGGCGGTCGATGTCAGGCGGTGGAGCACGGCGATTGGTGGCAGGTGATGGCCGGCGTCGGGCGGTGGAGGAGGATGGTGGTCAATGGCAAGAGGCAGCCGACGAGTGGGAGGAAGCCGGCGACGGGCGGTGGAGGACGGTGGTCCGCGGCAAGAGACAGCCGGCGTCGAGCGGTGGAGGATGGTGGTCGGGGGCAAGAGGCAGTCAACGGGGGGGAGGCAGCCGGTGACGGCGAAGGACTGCAGGAGGCGACGGCGGGCGAGTTGCGGCCGGCGTTGGGCGGTGGCGAACGATGGAGGATGACGGTGGGAGGAGGCCATCAGCGAAGGACACTAGCGACAGGCAGCCGACGGTGGCGGGAGGCGGCCGGCAGCAATAGTGAGTGGCAAGGGGGTAACCAGTTAGTAGCGAAAACAAGCGATTAGAAAAGTTTTTATTGCTCATTTCCGTTCCAGAAATAAAAAAAGTAATTTTTTTTTCACTTTTTATTTCTGTTCCAAACCTATTTTTGGAATAGGAATTTATTTCAGAAATAGAAAAATGAAATTGCGTTACCAAATGTATTTCTGTTCCAAACCTGTTTCCGGAAATAGAAAAATAGAAAAACAGAGAAATAAAAATATTACCATGCGCACCCTAAATGTCCATTGCAAACCTAAACTTTTCGACCAAACAAAGATCATAAGGAAAATTGGAGACTTGAACTGCGAATTGCTCTTCATCTTTTAACCGTGCTTTCACTGTAGCATCGAGTGTGCCCAGAGTAAGAGAGCCAAACTATGTTTCCCAGACGTATAAAAGCGAGATTGATAGGGTTTGCCTGTATCCGGAACGTCCTCACCAAATTGACATAAAATAGCCAAGACGTGAAAAAGAAAAGGGCAATAATGATGATCGTTTCAAAAAAGGAAAAGAAAAATGCGGTGAGCGTGGATCGAACACGCGACCTTCAGATCTTCAGTCTGACGCTCTCCCAACTGAGCTATCCCCGCATGTTGTTAAGTCCGCCCAACTTAAGTTATATTAACAAACCTTACGAAGAACCGCAGCATACCCTTTTTGAACCCCGCTTAAAAGCTGGATGGATCGTTATTGGGTTTTTAGCTGCATGTCTTGCTTCGACTGGCAAGTTTGCAATTACAATGTTTGGAACATCCTTTTATCTGTTTTTGTTGGTTTTGCCGTAAAAAATGTAAACGCCCGGAAGCAGAATTGGACTCGTCATTGCTAATAAGCGAACAACAATCACAGCCTGAAGCGAGAAGACACGGTAGAGTATCAAGTGTGAGAAGAACCCAGTATTCAACTGGAACAAGGTAGTAAGTACGAATTCTATCGCCACTTTGCTTTCCCGCATAGACATCGTTGGCTCTTGATTCCTGGCAAATCCTTGAGGTAGGTTAATGCGTGTAAGATGATTGAGTACATGCCGATATCGTCTTGCACTATTAGCAAGTTGCATCACCAAAGTTCTTGCTAGCATGCCGGAGCAAATGCTACGTTCTTTCATGAGTGACAATCGAAAGTGTCATGCCCAAGATCAGGTTTACTGGCAAGAGAAGACTTGATGGTCATGGAAGTCTTTTTTCCGAATCGCTTGATGGTGCTACCACAAAAGCAAGAATCGCTTGTTCTGTTCCATTTTTGCTCGACGCATTTATACTTTGCAGACGATCTTAGGGTCATATCCATGGGTGATTTGGGTTCCATTGAGGGTGCTCTTGATATGTTTCAGCGGCTTAGAAGGCTTGCCGGCAGTCGGCGACTGAATCCTTAATTACAAGATCAGAGTTGTTCGTGGTAAACTGCTCTGATATTAGGTAGCTAAGGGCATACTTCCCGTTTAGTGTCTTGGGTTGCCTTTAGTTTCAACATGCTTTTGCGTTAACATCGCAAATGGCTCAATGATCGAATTACTGCGCTCTAGTATCTTGTTGGACTTCCAAACATCAAATCTACAAGCAGACTCAATTACGCAATTTACAGCCTTACAAAAGAAATAGCTCTTCCATCAGGAAAGGAAGCGCCAATAATGTCGGGGGAGATGGAAACTGGTTGGAAGAGGGAGGATTGGTTTTTGAACATCGTATCTATGAAATACCGCTTGTATCCTTATACATCTCCGTCACATTATCTCACAACCCGACTTGATTTGCGTTAGCCCAGCTTGATGGCTATCCACTACGAAGCTCGTGCGATTTGGCTGCTGAACGTACTTGGATTAGCACATATACAAGGAGAGATTAGCTGAATCCTTAAACCTTCCGTCAAACTCGTTATCGCCCTAGGCAGTGGCTGTCATAACTCCTTTGCGGTATTGACCGGTGGCACCATGTGAGTTCTACCTATGATTTATCTGCCACACTTGAAGCACCAAAGTCTCTTATCTTCCATTATAGCTCGACCTTGGATAATTAGAAAAGTTAGGGTATGCGGATAATGAAGATTGCGCAATGCGAGTTCTGCTTATGCTATGTGGACAAAGCGAGTGGTAATTGGAATAGTAAGATGTCATTGGGCTACGCAGATGATGGAAGGGTAGAGATTTCTCGAAAAGCCTTTCGAAGATTTGCATGGAGTGGCATACCGCATCTGCTGATCTCGCCTTGCTTTTATTCGTAATAATATACACTGCCTGCGGTGGCTGTTGTTGAGAACAGCTTTTTTGTAGTGAAATCCAGGCTCGAGCTTGGTAAAGCTTTGAGGAGTTATTGACGGGAGTCTCCGTGCTGGGTGGTCAATAATAATCGAACCCATGTACTTGTCCCCTTCTTGTTCTTGCTGTGGGAAAAGGGACTTCGAATGAGAATACGAAAATTGTTCAACCCAAATTGATTCATTTAATCTGTTTTGATCCATTTTATGTTCAATACATATTTGGCGACCCATACCCAATCCCAACCCAACTTGGCATCCATTTCTTAGCAACTTTTCTCCTTAAAGGTGGTGGATCTTACCCAGGTTACAAGTATTGCCCTCGTTCTTGTGAACTGGTTCGCTGGGCATCAGCTGGCCACAGCAAGTTGCCACAATGTGCAAGGCTATATGCATACATATGAACATATTTGTACTTGCACTAGCGTAGGCGAAGCCGACTTCATGGTGCCACAGGTAATATTCATTAGTGCTTAAATATGAGTCTTCATGAACATCAACCTTCGGTAGGAGCATCCAGAAGTCTTTCATGAGAGTTCAAAGGCCATGAATCATTACACTAGCCTAAATAGACCAAGTTTCAATACCATATGTCCTTAGAAGCACATTCGTTACCTATTACTTTCTAGTTGGTGTCATATGAAAGTACTCATTTCTATTGTTATTGAGATCGTTCGAATATAAAAGGAGAACAAATCGATTTAATTTATTCTCATTTTTATAAGTGCATCTCAACAATTAAAGTTTACCCATCATTTGTATATGTAGAGGATTTTCAACCCCATCTTTTGATTAGGATGAAGCGCATCTCAAAATGTATTAACATAAAGAAAGTCATAAAACCACATAAAGCTATGGAATTCTCAATTTTTATCCGGTCTCACTGACGCCAACAGATGCCTTCTCCAGCTTATCGAAGAGTTGCTAATCACAGTGTGATGCCCCCCCTCACCCTCGCAAAACGACATGGACGTGAAAATCTTGCCCATCCGCTTCATCTCATCGACAAACGCCCCAATACTCTCGCCACTCTCACCAAGCAACCCTCTCCCGTAGCTCAATTCCAAGCTCACATCCTTCACCTGCCCTAGCCTCCCAATCTCCCCAACCCAAAGTCGGTCACGTACTTGGACACCGTATTTCGCCTCTCAACCCATCGCTAGCCGGGGGACCGCACCCAGGCATTGAAGTTGGAGCGGTAATCCTTGGCATGCTGGTGGCAGGTAAACCAGACAATGTAGTTGGCGCTCGTCCCGTTCGAGGTCAAACTTCGGGTTTCGGGAGGCTGGAGAGAGGGAATGAAGTGAAGGAGAGAAATAGAGAGGAGGGCTAGTAGTAGAGCCACTGGCAGAGACACTCGAGAAGTGATCATGGCAAGTCGGTTGGGGTGATGGTTGTCACCGGTACGGGGGAGTCGCCGCAGGTTGATTGGTTTGGCGGGAAGTTTGTGACATTGGAAGGAGACTTTGAGCTCCAGCGAGTGGTGTATCCGCCATCGAGGCCGGAGGGTTAAAAAACGAAAAATGGGTTCTCTTAAAAGGCTGACCTAATAAGTGGGTTATTAAATGGATTAAAAGTTTCGGCACATTGGTTTTGGACTTCTATCTTTAAAACCCGTATTGACCTATATTTCGAATTTGACGTGACCTACATATAACCACTCCAATATGTGAATTAAAATATGGATTTGTGATCCATTTTGTCAGCCCTATGCATAAGATTATCCTTATAGCTCAATTTCACATGGGAATCAGGTGGCCTACATATAATCACTCTATATGTCCAGCATTGACAAACATTAAATCACCAATTGGAAAATGTTTGGTTTAAGATTGTAGATTTGCAGATTTGCCTGGCCACCATGCTCAGCGAGCCCGTCACCCCTGCCCCCACCGCGACACATGCGGGATGCCCAGCAATACACCTAACCGCAGGCAGCAGGCCCATACTTTGGAGACTAGCCAAGATGCTACTTAGGGTTACTATCTATTGCTGGTAACTATCTATGAACTGTAGACTGTCATTTTCCGCTCGAGATACCTCTACAACTTAATGTAACAGATTTGCTATAACATGGCCATAAAAGAAAATTTGTTTCTTGTGGAAGTTTACTTGGGGATATGAGAAACCTTCAGGGTAAGATCAGAAGGCTCGCTACCAAACACTCGATGTTGAATCAATGAATAAACAGTGAGTACAAAAAGTTGGATTTACAGCTAGAGATGAGCTTCAATAGAAAAAATTAACTCATCCCCTTCTCCTAACCCGGAAAATCCCGCCACCGTCGGATTCGGCCAAGAGCTCCCAAGGCATGAAACCATCAGTGCTTTTGCGATTTTAACAAAATTGTTGCTGATTTGGAACTGCATAGCACAGAAGCCACATTCTCCCAATGAGCCAATGCCGCATTCCAAGTGCTGCAGCTTCTTTTTCAGATCCTGAAAGGAAGAGTGCAACTGAAAGATCCAGCCGGTTTTCTTTAGGTTATAAAAATGGAAAAAGTAAATGATCCCAGAAGAAGACCACCTGAACGATCGAGAACACCTACAACTGGTCATTCTCTCTCAAGGCTTCAAGAATGCTAGCCACCCACCTACAAAAGAATACAGATTTTAAAAAAATTGAACAGGAAGGAAGAAGGGATATGATAGCGGGGATTGGTTTGCAACTCTATCTTGACAAAAGGATGAAAAAGGAGGATCCTGATACTCATAGAAGTTAAAAAAAGAAAACAGCAATATCAAGAAAAGAAATCCAGCCATTAAGATCTCCAATTTCTTTGGATGACAAAGAAATAATGACAAGGACTACAAATAGATCAAGAATATCACTATGTTGTTCATTTAATGCAAGAGAAAATGGTGATAGAGAAATAAAAGTGCCTACTTGTAATAAGAGGACCATTATTTGGGTTATCGTGGATTAAGATATAGAGTCATATCTCTTCAATTAGGGCTCAGCTAGAGTACAATTTTCTGCACATATTTTTCAACACTGTCCAATGATAACGTCGAGGAGTAAATGCATCAATATATACACTCTACCTAAATTGTAAATTTGGGGAATTGACCTTGATGTCAACCTCCCAGAAGCTATTAAGGCTACTGATCAGTATCTAGTACTGCATCCCATGCCCCAGTATGGGAGGTGTAGCTTTCTAAAGTGAGTTTTCATTGCTTGAACTGTTGCAATGCAATTAATAAATCGTAAACCATGCGTTCTCTAAACCTTTAGCCAGTTTTTTGTAAAACAGATACAATTCTGTAGATTCAGTTTACCTAAGAAGACCTTAACTGCGTTATAGCTGAATCTGAGGTACCAATGGGGAAAGGATTTTCATTAGGTCCAAGGACAATGACAGCAAAGGTTAACACAAGAACCATTGAATGGATGCCATCTGTGAGAATTCAGTTCAGTAACTAACTTCAAGCACACATCGCCCATTTAATGGTAATTGTGAATTGCCATCTGTTGGCTCAATAGATTACTGGTTGAAAATGCCATATAATGGTGCCTGGCAACCAATTTACATCTAAATTATATGTTTGCCAATCTCACCATGGATAAAAACAGAAGCAAGCAACCAATGGAGGAAAAGCAACTACTAGAGAAACATCCTAGCACATTACATTCCTTAAGCAATTAGCTTGCCCTGACAAGAAGAAACAAACTTATCAATAGGAGAAAGAAATTCAAATGCTGCCAGAAGAAAATGATTAGTTACCCTTCCAGGCCAGGATGTTTAGGGTAGAAGACCTTCCTCAGGCCCAACCTTTTGGCAGCTGAAGCAGTAGTCTCCCCAATACATGCAACTGAATTAGTCCACAACTCTGGCTCTCTAATAAGATTAATCCATGCACTGCAGCAACAATTGTGGATTATCAGTCAATAGAAGAAAACCACCTAATAGTCAGTTCAAATTCCTTTTACACGCTGGGATGAAGTTGTAACGATGACATATATGTAATTGAGCTGTTCAACATATCATAAATGAAATCTAGAGTGCAAAAACACCAGAGTTCATCCCACTGTAATAGAACCACGGCAAAGTTAAACCAATAATCCAGCTGCCAAAGGACCTCAAATAGCAATTCCCAGTTACCATGATAATCATGTCCAGCAGCTTAACCAAATTATTTGTAATTACTCAAAAAAGCAGATGCAAACTGACCGCACTGCAGAAGGTGAAGCCACTGCAATGACAGGTGCACAAAGTGCCTCCTTCAAAATTATCTCGTCAACATGGCTAACAGGTATCTGAAAGGAATTACAAGATGTCAGTAGGTAACTCAAAGAAATGTGATACTTTCGTATTTGCTTGGAAATAGTAGTTCATGAATCAACTGTCATTGATCACCAAATCTGGTTGTCACAACCGCTACCATACTAATATCCGCACAGAAGAAAAGGTGAGAAAAATCTGTATCAGACAATCAACTGATATTTATCAGGGATTAATTTTCTATCAAAAGTCTTTATCAGGGAGCTATTATTCTTTAGACAACTCAATTAGAGGATAAGCCTTCCATGCACCCTGTATGGAAGCTTATTGTATGATTCCTAGCTATACATTGTATTACCATGAAAGATCCCCAGTGCCCAGCTTGACTCTCTGCAGGTATCCTTCAGGGGATTACAATGGGAAAAACAACAAATATCTTTATTTTTATAGCATCAGCATGACAAACATTACAAAGCGGTATACACAATAATTTTTATAACTACTGGATAAAATGTTGACAAGCTGATATTTGACGAAACAAGAGATCCAATAGAGAATAAAGAAAAGCATGTAAGCACAGTGAACTCAAAGGAATCACAGATATACCTTACCGTGCAATACGTGTTTAACCTTGTAACCTCAAATCCACGATTCGCTAAGCCTTCTTCTGAAACAAATATGCAGATGAAATGATTCAATGCCTTAGCTAAACTTGTATGAAATATGAATGCCCAGGTAGGAAGAGAAGGAATATTGTAAAAAAGGGACACAATCACTCTGCATAAGTACAGTTCAATTAGTTGGAAGTCGTGACATAGGATACCCATTCACATCTGAATAAAGCAGCACAAGACCTGAGAGCAATGGAGACCATAAAGGCCCTTGGTTAGTACTCGTAATTCCATGAGTTTTTCTATTACTGAAGAGCAGCATCCTAGGGAGTTACTGACTTCTTACTTAGCCATCAATTTTCTAGAACATCATCTGCTAGGTTAGCAAGCCAATAAATCATGTGGGATTTACTGTTATAAGTCTAAAACTTTTACAAGTAATCATAAGATAAATATGCTGAACATATTTTCAGCCTTTCAGCTCAAGAAACAGAGAGAGCACTTAGCAAGGTCATTCAACCAAAAGTAATGGTACAGATGTCCTTTAAGAAAGAAGCCAAGAAAAGGAAATGCCAAATACCGATTTCACTGCTAGCTTTTGCGGAAGCAGGATACAAGACTCTGCATTTTTTATTGCCGATTCTTGGAAGCTCTGAAGCCAAGACTTTGCCGGTTGCTGCAGCGTAAAGCTCCCAAATAAGAAATTAAGGGGAAGAATACAGGCTAATGAGCGGAAAAAATTGCAAAGAACACCAACCAACAAGCAAGGAATTACCTGCAACTATTAATCCTACCTTTTACAAAGATGCAGAAAAGAAAAGTAAGAGCACTACATGACTATGCAAGCCTTCATACAGAAAAATATAGACTTATTTGACAATATAAGCTAATATGTCGGCCATACACAATTAACTTTCGTTTGTACTCATGTAAACTGATTGTGCCTGAATACCTTTTGATGGTGTAAAAGCAACATTTAGTGTTCCATCGCCCTGCATTACTTTATCAAAGATGCTAGCTGTACCAGTTCCAACCACTCCTACTTGTACATCAGGTGTTCCAGCAGCCCTAGCACCAGGTTTCATCTAAATCAGTATACATAAGAAGCGCTACACACTACATAAGCTTAAACTGGACGATCTTCTCACAAGATCTACTAGCACCATCTTAAAACAAACACGCATAAACGTTCTCCTACACCCCTTATACAGACGAGCAATGCACATTGAAAAAGGAAAACAAGATAGTTTCCATTCTCCTAGTTCAACTGTTCAGAATAACTCCGAAAAAATTGATAAAACCTATTATAGAGGAAAGGATGGCACAAAACATGGGCACATGAAGATTATCAATCTGAACAGGAGAAAACTATATCATGAAGAACAGGAGTAATTCACATCATGCACAAAATAATTGCTCCATCTACTTTTACCCTTGTGCTTTCTTTACAAAAGGTATCAATACGAGAAAAGATGTTAACCATCTAACTCCACTATTAGTGAAAGAAATTTCTTTTCTACAGTCAACTTGAAGAACAGATAATGAGCCTTACTTCCATGCTTCCAGAAAGACTGAACCAGCTTCAGGGGAAGTAATCACAATCCAATCAAAGCCATCATCTAATGCCATCGAGGAACAAGGAAGATGGGAATTAGCAAAGAAAATATGCAAATAAAAAATTTGATAAAAAGTATGCACAAACAGACACATATAGCCGGAAATCTAGTAAAAAAGAAAGAGAAATCTCACTAGAAAGCAGTCATTTTTTCATAGAAGTTCTAGTAACCAGAAATCAAGGCATGGCTTCTGCTGTTCTATAATGAAGGTAAGTTCACGGCGGATTCAATGTCTTGATAGGTCGTCACTGTTCTCTTTAGCATGAAAATAGCACTGGTAAGCTAATAGCACCTATGAGGCACAAAACACAGGTAACATAATTGCCTTGGCAAAAAGAAATTTCACTTAAGACAAGCCCATGTTCATGCATGACACAAGGCACGCGGAGAGAGAGAGTCAGTTAAATAATAACAGAAAAGCACTTGGCAGAACTCCTCACATACAAGGCCAAAAAGCAAGCTTCCATAGAACAGGCCTAAGGTCAGTCAGAAGTCTGCTGTAAGAATCGTTCTTCACAGACCCAAAAAAAATAAACTGTTCTTTGGTGATATCACATAGAAAAAAAATTTCATGACATCATTAAGACAATCGGAATCTGATACTAACCGGCCAAAATTGAAGGAAGCTTATCCAGATCAGGCCCCTTTGTATGCTCAATGAGAGGAAGCTCCAAGCAGCTGATGCCATGCTTGTGCTGTTCAACACGTTGAAAATAACATCTAAATATTGAAAATGTTGAAACACTTAACAAAGATAACTATTTTATCACCCTATCCCCTTCTTGGTCTTCCTCCTCCCAAGGCACCACAAAAAATATAAGCAGAAAGGAACCAAAGAAACGGAGTAACATGCACTCAGGCAAAAATGGAAGAGTGGGTAAGAAGAACACAAATTGAAAAACTACAGCAACCGATTGGAATCATATACACAGCATGCAAATTAGACATCCTTGTGAAGGGATTTTCATATGCAAACAAGTTGGATCGAGAGCGGAAAACAAAATCATAGCATTCTTATCTAGTGGACAAGTGACAAAACGACCCTAAGCATCAATTGATCAGATGCGTCCTTGCTCAACTGATTAAGACAGCAAACCAATAGCAGGAACTGGAGATGCCAATGGAAGATTACAAATAGCTATTAGCTGAATTGAATAAGTGATGACAAGAGTGGGGATTTAGAATAGTTAGGATGAAATGTCACATAAAATAACTATAAGTAGTTAAATTTACTGTGATGTGCATCATTCTGCACAACCCTGTCAACCAAATCAACTATTTTCTTCTTTTGGGAACCATAAACAAGCAGTTGCCATCCCATGTAGCAAGTCATCTAGAAGGGTTTATTTTTTTCTGAATTCCGTGAAACATAGAAATCTACGAAATGCTACCCAATTATGAGCCGCATCCTCAGCAAAGATCTAGCCATGCCTCAAAACCGCGCCCCCCCCCCCCCCCCCCCAAAAAAAAAATCCTTCGCCATGCCAACAATTTAAATGTCCGTGTGATCAGTGAACTCAGTCATGCCTGCTACTACTTTTGGAAAAAAATAAATAAATAAGCAACGCACAAGCTGAACATCAAAGGATGTAAAAAATTCAGCAATGAACGCGCATCCGGCGCATGAAATCTCACGCACTTCGCCAAATTCACCACCCAACTAGCAAGACAAAACGTTCGAGAAATCAGACGCGGTCAAAAACGAAGTCAATATCGCTAGCACGGGCGCACAAGCAATCTCATCCAGCACCTGAATCGGAACACCCGCGGTCGATTCAAAATCAACACCGCACACGCACTCGAACAAAAAACCAAGAAGCTCATCCAAAATGGGAAGCGCCAACGACACGAAGCGAAGGAAAAAAAAAACACACACACAAGGAGCCAACACGTCTCAACGTGCAGGACCGAAGCGGCACGCACGACGAACCGAAGACGAAGCACGGCAACCGCAATGCAGGAGCGAAAGCGACGTAATAAAAAAAAAAAGAAAGACAGAACCAGAGCCAGAGCCTCAGCCTCAGAGAGAGAGAGAGAGAGAGAGAGAGAGAGAGAGAGAGGGGACCAGAGCGTTGACGAGCTTGGAGTTCTTGCCGCGTTCTCTGGTGACGACGACACTGGGCCTCGAACCGGCGGAGGCGGAGGCGGAGGCGGAGGGGGAGTCGGCGGAGGCGGAGGCGGCGATTCCGGGGGAGAGCCGGCGACGGAGGGGGGCTGGGCGGCGGCGGCACGGCGGAGGAGCCGGGAGGAAGGGGAGGAGGAGAGAGAGTGAGCAGGAGGTGGTGGAGGAGGAGGAGGAGGTGAGATGGGGAGGCATCATCATCATTGGGGTGGGGAAGGCTGGGGAGACGTGTTGCGCATATGCGCCGTCCCTCGCACGGCCAGCTGTTACCACCAAACTACGTACCTCCCCCCCGGGCACCCGGACTAAACTACTCGAAGAAAACCCCAGATATTTTCCCCGGGAGTACTGGTACCGTGCGCTCGAGCCCATGATAAGTTCGTGAGCTCTTTCCTTTTTACCTTACTCGCCTTTTTTTTTTATTAATATCACGGAAAACCCCAAATCGATATGCATGTAACAATTTTATCTCGAACTAATTTTTTTATCATAAAAAGCCTTAAACCGGTACATCTGTGATAAGTTTATCCCGAACTATTTTTTTGACTACCGAAAACCTCAAACTGATACACTTGTGACAATTTTATTTCGAGCTAATTATTTTACCACCAAAAACCCTAAACTTATACACTTACGACAAATTTAACCCAAACTAATTTTTTGACAGCCAAAAATCCCGAATTGGCACATTTGTGATAAATTTGCGCTACGTTAAATTGGATTAATATAACAAAAAACCACAAATTGATAAACTTGTGACAAAAATAGGGGTAAAATCCCAAACCGGTACACACGTCAACTGCCACATGTCATTAAACTTAGTAATTTGACAGTAAAATTTAACGGAAATTAACGGAGAGTAAATCTATCGCAGGTATATCAATTTGCGATTTTTGATAGTCAAAAAAATTAGTTCGGGGTAAAATTATCACAGGTGTATCAGTTTAAGGTTTTTGGTAATCAAAAAATTAGTTCAGGATAAAATTATCAGAGGTATACCAATTTAGAATTTTTTGTTATTAAGAAAATAATTTGGGGTAAATTTATCATAGGTATACCAGTTTGGGGTTTTTCATTGTATTAACCTTTTTGTTTTACATAATTCATGATTTATGGAGAAAAATATTCCAATGCACAATTGTTAAACAACCAATTTAGAAAACTATCGAGCTTTCAATGCACTAAATGTCGTGTTCTCGTGTACCATAATTTTACTACATTGTAGACAATGAACCATTTTTTTCAAACAAGCTTCCTATGCCTTCAGATGTCGTGCTTGTGAATGGGCACTTTGGTATTGTCATCATCGGAACTGTTCGAACTATTTCTGTCATTTTGTCTTCTCTAAAGAGTAGTTCAACTTTTGTAATTTCTAGGGCCGTCTCTTTACGAAATTCTGAAAATTTTTATCTTTTCTATGGAGACTCATAGGAAGTAGATGAAACATCCATAGAGCAATTTCGTCCTTCAAAAATCAAAAGCCATTTTTCAAAATCCAAACTAGACCTCCACCGTCATCGAGCCATCTCCATTTCCCCGGGCTCTGGTGCCCGATTCACAGACCTAAGACCTCACGACCCTAACCTAAGTATTGTATTGCCTCGACTTTGGATCCCCGTGTCCCAAACGCGAGGTCCCCGGCGCCCCCGCCATGTCCTTGATCCCTGTAGTTGGGACGCAGACTCGAACTTGGGTCTGGGCAGCGCTATACACCGGACCCCGAAACCTAGATTAGGTCCTTGTGATCCAAACATGGGATCCCGATGCTTGGGCCAGGTCCTTGCAACTCGAACAAATGAGCTATACAAATTTCGAATCCCAAAAAAATGGGAGCAATAAGTTTTCTTTTTTTTTTTTTGGAACAATTGATTCAGGTCTCGAAAGTTCTCACGTGGCAAAAAATGCAATTTCAAAGGCAAACAGATCAATCAAGAGGCATGGTACAATGGCCAAAAAGTGCGGTCCCTTTTTATGTTCGATTTTTTTTTCTTGCTCTTTCTCTTTGTCTAACATGCTTCATCATTCCAAACTTTGGCACAACCCTTATCGAACAATCAAGGCATGACTTGCCGATATCTGCTTTTTCCTCATCTAGTTTCTATGAATTATGTCATTTGGGCAAGTCGAATCATCTTCCCTTTACTAGATCATTAATCACTTGTAATGCTCCTTCAGAAATACTTTAATATGATCTGTGAGGCCATCTCCCATTAAATCAATGAATGGTGTTTGTTATTACTTCATTTTTATAGATTCTTACAGTGGATACACATAGCTTTTTGCACTTACTATGAAATCTTATGCTCCTTCTACTTTTGTGCAATTTAAATCCCAAGTGGGAAAGCATTTCAATTGTAAAATCAAGGCCCTTTGAATTGATGGAGGTGGCGTGTATAAGAAATTTGATCCTTATCTTCATCTTCATCTTCATGGCATCCTACATTATCTCTCATGTCCACACACGCCATAACAAAATGGTTGGGCTAAGTGCAAACACTATCACGTTGTAGAAACTGGCATCACATTGCTTACTCGAGCTTCCGTTCCTAACCTATATTGGATTGATGTTTTCCTCAATGCGGTTTTTTTTATTAACCACATGCCTACAATGATGTTGGGTGGATTGTCTCCTCCGATTATCTATATTTACATGTTTTTGGATGTGCCTACTACCCATGGCTGTGCCCTTATACTCGTCATAAACTTGATGATAAAACAATGCAATGTATTTTCATTGGCTATTCTCATCATCACCGTGGATATCATCGTATGCATCATAGCACTTATTGAATATATATAATATAGATCTATCTCGCCATGTGGCTTTCCAAGAGCACTTGCTCCTATTTGCCAAATCACAATCTGGTCAATTGTCCTCACCCTCGCCAAGTGCCATTGTTTGCATTGGTTATTCCTCTATTAAGTCCCAATAGTTTCAGGGGGTCTCTGCTACTACATCAATTCCATTACATCCGTCTAATATAATAGGCAATACCTTATCACAATTTCAACAATTATCTACTTCAACAATTCCATGTGGATCCTCTTGTTCAGAAGGTCCACCCTTACCATCTTCTCAACCTCAATCACAACTTCTATCCATCCGATGGTCACTAGTCTAAAAAATAACATTCGTTAACCAAAAGTTTTTCTCTCCAATAAGAACCCATCATGTTCTTATTTTCATTCAAGCTTGACACCAAGTGAACCCACTTGTTTTTCCGTTGCAAACAAAGACCCTAACCAGCAACAAGCTATGACTAGTGAATTGAATGCTCTCATTCAAAATGGCACTTGAGAAGTGGTTCCTCATCACCCTTTTATGAATGTGGTCAACTGCAAGTGGATTTATCACCTAAAAATCAAGGGTGATGGCTCTATCGATAGATACAAAGCATGGCTCATTGTGAAGGGTTTACTCAATAGACTGGCTTGGACTATGATGAAATTTTCAGTCCAGTTATCAAATCGATAACGGTTCGAGTTGTTCTCTCTTTAGTTGTTACATATGACTAGTCTCTATGCCAATTGGACATCAATAATGCATTTCTCCATGGCACCATTAAAGAAAAAGTCTACATGAAGCAGTCCTAAGGATTTGTTGATTCACGTTATCCTGACCATATATGTCGTCTCCGGAAAGCTCTTTATGGACTAAAACAAGCTCCAAGGGTCTGGTTTTCTCGATTAAGCTCATACCTATTATCTATCGGGTTTGAGGCCTCCACTACTGACTCTTCATTATTCATTTAATGTAAATCTAGCCGCATTCTACTTCTTCTCATTTATGTTGACGATATTATCATTATCGAGAGCTTTACCTCCTCTATCACCAAATTAATCACTCAACTGGGCGCTGAGTTCACAATCATTGATTTGGAAAATCTATCCTACTTTCTTGGTATTGAAGCCTATAGATCCTCTACTGGTAAGTCCCTCACTCAATCCATATATGCTCTTCTCAGTTGCATAGGCATGCAAAACCTTGCTCATCGCCTATGGCTCCCTCGGCTTCTAAGTTGTCAAAGCAAAGTGGCGAACCACTTATCGATGCCTCCACATATTGGAGTATAGTTGGGGCACTATAATATTTCATCCTTACTAGGCTAAATCTATCCTTTGTTGTCAATAAAATGTGCCAATTTATGCATTGTCCAACTATCCATCATTGGTTAGCCGACAAATGGATTTTGCGATATGTCAAAGCTACTATTCATCATGGGATTACCTTGCAGCCTATGGGCCAACTGACCTTCACTGCGTTTACAGATGCTAACTAGGCCGACTATCCTAATAACCGACAGTCTACTAATGGCTATTGCATTTATTTTGGTCCCAACTTGGTTTCTCAAAAAAAGCAACCAACCATTGCTCAGTCTAGTGCTGAATCAAAATACAAAAGGGGGGCTAATGTAACCTCCGAATTACTATGGCTATTCCAACTCTTTCGAGGTCTTCGATACACTCTCCATCGGTCATCACTTGTTCTTTGTGATAATGTGGGGGCAATCTATCTTGTCGCAAATCCCATCTTCCATGCACAAACCAAGCACGAGGAAATTGACTATCATTTTGTTTGTGATTTAATTAGCAAGAAGCAATTGGAAGTTTGCTTCAATCCTGCACAGGTGCAAATGGTTGATGTCATGACAAAGCCTCTATCCATACTCTGATGTCTTATTTTGCGTAATAAGCTCATAGTGGCTCCGCCACCGCTTTGCTTGAGGAAGTGTGATAGAGCCGAATCTCCCATGATAAAGTAATCTTCCACAATTTGTGTTAATCCCGTTCATAGAGTCAATTTCCCACAATTTGTGCCAATTTTGTTGATACAACAAATCTTCTACAATCTATGCTAATATTGTAGGCTCTTACCTTTTGTAAAATCTCTTTAATTGTGATTTTCCCACTCATGTACATGCTATAAATATAATACAAATCTCAACACCGATAAGTGTGTGATCAAATTTAGATTCATACTCTTGCAGAAATATTCCGAGGCAAGGTTGCGAGGACGGGAGATGCACAAGGGGGCAAAGTGCATGCGCATCGCGTTTCATTGGCGAGACCCTCGCTAGATTCACAAAGGCGTTGCAAATTCGGGCAAGGACCCAATCATTGTCCATATCCGTTGGCGAGGTCGTGGTCCTCATCGCCTAGCAACAAGGCCGGCGAGGGTCACCTCATCAATGATGATGCTAAGTGGTGTTCGCCACCCAATGGCGAGTCCGGCAAAGGCCTTGGAATTAGAATTGACGTAATGTAATTTAAGGAAAAACATATGATGTTAGGACAACACATTGTCACCTTTCATCATTTTGTGCACTACAATGTTTACATCCATGGGTAAGCTAGCATGTTGTGGATTGTAACATCTAGAGGTGACAAAATAAGAACCCATATTTTAATTCATATTTAAAGGTTTAGGTCATAAATGAGTTGCAGTTTTAAAAACAAACTTAAGTGGACCATAAATAGGTTACCTACCAACTTAATGGATCTTAAATGAGTTTTAAATGAGTCATAATGGGTTGTCTAAACAGCTTAAGTGAATTATAAATATGTTATTTTAAAAAAATATTTTTATTTTTTTAATTTATGAATTTTTTATATTATATTATATTATTTCTTTTTCTTTCTTTCTTTCCCTTTTTTTTTTGCCATGAAATCCAGCAAGGGTCGGCGACCCTCGCTTAGATGAATTGTGACACCCAACTCTCACATGAATTAAGAGAGGGGTTATTAGCAATATACCTTATTCAATAGAACTGTTGGAAATATGGGATAAATTGATGGGTGAATGAATAAGAAATTGATGCTCAAAGAACACCATTGAGTTGGGAGTAGAAAGTGAAAAGCACTAGTCCCACATTGGAAAAGAAAAAAAGGCTATTGAGTGCTTTATATACAGTTACACTCATTTGAAGTGGTAACTATCATAGCACAAATACTATGCCTTGCGAGCAGGCGCTAGGGGGGTGCAAATTCGACGCTCTACGAGCTGGAACTTGGGCGCAAGCGCACGTCCCGTGTACACGATTGCAGGACCGAAAAGTGGGCCTCGCGATGAGCTCAATTTTGCTAGCCTTCTGATTTTTTTTTTCAACTCAAACTGTTACAGATTTGTAACGTATGATTAATGGTGCGTTAAATTGTGTTGTTACGGAGTTAATTTTATAACGGCAAGCTGTTACGGAATTGATTTTGTAACGGCAGATTTAATCGGCCGTTATTATTCCCGAACAGCTCTCCCCTCTGTTCTATTTTTATCGAAATCGTTCTTCCTCTGTTTAACGTTCTTTGCATTTGCATTGTTTTCGATAGTGTTCATTTTCGCAATTTGTTCAAGTTCGTCAGAGGCTTTGAAGTTCTGATTACTTTTAAGTCGTCTACCGTTGTATCCTGGGAGACAGACATTCACGAAACCTCAGACGCGTGCTGAAGGGAACGAATCTGTTTTAAGGAAACTGTTGCAAACACAGGCCTCGATATTCATTTGTATCGATTCCAACTTTGTTATTGCAATTTCGTTTTCTTTACGATTCTGAATTGTTTGTAATATTTATGCTAATGCCGATTTGAATTGATAAACAATCTTAAAACAGATTCGTGGTTTTGAAATTCAAATGGCTACTAAAAACGAACTTGTCGATGTGGCTGCTGACAACGTCACCAGAGACTCTGCCAATGCCTCAGCTGTCCACCTGCCTGGCTCATCCTCTGTTCCTTCGGCGGTTTCTATCCACCATGGTGAAAAACCTGAAAAGTTCGACAGATCGAACTTTAAAAGGTGGCAGCAAAAGATGCTGTTTTATTTGACAACCTTGAATCTTACGAGATTCTTGACTGAGGAAGCTCCTAGGTTATCCGATGGAGAAAAGGATAAGCAAGCCTTCAACGCTGTTGAAGCATGGAAGCACTCTGACTTCCTGTGTAGGAACTATGTCCTGAATGGCTTACATGACTCACTGTACAATGTCTATTGTGCAAAAAAGACGGCAAAGGAGTTATGGGAAGCCTTGGATCGGAAATATAAAACAGAGGATGCCGGAGCAAAGAAATTTGTTATCGGTCGGTTCCTTGATTATAAGATGGTGGATTTTAAGACTGTCATCAGTCAAGTGCAAGAAATTCAAGTGATCTCGCATGAAATTCAGGCTGAAGGAATGATCTTGAGTGAAACCTTCCAAGTGGCTGCTATTATTGAAAAGCTACCTCCTGGGTGGAAGGATTTCAAGAACTATCTCAAGCACAAGCGAAAGGAAATGAACCTGGAAGAGCTGATTGTCAGACTTCGAATCGAAGAAGATAATAGAGGATTTGAACGCAAAGGGTTCAATCCTACTACAACTAAGGCAAATGTTGTGGAGCTTAGGCAAGGCCACAAGAACAAGAAGATTGTCAAGCCAAAGTTGGGACCAAAAGGAGAAGTTTCCAAGAACAAGTTTCAAGGAAAATGCTTTAACTGTGGCAAGATGGGGCATAGATCTATGGATTGCAGACTTCCAAAGAAGAAGAATTATGAGACAAATATGGTGAATGGCATCGCTCAAGACGTGTCAAACATAAACCTCTCTGTAATGATCTCTGAAGTAAACTTAGTTGGGTCTAATCCGAAGGAATAGTGGATTGACACTGGTGCCACAAGGCACATATGCTCTAATAAGGACTTGTTCACAAATCTTGAACCAATTAATGGGGAAAATGTTTTTATGGGAAACTCTGCTTCTTCTGCTGTCGAAGGCCAAGGGAAGGTGTTGCTGAAGATGACCTCAGGAAAGGAGCTGACTCTAAACAATATCCTCTATGTGCCAGAAATCCGAAAGAACCTGGTTTCTGGGTCTCTGTTGAACAAGCATGGATTTCGTATGGTGTTTGAGTCAATAAAGTTATTTTGTCTAAATCCGGAATGTATGTGGGGAAGGGATATGTAACTGATGGGATTTTTAAGCTCAATGTAATGACAATTATCAATAAAGATAATAAGTCTTCCGTTTATTTGCTTGAGTCTTCCAATTTATGGCATGGTAGACTAGGACACGTTAATGATGATACATTGCGTAGATTAATTAACTTGGAACATATACCTTCATTTCAAATTGATTCAAAACATAAATGTGAAATTTGTGTTGAAGCAAAATTAACGAGATCATCATTTTAAACAATTGAAAGAAACACTAAACCCCTTGAATTAATTCATAGTGATGTTTGCGATTTGAAATTCGTACAAACGAGAGGTGGTAATAAATATTTTATTACCTTTATCGATGATAACACTAAATATTGCTATGTGTATTTGCTTAAAAGCAAAGATGAAGCTTTAGAGAAATTTATTCTCTATAAGAATGAAGTTGAAAATCAACTTAACAAGAGAATTAAAAGATTGAGAAGTGATAGAGGTGGCGAGTATGAAGTACCAATTGGTGAATTCTGTGCACATCACGAAATTATACATAAAATGACTGCGCCTTACTCTCCTCAATCAAATGGTGTTGCTGAACATAAAAATCGCACATTGAAAGAAATGATGAACGCGATATTACTAAATTCAGGTTTGCCTCAAAATATGTGGGGAGAAGCTATATTATCAAGCAATTACCTTTTAAATAAGGTACCTCGAAAGAAAGAGGATAAAACCCCTTATGAGTTATGGAAAGGTAGGAAACCATCCTACAAACACTTACGAGTGTGGGGGTGTCTTGCAAAAGTGGCGGTTCCAACACCAAAGAAGACAAAGATAGGTCCTAAAACGGTGGACTGTATCTTTATAGGCTATGCACATAACAGTAATGCATACCGATTTCTTGTGTATGAATCTAAAATTTCAGATATACACAAGAATATGATCATGGAATCTAGGAATGCATCATTCTTTGAAAACGTATTTCCTTGTAAATCCAATGATGGATCAAGTTCATCTAAACGAAAGAATGAAACTATGAATGAAGAAAGTCACGATTCAACTCATGAAATTCATGACTTAGATCATGAACTAGAACCGAGACGTAGCAAAAGAGCAAGAGTGGAAAAATCTTTTGGAAATGACTTTCTAACTTATTTGTTAGAAAAGGAACCATTAAATTATGCATAACCTGTGAATTCTTCTGAGGGACCTCTATGGAAAGAAGTAATAAAAAGTGAAGTTGATTCTATTTTGCAGAATCATACTTGGGAGCTAGTGAATCTTCTGCCTGGTTGTAAGCCTTTAAAGTCCAAATGGATTTTTAAAAAGAAAATGAAAGCAGATGGCTCTATTGATAAGTACAAAGCCAGACTTGTGATCAAAGGATACAAACAACGAGAAGGCTTAGATTACTTCGATACTTATTCTCCTGTGATGAGAATAACTTCCATTAGGATGATACTTGCAATTGCAGCACTGCGAAATCTCGAAGTATATCAAATGGATGTAAAAACAGCTTTCCTAAATGGTGATTTGGATGAAGAAATTTACATGGAACAACCTGAGGGTTTTATAGTTCCAGGATAAGAAAGGAAAGTCTGTAAATTGGTGAAGTCATTGTATGGCCTAAAACAAGCACCAAAGCAGTGGCATGAAAAGTTTGATAATGCAATGATTACCAATGATTTTAAGATCAATGAATGTGATAAATGTGTCTATATTAAAGAGACAACAAATGGCTATGTCATTTTGTGTCTTTACGTAGATGACATACTAATTGCTGATAGTGATGATAAAATGATCAAATCTACCAAGTATATATTGAATTCAAGATTTGATATGAAAGATATGGGACCTACTGATATGATTTTAGGAATTAAAATCACAAGAACGTCAAAAGGTCTTATTTTAAATCAGTCACACTATGTGGACAAGATTCTTGAAAAATTCAACATGAATGATTCCGGTATTGCTAGAACACCATTAAACAATAGTCTTCATCTATCCAAGAATAGGGGAGAAGGTATTTCTCAAGTAGAGTACGCCAGAATTATTGGAAGTCTAATGTACTTAATGAGTTGTACTAGACCAGATATTGCCTATACGGTTAGTAAATTGAGTAGATATACGAGCAATCTGAGTGCTGACCATTGAAAAGCAATAGTGAGAGTATTCAGGTACTTACGATATACTCGGAATTATGGCCTGCATTATACCAGATACCCAGCTGTTCTGAAAGGATATAGTGATACAAATT
Source organism: Syzygium jambos (assembly GCA_031216235.1). Taxonomy (NCBI): domain Eukaryota; kingdom Viridiplantae; phylum Streptophyta; class Magnoliopsida; order Myrtales; family Myrtaceae; genus Syzygium; species Syzygium jambos. The sequence continues at coordinate 22,574,023 of CM062225.1, forward strand.
GGATATCTGATATAAAAGACTTAAAATCTACTAGTGAATATGTATTCACACTAGCAGGAGCAGCTGTATCTTGGAAATCCTGCAAATAAACTGTTATAGCCAGATCCACAATGGAATATGAATTTGTAGCTTTAGATAAATGTGGTGAAGAGGCTGAATGGCTACGCCATTTCTTAGAGGATATTCCAAAATGGCAAAAACCTGTGCCACCAATAAGTATACATTGTGATAGTCAATCTGCAATTGGAAGAGCACAGAGTAATATGTATAATGATAAGTCTAGACATATACGTCGTAGACATAATACCATTAGACAACTACTCTCAATAGGAATTATCTCAATTAACTACGTAAAGTCAAGGAATAATATTGCGGATCCGCTAACCAAAGGGTTAAATAGAGAGTTAGTTGAGAAATCGACAAGAGGAATGGGACTAAAGCCCATGAAAGAATAAGTTGGTATAAAGGAAACCCAACCTAGTTGACTGGAGATCCCAAGATCTAGGTTCAAAGGGACAACCTAATTACACAAACTTAGTGATGTCACTGTGGGGGTTATCCCTAAAACTATTCCTATATAAAATATCAGTGATATTGTAAAAGGAAAGGATAGCAATTTTGCTTTAATGATTCTTAAGTGGAGTAAATAAATTACTCAAAATTAAGTAATCACCTATGTGAGAGAGAAGTGGGGCCGCTTCAAAGGAGAATTATTTAAGGGCTAAATTCTTTAGAAACTCTTGCAGAACCAGGTTGATGTTCGTGGCCAAAACGAACATAACTATGAGAACTGAACAAACGTTTACATGATTCCTGTGTGAAGTATATGGTTCATTTACATAAGAAAGCTTGACAGTTCAAGGACATTATATCTACTGGACAACTAGTAAAGTAAATATACTTTCACAAGGAAAGGTTCAAAGGATAACACCTACCTATCCTATGCAGGTTTCAATTGTTGAATACTATCACAAAGTCAAAACTAAAACAATTTTCATTCATGTGGGGGATTGTTGAAAATATGGGATAAATTGATGGGTGAATGAATGAGAAATTGATGCTCAAAGAACACCCTTGAGTTGGAAGTGGGAAGTGAAAAGCACTAGTCCTATATTGAAAAAGAAAGAAGACTATGGAGTGCTTTATATACAGTTACACTCATTTGAAGTGGTAACTATCATAGCACAAATACTATGCCTCGCGCGCAGGCGCAGGGGGGGTGCAAATCCGACGCCCAACGAGCTGGAACTTGGGCACAAGCGCACTTCCCGTGTACACGATTGCAATACCGAAAAGTGGGCCTCGCGACGAGCCCAATTTTGCTAGCCTTTTGATTTAATTTTTTTTTTCAACTCAAACTGTTACAAATTTGTAACGTATGATTAATGGTGCGTTAAATTGTGTTGTTACGAAGTTAATTTTATAACGGCAAGCTATTACGGAATTGATTTTGTAACGGCAGAATTAATCGGCCGTTATTCCATACGCGAATTGATTTTGTAACGGCAGATTTAATCGGCCGTTGTTCCTAATGCGTAACGGCAGATTTAATCGGCCATTATTATTCCCGAATAGCTCTCCCCTCTGTCCTATTTTTATTGAAATCATTCTTCCTCTGTTTAACGTTCTCTGCATTTGTATTGTTTTTAATAGTGTTCATTTCCGCAATTTGTTCAAGTTCGCCGAAGGCTTTGAAGTTCTGATTACTTCTTAGTCGTCTACCGTTGTATCCTGGGAGACAGACGTTCATGAAACCTCAGACGCGTGCTCAAGGGAACGAATCTGTTTTAAGGAAACTGTGTCAAACACAGGCCTCGGTATTTATTTGTATCGATTCTAATTTTGTTATTACAATTTCGTTTTCTTTACGATTCTGAATTGTTTGTAATATCTATGCTAATGCCGATTTGAATTGATCAACAAGAACTTGGTAAATATGCGCGATTTGCTAAGTAGTTTCAAGAGTGGTTGGTAGAGGTTATCCGATGGATGCTGGATTTCAAAATTTTGGACCCATAAGAAGATGGTAGGATTTAGGGCATGGAGATATCACCATCCGATAGTACATCTAGAGGTATCCATACCATGTAAAAATTATACATGTAAGATCCAGAGTAGCAGCAATATAAATTATTGAAAATGACAATGTCAATGTTTAAATAATTCTACAACATTCAATTTAGTGTCAAAACTTGTAAAATGATCATTCAAATGCCAAAACTTTTACAAAATGATTACTTAAGTGATTTTGACGACTTAACTTGTCGTTCCTATCATTGGACCATCCGTGGTACTCATAGCTATAGCTCTAACTTGACTATCTCCTAATAATGGAAAATTTGACGTAGCATTATTTTAACAATAAAAACTTGTTGAAGTCACTTAAATTGACACCTTTAAAATATTTTGTCACTTAAGTTTGGACACTAAATCGATTGTTTGTAAATTTAAAACACTAATATAAAAAGTGGAATTTGAAAAAGCAACACCATCGGCTACAAGTAAAAATCACAATGCAAATATTCTAGTTCTGCCAGCATTTTTCCATTGCTTTGTTCGAGTCAGACTCAAAATCATCGAACAAATCCCTCTCTCTCCCAAATAATTTTATTTTAAATCACAAACATCTATTTGCTTTCCTCCGAAAAAAAAAAAGGTTGTGAGCAAATTTTCTTCACGTCCGCTTCCTATCTTCGCATTTCCTTCTCTGATTTTGTTTTGTTTTGAGATTATACAATGGTGTTTCAAGGCTTGTGATAAATTGCAATGCCATGGCACATTTAGGAACCAATTTGACTTTCAATTCTCAATTCGTGGAAAATTGATGTATTCAATGACATTGTTTGGTGCATAGTTTATGAACAACACAATTTAAAATGTTTAGTGTTAAAACTTCATAAAAAAATCAATCTAGTGCCAGAATTTTTTGAGACCATCCATTTAAGTAACTACAACATATTTTAGTATTAAGATAATCCCATGTTGATTTTCAATAAACTAAATTGTTTAAATCATTTAAGTGATCGTTTTTTAAAAATTATGGTACTTAAATGATCGTTTGAAGATTTTTGGCACCAAAGTGGGTTCAATACAATAGTTTTCGCTCCATTATTATCCTTATCCCAATGCATATCTTATTATGGTAAATATATGGAAAAATATTTTTGACAGTTGAAAATTTATGCCTTTTAAATATATGGGTCAGATATTAACTCGTGGAGATATATCACTATTAGATTAAAAGTATTTATCCATTTATATTTTAAATGTAAAGTGCTGCTATACTTTTGTGTTGCTATATTTTACAGATCTATGTTACTTTTACATAAATGTGTACTATGTTATATAGGGGAAAAGTGTTGAAAAAGTCTTAAACATTTTGCATTGGTACCAATTTAGTCATGAACCTTTTTTTGTGCCAATTCAATCCTAAACATTTTATATTTGTGTCAATTCAGTCATTCCGGTTAATTTTGACTAGATTTTGTTAACGTGGATACCGGACAGCTTAAATGACACAGCCGGCGATGACGTGGACAACTTTTAATAATATTTTGATATTTCCAGAATTTTTTAAATTTTTAAAATATTATTATTTTTTTTTTCCTTTCTTCTTCCTCCAACCGGCTGCTGGTGAGATTTACCTGTAACCTCGCGGCCACTGGCGAAGGTTCAAGTCCTCCCGCCCATTGGCGAAGGCTCAAGCCCTTGCCAGCGGCTGGGCGAGGCTCGACCTTGCCAGATCAAATCGGAGGAACCAGCTCATAATATATTATTCTTTTAATTTTTTTATTCAACAAGGATATAGAGTACAAATTATTTGTGGGAATAATCTCTTCTTTTAATAGTAACTTCTTAGTGATTAGTAATTTTATCGTACACTAAAGTAACTTTCAATATATTTAAGAACTTATGAGAAATAAAATAAAACTTATTATAAAAAATAACACCATCGTTATCCGAGAACCGGATCGGTCCAGTTTAGTTATAGGGTGCACAAGGTCGATTCCCGATTCCACAGACTAGGAATTAATCTTTTCTGATCTGATTTCCGGTTTTAGGATTAGAACCAACCCACCCTATAAACGATTGCCCTTAACCCTAATCTTATGTTATATTTTCCGTAAGCACGTGGATTGTACATAACTTCTAAGGGGTAAAAACGATTTTCATCTCATATTTTAAGGAAATCTCTCTTTTTATTATTGATTTCTATAAAAATGAAAAGATAAAAAGTAGAGAAATAAATTAAATAAAATATTAATAAAAGAAGAAATAAGTATCTATAACAATATAAAAATTGTTCTGATTTAATGAATATATTAATAGAATAATAAGATACTTTAAGAAAAATAAACACAATTAAATAAGAAGAGAATATGACTCAATAAGAACAAGGACAAATTGTAAAAATTTAATACTCATTATGTATTTATAAATGTTTAATTAACACAAGAAGCGAGTTAATAAAGAATGATTTAAAATTATTATTTTAGATTTGATGTATCATTTCTTTTTATGAGTTGAGCACATTATTTCCTTTTATAGTATTTTCAGATGGTTCTATTAATTGATCCTCTTTTACATTAATTTATTAATCAATCATTTTTGACATTTAATTAACCCTTCAAATATACATTAGTGAATACCCACATTTCTATCATTTTACCTTGTTGTTGTCATAGCCTTTTCCTTTTAATATCAGTTGTATTAACGTGGCTATATTTATCAAATTCTAACACATTTTTATTATTTAAAATTACATCGATATTTATTTTTTTATGAGCATTTTAGTTAATTTAGTTTTCTCCCATTTTCTATGTTCATTTTTCATTTTTTATGGCAACTAAAGGTAAAAAAGAGATCTCGTTCAAAAATAAGATTAAAATGTACTTTTACCTTCTCAAAGTCAAGTGCATTGCGCATGTTAATAGAAAAAATAAATGAGATTTATGCTGCGTTTGTTTCATGAAAACTTAAGATTTGAAAAATATTTTCCAAAAAATGATCGGTTACATCACTTAAAAAATTAATTAACGGAAAATGTTATCATCATCAATAACAATATGTACCTAACAATTTACATAGGTGATGAAAATATTTTTTATTCATTTATTTTTATAAATGACACAACCGATTATTTTCCGGAAAATGTTTTTCTAATCTTGATATTTCCACGAAACAAACGCACTCTTAAAGACCGCAATAAATAACAATCTATAATGTATTTTGTAACAATCGAAAATGCGGAGGCAAATGTTTGTTACCCCAAAAACTCAATGAGTATTTTGTGCAGTTTAAAAGAAAAGAGAGAAAGAAAAGAGGCAGGAATGGGCAGAAAGAAGGTTCATTGAACGGTCGTGAAGCAACAGACAGAGAGGACAGAGGATGTTGGTGTTGCTTGCTTCTCCAACTACAACCAGAGAGTGTCGTGCTTTTGGGGACGATGATGGTGGTCATAATTGCACAGTCACGTCCCTTCAGAAGCTAATTAGTGACCTAGATCTGTCACTGACCCCGTTCTTTAATTAATGATTAATTAATTGATCAATTAAATACCCAGCTTCTTAGTAAAATATGCGGAAAATCCGTTGGCACACTTGCTCAGTCACTTTATTTTATGTTGGCTTGCCTAGTTTTTAGGGGTGACCTAATTTATTGGTTGGGGGTTCCCGTAAAATGACGGAGTCCGAGAGGCTCATGCCAGTAGGCTCGTGTCCAAGAAGAGAATTGCTCGCCAGGGCAGCCCGAATCGAGCTTCTAACCTCATATCGATGGGCCCTAGAAGATTGAGCTATGTAAGCATTTAACTCATAGGGGGTCATGCCACGACGTGTTTAATCTTAATTGGATTGCTACCGTTTATTGAACGGGTTATGACATGATTAAGGATTTGAAGATGTTGGCTTTTTAAGAAGGCTTTTATCCTGAATTTGAATGTTTAAAGATGTAAATTCATCTCTTTTCAACTTTCATTTATTCTATTGCCTCTCTTTCTCTCTTGTCAACATAACCATTTTTCTTAATTATGAAAGATCGTGCTAGAACTGCTGAATTTGAACTGTTAATTGGTGATGAACGATAATACTTACTCCATCCTCCATGTAGCCAACTGCAACATCTCTTCCATCTTGACTGAGTATCTAATTTTAATTGAGCAGGTAATAACATGATCGAAAGATAAAAAAGTATCACGTTGGATTTTGGACAAGTACATGATTTCACCTCGCCTAGATATGAGCCATTGTGCAGGTAGATAAGTTTCGCGTAACTTTAAATTAGTACGACACGTTTTAAAAAAATCTTAAGGATATATAGATGAGCTGTGATCAGAACGATAGTATACGCTGACGGGTGGCCTAAGAGGGACAACCTTTAGTGGTATTAGAGCCATGACAGGATATTCTGCTTTAAATATGCCTCTGATATCATATTGCCTCGATATAAATTGTTCTGCTGATCAATTAGTTTCCAGTAACCTTGAACTAGCATGACTTGTTTTTGCAAGTTATATGGTGCGCCAACACAAGAGCATGCAATCTAACATCAAGTTCACTGGGTCGAAGCCTAAGTTGGTATTAAGAACTCGGTCGAGAGCGTCCGTAGTGCTATAACCCAAGAGTTTATTGCAACAAGAACCGCTTTGCCGTGCTCATCTCTTCACATCCCTTTGTTTGCGACTTTTTTCTTTATTGCCAATTTTTCAAAGTTTCACAATGAAAGTATTTCTTGCGCACTTTTCCTCTCGCAAAAGATTGAGTATTCGAATCCCGGGCGCCGCAGGGTGACTTAATCCGTGGCAAGTGTGTGGTGGCTAGCACATGTCGCCCCCAGGGTTTACTCCCCGGCTGTCGGCCGTGCAGGGGTTCCCTGGATTATAAAAAAAAAAGTATTCCATATTTCTTTAAACCAATAAGTCAATAAATATTGAAATGTAAAATTATATACTAATTTTCACGATTTTTTGAAGGGAAAAATTGTCCAAAAAGTTATAAACCTATTGCGCTTTTGCCAATTCGGTCCTGAACCTTTCAATTTTGTTAATTGAATCTTAAACCTTTTCATTTTTTATCAATTGAGTCTTAAACTTTTTTACTTTTTGCCAATTGAGTCCATCCAGTTTGGCTAGAAATTGCCTACATAGACGTAGGCCGGTCTATATGGCACTGACATTGACAATTTTTAATAATATTTAATATTTTTTGATTTTTTATATTTATTTTTCTTTTAAATTCTTTTTTTTTCCTCTCCTTCTTCCTCCTCCAACTGGTCGCTGAGCCTCAGCAACTGTCGACCATTGGTGAGGCTTGACTTAGCTATGGCTGGGCGAGATCGAGCCTCGCCGTTGCTGGGAGAGGGCGAGCCTTGCCATGGGCTGGTGAGGTCAAGCCCTGTAGGCCCTTGCCTCTGGCGGATGCCAAGGCTCGACAACCAACTGGAGGAGGAAAAAAAAAGCAAAAAAAGGAAAATTAATAGAAAGAAAAGAAAAAATTTGAAGAATATTAAAATAATATTAAAATTGTCCACATCAATGCCATGTGGCCGCCCGGCATCCACGTCAGCAATTTCCGACAAAATTGGCTGGATGGACTTAATTGGTAAGAAGTGAAAAGGTTTCGAACTCAATTGGCAAAATTAAAATATTTATGACTGAATTAGCAAAAATACAATAGATTTATGATTTTTTGGACAATTTTTCCTTTTCTTATGCTTGAAAGATCATGGATTTTTACTATTTTGCAATTTTTTTTTAAATATCATAAGTGGAAGATAAACTAGAAAATGAGTTGCTTCACCCGAAAACCCTAAACTGAACTTGGAAACAGGTGAAGAGCGAAGCGAACCCCCCCTCTCTCTCTCTCACCCAAAAGCATAGATTTTTACATGTTTAGACCATCGCCCATTCTTTGCTCTTAGGTGAAGTGATGCATCACCAAATCCCATTTCTTTGCTCGAAGAAGAAGTGGCCCCATCCTTCGTGTGAAGGAGGGTTAACGATCGGATATACGCCAATGATCACGTCCGGTGCGGTTCCAATCACCAACGCATCGTGGGTCTCGCCCCTCTAGTACATTCTATATGAGAAGCTTGGGACTCCATATGGCTTCCCTTTCGGATTCACCCGGTAGCTCACGAACCTGACCACTCCACCAGATCACTGAGCGACATGCGGACCTTGTCGATGTGCTTTTTGCCAAACATCACACCCTTGTGGAACAGATCGACGCACAAGAAGGTGTGGTCGCAGTCTTGGAGGGAGATGTCCCCAGTCGAATCACATCTCATGCTTCCACTCGAAGTCGCCGTTGCATTCCTTGATGATCAAAGTCCATTACCAATGGTTCCGTCCGAGCTTCTTGCTGGGCTCATCACTGAAGATGAGGCTTGTGCGTATATAGGCAGTGTCGGAGATGCTGGAGATAGGTGGTGGAGGCAGCGGCGACACTCATCAGTTGGGATCAAAGAGGAGCTCACCAAGGACGGAATCCGGCGATGTCACCATCGGTGGAGAAGAGAGCAACAAGCGAGAAAGAAAGGAGTGAGCGAGCTTCAAGAGAAACTGCAGGTGTGTTAGGCTTTAGATCCATTAAAAACCCACATTTAATTGAACTTTACTACTCAAACCCATAGAGAAAAATTTAGCTAATTTATATATGACCCAACGAATCAAATATGGGTTGATAAATGGGTCTTCAACCCATTTTAACACCTCTGGACAAAATCCAACATTTTTCGTATTTCAGCACTTAGCTAATCAAGTTAAACAACTAGGTGTGCGACAAAGGTCGATGCTAAAATTGTCGACAAAGCACCTCTAACGCCGTACTCCACCCGTCATCTTATGTCAATGCTCGAGGTTCACCATCCAAGGTTTCTCGATGAACCTTGAGACTCGTGCTAGTGAATCCTGGTATTATATCAAGAAGCTGGTGTCACTGCTACAGGGTCTGCACGAGTTCACATTGGGATGAAGATGCCGAACTACTACCGTGTACACAATCCACGGGTTCTACTTTAATCCAAACTAATGAACTTGCATGTCAACGTATCATCAGAGGTATCAAATAAGTGAAAATGGCCACGCAGATTCTAAATTTACCACACAAAAACTAGCATTGGAACACGGATATATTTTTGACAAATTACAGCAGCAAAATCAAGCCAGATAGCATGCCAAGCAATTTGTCTTAACCTATCTAACCAATTGCGTTTGTCTTCAGAGATGCAATCACCCATCATAAATTTCACAGCACCGTGTTATTTCAAATCCACGAGGCACTCTGCCCCGCGTCATGCGCAAGATTTCGCGTTCCAATGAATAAGTTTATGGTTCCCATAAATTAGAAGACACGTTTAGAGAAATCCCTACAAAACTACTGAGAGTCATCAAAATTCAGCTCCATCCCACAAGTGGACGGATTCATGAGATCTCTACAGGACCAGAACAGATCAGCTAATTTCAGCATCATGAGTTTTAAGGGCTAAGAGCTAACTTTTTTCTCCCTTTGTCCTCACTCATTCAGTTCACTTGCTGTTGGTGACTGCCGTATACTGGGTAAGCTGCATATGCCGTGGCAGCGGCATACATACTCGGGTCGTAATGTGGTGGCATACCGTATCCATAACCATCATAAACTTGTCCACCATAGTAGACCGGTCCCCATTGATTTCCAAAATCTGCTCTAAACTGCAAAAATAAACAAAAGAAAGGAGTGGACATGAGCCTCGCAAAGGGAAGAACATTTTGAACTCGTCTCCCAGAGCATACAAAGTTCTGCTTGGGTATGCTTTCTATGGCTTTCTGCAATTTCGTCTGTGACTTCTCTTTGGCTGTTGTGTTCAAAAACAATTTAGGAGAAACATCTCTTTCAAGGAATGCCAAGATATAACATTGCTCATTCTTTTATCTAGTCTAGCTTGGGATTTGTCAAATTCTAAAAAACGCAAAGCAAGACCAACTACTATATCATAGTTGTCACTTTAATATCCAAAAATGAAAATATTTAAATCACTATAACAAGTGAGAACTAAGTTTGCACTACAACCTGCCAAATACAGCAGTTCTAGCACGTTCTTGAAGAAATATGCTTTTGATAAGAACACTAAAGATGACCGCTAAATTTCCAACCACATCTGAGATATAGAATTAGACAATAGAGTGAAGAAAGAAGGGGGGAGAAATAAGAGGAATACACGGGAAAGAGGTCTGACCTGCTTGTTGGCTGGATTTCGACCCCATGAAAGACGCACCGTTTGCTTACCTATCACCGTCCCGTTCAGTTTCTGCAATGCCTCCTCAGCATTGCTTCTGTCAGATCATGAAACAGGCAGCATTATCAGAAAAGACCGACAGAAGACACAAGCCATATGAGATAATAGAAATGCCAAAGAGGCCAAAAGCAGTTGGAACATTTACCTGTTGGCAAATTGTACAAACCCACAGCCTTTCCCAGATGGTATTTTAACAGAGACTATCTCACCATACTGAGAAAACTGTTGCCTGAGGTCTTCATCATTAACACTAGGATCAAGGCCTCCAACAAATATCTATGATGAAATGAAAATTAACCAGACAAGAATAAGGACAGCACAAAAGACAAAAAGAAATGGTAAGGCTGCCAATGTCTAAACAAACACGAAGTAGGAATTCTCACTGTTGTGTTTGCAGAGTCCCCATCAGACTGAAAGCTCAGGGATGAGGCACCATTTGACGAATATCCACCTATGAAACCAAAAACCAATAGGAAGATGAATTTATGTGTTGCAATGTTCAGATCATCATATAGGTAAATGCCGTTAGATGCACCTACAAATTCATTATGGAACATTGCTCTTTCTCTTGTATCACCAAAAACAAGAAGCATCATCTATTTGATATTTTACGGAAAAAAAAGCAACCTATTTGATTGCTCACTTTTCACCTTTCATCGATTCAATTCGATGTCAATGATGAAGGGACAAAAAAGTTCTTCAGAAGCCTCCTTACGACTCACAAGTCTGACATGACAAATGACAGCCAAAGGGGCTTAATTTAGGCTTTGCACCTTCAAGTGCCCAATTATAACTCTCAGCATCATCAAACCACTCAAATAGGAATCAGGTGCATACTGTTACCATCAAATATGAAATTTCTGCACTATTATCACATCAAGTACCTTGTGAAGATCCACAATAGGTGAGATACATCCCAACCCCGTCGCAACCTTTTTTTATAACAAAATAAAAAAGTACCTTGTGAAGAATACTGCGATTGATACCCTGATGACTTTCTGGGTGTTGCAGCACCAATGCGCATAGGCCTGCTAGAACAATATACACCATTCATTTCAGACATGGCCTGCGACCTTTCACTTTCATCCCCAAACCTCACAAATCCATAGCCTTTTGAACGGCCAGTGTTGACATCAAAAACAACTTTGGCAGCTTTAACAGACGGGTATTTATTAGCAAAAGTCTCATGCAATAAGCTATCAGTAACATCTGCAGCTAAGTCGCCTACAAAAATAGACAGATCAGGAGCATTTTCTGAACGCTTGTCACCCGTGCTAAATGTTGCCCAATTCAGACGGAACGGCTGTTCAGTATTAGGCATCGCGATTCCCGAATAGTTTTGTAGAACTTTCTCAGCTGTACCGTGTGAAAAGAATTCAACAAATCCATATCCTTCAGACAAACCTGTCTGCTTATTGCGAATAACTTTGATAGAAGCAATCTGCATTACGTAAAAGACCATGTTAATGAGCAATAGTGGGAATGTCAGAAACACAGCACAATCAAAGAATCTATCGTCTGAATTTGGTAAGACAACAATAGTTTGGCAATTCGAAAGCAACAGCAATGCTGAACTTATGAGAAGACACACTATAAACTAGTTTGCAATAATACTCAACTCCTCCGAGCCAACAGTTTAAAGCATTTCTTTTCCCAGTACGCCCATTTCTAATGGCAGGAGGGAAACGAAAATGCATCAACCGCAATCCCATGAAATTTCATATCTCCGGTACTCATTTTTATTTCTTATTTTCTCTATGTTGCAGCCAGCTTACTGCGAAAACTATCAGTTATGTTCTTATGGTTGTTCATCTTCACCGAGCAGAGAAACTGCAGCATTTGGATTGATACATTTTTGCTAAGAGAATCAAATATTTCCGTCAACAATTACAAACTTATTTATGCTATTTACCGTTTTTACCCATGAACAAATTGCACAGCATCAGCAAGTTCCAGGGTATTGTGCCGACAGTTGGCAAGGCAATATAAGAGATTTCAAGATTAGCAATGAGAAACATCCAAGCTCAGCTTTTGGGTACAGAAAAGCAATGGGAGAAGCAAGCGAAAGTCATCTAAACAAAACGGAGACAACTAGCTAGGCCTTTTTAAACGATTCACAAGCTACATTGCATCCAAAAAGCCAATCCCCAGTACAAACACAAATCCTTACCGTCTGACACATTTCCGTAAGTACTTTTTTCTACTCATTTCGGGCAATTTCGGAACCTGCTCCTTAAGAGGCAATATAGGTTGTCACCATTTGCCTGCGAGCCAGAACAGAACTTGCCTATTTGAGATCTACTTCACATCCAATTTCCAAACATGTGATAAGGATATCCACCAGTTTCGGCTAAATCCTAAGATCTTACCAGAAGTGACCAACTTCCTAATACACAGCAACAAATAGAAACAAAACACGAACACAAAACTATCACGCCCAATTAAGCTTCCACAAAACACAAATCTTGACCTCTCCAACGCCAAGAAAAGAAAAGAAAGGAAAGTTGCAATCTTCACAGCAATTGCAAACACAAACAGAAGAAAAAGAAAAGCAAAACGAGCCTCCAACTTCTCGTTACCTCGCCTGTGGAAGCGAAGCAGCTGTGGAGATAACTCTCATCCATCCAGTGGTGCAAATCGCCGACCCAGACCGTCCTGTTCTCGCCGTTCTGCTGCTGCGGCTGGTGGTGCACGCGCTGGTGCGGCGGCGCGTACTGGTGGTACGCCATGTAGTGCGCCGCCGCCGCGTAATGCTGGTGGTGCGGCGGCGGCGGCATCATCTGCGGGTGCTGCATTAGCATCGCCGCCGACGGCGGGTACTGCATCGCCACCCACGGCTGCTGCTGCGGCAGCGGCTGCTGCGGCGCCGGGTTGCTGCCGCCGCCCCCGCCCCCGCCCTTCGCCGCCTGATGCCGCTGCCCCCCGCCGCCGCCGCCCTGCTCCGCCGCCGCCGCCGCCGGCTGCGCCTGCCTCGAATCCTCGCTGGACTGCATCCTCAAAAAAAATCTCGAAAAATCTCGAACCGCTACCACCGCTACCACCAACCCCCCCGGCTCCTCCGAATGAACCAATCAAAGAATGCCGAACGAACGCCGGAAAACGAAACGAAGACCCGCTCGCGGGTGGGCTCCCGGGACGCCACGCGCGAGGGAGGTCGGAGCTCGCGAATCTGAGCTGCCCAGATAGAGAGAGAGAGAAGAAAGAGATAGAGAGAGAAAGAAGAGAGAGAAAGGGGGGAAGAAGAGACGGTGGTGATTAGGGTAAGCACTTTGAAGTGAGGCGGAGCGGAAGGCGATGGTGGCGGGCGGGGGGGGGGGTGGGATAGATAGACGCAACAAACGAAACAGCGATAGGGGTTTCTCTTGGGGGGGCCCTTCGGCGGACGCGGTTGCTGCTGCTGGGTGGCCGTTGGATCGCCGGGGTGGAGGGTCGACGTGGGCCGTCGGATCCGGGGGAGGGGGGCAACCTGCGTGCGTTCGGTTTCGCTTCGCAATCCGCCGCCAGATTAGATTTCGCCCTTCCCTTCCGCTTCCCCATTTTTCCTCTCTTTTTTTTTTCTCGTCCTCCGACTCCCTGCATTTTCCATTTCCTGCCACATCCGACGTTTCCCCAATTTCACCCCCCATTAAATAAATTAAATGATCGATTTATTCATTTATCTTCTTGATGTCCCACGTCGCGCGCGAAGTGCTGTTCCTCGTTTTCGGTACGCTGCGAGACCGTCTGTGCTTCTCTGCAGAGGAAAGTGACGTCAATTTGCGTCTCGTCTTTTTTTCGCAGCAAAAGCTCTGAATCTGCGGTACGTTGCGACGCCCGTGGATCGAGCGGTGTTTTGATGCGTTAATCAATGATGATCTCTCCGCAATTTTGGAGGGTGAATATGCTAATCTGGTTTGGCTTAATTAAGTAGTTGATGATGATGGTGTATTAGCTACTGACCCCATTTAGGAGAAACATTGATTGTGTAAAAAACCTGCCCGATTGACCTTTTTTCTTTTTTTGGGTTGAATAGGTCATACAATAGATGGGTCTTAAGTAGCTCCTTAATCGCATATGGAAAAATGAAATTTTTTTTGGGGGGGTGGGAATGCGTAATTTTTTTAATTTGGTACAACTATATTTTCACCGTTGAGTAATTGGAGTTTTTTTGCTGAGGAACATGCTGTAAATTTGCATTTCTTTTTTTTTTCCACGGGATCTAGAGTAGCAAAAGCTTTGATTAACGGTATAATTCGAGGCCCGTTGTTGAATTAATGGCTTCGACATTGATGGATCGAGCGTGTTTAGATGTGTTAATCAATGATGATCTCCATAATTTTGGGGGATGATGTGCTAAGCCGGTTAAGCTTAATTATGTAGTTAATGATGATGGTGTATTAAGTATTAACCCCATTTAGAAGAAACATTGATTGTGCGAAAAACCTGGCCATTGACTCTTTCTTTCTTTCTTTTTTGGGTTGAATAGGCCACGCGTTTGATGGGTCGCGAGTAATTTGTTAATCGCATATGGAAAAATGAAAAATATTTTTTCGGGGGAAATGGGTAGTTTTCTTCTTTCGCTTTTCTTTTTCAATTTGGCATGACTATATCTTCACCATCTAGCAATTGGAGGTTTCTAGGCTTGAAATAGATTTAGGAATAGATTAGCAGCTTCAATTAAAAAATAAAAAAAAGTCAAGGGGTGCACGTGGCATCGCGCGATTGGTTGGCGGGGGTGGCCGGTCCGTTCCGTCCCCCGCAGGAGCAAGTTCTCAATCGATTTAGGCCCAATCCAAAAGCCCAGATGGAGTGAGATTGTGGGCTTAGAAAATTGCGAATTTTGCAGCTGCGTTATACGGGCCCAATTGGGCTGAAGTGCGGATGCGAAATCTCGTGCTTTGTGCTGCGGCGCCACTTTTCATAACTGAAGTCGCTAGGGAAAGTTGGACCGAACTCCTCGTTCGTAGTTTAAAGAAATCTATTGAATTGCCTCGAACTTAATGCGTCCCGATTTGGTATAGCTGCCCAAATTTTACTCCCTCGCGTTTGATTTTGCGCATAATCCTTTGTAAGCTCATCTTTTTGATACATTAGAGCCACACGCCTAATGCTCTGTGGTTATATTCATATCTAGTTTTGTTAGTGTAGGCATGCTCTCGAAATCTCGGGGGAAGCTTTTATCCACTTCGCGCCACCATCGCGCCGCCCCCTCCTCCGGAAGAAGTCGAATGTCGCCGTGGTCCCTTTGCCTCGTCCCCGTCTCCATGTCCATGCGAACTCCACCGTTGAACTCCCTCTTGCTGGAGAAAGGGTTTGATTTGATTATGATACTGATTTCGTAGATTATGGACTAATTGATTCGATTAATCCGTAATATTGGATATCTAAACAGTAAAATAATGAACATACTATCTTGTATATTTTTTTTTCTATTTTATTTTCTTGTACTATAGATATGCCTATATGCATGTACAACAAATATAGAAATACAATAACAATTCCTCTAACATTCTTCTTCAATTTCTATCAGGCTAATTTAAAAAAAAAAAGCATCAATTTTATCTTGAGTAACAATTCTGGTCCGAACTTTTTTATGTTTCATTAAAAGCACCAACTTTTACTCTAGTCCTAAATCTAGCCCTTGTGATGTAAAATTTTCAAATTATTTGGGTCAGATTTGAGATTTAAGTGAAAGTTTATGATCTTTTATGAGATAAAAAAAAGTTCATAAAGTCCTCGACATACGACCTACTGCCCAATCTGTACTTCGCTGGAGAATTCGCAGTGGTCGCTCAGTGTCATTTTGATTTGATTGGTGGCACGATAAAGGCCCCCTTTATCTTCTGTTCAGTAATACGGATATCTACCAGTCTCGTATTCCAAGGGATATATCAGTCCGGACCTTCTATGATTCGGTATGGCAACATTCTCATACCTTGGAAACTATTCTACACTGGACAGAACCTACTCCTAATTTTGAGGAAGGCTTTGAAGATGAGCTCACTTGGGGTCCCCAACCTTCCTCTACTTTCTCCGTGGCAATGGCGTGGAACCATATAAGAAGAAAAGGTCGTTCGGTTCAGTGGCATTCATTTGTTTGGGATTATCACATTACCCCGCGCCACTCCTTCCTCCTTTGGATAATCTCCCTTAACAGGTTGCCCACGCAGACTGCTCTCATTCATAATAGCAGAATTGATTCTGCTTTGTGCGCGTTTTGTGGTGATATCCCGGACTCAATAGATCACCTCTTCTTTGAGTGCTCATATACAAGAAGATTGGCCTTCTTTTGGGCAACAAATTGCTATCTTCCATGGAAGAATAGGCCATGGCATGAGCATATTACTTGGGCAATGAAGGTGTGTGGAGGTCCATCTTTTGCCCATCGTATTTCCAGATTCTCGTTTGGTGCCCTTTGTCACATAATATGGACGGAAAGAAACAACTCCATCTTCCGTAACAAGAGTATTTTTATTCCGGGCATGCGGAATCATATTGTCAAAGTGGTAAAGGACAAAGTGGCAACCCTTGGCAGAATCCCAGACACATCTCTGAATAGAAGATTACAGAGAAGGTGGGGGTTCTCACCTACCATATTTTCTTAGTCCCTTCGGATTGTGGCCTTCTTGCGGGTCTTGCTAGTGTTGTTGCCGTTGTTGGTCTTGTCTGGTTTAGTCTCTTAGATCACTTCTTTCGCCTTCCTTCCACGCGGGCTGGTTGAATTTTGTTGCTGCTACGGGATGGATTCCTGGTGCTGCTTCATGGCTGCTGCTATGTTACCCCTTCCGGAGTATGGACGAGTGCTCCTTGAAGATGGCCATGCTGTGGGTCCTCTGGTGTGGTCTTCTTTCCGACGCTGGACTGGTGTATCTTGCTGCTGATACTGGTGACCTGGACTTTCGAATACAGTTCCTGTGGTCAGCTTGCTGTTATCGTTGTTGATGGTTGGATTGGTGTCCTGCACTTCCTGCTGCGCTGCCTTGGTGTTGCTCTAGGAGTGTCTAGCTCTTCTCCATGCTATGACGGCCTTGACGATGTTGCTGGTGCTGATGTTCTACCGATGACCTGGTTTTCGCTAGTTTGCTGTTCTTGTCGACGGTCCTTTGGAGCTTCTCCGATTTTTGGTTCCTGCTGCTGGCTGGATTAGGTCCTTCAGGCCTTCGTCCTTGGCTGTGTTGTTGCTGCTCCAGAGCCTTTGGCATTCCTCCGAAGCTTCGGAGTGGTTTTTCCTTGTTTTTCGGGCTGTTCTTTGTTGTTTGGGTGGGCTTTTGCTTTGTAAAGTTCCGCTAAACCTGTCTTGACCTTGTGAGGACATGTTGTCCTAATTAGGTCAGGTGATGGTTTGGGCTCTTCTATGTATTTGGTTCTGAAAAGTATATATACACTTACCTTTACCAAAAAAAAAAAAAAGTTCAAGTAAGAATTGTCACTCAAGGTAAAGTTGATATTTTTTTTTTAATTTGGACATTTCTATTATGGTATCAAAGCCTTTTTTCCTAGCAACAGGCTATGGAGGATGAACTAATTGCCCTCACAGAGAATCATATTTGGGACATTGTTTCCTTACCTTTACATCAAAAGTCAATTGGCTGCAAATAGGTATACCAAATCAAGTATAAGGCAAATGACTCCGTTGAACGCTACAAGACTCAATTAGTTGCTAAGGGATTCATGCAATGAGAAGGCTTGATTATCATGAGACTTTTTTCCCCAATCGCTAAGGAGGTAACTGTCCGTTCCCTTTTATCCATTGTTGCATGTTGCAATTGGCAACTGCATCGAATGGACGTCAACAATGCTTTTCTTCATGGCGAAGACGAAGAAATCTATATGAAGCTTCCACAGGGTTTACGAAAATAGGAGGAGTCTTGGGTGTATCGTCTCTGTAAATCCTTTTATGCTCTTAAGCAGCTTCTCAATAATGATATACCAAATTCACTACCGCACTCACGAATGCCGCTTTTCGGCACTCCAAACATGACTATGCCATATTTACAACCTATTTATTTATATATGTTGATGATATGCTTATCATGGAAAATGATGACTCCACTATCAGAGAATTTAAAGAATACATGCACTTTACTTTTCACATCAAATATTTGGGACCTCCCAAATATTTTCTTGATATTGAGATAGCTTGGTCAGACAAGAGAATCTATCTCAGCTAGCGGAAATTCATTTTGGAAATTGTTTCAAAAGTAGGACTGTCCATATGCAAGCTAGCTATTATACCGATTGAACCAAATGCCAAATTGACGACGCATAAATATGATGCAGGTTCATCATCATCTAATGAAGATCCACTGCTTAAAGATCTGTTAGGATATCGGCGGTTTGTTGGAAAGTTGATCTATCTCATCATGACCAAGCGTGATATATGTTATGCAATGCAGATACTCAGTTAATTCATGCATAGCCCGAAGTAGTCCCATATGAATGCAATGTTTAAGGTTATAAAGTATTTAAAGGGCTGTCCATGACTTGGTATACTTTTATCTCGTGATTGCAACATGAAGATGTAGCCTATTACGACACAAATTACGCTGCTTGCTTAATGACCCGGAGATCTATAATTGGTTTTTGCATTAAATTTGGAAGATCCTTGATTTCATGGAAGACAAAGAAACGGTTAACAGTCTCATTATCGTCAGCTGAGCTAGAATATCGAGGTAAGGTAAATAATATTTGTGAAATAGTTTGGATATGGGGTTTACTTTTGGACCTTGGTGTCCAAGCCAATGGACTGAGTAGATTGTTTTGTGATAATGATGCCACACTCAAACTAGCGACAAATCCAGTCTTTCATGAAAGAACAAAGTATATAGAAGTTGATTGTCATTTCACTCGAGAAAAAAATTCAAGAAGGGATAATTATAACAAGAGGGATTGGAACTGTGAAACAACCTGTAGACATTTTCACCAAACAACTGTGTCAGAGATAATATAAATATCTACGGAGCAAGCTAGGCGTCTTTACATATAATAGCCGCTAGCTTGAGAGGGACTATTGGAGAAAGAATTTGATTTGATTCTTATTATGATCTTGATTCCATAGATTACATACTAATTGATTTAATCAATCCGTAAGATTAAATATCTATATAGTAAAATAGGAAACGTTATCTTGTATATTTTTTTCCTATTTTTTCTTGTACCATAAATATGCCTATACACATGTACAATAATTTGTAGAAATACAATTACAATTATATTCTTCTTCAATTTCTATCAACTCTCTTTGCTCATTTGTCCATCTCCATGACTCCTCCCTTGCTGCACCGCTATCAACATAGATAGGAGGCGACACCAACAAGCTAAGGCCAGCTCGAGCCTAAGCCTAAGAAATTGGCGTAGGAGGATCTCGATTGAGCCTTAGATCTAAGCTCACCCTTGTGTTAGGTAAAATCGACCCCACTCTGAGGTCAAGCAGGGTCCGATACCAAAGGGATTGGAGTTTAGAAGGTACCACAAGCGCGACAAGATGAGAATTATCAAAAAAGTTCCAAACTTATTGCAATTGTGTCAATTCAATTTTAAACATTTTGCATTTGTGTCAATTTATTCAATCCAGCCAATTTTGATTGAAAATCGTTGTCATGGATGCTGGCCATCCAATGTGGCGTGGCCAACGCTGATATGGACAATTTAAAATTATATTATAATAAATTTTCAAATTATTTATTTAGTTTTTCTTTTCTTTTTTCTTTTTTCTTTTCTTTCTTTCTCTTTCTTTTTTTCTTCCCTTTTTCCCCTAGTTGGTCGTCGAACCTCATCGACCGGCCAGAGGTGAGGGTTAGCAAGTGCGAGCATCGCCTAGTGGCGGTAAGGTTGAGCCTTGCCAAGGACGAACAAGCCTCACCGTTGCTAGCCCTCACCTCTAGCAGATCACAATGGTCTAGTGACCGGCTAGAGGAAGAAGGGAAGAAAAAAAAAGAAAGAGAAAGAAAAGAAAAAAGGGAAAATGAAATATATTTTTTTAAATTATTAAAATATTATTTAAAAATGTCTACATTAGTGTCGACCTCGCCACATAGGGTGATCAACGTCCATGCCAGCGGTTTTCGGCTAAAATTGACTAGATGGATTGAGTTAGCACAAATGCAAAAGATTTAGGACTCGATTAACAAAAAAAAGTTTAGGACTGAATTGACACAAGCGCAATAGGTCTAGAAATTTTTTGGTAATTTTCCCGATAAATGTCTACCACTTATGGAATCCACTTCAGTATCCATGATATGATGTGATGTACAAGCGTAAATACTCATCGCTTGAGGAAATGGACCTTGGATGAAATCCATCAACGATACAGAGTTAAAGTAAAACTCTAATCCTAGAGTTAAAAGTTCATTAGTCATTTCACTCTAAATCTATAAGTGTCGTACCTTTTGTACAATGCTCAAGAGCATCACAACTTTTTTTTGTCACTTGAATGTCACATTGGTTAAAAATTGTTTACTTGAGTACCATTGGCAACACTTCTGGCTGGAAAATTCGACCCGACATTAATCTATTATATAATGTCTAACTTGGCTTGCTGACAAAATGAAGGTATCAAGTGAGTGTGTAAACGGCACGATTTTGCCACATGTTTGTCCCAAATTAACAAATTGGGGCAAAATTGCTTATGAATCTTCAAAAGAACCTAACCCCAATTCCTCATATTGGGGCAAAATTACCTTCTAAAAGTTGCAATGGAGAGTAGGAGAAGTTGAAGCCATTTGCTTAGATAGCCTTCTGAACGCCTCCTGAAGCCTCTCCGCGGTAATAACATTTTCCCTTCTCATCGTTTGCAGGGCTTTGGCTATTGTTCCACCTTTGCAAGAGTTAGATCGGCTTCAAACTTTCATGCCTATATCTTCGGTTCTTCTTCCAAGCACTACATGTGAGTGTGAAGTCCATCAATGGTGGTTACAGATTCAGTCAATTCTTCAAACTGCCTTTTGAGTTCATTTTGACGGTAGATTAACTTAAATTGCTAGTCAAACGGTACTAATTAAAGTAAATTTTGACTCCGAAGCGAAGCAGGAGAGATAGAGATGAACTAGAAATGGGAAAATTATCAAGGAAGTCCTAAACCTATTATCTTTGTACAAATTCAGTCTTAAACCTTTTAGTTTGTCCAATTGAATTCTAAACCTTTTGATAATTTGTCAATATAGTTTATTTGGCCAATTTTAGTCAGAAATCACTGACATGATGCCAGCCGTCTTATGTGACACGATCGACGCTAATGTGGACAATTTTTGTAATTTTAAAATAATTTTCTGAATTTTTTCTACCTCTTTTCTTTTTGCCAATGGTCGGTCACTAGCTAACTCACCGCCACAGGCCAGGGTCGACCTCACCTAGGCAAGGGCAAATGCCCTCCCTCGCCAAATATGGCGAGTCTGACCTTTGCCCAAGGTAGGGTGACCTCACCGGGCGTCGCCTGGGCAAGGGTCGGCCTCGCCAGATCTAGTGAGGGTGGCCCTCACTCTCACTCGGGCGACACTTGGAGAGGCCAACCCTCACCTAGGCTAAGTGGCCTCGCCCTCGCTAGATTTGGTCCGGGAGGGGGGGGGGCATCGTCGGTGCTCGCCCTCACTTAGGTGAGGCTCAGCAAGGCTAACCCTAGCTTGTGGCGTCAAGGATGACCCTTGCCCAAGCAAGGCCAGCCTTCATTGCAACTGGCCATTGGCAAAAAGAAAAGGGAAAGAGAAAAAAAGAAAAATTATTAAAACATTGTAAAAACCGTTCACTTTAGCATCGACCGTGTTACATAGGATAGTTGATGTCCATATCATCGGTTTCTGGCCAAAATTAGCCAAATGGACTACATTGGCAAATTAACAAAAGATTTAGAACTTAATTGGCTAAATTGAGAGGTTTATGACTGAATTAGCACAAGCGTAAAAGGTTTAGAACTTTTTTAGTAATTTTTATATTTCCAGTTCATCTCTATCGCTCCTGCTTCACGTCGTACTTAAAATTTAATTTAATATGTCACATAAGACGAATCACAAAAATAAACATTCAAATGAATGATCTTTCACCAATGTAACACTCAAGTGATAAAAATAATGTTATGGCATTTAAGTGAGTGCCGTATATGGTGTTTTTATCGTGAGGGATTTATATAGACTTAATTCGGAATAAACCTTCAAGTATAGGCAAATCCCATGACTCCCAACATTTTATTTCCCAAGATAAGACCAACAAGTCCCGCATAAGTTATAAATAAGACATTACTCTTGACCCTACTTGACGCTGGAAACGAAATATACTGCGTTGGACCCAACAAGAGCATACAAATCCTAAAAGACTCGTTCTGGGATTTCCTTTCCAGCATTAAGTACTTAAGGCATAGTTTTCTCTAAAAGACTTCAAATTGCATCAAAATTAATTCATTTGAAACTAGACAAGTAGGGCTTTCCAATCATAATGAGACTATATTGGAGCACAAAAACCTTTTGAAATATCTAAAAAAATTACCTTTAAAATTCCGCCATCAAAGTTGAACTTAACGTTCAAGGAAGTATGCATGAATTGTTGAATAGCGATTAATCTTCATGAGATGACCTTTCATCAAGGTATGTACGGCCCAAACTTGGGCGACGACGACAGTTACCGTTGACCACTAGCCCGATAGGCTGTAGAGGCGGGTAGTAGTAAGAGGGGAAGATATAAAGGGACGTTTGGGTGGATGGCCGTTGAGCTCGGAGGTAGGCCGCTAGGTCGTCAGTGACGTCCGGGGTAAGGGACGGCGGAGGCGGGAGGGCAGCAGCGAGGCTAAGGCACGGCAGAGGATTGGAGGGAGAGGGAAGGAGAAGAGAGAGAAGGAGAAAGTGGGAGATGGAATGGATGACTGAAATTTTTTCTTGTGTTGGATCAACATGTGATGCAAATCCAATAGGAAGAGAGTGGCTACAATACCCTGAAACAATACTACTTTGCCCTTACAAAACTTATTTTGCTTCTCCTTCGCCTCCAATGCTACTAGACTGACCTGTGAGATTGTAGTGGCTTGGCTACCCAACAAATGAAAGGGAAACATGGTTGGTTTCTTTATGTTCTCAATTTTGGTGTGCGTCCAATTGCCTTCAAACGTATTAGTGCACTCTCCCGTTAGAAAGTTCATCGACCAATTTGATTGGATCCCCATTACATGTCTTCCAACTGGGGGCTTTGCCACTTAGGTTAAGGGTTTCATGGAAAGAAGTCCATAAGAAATTCTAATGCTCAATATTGTGTCACAACTTTCTGATCACTCATGTAAATTTCTTAATTTTCCAATTTCAACGATTTAAGTTACATTGGCCACTCATCCGCCGAAAAAAGTTGACATGCCACGTGGTAGTGATTTTTTCATTAAAACAATTCCACGTCACCATTTCCGGCGACTTTGATTGCCGGAGTAAGTTTTATATAACTGGACAAAATGTAAAAGTTAATGAACACGAACAAGTGATAGAAAAGTTTTGGTATTAAATCGAGCCTCGCATGAAAAATTTGAAGCTTCTATCATACTTTTCCCAATTTCAAAAGTGTAGCTAGCAAGATGAAGGATGTCTTCGACCACTCACGATACGATCATTAGAAGTGGATTATGGTGCTACCAACCGGTAGGATACTTAATTCATTATTGTACTTGGGTGACAATCTCTCTCTCTCCTCCTTGGGAGGAGGATGACAGAGGCCGATGACCTCAAATTGGAGGCTCTCGCTATCCGTTAGCTTGTTACGATATCGCTAAACGGCTAGATAGTTAAGTATAACGAGGAAACTTTCCAAAGATTCTCTAAAATATAAAGACATGTTGTATCGACAATAGGATATTATGGACCGTGGTAAGATTTTGTGCGGCAATGCTTCACCATTACATGTAACAAGAGGGAAGTTATATAACAAGTTGACTAATCATCATTGCAGGAAGATCGACGTGAACAAAGTATAGACAATTAATCACC
Organism: Syzygium jambos; assembly: GCA_031216235.1. NCBI lineage: Eukaryota > Viridiplantae > Streptophyta > Magnoliopsida > Myrtales > Myrtaceae > Syzygium > Syzygium jambos. The sequence goes on from CM062225.1 coordinate 22,598,223, forward strand.
TAATACAATACACGCCTTCATATATTACGCCTAAGCTTAAATAGCGGCTAATGAAACATTCTAAACGCAGAAACTGCTTACGTGCATACATAGATGATCATTTCAATATCGTCTAAGAACCAACACGTCTATACCAGATACATACTTTCTACTAATAGGCATTCAATCATCTCTAAAACTTCAATGCAACTAATGCATATGCTATCTTTGAATCATTTTCAGTTGTTGATTTCTTGTGTGAAAGCATGCCCGACACCTGGACTGTGACCCGGATCTGTCCCCTCCATTTGTGCTTCTTGCTCGGAAGCATGGTGAACAGAGTTGAAGGAATTGCTTATCTTCTCATGATCTTCACTTATAAGTCGCGCGCTCGCTCTCTGACTCCCTGGCTTAAGTAGCCTTCCCTCAGCAGTGATAACTTCATGAGAGAGAACCATTGAAAGAAGAAGAAAAGTAGTGCAGATGAGCATGAACTTTGCCATTGGTATGACAAACTTAACAATCAGACTGCAATAGCAAAGCGGTTTCGCTCTAAGAATGAGACTAAAGAGAAGAAGACAAGAGAGTGGCTGAGTGAGGATGCTGGGAAGTTGGGATCTTCTAGGGTTTATATAGATCGAGCTTACACAGTTGTAGTTTTCAGTGCTTTGCCATTAAATTATTTATGGAAATAAGGAGTGGAAAATCTGTGATTTTGGTCATGATTATGTCTCCTGAGATTCTCCTTTGGAGTTTTTGGACGAACTGTTTGAGTTTGGTATATTTCTTCGTTTCTTCAGGATCCCTCTCTTATATGCATGTCCCATGCAAAGCATGTCTTAATCTTCGATACCGACAAGGATGTGCCGTGCCGTGCCCGAATAATCGACTTTTAAGATGATGTCCTTAAGAAAAAAAACCTATAGTTTCCTCTGTCCTTGATTGGAGTAAAATTTTCTCCAAGCATGATTTAAATTGATGGGGTACAACCACCCAAATGCAAGTTTAATTGAAGTGGATGTTGAGGAAATTTGATTGCCGACGAAGATAGAGCAATCATTATAGATATTTGATACTTTGATGAATGATGACGATAACTATTTTTAAGATATTATTTGTCTCAATTATTGTTGCTGCTAGGTTTAGAATAAATATACCTTCGGAATATACACTAAAGCCGCAGAGAAATGAATTTATCAATTACTCAATTCTCTTTTGGCACCTTGAATGCATTATCAAATTTTTGTGCATGAAAAGAGAAGAAGAGAGAGTTGCGAAGAAGTTGTTGATTTGAACAGCTGTGTTGAACAATGTATGATTTGGTGCTATTTATAAACAATCAATCAACACAGCTTTTTGAGAATAGTACCTTATGTCTACCACCACCACTTTTCATGATTAATCATCACAACTTTTCATGCCAACAATCACTTCTTTTCATATCGAGAGCCATCTCTCTTCCTAACTAAAAGTCATCTCTTTTCATAACCAAGAGTCACATTTTCTCATGATCAAGAGTAACCTCTTTTCATGATAACAAACTATTTAACAATGGATGTTAAAAATGTCAATTTAGATAACCAATCAATCAAAGATGGATGAAAGTGTGACCTTGAAAAAATTATAATTAGCATGATATTTCTGGTAGCAGTCTTTATTTTCCATTATGACTCTTGCCTCTTGTATTCGAAATTCAAATAGATGTTGAAACTACTTTGCTTGCAGTAATATTTAATTTTGTAATTCAACGGCGCTAATGCAAAATGTTGAAAGGGTTATATTTTCTTCCTTTTTATGTTGGAGGAAATTCCTCCAATCTTACCTCCAATTGGTAGGTTAGAAACGTGAACATCACCCCCAAGAAAAATGTTGCCATACTCAAATGCTTTATAAACAAAACACAATTTTTATCTACCGATTTCAGATTTGGAAGCAATTGACGTGGGGACTCAAATCTTCAATCAAGAATTGCATAGTGGGAAATGTAACTAGGATTATAAGATGATAATTGAAATTAATTCGTGATACCAATAAGCTAGCTTAGACAATAGTGTAGGCTCAATAATCTTTCTTCAGTAAATATGGCAAATTTTAAACTTTTTGAAGGAAAAATTTTGAATATTGGTTGTCAAATTCTCTGACCGTATTCCACACCCTATGTTTACATGTTCGTTTCATGGACTTTATTATTTTATTATTTAGGTCATAGGCGTAGAATTCTGATTACCTAGAGCCTTGTGGAATACCCTGCAAGCCTCATAAATGGATTAAGTCCAATCCTTTGGTATATGCGAGTGGATGTCAACATGATGCATTATTTCTACCGTGGTCGAGATAATCAAATTAAGTCCAAAATTTGACATCTTGGTACATGAAGGAACAAGCTTTACGCAACTAATTATCATATCCTCTTACTCTTGTTGCGGAACTAAACTCTTTTTTTGTTAGATATTAAGGGTATGTTTATTTCAGAGAAAACTTTTTGATAAAAAAGAAACGAATTTCCTTCTCAGGAAAATATGTTCCTCTTTTCAGGTTAAGGAATTCATTTTCCTAACTTTAAACATGCATATTTTCTTTGACCGTAAGCGATTTCCAATTGACTGATCATTTTCAGCAAACCAAACACACGAAATTCAAGAAAACTAATTTCTGAAAAAAAAAAATTCTCTCAATCGAACACACCCTAAGGCTCTGTTCGTTTCACGGAAAATAACTTCTGAGAAAGTGTTTTCCAGATTTTCTGATGTTCGTTTCACGAAAAATAACTTTTCACGGAAAACATTTTCCTTCCTATGGACAAAACTCCTTCACTTTTGAGGAAAATGACTTCCTTTTTCTCAAAAGAGGAAAACATTTTCCCAAAAGCCTTCTTTCACCATTTATTTCCACTATTTTCTTTTTCTTTTTTTTTTCTTCTTCTTCCTCAGCTAGTCGCCGGCCACGACGATAGCCAGCTCGAGCCTTGCCACAAGCCGGTGAGGCTCCGGCTCGCCTGATCCAATGTAGCCGAGCTCGCCAAGGCCGGTCAGGCGAGCTCGGGCCTCGCCAGATCCGACGAGCTTGGGCGAGGCTCGGTTGCCCGATCGGCCTCGGGTGAGCTTGGCCTTGTCGGATCAGCCGAGGCTGCAGGCCAGCGAGGCTTGACCTTGCCGGGTTATGGCGAGGCTCGAGCTCACCGGTGGCCGGCAACCTGCCGAAGAAGAAGAAGAAGGAAAAAGAAGAGAAATTTAAAAAAAGAAAATTAAAAATATTTTTAATAAATAAAAATTATTAAAAGTATTGCAAGGAGGAAAATCATTTTCATACCGAATAACGAAAAATATTTTTGGAGACTTTTTCAGATTTCAGCCAAATACCGGAAAATTGTGTCATTTTCCAAGAAAATGACTTCCAGGAAAATATTTTCCAGAAACGTAACATTTTTTGCGAAACAAATGGAGCCTAAATCTTTGGTTGTTTTCTTATGAGTGTTTTCGTGTTGTATTGTTGATGTCTTAGTGAAATCCGTTTGAAATGTAAATCCTGATATTTGTTCCAAAAACAAAGCCGACACACACACAAAAACCGTAAGCACTAGAAGAGTTTTCCTAAAACGTGAAGATATTCAAGGAGGCATGCGTAGTTGAACTTTGACTTATTGCGTCCTCACATTGGACGGTTGCCAAATAACGAGTCAAGAGGAAGCACAGTACATTCTTCTAGGCAATATGTAGGGGCTACAAGGATTCCAATGGTGATTATGGTAGCAAGATTTTGTGGGGGCATTGAGAAAAATCTTTCCTCCAACATTATTATTAGTCATGCTTGAGCACGTTGAGGCGGCTGCAGATATTCTTTTTCCATGTAAAATTATCAAAAAAGTCATAAATTTATTGTACGGATGTCTATTTAGTTCCAAACTTTTAAATTTGATCAATTTAATTCTAAATATTTTGACAATTTACTAATATAGTCGTTCCGACCAATTTTGGACAGAAATCACTAACTTGGACATTGGTCGTTTTACATGGCACAGCTGACACTAACATGAACAACTTTTGCAAAATTTTAAAAAAATTTCTCAATTTATTATCAATTTATTATTATTTTATTTTCTTCTTTTTTCTACTATGGCCTTGAGGAGGGCGGCCTCGCCGATTGCGGGCAAGTAGTCCTTGCCAGTAGTCGGCAAGGGCATGCAAAAATAAAAAAAGACAAGAAGATTTTAAAAAATTCAGAAAATTTTTAAAAAATTACAAAAATTATTCACATTAGTGCCGGTCTTGCCACCTCAGCTATTTCTAGTCAAAATGGGCTGGAAAGACTATATTGGCATATTTTCAAAAGTTAAGGAATAAATTTGCCAGAATGAAATGTTTAGTCCTGAATTAGCATCCGTACAATAAGTTTATAACTTTTTTGATAATTATCCCACAAACAATTGTATAGGGACATAGTGGAAGTCTTCAAAAGCTTATACGTATGGTGATAATTTAATGCTATTTGTATAAGTATAATCGTGCAATATGTTTAAGTATAGGGACCCTTTAAATTTTGGTGGGATAAATTTTTATCAACTTCCCTTGTTTAAAGGAGAACAAATTAGTACATTTAGTATCCAATGGCCACAAGCACACACTGTAATAGCTTCACACCTCCATCACCGCTATGTCCTCGCCGACGTGACTCCAACTAAATCTATGAGGGAGAAGCTTTATCAACTTCCCTTGTTTAAAGGAGAACAAATCAGTACATTTAGTATACAATGGCCACAACTGTAATAGATTCACACCTCCATCATCACCACCTGTGTCATTTGACCCCATGTCCTCGCCGATGTGACTCCAACTCAATCTACGAGAGAGAGAGAGAGAGAGAGAGAGAGAGAGAGAGAGAGAGAGAGAGGCTTGAGTTCTGTCACATGAGCAGGTACAGTAGTGTTAGTCTCAAAAGCCGATGGTAGCTTTAATCGGCATGATAATTGTTAGAAAGTCAAATCTAAAAATTTAAATTGATAGATTAAGAGAGAGCACATGAGTATATAGAGTATTTAGAATCCATTATCAAGCGATGCGGAAGAATACTTCTATTTCAATACCCCCTTTCGAGTGCAAGTTGGATTACGAGCAGCATGAGAAATTTAACTAATACGGAGTAGACGCACATTCGTGAAAAAGATAACACTGAATTTGATACCATGTGAGCTTTTATGGGATCACTGCCAACTATTCTAAAAGCTTAAAATGTTAGATGGAGGTGTGTGGGATTTTGTGGGACTATTGCCAAATATTTTAAAAGCTTAAGCTATTATATAAAGACGTAGTTCAATATTTAAATATTCTAACACTTCCTCTCACGCTTAATTTGGTCTTTGCCTAGTACTAAATGTATAAATATTTAATTGGGAAGACAAATGGGGCTTGAAAAGAATTGAATTCAAAACCTTCTGCTCTGATACCATATTAGAAAGTCCCACCTAAAAGTTTAAGCTGAGAGGTGGAAGGAGACCTTATAAACATAAAGAGTATTTAGGACCCATTGTCAAGTAATGTGGAACAATACTTCGACTTCAACAACAATAACGAAGCTGTGGCGGGAGCTAGCCGTGTAGGTAAAGGCAAAGAAAGACGAGAAAAGTGAGAGAAATGGTATAGATATTATTCCATAAGTGCAACGATATTTTGATGAATCTAGAGTATTTGTTGTGATATGGGCTAATGATGTCTTGACCACTCAACCTAGAGTGTTCGAGCCCTCTATATGTAGTTCTTCTTCAAAGAAAAGCTTTCGCATAATCAGCAAATAATACCTACTCACGATTTGTGGCGAATTGATAGTTAGCATTGTGCCATTATTTTCAAACTCTAAAGTTGAGATGTAATTTTGATTTTGGCCCCTACTTTCCTCCATTTCTAAAAAATGAAATTTTCTCTAACCACGCATCTAATTATTGTTTATAAGTTCCGGACATCACCCTCATGTAAATATAACTAAATTCAAATGTGTACGACGTCCAAAATTTGTATTTCACAAATCAGAAAGATGGTTAAAGGTTCCTCCAAACCAAGAGCACACGGCCATTTGAATTACTGCTCATTATTTTCTCTACTTGGAGGCCATGGGGTTCCTCCACGTGCATTAGTAGTGATCTGTTGACCAGACTCTGAGTGTTCAATTCCGAATTGAACATCATCACCAGAAACATTCATGAATAATCATGAAAGACGCAGGAATCCCGGTGTAATCATAACGAGTCACGATAGCCATACTGAAGCAAAGGAAATTCAAATAGGAATATTCTAATTAGCGGAGCGAATAATGTTTGTCGGTCTTTGATTTAAGACGTGGGGACAGCTCTTTCAGAAAATGCAGAGTGTTGCTTTGACTGAATGCGCCACTCTTTGAAAGTTAATAACCTTTTCGAGACCCAAGGAGATCGTGGAAGGCTCCCTTTTGATGTCTATGCGCATGTGTTGCTCTCGTGTTGACTTTGACATGAAATGAGCACATTTCATGGATCACATCAAGCTATCAGCTAGAGCAAAAGGAATTCTATTGGCATTAGAAACAAGAGTGATAGGAGGCGGCTGGCGTAGCTCTCTATTTCAGGCTTACCATAAGGGCTTCACACCCCGTGCTGGAATGTTGGACTTGCAGGTCCACCGAGCCGACTACTAGGTCATGGTGCATCACAGTCACGGACCGACCACCGGAGTGATCTTTACGAGCCGGGCCAATCCATTGCGATGACCAGCTAAAGTGCCAACGAAGAAAGACGCCTCTCCGGCGTGGGGAAAGAGGTCTGCAAAGTAAGGCGGGGCTCAACTATTGAATGGTCAAAATCCAATGGCGGCATGCAGTTAACCGTTATTTCCAAGGGGGATGGTGGGGGATAGCTGCCGGGGGATGGTTGGCTCCGCAAGGTTGGGGAAGCTTCGCGTGCATGTCGCCATCTAAACTGTAGATCCCAAAGTCAGAAAGAACGTTGAAAATCCCCTTTCTGGTTGCGGCGGTGGATGCCAGGAATAAACCACACGACGAGCGGCGCACAATCGATAACCGAAACGCATTCGACAGGAAGCGTGGAGCGCGTTCCTTAGAGCCGTCAAATCTGTAGCAGTGGAAAACAGGAAAAAGTTGGATTCTGCCAAACCGAAAAGGGCTTTGGTATCTTGGAGGAATCTTCAAGTGCAGTGTCTTGGCCTGGCACGGCACATGCTGTGGACATCGAGACGCAGTGCAACTTTCAGGGTTGGGATTCATTCTTGCGTTTAGGCAATGTCCCACAATGTACATTCATTCCCGTGTTTTAGGCAATATCCCACAATGTGCCGCCTCTCTAGTAATTTCAACACTTCATGAGTAACGAGGTTCACTGATCTGTTTCTGGGTCTTTCCCGTTTGATGGGTTTGGAAGTCCTCATTTTTCCAACTTGGAAATGTTCCGCCCACGAGTTTGCAATTCGTGGTGCCGTACAAGAGCACGGCAGGGATTTTCTAAGAGAAACCCTACCTCGGAGCGAGCATGGGACAGGACTTAACTTGAAACTTTCGTGAATTAATACGTTTTTACCGATTTTGAATCAAGCAATAGATATAGAGGGAAATGAGAAAATGTAACCATTAGAAAGGATATTACGTATGGAACTCTTTAATTTACATACTCCTACTATAAGGAAAAATTGTCCAAAAAGTCATAAACTTATTACACTTTTGCTAATTTATTCTTAAACATTTTAATTTTGCCAATTGAGTTTTAAACATTTTCATATCTTATTAATTGAGTCTATCTGGCTAATTTTGGCTAGAAATCACTAACATGAACATTAGTGGTCCTAAGTGGCATGGCCGACGCCGACGTGAATAAATTTCCTTTACTAAACAGGTGAATAAGTATATTTTTCAATAATGCTCAACGTACCAAGACTCCTCTACTATATTAGCTTGGTAAGTAACTCGAAAGACTCATTTTGGGTATACAATGGGTTTACTAGCTCAAATAGCTATTATAGATTGTCACATCAACTAGTATACTGATTTACTAGAGGAATCTTAATATCTCAGTGTTGCTCATATAATTTACAGGTTGGCATTGGGTCAACTAACCCGTCTCGACTTCGAAGGATCTATTTCTTTTCTTTTTGGCTTGAATCATAGTTGGAAAATTGGAACAATCAAAATTACAAAATATTCAAGAATAAATGGTAAGAACTTCTCTAATCCTTCGTCACACCATCTCCACAAGTTGCATCCAGTCACAGGTTCCTCTGGTTAACCGTACATCAGGGAGAACTCCCATACTTAAAGCCTCAAAGCAAAATGCTATTTGCGAAGAGAGGTCAACAAATGATATCCACAGAAGAACTAACTAACCGCTCCTGGAGAAGGCAGCAACAGAGGAATACATCTGATGGGGACATGAAGAAATTAGGCTAACCCACCAGAAAAAAAATGAAAGCTTTCATTTTTTTCGAATTGTATACCCTTTCAATCCAATGATGCATAAGTATGTGCTACTCAGTTGAGTCATGATGTGAGAAAGTTGCAAAACTTTATACGACCATGCTCTTTTGAACTTGATTGAATTTTTCTTGGCCAGAACAAATATTGAAACAGAGAGCAACAGCCAACGGCTATGTCATATGAAATGAATTAATATTATAGCGAAAACAAAGACTTCTAACCTCAGTAGCAATTTCTGGTCAACACCAAGAGGCTGAAATTTGGGATGGCGTTTCTCTTTACAAGATGATCAACCTCACAATTTGGCCCGTATAACGAAAGGATTTTGTTGCTTCTTTCAAGCATTTATTTTTCTCATCACGAGACCAGTGCTGCATCAGTATCAGAAAAAACACGCGATACATTATTGTGAGGCAACTGACATTCGATTAAAAGAAAATGTGGCTGTCTAGGCATTTACCTCTCCAAGCATGTTAAGCTTCTCTCGAACACCTTTCAGTGATTCATGCACATCTCCCTCCCATTGGCAGAATTCCAAATCCCTTCCTTCTAGTATCTTCTGAGAGACCTAAGACATCATATATATTATCTAAGAAAGTTGGCTCAAGGTTAAGCAGTGTAAAATTTCAGTTTTTGCGAGCTCAAATTTTTCAACACATGCAACATGCAAAATCCTTTCCATCTGAAAAAACAAAATTTTTATATCATAGAAGAAACCTTATTGAAACAAGATGCTACAATATTTACTATAATATGAAGAAAGTACCAGAAAGAAAAACAACATATAAAGAATGGACATCCAGGGGATGGACTAACACAATGTAAAGAAGAGCCAGGGTGTGAACCAGTAACCATGAAAGAGACTAAGGAAAATGGCATAGGTCAAACCTGCACTCTGACTTGTAATTCAAAATTGTCCATCTACTTTCATATGGTTGAAGATAATCCTTATACTTCCTAAAAAGCACATTGTTTGTCATTCCATCAAATTTCTTCACTAGAGAGCCACCGCGAAAATCGCTAATTTAGATAAAAGGACATTTGACACTTTCTGATTCCATTAATTTCAGGGACATGACGTGAACAAGACCACACATTAAATGTTCATTGAAGCCCCATAGAAAAGCAATATGAGATGCTTTAACGTGCATGAATCTTTCAAAAAGCATCAAAATTTATTAACATTTCTTTTTCTCCATTTCAAAATCTCCAGGTGCTCGATGAAAAGTTAAAGCTTGGAAGATGAGATCAGTTTTGTGCAGCACCTACATGGAATGATTCACAAAGTAGATTTCCAAGATGAATTTGCACTCTGTACAGGTCTATGTAGTGGCATACGGAGTCATTTAAGAGGGCAAAAGTACCATGATGTCATTTTGGTCTGCTTAGAAGCCATCAGTAGTTTTTCACAGCCACGAAGGAGAAAAAGTTATAAAAAATGGCATGACAAATTTTCCATTTACTTAAAACTAATGAACCTAACAGAGATACTTGATTGCATAACATCTACAAAGTATTAGGACTTAATTGCATAACTGAAAGTTTTAAGACCAGATTTCATTTTGAGTGTAAGTATTAGAACTTCTAGTGTGCTTATTCCTAGGATTTTCCCTTAAATATAAGTCGATTCATTGCACAAGACACTAGATGCACTTCACCACTTGATCCATCCTGCTTGTATTCCATATGGAAGTTCTCATCATTTTCTGTCATTTTGCAGAATTAAATGAAGTATCACAACTTTAGAAGTTTCTAGGACTTCCTGGTCTTCAAATACCACCATCCTGTAACTTCTATGTTTTACTTAACTTTCACTCTACATACTCTTATCTTGGACCAACTTAAACAAAAACCCTCGAAAACCAACATTTCCCTCCAGAGATAGAGTTTCTCAATAACTCCAGCTTGGTTTTTCATCTATTAGCACTATATCATTTGCTAAAGGTACGTATCAAGGAACATCATCTTCACAATGTCCTTCTAACATCGTCCATCCCCATTTTTGTGAGCAAAATGAAAAGGACTCGTGATAGGAGTCACCTGAAGTATTTTGCTAAATATCACTTATATGACAAACAAGCATGTACCATATCTAGAATTTCATCAGCTAAAAACATTATAGAAAAAGATAAGACCATGTCTGAAAATGTAGAAGGGTCCAGTGAGTAAAAATCATCTGCAAACACTCATCTAATAACTTATAAGGCATCCTTCTTTCGACCTTGAACAATCTGAATTTGATTTATGAATGACTGGAGATTTTGCTGACATCTGGGCACTGACAACTTCACATCACCTCCCAACTGACGATATTCATTCTGTAAAATTTCAGGAAAGACTGAAAACTCAACTCTGCTGCTTCATTTTTCAAACAGGTTGAACTAATTCCAGAGAACCTAATTGACTCGGGACTAATGTTCATATACTTAGGGCCCCTTTGGCAAATTGCCAAATAGTGAAAATTTCTGTTTTTTTGTTCCCAGAATCGGTTTAGGAACAAAAATCCATTTGTTAAAAAGTTTTGTTCTTTGTGCCCCAGCACAAATTTGCAAAAAATTGTTCCCAGAATCAGTTTTGGAACAGAATCAAGAAGCAAAAAAAACATAGCTTCTTGATTCTGAGAACAATTTTTTCATTTCTGATTCATCTTGGTTTTCTTCTTCCTCTTGGTTTGTTGTTCTTCACCCGCCGGCCACCGGCGACTGGCCATAGGCTAGGGCCGGAGAGGGCAGCTTGCGGCCACGACGGCGAGGCCTCACCCAGCCATGGCGAGGCCGACCTCACCGTCGAAACCCAAGCGAGGGAGATGGGTCACCGCCGGCCGCTAGCCACCGGCCATTGGCCACTTGCCAGGGCCGGCGAGGGCGGCTCACGGCCGCGACGATGAGGCCTCGCCCAGCCATGGCAAGGCCGACCTCGCCATCACAACCCAGGCAAGGGAGATGGGTCACAATGGCGAGGTTCGCCTCGCCAGATCTGGGCAAGGTTGAGCCTTGCTTAGCCAAGGGGAGGCCGTCGGCGAGGGTTGCGACGCCCTCGCCGACCCTAGCCTGTGGCCGGTCGTCGACGCTGGCAACCGGCCATGGCCAAGGAAGGGAAGGGGAAGAAAGAAAAAAAAAAGGAAAGAAATAATAAAAAAATCAAAATATTATTAAAATATTATTAATAAAAGGAAAATTTGTGTAGTTATCAAATGCATTTCTGTTCTTTTTCTATTCTAAGAATAGAAATTTTGGGCAGTTAACAAACGCCTTCAAATGCTTAGAAATTATTTCCGGGCACAGAATAAAAAATAATCATTTCTGAGCAGAATCAATTCCCGGGCACAGAATCGTTGCCATGCACATCCTTATAAAGCCAAAAATTATGATTTAAGAATTAAAAAAAAACAGCGAAAGAGAGGATGTACATGCCAAGAATGATTCATCGTTAGGACAACATGGAATATCAACATTCTATGAGCACTAAACAGCACAAACTTAGAGTTACATAATACGTAATGTGTAAGTACTGCAATATCAGTCTTGTCAGAGATGCAGGTAGCTAAAGGCACGCATAGAGTAGTTAGGCCAAAACTTACCTGGTTCACTATCAATTGACCACCTGCTATGTGGGAGAAGTATATGTTGTAAAAATGGGAAAGGAACAAAGGGGCACTCTTTTCTGCAAGTTCCTCTAAATACTTGGAATATGAAATCCCTGCATTGCTAGGTTCGGGGATTGCAACATTCTGCTGGGAAAACCATTCTAGATCTTTTGAAAGGCCTTCTGAACGTTCCAATCCAGTTTTAGTGAAGTAGGCATCTGCAAGTACAGGAAAACATAATGTTGAGCAATTATCAAGAGTAACTGCTTGAGTAAAAACGAATATGGTTTTTAATACATTGTGCAAGTAACATGTTGCTTTATGACATGGTTCACTACAGTTGGAGATCTAGATGGGTGCTGTACAAACTACAATAAGAAGACGCAATGGTCTCACTAGATTATGGACTATACATACTCGCAACTCACATGTAAACTGCACCAGCTTCCATGACAAAACAGCTTTCCTATGAGAATTTCCAAAATGGCACAAGGCAGTGCTCCAAGCAATCCCTTATATGAGAACCTCTCAAACATCACTTGAACTTGGTCCAGATTAAAGGGGCAAGATAGCAATTAAATCTACAGGAGTCTAAATTTCTTGACTTTACAGTAACTCCGAATCCCGACAAAGTATACATATATCTATCAAGCCACCATAGTCAGCAACCTCAAACAGCTCAGAGTAATTATCTACACAGAAGCCAATTACAAGGTCCACAAGATGGAACCCATGACACACTGAAAAGCAACCAATTAGTCAATTACCAAACTAGAATCCCAATAGTGACAGAATCAATGAGTTCAGAAAACAATATAACTCGGGAGGCTTAAATGAAGGGTCATGCCATGTGAGAAGGGGAAAAGAAACACTCACAAGCAACATCACTCGATTCATCCACGATTCTCTCGACGGTGTCGAAAACCAGCTTGCTATCGACCAAGTACTTGACGAAACCTTCCAAGTTAGGGATCCACGTCTCCCCACCCTCGCCGCCTTCCGACGACAATCCGCCTTCCACGTCCTCTCCCCCTCCTCCTCCTCCTTCTTCTTCTCCGCTCACTACATCCCCAACCTCGCCGTCGCCGCCGCTATCGCCGCTGATATTGCCGCTCCTTTTGACCTTGTGCGTGTACTTGCCGCCGACGTTGCGGAGCCTCATGGCGACGAACCTCATCTCCTCGGTGATGCCCTCGGTCTCCCCCGGGTAGAGCTTCCGGTACCTCTTCCTCTTCTTCACCGCCGGCAGGTTGGTGCCGACGCTCGGTGAGGCGGAGGAGCAGCGAGGAGTGAAGGAGAGCTGCTTGTCCGTCGCTCGCTTCGCGCCGCGGAGGAGCGGAATGGAGCATGACCTGGAAAATGAGAATCGACGGAGGAGAGGTGGCGGAGCTGATTTGTACGGCGGCGGCGGCGACCACAAAGACATTGTGGCGGGCCGAGGAGTCGGAGGTGGACGGAAGGTGGGGAGATGAAAACTGCAGCGCCTCGGCCGGCTTTCTCCAACAGCCAAGAAGTAAATAGAGGTAAAACTGACGCGAAAATAAATGATTTACAAAAATAATATTTGTATTATTTAAAATAGTGAAAAAAATGTTATTGATAATAATTTATAATTAATTATTTCTGTATACGATAGAAATATTTTTATTTATTTTTGTAAATTATAAAAGCGATCATATTTAGAAAAATATTTTTCAAATTATTTACTTTTCGCAAAGAAAATATAACCTCTAAAAATGTCAGAAACAACAATAAATACTCATTATATGATCAAAATTGGAAATATACTTTTCAGGATCGATAACTTTCACAAATCAAACGGAGCCAAATCGAGAAAAAAATTCTAATGGAAAAAACTCTATACTGAACAATAATTCGAATGACAACACTCCGCGGTATTCGAATAACAACACTCCGGGGTAACGGTTCTCAATTGTTGCGCTTGTCGCCCTTTTCCATCCTTTCAAATGTTTAGCACATCACATAAACTTAGAACATTTTAAGAAGAAGAACGAAAACGGTACCACAGGGCATGAACAAGAATCAAATCTTTCCTTTTCCTTATCCCCTGTTACAAAGTTAATGTACAAAGGGTTACATGCTGCGCTGAGGCTTCCCACGAATATGCCATGGCTATTGCTAACATCACAGGAAACAGAAAACTTCTGATACGAACACAAGTACAACATGGGAGGAGTACAAAAGCGGATGAAGACTTTTCATGTTGCCTGTCGGCGTAACCCCCCCGGTGGTTATGAATTACCTCGGCACGCCAACTTTCGACGACCTTGACAAAGGAATTCTGTGCTGCAAAGTGCAGAATGTGGAGACGCTGATCGACGTCGTGTGTTCTCTCACTCGAGATGCACCATTGAGAACAAAAGAATTTGGTGTTGTTATGTACAGATGTTAAAGCTGCACTTTCCGGGTACACCGTCGGCTTCCGTCCGAGCAGCAGAAATCATCAGATCCCCCAAAATTCAATTAACTATGATCATCTATGTGTATTGGGCTTTCAGCTTGTGCAGAAAATCCAATGTCTCTGTGTATGAAGGATCAGTACGGTTAACCGGTTTGCATGAATTTATATGATCTGTAGACTCCAGCACCTGTGACAAAAAATTCAAGGCTAATCATCAAGCTGCGAATTTGACTTTTACACTCAACCAGAGTTCTTTTGTCTGGACAGATTCCCAGTCAAATGTTCCAGATAGTAGCACTTAGACATGAGAACAGATGTTGTCAAACGAAGCTAACAAGATCCAGAGCTGATAAGAGGTACGCCATGTAGAGCGTGCACTAACACAATCACAGAAATCCCAATACTAGCACAAATCGCATTGAGGACAATGTAAATAAGCAGTACTTACAACAAGTTCACCAAATCCAGGATATGCTGACTCGATTGACACAATTTCCATCCGGAAGGCCCATCCTCCGTAACCTTCTACAATTGGAGTTACCTTGGTCTGCAAAATAGTGCTATTTACCATACAAGACATGTATGCACGAGAGGAAGGATTTACACGTCCAAAGTCAATAAAAACTGACCTCACAGAAACTCAACACATCTAGCAGTCCTTTCTTGTTTCGCTGACGAATGAAGTCGTTTAACTCTATTAATCTTGGAGACCCACTTCTCAGCTCTCCTATCTATAGTTAGCAAAAGTAAAGATGCCATTAGGATCCACAAGCTCACTGATCAATTAAAGTACAACAAGCTGACTGCAGCAAGAAGTATAAGAACAAAGAATCTCCTTGAAAATATTAAAAATGTTATATACTAACAGTTGGGGCTGGGCGAAGCACAAGACCCATTCGCCAAGGCATGTCCGCAAGTTTGCTTCCAAAGTGTGGACAGCTGTAGAACACCTGATCAAGCGACATGAAAAACTATTAAGTGAATTTAAATATTCTGAAACGGGAAGCCAAAGTTATATGAAGGAACAGTTAAACAAAATAAACTGAGATTTCAAAAGCACAGTTTGATGTAAAGCAAAACATACAACTCCAACAGTATTCTTCACCAGGTTGTCAATATTTTCTGTCATTGCTTTATAGAGCATCTGCTTGACAACTAGGCCACCCATGCTGCAAAAAAAGAAAAAAGAAAAAAAGAGGGATTTCATGATGTATAATCAATCAGCTTTATAAGGATATCAATACTGTTTTTCCCCTCTTTTGTTTTTGTGTTCCTTATGGTGCGTGTGTGGTGGAATGCAACGAGGGTGATGGGGCAATGTGAAGAGATCCTCTTTTGAGCTGGTTGCAATAGAAAACGAGCAAGCCACTGTCTGAATCTATCTGAAAAGATAGATAGATAGTAGTAGTACAAACTCTTCAGCCCCTCATTTTCTGATCCGCATATGTGCAAAACTCTTTTAACGACAGTTTCTAAAAACAGTAGTTTCTCATCACAATGAAAACTTTGAAACTACAAAGCATGTTCTAAATTTAACCATCAAAAACTGAAACAGCCCAAACAAGCGGAAGATCAGGAGGGAAAAAAGGGATTTCACGTTAGAGCTCTAAAAACAGATACAAATGCCAAGTCGATGAGGAAAAAGAGCCAATGCCTATTAGAATGAAACATACCTGTGAGTTATGAACACAACAGGACGATCCCCAATACCAGCAGCAACAAGCTTCTGCAAAAGCATGGAGCTCACTTCCTGGTCATAAAAACAAGCAAATCGGACAGATGCTGCATTAGCTCCAGTTGATAGCATTTGTGCATACAGAAGCCAACAAGAGTATTTAAAGACTGAAAAATGATGACGAACAGCAAATTTAACTCCATGAGTGATTCAGGATTAACATAATTTTACTTTGATAGCAGATTACTTTCTTTGATTTTATTATACACTTCAGAATACAATATATACCATACCACACTGCAGATGCTAGAAAGAAATTCACAAACACTACCTAGCGGACAAAGAAAAATATATTATAATACACATAATTAAATGAGCTGAGGTATTGGAATATAGCTCCTAATATCATAATACTCTTGTAATCCATGCTTTCAAAGAACACAATAGGCTATTAGTGCTGTGGTTTTGGGATACAGAAAAACCACACTGCTGACTTCTCCTTATTGAGAATGGGATATGATAGAAAACTCTCCTTTAAATGTTCAGCCAGAACCAATATACCGATAGAAAGAAACAATATATCGGGTATATTAATACTGGTTTACAAAATTGGTACACTAAGTAATGTAATCGTTTACTGGGTATTATAAACGGCCCACTTGTTTGTTTGCCCTTGCAGCCTGCCACATCACTTAGAATACGGATATTGTAAGCTAACCTTTATATACTTAGCATGAGTTAAAAAGAAGAAAGAATTGTAGAAATCTTCCGTTAATACCTTGTAAAAAATTTTTATTTTGTCCTTTCTTGCTTAATTAAAAAGAAGACAAAAGAACAATTCATGAACAAGGAAAAGTTCCTTACTCAGAGACTGAAAAATGAAAGACCTACCAAAATGAAGATACTCTTAAGTTAAGGAACAGACCTGAAGAGGGAGGGTAGCTCCAGACCACTGGGTAAGATTTGTCTGCACATAATATTGGAATTTTCAGTTATTTATCACAAAAACTTTCCAAGTTGAGAGGGACCTTCAGAACTCTTAGTTGCAAGAGAAAGATCTACAATGAAGCTTAAAAAAATTACCCCTATAAAATGGAAAGCTGGAAAGCATTAACTATTTGCATATCTAGCACAAACCTTGTATTTGAGAGTAAAGAGACGCGCTTCAGGGAAATCAGTAGAGAGCCATTCAGCTGGCCAGAACGTTCCTTGCATCCCTGCTTCCTGATCAATCCTCTCAACCAAGCCAGACTTTGTTGAAGTTTTGTCGTCTGCTATGCGCCATGTCTTGTAAGGCCCTCCTCGCAAGCCATGAACAAAAACAACATCTAATGGAGGTAGCTCTGAGTTTAAGCCATTGTGAGATACATCGCCAGATCTTGACAAGATCTCCCCATCGGAAGCCCCTTTCCCAGGTGAGTCCTCGAAATTCTCAGAATTAGGACCAGCCACAGATGATTTACTATCAGGAACAGCATCTCTACCTGTCCTTTTCAAACACCTCCAGTGGGGCAGTTCAGGATTGATTAGAAATATCATGTCATCATAATGAGGACATATGCTGCTTCCACCTGCATCGCCAGAGACACTGGAATCGTCTTTATCCACCTGGTCATTGCAAAGCACATTCAACAGTGTTGCCCTAGCATAGCTCTGTAATTTAAGGTCATTGCAACCTGGAATTTTCCCATTGGCACAATCTTCAAGCCATCTACACCAAGTATCATCTTTTGCAATGACCTCCCGGACTTTTGGTAGAAGTGAAAGGATGGTCAAAAAACGAGCTGCATGCTTCCGAATGTGACCAGTAGGTGGCACTCGAACATTAGACGATTCATTCTTTTCTGGAAGTGACGATTCTGCAGGAGCATCTGAGACCCTCTGTGCAACTTCCGTGGCTCTTGATGCATCATATGCTTCAATAGCGGCAAGTTTCTCATAATCATCACATAGAAGAAAGCGCCTTAACAAATGTAATACACCATATTCTGTTACTCTGTCCTGAGAGGAGACATCTTCTGCACATAATTCAGTAAGTGCTTTAATCCCTTTAAGGGTCGCCAATGCAGAATCTGCAGCACTAATTCTAGGGCGAGCATCTTTCTTTAGATTTTTAGATGGTCCAACAAAAGGTTCCATAGACAGGAGATCTGCTAATGGAAGTGTGTCCAGAGATTCGGTAGCCGTTTCCAACTGATTTCCAGCTAAACCAACAACAGCACCTGCCAACTGGTTAGCAATTTGTCCAGCGGAAAGCATATTCGACTGATCAATTTGATTCTGCAAAATAATAGAGTTCTAATTGTAACAAACACTCCACTAACCAGGTACACAAAGAAATGATCTCAACCAAGAGCTAGAAGAATGAATATTCCAAAGAATGGATTTTGTTCAAGAAGATTAACACTCTTACTCGTTGCCCTGTAGTGGAAGTCGTTTAATACTCTCTTGTCTAGAGTTTTTGGAACTTTTCCTTGTAAATAATTTTTTTATAAGGGTGGCAGCCCTTGCTGCTCTTCAATGCATTATTACTCATCAAAAGAAAACACAGCCACCAGCTGAAGTGACCACCTTCAGCAACAACTATTTTGCAGTTTGATGGAGAGCAGACAGTAATGACTGAAATGCAGACAGAAGTATCAATATTATGTTTAAACTAATAGGTTTAACTTATGTCCTCATACAACATCCTGAAAAGATCAAACTACTTCCGTAAATTATAAAAGGCAATGTCACTTCAGAATGGAATACAAACAACGAAGATCATCACCAAACCTTCACTTTGTCGCCCTTGGGTTGTGCATTTCCTTTGACGGATGATGCTTTGCTGAAACCCAGAAATTCAGATAGCAGGATAGCTAACCAGCCTTGCGAAATTGGCACAGAATATGGTCCATAGTCTTCAAGAATGCGTGAGAGGACCTTTGTTGCTGAAGATCGTACTATATCCGCGGAACCTCTCCCACATACCCACTGAAGCAATATCGCAGACCATCTTTGACTCTCTTCGAGAGATAAATGAGTGTCCCCTGAAGAAAGCAACTCCAGTGCCTTTGCTAGTGCTTCTTGTACTTGTTTATGCTTAGCTGTCCTCTTAACAGTATCTCTCAACAGATAGAGCCCCTTCTCCGTGACGACTCTTCGCACCTCAGAGCTTCTTTCAACAGAAACAAGAAATGCGGATAATGCCACCAGAGCAAGTGAAATGTCTTCATTTTTGCTTGCCTGAGATATGGTGGAAAGGAGGCTTGAACTCCATTCAGGAACAGCATCATTTAGAGGCAAATTATGATCCTCCAGTAGTAAACGAGCCACCAGACTCCCATGCCATCTGACAGATCGCTCAGGAGCCCCCAAAGCAGTCATGACAGCATGCCCATCTTGATCCAGCTCTTGAATATGCCATCTATTCTCCTCAGATGCCAATGCCCAATTTGCTAAAGCCCATGCAGCAAAAGGTACGGCAACATGTTCACAATGCAGATCATCCCAAAGTCCAGGAACCACAGCAGATAACAAATTGCCTTGTGCTACTGAATTATCAAAAGTACGTTGCAATGCCAACTTTTTGGGTGCAAGCCCTGCTCCTTCAGTACGGCCAGCATCTAAATGCTCCAGATTTGTTGGTTTATTAGTTCTAGCAAGTCCTAAAACTGTAGTGCCTTCTAGGATCTTGATCCCAATTCCTTTCATACCGCTATCACCATTGTCATCATCTTCATTTCCACTGGTCTCATCCATATGCAGTGCACCTTCCTCAATAACCTCAATGGCAGCAGCAATATCTCTCATTTCCGCATTTTTAGGCAAGGTAGACTTAACTGATTTCTTATCCAAATCATCACAGTTAGATGTAACAATGTCCATTATTGCAGCAACTAGCATGCTCCTACCTTTCAAAGAATCAGAAATATCGAATGAACTACGTCTCGTGTGCTGCTTGCAGAAAATGTGATATATCAATTGCAAAGCATGAATTAAAGGCATCAAGAAGATCGAGAGAAAATGCCATAGAAAAATATTCAAAACATATAAAAGAAAGAAACTGACAGAAACCATTGTTGTGGGTTTTACCTCATTATTCTAAGCAACGATTGGTTGCTGCAATGATACATTTAACCTATATAAATAGATCGGAAAGGCATGTTGAAGCATCAATGTAACTCTCACTCTATCTAACATATTCTTCTAAAAATACTAATCGAACTGAGATGAACCAGATGTTTTCTGGAAATGACAACTAGTAAAAGTCCTTCATTGTTGTCCTTCTACGAAAACTTCCAAGGGTCCCTCTGATCTTGCCTCTAGCCAATTTCGAGAAAATGTAAAGTACATAACGGTGTCAGCAGCAGAATAGGCTAAGGTTACTTTGACATTGCCTAGATCCCCAAATTTTACTTCTACAAAAAGCCCAGAAATCTCCAACGAAGGAAAAAGGAACCTCATTTGATCTACGATGCTATTCACTGAACGATACCACAAAATTGTATAGGTATTGCAATATGATTCAGTGTTCAAAATTTGAATTTTCTACAAAAGCCTCAAACAAACATGAAGCAATTGAGAAATTCGCCCATTATCTTCAATTATTACACATTACTAGTAGACAGCCTTTTGCCAAAAGTAAACTTGATTCCTCAATCAGTAAAACGACTTTCACAAAATAGCCATGCGTACTATCAACATTGCTGGGTCCGAGACTCACAACTCCAAACAAAGGCGACTCACCTTCTTGGACCGCTGAGGATGGCATGAAAAAATAAACCTCAACAGATTCGGCACAGCTCGAGGCCTTCCCAAAACAGCCTCGCAGACATTCGGGTCCGCAATCAAGTAAGCAAGCGCCCTCGCAGCCTCAGCCTGCGTCCCGAACCCCACGCCGGGGGTCGCCACCGTCTCCAGCAACCAATCCACCACCTTGCCGCCCCCAGCCCCGACAATCGCGGCCCTCCTCCCAGCATTCGCAGCCGCAATGTCGGCGAGCAGCGCGGCCACCCGGACCTCGAACCCCACTCGGACCTCATGGTTCGCCGAGGAGAGCACCGACCTCAGGGACTGCCACAGCACGGCGGCGGCGACCCCGGTCTGCCTGACGTGGTGGTAAATCCTCCTCAGCGAGTCCCCCGATCTGTGGACCGCACCCTCGGCCGCCGAGTACAGCGGGTTAGGGCTACGCCCGCGCGACCGATCGGGATCTCCGGCGGCCCCGGAGGCGGCGGCGGCGGCGGCGGCGGCGGCGAAGAGCGTGGCGGAGAGGGCGAGCGCGGAGTTGCGGGCGAGATGGGACGGGGGAGCGGCGGCGGCGGGGAGAGGGGAGAGCGGCGGTGGCGGCGGGTGGAGGGCCGGCGAGGGAGGAGCGCTGTGCAGCCGCCGAGGATCGAGCGGCCCGTCGATCGGATCCTTGGGGGGCGGAGCCGAGGTGGAGGAGCAGGAGCGGGGGCGGGGGAGGCGGAAGCAGCGCCGGGTGCGGCGGAAGCACAGGCGAAGCATGGCGGGGAAGATTTCTAGAGAGAGAAAGCGAAGATCGAGTCGGTTGAAGATGAAGATTGACGGTTGAAGCAGGAGGAGGAGAACGAGATTTCGTTCGTTTTCTTGCAGGAGGGGAAGAGTGGCGGGAGGAGAATTCGCGACTTCTGAGGAGAGAGAGAGAGAGAGAGGGAGAGAGAGAGAGACGGGGGATTAACACGGCGAAGATGCGAATCATTTGGTTTTTGTTTAATTTTTTTTATTAAGAAAATCGAAAACTGTAATAAAAAAATTTTCTGTTTTCTTTATGTTTTATCTTCGGACATCGTGGATTCGGTCGGATGTCATCAAGTTTTTAGAGAATTTCTTTTCCATTACGTCCACTTTAAAATGGCTTCCAAAACTTGTGAAAGCGTGTATTCGCCTTTCACTAAATGACCACTTATATATTACTATTTTTGAAAAATAATATATATATCTGAATTTTACTTTTGGATATCGCTTTGTATGTCAACATCAAATCTACGAAATTGTCATTTTTTTCTTTTTAAACGATGTGCATCCCCTAATCATAAATTCTCGTGCATGCCGACTCGATGCAAACTAGAAACGGGAATATTTAAACCCTAATTAAGATGCTTAATGAGATTGCAAATTAATGTGAGATTTTTGCTTGAAGGTGTGTGAATTGTATTTATAAAATTTGAGGTATGTAAGTTGTCATTCCAGCCAAAAATGTGTCTTTTTTTTTAATCTTCGAAAGTGATTTAATGTCAAAGAGGTCATTTTCACTATGGTGATCGTGTTCTCTTATATCATTTGATATCCGCATCTTGCGGCTCGATTAATCTCCTGGATCTACGCAAATCTCCACGCCCGTGTTTATTGTGCCGATCTACAGAGTGATGGGCTAATGGTCATTCCAGCTGCAACTTCCTTCCTCCATTAACTTCATTTCTCCTTTTGAATTGTTAATATCCAGTTTCATGCATGAGCTGCGTGCAGTGTTAATTACAATTTTATGACTTATTTCTATGTGAATCGCATCCAATTGTGAATTTCAATCATTTAAATTCAAATTTAATATAATGCATGGACAAGAACTCGAACGTATATTTTTTGCAAATTATTAATTTGGGGGAAACTTCATACATAATCAACAAAATTCAGGGGTCGGGTAAAAACATTGTTCTAGGATAAGTTGACATTAACCCAAAATTAATTTGGAGCAATAGTGTCTAGGTTCATATGAAAGTTGAAAGAAAAAAACCAATGCTAGATAACCTAGTCTCGTGGGGCTTCCGAGCACAAATTGGATGCATTCGAGAAAGCGATTTCTTTCTTTGAGGGTATATTCACTCAAGCCCGTTTAGAGCGATCATTTTAAAAAAAATACGTCACATTGGTTAAAGTATAAGCATGCCTGCGCAAGGATTTTTAGACTCGATATGTGAGTTGATCCATATATAGTACGAAGCATTAGTTTGTTTCTAGATTTTTCAACAAGGGACGAGCTGAGCACGGTGTTGTTTAAAACCAAATCAAGCCAAACCCTAATAATGTTACAATTTGATAAAACTCAAATCAAACCAAATCATTTTACTCATTGAAATTGAGCCAAACAGTGACAAAAGAGACTTGCATTTTATTAAAAATTTTGCAATATTGCCATAATAGCAGGAATATCAATATGAAACAACTCTAAATAAAGTTCCACTTTTGTCATTATAGAATTGTATAAAGGTCAAAACGGTAAAATGGTAATAGAAAGATAAGATATTTTTTCGTTAGAAAATAATTGAAATGAAAAGATATTCTAAAATCTAGGTATTAACATAATAGTTAATACAATGAAAAACTCTAAACTGGTACACATATGACAATTTTATCAAAAACTATTTTTTTTAACCACAAAAAACCCAAAACTAGTACACCTATGATAAATTTACCCTAAACTAATATTTTAACCACTAAAAACCCTAAATTGGCATATTTGTGACAAATTTACTCTCTGTTAGTTTCCGTTAAATTGAATTAATACAAAAAAAATCACAAATTGGTATACCTGTGACAAATGGATGGTAAAATATAAAAATGGTACATCATTTAACTGTCGCGTGTCATTTAATAAAGCAATTTGATAGTAAAATTTAACGAAAACAAACTGAGGGTAAATTTATCACAAATATACCGATTTTGGGTTTTTAGTGGTCAAAAAATTAGTTCAGAGTAAAATTATTACAAATGTATCAGTTTTGAATTTTTTATGGTATTAACTATTAACATAATTATGAAAACTAGTGAAGGATGGCCTTGGTCAAAGATATTCAAGTGGCCGATCGGTTCGGTAAGTCCAATCAGATAGCAAAGTGGACAGTTATGGTCCCCAACGGAAATCTTTGCCTTGTAGTTGGATCCATTTCCCCCTCAAACCTTAGAGCCCTCCTTTGTCCTGAGGCCCATTTATCTTGTCAACAAAGCTTTCTTTAGTGATATTTCCAACCCCAAAAAAAATTAAAAAATAGATTTGTCTATGTACATACCGCAAAGCTACTTAATGTGTTATCACTATGGATACTAAAATCTTTTAAGGCTCTATTTATTTTGCGAAAAATAAATAATTTGGAAAGCATTTTTCTAAAAGCAATCACTTGTATCGTTTACAAAAAATGAATGAATGAAAAATATTTTTATCGCTCACGAAAATATTTAGATATAAATTGTTGTCGATAATGTAAATATTTTTCATTGACTAATTATTTTGAGTGATATAAGAGATCGGTTTTAAGAAAATATTTTTCAAATCATTCATTTTTCACGAAACAAATAGAGTCTAAATGTGACATTTTGAATTTCGACCCTTTTTGGGATTTAGGAAATGAACATTTCATCGATACACTTCTAATTAAATCTTGCTCAAAATTGATCACTTATGAGAGGATTAACCTTTAGGGAAAGGCTAATTAGGAATTTAGTACACACGATCTAAGAACTCGACCATGGTTTGACACTTCGACCATAAGGATTGACGAGAGGCAATTTTGAGCCATTATAGACCGATCAAGAGATGGTTATGGAACGATTTACCAATATTATACAATTGGATCACGGGTGATTCCGTTTGACCATTGTATGGATTGCAAACGACCTTAGGCCAATTTTTAATGATCGTGTCCTTCGGAACTTGTGATTTACCCTTTTAATTATATGCCAACCGAAGTCACCATGGCTTAAGTAAACTTAAACGTAGCTTGATATCGAATCATTCACGGGTCGACTACGCGTAACTCCTAAAAGTCGCCTATTAGTTTGAGATACACTAAAGTCATAATCGATCAATTTTGGCCATCAATTATAATCCGAACTTTGGTATCGAACTTTCAAGGATATCAAGATTAATCTATTAGATGTTGCCTCATTAAGCCCACTTAGTTATTGGTTCGCTTGGAAATTCTTGAAAAAGCGAAATTCGGACCGAAAATTGGAAAATGCCCTTTAACCCTTAAGTGTTTTAGGATCTCTTTGTTGTGTAGAAGGGCATTTTGGTCCTTTGTACCCTCCCTAGTGTGGCCGACCAGCATAGATAGATTTGCTCTCTTGTCTTTTGTTATTTTCTTGTTTGCCCTTGATTGGCTTGTCTTGGAAGATTGATTTGTGGTCTTTAGATCTTGACTTGGGGACTAAGGGGTGATCCTAGCCCTTCATTTTGGATAGAGCTATTAGCCCATTCTCTCTCTCCTCCGTTATTGTTAAACTAGCCATCACTCACACACACACACACACACACACACACTCTCTCTCTCTCTCTCTCTCTCTCTCTCTCTCTCTCTCTCTCTCTCTCTCTCTCTCTCTCTCTCTCTCGACCGTGAACTACTAGCCCTCACCACCACCGCACCACTGTGAACCACCACCTCCAGCCGCCGTGAACCGCCGCCGTGAACCGTCGCTGCCGTTCACCACCATCTTTCTCCCTCTCTCGTTTCGATCAGCCAACACCATCACCAACACCACCTCACCGTCGCCACTATCACTGACCAGCCACCCCCATCACGCCACCACCAGCACCATCTTGCCACCACTAGCACCACCACATGTGAACCATCACCTCTAACCCCCGTTCACGCTGTGAACAGCCACCGTCCGCCACTTGTGCCGCCGCTCACTACTTGCTAGTTGCTGCTCATTGTTGGCCTAAGTCAGCTTAGCTTAGTGGTAAGCAACTTTCTAAATCTTGATTAGATTGATAGATGACTTATGAATGTGGTTTAAGGTTTCAAAGCGTAACATATGCATTTAATTGCTTAAGTTCGTTTGTTTGAAATAAAACTGTTTTTGAAAATTTGTTTTCTAACTTTTCAGTGTTTGGAGGATAGAAAACATTTTCTATGAACTAAAAACAATAAACTTAGATCGGAGGAAAACAACTTCCCCTTCTGGCAAGAAGGAAATTACTTTCCCTAAACTACCAAACAAATGAAAACTAACAATTAGCCTTCAAAATAATTTCCATGGAAAATATTTTCTTTTATCATGAAATTTTTAACGAAACAAACACACCCTAAGATTCTATGAAAGATTCGTTGTTGAATAATGTTACATATCCCCATCATGTAATCATAAAAATACATTACCTAATTTAATTAGCTTGATGGGAAAGATACTATCTTGATATGGAATCATGATTAACGAAGCTCAACTTTGCATATACGTGCTCATGTATAGGGCGGTGCACGAGTCGTCAATCGCACACTGCAATCCTTAGATGACCCAAAGTGAAGTAATCCTAAGTGAAGGGATGACAGAAGTTATTTTTTTTTTGGTTGATCTGGTTCATATACAATCTCTTTTCTATTTCCTTCTGAATTCTTATTTCTATCAAACGGTGGATCGGGTTGGATTGAGGTGGTTGAAATGGATCCAACCCAAATTGATTCATTTAACCTATGTTGACCCATTTTATACAATACAATTTTGACAATTCATACTCAAATCCAAACGATATCTAACTGTTTACACTTAAATATGATCGAATCATCGATAAACACGTGCTTAGCACATGGGCATGAATAATTACTATTTGATAAACACGTGCTTGGCACGTGGGCATGAATGATACTATTTACTCTTAAATATGATCAAGTCATCGATAAACGCGTGCCTGGCACATGAGCATAAATGGTTACAAAGGAAATACGTGCCTGGTGTTTATCGATAACCGCAAAGAATGATGTCTGACCATCTTACGATGTTGCACCTTAGTGGTATCTACTCATTTATCGACACATTGAATTGTGGATATTGGCAACGAGCAAATGACAAGATGCTATATGAAGATCTTTAGAGATGCAAAAAACATAGTTATATGGTTGCCAGTTTAAAGAAAAGCAATCAGAAAGTAATGGAGCCATCGATATAAGAATATAGAGGCACGATTGTGAGACAGTTGAAATTAGGAAGAAATGGACGCACATTTTTTGAGGGGACAATTGCCATTTGAATATTAGACCATGTAATTTGAAAAACAACCACGGAGCAGTGTGATCGTGAAACAGTTATCGATGAGTGATCACCAATCACCACCAAACAAAATCGTGGAGGTAGTTGATGCTCATTTTTAGGAAGATAACCGTTTAAGAAAGAGAATCTAGGGATCGTGGATGAAGAGTGTTAAAGAACAAGAGAACATGGAGACAACCGAAGAAAACAACCCATAAAGGATACGATTGCTGAGAGCCGTCAAGAAGCAGTTACGACAAAACCATTATAAATACCGCTAGATGTTCAATCGAAAAAGCCTACCCCTGCACAAATCAAACAAATTTACTATCTTTCAGTATCTTCACTTTCATGTACTGAATTTTACTTTCCTAATTATAGCTCTTAGATTCACATCATCATTTAAATTCCGGTAAGTATCTCTATTCTGGGTGTTACGTTATCGATTAAATTCTAACATGATATCTCTACGTTCTTAAGCTTCGTCGTCAATTAAATTTCTGCAGGGTTTGTTTACGTCTAGTTTGTTTGTAATAATTACACTTTTTGGATCTTATCGTTGATTAAATTCCAACACGGTTTGAGTTTGTGTCACTCTATTCGAAGTGAAGTTTTGATTCCTTTATTTGTTTGGATATTTTCTATCCGAAATCACCATAGGACCCGATCTCCTCTAATTAAAAGATGATGAACTACTTTTAGTGAAGGATATTTTATCACGGGAATACTTCCTGCGAAACATTTATTTGGCATGCCTAGTGAGACTAGTGTGGTTGATTTGAGAAGATATGATGATGCGTATGAGGAATCAACTTGATCCTGGCAATACTACTGGTAATCGTTTGCCCCCATGCCCTACTGTTGAGAGAGTAGGACGTGCCGAGTCTTCAACTGCACAACTAGTAGCATATCAGTCAAAGTGGAGATGTCGATATCCCAAGGCAACTCACTAACGAACAGAGAAGATAATTGGAGCCGAGCCCAGTCATGATGGCTACTACGAGGAGGCTCCTTGAGAAACATCATAACGAATCAACTAACCACATGATGAAGTACCTTGATGATGTAATCAAGCTGTTGATCATCAACATCCTCCATGAGTTTGCAAGTGGACAAGGAACTTCGAATAATTCTATTCAAATGCAAACTAATCATCCAAATCCGATAGTTTCCAAATATGTTCCTTCACCTACTACTACTCAAATCACATTTGGTTTTGTCGTATAAGTAATGCCACCTCAATTGCCGCTTAGGATTTTGCAAAGGGATGAAACCATTAGTACGACCTAGACCTATGAGTCAACACTTGCCAATGTGGCCAACTTGCTTAATCCAGTTCAAAGCAACATGGATGCTAACAATGGCGGTAATGTGGTGAATCCAACCACTCAACAAAGCCCGTTGGCACTGAATATGGGAAATGCATAGCCAACTATGGCGACACCCCAACCTAGCATGGCACCCGTCCAATATGGGCCTAATGTCGTTGTAAATAACCATGGCGGACCGCTGATTCCACCTAGGGGGCAAGATACACTACAATATGTTCCACAACCGTTACCACAGCCAATTGCACAACCACCACCACAATACTATCCAGAAGCATTACCACAACCATTTCCACAATCACAACTATAACCAACTCCACAATCGGCTCCACAGTATTTAGCACAACCCATGCCACAACCTATGTCTAGAGCATAACCTGCTGCTATGCCTCTTGTCGTAACTGATGATGAGGCAGTATGGGTATGATGTGGGACATGTTACACTTGTATACAGAAAGCCGTATCCAGACTGGATGGATACAATACCTTACCCGAGAGGTTTTAAGATACTTGAGTTCAACCTCTTTTCTAGGGAAGATGATCAATCGACATTGGAACATGTTAACGAATCTATTGCAATATGTGCCGATGCAACTCATGGTGATTGAAGAAAAAAAAACTCATGGTGATTGTTAGGCATTAAGGTTGTTTCAACTATCATTGTAAAAATCGCTTTCATTTTCCGATTTAAATTAGGATGTGATTTAGTTTATTTCCTAGTTTAAGTTAGACAATATCTTACCTAAGATAGTGGATTTTTAATTACGAATTTAATTAAAAAAATACCAAAAACATCATCTTAGGATAAATTAGATTTCTTTCCTAGATAAGATTGCACGTTTAAATAATGGCATTTATTTATTTGTAATTTTTATATAAAATACTCAAAAATATCATATGCATGTCGTATAGTTTGCATGTTAGGTTTAATGAATTAGAATTGCATGACATATAGGTTAGTTTTCATTTTAAGATAAAATAAAACCCCAAAAACAATTGAATCTTTGGTGTGTTTAATTCCATTTCTTTCTTACAACTTATTTATTGTTTTGCTCTTCTTGAGTGTTACATTAATGATTGCAAACCCGCATAATAATCTTACATGTTAGTAGCTAGGTTTAAAATTAATCCAAGTTGCCTGCAAAATATTTTTGAAAATAAAAGAGAAAAGTACCAAAAGAGCATTAGAAATATCTAGTGTAATCAAGTCCCCGAATCCATTTAATCTCTGGTTTGTAGAAGTAAAGTACACTTCCACAATTTACTTGGGTTTCTAATCGATCGACCAAAAACTGATTAGTGGCGGCTTCAAAATGAAAATGACTTGCATGCTAAATATTGAACCTAAGTTGCGAATTGTTATGGGTTTGGGAGAGCCCAAACTAAGTGTAAGTTTAGTAATCCATTAACTAAACCCTAAGTGGTTCACCTTTTGGAAAGGTCGCAAAAAACCTATCTTAGGCAGAAATCAAACATAGGATATGGTAAATGTTATTCAGTCTTGACTTTTATGCTATCAACCAAACGTAACCTTAGGCATACCAAGTCCTAGGATGGAAAACTTCGAGTAGCTTCAAAACCTGAGATGAAAAACTCTAGGTAGTTCCAAATTCCTACGATGAGAAACTTCAAGCACCTTTCTAATCTGTCAACGAAGCCCTGAGATGAGAAACTCTAGGTAGTTTTTATCCATCACTAAAATCCTGCGATGAAAAACTGAGGGTACCTATCTTGGAAGTCCAAAGTAAGTGATTACAATTACATATTCTATCTTTGCATTTGCATTTGCATTTTCTATCACATTTTAAAAAATGTGGATAAACTCATTGAGATTTGTCTTCCCAACAAAAAGAGTCATTATTTTGCATTACATTCAAGAACAAAATTTAGGTATCATTTATGTTACACCCTATGACGTCACATGCAACGCATGTCTTTTCAAATTATCTTTTAATTTATTAATAGCATGCGGAAGCACAATCACATTTTACATCATCCCCAACAAGAAATCGTACGAGTTTAATTATATATATATATATATATATATATATATATGCATCTTTCTTATAATAATATCAGCAGCTATTGACTTGTTACAACATTTAAGCAAAACACAACAAAAAAACATAGTCTTATTTAGAGGGTCGGGTCAACTAGCGCCACTACTCCCACATTAGCCCAAAAGTGAGTCCCCATCCAACTCAAGGTTTGATGGCCTCAGGCATCATCTTGTCCCGTCTATCGTCTTATCCAGAGGACCATCCTACAAACTAAAAAATAAAGAAATGAGCCGAAGCCCAACAAATGAAATATTTAGTCTTAAGTTAGAATAATCATCTTACTACTTCACTTGGTATCAACAAAAAGGAGTGCATTAGTATATGCATGATCTTATCATAATATGCCAACAAAAACCAATAGCATTACATAACAATGTTCATTCAAATGCAAACAAAATACATATTATTTCATGATGCGTATATGCCACATTGTAGATCATCATTACACACATGTGAAATCATACTTGTTACTGGCCAGGACCATATCGACAAACGAGGCATCATCACCTCTAACTCATGGGGGACGTAATCAATCATCCCTTTTGCCATGCCTCGTCCCATTCATCACGGGTATCCTCTACATTAACGAGGATAAATATACCACTATACATCCGCATAATAATGGCTATTTCTTAACGTCGTACCATGATTATAAAAGTGATATCATACCATGACTATACGAGTCATGTCATACCTTGGCTACAAAAGCCAAGTCATACCGTGATTATGAAAGTAATGTCATAATATGATTTCTTGTCATCTCAACTTTATAGAGAACCGTCATAAACGGTAGAATATCTAGCTAACTCTAAACTCTTATCCACATACTCATACAAGAAAATTCGCTCAGTGGCGAATAAGTTATGGCAAAGGTCTTAATCACATCATTCACATGCAATTCATAACAATTGCCATGTTCATCACAATAATCTGCCATTTCTCATGCAAATAATGATAAACATTCATTTACATGCACTTCCATACATATACTCTTCTTCCCTTATTATTTGGTCACACATTTATCAACGTAATGAAGTACATTAGTCACTCATCAAACAACATGTGGTCATACTCAATAAATGGATATACTCAGAAGATAAGTGAATACCTTCAGATTCGGAAATTATATATACTCAGGTTCATAAATTAAATATATTTAGATTCAGAAAGTAAAAATACTCAAGTTCATATATAAATCTATTGATATTTAGAAAGTAAAATCTACTCAGGATCATAAGTAAATAGATTCAAATTTAGAAAGTAAAATCTACTTGGGTTCAGAAGTAAACAGATTCATATTCGGAGAGTAAAGTCTGTTCGGGTTTAGAAGTAAACAGATTCAGATTCAGAGAGTAAAGTCTACTCGGGTTCAGGAGTAAACAGATTCAGATTCAGAGAGTAAAATCTACACGAGTTCAGAGGTAAATAAGATTCATATTCAGAGAGTAAATTTTACGAGCGATGGTTAAGTTTGAATTTACAAATATGACTTTTCCAAGTTCAGATTCACCATTTCCACTTACCAAATGTACCATACTCTAAGAAAAACAATCAATCACCTTTTAAACATGCATGAGACTAGCAAGACGAATTCAACAATCACTTCAAGGATGAGATTTCCAAGTTCAGATTCAACAATTTCACTTGCCAATTATATTACACTCGGAGAAAACAAATCACACACTTTTTGAACATGTACGAGGCCAGCCAAACGAATCCAACAATCACCATATCCACAACATTATATCACATCAAAATGGCATATCTCAACCATCTAAGCTTAAAAGTGTTAGGTAAATTGAACTAACTTAAAATCTAGAGTCTTCATTTACTTCGCGCAAAATCTGAACAACCCAAAGTTAGAATCACCTTGTAGATCTTGGATCTGAAAGTTTTGAAAGTAGAGTATTTCTCTTTGATAGCTTTGAGGGTGAAAAAGAGTTACGGCCTAGATATTTTCCTCTAATGTTACCCAGTTTTAAGTGGTGTATAGGAGTAGATTGTAGACGGAAGAGTGCATGTAATTATGGGTGGTCAATTCTCACTCAATCTACGGCTAAGTGTGAATAAGTTGGTGTATAATGCACCCATGTAATGATTGCTTAACTTTCTAGGTGTCACAATTAGCAATATGGTCTCATTTTAAAAGAACACTTGGCCATGTATGCTTCATTACAAGAACATGTGGCAATATTTCACTTAATTGATGGCCAAATGGGAGAAGAATTTGATGACTAATGCCTTATGGTGGTGACACTTAGTCCTTAGGTGTCAAGTAAGCATGAGTCTCACCTTGAAAGAGACGCATGGCTTTACATGTATTCTTAGAAGGGCATGTGAGTATTATGTGTCAAGATTAAAAGTCTTGACATGCAAGGATAACACAAGTAGCTCTCATGCTATCTAAGGAAAACAAGTGGCTTTCTAAGAATGATTAAAAAATAATATTGTGAGAAGTACTCCTCCCATGGCCAAATAAGTGTCTCTATTAATGTATGTACATTGTGATTAGTATTAGTTAACTAGGATTAAAAATAAGGTAGCCCATGACAGTTGAATTCACCAAAATTATACCGAATGCCAAGAAAGTCTTGCTTTAGTAAATTCAAACTCGTTAATCATATAATTGCGAAAGTATCCATCGCCATTGACAATTAACATCACTCTAATCATCATTGTATACGTTGACGTTTCTCAATTTATATTCGAACTCAAGACGATTATGTTTGCGGAAAAAAAATCGTCTTCACGTTTTAACATTTTAACTAAGATTTCTACGTGTCCACCCAATTTCTAAACTAAATAATGCTTAACTTTATAACCTAAATATTATTATTGGACACCGAAAATTCCTAATGTCACACAATATTATTATAAAAAATCTAGGTGTCACAATTTATCTTTGAATGAAATATTTGCGAGCTCACCTTCAAAGTGTTGGTTTTTCTGCGAAACATGTTTTTGTGAGAAAATATGCGTAGGTAAAGATAATTCAAAAATTGCAACGGAAGTAAAAACCTATTTCGTGTATCTCCAAAGGATTGCTCGTGCATTAAGCACTTAGAAACGAAGAGGAGGGCTAATCTCATTACCCTTGTACTATGCCCAAAGCAATGTGGTTATGATATTCTTTAGTTTCAACGAATTTGGTTATGATGTTCTTCAGTTCCAACCCCACAAACGTCGGACCTCTAGTTCAGATACACCATCAATCACACGTCAAACGTTGGAGAGAATTCCAGAGTTCACCACTTCAATTGCGCTAGCAATTGTTCTTTTGTGTGTGTTGATCATTTTCGAAAAGGTCACTTTCTCTTTATTAGTCTTAGATCCAATTTATTTGAATCAATTCGGCCATTAACTCTGAAACCGTTTTAGAGCATTAATTCGACCATTGCCTCTAAACTTGTCTTAGAGTCTAAATCTGAACATTGATTTTGAAACCGTTTCAAAGCAATAATCTATGCATTAATTTTGTAACCATTACACAATATTATTCTTGCATTGACTTTGTAACCGTTACAGAGCATTAATTCGGCCATTAAGTCTAAATTTGTTTCAGAGTCTGAATTTGAATATTAATTCTGAAACTGTTTCAGAGTCTGAATCTGAACATTGATTCTAAAACTATTTCAAAGCAAAATCTGGTCATTAATTCTGTAACTATTACAGAATATTATTCTGGGCATTAACTCTATAACCGTTATAGAGTATTAATTCAGCCATTAAGTCTAAACCTGTTTCAGAGTTTGAATCTAAACATTGATTCTGAAACCGTTTCAGAGCAATAATTTGGGCATTAAATCCTATAACCATTATTGAGTTTTATTCTGCGCATTAACTCTGTAACCGTTAAACAGTATTAATTCGGCCATCAAGTTTGAACCCATTTGAGAGTTTGAATATGAACATTGCTTATGAACTCATTTAAGATCACTAATGTAGGCATTGATTCTCAACTTGTTTCAGATTATTAATCTTCAGCTCGACTCAATCTCTTTGCCATAATTGCAAACACATTTGCAATATAATCTCTCACGTTCAAATGTTATTCTGAATTGGTCATGGTTTGTGACATTCCTAGGATCATCACTGAGTTGGCAGTAAGACTTGTATTAACACATTAGTACTTCCAGGAGAACTAATTGTCTTGTGATATCTCCAGGTCTTACAAACTAGGAGCGACATCTAGCAATATGTCATGGCTATCCAGATAGTGTGTATGTTTTAAGAACATAATGAACCTGTCAGCTTTGGCTACGATGTAATTCAATTCTTCTGTCTTACTGTGTCCCGATTGAACAAAGGCCATGGAATTTTTTGTCAGGCCACCAATTTGATCATATGCACAAACCTAATTGACATGGAAGCGTTAATGTTCGCACTTGTGAACCATAGTCATCTAACATACAAGTCAAGACCGTGCCTCAGATCTAAGGATTATTTACATAAAACCAAAGCACAAACAATTAGTCATTGACCCCGCTAAAAGCTTCCATATTACTAATCGTGCTGTGCATGTCATGTTCAATGAACTTTTCTGATACATGCAACTGTGTTCTAACTAGGGTATCACAATACTCAATGACTTGTGATTCATCATTCCTTTAGGTATCAAATACTTAGTGGTGAAGCTTGATAACACACCAATCTCAAGATCATCAATATACTCTCAATGATCCATCGATCGGAAACAAGTTAAAGACTCAATATAACTGTAAACATGTCACACATATTCTTAACACCTTAAGAATAAGTTCAGTCGCAAATGATCTCATGAAATCATTCATATATATGGGACAATGAATGAATACGTCTTTGCTATTAAACAATTGAAATCCCTAAGATGTAACTATTACATGGTTGCTTTAGGGCATATAGCCAACACAAAGAGAGGTAGCTATTGTGTGACATTCCGAAATTCCACCAATTGGAATTTATTGAATAATTGAGTTTTATGAGATGTACTC
The DNA here is from genome assembly GCA_031216235.1 of Syzygium jambos. Lineage (NCBI taxonomy): Eukaryota > Viridiplantae > Streptophyta > Magnoliopsida > Myrtales > Myrtaceae > Syzygium > Syzygium jambos. Next base: position 22,633,650 of record CM062225.1, read on the forward strand.
GCAGTAGATTCTCACCCGGAATTGATCATTCCCGGGAATGCTAATCATTAGAGAAAGGCTAATAGGGGAATTAAATTCGCGCAACTAAAGGAAATTCGATCGTGAATGGATTTCGACCATTAAATCGCAGAAGTGATATTTTGAACCACTGTTGGCCGATCCAAGGATAGTTAGGGGTCAGTTCGCCATTGTCCTAGTAGTGGATCGCGGGTGATTTCGTTGGACCACGAAACGACTTGACGAATGATTCCGAAATTATACCGAACGATCGTACCCCTCGGATCAAGTGATTGATCTTCGCGATTTTAATGACAACCGAGGTCGTCACGTACCGAACGAACTTATACGTGACTTGATTCAGTATCAGTCATGAGTCGATTTCGTGAATTTCCCCAGCAAGCCGCCTGTTAGCTCGAGAAACGCTCGAGTTGCGTTTAATAGAATTTAATTATCGAAATTTTGCCCAAATTGGACACCGGAAAATTAGGAAGTCACGCCGGAACGTTAGGACGACGTTGCACGTGACACGTGTGAATTTTTGGTGCACTTAAATCCTTCGGAAAAATTCGATTTGGGCAAGAAACGGAGAATTGGACCATTTTACCCTTGAGTATTAAGGAAGGGGTAGTTTTGAGGGCAAGGGGCAATTTGGTCATTTTGCGGAAAAAGGGGTCAAAACTTGAAGATAAAGCCAAAGACCCATTTCTCTCTCATTTCTCTCCCCTTTTGATCGTGAAACCCCCCCTTGCCGTGAGTTCCCTTGGCCGATTCCTCCTCCACGCCGCCGCACGATCGCCGCCGTTCGTACGCCCGTTGGACCACCGTCGTCGCCGATCCGCCGTCCCCTTCACCTCACGCCCCATCCCCACCTAATCGTGATTCTCTCTCTCTTTCCATCTCTGGCCGTGAACCCTCATAGCCGCCGTGGATACCGCCGCAAGCCGCCGCTCGCCGATAGTCGCCGCCGCCGCAAGCTTTCGTCGGATTCCAAGCTTTACCACCGCTTTTGTTCTAGCCGAGAGAGTCTAGAACTAGGTAAGTTGTGATCTAAACCTCGCCTAGTAGATCGGGTTGTTTCGGGTATAGGTAGACGCGGGTTGTTGTGATTTTGTGGGCTAAGTTGAATTTCGGGCCATGGGTTTGAATTCCGAGAATTTTGGTGAAAATTTAGGGGCCGATCAATGCTGTGATTTGGGGTTTAGTGTTCTGTGGCGTGCTGTTGGGTACGAGAATGGTACCGTTGAGTCCGGCACGGAGTTTTATGTAAGTGTCGTGAAGAGTCGGAAGTGTGATTTTGTGGTTTTGGGTGCAGAAATTACTGTTCACGAGCTGTGGGGTTACTGTGCACTGTGCTCTGGTGAGTCGTTTGATGCGTGATTGGTGCCGTTAGGTCCGTCTTGGAATTTTATGAAAATCCCGTGAAGGGCTGAAAATGATTTGAAAACATTTGAACAAAGAAAAATGTTGTTTTATGTGAAAATGTGCTTTTGTGTGAAAATGGTGATGTGGTGAAATGTGGGGTGCAAGTGTGTGCACGGAATTTGAGGCAATGGCATGAGAAAGCGAATTGGGATCAGGCCGAGTATTATAAGCTCGGGCAGCGATCACGTAGGTCTGTTGCATTTGGTATAGGCTGAGGCTCGAAAGAGCATGATTGAGTTCGGTCCGAGGCACGATCAGCTCGGGTGAGACCGGGATTAGACCGAGGCATTATAAGCTCGGGTTCCGATTATGTAGGCCTTTCGCATTTGGCGTGGGCTGAGGATAGTGTGAAAGTGGGATCGGACCGAGGCGTGTGATGCTCGGGGCGCGATCGAGGGCCGAGGCGTGTTTACGCGGGCCGAGAAAGTGGAGGTGGAATGTAAGTGTGTTGAGTAGGTTGGAAACGTGGCATGTTCGTTGTGTGCGCGATATGTGAAAAGTTCGTATGTTGTGTCATGTGTTTCAAAATAAATTTTTTATCAGTGAACTATTGTGCAGGCTGCGTGTATCGAGAGTCCAGGTATGTGTATTCGTATGTTCTGTGGTGATTTGATTGGTCGTGTGTTTATCTATGTCTGGAATAACGTGATAGCCTAGGTAGGGTTTAGGTTGCAACTTATTGAGAAGTGTCTCATGGTTGTATAAACCAAACCATTTAAGATCCCCCGCCTGAGCGATGGATAATCCGCCGCCGCCACCAGAACATGTTGGAGTCCTCAGTGGATGGGACGGTACAAGGGGACTCAAACTCAGAGGACGAGGAATCAACTCAGAATGGATGCCTAGCAAGGGGCGTAGGGGTTAAAGTATAAGTGAACGGATTAACTTTTTGAGGAGCACCATTTTTGGGTACTAACGGGTTCAGGTCATTGACTTACGGTGTGTTGGGTTATTGTAAGGCGGTGGGCACGTTTATGTTGGATGTTTTTGTAAGGTTGTAAATATTTTGGTATAAGTTTGGCTATGAGAAATAGAAATGTATATTCTCCCTTATTGCTTCCCCAGTTTCATATTGTCCGAGATTAATTGTGGCATCCGCTGTGGTTGTAAATCTCTGACGATTAAGTGAGGTCGGCGACTAGCCTGGGATGTCGCACTAATCGACCAAGTAAGGGGTGTCGCGTGCCCGGTAGGGTTCGGGGCGTGACATATTGACACCTAAATTTTGGCAATCCTCATTAGTTATTCATTGCATAAGAAAACTAGGACTCAATACCGACTTCTAAACATAAGATCATTAACATAATATGCATTTGCATTGTAGATGTTAGAATTATTTTCATTGGTCCACATAAATTTTTGTTCGATCGGTCCGGTTATGACTTACCTAAAATTAGCCCAATGTGCTAGATCAATTTGGACTTAGGAGGGAGATTAGGCCCTAAACTCACTTGAATTTCTAAGACCAAGTTCGTCCTGTTGAGGAAAACTCCTAATGAATTTTGAAGCTGACAAAACTTTCTATGTGTATCTTGTGAATCTGACATGCATTCCATTCCAGGTTAATACATTCTGGAAGTTCAGAAGGAAATATCTGACTTTACAAGTTTTTAGACTAAAAGTTCATACTCAGATATAAGATATTCAAACTTTACCATAAAAGTCATTCAGACTCTAATTTTGAAAGACTCAAATTTTACCGAAGACCTACACTGACTCAAGTTCTGAATGTAAAGCAAGAATTAGAAATTCTTCGGACGTAGAAATTATGTAGATGCAGATGCTGAAGTTTTTCAGACGCAGAAGCAAAACTCATTCAGAACGAATTACAACAGCTAGTAATTTGGCATAGATTTCACAAAAGGAAAGTTTTGATTGACTCAATCTTAACCAAATTAATTGACAATCAAATATTATGACAAGTATGCATTATAACAGATAAAGCTCTACTTATGGAAACCAAAATTCTGATTGTATGGGCGACCAGAATCAGCGGGATTCAAATTTTGTCATCCAACGGCTACTTAATCCATTTTATACAAATCTGTCCAAGATGAAGATTGGAAGATGATCCTCTGAAGACTGTTCAACGGCTAGTTTGGTAGTGGAGGAGTATAAAAGAGGACCAATGAGAAGCAGGAGGAAATGAACGAAATCGAGAATCAACAAGTCCAAAGTCTAAGCATGCCCCAATCCTTTCTCTTGGGCAAAAGGACACTATTGATGCTATAACTTGTGTACGAAGATCACTTTGGTGCCATAACTTTTTTTCAGATCACTTTAGTGCCAACTTTTTTTGAAAAACGATCACTTTAGTGCCAATGCTGACATGGCCGTCGGAAATCTGACATGGCTCTTTTTTTATTAATTTCCGATGCTGACGTGGCTAACCGGAAATCTGACCTATGAGAAACAGGAGGAAATGAACGAAATCGAGAATCAACAAGTCCAAAGTCTAAGCATGCCCCAATCCTTTCTTTTGGGCAAAAGGACACTATTGGTGCCATAACTTGTGTACGGAGATCACTTTGGTGTCATAACTTTTTTTCGGATTACTTTGGTGTCAACTTTTTTAAAAAATAATCACTTTCGTGCCAATGTTGACATGGCCGCCGGAAATCTGACGTGGCTCTTTTTTTTATTAATTTTCGATGCTGACATGGCTAATCGGAAATCTGACGTGGCTCGCCGGAAATCTGACGTGGCTCTTTTTTTGGCCGAAATTTTAGCTGGAGTCACTAAAGTGATTTTTTTTCTCCGATTTTGGCACCAAAGTGATCCGAAAAAAAGTTATGGCACCAAAGCGATCTCCGTACACAAGTTATGGCACCAATAGTGTCCTTTTTCCCTTTCTCTTGTCTTTCTTGAGCAAAACATTAAGATCTTGAGGGATGCTTTGTAAGAGTGATTGTGTGAGATAGAGAGTTCTATCATACACAAAAGTGCTGTCACTCAGAATCTGTAATTCCTCTTGATTACATAGTGAAATCCAGCCAATAGGCTGTCAGCGTGAGAGAGTGGATGTAGGCTTGCTATAAGCCGAATCACTATAAACTTGTGCGCAGTTTTTCTATCCCTTATCTCTTATTTTACATACTGCACATCAAGAGCACTGTTTATATAAACTGTTTTGAATCTGAATTTCATTCAAACTCAACTGTGGTCAATCATTTCCGTTTAAATTGATCAAAATTGTTTAAGATCACCTATTCACCTTCCTCTAGATGATCCTTGCTAGCTACATCATGCATGACCCGAAACAAGGATACACGAGCAGATTTAAAGAGGCAAAATAAGGAAAGAAATCACAGCCAGCCAAGAGAAGGAGTCAGTCCAATATTTTTCCGTATATAATGGACTCACGTATGAAGGTGTGGCAAGTGAGGCAAGATCGGTGAATTTTGGCAAGATATTGAGTGGGGTTGGGCAAGGAAAGAAATAACATATAAAGAGAAAATAAGGAAAAGAATCAAGACATTTGTGGTAGGTAGGGCTGCTGGAATTAGCTGGCCATGAAATAGTATGGAAAGTGAGCGAATTTGGGAAAGGAAAAAGGGAAACAAATCAAGAAAAGCCGTGAATTAAAGGACAAGAAAAACTTCACTTGCTTAATGGAGACCTGGATGATTTTTTATTAAGATGCTTCTTCGCGAATTCTAAAGGGAGACGCAACTCCCTCGCAGACAGACATCAACCGCGAGCACCCACATTCATTTTTGACCAGTTTACTCACGGTTTTGCTCTCTCAAGATTGAGGCGAGAGACCGAGCAAGAAAGGAGGCGCGGGTCCAGCACTTATACGAATTATCTCTCTTGACGTCCTTCATCCGGGCGGTTCCAACCACTAGCAGCGGTTGCCACCGTACTCCTCCTTGAAGGTCCTACACGAGCAGCACTTCGAGGAGTCCTCCTTCCCGGCTCAAAGCGTCCGTCCTCTTTAATTCGTTGTTCTCCTGTCACACCCGCCGTAGCCTCACTGTCGCTGCTCGTTTCCACCACCCGTCGACGGTGAACACCCCTTGCTCTCGTTCATTTCAGTTCGGTACACTAATTTAGGTAATTTCTTAAACTCGCATACTTTAAATGTGCGATTTGCCTAAATTAGAGTTACTTTATTCTAACCTTGATATGGCATATGATCTTAGGTGTATCCCAAATAGGAAATTTCCTCGTTGCATATAATTGAGTTTTTGATCTTAAGGCCTAAGATTGGATCCAATTACCTTTGTTTCCTATTTTGGATGTGGTGAATATTTAATTATGTGGGTTTATATATTGCATGTCATTAATTTAGGAAATATTTTTATTATGAAAATACCAAAAAAAAATTGCATTGCATTATTTACGATAGATTAGTTTCCTAATTAAGAATTTCCTATTTTAGGAGCAATGTAGTAATTTAGTAAATTGCCTAATTTAAGTTAGGTCATTATATACTGCAAGTAGTTTATTCCCATTTTAGCTTTAAAAGAAAAATTATAAAAAATAACATGCATAAAGAATTAATTTCATAAATCACTCGTCGTCGTCATATCCACGTCATAATATCCATTAGGGGTGTGCAACCGGATCGGGTTTACCCGGAAACCGGACCGGCCCACCCGAAAAACAGGTCCGGGTACCAGTTCTTGTTAGAACCGGTTCGGGAACCGGTTCCATTTTTTTGGAACCGGTTAGAACCGGTCCGATTTCCGGTTTCAAGTAAAAACCGAACTGGACCGGTTTTAGAACCGGTTTTTAAGATAATGTAAAAAAAAAACCCTAAATGAATATCACGTTGCCCTAACTCTCTTCTCTCTTCGCTGCTCCCCTGTATCACTTCTCTCTTCGCCGCTCCTCTGTTCTCTCTTCGCCGCAAGATCACGTTCGCTTCCCCCGTCCGGCTCTCACCTCTTCGCCGCAAGATCACGTTCGCTTCCCCCGTCTGGCTCTCACCTCTTCGCCGCAAGATCACGTTCGCTTCCCCCGTCCGGCTCTCACCGATCCGTGAGTCCTCCGTTCCCTCAGTCTTTCTTCTTCGTCTTTGTTGCAAGGTTAGATGGTTTCAAGCTCGAGCTCCGAATCTGTTCTCGTGTTGGGGAAATGTTCGAGTTCGAGTTTGAGGTTTTGCGTTCGAGTTCGAGTTTTTTTGTTGACATGTAATTATGAGTATCTTATTTACCCAGGAATCGTCAATTTCAAGTTCAAGGATTTTGAAGCTGCTGTTGCGGACTTATCTACATGTGTTAAGCTCGATAAGGAGAACAAATCTGCATATACATATTTTTTTTGGTGGTGTGGTGGTGTGGGCACTCCCTCTTTCAAGTTTCAACTGTCTGTCGATTCTCTTCGGGCGCGCGCACTTGTCCCAAGTAAGATGATTTACGATTGTTCATCCCTTCTCTTCTTGCTTCGCATCTCGGCCTCTTGTTTCAATTGTTGTTGTCTCTCACTGCTTGATTGATCCGGCTGCCTCTATATGCCCTTCGCTTCTCTTTCCATCTCTCGCACATCACCTGTTCGACTGAATTACCCCTTACAATGAACTACGCCCAATAAAGATGCATATACATATTTGGTTTGTCCTATTTTTGAAATATCCGTATTATTTGATTCTGGGTATGTTGAATTCTTTCTTGTTGCCGACGCCTTATTCCTCGGTGCACAACAACTTGGTCATTATCTTCAGAAGCTGAGAACCCACTGATAATATTTGCCAAGTTACGGTTGAAGTACCTTAAGACCTCAGTTTTGGACCCTGAGATAAAGACTTTGAGTTTTCCCAGCACAATGGTGGAAGTAGATAGGATGACAATAAAGCCACTTTTTTGTCTTTTGTAATCCTTCGTATCTATGCAAGGTAATGTAGCTTGTAGCTGTCAATTTAGGCTTTGTTTTTGGCTAGTTGATTGGCATAGACTAGCTGGATTGTAAACTATCTGAGCACTTTTGGTGAGAGAAGTAGTATTTCATCAAAGAAATTTTGTTGAGCTCTTGCTGAGTTGGAGAATCTTGTCATTATTTTTTTATGGATAGTGGTTTTTATTATTCATCTTTTATTTTGAATCGTTTCATTACTACATATATTATTTTGCTAGAAAAAAATGAAACCAGAAAAAAAGAAAAAAAAACAGGTTCTCGGGTAGACCCTGAAACCGGATCGGAAAAACAGGGTCGGTTCCAAAACAGGGTCCAGGGAAAACATGGTCAGTTTCAGGTTCCAAAATTTGGGAACCGATTATAACAGGGTTGGTTTCAGGTTTCAGGTCTGAACCCAACCCACCCTGGAACCGATCACCCCTAATATCCATGTCATTTAGTGAATATATGCCTAGGTTCATATAAATCTAATTGCATATTAAATTAGTTCATAATGTCAGAATTTGTTTACATTTAAATAATTCATGTCACGTGTCATTAGTTTAAGTTAGAATTACTTAGACATAACTTAGATTAAAATTGCATCACATGGTTTGGGAAAAGTGTCAAAAAAGTTCTAAACCTTTTGCATTGGTGCTAATTTAGTTATAAACTTTTTTTTTGCGCCAATTCAGTTCTAAACCTTTTGCATTGGTGCCAATTCAGTCCTAATCTTGTTATGATGACAATTCGGTCCTAAACCTTTTTGTATTTGTGCCAATTCAACTCTAAACCTTTTATTTTTGTGTCAATTCAATCATTCCCGCCAATTTTGGTTGGATTTTGTTGACGTGGACATTGACTGGCATGGACAACTTTAATAATATTTTAATATTTTATTGAATTGCCGGTTTGGCGATCGGCTGAAGGAAGGAGGGAGGGGAGGGGAAAAAATATTCAAAAAAATATTAAAATATTGTTAAAGTTATCCACGTCAGCGTTGGTGACCAGCCGTCGGTCGACTAGCGTCTATGTCAACAAAATTAAGCCAAAATTGGCCGGAAAGACTGAATTAGCACAAAAATAAGGTTTATGACTGAATTGGCACCAATGCAAAGGTTTAGGATTAAATTGGCATCAATAAAACGTTTAGGACTAAATTGGCACCAATGCAAAAGGTTTATGACTGAATTGACATCAAAAAAAGGTTTAGGACTAAATTGGCACCAATACAAAAGGTTTAGGACTTTTTTGACACTTTTTACTTTTATAAAAAAGAATAAAAACCCCAAAAGAATTAAACGTCATTGCATTTATAAACCATGTTAAAGACATGCATACAATTTTAAATTAACAGTCTTGCTGAACACTTGGGGCATTACCATAATGAAGTCATGCTTTACTTAATGTACTGAGGTTTTTGCCTATTTTCCAGCAATTTATTTATCACTTTGATTTATTGAGTGTTACATTATTTGATTGCATTCTCGCATGACAATCTCTCGTAGCTTAATGGTTTAAGCTTAAAATTCACCAAGACTGCTTGCAAATGTATTTTTGAAAATAAAGATAAAAGGTACCAAAAGAGTATTAGAGCATATCCAAGTTCCCGTCCCGTATATATGATATCTTTGGTTCGCAGAAGTAAAGTGTATTATCCATACTTTACTTAGTTTCTAATTGACTCGTAATAGATTAGCGGTGGCTCCTAAATAAATAAAATCGCATGCTAAATTAATCAAAATCCCAAAGTTATTATTGGTATGGATTTGGGAGAGTAACTCTTTGGCTTAGTAACCCATTAACTTTGCCTTGGTGGTTCATCTTTGGGAAAGTCGCAACAGAAATGCCAGCTGGGATCGGACCACGACCTTCTATGCGCCGAAAGAGAAACAACTTTACTTTGATAGATTAGGTGAACAAGGCCATTGCGATTAATGTGTTTCTGTGCATGTCATAATTTATGCTACATCTGCTGATGCATAAGCTCGTTTTGATGGAGAACTTAACCATAATAAGATGAAGATCTTATATCCTGTAAGGTGTTCTCCTGGAAAATTCACTCTGAGCAAGAGTGTGCACCTTTTTAATTAAAAAACAAGGCCAAATTTATCTGTGAAAAAGCCATAAAAAATTTTCAAACTATATCCACTGTGATATATTTATCATAAATTTTTTCTTGTGACATAAAAAACTCCAAACTTAACCTACGAAACAATTTACCCTCAATCAAAGTTTTGTTAGATGATTTTTCAGCCAAAACAACGTCATTTTTATTTTACTTAAGTTATGTGTCATGTCAATGGTGTTTGTTTTCTAGCGTCCATATAAGTAGATTTTTAACTGTTTTTATGGATAGAACTTTGACGAAAGGTAAATGTGTCATACAGATATAATAGAATATGTCACAGTGAATATAATTTATGATTTTTGATAACTTTTGTTTAATTTATCACGAAATTTAAGTACACAATTTTTTCAGCCTATTAAAATACGTCTTCGTTTATTTATGTATCCCCAACAATGTTATGCCAACCTAGTTTTGTGATTATGACATGCCCCCGAAAGCAAATCACCTCCCCCGGTCTCTTTCAGGTCTGACACGACACCTGCAGTGTCTCCTCAGAATCCTCCCACCAGACATCTTTCTCTATTTCGTAAGAAGACAAAAAAGGCACAAACTTTATTAGATTTCCGAGTACATAACAGCTGAAGAAAACGACTAAAGCCCGATCGCTCAGAATCCTCCCTCACTTTTTGCTCAGTGCTCGCCGTTCGCTTCGTCGTTTTATTGCAAACGTCTTGCACGCTTCAATTAATAAATTGCACAAATCGATAAACCAATCTTTTTACTCAGTCTACTCGGCTTCTGTGTTTTTTAATTGCTGCGACCGATCTGTCCTAGGCGATAGTTCCTGTTATATAAATTAGCCCAAAGCTGTCTGTTTTATTAGTCATCTCTTTTCGTTTCAGTTGGTTCGAGAATCACTGACTCTTAACTTCCAAGTTTCATCTGAACGGCTATTTCCGCGCCCCTAGATATGCAAGAACTGCCGTTGCCTTCTGCCACTACGGCCATTCTTGGTGGCCTTTCACTGTTGTTGCTCTTCTCTTTCTTCTTGAGGAAACTCGGCTCTACCCAGAAGATTAATGGCCAGTCCACTCTTCCACCTTTACCGGGTAATCTTTGTTTCTGCTGAGAAAAAGAACTGGAAACAGTGAGCGCTTTTTGTGTCTCGTAATGATGATTTTGTGTTTGTTTTTTTCTTGCTGGGGTACTTGAATTTGATGCAGAGGTTCCTGGGTTGCCCATAGTGGGGAATTTGCTTCAACTGAAGGAGAAGAAACCTCACAAGACCTTTACAAAGTGGGCTGAAACTTATGGCCCTGTTTATTCCATCAGAACCGGTGCTACTACTTTGGTGGTACTCAATTCCGCTGATGTTGCCAAAGAGGTAATACTAATGGCCAATGAATGACCAAGAGGCAGCTGGCGAGAGCCGGGTCACTCTGCCCGCTTGGTGTTTCGTGCGATTTCATAAGATATAGGCTATAATATATGAAATTGCATATAATATTTTTATATCTTGCCCCTTGAGTAAGGTGTTGAAAATTTTCCTTATCTCGCTCCCAAAGCTGGGTTTGCGCATCAGCTAATGGTATGGTAACAGCTGTCACCATGCTGTATACAGATGACTCTTGTCATTTGTTGAAATAGGCTGTCATTCTTTCTGGCTATGACGAAAACTTAGGAGTGTACTTGTTATCAGTTCTCGCTTGGTGGAGTCACCACAAGTCTCTGCATTTATAAACTACTTTAAACTACTTTCGTCTTTTATAATGTGGCGCAGTGTTGTCAAAGGGCGAATAAGTTGAAAGTGATCAGAGAAATTAGTTATGCTTTAATTTAACTCTCCGTAAACCGCTTGTTTTTCCATGTGAGTCGCATGGCAGGGATGCCTAAATTTTTCCAGTCAATAAACATCAAATTAGCTAATGAACATGGAAAAGTTTTGAGAAAACGAGAAAGGAAAAAACTGAAGTTTAGAAAGAGAGTCTATCTATTATAAATCTATTTACTCTAATGTGTATAGGAGAAGTCTCTTCGTTTCCAGTGAAATGTTTGGAAACTCTTTATTCCATTTCTTGACAGTTTGGGGTTTGGCAGACTGGTTTGTAAGTGATCTCCATGAAATGAAAACTTTTCCACCTAGTGGAAGACACAAGATTTTAGACTAGGAGAAAGGTAAACAAAGAGATTGCAAAATCTTCGCTTGGGGGTGGGATAAAGAATTTTTGGAAGAAGTTTCATAGAAGTACACAATTCAGAAAAATTTGCACTCAGCACCCAGCTTTTAATGATCTTGTGCTACTAAGATGTTCTGAAATGTTTGTTGAATGCTCAGGCATCCTCCTTTCTTTTTTCAGGCTCTGGTTACTAGATTCTCATCAATCTCTACGAGAAAGCTGTCAAATGCCCTGCGGATCCTCACAGCCGATAAATGTATGGTTGCTATGAGTGACTATGATGAATTCCACAAGATGGTGAAGCGATACATCCTTGCAGGTGTCTTGGGCGTGAATGCTCAGGTAAGCTGATAGATGTCTCTCTTTTGGACATGTGTTCATATGCATGCCCGATAAGCTTCTAGAATCTTGATTTATGTGCCATAATCAGGGAATATTTTGAAATCATCCAGAATTATTAATGGGTTTATTTTCAGTAGGAATAACAAAACAAGCGAGTTTATGCGAACATTTGTAAACAGTGTAGATGAAGAGCAACCATTTGCTGATAAAGAACAGTTAGTATGTCTAAGCACAAATCAATACAGGAATAGATATCTACTCGAAACAGTTGAATTGTATTCTCGAAAATGTTGAGAGAGAGAGAGAGAGAGAGAGAGAGAGATCTTACCACTAGATTCTTGTCACTTTGACTTTGTGCTTGTTCATGCGCATCTATACGCAGAAGCGGCTACGTTCCAACCGAGACACCATGATGGAAAACATTTCTAGACAATTACATGCCCTTGTAGATGGCCAACCTCTTGAAGCGGTCAATTTCAGGAAAGTCTTCCAGAATGAACTATTTGCGCTGGCACTCAAACAAGTAAGCTACCTCTTCTTTTCTATCCTTTCTAAACAAAAACAAGAAAAGAAAAGCAAAAGATCAGGGTCAATTGGTAATTGCGTTTCAGGCTTTGGGACAGGAGGTGAAATCCATATATGTGGAGGAACTTGGGACAACGTTGTCCAAAGAGGAAATGTTCAAGGTTATGGTGTCGGACATGATGGCTGGTGCAATTGAGGTGGACTGGAGGGATTTCTTTCCTTACCTGAGATGGATTCCTAGTAAAAGCTGGGAAAAGAAGATTGAACAACTGGCTTTCCGCAGGAAAGTGGTGGCGAAAGCCCTAATGAAGGAGCAGAAACGGAGAATCGTTTCAGGGGAGGTAGTGCTTGTTTTGAAATTTCCTTGAGAACTTTATTTTGAAAACTCTGAGGAACAAAGAACGACACTTTTCTGTTTTGCTTAATGTGGAAGGATGAGTTTTTCTGGATGGCTTCGAAAGTATTTACCAGTACTAAATGCTGAACAGTTCTTTAAAACATAAACGAATTTCTGCTTCAACTTATTTTTTTGAATTAGTTGCAGCTTTTGTAATAAGTTGGGTCAACTTCTGAGCAGGAAGCGAACAGTTATATTGACTTCCTGATATCTGAATCCAAGACGCTTTCTGAGGAGCAGATCACCATTTTGCTCTGGGAGCCAATCATCGAGACTTCTGATACCACTCTGGTCACAACAGAGTGGGCTTTGTATGAACTTGCTAAGAATCCAAAATGCCAGGTTTAGCTAATTATTCAACTTATCCATTTTTTCGATTGTATCTGATTTTCTCACGTAAGCTTTAAGTAATTGTGACTTCCTTGACAGGATCGACTCGTCCAGGAGATTCAAAAAGTTTGTGGTTCTGAAACCCTCTCAGAGGACCACTTGTCTCAGCTTCTGTACTTGAATGCTGTATTCCATGAAACTCTGAGGAAACACAGTCCAGTTCCAATAATTCCTCCGCGCTATGTACATGAAGATACCCAATTAGGAGGGTACTTTGTCCCGGCTGGAAGCCAGGTAAATAATTACATATGGTTTTTTATGCCTATTCCGTGTCTTGCATGTTGGATAAGGAATTTGAAGCTCGAATTGTGTTGTTCTAGCTTACTATAAACATATATGGATGTAACATGGACAAGAAGATATATGAGAAACCAGAAGAGTGGATGCCCGAGAGATTTCTCGATGAGAAGTATGACCCAGCAGACTTGTTCAAGACATCGGCCTTTGGAGGAGGGAGAAGGGTTTGTGCCGGAGCTCTTCAGGCCATGCTAATATCTTGCACAGCCATCGGCAGATTAGTCCAGGAGTTTGAATGGCGACTGAATGATGGCGAGGAAGAAAATGTTGATACAGTGGGACTGACGACTCATAAGCTTCACCCAATGCAAGCAATGCTGAAGCCAAGATGATTGGAATGAAGAAAGCATAGTAGCCACTGAAGTAGGAGAATTCTCTATGTAATCCAGTGGTTTTGTCCTGTTTTGCTGATAAATACAGAGTTTCTAAGTCTTGCTGTGTGGTAGATGTTTTCAACAAAGTGCAACGCTGGTATCAGCAAGACGGAGGACTAGTCTGGACGTTACCTTTTTGTTGGTTTTGATGAAAAATGAAGAGGCTGACCCTGCTTGAAGTGTCGCCATCTTGCTATGTCATCACGTAGTTAATGCCATTACGTTGTTATGTTCATCGGTTCAAGGGCCCTTACAAGAAAAAAGATCACATTGCTTTGTGGTAAAAACTGAGGTAAGGACTCAAAGATAGGTTTGCTTAGGCAATGATCCATTTTAGTCCCGTAACAATATACCGAAGTTGGGGCTGGTTATATTGGTTTTTGGTTCGTCGAGTCGATTGAAAGAATTATCATTCTCTAATTTAGTTGGATTAGTAGGAACAAGAAATGCATTAATTTCCTTCAAAAGAACAGCAAATTCATGATTTGAGCTGCTTCGGTGGAAATGAAGACAGAAAGATATATTGCAAATGTTACAAGGACTACCAACATAGAATCTAGAGTCAATGCTAGGATAGGATTAAGATTGGTCTGCCTGGATCAGATTCTTTTGTTTTTTGAGCTCTTAGATCACCTATTCACATTGTGTGGTGTGTCTACGGCAAATTTACATTAGCCAGGTCTACCCATGACTCCTGAAAGTTTCATTACACACCAATGACAAAATTTGTTTGTGATGCAATTAAGATGCTTTTGTTCCTTTCCTATCTGCTAACATGTGTACACTACTCATATTTAGCATTTTTCGATGTGCCAATCGTTTCTAAGTGTTTAGTTTGCTCGAATAGTGATTACTTGAGTCTGAAATGACAGCACATGTAAAAAATTTTTGTGCTAGGAACCTTCATACAAACTCGGACGAATCTCAATCACATTGATGACGCCATGCATAGAGCCACTCCAAACAAGATATCAAATGTCCATACAAAAAATAAGGGAAAATTGTCTTAAAAATCATAATCTATTGTACAATGGTCAATTCATTGCTAAATCTTTTAATGGCCAATTTAGTTCTAAATTTTTTACGATTTGCCAATGTAGTTCTTCCGGCCAATTTTCGATTGAAGTTGCTAACGCGACGGTCCAATGAACACCAACCGTCCTAGTGGTACAGTAGGCACAAACATGGACGATTTTTGCAATTATTTAAAATTTTCTGAATTTTTTTGTTTTTTCTGTTACTTTTCTTTCCTTTTTTTTTTTTCTCTTTTCCTTATTTCCCTCCCCTGGTCCCCGAGGCTTCACCGATGGCCAGGAAGGGTGTCCTAGCCCTCACTTGCGGCCAACCATCATTGAGGCCCCAGAAACCGGCGGAGAGAAATAGGAAAGAAAATAAAAAAAATTAAAAGGAAAGATAAATAAAGGAAAATAAAATTCATAAAACTTAAAAAGTTTGAAAAACTCATCCACATCAGCACTAGCCGTGTCATATAATAGGATGATTGGCGTCCACATTAGCAATTTGTGACAAAATTGGCCGGAATGATTACATTGGAAAATCAACAAAGTTTAGGACTAAATTATTTGAATTGAAAAGATTAGGACTAGAATGGCTTAGATTCAAGACATTTTGGAAAATTATCCCCGAAAACAAAATAACTTAATAAAATGAAGCGAAAAATGAGAAAAGCTTCCTAAGAGGTAGTCCTTGATAAAAAAAAAATAATTCTCGTTAAAAGATGAAAAAAATTCTCCGACGAAAAATTCTTGGCGTTAATATCTAAGGCAGAAAGAAAGTTACCTGCAAACTCAGAGTTCTCAACACCCGAAGCTATCGAGCCATCAAATCATGATGCCAGAACAAGCATGCGCATGATCATCATAGATATATGCATTTGACTTAAACTCCACGATGACCGTTGCTGCTTAGTTAGTTTGATCTCCGAGGATCGCTTCGACATTCAATGGTCCATCCTAGAGTTACCACTCAAGAAATGAGAAAAATCAAGTTATAGGGGAATTATACCAAGGATCTCATAACACAAAAAAAAAAAATGCACTTCATAGACGGAGTAGTATGTGGACATTATTAGTCATCTTGGACTCAACCTCACATGAATTTTTATTTCCTGAATAAGGACACTAGAAGTACTAAAAGTATCAAAAGTTTCATTGGTGCTCTATACTATAAAACTTACATGGCATAAGGATACTAAAACTACCAAAAATTTCGTCGGTGTTCATTTTAGCGCTAAAAGTTTTTGCTTGGCTCACTTAAGTGTCAAATCGAAGAAAAAACGATAACTTAAGTGCATCCGATCACAAATGTCCAAGTAGCTTTTTCATAAAAAAGAAAGAAGAAAATCGACGTGGATTATGAGGTGGCCTTTAATAAGAAAACGACGCCACACTAGGAAAAATCTCTCTTTCTTTGTCGTTCTCTCTTGCTCACTCTTTCTCTCTCATTCAAGCGCTCATAGCAGTCAAACGTCCCCTTGTAGAGATGCTACAACCGTCGAATCATGCCAATCTTGCGATTCCAGATCTTCATCTCAAAGCGAAATTCGTCCTCTAGGTAGGACGATGGGACCACAATAAGGCCGAATAGGGTTTGACTGGGCCGAGTGGATAGGGAATTGCCCTAGGTTGGCGGAGATGGAAAGTGAGAGGATGGAGAATCGTGCTATTACGAGTTCCTTTGCGGGATTGGGATTTTCCCCGACGAGTTCAACGAGCTAGTGCTTCCGATAACAGTCAAGGCCATGAAGGAGCGAATTGATTTTCTTTACAAACTGGGGCTCTTGATCGAGGACATCAATAACTATCCTCTAATCTTGGGTTGTAGCGTGAAGAAGAACATGATTTCAGTGCTTAGTTTGCTTCTATGCCCTAATTTAGCCCTAATTTGTCACTTTAGGAAAAAAATGGCAAACAAGCTAAAGTCGTGGCAACCAAATTAGGGTTTTTTTTTTTATTTGGGACAAACATGTAATCTATGTCATTTGGGACTATTAATTCTAACTAGGCATGCCTGCGAGCTACATGGGTTGGAAAAATTGATAAAAAAATTATTACGTCAGATTTTCGACGACCCAAATCAAAGTTGGCACTTAAATAGTCGTTTTTTTTAAGTGGCACTTGGGTGATCCATACGAAAATTTTGGCATTTAAGTGAGCATTGTACTTAACTTTTGATACTTTTAGTGTCCTTATGCCAAACTTCCATAGTTCACAAAAGCAAAGATAACATCCTATTCAAACAATTGTACTTTGAACATGGAGAAAAATGTCAATATGGCTGAAACAAGAGTAATCATGGTATTTTACATCACCGTACTCGATATCCTAATGTAAGACGGTGTTAACACCAAAAAATGACGCACCATTAGGTTAGTCGGTTAGTAAGTATAGTTAAATCAGTAGGAGCCCCATTGTTGGTCACGAGGATATCGGAAGCAATCGCCATTATGGTTAAGTGTTAACTCCTAAATTTTGGCTAATTATTTAGAGTTCAAATGAATAGAAAATTAGGGACTAATCTTTGACCCCCCAAGAAAAAATAATATAATTTAATAGCATATGGTTTTAAAAGCATTCATCATTTAGTTCATTAGTTGCGTTTGCATTTTAACTGGACCAGCAGTGGTGAATGAACTTGAATCTATCACAAGGACTGGCTCGTGCTACAAGCAAGATTCGGCCAGCACAAGGAGGAATTGGCCGAAATTTCAAGTCCAAAATCAAGGTTATTGAGCTTTAATTAAGTTGGATTGAGCCCATGAGGGTAAAAGGCTTTGTGCTTAATTAGCATAAGCCCTTAATAGATTAAAGCCTGTCAGTAGTTGAGCTCACAAAGGTGCAAAATTCGGCCTCACCAGAGGACAAGGGCTGGCCGAATTTCACAAGGAGGGAGAGGGCCCAATTGAGCTTAAATTAATCAGATTTCAGCCCATGAGAATTAATTAATGAAAACTCTCAAGTTTATTCAACCTGTTATCTTATTAGGCATAAATTAAGCCCCGTAAAAACTTAGGTTAACTCTATAATTACAAATATATACCTCAAAAGCCAAAGGTCAGTAATTGAGAATTTTAGAGCATGATAGAAAAATACATTTGAGAGAGCAAGAGGGTGAGAGACCTCACGGCCAAATCCCCCTCTCTTGGCTGAGACATCCCGTCGCTGGCGTCCTCCAAAGACGTCGTTGCTTCTTGGTCAACCGCATGCCCTTCGTCGCTACTGTTGCTTCATTCGTGAGCCCCTATGATCCCAATAGCGAGACGACGAAGCTACTGCCCTTACCTACCTATTGTCCCGCGACAAGAAGTCCCCCTGCAACAACCGTGTTGTTTTTTCCTTGGTTTGGTTGTGATCCAACGAAGCAGTTATGCCCTTGCCGATCGTGACGTGAAGGTGCTCGATCCCTTGTTGACCCCCCAAGCATTCCCAATGCCTTTTGCTGCTTGCCGCACCTGCACCGAGGAGCCAGCAGCGCATCCACGATCCATCCCTACTGCTCCGATGACAACCCGATTCTGTCCAACTACCCGAGCATGGTTCCAGCACTAGCACCACCACGAACCAGCCGTAAATAGAGAGTACCTTGGCTGAGGCACCACCGCCGTGAGCCTGTGCAAGTCCCATATCGAGCCGAGTGAGTTCGCTCTCTGTCGTTGCAGGTTTTCCGACAACTATCACTACTTGTAGCCTCCCGGACATTGTCCCCTAGTTGTGAGCTTCCACCATGCCAACCACAACCCCGAGCATCCCTCTTGGTAGAGCCACCACCGAGAGTCTGACGCCGAGCCGTCCCTCTTGTCCTTGCCAGCCGAGCCTTTCCGCCAGCCAGCCACTGCCAGATGTCCATACCGCGAGAACAAGAAGTCCACACCTCAGCTGTCCTCGCTGTGAGTCCAGTCGAGAGCATCAGTCGAGCCTCACCATCCACACTGTGAAGCATTGCCGATCACCATCATCCCGAGCAGTCCATCGAGTTCAATTTGGAAGTGTTATCTACAATTTCGGTAATTAATCTTATCTGATTCAAATTGAATATTTCATTACCTACCATTGTGATAGTCAGGCTATTTTGGGAAGAGCTTATAGTAACAATAATGGCAAGTCTAGACATATCAGTTCAAAACATGAGTATGTGAGACAATTGATTCAACAATCTGGCTTATCCCTTTACAAAGGCTCTACCAAGAGATGTTGTAAAAATGACTTCAAAAGAATTGGGGCTGAAACCCTTTAAGTAAAATTACGAGTATTGGTAGCCCAACCTAATACTAGTATATTACTAGTTATAAGGTGTAATGGGTAAGAATAAGTTACTAAAAGTGATTATTTAATATTGACATTAGCCCGGACATACGAAGTCGGTATCATCTCTATTACGTTTTGTAGGCTCGGTTATATTTTTAATAAAGTATAATACAAATTAGTAATGTGTTTATTAATAATGAAAACACATAGTAGATACTTCACCTATATGACCTTAATAATGGTGCCTCATTTTATGAAAGTTAAGGTTATTTTCTAGAGAGCTCATGAAACATGAATAAGAATTACCAAGCTAATGCCCGGTGGGAACCTGTAGGTTTCAGGTTTCAAGATATGCAAAGTAAGTTCTAAGTTCCAAAAAATTGAGAAACCTATTTCAACGAGTAAGTTCTAGGTTCTAGGGTTCTAGGTAGGTGGAACTTAAAACCTATGTTTTTCTTAGTCTATATCTTTGCATGATCCTACAGTATTCCATGGCATCCGATGATGAGTGTATAATTTACAATTACTAGTCTAAGCTTCTATTTTATGACCAAGACTTTCACTTTGTTAATATTTCATATTTTCGTGTCTAAATATAAGTTATTGTCAGTGGATTATAGAAGCAATTGGTAATCATAAAAGGTGATGATTTACTGCAATTGCTCAGTTAATAATATAGGTAGAACCTGGGTAGACCTTAGGACGAATCCTAGAACCTATGATAGGGTAGGTTCTAGGTTCCAAAAAATTAGGAACCTATTCCAGCGGGTAGCTTCCAGGTTTCAAGTGGAACCTATAAAGAACCTATAACCGCTCACCCCTAGTTATAATAGTACTAAGTAAATTATAGAATTTCTCGTTGAAATAAAAGGTTAGTATATGTGCGGTTTATCCAGTACTATTATAAAAGTAACAAGTTTACTGCTACAACTACTTAGAACTTATATAAAGTTTTGAGATACTTGCACTAAATAAAAGTTTAACTCGAAAGAGACCTTCATGTATGTATATTAATCGGGATAAGAACAATAGAAATGCCATAACTTTCATACGGTGTTCACTTGAGTGCCATAATTTTTTTTTTTGCTTACTTAAGTGCCACATCAGAGTAAAATTGATTATTTAAGTGCCATTTCCGGCAAACCCTCATATGTGGATTTTTTGTTATTTTAAATTTTTTCAATTAATTGTCTACGTTAACGCCGGCGATGCCATGTCTGATTTTCCGGCGAGGCAAATCGCTGATGGCACTTAAGTGATCAATTTTTCAAATTTGTGACACTCAAGTGAGCGCCGTATAAAAATTGTGGTACTTCTAGTGTACTTATCCCAAAAATGCTTATACATGTGTCCATTGAAGGAGTGATTAGTTAAATATTTGGGAAAATTATTAATTTTTTCCTAAATCTATTGTATCGATGTCAATTCAGATTTAACTTTTCAATTTTGTCAATATAGTCCTACACATTTACACGATATTTAACATAGCCTTTCTTGCCAATTGCCGTCACAAATTGCGACGCGGAAATCAACAAATTGCCATCCTAACTCTCTACTTAACATGGCTAGCCATGACTATACGCCACATTAGCGATTTTTTGTGACAATTGGCGGAAAAGACTATATTGAATAATTGCTCAAAAGTTTAGGACTACATTGATAAAATTGAAAAGTATGGCTCATTAAGTGGAATAATTAGTTATTGATAAGAAAATTATGATAATTGTAATTGCATTATAAGACAATCCAATCAAACTATTGGCAGATACATATTTTTTGTCAATTCTAAATGCATCAGAATTTCCAAAGAAAGAAAAGAAAAGAAAGGTAAGAAATAATCTTAAATCTGGACTTGCAAGAGATATTGTGGTTAGTTTAAGGTAATAGGAGCATCGAAAGTCAAAAAATGGATGGAGAAAGACCTTTATGCGTTTATCCTTTTCACATAATTTCTCATTTAAATGTTAAACCTAACCTACTTAATTATATTTGAGTTGATGCGAGTAAAATAATGAGAGAGTATGATGGGTTTCTAGAATCAAGGGTCGTACAGTGGTTGAGAAAAAGAAGAGTCAAATGATATAATTTATAATTAATACTACTTATGTATTAGTACATAATAATTGTTTTGATGATATTTTAATTTTGATCTTTGTTGAAAATTAAATTTAAAATATTTTGGATTTTCTATGTAATGGGCCTCATTCATGAGAAGTACCTAGTTTTATAAATATGGTACCTACTTCTATTAATGTGTTTTATAAATAATTAATTAATGCAAGACATTTGTCTACAGGGGACCCTTATGATAAAGTTCAAAAGGAATTGCATTAATTGGCTCTCTCCAACCTTTTCACTTATAAATAAAAATGTTTTGGATAAGGACAGCTTATAGCGCTCACTTGAGTGCCACATCGAAGTAAAATCGATCATTTAAGTGCCATTCCCGACAAATTGTCTATGTGGATTTTTTTATTAATTTTTCATTCCAACGTCGATTTTTTTATTTTTGAATTTTTTTAATTAATTATCCACGTCAGCGTTGGCGATGCCACGTAGGACGACCAATGTCCATGTCGGATTTTCCGACTAGGCAAATCACCGATGGCATTTAAATGATCGTTTTTTCAAATTTGTGGCACTCAAGTAAGCGAAAAAAAAGTTATGGCCCTCAAATGAGCGCCATACGAAAGTTATGGTACTCCTAGTGTTCTTATCCCATATTAATCAAATGGAAATTTTGGTTATATATTTTTTTAATTTTATTTTGTAATTTTTGTTTTACAAACAAAGGGTATTGTTGTTAGTTTATTTGCGAAACAAACCGAGAGGTGCCTTATCTGTCACGCCCCGAACCCCAATGAGCATGCGACACACTTCTCTGGTCGAATAATGTGATATCCCAGGGTATCGCCGACCCTATTTAAAACTATCAGAGATTTAAAACGATTAGCGGAAACCACAAATTCCCAGACAAAATCAACTAGGGTAATCAGGGAGAATGCACATATTCATTTCTCATTCAAACTCATATAATATTTACAATTTACAAACCACCATATACATAAGCACACCGAACTACGAACCACCGATATCCAAAACTATCGATAGCATGGGTATTCTATCACCAAAAATGGAACTCCTCAAAAAGCCTATTTTCAAACCCTAACCCTAGCCCCTACGCCCTCTACTTGGCGTCTATTCCGAGTCTGATTCTTTGTCCTCTGAATCTGAATCCCCCTGGACAGTTTGCTCCTCCGAGGGCTTCGGCTTGGCTTCAATTTCGATCGGGTGGTTTATATCACCTGACTCAGCTGGAACCTCATCCCGTTCCTCCTCGACTGGCTCCTCAAAGAACTCGTCCTCAGGTACAAACTCGGGGTCAATCCATTGTTCGTATGGGGGTATGTACTCCGGTTTTCCTTCAGGCTCAGTAAGTTCATCCTTAGGTTCTGCCTCGAGCTCTTCCTCTTCTGATTCTTTCTCTAGGATAGCCTCGAGATCCACGTCCATTGGATCATACCCTGCCTGCAATTCCTCAGGCTCTAGATCATGCTCGGCCCCCGAAGGCTCTGGTACTACCGGCGCTGGTTGCAATCCAGATTGCGCCAGACTATTCTCCAAATTAGTCATTTCACCATCGGGAGGAGCTATGGCGGACGGGTCCCAATCCCCAATTCCATCAAAGAGGACGTCAAATCCTCGGACTGGACCAAACTCATCTACCCCGTCTCTAAAGAACCAGGCGGTGTACGTATGAGACTGCTAGAAGGGTAGTCCTATATTTACCCAAACTATCGTCGTGTGCTTAACCCAAGTCATGAGGTCATCTACCGAATACTCTACAATACTGTGGTCGGTGTTCATTGGTACTCCAAAACGTTTAGGTGGCGGCGGTGGAAGATTCATTATTCAGGCTGGGGTTCTGAAAAGTATTGGTTGAAACAACCATGAGATTACATCTCAATAAGTACACCTCTAAACCCCACCTAGGCTATGACATACCTCCAGATAATCACGACAAACAATCACACTCAGCTATTACACTGCAGTCACACAATCAGTACTTACCTAGACCTTTCCAGCGTGCAACCTGCACGTTAGTCATAATAGCACAATTCCACTCACATGCATGTTCTAATTACCTTTCATCCATTTATTCCGATCTCATCACATCTTTTCCACACCACTCGCTAGTGACCCGCGTAATGGTACCGTCTCAAGTTCATTGCGACCATCTTACACTTGCCTCGCGAGTGGCCCGCGTAATAGTATCGCCTCAGACTCACTGCGACTAACTCATAACAACACTTCAAGGCTCGCGTAATGTTACTGCCTCAGGTTGTGTATCTTGCCCGCGTAGTGGTACCGCCTCAGGCTCAACACCCACCACCTACGACACAACCAGCGTAATGGTACCGTCTCAGGTTGGCCGTCCTCCGGTAATACCGGGCATCGTCCAGCATAGTCGTACCGCCTTAGGACGGATAAATATCCCCGCGTAATGGTACCGCTTCAGGGATTTAATGGTCACACGAACATACTCGCATGTCATATATTTTATCTGTACCCCGCGTAAACACGCCTCAGGGCCTTTTAGTGATCACACGCACATCGTACTCCTCAAATCTCACACGTGCGCACACTTGAGCATCAATCAATTGCACATTAATGCATCCAATTTCATCACCACAACTCAGCCACATTACAAACACACAATCAACATACAAATTGCCATTGTTCCACATCCAAACTATGGCAAATCAATTCCAGCCCTTCACGACATTTTCACACAATTAATCGTCGAATCCAAATACCCAATTTACATACTGGACAACACATCACATCATGCATTTCAGCCACTCACAGCCCGCCTTTGACCTCTAATTTTCCACCAAAATCTCCCAAATTCATTCCTAAGGCCCGCTAATCAATTTCGCCTCCAAAACTATACCAATCTGCGTCTAATTAAACTCAATTCCACCCCTAATTTTGTCCTCCGATACCCGAAGTCCTAAATAGAGTTTATGGTGTGACTTATTGAACTCTAGACTGACTCGGCTAGAGTAGGAAAGGGGACGGCGGTTGGTCGGTGGTCAAGCGGGGGCGTGTGGCGGCGGTGATGGCTGGCCACGGCTGAACAGCGGTGGTTGGCCGCGGCTAAATAGCGGCGGCGGTGGTGACTCCCTCGGCTGCTGTTCATGGCACGGGAGGGTAAAGAGAGAGGGAGAGGGACGGCGTGAGGTGGTGGTGCGGCTCAATGACGGGGACGGTGGTGGCACGCGAAAGGCGGCTGGCGAGCGGCGGTGGCGCGGCCAAGGGGGGCGGTCGGTCGGTGAGGGGAGGGGGAGAGAGAGATGGAGCCGAGAGATTAGAGAGAGAGAGAGAGAGAGAGAGAGAGAGAGAGAGAGAGAGAGAGAGAGAGAGAGGATTTTGGTCTTAAATAGTCAAAAACCAATAATTGAGGGGCTAAAATGACCATCTTGCCCTTGTCTCACAAATTAAATCGACGGTTGAAATTTCGATCTTATCTTGAGATCGACGGCTGAGATCGAATCTTTCCCAAAAATATCTAAGGGCAATTTGGGAATTTCATAAAATTCCAAGGGCAAAATTGTCCAACTCAAAAATTAGGGCAAAATGACCAAAATGCCCTCCCCTTTAACACTTGTCCTTTATAAACCTCCAAGGGTAAAATGATCACTTTTCCATTTTCTTGTCGAATTTGAATTTTTCTGAAGGATTCGGGAAAATCCAAAGCTGTACGTTCTAACCACAATGTCGTCCTGACGTTCCGTCGTGACTTCCTAATTTTTCGATGTCCAATTTGGGCTCTAATTAATAATTGAGTTTTATTTAACGTAACTTGAGCGTTTCTCAAACTAACGGGCGGCTTTTGGGAAAACTCGCATATTCGACCCATGACTGATAATAAATCGAGTCACGTGCAAGCTCATTCGGTTCGTGACGATTTGGGTTGTCATGTAATCGCGAGGTTCGATCACTAGTTCCATCGAGCATGATCGTTCGGTATAGATTCTGGATCGTTCGGTAATTCATTTCGTGGTCAAACAGAATCACCCCTGATCCACTTGTATGACCGTGATGAGTCGACCCATAACTATCCTAAGATCGGCCTACATTGGCTCAAAATGTCACCTCGACGATTCTATGGTCGAAAATCGATTCACGATCGAATTTTCTTTAGTCGCACGAATTTTAAATCCCTAATTAGCCTTTCCCTAATGGTTAGTATCCCAGGAATGATCGGTTCCGGGCGAGGACTGACTATAAGTACGTTCATAAAACCAAGCATTTTATAAATCCCAAATGGACAAATTTCAAGATGTCACATTGTCCTTGTCCCACATGAAAAGATGGGAGTGGAAGTTATTTTGCTGTTATTTTTTTAGTTATTTTTAATTTTTAGTTTAAAAAAAGAATAGTTGTATTTTTTTAAAGTAGTATGTTTGTTCACAAAAGGGTTTTGGTATTTATTATCCACGTTTCTAGTTCAATAAATACCTTTCTCAATTTTTCATCTCTTTCTAAAAAGGATATGGCCTTTTTTCTCCGATTGTTTCCTTTCAAGAGTTCTTGGAGAATTACTATAATTGCTATTTGGTATTCTCATTCGAGACTTTATTATATCCTGAAGGATTTTTTCCAATAACAGTTAGCAATGTTGTGGGGTAAATAATTCCTTAATATAGTGTATTCACGCCTCAAAGTCTTATTCCATTCTTCCTGATTGATTTTTTCCCAACGGGAGCTGTGACTCACTTTGCTTAAGAAGGCTTTCAAGATACATGCTGATGCCCCTGACCAGCATAATATTGTTGTAGGAGTCGAGGCACAAATGGGGGTTATGTATTATATGATAGGAAAATATTCTTATTCTTAAACCTCAGTAAGTTCTGCTATTCTGAAATTCGGGATTAGTGCAGAGAAAAAGTCTCCCTTGTTTGGAATTGCACTAAACCAAAGGCCTAATTCCAAAAAAAAGCACCAACTTTAGGTCGAGGGACAATTCTGGTTCGAACTTTTTTTTGTTCCCTAAAAAAGTACCAACTTTAGATCAAGGGACAATTCTGGCCTGAACTTGTTTTTGTCTCGTAAAAAAGCGCAAACTTTAGGTTGAGTGATAATTCCGGCCTCAATTTTTTTTTTGTCTCATTAAAAATTACCAACTTTCATCATCATCCCAAATCTGGCCCCCTGTTGACTTTCACCATTATTTGAGAAAGAAAGTTATGGTGATGAGCTTGGCGAATCACGTTCATGGCGTTTATCGACAGACAATGGTTGGTTTCAGATTATGTTTGGCCAGAGAGATTCAATTTGAAGATATTTTTGACTTGTCAGTGAAGTGAAGGAGATGAACATTTTTACCGTTATTCTTCAAATTGTGGCTTAGAGAATAAGATAATAAATATTGCTTTAAATATAGTTAGCAAGTCACGTGGATTTATTGCTAATGTAGAATAGTCAAGTTAGATAATCAATGGTTCTAAGTCAAGGAGGGCCAAATTTGGGATTTAAGTCAAAGTTAGTGTTTTTTTATGAGACAAAAAAAAGTTGGGGCCAAAATTGTCCCTCAACCTAAAGTTGGTGCTTTTTTACAGGACAAAAAAAGTTCGGGCCAAAATTGTCTCTTGACCTAAAGTTAATGCTTTTTGATGGGACAAAAAAAAGTTCGGGCCAAAATTATCCCTAAACCTAAAGTTGGTGTTTTTTTTTTGAATTAACCCCTAAACCAAATGGGTCTAGCTTGCATGCAATGTTATGTAAAATACGAGGCTGCAGAACTCTTTGAAGAAGTATCAAGTATTTTGGAAAAGGAATATCGACCATATTACTTTGACACGTTAGGTGTCTGCAGCATTGCGGTTGGCACGAATGATGCAATGAGCAGGTATGACTGTTTGCTTTTAGCTTTGTTCGTGATTCTTGCCATCTAATTTGTATTTCTGCGATCTAGTCTCCACAACATCCATCCTTTCTGAGCCAAACCTCATGGTTTTATCATCATCTCCTAGTCCCTTGAAAACGATAGCTCAAGTTAGAATGTTCTTTAATTCATTCATTTGGCTTTTCATTCGCGCCGCTGCTAGTTTTTTTATGTATGGAATCTAGCCGGCAGAAGAATCAGGTTCCCAAGACCATGTAATTCATTGTTGCATGACTAAGTCTTTCTTTATGAGTAGTTCCCCACTTCTTATTAACCTCAGTGACAATTTACACAGGTTGGACGACGCGATTGAAATTTTGGAGAATGTTGTTTCCATTAGACAGGAGGAACTTGGGACAGCGGATGTGGATGCCGAGAACCGAAGGTTGGGCGAGTTGTTGAAAGAAGCTGGAAGGGATTGAAGCAGCAAGTCCAGGCCTACGGGAACTTTACTTAATACTCACTCTCGCATATTAGAAGATGGTGGCATCAAGATACTGTGATTTTGACCATGTTCATATTTTCATAGGCATGAAGCAAAGTTGAGAGAGGAAGTACATAGGCTATCTATTTCTGTTGGATAATTTTTAAAGCATAATAAATATAATAATTAGAAAGCGACACCCTTCTGGATAGCTAGCTTGGTGTGGGATATTGGGCATGTATAAGGTTCGGTTTTATACATCATTTTTAAAGCAACCCTCGTATTATTTTCCATGTGAACATTACATGACATGTGCTGCGAAAGGAGTGATGTTTTATCTAGTAACTAATGACCAGTGTTAAATATGTCTTGAATTTATGTACTCGGTCCGGTTTATGACCCGACCCGACATATTTTTGTGCGACCCGAAAGTGGAAAGAAAATTGAGATTTAGTTCGCGACGCGAAGGGTTCGGGAGCCCTATTTGTACTGTGGCTAGGTTTTCTCATTTTTTTACAGAGAGTTTTGCTTTCAGAGAGTTTTGGTGAGCCGTGAGGTTTTGTCGTTATTTCGACTTCTGAAATTTGTACTCTCTTTTGATTATAGTGGAATTTGTCTTGCCTCGCCCGTGGACGTAGATCACTTCGTGATCGAACCACGTAAATCCCCATGTTCTGTCTTTTATTTTTCCGCATCCGTCTCCAACACTATCAAACAATAATCCCCCCCAAGGTCGAACCGACAAAGGACCCCCCAAAAAGGGGCGCTTCCTTGGTAATTCTATCGTTGATCTTTTTCACTTCTGCATGAGAATTTCCTTCCGTACTAATATACTCAATTGAAAATGTTTTCATTATTAATAATAATTTATGTCTCGACATTTTTGTAAGCGACACAGCTCATCATTTGTAGGAAAGTATTTTCTAAATAATTCATTTTCTACGAAGTGTTTATGAGGACTTGGAGATATCATGATCGGTCTGTCACCAACATAAAGTCTTTGGAAGTTGACATACTTGGGAGGATCATTAGATGATTGATCACTTGTTATTCCACACGGTTTGACATTTCACAACAACAACAAACTGATAATAACAAGCATGTGCTACTATTAACTATTAGGGAGCGTTATACCGCGTTGACATCAAGTCTTGAGAGATTCTGGCGAACATGTTTGTTTAAGGAGGATCGTTAGACATAAAGGATATAGCCATTGATAGGCTAAGAAACTACAGCAGAGGTGAGTTAGAGAACAGTTGACAATTATGATAAAACAATCAGCGAAATTGTAGATGTGATAGCTTCAGCAAACATCGAACCACGTAAATCCCCGTGTTTTGTCTTTTGTTTTTCCGCATCCGTCTCCAACAAGTGGTATCAGAGCCTAGTTCGATTCTAGGGTTCTTTGAGATGGCGTCTTTGAAGTTTCAGATCTCATCTTTTGACGGACAGAACAACTTCGGATTATGGAGAATAAAGATGAAGGCTTTATTGAGGCGAGAGGGTACGGTTAGGGCTCTGGACGGAAATTATCCAGAAGATATGACCTCGGCTGAAATTGAAGAGATGGACGAGAAGGCGCATAGCGCGATCCAGTTGTCTCTAGATGACAAGGTTTTGCGAGAAGTCACGGATGAAGAAACAGCGGCCGGTCTCTGGAAGAAACTGGAAAGTCTCTACATGAAGAAATCCCTAACGTCGAGACTTTATCTGAAGCAGCGTCTTTATACCCTAAAGATGCGTGAAGGTACGCCTGTTCAGGAACATTTGGATGAGTTTAATAAAATTGTTCTGGATATGAAAAATTTAGATATTAAACTCGAGGATGAAGATCAAGCTTTGATCGTGTTATGTTCACTGCCTGCCTCATACGAGAATTTTGTGAACTCGATGCTCTATGGACGTGAATCCATAACTTTGGAGGATGTCAAAGCATCTCTGAATTCTGCAGAACTGAGAACAAAATTGAATGGGAATACCAGCGAAAATAAAGCAGATGGTTTGTTTGTGAGAGGCAGGACCAAGAGCAGGGATAAAGCTTTCCGAGGGAAATCTGCTGGTCGCTCAAAATCTAAGCCACCAGGAGATAAGACGAATGTTGAGTGCTACTACTGCCATAAGAAGGGACATTACAAGTCAGATTGTCCTTCGCTCAAGAAAAAGGATAAGCAGCATATTCAAAAACAAGATTCGGCGAATGTTGCAAACGATAATGAGGGTAATGTGTCAGACAGTGTTCTTACGGCATGTTCTGCTGTTAATTTGTCCAATGATGTTTGGATTATGGATTCGGGAGCATCATATCACATGTGCCCAAATAGGGAATGGTTCACCACATACGAGTCATTGAATGGTGGATCAGTCTTGATGGGGAATGATGCTGTATGCAAAGTCGTGGGTATTGGTACTGTTCGAATTAAGTGCCACGACAAAGCAGTAAGAACTTTGACCGAAGTAAGACATATACCAGACTTGAAGAGAAACCTTATCTCGTTGAGCAGTTTGGATTCCATTGGGTGTGTGTACTCAGGTGGAGGTGGAGTTCTTAAAGTTACAAAAGGCAATCTGGTTGTGATGAAAGGAAGCAAGGTTAATCACTTGTATCATTTGCAGGGTAGCACAGTTATGGGTCCTTCAATTGGCACAAGCAATTCAGTTTCTGATAATGATAAAACAAAATTGTGGCACATGCATTTGGGCCACATGAGTGAGCGTGGCATGTCAGTTTTGAGTAAACGTGGTTTACTTTGTGGGGAGCAGACGACCTCGCTAGATTTCTGTGAGCACTGTGTTATTGGCAAGCAATGCAGGGTCAAATTCAGCACAGGGACTCATTCGACAAAGAGCACACTTGACTATATCCATTCCGATTTATGGGGACCAGCACAGGTTCCATCTAAGGGTGGTGCTCTTTACTTTGTGACGTTTATTGACGATTATTCCAGGAAGGTTTGGGTTTATTTTCTGAAAAGAAAAAGTGATGTGTTTGAAACCTTCAAGAAGTGGAAAGCTCTTGTTGAGAATCAGACAGGGAAGAAGATCAAACATCTTAGGACCGATAATGGTCTTGAGTTCTGTGGTGGCGATTTTAATGAATTCTGTGCAGATGCAGGTATTGTTCGACACCGTACAGTCAGGCACACTCCACAACAGAATGGAGTGGCAGAACGTATGAACAGAACTCTATTGGAGAGAGCAAGATGCATGCTCTCTAATGCTGGCATGGAAAAGGATTTCTGGGCTGAAGCTGTTAACACGGCTTGTTATCTAGTTAATCGCTCTCCTTCGACAGCAATTGAATGCAAGACTCCTTTTGAGATGTGGTCAGGTAAGCCTTGTGATTACTCTAATCTAAAGGTTTTTGGATGTCCTGCTTATTATCATGTTAAGGATGGTAAGCTAGAACCTAGAGCAAAGAAATGCATTTTTGTTGGGTATGCTGATGGGGTGAAAGGTTATCGTTTATGGTGCCAGGAACCTAACTCACCTAAGTTCATTATTAGTAGGGATGTTACTTTTAATGAAATGCATATGCTTGATCAAAGGAAAGTTGCTGATGAGTCTGCAGGTAAACATGAGAGTGATATGAATGAGGTGGAGGTTTAGGTGGAGCTTCCAGAAAAGACCTCTCAGAATGTTTTGAACGAGCAAAATATTCCTGTTGATTCAAGTTCAGATGAGGAAGCCGTAGATGAGGTGGAGCAGCCATACTCTATTGCTACTGGCAGAGAAAGAAGACAGACCCGGCCTCCTCAGAAATATGGGTTCTCTGATCTGGTGGCTTATGCTCTCACGACAGCAGAAGATATGGGTATTCAGGAACCTTCTACCTATACAGAAGCCATTACTTGTACAGAATCAGAGAAATGGGCTGTTGCTATGGTTGAGGAACTTGAATCACTTCACAAGAACCAGACTTGGGACTTGGTGCAGTTGCCTAAAGGAAAAAGAGCCATCGGGTGTAAATGGGTCTTCAAGAAAAAGGAAGGAATTCCAGGTGTTGAAAATGCAAGATTCAAGGCTCGGCTCGTAGCTAAAGGCTACAACCAAAAGGAGGGAATAGATTATGCTGAAGTTTTCTCTCCTGTGGTAAAACACACTTCCATTCGTGTGTTGCTGGCTATAGTTGCTCAATTTGACTTAGAGCTTGAGCAACTTGACGTGAAGACTGCTTTTCTGCATGGCGAGCTTGAAGAAACTATTTATATGGCCCAACCCGAGGGCTATTATGTAGAAGGCAAGGAAGATCATGTTTGTAAATTGAAGAAATCCTTATATGGTCTGAAGCAGTCACCAAGACAATGGTATAAGAGATTCGACAGCTTTATGATAGGGAGCGGTTATCAGAGGAGCAACTTTGATAGTTGTGTCTACTTCAAGAAGGGTTCAGATGGATCTTTTGTTTATCTTCTCTTATACGTGGATGACATGCTCATTGCTGCAAAGAACATGTCAGATGTGTTGACCTTGAAGAAACGGCTCAATGAGGAGTTCGAGATGAAAGATCTGGGTCCTGCCAAGAAGATCTTAGGAATGGAGATTCAGAGGGACAGGAAAGTAGGAAAATTATATCTCTCGCAGAGGAGTTATATTGAGAAGGTACTTGAGAGGTTTGGCATGAAAAACGCTAAGCCCGTAAGTACACCGTTGGCATCTCATTTTAGACTTTCAGCTCAACATTCACCTCAATCAGAGGTTGAGGAGGCTGCGATGTCTCGTGTCTCATACTCCAGTGCAGTTGGTAGCATTATGTATGCTATGGTATGTACTCGTCCAGACATTGCGCAGGCAGTTAGTGTGGTTAGTAGATATATGGCGCATCCTGGAAAGGTTCATTGGCAGGCAGTGAAATGGATACTTAGGTATCTTAGAGGCTCCGCAGAGTTGGGTCTAGTATTTGATAGAAACAGTTCCAATAGTATCTCAGTTGTGGGATTTGTGGATTCCGATTTCGCAGGTGACCTCGATAAGAGGAGATCATTGACTGGCTATCTTTTCACGCTATCTAGTTCGGCTATTAGCTGGAGGTCAACCTTACAGTCGACAGTTGCTTTGTCTACTACATAGCGGACCGCCCAAGCTGGAGGAAGCGAACCAATGCGCGGGGGGGTTCGGGGGCTACGCCCCCGAGAAAAATTTCGGGAGCCCTATTTGTACTGTGGCTAGGTTTTCTCATTGTTTTACAGAGAATTTTGCTTTCAGAGAGTTTTGGTGAGCCGTGAGGTTTTGTCGTTATTTCGACTTTTGAAATTTGTACTCTCTTTTGATTATAGTGGAATCTGTCTTGCCTCGCCCGTGGACGTAGATCACTTCGTGATCGAACCACGTAAATCCCCGTGTTCTGTCTTTTGTTTTTCCGCATCCGTCTCCAACAACCAGAAAGTAGAAAAGGAAAAGCAAGATGTTCGCGCTCTTTTCTTTGCTTCTTTTGGAAATGACGTCTTCAATCTTGATGCTGTATATTATGGATAAGCACTGGAGATTGGTGCAGGTGGGTCGGACATGGAACCAGTGAGGATGCGCGAGGCAATCCACGAATTGGCTGCATCCGTGAAATGTATGCCGTCCCAGCTAATTCGATCCTGAGGGTCGCCACAAGCATCTCCATGAATGGTGGTTCCATTTACTTGTACTGACAGTCCACACATCACGAATGTTGGCATGAAGGTACCACAGCAGTAGTTTAGTGGATCAACAAAACCTGCCACTAGATTTCATCAACGGTCAGAACATAATTTAAACACCTCGGTACTATTAGCCTACGAACCATTAGGCAAAAATGACCTCCTGTTTTTGCGGATTGCCTAGTTTTTCTCCACATTTACCTCATGGATCTGCTCATTAGATGTAGCCTGAGAGAATTAGTACCCACTGATATGCAGAAGATTACCTTGATTTTTAGCATCACTTATCAGCGATAGCTTGGCTGAATATACGTCGACGTATGTGAACGCAGCCATGGAGAGATTGTTTCTTAGCTGGTCCACCCTTTCTTTAAGCTGCTGATTGAATTCTTGAACTACATTGTTTTGATAAGCGACGCAGCCATTCTGGTCAAGGGTGCCATTTCTAAGTTTAAATGGCAGAGCCATGAAAGGCAAACATCCAATTGGACCGGTGTTATGTATCCAGAAAGCTCTTGCTCCTTCGCCATAGAGTTGCTAAAAATAAACAACGGAAATACCTTGAGGAAGCAGTATAAGAATTAGCAAGGTTTGTGCATTTATGTTAGGCTCTTAATGGATCTAAGATATTCTATGGCTGCCCAAACTTACTTGTATTGCTGCATCGAATCCGTTGAGGATGCCAGGAATTGCAGCGACTATTTGATCTACTGTCATGTTCTAAAAGCCAAATGTAAGATCGTTCTGTTCTGTTCGAAACAAACGCGGAAAAACAAATACAAAACACAAGAATTTACGTGGTTCGATCACAAGGTGATCTACGTCCACGGGCAAGACAAAATAAGATTCCACTATAATCAAAGAGAGAACAGATTTCAGAAGTCGAAAAACGACTTAACAAAACCTCACTACTCACAAATCTCTCCCAAAATGAAAATCTCTCTTTTTTTTTTCAATGAAAAAACCTAGCCGCAGTATAAATAGGGCTCCCCAAAAAGTTTCCTCAGGGGCTACGCTCCTAAACCCCTCGAGCCATTTGTTCGCTTGCTCCAACTTGGGCGAACCACCATAGAGATTTGTTTACTTGCGGCCCAACCCTCCGCGTCACGAACTGAATCTCAATTTTTTCTCCACTTTTGGGTCGCACAAAAAATATGTCGAGTCGGGTGATGAACCGGACCAAGTACATAAAATTCAAGACATATTTAACATGTCCTATATCAAATGTGTAGAGGGCCTTTGAGAAATCATCAGGATGCGGAAGGGACATGCTGCTGCAGTTTTCGATAGTCCCTGAATTTAATGCCATTTTTTTATATATCGCCAGTCTTTAAAAAATTATTCAGCTTTGTGCACAAAGAAACTAAAGCAAATGCGATTATGGGGACTCTAAATTGGATTAAGTGGCATATGCGGATTACTGGCTTGATATGCCATAATTCTGGCTAATGAACTGCAGAAAGTTGAAGAAGGATATAATGCCTCACAAGAATCACTCAAGTTCTTATATTGCGCATGATTTGAACTATTTGAATTGGGAGACTTGAATCCCCAGATCAAAAGAGCTAAAAGGACCAGGTAGAATGGAAGAGCCTCCGGTGGTGAAGTTAGCACCACGTCTGAAGTTTGTTCCTATTGCGTCTAAGTATGCACTCATGTATGGCGGTCTTAATTTTTCAGCTGCAGAAAGTCAGAGAAAACCGATTATGCCTCTGTTGACACTCACAATTACCCCTGGTGGGAGTGAACAGGTTACAAGTCACAAGGGATATAAAACACGGCCCACGTGGCATGAATCCGGAGAAGGGCCGTGAGTCAAGCCTAGAGGCATTGGAAAGATTTGAGGTAGTTATCGATAGGACACGTCAAAAAAGTGTTGACAAATCCAAGATCACGAGCTTTGCACGTGACGTCGACAAGTTTAAAATCACGACTCTTGCACATGATGTTGATAAGTCTGAAATCATGGATTGAATACATGGTGATACGTGGTAAAGAAATTCACTTCCACGTGTAAAAAGGTAAAAACATAACCGCGGGCGTAAAGATCAAGTAAGTTAAAGAATGAAACTTGGGAATTAGCAAGGAATAAAGAGACACGTGGAAGAAAATCAGCCATTACGTGATGGCCAATGAGCATAAGCAACATCGATAAGTCAGGAAGCGGTTAAAGCGCGAAACGTAAGGAATTGAAAAACGACTTTCAAGGAGAAGTGGCCAGCCGACAGTTATCAAGCTACTCTATATATACTCAAGGATTTTCAACATAGAGAGGATCTTGAAAAAGAAACAACACAGCACATCTTTTATCTGATTTTACTTTCAGTACATTAGGAGTAGTCATAGTTATAACTTTTAGATTCCACGTCAATTCCGACAAGATTCTTAACAGGTTCAATATTGTTGATTAAATTCTAATGTTGTGTCACTAGTTCAGCGTCGTCAATCAAATTCCGGCGTAATGCTTGGAATACAGCTGTTCCACCACCTTCATACAATGGAAAGATTGAGCCAAATGGATGGGGTTCTAACTTCTCTGTCCGAGGGGATCTTCACATAGACCCTCATCCACCACGCCGATAAACTTTGAAAGTGCCAAGAGATCCACTTGTAGGTCAATGGTATGAGGCCTACAGAACTCAGAATCGCAGTTCAAATCTGATGCGGACTCAAAAAAGGAGAATGTTGAGGAAAAGAAAAGAGTATCAGCTCCAACAATAAGTCAAGTTCGCATCAAGCGGGTTAAACCAACGTTGATCGCAGAACAAGAGGTCAAGCCAAAGTACCTTAAGCGTGGGAACTTAGTCTAGAAAAGAAATTCAAGAATTCAAGCGTCGACATCTGGTCGACCTCAGCAATCTTCACCAAAGCAAGACGTTGAACCTGTGCGGTGTGAACCACAACAATTGTCAAGATCAATCTCGTCATTAAGTTCTTGCATGGTTCGAGTATGTCTTCTCTAGAACCTTCGGGTTATGACGGCAAAGCCAGATCATCTAGCAGAAGTTACAATGGAAGAAAAAGAAAAAGCAGAATTTCATTTTGATATAGAGGAAGTGGTTGAATTCAAGAAACCTCCACCCAAAGGTTCAAACCATTTCAGAGCTCTAAATATCAACGCAAAAGTTAATGGCTAACCTGTGTCTCGAGTGTTAGTGGATGGAGGATCTATACTAAATCTCATCCCATATCATTTCTACAAGAAACTGGGAAGGCGCGATGAGGAGATTATTCCATCGAATATCCAATTGTCCGACTTTACTAGAGAAGTCTCCGAAGTTAAAGGAATTTTCATTGTTGATTTAACTGTTGGCACCAAAACTTCTAGGACGTCCTTTTGTGTGGTTGATGGAGATGGGTCTTACAATTTACTGTTGGGCCGAGATTGGATCCATGGTAATCAATGCGTACCATCAACTCTCTCCATCAGGTGCTAGCATTTTGGAATGGGGATAAGATAGAATACGTCAAAGCAAATACCAAATCACAGACAACCTACGCACATTCATCTCCAACTCACCAATGGCACTGGAAGACAGTATATCCATCAGTAAGCCACCTCTCGTTGACCCCAATAGTATTGCGTTCTGCCGTTTCGATAAAGAGATCGTTAAGTGAGTCCTAAAGAGTCAACTGGCAGCACAATATCAAAAGACCTCATTGAGAGGAATTCGGCCTATTGGGCCAAGCTTGTAGAACAATCCACAGAAGCTATCGATGGAATCCTTGAATTTGAAGAGTCACCCATAAAAGAGATTGAAAAATCAATCGAAGCTCAAGACCCATTACAAGAGGTCAATCTTGGGCTAGGCAATGAACATCGACCTATTTACGTAAGTTCGTTGATCGTTGATGACTTCAAAGCTCAGTTGGTAAGACTCCTGAAAAAGTATAGGGATTGTTTTGCCTAAGACTATAAAGAAACGCCAGGATTAAGCAGAGATGTCATCGAACATCGACTGCCCATAAAAAAGGGGTTCAGACCTCATAAACAGCTTCCCAGACGATTCCCCCTGGAGGTTATCCTTAAAGTAAAAGAAGAAGTGGAGCGATTGCTAGCAGCAAGATTTATTAGAACAGCATGGTATGTGAAGTGGTTGTCTAACATAGTCCTAGTAAAGAAAAAGAATGAGAGGTTATGTGTCTGCATTGATTTCTGAGACCTAAACGCAACCACACCCAAGGATGAGTACCGAATGCCAATGGCGGATATGTTAGTTGACTCGGCTTCTGGAAATGAAATTATGTTATTAATGGATGGTCATTGAGGCTACAATCAAATATTCATCGCTAAAGAGGACGTCCATAAAACTGCAATTTAGGTGTCCCGGGGCCATTGGCACTTTTGAATGGTTCGTCATACCATTTGGATTAAAGAATGCAGGGACAACTTACCAAAGAGCCATGAACTTTGTTTTTCATGATATGATTGGCGAATTTGTGAAAGTCTACATTGATAACATTATTATCAAATTAGACCAGGTATATCATTTAAATTATTTAGAACAAGCTTTTATTAAGATGTAGAAATTTGACTTGAAAATGAATCGATTGAAATGTGCTTTTGGAGTAAGAGCTGGTAACTTTTTAGGGTTCCTGGTTAATCAAAGAGGAATTGAAATCGATAAGAATAAAGCTAAGACTATCTTAGAATTGCCACCCTCCACAACCAAAAAGTAACTTCAGATGATTTTAGGAAAGATAAATTTCTTGCGTCGATTCATCTCTAACCTATCAGGAAAAATTGAGGTGTTTTCCTTATTGTTGAAGTTGAAAAGTCAAGAAGAGTTCGTATGGGAAGACAAACATCAACGTGCTTTTGACCAAGTCAAGCGGTACTTGATTACTCCGCCAGTATTGATGCCGCCAAGAGTGGGTCAACCATTGAAATTATACATGGCCGCTACCGATACTACCATCGGATGTATGCTGGCGTAGGAGAATAGTGAAGGCAAAGAGCAAGCGGTGTATTATTTGAGTTGGATGTTGAATGATCCTGAAACAAGATACACTGCAATTGAGAAGCTATGCTTATCATTATTTTATGCATGTACAAAATTACGTCATTATATACTGCCGACTATGATACATGTGATATGTAAAACAGATGTGATTAAGTACATATTGACTCGGTCTATTGTTAAAGGCCGAATTGCCAAATGGGCATTTGCTTTGACCGAAATAAATTTAGTTTATTTACCACTTAAAGATATAAAAGGACAAGCCATAGCAGATTTCATTACGGAATATCCTGAAGCACGAGATGAAAGTTGTGAGAGATACGTTCAAGTGGTCACATGGCAGCTTTACTTTGATAGATCCAGTACCCCTAGGTCTGCTGGGGCTAGGATCATGATAATATCCCCTCATGGACATAAAATGAAACTTATGTTTAAAATGAATTTTGAATGTTCCAATAATCAAGCCGAATATGAGGCCTTAATTGTTGGCTTAAACATCTTGGCCAATATGAAAATACGTTGTGTCAAAGTTATAGGGGATTCTCAATTGGTGATAAAGCAATTATATGGGGAGTACCAGTGCCTTAATAAGAATATTATATCTTATTATTTACTGGCGAAAGAGCTCCTAGATCACTTTCACAACTTTGAGTTGATCCATATTAAAAGAGAGCATAACACGGAGGCAAATGATTTAGCACAAATGGCTTATGGTTATAAAATATCAAAAGAGCTTGTTGACCATATTATTACCCAGACCAAGGTTCTACCGTCGATGAACAATGGAGTCATGTTTACACAATCGACAGAAACTCTTGTTGACAACACAAATGTTGATGAAGTAGCAACCCAAGATTGGAGAACTCCATTTATAGAGTATCTTGACAACCCAGTCTCTACTGATAAAAATTTCAAATGAAAAGCCTTCAACTATTTGATAATTGGAGACGAGTTATATTGTAAGATTGTGGATGGGTTATTGCTCAAATGTTTGAGACGATAAGAATCTGTGAAAGCAATGGCCGAGATTTATGAAGGCATATGTGGAGCCCATCAATCATGGATAAAAATGAAATGGTTGCTCCGTCGACATGGTTACTTTTGGCCAACTATTACTCAAGACTGCATAAGTTATGCTAAGGGATGTAAAGCTTGTCAAAGGTACGGTCCCATTCAACATGTTCCTGCAGCCGTAATGAAACCTATCACCAAACAGTGGCCATTTAGGGGTTAGGCGATGGATATAATAGGAAAAATCTACCCCCCTTTGTCAAGGAAACATAGCTTCATTTTGGTTGTCACCGACTATTTTACTAAGTGGATTGAAGCGGCCTCGTATAAGAGTATAACACAAAAGACAATGAAAGAGTTCATCGAGGAGCATATTATCCATCGATTTGGCATTTCAGAATCTATAACTACGGACCAAGGCACGATTTTTACTAGATAAAAGATGATTAGTTTCGCTAAGGCTGGAGGCATCAAAATGATTCATTCAACTCCCTATTATGCCCAAGCCAATGGCCAAGTTGAAGCCTCCAACAAAGCCATCATCGCACTAATTAAACGATACTTGGAGGATAATTCCAGAGAGTGGGATGTGTTGTTGTCGACTGTATTATGGACTTATAGAACATCTAAAAAGACTGCTACGAGAACTAGCTCATATATGCTCGCTTATGGACAAGAGGCAATTCTCCCTGTTGAAGTTACGATTCAATCCCTATGAGTCAGACTCCAAAATAACTTGGCCAAGGAGGAACATGACGAATTAATATACGCCAACGTCGATGAATTGAGAGAAAATAGAGCGATTGCCCTAGAAAAGCTAATCCTCTAGAAAGATAAAGTTGCCAAAGTATATAATAAACATATAAAGCATAAACAGTTTGAAATTGATGACCTAGTCTGGAAGACCATTTTGCCAACGAGTTTGGACAGTGAAAAGTTTGGTAAATGATCAACAACTTGGGAAGGACCATTTATGGTAATCGAAGCGTTTGTCGGAAATGCTTATCGATTAATGGATATCGATGAAAAGGAATTTTCCCGTACTATCAATGGCAAATATTTGAAGAAGTATTACCCTACTATGTGGAAGATGCGAGACATGGAGGAAGAAGAGACTAAAAATTTCGAATAAGTCCAGTTTTATTCACAAACAAAAGAAAGATTTAAAAAATATATATTTTTTGGTTTTTCTATTTTCCTTCGTCTCTCTTTCTTCTTCCCTTTCATTCTTTCTCCTTCTTCTCCTTCTTTCCTTCCTTCCGAACCCAGACCTGCCAGCCATTTTCACTCTCCCAAACCGAGACTGATGTGTTCTCTAAAATGGGCCACAAAGTGTTGTATCCGCTCCTCCAGGCGCTGATTCGCCACTTCAACCTGCTCCTTGGCCTCCTCGAGTTTGGGGAGCATCTCCTCTAGGTTCGACAGCCATTTATTAAGCCCTCGGATAAGCTCAAGGTGGGACTCCACCAGTTCATCCGACTTCTCGACCATTGTGCCCAAGGATGTGGAAGCCGAATTGACAAAAACTTCACAACGGGAATCCATCGAGAGTTCAATTTCGATTTCATCCTTTCCAGTCAAGGAACTCCTCGCCTCAGTCTTTTCTCCGTCCCCCGGATCCGCTTAACAATCGGCTCTCGATACTTGTCAAGATGCTCTTGGGAGGAGTAGAGTTGGCCCTGCACGTTAGAGAGTGTGTTGTATACTACATCAGCATGCTCGATCTCCTTCTTGAAGCTCACGGACAAGCGTTCTGTAACGAGGTATGTAGTGATGGCCCTCCCATTGGCTTGGAACTGAGACACTCCGTGCTCAAAAACGGTCATAAATTCCTCGTAGTTAGCAAGGAAAGGGTGATTGAAAGGCAGGTCATCAGGCCTCCCTTTGCGAATCAGCTTCTTGACCTTGGCCACCGCCTGGGGCTTGATAACCAGTACGACATAGGTCAAGCTCAAGTAGGAAATAATTTCTTTCCACAAGGCCTTAAACTGGCGAACAGTCAAGGTTGGTAACAAGGCACTGGATTCCATCGTCGATCGGCAGGGTAAAAGAAAGGAAATTTCTCTAGAGAATGGGGAGTCAGAATTCAAAGTTGCTGAAGCCTAAGTCTTGACCCACTATTTATAGCCCGCGACTGGAATCCCAAATCTTCACGAATTAGTATGAGAAGATCAACTGACGTGACAAATATCTCGGTTCGCACATTCGTATCCGTTTGATCAGCCCAAGATACAGGGATTGGAACGATTGCGAGTAATGGGCATTTATTCCTTGAAAGTCATGAAGCAAGATTCAAGAAAAAATGTGCCGATGACTACTCTCGGCCATCCGATGATCTACACGTGTACCGATGGGATTCAACTACTACTTAGGCATACGCCCATGCAACGGTAGAAGTGAATTACATCGATATAAATCGATTACGTATCGTACTGATTCATTAAATGTAAGTGTAAAAGGCTGTACGCAGACGTCTTTTCAAGAGCATAAAGAAAGGGTAGTTTAATCAATAATACCATACATGTCATCAAAGCAGACACAGATTATGATTATTCAAGTAATATTCAAGGAAAAGGAAAAGCTAAGCAGTAGAGATATTTACAGCAGTGCTATTCTCGGCATTAATTATATGGAAAAGAAAGGAAAAGATGGTGCTAGCTGTAAATTAAATGAAATGTTGCTCAAGGCCCAGGATGAAGCCGTGAGTTGGACTTATCGATCACAGTTTAATTCCAGAATTTCGTCCTTTCTGGCTTGGCTGTCCTCCACCTCAGTGCTCAGTTGCTTCACGGTCGCTTCGAGGTCTAATATGACCTTACTTTGGTCAAAGAGCG
The DNA here is from genome assembly GCA_031216235.1 of Syzygium jambos. Classification (NCBI taxonomy): domain Eukaryota; kingdom Viridiplantae; phylum Streptophyta; class Magnoliopsida; order Myrtales; family Myrtaceae; genus Syzygium; species Syzygium jambos. Next base: position 22,675,552 of record CM062225.1, read on the forward strand.
TCGACGTAGAAATGCTTTCGTTGATGCAAAACGCCTCAAAGACCTTATGGGCACCGTCCAGCTCTTTTTCTTTAAGGCTCAAGGTCTTCTCTTTGTCCTCGATATCATTAACATATTCAAGTCCTGCCTTGAAAGCCTTCATAGTTACATCGAATGAATCAGAAAATTCATGAAAAGCAAAGTTTAGAGCTCGACAAGGTAAAGGGTAAGGTAAATTGATCAGAAAGTCAAGCAAGGACCTGACTTTGCTTTCGAACTCTGGAACGTCACAAATAACGTCGTACCCTTCCTTTAAGAGCTCACAAAGTTGAGCTCCCTTCGAGCGAATTTCATCATGATTAGCGAAAGGAAAAAAGTTATCTACCGAAGGATGTTTACCTCCAATGACTCGAATGTTGTTAACATGAGGAATTTTAAGGGAAAGATGATCCATGATAGAGCTCGCTTCGTCCATTGATTCGCTTAAAAATTCATCCATATCGGAGAAAGATAATGATGGCGCGCTCGAAAATAAGGACATATCGGACATAGGAAACCTTATGAAATGATGTAACAATCCCATTGGAAGCAGGGTTATCCTCGACAAGGCTGAATCCAGGTCTTAAGGAAAAATCAAGACCTTATATTCATCCCACCATTGATTAAATGACATTGAACCATACGGAGTGTTGAAATTATCAACAAGCTTGAACCATCCCAGGATATATTTGGCAACCTCATTGTAGAATGACAGAGCATCATTCCTTGGAGACAAAGGTTAAGGGAAGTTCACCGAGTAGATAATTGGCATGCGAATACCTTGCACCAATCGAAATTGATGGGCATAGTAATAAGGATTGTATGCCTCGAAGCCAATAGAAAACCTTCCTCCAAAAGTGAATTCCAGTGGAAGATCGGTGGGAACAAGGATGCTTGCCCAAAATATTAAGGTGTCATGTTGAATAGTTGATGGGTCACACACGAAGTTTACGCCAAATCTATGAAAATGAAATCCTTCAAGGTAAGCAGAATACCCAAGAAGTACTTCATGACTGGAAGCCCTCCAATTGGCTGGAGGAAAATGCTACAAAATTTTCAGGGACCAAAAGCAATCTCTATAGGCTTTTTATGTGCATCAGACCAGTCGACAGATGTAAAATCATAAGACGTGAACAGATGAGGGAAATATGATTAAATCCAACCATGCAATATCCATAACGGATCGATGAAAGGGTCAGGATGTGCACTAAATAATGAAAATTGTGCATCGGTAAGGCCTTTATACAAAGTAGACAAGGTCATTCGACCTAACCCCACATCAACACCCTGAGTGAGGGCATATGCGATATCCACAAGCCCACATGATATGGAAGTAGTACAAAAGATATATCAACAGAACCAATAAAATAGGAATACAACATGTTCTTGAGGAGTTATTGGTCCGTCTGGCTTGCTAAACTCTTTGATGAAGTCATGAAATGAAAGATCAACGAAAAAGGTACCATAAAAATCTGGACATGACCACGACTTTTGGTTATAAAATTTCACAAAAGGTGATAGACTAGTAAGTGATCATATATCGAGCAAAGTGATGGTTATTGGACCGGGGGGCAGAAAAAAGCAATTCGTCGATGGCGACCAGAGACAATAAAGAGTTTCCGATAAGCCCGTATTCCATGGGATCTATAGAAAGACAGCTAAGTGACAAAGCCTCTTCTATCTTTGCCGCCTTCAGATACTTAATATCTCTTGTTTCATCCTTTGGTACCACCGAGAGAATTGTTCGTCATAGCACGGATACGAGTTGAAACGAGAATTTGGTGACGCCCAAGTGGAGATGCTAAGTCAGGTTTGACTTATGGGAAAAACTTCCTTATAATAACGTGGAAAATGCTTAGTGAAGATAGATGGTGGAGGTGTTGATTTGAGATACGAGCCTAGGATCACATAACAAGCTTTCGCATCGTAATCCATAAAGGATAAAGAGAGGCGCTCTTATCGTTCAAAACTCCAGAGGTTCTCAAAACAATTCAGGCGAAAGACAGCTTAAGCATTGATTGGGGAATTAGCCATTATGATGGGCCAAGTAATGAAGCTTGGCTGCGTCTATTAGGTATTTACACTAGTCTATTTGGCCGATGAGTTAAGCCTACTAACTGGTAGTAACGTGCACATGAACGAAGGCGCAAGGCTCAGGATCCATTATCAAAATTGGTTATAAGTAATCGTGGTACACGTGGACACTCAATGAATATAAAAGTATTTTATTGAGGAGAAGAAAGTCCGTTAGATAAAAAGTCGTGAATCTCTCGTTGGAGCAAGCATAATTGAGATTCTAGCCTACTCATCTCTGAAATACATACGTTTCTATTTTGACGTTGTTCCATTGCGGAGTTCAATACTCGCATGCACTCCTATTATTTCAAGCCCTTCAGAATGCCGACATGATGATGCAATTCCTGCTCGACTTCTGCATGTTGACGAAGCTTCATCTCTCGCCATCGACAAGTCTCTTCGAGGGCTACCGCAAGACACCTTTCTTTCTCGACAAGGACACCTATTTTGTCTGTAATAACCTGAAGAGACTCGCGACGAGTGTTTACCTTCTCACTAGCCTCCTTCACAATGTCAGGTGGCTCTTCATGTATTTCTGTAGGAATGGTCACCTCTTATACGTGGCCTAGGAGTTGCTAGTACTTATTGAACATAGTTTGAAATTCTTCGAAGAAAATCTTGAGTCGTTCCCTAAGTGCCGAAGGAAGTATAGATCCAACTTAAGCATTGTCATTCCCAAGGCGGTCGATGAGGAGTTTGAATTGCTTTAAGGCTATAGCATCATATGACATCCTCGCAAATCCTCATATATAGAAGTCTAAAAAGAGCATCAATTCCATCTTCTTCTTGATAATAGCCAATTTTGATTGACCAAAATGAGGCGACAAGTCATATGGATTAAACACCAAAATGAATTCAGCTTCATCTATAGCGTGCATTGCCTTGCCCAGATATGCAATATATGACTAATGGTCAGGTAAAGGAGTTGATAAGACAGGCGTCGACAATAAGGCCTCAGTAGAATTAGTCATGGAAGTCGAGGCCACGAGCATTGGAGTGGATGTCGACGGTGAGGCTATGGGAGGATTGACCACAATGGCTAGAGTAGTCGTCTGTTGAACCATGACACTTGTCAATGGATCACGTGGATTGACCACAATGGCTGGAGTAGTGGTCTGTTGGACCATGACACTTGTCGATGGACCACGTGCTATAAAATAGAAATGATATCTCAGTATCAGGGTTAAATAAGAATTGAAGACAACATGATGTTTGAAAGACATGTACCTGTCTCAGGCATAGCGACAGTGGTTCCTATATTAGAGTCAAGAATTGGAGCAGTTCGGACAAGTGGAGGAGTAGGAACAATTGCTGATTTAGCTGGAAAGAAAAGGAAAATAAATAAATTCAATAAACAAGACAAGCAAAATGCGCCAGCCAAAACAGAAGTTTACTAGGGTCACAATAGCAGATGAACTAGGCTGAATGGAGAGCTGTGCTCGAGATGCCATTGGTCTGGTAATAGAGGGGCCGGAAGACACCAAATTGTCTGAGGCTAGTGTTATGCTAGAAATATCAGTCGATGGAATTAAAATGTTGCTGACCCGCTTAACAGAATGAAGACCAGGTGATGTCAAAGCAGTGACAGGTTCCTGGATCATGGGAACAGAGATGCTATCTCCTTAACTTTCATCAAAAGAAGTAAGGAGTTCTGAAGAGACCGCATTGTGTGCAGCCGGCTTAGTAGATGGCTCGACAGATGAAGTTATGGACTTCTTTCTTGGAGAAGGAGGAGAAGACCTCTTCCTTTTCTTTTTCAACAATGATACGATTTCTTCCAGCGTCTCTTCTTCATTCAATCCAGAGATGATGCGAAGGGGAGGAAGACCTTATAAGTAACAAACCAATATAAATGAGAGAATAAAGCGAGCTGACACAGAGGAAAAAAGATAGAGGTTTACCCTCAGAAGGATTTTTAGCAGCATCGACATCCTCTGTGTCAAAGTCGTCTTCTGTCTTTGAGTTAAGAAATGGGAAAGTTAGGAGATGCACTGGATTAAAACAGAATGGAACGTAAGTGATGATACCTATACCTTGGGTAATCGGCTTCTTAGAGCCATCTCGCTTCACATGATCAATCGCGGATTGGAGAGCCTCTTCACATGCACTTTCAAATGCAAAGGAATACCACCAAGTTTGCCATTCAGCAAGGTGTCCTCGATGAGGTTTGAAACCCTTAGGAAGGTTTGCACTGTAATGGGTGCGCATTGTGTTGGCAATTTCAATACAACAAAGAAGTGGATTTTGATTCTTGAGGGAGTATTCTTTCTTCTTGGTTCCTTCTGAGAAGCCCATTGAATAAGGAATTGGCATGGGAATTGCTTACCAGAGTCTAAATTGCCTAGCACAATATTGTAGAGAATATACCTTAAACCCAGGATAAAGTCGATCCTTTAATGAAGTCCATATGGAAAGATCTACTGCAGATAAAGCACAAATTCAGAAAGGCCTATAGAGGTTGAATCAAGCCAGATCGAACAAAGAATCAAATTCTCCATAGCCATATTTAAAGAAAATGACTTGATCATGATTCAGTTCAAGAAAAGCTTGAAGATAGAAAATAAAAGGAGGCGTTTGAGAAGCAATATATCGAGAGGCACGGCTCAGCAATCAACAGTCTAGAGGTAAAGGTAAAGGTCTTCCATACCCTTGCAAAGACAGATAGGGAAGATGACGATTATCTTTACTAAAAAGGGAAGGGAAATACATAGCCATCCACGCTTAAAGTATCCAAAAAGCGCCCGAGATGGTTCCAGAATCCCCAAACTTCATTGCCCGAGAGGCGTGAGTAAAGCCTCTATACAAAATTGCAAGAACAAGAGGGGCCAATGCAAGGCATTATCTTGTGGCTAAGGCTGTAGTAATTTGCAGATAGTCTTTGCAAACTTTAAGAGCAAGACTAAAAAACACGTATTTTGATAACCAAAAGAGCAAGAAAAGGAGACGCTCATATTGGGTAACGGGACCCGAAGTCCTGTAAAATCAAGATAAGAAATTGATGTATGCCAGAGCATCCTCAAAAATAAAAGGAGTGGACAGCACAGGTAAATTCTCGACAGCATAACCGACCAGTTCAAAACTCGCTATGGCAAATACATTGAGTATAGTGATGGACATGTGTCCTCAAGGAAAAAAGAAATAGTTGCTGGAAGAGGACTAGAAAGTGATGACGGAGCCTAATAGCCCACGTTCCAGGTCATAAGATGACATACTGACCTTGAGGGCGACATCGATCACTGCAGCTGTCCATAAAAGCTGAGTTTCTTGGTCAACCCTCAAGTGATTAGACCATTTGTGAAAATACTCTTTGTAAGAGGGGAAACTTCGAAATCAAGAAAACCCGGTAGACCACACATCCATAATAGAAGATATTGCAGTGCCAAAGTCTCACTATGCTTATACGAGAAATGGAATTGGAGATTCATAGGAATATTGAGATGGTCCATGAAGCTGGGACTCAGAGAGAAACAGTTATATTCATCCTCGACAGATTTCAACAAATGAAAAAAGCAATTACTAGATCACGGATCTTCTTTAAACTTGTCAAAAGCCGCGATGTAGTCGCTGGCCGAATATTCAGACTTTTTGAACGCCACGAGAAATGATGGATCAAGATCGGCAAAGAGTTCAAGAAGGGATTTTTAGGGTTCAAAGAAAAAGACGCGATGGTGAAACGAAGCTTTTACGAGAATGCAGGATGAAGAAGACGATTTGAAAAGTCACGGCTATTTGAAGAAAATACAGGGTGATGTGTCCAAAGAATATTGGATGAAGAATTCATATGGGCTGCTCGAAAGGACGTCAAGGGACAGAAAAGCATGATCATCGCCTAGGGATTCGTACACAAACAAGGTACGTCTTTAAAAGAAATAAATTCAAATTTATACCTTTTGAAAGGGGGCATATGTTGACACTCAAAATTATCCCTGGTGGGAGTGGACCAGTTACAAGTCACAAGGAATATAAAACACGGCCCACATGGCATGAATCCGGAGAAAGGCCGTGAGTCAAGCCTAGAGGCATTGGAAAAATTTGAGGTAGTTATCGACACGACACATCATAAAAGTATTGACAAATCCAAGATCACGAGCTTTGCACGTGATGTCGACAAGTTTAAAATCACGACCCTTGCATGTGATGTCGATAAGTCTGAAATTATGGATTGAATACATGGTGATACGTGGTAAAGAAATTTACTTTCTCGTGTCAAAAGGTAAAAACATAACAGTGGGCGCGAAGATCATGGAAGTTAAAGAATGAAACTTGGGAATTAGCAAGGAATAAAGAGACACATGGAAGAAAATCGGCCATTACGTGATACCTAAGGAGCGTAAGCAACATCGATAAGTCAAGAAACGGTTAAAGCGCGAAACGTAAGAAAGTGGAAAACGACTTTCAAGGAGAAGTGGTCAACCGACAGTTATCAGGTTGCTCTATAAATACTCAAGGATTTCCAACGTAGAGTGGATCTTGAAAAAAAAAATAACACAACACATCTTTTATCTGTTTTTACTTTCAACACATTAGGAGTAGTCGTAGTTATAACTTTCAAATTCCACGTCGTAGATTCAATTCCGGCGAGAGTCTTATCAGGTTCAATATTGTTGATTAAATTTCAATGTTGTGCCACTAGTTCAGCATCGTCAATCAAATTTCGACGTGGTACTTGGAATATAGCTGTTGATTAGATTCCAGCCATATTCTCTCAAGTTATGTCATTGATTAGATTCTGGCGTACCTTGAATGGCAATGCCATCTTACATCCCACTCGTGGCTTTATCCTGGAGCCGGCCCGCCCTGAGGCACCAAGTCCGTTAGGCCCTCATCGAACATCACAAGCGTTGTGATTTGGCAATAGGCGCAATCTTCTCTGACATTTATCACAGTGAGCACTTCGGCTCTCGGCTCCACGAGATTGCCAACGTGGGCTGGGGGACATGCCATCCTACGGACTCGAAAAAAAAGAGGGAAATAACGGGGGATGAGTCGGGGAGACTCAACAAGTGAAAACACTAATATCAAGCGAGGATATATCGATTGCCGTTAACATAAGTCGGCCCTTACTGCACTCGCATCGATGGTAGATCAATAGCAAAGTTCAAACAAGAGAACATCACACATGGCCACATCGTACACGCTTTACAAACCAAGGCTCGGTTCTATCTCAAAACAACATCAAACATGAAACATGATCAAACCAAGAAATGAATCAACTACGACCAACCAAACAACCGAGAAATGGTCCAAGCAAACCACGTCACAACGCATCTCAACATCCTTTGTCGGTATTAGGGAATTCACTTACACAACCAACAAAACTAGAAAATGAGGCTCGAGACGGATGAGCTCGGGAAATTTCGGGCTTTCTCCTTGCTTCCTTCTTGCTTGACCGAGCAAACCTAGGCCTACGAAGGCCAAACCGTGGGCTCACGGGCTGGTTCGGGATTGTTTTGGGCGTGAGCTTCTCGGTCAAAAGTGAGAAAAACAAGAACAAAGGAAAAAGAAGAAGATGTTGGCGTGAGATGAGGGAGAGGGGGGGAATTGTCTTGCTATTTTGTAAGCCTCTTGGAACTTCCTAGAAACTAGACTTGAACCAATAGGAGAAGGCTTCTTAGTCAAGTGTCAGGATGGCTTGTATTTAATGCCATTAAAAGCTATTAATGGACTAAAATGATGAAGAGGCTAACATTATCTTCACCTCATTAGCTCTCTCTCTGTCTCTCCCCCTTTCTCTCTCGGCTTCTCTCTCTCTGTCTCTCCCCCTTTCTCTCTCGGCTTATCTCTCTCTCTCTCCCTCTCTCTCTCTCCTTGGCCGAATGGCCTTCTTTCAATTTATAAAGCCCCAAACTTGCTCCTCACTCAAGACTATTAATGCTTGTCATGATGAAGAGGCCTCCAAAGTCTAAGGTCATGATGGATAGCATTAAAGTTCATTAATGAAATATAGTCAAAGGATCACGATAAAGAGAGCAAAATGAATCCAAGCCACTAAAGATTTCTCTCTTCCTTTCCCTCTCTCGGCTCTCTCTCGGCTCACTCTCGTTTTTCCGCTGGGACGACTTCCAATCAAAGCATAAAATATCTCATTTGAAAGCTCAGAACGTATGCTATAAGTCATCAGAAGACATCAAGTCGAAATTGCAATATTCTCATGTAGAAAATGCTGAATTTTTGAAATCTAACAAAACCAAGTAGTTTTGCACTGTTAACAAAATCAGACTTGAAAATATAATAAATGGACTCAGAAAATTCTCAAATTTGAATATGTCATAAACAAGGCCTTAACAAACATTTTTTATGAGAACACGAAATCTGAATCTCTCTATAAACACCATTTTTAGTAGCTCAAAGATAGACTAAAAATAGTTCGATGGAACAAAATTCTTATTTCTCAAAGTAAGCTTTGTCCAGAATTCAAATCATCTCGAAAAATTTCTAAATTTATATACGTTATAGAAAAGGAAGTTCTCAACAACTTTTATGAGGAAACTTTTCCAAAATCGGCCCAGAAAAACTTGTAGAAAATAATTCAAGTGTGAACATCACCGAAATACCCATTCTTGGCAGTTTTACACGGTCTGAAAATCAAGCAATTGTACCACTCATATCAAGTCCAAAAATTCTGAAATCAAAGTATGTAAAACTTCAAGATGTTTGGAGAAACTTTCAAGAATGAAGTGTTTGGAAATTTGGATCACAAAAGTCTTCCCAAAAATAACAAAACGAAGGGGTACAAAGGATCCAAAACTGGGTTTTCCAAAACAAGAGTAAAAATTAGTTCCGATTGGAAAACCACCGAACTTAAACCATAGCCATTTTTCCCCGGGACTGAAATTGAGGATGTTACACCAAGCTCGTGACCCGCGGTGAAGGCACGGGCGTGTGCGTCACACGCACCCGCGTATGCATAGGCGCGTGGGCCCCACGCGTCCACGCGGCAGTTGAGGCGTGTGCACTACATGCGCCTGCTGCCCTCTCCGCTGTTTATTTACGGTTCTACCCTTCTCTAGTTATTTACGTTTCTGCCCCTTATGTGTTTATTTACGGTTCTGCCATTGACCGGTTAATTTACTGTTTTGCCATTGACCGAATTATTTACCATTTTGCCACTGGCTACTGAATTTACGATTCTACCCCCTATTGATTCTGATTTTATCGATTTGCCCTTATGCATTAATTTACGATTTTACCCTCAGCATGCAATTTGGTAAATGTTTGTAAATGAAACAATTATAATGTTTTATAATTTCAAGAATTCAATTATGAGTGGTTTATTAGTCACCAAAGTGGCCGAACCATAATGTCTTGAATTTTTTGAAATTGTATAATGTTTCTTTGAATTACCCATGATTAATTGATGCTATGGTTGGAATTGATATATTATATATCCTTATTGGTGTCATGGGTATATTGAAGTTCATTATTATAAGGACTTAGGAATTGACCCAAAGGTTAATCAATTTGTTATAAGTCATGAACATAATAGTTGGTAATTAATTTGTCTTGTTAAATTTGTTTGTATATCCAAAGATATCAAACAAATTTTAATGGGGTGTATTTATAATTACCAAATAAAAGTTATTAGCATCATTGTGGTTTATTGTATGTTTGTATATTATAGGATCACCCAAAGGAGAACTATGATATACATGTAATGTTTAATTTTACTATGATAATGTGATATTCTCAAAGCATTAATGTATGAGTATATTCTTGTATATTTGCAGTATATGTACCTGTTTCTCTTCATTCGCATGCTTCATCTGTTCATTTATTTAATGGAATGAATTTCCTTGATTGGAGTGAACAAGTCCAATTTCACCTAGGTGTATTAGATCTTAATTTAGCACTTCAAATTGAGAAACCGGTTGCTATTACCAATGAGAGCAGCGATAATGAAAGGTCTCTCTATAAAGCTTGGGAAAAATCGAACAGATTAAGCTTAATGTTTATGCTAATGACAGTAGCAAACAACTTAAAGACATCTCTTCCCAAAACTAACAATGCTAAGGAATTTATCAAATTTGTGGATCAGCATTCTCAAACCGCTGATAAGTCGCTAGCTGGTACATTGATGAGTACTTTGACCACCATGAAATATGATAGTTCACGTACCATGCATGAACATGTACTAGAGATGACAAACTTAGCGGCAAAATTAAGGACTTTGGGAATGAACGTGGATGAGTACTTTTTAGTATAGTTCATATTTAATTCCTTGCCTCACGAACAATATGGGCCATTTCAAATGAATTATAACACTATAAAGGACAAGTGGAATGTAAATGAATGGGTCAGTATGCTTGTTCAAGAGGAAACAAGGATAAAGAATCAAAAGGCTCATTCTGTTCATCTCTTAAGTCATCAAGAAGCTGAGAAGAATTCTAAGAGAAAAGGTGGAAGGAGCAAGAAGAAAGGTTTACACAATCCGAATGACTCTTCTAAAGCTTCACAAATCTACAAGAAGGAACGCGATCTTATTAAGTGTCACTTTTGCAATAAAATTGAATACTTGAAGAAAGATTGTCTGAAGCGTAAAGCTTGGTTCGAAAAAAAAAGGTAAGCCTTGTGCTTTAGTATGTTTTGAATTAAACTTTACTGAAGTTCCTCATAATACTTGGTGAATTGATTCTGGTGCCACCACTCATATTTCAAATACGATGTAGGATTTCTTTCAATCCAAACCATAAAGCCAAATGAGAATTATGTGCTCACGGGGAATAGAAACAAAGCTCCAGTTGAAGGCATTGGCACTTATCGTTTGATCTTAGATACTGGGCATTATTTGGATTTGTTTCGAACCCTTTATGTACCTACTTTTTCTCGCAATTTAGTTTCTTTGCCAAAACTTGATGTAGCGGGATTCTCTTTTAAGTTTGGTTGTGGATCTTTCAGTTTGTATAAAAATAATAATCTCATTGGAGCTGGAATTTTATGTGATGGTCTCTACAAGTTTAAATTTGATAATGCTTTTGCTAAGACTTTAATGACCTTGCATCATAATGTTGGCACTAAACGCAGTTTAGTGGATGAGAATTCTGCTTACTTGTGGCATAAATGTTTGGGTCATATATCCAAAGAAAGAATGCAAAGATTAGTGAAGAATGAAATTCTTCCAAGTTTGAATTTTACTGATCTTGGAGTGTGTATTGATTGTATGAAGGGTAAATAAACAAAACACACTAAGAAAGGTACCACAAGAAGCACAGAGCTTCTTGAAATTATACACACCGACATATGTGGTCCTTTTGATGTTCCATCTTTTAGTAAAGAAAGTTATTCTATCACGTTTATTGATGATTTTTCACGTTATGGTTATATTTATCTATTGTATGATAAATCTCAATCAGTAAATGCACTTGAGGTGTATATTAAAGAGGTTGAAAGACAATTAGATAAAAAGGTAAAAATAGTATGGTCGGATAAAGGTGGTGAATATTATGGAAAGTATGATGAATCGAGACAATGTCCGGGTCCGTTTGCTAAATTCCTTGAAAGACATGGTATTTATGCTCAATACACAATGCCAGGTACACAACAACAAAATGGTGTAGCAGAAAGGCGTAATCGTACTTTAATGAAAATGGTTAGGAGTACGATGAGTTATTCATCTCTACCCTTATCACTGTGGATGTATGCTTTAAAGACTTCTATGTATTTATTAAATAGGGTTCCTAGTAAGGCAGTTCCAAAGACCCCCTTTGAGCTATGGACCGGAAGGAAACCTAGTTTACGAAACTTGCATGTTTGGGGTTGTCTAGCATAAGTAAGAATTTACAATCCACATGAAAAGAAATTGGATTTAAGAACAACCAGTGGTTACTTCATTGGTTATGCAGAGAAATCCAAAGGGTATAGGTTTTACTGTCCTAATCATAGTACAAGAATTGTTGAATCTGGAAATGCTAGGTTCATCGAAAATGTTGACATTAGTGGGAGTGAAAGAATGCGTGATGTTTGCATTCAAGAAGTTAGGGTGGAAGTTCCTTTATCCAAAACTTCTAAAGTTGTTGTTCCTGATATTATAGGTCAACCAAACAATAATCAAGAACAACAAATTAATGATCAAACACTCCATAATGAAAATGTCAATATTGAACCTACAATAGTTGAGCCACAAGAAATAGCATTAAGAAGAACTCAAAGAGAAAGTTGGTCAGCTATTTCTAATGACTATGTGGTTTATTTACAAGAGTCAGAAATTGACTCAGGAATTGGTAATGATCCAGGTTCATTTTCACAGCCATGAAATGTGATGATTCTACTAAATGGTTCAATGTTATGGAAGAAGAGTTAAAATCTATGGATCAAAATCAAGTTTGGAATCTCGTTGAATTGCCTGAAAGGTGTAAAAAGGTCGGGTGTAAATGGGTCTTTAAGACCAAACGTGACTCAAAAGGTAATATCGAACGATATAAGGCCAGACTTGTTTTTTTTTTTTGGTAAAGGTAAGAGTATATATAACTTTTCAAACACCAAATACAACCTAACGCCCAAACCAACTCCTGACCCTATTAGGACATAAGATGTCCAAACAAGATCAAGAAAGGTTGTGCAGGAACTAATCAACAAGCTAAAAGGCTAGCTAAATACAAGAAACAACTAAATTCTAATCACAAGGAAAACCAATCCAATCCGAAGCTTGGAGGTCAGCCCATATCTCCGGAAGCAGTAGCAGAACAGCGAAGATTGGAGGCCCATGTCACCGAATCAGCCGGAAGCAGCAGCAAAGCAGCGAAGATTTGGAGGTGAAAGCCCATGTCCCCGAACAAAGCTCCAAAGGTCCCCCGGAACAGCAAGCCGAAGCTTGGAGGAGAAAACCAAACATGAAAAACCGCAACAAAGCCCTTAACAAGACAGAGAACTAAGCATCCAACTAAAAAAAGATGGAAGGTGAGAGTTCCCAGTTCCTTTGTAGTCTTTTATTTAACGGTGTGTCAGCAATTTTTCATAAGGATAGAGCTTTATCCTTCACCATCTTGATAATGTGCTTACGTATTCCCGGAATAAAGATAGTCTTGTTTCTGAAGAGAGAGTTGTTCCGCTCAATCCATATGGTATGGCAAAGAGCTCCGAATGAGAACCTAGCAAGTCGATGCGCAAAGGAAGGGCATCCACAAACTTTGTTTGCCCATAAAATAAGGTCTGGCCACGGACGGTTGCGCCATGGAAGATTATAATTAGTAGCCCAAAAGGAAGCCAGCCTGCTAGTAGCGGAACATTCGAAGAAAAGATGATTGATGGAGTCCGGTATAAGACAACATAAGGCACAAAGTCCTGATTCAATGCGACGATTTTGGAGAAGAAGGACCTGTGTAGGTAGCCAATTTAATGACGCAATCCATAAGAGAAAGGAGTGCCGAGGGGCCAAGTGAGAGTCCCATACAAATGAATGCCAAGTTTTTGGGTGACCTTTCTTCCTTATGTGGTTCCAGGCCTGGGCGACCGAGAAGGGTCCAGTCAGGTTAGGGTTCCAGATGAAGCTATCCGGAGTATCATCATCAAAGCTTGGGAGAGCTTCCATCCATTCCATAATAGTGTGGAGAGTGGATGATAGTTGCCATGTAAAGCGAAAGAAGTCCCAAACCGAGGCATCACGTGGGATCCGAGACTGGTAGATATCCATATTGTTGAAAAAGAGATAGAGGGGCCCTTTTGTATGCCACCAATCAAACCAAAAGGATATCATCCGACCATTGCCAATCTTCCACCGGAAAAAGGTCTGGGCTGAGACTCGCAAGTCAAGGATCTTCTTCCAAGTCCATGAGCAAAAGGTGGGTTTGGAAACAGTCCAAAAGTTTTTCTTCTGTAAAAAGTTTGAATGAATCCATTTACACCACATAGATTCCTTGTCAGTGAAAAGGATCCATATGTGCTTTAGCATCATGGCTCTATTGTATTCAGATAGACTTCGTATCTCGAGGCCGCCTTCTTCTTTTGGGAGACAAACAGTATTCCAGGCTACCTTAGCACCACCCGTTCCTAAGTCAGGACCTTTCCATAGAAACTGTCGAAGTATGGTCTCAATACCATTCAAGACACATATGGAAAGAGAGAATATCGTGGCCCAGTATTCTTGGATGGAATGCAAAACTAATTGAATAAGTTGTATGCGACCAGCAAAAGATAGGAATCTTTGTGTCCAAGAACGGACTCGCGCCGTAATGGAATCAACCAAGAGCTTGCAATCCTCTTTACGTAGCCTGGAAGAGATAATGGGCACACCCAAGTATCGGAAGGGAAGAGACCCTTGCTGAAATCCGAGACATTGGAGAATACCGCTATGTGACTCCAAATTACCTCCCGAGAGGTAAATATTGCTCTTGTTAGGATTTGGTCTTAAGCCGGACCATCTTGAGAATAAATCTAGAGATTCCTTTATAAGCTCTATCAATCTCATGTGCCCTTGTGAAAATAAAAGAACATCATCTGCAAAGAACAAATGGGATATGTGAGGTCTCTTGCATCGCCAATACCACTGGAAATCCGGTTTGTCAGTTTTGGACTTGAGAATAGCTGAGAAGATTTCCATAGCAAGAATGAAAAGGTACAGTGACAGGGGGTCCCCCTGACGTGTCCCTCGGTTACTAGCAAAATAGCCATCAATTCGCCATTAATCGAAATCGTGAATTTTGCAGTTGAGATGCATACCATAACCAGCTTAATAAAAAAAGCTGGAAAGTTGAAGGTTGTAAGTACCCTTTCAATAAAGTTCCAGTCAATCGTGTCGAAAGCTTTGTGAAAATCCACCTTAATGGCACATTTAGGTAGGTATGCTTCGTGGTGAAAGTCCGCAAAGAGTTCTTGTGCTACCATAATATTGTCACTTATTCTGCGGCCTTTAACAAAGGCTGTTTGGGAAGGTCCAATCAGCATCGGGATAACCTTTGCCATACGCCTAGCAAGGATTTTAGAAATGCATTTGTACAAAGTATTGCAACAGGCTATTGGTCGGAATTCGCTCATGGCCGATGCATTAGGGGATTTCGGCACCAACGTTAGAATGGTGTTGTTAATCTCTTTTAGCATGCGACCAGTCTCAAAGAAAGCCTTAACCGCATCCATAATAGATTGTCCAATGATCCCCCAAGTGTGTTTGAAAAATTCAGCATTAAAACCGTCAGGACCAGGAGCTTTGTCGTTAGCAAGGGAGAAAATGGCAGATTTAATTTCCTCCTCAGTGATCGGTTGAATTAAGGTGGAACTCTGGTTTTCATCCAGGACGTGTCCAAAGAGAGCCTCCAGCTCTAAGGCAGAAGGTAGGGCCGGTGCTGAACCGCCATTTAATAAACTCTGAAAGTGATGGACAATATGGTCCCTGACTTGCTAAGGTTCGGTGATTAGCACACCAGCCTCTGTCGAAATTGTTAGGATTCTATTGTGAAGTCTCCTTTTGTTGACCTGGAGGTGAAAATATTTTGTGTTCATGTCCCCTTGCTTGAGCCAACGAATTCTAGATTTTTGTCTGAAAAAGGACTCTTCTTGAGATCTCAAGGCAGAAAAAGTTTGCAGGAGTGTTGCTTCACTTGCTCCTTTGGTCGAATGGATTTGACTCCAAAGCTGTCTGAACAGCAGAAAGATTCAATCTAGCCTACTCTGTTCTGGCGGAAATGTCTGAAAAGGAAGACCTGTTCAAAAGCTTCAACTTTGATTTGAGAACCTTAAGTTTGCAGCAAACTATGAACATGGGTGTACCAGTAATATGGGTATCCCAAGCTTGGGCAACTAACTCTAAAAAGGTTGGATGAGTAGTCCAATAGTTGAAGAACTTGAACGGCTTTTTGAAAGAACTAGGGAGTGCAATTTTTATTACCATAGGGGAGTGATCAGAAATGCCAGGTGGAAGAAAATTAGCTTCAGAGAAGGAGAATTGCTGAAGCCAACAGCCATTTATAAGTACCCGATCAATCTTACGCATTTTGCAGTTTGCACCTGAAGAATGTGTCCATGTGTATCGACACCCGACATAACGAAGGTCCTCCAAGCCCGCCTGGCTAAGGCCTTCTCAACATTCATCAAGGGCCGGGATCCACTGGGTAGAGCCGCTCACCCTGTCTTCCGGGTCTCTAATTGCATTGAAATCCCCGGCAACGATCCATGGTAAGTCGCCGTTAGAGAGACGATAGAGGTCAGCCCAAAGTTGCCTTCGTTTCACAAAAGTATGTTCATCATAGGCAATTGTGAACAAACAAGATTCCTGGAGGTTCAAGAGTCGGAGCTGAAGATGAATTATTTGGCAAGAGGAAAAGACGAGACTAATGTCCAGCTCATTTGGGTCCCATCCGAACCAGATCCTACCGAGAGGTGAGGAGTCATAGTTAGAAATCCATCGCCAAGTAGTATTTAAGCCTCTTGAAATCGTAGCAAAAGAAGAAGCCTTCACTTTAGTTTCCAAAATCCCAATACAGCAAAGGTGGTTCTTTCTAATGAAGGCACGGATTTCAGCTTGCCTCAGGGGATCTACTAGGCCCCTAATTTTCCATACTCCTAAAAACATAGCAAAAACAAAAGTTATTTCTGAGAAGTCCTAGGCCTCCTCCTCTTGGCTTTCGAAGAAGAAGGACCAGGAGTTTTGGCGGGGTTTGAAGGGATAGACGTTGTACCAGGGGAGGCACTAGTGAGCTCCATTAGGGTACGTGACCGAGTGTTGGGAGGGGAGGCACAAGCTGATTCAGTCTCCCCTAATTCATCCAGAGCAATAGCTTTGTCTACTGGAGTTTGAGAGCCACAAGAATCTTCAGTATTAGATAGGGAGTTTGAAGGAGAGTCCAAGATCTGTTGGTCCATTGGATCTGTTGGACGCGGAGTATGGGGCTGAGGAGGTCCAGGCTCAGGGCCGTTGGAGCTGGGCAGATCAGATTCTACTTGGGCAAGTTCACCAACAGAATCAGCAGCATTCAGCAAGGGTTCATCCTCTCGCAAGTTACAGGTTGATTGAGGGGCTGGTGAAGGTTGTGGCTGGTTTGCATGCAAAACAGGGGGAGGATTGCCTTTTCTCCGACTAACTTGGGTCCAGCCATCTTCTGTTTGAGCTCGAGTATTGTTTTCAGCTCTAGGTTCAGGTTGCTCAGTAGCACAATCAAAACCCCTGGTTCCTTGTTTATGGCCGAAGATACCACAAGAGGAACAAGCCAATGGCTTCCATTCGTATTCAATAGGGATTAGGTTCACTTCACCATCCCATCTAAACTTGACAGAATCCACACGGGGGCTAGAGGCCTTTATCTCTATACAGACCCGAGCAAAGGAGATACGGGTCATCTGCTCAGTTTGAATATCCACATACAGCGGTCTTCCGATGGCACTAGCAATTCGGCCAATACCTGCAAGAGACCATAAGGAGAAAGGTATGTCCCTTAGCCTTACCCATACTGGAAGAGAGTCAAGCTTCCCCTTCTGGAGTTTCAATTTGGAATGCCATTGTTGCAGCATCATGGTGCTGCTGAAAATAGAGATTGGTCCCATGTCTATAATCTTCCTGCGGAATTCCGCATTTGGTACTCGGAAGAAATAAAAACCATTCTCATGCAATTTGACATCAGCAACTTGGTCACCCCAGGACAGACTTGTTGCTAAAGGTTTTACTCAAAAAGAAAGCATTGACTATAAGGAGACATTTTCACTAGTCTCCAAGAAAGACTCACTTAGAATCATTATGGCTTTGGTGACTCATTACGATTTAGAGTTACACCAAATGGATGTTAAAACTGCTTTTCTTAATAGGAATTTAGAGGAAGAAGTTTATATGGACCAACCCGAGGGCTTTTCAATTAAAGGAAAGGAACACATGGTGTGTAAATTAAAGAAATTAATATATGGACTTAAACAAGCTTCCCAACAATGGTATCTTAAGTTTAATGATACCATAACTTCTTTTGGATTTAAGGAAAACACTGTTGATCGGTGTATATACATGAAGGTCAGTGGGAGCAAGTTTATTTTTATAGTTCTGTATGTTGATGACCTTTTGCTTGCTACTAATGATCTTGGTTTGTTACATGAAATGAAGAAATTTCTCTATAAAAATTTTGAAATGAAAGATATGGGAGAGGCAACATATGTGATAGGAATAGAAATATTCCGTGATAGATCACAAAGATTGTTAGGGTTGTCTCAAAAAGCCTATATTGATAAAATTTTAGAGAAATTTAATATGGATAAATGTTCAGCGGGAGTAGTTCCAATTCAGAAAGGTGACAAATTTGGTCTTATGCAATGTCCGAAAAGTGAATTGGAACAAGAACGAATGAAAAATATTCCCTATGCATCTGTTGTGGGAAGCTTAATATATATGCTCAAACTTATACTAGACCAGACATTAGTTTTGCTATCGGAATGTTGGGCAAGTATCAAAGTAACCCACGATTAGATCATTGGAAAGCTGCAAAGAAAGTTTTTAGATACTTGCATGGAAAAAAGAATCACATGCTCACTTATAAAAAAATCTTATCATCTTGAGGTGATTGAATATTTAGATTCAGACTTAGCCGGATGTATCGATACAAGAAAATCAACTTTTGGTTACTTATATCTTTTGGCTGGAGGTGCAATTTCATGGAAAAGTGCAAAGCAGTCAGTTATTGCTACATCTACTATGGAGGTTGAGTTTGTGGCATGCTTTGAGGCAAAATATTCATGGGATATGGCTGCGGAACTTTATTTCAGGGCTTGTGATTGTCGACAGTATTGCCAAGCTGCTGAAAATTTATTGTGATAACTCTGCAGCAGTTTTCTTCTCTAAGAACGACAAGTACTCCAAGGGTGCTAAACATATGAAGATTAAATATTTGTCTGTTAAAGAAGAAGCTCGGAAACAAAGAGTGTCAATTGAGCACATTAGCACCAACCTTATGATTGCAGATCCCTTAACAAAAGGACTGTCGCCCAACATATTTAAAGAACATGTTGAAAGGATGGATATTATTGGATGTCATTAATGATGGTATTATGAGTGTATTAAGTTTATTTATTTGACACTGTGAGCTCAATTATGTGTTTTTGATATTTCCTGTTTTCTATTTGGTATACATGATAGAAATAGATGAATGTCTAACAGGACAGTCTCTAATAGAGACATTATAGTTGGACCATTACTATATTTCTCATTTATGGATCATGCTAAGTAGAGAGCTCTAGTTGTAGTACATGGAAGGGACTATGTCAATTAATGGCATACAACCACTATGACTCGCATTAGTTTCTTTATTTAACTGTGATCATTATGTGATAGGCAATTTAAGAAATGTTTTAGCATAATGTTATTGTGCACATTATGGTCTTTATTAAACCATGAAAGGAAGGTCATATGGGCCAAGTGGGAGAATGTAAGAATAATGTGGCCCACATGATGTTATGAATTAATGGTTTAATAAATATTAAAGTGCTAAAATGTATTGGGTATAAAAAATAGATGAAAATGTATAATCCTATTGAGAAGTTAAAGTTCCTCCAAAGAGGTGCAACTCTTATGAAATGGGATATGCTTTGATGGAATGCACCACTTGAAGGGATATATATATAAAAGAATCTGGTCCTCTCTCCACCCATGACAACGCACGAAAAAGAACGTTGTAGTTTTATCCTCCATCAATAAGATACGTTAAGAGAAAAGTGGGTAAGGGAGAGAAATCAGATTTCTTCGTTTCTTCCGCTTTCTGCAACAATTATCTTCGAGGAAAACGCTATGGACAAAGGTATGTCTTCGTCCCTCTTATTGTGAAAATCATGAAATTTTAAGATCCTAGATGTTTAAATTTTCCGCATAAAAAGATTACGTTATAACTTACAGTAGATAGCAGGAAAGTTGCAGCTAGATGAACTACCAGCCACCAAGATTCTTTGGGTCATTGCCAATCCTGAAACCAGCAGTCCCAAAATGCTGGAAATTTTTACTAATGCCATTGTTCTTTCTAACTCAAAAGTTAGTGATAGCACGCTGTTCTTGTGTAGATGGGTCTTATGGCTTTTCCAAGACCTAGATTTATACTCTGCTAAACGCAGATGGCAACGGGCGAACAAAGGGCAGCTAGGAGTTCACATAAAATAAGATGATTGGGTTCATGGAATCGTCTCTAGTTTCATGCCGCTTGGCATTGGATAGAACAGGTTAGAATATTCCATCCCACAACTTGAGGACTCCTGAAAATTACAAAACTGAAAGGTAATGAATAGGATTCTGGTGATAGGAAAAAGCATGAAATCTTCTGATTGCAAGCTTGGACTTGGAATAAACATCTTTCTTGATGCTTCGTCTCATGCTTGCTTAGTTATAATCGACGATGCAAAGTTGTGGTCTTAAAGAGAAGAAGGACAATGGATGGGAGAGAGAAACTTCTGTGTTCTTTACGTTGAAATTGCGTATGCTTTTTCTAATCTAGCACTTTAATACAAATTACACCTGGTGAAACTCCTAAACGCTGACCTAAGTATGCAAAAAAGAAGAAAAACAAGGAACAACGAATTTAGCCAAGAATAGGTATCAAATGATATCGATGGCAGGTCAATTGCCTCGGCACATTGATCTGTTTGATAATGACAACTTAAGCAGGGGCTTATTCACTCATTTCCAGGATTGGGAACGGTGCTCTCTCTTAACCTACATGCTTCTTTATCTTTTCAGATTAGACGGAATGTATATCATGGCTGTTTGCACCATAATGTAACCAGGTTGTCAAAATAAGTAAACACGAGGCTGGAAAACAATGGTTATTGACTAGATATGTGAGCCATTGTTGACAACCAAAAGAATTGTTAATTTTAAATATACATTGGTGATCATGGATCAGCTAAAATACGATGGTGTATGGTTGATGATTGTCATAGTGGAATCCGTCAATAATGATACCAATGAAAAAAGAACAATAAGTTAGCAGTGGAGACACCAAACAAAGACCGGAAGTCTGGCAGGAGCCAAGAAACGATTATAATATTCTAATTTGAAATCACCCATCGAAAGAGCAATGGAGTCCATTAGATCATAGCGGAAAGGTAAATTTCGAGTCAATTAAACACCCCTTTATACAATAAAGCAAAGATGGCCCAAATGATAAACCTAAACTTCTTGGAGATCAGTTACACATCTATTAAATCATTATAGCATGTTTTGTGGCACACCCTAATCTAGTCAATCTTTTTATCGATCCATCAATTTTTTTTTGCTCGCCTTGAGTAATCCATCGGTGGAGCCTAATTGGATATATGAGGATGGAATGATTTGCACGCATTCGTCACAGTTAATCAAGTCAAAAGGCTTGATTGCCCTTGTCATAAAGAAAAAAACAAGGCCAATTTATTTCGCAGAAAATCAACATTTTGAACAACATTTTACTGAAAATCATCTTCTGCATTCGCTTATAAAAATGAATGAACGAAACGTAATTTCATCACTAGCAAAAATGTTCAAGTACAGATCACTGCTGATAATGAAAATATTTTCGCTAATTATTCTTTCAAACCATAGAAATAATCATCTTTAAAAATATAATGTATGGATCGTTTATTTTATGTTAAATAAAACCAACCCTTTCCAAAGTTCTTCTTCCTCTACGTAATTGGTGCCACTGCCAACTCATGTATCTTTTCGGGTAGTTTATATACGAATTATTTTTTCTAAAAGACAAAAATTGCTGGCAGGGCCCACTCCACATATTGGTGACAACTTTAATACCTCGTCCGAGATAAAAAGGGCTTAGGGGTGATTATGGTTCGATAGTAGAACTAGGAACTTGAGTTATAGTGAGAACTAGTTTGCTTCCCGGTTCCACATTTTTGGGAACCTTTGGTTCCTAGATCGAGAACCGGACTGAGAATCCAATTGGGAACCTACAAAACCCTAAATCTATGTGGACCTGAGATAGTTACATGGGATGTTACTAAATTTTACTTAGACTAAAGTGGTGGTTTGTGTGCTTGACTGATATACCAAGACTTATGGATGAATCTCCAAGTCGCATCTATGCCGATCAATTGGTTTAATTCTGGTAACATGAATGTGTGTTTTTAATGGTTGGACAGGATCTGATTGTGTTCAAGGGTCCTGCAATTGGAGGACATTGTGAATTCTTGTTCCATCAAATTTCTATGCCATGTTGGCCAAAGTTAGCTTAAAAGAACCTTTTTAGCTTTATAGCTCTTCCTTGTTGCGACAGGCATTCCTCTTCCCCCTTTGATTTTCAAAGAAGTCACAATTTGTTTTTGCGTTTCATTATTTGTTGGCCTGGAAGTAGCTGATTCAATGTGCCCAAGTAAATTAATTGTGGCTCTGATCACTATCACTATAGTTACATATTTGATTTTATGTCTTGGAGATGCCTCAGCATCATCTCTAATCCTCTGTTGTTTCTATGGCCTTTCATAATATTTTTATTGTTTATTTTATTTTACGTGTTCATCTTTTAAGAATAGTCACTAGCAACAAATGTGAAACTTTCATTTTTGTTGTTGCGTTCACTTTCATTTTGCTTAAATAAAAATGAAACAAAAAAAAAAGGAAGTTGGCCGATTCCCAGGCAGACACTGAACCAATATTGGAATTTGTGACAAGATAGGTTCCAAGTTCCTTGATATGCAAAATAAATTTCAAGTTCCAAAAAATGAGAAATTTGTTTCAACGGGTAGGTTCTACATTCCAATTGAAACCTGGATGGAACTAGGAACCACTCACCCTAGTATTTAAAGCTCAAAGTAAAGGTGTAGAAAGGAAACTCGATATTTGTTGGGCAAAAAATAAACATGACTATGTTATAAGCCCTAGGGCATGATCCCCATGGGCCATCGATCGAGATACTTGCCATCGTGAATGTGGACCTTATAACCCGAGTATGATAGGTAAATTTTTCAACTATATCAGGAAAATAATCTAATATTACACATTGAACTATGCTAATAATTTAAGTACTTGTTGAACTTAATGAAAATACCTTGTAATTTGTGGGCACATACATCTCCTCCCTTTGCTGATTTGGACCCACCGATCAACAAATCGATAGCAGCCGGGGCACAAAAGGTAAAGTTCACTTTGTATTAGAAAAGCTATGTGCGATATTATAGTATTAGTATTATTAGGTATACAATAAGATTTTGCCAAATTAGGCTGCAAAATGATGTGACAGATTGTCAGTGTAATTTTGAACGAGTGGCTAGTATCCTAGGCACAACAAGAGTCCACTGCTTCTTTTGTAATAAATCTTGTGCATCAATCTTATGAAACTTGATTGAAAAAAGCATTTTCCCTATTCCTCCTATTTCTATCCATTGTTATAGTCGAGCTACTTTGGCAAGAGCTTATAGTAGCACTTATAATGACAAGTCTAGACATATCAATCTAAAACAAGAGTATGTGAGACAATTAATTGAGAATGGTATCATAACAATTATCTATGTGAGGTCAAGCAAAGATCTGACTAATCCCTTTACAAAGACTCTACTGAGTGTTGTTGAGTGTTGTGGTAAAGATGACCTCAAAAGAAATTGGGCGGAAATCCTTTGGCTAAAATCACGAGTAACAGTAACCCAACATAATGCTAGTATATTACTAGCTATATAGGGTTTAATGGGTAAGAATAAGCGACTAAAGTTATTGTTTGCTATTGACATTAGCTCAAACATGAGAAATCAAAATCGCCTGTTACGTTTTATATGCTGAGTTATATTCTTAATGAAGTATAATACAAATTAGTAATGTGTTTATTAACAACAGAAACACGCGGTAGATACTTCACCTATAAGCTTAGAAATGGTGCCACTTCTTACAAAAGTTAGAGTTACTTTTTTGAGAGCGCATTAAACAAGAACAAGCACCATAAAAGTGCTAAGTAAATTATAGAACTTGTCGTTGAAACAAGAGGTTAGTATATGTGTGGTATATACGATTCTATTATTAAAGTAACAAGTTTAATGCTACAGCTACTTGTAACTTTTATAGATTTTTGAGATACTTGCACTAAATAAAGGTCGAACTCAAAAGAGACCCTCGTGTTTGTATATTTATCTTATGTTAATTTTGGTTGTATATTTTTAAAATTATATTTCGTAATTTTTGTTTTACAAACAAAGTGGGGGATTGTTGATAGTTTGTTTATAAAACAAACCAAGAGATACCTTGTCGTTGTCTCACATCAAAAAGATGTGAGTAGCAATTATTTTGCGGTTATTTTTGTTAGTTATTTTTAATTTTTAATTTATAGTTAAAAAATTGAATAGTTTTGTACTCTTAAAATAGTATATTTGTTTACAAAAGGGTTTCGCTATTTATTATCAACGGTTTGGTTCAATGACTACCTCTCTCAATTTTGTCTCTTTCTCAAAAAAATACAGCCTCTATACTCGGATTTTTTCCCTTTTAAGAGTTCATGAAGAAATATTAGAATTACTATATGGTATTCTCATTCAAGACTTTGTTGTATCCTAGAGAATTTTGCCAGTAACAATTAGCAACATAAGAGCAAATAATTCTTTAAACCAGTGTATTCACATCTCAAAATCTGATTCCATCCTTTCTAATTGATTTTTTCCCAACAGAAGCAGTCACTCACATTGCTTGAGAAGGCTTTGAAGATACATGCTCATTCCCCTCGCCAGCATGACATGGTTGCAGGAGTCGAGGCACAGATGGGTGTTATGTATCATATGATGGGAAAATATTTTGATTGTTAAGCTTTTTTCGTTTCACGGAAAATGTAACATTTCTGGAAAATGTTTTTGAAAATATCATTTTTCAGAAAAATGATAATATTTTCCATTGATCGGCTGAAACCTGAAAATGAACTAGAATATATTTTCCGCCGTTTAGTATGGATGATTTTCCTTCGTACACTCGTTTTAATAATACTATATATTTTTTTTTCTTTTTTAAATCGAATTAATTTTTTTCTCTTTTTCTCTTTCTTTTTTTTCTTTTTCTTTTTTTTCTTTGCCTTCTTCATTGGTTGGCCACGACGACAGCCGATAACCGGCCACAGATGATGGATGAGCTCACTGGAATTTGGCGAGCTCGCCTTTGGCCATGGCTGGCGGCCAGTCGAAGAAGAAGGAAAAGAAAATAAAGAAAAAAATTAAAAATCATTTTTAAAAAAAGAAAAGAAAAAAATTAAAAATTAAAAATTAAAATAAAAGGAAAAGGTGTTTGATGAAAGAAAATACTTAGGTCTAGAGGTGAAAGAAAGAGGATGGAAAGGCGGATAACATTCTCCCCACTTTTGAAGGTGTTTAATCCATTGGCGGAAAATGTTTTCCTTGACTAATTTATTTTTCATGAACCGAACACAAAAAAAACCTGAAAACATTTTTTTGGAAGTTGTTTTCGTGAAACAAACGAAACCTTAAACCTCCTTACATTCTAATGTTCTGAAATTCCAGACCAACGCAGAGAAAAAGTCTCCCTTGTTTGGAATTGCTCTAAACCAAAAGGGTCTATCTTGTGTGCAATGTTACGCAATATACGAGGCTGTAGAACCCTTTGAGGAAGCATCAAGTACTTTGAAAAAGGAATATGGACCATATCACCCTGACACGTTAGGTGTCGCATTTTGGCTCGCACTTATGATGCAATGAGCAGGTATGTATGACTGTTTGCTTTTAGCTTTGTTCGTGATTCTTGCCGTCTAATTTGTACTTCTGCGATCTAGTCTCCATAACATCTATCCTTTCTAAGGCAAACCTCATGGTTTTATCATCATCTCCTAGTCCCTTGAAAACGAAAGCTTAAGTTAGAATGTTCTTTAATTCACTCATTGGCTTTCCATTCGCACTGCTGCTAGTTTTTTTATGTATTGAATCTAGCCGGCAGTAGAATCAGGTCCCCAAGACCATTAAACTCATTGTTGTATGACTAAGTCTTTCTTCATGAGTAGTTCCCCACTTCTTATTAACCTCAGTAACAATCTGCACAGGTTGGACAATGCGATTGAAATTTTGGCCAATTTTGTTGCCATTAGACAGGAGAAACTTGGGACAGCGGATGTGGATGCCTAGAAGCCAAGGTTGGCCGAGTTGTTGAAAGAAGCTGGAAGGGATTGCAGCAGGAAGTCCCGGCCTATACTTGATACCAACTCTTTCATCTTAGAAGATGGTGGCATCAAGATACTGTGATTTTGAAGATGTACATATTTTCATGGGCATGAAGCAAAGTTGAGAGAGGAAGTACAAAGGCTATCTATTTCTGTTGGATAATTTTTAAAGAAAAATAAATATAATAATTAGAAAGCGACACCCTTCTGGATATCTAGCTTGGTGTGAGATATTGGGCATGTATAAGGTTTGGTTTTATACATCATTTTTTAAGCAACCCTCGTATTTTTTTCCATGTGAATATTACATGACATGTGCTCCGACAGGAGTGACGTTTTATTTAGTAATTAATGACCAGAAAGTAAAAAAGGAAAAGCAAGATTTTCGCGCTCTTTTCTTTGCTTCTTTTGGAAATGTCGTCTTCAATCTTGATGCTGTAAATTATGGACAAGCACTGGAGATTGGTGCAGGTGGGTCGGACATGGAACCAATGAGGATGCGTGAAGCAATCCATGGATTGGCTGCAGCCATGAAATGTATGCCGTCCCAGGTAATTCGATCCTGAGGCTCGCCACAAGCATCTCCATGAAAGGTGGTTCCATTTACTTGTGCTGACAGTCCACACATCACGAATGTTGGCACGAAGGTACCACAGCAGTAGTTCAGTGAATCAACAAAACCTGCCACCAGATTTCATCAACGGTCAGAACATAATTTAAACACCTCGGTACTGTTAGCTTACGAACCATTAGGCAAAAATGACCTCCCATTTTTGCGGATTGCCTAGTTTTTCTCCACATTTACCTCATGGATCTGCTCATTAGATGTAGCCTGAGAGAATTAGTACCCACTGATATGCAGAAGATTACCTTGATTTTTAGCATCACTTATCGGCAATAGCTTGGCTGAACATACGTCAACAGATGTGAACGTAGCCATGGAGTGATTGTTTCTTAGCTTGTGCACCCTTTCTTTAAGCTGCTGATTGAATTCTTGAACTACATTGTTTTGATAAGCAATGCAGCCATTCTGGTCAAGGGTGACATTTCTAAATTTAAATGGTAGAGCCATGAAAGGCAAACATCCAATTGGACCGGTGTTATGTATCCAGAAAGCTCTTGCTCCTTCGCCATAGAGTTGCTGAAAATAAACAATGGAAATACCTTTAGGAAGCAGTATAAGAATTAGCAAGGTTTGTGCATTCATGTTAGGCTCTTAATGGATCTCAGATATTCTATGACTGCCCATAACTTACTTGTATTGCTGCATCGAATCCGTCGAGGATGCCAGGAATTGCAGCGACTATTTGATCTATTGTCATGTTCTGAAAGCCAAATGTATGATCGTTCTGTCCTATATCAAACGTGTAGTGGGCCTTTGAGAAATCATCAGGATGCGGAAGGGACATGCTGCTGCAGTTTTCGATAGTCTCTGAATTTAATGCCATTTTTTAATGTGTCGTCAGTCTTTACAAATTATTCAGCTTTGTGCACAAAGAAACTAAAGCAAATGCGATTATGGGGACTCTAAATTGGGTTAAGTGGCATATGCAGATTACTGGCTTGATATGCCATAATTCTGGCTAATGAACTGCAGAAAGTTGAAGAAGGATATAATGGCTCACAAGAATCACTCAAGTTCTTATAGAGTTCCGTTGCACGTGATTTGAACTATTTGAATTGGGAGACTTGAATCCCCAGATCAAAAGGGCTGAAAGGACCAGGTAGAATGGAAGAGCCTCCGGTCTTGAATCCCCAGATCAAAAGGGCTGAAAGGACCAGGTAGAATGGAAGAGCCTCTGGTGGCAAAGTTAGCACCACGTCTGAAGTTTGTTCCTATGGAGTCCAAGTATGCACTCACGTGTGGCAGTCCTAGTTTTTCAGCTGCAGAAAGTCAGAGAAAACCGATTATGCCTCAAATATTTTACAAATGTTAATCTCTAATAACCTTTATCAAGGCATCTCTTAGTCAAGATAGTGAACTTCTGGTAATCAAAACTGTTCGTCCTGACTGGTGAAATTAACCACTAAGTTTACCTCAGTGCATGGTCATAGGATCCATATTCTGCTCCAAAGAAACAGTGACTGAAATCATTCTAACAGTCTGCTAAAAGTCTCACTTATGAAATCGAGGATGACATGCCCGTTGGAAATCTCTTGGGAGGACTGCCCAGGTTTGTTTCGCCATAGGGAGGTGGAATTTGGGTAAGTGCAGCAGAGCGGCCTCCAGTGTCCGAGTTTGAATCCCCGAAGTTGTAGATAGCAGGAAAGTTGCAGCTAGATGAACTGCCAGCCACCAAGTTCCTTTGGGTCATTGCCAATCCCGAAATCAGCAGTCCCAAAATGCTGAAAATGTTTACTAATGCCATCGTTCTTTCTAACTCAAAAGTTAGTGATATCACGCTGTTCTTGTGTAGATGTGTCTTATGGCTTTTCCAAGACCTATATTTATACTCTGCTAAATGCAGATGGCGACGGGCGAACAATGGGTTAGACGATGATTGGGTTCATGGAATCGTCTCTAGTTTCATGCCGCTTGGCATTGGACAGAACGGGTTAGAATATTCCATCCCACAACTTGAGGACTTCTGAAAGTTACAAAACTGAAAGGTACTGAACAGGATTTTAGTGATAGAAAAACGCAGGAAATTTTCTAATTGCAAGCTTGGACTTGGAATAAACATCCTTCTTGATGCTTCGTCTCATGCTTGCATGGTTATAATCGACGATGCAAAGTTGTGGTCTTAATGAGAAAAGGGACAATTGGTTGTGAGATAGAAACTTCAAGAGTTCTTTATCTTGAAATTGCGCAAGCTTTTTCTAATCTAGTACTTTAATATAAATTACACCAGGTGAAACTCCTAAACCTTGACCCAAGTATGAAAAAGAGAACAAAAACTATGAATAACGTATTTAGCCAAGAATGGGTATAAAATGATACCGATGGCTGATCAATTACCTCGGCACATTGATCTGTTTGATAATGACAACTTAAACAGGGGCATATTCACACATTTCCAGGATTGGGAAAGGTGCTCTCTTAACCTACATGCTTCTTTATCTGTTCAGATTAGATGGAATCAACTATTCATATGCGGCGGCGTATGATTGACAATTTTCATTGTAGAATCAATCGATAAAGATACCAATAGGAAAAGAACAATTAGTTAGCAATTGAGACACCAAACAAAGACTGGATGTCTGGAGGTGGAGGGCGCCAAAAAATAGTTATTATATTCTAATTTGAAATTACCCGTAGAAAATGCAGTGGAGCCCAGCAGATCATGTTGAAGAGAGGTAAATTTCGAGTCAATTAAACACCCCTTTAGATACAATAAAGTAACGATGGCCCAAATTATAAACCTAAACATTTTGGTGATCAATTACACATCTATTAAATCATTATAGAATGTGCTGGCACACCCTAATCTAGTCAATCTTTTTATTGATCCATCAAATTTTTGTTGCTCGCCTTGAGTGATCTTGGGTGCACCCTTGTATCCATCGGTGGAGCCTAATTAGATGTACGCGGAGGGAATTACTTTCACGCATTCGGCACAGTTAATCAAGTCAAAAGGCTCGATTGCCCTTGCTGTAAAGAAAAGAAAAACATGGCATGTTTATTTTGCAGAAAACCGACGCTTTGAAAGACATCCTACTGAAAATCATCTTTCTGCATTTGCTCATAAAAATGAATTAACGAACCGTAATTTCGTCATCGACGAAAATGTTCAAAGTACAGATCACTACTTATAATGAAAACATTTTCGCTAACTATTCTTTTAAACAATAGAAATAATCATCTTTAAAAAAATAACGAATAGATTGCTTATTTTCTGTTAAATAACGCCGACCCTTTTCAAAGTTCTTTTTCCTCTACATAATTGGTGCTACTGTCAGCTCGTACATCTTTTCGAACCAAAAATAAACTCACATATCTTTTCGGGTGATTTATATATGAATTATTTTTTTAAAAAGACAGAAATTGCCAGTAGGGTCCACTCCACACATTGGTGACAACTGTAATACTCCGTCCGAGATGATAGGACATCTCCACTAAGGGTGAGCATAGTTCAAGGGTAGAAACGGAAACTGGAAAACCAGTTCAGTTCCAGGTCCTAGTGAGACCCGGTCCAGTTCCCAATTCCACATTTTTAAGAACCTCCAATGCCCATTTCAGTTCCTAGTTCTCTTGAGAACTGAACCGGGAACCTCAAAAACCCTAAATTTGTGCGTGTGTACCTGAGACAGTTACACAGGATTTTGCTAAATTTTACAGAGACTGAAGTTGTGATTTATGTTCTTGACTGATATACCAATGCTTTTGGATGAATCTCCAAGTTGCATCTATGCCGATCAATTGGTTTAATTCTGGTAATATGAATGTGTGTTTTTAATGGTTGGACAGGATCTGATTGTGTTCGAGGGTCCTGCTGTTTGGAGGATATTGTGATTTCTTGTTCAATCAAATTTCTATGCCATGTTGGCCAAAGTTAGCTTAAAAGAACCTTGTAGCTTTATATCTCTTGCCTTGTTGAGACGAGCATTCCTGTTCCCCCTTTGATTATCAAAGAAGTCACAATTTCTTTTTGCGCTACATTGTTTTGTTGGCCTGGAAGTAGATGATTCAATGTGCCTAAGTAAATTAATTGTGGCTCTTATCGCTATGACTATAGTTACATATTTGTTTTGGCTTTTACTTGGAGATGCCTCAGCATCATATCTAATCCTTTTGTTGTTTCTATGGCCTTTTGTAATATTTTTATTATTTATTTATTTTTACGTATTCATCTTTTATGGATTGTTATCATTGACAAATGGGAGACTTTCATTTTTATTGTTTCGTTCACTGTCATTTTTCTTAACAAAAAATGAAAAAAAAAAAAGGAAATTGGCCGGGTCCCAAGTAAACCCTAGAACTGACATTAGAATCTATGACATGGTAAGTTCCAAGGTATGTAGGATAGGTTTCAGGTTTTAAAAAATGAGAAACATGTTCCGACGGATCGATTCTAGGTTCCAGTTTGAATATGGACAGAATCTAAAATTGTTCACCCTTATATTTAAAGCTCAAAGTAAAGGCGCAGAAATGAAAACCCAATAGTTATTGAGCAAAGAATATAATAGGTAAATTTTTCAACTATATCAGAAAAATAATCTGATATTACACATTGACCTATGCTAATAATTTAAGTACTTGTTGAACTTGATAAAAATACCGACTAATTTGAATGCACCTACATCTCCTACCTTGCTTATTTGGACCCACCAATCAACATATTGATCCCGGCCGGGACACAAAAAGTAAAGTTTACTTTGTATTAGAAAAGCTACGTGCAATATTATGGGACTAGTACCATTAGGTGTACAAAAAGATTTTGGCAAATTAGGTTGCAAAATGATGTGACAAATTGTAAGTGGAATTTTGAACGAGTGGCTAGTATCCGAAACACAATAAGGCTCCGTTCGTTTCCGGAAAAATATTTTTCCGGAAAACATTTTTTGCATTTTCCGGTGTTCGGAGGCGGAATCCCCACCCCCAAATCCTTCATTGTTTTGAGGAAAATGATTTCCTCTTTTCACAAAGAGGAAATCATTTTCCCCCAAAGTCAAGGCAAAATTACCCATAGGAGGGAAAATGTTTTCCGTGAGAGAGGAAGTTGATCGCCGGTCACCGCCATCGCCCGCCGATTGCCGACCGTCGCCACCGCCGCCGATCGCCGGCCGCCTGCCGCCGCCGCCGCCGACCGCCGCCGGCCCCCAACCGCCGCCGCCGGACGCCGACAGATCAGTGGTCGCCGAACACCAGAAAATATTTTCCAAAATTTTTTCAAATTTTGGCCAAACACCAGAAAATTGTGTTCCAAGAAAACATTTTTCAGGAAAATGACTGTCGGGAAAATATTTTTCAAAAGGAGAATATTTTCCGGCAAACGAACGGAGCCTAAGAGTCTACTGCTTCTTTTGTAACAAATCTTGTGCACCAATCTAATGAAACTTGATTGGGTCCCAAGCAAGCCGTTAAAAGGCTTCATCTCTAGTTTCGTCCAAACCTTGAGATCCCTAAAATGTAAAACTTTTAGAGAGTATTCCCTCTTTTTGAAAAAAATAAAGATACTGTGAGAACTTGAGGGCATGAGATGAGCAAGCCTAGCAAAAATAAAGAATGGGCAAAAGGACACTATAAGTGCCATAACTTGTGTACGGCGCTCACTTTGGTGCCATAACTTTTTTTCGGATCACTTTGGTGCCAAGTCGGAGGAAAAACGATCACTTAAGTGTCATAACTTTTTTTTGGATTACTTTAGTGCTAAAATTTTTGAAAAACGATCACTTAAGTGCTAAAATTTTTTAAAAACAATCATTTAAGTGCTAAAATTTTTGAAAAACGATCACTTAAGTGCCAGTCTCCGGCGAGACTCCGGCGAGCCACGTCAGCTTCAGAAATTAATAAAAAAAATGCCACGTCAGATTTCCGGCGAAAAATTGTGTACGGCACCGGAGTTGGCACTTAAGTGATCGTTTTTCAAAAATTTTAGCACTTAAGTGATCGTTTTTCAAAAATTTTAGCACTAAAGTGATCCAAAAAAAAGTTATGGCACTAAAGTGAGCGCCGTACACAAGTTATGGCACTTGTAGTGTACTTTTGCCTAGAATGTATTCGTGGAGCCTGCCATTTCAATATATCAAACGAACAAGCCGCGAACGCTCTTGTGGGAACTTCAGCTTTTCTCCTGTGGTGAGGTTATCCTGTAACCAGAACACCAAGGATCCACAGGAGAAAATCCTTTTCCTATTGAACAACAAAGGTAGGAGTTGAATGGACCTTTTGTATATTCATGGACAGCCCAAAAGATGATGGACGCTAACAGAGAATGTATTGTGGGACTTTCATAAGAAGGGTATCCAAGAACATATCCATAGGCCTTAGCCGTTTCCGCCTCATTTTTCGTTCCGGCGATCAGACTAATCCTCTCTCATCTCTCAGTAACGTCCTGCATTGTTCAAAGATAGGTTCAAGTAGGTTATTGCGACTCAAGATCGTATTCCAACAATTAACAGCATATAGAGAGGGTCATATTCGATTTCTAAATTCCGGATATTGCAATCAAAGGCGACTTGATGAGAGCGAAAGCTTCAGCCTGAATCGTAATGGGGAAGGTGGACTTGGAGTCACCACCACGTGCACAGTGGATCGAAGGCATGCACCAGCGATTATGATGTTTGCGAAAACTTGGGATGCAAATGAAGCACTCAACTTGGTAGTGCGGCACGAGCACCATACATAATCAAAAAACCACACAAAATTTGCTCCTCATACTATCATGTAGATCACAAGGAACTTTGCCCAATCCCTTCACCTAAGTTTCCTCACCTAACATTCTCCTAATTTTCTGCCTAAAACCAACAATCCTGAAGCACTTAGGGGACCGGCGGACCCGTTATGCAACTGGAAGAACCGGCGGGCTTAAAGTTAATGATGTCGGATTGAACTCAAATTTGATCATCTGAAGCGAAACGGCGTGCTAATCAATACTCATAGCCTTTGGCTATGATTAACGATGGATTTTCGCGATTCAAGATTGTTTAGATGGGTTTTTCTTTTTTTTTAGTATTTTTTATGGGTTAATTTAGTAAATGGTAGTTTTGTAATTTTACGTTTTGATGTTTACTAATCCTAGTAGGGCTAGGTTTGGGGATATATAAGCTTGTTTTAATTTAAGTACACATTGACAAATTGACCTATGCTAATAATTTAAGTATTTGTTGAACTTGATAAAAATACCGACTAATTTGAATGCACATACATCTCCTACCTTGCTTATTTGGACCCACCAATCAACATATTGATCCCGGCTGGGACACAAAAAGTAAAGTTTACTTTGTATTAGAAAAGCTACGTGCAATATTATGGGACTAGTACCATTAGGTGTACAAAAAGATTTTGGCAAATTAGGTTGCAAAATGATGTGACAAATTGTAAGTGGAATTTTGAACGAGTGGCTAGTATCCAAAACACAATAAGGCTCCGTTCGTTTCCGGAAAAATATTTTTCCGGAAAACATTTTTTGCATTTTCCGGTGTTCGGAGGCGGAATCCCCACCCCCAAATCCTTCATTGTTTTGAGGAAAATGATTTCCTCTTTTCACAAAGAGGAAATCATTTTCCCCCAAAGTCAAGGCAAAATTGCCCATAGGAGGGAAAATGTTTTCCGTGAGAGAGGAAGTTGATCGCCGGTCACCGCCATCGCCCGCCGATTGCCGACCGTCGCCACCGCCGCCGGTCGCCGGCCGCCTGCCGCCGCCCGCCGCCTGCCGCCGCCCGCCGCCGCCGCCGCCGACCGCCGCCGGCCCCCAACCGCCGCCGCCGGACGCCGACAGATCAGTGGTCGCCGAACACCAGAAAATATTTTCCAAAATTTTTTCGAATTTTGGCCAAACACCAGAAAATTGTGTTCCAAGAAAACATTTTTCAGGAAAATGACTGTCGGGAAAATATTTTTCAAAAGGAGAATATTTTCCGGCAAACGAACGGAGCCTAAGAGTCTACTGCTTCTTTTGTAACAAATCTTGTGCACCAATCTAATGAAACTTGATTGGGTCCCAAGCAAGCCATTAAAAGGCTTCATCTCTAGTTTCGTCCAAACCTTGGGATCCCTAAAATGTAAAACTTTTAGAGAGTATTCCCTCTTTTTGAAAAAAATAAAGATACTGTGAGAACTTGAGGGCATGAGATGAGCAAGCCTAGCAAAAATAAAGAATATATTCGTGGAGCCTGCCATTTCAATATATCAAACGAACAAGCCGCGAACGCTCTTGTGGGAACTTCAGCTTTTCTCCTGTGGTGAGGTTATCCTGTAACCAGAACACCAAGGATCCACAGGAGAAAATCCTTTTCCTATTGAACAACAAAGGTAGGAGTTGAATGGACCTTTTGTATATTCATGGACAGCCCAAAAGATGATGGACGCTAACAGAGAATGTGTTGTGGGACTTTCATAAGAAGGGTATCCAAGAACATATCCATAGGCCTTAGCCTTTTCCGCCTCATTTTTCGTTCCGGCGATCAGACTAATCCTCTCTCATCTCTCAGTAACGTCCTGCATTGTTCAAAGATAGGTTCAAGTAGGTTATTGCGACTCAAGATCGTATTCCAACAATTAACAGCATATAGAGAGGGTCATATTCGATTTCTAAATTCCGGATATTGCAATCAAAGGTGACTTGATGAGAGCGAAAGCTTCAGCCTGAATCGTAATGGGGAAGGTGGACTTGGAGTCACCACCACTTGCACAGTGGATCGAAGGCATGCACCAGCGACTATGATGTTTGCGAAAACTTGGGATGCAAATGAAGCACTCAACTTGGTATTGCGGCACGAGCACCATACATAATCAAAAAACCGCACAAAATTTGCTCCTCATACTATCATGGAGATCACAAGGAACTTTGCCCAATCCCTTCACCTAAGTTTCCTCACCTAACATTCTCCTAATTTTCTGCCTAAAACCAACAATCCTGATGCACCTAGGGGACCGGCGGACCCGTTATGCGACTGGAAGAACCGGTGGGCTTAAAGTTAATGATGTCGGATTGAGCTCAAATTTGATCATCTGAAGCGAAACGGCGTGCTAATCAATACTCATAGCCTTTGGCTATGATTAACGATGGATTTTCGCGATTCAAGATTGTTTAGATGGGTTTTTCTTTTTTTTTAGTATTTTTTTATGGGTTAATTTAGTAAAGGGTAGTTTTGTAATTTTACGTTTTGATGTTTACTAATCCTAGTAGGGCTAGGTTTGGAGATATATAAGCTTGTTTTAGGGTTTCCTTTAAGCAGACTTTGGATATTTTGATAGTTAATCAACTGAGAGAACAGTTTGTTCCTCTTATCGTTTCGATTCTTCTGTTTAGCCTAATTTCTATCGCGCTTCGGCATCAAATCCTCAGACAAATTCTTTTGGCAAAGGGACCATTTTCGCTTTTTGGGGAACGCAGAAGGCATCATGTTTCTTTCAAGCTTCAAATGATGAGTTGTGCTCTCCAGCTTAATCCAAATTCGTCACGAGGGCAAAAAAAAGCATGGCTCAACTGGACAATCAATTGGTCCCATGACAATGTTTCTGATGCTCCAGGAATGACCACAAGTTAGGACCTTAATAACTGTTGCATCACCAGTATATATAAAGTTGACAGGAGATCCAATCCAAGGCTTGTGTGCTGGTGCCAAAAGAAAAACCCTCGCACTTACCTAGAATTAGCCTTCTTTCTTCAAAACCCCGAATTTTTTTCGCTGAAATGGAATACGCAAAATTGACCCTGAAACCTCCAACTTACGGAAACCTTATTACTATCCTCAGCATCGACGGAGGCGGCATAAGGGGAGTGGTTCCAGGAGTCATCCTAGCTTGCCTGGAATCCGAGTTACAGGTCATAATGCACATGGCATGACACTTTTTTTACTTATGAGGAATGTGTTCTATGAAACTTGGACTCGTAATTTGTTTTGGCAATTTCTAAAATGGCTAATTGAGGATCACATTGAAACAAAGAGAGGAAGGAAATTGTTTCTATTGCACTTCCCGACACAGCACCGCAGGCTCTTATTTGACAAAATAGAAGTTTTCTTTTCATTTTGGTCGCGTGTTCTCTTTCTATGATGCAGAAGCTGGATGGCGAGGATGCAAGGATCGCGGATTACTTTGACGTCGTAGCAGGAACAAGCACCGGTGGACTTCTGACTGCCATGCTGACGGCACCAAATGAGAAAAACCGTCCCTTGTTTGCCGCCAAAGACATCAAATCCTTTTATTTCGACAATGGCCCCAAAATATTCCCACAAAATAGGTGCAGGCGCTGTCGGAGATCATCTTTTTTACGTTGAACCTTAAAATTGCTATCTAGTTCCACCTTTCTCTTCAGTAAACATTCCTAACTGTCCTATTTTTCTGTTGCATTTCATTTCTATAAATAGCTGCTTGTTTTCCTCCATTGCGCAATCGGCAAAGCTTGTGTTGGGGCCAAAATATGACGGCAAGTATCTGCACAGCCTTCTGAGGGACAAGCTTGGAAATCTGCGGCTACATCAGACTTTGACCAATGTCGTTATTCCGACCTTCGATATTAAGCAGCTTCAGCCTATTATCTTCTCCAGCTTTCAGGTCTACTTCTATTTTCTTCTACAGTAATAATGCGAAAAGTGACCCTTTACCATAGATCGAAAAGCAATTGACACTATTTTTGAGTGTTCAGGTGAAAAGGAAGACAAGACTCAATGCTCTAATTTCTGATATCTGCATTGGTAGTTCAGCAGCGCCAACTTACTTGCCGGCCCACTTCTTTCAAACCTCGGACTCCACAGGTGCGTTGAGGGACTTCAATCTCATCGACGGTGGTATGGCAGCTAATAATCCGGTGCGCTGAATGTCCTCAAGCCTGAGCCTTTTAACTTTGTTTCAGCACATTTGGGTGCGCATGAGAACCATTCTGTGCCCGGGAACTATTTCTACTCAGAAATGATTCTTTTTTATTCTGTGTCTGGAAATAATTTCTGAACATTTGAAAGCATTTGGTAACTGTCCATAATTTCTATTCCTGGAATAGAAAAGAACAAAAATGCATTTGGTAACTATACAAAAAAAAATTTTTAATAATATTTTGAATTGTTTCATATTTTTTTTTCTTTCTACCCATTTTCTTCCTTGGCCATGGCCGGTCGCTGGTGACTAGCGGCCGGCGACCGGCCACAGCCCAGGGCCAGCAAGGGCGTCACGGCCCTCGCCGACGGAGGCGAGGGTCCCCCTTGCCAGCGAGGGCGAGGGCTGGACCCTTGCCGACTGGGCGAGGCTGAGCCTCGCCCAATCTGGGCGAGGCCAACCTCGCCATGACCGACGGCAAGCCGCCTCGCCCAGGCGGCAAGGATCCAGCCCTCGCCCTCGCCGGCAAGGGGGACCCTCGCCGGCCCTGGGCTGTGGCCAATCGCCGGCAACCGGCCACAACCCAAGAAGAACAACACAAAGAAGAAAAGAAAAAAAGAACTGATTCTCAAAATTGTGCCGAGAAATAAGAAGCAACTTTTTTTTACTTCTTATTTCTCTTCCAAAACTATTTCTACGCACAAATTTTTGCAAAAATGTGCCCGAGAACAAAAAGTTTATCAAACGCATTTCTGTTCCCAAACTATTTTTAGGAACAAAAGAACAGAAATTTTCATTGTTTGACACGTTACCAAACGGGCCCTATTTTTCTTCTTGACATGTATTCTATTTTCCTTCCAATTAGACTCTGATCGCCATCAGTGAGGTGACGAGAGAGATCACCAGGGGATCCCCTGCTTACAACTCCATAAATGCATCGGAATTTGGCCGGTTTCTGGTGATATCCGTGGGAACCGGATCAGCAAAGGTTGAGGAGAAGTATGAGGCGAAGTCGGTGGCTAGATGGGGTGTCTTTGGTTGGTTGATGGGAGACAATTCAGTTCCTTTAGTGGATGTGTTCATGCAAGGAAGCGCCGACGTGGTTGATTTTCATCTTTCTGTGGTTTTCAAAGCCCTTAATTCAGAAAATAACTATCTCAGGATTCAGGTGATTCATGATAGGCTTAAAGTCCAAATATCGTAATACAAAAAAGTAGTTCTTGCGCCTCTTCTTCGTCTGAGTTTTATGTGGAACATATAGTCTATTAGATAGAAAAAATGTTCATCCCTAGATAATCATAGTTCTAGCTGCCAGCAAAGTATAACTGAGGATTTGCAGGATGACACATTGAGAGGGACAGTATCAACAGTCGACACTTCTACAAAGGAGAATCTGAACAATCTTGTCAAAGTCGGTGAGGAATTGTTGAAGAAGCCAGTTTCGAAGGTGAACCTGGAGACTGGTAACTTGGAGCCCTCAAAGCTGGAGACTAATGAACAGGCTCTGAAAAGGTACATGTCTTTTTCCATAACTCAGCCATATATGCTTGCCAGACCATGTAAATTTCATTTCACAAGTAGAAAATCCAATATAATGATACTGTGCTGCTCTTATCAATGGACAAAATTTCTCACTCTCCCACCTTTTATAGGTTCGCAAAGCTACTTGTGGAAGAGAGGCGCCGCCGTCATGCCAATCACTCCGAAACTCTGTCAATCAAAGCATAGTATAAAGCTATACTTGGATCCTACATCGTCGTCCGGTCATTTATGTGTGGAACTTACAGTGGGCAGTGAAAGCAGAGAAATCCCTCCTCTATGAATAAGAACCTGGCTGGTATCGGTCTTCTCTTGCTAGTTGCTGTTACTCCAAATTGTTGGTATTATCCGACAATGATCACGTAAAATTTCTTTTACACTGTCAATAGACCTAATAAAGATTCCACATGTAAAGCTGGGCAATGTAAGTCCAACTTGGATATAGGCTTTGTAAGAATTTGCTTTTTCGCCACTCAAAAACTATGTAAGACCAAGCTGTTATATGATGCGGGTTGACCATGTGTATCAGCAATGCGTTGGATTAGATAGTAACGGAGTTTTGCTCGTCTTCTTATGGTTCGATTCAAGCCTTCTTGCAAATCCTCCAACAAAAAAATTCTGAATGCACAGTCAAATGGGACGAAGTGCACCCTTAAAACTGTACGAGGTGGACTAGTCAAGATGATTCCGCTAATGCATCTTAGATGTACTAGGTGAAATATCCTATAGCTGAGATGTGTATCAATAAATTATCACGTGGACAAGTTCAAGCATGTAGATAACTTTCGAGTTTTCCCTTATTATTCAATTAAAAAGCTGCAATTTTGTTATTAAAGCTTTATTATAACGATAGAGTGTCTTAAACTCCTTGATTATTCGAGCAACCTCTAATGAGCGTGATGGTCATCCATCCTACACACAAAGTATAATTTTCAGATCACGAGGTCTATGGTCGGAGGATGTGCCTCAAGAAAATACACAATTGTGGCGATCAAAATTAGGCCCGTCAACTTTAGACCAAAAAAAAAACTAGGCCTTCAACAAGGCGAACACACTGACTAATTAGATGATCATGGTTGTCAAGTTTTCAGGTCAAACGTTGAAGTTTGCTATCCGGATGAGCCAAATTTAAGAATACTCAAGGTTCTTGTGGAATAAATCAAGATTTACTGCTCCAATCTTGAACCTAGCACTTAGCAGCATACTTGTTCTCACCGGCAGTTCGCTGCTTTTGTTGAGTCTCAAACCTAAGATTCTCACTGAAGTTGAGGGTTTTACTATCAACGAGAGTTTGTGGCCGCAAATGGAGAATGACTCACCCAACTTTAGTGAACATAATCCATGCAGTGCCTAGATTTTGACATTCTCATCATCATTAAGTAAATAATCTTGACAAGCATATATAGCAGGTTCAATTTCATCTGATGAGAGCATAGACTGATATACATAAGTTTACTGCCAACTACTACGACGTAGGATTGCGTTTTGAAGTCCCATTCTTTTCTCCATGTTGTTATAATAGGAAAGTTACAATGCCATATGCACGCTATTGATAAAAAAAATTTGATCCATTGAAAAGGATTATTATTTGATTGGTCAATAAACTAGACATCTCTCCATATCGTAAAGATCAAATTGTAGGGTAAGTCCCTATAACTTCAAAACGAATGAACAGATATAACATTATTGTACATCCGAATCTCCTGGAACAAATTGCAATGCTGGGTACAAAAGGAATGTAAATTTGTAGCATAAATAACCCGTCATCATATAGTTCACAGAGGCGACGATTTTCCTCGGCGGAGCTGCTTCTCCTTGGACAGCGTTTCCGCTAGCCTATGTTCAGAAGGTAACAAGAAACAGGAAAAGAGATCAACGTATATCCAATTTATTATCGATGGAAAAATCAGTTGTGTCACTAGAAATTCGTTGATAAAGTGAATTAGGTAGCCATTTAAACAAGTACCTTTTGAGAGCCTCTTCATTTGTACCCTGATTTAAAGGCTCAAAGACCCCTGTGTCCAAGTTCACCCTTGACACTGGTTTCTTCAACAATGCCTCTCCAACCTTCACTATACTCTCCAAGTTCTCCCTTGTGGCCGTGTCAACCGAAGCCACATCTCCCGTCAATGTATCATCCTGCATCATTTTTTACCTCGTCTTTTTCAGATTACACTTATTGGATGTCATACATTTATAAAAATAAAAATAAAAAGTCCGTTGATTTTCTTTCAAGGTGTGTTTTTTTTTGTCGGTATAATATTGCGATTTAGTATACAATATTGTTTGTACAATATCGCACTTTAATGAATATCAGACAGTGTATTACCTGTATGCGGAGATAATTTTCGCATTTAAGAGACTGGAATACAGTGGAGAGATGAATATCCACCATGTCTGCACTTGCTTGAGTATAGACATCAACTAACGGAGTCGAACCACCATTCGTGAGCCAGCCGAGCACACCCCATTTCGATGCTTTCTTGGCGCTGTACTTTTCCTCTGATTTCGATGAACCGGTGCCCAGGGACAGAACCAAGAACCTAGTATAGTCCGTTGGCTTCATATCAGGAAGATCAAAGTCCGAGTTCGAATCGCTTATTTCTTTGGTCACCTCACTTACAGCCACTAAAGCCTGTGATGCATGAATAGTAAGACAAACGATACAAATTATCACGGCATGCTGCTCTAATTCCAGGAAAATCAAAATGGATTTTGATGTCTGCATTGTTACTAATACTGGTTGTTATGCACTAATTCATTTCTTTTACTCCTTCACCCGAGTACTTACTACTCGAGAATGGGGACAACTAGTGGCCGCCAGTAGCTGGCTATTTTTTTTAACATTCAGAACTTACATATAGAGATGCCCTTAATGTTTTTTGGGCACTTAGTAAGGTTGATGATGATAATTTCTTACTAGGACCACTTCTTTCTGAATGCAGGAGATTGACGGGGCAGATACGACGAATCAAAATGAGCACGTTGTTCGGGGAGGCTAACTGCTGTGCTGATGCTTTTGCGATCATGGGCAAGGATTTAGAGGACAATTTTTTTGTTTTTGGTGAGCCTCCTTGTCTTATGACTTTAATTCGAATTGTTGTACTAACTAATGTAGTCAATGAACAATGATAATATTGGAGGGTCTGCCCCCTGTTTTGGATATGTAATGTTCAGCTAATTCTAAGGAAGTCTTAGATTTACCAAAATAAAAAAGGTAGGCTCAAGAATACTCACTAGATTCTACCTTGACCAACTCGAAATTGTTAAATTTTCTACGTATATTGTACACATATTGTCTAATACTATGCGGTGCAATTATAGCGTAAAAGTTTTCTGACACAAATGAGCCTACCGGATTATTTGCCGCAACACCACCATCGATAAGATTGAATTCCCTGACCAATCCATTAGGGTTCCTAGTTCTAAAATAGTAGGCTGGCAGGTAAGTTGGTGCAGCCGAAGTTCCGATGCATATGTCCGAGACTAAAGCATCCAAGCTAGGATTCTTCTTCACCTGAAACCCGCGCAACACGGTCAGATAATCAATTAAAACAGTCATAGGGCAAGTCATCTAGCTACTCTTCTTGTATTTCACCTAACGCTACTTTTTTGGGGTTTTGTACGGTTTTTGAGTTAATATTGACCCAACCTGGAAGCTGGAGAAGATTGTAGGCTGCAATTCCTTGATGTCAAATGTTGGAATAATCACATTAGTCAGTGTTTGGTGCAATCTGGTGTCTCCCAATTTCTCCTTAATAAGTTTGTGTAGATACTTCCCTCTGTATTTTGGTCCGGCCATGGCTTTGATCGTCCTCACAGTGGTGGCCATTATGCTCGGACATCTGATCCATGAGAGAAGCTGAGACTCATATGTTGGTGAAATATAACGATAGATTGGTCTCTAAATTTATTAGTGATCTGATCTTGAGATGTAATATGATTAAATATATTTGCTACGAAATTATTAAGACCTTGGCTGAGGGAAGATCTTAGGGCTGTGTTCCAAATAGAAGGCCTTGATGTCCTTGCCGCCGTATAGAGGGCGGTTCTTCTTATCTGGCACTGCAAGCATCGCGGCGATGAGGCCACCTGTGCTGGTTCCTGCGATGACATCGAAGTAGTCTGCTATTTTTGCATTCTCTCCGTCCAGCTTCTGCATTATGCCATAACAAAAAAGCTTGTTTAGTCTTTCAGGGGGTAAATGACCAGATCCTAACATAACCAACTTGGCAAAAAATTTCTTGGGTGCGACGGGTCAGGTGGCATCCATGGCTAGCTTGAGCATACTATTCAACCCAAAGTTGAACGTTGATGTGTACAATTCAAATGCGCATAGTTAGCTACTAGGAGTACATATGCATTCAGAAGATGGACATTCTTAGGATGACCTAATCCCTTGGCAAATATGCATGGTGCTATCCCAAAAAGAAAAGGAGAAATTCCATATAATAAAACGGTCGACGTGACAAAAATT
This sequence comes from Syzygium jambos, assembly GCA_031216235.1. Lineage (NCBI taxonomy): Eukaryota > Viridiplantae > Streptophyta > Magnoliopsida > Myrtales > Myrtaceae > Syzygium > Syzygium jambos. The sequence goes on from CM062225.1 coordinate 22,719,083, forward strand.
AATTATTGTGAAGTGTAGCTACCTGAAGCTCGGTCTCTAGGAAATCCAGAATTATACCAGGAATAATTCCTCTGATCCCACCACCATCAATGCTTAGAATGGTGACCAACTTCCCATAAGCAGGAGGCTGCATTGATGATACCAAAAGATGGAGAAACGAAACAGAAGAATTTGAACTCTTTTGAGAGGCTTGGTGAAGAGAGATTTGAAGCTCTTGGATGAAGTGGTTAATTTGATTGTGTTGAGCTGTATATTTATAGATTAACCTGATTAATCCTATTTCCATTCAATCCCTTTGACAATTTGACCAATTCGGAGTGTTTCCCAAAGTCTATGCTATGTTGGTCTCAAATTTACCTCTGATTAAGATATATTCTTTTGCCTTTTGTTTAGTTGTTGTCTTTTTCTGTTTGATATGGGATTGACGTGGAATGCTAATCATTTTCGTAGAAACCACATTTAAGAATACACATGCTTTAGGCATGAAAGATATGACATGCTAATCCTTGTAAGAAGAAGATAGGAAAGACTAATTGTTGAAGGTATTCTGGCCACGTCGCAGACATATCGCTTACAAGATAATTCGAGGTCCTCTTCATAACCATTAGCGTACCGTTATCTTGAGACTTAGCTTATAATTAGAGCTGCAATTAGGGGGATAATCATAACATGCTATTACTTGTCTTGGTTGATTTTTATTTTTTCCTTTTTGCATAATAAAAAGGGTCAATATCACAAAAACCCCCAAACTGATATACATGTGACAAATTTACCCCAAACTAATTTTTTGACCATCAAAAACCCCAAACCGGTACACTTATGACAAATTTACCCTCCGTTGTTTCTGTTAAATTTCACCGTCAAATTTCTGAGTTAGATGACACATGGCAATTGACAAATGTTCCAATTTTGGATTTTAGCTCTCTGTTATTCACAGGTTTACTAATTTGTGATTTTTCGTGGTGTGAATCCAATTTAACAAAGGGTAAATTTGTCACAAATGTATCAGTTTAGGGATTTTTATGATAAAAAAATTAGTTCGGGTAAATTTATCATAAATGTACCAGTTTTGAATTTTTTGTGGTCAAAAAATCAGTTCGGGATAAATTTGTCACATGTGTACCAATTTAAGATTTTTCGTGATATTAACCCCAATAAAAATACTGCAATTCGCGCACTTTGATTTTTTTTTCCATTCAAGACACCCGAAAATTTCACAGTATATAAATATTGAAACATAAATTAGCATATGCTATTTTTCTTAATTTTTTGAAGTTCAAATAATATTTTAAATTTTGGGGAGAGAGCAAAAGTTACCTTTCTTTCTTCTGCATAATACCGAATGAGCAGGCTAGAACTAAGCCGGGGAGAAGATTGCGCCCTCGGGAGGGGCAACACCACCCGGTCTAAAAACGTGGATTTGACCCGAGATTGATTAAATTATGCGGTTGATTTAGTATATAAAAATCACAATTTCTCCCTGGCGTAATTTGAGTCAAACCCACCCTTCAATGGATGGAGACATGAAAGAGATGGTAAAGATTATGGAACTGAAGATTATTCACCTACCTTATAAAGAAATGGATTATAACTTCGATGGGTGATAAAGTTCTTTCATAATGGATATATGCCTCATATATGCATTAAAGCCACAATGTTGATATTGGCACAAAAATATAAATCACGGCATTTTGAAGATAATTCGTGTAAAAATCGAACTTTTATAACACGAGCCTTGACCATGGTAAAATCTAAATTGGTATTGCTTTTTCAAGGCCGTATGAAATAATAGTCTTAATACTGATAGATCTCGTGTGAAACATTTGCTTCCCTTATTTTGGTGGAAGATTCGAGTCTTGCAGCTCAATCCTTACTAGAAAAAAAAGGGGAGATGGCGTTTTTTTTTTTCATTCTTTTATACTGGAAAGGAAATTGCGATGATATATTAACCCTTGAGTCTCGTCCCGGGTTGAATCAGCCCAGTTGCTCACGTCCAGGTCTTACTAAAGGGCAATTCTTCCTATGTACAAACTAAGGTTGAGCATCGTCCGGGACTGGTTCCCCATGGGAACCGCCGGTTCTGGTTCGGTCTAATTTTCGATTCTTTGCATGCCTCTAGTACAAACTCCTCCCTTATTCTCAGTATGTTTCTAATTTGTAAGATTCCTTTTGTTTTCCAATGAAAGACAAGACAATGCCCAGCATCGAGGGAATGGAAGTTGCACAAAACCAACGGGTCGACATTCAACTGGAGAATTGAAGGTCTGATGGAGAATGCAGGTCAACATGAATGGGAGCAAGGTCACGTTGAATCGACTGATTTGATTAACAAATTACCCACGTGGTCAAATTCTATTAAAGTATTAACCAATTTAAAGCCTTGGTAAACAAGTAATTAATATCCATAAAAAGTTTGGTTTACACGGACTGTCTTTACAAACAGGGTCGTATGCGAGATAAATAAATAAATAAATAAATAATTCGATATAATAAGGTAAGGTGTGTTGGTTGGGCTTCTTTGCATTCGTCCGGCGGCCACTCTCCTGTAGCATCATAGGCAATGACGAGATTGAATCTCCAGAGAGTCATTGAAAATCAAACTTCGGATTTCTGGAAAGGCGACTCACCAAATACGGTTGTCGTTTTCGTGGGAGTAGCGAAACGCAAGTTTTCAAGCCAGAAATGGTTGAATTTCCATGGCTCAGGCTGTATCTAGAGCTTGAGGAGGTCGGGACATTTCTTTGATAATGTGAATCTCCACGAGGGTTTTGGTAGAAACGGAAGGGTCGAGACAACATGCGGGGTCCAAATTGACGCTAGGAGAACAAAAGCTCGTGAGCAATTTGCGGGAGGGTGAAACAGTACTTGAAGAATAAATTCTATACATTTTGAAAATTGGTTTATGGGGTTTCCGCGAGTGGGCCCATTAGAGGCCCGCCAAGCTCCTCGTGTAGAAGCCCTGAAAAGGCCAAGGATATGCCTAGCATACCATAAAAGGAATTCGTGGAGGGTAAAATATCATAACAAATTGGTAAAAACCGCGTAAACTTAGGTGTGAAGTGGGAGAGAGAGGATTTCTCGACGCTTGCTCGCGTGGAGTTGCTCGCCTCATGCTTCAACATCCTTGGGGTCTTAAGAGGCAGGGGAATTCTGGTATGTATTGAGTCGGTTTTCGTGATTCAAAAGTTTTTCTTTTATGAATTGATGGAATTGAACATTTTAAGATAATTCAGAGACCTTAGCGAAATAATTGAAAGCTCATGAGCAACATTACACATTGAACAAAAATTTGGGAACCTAATCGCAGAAATTGAAACTCAAGGATGATATCAAATATCATACTAAGAGACAATTGTCATTGTTCAAAAAGAAAATTATTCATTAATATAGTTGGATTTCTTCCAAGATCGGGGTCCAAATTTTTTTGTGGGCCCAAACGAACTCTTCTTGCACGCAAATCTTCGTTCAAGATTTTCCTAAACCCTTCCTGGAAAGATGAAATGTCACCAATGATCCCTCTACTTTGCCTGAAATTCAAAACCATCCTCGCACTTACTTTCTGTTTGTTCAAAATTGTCCATGTACTCTCTTTTTTTATATAAAATCTCATGTTTATTCCATTATTTTTTTCTTTGGCCAATCAATTTTTGCGGATAGGGACTTTTAAATTGCTGAAATGAACGCGGGGCACGTGTCATGGTTCGCTCAAAAGTATCATATGGCCCAACATCAAACAACTTAAAAACTAAAAGAGAATTAATCGAGATAGAGAGAGAGAGAGAGAGAGAGAGGATCCACCATTCGTGCAATGGTGCAAGGTTTGCCCGTGCAATGGTGATGTTAACTGGGTACGTAAGTGTGTGCTGCTTTTTATGTTTGCATGAGAGAAAAAATTAAAGGTGTACAAAGCCGTGCGATTTGGGATTGAGATGGAAATGGACACCAAGAGATTGTCTTTCTGAGCGGGGGTTTGATGGGAGTTTGACTCAAAGAGTGTTTGTGATGGGGTTGATGAGAGTATGAATCGATCTTCGTCCCTCGCAGCTGCTCTAAGCTTGTTGCCAGGGCTGCTCAAGATCGAGGCTGTATGGCCAGATATGGCGCTCGCCAAATCTAAAGCTCGCAGCCGTGGCAGCTCGAGCTCTTCTCGTGTCGACATGGCCAAGCCCGCGAGATTCGCAGCTTTTAGTTCTTGAGCTCGCAGCTGCCATGGCTGCAAGATCTGGGGCTTGCAGAACGGGAGCTCGCGGCAGGGGCCGCGCGAGCTTTGAGCTCACGGCTATGGGTGCAAGGAGTGGTGATCATGAGTGGGGAATTCAGGAATCGTGATCTTTTAGATTGTTGCAGGGCATATTCTCATGGATTTTTGGCCGAATTTGGTGGGGTTTGAAGGAAGAGGAGGAGGATTTGCAATTTGAGAGCAATTCGGTGGCAACTTTTACAAAGTAGAGAGATGTTTTTGAACTGAAAAAAAAATAGGATGGATTTGATTTTGAGACGAAAGTCGATGGACGCTAGGGACATTATCCCCCCTGAAAAGGGTAATTTAAATTTTCCCAATATTTAGCTTTTTCTATTCTTCTGTACCTTTTATATGCGCAAAACTTAGAATTGAAGTTTCTAATGGAAAATGAAGTTATTTCATTCTCGGGAGGTTGCACATAACATGATGAATGTCTAAGATCTTAGCCTGATCTTGGCAACAAAGGCTACGGTTTGGTCATCTGAATTTGGATTGGAATTGTAAAATATGGGTCCAAAAAAAAAAAGGAAAAGTCAACAGGTCAAAAGAAACAACAGTGATGTTCGGCTCTTTTTTAAGAAGCCAAGAGCACGAAACAGAAACGGAAAAACAGAGAGGAAAAGAGGAGAAAGGAGAGGAAGAGAAGAAGAAGAAGAAAGGGAGGGTTTTGTGCCGTGCGAACCTCACCTAGCCAATTCGACTTCATATCGCAACGCTCGGTAAGTACTCATGCCCCTCGTTGATTTGATAGGAGAAGTTTTCCGATTTAGGGTTTAAAATTCGGAATTTTGGGAAATTCGAGCCGCGAAGTCTGATTTTTGAGTCGTTGAGCTGCGTATTTTTATAGAATTGGTAGTTTATGGTGTTGCAGAGCTGTGAGATTTTACGGAACCTGATTTGAACTTACGATTTGCCGGATATGAATTTTTGAAGTTGAACGCGCGCAGTGAACAGTGCACGACCAGCGGCTTTTAGGCCAATTTTCGTCAGTTTTCGACTCGATTTTGGGGCTGCCAAGTTGGGGTTCCTGTAGTGCTTTGAATAAGCTTTCTCTTGACTATAAGTTCGCTTAGAACGGAGCTTAGTGGAGAAAGTTACGGCGCAATTAAGTTTCGCGCTCAAGTTCTGCGTCATGAACGGATTTGGATAATCGCTTTGGACGAGTGATTTGGGGGCGTCTTTTAGTCGTCTTATTAGCGTCTAAGCCTAGTTGAGCCGAGTCGTAGTTGAAGTAACAGTTTACTCAGTTTTGATACCATTTTTCGACTTATTGTTAGGTATTCGAGTACGTTAGCTCGAGAAACCGCTGTAGATTAGTTTTTCAGCTTTTCAAGGTGAGTGGTACTATTTCTTCTTTGAATTTGTAAACTCATGTCTAGAAAATGATATGTATTAGACATGTTACCATATAAGAAATGGCATTTTGATTTCATAAAATTGGATCGAGCATTTACTGCCATCTTGTGTATTTAAAATGAAAAATTATCTTTCGATTTTGGTTTAAATTTACTAAATGCAAATAGGTTTGCGAAACCTTTTGAGAAAGATTGATGAGGAGTTCTTGCATTTGAATCTAACTTATGAAGGGTTTTATATCGGATTATGAAATCGTTTATGAAATGATTTCTGGAATGGGTTTTGTAGATTGGTGGATGATATTGTTGTGGATTTTGGTGCTCAGTGTCTTTGTGAACCCAAATAAGGGGTTGTGGGTATGCGCATACTAGTCTAGGATATCCTTGTGGGCCGAGCCACCGGCTTATAGTAGATGAAGACCTTGCTAAGGGGGGAATCTTCGTCGCCTTTCACGAGGCATTATCCGTGATCATACTTAGATTTCTGAGCATGAGAATGGCCAATGGAATGGACTATTGGCATGTGCTTTTCGACGAGATTGGCCAATGGATTTGATCATTGGTTTCTTCTTCGATATTATTAATTGGAATGAGCTTTCCTATTATGAAAATGTGATGTTTAAAGTAGTATATAACGTATTTTGAACCTGGAGTTGGTTATATGTTGGGTTATTTGAGCTTTCGTTTGGTCTTACAACTGTGTGCATAATGAGTGCTCGATCTACTTAGAAGAAATGTATTACTCACTGAGCCGTAGTAGCTCATTCCTCTCATCTAACTTGTTTTTCAAGTTCTTCACCGAGACGCTAGTAGGCGTGAGAGTTCCAATGTCGGGGATGACATTTTGATAGTTGGGACTTTTTTGTACGAGTTACACACGGATGTGAAGTTTAAGTTTTAGCCTATTGCTGGTTATACTTTTGGCCTTTTGATGGATTGTAGTTAACTCTGATATTATAACCAGATACACTCTATATCATGTATATATATGTGGATGCATATATTATCATATTAGGTGAGTTTTGGTTATGTTTAGGCTGCGTCCTTTTGTGAAAGGATGATTGTGTCATGCCCTTATTCTTGTTGAGTTTAGGGTGTGACGGGGATAGGATAGAATAAGATAAGGAGGGATTAGAAATCTTCCAAATATCGTTTTTACTGGAGCTCCTCTTCCTCCTTTTTCTTCAAAATCTTCCGGTTGTCGGCACAAAGTCTGAGATTTAAGTAAAAGATAGGATTGGACATCGAAGCATCACAGCAAATCAGGTGCCCACTATTCAAAACCATCATACAAATGCCCAAAACTTCATTTTCAAAGACGAGTTTTCGAGTTGGTCCATCGATTTCGGATCATTCATCAACAATAGTCAGTTTGGTTCAACAGTCGTCGGAGGACGATCAGTTGGACAGAAATGACAATCGACATTGGTCGGAGATGATAACGATTGCACGGTGGTTGAAAGTGATTGGCTGTCGTGGCGATGGTCCTTGTGCGGTGATCGACGAAGCTGAACTCCATCATTCCATGGTTGGATGAAAATTGCTATGTTTTTTTTAACTTTTTTATATAATCTGGATTTATCCCACCCCTATCTTGGATTTCTTATCTAGCATTTTATACGAGTATATCCAGTTGAAAAAATGTCACTAACCATTGAATATGATATTTTTTTTATCCTATCCATACTGCCAAACACAGCCAAATGGTCCAGTTACTTTAAGTTATTTCATAATGAAACCCTTTTGTTTATTGATTTTTTTTTTCAACTTAGACTAGATTCCACACACGCACCATGTGGGTATTTTGTAATTTTTGGCGCGTGCGTTGTTGCGACCTCTCTTTTCCATCCGAAAGGGAAAAAGACAAGGTCAGGGGTTTTGACTAGCCCTCGATTAGGCATGGACTCTCCTAAGTTTATACTTCTTGCGGCATTGGATTTCATTTTAAGTTCTTAACAACCTAAGTACTTTTTAGGAATTGCCACTAGCCATTTGAGATTGGCTAGAAACCAACATTTCCTACACAACTTAATTTCGTTAATATTTTTATTAACGCCATTTCAATGCCTCTAGCTTGGAAAGTTATCATCTAAATGGTCATGCATTGTTTTTGCCAATTATGATCCTAAAGGTATTAACATTGCTAAGTGATCATGCAAATGTTTTGGAGGGGTTCATTTATGATCCTAAGCTAGTCGAAACCAATCTAAAAAGGAAAAGAACAACCAATGCATTAAAAGTGCGAAAAACTAAACACCCAAGTATTTAAAAGCTTCTAAATAAAAGTGTGGAAATGAAAACCCAATACTCGTCAGGTGCAAAAAATAAATTGGTTATGTTATCAGCCCCAGCACATGCTTCCCACGAACTAAATTCGTATCTAAGTTATTTCATCCCGAAAAGATTAATCTGCTAAGGCTAAACTTATAAAAGGGGCTCACTAAGACCCCTAAACTAAAGGGCCATTATCCTACGGAAGTAGGCTAATTATAACTCTAAAATTTAACAACCCAATGAAGGTCTTTATTTCTAACCATTTTCTATTTTTTTATTTTTTATTAATAATATATTTTTTAATTCCCAAAATAGGAACTAGGGCTGCCGAGACTCACGGGTCTGGGCCATGGACAGTAAGACTAATGGGCTTTCCATATTAGGATGTTTCAATTAACAAAACAAATTGGGCTCAACTCACAGAATTAAGCTTAATTCTTCCGGAAGAAAATCAAACGCGACCTTAATAGACCAGATTTAGCCCAAGCCAAATTGCAGCGAGTAGAGCCCAAAACTAATCTAATAACCAAGACGAGACTAAGTTTATCAAGCCGAATTAAACCTAAGCTCATTAAGCCCAAAGTCCACCGTACCTAGTCAAGCCCCCAAAGCTCATTACTCTTAGCCACTTCAACGTCAACTTCATGGCTTGCGCGAATGGTTATCGCTCGCGCCCTTCCTATTCTCGGAGCTCCAGCCTCTACTCCTCATCAACAAGCTTTAAACATCTGGGACTATCGAATCCGGACAATACCTGAAACTTGGATGAACAAAAACTTCCGGACGTTATTGTTGAATATACTCCACGTCACCAGTGCCCATCGTC